>OX393578.1:25440178-28002385 GCA_947652605.1 Elmis aenea | reverse complement strand
ATAAAAATTTTCTGGTTTTTAAACAGGTTTATTCGGTTGCAAATTTTTTTAAAAAGATCCTACAAAAAAATTTTAACGTGTTTTGTGCCGTCATTTTGTGTTTTGTCAAAAAGTATCGTCCAAAATTTAGCTAAGAACAAATTTTCAATAATTTAAAATTAATAATACCTAGCTAATCTTCGTCAATATAATATAAGAATAATTTCAAGTTTACTTCTCAACGTTTTCAACAGATATTTCAAATTTTTCACAATTTAAAAATGGTAGTTTAATTTATTCAACATTTTCAACAATATCTCAACAATTTTCAACAATTTGTTAAAATATGTAAGTACTGTTAATACTAATTTTAATAAACTAGGTGATTAATAAAAAATTGTATAAACAAAATATGTAAAAGAAAAACTTGAAAAAATAACAAAAACATTAATTTTAGCCCTGAGGATGCAGATAAAATTCCATCTGCGAAACATGTAGGATCTTTTTAAAAAAATTTGCAACGAATAAACCTGTTTAAAAACCAGAAAATTTTTATCGTTTATTTAACCTATATATATATATATATATATATATATATATGTATAACGGATTTCTTTACGGTCTGCGCCGCTTCTCCGTCCCCAGTCTCCATTCTCTTCTGTCATAGCACATTTCCTCCTCTAATTGTCTTGTTTCCATGGCCTCATCTATATCGTCCCGCCAGCTTCTTCTAGGGCAGGGATGGCAAATAGGATTTGATCAGTGTGCCAAAATAAGATAAAAATTTAATACAAATTTTTACCCGTGCCTGTACCTAGCCTAACATAACCTACCTACATTTAACAGTATTTCTACCTAGCTGTAATTCTTCAATTCTTTGAAGGATCTTTTCTTTATTATTAAAATCTTAAAACAAACTGGGAGCAGCTTTTACCATAACCGTTTAAAATGGTAAAAAACTTCGAACGTCCTGTAGTTTTTATTTTTTTTATTGGTAACATTTTAATGGGGCAACAAAAAGCACAAATATAACTAACAATAAACAAAATAACAGTTAAAAAAATTAAACGTGTAAACTTCTTAGCCTCGCCTTGCCCTACGTCGGAGGCAAAGGCCATGGGTTCTAAAAATATTAGCTTCAAAAACAAATTAATTAGGGCGCCAAGTTATTTGATTAATACTCCCTAACAAATAACTAAACAAAGAAACGTGAATATTGAATTATATTTAACAACATATGTACAATTACACAAACAAAACATCTAAACATAAAAAGATATTAACCACTAAACCGATTTAATGAAATTGCCATGGCAAGAAAAATTATCTGAACAAATTGAAATGTTTCAAACACCGAAAAGATTGCAATACTAGGCCTTAAAACTGTTGGGTACCTCCTCTTCGTTGGTGTACGCCGATGCGGTCCCGATGAGCAGAAGGTGTGCCTCTGGATGCGGTCCGAGCACACGCCACCTTTGCGTGCTCGGAAGTTCGGTGATTGGCGCACTTACGCCTGTGGCACTTCGCCGAACTGTTAGAATTACTTGGTTGATGCACAGCAAGCAGGGTACGTCACCGTACTTGTACGATGATGCTTCACTACGTGCGTTGGATTTAATTATCGCATTTCCCACTAGCTTTTATAACAACGTTGCACTTCGCCGTACACGTACTATTGTGTTCAGTCACGTACGCTAAATCCACAAATGCATTTATCACACAACTATCCGTATAAAGGCTCCCCCAGACAGAGGCGATACGTCGCGCGGTGCGATTCGGGACGATATCTAATTACATTGCGGTATATGGAAGCGCCCACACCAAGCTCGGTATACCGATGAGAGCGATATATCGCACTCGGTATATCGCTTTGGTATTTCGGGATACAACTGTCAACTGTCAAAGTAAAAATGTTCTATGTTTAAAAATAATTTAGGACTATTTTCATATTGTTTACATGTAGATAATATAATTAATTATACCTTTTCTTAACATAGAATAGTCGTGTGAGTTAAATAATTTTATTTAACAAATTGATTTTTAAAAACTTTTATATTTTAATTCAATTGTAAGTACATAAAAAAGTGAAATTAACTGTTATAAGATTACATTCAGACTGATGGTCTAACTACGTGTTTTACACTATGTATTCTTTATCTTGGGTGTTGAATTGCAGCATATCGCAGCTTGGGAATGTGCCGCTTCAGCATCTATTATAATGTAACTTCTCCATCCCCTGAAGAAGTTTTGTAAGGGACGAACAGAACTTTTGAAGATGGTACTTCAGGTGTTGTCCTCGGTTTCTTTTTGCATGGAACATTTTGTCGATACTTGTAACAGATTACACCTAAAACAATTGTAATAATGATTAATATTGGTGTTGTCCATAAATGGGTTATATCGACGGCGGTCTCGTAGGCCAAGGGAACCAAACGGTTTTCTTCTTCTTGGAGCTTGTGGAGGCTGTCGAGTGATATTTTTTCGAGTCGAATAGGGGTTGTCTTGCGTTTCAAATTGATCGAGATTGTTTTAATCTTGGGTAACGTTAACGGTTGTTCATGAATGACCTCCTTGGAGTTGACATAGCAATCTTCGGGTGTCTTGAATTCACAGGACGGCGGTAGTTGAATTAAAAATGTTCCTTTAAGGGCTAACACACCAGTGGTGGAGCACTGAGTTAGAATTTTTGTAGTTTTGGGAAAAATACCAATGTAGTGGGCTGCTGTTAGTTGTTCAATGAGGGTGCTGTTGACTGATACTTGCACGTGGTTACACATCGCTTCTTCGTTGGAGAGCTGAAGAATTTGGACGATGCAATCTTGCAATTTTTTGTTATATTGAATTGATACACTGGGACATAAGTAGCTAAGTCCGAGTTTCTTGCATGGCATATTTGTGTATTGGTAAAATACGGTATTAATTGTCAGATAAGGTGCTGGTGGTATAATAGTAGTATAATTATTGGTTGATATTGAGTGTAGGCGGTAATGGGTGAATGGTTCGGGATGTAAAAGAGGGAAGTGTAGTATAAAAATGATTGTTGCATTGGAGTAATATGCGTCGACAGAAATGACATCATAGTACATATGGAGTTCTTGATCTTTTGTATATAGTAATTGTTCTTTTGAATGATGTAGCATAATATCAATTATCGATTTTAGTTCATCGATTTTTAAAATGCTATTGTGTGAGGTTTATATTTTAATCTGTGCTTAATATTCTACTTGTGACATGTAGTTGTTGGTGTAAAGTAGAGAGCATTTTTATATTTTGGTTTAACATATTCTTTGAAAAATGTTATTAAATTATTTTCCGGGTTATCTAGTCCTATTTGTGCATGTATGCGTTTTTTGTTCGAAAAGCATTGTTCTATTATTGGTTTAGCCGGGTTATAATTAACAGAAGTTAATTTAATGTGGTTGTTGTAGTAGTTTAAGGGTTTTTCAGAAATTGGAATATTAATTATTGGATCCTTGCGATTTGTGTGTACTGTAATGTTATCGCTTTGAGACGGTTCATCACATAGTTCGTCAGCTGTTTCTGTTGCAGATGTTTCGAAATCTTTGACATGTCGTAGGTCAGGTCTTTCATCAGGTGATATATCCTCTGATACATTGTTGTACATAGATGCGTTGTCTTCGTCCGTTGTTGTCATTTTGTTATTAAAATCTTTCATGAATTCAGCTAAATCGAAAGTTTCTTTTGTGTTAATTTCTACTCTGGAAAGCGCATCTGCATTTGTGTTTGCTTTTCCTTTTTTATATATTATTTCATAATCGAATTCCTCGAGTTTTAGCCTCCATCTAACTAATTTGGAGTTAGGATCTTTCATCGAGAATAACCATTGAAGCGGGCGGTGGTCGCTTAAAATTTTGAATTTTTGTCCAAATAGGTATGGCCTAAAATACTTCGTAGCCCAGACGATAGCCAACATTTCCTTTTCTATCGTCGAATAGTTTATTTCAGAGTCGTTGAGCGTTCTGGATGCGTACGCTATTGGTTTATCTTTTCCAACAGGGCCTTGTGACAGAACTGCTCCTATTGCATATTTACTGGCATCCGTTGTCAGGTTGAATGATTGAGCGAAATCTGGGTATTGGAGTAGTGGTTCATTGGTTAACAAATTTTTGCATGTTTCAAAACATTTAATAAATTCTGGAGTGTGTTCGATTTTGGTATCTTTCTTGAGGCATACTGTGAGTGGTTTTGTTATTCTTGCGAAATCTTTGATAAATTTTCTGTAATAGCCGACAAGTCCGAGAAAGCTTTTAATTTGTTTCGCTGTACGCGGAAGAGGGTAGCTTATGATAGCTGAGATTTTATCCGGGTTAGGTTTGATTCCTCCCGGGGTTATGATGTGTCCTAAGAAAGCAACTTCTTTCTTCAGAAATTCAGATTTGTCTAACTGTATTTTAAGGTTATTTTCTTGTAGTCGTTGGAATATTTTAGTAAGGTTAATCATGTGTTCTTGCAGGGAAGTTGAAAATACGATTATGTCGTCCATGTATACCAAGCATATGTGTCCTTGTAAACCCTTGAGCACGTTGTCCATGACTCTCTGGAACGTGGCTGGGGCGTTCTTTAATCCGAAAGGCATACGAACGTACTCGTAGTGTCCATGTTCTACATTGAAAGCTGTTTTTGGTATATCTTCATTTGCCATTTCGATTTGGTGGAAGCCACTGGCAAGGTCCAGTGTCGTGAAGTATTGGCACCTGCCTAGTTTGTCTAGCACGTCGGAGATGTTAGGTATGGGGTATCTGTCACTAATAGTTTTCTTGTTGACTTCTCTGTAATCAACTACAATTCTCCACTTGATTTTACCAGAGGCGTCAGGCTTTTTGGGTACCACCCATATTGGTGATGACCACGGTGATTCGCTTGGTCTTATGATACCTTCATCAAGCATGGCTTTCATTTGCTTCTGCACTTCTGCTTTGTGTACATGTGGGTATCTGTAGGATTTGGTGTACACAGGCACTTCATCTGTCGTTTTGATTTTGTGTTTCACCTGGTTGGTGAATGTTAGAGATTGGTGTGGTTGGTGGAAGATGTGTTTAAATTTTTTACATAACTGTAATATTCGCTGTTTTTCTTCTGAGTTCATGTGCTCTGTTCTTATTAAACTTTGAATGTCGTCTTCACCGGTATCGTTTGATGGTATAACTTCGGCAGAAAGTAAGTAATATTTGTCAAGGTCGATTTTTGTCGTTCTAATTGGGTCAGTTAAAGCAAGTTGGAGTTCATCATCACTATTGTTTATTAATTCGGCCCATGCTAATCCGTCGTGAGCAGTACTTAAAATTTCGCGTAACATGGCACCTTGTATATCTTGTTTGGAAAGCAAAATCGAGCCTTCTTTTTCTTTTACAGGTAATTTAACGCGAGTAACTGTGTGAGGTTCTAACTGAATTGAGTAAAATTGATTTTTATTAGTTTCGTAATATTGTATTGGTAAAGTTGAAAACTGCGTAATTAATTCGGAATTTGGGAAATCTAAATGAGCTAGCATCAGCTTAAGATTATCTAAGCCAATTAAGCCGTCAAAAGTTTTATGAAATTTAAACAAACAAAATTCAAGGTTGGAATCTGAGTTAAATTCTTTAAAACTTGGAATTGAAGCACAATACTCCTGAGAATAGTTTTGAAAAATAGAAGTAACAACAAAAGGTTCGTGTCGTATATAATCAGTAAAGTATTTGAAAGCGATATCGGGATTAATAAATGATTTCGTAGAGCCGGTATCAATTAGTAATTTTAATGGTGGTTCGGAAATTGTTATGTAGGGTAATTCTTTTTTGTCAGTAAAAGTGTGCAGTTCTACTATGTTACTTGCGGTTCGTTGTCGTCCAATTGAAAATTTTGTTCATCATATGTTTGTTCGAATTGACTGTCAGGTGTAAATTCATCAGTTGGTACGTCATCGGAGTAGTCGCCGTAGTAATAATGGTCATACGAGGGGTTTTCATAAAGTTGTTCGTTTTGTTCAATATTAAAGAGTTCTTCAGAGACGAATGTAGGTCGAGATTGCGGTTTAAAATGATTTACTCTTTGACTTTGCATCGTTGGAAGTGTATTTCTCGTAGAGATGCTCATTGGTGTCGGTTTCGGTTGTTGTGAGGGTCCAGGATTGTTTCTTGGAGTCCACACGTTTTGCGGTCTACCAAACACTTGCTGATTCGTTGGGAAACGCTGTGGTTGTGGGTTTGGCCTTGGTGTTATCTGTATTGGTCCTCTAGGGAACTGTTGTGTGGGCGTTTGCGATTGCCACATTATAGGTTGTCTATATTGAGTTGGTAAAGTCATTTGCATAGCAGGTTGATGTTGGGTATGCTGTGGTCTTCTGTTGGTTAAAAACGTAGACGGTCCATGATGTTTTTGTAGGTATCTGATATTTTCTTCTTCTTGAATAAATTGGATCGCTTTGGCTAGGGAATCTGGTCTCATAGCTCGGATGGTTGCGCCAAGTGGTTCTCGTAATCCAGCTAGGAAGGTGGTTAACGCTTGCTGCCTGAAGAAGTCTTTCTTGCTTTGCTTCACCGTAATGTTGTTGTTGTGAAGCTCTACATAATTGGATATGGTGTTTAACAGCCTTAAGCACTTCTCATAAAACTGTAGTGGCGTCTCGTTTGGTAGTTGTCTCATGTTCACCAGGTCTCTTGTGAGGGAGTTTTCATCACGTCGGTCTCCAAAATGTTGTATCAAGGTATTTTTAATATCGTTCCAGTTGTCGCAACTATGAATCGATACGACTTCTTTTGCTCTACCAGTGAGCTTACTTAAAATGCCGTGTAAAAGGATGCAATTCTGGATGCAATTGACATTTCCAGGTGTTGCGTCGTAGTAATAATTAAAAAGTTTTGTTGCAACGGTGATAAATTCGTTTAAATCGTTGGGGTTACCGTCGAAACTTTGTAAAATACACAAATTTTTTACGTCGAATGATGGATGAGCCATTTCGATGCTTAAATTTGCAATGAGGTTCACTAAATCTAACTCTGCGTCAAGGTTCACTGAAGGATTTTGGACAGAGGAGTCTGACATAAAAATACTGTACTTACAGAACGAAGGTTATGGCAAGTTGCATGTCCTTCTGGTCCTTTTTTGAGTAATCCAATGGTTAGCTTAGATGCTGCCTTTGGGACGATGGTTCACTGTAGTCACTGAACTTTAAAGTTAAATAACCACACTATCGCGAATAAACGTTTTAAAAAACGAAGAGGATCTTTAGAGACTCTTTCGCGATCCGTACGACTGCGCCAGTTAAATAATTTTATTTAACAAATTGATTTTTAAAAACTTTTATATTTTAATTCAATTGTAAGTACATAAAAAAGTGAAATTAACTGTTATAAGATTACATTCAGACTGATGGTCTAACTACGTGTTTTACACTATGTATTCTTTATCTTGGGTGTTGAATTGCAGCATATCGCAGCTTGGGAATGTGCCGCTTCAGCATCTATTATAATGTAACTTGTGTAAGAATATTTTTATTTATGTTTTATGTTTGATTGTTAGGTTAGAATACATGAAATACTGTGTCGCACTAGTGTGGGCACTCATTGCGATAAGCAGCGATAATCATACCGAGTCATGTACCGACCGTATCGTACCGCGCGACGTATCGCCTCTGTCTGGGGGAGCCTTAAACATCTAAATACCCTAATTACTGGTACATCCACCGTAATTAATTACAAGAAAATCTCTCAATGCTCGATGATCAAGCTGGCTTCTTTTACAACCTCGCCGGCATGTGACAAATCACGATTCCCCTAGCCCGTGGTCTTTAAGCACTCACAGCCACCGGGGAACTGTCATTTTCAAACACGCGTTTCCGCTGAGAAGTTTACAAAGCGGCGTTGCCACGTTTAATTCATAAATTTAATTTGAAGAAACGACGTTGTCACGTCCAAGTCATAATTTGAATAATAAATATTGTACACGTGTTTTAAGACGTTACAAACGAGTATGCGTGTTGTATAAACTTACCGAAACAACCGTCAGTTATTTCGTTCAGTATTGCCAACGTCATGATTTTATGTGTCACTAAATACCTACTATGCAAACAAAAGTTCAGTGCATCTCTATAGTTGGTATTTTATATGTATAGTAATGAACAAATTATTGTATCGATATAAGAAGAGTTGTTATTTTCTGGTATTTTTAATTTTTTAATATTTAAATAACATGAGTTGTAGATAATTAGCATACTAATTAAAAATAAATAAAACATTTCGAAAAAGTTTAAAACTTTAAAAACAAATTTATTCATAGAATTCTTTAGGGTGCCGTCGAAAATCTCTCGCGTGCCAAGTTTGGCACGCGTGCCACCTATTTGCCATCCCTGTTCTAGGGCGTCCTCTTTTTCTTCTTTCGGCCGGTATCCATTCCAGAATTCTCCTTGGCCATCTTGTATTTTTCATCCTTTTCGTATGTCCGAACCATTTTAGTTGCTTCTTTTCGACAACCTCTATTATGTATGGAAAGCCATCCATGTCTTTATTCGATAAATAGTTAAGATGTCATTTTAAACGGGGCAAATTGAAATTTGGGAACTGAAAAATCTAGAACGGAATCGTATGACATACTGATTTTTGACACTCTAAAAGCGACTAACTTGGCACGCCAAGCGTTTCTTTAATGCTTATTCTAAAAAACTAAAATTTAACCACTGCTAACATTTCTAGAATTTAAATTTTGTACTTCGATAATTTTGACTAACACAAAATTTAATTTCTAGAATGCCTCCCGTAAACTTTTTGTTTTTTAAATTTTTACACCTGTTTTTTGGAAATTATATTATTTTTGATTTTGAACCGAACGGCGTTCCTAGCAAGGAGTTAAAATTTAATTTTTAGAAATGTAAACTTGCCTTGTAATTTTAAAAAAACAAAACTGCTCCTTTACCAATGCAAGAAAGCAATTTTTAAACACTTGACAATTCGGCGAGCAACGCTTGTTACATTTTAAATTTTCTAAAATGTACTCGCTGCTAGAAAATTAAAACTTGTACACTTGCTAAACCAATCAAACGCCTTTCCAGCGGTTCACAACAGTTCGGCACTTCGGTACTTCGGTTCGTAACTGAGATAGTGAGCCCTGCGCGGGCAAATCTGTTCTGTGATTACTAGGAACTGTCATCTGTCAGTGCGATACTTTATTTTTCAGTTAATTCGAATGATTTTGTAAGTATGTATACAATGTAATATACTTCCGTAATGCCCCCCAATGGTAA
Organism: Elmis aenea; assembly: GCA_947652605.1. NCBI lineage: Eukaryota > Metazoa > Arthropoda > Insecta > Coleoptera > Elmidae > Elmis > Elmis aenea. The sequence continues at coordinate 27,993,168 of OX393578.1, read as the reverse complement.
ATTGTCTTTTTTTTTTATATACGTCGGTACATAGTTGGTTTTTGTATATTAATTTGAAATAATTTTGAGATTAGGTTGGTTGACATTACGGTTATATTTATGGGTTATGTTTATGTATCAGTATCGCTTTTAATCACATTTTTCTGCAATAGCTGGACTCCTAACACTATAAAGAGACATCAATTGGAGTGTATCTAAAGAATATGTTATGTGACAGAATTCCGTACGTTACTGTTATTGGTATTGTCCATTGTATCCTGCCATATTTTACCCAGAAACATTCGAGTACATTAGCTCTACCAACACGCCAATTTGAGACTCGGTCCTTTAAGTTTGCCGCATATACCATACCGCCTCGTTAACGATCAGGTATTGCATGGTAAAATAAGATTAGCAAAGTTAAAAACAGAATGGAGCATAATCTGTGAGCTTCCACTTGACTGATAGATTACACGAGGCAATTCAAAAGTGTACATGGAAAAAAACTTATGTCAGCTTCGTTAATTTACAATCGCTATGCCTTCAAATAATAATCTGCGCAGAGTTAAAAATAGAATCAAGCATAATTTGTTAGTAGTTGAACGCTCGCTTTTGCAAGGCAGTAGTTGCGAAGAAATCATACGTTTGTTAAATGAATCGCAAATAAATTTGTCAAGGATCAGGTCACGTTTAAGCCAAGAAAAATTCGAAGGGATAAAACGCTGCATTGAAGAATTAATTAGTATCTGCACAACATCAGGAAATTATGTGAGCAATTCAGATTCATATAGTCCCGAAAGGGTAAATTCAGGTGAGTAAATATTCCTAAATAAAATGTAAATGTGTTACAAAATGTAATCCTTTTCAAGGAAATTCAAGAGGTCGACCAACAGTAGTAATTACTAGAGACCAGCTTCAGCTGGGCTTATCTCTAGGTCAAACTGTACCAGAAATTGCCGACTTATTTCAATGTAGCCGCAGTACAATTTACAGACGATGTAGAAAAGAAAATATTTGGTTTGGACAACGTTACACAACAATCAGCGATGAAGAACTAAAAACAAAAGTTGAGGAATTACATCAACGGTTTCCTAATAGCGGAGCAGTGGTAATAATATTGAACAAATTAAGAAAGCTCTAATTTTTATTTATATTAATATATTTAGATAATGCACGGACATCTCCTTGCTGCTGGTATATGTGTCACAAGATGACGAATTCGAAACACTCTGGTCCAAATCGATCCCATTGGAACAGCTGCCAGATGCTCCACAACCGTTAAAAGACGAGTTTATAAAGTTCCAAGTCCTAATTCTCTCTGGCACATCGATGCACATATGAAACTATCTAGGTGTGTAGAAACATGTAGGAGTATATTCTTATTTTGAAATTCTGACCATCTCAACACATCATGTGGTATTATCGATAAAATTCTTTACCTCAGTGTTATTTGTTAGATGTTGTTGTTGTTATACATTTTGTGCAGTTTTTCACTTTTAAATCGTTCAATAACAAGATTAATGTGAAATAAAACTTTAGGCCTAATAATCTCCATTATGGTTGAGAATCAGACTTACACATACTGTTTTAGTTTTTCTTATCGATGTACTGTTTATTTTAGATGGGGTTTTGTAACGCATGGGTGCATAGACGGGTATTCAAGGGTTGTTATGTACTTATCCTGTGCAACATCGATAACAGCCGACTGTGATAAATCTTTTTGTACCTGCAGTCCAAAAGTATGGCTTACCCGCAAGAGTTCGATCGGACCACGGATATGAAAATATTTTTGTTGCCGTATTTATGAACTCTATTCGAGGATTGAGTCGTGGTAGTCATATTTGTGGGAGATCAGTTCATAATCAGAGAATTGAGAGACTTTAGTTGGATATTTTTCAGAACGTGGTCAAAGGATTCTACGATGAATTTTATATCCTAGAAGAAATGCATTTGTTGGATCCAAATAATACACTGCATCGTTTTATATTGCATAAAGTGTATCTTGCAGATATTAACCAAGCATTAAAATTATTTGTGAATGCTTGGAATCATCACAAGATTCACACCGAACATCAAAAAACACCCTTGCAGCTATGGATTAATGGTTTGTTAGGGCAAATTAACTCCAATCGCACAGTTATAACAGAACTTTTAAACCCCCCTGCTAATATAATAGAAAGGATGCAAGTAACTTTAGATCTTCAGTACGGTATGAACACTACAGCGTTGCAATTGGACGTTAACAGAAACGATGATGTAAATTTTAATTTAACTGAAGAACAGAACGTCCACTTGGAAAGTTTGCTTTCTCTGGAGGGGCCCTCCAGAGAAAAATATTCAACATGCCTAGAATATTTAAGTGCTTTTTACTAAATCATCCGTCTTAAATATTAAGGTGACCAACCGTCCTTTCAGGGAGGACAGTCCTTTTGTTAATTCTGTCCTCCCTCGTATTACAGTGTATCATTGTAGCACTGAATAAAATGTTTCTTTTATTTCCGAGATTTTTTTCTTCAATTTGTATGTGTCCTTTTCATTGTGAAAAAGTTGGTCACCTTATAAATATGTACATGAAGACGCATTAAAATAATAGGTTAGGTTAGGAAGTTAACGTAGATTTTTATTTTACAAACATGAGCACTTTCGAATAAAATAATATAAAGTTACATATAAGTTTTTGATTTCACGTACACTCACTCATACAGGGTATTTCAAATTCATTATTAGAGATCGAGGGAAGGTTTTATGCTAAATTTTATGCCGATTAATAAGGTCCAATAAGATTTTAAATATGAGCAAATAGTTTTTTATAAATGTTAATCTTTAATTTATTAATATAAATCTTGGTTAAAAAGAATTTTTAATAAATGTATATTCAATTTTCTACTTCATTTTTTTTTAAGGTGATTGTATATTTGATTTATCATTTTAATTTTATTGGTTAATAAGAAAAACTAGAATAGCAAATTTTTTCACATGCTGGAAGAAGTCTCGTTGAGCTTTGTTGTTTATTTGAATCGCTTATAGCACAAACATCCCCAGTCCAATGTAAACTTTTGGGAATTGTAAGATGTATTTAAAATTGGTTTATTTTTATTTTGCTCACATAACTGTTCCATTGAAATTTAATGAGCTTAGTTCGTTTTACAATGAGTGTTTGATTTCGGTTTTGGCAAGATCTGTATATCAGGTTAATACAGAAAAAAAAACAATGAGTATTTTATAGCAACTTAACTTTTTTTTATAAAGCTTGTAGGTATAACTTTTTTATGTTCAATTAAATGAATTGTTTTAAATTTGTGAGTATAAAATTCAACAATACTTTCTTCATACTACGTATGGCAAAAGTAAACAATTGAGTAACTAAGAAAAAATTAAAATAGTTTTTAGGATGTTTTTATAGCCAACTCGTCCCAGACGATATTCAAACTTAAACAAAGGTCGTTTTGTATTTTAAATTGAGTTTTAAATAATTCATATGCTGCAAAAACTATAAATATTTTCAGTGAATTATCTTTGAACGTTAAGTCATTTGTCACATTTCTTATTAAATCAAGAACTAACAGCAAGAAAGCTGTAAATTTTTCAGTTGCCTATGTTTAAAGTACCATTGAACGTAAACACAATAACATTTAGTAATTTCACAAAATTGTAAGTTACTGTTTAAAATAATAAGTTGAAAAAAATTAAGAAACGCCTTAGAAGTTGTAAAAAAAATAAACTTATAAACCTTGATATGCATACATACACATTTTTTATTAAACTTGTTTATTTACACAAAGGTGTAACAATTCACAGCGCCTTTACAATAAAATGAAGAGCCGTTAATATTTTACAAAAGAATAGATGTTGCATCAAATAATAAATGAACATTGGATTACTTAAAAACTGCACAATGCCATACATAAACATAGTAAAAGAAACGTACAATTGTACACTTAACGACAAATACAAAATATAACCATGCGATAAAAAAACATTTAAAAAATAAACTTATGCATTAAAAAACATGACAAACATGAGGATGTTATAACAAAATATACTATAATATGGACTCCATCTTTTTAAAGGAACTGTTATACGTGTACTATTTCACTTGCATCACATTTCAGATAATTCACTTTTTGATGTACGTTGCTTGTTGCTGGAGATCACATTTATTTTAACGAACTTCTACCGGTTGCGAAATTAAAAATTATGCACACACGAACACAATACACCTGTATTTTTCGCTTTAATTTACCAACCTTTGTTATTATTTCTGCACTATATAAATAATCTTTAAGAACATAATTTTAAGCATGCTAAAAAAATAATTAAGAAACTGTTCATTTCATATGCAGCTTTCAACAGAGCACACATAGTTTTTTTTTTGATAATTATGAGTGTGCAATGCTATTAATACGGCAATTTATTAACGTTATTTTAAAATATAATCCCTGAATCCTTCGTTTTTTTAAACATAACATGTTTGTAGGTTAGGTATTCTGTCGCATTTTAAAGAACATTCAACTGCCCGTCTCGATTTCACTGGTTAAAAAGAAACAAACTACATGGACGAACGTGTTTTGTTGTACCATCAAGGCGGGCAAATTAAATACACAAAATTTTCCTTTTTTTTTCCTTCTAAAGTAAGACGTTTCGAGTTATTCTGAATACATCTAACAACTGAGGCTGAAATTTTCTATCTATGCTATTTTTTTCTAAGCTGAAATGATCGTATTTAAAAAACGAGTATCTGTTTCTAAAAACACAATTTCATGAATAAGATCCCCCTATAATCATATATAACTTAGCACGACCTAAAAACTGTTTTTCGATTTTCTTTCAAAAAAATGTGAGGAAAATTGGCTATACCCATATATGTCCATAAATATTAATAACAGCGATGTTCAATTTTTTACAAATTATACAAATATTGATATATTACACATAACTTTCTTATTTGAAATAGAAACCATAGTTGGCTTTGACATAAATCGAAAATATATAATTTGCTTATGGTTGCTATTTAAAATAAGAAAGTTAGGTGTAATATATCAATATTGAAATGAGTAAAAAAAATGAATATCGCTATCTTCTTAAAAATAAAAAACGATGCCAAAAATGTCTTTAAAGTTTTTCTCCATCTTCTCGTTTAAGCGAGATATTTAACATTTTTAAAAAGTGCCGAAAATCTGTTTTTGGCTATATTTCGTAAATTAAAAAAGATATCAAAAATCTGTTAACGGTAATGAAATTCTCTCGAAAAAAGAAATCGACACTACGTACTTGGTTTTTTAAAATCTCTGATAATAAGCGAGATACCCTATATGGGCATCGAAAATAGGCCATCCTGAACATATACAGGGTGTTTTGTTTCGTAAAATTGCGAAAACATTCGGGAGGTGATTCCTTATAGAAAATTAAGGGGGGTCTTTTATATCGAATTTTTTCCTTAGACGTCTCCTTTTGGAGTTACACCCCCCTAAAGGGGAGCGGTAAAATTAGGTTTTTATTTTATTTCTCAAATTTGAATAAACGTAGGAGAAAGATATCTGGTATATGTTTTATTATGGATTATTGTTAGTTATTTAATTGACAAAAAAAGAATTTGACGTTGGTTTACGACCGATTTACAATTAGGATTTGAATATGTATGTACTGTTTTGACAATCATTACGAGTAGTTAGGGAAAAATTTTCTTTCTTTATGAATATGTGCTTTGTTACGTGTCATTATAAATTGCTAACCTAACTAGCGATTCGTTTATCGAACCCGATGAAGTTTTTCAATAATTGTCGTATACATAATTCGCTCCGTACAATAATTGTACATTTCATTTTCAAGTCGACCATGTGATCTACCCTATAGGCAACCAACAATAATGGTAATTTATCTTTGTTGCCGATGTACAAACACATTTCTCTATGTACTTGAACTTATTAGACATATTTGTAATGGTAGCGTCCTCTATCGAAGCTAACGCAAACTATGGACTCGTCTGTTCCACTGAAATTGTTTGTGGTCGACTACTGCTGGAAATAGGCGGAGTTATGCTAAAGAAGGGATACTTAAAACACACCTACTGTATGTCGCCGTTGTCGCAAAAACCTATACCTCATGTCTGGAGTCACAATTCTAGAAATTTAAAACTTATCGCATCGAGTTCAGTTTTAAATTTTTAAAATCGGTACGTTGTGCATTTTAACTGATGTAAAATTGTTTTCTTGCATTATAAACTTGGTTTAGAAAATTTAATTTTTAGAAAAAGTTAACATGAACAGTAGGCGCCGTTTTGCATTGTACAATTCAAATTTAGGGTTTGTCAAAATTATCGAAGTACAAAATTTAAATTCTAGAAATGTTAGCAGTGGTTAAATTTTAGTTTTTTAGAATAAGCATTAAAGAAACGCTTGGCGTGCCAAGAACGTCGCTTTCAGAGTGTCAAAAATCAGTATGTCATACGATTCCGTTCTAGATTTTTCAGTTCCCAAATTTCAATTTGCCCCGTTTAAAATGACATCTTAACTTTTTATCGAATAAAGACATGGATGGCGAACCTATTGTCAATGTACCATTCTAGAAATTAAATTTCCTTCTTTAAAGGAACGGATGGCTTTCCATAATTATGTTTTATTTTATTAAATTTTATATTAATGCGATGAATAAAATTGTTTTTTTCTGAAATAATATTTTATCATACTTAAGTTCCAATCATTAACATTGTTTGTAAATGGGTATCTGTTAATAGTGATCTGTATTGCGATTTTACATATTTCATTTTCAAAAAATGTTCTTTCACATTGATAAGTAGTCTCAAATACAGATACAAGTCCCCGCGCATATGATTTTAATTGACTGTATTTATCTTCCGAAAGATATTTATAGAATTGGATTAGATCCATTTCTTTAAACATCATTTTTAACTTATTATTATTTTGCAAATCAATCACTTCCAATTGAAGGACTGGCGGAAGCTCTTTAATTGTACTGTTAAATGGATTTTCAAACAAAGAAATGTCTTGCTTTTGCATCGAGATCCGAAAAACGTTAAGTTCAGAAAAAATATCCGCCGCAAATTTATTTGGGAATGGAGATTTCGCTAATAGTTTTAATTTTTTGCAGCATGGAAAATGGTCAAACTGGTTTAATGCAATTTGATTTTCAAACTATGAAAATTTTTGACTAAGGTGAAGTGGGGTAAATGTGATCTAGTTTTGGATGAGGTAAATTTTGAAGTATCATGAAAAGAGCAATATTCAAATTTAAATTTTGAAAAAAATACTGTGTTGTCTTCAGGGACTACCAAATTGATGGTATAATGCAAATTTTAAGAAAACGACTTTTTAGTGACTAGGTCGACTTTTTAAAAAATGATGTCAATACATCACATTTGCCCCGAGATATGGGGCAATTGTGATAATGCTGATTAGTATATCATACGAAACAACAGCACTCTTTCTTGGGGTAAATGTATATAATTCAATAAATTTTCTTCAACTTGTTTTTTTACTCATTAAAATTTATTAAAAAACAAAAAAGTTACAAACTTTTGAAAAATATAATGCAAAAACTAAACTGAACGCTCTTTCTGAAAAAAACACATAAATAAAAAAAAAATTATAACAAGAAAGTAAGTGACGACAGATCTCAATATTGTAAATTATAGCCTCCAAACCGAACCGAAAATTCAAATGAACCTCGCCGGTCAATAATAGGTTCAGGCAATACTTTGATAATGTCCTGCTCAACTATGGTGTCTGAATCGTCGAATGTTGGCCAAACAAATTTGTTTCCGTATGGCTTCGTAAATTTAACAATCCAGCCGTCGTCGGATTTCTCTATCACGGTACCCACAAAATGTTTAACTAATTTTTTGGTAGAGTATTTCACAAGTACCCAACATCCCACGGTTATCACATTATTTTCCATATAATTCTTATCATTATTCTCACTAATATCTTCTTCAACTAGTTCATTCAAGTACCCTTCCGAATTGTCAGAATCCATCAATAATGGAGATGACTGATCTTCACTGTCACTAGAAGATGACGATCGAGTGCGCTTTTTACAACTTTTTTTAAATGGTTTACGTTTTTCTTTTAAAATATTTATGGCCTGTGTTGATGTCAAAATTTCTGATCCAGGGCATATTCTTGTTTTTTTTTGAAGTTGTGGTTTCGGTGCTTGTTTGACTGCGGATAAAAGCAAATCTTCAAAAGAAAGCTGAATCAGATTTGAAGACGGACCTGGAATTGGCTCAATTTCTGCTTCCTCAATCAGTTCTTGTGATTGATTTCTTGGATTAGTGTCCACGTTAATCTCTTTTTGAGACGCAAAACGTTTCCACTTTTGCAGCAAATCTGTTGGGAAACTATGTTCTGGTATAACGTTTTGATTAAAGGGGAAAATACCCCCTTTTCTAAATCCATTGGAAATAACTATTGGTGATATATTTGTCCGTTTCACATAAAAACTGTGAGAATATTTTTTTGGGTAACTTTCGACCAATGTGATGTCTTTGCCACGTCACAAGCTTCTCATCCCATTTGCATTTAAAAGATTTAAACACCGCTAAATCTAAAGGCTGCAACAAGTGACTGCTGTGGGGAGGTAATTTTAATATTGTGATATTTTCCTTCATTGCTGCTTCCAAAGTCTCGATGTTTACATGTGTAGAATGTCCATCATATATTATTAAAACAGGCCGCTCAGGACCCACTGCAGGAATAATACTTTTGAGAAAATAATTTTTGAATATATCCCCCTCCATCCACCCTTTTTTGCTGGCCGAGTAAACTGTTCCCTCAAATTCACTCTCGGGAGGAGCAAGCCATTGATCCCAAACATTTTTGCCTTTATATATAATCAGTGGGGGTGCCTTTCCTCCAGCGGCATTGCACATCAGCAGTATGGTTGTGTTTTCCTTCCCAGGAGTACTAATTGTCCTTGAAGAAGCTTTATTTACAGCACCTACGACTTTTGATCTTCTAGGATCAATGCTCAGACTGCTTTCATCTAAGTTCCAGATTTTTTCTGGCTTGTCATGGAGACTAAGTTCATCCAGGGTTATTTGTAATAAATCAAAACATTTATATACAGGGTCCTGCATTAGTGCGTCGGGCTTTCATAGCGCCCCGCCCGTAGGAGATAAAAAAAAACTTAAATACAAAAAGTTATTGGTTTCAAAAGATCTACGTCTTAAAATTATTTTCAGCTATACAGGGTGTCCCATTTTCGTGCCATAACAAAAACAAAGATTTTTTTAAATGGAACACCCTGTATATTTTTAGGTCTTCGGATGTAATTTTTTAACCTCTACATGAATGTCTTTTCGTTTTTTGATTTTGTGTCAGGGTTGCCAACTTATTAATTTTTTTCCGAAAAATCTGACATTAGCAGGCCCAACTTTAAAAAATCGTAGCGACCTCGTTTCTTGAAGTTAAGAAATAAGTTTTATCAATAATGTTAGTTCGGTTAGGGAGCAACATTTTAAAAATAAAAAATAAAAATTTATTGATACAGGGTGTTCACAAAAAAATGCCAAACTTTCCAAACTTCAAAGTGACATAACTTATTTTTTTCAAATGTAAACACCCTTGTTTTATTATGCTATTCGATAGCATTTTTTTTTCCCTTCAATTTTTATGGGGGTTGTCCTATGTCTAAACCCCGTAGTTGTTGAGATATTCAATACTTTTCAAAAAAGTAGCCATTTAATTGCATTTTTATGCACCGAAGTAGGCCGCGCTTATGCAAAACAAGTGCCAAAATGTAAGCAAGTGTCAACTTAGCATTTGAATAAGTTTAGAATTTAAGCGGATATTAATTACGTAATAAAATTAATTGTTTTTATTCAAAAGCTATGAAAAGTAACAACAGTCTACTTTTAGTCCACGCTGCCCTGAAAAATCAAAACGAACAGGCACATCACTACACAATTCCCATCGATCTAGAATTGATGAATTATCTTTTGAAGGTTGTGCCGTTGGGTCTCCATGCTCGCTATCGCTTTCGGAAATATTATTAGGTTCACCATCATTAGTATCACTATCTGAGTCAAGATCACAAGGCACAAACGATTCACCAGAATCGTCAAACGACTCCGATCCTTCCGATGATGACAAATTCGGTGACAACCATAGCAAAATTTCGAAGTTTTTGAATCTGGAGCTAAGTCTTTTTTTGCTTTTGATGTAGATGGTTTCCGTGAAGATATGATGGCAGGAACATGACTTGTTGATTCTGAAGGCGGCAATTTTGTAATAATAGTTATATGTGATGCTGTATTAGATGATATTGATGTAACTGAGTTATTTTCGGGTGGAAAAACCAAAGAAATATTTTTTCTAGCTCATGTTTTGGCTATTTTTGCGAACATTGGGCGTGCGCGAGTGATACCAACTTACTGTGTCGCCTTCTAAACTATATTACTGCCAACAAAATAACAAAACAGTAGCGCTTTATTCTCGTGTCCACCGGTAATACATGACGGCTCTAACGAAAATAATTCACTGGACCCGTCGTGTACCACCGGTGTTACACAAAAAAAGGTTGAAAGTTAAGGAAAAAAACAATAATTTGATCACCAAAATGCTTCATTTAAAAAAAAACAATATTATACAATATTTGCACAATAAATGTTTTCGACCGAGGACATGCCACCTAGATTACGTGTCATCGTGAACGTGTTAATCGAGATTCATGTATTTGTTTAATTTTATTTATGAAAATCGTTAACTGTACACGCATTCCGTTGAAACTAGTTTTTTTTTTATGGCTTCCTCGCGATTAAAAGATTTTCTTGTAGCATCCTTTACACCTTTTACGGAAACTTTTTTAATTATTTTTTGTCGCTGAATTTATCAATTCATGAGCTTTTTTTATTGGGTTATTAAAATCAGATTTTCACTTATGCCAAGCAATGACATTGTAACAACTTTTGAGAAAGCTGCAAGCTGAACCTTTTTATTTGAATAGTGTTTATTGTAAATTACCCAACCAATCAGCATGGCAATTGCCATACTTCAATCAAAACTTTGCGATACCACTTTACACTCTCTCTTTTAGGACTGTAATAAGAGATCATCTGGTCAGAAAGATCAATACCTCATTTTATTCGATTATAATGGCAGGTTTTGAAATAGTTACCCCGTTTCGGTTTTGTTTTCAATAATTTCTCCAGTATTTTTTATTTTTTAAATTGTTTTCTTATTTGTACCGTGATACGTTGAAATCATATAAATATCTTTCTTGTCTTTACATTTCAAGATGCGAATACCATCGTTATTGTTCATGCCTACTACTTCTTCTTTCTCCAATTTTTTAGACTTTACTTGAATAATTTTATTCCGTATTTGCAAGCTTTTCCAGGATTATAATGACAAAGCTGAAATCTCCTTCTGTGAGCAACCATAGTTTCGCGACTGAAATTTCTTCACCGGGAGTATAAACCCCCTGAATTTTTTGTATAAACAGTTTTGAAAAATCAGAAATTTTATGTAATCTGACACCTGGTACTGCTGCTTGGTTATCTGCGACATGCCAGTTTTTCAAAATCTGTTGAAGTCGCGATTATAGTTATGAAAAAAAAAGGGATGAATATAGTTCATCTTTCTTCCAACAGTCTTCTACATTTGGAAGCATGAGGCCTGTGGTAAGAATCACGCCTAGAAATTTCATTTCTTCTTCTGTCACATCGCATTATCTATTCATACGTGATGTACGTCGAAGGCGATGTGTTGATATGTACTGCTGTGCATACTAAAGGTCAATACACATTATAGGTACGCTCTCGCTCCAGTCGCGGTCCGGTCTCGCTCCACTCCCGCTCCAAAATGCAACGCATTCTATTTTGTAAGCGTTACGTCAGTGCGGACACCAAACAGATTGTGGCATTATATATTTTTTGATTATTTAGTAGTAATTTTTAATTAAAATGGTTTTCAACAAAGCAGATTTGTACGACATGGAAAAAAAAATAGAAATAAACTTAAAAGGCGTTAAAAAAGTCTGGAAAATGCATACAAAACTCTTTTTAATAATATAATATTCATCACTATTAAAAGATAATGGTAACGTAATTTTTCAAATCATATTTATTCGCCATGAAACAGAACCAGCATCGGAATCAAAGGATCTTGCAAACGTGTCTCTTACTTCAAAAGCTGCAGTTGTAGAATTTCCTTCTTCACTCGGTAAATGTCTTAAAATTTCTGTGTTGGTTGTGGTCAATAAATTGTAAATTCTAAATATTTGTGTTAATATGTCGAATGGATTTTTAACCATTCTACGTGCACGCGATAATCTTTAATTAAAATTTCTTCTTTCGATTTTATTTTTAATTTGTAGTGTAGGATGGCCTTATCATATTATATATTTTTTCAATAGCAAAGCTGGATCAGCGATAACAAAGGGTGCTGATTGTTTAGATCCTGTAAGAGGTTTATCTTCTGGTACATCAAGAGTTTCAAGAGTACCATTTTGTAAAAAGTCCCCAAGATTTGATGAAGCAAATATACCCCTAGTTTCGATGTCGAAGAAATAAAAACTCTGGATTAACTGGAACGGTATCTTTATTTTTTACGTTTTTAATCTGACGTTTCGCTCATAATTTTAAGAGCTCCTTCCTCAAAACGTCGGATTAAAAACGTAAAAAAATAAAGATAACCATTCCAGTAAATCCAGAGTTTTTATTTCTTCGATATCGAAACTAATACAATGACGGACGTTCATATTATTATTACAAATATACCACCACCACTACTCCATCCACAGTGGCGGATTTATGATTTTGCCGCCTGTTAGCTAATAAATTTTCGCTGCCCTATAATTTTTTTTATATATAAACTTAAAAAAAGTTCTCGTTTTTGTTTGAAAAAGTTTTCTATTCCATATAAAACTATAATGGTTTTTCCTGCTGTGTTTTTGGGCCCCCAAAAACCGGAGAGTTTGTGAATTTTACCACTCTATTTTCGTATAGGTCGGCACCTCATAAGTAAATATCTATATCTGAGTGTTATAATTCTTAATATCAAATTATTAATTTTTTTAATTATTTGGACGGATTTAACTTTAATTTGCTGACCCATAAAATTTGCCGACGTAGGCTATATAGCCTATCAAGTCTTGTGATAAATCCGCTTCTGTCAATCCATATGAATCAACATGAACGACGAGGATTTTGTAATTTGCATTTATCTTTAGACATCCTAAAATATTGCGAGAATTTCGTATCATCAGCTGCCAAATGCGGAAAGAAAGTGTAAAATTCTCCTTCCAACTTTCGACGCTTTAACAAAGGATGTACCCATTTTCTATTTTTTTTGGTATGCCACTATAAAAAGGTCTTTATTGCTTAAATTTGCATGTATTCATGTATCTGTATACAATACACTGTAGCGAATGAGTACTGACCGCTACTGGAGCGCGGCTGGAACGCGGCTGGCATGCGTCTGGCTTGCGGCTAGAGCGCGGCCAGTGTGAATACACTGGACCGGGAGTGGAGCGAGAGTGGACCGCGACTGGAGCGAGAGCGTACCTATAATGTGTATTGACCTTTATTAGTTCCCAACACCATAAAATTTCTTATTTCTTCTTTAATAAATTAATCAAAATCATCAATTTCTTTCACACCATTTGTTGGGAAAAGACGTTTTTTTTCAAAACAGAATTTCCCGTGAAATTAATTCTTGGGAATTCTAGAAAATTATTTGTCCATGTGGCGATTCATTGTGGATGTGAAGTAGTTGTGCTGGTTGACAGAGCATCTTGATACGCGTTGGAAACATTTGGCATATTTTTTTCTTCCAATAGTTCCGGGGACGTTTAGGAATTCGAATTGGTACAAACGATGGATTTAAGTCAACAGACGTAGAATGAATTGCAGGTTCACTAGTCTCCAATTCTACAACTTCAGTCTCAATCTCAATTTTGGCGGGTTGAAATTTTGCAATGAAAAACTTTTTTTGAAACCTAGCTTTGTTTAGAAACTAACCGTTTTTGAGTAAAAAATAAAATAAGTTAACATGAACCATGAAATATTCCAATATAAAACGATTCATTTTGGTGGTTACCATGGTTTGTTTATGTTCATATTGGGTAGAATTTTTTAACTGCAAAATTTTAATCCACCAAAAAGTTCTGATAAAAAAAACTGACAGGGGTCGCACTTTTCAGCCCCCTGTGAAGGTGGGAGATGATTAAAAATATTACTGTGGGAAACCGTTTTAATAATCATAAAACATCTACCAAATATCATTCTCTTACATTTATCCAAATTTGAGAAATAAAATAAAAACCACTTTTACCGCTTCCCTTTGGAGGGGAGTAACTCCGAAACGAGACGTCTAAGGAAAAAAAAATATATGAAAGCCCCCCTTAATTTTTGATAAGGACTAGGGTATTTCCTTCTTGCGTACCGGTTTTTCTTCACATTCTTCTGATTGAAACTTTTCGTCTTCTGCTTCCATTCAGAGCTTGAATTTTCTTGACTTTCTGATTTGCTGGCTTTCTGTATATATTTCTTGGCTATGCTCATCAATCTCCTCTACGCCAAACTCATCTTCGCTGGTTTCATTCATTAAGTTATCATCTTCCGAGTGATTTCTATAAATCTTCATTTGTGAGATGTGGGCAACAATGGTGCGATATCTTTTATCTTCTTTCCTTAATCTTTCTAATTGGTAAATATTCCCTTTGACTTTTTGCAATACAACGTAGGGTTCGCGATACTTTAATTGTCTTCGTTGGTTGAGCAGTGGATAAAGTCACAACTACTATATCTCCAATTTCAAACTGAGTGAGTTCCTTTAAATCTTTTTCGACCATAATATTCTTTATAAGCTTTCTGGGATTTATGGACTTTTTCTGTAGCTTCTTTTTTAAGTTCTTCGATTGGATTTTCTTGTTCGTTTTGTTTTGCCAATTCTATTTTTCTTCAAAAGTTGGTTGATACCCATAAAGAAGTTCAAAAGGGGTTTTACCAGTGCTTTTGTTTAAAAGATTCTTATTCAATCGATCTTCTTCAAAATTTATGGCAGTTACAATCGCTGGAACTATACTTTTCATTCTAATTTCAGCCATTCCATTAGCTTGGGGAAAGTTTGTAGCTATAAGGTCATGTATTCCATTAGCTTTCACAAATTCCTGAAATCCATATTCTGTGAACGATGTGCCTCTATCTGTAACTATTTGCGATGAAATTCCGTAGGTTTTTATAAAATTCTGCATGTTCTTGACAGTTTCTTGGGAACTTGCACTGCGCGTTGCATATAAACGTACGTATCGGCTGTAGGCATCTACTGTTACAAGAATGTGCATTTTCCCTGTTTTACTTTTCTGAAAAGGACCTAAATGATCAATATGTATTTTTTTTATCGAACGTTCTGGTACTTTTGGCGGATGAAAACATCCTGGTAGTTTTCCTCCTGGGTTTTTGTCATGAAGCATTCAAAACAACCACGAATGTGATTTTTTATACAGGGTGTCCCAGCCAAGACGAATGATTCGATAGCTCTGTTATTAGTGACAATATTAAAAAAAGTTAAATATAAAAGTTGTTTGTTATCATTTTTTTTTTTTTTTTTTTGATGGGTTTTCTATGTAATCCGTTTTTTTTTAAATAAAAACAATAAACATATGATCTGATTTTAGGAACTGACTCGAAGAGGTGTGTTCCAGTGAACACCCTCTATAAAAAACTAAAAGAAAATTTAGAGTTTATACACTATGCACCAGGTCTAGCGGAGTTTTGCGTTTTAGTCTTCTGTGATGTTGACTGTTATCTAGTAGGTTTAATGCTAACGCATTTGGATGTACCTCAAGGCGTTGAACGTACCTTGTACTGCACTGCACAATCACGTCACTTATCGTTTGCACTTTTAGGTCTTTGTAGATGTTCTTGTTAGTTACAAACCAGGGTGCATCCACCATGGCTCGTAGCACTTTTGCCTGAGACCTCTCGATAATGGCTATGTTGGAGTTAGATGCGGTTCCCCAGAGCTGGAGCCCGTAGGTCCATACCGGTTTAAATATGACGTTGTAAGCCAGCAGTTTATTGCGAAGGGATAGTTTCGACTGCCTCCCAAGAAGCCAGTAGTACTTACGGAATTTAGCATCAAGCTGTTTCGCTTCTTCCAAATGTGCGTTCTCCATATCAGACCTTTATCCAGATGCATACCAAGGTATTTCACATCATTTACCGTGGGTACGATTTGATTGTTTGTCATTACTGGTGGTGATTGGCCGTGACATTTTGTAAAGACAATGTGCGCCGACTTCGTTTCATTAATTTTAATGCGCCATTTTTGTGTCCACTGTTCTATTTGATTTATATTGTTTTGGAGTAATCTATGTGCTTCCACAGGATCTTGACTCGTTGCTAAAATTGCAGTGTCGTCTGCGAATGTCGAGGTAGTTACGCTTTCATCTGTTGGAAGATCTGAAGTAAATAACAGGTAAAGGGTAGGTCCAAGAACGCTGCCTTGTGGTACGCCTGCTATTATTGGGTAAAGCGTTGTTAGTTCAGTTTCATATCTCACCCGAAAGAGTCTTTTTTATAGATAGGATTTGAGGACATTATACATAGCTTCTGGCAGTTTCTGTTTTAGTTTGTACAGCAGTCCTTGGTGCCAGACCTTATCGAATGCTTGACTCACGTCAAGAAATATCGCTGCGCAGTACCCTCTTTTTTCATAGGTTTTGTTTATAGTGTCCACCACCCGGTGAACTTGTTCTATGGTGGAATGTTTTCTTCGGAAGCCGAATTGATGCTCTGGAATAAGGGTTTTTTCAGTAATGACTTTCATCAACCTTTTTGCCAGTAATTTTTCTAACACTTTTGACATTATTGGCAGGAGACTAATAGGCCGATAAGATGTAGGATCGTTTGGTGGTTTTCCTGGCTTCTGTATGAGTATCACTTCCGCTACTTTCCATTGCGTTGGAAAGTATTTTAGTCTTAATACTGCGTTGAATAGTTGAGTCATCATAACGATTCCTTTCTGAGGCAGTTCTTTTATTACCTGGCCAGTAATTAGGTCATACCCAGGCGCCTTTCCTGCATGTATTTCGTTTTTAATAACATTCATTACTTCTTTCGGCGTAATGTGTTGCGTGGGTTCACTAGGTTGTTGTGCTTCTTTAAGGTATGTATTGATTTCCTCATCCTCTTCTCCATCATGTGAGGGTAGTGGTTGAAAGACTCTCTTTAGGTGTTCGGCGAAAGTTATTGCTTTATCCCGATCTGTTTTGGCCCATTCTCCATTTGGCATCCTTATTGGTGGAATATGTTCACGTGGTTGTTTAAGCATTTTAGTAGCTTTCCATAGTGCATAATCTGTGTCAGCTGTTGGTGTTAAATTTTCTATGTATTTCTTAAAAGACTCATTTTTGAGTTCTGTTAGTAGTTTTTTTAGCTGTCTCGCAGCCCTATTATAATTTGTTTTATCTTGCGGGTACCGTGATTGTTGCCAAATTTTCCTAAGTTGTCTTTTCTCGACAATTTTTTCACGAATATTTATTGGGTAATTTATCTTATTCGGTTTTGGTGTTTGGATTGGTGTTGCCTCCCATGCAGCTCCTTGGATTTTGGTGGTGAAATTGTGAACTTCTAGTTCAAGCTCATCTGTTGTTTTTAATGATACCTTGAGATTTAGGTTATCCTCGACTATTTCCTTGAAAAGTTTCCAATCAGTTTTGCGATTATGTAGTTTTGTTGTTTGTTCTTTTTGTTGCAATGCAGAGTAGATGGTTGCTATCACAGGAGTGTGATCTGATGCAATGTCCTTATTCGTTGTAATGCCTAGATATCCAGCTGCAAATCCCTTTGTAACAAAGAAGTCCAAGCAGTCTGGCAATTTGTTACGATCTGTAGGCCAGTGAGTTGGTTTGTATGTGGATAAGTGTTCATTTACTACATAACCTAAAATTATTTTCAACTATACACAGTGTTTTGTTTTTGCGCTGTGATACCAAACATTGTTTTCTTATATGGAACACCCTGTATATTTTGCAATTTTTGATGTAAAATTAAACTTTCTTTTAAAAATATCAGAGGTTATTTATGTCTAAAATAAACCGTTTTTAAGTTATTAACGTTTTTTTTTGAAAAGTTTGACAGATGCAGATCTATAAAAATATTTATATTTATTAACATAACAACACCAGAGCAATTTACTCTGGTAATTTATTAGACAATAGTGTCATAGTGATTGTTGACTAGTTACATTTTTAAAATAATATAGAGGGTGTTCGTTATACTCGGTCCATTTCGCTAAACTTTAAACTCATGTAAGTCATTTTTTTTAAATGGAACACCCTATACTATATTTTTAAATTTTCTTGTAGAAAATTTAATTATCTTTCAAAGTTGTTAAGCCTGTTTTATGTCCAAATATAATATTTTTGAAGTTATTTTGTTTCTTATGATTATTTGCGAGTATTTTACCTAAAATATCGGTAGTAGCCTTTAAAAATTCAAAACAATTTGTATGAACTGTCAACCAGAACAGTTAATCGGCAAAATTACCACTATTACGCCACTAAAAATCCGTATTTTTTAAAAACTGTAGATACACAGCATGCTGGTGTTATTTGCTGCCATTTGGGCGATTAAAGATAATTGGACCCGTTTGCCTACTCAGAGCGCGCAGCGCGATTCGTCCATGATCGATAAAACAAAACTTAAAGCGCTTACCTCCCATCGAGCACGCAGCGAGAGTCGTCTGCGGGCAATACAAGGGAATTGTATCCGTTTGCCTTCTCCGAGTCTTGAGTCCTGGGAGTCGTTTGTGGCCCGGGAGTAGTTTGCAGCCCGGGAGTCATTTGCGATCCGGGAGTAGTTTGCGGCCCGGCAGTAGTTTGCGTCCCGGGTGTAGTTTGCGGCCCGGGAGTCGTTTTTGCGGCCCGGGAGTCGTTTTTGCGGCTTGGGAGTCGTATTCGGCTCGGGAGTAGTTTGCGGCCCAAGAGTCATTTGCGACCTTGAAGTCGTTTGCGGCCCAAGAGTAGTTTGCGGCCCAAGAGTAGTTTGCAGCCCGGGAGTCATTTGCGATCCGGGAGTCGTTTGCGGCCCGGGACTAGTTTGCAGCCCGGGAGTCGTTTGCGGCCAGGAAGTAGTTTGCAGCCCGGGAGTCGTTTGCGACCCGGGGGTCGTTTGCGACCCGGGAGTCGCTTGCGGACCGGGAGTAGTTTGCAGCCCAGGAGTCGTTTGCGGCCCGAAAGTAGTTTGCAGCCCGGGAGTCGTTTGCGACCCGGAAGTCGTTTGCGGCTCGGGAGTTGTTTGCGACCCGGGAATCGTTTGCATCCCAGGAGTCGTTTGCGACCCTTGAGTCGTTTGCGGTTTGGAAGTAGTTTGTAGCCCGGGAGTCGTTTGCGACCCGGGAGTCGTATGCGGCCTATGTCGTTTGCATCCCGGGAGTCGTTTTCGACCCGGGAGTCGTTTGCGGCCTATGAGTCGTTTGCATCCCGGGAGTCGTATGCGACCCTTGAGTCGTTTGCGGTTTGGAAGTAGTTTGTAGCCCGGGAGTCGTTTGCGGCCCGGGAGTCGTTTGCGGCCCGGGAGCCGTTTGCGGCCCGGGCGTCGTTTGCAGCCCGGGAGTCGTTTGCGGCCCGGGAGTCGTTAGCGACCCTTGAGTCGTTTGCGGTTTGGAAGTAGTTTGTAGCCCGGGAGTAGTTTGCGGCCTGGGAGTCGTTTGCGGCCCGAGAGTCGTTTGCAGGAAGTCGTTTGCGACCCGGGAGTCGTTTGCGGCCCGGGAGCCGTTTGCGGCTCGGGCGTCGTTTGCAGCCCGGGAGTCGTTTGCGGCCCGGGAGTCGTTTGCGGCCAGGGAGCCGTTTGCGGCCCAGGCGTCGTTTATAGCCCGGGAGTCGTTTGCGGCCCGAGAGTCGTTGCGGCCCGGGAGTAGTTTGCGGCCCAGGAGTTGTTTGCGGCTCGGGAGTCGTTTGCGACCCGGGAGTCGTTTGCGGCCCAGGAGTCGTTTCCGGCCCGGAAGTCGTATGCGGCCCGGGAGTAGTTTGCACCCGGAATATGTGTGCGGCCCAGGAGTGTTTGCAGCCCGGTAGTCGTTTGCGGCCCAGGAGTCATTTGCAGCCCGAGAGTCGTTTGCGGCTGGGGAGTAGTTTGCAGCCCGGGAGTCGTTTGCAGGCCAGGAGTCGTTTGCGGCCCGGGAGTCGTTTGCGGCCCAGGAGTCGTTTGCGGCCCGGGAGTAGTTTGCAGCTCGAGAGTCGTTTGCGGCCCGGGAGTGAATTGTACCCGCGTTATCCACGCCGAGCATGCATAGCGAATTGTCTATGATCGATAAAAGTCAATTGTATTCGCTTCTTGAGTAATCGATTGACTTTCATTGAGTGTAGACGTGCTGAGTGAAAAAGTGTCTACGCCAGTGATTACGTGCGAATAATGTTTTGATATCATTGGACGCGAGTGATATCGGACGACTCACCGGTCGGTGACCCGTCAAAGCTATCGCGTAAAAATGACGACACGTGCAATACCGTGTGCCCTACATGCAACCGTTGCAGTAACGCCACAACGGAATGCAACACCCGCAAAAACAATAAACACGGAACCAACTGAGGTCACCATACTGAAACAGCAGCTCAAGATTGCCCGAGATGAGATAAACGAATTAAAAAAATTCATAGAAACAGCCCAGTTAAAAATTAATTATAGTCCGGCAAATTCTGATGAGGAAGAAGAATTAGTAGCCAAAGAAACAGAATGGCTACTACCTAAAAATAAAAAAAGAAAAGCTACAGCGTCGCCCGAAAAAAGCGAACCTAGCGCTAAAGCTGACCCTAAAACAAAGTTAAATACGACACGTAAACCACCACCTGTGGTAATAAGCAATGTAGACGATTACAATACATTAAACAATACTCTTCAGACAGCAAACATTAAATACAGTAACAGTTTAATGAATAACAAACAAGTAAAAATTAATGTAGAAACTGAAAAAGATTATAGAGAGATAACAAAAATAATGAATGAAGCAAATGCGGAATGGCATACATACGAAAACAAACAGACTAGGCCTATAAGAGTAATGGTGAGAAATCTGCATCCTACATGTGATACAGAAGAGATTAAAGCAGAATTGCAAGCCAGAGGTTTTAAGATACTGGAAGTAACCAACAAAATTAGCAAGAGGACGGTAAATGAGAAAGTTGTGACAACCCACTTGCCATTGTTCATGCTTACATTCCATAACGAGGAGGACATTAAAAAAATCTTTGAAATACAGGATATATGTCACCTAAAAATCAAGATTGAAGCACTAAGGAATAACAAACTAATTCCCCAATGCAAAAGATGTCAACGATTCGGGCACACTCAAAAATACTGCCAGCGCGTAGCCACATGCGTTAAATGCGCTGGTAATCATCTGACTGCAACATGTACCAAACCTAAAACTACACCAGCTAGGTGCTCTAATTGTGCAGAAGCACATCCAGCCAATTATCGTGGCTGTGCTGTTGCCAAAGCACTGCAGAAAAGAAGAGAAGAAAGTCAAAAGAAACCATCAAAAAGGCAAGAAACAAGAACCTTTACATCAAAGAAAACTACAGGTCAAATTTCCTATGCTGATGCAACTAGCGGAAATAGAAATACACAAGCTGCTAAATCTCAAGCACCCAACTTAAGTGAAAGCACATCTATGCAACAGATGATGCAGCAGATGATGAATATGCTTAACAAAATCAATGAGAGAATAGACACACTGGAAGCAAAAGCAACAGGAGCTATCCCAAAAAGGAAATAATTCATGGAGTATAAAGATCTACGAATTGTTACATGGAATGCCAATGGATTTGTCAGTAAAAAAGCAGAGATAGAAGTCTTTCTAAACGAACAGCACATTGATGTGTGTCTGATCTCAGAGACACATCTCACTAACCAATCATATATAAAAATAAAAGGCTTTAAATGCTATCACACCATTCATCCTGACAATAAAGCCAAAGGAGGAAGTGCGATAATCATTAAAGAAGCGATCAACCATTACGAAGATCATCCAATCCAAGATGAAAGTATACAACTAACTACGGTGGTGATTAAATCAACAAAACAGGATATCAAAATTGGAGCTGTCTACTTACCACCAAAATACAACCTCAAAACTGAAAACTATAAAAACCTCTTACAACACATGGGAGAAAGATTCATATTAGGTGGGGATTTTAATGCCAAACACTTAGATTGGGGTGCAAGAATAACCAATACAAAAGGAGAAGCTCTAAGGAGAGCCATCAGAAGTATAGGAGGAAATTTTCACTCAACAGGTAAACCAACTTACTGGCCTACCGATAAAAACAAAATACCAGACCTTCTAGACTTTTTCATTTCTAAAAAAGTCTCACCGAATTTTATTGAAACTAATGAATGTTTTGATTTAGAATCTGATCACTCAGCTGTTGTCTTGACACTAAGTGAAAAAATCATTAAAAAAGAAGCAAAACCAACACTTGTCAACAAAACAACGGACTGGGAAAGCTTTAGAATTAATTTACAAGAAGAAATCAATTTAAATGTTCAATTAAAATCAACTGAACAACTCGACATAGAATCAGAGAATTTTACCACATTATTACAAAAAGTTGCTTTCAAAAACACCAAAGAATCGACTCATATCACAAAAGGAGTGAATTACCCGGTTGAAATCCGAAACCTAGTCAAAGAAAAGAGAAAAGCAAGAAGACGGTGGCAACAAACACGTCAACCTTCTGATAAGACAATATTAAATAGTAAAGCACAGCAGTTAAAACGTGAAATTTACAAATTGAAATTCGATTCTCTGAATTCGTTTCTTACGAACTTAACAGCTGAGAAAGAAACTGACTACTCATTGTGGAAGGTCACAAAAAGAATAAAAAGGCCAATTATGTCAATACCGCCTATCAGGAATGGGCCAGGCGATTGGGCTCGTGAAGATCAACAAAAAGCGGATTTATTTGCCAGTTATTTAGCTGACGTATTTACGCCAAATCAAATACAAAATAATTTTACACCAACGCACGTAGAAAATATTATATCAGAAGAAATTGCTCCAGTTACGCCAAAAGAAGTAGCTAACGAAATTAAAAATAATCTGAGCCCGAAAAAAACACCAGGGTTTGATTTAATCACAGGACAGATTCTGAAACAACTGCCAAAAAAAGGAATTGTCATGCTAACATATATTTTTAATGCTGCGATTAGACTAAAATATGTACCGGCAAATTGGAAAGTAGCAGAAGTAATTATGCTGCCAAAACCTGGTAAACCTCCACACGATGCCAAATCATATAGGCCAATCTCTCTGTTGACTACAACATCAAAGTTGTTTGAAAAATTAATACTTAAACGATTAAAACCAA
Source organism: Elmis aenea (assembly GCA_947652605.1). NCBI lineage: Eukaryota > Metazoa > Arthropoda > Insecta > Coleoptera > Elmidae > Elmis > Elmis aenea. The sequence goes on along the minus strand of OX393578.1, from coordinate 27,969,855 downwards.
TCATTCAGAATGCATCACTAATTCCTGATCATCAATTCGGATTCAGACCTAAACACTCAACGATAGATCAAGTACACCGTATTACCGCTATAATAGAAAAAGCACTTGAAGAAAAGAATGTCTGTTCAGCGCTATTTCTTGATGTCGCACAAGCCTTCGACAAAGTGTGGCATGAAGGATTAATCTATAAACTTAACAAAATATTGCCCTACCAATATGTAAAAATTTTAACTTCCTACATTTCTAATAGACTTTTTAGAGTAAAACAAGGAGAAGCCTATTCGGAATTGAAAGAAATACAAGCAGGAGTGCCACAGGGGAGTGTCCTTGGACCTGTCCTGTATCTACTCTACACCATTGATATACCAAAACTGAATCAAGTGAAATTGGCTACTTTCGCGGACGATACAGCATTGCTGGCAACAGGTAAAACAGATATAATTTCCACCAAAAAACTACAAACAGCTAGTGATGCCATACACGAATGGACCAATAAGTGGAAAATTAAACTAAATGAAACGAAATCAGTCCATATCAACTTTACAAATAAAAGATTGAGAAACTCTCCAGCAATAACAATCAATGAAACCATTGTCTCACACGCAAACACTGCAAAGTATCTTGGTATGACTCTTGATGCTAAATTAAGGTGGAAAGAACATATTAAGAAAAAAGAAAAGGAGTTTAAAATTAAAACCGCACAATACAGATGGCTTATTGGTAAATATTCCAAACTGTCATTATACAACAAAATTTTGATTTACAAACAAATTATTAGACCTACATGGTTGTATGGAATACAACTATGGGGGTGTGCAAAAATTACAAATATACGTAAGATACAAACTGTCCAAAACAAGGTGTTACATGAAATGCCCAACGCTCCCTGGTTTGTCAGAAACTCCGACCTTCATCGAGACCTGGGTATCTTAACCGTTGAAGAAGAAATCAAAAGATTTGCAAAGAAGCATGAAGCCAGGCTTCACCTACACGAAAATCCAGAAGTTCTCCAGCTGCTAGACAACCAAAACCTATGTCGTAGACTGAAGAGAACCAAACCGTTCGAACTTTCTAAGTGATCTGTGTAAAAGCAGAGCATTGTGCAAGTGTTAGTGTCTTTATTTCCCTAAGAATAACAAAGTCAACTAAAATACGTCGCTGGACTGATTTTAGCTAAGTAACTTAGATTTAAGATTTAACAGATACAAACTAATGGTTGGTCTTACTTCTAGACCAGTTTTAGTGTTTAAACACCTAGTGTTTTAATTTAAAAAAAAAAAAAAAAAAAAAAAAAGTATTCGCTTCTTCTCCGCCAAGCATGCAACGCGAGTCGTCTATTATCTATTCATGAAAATTGTACGGGCTCGGTTTCCGTTGAGCGCTTCGAGATTTATCGATGTTTTTATTTTGACGCATAGAACTTGGACGCAAAAGAGTTAAGCCGGATACAGATATTTCTATGGTCTCGCAACGGCGCCGTAAGCTTTCCAGTAGGCCCGTCCGGGCCTGCTGGTACCCTATATAATAACAGCGGTTCTCCATTTTGCCCGGTCGAGAATTAAAAATCGAAAAACTGGATGCAGCGACTTCCGGTTTGCTTTAGAATACGTATGAAAGAACGAACCAGCTTCCTGTCGATATCCGGTTGCCGTACGTTTCGAGACTGAAAAGTTATCAGCGATAAGCCACCGAAAAATTTTTCTCTTATGGGATTATTGGTTCTTCCTAGCGCCGCGAGGAAGCGTATTTCGATACCGAAATTTTCGCGGATGGGGCGCTTATGCCGGGATAAAATTTTTCCAAAGTTTCAGCCGAATCTGATAAGCCGTTTATTTGTTTTCACCCTAAACGTGAATTTCCTCTCGTACCCCCGAACCCCGCTAACTGCCGCGGTGAGCTACCGGCAACCGACTGTGAGTGGACGTTATCTTTGCGTCGACAACGGGTCTTCAAATTTACACGGATCCTGCCAATGTAGTTGAAAAATGTATCCTGAAAGTTTCAGCTTGATCTGATTATCGGTTTTCCTGTTTTCACGATTTTTCATTCCCAATATTTTCCCGCGCAAATACGCGGCGTTATCAGAGCTTAAGATTAGCCCAGTTTTGATCGCTTCGTTAAGGCGCGCGTTCTTCGTATTGTTATTATAGGTTAGTTTATAAATGGGAATACCATCTGTAAAAGAGCAGTGTACACACGTTCCAGTAAAATATTGTGCAAAAATGCATCTTTCTCCGCAAACTACCTGTAAGTATTTAATGCTTATTAAGTTTGTATCTTTTTTCATTAACTCGTTAATCAGCAATTATTTAATACTCTGAATTATATTTGCATGCCGTTATTAAAATAAATAAACAACTTTTGTGTATTTCGATTAACAGTCTCATCATAATAAATTTTTTATTTTAATTAACCTATTACAAAATGAAAATGCAGTCTACAACAGCTGTTTAAATGAAACGTGATACTATGAATGTATTTTTTGCAAGCCTACCATTGTAAATACATTAAATACTGCATGTTTGCCTATAAATTATTGTCAAACCTGCAATAACAACTATTACACCTCAAAAGATTTTTAAAGACAATCCTCTCGTCACGTCCGCGTCGGGACGGCGTCCAAAGCGTATAAAGTCAAAACGCCACGCGTCGTCGCAAAATACAAAGTACGGGCTTTAGATTTGTAAAAAAAATATTCCCGTGGGACAGATAATAGCTGTGCAATTGTCGTTTTAGCGTGTTAAAGCGATATTTCGATAAACGGGGCGTTGCCATATTTTGAACATCGACTGGACATTCCGATCTATTTGCTATTTTAAGCATTTCTCGGACTCGATAAGATTATTTTTGCATTGTGCGCTGCAGTTCTGTATCACGACGGGCATAAATATACAGGGTAATTGCAAATAAATGTCAATAAAAATTTTATGTTAATTAAAATGTTTAACATCTAAAAATATATACCTATTATTTTCTCTCGAAACGGATGTCGCAGTGGCGTATACAGGGTGATTCATTAGTGGGGGATCGGTCGATTGTGGCTTAACGGTTTGAGATAGAACGTTGATTCAAACGCTATTTGATACCGTTTTTTCTTCCGAACACGATAAAAATATTTTCAAATATACAGGGTGAGTCATTAGTGCAGCATCGGTCGATTGTCGTTTAACGGTTTGAGATAGAAAGTTGATTCAAACGCTATTTGATACAGTTTTTTCTTCCGAACACGATAAAATATTTTCAAATATACAGGGTGAGTCATTAGTGGGGGATCGGTCGATTGTCGCTTAACGGTTTGAGATAGAAAGTTGATTCAAACGCTATTTGATACAGTTTTTTCTTCCGAACACGAAAAAAATATTTTCAAATACACAGGGTGAGTCATTAGTGCGGGATCGGTCGATTGTCGCTTAACGGTTTGAGATAAAAAGTTGATTCAAACGCTATTTGATACAGTTTTATCTTCCGAACCCGATAAAAATATTTTCAAATATACAGGGTGTCATTAGTGCGGGATCAGGCGATTGTCGTTTAACGGTTTGAGATAGAAAGTTGATTCAAACGCTATTTGATTGTTTTTTTTCCGAACACGATAAAAATATTTTCAAATATACAGGGTGAGTCATTAGTGGGGGATCGGTCGATTGTCGCTTAACGGTTTGAGATAGAAAGTTGATTCAAACGCTATTTCATACAGTTTTTTCTTCCGAACACGATAAAATATTTTCAAATATACAGGGTGAGTCATTAGTGCGGGATCGGTCGATTGTCGCTTAACGGTTTGAGATAGAAAGTTGATTCAAACGCTATTTGATACAGTTTTATCTTCCGAACCCGATAAAAATATTTTCAAATATACAGGGTGAATCATTAGTGCGGGATCGGTCGATTGTCGCTTAACGGTTTGAGATAGAAAGTTGATTCAAACGCTATTTGATAGTTTTTTTTTCCGAACACGATAAAAATATTTTCAAATATACAGGGTGAGTCATTAGTGCGGGATCGGTCGATTGTCGTGTAACGGTTTGAGATAGAAAGTTGATTCAAACGCTATTTGATACAGTTTTATCTTCCGAACCCGATAAAAATATTTTCAAATATACAGGGTGAATCATTAGTGCGGGATCGGTCGATTGTCGCTTAACGGTTTGAGATAGAAAGTTGATTCAAACGCTATTTGATAGTTTTTTTTCCGAACACGATAAAAATATTTTCAAAAATACAGGGTGAGTCATTAGTGGGGGATCGGTCGATTGTCGCTTAACGGTTTGAGATAGAAAGTTGATTCAAACGCTATTTGATACAGTTTTTTCTTCCGCAAACGATAAAAATATTTTCAAATATACAGGGTGAATCATTAGTGCGGGATCGGTCGATTGTCGCTTAACGGTTTGAGATAGAAAGTTGATTCAAACGCTATTTGTTAGTTTTTTTTCCGAACACGAAAAAAATATTTTCAAATATACAGGGTGAGTCATTAGTGCGGGATCGGTCGATTGTCGCTTAACGGTTTGAGATAGAAAGTTGATTCAAACGCTATTTGATAGTTTTTTTTCCGAACACGAAAAAAATATTTTCAAATATACAGGGTGAGTCATTAGTGCGGGATCGGTCGATTGTCGCTTAACGGTTTGAGATAGAAAGTTGATTCAAACGCTATTTGATACAGTTTTTTCTTTCGAACACGATAAAAATATTTTCAAATATACAGGGTTAGTTATTAGTGCGAGATCGGTCGATTGTCGCTTAACGGTTTGAGATAGAAAGTTGATTCAAACGCTATCTGATACAGTTTTTTCTTCCGAACACGATAAAAATATTTTCAAATATACAGGGTGAGTCATAAGTGCGGGATCGGTCGATTGTCGCTTAACGGTTTGAGATAGAAAGTTGATTCAAACGCTATTTGATACAGTTTTTTCTTCCGAAAACGATAAAAATATTTTTAAATATACAGGGTGAGTCATTAGTGCGGGATCGGTCGATTGTCGTTTAACGGTTTGAGATAGAAAGTTGATTCAAACGATATTTCTTACAGTTTTTTCTTCCGAACACGATGAAAATATTTTTAAATATATAGAGTGAGTCATTAGTGCGGGATCGGTCGATTGTCGCTTAACGGTTTGAGATAGAAAGTTGATTCAAACGCTATTTGATACACAATAAAAGTATTTTCAAATGTATTAGTATGCGGCCCGGGAGTCTTTTGCGGCCCGGGAGTAGTTTGCAGCCCGAGTGTAGTTTGCGGCCCGGGAGTCGTTTGCGGCCGGGGAGTAGTTTGCGGCCTGAGAGTGATTTGCGGACCGGGATTCGTTTGCAGCCCGGGAGTCGTTTGCATCCCGGGAGAAGTTTGCCGCTTGGGAGTCGTTTGCGGCCCGGGAGTAGTTTGCGGCCCGGGAGTAGTTTGCGGCCCGGAAGTAGTTTGCGGCACGGAAGTAGTTTGCGGCCCGGGAGTCGTTAGCGGCCCGGGAGCAGTTTGCGGCCCGGGAGCAGTTTGCGGACCGGGAGTAGTTTGTGGCCCAGGAGTCGTTTGCGGCCCGGGAGTCGTTAGCGGCCCTGGAGTCGTTAGCGGCCCTGGAGTAGTTTGCGGCCCTGAAGTAGTTTAAGGCCCGGGAGTAGTTTGCAGCTTGGAAGTTGTTTGCGACCCGGGTGTCGTTTGCGGTCCGGGAGTAGGTTGTGGCCCGGGAGTAGTTTGCGGCCTGGGAGTAGTTTGCGGCCCTGGAGTCGTTAGCGGTCCGGGAGTCGTTTGCAGCCCGGGATTCTTATGCGGCCCGGAAGTCGCTTGCGGCCCGGGAGTCGTTTGCGGCCGGAAGTAGTTTGCAGCTCGGGAGTCGTTTGCGGCCCGGGAGTGAATTGTACCCGCGTTATCTCCGCCGAGCATGCATTGCGAATTGTCTATGATTGATAAACGTGAATTGTATTCGTTTCTCTTCCGTTGAGCATGCAACGCGAGTGGTCTATTATCTATTAATGAAAATTGTACGGGCTCGGTTTCCGTTGAGCGCTTCGAGATTTATCGATGTTTTTATTTTGACGCATAGAACTTGGACGCAAAAGAGTTAGGCCGGATATAGATATTTCTATGGTCTCGGAACGGCGCCGTAGGCGCCCCAGTAGGCCCGTTAGGGCCTGCTGGTCCCCTATATAATAAAAGTGTAGCGGCGGTTTGCCCGAAAGCAAATTAAAAATCGAAAAACTAGACGCAGGGACTTCCGGTTTGCTTTAAAATACGTATGAAAGAACGAACCAGCTCAGGGTCGTGCGTAAGACTTTTTGTGCGATTTGTCGTATTACGAAGAGCCGTGTGAAAAACGACGGTGCGCATGACAGCATGCATGTAAAAGTTAATAAGACGTCTAAAAATATGTACAAAAATATAATGTTGAATAAGGTGGCGACATCTGCTCTGATTGTTACGTGAAGCACCGTTAACCTGATACGAGTGGAAGAATATTTCCGTATAGGGGCACCAAAAGTGAGCAATGAAGTACAGACATTAAGAGGCTTGGGTGCGACTGTTATGACATTAGGTTGCTTTACCGCAGACGTAATTGCCGACGATAGCCTCTATTTAACCACTTTCCACATAGTTTCGCAGGATGTAATGAAAGACGTTCTAATTGGCACCGAGTTACGTAAAGATACAGAGTTTACCATTACTTCCGATAAAGTTACGCTCAAACCATGCGTTAAAGTGGTTAATAAGGAAATCGACAACGAAAAAAACAGTAATCGAAAATTCTGTATTGAAAATCGAGTATATAAAACCAGAAGATGCAACTTGGTAAAATTGTCATGATACAAAATATAGAGCAAACATTGAAAAGATAGTCAAGAACTACAAGTCGCAAGCAAAGAAAACGACCTCGATTGTTACGAAAATAATTATGAAGGACGAAACACCAATCGCGCAGGCACCAAGAAGATTTTGCCACCCGGTGAAAAAATAGATTTAGAAAAGCAGATAGGCGAATGGTTAGAGAAAGGGATCATTCAACCCAGTTCTTCTGATTTTAGTAGCCCAGCGGTAATTGTGCAAAAAAAATATGGAAAAACAAGAACCTGTGTAGATTACATAAGGTTGAACAAGCAAGTAATTAAAAATACGAGGGTCGATCCAGAAATAAGGTTCCCAAATCCGGCAACAGCGCTGTGCGCGGCTGTTCCCCCACTCGCGATTCCCTCGGCCACGCTTCGCTGCGCCGCTCATTCTTGGCTCAGCAGCCGTCCGAGATGGAGGTTCCCATTGTTGATCCCGCCAAGTGCGAGATTCGTTCCCAGGAACTTTTGACACTTTGAGTGGACTGTCATGCCCCACCCACCTTACAGTCCGGACCTCGCGCCTTGTGATTATCACTTGTTCTAACTGGTGGCTTAAGAGGCATTCATCAGTCATCAGTTAGTAGAAGTGTAAAATACGTCTCCAGATTGATTGCCTTCAAATCACACAAGTACATAAAATTTCCCGAGGATATGAAAAAAACACGGGAGCAGTTTTATCCGTGTGTTACTGGTTGTATAGACTGCACACACATACCAATAAGAAGTCCGGGTGGTAACATAGCTGAAGTATTCCACAATCGTAAAAAAAAAAATCGAATAATGTGCAGGTTGTTGCTGGTCTAACGTTGTCAATTTTCGACACTGTAGCCCGTTGGACCGGTCGAGAACATGACTGTACAATTTTTAATAATAGTACTGTTAAAGCACGTTTAAATAGCAAATTGCTTAAGGGATATCTGCTAGGTGACAGCGGGTATCCGTGTCTTCAATGTTTAATGACACCAGTGACAAATCCTACAACCGATTCCGAAAATAGTTACAACAGAGCCCATGCCAAAACAAGAAATGTTGTAGAAAGAACATTTGGTTTTGTTTACGGCCAGATGCTGTGATCTGGTGTAAATTTGTAGTGTATTTTGTATAAAGTGCGGATGTGTAAGTGTGTGTGTTGTGTGTGTTGGAGTGCAGCCTCACACCCCTATAATTGTGGCTTAGGTAATGGTAACTTGTAATAGTGTGTTGAAATGCAGCCTCACACCCCTGTAATTGTGGCTTAGGTAGTTGTTGAATGAGTAAGACTATTAATCTGTACTGATTTATTAAAAATAATTAACGGTTTATATACAAAAAATACATGCTGAATAAACATTAAAAATTACATAAAAAATATTCCTATCGGACTAAGTTTGTGTATTACCTTACTTTGCAATTTACTAATTGTGAAATCGACAGGTAGTCGATTCGCACATGTAGCAAATTGCAAAGTAAGATGTTCCTCGGCACGTGTGGTCGCTGCAGGAAATGAAATGTGAGATATTAAGTTAAGTAATTGAATTAAAATTTAAATACTAAAGGTATTTGAAATTAAATTAAAATATTAATGAAATAAGAAAAAATGTTCAGATGATCTGAACATTACTGCCGGGACTCGGGTTGAGTGGCTGTAGGTGGAAGACCTCCTCAGTGCCCAAGAATAAGGCAGCCGTCCTGGATCCTGGAGCTGGAATAATAGGTTGATCGGATGCTCCTCCAGAACGTGGTTGTTGATTCCTGCATCTTTTTCTAATGTGGTACACCAGTACGCACGTTGCAATGATGACGACTGTTGTTATACTGCTTATTACAGTCGATCGATTATGGATGGTGTGCCAGTGGTTGTTTGGACGTAGATGACTGAAGAAGGCGTGTGCTCCACCAGGTTATTTGGACGTAGATCACTGATGAAGGCGTGTTCTCCACCAGGTTATTTGGACGTAGATCACTGATGAAGGCGTGTTCTCCACCAGGTTGTTTGAACGAAGATGACTGACAGAGGCTGTGCTCCACCAGTTGTTTGGACGTAGATGACTGACGAAGGCTGTGCTCCACCAGCTTGTTTGGACGAAGATGACTGACGAAGGCTGTGCTCCACCAGCTTGTTTGGACGTAGAGGACTGACGAAGGCTTGTGCTCCACCAGGTTGTTTGGACGAAGATGACTGACGAAGGCGTGTGCTCCACCAGGTTATTTGGACGAAGATGACTGACGAAGGCGTCTGCTCCACCAGCTTGTTTGGAAGTAGATGACTGACGAAGGCTTGTGCTCCACCAGCTTGTAGATGGTCGACGACGGTGTGAACTCCACCAGGGTTGTTTGGTTCACTAGCAAGGGTGTGAAGCTGGCGATGGCGTGGACTCCACCAGGATTGGTTTGGACTTCGGTAGCTGTGATGGATGTCACCTCCAGGCGGCTAATTCAACATTGATTTGTAGGATCAATGTTTGCTCCCAGAGTTGGATTGGACGAAGATGACTGACGAAGGTTGTGCTCCACCAGCTTGTTTGGACGTAGATGACTGACGAAGGCTGTGCTCCACCAGCTTGTAGGAAGTAGTCGGTTGACGACGGTGTGGACTCCACCAGGGCTGGTTCAAGGTTGACTCGAAGGACCAATGTTTACGGCCAGATGCTGTAATCTGGTGTAAATTTGTAGTGTATTTTGTATAAAGTGCGGATGTGTAAGTGTGTGTGTTGTGTGTGTTGGAGTGCAGCCTCACACCCCTATAATTGTGGCTTAGGTAATGGTAACTTGTAATAGTGTGTTGGAATGCAGCCTCACACCCCTGTAATTGTGGCTTAGGTAGTTGTTGAATGAGTAAGACTATTAATCTGTACTGATTTATTAAAAATAATTAACGGTTTATATACAAAAAATACATGCTGAATAAACATTAAAAATTACATAAAAAATATTCCTATCGGACTAAGATTGTGTATTACCTTACTTTGCAATTTACTAATTGTGAAATCGACAGGTAGTCGATTCGCACATGTAGCAAATTGCAAAGTAAGATGTTCGTCGGCACGTGTGGTCGCTGCAGGAAATGAAATGGGAGATATTAAGTTAAGTAATTGAATTAAAATTTAAATACTAAAGGTATTTGAAATTAAATTAAAATATTAATGAAATAAGAAAAAATGTTCAGATGATCTGAACAGGTTTGATTAAACGAAGGTTTCCTTGTTTGAATCGCTGCTTAGGAAACAAAGAAGAAACTTGTTCGATCATTGTAGCATGCAGTGTGATACACAATATCAGATTGTTAAAGATGGTCTACAAGAAACAGATTCGGATTTGAAAAATTATAATTACGTGGAAGATGTCACTTTCCTAGCTGATAATGGGATGGGAGCAGCTGTACGTCGAGGCGTTATAGCGAGATACTTTCAGAATTAATTATTTTTATAGATAGTACACAAAGGTGTTTTACTATATGTCTGACGAAACTTCAACAGCCCGATCTGTTGACAAACATAAGGGAAAAAGTTTATTATATGAACGTATTAGGAAATGCTTCTCTAATGTACAGACATTTAAGATAGGATACCTATTGAAAATAATCGATAGTTAGTACATATCAGATCAAATGTTCAGGATGATATTTATGTGCAGCAAGGCACATTATTATTGTGGATAAGTTTCATTCTATTAACGCTGTTTCAGTAGTGTTTCCATTGGCATGTCATTATCTGCTTCAATATTTTAAATGCTACAACTTTAGGGTCTTTTAAGTCAAGATAAGTGGTTGCTTAAACCTTAGTTGTTCTAGCAGACTATTTACGTACATTAGGTCAATACATAGCATTGCAACGTATTTTGATAAATAATAAACCGTCTAAAAAAAAACATTTTTGTTTTATCAATTATTTAGGTGACGATAGTATAAATAAATCGAATAAAACTATTACTTTGACAGTTCATACAATTTGTTTTGAAGTTTTAAAGGCTACTACCGATATTTTGGGTTAAATACTAACAAATAAGCAATCTCCGATATTTTTGAAAGAGAATTTAACTTTACATCTAAAAATAACAAAATATATAGGGTGCGCAAAAACAAAACACTATGAGAATAGTACTTTTAGTAAGTATTTTATTCGTGATAGCCGCCGTAAAGATTTAGCAAGAGTACGAACATTAATGAGAAATGAAATTTTGTTGAATATGATGGCGGACAAAAATACAGATCGACGGGTTCTAAAGTACGCGAAGTACGTACATTTAGGAAGGAAACATTATGCCCTGCACGAGCGCATCAACTATTAAGTATACTTGTGCTTTTTGGAAAAGAGTGTTCTTAATTACCAGCAGGCCATGGCGGGCCTACTGGGGCGCCTACGGCGCCGTTTCAAGACCATAGAATTTTGTTAATCCGGTTTAACTCCCTCGAGTCCAAGTTCTATGGGTCATCCTCGGCGGGGATGAACTGGGTACACTTCACTTTTATCGATCATAGACGACTCGCTTACACGCTCGGCGGGGATGAACCGGGTACAATTCGATTTTATTGATCATAGACCTCGTTTCATGCTTGGCGGGGATGAACCGGGTACAATTCACTTTTATCGATCATAGACGACTCGCTTGCACGCAATTAAAAAGAAAAAACATCGGTCAACTTTATTTTATTGATCACAATAAATGTCGCTGCGCGTTCGATGAGAACCGAGCCCGTACAAATTTCGGTAAAAGATGATAGACGACTCGCGCTGCATGCTCGGCGGAGGTGATGCTGATACAATTCACTTTTATCGATCATAGACGACTCCAGTTGCGTGCTTTGTGGAGGTGAAGCGGGTGCAATTCACTTTTATCGATCAGCGAAGACTCGCGCTGCACGATCGGCGTAGGCCAAGCGGGTGCAATTACTATTATCTTCAATAAACGATTTGCGTTGCGCGCTCGGCGGGAAGCAAGCGGGTACAATTCTCTTGTATCAAACACAGGTGACTCGCGCTGCGCTCTCGGAACGCGTAAAGTTTTATTTTATTAGTCATAGAAGACTCGCTCTGTACGCTTAGCGGGTGATTTTTTTTTTATCAATCATAGATAACTCGCGCTCGGAGAAGGCAAACGGGTACAATTCTCTATTATTGCCCGCAGACGACTCGCCCTGTGCGCTCGATGGGAGCTAAGCGCGTTAAGTTTTGTTTTATCGATCAGGCGACTCGCGCTGCGCGTTCGGAGAAGGCAAACGGGTTCAATTATCTCTAATCGCCGACAGACGCCTCGCGCTGCGCGCTCGGCGGGGGCTAAGCGCGTTAAATTATCTTTAATCAATCAGAGACGACTCGCCCTTCGTCTCGGAGAAGGCAAACAAGTACAATATTTCTTTTATTGCCCACAGACGACTCACGCTGCGCGCTCGGATGAAGCTAAGCGTGTTAAGTTCTCTTTTATCGATCAGAGACGACTCTAATATTAAAAAAACGATTTTAATGAAAAAAATAAGCAAGCCATGAATTTGACGTCGAGTTTCATCTATTAGCTGATAAGATACCAAAGAATGGCTAAACAAAGCTAAAAAACAAGATTTAAATGAATTATTTCATTTACAATACAACATCACTTAAATCATATCATATAATAATTTACAGTCATTTTTGTCATAAATCTAGTACGCAACTTTGAATGTCTAAATAAACATTTACAAACAAGAAATTATAAGCTTCGATTATTTTCCGCAAACTACTTCCGGGCCGCGAACGACTCCCGGGTCGCAAACGACTACCGGACTGTAAACTTCACCCGGGCCGCAAACGACTCCCGGGCAGCAAACTACTCTCGGGCCGCAAACGACTACCGGGCCGCAAAATACTCCCGGGCTGCAAACTACTCCCGGGACGCAAACGACTTCCGGGTTGCACACTACACCCGGGCCGCAAATGACTCCCGTGACGCAAACGACTCCCGGGTTGCAAACGACTTCCGGGCTGCAAACCACTCCCGGGCTGCAAACGACTCCTGGGTCGCAAACGACTCCCGGGCTGCAAACTTCTTTCTCCCTGGCTGCAAACTACTCCCGTGCCGCAAACGACTCCCGGGTCGCAAACGACTCCCGGGCTGCAAACTACTCCCTTGCCGCAAACCACTCCCGGGCTGCAAACGACTCCTGGGTCGCAAACGACTCCCGGGTTGCAAACTTCTCCCGGGCTGCAAACTACTCCCGGGCCGCAAACGACTCCCGGGTTGCAAACTACTTCCGGGCAACAATTCTTCTCCCGTGCTCGCGACCGATCTAGGCAGCTTCACGCCGACCAACGATGAAGCAATTCGCACACGAATTTAACGGGGTTTTATTGTCAATTCTGCCTGTATTTCCACTTTTACAAAACATTGTTTAACTAACCTCTTCGTTAAACGACTCCCGGGTCGCAAACGACTCCCAGGCTGCAAACTACTCCCGTGCCGCAAATGACTCCCGGGTCGCAAACGACTCCGGGGCTGCAAACTACTCCCGTGCCGCAAACGACTCCCAGGTCGCAAACGACTCCCGGGCTGCAAACTACTCCCTTGCCGCAAACGACTCTCGGGCTGCAAACTACTCCCGGGCCGCAAACGATTCCCGTGCCGCAAACGATTCCCGTGCCGCAAACGACTCCCGGGATGCAAACTACTTCCGGGACGCAAAGGACTTTCGGGCCGTAAACGACTACCAGGCTACAAACGACTCCCGGGTCGCATACGACTCCAAGGCTGCAAACTACTCAAGGGCCGCAAACGACTCTCAGGTTGCAAACGACTCCCGGGCCGCAAACTACTCCCAGGCCGCAAACGACTCCCGGGCCGCAAACGACTCCCAAGTTGCAAACTACTTCCGGGCAACAATTCTTCTTCTCCCGTGCTCGCGACCGATCTAGGCAGCTTCACGCCGACCAACGATGAAGCAATTCGCACACGAATTTAACGGGGTTTTATTGTCAATTCTGCCTTTATTTCCACTTTTACAAAACTTTGTTTAACTAACCTCTTCGTTATACTTTGCAAATTTTACTTTTTTATATCCCGGAACGAGCCCCCATAATTTGTGGGAGTGGCGATGGTAGTTTTCCCTACAAAAATAAGATAAAAAGTATGTTAATATTTACTGCACAAAAAAAGCAAAAGATAACAAAATGCAACACCAAAAAAATACACTCCACGTTGTTCTATTAACCTAACCCATGTCCCATCCTTCTTACTTTCACACCCGAGGCCACACGCAACACGCCGCACTTCCTGTCGCCCCCTACCGGAAATATCAGAGCTTAATCCCACATATATCTATATTATTTTTTGTTAATTGTTTCTTTTTCTATTTCCTGACTACTGCATCTAATCTTTTTACTAAATTAAATATCTTGCAAGCTTCTACTTAAAATAGATGTTCCTGATTCACTTTCAATAACATTTGCTTGTGTATTTATTTTTGACTTAATTGTTGATACTGTAGCATCTATAGTGCCTACTGGTACTGCAACTGAACCCCCGAAAGCTCCTAACGTACAACTAGTTTTATTAACTTTACTGACCCAGTTAAACTTTTCGATATCATTTAACGGTATCGTAGTAACATCAGCCCATGTATCCAGTTTAAATGTAAGGTATTTATCATTAACATTAAGTTGTTTAAACCATGGTTTTTGATTTGAGCTCTTATCTACACCTACAGTATTGACAACTAAATTGTCCATGTTAAAATCAGTACTTTTGTCACTGGGTCACGACTGTAATATTTTATGAAGCACTTTATTTTTCTTTCCAAATAAAACAACATATGAATGAGTGTATCACCTGGACTGAACTGGACGCTGCAGTTTGGATACTTTATATACGATTTTCCGGGATACCGCTATGTTCTGATTCGTAGATCTACGTCGGGGGCGGAGCCTACCAATCTATAGCAGTTTAATATGATATGCTGTAATTAATTGGTAGTGCTGTGCCCGAATGGAGCCTAGGAATCTATGGCGGTATCCACGGTAACACCCCTGCGGCGTAGAGGTCCAAGCTGCACGTCAGCCAGCTTTAAACTTTATTGTAACTAATATAAACAAGGTAATTTAAAAAAATAATCTTGGTGGCCTGCTGGTTTCTAACTAATATATACAGGGTAATAAAAAAATAATAATTAATCTTGTTGACCTGCTGGTGGAGCTGGAGCGTCAGTCGGTCGCAATGCTGGTGGCGGACGTAGGTTGTCATAATGTACCTTCACCACGGTGCCAGCTCGATCTACCCATTAGACATGTGAAGATGGGGCTTCGATGATGTGGGGTCTGGACCACGTGCTGGTACAGACGTTGTAAATGGTCGCGTACTAGGACAACGGCACCAGGCAGAAACGGGCGAACTGGTACCCTAGGCCAGATGTATCGCTAGATATTGTCGCGGTCGTATGAACGACCGGACGTTATAATTAAAAATGCTCACGTTTGGTTACTAATTGTGAGTTACGGGGGCGTAAACTCTGAATTTACTCAATGAACACTCAGATAAACTCCAATAATACTCAGATGGGAACACTATTTATTAAACAATAACTTAACACTTGGCTTCTACAAAACTACAATAATATAATTATGGGTCTCACTCAATAAGTCAATCTCACAATAATCCAAATCATTACACACGTTAATCGATACAAAATGATTACTTACATATCAATAACAAATACACAGACAGTGACTGGTTGGGCCAACTGCCCCCAAAAGCGGCCGGCAGTAAGTAGCCACCAAAAGCGGCTGGTGTGGAGTAGGCAGATCACCTTCGCTTAAATAGTAACCCGTAGCGGGGGTACTTGCTGCCTGAGTTTTGGGTACATAACGGTAAATGAACAAATATAACGAACTTTGCAAGTACAGCTATTAGAAAAATTTACTTTAAAAACTCCGATTGTGACAAAATCTAGGATGTTCGTGGCGGGGAACGGTTGGTCGGTTAGGTGCAGCGATGTACCAGTCGCTGGGTCGTGGTAGATTATACCCCAGCAGGGCATGACTGGGAGTCACTCCGGTGGCGCAGTTGGCTCTGATTCGGATGTTGAATAGGACTTCGTGAAGGCAGCGGTCCCAGTAGCGGCGGTGGCAACCTTGTAGCTGGGTGCGGATGCCTTTCTTAATCTCCTAGTTGCGGTGCTCAACAGGGTTGGCTCGTGGATGGTATATGGGCGTCGTTCAAAGCGATGCTGCTTAACTGGGGCCCGTTGTCGGAGATTATGGCCCTGGGTAGCCGATACGGCCGAAGACTTCCTGCAGTAATGGATCATCTGGGTTGTGGTTATGTTCGGAATCGCCTTGGCTTCCACCCAGTGGGTGAAAAGGTCCGTAACCACGATGAAGAAACGGTTGTGGTTGGCAGTAGTTGGATAGGGACCCATGAAGTCTACGGAGATGGTGTCTCAGGGCTTGTCGATTTTATGAGCTGAGAGGGGTGCAGCAGCCTGTAGAGGTCCTCTTTTTACGGCGGCGCATAGCAAACACTGTTGGACGTACCGGGTAACCATGGACGGCCGGTGGGGCCAGTAATAATGTGTCGTGATGGCTCGCATAGTTCCATCACGTCCGGGGTGTCCTGCAGTCGCTGCGTCGTGGTTGTGGTAAAAAACTCGAAGTTGTAGTGGATCAGGAACTATAAGTTGGTCATGACTTTGGTTTCACCGCAGTAGATAGCCCTCATGGACTTAGTAGGCCTGCAGACGGCCAGCATCTCCAGGTTGACGAGGACCGTGCAGGGTGGATACCGTCAATCGATTGATGAGATTTTGGATGCCGGTGTCGTGTTGTTGGGCTTCCTTAATGGCAACTGGTAGCGTTGCCACCTCGATGACGTTTAAATTCAGGTGGCACTATCCTGGGGATGTCGTACACGGGGTCGACAAGGATGTCGTCCGGCAGGCGAGAGAAAGCGTCAGGGAGTTCGTTTAGTCGTCCAGGACAATGTTCGACTTTAAATGTGTGAGTAAGCTTGCAGCGCTCATCTTTGGTTTGATTCAACCAGGTGAGTGCACGACTGTCCGTGCGTAGGGTGAACGGTTTGTCTTCCAAAAACGGTCGGTAGCGTCGAACGGCCCAGATGACGGCCAGGCACTCTTGTTCGTCGACGTGGTATCTCGACTCGGCGGCGATGAGTCGGGCGCTGGAGAAGGAGATGATCTTTCGTCGGTCGCTGGATGGATCCTGCAGAAAAAGGACCGCTGCAATGCCCATTGGACTTGCATCGGTCTGCAGGTAGTAGTATTGCGAAGGGTCCGCCATTGTATCTTGTATGGAACGAAAGGCTTGGGATGCTTCCGCGGTCCAGCAAAAGCGACGGGTGGTGCGCAGTAAATCGGTTAGTGGTGCGGCAACCTCCGCAAAGTGGTCCAGATAATCCCAGAGTCAGTTGCAGACGCCCAAAAAGGGCCGTAGTTACTTCCGCGTCGTTGATGGACATGGGTCGGCAGTGGTTGATTGTTTTCTTCCGTAACGATGTGCCCAAGGTACTCGATTCGGTCTTTACAAAAGTTGCACTTAAGATTACAACGAAGCCCATGGCTCTTTGCAGTCTGTCGAACACCTGCCGCAGATGGTGCACGTGTTCGTCCCATGTCTTCGAGTACACCACGACGTCATCCTAGTATGCCAGTGTGAAGTGGTTCTGGATACCACGGAGGACTTGTGCTATCAGCTTTTGCATTTTTTATCCAAAGGGTATCACCGTGAATTGGAATGTAGAGCCATCAGAGGTTGAGAAGGCTGTGAGGTGCTTGGATGGTGGGTCCATCGGAACCTGCCAATACCAAGCCTTGAGGTTCAGGGTCGTGAAGATCTTGGCTTGCCCAAGGTCGCGAAGAGTGCCGGCGATGAGTGGCAGCGGGGCGTGCTCTTCGACTGTCTGCTAGTTTAACCGGCGGTAATCCACGCAGATCTTTGAAAGCCATCATTCTTTTTCACCAGCACAATCGGGGAGTTATAGTTCGATGTGCTTGGCTCGATGACACCTTGTGTTAATATCTCTTCAACTTTAGCGGCGATAAGAAGCTTCTTATCGGGGGAGCAGCGGTAGTTGGCCAATCTGAACGGCCGATCTTTTCGTAGTGAAATTGTATAGGTGGTAGAAGCATGGGAGGCCTGCGTTCTGGAAAAACCGAAAAATACGATTTTTGAAAATCGTCTACTAGTCCTTTAGTGTATAAATTATTTCAAATGTGTGAAAACATTGCCCAAACAACTTTTTCAACCGAATCGGATGATAATCACAAATTTTTTATAAATCGATTCGTTTTTGTTTTATGAAAACTCATTTTTTCTAATGGACGTTAATACAAAAACATATAGGGTGATATACGCAATATAGTTATGGCAAAAGTCATTTGGCGACCACACCATTTAATTCTGATATTGTAAACATGACTAAAGGGCCTAGCAGGATAAGATAGGCCAGCGGCCCTTGAAACCAAACTGTAAGTAAGGTATTTTACCTTGTAGGTATCATAAAATAAAAAATATTTACAATAAATTTAGCACCCCATTTGCCCCCCTTCTCCTGGTAATCGAAAAAAGCTGTTTTTTCGTTTTTATTTTTTTTCTTTGTCCTGAATCATCGAAAAATTTTAAAAAAATTCATGAATGAGCAGAATAAAAACTCTTACTTTAAAAAAAAAATATTTTTGAGTTTGTCTAAAAATTCGAATTAAAAAAAAAATTAAGATTTAAAATTCGTTTTTTAATTGTTTTTTTTATAGGTAAGAGTGCGGCGCTTACATATACAGGGTGATTGATTGAGACCGGGCATTAAAAATATATGAAGAATGAAAAAGGGTATGGATCTGAAATTTTGGTTATGACCATAATGGCATCTGATCTGTTTAATGAAAATATTTTCAATATGGCGACACTTCCGGAAATACCGGAAGTTGACGTCTACTTTCTTATTTCAAATACAATGGTCTATTTTTTATTGCGTATTTGGATTCAAAACGTTATTTTAGAGGGACTATTATTAGCATTCCCTATACCTAAGTGCAGCCATTTTTGAGATTTTTGGACTTTTTTGAAAATTTTTCGATTTTCATCGTGATGCTTAATATTATCTACCACCGCCATTTTTGAAGAAAAAACGCTTAAATTTAGACCATGCCTAGAAGAAACCTTGGACTACATCCTGGATATTTTGCAATCGATGCATTACTTACAGGGTGTCCAAAATTTAATTTTCTTTTAATACAACTTCAGACCACCAAAACTCGTTTTTTTTAAATACAATGCCCAAACTTTTCTTTTATTTTCTAATGCAAAATTACATTCTGCATCAATCTGTATTAGCGTTTCCTATACCTATCTGCAACAATTTTCGAGTTATTAAGAATTTTTGATAAAGTTAAGAGTAATTGCAACATTTTTAAATAGTAGGCCTTGGAAATGACAACAAATGCCAATACTTAATAACCGTCAACCACTTTTATCGCGTTTGTCTGAAGTATCCATGAAAATGGATTATCAAGAGTATTCAAACACGGATATTTTGAATTTATTTTACATTCTTGGACAAATTCAGAAGATTATTGAAAGTGTGAACGAATAGTTGTGTATTTTTAATGTAGCTTGTACAGCATAGTATGTTAAACCCGAGTCTTGCGCTACCAATCGAATTGATCGCTGAGGATGGTCATTAAAATATCTCAGGATGTTAACTTTGTTAGTTTCATCATTTGTCACACGCTTAGGTCGAATACAAGCAGATTTCACTCTTCTAAATTGAAAAAAAAATTGATTCTATTCATTAAAATTTCTGTCTGGTCATTACAGTCAAATAAGGATAACTCTCACTGACCACGCGGCAAGTTCTTTCAATAATCTGGTTACATCCTTCATGAATATAAAATAAGTTCAAAATATTCGTGTTTGAATACTCTTGATTATACATTTTCATGGATGCTTCAGACAAACGCAATAAAAGTGGTTTACAGTTATTAATATTGGCATTTGCTGTCATTTCCAAGGCTTACTATTTAAAAATTTTGCAATTTCTCTTAACTTTATCAAAAATTCTTAATAACTCGAAAACTGTTGCAGATAGGTATAGGAAACGCTAATACAGGTTGATGCAGAATGTAATTTTGCATTAGAAAATAAAAAAAAAGTTTGGGCATTGTATTTGAAAAAAACGAGTTTTAGTGGTCTGAAGTTGTATTAAAAGAAAATTAAATTTTGCACACCCTGTAAGTAATTCATCGATTGCAAAAATTCCAGGATGTAGTCCAAGGTTTCTTCTAGGCATGGTCTAAATTTAAGCGTTTTTTCTTTAAAAATGGCCATGTTAGATAATATTAAGCATCACGGTGAAAATCAAAAAATTTTCAAAAAAGTCCAAAAATCTAAAAAATGACTGCACTTAGGTATAGGGAATGCTAATAAAAGTCCCTCTAAAATAACGTTTTGAATCCAAAAATGCACTAAAAAATAGACCATTGTATTGAAAATAAAAAAGTAGACGCCAACTTCCGGTATTTGCGGAAGTGTCGCCATCTTGAAAATATTTTCAATAAACAGATCAGATGCCATTATGGTCATAACCAAAATTTCAGATCCATACCCTTTTTCATTCTTCATATATTTTTAATGCCCGGTCTCAATCAATCACCCTGTAAATTGTATTTAGTCATAATTAATATTTCCTGAAAAATTCTGGACAATTGATGTGGTGCGCCGTGTTCAAAAATTGAAAAAACTGCTTTTTTTTGCGCTTTTGTCCGTTTTGATTACTATTATGATAGTGACCAATTATTAACAGTTAAATAGAGGACGATATAAACAGTATATCGTCTTACCCGCTAAAGTGGACATTCTGAAATTGTTCTTTGAGGACCAGGACGTCACATGAATATCGTTTCGCAGCGCGTTGCATACCGTGCTGCGCAAAAATATGGAAATAGGCAAATATCTGGAATATTATTTAAGCTATTACAATGCAATTTGGTATCTGACCATTATCTTATGTTTCGGATTCAATGCTAGTATTTACGTTGCATCACGACTTCCGGTTCAATCGGAAACGAGCCTAAACTTTGAAATTTTAAATAGAACACCCTGTAAATTTTTATATTTTATTAAAAAAAAAGATATAAAATGCGCTTTTTAATTGTTTTTTTATAGGTAACAGTACGGCGGTTACATACATGTTGTATTTTGTCATAATTAATATATCCTCAAAAATTCTGGTCAATTAAAGTGGTGCGCCGTGTTCAAAAAGTGAAAAAACTGTTTTTTTTTTGGGCGTTTGTCGTCTGTTTTCTTTCTAAACGATATTTGGCACTGGCATTTTAAGGCTTAGTAAATATTGTTATTAAAAATCTGTTTTATTGTTTCTATTTATCTTTGTTTAAACAATATTTTTTAAACAAAATTCGTGTCTTAACATTTATATATTTAAAATATAATTTATTATTTTTGCGGTCTGTTATGGTGACGGGTATTTATTATCAAAAAATATAATGATTTATTATAAATGATAAACTATGGGGTTTTACTTAAATTAACAAATATAATACATTAACACCTGGTTTCTACAAATAACAACTCACTACAATTTAATAAGTCAATTCTTACAAAATACAGAAGAATTACCTGTAGGTACATCAAATTTTAATAGTAAAAAAAACAGCGGTCTGGGAGGGCCTACAATAGCAGGCAAAGTAGAGTAGAGATAAATGCCAGATCTTGGCTTAAACGGTTGCTACCAGCGGATATATTCTCCTTTTTCCTGATACAAGAAACGGAACATGCACAGATTGAAGGAACTTAAAAATACATAAGGTAACTTGCAATATTTGTAAAAATACTGATTCTGACAATATTTTTAATAGGTAATATATACTTTTAAAAAAATACATATTTAATCATCTTCATCACTGTCTTCGTTAATGACAACTTCCACAGCTTCTGTATCAAAAATCTTGGTAAGAATTTCTGCTGGTCTGATAATTTTTGATAAATACCTGGCATGAGATAAATAATATATAATTGTGGCTACATGTGCACAACATCCAATTGTTCGGAGACCATTAGCACATTCACAGGAATAGCGTTTGATACCAGAATAACCAATAGAATTCGGTGCATACTGAATGTAACATTTGTAAGTTTTACTGTTGATGTGTCGCGAACGAATTTCAAACTTAACAATTTCTGAATTTTCTTTTAAATACTGCAATTGAATATTGTCATAATTTCTGCCAGATATGAAATCGTTTGTGAAAGCTGATACGTGCCCGTAAAAAAAATTTGTAGGTCTTTTTCAGTGATTTCTGGAAAATCTAATAGATCTGATGAATTTAATTTTATGAATGGTTTTTTTCTTCTGCTCCATTTACTCTGCTGTGCTTCAGTGGCAAGTGAATTATCATCATTGTTTCTAGACAGTATTTGTTGAGATATTTCTTCAATTAAGTCAGTATCACAATTTAACCGCTTTCCATATTTATTTTGCAAATAGCAAGCAATCTTACAGTAAGCAGCAACTTTTTCTAACAGTTTGTTGTCTAACTGATGATGTAGCAGTTTGTATTTTTGTCCTATAATACCGTGAACTGCTTCAACGACCCATCGTAATTTAGTGACCATTCGTGACTCATTTGATTCTTTAGCGGTTAACTGTGATTTTTGATATTTACAACAATAACGGAGATATGACACATTATTAATATGACAAAAAAACACTTTTTATTCGATAACTCGAAAACCGGAAATGATAGAATATTTTTGAAAACGGTTCTGAGTAGTGATTGCAATTTACCGGATTTTCTCATTACCGGTAATACCGAAAAAAAAAGTCCTATTACCGGTTTTACCGGTAATTACCGGGAATACAAAAAAAAATGCTTTTCTAGTAAATTCGAAAATTTCATGACTAAAATTTCAATTATTACATTATTAATTACATTTATTTTCGGAAAGAAAAAAAGACCATCAAAATTAAATTTTTATTTAAATAACAAACATAAATAATAATTATTATATAAAACATAAAGTAAATTTCTTAAAAAAGTAAACAAATATATTCTCAAACAAAACATAATATAGGTTTACAGTTACATTACTAAATATAAATTTCCTTAAAAAATAAAACATTTTCAATAAGACAAATAAATATAACATAGCTTAATAACACTTTAATAGTTCATTTTGTGTATTAAAATAGGCTCGCAAAAAACACAATTCGTTCAGACTTTCGTCGCTTAATCTGGATCTAATTTTTGTGCAGATTAGTCCTGCGGATGAAAATGCTCGTTCTGATGCGACGCTAGTTGGACGTATTGTCATCAAATACTTGTATACCAAATTTAAATATTTTCCTCGAACTTTTTCGTCAGCAAATGTTTTCATTTGTTTGCGCACAATTTTTCCTACGTCTTTTTCATCGTTTCTTATTCTGGTCTCTATTTTGGCATCAGATTTTTCCAGTATCATTAGGTGAAGTCTTTCCTTCATTGTTGGCAATCTCGACGGCACTTCTGGCTCATGTATTACATCAGCTTCCGCAGTTTCTTCATCAGAATTTTTGTCTCTAAAATTTGTATTTGTTTCATTTATGTTCAAGCATTCTGCTATTTCAATAATTAATTTTGTAATGGCTGTTTTAGATGTTGTATTAAATATATTGTATTCATCTTCGTTTTGGGTATCATCGGGATTATGAAGGAATTGGAGTACGTCAGAATAATTAGTCCTTCTTTCTCTTATACGCATAATTAGTTCGTCCTTAAGTTCACTACACAATGTGCATAGCGAGCTATCTTGTTTTGATATTTCATCTAACATAAACTTTAATGTAACATCTGCACTAAATAGATTTGCATCCTCACAACAAAGTGTCTCTACTGCAATTTTTACTGGTTGAAGAGCAGATATCAAATTATACAATAAATCTAATTCGTTCAGTGTGAAGTTAAAATCAACTTTTAAATCAATAAGACTCTTTCTGATACAGTCTCGAAGTTCGTAAAACCGCTCGAACATATCAAGCAAACTGTTCCACCTTGTTTTTGAGTCAAGAATCAACGATTTACATTTACCAAATTTTTCAGTAACATGTTTTTGTAGTACTGCATCATTTTTTGTAGGAGATTTTCTAAACATTTTGACGACTTTTCGAATCTTGCTAATTAATGTACTTAGATTGGGAGGCATTAAATTATTGACACAGGATTCGTTATTTATTACTTGTATTCCACCAGTTTCCTCATCCTCATAATCATCATCGTCCTCATCCTCACCGATGGAGTCTGTGGTAATATCATAATCCTCTTCTTCTTCCATAATTGCTGCTGGTGGTGATTCAGCTTTTCTATATAGAACTTTTATAACCGCCAATTGAATTCCGTGGGCAAAGCACAGCTGATGAATGATATGTAAAAGATTACCAAATTTTTTCATTACGCTTGCTCCATCTGTTGTGGCACCAACCAAGTCTTCATACTCGAGGC
The DNA here is from genome assembly GCA_947652605.1 of Elmis aenea. Lineage (NCBI taxonomy): Eukaryota > Metazoa > Arthropoda > Insecta > Coleoptera > Elmidae > Elmis > Elmis aenea. The sequence goes on along the minus strand of OX393578.1, from coordinate 27,945,590 downwards.
CGAATTTTGCCAATTTAGATTCAAGAATGTCCCGGCAATCTTCTGCTGTCATTGTTCCATGAGCTCTGGCAAGACCAAGATTCCAAAACTGATTATTTCCATGTACGTTAATATTAACGTATCGACGATTTCTAGTTGACGTCCACTCGTCCAAAGTAATACTAAATCTGGATGCATTGCCTTTTAAAGTCAACATTTCTTCTGTAACTTGTTTGCGAATTGTTTTTGCAAAATCGAACACTATATTTCGAACTGTATTTGGAGACTTTGGGATATTTATATAGCCTTTAGATTTTAGGAGACTTCGAATATCGTAGGATGTACAAATTTTTACAAATGGTAGACCATCCCTAGCTATCATGCGGGAAATAACAGCTGGCAAAGATTCATCTACTGTTTTTTTAAAGTATGTCGTTATTTTTCCACACACAGCAGTATCTGATTTGTTAACTAAACTTGCTGTTTCACAATTATCGCTGTCTTTTTTTAACAAGTTTATTTTGTGAATGCTTTTTAAGTGAGAATGTAGGCCACTTGTACTTCCTCCAACTGATTTGATCCGTTTCCTACACTCTTGGATTTGACATATTCCAAAATCCTTATTTTGTTCAAAATATCTCCAAGGAGACACTTTCTTTTTATTCGTATTTTCCATTTAAGAAGCCCTAAGTAAAATATTAATTTATCATTTAGGTAATTTACCAAATTTGAAATTCTTACCTTGTTACACGAATATCGGCCACTTTCTAAGAAAGCCACTATTCTTGCAGCAAGAAGGGTAGTTCGGACTCGCGGCTAGTTCAGACGAGAAGGGGTAGGTCCAAATTAGAACTAAACTTGTAGATATCAATAAGGGCGCCACACTATTTATTCTGTAAGGTAAAATAGCGAAAAAACCTAAGAAAAGAAATAAAAGAACTCGTAGGCTTGAACGATATATGCCTTTAATAATAAATAAAAACAGTTTGAAATTAAAAATAAAACAAAGAATATGCTTGACGATAACAACTCCTGGTCTCAACAGGCTTGAAAGGCTAATAAAACCATTCGCTAAAATTAAACGAAAAGAAAGTACATATACTACGAAATAAGGTTGGTTCTGTTCCTGTGTTTGCAAGTACCTATTTACAATACACAAATAAATATGTAAAAGAATAATAATTCAGTTTCAATGAAAATACAATCCGCTTAAGTGGAAGAGCTCTCCTACCTATCAAAAGTTGCGGCACTAAAATCACCGAACGATAACATAACCAAAAATACTTTGCAAGCGGAGTACGGTCCCTAACTTATCAATCGTAAGGTACGACTAAAAGAAATTATGGTGACGACAAAGCCACTCAAGGGTTGTTGAGAACGTAGGATAATAACAGATTAATTTGAATGTTACTAAGTAACACTAACAAAAGTACAGTTACTAATTAAATGTAGGAAAAAAAAGACAGTGAACTAACAGTAGTAACGAGCTGAAGGCTCTACAATAGTTAACAGAAATAATAAAAATATTAAGAACGTAGCTAACAGTCGGGGCTTAAATAGATATTCTTAGCTTTCGCTGAGCCGCCGAAGGCACGTTGTAGGAGAAGAGATGTTGTCGGAAATGCTGTCCGTAGTTTAGCGGTAGTACATCGACAGAACACTTGACAGTAATAGTACGTCCAAAGCTTAAACAAGCTAACAGCTGGGCGGGCCAGGATAACTGGACCGGAGCTGACACAAAACGAAACTTAAGACCAAACTTAAGAACAAAGCTTAAAGCCCAAAACGTACGAATAAGCTTGAGACCAAACTTAACGACAAAGCTGTACAACCAAGCTTAAAGACAAAGCTTAAAGACACCTAAAAGAAAAGAAATATATGATAACCTCCAATTTTCACGTGGTTCAAAGAAAAAGATTACCTGTCTCAGCGTTAATAAATCATCCAATGGTTTTATTGGTAGGAACAAATTCGCACTAGCGTGACTTAGAAAGTCGGCACCCACCGATATTACACCAAGATTTTCATGGATTCTTTAAATCACAACAAGCAGATGTCTTTGACTACAGACCATAAGAACAGAAGTGACGTTGAAACGGATGTAATATAATTTGGACATGCGTGGAAAAAGACTGGTCACTGGAGCTACTAAAATAAGCTGAAACTACTACTCATGGGACCTAACTCCCAATCGGACAATAATAACGTAACAACCTTTCACAATTTTAGGTTAGGCACAACAAAACGTTCGGTATTTAAATTTGTTAGGTTACACGTGTAAGTTTCGACGAGCCTACTGACGTACTGAACTGACATAATCCATAAGATCGACGCGACACGCGACGCTTGCAGTCCGCTGCAGATGGCAGAAAGAGACGCAGTATCAATATTATCAAACTAGTTTTAAGTTTGCGAATCCTGTGCCTTTGTTTTTTGTTTTTTAAATTAAAAATAGTATTTCGGAATTACCGGTAATTTATCCTCTTATTACCGGTAATACCGTAAATCGATATTTGCACCGTTACCGGCATTACCGGTAACGGTGTTACCGGTAATGCAATCCCTAGTTCTGAGTTTGTCTCAAAAAACTGCACATTTTTGGTAATTTAGCCGTTTCTCTATCTTAAATATTAACCGAGATACCCATGCAATCCCATCGAATTTGGACCACCCTGTTCAGCCCATCTACAGAACATCATCCTGTTTTCAAAATCTTGTCCATAAATTTCTTGATGTAACGAGATGTGGTACGGATGAAGTTTATGTTTATGTAACATTCTTAGGACACTACGTTGACTAATACCACTTTCTCGAGATATGTCTCTACTGCTAATATGGGGATTATTTTCAATGGCTGCTAATATCGCAATTTCATTATTTTCATTGACTACATTACCATGTACAACCTTTTTATCCTTAATATCCAGACTTCCAGTATCCTGTAACGATTTCAGTAATCTTTTGAATATCTTCTTTGTAGGATGCCGCTTTTCCGGATATCTTCCTGCATAACCTGGAACCGCTTCCGTTGCATTTCTGTGGCATTCACCAAATATCAATAACATTTCTATTTTTTCTGCACGAGAAAACGAAAAAGGCATTTTAAAAAAGTATTAAACACAAAACTGTCAAACTATGATCAAATTGTGACATTTCATACATTTGTTTTATTTTTTTTTGCAAAGCCTACTAATTAATTTATGATCAATGTTTAACAAAAACCACTATTGTAGAAATTCTTTTGCTTGCGATTTTCTTAAAAATTTTGTGATGTAAGGGTATAAAAGTTTTAGTGCGTTGAAAAGAGAAAGAAAATGTCTTTCTAACCGTATAAAAAAATGTGTATGGTACCATTTAAAAAAAACAAATATGGCGCCGTAACTCCTAAAAAAACAAAAGAAAAACGAAATTTGACATGACAATAATTTGGGAAATACTGTATCAAACAACTTTTATTTGAAACTTTTTGATAATTCTTTCTAATAACAAAATAAGTGGGGGTGTCATAAGTGATGCCTCACCCTGTATATCGATTTTTGCTTGTTCATTTTTAGTCACCATAACTTAAACAATCTCTGTATTTTGGTCAGGCTTAGTTGTAGGAGTTCAGATGCAGGTTTTAGTTTTACAGGGGAAGCCATTACTGCGGTGTCGTCAGCAAAAGTCGCAGTTATTGTATTACTTGTCAGAAGGTCCGAGGTATAACGTAAATATAAGGTCAATCCAAGTACACTACCTTGCGGTACACCAGACTTTATAGGTTTAAGATTTGTGTACTCATTTTGGTATCTAACGAGGAACTGTATGTTATTTAAAGAAAGAATTTAACCCGAAATTTTTATCAAGTTTTTTGTTTGGTGCGAAGCCAATTCGTCGTATCAAATTGAGAGTTAATCGTTAAACGTTAAGTAATCTTTCCTCTCTTCAAAAATGTAAAGATATTTAAATACGGCGCACGGGTTACAGAGTTATGAGCGATTTCGTTAAAATAGGCAACGTGCTTTTTTTTCGACAAAATTGCACAAAAGTTGTACGCGTTTTGCGGAGCCATTTCGAATTTCTTATTGCGCATTTTCGTGAACTGTGAATCGAACCTTACTCTCTTTGAATATGTAAAGATATTCAAATTCGGTTCAGTGGTTTTCAAGTTATGAATTATTTCGTGAGATGATGCGATCGTCACGGCAAAGCAATTCTTTTGGCGGCCGCGAATTTGCAACGGTCAAACCTTCTCTAATTAAATTTTTTAAATTATTTGTTGTACAATTTTAGATTCACCAATTATTTTCCCTTTAAGAATATATTATATAATCTCACTTTCGAGTTAAATTTAGACTTAATAGGTTATTATGCAACAAGTTTTATAAACGTCGGTTTAGACGCGAGTGTCTAGAGACTTTTATTAACGAGTTACATCCTATACTTTTTCTACGACTATAGATTGAGAAAAAATGTTATTTAGTTTTATTAAATACAATAAACATTATAACACTATTTAGGTACGTAGGTATATGTTTAAATTTATATAAGAATAGTTCTGATAATTTTTAAAGGATGTCAACGATTTCCCTGAGTTCACTTCAAATTGTGATACAGTTGTGATTACTTACTTCATCAAAATTAAATTATCTTCTCTCACTAGTATCAAAATTAATATTAGTTTGTTCAATATTAATGTTTTCTGTGTCAACAGTATTTAGGATTTTGTTAGCTGTTTGAATTTTGCTATTTAAAGAATTTTCAATAACTCTTCGCTCCGACAAGCTCCCATTATTCCAAAAATTAAACCAACCTACAATACGAATACTTTAAAACTATAAATTCAGCGTGTTCAAAAAGTCTTTGCGATATTAGCGCGTATTACTTCTATCGCATGGCAGTTTACCTTTATAAAAAAGAATTTGGGATATTTGCTGATATCGACATTGTTTTTGATGTTAATTGTCATCTTCAGCATGAAGTAAATTGCCCACAAAGAAGAAGGTTTCATTTTAATAGAAAGATGCTGAAAATATGCCAGTAAAACATTTTGAGATAACGAATTCGTTTTATTTTCTCGGCTCCAATTCATGAAAAGCTTGTTCTGTCGCTCATATTGATTTTTGGATTTAGATGGTAACAAATTACTAGTTGCCGATAACGCTGCTTATGTACTTTCTGGTGTAACATATCTTCACTTTCAATTTCGCTCTAGTTTTGAATTACATCCATTATTTTAGAATTTATCACATACAAGTACACTTTATCGCATTTTATACAGGGTGATTGATTGAGACCGGGCATTAAAAATATACGAAGAATGAAAAAGGGTTTGGATCTGAAATTTTGGTTATGACCATAATGGCATCTGAACTGTTTAATGAAAATATTTTCAAGATGGCGACACTTCCGGAAATACCGGAAGTTGACGTCTACTTTCTTGTTTCAAATACAATGGTCTATTTCTTATTGCGTATTTGGATTCAAAACGTTATTTTAGAGGGACTTTTATTAGCATTCCCTATTCCTAAGTGCAGCCATTCTTTAGATTTTTGGACTTTTTTGAAAATTTTTTGATTTTCATCGTGATGCTTAATATTATCAACCGCCGCCATTTTTGAAGAAAAAACGCTTAAATTTAGACCATGCCTAGAAGAAACCTTGGACTACATCCTGGATATTTTGCAATCGATGCATTACTTACAGGGTGTCCAAAATTTAATTTTCTTTTAATACAACTTCAGACCACCAAAACTCGTTTTTTTCAAATACAATGCCCAAACTTTTTTTTCATTTTCTAATGCAAAATTACATTCTGTATCAATCTGTATTAGCGTTTTCTACACCTATCTGCAACAATTTTCGAGTTATTAAGAATTTTTGATAAAGTTAAGAGAAATTGCAACATTTTTAAATAGTAGGCCTTGGAAATGACAACAAATGCCAATACTTAATAACCGTCAACCACTTTTATCGCGTTTGTCTGAAGTATCCATGAAAATGGACTATCAAGAGTATTCAAACACGGATATTTTGAATTTATTTTACATTCTTGGACAAATTCAGAAGATTATTGAAAGTGCGAACGAATAGTTGTGTATTTTTAATGTAGCTTGTACAGCATAGTATGTTAAACCCGAGTCTTGCGCTACCAATCACATTGATCGCTGAGGATGGTCATTAAAATATCTCAGGATGTTAACTTTGTTAGTTTCATCATTTGTCACACGCTTAGGTCGAATACAAGCAGATTCACTCTTCTAAATTGAAAAAAAATTGATTCTATTCATTAAAATTTCTGTCTGGTCATTACAGTCAAATAAGGATAACTCTCACTGACCACGCGGCAAGTTCTTTCAATAATCTTGTTACATTCTTCATGAATATAAAATAAGTTCAAAATACTCATGTTTGAATACTCTTGATTATACATTTTCATGGATGCTTCAGACAAACGCAATAAAAGTGGTTTGCAGTTATTAATATTGGCATTTGCTGTCATTTCCAAGGCTTACTATGTAAAAATGTTGCAATTTCTCTTAACTTTATCGAAAATTCTTAATAACTCGAAAACTGTTGCAGATAGGTATAGGAAACGCTAATACAGGTTGATGCAGAATGTAATTTTGCATTTGAAAATGAAAAAAAAAGTTGGGGCATTGTATTTGAAAAAAACGAGTTTTAGTGGTCTGAAGTTGTATTAAAAGAAAATTAAATTTTGGACACCCTGTAAGTAATGCATCGATTGCAAAAATTCCAGAATGTACTCCAAGGTTTCTTCTAGGCATGGTCTAAATTTAAGCATTTTTTCTTTAAAAATGGTCATGTTAGATAATATTAAGGGCGTAATGCTCGTGTTAGGTATGAGACATGTTGTAGGGTATAAATTACTCGTTTATTAAAAAAGGTAATCATATGAGGAAAAAAGCCTTCAATTGTCGATGAACTAATTGATGTACCTATGTTATTCAAAATTTATTTTTTTTTTAAACAAGGCGCAAAAAAATTGTTTAAAATTGCCCATTTTGATAGTTCTTCAGTAATATTGTAAAAATTTGTAAATAATGAATATATGAGGACATAGATACTTACATTGAAACTTTTACTGTACAAATCAGTTTTCCTGTAAATAATATATTTACAAATAACATTGCAATTCTTATGTAACAAGTGCATGTTTTGCTAAAATATCAAATACACATTGCCTAACTATCAGGCGCTTTGCAAGGTATCGTTGTTTTTTGTGGCATTAAGATAAGCTACACTGTAAAACTAGGTATTTAAATGTTTTCTTATCGACTAGCTGACTAGGGACTAATACGCGGGGAATGTAACATGCATTGATGTATAAAATCTATGAGTCGTCCGCTTTTTTAAAAACAGTGTCCATAACTCATTCAGGCAATTAAGCTGTCAATCCAACAAAGAAACATCTACCTCCTAACATCTATGGATACGTATACTTATGCTACGTCAATAACGCGATTTATATAAGTTCATCTCATTCAGAACTATGTTGACTCTCTCGTAGTTAAATTTTATTTCGTTAGCATTACACCCTTAAGCATCACGTTGAAAATCAAAAAAATTTCAAAAAAGTCCAAAAATCTAAAAAATGACTGCACTTAGGTATAGGGAATGCTAATAAAAGTCCCTCTAAAATAGCGTTTTGAATCCAAATACGCAATAAAAAATAGACCATTGTATTTGAAATAAGAAAGTAGACGTCAACTTCCGGTATTTACGGAAGTGTCGCCATCTTAAAAATATTTTCATTAAACAGATCAGATGCCATTATGGTCATACCCACAATTTCAGATCCATACCCTTTTTCATTCTTCATATATTTTTAATGCCCGGTCTCAATCAATCACCCTGTATAGTAACAGACCATTTTACTAAATTCAAAATCATTTAGTAAAGTGGAACTTTACACCATAGCACTTGAAAATGTAACCGAACTTGATTTAACATTTTTAACAACTGGAGCAGCTATTGACTTTTTGGGGGAACAAAGTTTGAAGAAGTTGATTGTTTTATACCAAAAATTGGTTTTGTATCTTAATCTTATTTGAGACACTTTCTTCCACATTAGATTCTGCTACGCTAGTTAATGCCACTCTCCATGTCTTTTTAAAGTCTAGATATCAACCACTATCAGGTGGCGGAAGTTCGTCGTAAGCAATGGCCGCTGTCTGGGACTTTCAAATATTCGGCGATTTTCTTTGACACACCGGTGAAAGTATTAATGCCCACTGCCTGGACTGAATATTTACTTACACCAAACTTCTGCGTGTCGAGACGTTAATGTAACGGCCATTCTTAAATCCTTACTTGGCTGCAAAGAACACATACTTCCGTTAACACTGTCAAAAAGTTCATCTAAAAAAACACAAAGGTCTGAAGTATGTAATCCTTCAGACTCCATCTGCTTTATCCCATCGAGGCTTTGCAATTTACCTCGGCTCATCACATTTAAAGCGGCACCAACTCTTGTACTAGAGACCTGTGCACACGCTGATACCTTCATTTTTTTTTTAATTTTGGAGGGAAAAACATTAAAATCGTTTAATTTTGGCATTATTCTAAGCTTACTGAAACTAATGTCTATACCGGGTGATTCAGTTTGACTGTCGCACCCCTATAACTTTGTAAGTATTGAGAATAACCCCAACAAACCTTATATATTTGAAATCAGCGAGAAATTCTCTATTAAGTGATGTGTTTTTGTTACCTCTACGATGACGTATATCAAATCCGCGATAGGCAACTGTTGTTTTTTTTAAATTACATAGTATACATTTTTTTGTTGATTCGGATAGAGAATTTAATTCTGAATCCGACCATGTACTCAAAAAGTAGGCATACATTAAAAAACAAATCGAGAAAAATCAGCAGTGGCGGCCATTTTAAATACATTAAAATCTAATTTTTTATGTCGGCGTTTATTATTTGTTTTTATTTTTATTAAAAATTAATTTTTAATACATTTTCATTGATAGTTACCGTATAATTTTTAAGATTTGATCGTTTTTTGTTATGTTAAATAGACTGTTTGCTATAATTTGAATAAACTTTGAACTGATTTTTCTCGAAAATTTTCTTATGTACGCCTACTTTTTGAGTACATGGTCAGATTCAGAATTAAATTCTCTATCCGAATCAACAAAAAAATGTATACTATGTAATTTTAAAAAAAAAAAACAGTTGCCTATCGCGGATTTGACATACGTCATCGTAGAGGTAACAAAAACACATCACTTAATAGAGAATTTCTTGCTGATTTCGAATATATAAGGGTTGTTGGGGTTATTCTCAATACTTACAAAGTTATAGGGGTGCGACAGTCAAAGTGAATCACCCGGTATAATAAGCGTCTTCTATAATGTATAATGTAATCTAAAATGTTATATTTAAATATCATTTTTCTGTGTTTTTATTAACTATGTATATTATTTGTAATGTACGTAAATTATTATTGTGACAAGTTCTACACCTTTTTTGGGATATTCAGAACAAATAAAGATTATTATTATTATTATTATTATGTGACCACTTAGCTACTTTTATTTCTCCATCAAGATGAAACTTGAAGATTTTTTGTAACGAGGTTATTGCGCATGCATTTGAGAAGATGAGGAGGATAAAAATTGGTATAACATGTATTCCCTCATAAAAAATAACTCCTTGATACAACTCACCTTTTCGCATAGCATGCCTTTTACTATCTTCCAGTAACATTTTGATGGCTCGCAGATTAGTAGCTCCTTGATCACATGCAGAAGCAACTACTTGAAGGCCCACCGCGTCACATTCTTTTAAAATACATTTATAAAATCTGACTATGTCTGGTGCACATGTTGTGGATTTTCAAAAAGTGTATGCACTGGTTGTCTCCACTTTTTGAAAATCCCTCTTAACATGTATACCATGACATGGTCAGCCATCTTTTGTGTTCTTAAAACACCAGCATCCTCAAACCCTTCCACCAAATCTTGATCCTGATTGTAATCTAAAAGAGACATCTCATCAAATAGTAAAACACAGAGACGGTCTTTTTGTTTCATTTTTGGTACTTGCAACATCAAGTTCTGGAAAACTGCTTTAAGTATGCCGGGAAAGATTGGGATATTTTGTAATAATTTTCTTAAAGTTTGCAGTTATGGTAAACAAAAAATTTTTGACAAAAGCCGGTACCATTTAGGAGAATTTTTAAATAGCGCGAGAGCTAATATTTTATTTTCAGTAGTATATCTCCTACCTCTTTTCTTCCTGACTACATTATTAATTTGGTTCCAAAAAAAAATTCCAACTGTTGGAGAAAGTTTCTGCGAGTTTAATAAATGATGTTTTTACTGAAAATTTTGTAGCTGCTTGTAGCCTTGTTTTAAATAAATAAATTCTTTTACTATAAATTTGAGATTTTTCTCTAAATAATAGCGCTTGCCGGTATAAATGTTTTGCCTTACGCGACAGGTCCCGTGTTTTGGTAACACTTAGGATTGGTCCTGAAAAAAATTGTTATTAATTTCTTATCAAGAACAGTTAAAAAAACATCTTACTTGTAGATTTTCTTTGGCCTTGACTTGATATTGTATCGCAAAAAAATTGCGCTGAACAATCGTTGTTAAAATCGTAACTTGAATTTTGTCGTGGAGACCCAAAAGAGTCGTTTTCCATCCCCATGTAATTAAAAGTGGTTGTCCAAAAGTTTTCTTGTTTATAATTTGTGGTAATATCCAAATGGGCAGAATTTTTTGATAACAACTTAAAGTAATACATTTGATATATTTATGAAAATTGATTATTAGCTTTCCGTGTTTTTAACTCTAAAAGTTGAATTTTTCAAGAAAAAAATATAGTTTATAATACTTTTATATTTTATTTGTCATACTACATGTAGCTTACGTGGTATATTAATTTTGGGAATAGCATTTTTGGCTAAACGTTTTGCCCCTACCATATCACTAGGGGCAAAATGGGCTCAACAAATTCTAAAATGCCTGTAAACCATTGCTGGATCTTTTTCTCTAATTTTAGGATTTGCAGTAGCCACAACCCAAGTATTGGTAGCGAGCAGGCTCTCGACTGGGGTCCGGGAAATTGTGCAAAGTTTTTGCTGAGCTGCTGCAGTTCTTGACACAGCATTTAGTTTTCATGTTTAATTTCAAACAATTATTTAAAATTGTTTCTAATCAATTTCAGTAAGTGTAGAACATCAGCAAAACAAAAGCTGGATGATTTTCAACATCTTTCTGTGTAGAATTCCAAAACCAGGGTTTGGAAGAATCTATGCCAAAGCTCGAATGTAAAGATCTGTTGCTTCCACCTAGATCAGGGCTGTCCAACTTCTATATGAGTGCAGGCCATTTTTGTCCCATTAAAGTCTTGGCGGGCCAAAGAAGAAAATATTTGAAGGCAATTGTTATAAAAAAAAAGAGTTATATCAATTATTGTGATGTTTTCATTAAATACAAAATAATAATGTACCTGCATGGACTTAGTGGGAAGTTTGTGGCCGAAGTTGTTGTGCCACAAGTTCTTTTATATCCACCTCTATATTTGTTGTTGCCATCTGCAGTAGATTTTCAAGTGTAGAGTCATTTATGGAATTTCGGTATTTCAATTTAATATATTTCATGTCTGAAAATGCTCGTTCACAAATATACGTACTACCAAACATAGATGTTATTTGAAGCCCAAAATCTCTTAACACTGGATATTGTTCTTCAGATAAGCATTTGTATAACTTTGTTCCAGTTTATCTTTTTGTTTCAATGATAGCGTCTGCCTGAAGATCACATAATTCCATTTGATATTTAGGATTTACTGTTTCAATATCAACAGTTAATGAATTGTTAAATAAATATATATGATTTTTAAAATCATCAAATTGAGAAAATCTTTGGTTAAAATTTTCATTTAGTTTCATTAATTTTGAAAAAAATATTTGAAAATTGACATTTTTATTGAGTTGCACCATCTTATTGGAAAATTCTTTGCAGCATTCAAAATGTGTTAAATCGTTTTTCTGTAAATTTGATTTTAGTAGTTGTAGTGCGTTTCTAAATCCAAGTATATTACTGCAAAGACGACTTACATTTTGATCTTTTTCTTGCTAGGTCTTATTAAGAGGATTCAAGTAAATTGTTATATCGGTTAAAAAAGCAATAGAACTTAAAAAATGTTCTTCAACAAGACTTGCAATCAAATTTCTATCACTACCCATTTCTGACAAGAAAAGACGGGCGTTTTAGCGTTGTCGGCGCGTAAACGTCAAAATGAATTACACCCGTCATCTCTACGGGTATGTTCTGTGATCTCTACTCAATATGAACAAACAAACCGTGGTAACCACCAAAATGAATCGTTTTACATTGGAATATTTAATGGTGCGTTTACTTATATTATTTTTTACTCAAAAACTGTAGGTTTTACGAAAACAGTTAAAGAGTAAAGAAAGTTTCTAAATAAATCGATCTTAAAAAATTAATTGCAAAATTTCAAATCCACCAAAAAGTACTGATAAAAAAACCAACAGGGGTCGCACTTTTCAGCGTATAATACGCATGCTTAATTAAGCCCAAAATTTTCTGATAACATGGATATTTGTTTATAATACGCTTGATAACTTTTCAAAATATTCTATTATAAAACATTTGTTAAAAAAAGTGAATGAATAATAACGAATAAAAACAGATAGAGACGCATTAAATAAAATAAAACACATTCAATTTCGCTCCATTTTCTTAATGACAAAAACTCGACAGATATACTTAGTTTATTTTCGATATCAAAAATGATGTATTTTTGTACTTGCGTATTATAAGGTGCGTTAGGGTAATACCGCCCACCTAAGACATTCTGGATATTTTAAAAAAATGTGGACAGAGATTAAAAATAAAAATGTTAGCTGCAAATAAAAACTATATTCTTCAATAATCTGTTACAAAAATAAAAAGAACTTTTCTATTGTAAATAAATAATTTAAACAAAAATTGCAAACGGGCGAAATTTCCGACTATCACTGAAATATCGCCCGTTTAGTCTGAAATATCTTCCATATAGGAACAAATGCTATAGTAAGCAATCTGGACACAAATTTCTTAAGATCTATTTTTGTGTGTCCCGCGCAGTCTTCACGAACCGCACTTCACACATTGCCTTTTATCACTTTGGAAATCCTCATTACAAAAGGAACATAACTAACTATCTTCTTCCTCATTCTGATTCGTAAGTTGCTTGGAAGGAGCAGCGGTTTTAAAAAGATCTCTTTTTAATACCTGCGCTTTGTAATTAATCGTTTTTTTTTTTGGTTTAACAATAATTTTCTTTTTCTTGAAATATCACCCATGACATTTTCAAGTGGGCGAAATTTCCGACCATGCTCGCTTCAGTTTTGGAGGCAATTTTTTCCATGTGTAAAGCATGATATTACAAATAGATGCAATAAAAAGTAGCAACTGACCTGTATGAATATTGTTCTCTAAATTACTTTCTTAAGAAATGAATTATTTTCCAAAAAAATCTTACACGGTGAACCACAAATATTACAATAAGCTTAAATCAAGTACAATGTTGTGCAATAATTAGAGTTAGGATCGTGGAAAAACAAAATGTTTACGATTGGTCATTATTCACACGACCATTGGCTAATAAAATAAATGTTGCAAAGCAGGAAATTCAAACATGGGCGATATTTCAGACCGGGCGGTATTACCCAAACACACCTTATGCAAAATTTAAGTTGTGCTCAATATACGGAAAATTTTCGGTATTCTTATAAAAAGAAAATAATATTATAAACAAGTTAGTTACTACTGCGCAAATGGGTGCCAATTTACAAAACTTATTTGCAAAACACCCTTCGTTATGCAGTTATACATCGACTTTGTGACTATCAATTTCGTATTTACAAGGGTTAAAACAAAATAAAATTACTCATTGGAAAAATTTTAACATAAGAACCATATTTCTACATACGTTGACATTAAAAACTTCAAAGTAAAGGGCACTATCGGCGTTTAAAACTTTCAAATGTCAACACGGGGTAAAATTTGTTTTTCTACAGAATTAGCCCTACCGTGCATTACACGAATCATGCGTTTTGTATTCTTGCGCTGTCTATAAACCTTATCCAGTCAAGTCTCTTTGTTTGGAGTATAATTTATTTAAATATTCTGAAGATATTATTCCCTTTGATGAACACATCATGACCCAAAAACAAATTTCCAGCATTTTTCAATGTATGGCAAAAATCAAAATTTAAAAACAATGGAATGTGTTCTAAGAAAGGGTGAGAATAATATATAGTATATCGTACAACTAGTGCTGAAAGTTGAATATAGGTTTGTTCCAACACGGCGTTTAAAACTGATGGTGTTGGAACGCTTTTACGACTGGCCTAACTGTAAATGACATTTGCGTCTATTGGGTTCATACAAATGTACGCATAGCTAGGGTAAACACTTAAGAATTTAGCACTCAGTGGGGTTCGGAAGCGATGCATAGCTAGCTGAGCTCACGTTAGTTGTGAACAGCGCTTGCGTGTAAAAATCCAAATGCTGGTACACGCTCTCATCCGAGAACTGTTCCGACTAGTTAATGTATCAATTTTGTAATAATGGAACAGCCGACTAAACCGTCCGGTGAACTATCAGAGCCTGTGTTGGAACGCGATATTGATACTGCGCAAACTCGTGATCGTTTACTGTACCGTGCAAATAGCTGTTGGAACAAACCTTTTTTCACACAAGTACGACAGTTGAGCCACGAGCCGTTAAGCGAGTGGCTCAGTGAATCATACGAGTTGAAATATTCTTTCAGCACTTGTTGTACACTATGCTTTTCCGACGACCAGTTAGACATGATCATTAATTCTGCAAAAAATAACATTTTTTTGACGTTGGTGGCATTTGACACTTGTGAGGTTAGATTTGACTCCTGACTCAAGCGATGCTTTTAAAAATAAACTTTTTACCTTTTTATTTTACAATTTGTTAATATCTAGTGTATTACACAACTAGTACCGAGTACCTCCTGTGTAGATATAGTAAGATTAGATTTGCTCCACGCAGAAGTTTGCGACGACGTTAACTTGACAGCGTTTAGCGTGTGTAAAGTAGCGGAAATTATGTACAAAGTGCACTTTGTACGCAATTTCCGGTGTCATGCGCAATTTGTCATTTTCAGTCGTAGTAAGTCATGCGAAATTACTCGCTTTACATAGTGGTCGTCGGATAATTTTTTAATTTTTCCATTGCAGAACTTCTTGAATAGAGCAACATTAGTAGATATATTGTCTATAACAATTCTTAACACAATAAACCCAGTCGGTTAAAAGTTTCAAAACCGTAATTGTTAATAGGTGAAAATAATTTGTTAATAGTGATTTGTGAAAAAAATATCCTGCTGGAATAGTAAATTTGGTTGTTAAACCATGCACCACATAACAGTATTTTATTAGTAATCTTTGGGGATTTTCCTATTGTTTCCTTTTTACAGTTGCCCACACCGTAAATATGTTCTTCTGATCTACTGTACTGCATTTTTTCTTTTATTAACATGTCGTCAATAATTAATGAGCAAATTCTTTCAATTGGTACTTTAAGCTGTGTAACTTCAGCACAGAGGCGTTCCTTGATTAACTGATTTGTACCATGAAAAGTACCAAGATACCGTGATATGCTAGTGTTCGATGGTAATTTTACGATGTTGTTACGACAGTGCTCATATCCCTTGGGAGAACAAAATCGCCAAACAGTACACATCCGGACAGACAATTCCGACAATCGATTACGATTAAAATTACTAATTAAATCCATAAGAAAAATTGTTTTTTCGTCTGATTGTTGTGCATTTTCGGAAATTTAATTTAAAATTTTTAAATGTACAGAATCTTTGTTAATCTGGTGCTCGAGATCTTTAATTCTTGATAAACTTTTTGCATATTTATTGTTGGCATTTTTCAATTTCAATGTTAAAACTTTGCAGTGATATTTTAAATCATTGAATTGTTCCTTTTGACATATAGTTTTTACTTGAACAAATTTTGAATTTGGTTCAAATGGATTATTACACAATAAATTTGGTGATATAATCAGTTACATCCTACAATTAATATGGTCAGTTATCCTTTTACTTTAGTAACGTAATTTGAAGCATTACTTACAGATATCGTAGGAATAGCTTCTGGAATAAAACAATGAGTTCTAGAATTATCCAGAAAATATTTTTCTTCGAAATGCCTCTTGCAAATTGTAAATACCTTACACCTTAGGGTAGAAAGGTACAGATTATATACAGGGTGCAAACTTTAACTGGAATAAATTCTGTAACTTGGGAATACAGTATATCGGTAAAACCTGCGAAAACACGTCGATTTTAGTTTTTCGCCGGATACATTTCAGCAGTATTGCTTTTGGGATATCTTTATACAGAGGGGTGCAACAACCCCTAATATTTTTTTTTTAAATGTAAAGATGTCGAGTGGCATATCGTGGGAAAGAAAGCTTATTTAGAGAGGAATACAATGCATATCTTATTTTCGAATAATTCCAAGAGGTTAGGTGTTAACAAAATAAAGACAGGTTTAAAGTTTAACGCTATTTAATGTAAAGGTTGTTTACAATGTGCACAATTTCAATCTGTAAGCGTTCATTTGTGCATTTCTTATCACAGTTAAACAACTTTTTATCGTAACTTTTTGTTGCGACCTTTTAGCAGTTGAAAATCTTGCCTCTCTATAAAATTTAAAATTTATATTTTTATTTTGTTAACACCTAACCTCTTGAAATTTTTCGAAAATAAGATATGCATTGTATTCCTCTCTAAATGAGCTTTCCAACGATATGCCACTCGACATATCCTAACATTAAAAAAAATATATTAGGGATTGTTGCACCCCTCTGGATGAAGATATCCCAAAAGCAATACTGCTGAAATGTATCCGGCGAAAAACTAAAATCGATGTGTTTTCGCAGGTTTTACCGATATACTGTATTCCCAAGTTACAGAATTTATTCCAGTTAAAGTTTGCATCCTGTATGTAAATTTTATAGTATTGTTTTAATTATAAACATCACCACAATATTCTTTAACTTCCTCAATCCATCTAATGTGATATGGTAGTCATTCGGAAATTGAAAAAATGGTTTACTCGTATTGCCACATATCAAACAACGTCTAACCATTTTGTTTTATAATACAAAATTACAGTATATATCTTAATTAAATACCTACTTAATATTTATGTTTAAGTCGAAAGATAATTAATGTAAATATTTAATTGCTATAAGCCTAAACGGCCTGCGAAATGGCTTTTTATATAAATATGAGCACACTTATGTAAATATGATTAAAAAATATTTTCAAAGTATTAAAACATTAAAAGGTACTTTTCTAATTCGTTAGAGCCTATGTTGTCACTGGATCATAATATCATGATTTTTTTTTTTTTTGAAAAGGATCTCTTGATAAATCTTCACAATAATTTGAAGTTTTTGAAGCAGACTTTTAATAAAAATACAAGTTATTGGTATCGATGGATTCGTTACAAGATGCTCCATTTAAATAACCGCTTGTACCACCATAGTTCCATTTTAAAAAAATGACTTTTTGTCAAAAAACCGATTCCGCAACCTTCAAAGCCGATTAAAGTAACCTAAAAGTCATTTAAAATTTACAAAAACGTTTTTTGGACAATTGTTGACACAATAATAATCAATTTATGCAGGTCACGGCACACTTAATAAAAATTAAATTTTGTTTCAAAAATTTTTTGAGGTTATAAAAATTAACCAAAAGTGCAGTTGTATCTATCCAAAATCGCTTCCTCTTTCCAAAAATTCAAAAATATGCAGGGTGTTCCATTTAAAATAACAAAGTTGAGGTCATTTTCGGCGAAACCAGAAGTGAAACAAATGTTTGCATGTGCTCAAAAAGCCCGTTTTTTTGCACATATCATATGTCTAAAATTTCATTTATTTAAAATGAAAACTAAAGAAAAAAAAGGGGGTGTACCACACTTCATTTACACCCGGTATAGAGCTTTTAATTTACGCTAGATGTGGCAACTATGTGCTGATACTGCTGACGAGCACTCGAATTATAGGATGTTGAAATTGTGTTATTATACCTAGCAGGCGTCCAAGTTAACAAGACACTTTACTGATGTCATGATATACCTAGTGTGTCAGATTTAGATGGAAAAATAAATAATTGCTACAATACATAAACGATGTTACAAGAAATTAACATTTTATTTATAATGATTTTCGGCACAAAATTTTAATCGATTTGTATACAAAGCCGATTTGTATTTGGCATTAAAGCAGATGTTCGAAATTATTGCCACCTGCAGCTATACAAGCGCTAGCTCTCTTGACAATATTCTGGGGAATGCGCTCCAGCATATCCCTGGTTATCAGCTGAAAGGCCTCTTGAATACGCTGCACAAGCTCTTCCCTGTTTTGTTCACTATTTTTTGTAAGGTAATAAGTAGGTACATTTATCAAATGTGAAGTTTATTCACTTAACCTATCCATTCGTATAAACTTGCTTTTCGCTTTAGGGCGGCAATGAAAATTTTCCGCTTGCTCATTGGCAAACGTCAAGTTTCTGTCACGAGTTGACAGTTAGAAAGTCAGTATTTTAATGGCGGGCGTATAAAAAAAACGTTTTTCGAACATTTGTGAACAATAAAATTCAATTTCTGCAGGTCACGGTCCACATAATAAAAAAAAATCATTTTCGTCCAAAAATTATTTGAAGTTTTAAAAATTAATCAAAATGGTGCAATTGTATACAAAATTGATTCCTCTTTCCAAAAATTTAAAAATATACAGGGTGTTCTATTTGAAATAACAAACTTATGGTAATTTCCGGCGAAACCGGAAGTAAAACAATACAGTAAATATGTTCAAATAATCGGTTTTTTTACACATATCATGTCTAGAATTTCATTTATCTGAAATCAAAACTAAAGAAAAAAGGGGGTGTACCGTAACTCGGTTACACCCGTTAAGGTCTCTTCACACACATCAGTCACGGCGCGTCTCAGTTCCGTCAAGCGTCAGTCATAAAAAATATCATTTCATGTAATTTAAGTTAATTCATCTACACTCATCCGGCGCAGTTCCGAATAATCTCGTCAGACTGTCAGTCACAGTTCCGGTCAACAGTCAAACTTTCCTCCCACCGATATTTTTGTTGAGTGACGGGGCAACACGTAAAATGAACAACGAAACTTTAATTGAATTTGTTCGAGAGCATAGGGTGTTGTGCGATTTGTCTGATAAAAAGCATATGGACACAAATTTTAAAAATGACATTTGGATAAAAATTGGTGAAGAAATGGGAATAGACGGTAAGTACGCAACAGATTTTTTTATTTATGTACAAATGTTTTATTTAATTACATGAAATATGTAAAACACATTTTCAAAATCGCTCACGTTGCCAAAGTATAGATCCACTCTCTGAATTAAAATAGTCTTTGAACTTTTCCCTAACACGAATAGCCTCCATTGTAGCATTTCCACCCTGGAAAGGCAAATTTTGAAGTGTATTTTCTTCAGGCGTTTCATTTGATTTTGCTTCATAGAAATTTGTGTTTCCATCATATTTTTTAATAAAGTTATGCAGTATGCAAGTTGAGAGTACTATATGATCCACATTTTCTGGTGCAGCCTGAATGCGTCTATTATAAATTCTAAATTTTTGGCACAAAATTCCAAATGTGTTTTCCACAACTCTTCTGATACGACATAACCGACAATTAAATTTACGTTTGGAAATATCCAAATCTTGCCTTGAGTATGGCCGCATTAAATAATTCTTTAATGGGAATGCTACATCCCCTACAATTACATATGGAAGCTCAATAGATGTGTCTGGCAATGTTGTTTTTGCTGGTATTGATAGTTTGCGTTGTTCAATTGCTTTACCGAGGTTAGAATTTGCAAATACTCCACCATCGCTGTTTTTGCCGAATGCACCTATATCGACGACTATAAAATTGTAATGAGCGTCAACCAGGGCTAACAAAACCACTGAGAACGTCTTTTTATAATTAAAATATAGTGAGCCACTGTTAGGGGGAGCTTCGATTGTAATATGTTTACCATCCAAAGCTCCCAACCAGTTTGGGAAGTTCCAAATTGTGCAAATGTCGTCAGCAATCGATTTCCACATATCTTCAGTAGGTTTCGGCAGCATTTCAGCCAGTAGAACTTCACAAATTATTTTATAAGTGTCCATTACAATTTTGTATACAGTGCTGTGCCCCAGGCGGTAACTGAAGGAAATTGTTTGTAGCGAATCTCCTGTAGCTAGGTACCTGAAAAAATGATGTCCAAAAAATCAAGCATTTGTCAGCTAAAAATAACACTTTAAAAAAAATATTTCAGCTACAACATGTAAAAGTAGATGGTGCAACATAAGAGATACGTACAAAAAGTCCCTTAAAAAATGTGTAACCACGTCTGGTCAATGTGCAAAAAAAATTAAAGTTTATAAATATTCGGAGCAGTTGAGCTTCCTAAAACAATTTATTGAAGAAAGGGAAACTATTAGTAATATTGAAAGTGAGGAAGTTCAACAATACGTTGAGACAGTACACGAATGAAGACGGTATTACACCTACTAATGCAGAAGATTCGGTATATGTTGACTTTGTACACTCAGTTACCTCCTAAACCAAATCGGATGGTGGTAAGTCCAACCTTTGTTTCCAGAAAACAAGAACACGGAAAATGGGAACACCAAAAACAAAAAATCGAGAAACTGCTGCAGACAAATTGATGGAATATATTATTGCTAAAAACGAAAAAAAATCCCCTTCAGTATCGCAACATCCAGTTGATGCTTTTTTAGGTGGTATAGCGGCAACTTTAAAAACATGATCACCATATGATCTACATTTAGCTAAATCTGAAATATTTGCAACTGTTCAGAAATTTGAACTTAAAACAATCATGGAACAACAATCTCATTGTAGATATGATGTCAGTACTACATCATTGTCTTCAATTTCTACTCGTATGACTGATATAAAACTCATACTAATAAAACATGTATAAGGGAATTGAAAAGATATCTGGTAGAACTAGCTCCGCATAAACTAGAAGAGTTTATATGCGTAAAGTAGGCAGTAGTAGGCTTGTTTGTAAAATTTTATTACTTGTGTGACATGGGTTTTAAATTAGTTTTTTTTAACTCGTATTAAGATCTGTGTAGTGCATTGACCTGTTCTATATCTGAATGATACCACGGAATAGAGAGTTTATTATTATTATTATCACCTGTCATACTCGTGTGAAATATTCAACTTTCAGCACTAGTTGTACAATATACTATTATAAGGCTTTTCAATGGGACTGTTTATACTGCCGCAGTTCTTCGAAAGATTCTCGGCTGGATGTCGTTAAGTAATCTTCACTAACGAATAACGATATTTTACCAGAATCTCGGTCAACTATCGGACACTCGTCTAATTGTTGTTGAACTGGAAACTATTCTTCTAGTGATTATTTTTGTTTTTAAATGTAACAACATAAAAAATTGATTATTAGTGAGACAGAATCCCGTTTAATTTGATTTATCTAATAAAAAATATATGGACTCTAAGTTTAAGCTGTCTATTTGGAATGAGATAGGAGCAGATTTAAATACAACAGGTAAATAACAGAATATAAACTTTTTAGTAAAGATTTATTAATAATATCCATAAAATACAAAGATTATTTATATGTTGATACCTTCAGGAGTCAACAAAAATGATTTGAAAGTTTCCCTGACTTGAAATGCACAAGTTGCATTTCCTCCTTGAAAATTGAAATCTTAAAATGCCGGTGGTATTTCTGCTGGGTTGTTTTATTCCAAAGGTCTATTAAAACCGTCATTTTTTTAAATAAAGGTAAATGCAGCACACATGTTGCCAAAATAATGTAATCAACATTATCGGGAGTAGTTTGAATTGTCCTGTTATATATCCTAAATTTTTAAGAAAGATTGCCAAACGTATTTTCTGCATAACGACGTGCAAGGGTTAGTGTTGTTCAGATAGGTTACGCAATGAAACTAAAAGTGGTGCTGTAAACTATATTTAATAACAAACTAAACGATACAAACAACGAATAAAATAACGAGAGAAAAATAACGCGCAGATTACAGCAGTTGACTGACTCACAGACCAGGAACATAGCTACTATAGAACACGAAGTTCCTAAGTAACGGCTGGTCCCGTACATCGCCATCCCTTGTCAGATAGGGGTACTAAAAGGCGGGAATTTTGGACGCTACCTTGATTTTATTTTTATTTTTTTTGAGAATCACAATTATTAGGTACTATTTAATTTTACTGTCGGAAGATTTTCATTGAATAGCAAGTCTTAATGTTTTTTTTTACAAAATGACCAAATCTTTTAAATTAACATTAAGACTCGTCATAATAAAAACCCTTAAACAACAAAATTAAGTAGTAATTGCTTGCGAAATTTAAAGAAATAGTGATGCAATAAAACAATAAATAATATAACATACTGTGACGATCAAGGGTGTAGGGTGTAAATAATAATATTGGGACGATCAAGGTGGTAATGAAAAATAACAGTTTATGTATAACGATGATAAAAATAAAAAGATGTTGACATTTGTGCTGAATATATAGTTGTTTTATATGGTTGAACCTAGCAGACGTAACATTTTGGGGGCTCGTCCGGGATTAAAAGGAAGAATCCTGAGGTATCAGTAATTAGTGGATTAAAAGGAAGAATCCTGAGGTATCAGTAATTAGTGGATTAAAAGGAAGAATCCTGAGGTATCAGTAATTAGTGGATTAAAAGGAAGAATCCTGAGGTATCTGTAATTAAGTAATTAATGGTGAAGACTAGGTCTGCAGAAATGGAGCAACCAAATATAATAGATGTAATTATGCAGAAGATGGGAGAAATGGAAAAGAAGCGAGAAGAGCAACAAGCGCTATTGGAAAAGAAGCGAGAAGAACAACAAGAGTTAATGGAAAAGAAGAGACAAGAAGAACTGAAGGAAATATTAAATGTCAATAGGGAAGAAATGAAGGAAATGATGAACAGAAATAATAAGGAGATTGAAGAAAGGATAAGTGCTATACAGGGAGATATAGGTAAAACTGTGGGAAGAATTGACAATTTGGAACAGCAAGTACTAGAGTTAAAAGCTAAAGATTCTATAAATGAAGTCCGTGAAAATATCAGTACTGAAAGTATCGAGAGAACAACCATAAATTTAGAAAAGGGTGACAAATCAAAGGCAAGAGGTAAGATCCCGTATTATGATGGAAAGGTGCCATGGAGTGTGTATAAACTACAGTTTATGAGCATGGTAAAAGTTAATAAGATACGCCAAGAAGAAATGGCAGATATTTTAATACTTAATTTGTATGGAGAAGCGTTGCAATTGCTCAATAACATTCCCGTGCACAAAATGAATACCCTCTTTGCTTAAAATATGACCCAGATATGGTACCTCAGTAACCCCTATCTTACATTTTGCTTTATTGAATTTTATGCCATATTCTTGAGCTCTCTTTAAAACTGAATCTAACCTCTTATCATGTTCATTTAAATCTCTTCCCCAAACTAACAAATCATCTATGTATCCACTTGTACCTTTTAACCCTTCAAAAATATTAATAAAGGTCTTATGAAAAATTTCAGGTGCAGATGACAATCCGAAAGGAAGTCTTAAAAATCTGTATCTGCCATGTGGCGTAATAAAAGTTGTTAAATATGAACTTTCCTGAGCCAATCTAATCTGGTAAAAAACCTTATTAGCATCTAATATACTAAAATACTTTGCATTATTTAAGTTAGCACAGGTTTCTTCGAATGAAGGTAATTTGTATTGTTCTCTTTTTATTGCCTCATTCAAATTTTTCGGATCTAGACATATACGTATATCATTATTTGGTTTTTTAACTATGACAATGGGACTAACCCAATCGGTGGGTTCCTCAACTTTTGTTATAATTTTTAACTTTTCTAATTTGCCTAATTCTTTTTTTAAAGCATCTGTCAAGCTAAAAGCTACCTTCCTACATGCTTCTATCTTAGGAGTATGATCTTCTTTTAACTTAATAGTACATGGTGTCCTTTTAATATCACCTATACCTTCAAACAAATCACTATATTTTTCTATTAAATTATTATTTTGTTTGACATTAACAGTATTTACTCTCTGTAACAAATTTAAGTTTTTAATTGTTTCTATACCAAGTATAGGTATGGAGTTAGTATCCGTTATAATAAACTTAAGTAGTTTCTTCACTAATTTATGCTTACATTCTAAATGAATTTCACCTGTTACTTTTATGGCTGATCCACCGTAACTTGACAGTTTAACATTACATTTCTGTATTTTTTTACTCAAATTTAATCTGTTAATATGCTCAAGGGGTAAAATATTTACTTGAGCCCCTGTATCAAGCTTAAAATTAATTTCTACATTAGGTTTTACAAATTCTATTTTTTGAAACCAATCTATACTATTGATACTAACAATTTCGTTTACCTCTAGATCTATACAGCCCAGTACCTGTTCCTCTTGATTTTCTTCTCCAATTTGATGTATTTTCTTTTTTCTGTTCCTACACATCTTTGCATAATGATTGTATTTGTTGCATTTATTACATTTCATTCCATAAGCTGGACAGTTTCTATATTTATGTTTGGTTCCACATTTCTGGCAGTTATACTGATCTTTATTTTCCTGGTTTCTATTGTATGTTTTAGCATAGGCATTAAATTTGTTTTCATTTTTTATGTTCTGTCTTTCTCTTTTGACAATTTCTATTTTTTTTCTTTTTCTTGCATTACCTTAATTTGGGCTTTAGCAATTTCATTAGCTCTGCAAGTTTCAGTAGCTTTTTTAAGGTCTAAATTTTCCATGTGCAATAATCTTTCTTGTAATTCCTTATTATTGATTCCCAGTACGATTCTATCTCGTATCATTGAATCAGTTTGACGTTCAAATTCACAACTTTTTGAAAGTTTTTTAATATCATTTAAAAATTGATCGAATGGTTCTAATTCTTCTTGTTTTCTTGTATAAAATAGGAATCTTTCATATACTACATTTTTTCTTGGTGTTAGATAAGTTTCCAATTCTTTTAAAACATCTTCATAGCTTTCTTTTTGCCTATCTGTTAGCTTTAAGTTATTGAATATTTCCACGCCTTCCTCGCCTATTATATTAAGTAATATTGCCAATTTTACTTTTGATTCTTTATTGGATTTATCCGCTGCCATTAGGTAGATTTCAAAATTTTGTTTAAATCTCTTAAAGTTTTCAGCTACGTTACCATTAAACGACAAAGGTGCTGGTAATCTAACCTCCATTTTTTCTGTGCACGTGGCTTTTCTTTACTTTTACACTAAGCTTTACTTTATAATTCACTTTCTATTTATTTTTATCCTTAAGGTACGTTTACATCTGACACTTTCTATCTTGAAATATATGTAGAGTATCTGACAGAAATCGCTTTAACTGTTTACATACTGATAGAAATTACATGACATTTGTGTCATGGATATGTGTATGACAGTTCTCGAAATGCTAAAATTTGAATAACTGTACGATCCGTTTACATATACCTACATATATGTCCTGTGTCGGACATCTGCATCAATTGTTGGACATCTGCAACAAGTGTCTGTACACACTGTTTTCAATCTGTTCATTTTATTATTTTTGCAATGGCGAAATTATCGAAACGCAAAATCGCGGCTAGTATAATTATTCTTAAGATGTTAAAAAAGAAGAAAAAGCGTTCTGTGTGGGTTCGAGAGTGGATTTTGAGACGTCAACATTTCGGTGCCTATAGTCAATTAATGTCTGAGCTAAGAATTGAGGATGCAGCGCAGTTTACAAATTTTTTAAGAATGAAACCAGCTTATTTCGAAAAGCTTGCTTGTAAAATTGCCCCCCTTATGACAAAGCAAGATACCAAATTCAGAAAAGCTATTAGTGTAACAGAACGACTAGCTGTAAAATTACGATTTTTAGCAACAGGTAAGTAGTAATTATATGGTATTTTATTTTATAAAGTTTTTAATTAATACGCAAATTGTTTGAAATTGAACTACTTATATATATTTACAGGTGATTCGTACTCCAGCCTTAGTTATCTATTCAGGATACCAAAATGTACCATATGCCTTATTGTACCTGAAGTATGCAGAGCACTTATTTCAGCATTAAAAGAAGATTACATCAAGGTACAGTTGATGGGATACTTTCAGTATCCGTTTGAAAGTATATAGTTTGTGTTGGTTGCAGAGTTATGTAGGTTAGGTTAGGGTTAGGTTAGGGTAAGGTTAGGTTAGGTTAGGGTAAGGTAATTGAGTGAACATAAAACGAATGTTAAGTATCATTTTATTAACTGGATTTGATGGTACATCATGTAAGAAAATTTATAACTGTTTATAACTGTATTAATACTTTTTGAACTAATAGATTAGGTTTCCTATAAAACACATTTCTTCGATAAGATTCATAGTTGCTACCAATGGATCACTAACTAATGTCTAACATTGGACCGGTCCAATCATGAAAAAAACTTTTAAAAAATTTTATTATAAACAAGATGTCAAAAGAAAAGGCTAAACAGCCGAAAAGGAATCCAAATCGTAACTCAAATAAAAATTGGTTTTCATTTATGAATAATAATTTACTATTAACACTGCAACAAAGTTAAGTGGTCCAATCATAGCAACCCTACCCTATTGTTCAAAAGTATCCAAATATCCTGCAATTGAACCCCTACTCGTATTACTGTTGTAGCTAGTAGTGCTATTAGAAACAGGATTTGATAGTAGCTCTTCCTCTTCATTTATCTCCAGTATGACTTTCTGAAATTTTATTTTCATTTTTTTCCGTAAATATTCGGAAGAGAGACTTCTCATTTCGGATGCAACATATTTTCCAAAAATATCATATTGATCCTCTTCTTCGTTCAATGTGCGTATAGCTTTTTGCATGAGTAAATCATTTGTTGAAACTTCACTTTTCTTTTTCTTAGGATTTATTTTATTGTGCTGCGATGTGGGTGTGAAACGATTCACATCCTCATACTGTTGTTCCAATGTGTTTTGATTGCATGATGCTGGTGTTGCCACCTCCTCTTGATCCGCATCATCCTAGTCAAAATAAAAAAAAATAATTAATTAAGTTAGGTACAACTGGTGTACTATTTTTCATAGATAAAAAGGATTCAGCTGTGCAGTTTTCTTTATTTGCATACAGGGCAGCCTGGTGGTGAACTTTTTGTGGCACCCATGCACATGGGGTGAAATAGCTACTAATTACAATAATTGTTTTTTTTTAGGCACCTTCTACATCAGAAGACTGGCAAAGTGTTGCCAACAAATTTCAGTTGAAGTGGAATTTCCCCAAATGTTTGGGTGCTATAGATGGAAAACATGTTATAATCCAAGCTCCAAAGAATAGTGGCAGTTATTATTATAACTATAAAGGGCAGCACAGTGTTGTCTTAATGGCAATTGTTGATGCCGAATATAAATTTCTTATCGTTACTGTTGGCAGTAACGGAAAGGTATCTGATGGGGGAGTTTTCAGAGACAGTGGAGTTGCAAATTTCATTGAAACTGCTGCAGCAGCTCTCAAAACGACGCCTCTCCCAGGAAGAAGGTTGTGTGTGCCACATGTTTTTGTAGCGGACGATGCTTTTCCCTTACAACCTCATATTATGAAACCATATCCATTTAATAGTCAAGGTTCCATGAGAATTTATAACTACAGACTCTCTAGAGCAAGGAGAATAGTTGAAAACTCATTCGGTATTATGTCTAGTGTATTTAGAGTACTAAGAAAACCGCTTCTTCTTGCTCCAGAACGTGTGGAGTATGTAGTTTTAGCCGCTTGCAGTTTGCATAATTATTTATTGAGTGAAAAATGTTCTGCAACTGTATACGCTCCGGAAGGCACATTTGACCGGGAACATTTAGAAACAGGCGAAATAATACAAGGCACCTGGCGAAATGAAGATCTGCCAGCAGACAGCCTGCTACCACTGGTACAACAAGGGAGCAACAACTACTCAAACAACGCTAAAGAAGTGCGCGAAGAGTACAGGGAATATTTTGTTAGCAGCCAAGGGGAAGTTCCTTGGCAATACAGATTAATGTAATTTAAGTTTATATGATTCATTAATTTAATTAATGGAAATTTGTTTGAATAAACAATAAAAATAAATATATTTTTTTCACTTACCACTGGTAAATTTCCTATTGACTGTTTGCACGCTGAGCCTGCTTGCAGAAACAACAGTAAATTATAGTATGGCAATTTTGATACATACAACTCATCAGTGCCCTGTCCGGATTTTCTCTTTCTAGATTTTTTAAGCTCACTGTTGAATTGATTTCTAAGATTATGAATTTTTCTTTGTATCTCATCCACTGTTGTAGTAAATCGTACTGCCATTTCGGTAAACGCACTATGTTTCTTTACTCTATCTTTATACATTTTGCATGTTATGTCCCACAGTTCTTCTTTACTATGGTACATATTAATTAACTCTTCTATTTCGAATTTTATCCACTCTTTTTTTCCTTCTTTATCCTGTTTTTCATCCATGTTTTTAATTTTTTAAATGTTTTGATTGTACTTCACAGTCGACACTTATTCCACAAAAGTAGACGGCCAGTCAACTACTGAGATATCTGTCTGACACTTTTGAACTTGCAAATAATCAGTGTTTACATCTGCTGGTATAGATGTGTCGACACATGTAGCTAGTGATAGAAATATATATCTCTGACATAAATTTTTCACTGTTTACATTAATCACAATTTTTGTCTGACATAAATATCATGCAATATGTGTCAGATGTAAACGTACCTTTAGACTGCGCCATGTTATACTTTATATTTTGTATATTTTATTAGTTTATTAATAATACTCTTGATTATTATACAGGGTGATTGATTGAGACCGGGCATTAAAAATATATGAAGAATGAAAAAGGGTATGGATCTGAAATTTTGGTTATGACCATAATGGCATCTGATCTGTTTAATGAAAATATTTTCAATATGGCGACACTTCCGGAAATACCGGAACTTGACGTCTACTTTCTTATTTCAAATACAATGGTCTATTTTTTATTGCCTATTTGGATTCAAAACGTTATTTTAGAGGGACTTTTATTAGCATTCCCTATACCTAAGTGCAGCCATTTTTGAGATTTTTGGACTTTTTTGAAAATTTTTCGATTTTCATCGTGATGCTTAATATTATCTACCATCGCCATTTTTGAAGAAAAAACGCTTACATTTAGACCATGCCTAGAAGAAACCTTGGACTACATCCTGGATATTTTGCAATCGATGCATTACTTACAGGGTGTCCAAAATTTAATTTTCTTTTAATACAACTTCAGACCACCAAAACTCGTTTTTTTCAAATACAATGCCCAAACTTTTTTTTCATTTTTTAATGCAAAATTACATTCTGCATCAATCTGTATTAGCGTTTCCTATACCTATCTGCAACAATTTTCGAGTTATTAAGAATTTTTGATAAAGTTAAGAGAAATTGCAACATTTTTAAATAGTAGGCCTTGGAAATGACGACAAATGCCAATACCTAATAACCGTCAACCACTTTTATCGCGTTTGTCTGAAGTATCCATGAAAATGGATTACCAAGAGTATTCAAACACGGATATTTTGAATTTATTTTACATTCTTGGACAAATTCAGAAGATTATTGAAAGTGTGAACGAATAGTTGTGTATTTTTAATGTAGCTTGTACAGCATAGTATGTTAAACCCGAGTCTTGCGCTACCAATCGAATTGATCGCTGAGGATGGTCATTAAAATATCTCAGGATGTTAACTTTGTTAGTTTCATCATTTGTCACACGCTTAGGTCGAATACAAGCAGATTTCACTCTTCTAAACTGAAAAAAAATTGATTCTATTAATTAAAATTTCTGTCTGGTCAATACAGTCAAATAAGGATAACTCTCACTGAACATGCGGCAAGTTCTTTCAATAATCTTGTTACATTCTTCATGAATATAAAATAAGTTCAAAATATTCGTGTTTGAATACTCTTGATTATACATTTTCATGGATGCTTCAGACAAACGCAATAAAAGTGGTTTACAGTTATTAATATTGGCATTTGCTGTCATTTCCAAGGCTTACTATTAAAAAATGTTGCAATTTCTCTTAACTTTATCAAAAATTCTTAATAACTCGAAAACTGTTGCAGATAGGTATAGGAAACGCTAATACAGGTTGATGCAGAATGTAATTTTGCATTAAAAAATGAAAAAAAGTTTGGGCATTGTATTTGAAAAAAACGAGTTTTAGTGGTCTGAAATTGTATTAAAAGAAAATTAAATTTTGGACACCCTGTAAGTAATTCATCGATTGCAAAAATTCCAGGATGTAGTCCAAGGTTTCTTCTAGGCATGGTCTAAATTTAAGCGTTTTTTTTTTAAAAATGGCCATGTTAGATAATATTAAGCATCACGGTGAAAATCAAAAAATTTTCAAAAAAGTCCAAAAATCTAAAAAATTACTGCACTTAGGTATAGGGAATGCTAATAAAAGTCCCTCTAAAATAACGTTTTGAATCCAAAAATGCACTAAAAAATAGACCATTGTATTGAAAATAAAAAAGTAGACGCCAACTTCCGGTATTTGCGGAAGTGTCGCCATCTTGAAAATATTTTCAATAAACAGATCAGATGCCATTATGGTCATAACCAAAATTTCAGATCCATACCCTTTTTCATTATTCATATATTTTTAA
Source organism: Elmis aenea (assembly GCA_947652605.1). NCBI lineage: Eukaryota > Metazoa > Arthropoda > Insecta > Coleoptera > Elmidae > Elmis > Elmis aenea. The sequence continues at coordinate 27,914,806 of OX393578.1, read as the reverse complement.
TGCCCGGTCTCAATCAATCACCCTGTATATAAGTTTTATTCGGAAGCGTTACATTCTATTATATGTGTTTGTTGACATCCGTACTTAGTGTTCTGCCTTACCGGCCGTGTTATACTTTTAAAATACATAACATAATAAAATTAAATAAGGTTGAGGTTGGTTGCTATATAAGGGGTTTATAAATAAAAAGGAATGTACAATAACTATTGATTCTGGGGCTAGTAGATCCATAGTAAGAAAAAGTTTGATAGAAAAAGATGAATTTAAATTCTATATTGCTAGTAACTGCTATGGGACAAAAGTATCCGATAATGTTTCATAAAAAGTTCGCATAGAGTTAGAAAATGGGGTGATACTGATGAATGTGTTGGTGGCAGATATAACTGACGATTTCATATTGGGAATGGACATAATGAAAGAATTCGGATGTGATCTTAATTTAGAAACAAGAATGTTTAATTTACAAAACATAAGTTCACCAATATTATATGAAAAAGATAACAATTCTCAAATAAATTTAGCAAACATTGATACCATGTCACAAACTAATTTGATAAATAGTAGCACAGATTATGTGGACGTTGTGAATGGTTATGACAAAACGTTAAATGAATTATGCAGACTAATGAGTGGGTAACTTTGCCGGTACTAAAGGTTGAGATAGAAAAAGCAGATAAATTAAAACAAATATATGCCAGGATAAATAATAAATTAGATAGCAAAATAATTCAAGGCATTAAATTCATTATAGATGAATACATAGATGTGTTAGCATTAAGGGGGAACTAAATCTTAATCGAAGTGCAGAAGTAATAATACACGTAATGTCATATTTACATCTCTTTCTAGTACACTAGCAGAAAACAATATAGCAAAACTAATTTCCCCCGCCATATTTCCCCGCCATATATTCGTTCATCACTCTTTTTATCTTAGCAGTCTATCATTATCTATTTTTAACCCTGAAAGCGTTTTCCTAGCAGCCTATTAGATCTTAGCAGCTAAAGGCGTAAATTTTATACTAAGTATGTATGTATTACCTTTAGAAAAATTAAATATTACAAAGTTAAAGTTTTTTAACTGTAATAATCAATATAAATTTAATGTATAAATAGTTTTAATTATTTCATATTTCCTATTATAAAAAGAAGAAATAAATAGAAAAAGATATATTTACATATTTACATATTTTTATTATATTACTTAGTTAGTACTAGGGCGGTTTATCAGTTATTTTAAACAATTCGATAACACTAAATAACACAAAACACAGAATACATGCTCTGGAAGACAGATGCCATAAAATATTTTTTTCGTTATTAAAAAAACCGATAACCGTTATTTTTTGTCCGTAATAGTTATTTATGTATCAAGGCCAAAAAGTACGTTTTGGCCGAGGGGCATATTACATTTTTTGTGCGATAGAAATAAAAACAATATAAATTTTTAGTATTTTTCAAAATTATAGGTTAGAAACTACGTAACATTCTGTCACTGACAGATGACAGCGTATGTACTGCATTACCGGCCTTCTCCTTAGCAACGGCCGTAAAAGTAACTTTATCGGACGTTGCTAAGGGCAACGGCCTATAAAGTAACTTTATCGGCCGTTGCTAAGGATAACGCCGGTAATGCAGTACTTTACGGTTGCTAACGCGTCCGTAAAACAGCTGTTTCTAGTACGATCGCACAAAAAAGTGATTTTTAACAGAAACCAAAACCGTTATTTTTAATGGCAAAAAAACGGAGAAAAGTCGAACAAATCATGTCGTATTATCGCCTAATTGATCCAGTTCGTCTAATCGAATTTTAAATTCAACCCCGCTTCTTTTGTAGCAAACGCAAATAATATTAGTTGTCTTTGTTGTCGGTCGCCACACGCACTTCATAAATGTTCAAATTTTCTTGCAAAAACCACAAATGATAAATTTCTGTTCATTAAAGGCAAAAACCTTTGTATTAATTGTTTGAGCTCATTTCATAAAACGAAGGATTGTAACTCAACTTTAAATTGTCGTATTTGCAATAGCAGGCATCATACCTTATTTCACTTTGAAAACAAAATCAAATGGTCTTCATCCGGGCACGTATCTACGAGTAAAGAATCGAAAATTACTCATTCGCCTTTGGATGAAACTCCATACTTACTTTCTCGGTCTACGGACAATGCATTTTTTGTTAGCTCAACAATTTTGGATTCTTTCGGCGAAACGTGCAATACGTACTAGCTTGTCACAATGTAATCGTTGTTTTAAGGTAAAACACTTTAATTTACAGCAAGTAATGGGATATATCCGTAATACCAGAGTATCGCTGGAATAAAGTCTATAAAAACTCACTTGAATCGAGTTATTGGTGAGCAAGTACTCACTTTCGAGGAGTTATATACCGTTCTTGTGCAAATTGAAGCTCTGTTAAATTTGGTTTGTTTTTATTTCGTTGGGAAATGGAAGACATTTCCTTAGTTTGGGTTTTGTAAAAATAAATATTAACGTTAGTTTTGGTCGGCCGTATGCTAGGTATCGTTCGTTGGGCTTAATGTTCGTTTTGTTTCATTTTTAAATTTTGCTTTTTGTCGCGCCTTTTTGATTTGGTGATGATTCGCATTTTGCCCATGTGCCGTTTTATGTGCATTCAACTGGTAAGTGAACCCAACCTTTTCGTTTTTTGACTTGAATTCAATGAATGGTCCGTTAGTTTGACTGATTTCTGTTCTTACGCAACAACACGTATACAAAAATACTGATAATTTTGAATAATACCGTAAAATATTGCTAATGTCTTTTAGCATTCCTAATGTTTAAGTTTCTACCATATCTTGGATCGATAATTTCTGGTAACAGACAATTTTCATAAAAACTTGTTAATTTCGATTTCATTTTTGTATCCCAAAAGTGCTTGTCCCTGTATATCTAAAATCAATTAAAATTATGATAATCAAAAATAATAACAAGTAAAGGTAACAATGGCCATACCTCATCTATCACCATTCCCTTATGAGTCCAAATAATAAAATAACACTTTTCTGTTTCGGTTACTTCTAGTAGACCTTGAACTTGGTAGAAGTAATTATGTTTTTTTTTCAAAGTAATTTTATTGTTATTTTTGATTAAAAAATCGACGGAGGAGTAGGCTTCCTTAGGATCTAAATTTTTTATTTTCGAAGGGCACTTAACTTCAATTATACTATTTTCACCTTTGATTTTTCCATCTGGACTAGCCGCAATAAAGGGTAAATCTTTATGAATGTAGAGTCCACATTCTTCTATTGTATAATCATTTTTTTCCGCAAAAGCACTTATAGCAATAGGTCGAAATTTATGCCATGTTGAGTTGCTGCATTACCTCCAAAAGTTTTGTATAACAACTGAATTATTAATTTTTCACAAGATGTTGTTGGTCTTAATTTGCAAATTCGACCAAAGTATACTTGATTGGCCTCTGGTATTTATTTCTAGACGATGCCTAGCATCATTATTTAGATAAATACTTTTATAGAATGATATTTGCTTTTGCTTATATTCTTCTTCTGGCATATCTGGCATTTCTTCCGCAACTTCTGCAGCTGTTGGACCATAATCATTGTCCGATGGAAACAAATAGGAGTTGTTTTTTGTATTTTTCTGAGAGTTTTATGTTGTCTTATATACTGCAGTCTGTTTTTTTTTTTGTTCATAAATTTTTTACTATAATTACCAGGACTAGATTGTGTGATTTTTTTATGAATTTCGTAATAAAATTTACCATCGGTGTTAAAGGAAATTGACGCAGCTTCGCATCTGCCTTGATAAGAACCTTTATTCGCATAGTTTACTCTTTTCCCGCCAATAAATTTAGCTACAACATTGTTAAAGCATTCAGCGATGTTATTATCAACATCGTATAATAGACTCTCGGCATTTTGAACAAGTCTTTGCTGTAATTTGAACGTCTTGCCATAAACCACAATCTTTCAATTGAGCGGACCAGTTTTGTTCATTTTGCTTTTGTCCGTTACAAAAATACGCAATTTCAGTACACTTTTGATGTTCTCCAAAAACATGGCTTATACTATTTTTGATATCTCTTTGTAAAAGTGCAACCTTTGTTGGTTGAGAAGTTAGAGACGCTTTATGGTGTTTTATAGCACACACTACTGCAGTCCTCAATCTAGTTATGTTGGTTTTTAATAAACTTCGCATTGACACGTCTACTAATTTTAGTTGCGAACTATATCTTTTTTGCGTCAAATCCCGAAGTTTACTGCAGTAATTGCGGAGGAGATGGTTCCTACATTCTACTTTGGTCACTATCATGTTTTGGTAAGGTCTTATTTCCAATAATTTCTGATAGACGCTACTGTCTCCGTCACCGATTAATTTTGAATAAATTAAACCGTGCATTTCCAAACTTGTTTTGAAACCTTCCGTTATTATTCTAGTCTCCATACTGGTGGAGGTACCATTCCAGTTTTTGTAGCATTCGTGTGATTGAGGTTCTCTATTTTTATCTTTATTACTTGCGCAATACGAGCAATACTTGTTTCTAATGCCCAAATATAAAATTTTCTTGGTTTTAAAACCAATAATACAAGCCTAAAATGAAATACATCAAACTACTACCCAACTTTTTTTTCTACTAAAGTGCATCTGAATCTGAAATAACTTACCGCTCCAGAACGTGCATTATAATTTACTTTATATGAACGCTTGCACCATGTTCCATCAGCTACCACTGCAATCATCGGTATGCCGTCTTTTGTTACGTCACCACTTTCTATTGCTAAACGCGCTTCTTCTTTACCATTATTTTTTATTAGTTCCCAAGCCGTTTCGTGAATATGTTTTAAAAGAAAATTGTGATGTTTAATATAAGTTGGTGTAGATATACAAGGGACATTAAAGGTGGCAAAAATTTCCTCCATCTGTGCATATCCATTGCCTGTTGCAATCATTGCACTTACCGCTGTTGTATTTAAATTTAATTCTTTATTATCAGGGCAATTATTAACGTTTTTAGCCAGGGCCGTGTTTAGGGGGGGGCGAAGGGGGCGCTCGCCCCGGGCGCCGAAATCAGGGGGCGCCAAAATCGTCATTGACGTCTTTTTTTTTTTTTGAGGTATCTACGTTACGCAGTACCGGCGCGAGATTATTTTGTGTCCTAGGCAAAGTTTATTTTTTTAAGTTGAAATACTGCAACCAACACAAAAGTACGTAGGTGCGTCGTTACCGACTTAGAGCAATCACTGCAGCGCACTCGCAAACTGCGCTGTGTAAAATAAGGGTGGTTGAATTATTATGTCCTAAGTCTAGGCGGTTACTATACTTCTTCAAGATGAAGTGAACTGGCGCAGAAACCAAAACTCGTTAAAACGCATATTATTGCACCGCCTAAAAACATGCGTCTGTTTTAACATACGAATATTTCGCGGTCCTCTTGATCTTGAAAGATCTACAATTGCTAGTGCTTAGTTTCCCTTAATGGTAACGTCGACGCGTCGACGCTGCCTACAATAAATGTAAGTACATTTTATACTTGACCCTTTTCTAGACAAAATTGTGTGTAATATATTATAAATAATATATTTTATTTTTTGTTTGAGGTTTGATATTTTTGTTACCATGAACATTTTAGTTTATTAAGTATTATTAATTGTTTATTTGATTGCAATAAAAATCTTTCTAATAATTATACAGATATACTGTTGTTGATATGTTGATAAAATAACCATAGAATAATAGAATAATAATAAAAGTTAGGTTTTATAAATATTTTTATATATATTGAAATTAAGGAATATATTTATAGCACTTGTATTTTGATAGATAACTAAACTTGAATTATTTTAAATACAAGTTATAATTGGTATTGCGTTTTGAGCTAATGAAAAGGTTGACTTTTTTCTCTTTGAAAGAATATATAACTCATTTGAAAACGATCATTCTATTTCGCATTTTTTATCGAACATATTAGGAGAATATGTAAATAGTTATAAACATTTTCATATTATTTTTAATGTACTTATTGCTTAACATGTTTTTCTTCGGTAAATATTTTGATGTTTACATGTTTTTTAATGTAATATCTCACTTTTTAAAAATCTACTGAAACTCTTTCCAAGTCTACAAATGTACTGTATTTTCTGTATTTGTGTACTTCAAAACTCAATATCCGTGCATTTGCTAAATCGTAATACCAAACAAATAAATTTGCAGTTGTGCTGAGCTTAATTTACAAGAATCGTAGAACAGCATGTCAAAGAAATCGGGAGCACAGTATCGAAAAGAAAAGAAAAAGCGGGAGGAAGAAAGAAAACAACTTGCGAGTACTTGGCAAAAATGGCTGAATAAGGAGGAAAACACAGATGCTGCCTGTCATTCATCTACCTTGTTTTTAAAGAAAGTGAAGATAATTTTAAACAGCATGAACAACAGGATAGTACTACACTGACACTGGAAACGGAATCATCCCTCTCTGCTGAAGCTGCGGTAAACAAATCAATATCAAATAATACGATTGTAGACGAAACAAAAGCATTTAACTTCTCTGATCCAGCCACTTGGGAACGCCCTTACAGTCATTCTTTAATATCAGCTCTTGTAGAAAGGGGTCCTAAACAAGACGAAGTTGATTATTCTAAATCAGCAGATGATGAAGGGCGGCAGTTTTCTATAAAATGGTTTCATAAAATTATGCCCAATGGAGAAACAGTAAAACGAGATTGGCTTATATATAGCAGTGACAAGAAATCATTATTTTGCTTTGCTTGTTTACTATTTGGAAAGTTTCGTAATCGCCTACCACATTTAGCCAATCCAGATTGTGGGTTTTCTAACTGGAAAAAATTGAATCCCAAAATTCCAGAACACGAAAATTCTCCAGACCACAGAAATTCATATATTTGTTGGAAAGAGTTTGAGAGGCGATTAAAATCACAGTCAGGTCTAATCGATTCCGAACTTGAAAAAAATATTCAGATCGAAAAAAATAAATGGCGAATCATATTAAAGGCTGTAATAAATGCCATTCTTTATTGTGCTGAGAACAATTTGGCGTTAAGGGGCTCGTCAAATGATATTAACAGTAATAATTGCGGTATTTTTCTAAACACTATTAAACTAATCGCCAAACATGACCCAGAAATACGTAGCCACGTTGAGGCCTTGAAACATCCACGGAAAAAAACATCTTATTTTTCGAACATAATCCAAAATGAAGTAATAAATCTCCTAGGTAATAATGTGAAAAAAAAAATTGTGAGTGAAATTCATAAGGCAAAGTATTTTGCCATTTCTTTCGATTGTACTCCAGATACAGCACACACAGAGCAAATGACTCAAATTATAAGATATGTGAAAATTACGGAACAGGGAAATTGTTCCATCGAGGAAAGGTTTCTAGATTTTTTTGAATCAAAGCAGAAAACAGGAGAGAGACTAGCACAAGAAATTTTGGACAAATTGCTGGCTGATAACCTCGATATTCAATATTGCAGAGCCCAGTGTTATGACAATGCTGCGAATATGAGCGGGAAATATAAAGGGGTGCAATCTCGAATTATTACAGACGTGAATGAATTTGCGTATTTTTTACCATGTTCGTCACATTCTTTAAATCTAGTTGGGGTACACGCCGCCAGCATTTCGCCAAAAATGGTGAAATTTTTTGGTACCATCCAAAATTTATTTGTCTTTTTTTCTTCTTCGACTGATAGATGGGATACACTTAAGTCGAATTTACCTGTGTCTTTAAAGAAACATTGTGATACACGGTGGTCGTCCAAAAAACAAGCTGTATCTGCAGTGTACAAACAATTGCCAAAGATCTTGAAAGCCCTGGGAGATCTTGTACAAATTAGAAAAAATGAAGAAACATACTCGGGGGCAAAAAACTTTATACAGCAAATAAAAGATTTTCAATTCATCTGCAGTTTGGTTGTGTGGAACACCATCTTAGAGGAAATAGACAACGTTAATATTATCTTACAGAAAAAAAACATAAATATTTTTACTGCTAGCAAATTAATTGAAACTCTAAGAAACACTGTGATAATAATTAGAAACGAAAAGTTTCAAAGTTTTCTTCAAGAGAGTGTAAACCTAGCCAAGTCTTTGGATATAGACCCCGTATTTAAAGAAAAAAGAAAAAGAAAAATTAGAAAACAGTTTGACTATGAAGCTTCCGACGATGATGCTGATTTAAATGAAACTGATAAATTCCGTATTGCGTACATCGAGGCTTTAGACACTATAATCGAACAACTGAGATGGAGATTTGAAAAACTTAGGAATGTATCACAAGACTTTGAATTTCTCACTGGATCAAGTTTATCATCGCTTGATGAAAATGAGCTTAGTCAGTATTCCATGGATCTTGCAATAAAATATGCAGCCGACTTAAACGGGCCGGATTTTTTAAGTGAGGTAGTTAGTGCAAAAAAATGGTTTCCGTCTTTGGATAAAAACTTTACAACAATGAACCATTTAGAACTCCTACAATTATTACACCGTTTTGACTTAACAGCAAATTATAAAAACATGGAGACAGCATACAGAATTTTTTTAAGTATTCCGGCAACCGCCGCCTCAGCGGAAAGATCGTTCAGTAAACTTAAATTGGTCAAAAATTATTTAAGATCTTCAATGGCGCAGGACCGGGTTAGTAATCTATGTGTAATTTCAACTGAATGGGAAATAGCCCAATCACTAGATTTAGACAAAATAATAGACGATTTTGCATCTATGAAAGCAAGGAAAGTCAGAATGTAATAGTTTGTGTTCAGTTTTTCACTTTTTTCGGCGTGGTTTTAATTGTGATTTAGTTATTATTAATGTATTTTATGTTCCTTAAGTTAAATGTTAAACTATTGAAGTATTTATTTATTTATTATTAAAAATATTATATGTGAATATTATGTTATGTTTTACCAAATTTTATGTTGCTTAAGTTAAATGTTAAACTATTGACTATTTATTTGTTTATTATTAAAAATATTGTATGTGCATGTTATGTTATGTTTATGTATATAATTTACCAAATTGTATGTTCCTTAACTTAAATGTTACCTATTTATTTATTTATTATTAAAAATATTATATGTGCATATGTATAATGTTTTATAAAGTGTTCTTTAAAACGAGCCCCATTTTCCAAGCCCGCACGAACAAGTAGGCCCGGAGAAACAATTTATTATTTTTTTTTTAGAAAGGGGGCGTAATTTTTCGTTCTTGCCCCGGGCGCCAAAACACCTAGACACGGCCCTGTTTTTAGCAGTTGATATAACATTTTGTGTATGGACACACTTTGCATTTGAAATGTAAATTGGAATAAAATCCGTTTTTTGTTTCCCCAATGAAATACATATCCCGGATTGTACATAAAAATGGAGTGTGCACAATTTCTTGAATTTGTTGAATAAAGAAACCTACATCAACTAATCGCATTCCATCTAATTTGGCATCAAATTCATTCAAATTTAATTGTTCCTCAACTTCGAAATCATCTAATTTATGGTTTATATCATTATAACTAAAAAAATATGTATTTTTTTTAGTTATTGCAGTTATTATTAGGTACAATAATTTTTTTAAAATATTTTACCAGGTATTTTCATTTACATTAATTTCCCCCAAAACAACATCGGAATTGCCAATATTTATTGCTTGACCAGGTACAGTGACTATGTTTTCTTCACGCATTTGTCTAGATTTAAAGAAAGAGTTATGTATACAGGGTCCTGCATTAGTGCTGCGGGCTTTCATAGCGCCCCGCCCGTAGGAGATAGAAAAAAAACTTAAATACAAAAAGTTATTGGTTTCAAAAGATCTACGTCTTAAAATTATTTTCAGCTATACAGGGTGTCCCATTTTCGTGCCATAACAAAAACAAAGATTTTTTTAAATGGAACACCCTGTATATTTTTAGGTCTTCGGATGTCATTTTTTAACCTCTACATGAATGTCTTTTCATTTTTTGATTTTGTGTCAGGGTTGCCAACTTATTAATTTTTTTCCGAAAAATCTGACAGCAGGCCCAACTTTAAAAAATCGTAGCGACCTCGTTTCTTGAAGTTAAGAAATAAGTTTTATCAATAATGTTAGTTCGGTTAGGGAGCAACATTTTAAAAATAAAAAATAAAAATTTATTGATACAGGGTGTTCACAAAAAAATGCCAAACTTTCCAAACTTCAAAGTGACATAACTTATTTTTTTCAAATGTAAACACCCTTGTTTTATTATGCTATTCGATAGCATTTTTTTTCCCCTTCAATTTTTATGGGGGGTGTCCTATGTCTAAACCCCGTAGTTGTTGAGATATTCAATACTTTTCAAAAAAGTAGCCATTTAATTGCATTTTTATGCACCGAAGTAGGCCGCGCTTATGCAAAACAAGTGCCAAAATGTAAGAAAGTGTCAACTTAGCTTTTGAATAAGTTTAGAATTTAAGCGGATATTAATAACGTAATAAAATTAATCGTTTTTATTCAAAAACTATGGAAAGTAACAAATTGAAAATAGGTAGGTACATAAAAGAGAAACGACTACAATAAATGTTCGAAATGTCTTCCATTTTCATCCAGGCACAAATCTATTCTCTGCTGAAAAGATCTTTGCACTCTTCTTAAAATTTCAGGTGAAATACTTGTAAAAACGTCAACAATTCGTTGTTGCATATTTATGTATTGCTGTTGTCGGTGGTTCGTTATACACAATGCCTTTCACGTATCCCCACAAAAAAAAAGTCAAGTTTAGTCAAATCCGGTGATCTGGCGGGCCACCTGGTGGGTCCACTTCTACCAATCCACTGGTTGGGAAAAATGCCATCAAGATATGCCCTAACGTCTCGCGAAAAATGTGCAGGCGCCCCGTCCTGTTGGAACCACATCCTGTTTTTTGTATACTGAGGTACATGATCTAATAACCTGGGTAATACATGTTGCAAAAAATGTAAATACATGGGCCCATTAAGATGACCATCAAAAAAATGCGGACCTACCACATTATCTCCAACAATTCCTCCCCAAACATTCAAAGACCAGCGATGCTGTTGATCAATTTGTCGCATAACATGAGGATTTTCGGTTGAATAATAATGAAAATTATGCCTATTTAGAGATTCGTTCTTATGAAATGTCGCCTCATCTGAGAACAAAACATACTGGAAAAATGTAGGATCCTCCTGTATTTTCAGTCTTGCCCACGCACAAAATTCGGAACGTGATTGAAAATCAGCATTGCTTAGTTCTTGATGCAACTGAATATGGTACGCATGTAAACGATTTTTCTTCAGCACGCGTTGTACTGATCTCTCGGTTATGCCGGTTGCTTCACCGATGTCTTTTTGGCTCATATGGGGATGTTCAGTTACTGTTAATAGAACTGAAAATTCGTTTTCCTCGGTAATTATAGGTTTGTTTCTTTCTTGTTTTTTGTACATCACACTTCCTGTTTCAATAAATCGATTCAGTAAGTTTCTAAAATTTTTTCTTCCGCATGTCTTCTTTCTGGATAACGTGTCGCATAAATTCTACTCGCCAATAAACAATTTCTATTAGTCTCCCCAAGTACAAAAATCATATCGACTAGTTCGTCCTTTTCGAAATTCATTTCGATAATTTCCGTCTTCTTTTACAACGAAATAGAGACTCTTACAGCAAGTATCAATTTGGAAGACTTTTAGACCTATTGTAAAATATCACTGATAACAGCAGAAAAACACAAATCACTTTCGAAGCCTTTCAGACTTTTTGGGCGTACGACGTCAGTTTGTTAACGTTTTATAATTCGGAATAAAAACCGTTTTAACTTTCGTCATAAGAAAATGCATTCAAATGTCAAGTTGACAAATGTCAAGTTGCTTACATTTTGGCACTTGTTTTGCATAAGCGCGGCCTACTTCGGTGCATAAAAATGCAATTAAATGGCTACTTTTTTGAAAAGTATTGAATATCTCAACAACTACGGGGTTTAGACATAGGACACCCCCCATAAAAATTGAAGGGGAAAAAAAATGCTATCGAATAGCATAATAAAACAAGGGTGTTTACATTTGAAAAAAATAAGTTATGTCACTTTGAAGTTTGGAAAGTTTGGCATTTTTTTGTGAACACCCTGTATCAATAAATTTTTATTTTTTATTTTTAAAATGTTGCTCCCTAACCGAACTAACATTATTGATAAAACTTATTTCTTAACTTCAAGAAACGAGGTCGCTACGATTTTTTAAAGTTGGGCCTGCTAATGTCAGATTTTTCGGAAAAAAATTAATAAGTTGGCAACCCTGACACAAAATCAAAAAATGAAAAGACATTCATGTAGAGGTTAAAAAATGACATCCGAAGACCTAAAAATATACAGGGTGTTCCATTTAAAAAAATCTTTGTTTTTGTTATGGCACGAAAATGGGACACCCTGTATAGCTGAAAATAATTTTAAGACGTAGATCTTTTGAAACCAATAACTTTTTGTATTTAAGTTTTTTTTCTATCTCCTACGGGCGGGGCGCTATGAAAGCCCGACGCACTAATGCAGGACCCTGTATATAAGATTTTAATTATGTATTGTTTTAGATATACTATAAACAGTCAAGTAGCATTCGTATATCTATCTATACAATAAAACTGTTCACTTGCCTTTACAAAAATATATATTCATTTAAGCGAATTCAATTTTGCGCGGCTGAAATTTTTTGAAATTGTAATGAATCTACTAGACACTGGATTAAATAGTGTTTTTGAAAATTAAATGATTGTCAATTCCATGTAATTCCGGATTCAAAAATATATACATGCAGTTAGGAGAATTAAAGGAAGGTCATAGTAAAAGTAATGATACTATAAGAATGGTACAGTTAGTTTGTACTGATTTTAACGAACTCTTTTAATTAAACATACTCTCTTGCTCTTGCCATTTTCATTCTACGTCTTGCTGATGTTTTTCGGCTATAGTATTTGCTTTTACTATTTAAAAATGTTTTCCCCATGATCTATTCTATAGTATAGATCAATGTTTCTCAAACTTGTTACCAATAGCTTATACAATAAAAAGTTTTTTGGACAATATCTTGTTTTTAACTTAGTCTGGTCAATAAATTTGAATGATTTTCGAATATAATAAAAGGCTTTGGTTAGGGGATCCCTTCAGATAGATTCAGGGCCTTCAGGGCTTCGCAGACCTTACTTTAAGAAATACTGGTAAAGATTCTATAAGAAAATATTGACGTTTCGATTTTCCTGTCATTTTTTGTGTTGTATGTTGTAGAACAGACATACGGCGATAAAATGGTGGGGTAATTGCAGCGCCTTCGCTTCGGAAAGTACAAACGAAATTTCCTTAAAAATGGGTTTCTTAGTTCAAGTTTTTAGAAAAAGATTGTGAATAAATTTATTTCAAATTAACAACAATTATTAAAAACATGTTCCTTAACGGCGGTACAGGACGATATTTTCATTTTAGCCAATAGTTTACAAATAATGATGGTGCAAACAGGCGTCAATTTTTAGTCAGTTTTTAATATTTTTTTATGCTTAACAGTATTAACTTTTTTAAAAATCGAGCCTGTACCGCCATTCTCTAACCAATAATCTGTTTACTAGCAAATTTTTAAGTACTTTTGATAATTAGTGTGAGAGAAAAACTTGAACTACGAAAGCTGTTTTATTGCGTGCCTTTAGTTCCCCCTTAAAATCGGAACCTAACGGTCAGACGAATTCAGTATTACATAAAATCAATACGGGGGAGGCTAAACCGTTTAAACTGAGACCAAGTCGATTACCATTCGGCAGAAGAGAAGAAGTTGCTAAGTTAGTAGAAGAAATGTTAAAAGAGAAAGTTATACGACCATCTGAGAGTGATTGGAGTTCACCAGTGGTGTTAATAAAAAAAAAAAGATGGAACTACCAGATTTTGTGTGGATTACAGGACCTTAAATTCCTGTACAATTAAAGATAACTATAGCATTCCGAGAATCGATGAAATGCTAGACACGTTGACTGGAAGTTGACTGGAAGTAAATGGTTTTCCACCTTAGATTTGAAGAGTGGGTATTGGCAAGTTGGACTTAATCAAGATGATATAAAGAAAACAGCCTTTACAACTGGAACCGGCTTATGGGAATTTGTTATGACATTTGGTCTATGTAAAGCTCCGGCTACGTTTCAACGTTTAATGGAAAAGGTACTAAAAGGACTGTTGTGGAAAAGTTGCATGGTTTATCTGGATGATGTTATAATATTTGGAAAGAACTTAGAACAACACAGAAAATTTAAAGAAAGTGTTTCAGCGATTAAGAGAAAACAATTTAAAGTTAGCTCCAAAGAAATGTTTTCTTTTTAAGAAACAGGTACAATATTTAGGTTTTAAAATTTCTGAAGATGGAGTTGAAACTGATGAAGCAAAGATTAAAGCAGTTAAAGATTGGCCAGTACCTAAAAATGTACATGAAGTGAGAAGTTTCTTAGGTTTGTGTTCGTACTATAGAAAATTTATTAAAAATTTCGCAGAAATTGTAAGAGTGTTACATCAACTGACTGAAAAAGATGCAGAATTCCTATGGACAACTGAATGTCATAATTCCTATGAGAAATTAAAAGAAATGTTAATCTCATCACCAATTTTAGCATTTCCAGAAGTTGGAAGTGAATTTATTTTAGATGCAGATGCCAGTAATTTTACCATGGGAAGTGTATTATCTCAGCGACAAAATGGACAAGAAAAAGTAATAGCTTATTTTTCAAAAGTATTTTCTAAAGAAGAAAGAAATTACTGTGTAACCAGAAAAGAACTGTTATCTATAGTAAGGTCAATAGAACATTTTAAAACATTTTTATATGGACAAGAATTTTTAATAAGAACTGATCATTCGGCATTGAAATGGTTAACCAAGTTTAAAAATCCAGAAGGACAGTTAGCACGTTGGTTAGAAAATCTACAAACGTATAATTTCAAGATTGAACATAGAGCAGGGAAATCGCATATGAATGCAGATGCTTTGTCAAGAAGACCTTGTGGGGATCAATGTACATATTGTGCAAAATCAGAAAGTAAACAAGAAGTGTTAATACAGACATTAAACTTGGCAGAAGGCATTAACAGATTTGACAAGATTGAATTAAAAAATAGTCAAATGAATGATGAGGACATAAAATATATTCTGAAAGCTAAAGAAGAAGGTAAAAGACCTAATTGGCAAGAAGTTTCGAGTAAAAACTCAATAGTTAAAACGTATTGGATGCAGTGGGAATCTTTGCTTATAGAAGATACCATACTAAAAAGAAAGTGGGAAAGTGTCGATAAGGATACTACAAAGCAAATAATTTTACCTCCCTGTTTCCGAAAAGAAGTAATAACCGAAATACATAATGGTATTTCTGGTGGACACTTTGGAATAAAGAAAACGTTGGATAAAATAAAACGAATTTTCTACTGGGTAAATATGAAAGAATCGGTCGAAAAGTGGTGTAGAAGTTGTGAAACATGCATTGCAAAGAAGGGACCAAAGGCTAAGACGTGTGGTAAATTGAAAGAATATGTAGTAGGTGCACCATTTGAACGAATAGGAATCGATATAGCTGGACCTTTACCGGTAACTAAAAAGGGCAATAGGTATTTATTGATTATTATGGATTACTTCACAAAATGGCCTGAGGCAGTTCCAATTCCAAACCAAGAAGCATCGACAGTTGTAGAAGTTTTATTATCTACATGGATTTTAAGATATGGTTTACCTTTAGAAATACATAGTGATCAAGGTAGGAATTTTGAATCAAAGTTATTTCAGGGAATTCGTGAATGTTTAAAAATACATAAAACCAGAACAACACCATTGAATCCGAAATTAGATGGAATGGTTGAAAGATTTAATAGAACCATGGAGGAATATTTAGCAAAAGTTATACTCAACAAGCAAGAACTATGGGACGAATATATACCGTTACTGTTATTAGCATATAGAAGTGCTAAACATGAAAGCATAAATATGTCACCAGCAAAAGTATTATTTGGTAATGAAATTAAATTACCCTGTGATTTGTTATATGGCACAACCCCTCAACCTAAAGCAATAGTTGAATATGTTGACGAGTTCCGAGATAAGATGGAGTATGTTCGTAATGTTGCAAGAGAAAATTTGTTAAAATCGTCAAATAGCATGAAACTAAGGTACGATTTGAAGGCGAATGTCAAGAGATTTGAAGTTGGCGAACTGGTGTGGTTCTTCAATCCGCGGAGAAAGCGGGGGTATTCGGGGAAGCTACAGTGCGATTGGGAAGGTCCATGTGTGATTGTGAATCAGGTGAATGATATTGTATATAGGATCAGACAAGCGCCGAAGGTAAAAATGAAAATAGTGCATGTTAATAGGTTGGCGAAGTTTTATCGGATAGAGGACTGTGTAAGTTGATATTTGTTTGTATTGTTGAGAATATCTGAGGACAGATATGATGAGGTCAGGATGGCAATGTGACGATCAAGGGTGTAGGGTGTAAATAATAATATTGGGACGATCAAGGTGGTAATGAAAAATAACAGTTTATGTATAACGATGATAAAAATAAAAAGATGTTGACATTTGTGCTGAATATATAGTTGTTTTATTTGGTTGAACCTAGCAGACGTAACAATACATAATATTGTAGGACCAGGACAATACAATATTTACAATAGAGAACAATTTATTTGCTCTATAAAAATGTAATTGCAATATAGAACTACTATACGTAACATACCAAAAGATGCACAGGTTAACAAAACGCTCTAATACATTAAAAACGTAAAATGATAAATTTAAATGCTATATAAAATAAACTAATGCTACATGAAGCAATAAAATGCTTTGAGAAAATTTAAATGCTACTCTATATAATATATTTAATTTTAGTGTTCCATAAGATAGGACCAAATTTTAGTCATTACTAATGCATATTGCTATGAGCCCTCTGTTTAGTTCAGTAAGAGAGTTTTTCAATGCTTTAAGCATAGTAGTAATTGATACAATATACAGGGTGTGTAAAAATTGGCGGAAGGGCTACACGGAGCGATGTTCTTCGTAAAATTCTAAGTCGAAAATCTTGATACAAAAATGTTGTACCATGCTTCCTATGGCCTCAGGAACCATTTAAAGAAAGAAAAAATTGGCAACATTGCATACATTGATTTGCGTTTGGACATTTTTTTATCAGCACTTTTTACTTAGGTATTTACATTTTTTGTTCGAACTGAAAGCCTTCAGTTCGTAAACATAGCTGCAAACTTTTGGGTATCGTAAAACACAAACAAGAAATAATTACGAGAAAAACAGAGATGACAGCTAAGGACAATGTTGCCATATGTATTACTGTCATTAAAATCAGTGATTTACATATTTTCAACACCAATTTTTGAAAGGAAGAACACAATATCTAGGAAAAAATACTATTCGAAATCTATTTTTATTCCAAATTGCAGCTTTTTCATTTGCAAGTATTAAATAATAACGCCTAATAAAGGACTAAATGTCAAAGCTTTGAGGACCTCTTGCAGACACAGCAAGCGTGGTACAACATTTTCGTATCAAGATTTTCGACTTAGAATTTTACGAAGAACATCGCCCCGTGTAGCCCTTCCGCCAATTTTTACACACCCTGTATAATGTAAAAAAATTTGTTCTGCATGTATACTTTTTTATATAGCATTTTTATATTTTATATACAACATTTAAGTTATTTTCATAAAGCAATTTATTAATTTCCCTTACAACAGTGTTTATCAAAGTGTGATACACGTACATACAACTAGGTTTTAAGGCGCACATAACAGAATTTTTTATTTTACTTCAGCATTTTAGCTGTTAACAGTAACTCTTAATTAAAGTATTATATTTTATATCAATAAATGAACATATACTTGTACATGTATTATTATATTTGAGCTAGTCTAGCTGAATGATATAGTATTATTTACAACTACCCCAAACTAGTCCTATCTACGGATGAGAGGCGTACACTGTTAAGACTAAGCTCTTAAAAGGGGTATAAGATGGTTGTAAGTTTGCATTACAATATATACAATATATTGTAATGTACGTAAATTATAATTGTGACAAGTTCTACACCTTTTTTGGGATATTCGGAACAAATAAAGATTATTAATATTATTATTATACAAAATATAACGGAGATAATATTCGAAATATTTAACAACCCATTAGCATGGGCATCCTTAATTTTTTTTCAAAGGCACAACATTTTGTTGCAAAAGAAAAAACTAGCTTATTATATTTGTTTTGCAAAAGCAGGCAACAAAAACGCACATACCCGGTACGTATAGTAGCTAAAAAGAAATCAATTTTTACAATAAATTACAAATGCAAATTAGGATCATGGTCACTTAAAGATAAAATCGTAAAAATACATGAAATATATACGTTTAGCTTTAAGAGAAAAATGATAAATATTATGTTGTAACTAACGACCAGTGGAATGTTTGTGAATAAACAGATCTACGGATATCCTTCCGTTTTTTAAATATTAATTTATTCACTTATTGAAGTACCGGCATAACATAATTAAATAACACCTTTAACAACCATTACGGAAAACTGTTAAAAACAGTACGATATTACTGGCTAAAAATCACAAATTAATTCAAACACCGTATATAGTCCTACAAACGTCTCTTTAGACGTTGGTTAAACAACATATATGCTGCCTTTTGCAAACAATCTGGTTTAACAGGGAGCTCCTGCTTTCCAGATAATAACCTATTAAGTTTATTAATATAATTATATATTAAAAAAATACAAAAACTAGATATTAAAGTATCAATGGAATTATCAGTGTGACTACACCGTTCAAAATTGAAATGTACATGTTTTATAATGAAGGAATGTAGTAGAACTGAAATTCGTTTTTCATGTAAAATTAAAGGTAACAAAAAATTTGCGTAGTTGTACATACTACTTAAAACGTTAATTAAATTAATGGAACAATATTTAAGTCTAATATTTTCATCCAGTTCTTTCAAAGAAATAAACGCATGTGCAACTAAAAGTTCACCTGAATGTAAAATATTGTGTAAACAAACGGCACAGTTCAAAAACTTGGGTAACACATTTTTTGCAACAAATCCACTCACATACCCTATTGCAGATAGTTCTAAAGGTTTTGCTAGCTCAAAGTTTCCAGGAACAGCTGGTGGGATCCAATCTTCAGGTTCTGGAGATTGTGCGACACCCTGTGTAACGAATTGTTGTAGTGGAACCAGAAGTGACTGACAATCGTCTTTTTCACAATTTGACCCAGGAGAATGGACCGTGGCAAAGTTGTTGACCAGTAGAGTTTTAAAAAATGGCCCAAATGCTGAGCATGTAGGATTTGTATTCCTAACACCATGCTGACGCACCTGGCCAAAAAAAAATTCCAGTGGATCTTGGTTAAACACCCTGGCAGCAAAAGTTTCATGTCCAAGATTTTTTAGGGTTTGTTGGATTAACTGAAACCCTTTCACAGTAGTTACCCAATTATCTATTACAGGGGGTTTGCTGCGATCAGATGGTTTTCGTGGAATACATTTTAACGTTTTTAAAACCTTGATTGCTTTGTACCAAAATTTCACGTGTTCTGATTTCCTTGAAACAGGCAATAGCAATCGCTTCCCTTTAGCACGATAACCAATGCCTCCATTCACACTGTCAAACAGTTCATCGAGAAACAAACACAAATCAGCAGTATCCTGAACTTCAGGTACCATCTTCCGTAAGCCCTCTACACTTTGAGATGCACTGCGGCGCATCAAAGTCATGGCAGCTGCAACAGGTCTACTAAAAATTTGAGAGTACATTGAAACTTTCATTTTTCTGATTTTCTTGGGAACTACATGATAATCGGTAAGTTTGGGCATTACTCTCAATTTTCCACTGCTACTATCTATATGGTAAGCATCTTCAATATGGGACCATTTTGCCAGTTTTGCCTTTCCATCAATTTGATAACTCGAGTTTTTTGTTAAAAGGTTGTTGCGCAAGCATTTTAAAAGATGGGGTGGATCAAATAATGGTATAATCATGTCTCCATCGATGCGTATTATATCATTATGCTCAATTACATTGTTAATCATAGCATTCCGCACAGTTTCGTCCTTAAGCATTTTTATAGCTTTGACGCCTTGGTCACACACTGAAGCTATAATATTGAGACCAGCAGCTCGAGCTGCCCTAACGATGCCCTTATAGAAACGCACAATGTCAGCTGCTGTTGCGGTGGATTTGCAAAACTTGTAGGCAACAGGTTGCTTCCATCTCTTAAAAATGCCACGCAACATAAAAACTTGAACGTGGTCAGCTATATCTAAAGTTCGGCGACAACCGTCATCCACAAGCCCTGATGATTCGGGGAAGCTACAGTGCGATTGGGAAGGTCCATGTGTGATTGTGAATCAGGTGAATGATATTGTATATAGGATCAGACAAGCGCCGAAGGTAAAAATGAAAATAGTGCATGTTAATAGGTTGGCGAAGTTTTATCGGATAGAGGACTGTGTAAGTTGATATTTGTTTGTATTGTTGAGAATATCTGAGGACAGATATGATGAGGTCAGGATGGCAATGTGACGATCAAGGGTGTAGGGTGTAAATAATAATATTGGGACGATCAAGGTGGTAATGAAAAATAACAGTTTATGTATAACGATGATAAAAATAAAAAGATGTTGACATTTGTGCTGAATATATAGTTGTTTTATTTGGTTGAACCTAGCAGACGTAACAATACATAATATTGTAGGACCAGGACAATACAATATTTACAATAGAGAACAATTTATTTGCTCTATAAAAATGTAATTGCAATATAGAACTACTATACGTAACATACCAAAAGATGCACAGGTTAACAAAACGCTCTAATACATTAAAAACGTAAAATGATAAATTTAAATGCTATATAAAATAAACTAATGCTACATGAAGCAATAAAATGCTTTGAGAAAATTTAAATGCTACTCTATATAATATATTTAATTTTAGTGTTCCATAAGATAGGACCAAATTTTAGTCATTACTAATGCATATTGCTATGAGCCCTCTGTTTAGTTCAGTAAGAGAGTTTTTCAATGCTTTAAGCATAGTAGTAATTGATACAATATACAGGGTGTGTAAAAATTGGCGGAAGGGCTACACGGAGCGATGTTCTTCGTAAAATTCTAAGTCGAAAATCTTGATACAAAAATGTTGTACCATGCTTCCTATGGCCTCAGGAACCATTTAAAGAAAGAAAAAATTGGCAACATTGCATACATTGATTTGCGTTTGGACATTTTTTTATCAGCACTTTTTACTTAGGTATTTACATTTTTTGTTCGAACTGAAAGCCTTCAGTTCGTAAACATAGCTGCAAACTTTTGGGTATCGTAAAACACAAACAAGAAATAATTACGAGAAAAACAGAGATGACAGCTAAGGACAATGTTGCCATATGTATTACTGTCATTAAAATCAGTGATTTACATATTTTCAACACCAATTTTTGAAAGGAAGAACACAATATCTAGGAAAAAATACTATTCGAAATCTATTTTTATTCCAAATTGCAGCTTTTTCATTTGCAAGTATTAAATAATAACGCCTAATAAAGGACTAAATGTCAAAGCTTTGAGGACCTCTTGCAGACACAGCAAGCGTGGTACAACATTTTCGTATCAAGATTTTCGACTTAGAATTTTACGAAGAACATCGCCCCGTGTAGCCCTTCCGCCAATTTTTACACACCCTGTATAATGTAAAAAAATTTGTTCTGCATGTATACTTTTTTATATAGCATTTTTATATTTTATATACAACATTTAAGTTATTTTCATAAAGCAATTTATTAATTTCCCTTACAACAGTGTTTATCAAAGTGTGATACACGTACATACAACTAGGTTTTAAGGCGCACATAACAGAATTTTTTATTTTACTTCAGCATTTTAGCTGTTAACAGTAACTCTTAATTAAAGTATTATATTTTATATCAATAAATGAACATATACTTGTACATGTATTATTATATTTGAGCTAGTCTAGCTGAATGATATAGTATTATTTACAACTACCCCAAACTAGTCCTATCTACGGATGAGAGGCGTACACTGTTAAGACTAAGCTCTTAAAAGGGGTATAAGATGGTTGTAAGTTTGCATTACAATATATACAATATATTGTAATGTACGTAAATTATAATTGTGACAAGTTCTACACCTTTTTTGGGATATTCGGAACAAATAAAGATTATTAATATTATTATTATACAAAATATAACGGAGATAATATTCGAAATATTTAACAACCCATTAGCATGGGCATCCTTAATTTTTTTTCAAAGGCACAACATTTTGTTGCAAAAGAAAAAACTAGCTTATTATATTTGTTTTGCAAAAGCAGGCAACAAAAACGCACATACCCGGTACGTATAGTAGCTAA
This sequence comes from Elmis aenea, assembly GCA_947652605.1. Classification (NCBI taxonomy): domain Eukaryota; kingdom Metazoa; phylum Arthropoda; class Insecta; order Coleoptera; family Elmidae; genus Elmis; species Elmis aenea. The sequence continues at coordinate 27,892,395 of OX393578.1, read as the reverse complement.
AAAGAAATCAATTTTTACAATAAATTACAAATGCAAATTAGGATCATGGTCACTTAAAGATAAAATCGTAAAAATACATGAAATATATACGTTTAGCTTTAAGAGAAAAATGATAAATATTATGTTGTAACTAACGACCAGTGGAATGTTTGTGAATAAACAGATCTACGGATATCCTTCCGTTTTTTAAATATTAATTTATTCACTTATTGAAGTACCGGCATAACATAATTAAATAACACCTTTAACAACCATTACGGAAAACTGTTAAAAACAGTACGATATTACTGGCTAAAAATCACAAATTAATTCAAACACCGTATATAGTCCTACAAACGTCTCTTTAGACGTTGGTTAAACAACATATATGCTGCCTTTTGCAAACAATCTGGTTTAACAGGGAGCTCCTGCTTTCCAGATAATAACCTATTAAGTTTATTAATATAATTATATATTAAAAAAATACAAAAACTAGATATTAAAGTATCAATGGAATTATCAGTGTGACTACACCGTTCAAAATTGAAATGTACATGTTTTATAATGAAGGAATGTAGTAGAACTGAAATTCGTTTTTCATGTAAAATTAAAGGTAACAAAAAATTTGCGTAGTTGTACATACTACTTAAAACGTTAATTAAATTAATGGAACAATATTTAAGTCTAATATTTTCATCCAGTTCTTTCAAAGAAATAAACGCATGTGCAACTAAAAGTTCACCTGAATGTAAAATATTGTGTAAACAAACGGCACAGTTCAAAAACTTGGGTAACACATTTTTTGCAACAAATCCACTCACATACCCTATTGCAGATAGTTCTAAAGGTTTTGCTAGCTCAAAGTTTCCAGGAACAGCTGGTGGGATCCAATCTTCAGGTTCTGGAGATTGTGCGACACCCTGTGTAACGAATTGTTGTAGTGGAACCAGAAGTGACTGACAATCGTCTTTTTCACAATTTGACCCAGGAGAATGGACCGTGGCAAAGTTGTTGACCAGTAGAGTTTTAAAAAATGGCCCAAATGCTGAGCATGTAGGATTTGTATTCCTAACACCATGCTGACGCACCTGGCCAAAAAAAAATTCCAGTGGATCTTGGTTAAACACCCTGGCAGCAAAAGTTTCATGTCCAAGATTTTTTAGGGTTTGTTGGATTAACTGAAACCCTTTCACAGTAGTTACCCAATTATCTATTACAGGGGGTTTGCTGCGATCAGATGGTTTTCGTGGAATACATTTTAACGTTTTTAAAACCTTGATTGCTTTGTACCAAAATTTCACGTGTTCTGATTTCCTTGAAACAGGCAATAGCAATCGCTTCCCTTTAGCACGATAACCAATGCCTCCATTCACACTGTCAAACAGTTCATCGAGAAACAAACACAAATCAGCAGTATCCTGAACTTCAGGTACCATCTTCCGTAAGCCCTCTACACTTTGAGATGCACTGCGGCGCATCAAAGTCATGGCAGCTGCAACAGGTCTACTAAAAATTTGAGAGTACATTGAAACTTTCATTTTTCTGATTTTCTTGGGAACTACATGATAATCGGTAAGTTTGGGCATTACTCTCAATTTTCCACTGCTACTATCTATATGGTAAGCATCTTCAATATGGGACCATTTTGCCAGTTTTGCCTTTCCATCAATTTGATAACTCGAGTTTTTTGTTAAAAGGTTGTTGCGCAAGCATTTTAAAAGATGGGGTGGATCAAATAATGGTATAATCATGTCTCCATCGATGCGTATTATATCATTATGCTCAATTACATTGTTAATCATAGCATTCCGCACAGTTTCGTCCTTAAGCATTTTTATAGCTTTGACGCCTTGGTCACACACTGAAGCTATAATATTGAGACCAGCAGCTCGAGCTGCCCTAACGATGCCCTTATAGAAACGCACAATGTCAGCTGCTGTTGCGGTGGATTTGCAAAACTTGTAGGCAACAGGTTGCTTCCATCTCTTAAAAATGCCACGCAACATAAAAACTTGAACGTGGTCAGCTATATCTAAAGTTCGGCGACAACCGTCATCCACAAGCCCTTCTACAAAATTTTGATGTTTGAGAAAATGAAAATAGGGCTGTATTGCAATTTCATCGAACAACAGGATACAAAGTTTATCTCTTTGTCGCATTTTAGCTGCTTGCAAATTTAAATTTGTAAATACCGGCTCACAGATTCCAGGATAAACAGGAACAACAGATAATAATTTTCGAAGAAGATCTGGTGACGGCAATGCAAATATTTTTGACAACAATCTATATCCTTTGGGACTACGTTTGTATAATGCCAAAGCTAAAATCTTGTCCTCTAAGGTAAAGCTTCTACCTTTTATCTTCTTAGGCGCATTTTCCAATTGGGACTGAATAAACCGAGTTACAGTTGGTGTTAAATTTTTGGTCAAAGATTGGAAATTATCACTTTTGGAAAACTTGTTTGCCAGATTTAAACGTCTTTTAAATGATAAATTACGTCTTTGAAGCCGTTTAACCTGTTTTCGAATTTTGGCTGCTTCTTGATAAAACACTCTTGCTTTGGGCTGAAGTTCCCCTATTTGAGTCACTCCCACAAGACTAACGAGCGGACCTTAAAAAAAAAACATTTTATTAATAAAAAATTCTACTGAGTATAAATTTATGTATAGGTACATTGTTTTCATGAAAATGGATAGCAATTTCTTTAATAAGCTGTCTATGTATTAATATTTTTAGATCAATGTTTTTTTGACTTGAAACATGGCTATGTTAAAGTTATCTATTTACACATCCTGTACACACAAAAATAATAAAACACACTTACGTTTCACTAAACGCTTTTAGGATGTGGTGTAAGCATACTTGGGCTTTTGGACACTGTAAAAAAATCCACCAATGAAATCATCTTATTATAAGCTAACCCAACATTATTGTATTACATTAATAGCATATAAATAATGCCTGGCATGGATGTAAACACCTCCTCAATTTGATAAGACCCTTGTTGAGATGAAGTTGAAGGAACACTCGTCATCTGAAAATTATTAAATCTCAGCTTTAACTTAAAACAAGCAGTAAAACATATGATTCTATTTTTGAACTTATTTTACATACACTAATCTTCCATGTGCTCTTACTTTCTTTTCTCCTCTTCGCTTGCATATCTGTGTTGTCTAGGAGATAAATCGGTTTCAAACGGAACAGTAATATCATATATACATGAAAGTGCAGCTTCCGAAGTTGCTGTCAACTGAAGTGGCAGTGATACAGTTGAAGATGGGGTTGAGCTTAAACTGCATGAGCTGCAAGAAGCTCTTGGTTGAACAATACCTGTCAATATAAAGTTATTTGTTTATAATTATGATGTTATGCAAGTACAATTTTTAATAATAATTCTGCTTGAGTATGTCTGTGAGCAGAGTACCCGAAGCTAGGGGTGGGCGATATATCGATATATCGACATATCGATATATCGGAATATCGAATGATCGATATATCGGAATATCGATATATCGATATATATCGACATATCGAAATTGCGATATAAAAGCGGCGCGAAGCTACAAAAAGTCGGTAAAAAAGTGAAAAAAGAGACTGGTGGCCTAAAAAAAAAAAAAAAGCTTCCGCCCTTAAAATATCGATATATCGGAATGTCGGAATATCGATATCAAAATTATATCGATATTTATCGATATATCGATATATCGCCCACCCCTAGCTTCGGGTACTCTGCTCACAGACATACTCAAGCAGAATGGAAATCTCCTAGTTACAAAACAAAACCGTAAGGCTGCCATCTGGATAGATCGCTCTGAACTATTTAGCAAAGAAATGAACCGTAGCACGTTACTTTAGCGCTCAATTTATAAGGTTTGTTCAAGCAGAGCTATATACAATCCGACGAACTGTCGGGCATGTGTAGTATCGATACTGCGCATGCTCTGACCGTTCGGTAGATCGTACATAGTCCTGCTTGAACAAACCTACACTTAACTTAAATATTTCAGATTTAAAAAAAATATATATTTTAAAACAGTATAAAACTGTTTGACTGAATTACTAAAACATTATATTCGACTGTTTACGGCCAGATGCTGATGATCTGGTGTAAATTTGTAGTTTGTAGTGTATTTTGTATAAAGTGCGGATGTGTAAGTGAAGTAAGTGTGTAAGTATTGTGTGTGTTGGAGTGCAGCCTCACACCCCTATAATTATGGCTTAGGTATATGTTGAATGAGTAGGACTGTTAATCTGTACTAATTTATTAAAAATAATTAACGGTATATACCGGGTGTAAATGAAGTGTGGTACACCCCCTTTTTTTCTTCAGTTTTGATTTTAGATAAATGAAAATTTAGACATTTGATATGTGCAAAAAAACGGGCTTTTTGAGCCGTTGCACACATTTGTTTCACTTCCGGTTTCGCCGGAAATGACCCCAACTTTGTTATTTTAAATGGAACACCCTGTATATTTTTACATTTCTGGAAAGAGGAAGCGACTTTGGATACAAATGCACTGTTTTGGTTAATTTTTATAACCTCAATTTTTTTTTTAACAAAATTTCCTTTTTTGTTAAGGGTGCCGTGACCTGCACAAATTGATTTTTATTATGTCAACAATTGTCCAAAAAACGTTTTTGTAAATTTTAAATGACATTTAGGTTACTTTAATCGGCTTTGAAGGTTGCGGAATCGGTTTTTTTGACAAAAAGTCAATTTTTTTAAATGGAACCATGCTGGTACTAGCGGTTATTTAAATGGAGCATCTTCTAACGAATCCATCGATACCAATAACTTGTATTTTTATTAAGAGTCTGCTTCAAAAACTTCAAATTATTGTAAAAATTTATTAAGAGTTCCTGTTAATCGCAGTACACTGTGCATAACTACAACAAAACAAATGATCGTTGTTTTATGTTTAACTACTTATAGTCATTTAATTAAAAAGTCCAAAAATGCTGGTAATCATTTTTACATAATTAGATTAGGGTACTATTTAAATGCTATAAAAATAAATTGAAATGAAATAATTTTAATTCAAGAATGTCATTTAAAAAATTGTGGACGCTATTATAATTAATCAATTTGCTATATGTGCAATGCTATGAAATTATAATTTTTGCAATAAAAAGAAAATAAAATGAAATAAAAATAAATCATTCTGTCACTAATTATTGCACTATAAAAATAAAGAAATTTTGCCAATTGTATTTAATATTTGTCATTTGGATGTAAGATTTGCTACTGAATTTTAATATTTACCAGTCGGATTTAATATATGGGTAATTGGAATTAATATTTGCTACTTGGAATTAATATTTGCCACTTGGATTTCATATTTGCCACTTGGATTTCATATTTGTCCATTTCGAATTAATTTCTAACCGCCAACTACAGGCTGCTTGCAGAGGCCGGACTCTGTCTGCTTACATGCGCTATGTGCTACGCTCTGCGCATGATCCTCGACTGTCACTCGTATTGTATACAAAGGAATTTACTCTTTATAACCTTTACGATAAAATAAATATTCGTTTCACTTCTGTGTTGCCGCCGTGATTGCTATTTTGAATACTTAAGGTAAAGTATACAATATGTGTGTTATTTAATTTTTATAGATATTGTAAATTTTAGCCTCACCTACAATAAAATGACAGAAAATGCTGTTAGTTTTGTCGAACAGTATGAATCTGATACTGAAGCAGAAGACAATAGAACAAAACGGAGGAAAACAAGTGTTGCTATGGATTGGGTAAAGGAGCAAACATATCCCGATAAAGTATCGGCGAAAAATGCTATTAACAGTGAAAAGACATGGGGATGCAAATCTAGTTACACTGATGCTTCCGGAAATTTCATTGTTATTTATAGATGTAATAAAGTAAAATTTAGAGGTCAACAGTGTGCTGCTGGAATTCGGCTTATATATACTTCTGAGAGTATGGAAGTGGAAATGTATCGATCGGAATTATCACATACTCATCATGAAATATCAACAATGCGCCAAGAGCAAATTAATAATAACGTTAAAAAGGAAATTGACAAAATATTCAATAACGATCCCCGTATCAAGCCCAAAAGAATGTTAGAAATATTAGCTAAAAAAGGGTTTCAAGTTCCAAAAATTACTCAATTGTACAATTATCTTTCAGTTTTGCGAAAAAAGAAATTTGGTCGTAGTAATATTTTTCTTGGAGAATTAGAAAAGATGTTGATAGAAAAATCTAATATACCTGATATTGAAAATGAAGCTTTTGTTGTAGCACGTGAAATTTCTTATGAAGAAGATAATTTATATTTTCGGTTTTTTATATCTTCTAAAGGTCTTTTAAATAATGCAAAATACGTCAACCACATTCATGCTGACGCAACTTACAAGTTGATTTGGCAAGGATACCCCGTGCTAGTACTAGGAACTACAGACAAAGATAGGCATTTTCACTGTTTTGGAATTTCTGTTTGTTCAGGAGAATCAGAGGAAGATTTTAGATTCACATTTCAAAGTCTTAAAAATTGCATTGAGCAGATATTTTCTTACAATTTCAATCCACATGTGCTGGTTGCAGATGCTGCACCAAGCATACGAAATGCATTCAAAAATGTTTTTGACAAAAATACATTAATCGTTATGTGTTGGTTTCACATGAAGAAAAACATAGACAAGAAGCTAGAAAAACTTATCAAAGATAAAAAAATTAAAAATGAAATATTGAATGACATACAACAATTACAACTGAGCAAAACAGAAGATATTTTTATGAAGGCAACAGAATTATTCATCAAAAAATGGAATGAGACTGAATCAGATTTTGTTCAATATTTTACCAGGGAATGGATTAAAAACAATCGAAATTGGTTCGAAGGTATTTGTAGTGATGTTCCTAGTACTAACAATGCCTTAGAAAGTTTCAACAATGTAATTAAACAAGAAGCTACATTAAGAGAACGATTACCAATATCTCGTTTCTTAACTTTAACTTTTGGATACATTGAACAATGGTCTGAAAATTATAGTAATGGATTAAAAATATTTAAAACAGAACCTACTGTAACCCTAGATATTTGGACAAATGCTTACAATTGGGCTAAGACTAAGAAAGATATTAAAAGTATATCGTCATCATCAAGTACTACAATTTATACATTTCCCTCAAGAAAAATTGAAACGTTAAATGAAGATATAAAAGTTGATTGCTTTGAAACATTCGATGAATTTAAAATTAATTCATTCTATAGCTATAACGTTACTTTTCCTAATGATGGCAACTTTTTGGCTGCACAGTGTGATTGTCCTGCTTATTTTAAAAAATGTATTTGCAAACATACTGTAGGAATAGCTGTTAGGCTGAAGAAAGCTTTTCCACCTCCCGAAGCGAAAAATGTTGATATCGAGTCAAAACGAAAACGAGGAAGACCTTCAAAAGCGAAGAAGGCATTGTTGATGCAATAATGAAGCAAATTTCGTATAATGCTTGCTCTTTTCATATAACGTTTATTTTTGAAATATCATTTATTTAATGTATTGATCAGACTGAATAAATTTTAGGTTATATTTTCTTCATATCCATGCTTTATTATCCAATTATCATTTACCTCGTCCTTTACATTTTACTCGTATCTACAAACGTACAAATATTAAATACAAGTCGCAAATATTAAATCAAAATGGAAAATTTTAAAACCTAGTGACAAGTTTTAAATCCAAGTAGGAAATATTAAACTCAAGTGGCAAATATTAAATACAAGTGGTAAATATTAAATCCAAGTAACAAATATTAAATCAGAGTAGCAAATATTAAATCCAAGTGACACACATTAAATTCATTTAGCAAATATTAATCTAAGTAGCAAATATTAAATCCTAGTGGCAAATATTAAATCCAAGTTGAATTTATATTATTTGTTATAGCGTGGTGCAAGTGACAAATTAAAAAAAATTATAGCAAATAATTTGTGCTCATTAGATTACTGCCATTAAAAGGATCTCTTAATAAATTTTCACAATAATTTGAAATTTTTAAAGTAGACGCTTAATAAAAATATTAGTTATCGGTATCGATGGATTCGTTAGAAGATGCTTCATTTAAATAACCGCTAGTACCAGCATGGTTCCATTTAAAAAAATTGACTTTTTGTCAAAAAACCGATTCCGCATCCTTCAAAGTCGATTAAAGTAACCTAAATGTCATTTAAAATTTACAAAAACGTTTTTTTGGAGAATTGTTGACATAATAAAAATCAATTTGTGCAGGTCACGGCACCCTTAATAAAAAACTAAATTTTGTTTAAAAAAAAATTTGAGGTTATAAAAATTAACCAAAACAGTGCATTTGTATCCAAAGTCGCTTCCTCTTTCCAGAAATGTAAAAATATACAGGGTGTTCCATTTAAAATAATAAAGTTGGGGTCATTTCCGGCGAAACCGGAAGTGAAACAAATGTGTGCAACGGCTCAAAAAGCCCGGTTTTTTGCACATACCATATGTCTAAATTTTCATTGATCTAAAATCAAAACTGAAGGAAAATAAGGGGGTGTTACCACACTTCATTTACACCCGGTATACAAAAAATACATGCTGAATAAAAATTAAAAATTCCATAAAAAATATTCCTATCGGACTTTAAGATTGTGTATTACCTTACTTTGCAATTTACTAATTGTGAAATCGACAGGTATTCGATTCGCAGATTCGCACATGTAGCAAATTGCAAAGTAAAGGTGCATTTAAATCAGAGCGAACAGAACCGAACGAACGAACGAAGGGGTTTTTAGGTATTCGTTCGTTCGGTCGTTCTCTGCGCAATGCAATCTGAACGAACATTCGCATTCGTCGATGATCCGCGCTAGTGTGAAAAATAAACCATGTCGGATAGAGTATAGAGAATTCGCTAGCTACAAAATGCACCATGCAAATCGAGCACGAACTTCCTTTGATGATTCGCTTGTTTACCGACACGCGACGGAACCTGTGCGAACGCGAACGAATTCGTTCGCTCGCCTTCGCTTCGCCATGCAAATTGCGCGAGCTTGACCGAACGAATTCGTTCGTTCGCTTCTGTTCGCTCTGATTTAAATGCACCTTTAGATGTTTGTCGGCACGTGTGGTCGCTGCAGGAAATGAAATATGAGATATTAAATTAAGTAATTGAATTAAAATTGAAATATTAAAGGTATTTAAAATTAAATTAAAATATTAATGAAATAAGAAAAAAAATTTCAGATGATCTGAACATCGACTATAAATTAAAATAAAAGAAAACGAAAATTAGAATATTAAAAATAATACCCTGTAAGTATATAGCACTATAACATCATTGTTACGGTGCGGTGGGAAAAGTGAGGACTTACCTTATTCCCGCACCGGCTTATCGGCTGGCTCAGTGGGTGGGCGTGGTTTTACGTTAATAATTAACCGAGAAAGAGAAAGAGAGAGAGAAAAAGAAACTAGACAAATATTTTGAAACAGGGCGCCACTGGTTTTCTGAGTGAGGGAGTCGGCAAAAACCAGAAAGCCCGACGTATTCTCGTAGTTAAACGAAGGTTGGGAGGGAGGGAACGAGGGGTAGCTACATTACATAACAAAAATAAAGTAAAGCAAATAACTGTGTAATGTAGGTAGTGTACACAATAAACAATAATAGGTAAATAAACAACATCAATAAACAAGACAGTTTACCTCAGTAAACGAAAGTATGTAAATAAACAGTATTAATAAACAAAACGGTTTACATGTCAGCAAACGACAATATGACAATAAACAGTATTAAACATCATCTGGTTTGAACATCACATAAACGGAGGTATATAAAAGTTCACAGTTTAAACATTAACTGGTTTAAACACTAAATATGTTTAGTCATTAAATAAACGGAAGTATATAAAAGTTCACAGTTTAAACATTAACTGGTTTAAACATTAAATATGTTTAGTCATTAAATAAACGGAAGTATATAAAAGTTCACAGTTTAAACATTAACTGGTTTAAACATTAAATATGTTTAGTCATTAAATAAACGGGAGTATATAAAAGTTCACAGTTTAAACATTAACTGGTTTAAACTTAAACATTACATAAACGGAGGTATATAAAAGTTCACAGTTTAAACATTAACTGGTTTAAACATTAAATGGTTTATTCATTAAACAAACGGAGGTACGAAAGTAAGGTGACTTACTGGGAATGGCAGGGGAAAACCTTCTCAGCGGCCATATTGGTCTATATTACGTACGACGGCGGCAGCTTCTTTGATTACGGGCCGAGCGGTGAAGTCGACGAAACGGTAAGCTCTTTACCCATAATCTTTACGGTATTCTGGACACTCAAAACCCCACACACAGGACGGGAGACGCGCTGACTTTTACGGTAGCGTCGTGTATCCAAGAACCAAGGAACAAAGAAAAAAACCTTTATCGCACGCGTTCGATCTGAACGGCTGCCAGTGCGATACTAACAGGGACACGTCGTGTCCGACTGCCGGGCGACAGCGAGCGAACCGAGATAGTCGGGAGGGAGGTGATCAAGAATGGCGTTACAGATTCCCCCTAACGACGGGAGGGAAAACCATCCAGGTTTTTCCGAACCAAACAAGATAATCACAACAAAGGGTACGGAATACAACGTAACAAACAACTAACCGAACAACAAAATCAGATACGAGTAGACGAAAGAAAAGAACAAGATACAGAAGTCACAAAATCGGGTATAAGTCATAGATCGGGATCGAAGTCAATATCATAAGGTTTTAAGTCTTTAACGTGCCAGACACCTGCATCAACTCCTTGCTCATTTGACAAACGATAGGTCCAAGGGGAGAGTTTTTCTGCAACGGTGAATGGACCAACAAACTTAGGGGCGAGTTTCGCCGAAAAATACTTAGCGGCATTAGACAGAACATAATTTCGTTTCCAAACGGTATCACCTTTCTCATACGAAACGTTTCGACGACGAAGATCATATTGATGTTTAGATCTTCTATAGGCCTTAAGCAAACGTTTCAATATGTCGGCACGCAAGCGCTCGAAAGCAGATTTAGTTGTTTCTACAGTTTTAATCGCTGGATCTAATTCTTCAAGTTGCTCCGAAGATTCAAACTGATCGCCGTAGAGAATGTGTTCTCGACCAGAGTTAGCATAATATGGCGTATAGGTGGTCACTTCATGCTTAGCCGTACGAATAGCGCAACCGATATGGGCGAGATATTTATCCCAATCACGTTGGTTATCTCCCACGTAAGATGATATCATTGTCTTCAACACACGGTTTATACGCTCGGCGGGATAAGCTTGTGGGTGATAACGAGCATTGAAGAGAATTTTGGTACGATATCTACCACAAAGCGAAGTAAACTCTCGGCTACGAAATTGTACACCATTGTCGGAAATAATGTACTGAGGAGTCCCATACACAAGAAAAATATTTTCTTCTACGATCTGAGCTACCTTTATCGCAGTAGCATTTCGCATAGGGAAGAAACATGCATATTTCGTAAAACAGTCTGCGATGACCAAAATGAAACAGTTACCTTTGCGAGACCTAGGTAGAGGTCCCACTATATCAATACATACGATTTGCCATGGCCTCGTAGGCTTTGCCCTAGGAGCCATAAGACCAGCAGGTCTCTTTTGTTCTACCTTTTGAGCGGAACAAGTACGACAACTGCGAATATATCGACAAACGTCACCCCTCATCTTAGGCCAATAGTAACGAATAGCTAATCGCTCGTAAGTTTTAAACGTACCTGCGTGACCCGCAGTAGGAATATCGTGATTCTCATGAAGTAACGTGGCACGTTTATCTTTTGGTACAACCACTCTCCAAGTAGCAACATTATCATCCAGATCTCTATTACGAGGAGGCAAATACTTGAAAATCCTCTGGCCTTTCACTCGCCAATCAGGAAAATCATCAGGACGCTTCATAATCTTATCACGCAACGCCAGATACCATTTATCGCTAGTCTCAAATTCGCTTTTGTCAACTTCAACGAATTCTATAACTGGTACGGAACGTGACAAAGCATCGGGTACGGCATGGTCTTTACCTTTTCGATGTAGGATCTTAAAATCATACTGCTGAAGACGGACGCTCCAACGTGCCAATCTACCAGTAGGATCTTTCAAATTGTTAAGCCAAACTAGAGAATAGTGGTCGGTAATAACCGTAAAGTGTGATCCTTCAATATAAGGACGAAATTTTTCTATAGCCCACAACACAGCTAGACATTCTTTTTCTGTCGTGGTGTACTTACGTTCTGCTTTCTTTAGTGAATAACTTATGTAACTAACTACACAATCACCTTCTTCGCATGACTGGGTCAATACTGCTCCGAGACCGAAGTCAGAAGCATCTGTCTGGATACAAAAAGGTTTAGAAAAGTCAGGGCATGATAAAATTGGAGCGGAAATAAGGGCTTCTCGAATTGAAACAAAGGCATCCTGACACGATTCATCCCAACTGAATCTTACATGCTTTCTCGTCAATTTCGTGATAGGGGCAATAACAGAAGAAAAATTTGGTATAAACCTTCTATACCATGACGCCATCCCTATAAATCGACGTGCTTCAGGTACTGTAGTTGGAACTGGAAAGTTAACAATTGCTGCAACTTTATCGGGATCTACACGAAGTCCTTCTTTACTAACAACGTAACCCAAATATTTCAACTCAGGACGACAAAAATGACACTTTTCTCTACTGATGTTCAGACCGGCACTCTTCAGTCTTTTCATTACTTCTTTCAACACAAACATGTGTCTGTCGAAATCGGACGTTACAATGATAATATCATCAAGATATACAAATACTTGAGGCTCAAGATCAGCGCCAATAACACGATCTATCAAACGTTGCCAAGTCGCTGGAGCATTGTGTAAACCAAAAGGCATCCGTGTAAACTGAAATAAACCTCTATTGGGTACCGTAAATGCAGTAATAGGACGAGATTCTAGTTTTAAAGGAATCTGCCAATAAGCAGACTTTAAGTCAATACTAGTGATGTACCTAGCATCACGCAAACGATCTAAGATAGCCGATACATATGGTAAAGGATAGGCATCCTTTTCGGTTACCTTGTTAACCTTACGAAAATCAACACAAAATCGGTAGGTATTATCTTTTTTCCGAACCATAATGATAGGAGACGACCATGGAGATTGAGACGGCTCAACTACTCCATCTTGTAACATTTGATCTAATTCCATATCAACATGACGTTGAAGTGCGGGAGATATTGGATAATACCTTTGCTTAATAGGTTCTGCAGTTGTACTAATTCCATGTTGTACTAAATTGGTACAACCGAGCTCATTATCCTTGAAAATCCCATCTAACTCGTGGAGGTATGCCATTATTTGTTTGGTTTGTTCAGAAGTCAAGTCAACATCATCAGTAAGAGACGCCAGGTCTAAAGTGGAGACAGGGCCAAACTCCCAAACATTAGCACGCAAATCAGGAACAATACCCATTCTTTTCCAAAAGTCGACGCCCAATATCAAGCAGTTCGGTACGAAGGGAACAACATAAAATTCTATTAATTTCGTCTGCTTTTGAAGAACGACAGGCAGACATAGAACTCCAATAACTTCACAACACTCACCATTTGCGACAGTACACTGCTTAATATCAGACGGAAGAAGTGTTACTCCCAAAGAACGCAACTGATTCCATCCGGGTCTACCCAAAATAGTTCGTGACGCTCCAGAATCCAATAAACCTAACATTTTGACTCCGAAAACTTCAACTGAAAGAAAGGGTCTTTCATCTTCACGAGCACTATTTAAAATAAAGTCTAATATAGCCTGGGGTTTTTCGTTTAAACCCATAAATGGTTGATCCGAGATTAAAGAAAGAGGAATACTCGTTTGTGGCGAAATCACTCGGGTCGATTGCCACCTACACCTTTTCCCGAACGAAAACCACATTTAGGATAAGTACTAATAGTCACATCAGGCTTCCCACAACGAAAACAGAACCTCTTACGGGGTCGGGAACATTCAGCATAAGCGTGACCAAGTTCTCCACAATTCCAACATTTCAGAACACTTGTACCGGAACGTATATTGGAAGAAGGAAGTTGAGTTGTAGCGACAGAGGAATTTCTTCTCGCAGCGAATGACTCAGACCGAGGTAATTCAGAATCACGTGTAAAACTAGAACGGGGACGGTCACGTTTAACATGTAAAGCATTGTTTTCTCTATAAGCAAGATCAGGTTCTAAAACCGTAGTAGACGTACGAGGTTGAGGTTGTTTACCCTGGAGGGACGTTTCCTCTAAACGTTCAAGATATTTCTGTAATTCATCAAAACTTGTAATCTCTTTTAACGCTAAAGCTTGAGCGTATACTGGAAGAAGATTTTTCAAAATACGTCTTAACTGTTCGGAAGTGGAAGAAGGGTTATTCAAACGCTGATACAGACGACGCATGGCTGCAACAAACAAAGTAGGTCGTTCATGGTTACCCTGAACGCGATGATAAATCTCATTGTTCAATTGATCGTCATAATCTGTCGGCATAAAAGCTCGTCTAAGTCGTGACTGTAATCCATTCTAAGTGGAAACTTCAAAGCGAACTGAACGATACCATAATAAAGCATCATCGCTAAATAAATCAATAGCTGAGTCATACAATTGTTCAACAGAAACGTAACGTGCTTTACGAAGTTCATCGACTCTCTCCAGAAATGCACTCACAGAAGACTCTGGACCACCTGAGAACTTAAGACCCCATTGAGACACTGGTACCGGTTTCATGACCGAACGATTAACTATAGAAGGGTTTACTATAGAAGGTACTGTAACTTCAGAATCTGAATCAGAAACAACAGGACTACTATGAGGCGTAGAATACACCGAAGGAATAGGGGATTTCGAAGCAATACCTCCGTCCGCTGCCGAAGGTTTGCGCATCATACGTTCTAAATTACTTTGAAGATCCAACACACGCAACAACAGATTATTCCTAATCATGAAATCATCTGCTGAAACAGGAACTGACCGATTAACTCGACGCGTAAGATACAAAAGAAGAGCTGAAATTCGTCTAAAAGATTTGTGTTTAACATCTCCATCGAAAGCAACTTTTAACAGTTCTAATTCTGCTAAACCAACAGTTATCGCTTCGACATCGTCCTCGAATGAAATTGAGTAAGGCGGTTCCTTAAAAGAATTATTAAAATCTGGTTTAAAGATATTACGCACTGAAGTACGCATTTCAGTAGTAGTACCAACAGAAAAACCTCGACTTTCTAATTCGTACGACAATTCTGCTTGCTTTAACCGCTCCAAACAAGGTTTCCCTAATCGTGAACTCATGGCGAAAGCTAAGCCAAATACCAAAGCGTATACCAAAAACTAACGACCAAACAAAATACAATCGAGGCCCCACGTTGGGCGCCAAAATTTATGTTACGGTGCGGTGGGAAAAGTGAGGACTTACCTTATTCCCGCACCGGCTTATCGGCTGGCTCAGTGGGTGGGCGTGGTTTTACGTTAATAATTAACCGAGAAAGAGAAAGAGAGAGAGAAAAAGAAACTAGACAAATATTTTGAAACAGGGCGCCACTGGTTTTCTGAGTGAGGGAGTCGGCAAAAACCAGAAAGCCCGACGTATTCTCGTAGTTAAACGAAGGTTGGGAGGGAGGGAACGAGGGGTAGCTACATTACATAACAAAAATAAAGTAAAGCAAATAACTGTGTAATGTAGGTAGTGTACACAATAAACAATAATAGGTAAATAAACAACATCAATAAACAAGACAGTTTACCTCAGTAAACGACAGTATGTAAATAAACAGTAGGGTAAAACCCCCAACCATTGGCACTTTAAGGCTATAGAGACAAATAAAACCGTTTATTTAACAATTTATCATATAAAAGCCCAAAAATGAATTTTTATTACATTCCGCAAAGTTAGTCCTTACTTTTACAGTTGCATTTTTTTCTTTTTAAGATCAATTATGTTCCTTTTTCCTCAAATTTATAAAATTGGTCCGATTTTCTAGTCATTGGCACATTAATACCAATGATTGGCACTTGAATTATTCCAGTACTTGGCACCCCTTACTGTTCGTTAGAACCATTGGGATGTAGGGTGGTATGGTTGGTTGGGAGGGTAGTTTTAGTTGAAATATAGTTTTTATGGTTACCTTAGATACATAGTATAATAGAATAAAATATAACTTTCAAAATAATGTTTATTGTTGAAAAATCTGGATTATAAAAATATATAAAAATTTAAAAAATTCTTCATAAAAGAATACTTATTAACCGAGGAACAAAAATATATAATACTGCAGTGTTAAAGGCCCAATAATGAGCCACGTGATGCGCATGTTTGACATATAAAGTTTTCCTTGAAGTTTTGGCGTTACTTTAGGCATTGAACATGATAGGTTCTACGACATTTTTGACATCCGATCCCTACATTTGTCAAGTAGATATTCTGGGTACAAATGAAACAAAGGCCTCTACGTATGACAATATTGTTTTTTTGTGGTGAATAATGCACGCTACTTGTCAAGGGAATATGTGAGTCCTCATCTGAATCACTATCCTCAAATATATTTCTTATGTGACGCTCTTTTTCTTTCTTCTCAGATTCAGATTCGCGTCTACATGAATCTCTTGGATTTACTTCGCGATTTATCTTGTTGAAAATTTTATTAGAACTTTTAAGTGCAATCTTCAGAGATTGACTTTCAGGACTCTCTTTAGCATCACTTCCAATTTTAACATTTTTATCTGCAACAGTGTTTCTGTTCTTCTGGTTTTTCTTGACTAGAGTTGAAATTATGTTTTTCTTAGCGTCTTGTTTGATCAATTTCTTTTGTCTGTTCTCTTCTTTTCTTCTTTGGCCTTTTCTTTTACTTCCATTTCTTTTTTATATTGTGTAGAGGTGACGACATAAGAAGATCTTCTAGACTGGTATGTTCCTTTTCTTTCGGGTGTTTTAGGGTGCAAGAGATATTCTGCTATATCCGTTTTTAGTAAAGTTATACCAATGATTTCCTAGTATGTTGTTGTTGAATGGGTTTGACCTTGGGTTTGCATCTAAGAAAGCCTTGACTGAACACTGAATGTCGATTTTTCTTCGTGGAAAGCCTTTCTTATGACTTTCCAGGATATACTCAACAAGTGTATTTTCCTCTTGTTTCGTGAGATAAGTATGCCTTCCGAATTTGGGTTTTGTGAACTTTGGCCCCAACCTAAACTGGAGAGTTGACCTTGGTATTCCGTCTTTTTTTGAAACTGTTTTCTTGGGTATGCCAGACTTGACTTCATTCAGAGCACTTTGAAGAATCTGTTCAGAATATATCTTCACGTATTTTTTTATCTTTCTTAATTTTGGGCATTTGAAAAAAAAACACATCACCCTGAAGCCTAGTCCTGACTTTGATAGATGTGCCAATGTTTGGCGAAATTCAAAAATTATCTTACCCAAATGTTGGCACCGGGTGCCAATATTTAGCGGGAGCCTATATTGCTATACCAAATGTTGGCACCGCTGTTTTTTTATTAAAAAGTTAACCAATCTTATGTTTTGTACAAGAATTATCAACAGAAAATCATAAAATACTATTACTAAAAACTTGCAAATAATATTACTACAAAACTAGCCAGTAACCCAACTTGTTTCTATAGCCTACTACTATAAAAATTGATAAAAACTTACTTTTATGAAGAAGACGTCACACATTTAACCTCATAATTCAGCCATCTTTGAAACAACGGCATGCGTAATGGTTCGAGGATGCACTTCGATGTTGTCAGATTTCATAAAAAATATTCCTAACAGCTGAATGAACTTACTTTTTTATATATAGAGGAAAATATAAAGGAAGTGCCAATCATTGGTAAAGTGCCAACGTTTGGGGGTTTTACCCTATTAATAAACAAAACGGTTTACATGTCAGCAAACGACAATATGACAATAAACAGTATTAAACATCATCTGGTTTGAACATCACATAAACGAAGGTATATAAAAGTTCACAGTTTAAACATTAACTGGTTTAAACACTAAATATGTTTAGTCATTAAATAAACGGAAGTATATAAAAGTTCACAGTTTAAACATTAACTGGTTTAAACATTAAATATGTTTAGTCATTAAATAAACGGAAGTATATAAAAGTTCACAGTTTAAACATTAACTGGTTTAAACATTACATAAACGGAGGTATATAAAATTTCACAGTTTAAACATTAACTGGTTTAAACATTAAATGGTTTATTCATTAAACAAACGGAGGTACGAAAGTAAGGTGACTTAAGGCCGCTTCACAATTGCCCGGGAACGCTAACGCCAACGCTAACGAAAACGGGAAGAAAGTTGAACAATACGATTACCGTACTGACATGCACAACAACGTGAACGTGAATATTAACCCGGTAACGGGACGGCAGACTTGGTCAAGATCCAACTTTCACGTTACAGGTTTGTTCCCGGAACCAATCAGATCGTAGATCACATGGCGCTTGCGCATTAGTACTTTCAAATTCTAACCTATTTCTGAGATTTTTACGTTCGTGTCAGTTCGTTTAACATGGATGTAGAAGAAAAGATTTTAAGTTATGTAGAGCAAAATGCTCATATATACGATAAATCATCAAACCACTTTAAAAACGAAAAAATGAAAGAACAAACTTGGATTTCCATTGCAAAGGTTGTGGAACTCAGTAAGTACCTATTATATTATTTAGTTGTAACTTAAGTGTGAGGCCTAGCAACTTGTAGGTAGTTTTATTTCCTAATTAATAAATTGTATGAATAAAAGCAAATAATATATACAGGGATTTATAAAATTTCAGACCCAGAAGATGTGCGTAAAAGATGGGATACTTTGCGGGACAGGTTTGTGCGTACGCACCGTGAAATTTCAGTTCAGTTACCATCAGGATCAGGGGTTGAAATGAAGAAGAAAGTAACATTTCCTTATTATAAGACAATGAAATGGCTCATACCTCATATAAGAAAGAAAAGGTGAATATTCTTTGTTCCATTTAATAAAACATTCTCCAATAGTGTGTTACAAGCAAAATGTTGTACGGTTCATTTATTTTATTTTTTATTACTTTAAATATGTTCGATCTTTTTATAATATGAAAAAGCCCTAAAAGCTTTGCATTATAAAAATTTGTTGTAGATTAATAACGTCAGTCAAACAGCTGCAAGCTAACGATGAAAAAGAGTTAAATACAAACCTCGAAGTAGATGCAGAAAATTTATATGAATCGCAAGATGACGAAAGCTTTTCCAATACATCACCAGAATTGTATGAAGAGGTTCCAACTGCATCAAATATTCATCGCAAGCAAATACAAAGGAAAGATTTAAATACCAATATTTTCAAAGCTGTTAACTCTTTCTCTGATTATATACAAAAACAAGCAGATCCCCCCAGTGATCAAGGCGATGTTGGTTTTATGAAAAGTATTGTTGATGATATGAAATTAATTAAATCAAAAAAAAGGAAGCTACAATTTAAAACTGCAGTATTGCAATTATTACAAGAGTATATGGATGACAAATAGAATAGCACAGCTTTGTTCAAAAAAGTTTATTAATATATATGTTAATACATAATAAATATTTAACAGAAACATTATTTTCCTTTACTGACATGTTTTATCTGCCATGGTACTGAACCAATTGGTGATGTCAAATAGTCTGCCAGTTTATCTCTAAGATCATAAATTTTTCTTGTGGAAATATTAGATCCTATTCGACCAAGACATGTTAAATTTTTATCTTTTTGTGTAATTTCTCGCCATTGTCCTTCGATGACTTCACCATCAACAACTGTGTCCACTAAGTTTGGTGGGCAATATACTTGGCAATTTTCTGTTCTTAAGAAATTGTGAAGACATACAGTAGCTTTTACAATGGCTTCTGATGTTTTTAATGAACAAATTAATGGTTGGCGATATACTCTCCACCTGCTAGCTAATATTCCAAATGAATTTTCTATCAACCTCCTAGCACTAGATAATCTAAAATTGAAAATATTTTTTTTCTCTCCTAAGTATCTACCAGGATAAGGTCTCATTATGTATGATTTCAGTGGAAATGCTTCGTCAGCAACAAAAAAATTAGGCATTTCAATATTTGTTCCTGGAAGGTTTTGGGAAGTAGGTAAAATATTTCCACTTTCTAGTTGTTGTCCAATTGTGGACCTTCGAAATATTCCAGCATCGTGTTCAGATCCATAAGCTCCAATATCAACCCATACAAATCTATAATTAGCATCGCAGCATGCTAATAGTACAAAACTAAAATAGCTTTTATAATTATAATACAACGATCCACTATTAATGGGACACTGTATATGAACATGTTTCCCATCAATAGCTCCTAGAGTGTTTGGAAAATGACATTTGTTCATAAACTCTTGACTAATATTGTACCATTCTTCTTCAATTGGCATTTTAATGTAAATAGGACTAAGTACTGACCATATACTCTCGCATGTTTCCAAAATTACCTTTGAAACTGTAGACTGTCCCACTCTAAACTCCCAACATAAACTAAGAAATGACCCACCATGCCCCAAAAATTTTAATGTCATTGCTAATCTCTCTTCTGGATGCAATGACTCTCTTCTGCTTCTTTTCAGTAGTTTTGGACGTAATAATTCTAACAGTTTGTCGAACTGTCTAGGATGCATTCGTGTATATTTAAAAAACATTTCATGGTCAAACTGTTTCATATGCTTGAAAGTCTTTCTATAAGCACCTTCTTCTTTTCTCTTCGCAAATATTGGCCGCACCCACCACCTATAAGGTTCACTTTAAATATAACACTTAAATGTTTTTGTTATTAAATCTTACCTTCGTGGTTTTGGTAACGTGTTTAAATAATATGTTATGAGTACAATGAAGCTCATTGACAAAAGTATGAATCTGTCTTGGTCATCCATTGAGAGACGAATTCATAACCTTAAACCTAAATATAAGCTAAAATGTTAAAAAAACAAACAGGCAGTGACATTTCATGTCAAACTGTTGTCGTCAATTGTGAAGCTGCACTCGCTATTGCTGTTAAACTCCCGTTATCGTTAACGTACCCGTTATCGTTCCCGTGCAATTGTGAAGCGGCCTTTACTGGGAATGGCAGGGGAAAACCTTCTCAGCGGCCATATTGGTCTATATTACGTACGACGGCGGCAGCTTCTTTGATTACGGGCCGAGCGGTGAAGTCGACGAAACGGTAAGCTCTTTACCCATAATCTTTATGGTATTCTGGACACTCAAAACCCCACACACAGGACGGGAGACGCGCTGACTTTTACGGTAGCGTCGTGTATCCAAGAACCAAGGAACAAAGAAAAAAACCTTTATCGCACGCATTCGATCTGAACGGCTGCCAGTGCGATACTAACAGGGACACGTGTCCGACTGCCGGGCGACAGCGAGCGGACCGAGATAGTCGGGAGGGAGGTGATCAAGAATGGCGTTACATCATTAACAAATAACATAAAAAAGGAGCATATAATTAATCATTTTAAGTGGATTAAATCCTAGTAACATTTATTTTGTGTGGTTTACAATATCGCCCTACATTTAATATAAATTGGTAATTGCTATTTTCAGTATCGTACATTACATACTATTTCGACATGTTTATGCTTAATTTGCTAAAATGAGATAAAAATGATCTACAACGGAATCATTAAGAAAATTATAAATGCTTTTTAAATGTGTAAATGTATTTTGAATACCGATTTGAAAGTTAAACATTTTTTTCTTTCAAGATTCTCCCAAAACAATTATATTTAGTAAGTTGAGTACAACTACTTGACTTAATAACGAATACGTAACAACATTTATATTTATAATATTAAAAATAGTTATTTATGTATCAAGGCCAAAAAGTGTAACTTTTTCGGCCGCGTCTGGTTTGCTGGCCAAGACGTAGTCGAGGCCAGCAAACAGGCAAGGCCGAAAAAGTACGTTTTGGCCGAGGTGCATATTACATTTTTTGTGCGATCGAATTAAAAACAATTTAAAATTTTAGTAATTTTCAAAATTTTAGGTTAGAAACTACGTGACATTCTGTCACTGACAGATGACGGCGTATGTACTGCATTACCGGCCCTCTCCTTAGCAACGGCCGTAAAAGTTACTTTTTCGGCCGTTGCTAAGGGTAACGGCCTGAAAAGTAACTTTTACGGCCGTTGCTAAGGATGGGGCTGGTAATGCAGTACTTTATGGTTGCTAACGCGTCCGTCAAACAGCTGTTTCTAGTACGATCGCACAAAAAAGCATTTATTTACTCTCAAACATATAATAATAGATCATTGTTAACAATGACAATTTAAAAATAGAATTAAAAAGAAATAGAATGAACTATAAACGAAAAAAAGTAAAAGTGCACGTAAAATTTTGAATAGATAATTAAACAATTTTTTTTTTTAAGTTCTAGAACGATAAATTGCTAAAGCAGCTTTCTGAATGCAATCAGGATTTGCTATGTTGTCTCTTTTCCCAAAATAACATTATTTATTCTGTTAATGTAATTATACATTAACAGTTTGACAAAAGAGTCAACCATAGCCTTTTTAAGGGCAGAAGTATGGTGGCAAGAAACTAAAGAAAATGAAATATTGTCATAAATGAAATTATTAACTTTAGCGGCACAATTGAAAACATTAATAACGTATGGAAAAATAAAATATGATATGTTGTAAATTTCTACCAATGATTTTACGAAATTCGCGTTGCAATATGCCAATCTCTTTTTAGATTTATCGTGTTTGATGAACTGATGTATATCGGAATCGCCACCAGAATGTAAAATATTTTGGGAACATATTTTACAATCTTTGAAAAAAGGTATTTTTTTTTAGCAACATATCCACTAACATAAGTGGCTGCTATAGTTTCTAATGGACGTAAAAAATTAAATGATTGGGGTAAAGTCGGTGGAGTCCAAAAGTTACACGATGAGCAGAAATTACATTTGTGTTTTCTTGGATGAACTCTGTGAGAGTTTCTAGGAGATTTTCTGACTTATCATCCTCACAGTTGTATGTTATTGAATGAATTGACACGAAGTTGTTAATTAACAACGTTTTAAAATACGGTCCAAAGGCAGAACAAGTAGGATTTATATTTCTAACACCAAGCTGTCCAAAAAAGTTCTTTAATGGGTCTTGGTTAAAAGCCCTAGCAGAAAACGCTGTATGACCAAGACCAAAAAGTTTATCATTTATCAGTTGAAAACCATGTAATGTAAAAATCCAGTTTTCTACTAAGACCGGTGGTTTTGCTTTTTCGCTCGACTTTCGAGGCTTAAACAGCACAGTGTTAAAAACTTGTATGGCCTTACACCAAACTTCTGCGTGTCGAGACGTTAATGTAACGGCCATTCTTAAATCCTTACTTGGCTGCAAAGAACACATACTTCCGTTAACACTGTCAAAAAGTTCATCTAAAAAACACAAAGGTCTGAAGTATGTAATCCTTCAGACTCCATCTGCTTTATCCCATCGAGGCTTTGCAATTTATCTCGGCTCATCACATTTAAAGCGGCACCAACACTTGTACTAAAGACCTGTGCACACGCTGATACCTTCATTTTTTTAATTTTGGAGGGAAAAACAAGAAACTCGTTTAATTTTGGCATTATTCTAAGCTTACCGAAACTAGTGTATATAATAAGCGTCTTCTATATGTGACCATTTAGCTACTTTTATTTCTCCATCAAGATGAAACTAAAGATTTTTTGTAACGAGGTTATTGCGCATGCATTTGAGAAGATGAGGAGGATCAAAAATTGGTATAACATGTATTACCTCATAAAAAATAACTCCTTCTTGATACAACTCACCTTTTCGCATAGCATACCTTTTACTATCTTCCAGTAACATTTTGATGGCTCGCACATTAGTAGCTCGATCACATACAGAAGCAACTACTTGAAGGCCCACCGCGTCACATTCTTTTAAAATACATTTATAAAATCTGACTATGTCTGGTGCACATGTTGTGGATTTGCAAAAAGTGTATGCCACTGGTTGTTTCCCCTTTTTGAAAATCCCTCTTAACATGTATAACATGACATGGTCAGCCATCTTTTGTGTTCTTAAAACACCAGCATCCTCAAACCCTTCTACCAAATCTTGATGCTGATTGTAATCTAAATGAGGCAAAAGAGACATCTCATCGAATAATAATACGCAGAGACGGTCTTTTTGTTTCATTTTTGGTACTTGCAACATCAAGTTCTGTAAAACCGGTTTAAGTATGCCTGGAGAGATTGGGATATTTTGTAATAATTTTCTTAAAGTTCGAGGTGATGGTAAACAAAAAAAAATTGACAAAAGCTGGTACCCTTTGGGAGAATTTTTAAATAGCTCGAGAGCTAATATTTTATTTTCAGTAGTATATCTCGTACCTCTTTTTTTCCTGACTGCATTATTAATTTGGTTCCAAAAAAAAATTTGAATTGTTGGAGAAAGTTTAATAAAAGATGTTTTTACTGAAAATTTTGTAGCTGCTTGTAGCCTTGTTTTAAATAAATGATTTTTTTTACTGTAAATTTGAGATTTTTTCCTAAATGATAACGCTTGCCGATATAAATATTTTTCCTTCGGCGACAAGTCTCGTGTTTTGTTAACATTAATCGCACTTAGGATTGGTCCTAAAAAAAATTGTTATTAATTTCTTATAAAGAACATTTAAAAAACATCTTACTTGTAGATTTTCTTTGTCCTTGACTAATTAATATTGTTTCGCTGAAAATTTGCGTTGAACAATCGTTATTAAAATCTTCACTAGAATTTTTTTCGTGGAGAGCCAAAACAGTTGTTTTCCATCCCCGTGTAATTGTAAGTGGTAGTCCAAAATTTTTCATGTTCATAATTTGTTGTGATATTATCCAAAAGAGAAGATTTTTTTTAGGAATTTCGTAAGGCAACTAAAAGTAATACGTTTGATATACTTATAAAAATTGATTATTAGCTTCAAGATCAAGATATAATGCTAATATTTTAATAACAATATAGTTTATAATACTTTTATATCTTATTTGTCATACTACATGTAACTTACCTGGTATATTAATTTTCGGAATAGAATTTCTGTGTAAAAGTTTTGCCCCTACTTTATCACTGGGGGCAAAATGGGCTCTGCAAATCCTAAAATGCCTATAAACCATTGCTGGATCTTTTCTTGCAATTTTAAGATTTGCAATAGCCACAACCCAAGTTCTAAAGCGAGCAGGTTCTCTGTTTGGGTCCGGGAAATTGTGCAACGTGTTTTCTGCACTGCTGCAGTTTAAACAGCATTTAGTTTTCATTTTCAACTTTAATCAATTATTTAAATTACGAAGAAAAAAAATTTAACTATTTCTTTATTTTGATTTGTTTATAATAAATGACAGTTGCTATCATTTTAAAATTCAATTTCCGCGCTACTATGTTAGCAACCAATCATAATAATGTGTGTGGTTGTTTCCCCATTTAGATTAGTGGAATCTGTAACTATCATAAACATTTTCACTAGCGCCACCTGGATAGTCCGCTTGGTACTAAATCGAAACACGGATCAGCATTGCATATAGCAGTTCCACCCCCCGACTGACTACGTTATATACATTTCTAACAACATAAAAATAAGTTGTTCAGAATAACAACAGATGGCGCTACATGTTACAATATGTTTACAATATATACTTATATCTAACAGTTAGCCGATAATTGAAATTTTTGTTCGCATTGTCTTGCAATTGGTTACTTGGAAAAGTAATTTTTTTTTTTAAATACGCTTGTAGCGTTCTGAAATATTAAAACTGGTCTATGAGAGACCAACCATTAATTTATTTCTCAGATCTTAGAACTAAAAACTTAAATTCTACAGTTCACCCATTGGTGTCTTTGAGTTTCTGCTAATTTGCACACGGCACCATACTTTTCGCACTGTACTCTGCTTTTTGAACACTTAAACTAACTCATGTGGCTTTGTTCTCTTTAGTCTTCTGTTCAGGTCATTTACATCGAGAAGTTGGATTGCCTCGATGTTAACGTGCTGATTTAGTCTCGCCTCATGTTTAGCTGCATATCTTCTAATTTCGCTGGCCACATCCTTGATACCTAGATCGCGATGAATGTCACAGTTGCGCACGTACCATTGGTGCATTGTCGATGTTACGCAGCACTTTATTTTGAAATTTTTGTATTGTACTTATATGACACTGTTTAGCACACCCCCACAGTTGTATGCCATACGCCCAGACGGGTTTCAAGATCTGATTATACAGGGTGTCCCAGCCAAGACGAATTATTCGATAGCTCTGTTATTAGTAATAATATTAAAAAAAGTTAAATATAAAAGTTGTTTGTTATCATTTACTACATAACCTAAAATTATTTTCAACTATACACAGTGTTTTGTTTTTGCGATCTGATACCAGACATAGTTTTTTTATATGGAACACCCTGTATATTTTGTAATTTTTGGATATAAAATTAAATTCTCTTTCAAAAATATTATAGGTTGTTTATGTCTAAAATGAACTGTTTTTGAGTTATTAACGTTTTTTTGAATATTTTGACAGATGCAGACCTTTATAAAAATATTTATATTTATTAACATAACAACACCAGAGCAATTTACTTTGGTAATTTATTAGACAATAGTGTCATAGTGATTGTTGACTAGTTACATTTTTAAAATAATATACAGGGTGTTCGTTATACTCGGTCCATTTCGCTAAACTTTAAACGCATGTAAGTCATTTTTTTAAAATGGAACACCCTATATATTTTTAAATTTTCTTGTAGAAAATTTAATTATCTTTCAAAGTTGTTAAGGGTGTTTTTATGTCTAAATATAATATTTTTGAAGTTATTTCGTTTCTTATAATTATTTGCGAGTATTTTACCTAAAATATCGGTAGTAGCCTTTGAAAATTCAAAACAATTTGTATGAACTGTCAACCAGAACAGTTAAACGGCAAAATTTAAACTATTATGCCACTAAAAATCCATATTTTTTAATAGTTGTAGATACACAGCATAAATGGCATCAAATAACACAAGAATGCTGTGTATCTACAACTCTTAAAAAATATGGATTTTTAGTGGCATAATAGTTTAAATTTTGCCGTTTAACTGTTCTGGTTGACAGTTCATACAAATTGTTTTGAATTTTCAAAGGCTACTACCGATATTTTAGGTAAAATACTCACAAATAATCATAAGAAACGAAATAACTTCAAAAATATTATATTTAGACATAAAACACCCTTAAGAACTTTGAAAGATAATTACATTTTCTACAAGAAAATGTAAAAATATATTGGGCGTTCCATTTAAAAAAATTGACTTACCTGAGTTTAAAGTTTAGCAAAAAGGACCGAGTATAACGAACACCCTGTATATTATTTTAAAAATGTAACTCGTCAACGATCACTATGACACTATTGTCTAATAAATTACGAAAGTAAATTGCTGTGATGTTCTTATGTTAATAAATATAAATATTTTTATAAAGGTCTGCATCTGTCAGAATTTTCAAAAAAACGTTAATAACTCAAAAACGGTTCATTTTAGATATAAACAGCCTATAATATTTTTGAAAGAGAATTTAATTTTACATCCAAAAATTACAAAATATACAGGGTGTTCCATATAAAAAAACTATGTCTGATATCAGAGCGCAAAAACAAAACACTGTATAGTTGAAAATAATTTTAGGTTATGTAGTAAATGATTACAAACAACTTTTATATTAAACTTTTTTTAATATTATTACTAATAACAGAGCTATCGAATAATTCGTCTTGGCTGGGACACCCTGTATATTAATATTTTGTTGTATATTGACAATTGGGAATTGCGACCCAACAGCCAATATAATTTTCTATATTTTAGACCCAACTCAGTTCTTTTCTTTTTTACGTGTTGCTTCCATCTTAATTTAGCATCTAGTGTTATTCCTAAATATTTTGCAGTGTTTTCGTATGGAACAGTATTACCATTTATTGTGATGGGCAATGGATTCCTTATGTTTTTGTTCGTAAAATTAATGTGAGTTGATTTTACCTCGTTTAATTTTATTTTCCATTCCCTGGTCCAATTGAATATCTGGTCACTGGCTAGCTGAAGTTTATTTGTCGTGGCTTCTATGTCCTTATCAACTGCTAGAATTGCAGTGTCATCTGTGAACGTGGCAATAGTCACCGTTTTTAATTCTGGCAGATCAGCCGTATAGAGCAAATAAAGGATTGGTCCAAGGACGCTGCCCTGCGGTACTCCAGCTCTGATATCCTTCAACTCCGAATACTCATCTTCTTGTTTTATTCTAAATAATAGATTGGAAATGTATGATTTCAGTAATTTGGCATATTGTTGCGGTAGCAATTTATTTAATTTGTACACAAGCCCTTTGTGCCAGACCTTATCGAAGGCCTGGGCCACATCTAAAAAGATAGCTGAGCAGACTTGTTTGTTTTCTCTATGACATCAGTGATCCGATGTACTTGATTTAGTGTACTATGTTTATCTCTGAATCCAAACTGACGATTTGGAATCAGATTTTTTCTTTCGATGATAGGTTTTAGTCGTTTTAGGAATAGTTTCTCGAATAATTTGGATATTATTGGAAGAAATGATATAGGTCTATATGAATTAATCTCATTAGGTGGCTTGCCTGGTTTTTCCAGCATTATAACTTCTGCTACCTTCCATACACTTGGGAAAAGTAAATATAATAAATATCAATAAATATTTTTTAAGCGGAAAAGCTTCGTCACCCACTATAACACATGGAGCCAATGTTTGAGTACCCGGTAAAAATTAATCGTGGGGTAAATTTAGCGTTTCACTTTCCAAAGCTTTTCCCAATTTCGTATGAGATAGTATCCCCCATCACTATTTTTACCATACGACCCCACGTCTACTACAATAAAATTATAATTAGCATCAACCAAAGCCAGCAGTACAACAGAAAACGATCTTTTGTAATTCCAAAATGTAGATCCACTATTTGCTGGGGCCTGAACGGTGACATGTTTGCCCTCAATCGCACCCAAGCAATTCGGAAATCCGGAACGCTTCCAAAATTCGGAAGTTATTGCTTTCCATTCATCTGCAGTTGGAAGGAACATAACTTCATTAAATGTATATTCTAAAGTACTCAAAAAATTTCTGTTCATCTCAAGCAGTAGTCGGTTGACTTCAATCGCGAGTGGACGTGTTTACAGAGTGATTGTTTACGCAATTGATTACAACGCGAATTATGTGTATCAATGACCGCGAGTGACGCCGTCACGCGTAGGAAAATGACGACACCTGCTCAAGTGGCACTATTTGCTGCATCGTCCCATCGGAATGCAGTGACTTCAGGGTCTGGGCCACTGGAACAAACTCAAACCTTGTTTCAGAAAAACCAGGTAAGGAGCCAAAATGAACAGGCATTGTATAATGCCTGGATACAGGAAAAATCTATAAGAGAAAATCTACAAGCTACACTTGAAAAAATGCAGTTAAATGCAGAAAGCATGCAGAAACAGCTAAATGATCTGAATAAAAAATTAATAGAACAAGAAATCATTAAGAATCTTAATCACGATAAACCATCTGTCTCAACACAATACGAGACAGATGAAGAAGAACTTGCTAAGGAAGTTGGCTGGATAACAGCCGATAGCAGAAAAAATAAAAACAAGAAAAGAAAAGCAAACTCGTCGCCGGACTCGTCCCCAGAGCAACAGAAGAGCAGTGAAAACTTACCAGTTAAAGAAACTGAGAAAAAAACACCAAAACCACCGCCAATAATAGTAAGTAAAGTAGATGATTATAAAAATCTAAACACTTTATTGACTGCAAGCAACGTGGAATTTAAAGCTACAACTCTAAACAATGATCAAATTAAAATTAATACAACTAATTCGGAAAGCTATAGGAGAGCAGTTGACAACCTCACAGATAGAAAAATCTCTTTTCATACATATGAAAACAAACAAACAAGAGATATTAAAAGTGATGGTAAGAGGTCTCCCACCAAGTATCTTACCTGGAGAAATAGAAGATGAACTAAAAACTAAATTTAAAATACATTCTGCAATTAATATAATAAAAAAAGAACGTAAAGAATCTGAGAAAAAAGGGGTTTATGAACTTGTAAGAAAGCCACTCCCTCTGTTCATGCTTACCTTTGCTCATACCGAGGATATTAAGAAAATATACGAAATTAGAACCATCCAAAATGTAGTAGTTAAGATAGAACCAGTAAAAAGGCAAAACCTTGTACCACAATGCAAACGATGTCAGCTGTATGGCCACACACAAGGATTTTGCGGACGAGAACCGAAATGCGTCAAATGCGCGAGAAAACACTTAACCAAAGAATGCAGTAAAACAAAAAATGAAAAGCCTAAATGTGCGAATTGTGGACTAGAACATCCTGCGAATTACAGAGGATGCGAAGTAGCAAAAGAGTTTCAAAAACGCAGAGATAAAATCACTCAAAATATAAACGAAAAGCAGATACCAGCTAAAAAGCTATCTGCAACCGTAAGCGAACAAAAATCATTTGCGCAATGTGTAACAGACGGACAGCAAAATAAAACAGTAATAAATGAAGAAGCGACCAACCAGTTACTGCTGGGTCTGGCGGAGCGTATGGAGCGCGTTTTTGAAACTTTTGACAAAAGGTTAACAATGATAGAAAGAATGTTGCCCACCGCATCAAAAACCACGCAATAAACATAGCAAAAAATGTCATCGAACTACATAGATCGTAAACGGACCGAAAGGATTTAATCATAGTAACATGGAATGCCAACGGACTTCTTGAACACCGAGAAGAACTGCAAGTGTTCTTAACTGAACAAAATATAGATATCTGCCTAATATCTGAAACCCATTTAACAAAACAGAACTATATAAAATTTAAAGGGTATAAAGTCTATAGTACTGTACACCCAGCAGACACAGCAGGAGGTGGAAGTGCTGTATTAATAAAACAAAACATTAATCATTATGAGAATAACAAAATAGAAACGGAAGAAATACAAGCAACTGCAGTAAACATAAAAACAAATAAATACAGCTTCACAGTCGCAGCCGTATATATTCCGCCAAGGCACAATCTAAAAAGAGAAAATTACAAAAAATTCCTACAGCAAATGGGAGAAAACTTTATCGTAGGAGGAGATTTTAACGCTAAAAATATCATCTGGGGTTCAAGATTGACAACTACGAAAGGAAGAGAGCTCCACGCAGCAGCAAGCGAAATTGGATGCGACTACCACTCAACAGGAAAGCCAACTTACTGGCCATCCGATATAAACAAGATACCAGATTTGCTGGACTTCTACATCACCAAAAAAATTCCCGGTAACTTCATAAAAATAGAAGAAAATTTTGACCTCGATTCAGACCATTCTCCAGTGATTATGATTTTAAGTGAAAACATAATCCAAAAAGAAAATAGACCTACACTGTGTATTTATTATTATTTCCGCGGGTTCCTGTACTGCGACCTATTGGTCTATTGTACCCTCTGGTGATGTCCCTTAAAGGAGTCCTGTGTTTTTAAAAAACTCCAGGATTTTCTTTAAGGGTGTCTTTCTTAACTCTTCTTGGTTGGCTTTTTCCATCCCTAGAAGTGTACGCCGATATGGAGTGAATCCTTCACACTGGCATATTACGTGAAGAGGAGTTTCTTCTTCCTCACCACATCCTCTACATATGTCGGTCTCTGAGAGCCCTATTATGTAGAAGTGTTTGTTTAGGCCACAGTGTCCTGTAACGAGTCCTGTGGTTGCTCTGATGTCTGCTCTGCTCATCCTGAGCATTTCTTCTGTCTTTTCTTTAGAGACCATTGACAGGATAGCCTTAGAATGGGCTTGTCCTGCCACTTTTTTCCAATAAGCATTATGCCCTTGTGTTAATATGTCATTAAGACACCGCTTGACTGTTCCATAGGATATGCCAACTGCGGGTTCTGGTCCGAAGAAAGGTGTCTCGCTACCAACTTTGGCTAGGCGATCTGCCTTCTCGTTTCCTGGTATGTTTGTGTGCCCTGGGCACCATACCAGTTTAAGATTATTCCTGCTTCCCAGCACGTTTAGTGCCCGTATGCAGTT
Source organism: Elmis aenea (assembly GCA_947652605.1). Classification (NCBI taxonomy): domain Eukaryota; kingdom Metazoa; phylum Arthropoda; class Insecta; order Coleoptera; family Elmidae; genus Elmis; species Elmis aenea. The sequence continues at coordinate 27,860,323 of OX393578.1, read as the reverse complement.
CAGAACAAGTCCTGAGTTTACTTCCGACGAGCCAAGAGCTTTTAGCGCTGCTTGGCTGTCGGACACTATGAAGATTCTTTTATTATTAAAACCTCTTTCTAATAGTGTTTCTGCACATAAGTGCATAGCGTACACCTCGGCTTGAAATATGGTTGCACACTGTCCAAGGCTTACGGATGTGCCTTGTCTCAGTTGTGCTGCTCCCCATATTCCGCAGCCTGTGCCATTTTGCGTTTTTGACCCGTCCGTATACCAGACTAGGCCATTTAGCTCTATTTTTTGACGCTCCCATTGGTCCCGTGTTGGAATTGTAATTCCAAAGGTTTTCTCAATGGCTAGCGTCCTGTTTATTCTATCCGAGATCATATTTAATGTCGGATGCGTGTCGATCTCGTTGAGAATAGCTAAGTGCCCTTCTCTACGTCTCCCCTCCTTGGAGAAGATTTTCAGTCTATACCCCCCTCTTAGTGCTTGTGATTTGACCACAAGGTAAAGAGGAGGTAAGTTCAGCAACACTTCCATTGCCGCCGTGGGCGTTGTTGTAATGGCCCCTGTAATACTTAGGCAAGCCAATCGCTGTAGCTTGTCTAGTTTGTTCCTGCAGTCTTTTATCTGTGTTCTAGTCCACCAGATCAGACTTGCGTAGGTTACGATGGGTATAACCATCTTGGTGTATATCCAATGCATCATTCTGGGTGTTAATCCCCAGTTTTTCCCAAGCATCCTCCTGCAAGTCCATAGAGCTACAGTGGCTTTCTTGGTGGTTTTCTCTACGTGTAGTTTGAAGTTAAGTTTGCTATCTAGAATCACTCCTAAATATTTAACTTCTCCTACTGTTGTCAATGGTTCTTCGAACAGATACACTGTTTTAGTCCCACATGGTTTTGTTTTTCTAGTGAAGTGTACTAGTGAGGTTTTGGACGGATTCACCGTTAATCCCTCAGCTGTGCACCACCTTTCGACAATTCGTAGGGCGCCTTGCATCATGTCTGATACTACGCCCCCGAACTTGCCTGTTGTTAGTATGGCTATGTCATCGGCATACATACACTGTGTAACAAAAGAACAGACTGGATAGGATTCAAAACAGAACTAAGTAACAAAATTGAACTAAATGGGCTATTAAGAACAAAAGAGCAACTAGAGGACGAGGTAGAAAAATTTGTCACAGATATACAGCAAACCGCTTGGAATAACACACCAGAAATAAAGCGAAAAACAATAGGTAATGCCTACCCAAAAGAAATAAAAGAACTAATAACTAAAAAGAGAAAGGCACGGAAAAAATGCCAAACTACTAGATTTCCTGAAGACAAAGTGACCCTGAATAAGCTAACACAACAGCTAAAAAAGGAGATAAATGAAATTAAAAATGAATCAATAGAAACATACCTGAGAGAGCTGACAACTTATAAAGACACTGAATACTCCTTATGGAAAGCGACTCGAAAACTTAAACGCCCAATAGTTCATATGCCACCAATAAAACAAGATAATGGAGAGTGGGCACGATCAAATAAACAAAAAGCTGACGTCTTTGCTAATCATTTGGAAATGATCTTCCAACCAAATGAAGACCATGGATATGAACTAACAAACGAAGAAAATAGAAAACTAGAAGAAATACCGAGGGTAACACCTAAAGAAGTAGCCGAAGAAATCAAAGGAAATATTAACTCTAGAAAAGCACCAGGGTATGATCTAATCACAGGCGAAATATTAAAATATCTACCACGCAAAGCTATAGTTAAACTGACGTATATAATAAATGCTGCATTCCGACTGCAGCATGTACCAAACATGTGGAAAGTCGCTGAAGTCATAATGATAGCCAAACCTGGGAAACCACCTAATGATGCTAAGTCCTATAGACCAATATCCTTACTACCAGTCTTATCTAAATTATTTGAAAAACTCTTATTGAAAAGACTGAAACCAATTATAAACAGTAAAAACCTAATACCTGAACACCAATTTGGATTTAGAAGCAAGCACTCCACTATCGATCAAGTGCACAGAATAACACACGAAATAGAAAAGGCACTTGAGGAAAAAAAGATCTGCTCTTCATTATTTCTAGACGTAGCCCAGGCTTTTGACAGAGTATGGCTCGAAGGCCTAGTACACAAGCTAAACAAATCTCTACCAAAGCAATACTGTGACATCCTAAAATCCTATCTATCAGATAGGATCTTCCGAGTGAAACAAGATGAAGAATATTCCACATTCAAAGAAATCAAAGCCGGAGTACCCCAAGGTAGTGTCCTTGGCCCGATACTGTACTTGCTGTTCACTTCTGATATACCACAAACACAACATGTGAAAGTAGCCACTTTTGCCGACGATACCGCAATTCTAGCCATCGGAACAACTATTGAACAATCAACAGATAAACTCCAGAACGCAACAAATCAAATCTTCGAATGGACTAAAACATGGCGCATCAAACTAAATGAAACTAAAACAGTGCAAGTGAATTTCACAAATAAAAGATTAGTAGAACAGCTGCCAGTGATATTAAACAACAACAGAATTCCACATTCTAACACAGCTAAATATTTAGGCATGAACCTGGACATTAAATTAAAGTGGAAAGAACACATTAAAAAAAAAACGCGAAGAGCTAGGCATCAAATATAGAAAACTATCTTGGCTAATGAATAGGAAATCTAAACTTTCAATTGAAATAAACTTCTAATATACAAACAAATACTGAAGCCAGTATGGACCTACGGCATACAGCTCTGGGGGTGTGCTGGTAAAACGAACATTAAAATAATACAGCGATTCCAAAATAAGGTACTCCGGGCAATTGTGGATGCCCCGTGGTACGTGAGGAATGTCGACCTCCACAGGGACCTGAGAATGCCAACAGTCGACGAAGAAATCCAAAACTTTGCCAACAAACATGAACAAAGGCTGCATGATCACATCAACACCGAAGCCCTGCAGCTCTTGGACAACCAACATCTAGTGAGAAGGCTTAAACGGACCAAGCCGTTTGAGTTAGCGAGTTAGTGTAAAGCAGAGCACTGTGCGGTTGTGTAAAGTGTCGTTCTTGAAAACAAGAATACAGAAGAAGAAAAGAAGACACCAACGGGTGGACTCTTAACTTAAGTAGAACTATCATAAAGACATATTGCTGGTTGGCTAAAGTAGCTAGGTGCAATAAAACAATACAGTTAAAAAAAAAAATCTTCAAGTAATTCTTTATAAATTAAAAATTCGCAAAGTGTTTTTCTATTGCGCCATGTAGGATGCACACTCCATCTTCTCTCCCTATTTTTTTTTCAGCGTCCTATTCTTCCAATAGAATAGCCATCATAGCTAATTCGTCAGTAGAAAAATAAAACGACGCCGACATTATAGAGGTAAATTATTTTACGAGAAATATTAGGTTGTCTCGGCCTCAGTTACCGCTCGTGACTGTATAAATGGACAGTCCGATTGCTCGGACGACTCCAGCTCGTCCCGTCCACGTTACGTGTCTGTATGAATGGACCTTTATGCTGATTTATCCATATTTAAAATTAAAAATTTCTTTACAATTTTTAATATAAAATAAAGTAACTTTATAAGTTCAAACACACGTGTAGCTCACTGTTCACTTCATAAGTAGCAGAAATAAAATACGCCCCCAAATATGGCGACCGCTCCTCAACTGTTGTGAAAGTAGCATATGTAACAAGGAAACGATTTGCAGCAGTTATGTCCGCTGGAGGCGACGATTGTTGTCTATTTACTAACGGAACGCGGTGGCGTGTGAAAAGTTTGTTTGTCTTTGGACAAACGCCGCGTGACGTTCATTACAGTCTTTTATTTCGGCCACGATCAGAGAAAAATAAGGCCGCGATTGCCAATGACTGTCAACATTAAAGCTTTCAAGCTATTTTATGAGGGACACCAACATTAGATTTAAGATTTAATTCCATTTCTCAATTAAAGCCTTTTCACATATTTTTCTTAGCAGTAGAATCTCATGAGGAAGTAGATCTTTTTCCCCGGTCTACGTTATTGCAAGATTAAATGCATTTACATCACGAATGTTCAATCTGCTGAAAATGTCAGATGAACTCCCGCCACTTGCATCTTCACCAAGAATGTGCTTCAACATTGCTTCATTACTTAAAACAGCATGATCTAAATTTTCTGCTGCACCTACTGCCCAATCTATATATTTTTTTAAAATTTATAATTGTTTGCGTAAGAATTGTGCAAAATAGTAGCATTAACGGTAATTCATCATCTTCGTCGAACTCCTCATCCCACAAATGTTTTTCTGAAAGGTTTTGCAATGGCCACAAAGATTTACACGATTTAAAAAAAAAATCTGTACAGTGTACCTTATTTTTATTGCTGGAATAACTTGTTAATCCATGGGTTGTAAAATCGGTGCACATGACGGCAAAAAAATTACTGAAAAAATTCCATCTGCACACTTAAAGTTATGCAATGGCCATAAAGATTTAGACGATTTAAAAAAAAATCTGTACAGTGTACCTTATTTTTATTGCTGGAATAACTTGTTAATCCATGGGTTGTAAAATCGTTGTGCACATGACGGCAAAAAAATTACTGAAAAATTTCCATCTGCACACGTAAAGTGTTGCTTCATCGATATGGCAGCATGTGTTGTTAAGAATTGATAATACTTTTAACGGAAACTAGAAATTTGAAACTATGAATTAAGATATTTAATCACTTCAGGAATAAATTCTTCAAAACCATTATTTAAGTAGCTGACTTGTGTAGCAAGCATTTTTAGATTATCTGTAATAAACTGGTAGGTTGCACTTATCAAAGACTCTCGACTTTTTAGATTTTCCAATAACCGTCAGCTTAAATTTATGATTGCCGGTAGAATTGGCACACGTAATAAAATCGGGTGATCGACAGTGATTGATGCCTCGGGTGTTGGGAACTTTATTCGAACAGATGGTAACACATAGGGGAAAACCAGTGGCGTAGGGAAACCACACATAAAATGACTGAACAACCTGAATGCCACAGAAAACGAAAATAATATAACGACACTGATATCTTAGTTTGATTCTGAGATACCAACATAAACTTGGTTATTTTATTTTCGGTTTAAAATTAGCGGGCATTAATCATTGTTGTTCATCCGATAGTAACTCGTTCTTTAGATAACATCACTTGTTTACGAAATCATGGCAAACTTTGATGATGGAATTTTTACAAACTTGGCCATATCTCGGTTATTTTTTGCAACAAATATATAAAACTATATATTTTTGAAAAACTAAAAAAATACTCTTTCACATAGTCATGGCCAACTAGGGTTTCCATTTAAAAAAATGCAAGTTTGTAATTTATCTAAGAATTGAAACAATATTAAAACAAGTGAATGTTTTCATTTTATAGTGCGTAAAAAAATCTACAACTTTTCCCCCAAAACTATTTTTGTACCATCAAGTATAACCGAGTTATTAACGATTTAAAAAAAATGCCTATTTTGATTTTTGTTGATTATCTAGCGTGCCATGGAAATTTTTAAAAACATTAAAGCATCAATGAATAGGTCTCCGAAAATGGAACAATTTGTCTAATTTAAACTTCTTTGTAGCTCTTGCCGTTTACGAGATCTCAATAATGGCCCTTCTATGTGGACCACCCTGTATATATTGTAATGGTCGCATATAGGATAATGTTTAATAATTTAAAAACAATTTTTAATTTACTCGCGTAACATCATAAAGTTGTTTTTCTGATTGTAGAAACCCATAAATAACGCGTTAATTTAAAAGAAAGCCACATGTGTAGATTATAATATTTACATTTTCTCAGGGTGTTTTAAGTAAACAAAACACTTTTAAAATCGTTATCAATGCAAGGGTTTCTAATAATTACCGAGTCAAGGGCTAATTCCCAATGCTAGACCAAATAAGCGTAGACTGATTTGTTGTGTCATAAATTTGTCTTTATTGCATTCTAAGAAAACGAATGCAGGTCAAACCATAACATCTGGCAACCCTAAGCTTAACATTCTTCGGGGATGTCCATTTGTTTGTCTAGTTATTGTGTTGCGAATTATATTTCTCATTTATTTAATGTTCATATTTTGTCCAGATATTATTATTTATAACTGATTGCAATTAGATGTAAAATATTGAGTAATTGAAGTTATTAATTAATATGATTTTACATTGGTTTTTGTTTTCAAGTAACAGATTTCGACGTTTAATGGAGGGGAGAATTTAAGTTTAAATTGTTAGAAAACTATTTATTTTGAGAAGCTCTAATAATCGACGAGCTAATGGATTCAGAAATCACCCCACCATTATACACAAATCTGAATAACGAATTAACGAATGTATGTGTGTTAATATCCACCCTAATTATTTAACATCTCTTGCACGATTTGCCCATCCCAAAAAATAGGCGGTTTTGACCGTCAGGTATCCAGCAAAAGGGTATAAAAGGCATTGTTTTACAGTAATCGAGGTTCACTTTTTTGAGAACCATTTCTTTGGGACCTAGCGATCGATGTGCGCTCCACAAAGCAATTTGTAGACAGGGCACTCCCTTGGTCAGTCAATATTTCCAAATTTGCGTTAAATTCCGACTTTAGGATCGATGTTCTCTCCCAGAAGCAATTCTGAGGCAGGGAACTCCCAGAGTCATTGTTTCTAAATTTGCGTAATTATTGTAACGACTAAAGCGATAGATGTTTTCTCCACAAAGCAATTTGTAAGGCAGGGAACTCCGTTGGTCACCTTAACAAACGTGTATTTTTATTAGTAACAAATTGCGTGATATTTTTCGGCCCTCCGTAAATTTAAAACCCAATGCCTTCGCAATTAATCCACCGGACAACCCCGCATTAACGACCCGATTGCGCAATAATATTCCCAACTGCACCATCTTAAATAACAATTCACCACTCCTTACTTAATCCTCCTTACAATCACTGATACAACCTAGAATCGCGAAATCTCACAATTACCATATAACACGTCCCATAATAATCCACCATTTCCCAATCAATCCGCCATACGATGCCTCATAAAACCTCTAATTACGAATACCAAAAATCACCCACTCCGAAACCAATAATAAAACCTTAAATGTGACAACCACCCTGAATCTCCAATAATAATTCCTAATATGTGACAATAATACACGAAATAATCTTACCCTAACAATTCCTAATATGTGACAACCATCCACGAACTAACCACATAATAATTCCTAATATGTGACAACCATCCACGAAATAACCTTGCCTAATAATCATCCCTAATATGTGAGAATTATCCACGAAATAACTACGAATAATAATTCCCTTTACGTGACAATTATCTACGTAATGAAACGTTAAATAATAAACAAAATCTACATCTTGTTTGTTTTATTTACTGTCTAATGAACCTATAACTGTTCTAAATACTGCAGCTTTCTATGGAAACACAACGTAGCAGGGTCCTACACTAAAATATGAAGATCATGAGCCATTACATCGTTTAGGCAACTTCGCTAATTCACCAGAACTACCGTACTCAGTATAAAAGAAAATAAGTAAAAAAGCATAAGTACTTTTAATACTTCGATGGTTAAAGTGTAAAACATCGTAAGTTAGTTTCATACAATTTTACACGAGAGATGAAAAACGTTTTACAGCTTTCTCTCGTTAAAATCGGCTTCGATTTTTTAATAATAATATGCATTATGACATTAATTTTATGACTACCAGTGAAACAGTACAAAACGTTTTTATTTTTTTTTAAATATTTGACTTACAAGGTTTTGTTTCTAAAATATTAAAGTAAAATAATACTTAATAGATTTTGTCTATAATTTGTGAGAGATTCAGAATTAAAAGAAGAAATAAACTAAGAAAAAAAAAATTATTCCACAAAAATATTTAACAGAAAACATCAAAAGCTTATTTAATCATAGGAAACCTAATTAAGTATGTGAAATGGTGTCGTAGAAATGCCGGAAATCTTCCGGCAGGAATTTTTTCAAGTCCTGAAGGTGATTGAATTTGTCCACTTTAATTTTTGGTGGAACCTCATATAATGGCGTTATAATGACATTTTCATTATTATGATTTCTCGTTTGTCGTCTTGGCAATTGTTTCCAGTCATCCTCGTAGCATATTTTATAATCTATTGTCCCATCATGGTGATATGCAAGACATCTTATATCTGCAACCTTTGGATCACCAGGAAAATTACCAAGACGAATAGAACCATAATTTTTAATTTGCGAGTAATTCTTGAAAAATTTAAAGTCTAGATAATTAACGTCATATTTTTGGCTTTGTAATTTTGCATTCTTGCATATTTGAACGTAGCATGCAGGGACATAAATATCGTGGTTTTTTAATTTTCGTTCTATGCATGCATGCATAGAGTCACACTCCATTTGAATATGACCCTTTTCTAAATAATATTGGTATATTAGTATGTTTTTTATCTTCGCAAAATTTGACAAGGCATTAGCCAAAGTAACATTGCGATTTTGATATCCACAGCCGTCGCTGAAAATAATTACTTCATTTGTTAAGGCTGTTATATACTTCTCAAGTTGATGTATTATAATTGTAGTAAATTCATTGGCAGTAACCTATCCTGCTCCTTCATGCCAAAGGTAACAATCGCCTTTGCTATGCCCCAGATTAAAGAAAGTAAAATTATGTATGCTCAACTTCATTTTGTAGTATGCTACAGACACCTGCAATTTTGGAGATGTCAGTACAGATTGTGCATCCATAGTAAACACCAGTTTTGATGGATCTGATAGAGCTAGCTCTTTTTGGTGTTCCTTTGCAGCACGAGCAGAGTCCTTGCGTCATAGTTGTAAGCTGTAGTCTTCTTCTGATATACTACCAACCTTGTGACCTGTACATATATCACACTGATCTTTCTTTGGCCTGTATAGCGAGAGGTTAAGTTTTTCAAATACTTGACGAAAACTGGTATGGCTCAATGGGTGGCAGTTTTCTTCTGTGCATTCCTTGACATAGAATCTATACAGGTCGTTTATATTTTGAGTTGAATTTTTACGGCAATAGTGACTCTCCATCTTTGGAAGCTTTTGTAAGAACTGATTTAGGAATTCTTTTTCTTTGGATGTTTTAGGTAAACGTTCTTTTGAAGTACTACTTTTGAGAAGACTTTTAGAACTACTTAACAAATTTATTTCCGTTTTCTCGTTAACCCAACTATGTACACTCCACTCTCCAATTGAAAGTGTTTCTAAAAACATTTTCTTACATACTCGCCTTCGAATATTATTATTATTTAAGTGAAAAACTAACGACCGTTTACGCTGAAGTGAAGTGTCATCTGTTTTGTGGGATTTAATAGGCAGTAAATCAACCAAACCCATTATGTAAACTTTTTTCTCATCCCAACTAAAAATTTTCCAGAACTTTTGAAAATTCTCCATTCGATCTTCCTCACTGAAGCTCCTACAGAACAACTTAGAAGATTTGTTAGACATTTTACAGTTGCAAGCTGGGCCCATCTGCTTTTCTTTTCTCTCTACACTTTCATAGAATGCACCTTGTTTATTAAATTGCAATGATAAATTTTTTTCTCCTTTCATTCTTTTTGTTTTATTTACATTACGACTCCAATTACTTTTGTTGACTTCTCCTTTCTTTGCTCTCTTTCTTGATGTTTTTTTACTTATTTGTGGGTGCACCGGGGGCTGCTCCAGTGAAGAAGATTCATCACTTGTATGAGAGGCAACTGACAATTCATAACTGGACCCACTATCTTCAAAAGGATCACTTTCTTCTGCCGGATCCTCAACATTCTTATCTTTATCAGAAATGCTGTTTTGGCTCACATTATAATAACAATAACCTTATTTCTTTTGGAATGAAGCAGGCTAAATCTACTTACCATGTGTGATCAACAGTATTAGTCTTTTTTACCATCTCAACCATTAACTTTCCACGATTACACTGTGTGAAAGACATTATTTTCTGCCAAAAAGCACACCTATTTACATACGCACACGTTATTTTACCTCCTCGTAAGTCGTACAAATAATGCCGTTTGATGTCAAAACCTCCTAAGTCGGACTTGAAAGGTTTTGGCTTTAAAATTAGTGTTTAAGTCTTACAGGGTTTTGATAGATGGCTCTGTCAGTATTAATTGTGAATTTAGACTTGAGAGGTTTTGTAGCTTAATAGATGATGATATTCTTAAACATTTGCCACCATAATAAATATTATGAAAAATATCGACTTACAAGCTTTTACACTTTAACCATCGACTTAATACTGAGCCAAGTACGGTACGTTACAATATGTATTGTGAATATATTAGTATATTTCTATATAAATTATTTATTTAGCAAATTTTCATACCATTAATCGTTTGTGAAATTTGAAAATTGTTTAAATTTTTGTCTTGGCAACCAGAAGGTACTGCTATTTATAGATTTTTATATGATAAGGTCACTTTTGTACCATTTTGTTTGGTTCAGAGATTCCTTTTTACTTTCGCTATACGTAGTATAAAGAAAGTATTGTGATCGCGAAAATTTTTTTTACCTCTTTTTATAAATGCGTTAAGTAACTTTGATAAATAAAGATTACGCGAATTTGTAGGAATCTCTGAACCAAACAATATTGAAACATGGTAACGGTATATATATATGTAAAATAGAAAATATTCAGGGTCTGGTTTTAACGGATTTTATTAAATTCTAAAAGAATAATAAACATGTAATTATGTATGTAAGTACAAATGAAGTAACAGAATTACATACCTAAAAGAATAATTAAATTACACGTTAATAAATGTGAATTATGAACTATTAAAAATGACACAAAATAAATAATAACAAAATCTAGTAAACGTCACCAAGTCAACGGTTACTAGAGATGTAGAAATAATAATTTACACCTCCCCCCTTCAAGAGACTTTCTCACCTGAGAAAGGTGACAACTTGGTAGCGTGAAAATAGTTGGACTCCTTTTTCCGTTTTCCAGTGTCCACTTCATAAATTAAATTCGAGATTCTGCTTAGGGTCTTGAAAGTGTTGTAAATCCCAAAATTCATTACTATTTTAGAAATCATTTCGATGTTACTCAATATCTTATTTTAATTATTGTCCTATTATTGCGTTATTACCGCTAAGTAGTACAAGAATGCGACACATCAGCTATTTCATAGTTTTAATTGTAACATCATATGTGCTGACAATATATTCGGTAATAACTATTCAAAATTATTGCATTATTGGGAACAACTTATTTATCAAAATTCTACTTAACTAATATGTCAGATAGACAAATATTTAGGACCTTATTACGTTAACCAATTTGATTGGTCTATTCTGACATAATAAGTTTTTCTATTAGTTAACCATTATTGCAAATGTCAGCAGTATTATTTTACAATTGGAACTTCGTAATTTTTATCGGGACTTCGATAACAACTTTGAAGTCGTAAACACTTCCATACCACCTCGGAAGTCATTTGGTTGTTCTAACAAAATTCGTATCAGTTCATCGATATTTAGTAATTTAAGTTAAGTGTTAAGTGCAAGTGTAAGGTCAATTTAGCGATTTATCAAATAAACATCAAGTAAAATATCACAAGGAGCCTTATTGAAAAACACCCACATCACCAAAGCGCTAGGACAGATACCTATATCCTAGTAGCGTCCAGGCATCTCACACACATCCAGACGACCGGCGGAAAAACGTATATAGGAACTATTTATTGTTAATATTCGTATTAAGGCCTTTATATTGGTTCAGTTGAGCACCGATTTTCGAATTAGTTTTGGAATACAATTATTAATAACAATTTTAGAACAATGTGTATAAGTGCTTCACACTATCATTGTTACCTCATCCCATGTTAATTTTGACCTGATTTTATAGCAACCGCATAGCGACCAAATTTTACAGTTACCCCAAGAATATTACCGGCATAAGGGTGTACATTTAATTTTTGCTATGTGTTAACAGATGGATGGCATTACATTCGTGAAATGGTCTGTGCTAAAAATACATAAAACTATTGTAATGCAGGTGGCCATTGATTCATATATTTAAACTATTTAAGAAGGCCACAAGCGTATTAAAAAAAAAATAAACTATTTTATTGGGCTGCAAGCCGAAATACTTGGTAATTTTTTAATTCATGGTCACAGAATGTTTGTTGTATCTTGATAACTGTTAAGGTCGATAGAACAATACAAGTAAAAGTTTTAAACAAACACTACAATAATTAATATCACATATGAAACAGAACTTTAAGGTATGCAGACAATAAAGGGACTCTTATTGTAAATGAAACAAATTATAATTTTTAAAAAATATGTTTTTAAAAACTTAACCGACTTTTATTGAGTACACTTCATATGTTAACAAAAAAGACAGAAAACCTAAAAACAAAGACAAAGGTTTATAAAAACAGTAAAAAAATGCAATGTTTAAAAAACATTTTAACTGTTTAACCTCTTCAGAGATAATGACAAATGTGTATGTTTAATCGTTTTTAAGTAAAATATGGGTAAGCCCAGCCAATATTTTATAGCGTCATTCAAAAAGTCTGCAACAAATGGGAATTTTTTTTATTATCGATTCTCAAAAAATTTTATTCTTGATAAAAGTTGGTGCATGGTTTAAAACTAATTTTAAGATAAAACAAAGTTCAATAAAATGTCAGAACACTAGATTTTAGCGATTTTTTAAATATTAACAAGAGTAAAGTGCCCTTACTTTAAGAGATACAAAAAAAGTTTATAGGAAAAAGTTATTTAGAATCTCAAAATTAGACTAGATATGAATTATGACGGTCAATTTTTAACATTCAAAAAGTCTGCAACAAATGGAAAAGTTTTTATTATTGATTTCTCAGAAAATTTTATTCTTGATAAAAGTTGGTGCATGGTCTAAAACTAATTATAAGATTTTTTTTAAATATTAAAAAGTCATAGAACACTATATTTTAACGATTTTTGAAATATTAGCAAGAGTCAAGTGCCTAAAATATCTTAAAAAATAAAAATAAAAATTTGACCGTCAAAATTTATATCTAGTCTAATTTTGAGATTCTAAATGACTTTTTCCTAAAAAAAAATTTTGTATCTCTTAAAATAAGGGCACTTTACCCTGGTTAATATTTCAAAAATCGATAAAATGTAGTGTCCTATGACATTTTAACAACTTCTTTTTATCTTAAAATTAGTTTTAGACCATGCACCAACTTTTATCAAGAATAAAATTTTCTGAGAAATCGATAATAATTTTTTTTTCCATTTGTTGCAGACTTTTTGAATGACGCTGTATAAAGTTCATAAATATTAAAATAATACAAGATCTTAAAAATACAGTAATTATTACAGAATTGGTCAAAGTTAATCCTTAATTAAATTTTTGAGGCAATCTTAAAATGCCGTTTCACGTCCATATGAGTTTATTATGATTTTACTTAACATTTTCTGTGTAAATCTCATTTCATAAAAATTTATGTTACTTTTTTAACGACATACATTTTTACTGTGAAAAAAATCACATGGATAAAGGGCCACGGTCTGAATTGTTTGCTATATTTAAAAAAACTCTAAACAAAGGATCTACAGATTTAAAAAATATCGAAATTATTTAACATTTAAATATCCCTCTTAAGGGTTTAATAAAACGCGTGCATATAATCTAGTCATCTCTTTTCATTCAATACCATTTAGTAAAACGAGACGTGCATGTTCGCATGAATGTGCTGTGCTGTGCTGTGCTGTGTATGTGTATGTAAAAACAAGTTGTTATTAAATTAAAAACAAAGGTGTAATGGATTACCTTATTAAATTACTTTAACATACCTAATGGATATTGTAATAAGTTTGTAAATACTAGCTATTAATATTTAATTAAAACTTTGTAGCTTTTACATGAAAAATACGTTCTATTTTTTTAACGTGCAACAAACTTTCTATTTTTTAAACTTATCCTATTGTTACTATAAACAGTAGCAAATATTTGTTTGTAAAATTGACGGATGCCTTTCTTTTAAATGCAACGTTCTTGTTTGATTAACGAATTTAACCGTTAGCTTGGCAGGTTCAATGACCTCTCCGCCTCCAAGGGACGTGTTTAATCATATTTTGTAAAAAAGTTATTATTACACAAGTAGATGGACCATTTTCATCACTTATTTAATTTTTTGAGACAATGTTTTATTAGTTTTACAAATCTATAGAGATAGATGGTCTTTAAAGCAGATAATACAAATAAAACGAACATTTCAAAAACTTTGTTTATTTCATCTTTTTTATTACCCTATACTTATAGAATAATTTGTACAAAACTTTGGAAATAATAACAAATAAAATTTATAATAACACTCAAATTTAAAAAATTTGTAATATTTATGTTGGGTATATTGTATTATTTGATTTTCATTGAAAACTGTTACTTTACTTTAACATTTTAAAAATTAATGCAACCAACTATTTAATGCATGGTCAAATTGCATTCTGTCAGAATCAAATAAAAAACAGGTACTAGATACCATGCAGTTTCAAACTACAAAGTCGACTCGCCACTCTGATTTATTTAATCACAGAAAAAACATTTTAACGTTATTTAATTGAGATTATCCTGCGATATATATATATATATAATATAGAAGGTTGTTAGGTCTCCTCCTAAAATGACAAAGTCAAACTGAATCACCTGGTAGTCAATAAAACAGTGAAATATTTAAAAAAAACGTTTATTGTATTTTAAAAAAACATATACAGGGTGATTGATTGAGACCGGGCACTAAAAATATATGAAGAATGAAAAAGGGTATGGATCTGAAATTTTGGTTATGACCATAATGGCATCTGATCTGTTTATTGAAAATATTTTCAAGATGGCGACACTTCCGCAAATACCGGAAGTTGACGTCTACTTTTTCATTTTCAATACAATGGTCTATTTTTTAGTGCATTTTTGGATTCAAAACGTTATTTTAGAAAGACTTTTATTAGCATTCCCTATACCTAAGTGCAGTCATTTTTTAGATTTTTGGACTTTTTTGAAAAATTTTTGATTTTCACCGTGATGCTTAATATTATCTAACATGGCCATTTTTAAAGAAAAAACGCTCAAATTTAGACCATGCCTAGAAGAAACCTTGGACTACATCCTGGAATTTTTGCAATCGATGAATTACTTACAGGGTGTCCAAAATTTAATTTTTTTTTAATACAACTTCAGACCACTAAAACTCGTTTTTTTCAAATACAATGCCCAAACTTTTTTTTCATTTTCTAATGCAAAATTACATTCTGCATCAACCTGTATTAGCGTTTCCTATACCTATCTGCAACAGTTTTCGAGTTATTAAGAATTTTTGATAAAGTTAAGAGAAATTGCAACATTTTTTAATAGTAAGCCTTGGAAATGACAGCAAATGCCAATATTAATAACTGTAAACCACTTTTATTGCGTTTGTCTGAAGTATCCATGAAAATGTATAATCAAGAGTATTCAAACACGAATATTTTGAACTTATTTTATATTCATGCAGAATGTAACAAGATTATTGAAAGAACTTGCCGCATGTTCAGTGAGAGTTATCCTTATTTGACTGTAATGACCAGACAGAAATTTTAATGAATAGAATCAATTTTTTTTCAATTTAGAAGAGTGAAATCTGCTTGTATTCGACCTAAGCGTGTGACAAATGATGAAACTAACAAAGTTAACATCCTGAGATATTTTAATGACCATCCTCAGCGATCAATTCGATTGGTAGCGCAAGACTCGGGTTTAACATACTATGCTGTACAAGCTACATTAAAAATACACAACTATTCGTTCACACTTTCAATAATCTTCTGAATTTGTCCAAGAATGTAAAATAAATTCAAAATATCCGTGTTTGAATACTCTTGGTAATCCATTTTCATGGATACTTCAGACAAACGCGATAAAAGTGGTTGACGGTTATTAAGTATTGGCAATTGTTGTCATTTCCAAGGCCTACTATTTAAAAATGTTGCAATTTCTCTTAACTTTATCAAAAATTCTTAATAACTCGAAAATTGTTGCAGATAGGTATAGGAAACGCTAATACAGATTGATGCAGAATGTAATTTTGCATTAAAAAATGAAAAAAAAGTTTGGGCATTGTATTTGAAAAAAACGAGTTTTGGTGGTCTGAAGTTGTATTAAAAGAAAATTAAATTTTGGACACCCTGTAAGTAATGCATCGATTGCAAAATATCCAGGATGTAGTCCAAGGTTTCTTCTAGGCATGGTCTAAATTTAAGCGTTTTTTCTTCAAAAATGGCGGTGGTAGATATTATTAAGCATCACGATGAAAATCTAAAAATTTTCAAAAAAGTCCAAAAATCTCAAAAATGGCTGCACTTAGGTATAGGGAATGCTAATAAAAGTCCCTCTAAAATAACGTTTTGAATCCAAATACGCAATAAAAAATAGACCATTGTATTTGAAATAAGAAAGTAGACGTCAACTTCCGGTATTTACGGAAGTGTCGCCATATTGAAAATATTTTCATTAAACAGATCAGATGCCATTATGGTCATAACCAAAATTTCAGATCCATACCCTTTTTCATTCTTCATATATTTTTAATGCCCGGTCTCAATCAATCACCCTGTATAAAACGTAACACATTTAAAATGCCAACATAAAATTACTACCGAAATACAAGTATATGTTTTCACGAACATAATACAACATTCAACGTCTTAAACAATAACAGTAAACAATAATTATAATTTTTAAAAGACATTTATAAAACATAACAAATGTGTTTACTTAGCACATTTCAAAAGTCAACATAAAATTAGACAAAGAACAAGTATGTAAACAAAAGTGCACAAGTTGAAAATATAAAATATATAACATTATTATCATTACAGAAAAAGCACGACAGAAAAAGACAAGATAGGTTCATAAACGAGTAAAAACTTAGAAAAAAAAAAACTTTTAATGTTACTTCGCAATCTTATTTTTAATCCAGGACTTAACTTGCAACCATGTTCTGTGTCTGAGGGCCTCTTCGGAACTTATGCATGTCAAAATCATTTGCTTGCCTGGAATTTCACGGCTGTTAATAAGATAGCCAAAGTTTCTTTCAACAGCATCTATTTCACTTGTTTTCCACGCCACCTGAAAGGAAAAGAAAATATAAAAATTAGTACATTTAACGCACTGCAAGGATGTATCAAATCTGCTTAAATTACTACAAAAAGCAGGGAGACTTACTCGATTACTATAATTTCTGGGTTTATAAGGTCTACGTTGAGAGGGTTTGGTTTTTTTCGTAACTCTTTGTGGAAAGCTATCAGCGTCATCAGATAAACTTTCTGCGGCATCTGAATCGGTAACGTCGGAATCGTTACGTGCAGATGTACTTTCTTTCGGTTGTGGACGTGCAGATGTTCTTCGTTCTCTCCGTTCTGGTTCTGGTAATGATATGTCGATATCGTCCAAATTACATCCTTTAAACTGTTGAACATTTCCACCACTAACGGCCATCAATAACTTACTAACCTTTGCTAAATGTATTGCCGAATCGGGCAACTTATAATACTGTTTATGAACACTTAAATCGTGGCCTAAAAAATTTGCAATCGCCTCCATTTCATATTCTCGGAGATTCATCAGTTGCGTCATGGTAGCAACATGTTTTCTTAAATTGGTAGATCGCAATGATTTGTGATTTGAAATTCCAACTTCTTTGGCTAATTTCGTTAAAGCTGCTCCGCCGTCAAAGAAACCAGTTTCAGTGGGTTTCGCGAAAAGATACGGATTATTTTCAGGTATTCCTGCCGCTATCCTATTTCTTAATAACAGTTCAATATTTATTTCAGTTAACTTCGGCATCAACATTGGTACTGTTCGTCCGTGCTTTCCTCGAATCTGCATGTGAGAAAATGTTCTTGCCAAAGTTTTATCGCTATCTGACAGAGAAGAAAATATATCTGAATGACCCATATCGGAGTGTCTACTTTTGAAATTTTCCAAGAAAATACGTGATGTTTCTCCAGCACGTTTTCTATTGAACAGAATCAACTTCGAAAGAATTACCTTGTTCAAGTTGGAAAAAGTATTATAGTCGTAATTTTGAATAAGTCGATCTGACAATTCAGTTTCTTTATTATTCAGATGTGTGTTTAAAACTTTAATGTCTTCAGCTACAGGTAATAATGAGGGTTGGTTATTGTGGAAACCCGTGAATTAATCATACTTATACAATGTAGTTATATAAGACCAGTGAATCTGGAGATGTGTAATAAAGTTAAGTTAGTTAGTTGGTGTAGGCCGGCAAAGCCGGGTGTGAGTTGTTAGCAACATAATATAATATACTTTTGTGGAAAATACGTTAAGTGTTTTAATCGACAGACCAGGGTAGCACAATTGGCGACGAGGATTAAACTGTGATAATAGAAAACATAACAGGTAAATATAAATATACCGTTAAGTGACGAATGCGTTTGGGGTATATTCCCATCGTAGTTCTAAATGTAATAAGAAAAAAAAGATTTACTGTGGTATAAGTTACCAACAGAATAGCTATGAGCTAAGAAAAAAGATTAACTGTGGTATAAGTTACCAACAGAATAGCTATGAGCTAAGAAAAAAGATTAACTGTGGTATAAGTTACCAACAGAATAGCTATGAGCTAAGAGAAAGGTGGCTAAAAACCACAGAAAAAGGTGGCTAAAAACCACAGGAAAAGGTGGCTAAAAACCACAGGAGAAGGTGGCTAAAAACCACAGGAGAAGGTGGCTAAAAACCACAGGAAAAGGTGGCTAAAAACCACAGGAGAAGGTGGCTAAAAAACCACAGGAAAAGGTGGCTAAAAACCACAGGAGAAGGTGGCTAAAAACCACAGAGAAAGGTGGCTAAAAACCACAGAGAAAGGTGGCTAAAAACCACAGGAAAAGGTGGCTAAGAACCACAGACAAGGGTGGACAGAGAACCACGAAATAGATAAATACTAAATCACAAATAAATCACTCATTTATTGCATAACAGCAGAGAATACAGAAGGTGTATCTTATTTATTTTTATATTTTTTTTTTAGGCTGAGTCATGGGTGATACGGGAATGAAACCATTTCTCTGTGAGAATATTGATAAATCCCTGATTAGAGGTGAATGGACAAAATGGTTACGATCCCTAGAACTATACCTAGCGGCAGAAGATATCACCGATGTAAAAAAGAAAACAAATAAACTGTTGCATATCGGAGGCGCACAATTACAGGAGGTCGCATATAACATCCCAGGCGCCATAGAACCTTACGACGCTGAGAAAAATAATGACACATTTAAAACATTAGTTAATAATTTAACGGACTACTTCTCTCCGAAACAAAACTCAACCTTCGAGCGCCATATTTTTCGAACACTTAAACCGGAGGACGGAGAAAGCCTTAATAAATTCATCCTTAAAGTTCGACAACAGGCAACAAAATGCATATTTGGAAATAATGCACAAGAAGCGGCGGAAATAAATATAAAGGACAAACTTATCGATAATTGGGCTCCGCTAGAACTCAAAAAGAAACTGCTAGAGAAAGAACGATCTCTAAATGAAATTATTGAAATATGCCAAGTACACGAACAAATCGCAAACCAGTCTACCGCTATGAACGCTTCAAATATAGGCACAAGCACTTCGACCATACCTATAAACAAACTTTCATTTCGTAATAGAAAATTAAATGATCAGTGCCCGAGGTGTGGCAAGACAGGCCATCTTGGAAACAAAAGGAAGTGCCCTGCTATGAGTGTCAAATGCAGAAAGTGTGATATATTGGGACATTATGCGCAATACTGCAAAACAAGACCAGGCAAACGAGCAGCTTCAGTTACAACCACTACTAACAAAAGATTTAAGTCGAGAGTAAACTTCGTAGAAGCAGACGACTCTGAAATAAAATCCCATGGCACAGGCAACATTAGAAATTTTGAATGTTTTAGAATAAATGATTTGAAGCAACCAAATAATTCCCGCAATCGCGATGATCTGATTGAATGCTTCATTGGTGGAGTACCGCTCACATTTTTGATTGATTCAGGAGCAAAAGTTAACATAATAAAAGGTGAAGACTGGGAATTTCTTATATCCAAGAAGGCAGTTGTATTGGACATTGAATCGCAAATAACAGACACTTTGAAGCCATACGCTTCTAACCAAGCACTGAAAATAAGACACCGATTCCAAACAACCATCAACATACCAGGGGCGCGGGAAACGACCTCGTACTTTTATGTGGTAGATGAGGGAGAAATCTCTTTGTTAGGGAAAGACACGGCCAAACAGCTGGGTATATTAAAGATGGGACTAAATATAAACAATGTAAACAACGTAGTGACATTCCCAAAAATCAAAAACATTAGTGTGAAACTAACAATCAATCTCAATGTAAAACCAGTACAACAACCTTTGAGGCGAGTACCAATATCAGTAGAGAAACAGGTAGAAGATAAGTTACATGAAGCGTTAGTAAGTGACATAATCGAGAAAGTAACAGAGCCCAGTGAGTGGATATCACCTATAGTGATCATATTTAAAGCGAATAACGACATTCGAATATGTGTTGACATGCGCCGAGCGAACGAAGCCATTCTTAGAGAAAATTATCCTCTTCCCACATTTGATTCGTTCATGACCAAACTGCGAAATGCAAAATACTTTTCTCGGCTAGATTTGGCAAGTGCTTATCATCAGCTAGAATTAGACCAGGATAGTCGTCCTATCACAACGTTCATAACACATAAGGGCATGTTTCGTTATAAAAGGCTTATGTTTGGCGTTAACTCGGCCCCTGAGATTTTCCAACGGGTTTTCGAAGGACTGTTGGCACAATGTAAAAATTGTCTAAACTATCTAGATGACATTATTGTATATGGAAGCACCGAAACTGAACATGATACGTGCCTAGAGAGAGTACTAAAAGTATTCCAAGAGAATGATGTACTACTTAATAACACAAAGTGCGCAACAAAAGTCTGTAAACTAGATTTTTTAGGACATAAATTATCCGATAAAGGCATTGAGGCCGATAAGAGTAAGGTCAAAACAATACTGGATTTTCGTCCTCCAGCCAATAAAGAGGAGGTAAGAAGTTTCCTTGGGTTGGTGACCTACTTGGGAAAATTTATTCCCGATTTAGGTAGTACTACTGATCCGCTACGTCAGCTAACAAAGAAAGACGTAAAGTTTGCGTGGTCAGGAGATCATCAACGGTTCTTCGACAAACTCAAAGAGTCCTTGGCTAAGCTCCCAACGCTAGCATATTTTGATCTACAACGAAGAACCCGATTGATTGCAGACGCAAGCCCCGTAGCGCTAGGGGCAGTCCTATTACAATTTGATGATCAACAATGTCCTCAAGTTATTTCGTTTGCGAGCAAAAGCCTGTCGGACGTGGAGCGCCGATATTCTCAAACGGAGAAAGAAAGTCTAGCATTAGTATGGGGCGTAGAAAGATTTTACCTCTACCTGGCAGGATTAGAATTCGAACTTGTCACAGACCACAAGCCTCTTGAAGCTATTTTCAAACCCACGTCTAAGCCTCCAGCAAGGATCGAGAGATGGGTACTGAGGTTGCAGTCTTTTAAGTTTAAAGTCATCTACCAATCGGGAAAACTAAATATAGCAGATTCTCTGTCAAGATTGTGTAAACTAACCAACGAGGGGTCATTCGATAGAGAGACAGAAAGACACGTCTTCACCGTATTGGAGCGAAATACACCTAAGGCTATACGGACATCCCAAATAATAAAAGAAAGTGAAGTAGATCCAGAGATATCGGAAGTTGTAACCAAAAATAACAATAATTCGTGGGAAAATGCAAACAAAAACGTATACTTCCCATTTAGACTAGAATTAGCAACAATGGGCCCAGTCTTATTAAGAGGAAATAAAATTGTAATTCCACAGTCCTTACGGCGGCAGGTACTGGAATTAGCTCATGAAGGACACCCAGGAGAGTCTGTCATGAAAAGACGATTAAGAGCCAAAGTCTGGTGGCCACTAATTGACAGACAGGCTGAAAAATTTGTTAAACAATGCCGAGACTGCCTACTGGTCTCACAACCCAACAAACCCCCTCCAATGACGAGACATAAATTTCCGAACGGTCCATGGCAATGTCTGGCAATGGATCTGATGGGACCCCTGCCCAATAAGGACATGGTTTTGGTTATAATAGACTATTATTCAAGATATCAAGAAATTAAATTTCTAAAATCAACTACATCAACCGTCATAATCGATCAGTTATCAGAAATATTTTCAAGGCTAGGTATTCCCAAATCGATTAGAGCTGACAACGGAAGGCAATTTGTTAGCCAAGAATTTAAACAATACTGCAACGATAACAACATCAAACTCATTCAAACACCACCTTATTGGCCGCAAGCAAATGGGGAAGTCGAAAATATAAATAAATCAATCCTAAAACGTTTAAAAATCTGCTACACAAACAAGTCGGATTACCAAACCGAGTTACGAAAGTTCACGCTGATGTACAACGTTACTCCCCATGGAACTACAGGAAAAACGCCAACAGAATTGTTATTTAATCGAAATATTCGGGATAAAATCCCATCAGTAGCAGATCTTACCGGGGAGGACATTGATGAAGAAGCACGCGATAAAGATATAATAAATAAACAAAAGGGCAAGGAAAGGGAAGACAGAGCCAGAGGGGCTAAGGAGACTGATGTCAAACCCGGAGACCGAGTCTTAGCAAGAAACATGGTCATTCCTCATAAACTAACGACAAGGTTCAATAACGAAGAACTCGAAGTAATAGAAAGAAATGGGAACGAGTTAATATTGTCCGGGGACAATAGAGTCTCGAAACGTCATGTCACGCACGTCAAGAAACTTCTTCCCGAATCGGATCAGGATCTCCAAAATGAGTTGAGCGGCGTTACAACAAGGATGGCCGAAAGAAACAGCACGACAATGGAACAATCTTCCACAAATGGACAGCAATTGGACCAACCAGTGGAGGACCTAGTGAATACCAAGGTGACACCACTAAGACTGAGAAAAGAGGAGGGAATGTGGAAACCCGTGAATTAATCATACTTATACATACTTATACAATGTAGTTATATAAGACCAGTGAATCTGGAGATGTGTAATAAAGTTAAGTTAGTTAGTTGGTGTAGGCCGGCAAAGCCGGGTGTGAGTTGTTAGCAACATAATATAATATACTTTTGTGGAAAATACGTTAAGTGTTTTAATCGACAGACCAGGGTAGCACAGTTATGTTTCAAAATTTTTAACGTGGTGTGCGAGTGACGAGATATATCATTTGTCCATCTGATTTTATACAGGGTGAGTCACGACGGACGCGTCGGAGTTTTATGGCGAAACGCTTTATATTTTCCAATTTCTGTCACTGTTAGATTATGTAAGTCAATAAGGGCTACATTTTAAAAATATTTTCAAATATACAGGGTGCTCCAAAAAAGAGTGCCATATCAAAGTTATACTTTTTCTTATGGAACACCCTGTATATTTTTACATTTTTGGATTCCTCTTTAAATTTAATTTAAAAAATGTTAAAGGTCATATGGGTCTAAAGTCAATCGTTCTCGTGAAAATCGCATTTTCATGAAAATACAGTATTTTCAAAAATTTTCAACATTTAAAAACTTTGAGAAGTCTCAAGAAATTCGCTTGGAGATAAGATTGACAATAGATTATGTAACACTTTGCACCACCTACATTTTTAAAATATTATACAGGGCGTTTTTTACGCTTGGTCAAACTTGTGAAACTTTAAACATCGATAACTCATTTTTTTTAAATACAACCCCCTATATTTTTTTACACCGTCTTATAGAAAATTTAATTCTCTTTCGAAAACATTAATACTGTTTTATACCTAAAATTGATATTTTTCGAGATATCGCGATTTTATTGTTAATTATTAGGTCAAAGTAATATTTTCGAGTAGGCTATGAAGGTAATTTGAAACAATTGAACGAAAGAACAAGAAAGGTTTAGTTTTATCTTTTGCCTACGCATTTTTGACATTTTTTTTATAGTGAAGAGCAATCTCACGTTTAAATCGAGATTTCTTACAATTATTTATGCATTTATTTATTGGACCAGTATGATAAGATGATTACCTACTAAATCCTATAAACCATTTTTTTGTATGTTTATAATACGACACTCGGTTCTACCAAAATGTCTGCTTCCACGCATTTTGCAAACATTGTGTTTTATACATTGTGCACAATGTTTAATGTAAGTAAGTGTTTATGGTGTGTTAACTAAAATATAAATACACAGAAAATATTTCAAATTGGGGCCGTAGTAACTTTAATTGAACATTTATAAAAATATTTCTAGTGATAACTAAAATGTATGTAATAATAATTCAAAAACAAAATTTAACAGCCGATTACAATAAATGTTCAACATGACGACCATCCTCTTAAATACACATTGTGATCATCTTTTCAAGTGAACGCCTTACATTACGCAATATATTAGGAGTGATTGCTGATTGTCTCAAAAGTTTTTGAATTATTATTACATACATTTTAGTTATCACCAGCAGGCCCTGGCGGGCCTACTGGGGCGCCGATGGCGCCGTTCCGAGACCATAGAAATATCTGTATCCGGATTAACTCTTTTGCGTCCAAGTTCTATGCGTCAAAATAAAAACATCGATAAATCTCGAAGCGCTCAACGAAAACCGAGCCCGTATTATTTCCATTAATAGATAATAGACGACTCGCGTTGCATGCTCGGCGGAGGAGAGGCGAATACAATTCACTTTTATCGATCATAGACAATTCGCTATGCATGCTCGGCGGGGATAACGCAGGTACAATTCACTCCCGGGCCGCAAACGACTCCTTAGCTGCAAACTACACCCAAACCGCAAACGACTCCCGGGCCGCAAACGACTCCCAGGTCGCAAACGACTTCCGGGCCGCAAACGACTCCTGAGATGCAAACGACTCCCGGGCTGCAAACGACCCGCGCCGAAAACGACTCCCGGGCCGCAAACGACTCCCGGGCCGCAAACGGCTCCCAGGCCGCAAACGACGCCCGGGTCGCAAACGACTTCCTGGCTGCAAACGACTCTAGGGCCGCAAACGACTCCCGGGCTACAAACTACTTCCAAACCGCAAACGACTCCCGGGATACAAACGACTCGTGAGCCGCAAACGACTCCCGGGCCGCAAACGACTCCCGGGTAGCAAATTACTCCCGGGCTGCAAATTACTCCCGGGCCGCAAACGGCTCCCGGGCCGCAAACGACTCCCGGGTCGCAAACGACTTCCTGGCTGCAAACAACTCTCGGGCCGCAAACGACTCCCGGGTCGCAAACCACTCCCGGGCTACAAACTACTTCCAAACCGCAAATGACTCCCGGGATGCAAACGACTCGTAGGCCGCAAACGACTCGTAGGCCGCAAACGACTCCCGGGCCGCAAACGACTCCCAGGTCGCAAATGACTCCCGGGCTGCAAACTACTCCCGAGCCGCAAACGACTCCCGAGCTGCAAACTACTTCCAGTCCGCAAACTACTCCCGGGCTGCTAACGACTCCCAGGCCGCAAAGGACTCCCGGGTCGCAAACGACTCCCGGGCTACAAACTACTTCCAAACCGCAAATGACTCCAGGGATGCAAACCACTCGTAGGCCGCAAACGACTCCCGGGCCGCAAACGACTCCCAGGTAGCAAATGACTCCCGGGCTGCAAACTACTCCCGAGTCGCAAACGACTCCTGGGTCGCAAACGACTCCTGGACTGCAAACTACTCCTGGGCCGCAAACGACTCCCGAGCTGCAAACTACTTCCAGTCCGCAAACTACTCCCGGGCTGCTAACGACTCCCAGGCCGCAAACGACCCCCGGGTCGCAAATGACTCCCGGACTGCAAACTACTCCTGGGCCGCAAACGACTCCCGAGCTGCAAACTACTTCCAGTCCGCAAACTACTCCCGGGCTGCAAACGACTCCCGGGCCGCAAACACTTTCCGGGTGCAAACTCCTCCTGGGCCGCAAACTACTCCCGGGATGCATACGACTCCTGGGCCACAAACGACTTCCGGGCCGGAAACGACTCCTGGGCCGCAAACGACTCCCGAGCCGCAAACAATTCCCGGGCCGCAAACTACTCCCGGGCCGCAAACGCGCTCGGAGAAGGCAAACCGGTACAATTATCTTTAATCGGAAACAGACGCCTCGCGCTGCGCGCTCGGCGGGGGCTAAGCGCGTTAAGTTTTTTTTTATCGATTAGAGACGACTCATGATGCGCGCTCGGAGAAGACAAACGGGTACAACTCTCTTTTATCGCTGAATAGGAGCTAAGCGCGTTAAGTTTCTTTTATCGATCATAGACGACTCGCGCTGAGTGTTCGGAGAAGGCAAATGTGTACAATTATCTTTAATCTACACTCGGGCCGCAAACTACTCCCGGACCGCAAAAGACTCCCGGGCTGCAAACGATTCCAGGGCTGCAAACTACACTCGGCCCGCAAACGACTCACGGGCCGCAAACGAATCCCGGGCCTCAAACTACTCCCGGGCTGCAAACTACTTCCGGGCTGCAAACTACTTAAGAGCTGCAAACGACTCTCGGGTCGCAAACGACTCCCAGGCTGCAAACTACTGGGCTGCAAACTACTCCCGGGTTGCAAGCGACTTCCGGGCTGCAAACGACTCCCGGGCTGCAAACTACACACTGGCTGCAAACTACTTCCGGGTCGCAAACGACTCCAGAGCCCAAACTACTCCGATGCTGCAAACTACACCCGGGCCGCAAACGACTACCGGGCCGCAAACGACTCCGGGGCTGTAAACGACTCCCGGGACGCAAACTACTCCCGGGCCGCAAACGATACCGGGCCGCAAAAGACTCCCGGGCTGCAAACGACTCCCGAGTTGCAAACTACTCCCAGGCTGCAAACAACACTCGGGCCGCAAACTACTCCCAGGCCGCAAACCACTCCCGGGCCGCAAACTACTTACGGACTGCAAACGACTCCCGGGCTGCAAACTACTCCTGGGCTGCAAACAACACACGGGTTGCAAACTACTCCCAGGCCGCAAACCACTCCCGGGCCGCAAACGACACCCGGGCCGCTAACGACTCGCGGACCGCAAAAGACTCCCGGGCTGCAAACAACTCCCGGGCTGCAAACGACTCCCGGGCTGCAAACTACTCCCGGGCTGCAAATTACACTAGGGCCGCAAACTACTCCCGGGCCGCAAACTACTCCCGGGCCGCAAACTACTCCCAGCTGCAAACTACTCCCGGGCTGTAAACTACACTCGGGCCGCAAACGACTCTAGGGCCGCAAACGAATCCCGGGCCACAAATGACTTCCAGGCCGCAAACGACTTCCGGGCCGCAAACGACTTCCGGGCTGCAAACTACTCAAGAGCCGCAAACGACTCCCGGGTCGCAAACAACTCCCAGGCTGCAAGCGACTCCCGGGCGGCAAACGACTCCCGGGCCGCAAACAACTCTCGAGCCGCAAACTACTCCCGAACTGCAGACTACTCCGGGACTGCAAATTGCTCCCGGGTCGCAAACGACTCCCGGGCTGCACACTACTCCTGGGCTGCAAACTACACTCGGGCCGCAAACTACTCCCGGGCCGCAAACTACTCCCGGGCCGCACTAATGACTGACCCTGTATATTTGAAAATATTTTTTTTGGGTTCGGAAGATAAAACTGTATCAAATAGCGTTTGAATCAACTTTCTATCTCAAACCGTTAAGCGACAATCGCCTGATCCCGCACTAATGACACCCTGTATATTTGAAAATATTTTTATCGTGTTCGGAAGTTAAAACTGTATCAAAAAGCGTTTGAATCAACTTTCTATATGAAACCATTAAGCGACAATCGACTGATCCCGCACTTATGACTCACCCTGTATATTTAAAAATATTTTTATCGTTTTCGGAAGAAAAAACTGTATCAAATAGCGTTTGAATCAACTTTCTATCTCAAACTGTTAAACGACAATCGCCTGATCCCGCACTAATGACTCACCCTGTATATTTGAAAATATTTGTATCGGGTTCGGAAGAAAAAACTGTATCAAATAGCGTTTGAATCAACTTTTTATCTCAAACCGTTAAGCGACAATCGACCAATTCCGCACTAATGACTCACCCTGTATACGGCACTGCCAAATCTTTATCCGTTATGAGAGAAAATAATATATATTTTCGATGTTAAACATTTCAATAAACTTAACATAACATTTTTATTGACATTCATTTGCAAACACCCTGTATATTTTTCTCGCTGTATGAATAAGTGCAAAAATTAAATCATTCAAAGTCCGAGCAGCCGGTTCATCTGCCCGCACTACACTTATGTACACAAAGGATGTAATTACTGAGCGTACGATAAGAAATATAAACAAACATGCAATATTTGATTTATTTACAATAGTAGACTTGCAGAAAATTTTAAAAATACATTCAGAGGAATACGTTTTATTTAAAAAGTAGTACACATGCAGTTTCATTTTGTAGTAGGTTAATTAAAACAAAACATTTATTATGATAAGATTATTGACTGTTACGAAATACACAAAAGTTGTTTATTTATTTTAATAACGACATGCAAATATAATTCAGAGTATAATAATTGCTGTTGATTTGCGATTAACGATTTAATGAAATAAAAATGCAGACTTAATAGGTAAATAGGTACTTAATAGGTAAATACTTAACTTAACATGTAGGTTGCTGAGAAAGATGTATTTTTGCACAATATTTTACTGGAACGTGTGTACACTGTTTTTTTACAGATGGCTTATTGTTTTCCCATTTATAAACTAACCTATAATAACAATTCGCGCACCTCAGATAACAAAGCGAACAGAACTGGGCTAATCTTAAGTCGTGCTCTGTGATAAGGCATTTTTGGCGCGAAAATATTTGGGAATGAAAAATCGTGAAAACAGGAAAACGGATAATCAGATCAAACTGAAATTTTCAGGATACATTTTTCAACTACATTGGCACGATCCGTGTAAATTTGAAGACCCGGTGTCTTGACGCAAAGATAACGTCCACTCAGCCGGTTGCCGGTAGCTCACCGCGGCAGTTAGCGGGCATCGGGGGTACGAGGGGAAATTCACGTTTAGGGTGAAAACAAATAAACGGCTTATCAGATTCGGCTGAAACTTTGGAAAAACCTTATCCCGACATAAGCGCTCGAACCGCGAAAATTTAGTAACCGAACTAAGCTCCCCCGCGGCGCTACGAAGAACCAATATTCCCATAAGAGAAAAATTTTTCGGCGGTTTATCATTGATAACTTTTCAGTCTCGAAACGTACGGCAACCGGATATCGACAGGAAGCTGGTTCGTTCTTTCATACGTATTCTAAAACAAACCGGAAGTCCCTGCGTCGTGTTTTTCGATTTTTAATTCTCGATCGCGCAAAAGCGACCAACCGCTGTTAGTATATAGTAACTAGCGAACCCTTCGGGGTCCGCTAGACCCGCCTTGCGCGTAGAATTCTCTTTTTCGCGTAAAATTCTCTTTCCGAGTAGAAATCTCTGCTGCACGTATAATTCTTTTTCGCGCAGAATTTCGCTTGCGCAAAGAATAACATTTGTTAATTTCAAATTCGCTATAATCGCTACCGCAACGACCGTTGCCGCACGCATCTACCGTCGGACGGACAATTTCGCGGAAAATTATTTCCACATGCACCCGGATTCGAACCGCAGAAGCTTGCGTCGTGAGCGCACGTCGGACCGCCCGGCTATCACGGCGCGGATATCGAAATGACAGAAGTCAATTTATAGGTTATGCTGTCATTTTGCCATTTCTTGATTTCTAGGTTATGCAGTCAGTTTGACAGTGATGACATTATTCAATTTTTAGGTTATGCTGTCAGCCTGACGGTAGTGTCATTTTGACACAACTAAATGTCAAATTTTTGACGGCGTCATCGTATTTTCACATCCCACGGTCTTAATTCGACTCAAAACTTGTTTTTTTTGGTACGTATCTTTAGAGGAGAGCGAGACGAATCCGATTCGGTACGACGCGCGCGGCGGAAAGCCAATTTGGAGAAGGTCTGAGCGTTTTCGATTGAAATATCTTAGTAAAAAAATGCTTGAGTGCATGTTTATTCCTAAAATGATGCATTTAACTTTACTTATGACTACATTTTTTCCTTATGCGTTAACATTTATTATATTCTTCATTTTTATTTATTTCATTCAATTTTACAATTTTTGGTTGTTATAAGTCTGATGGTTTTAATTTTAAATAACATTTTAAAAACTGACAAAGTGCCATTATTTCTTTATCTATTTTAGCGCATGAAATCTCGCACTTAAATTTCATTTTGTGAAAGTCGATTGTTTAGTATTTATTATTATTATTATGTGTTTAGAGGTGTGATAAATTGTCTATTTAGTTTCAATAAAGTGCAATAGAAAATTGTATTTATGTTTTAATTCACATTAACACCTGGTAATCAGTAAATCATATCTATTGCATAAGAATTGTTGGAGCATGTTGTGATTTTTAATTTAAAAATAATCGAGGGTTTCTCCTAACTAATTTGTGAGTGTTTATTATGGTCTGTATTTTCTGAAAATGTTAAAGACACCATTAGTAATTAAAAGTTTTGAAAAATATTCCAACGGTATACCTTGTGTTGTACTAAATGTCTCTCGACAGCACCCATCCAAAAGCAATATTTTAACAACTCATTCGTTACCACAATTTTTTAAATTTCTATTCAAGTTCCCAACTGACCAAGTCCACTATACTTTATAAATTCATATTTGAGACCTAATAAATACGGCTTCCTTTAATTTTTATTGGATTTTTACAACCTAATGTTTTTCCAAATTCAACCATGCTTGGGCTTTTTTTTGTCGAATAATCTCACTACACTGCAGCAATGCGCACCCTAACCTATTTCAAATTCGCTATAATCGCTACCGCAACGACCGTTGCCGCACGCATGTACCGTCGGACAGACAATTTCGCGGAAAATTATTTCCACCCGCACCCGGATTCGAACCGCAGACGCTTTCGTCGTAACCGCCCGTCGGACCCGTCCGGCTATCACGGCGCGTTGCATGGATATCGAAATTCCATATATAATAATACAAAGTTGTCAAATTTTGACAGTGACTGAAGTCAATTTATAGGTTATGCTGTCATTTTGACATTTCTCGATTTCTAGGTTATGCAGTCAGTTTGACAGTGATGACATTATTCAATTTTTAGGTTATGCTGTCAGCCTGAAGGTAGTGTCATTTTGACACAATTAAATGTCAAATTTTTGACGGCGTCATCGTATTTTCACATCCCACGGTCTTAATTCGACTCGAAACTTGTTTTTTTTGGTACGTATCTTTAGAGGAGAGCGAGACGAATCCGATTCGGTACGACGCGCGCGGCGGAAAGCCAATTTGGAGAAGGTCTGAGCGTTTTCGATTGAAATATCTTAGTAAAAAAATGCTTGAGTGCATGTTTATTCCTAAAATGATGCATTTAACTTTACTTATGACTACATTTTTTCCTTATGCGTTAACATTTATTATATTCTTCATTTTTATTTATTTCATTCAATTTTACAATTTTTGGTTGTTACAAGTCTGATGGTTTTAATTTTAAATAACATTTTAAAAACTGACAAAGTGCCATTATTTCTTTATCTATTTTAGCGCATGAAATCTCGCACTTAAATTTCATTTTGTGAAAGTCGATTGTTTAGTATTTATTATTATTATTATGTGTTTAGAGGTGTGATAAATTGTCTATTTAGTTTCAATAAAGTGCAATAGAAAATTGTATTTATGTTTTAATTCACATTAACACCTGGTAATCAGTAAATCATATCTATTGCATAAGAATTGTTGGAGCATGTTGTGATTTTTAATTTAAAAATAATCGAGGGTTTCTCCTAACTAATTTGTGAGTGTTTATTATGGTCTGTATTTTCTGAAAATGTTAAAGACACCATTAGTAATTAAAAGTTTTGAAAAATATTCCAACGGTATACCTTGTGTTGTACTAAATGTCTCTCGACAGCACCCATCCAAAAGCAATATTTTAACCACTCATTCGTTGCCACAATTTTTTAAATTTCTATTCAAGTTCCCAACTGACCAAGTCCACTATACTTTATAAATTCATATTTGAGACCTAATAAATAGGGCTTCCTTTAATTTTTATTGGAGTTTTACTACCTAATGTTTTTCCAAATTCAACCATGCTTGGGCTTTTTTTTCGAATAATCTTACTACACTGCCGCAATGCGCACCCTAACCTATTTCAAATTCGCTATAATCGCTACCGCAACGACCGTTGCCGCACGCATGTACCGTCGGACGGACAATTTCGCGGAAAATTATTTCCACCCGCACCCGGATTCGAACCGCAGACGCTTGCGTCGTGAGCGCACGTCAGACCCGTCCGGCTATCACGGCGCGTTGCATGGATATCGAAATTCCATATATAATAATACAAAGTTGTCAAATTTTGACAGTGACTGAAGTCAATTTATAGGTTATGCTGTCATTTTGACATTTCTCGATTTCTAGGTTATGCAGTCAGTTTGACAGTGATGACATTATTCAATTTTTAGGTTATGCTGTCAGCCTGACGGTAGTGTCATTTTGACACAATTAAATGTCAAATTTTTGACGGCGTCATCGTATTTTCACATCCCACGGTCTTAATTCGACTCGAAACTTGTTTTTTTTGGTACGTATCTTTAGAGGAGAGCGAGACGAATCCGATTCGGTACGACGCGCGCGGCGGAAAGCCAATTTGGAGAAGGTCTGAGCGTTTTCGATTGAAATATCTTAGTAAAAAAATGCTTGAGTGCATGTTTATTCCTAAAATGATGCATTTAACTTTACTTATGACTACATTTTTTCCTTATGCTATAACATTTATTATATTCTTCATTTTTATTTATTTCAGTCAATTTTACAATTTTTGGTTGTTATAAGTCTGATGGTTTTAATTTTAAATAACATTTTAAAAACTGACAAAGTGCCATTATTTCTTTATCTATTTTAGCGCATGTAATCTCGCACTTAAATTTTATTTTGTGAAAGTCGATTGTTTAGTATTTATTATTATTATTATGATGTGTTTAGAGGTGTGATAAATTGTCTATTTAGTTTCAATAAAGTGCAATAGAAAATTGTATTTATGTTTTAATTCACATTAACACCTGGTAATCAGTAAATCATATCTATTGCATAAGAATTGTTGGAGCATGTTGTGATTTTTAATTTAAAAATAATCGAGGGTTTCTCCTAACTAATTTGTGAGTGTTTATTATGGTCTGTATTTTCTGAAAATGTTAAAGACACCATTAGTAATTAAAAGTTTTGAAAAATATTCCAACGGTATACCTTGTGTTGTACTAAATGTCTCTCGACAGCACCCATCCAAAAGCAATATTTTAACAACTCATTCGTTACCACAATTTTTTAAATTTCTATTCAAGTTCCCAACTGACCAAGTCCACTATACTTTATAAATTCATATTTGAGACCTAATAAATAGGGCTTCCTTTAATTTTTATTGGAGTTTTACTACCTAATGTTTTTACAAATTCAACCATGCTTGGGCTTTTTTTTTCGAATAATCTCACTACACTGCCGCAATGCGCACCCTAACCTATTTCAAATTCGCTATAATCGCTACCGCAACGACCGTTGCCGCACGCATGTACCGTCGGACGGACAATTTCGCGGAAAATTATTTCCACCCGCACCCGGATTCGAACCGCAGACGCTTGCGTCGTGAGCGCACGTCGGACCCGCCCGGCTATCATTTCTCGATTTCTAGGTTATGCAGTCAGTTTGACAATGATGACATTATTCAATTTTTAGGTTATGCTGTCGGCCTGACGGTAGTGTCATTTTGACACAACTAAACGTCAAATTTTTGAAGGCGTCATCGTATTTTCACATCCCACGGCCCCAATTCGACTCGAAACTGGGGTTTTTCGGTACGCATCTTTAGGGGAGAGCGAGACGAATCCGATTCGGTACGACGCGCGCGGCGGAAAGCCAATTTGGAGAAGGTCTGAGCGTTTTCGACGTTTTTCGTGAAAAACCGACATTTTTGCACGTTTCCCTTAATAACTATCCGAAACGATTTTCGAGGGGCTTCGTACGATTTCGTTACGAAAATTCGATCCTTTCTACGATTTTACGGCATTTTTTCGCGATTTTAGGAGCTCTCTGGGTATTTTTAATTGATTTTCGAAAATTCTGGAGAACGTCCGTTGTATTATAAGGACTAGCGAACCCTTCGGGGTCCGCTAGGCCCGCCTTGCGCGTAGAATTATCTTTTTCGCGTAAAATTCTCTTTCCGAGTAGAAATCTCTGCTGCACGTATAATTCTTTTTCGCGCAGAATTTTGCTTGCGCAAAGAATTACTGTTTTTAATTTCAAATTCGCTATAATCGCTACCGCAACGACCGTTGCCGCACGCATCTACCGTCGGACGGACAATTTCGCGGAAAATTATTTCCACATGCACCCGGATTCGATCCGCAGACGCTTGCGTCGTGAGCGCACGTCGGACAGCCCGGCTATCACGGCGCGTTGCATGGATATCGAAATGACAGAAGTCAATTTATAGGTTATGCTGTCATTTTGTCATTTCTTGATTTCTAGGTTATGCAGTCAGTTTGACAGTGATGACATTATTCAATTTTTAGGTTATGCTGTCAGCCTGACGGTAGTGTCATTTTGACACAACTAAATGTCAAATTTTTTACGCCATCATCGTATTTTCACATCCCACGGTCTTAATTCGACTCGAAACTTGTTTTTTTTTGTACGTATTTTTAGGGGAGAGCGAGACGAATCCGATTCGGTACGACGCGCGCGGCGGAAAGCCAATTTGGAGAAGGTCTGAGCGTTTTCGATGTTTTTTCGTGAAAAACCGACATTTTTGCACGTTTACCTTAATAACTATCTGAAACGATTTTCGAGGGGCTTCTTGCTATTTTATTATGAAAATTTTCTACGATTTTACGGCATTTTTTCGCGATTTTAGTTGTTAATAATTACCTGCTATAACACATTGCTGAAATTTGGTTCATATTTCTAATTTATAGTCGAACTTTTTAAGTTTGACAAGTAATTTTGTAAAATAATCGCTTTTAAATCCACAAGGTAAAAGTTTGGTTTATTTATAATATAAAAGCATTATAGTGGTAATGTATCGGATTCATTTGTAGATTATAAATCTTATTGAAATTTTAAAATATGCTGAGCGTATGATGATATTCTTTGTTAAAGTCTTCATTTCCTGGTTGTAATCTAAAAAGTATTGTTTTTAATAAACTTATTAATGTAGTTTATTTAATGTAAGAAGAAAAGTATTTTAATAACCTGATAATGTTATGATTTTTAATTTTAAAATAATCGAGGGTTTCTCCTAACTAATTTCTGAGTGTTTATTATGGTCTCTTTTTTCTGAAAATGTTAAAGACACCATTAGTAATTAAAAGTTTTGAAAAATATTCCAACGGTATACCTTGTGTTGTACTAAATGTCTCTCGACAGCACCCATCCAAAAGCAATATTTTAATAACTCATTCGTTACCACAATTTTTTTAATTTCTATTCAAGTTCCCAACTGACCAAGTCCACTATACTTTATAAATTCATATTTGAGACCTAATAAATACGGCTTCCTTTAATTTTTATTGGATTTTTACAACCTAATGTTTTTCCAAATTCAACCATGCTTGGGCTTTTTTTTGTCGAATAATCTCACTACACTGCCGCAATGCGCACCCTAACCTATTTCAAATTCGCTATAATCGCTACCGCAACGACCGTTGCCGCACGCATGTACCGTCGGACGGACAATTTCGCGGAAAATTATTTCCACCCGCACCCGGATTCGAACCGCAGACGCTTGCGTCGTGAGCGCCCGTCGGACCCGTCCGGCTATCACGGCGCGTTGCATGGATATCGAAATTCCATATATAATAATACAAAGTTGTCAAATTTTGACAGTGACAGAAGTCAATTTATAGGTTATGCTGTCATTTTGACATTTCTCGATTTCTAGGTTATGCAGTCAGTTTGACAGTGATGACATTATTCAATTTTTAGGTTATGCTGTCAGCCTGACGGTAGTGTCATTTTGACACAACTAAATGTCAAATTTTTGACGGCGTCATCGTATTTTCACATCCCACGGTCTTAATTCGACTCGAAACTTGTTTTTTTTGGTACGTATCTTTAGGGGAGAGCGAGACGAATCCGATTCGGTACGACGCGCGCGGCGGAAAGCCAATTTGGAGAAGGTCTGAGCGTTTTCGATTGAAATATCTTAGTAAAAAAATGCTTGAGTGCATGTTTATTCCTAAAATGATGCATTTAACTTTACTTAGGACTACATTTTTTCCTTATGCATTAACATTTATTATATTCTTCATTTTTATTTATTTCATTCAATTTTACAATTTTTGGTTGTTATAAGTCTGATGGTTTTAATTTTAAATAACATTTTAAAAACTGACAAAGTGCCATTATTTCTTTATCTATTTTAGCGCATGTAATCTCGCACTTAAATTTTATTTTGTGAAAGTCGATTGTTTAGTGTTTATTATTATTTTTATGTGTTTAGAGGTGTGATAAATTGTCTATTTAGTTTCAAAAAAGTGCAATAGAAAATTGTATTTGTTTTAATTCACATTAACACCTGGTAATCAGTAAATCATATCTATTGCATAAGAATTGTTGGAGCATGTTGTGATTTGTAATTTAAAAATAATCGAGGGTTTCTCCTAACTAATTTCTGAGTGTTTATTATGGTCTGTAATTTCTGAAAATGTTAAAGAAACCATTAGTAATTAAAAGTTTTGAAAAATATATTGTATTAAATGTCTCTCGACAGCACCCATCCAAAAGCAATATTTTAATAACTCATTCGTTACCACAATGTTTTTAATTTCTATTCAAGTTCCCAACTGACCAAGTCCACTCTACTTTATAAATTCATATTTAAGGCCTAATAAATACGGCTTCCTTTAATTTTTATTGGATTTTTACTACCTAATGTTTTTCCAAATTCAACCATGCTTGGGCTTTTTTTTGTCGAATAATCTCACTACACTGCCGCAATGCGCACCCTAACCTATTTCAAATTCGCTATAATCGCTACCGCAACGACCGTTGCCGCACGCATGTACCGTCGGACGGACAATTTCGCGGAAAATTATTTCCACCCGCACCCGGATTCGAACCGCAGACGCTTGCGTCGTGAGCGCACGTCGGACCCGTCCGGCTATCACGGCGCGTTGCATGGATATCGAAATTCCATATATAATAATACAAAGTTGTCAAATTTTGACAGTGACAGAAGTCAATTTATAGGTTACGCTGTCATTTTGACATTTCTCGATTTATAGGTTATGCGGTCAGTTTGACAGTGATGACATTATTCAATTTTTAGGTTATGCTGTCAGCCTGACGGTAGTGTCATTTTGACACAACTAAATGTCAAATTTTTGACGGCGTCATCGTATTTTCACATCCCACGGTCTTAATTCGACTCGAAACTTGGTTGTTTTGGTACGTATCTTTAGAGGAGAGCGAGACGAATCCGATTCGGTACGACGCGCGCGGTGGAAAGCCAATTTGGAGAAGGTCTGAGCGTTTTCGATTGAAATATCTTAGTAAAAAAATGCTTGAGTGCATGTTTATTCCTAAAATGATGCATTTAACTTTACTTATGACTACATTTTTTCCTTATGCGTTAGCATTTATTATATTCTTCATTTTTATTTATTTCATTCAATTTTACAATTTTTGGTTGTTATAAGTCTGATGGTTTTAATTTTAAATAACATTTTAAAAACTGACAAAGTGCCATTATTTCTTTATCTATTTTAGCGCATGAAATCTCGCACTTAAATTTCATTTTGTGAAAGTCGATTGTTTAGTATTTATTATTATTATTATTATGTGTTTAGAGGTGTGATAAATTGTCTATTTAGTTTCAATAAAGTGCAATAGAAAATTGTATTTATGTTTTAATTCACATTAACACCTGGTAATCAGTAAATCATATCTATTGCATAAGAATTGTTGGAGCATGTTGTGATTTTTAATTTAAAAATAATCGAGGGTTTCTCCTAACTAATTTGCGAGTGTTTAATATGGTCTGTATTTTCTGAAAATGTTAAAGACACCATTAGTAATTAACCCCTTACAGCATGACTTTTTAAATTTTCAAATAAAATTTTTTGAATGTGTACAATAAATATATTACAGAATGCTAAAAAAAATTTATTTTTATTTTAAGACGAAATTTTTTCTTTTTTCTGGTTTTTTTCTAATATGTAACACCATGCATATATACTACATACATATTTTTTATTCATAAAAATAAAATGATATGGCACAAGGGATTTAGACGTTATTACAGTAAAAAAAAGTTACACGTCGAATTTATAAAGTAAATAAATAAAATGTTATAACATAAATGTACCCAATTTGCATAAATGGCGGTAGTAGGGCTTTTGTTTTCGAATAATCTCACTACACTGCCGCAATGCGCACACTAACCTATTTCAAATTCGCTATAATCGCTACCGCAACGACCGTTGCCGCACTTTCCAAATTCAACCATGCTTGGGCTTTTTTTTTCGAATAATCTCACTACACTGCCGCAATGCGCACCCTAACCTATTTCAAATTCGTTATAATCGCTACCGCAACGACCGTTGCCGCACGCATGTACCGTCGGACGGACAATTTTCTCGGAAAATTATTTCCACCCGCACCCGGATTCGAACCGCAGACGCTTGCGTCGTGAGCGCACGTCGGACAGAAGTCAATTTATAGGTTATGCCGTCATTTGACATTTCTCGATTTCTAGGTTATGCAGTCAGAGTTTGACAGTGATGACATTATTCAATTTTTAGGCTGTCGGCCTGACGGTAGTGTCATTTTGACACAACTAAATGTCAAATTTTTGACAGCGTCATCGTATTTTCACA
Source organism: Elmis aenea (assembly GCA_947652605.1). Lineage (NCBI taxonomy): Eukaryota > Metazoa > Arthropoda > Insecta > Coleoptera > Elmidae > Elmis > Elmis aenea. Next base: position 27,821,310 of record OX393578.1, on the reverse strand, counting down.
TCCCACGGCCCCAATTCGACTCGAAACTTGCATGGATATCGAATTTCCATATATAATAATACAAAATTGTCAAATTTTGCCAGTGACAGAAGTCAATTTATAGGTTATGCTACCGCATCGACCTATGCTACCGCAACGACCTTTGCCGCACGCATGTACCGTCGGACGGACAATTTCGCGGAAAATTATTTCCACCCGCACCCGGATTCGAACCGCAGACGCTTGCGTCGTGAGCGACCGTCGGACCCGTCCGGCTATCACGGCGCGTTGCATGGATATCGAAATTTCATATATAATAATACAAAGTTGTCAAATTTTGACAGTGACAGAAGTCAATATATAGGTTATGCTGTCATTTTGACATTTCTCGATTTCTAGGTTATGCAGTCTGTTTGACAGTGATGACATTATTCAATTTTTAGGTTATGCTGTCAGCCTGACGGTAGTGTCATTTTGACACAACTAAATGTCAAATTTTTGACGGCGTCATCGTATTTTCACATCCCACGGTCTTAATTCGACTCGAAACTTGTTTTTTTTGGTACGTATCTTTAGGGGAGAGCGAGACGAATCCGATTCGGTACGACGCGCGCGGCGGAAAGCCAATTTGGAGAAGGTCTGAGCGTTTTCGATTGAAATATCTTAGTAAAAAAATGCTTGAGTGCATGTTTATTCCTAAAATGATGCATTTAACTTTACTTATGACTACATTTTTTCCTTATGCGTTAACATTTATTATATTCTTCATTTTTATTTATTTCATTCAATTTTACAATTTTTGGTTGTTATAAGTCTGATGGTTTTAATTTTAAATAACATTTTAAAAACTGACAAAGTGCCATTATTTCTTTATCTATTTTAGCGCATGAAATCTCGCACTTAAATTTTATTTTGTGAAAGTCGATTGTTTAGTATATTATTATTATTATGTGTTTAGAGGTGTGACAAATTGTCTATTTAGTTTCAAAAAAGTGCAATAGAAAATTGTATTTATAAATTTTTTCAATATGTAACACCATGCATATATACTACATACATAATTTTTATTCATAAAAATTAAATGATTTGGCACAAAGGATTAAGACGTTATTACAGTAAAAAAAAATTAAACGTCGAATTTATAAAGTAAATAAATAAAATGCAATAACATAAATTTACCCAATTTGCATAAATGGCGATAGTAGGGCTTTTTTTTTCGAATAATCTCACTACACTGCCGCAATGCGCACCCTAACCTATTTTAAATTCGCTATAATCGCTACCGCAACGACCGTTGCCGCACTTTCCAAATTCAACTATGCTTGGGCTTTTTTTTCGAATAATCTCACTACAGTGCCGTAATGCGCACCCTAACCTATTTTAAATTCGTTATAATCGCTACCGCAACGACCGTTGCCGCACGCATGTACCGTCGGACGGACATATTTCTCGGAAAATTATTTCCACCCGCACCCGGATTCGAACCGCAGACGCTTGCGTCGTGAGCGCACGTCGGACAGAAGTCAATTTATAGGTTATGCCGTCATTTTAACATTTCTCGATTTCTACGTTATGCAGTCAATTAGACAGTGATGACATTATTCAATTTTTAGGTTATGCTGTCGGCCTGACGGTAGTGTCATTTTGACACAACTAAATGTCAAATTTTTGACGGCGTCATCGTATTTTCACATCCCACGGCCCCAATTCGACTCGAAACTTGGGTTTTTCGGTACGCATCTTTAGGGGAGAGCGAGACGAATCCGATTCGGTACGACGCGCGCGGCGGAAAGCCAATTTTGAGAAGGTCTGAGCGTTTTCGACGTTTTTCGTGAAAAACCGACATTTTTGCACGTTTCCCTTAATAACTATCTGAAACGATTTTCGAGGGGCTTCGCACTATTTCGTTACGAAAATTCGATCCTTCCTACGATTTTACGGCATTTTTTCGCGATTTTAGGAGCGCTCTGGGTATTTTTAATTGATTTTCGAAAATTCTGGAGAACGTCCGTTGTATTATAAGGACTAGAAATATTTATAAATGTTCAATTAAAGTTACTACGGTCCCAATTTAAAATATTTTCTGTGTATTTGTATTTTGTATTTTAGTTAACACACCATAAACACTTACTTACATTAAACATTGTGCACACTATTTAAAACACACTGTTTAAAACACAGTTTTCAAAATGCGTGGAACCAGAATTTAAGCAAAGACATTTTGGTAGAACCGAGTGTCGTATTATAAACATACAAAAAAATGGTTTATAGGATTTAGTAGGTAAATCATCTTACCATACTGGTCCAATAAATAAATGCATAAATAATTGTAAGAAATCTCGATTTAAACGTGAGATTGCTCTTCACTATAAAAAAATGTCAAAAATGCGTAGGCAAAAGATAAAACTAAACCTTTCTTGTTCTTTCGTTCAATTGTTTCAAATTACCTTCATAGCCTACTCGAAAATATTACTTTGACCTAATAATTAACAATAAAATCGCGATATCTCGAAAAATATCAATTTTAGGTATAAAACAGTATTAATGTTTTCGAAAGAGAATTAAATTTTCTATAACACCGTGTAAAAAAATATAGGGGGTTGTATTTAAAAAAAATGAGTTATCGATGTTTAAAGTTTCACAAGTTTGACCAAGCGTAAAAAACGCCCTGTATAATATTTTAAAAATGTAGGTGGTGCAAAGTGTTACATAATCTATTGTCAATCTTATCTCCAAGCGAATTTCTTGAGACTTCTCAAAGTTTTTAAATGTTGAAAATTTTTGAAAATACTGTATTTTCATGAAAATGCGATTTTCACGAGAACGGTTGACTTTAGACCCATATGACCTTTAACATTTTTTAAATTAAATTTAAAGAGGAATCCAAAAATGTAAAAATATACAGGGTGTTCCATAAGAAAAAGTATAACTTTGATATGGCACTCTTTTTTGGAGCACCCTGTATATTTGAAAATATTTTTAAAATGTAGCCCTTATTGACTTACATAATCTAACAGTGACAGAAATTGGAAAATATAAAGCGTTTCGCCATAAAACTCCGACGCGTCCGTCGTGACTCACCCTGTATAGCGTAATAAAATCCTGAGCTTGTTTGAGTAGGCTGTCTGAAGATGACGTAAGGGCTCGATTAATTAGCAAATTTGCACATTTTACCAAACTAAATCCCAATTTAAGTGCCAATGATGGTGTAGCAAATCTTCCAGTTTCCTCATCAAAACCTGCCAGTACTTTGGTGCAGTCTACGACTAAATCAAAGTGAGCTGGGCACAATGCATCTGCCAGCCCACTTATTTCTGACTTTTTACATATTTCTTCCACAAGACGAGCCAGCTCTCTCATTTTTGTTGCGATATATGTTGCCAAATGTTTTTCGGTTAAATCGTTATGTCGTTGGCATAAACTGGAACCAAACCGCAAAATTAGCCAATCACTTCTAATTATCCTGAAAATATTGTCCTGAGTCATTCTTGACAGCACCCTATCTTTAAGAAGGGTCGATGCATCGGGAAGTATTGGCAAAAGATTATTGCTAATCCCTTGATATCGAGTCCATTTCTTCCTTGTCGTTCCACAATGTTTCATGTGTCTATAAAGTGAGACTCTCGTTACCCAAAGAAAACAATTAGAACATGGAACAAAATCGTCTGACGCTCTTATAAAGTCTGGTCTTCGACTAACAATCAAATTTCCCTCTCCACCACGTAACACGGCACAATTGTTCTTAAAATTCCCTCTTTTTCTAAGGTCTGCCAGGATTTGCAACCTCTTTGGATCACTCATTGACAATTTGGACATGTTAAGCACCATATTTTCATCCTTGTGTCTTCGTGTTAAATGTCTAGGTAACTGAAAAACAAGCTGTCCACAGTATAAGCAGCACTGCTTCTTATCGCGCTTTTTCTTTGGCAGTACCAATTTTGAAACGCAAGGTAATGTCGACTCTTCATCTGAAAAACGACAGCCATGCACAGATAAAAATAAAGTGGCTCGGCCATGTTGTTTATCAACAAAGCTCTTAATTATTTAAAAAAAAAAACAGACTTATTAGACAATTTGTAGAGAGTAACGGGACAGTGGTCATATAAACCCAATGACCACTGTCCCGTTACTCTCTACAAATTATTCTATGGTCGTCATTTTTGGTTAGACGATATTTGTTCAATAACCAAGCTAGCAAAATATGAAATAAACACACACCTGAATGTGAATATGTTGATTGGTCAGTTGGTACAATTTCAATGGTAACTGGTGACAAATTTTCACAAGGCTGACCTTCTGCGTTAATTGAACTGCTTGCCGAGATCAGGTCCTCGGTGCTTAAATCTGAAACTGTTAAACATACATGAAAAATGAAAAGTGTTGTTAAGCTAAACTCCAATTACCGTCTAATGTTGTGCCACTTGGGTTTTCTTCTACAAAAACATCGTCAAGTGGAGAATCATTGAAGGACCTCCTCGGATGACTGCAGTCGGACAAGGGACTGTCGTAATCGTTCCCGCTTACGAATAATCGTCGTGGCGGAAGACTTATTGTACGCGGACTCGAAACACTTGTTACACGATTATCGGCCACTTTCCAAGAAAGCCAATGCTCTTGCAACAAGAACGGGTGGTTCGGACTCGCGGCTAGTTCAGACGAGAAGGGGGTAGGTCCGAATTAGAAAGAAACTTAAAGACAGGAATAAGGGCGCCACACTATTTAATTTTGCAAGGTTTCAAATAGTAAAAAAACTGAGAAGGGAAATAAAGAACTCGTAGGCTTGAACGATATATGCCTTTAATAACACATAAACTTGACAAAGACAAACATATAATTAAATCAAATCAATCAAATAGGTTGCAATAAGTTTAAAGCACAACCAAAAATAAATCACATACCTCACCTAGGAGTGAGGGGGGACAAAATGATCATCTTAATGTTACTAACCAATAAATGTTCAGATAAAGTTAACAATCAACAATGCTCAAATTGAAATGATCGCACAATAGTGATCAACCAGTTAATTTAAACAGTAAGCAAATTAATAATTAATCTAACAACAAACATTAACAAAATAACGTCATAAGGGGGGGGGCGCAGTTAACCACAGGCGGTATAAATAACAAAGACGATACCTTATCAGAGTTTTCGGCGGCACGTGTCGTTCACTCGATATTAACGCTTAAACTTTTGCACTCGTAGCGAAGAATGGAGACGAGGAAATGGTGTTTGCAGCAACTGGAGTCACGCTGTACGTTTATTTGCTTGATTTTCTCCGGTGTAGCGAGCTTGTCGTATATCGGCAAAACAGCCCGGTTTATCCAATGAATCAACCTTAGCAACGATGCTCACTAACAACCTGCACTTGCGTTATGGTCCCAAAATTGGCATTAAAGCCGGCGTTTTCATAACGACGCCACCAATGGACCACAACCAAATTACATACGTAGAAAAACGCACCAACACCACTCGTCGACGCTTAACGGTCGGCTGTCAAGTCACACCTCCTTTCGGAAATCAAAAATCCAAATTTATAACGGCTATCGCGGCCGAAACCCAAACTAAAGTCACGATCGGCGCACTAAACTTTGATGTACCATGTCCGCCAAAAGTCACGTAACAAATCCCCCTCTAAGTAGTAAAGAAAAAAAGTCGCAGACTTTTTTTTTTCCTAGCACTAAACTAACGACACATTTTACTATAATGATACTACAAAATCCCTAACAGTTATAATGCTACAATAACCCTAACAATCATAATGCTACAATAACCCTAACAGTTAAACAAAAAAATAATAATTTTTAAAGCAAAATATAAAGAATATCTTCTAGATTGGGGATCAAAACTGACCGTCGCTAAAGATTACATAACAGCGCCGAAGATCAGGATTGTCTAATACCCAATATAGCAGAACGGTAACGAAATAAAAATTTAAGAAAAAAAAAGGATTCTCGAAAATAGTCCAACAAATGATAAGCAAATCACTAACATCACACGGGACTTAATTCCCACAAACACGCAAAAAAATTATTGCCTAAAAGAAAAGTATTAATAAAAAGAAACCAAAAGAAAGAACCGAAAGGTCCAAGAGGAACCAACGTAACCTACTAACACAGCGCCGATAAGGACACTGAACTGAGACTAAAGAGGTATAAACCAATCGGTTTATCCTCGAAACTGGTAAGCAATATACTAGCAGACTTTAGAAAAAGAAAAGCGCTGTCGTGATCCACCTGTCCAGGAGAGATCACACAGTGAAACCAAAAGACAGCAGTCATCCGTCACTCATCTACTCTGACAGAGGCGGCTCGGTCTGAGTCCAAAGAGTCGGGGTTCCGAGAACTGATCGCTTGTCGTCATGTTCGCATCTATCCATCATCAGTCATTTCCAGAAAGAAGAAAGTTCCAAAGAACGACAAAAGAAAAACAAAGCGAGTGTTTAGGGGGCTTTTACCCCTGGTAACCACACACCCTTGGCCAATTCTATATCCTGCACCAAGAAGGAGAGAAAGCGGGTGTTTAGGGGGCTTTTACCCCTGGTAACCACGCACCCTTGGCCAATTCTTCATCCTGAACCAAGAAGGAGAGAAAGGAGAAAGAAACAGAAAGTTACGAAACGTCAAATGGTGAAGCCGAGACATCGACCAAACACGAGCATAGAAACTGTCAGCCCAAAGAAAATCCCAGTAGGGAAAGCAACTAAGTAAAGAGAAAGTGGACCAACAAGTAACAGAAAATGTCGTATTAGTCTTCAGCAAGATATGGCTTCATATCTTGAACATGCCAGGTACCTACGTCTTTACCAGACTCGTCAGCTAACTGGTAAGTCCAAGGAGACACACGTTTCAGAACAGTAAAGGGACCAATAAATTTCGCAGCGAGTTTGGCGTTGATGTAAGCAGCGGCGTTGGACAAAGCAAAGTTTCTGCGCCACACAAGTGAGTTTACGGCAAACTCAACTGGGCGTCGACGAAGATTGTAACGTCGGCTAGCTTGTTCGTAAGCCTTGTTCAATCGATTCTTAATATCCAAACGCAGTTGTTCTATGCCTTTCGTTCGTAAGCCAGGTTCGTCAACAGTGCGATCAGGATCTTCAATCGGTTCATTGAGATCGGGTGGTCGTCCCATGTGATCTCCATATAGATGGTGCTCACGCCCGAAGTTAGCAAAGAAAGGAGAGTGACCAATTACTTCATGTTTGGACGTGCGAATAGCACACGCAACTTTTGGCAATAGCGAATCCCACTTTCGGTGGTTATCCGCAACATACGAAGAAAGCATAGTTTTTAGTACGCGGTTAATGCGTTCTGCAGGATTAGCTTGCGGATGGTAAGGAGCATTAAATAGAATTTTAGAACGATAGCGTTCACATAGAGAACCAAACCCTCTACTACGAAATTGTACACCATTATCACAGATAATGTATTGCGGTGTACCATAAACTAAAAAAATTTCATCTTCTACAGCGCGACAAACCGTAGCAGCTGTAGCACGACGAAGAGGAAAGAAGCAAGAGTATTTAGTAAAGCAATCAGCGACAACAAGAATAAAGGTATAGCCTTTAGGCGAACGAGGAAGAGGTCCTACAATATCGATGCAGAGGAACTGCCAAGGACGAGAAGGTTTAGCACGAGGTACCATAAAACCATACGGTTTCTTCTGTTCTACCTTATGTGCGGCACAAACTGCACATCTCCGGACATATCTAGCAACAGAGGATCTCATTTTAGGCCAATAGTACCGTGTGGCCAAACGCTCAAACGTTTTGAACACACCAGCGTGACCGGCAGTTGGTAAGTCATGGTTCTCATTGATGAGATCTCGACGAAGTTCCGTAGGAACAACAAACTTCCAGTTATCGCATTCTGGATCGAGCCCACGAATACGAGGAGAAGTATACTTAAAGATCTTACCATTGTCGACACGCCAAACAGGATATTTATCCGGGTTGGTTTCGATAGAGGCACGTAAGCGACAATACCACTCATCAGAAGTCTGAAATGGAGGAAGAATAATGGCAGGTTCCACGACATCAAGTTTAGGAACAGAACGAGACAAAGTATCTGGAACGACATGATCTTTGCCCTTGCGATGGACTATTGTGAAGTCGTACTGCTGGAGTCGTACGCTCCACCGAGCAAGGCGTCCAGAAGGATCCTTAAGATTATTAAGCCAAATCAAGGAGTGGTGGTCAGTGACCACAGTAAAGTGAGCACCTTCGATATATGGTCGGAATTTTTCTATGGCCCATACGACTGCGAGACATTCTTTTTCCGTGGTGCTATAATTACGCGCTGCTTTCTGCAACGAACAGCTAATGTAACTAACTGCATGTTCGCCGTCATCATGCGTTTGGGTCAAGATAGCACCTACACCATAATCTGAGGCATCAGTCTGAATAGTAAACTCCTTGTTAAAATCAGGACAGCTAAGAATTGGAGCAGCAATAAGAGCTTCCTTAATGGCCATAAAAGCTAGTTGACATTCGTCACTCCAAAGAAAGTTAGCATTCTTTTTAGTAAGAGAAGTAATAGGAGAAACAACGGTAGAGAAATTAGGAATAAAACGTCGGTACCACGATGCCATTCCTAGGACACGACGTACTTCAGTAATGGAAGTAGGAATAGGTAAGTTAAGAATAGCAGAAACCTTTTCTGGGTCCACATGTAAACCCTGTTTATCGACAACATAACCGAGATAGCGTAATTCGGGACGGCAAAAGTGACATTTATCTCGACGAACAGTAAGACCAGCGTCCACAAGTCGTTTGAAGACTTCCCGAAGGACGTCCAAGTGCTTATCAAAGTCATTCGTGACTATGACAATATCATCGAGATAGACAAAGACATGAGGTTCTAGGTCCGCGCCGATAACGCGGTCGATCAGCCGTTGCCACGTGGCTGGAGAATTATGTAACCCAAAGGGAAGGCGTCGGAACTGGAACAAACCTCTGTTTGGTACAGTAAAGGCAGTAATAGGTCTAGACTCAGCTTTAACAGGAATCTGCCTTGCGTCCAAGTGACTATGGTCTGTAATGGAAGCAATTTCTAGCTCTTTCCTATCGCTAAACGTCCATCCTCCATTACGGATATTGGGAATGATTCCCAATTTCTTCCAAAAGTCAACACCTAAGATAAGAGAATGAGGTAGCGAAGGTATAACTAAAATTTCTGTTAGGACAACGCGTTTCTCTACTACTACAGGAACGCAAAGTAATCCCAAAACGGAACAGGATACGCCATTAGCGACAGTACACTCAGGAATAGAAGAAGGCAACAAAGTTAAATCAAAAGACTTGAGTACGTCCCAACCGGAACGACCAAGTATAGTACGGGAAGCACCAGAGTCTAATAAACCTAGAAAAGTTTTCCCAAAAATCTCTACAGATAAGTATGGGCGCTCGTCACCTACAGAAGAAGCTAAAAGAAAATCTAAAGCGAATTTAGATCGAATGTCCAAGTCAGAAAAGGAATCCGAGATTGCAGTACTAGAAGAGAAAGGTGAGTCAGTCACTCGGGTCGACGACTCACAAGTTAGTTTTCCGAAGGCTTATTACTATTACATTTCGGACAAGTCCGAGTAGTGTGGTTCGGTTGGCCACACTTATAACAATGACGTTTCTGGGGTTGGGGACAAGAAGGAGAAACATGACCGGTTTTCCCACAATTCCAGCACGTCATGGAAGCGAAAGGTTTAGAAGAAGAAACAGGAACAGTATCAGAAGGTACCGTAGTCGAGGTAGAAAGAGACGCAATAGGTTTAGTACGTTTAAGAGAAGAAGGAACATCAACTTTATCGATACGTTGGCGAGAAGATCGTTGCGTACACGCTAAGTCAGGTTCTAGCAAAGGTTCGGGTCCAGATCGAGGTTCAAAACGTCGATTCCGAATCTCTGCATCCTCTAACGTGCGTAACAATGAAACGAGTTTAGTAAAGGTAGTCGGTTGTTGAAAAAGTAAGCTTTGCGAATATTTAGGACGTAGATTGCAAATAATACGATGAAGTTGTTCAGACTCAGAAGGAATGAAGGTCAATCTGCGAAATAAATTGCGCATAGCAGCAACAAATAAAGTTGGGCGTTCGGAAGATCCTTGTAAACGATTGTAGATTTCTTGTCTCAATCTCTCGTCATAATCTGATGGTAAAAATGCTTGACGAAGATTAATAACTAGAGAATTCCAGTCGCGAATATCCTCGCGCACTGAACGATACCATAAAAGAGCATCGCCTGCAAACAGGTCGATAGCCGAAGAAAATAATTGAAAGGTACTAACATTACGCGCTATTCTTAGTTCTTCAACACGTTCCAAGAAAGAGCTAACGGAAGCATCGCTTCGTCCACTAAACGTAATGCCCCATTTCGAGACAGGAACAAACTTTGCAGAAAATGTTTGAGAAACCGGAGGAACTAGAATATCGCCTTCGTCGGACGAGTCATCTGACGCATGTGTCACCGCATTACGAAGCGGAGTACTTGTGGTTGGTGGAACAGTCTGATCACGTAACGCGCGTTTGTAAGCGTTTTCGAACTGTGTTTTAAGCTCATGCGCACGCAGTCGAAGCGCATTAAGTTCACTTTTCATCTCGCCGGTAGTAGGGTTAGCGAGTTCAAGGCGTCGATCAGTATGTTTCATCAGCGCCGAAGTACGACGGAAACACGCAGCTTTCGTATCACCTTCAAAAGTTTGAAGTGCCGATTCTAATTCAATTAAATTTCTAGTGATAGCTAACTTATCATCGTTAAACTCAACCGTATAGGCAACTTGCGATAGCGATTTTTCTGAATACAATTTAAGCACGCCACGAACTGACTTTCTCATCTCGGCTACTGTAGCGGACGGAAAACCACGGCTCGTTAACTCATACGCGAGCTCACCTTGATTCAGAGAGTCAATAAAATCTTTCCAAATGCACAACGGTGCCATTGTATCTAGTCAAAATCAGTAAAGTATAACAAGTAATTGACTTTCCTTCGAGAAGGAAGAAAACACCCCAAAAAGAAAGAAAAGCAACTAAATAGCCTAAAAGAAAAATTATTTGGACTAAATTTTTGACCGAAACTGTACCTACGTATCAAGTCTGGTCGAAAAAGACTTCCAAAAACCTATAAAGCAATAAAAAAAAATTGGACAAAAATTTTGACTGGCTCTGTATATAGAAAATGTGCAAAATTGCGTAAATCCTTCTAAGGAATCTATAGAACCAATAAAAAGACAAAGTACCAAATTGTTGTTCAACCCTGTATATCAGAAATCCTAAAAACAAGTAGCAAAGTCGAAAACATGTAGCAGAGAGGTCAAAGCATAAAGAAGCGTAACGAAACTAGAATAAATGTATGCTTGCATTTATTAGGAACGCCTAGATATATGCAACACACGTAGCAAGATATAAAATTCTAGAAAAATTGCAAAAGAAAAATTTACAAAATAAAGGCAATTATCAAACAAGTCCCTAAATGAGTAAGTATAGTTACACAAAGCCAACAAGGTTTAGTTACACAAAGCCCCTAAGTTGGGCGGCAAATTTTGTTACACGATTATCGGCCACTTTCCAAGAAAGCCAATGCTCTTGCAACAAGAACGGGTGGTTCGGACTCGCGGCTAGTTCAGACGAGAAGGGGGTAGGTCCGAATTAGAAAGAAACTTAAAGACAGGAATAAGGGCGCCACACTATTTAATTTTGCAAGGTTTCAAATAGTAAAAAAACTGAGAAGGGAAATAAAGAACTCGTAGGCTTGAACGATATATGCCTTTAATAACACATAAACTTGACAAAGACAAACATATAATTAAATCAAATCAATCAAATAGGTTGCAATAAGTTTAAAGCACAACCAAAAATAAATCACATACCTCACCTAGGAGTGAGGGGGGACAAAATGATCATCTTAATGTTACTAACCAATAAATGTTCAGATAAAGTTAACAATCAACAATGCTCAAATTGAAATGATCGCACAATAGTGATCAACCAGTTAATTTAAACAGTAAGCAAATTAATAATTAATCTAACAACAAACATTAACAAAATAACGTCATAAGGGGGGGGGGCGCAGTTAACCACAGGCGGTATAAATAACAAAGACGATACCTTATCAGAGTTTTCGGCGGCACGTGTCGTTCACTCGATATTAACGCTTAAACTTTTGCACTCGTAGCGAAGAATGGAGACGAGGAAATGGTGTTTGCAGCAACTGGAGTCACGCTGTACGTTTATTTGCTTGATTTTCTCCGGTGTAGCGAGCTTGTCGTATATCGGCAAAACAGCCCGGTTTATCCAATGAATCAACCTTAGCAACGATGCTCACTAACAACCTGCACTTGCGTTATGGTCCCAAAATTGGCATTAAAGCCGGCGTTTTCATAACGACGCCACCAATGGACCACAACCAAATTACATACGTAGAAAAACGCACCAACACCACTCGTCGACGCTTAACGGTCGGCTGTCAAGTCACACCTCCTTTCGGAAATCAAAAATCCAAATTTACAACGGCTATCGCGGCCGAAACCCAAACTAAAGTCACGATCGGCGCACTAAACTTTGATGTACCATGTCCGCCAAAAGTCACGTAACACACTCAACACTCTGCAGTTGTAACGCTTTGGGGTAGATAGTGGACTTGATAATTTTACATTCTCATTCAAAGGTGTCGACGGTGTAGGCAAATGCCACTCATGTGTTACACTGCTTACGAGCTGATTCTCATTTGTTAACGAACTAGTAGAATTGAAGTAATTTTTTTCCGGTGCTGAAATAAACAAAACCGGCTTAAGTTTACTTTAACGGACTTTGTCAGAAACTGATAAAATTAAGTGGACTAATAAAACTGGACGTCCTGAGCTCAAATCTGTTAAAATTATTTGGCGCTCTCAATTACTTAGCGTAAAAATTCATTATAAAAGTTCCGTTTGACAGTTAGGTTAGGTTTTTTAATTCGAATTTTCTCATGTTAGGATGGCTAAATTGTCTGTGTAAAGTGTACAAATATGATTATAAGGCATACATGAAACTATATTTGTATTGATTTTGTGTTAAAATAAGCTAAAAATAACGTAAATCTTATAACATACCCAAACTCACAACTGTCATTTTTTGCCGTCTTGAACTACTATTTTCACCTTTCTTGACCTTTCTGAGTCGTAAGGTGGACTCATATAGATCTATAAGGATCAGATCAGTTTCAGTTGGAACTAAAATTTTAATTTTAAGCGACCGTAAATTTATTTTTTTAACAAATAACTTGTAATTTGAGAGTGGTAGTGTTAACGTGGGGGGTTTCTCTTTTTGTCCCCGTGTTTTATATACTTACTAAATCAACCTGAAACTACTTCAAAACTGTGGGTTTTGTTGCAAGGAAATCGCTTAATAAAATGATGTTTAGCTTAAAACTATTTATTGCTAATTTACTTACATATTATATACATCATTGGCTATATTCACACGTCACTACAAGACTTTACTCTTCTGCCGTCACTACAATAATCCTTTAATTTTTCTTTACTTTTCCTCATGATTTTTATGCTGAATCTACATAAATTACTGCGTTTCACCCGCGGAGTATATTCAGCCCCGCGCGGCTCATACATCTAATTTGCTGAATTAACGGAATACATAACACGCGAGAATTTGGAATATGAAACTAATAAACTGCGGAATGATGTTTTGTCTTTGGAATACAAAAATGTGCAACTGCAACATCACTTCCCTCTTTAAATAAGATAATTACTTGAAGAGTAATTATCGTCATAAATCATTAGCATAAGTAAAGCAACTCTAATCTGAAACTGATCAAACTACGAACTAAACAATTACCTAACTAACTTCAAAAAAATAAAACATTAATAAGAATTGAAATGAACTTAATACATAACTGTAACTGATTACAACACTTTTCTAATTTTGCTTTTTGCTCAATGGCTTACAAACTTTACTACGACGAGATGCCCTTGAAACTTGAGTACATTGCTGGTACTTGGCCGGTGTTGAGGCAGGTTGTGGTACAGAGCCTTACTTCCATACATCATGGTGCTGACCATGCATCCTTAGCTAGGTCGGCGTTACATGCTTGTTATCTATCTACTGCAAGCTACGTATTCTGCCATTGCTACCATGAACTACTCAGCTGTTGGTTATGGAAGGTCAGGGATATCCACGGTGCCTTTTTGTTGTGTTTTGGGTGAACATTTCACCTGAGCATCTGCGCCTTGGTTTGATTGCCTGAGAATTGCATATATTTAATTAAAAGTGTGTAACGAAACTACTTACTACTAACATAAAACTTTGAATACTTGTATACACAACAGTTAATACTACTTACTACTACTTAACTTAATCAAACTAAAATTCTTTTTGCCTATGTTGAGGTCTTGGTTCAGTGGTATCTGATGTAGAAGGCATGCTTTTATTTCCACTTTCTACATGTTCGATTGATTTTCTTAAATTAATGCATTTTCGCAAACCACAATAGTAAAATAATAAAACAATAATTCCTAAAGTAATTACTACCACTGTACCAAGACTCCATGACAAAATATGAAATTTCGATGAATTGGTATCACCCTCATCCAATTCATCAATCATCTTACCAATGTGTGTTAAAGGAATTTCTAAATTCTCAAATTTTGAAAAATGAGGCTTACTAAACAATGTATTAATTTTCTCAATCCAGGTGTTGTTCTCATGAATTTTTACAAACATATTCTTAAAAGACTGATCATTTGGTGGGAAATAAACTGAAGGAGCTGATAATACCTTTGTCCTATGGTGATTATAGGTCAAAAGTGTATTACCAGCAACTTTGATGTAACAACCTTTTGGAACCGTCAATATTCCCGTCTTACTAATTTCTTTCACATAACTGCAATTTTTGCAAATGTTATTAACTTTAACCATATTCTACTGAGATTTTGGACATTGTATGATATACATGAATGTTTTTCACATCTAATGGAATTTCAAACGTTGTATCTAAATTTAATTTTGGCAAAATTTCTAATAACAAAGCCGAAAATTTATTAGGTGGTAATAAATATGAACTAAGTTTGTTATCATTAGCCATATTTACACCAAATTACTACTTCAATGATGTCTGATCTTAATTTTGCAATTATTACTTCTACTAACCGTAAATTTGCTTTTAAATATCCCATTACTATCAACACTTCATTGAGATTTGCTTTTCTCAAATCGTCAAGAAGTGTCGCAATTACTTCGATTTTATGTGCCTACTGTTTTATGTGAAATTTGATCGTTGACGTTTTGCAAATCGTCATCGTCGGGTGTACCTACCAAAAATTTTACCAATTTACCACCTGCGTTTATCAAACCTCTACGAGACCTCGTGGGAATTGTGACGCTGATTTCTAAATTGGATATTTTTTCCACTATATCTTCCCCTTCCATCTCCACTAACTTCCACTCTTCTTGAAGAAGGTCTTTGCGAAACATTGCTACATCATGGGGGTATTTGGAACTATTGGCAAAAATTGCTGTCTGGCTTTTAGTTTATTGAACCATTCCTTTGCATCATGCTGCTGCTGTAACCTAATATTCCAAAGCGACCTACAAATCTAAAATCCAATTGTTTTTGCACCAAGTAACAAAAAAAGAACACTATATTCCTCTAATAATACTGTTACGACCTTCTTTACGTCTGAATTTAAATGATCTGTAAAAGCATTTTTCTATCTCTAATTCTGTTCTGCCAACTGTAAAAACTGATTTATCTACCATATCGTGTTCTGCCAAATCTGATTCTGCTTCTGATTCGATGTCCCCTACATCAATTAATTCTACTTTACCTACAACAGTTTTTGCCGGTATTTTTACCGAACCTTCTGAAATATTTACCAATCTGATTGGTACTTCCAAGCTACTACTACAACTGCTAACAAGTAAACGAGCTGACAAGACTCCGTTTACTCCTACATCTACGGGTTCAATTAACCCATCACCTGCAAAATATTTATTTTGCAAGCCTATGCACACGGCTTCACATCTAGCCGGCACTTCTAAATCTTCTTTAAGAGTGATAAAAATATTACCCTCTTCAACTACTCTACATGTTTCGTCCTTAGGCGAAACACTGCTACTGTCACTACTGTCTACTACTACTGGGGCATCTGAAATAATCGAATCAGAAACATCTACATTATTACAATTATGCAATTGCAATTTTTCTACTTTCGCATCTACTTTCGATAACAACGGAATTTTGTGATCATTTAATTCCAGAGTACGGTCCTGCAAATCTATTCGTGCTTTGTTTTCGAATAGGAAATCTAACCCTAACAGTCCGTCCGTGTCCAATGCTAAGTTATCATCACATACTACAAAATTATCTAAAAACTGCTGACCACATGTTTGTAACTTAACATCGGTGAACCCTACAATAGGCAATCCACGGCCTTCGATGCCATGAATGTGCTTATTCCTACCAAATTTTGAAATTGGTTTCCCCTCGACTACGTGTTTTTTACAAATTGAAACTTGAGCTCCAGTGTCCACTAAAAAATTACGTGAATTTTCACCTACATTGAACTTTGCGACACACGGGTAATAGTTCGCATCATCTACCATTGACACTGAAGCTGACGTTTGCAGTTTTGTTACAACTGGACTCTGCCGGCACGGGGTACTGCCGACAGGTCGTTGCCGTTTCCCTGTTGCTTACTTGGACAATTTTTTGCTATATGATCAGCTTTACCACAATTAAAACAAGAAAATGTTGGTTTAGATGGACAAAATTTCGCGATATGACCTACACTATTACACACAAAACAACGCGTTGCCTTTCTACCAAAATTTTGATTATTAGAATTAAGGGGACTGTTACCAGATTTGCCTTGTTCCTGTCGTCTATTGTACCACGGCGGTTGTTTTGTTTGTTGTGGAAACTGTTGTTGTTTTTGACTAAAACTGGTCCTCGGCGTCTGTCCACTTGCTGCAGATATTGCATGAACTGATGCAGTCCTATTTCCTAATAACTTTTCGACATTTTCTTCCTTCTTTGCAACTTCCACTGCCTCACTAAACGTTGATGCTGAGCTCGACAAAATTTTTCGTTGGAGATTTTTATTAACACCTGCACAAAATTGGGTAAACAAACTGTCCTGCAAAACTTCTAAGCGGATTTTATTTGCGGCTTCGTCGTTGGTAAGCTTAAGATTGGCCATGCCCGCCATTTTTAACCTGGTCTCATATTGTCGCACAGATTCACCAACCTTCTGAAAACAATTTGCGAATTTTTGTGCCGCTTGCACGGGGACGCTGGGCGGTGCAAATTCTTGAAGTAACTTTTGCCTAAAAGTAGCCCATACCTTAAGCGATTTCACCTCAGGATTAGCTCTTAACCATTCTTTTGCATAGTCGCGCATTCGCAACCTGGCTACAGCTACTCGTTCCGCGTCCGTCCATAATGCTAATTCCGCGATGTCGTCAATTGAATCTAAAAAGTCCCTTACCTTCTGTCCATCTGACGAACCAGTAAAAATGTCAATCGTACTCAATAAGCCACTTAAATTGGTTGTCGTCACTTCGCTTGCAGCACTTGATTGGCTTTCGTCCAACGGCATTTTTATTGAATACTCTACACTTAACTACCCACTAAAACTTTCTTCTAAATTAGCAGAAACAAAATTTTACTAAACGATTTTTTTCACGAATAAGTGTACTAAACACCTACACTTATTCTCTTGCAACAAATTTTCAAAAAAAAATTTAAAAATCGCGCACTCGCTGCCACCAGTGTTAACGTGGGGGGTTTCTGCTTTTTACCCCGGAGTTTTATATACTTACTAAATCAACCTGAAACTACTTCAAAACTGTGGGTTTTGTTGCAAGGAAATCGCTTAATAAAATGATGTTTAGCTTAAAACTATTTATTGCTAATTTACTTACATATTATATACATCATTGGCTATATTCACACGTCACTACAAGACTTTACTCTTCTGCCGTCACTACAATAATCCTTTAATTTTTCTTTACTTTTCCTCATGATTTTTATGCTGAATCTACATAAATTACTGCGTTTCACCCGCGGAGTATATTCAGCCCCGCGCGGCTCATACATCTAATTTGCTGAATTAACGGAATACATAACACGCGAGAATTTGGAATATGAAACTAATAAACTGCGGAATGATGTTTTGTCTTTGGAATACAAAAATGTGCAACTGCAACAGTAGTTAACAATGCTGGTTGATTAACCTTATTCGACTCTCTTGAATTTCTTTGAAAAACCACACTCATGAAACGTCATTTTCACAGACGTCATTTAATAAAATGAGGTTAATTAGAACATTACGAAGATAATCACAATATATTTATGGCGAACGAAATTTGGTGGCCACATTAGTTTAAAAATTAAATAGTGTACAGCTGCACATCATCTTATTCCAAATTTGTTTTATTTTAGCATTCCCCATTAATCTGCGTTAAAAACAAACTCTAACCAACCTCTAAGCTCACCCTCTGACCTCTGACGAAAGTAAACAGAATGCCGATGGAATAATAAGATCTATAAGGATTAGATTAGTTTCAGAAGGAACTAATATTTCAATTTTAAGCGACCATAATTTTTTTCCATTTACTTTTAATTTGGTAGTAGTAGTTAATAATGCCGGTAGATTAACATTATTTGATTATCACGTTAACTAAAGGAAGATCTAACACATCAGTTTTTGCCCAATAACCAACTGTGAACTTATATCTTCGCAATAAAATAAAAAAATTTAGTTACAATAAATAATTTTCAGTCAAAATGTGGGCAATGGAAAAGCAGTAACTACAATATGTTATTTGGTAATGGGCAACACAATTTCATAGGCGGTGTGTTTACTTTCGTCAGAGGCTCAGGTTAGAGGTCGGTAAAAGATTTTTTTAAAGCTGAATAATGGGGAACGCTAAAATAAAACCAGTTAAGAATAAAATGACATGCGCAACACTATTCTATTAACGTTCTGTTTATTTTAGTCAGAGGATAAGGTTAGAGGTCGGTAAAAGTTTTTTTTTAAAAGCTGAATAAAGGGGAACACTAAAACGAAACAAGTTACGAATAAGATGACGTGCGCAACACTATTCCATCGACATTCTGTTTATTTTCGTCAGAGGGTCAGGTTAGAGGTCAGTAAAAGTTTTTTCTTTTTAAGCTGAATAATGCTGTGCGCTAAAATAAGAGACGTGCAGCTGTGCGCAACTACTCCATCGGAATTCTGTACTTTCATCAGAGGGTCAGGTTAGAGGTCGGTAAGAGTTTTTTTTTAAAGCTGAATAATGGGGAACGCTAAAATAAGATGACGTGCAGCTGTGCGCAACACCATTCCATCGGAATTATGTTTACTTTCATCAGAGGGTCAGGTTAGAGGTCGGTAACGGTTTTTTTTTTAAAGCTGAATAATGGGGAACGCTAAAATAAGATGATGTGCAGCTGTGCGCAACACCATTCCATCGGCATTCTGTTTAATTTCATCAGAGGGTCAGGTTAGAGGTCGGTAAGAGTTTTTTTTAAAGCTAAATAATGGGGAACGCTAAAATAAGATGGTGCAGCTGTGCGCAACACCATTCCATCGGCATTCTGTTTACTTTCATCAGAGGGTCAAGTTAGAGGTCGGTAAGAGTTTTTTTTTAAAGCTAAATAATGGGGAACGCTAAAATAAGATGACGTGCAGCTGTGCGCAACACCATTCCATCGGCATTCTGTTTACTTTCATCAGAGGGTGAGGTTAGAGGTCGGTAAGAGTTTTTTTTTCAAGCTGAATGATGGGGAACGCTAAAATAAGATGATGTGCAGCTGTGCGCAACACCATTCCATCGGCATTCTGTTTACTTTCATCAGAGGGTGAGGTTAGAGGTCGGTAAGAGTTTTTTTTTAAAGCTGAATAATGGAGAACGCTAAAATAAGATGACGTGCATCTGTGCGCAACACCATTCCATCGGCATTCTGTTTACTTTCATCAGAAGGGCAGGTTAGAGGTCGGTAAAAGTTTTTTTTTAAAGCTGAATAATGGGGAACGCTAAAATAAGATGACGTGCAGCTGTGCGCAACACCATTCCATCGGAATTATGTTTACTTTCATCAGAGGGTGAGGTTAGAGGTCGGTAAGAGTTTTTTTTTAAAGCTGAATAATAGAGAACGCTTAAATAAGATGACGTGCATCTGTGCGCAACACCATTCCATCGGCATTCTGTTTACTTTCATCAGAAGGGCAGGTTAGAGGTCGGTAAGAGTTTTTTTTTAAAGCTGAATAATGGGGAACGCTAAAATAAGATGACGTGCAGCTGTGCGCAACACCATTCCATCGGCATTCTGTTTACTTTCATCAGAGGGTGAGGTTAGAGTTCGGTAAGAGTTTTTTTTTAAAGCTGAATAATGGAGAACGCTAAAATAAGATGACGTGCATCTGTGCGCAACACCATTCCATTGGCATTCTGTTTACTTTCATCAGCAGGGCAGGTTAGAGGTCGGTAAGAGTTTTTTTTTAAAGCTAAATAATGGGGAACGCTAAAATAAGATGACGTGCAGCTGTGCGCAACACCATTCCATCGGAATTATGTTTACTTTCATCAGAGGGTGAGGTTAGAGGTCGGTAAGAGTTTTTTTTTAAAGCTAAATAATGGGGAACGCTAAAATAAGATGATGTGCAGCTGTGCGCAACACCATTCCATCGGCATTCTGTTTAATTTCATCAGAGGGTCAGGTTAGAGGTCGGTAAGAGTTTTTTTTTAAAGCTAAATAATGGGGAACGCTAAAATAAGATGACGTGCAGCTGTGCGCAACACCATTCCATCGGCATTCTGTTAACTTTCATCAGAGGGTGAGGTTAGAGGTCGGTAAGTGTTTTTTTTTTAAGCTGAATGATGGGGAACGCTAAAATAAGATGATGTGCAGCTGTGCGCAACACCATTCCATCGGCATTCTGTTTACTTTCATCAGAGGGTTAGAGGTCGGTAAGAGTTTTTTTTTTAAAGCTGAATAATTGAGAACGCTAAAATAAGATGACGTGCATCTGTGCGCAACACCATTCCATCGGCATTCTGTTTACTTTCATTAGAAGGGCAGGTTAGAGGTCGGTGAGTTTTTTTTTAAAGCTGAATAATGGGGAACGCTAAAATAAGATGACGTGCAGCTGTGCGCAACACCATTCCATCGGAATTATGTTTACTTTCATCAGAGGGTGAGGTTAGAGGTCGGTTAGAGTTTTTTTTTAAAGCTGAATAATGGAGAACGCTAAAATAAGATGACGTGCATCTGTGCGCAACACCATTCCATCGGCATTCTGTTTACTTTCATCAGAGGGTGAGGTTAGAGGTCGGTAAGAGTTTTTTTTTAAAGCTGAATAATGGAGAACGCTAAAATAAGATGACGTGCATCTGTGCGCAACACCATTCCATCGGCATTCTGTTTACTTTCATCAGAAGGGCAGGTTAGAGGTCGGTAAGAGTTTTTTTTTAAAGCTGAGTAATGGGGAACGCTAAAATAAGATGACGTGCATCTGTGCGCAACACCATTCCATCGACATTCTGTTTACTTTCATCAGATGGTCAGGTTAGAGGTCGGTAAGAGTTTTTTTTTAAAGCTGAATAATGGGGAACGCTAAAATAAGATGACGTGCAGCTGTGCGCAACACCATTCCATCGGAATTATGTTTACTTTCATCAGAGGGTCAGGTTAGAGGTCGGTAACGGTTTTTTTTTTAAAGCTGAGTAATGGGGAACGCTAAAATAAGATGACGTGCATCTGTGCGCAACACCATTCCATCGACATTCTGTTTACTTTTATCAGATGGTCAGGTTAGAGGTCGGTAAGAGTTTTTTTTTAAAGCTGAATAATGGGGAACGCTAAAATAAGATGACGTGCAGCTGTGCGCAACACCATTCCATCGGCATTCTGTTTACTTTCATCAGAGGGTCAGGTTAGAGTTCGGTAAGAGTTTGTTTTTAAAGCTAAATAATGGGGAACGCTAAAATAAGATGACGTGCAGCTGTGCGCAACACCATTCCATCGGCATTCTGTTTACTTTCATCAGAGGGTGAGGTTAGAGGTCGGTAAGAGTTTTTTTTTAAAGCTGAATAATGGGGAACGCTAAAATAAGATGACGTACAGCTGTGCGCAACACTATTTCATCGGCATTCTGTTTACTGTCATCAGGGGGTCAGGTTAGCGGTCGGTAAGTTTTTTTTTTAAGGCTGAATAATGGGGAACGCTAATATAAGATGACGTGCAGCTGTGCGCAACACCATTCCATCGGCATTCTGTTAACTGTCATCAGAGGGTCAGGTTAGAGGTCGGTAAGAGTTTTTTTTTTAAAGCTGATTAATGGGGAACGCTAAAATTAGATGACGTGCCGCTGTGCGCAACACTATTCCATCGGCATTGTGTTTTCTTTCATCAGAGGGTCAGATTATAGGTCGTGTAAGGTGTCGTAGACACTAGGTAAAATGTACAGAGTATGTGACAAGCAGAATAAAGTTATGTTAAATCACGTTTATGTATTATTTGTTAAAGTAAGATACATAACAATGACGTAAACAGACGGCATTTCATTAAAAAAAATATACTCTAAACATACTTCAATTTATAAATTTTAGTTAAAGCAGCTTTCGAGAAAAATTTTGAAAACTTTTTAAATAATTTCGTAGTTTTAAATTTTTTCGAAAAGTTATTAAAGGTTTTTTATAGACCTTAGCATAGACTACAATCCTACATAAACAAAATATTTTTATCTATTAAGGTTTGTATGTAATTTAGGATTACCGTTACAGCTTAAACACCTTGTATATTAGTTAATACATATTTAAAAAAATAAATAAACGCACGCACTTTGTAATATAATCTCTCTATCGACAACTTATGTCAAAAATTTTCAATTTTAACGTCTGGAACATACACACACGCGCGTACACACAGTTGATTATTGGGTAAAAACTGAAGTGATAGATGTTGCTTTAATGAAAGTGATAATCGAATCATACGTTAAAAGTTAAAAAAATAAATTTACGGTCGCTTAAAATTAAAATTTTAGTTCCAACTGAAACTGATCTGATCCTTATAGATCTATATGAGTCCACCTTACGACTCAGAAAGGTCAAGAAAGGTGAAAATAGTAGTTCAAGACGGCAAAAAATGACAGTTGTGAGTTTGGGTATGTTATAAGATTTACGTTATTTTTAGCTTATTTTAACACAAAATCAATACAAATATAGTTTCATGTATGCCTTATAATCATATTTGTACACTTTACACAGACAATTTAGCCATCCTAACATGAGAAAATTCGAATTAAAAAACCTAACCTAACTGTCAAACGGAACTTTTATAATGAATTTTTACGCTAAGTAATTGAGAGCGCCAAATAATTTTAACAGATTTGAGCTCAAGACGTCTAGTTTTATTAGTCTACTTAATTTTATCAATTTCTGACAAAGTCCGTTAAAGTAAACTTGTTCCACAAAACCTTTTAAGTGATTTATTCATTAAACTACATTTTCCAGTACTTACATGTGTGGGACAGATTAGCTTGAGAATTTTTCAATAACTGCCTTCTCAAAGTCGATACTTCCAATTTATTGCCGCTTCCTACAATTATAGCTGGATACCATGCCTTGTCAAAATATCTAACCAACTTTATATCGTCGTCTTTCGTGTTTCGTATATCAAATGATTTGCAACAGTAAAGCACGTCGTCCTCGATGTACCGTACTAATTGGTAAGTCATAACGAAAGTGAATTAGGTACGTCGTGTGAGTTGAATCGTTCTGAATATATTTAAAATGTAAACTCTCGAAGAAAGATAAACGTCGCCCGCCTCGCAATAACAAAATATGCTCGCTAGCAACGCAAAATTGGAGACACTCCAACATACAGAACCGTTCACATGAACAATACAGGTGTTTGTGCCGAACTAAACAGACCTAGTTTAAAAAAGTATAATCGAAAATCCCTAAGAAAAATAACCATCGCCCGCCTCGCAATAACAAAATACGCTCGCTAGCAACGCCAAAATTATGCCGAAAA
The DNA here is from genome assembly GCA_947652605.1 of Elmis aenea. Lineage (NCBI taxonomy): Eukaryota > Metazoa > Arthropoda > Insecta > Coleoptera > Elmidae > Elmis > Elmis aenea. The sequence continues at coordinate 27,797,312 of OX393578.1, read as the reverse complement.
TACTTTAGTAAACGTCAATATACGTTCTTCACAGACAGCACACCGTTTCTTATCGGCTACCGAACTTTCGACACATGCCAAATAATAGAGATGGTTGCATTGGGTCCGTCTTGCGTTATCCCTCGTCAGAATCTCTTCGCAGAAGTTACATGTGTGGTGGCGTACGTCACCTGAAAATAAAAATACAAGTTTAGGAATGTAATCGTTCGCGTACGGGCCCCCCAGTACTTTTTGAAATGAATAAATACTTTGAACATGTGTAGAATTGAGTGGGTGGTTTTCGGGTTGTGCCGTGTGGAATTATTAATGCTTGACGTTTCGTCGTCCATGCTGACGACTTCTTCAGAAGGGGTCTGACTGCTGTTGTCGTGATTTGCTCCGCGTTATATAGCGATGGGTCGCTACGCTCGGTTGCGTCTTGTCTCGGGTCGGTGATCGTGGATCGTCGCGCTTGGTTTGTTCTTTAGAGCCAGTTGGATCTGGGTTGTCGTTCTGTGGCTTCTTGTGTAAAGCTAACCGCCAGGTGTTGCTCAATCGGTAGCCATCTTCTCGATTAAAGTTGTTAGGGTTTTTCATAATCTCGATGGACTCCCTGATGACTCTTTGATAGTAGAAGTCGTTTCTAGCCAATATTTGCACGTTGTTGTAGTCTATTGCATGGTCTATTGCATGGTCTGCTGGTTGCAGTACATGTTCTGCTACCGCCGATCTGGTTATGTGGCCAAGTCTGCAATCTCTTTGATGTTCTTTGACTCTGCTTGCGATGCTTCTGCCTGTTTGGCCGATGTAGCTTTTTCCGCAGTTGCATTGAAGTTAATATATGCCTTTCACTTGTAGTTTGGGTAGCGTGTCTTTGTTGGACGGGAGCGCTGTTCTGAAGTACTGGCGACAAGCTTGATTATTTTCAACTAGAGGATAGGCAACTTGGGGTCTCGCAGAAATCCTTAAGATCTCCTCTTTCAGAAACGTGTTGTTTAAAGACACCACGCTATTTCGGTCTGTCGGTATTGTGAACAAATGCACAAAGGGACACTGTTCCCTAATGCGGCAAAACCCTTGAAGAACAAAGGAATTACACAGTAATACTGAGTGTGAATAACAGCAATGTCGTCGAAAGCAAAATCCTTTAAAATAATCAAAGCACATTCTAACCATATTAACACAAAGGGTACAACGCATTTATACTGGTAAGAACAACGTGCGTATGACGAATGTTCTACCCACTAACAAAGATAATAATTAGCAAGGTTGCCACGCGCAGCAAACCCGTTTGGCAACATGGGGCAAAAATACAGAAATGGCTGCCACGAAGAAATTTATGTAATGTAACTAAGATATCGTACACAAAACGATACAAAACATATTTTTGCAAAAACGCTAGATTCGTACGAGTGGCAAAATCAATAACATGAATTTATGTTTTTATGGCTGCTAAATTTAAAATGTACTTACAATTGATCTCAAAAACAAAATTTACGTATTTACTTAGGCTCACGCCACAAAGACAACACACTACATTTATTCCTGGATAAAGGCGCGAGTTTTCTCGTAACGTTAAAGGCTGCGTGTACTGTGTACTCAGGACCGGCGCCAAGTTTTTTTAGACCCTGCACCAACTTTCATTAAAACATTTTCTTTTTTTAACCTATAATAAAACACTTCCAAATTTATAGCAGACTTATTCAAGGATGCAATATCAATAATGAATAAAATTGAAAAATTTCCTTTATGTTGGGTTCCAAAAAATCGAGAAAAGCCTAGTTATTCACAAAGTGCATTACTAAATTTATTTTAGTTATAACAGAGCAGTGGGCCGGCAACAAAATAGTCGGGGACAACCATTCAATCTTAAAATTTGGCTATCAAATAAGGGTACCTTTTTATTTCGTCTGTCGCTGCATTGTATTATCTTCCTTTTTATTACTTATTTAAATGTGTAAAAACATTACTTTAATTTACTCATCAAATCAATGGTAAAGGTCAATTAAAAATATGATTTCTAACAGAAAACGAACAGTATTTGTGATCCAGTGGCGACAGACACCACTGGCTTTCACAAAATAGAAAAGTACCCAAATACTACTACAAAAAAAAATTGTACTTACGAAGTTCTACGTCAGAAGGACAGGCGTTCCCAGTGCTCGGCATTGGGGGCATTCTGTGCGACCAAAAGAAAACAATTCCAACTGGTCACTACATTCCGAACATATGATGTGAGAACAGGAGTCAAAAGCGGTCATACACGATTTTGATATCGACGCATAGCAAACAGGACAGCGAAACGGCACAACGTCCGTTACTGTCTTGTGTTCAAATTTGCAGTTGGCCCTGCGGCAATTTCCGTTCAAATAATCCCTGCAAAAAACCTTGCCTTGGCATGTCCTTCGGACTTCACAGACAAACCTGGTCGACATACCCCCAACTACCTCGTACTGCCGTTGTTCTTCGTGTGTCACGTGCAAAAATTTGCACTTCTCACGTGCGCATGTCCATAGCTTTTGAAAATCATGGCAATATTTAAAAGTATGCAAAAACTTGCAATCATCGCGGCAACATTTGCTGTTTAAAAAGTCTAGACACTGGGGTCTGGAAAAAAAAACAATGGCAAATGAACAACAAATTTACATTTGTAAAACGTAATTACTTTTCTTTTGCAATTTCTAATGTAAAAACGTGGTAATAATGATAAATAAGTAAAGTAGGTAATAAAATAATGCTGTTTTTGTTGTTTACTATCCCAGGCATTATTTGACAACCAACTTACATACAACGATATTCTTGGAACACAAATACGTCATTGTGCCTATATTAAGTGGTTGGCGACTTCGCTCAAACATGCTGAGATTACGCCCATGGCGGCCATTACAATAGATAATGAAATGAAAAGTGCAAATGAAAACATATTACAATATTGTTACAAGCTATATAGGTTTTGTAAATTAAATTTACACGATTAACTAATTATTGTACCTACCTCTTGCGTTCTATCACGAAAATCTGAAAAACTTGTTGAAAAACCACAGGGCGTGACAGTCTTGAAGCTTCCACTGATAAACTACCACAAAAGTCAAGTACACTGTACACTCAAAATGAGTTCACCACCAAACTGAAAAATACCCCTAAACCGGTTAACGTGCCCCACACTAGTAAACGATATAAGATATACTATAATATATACTGTTTTCAGCCGACAACAGCGATCAAAAACAAGAGATTAAAGTTACTTGTTAGTAAGGTGTACGTATTATTTCTTATCCAAGTATAGGCATGCGCAGTAAACTTTCGCCTGGCAATTTTTACGATTATAATACAAGTTTCGTTAAAAATGTTTATAATTTCATTATTCTGTTTAATTACTAGATATAAAATAAAATGTATTACTTGGCTCAATAAATACTGACAAAAACACTGACCTTAGAACTGTAACTATTATCACATGCAATAGTTAAGAAATCTAATGAGGATAGGATATTAATACCGTACTGAATTTAACAAGAAATTCCCGTGGTAATGTTACTGCATAAGTTATTCAGAAATACATAATTATACTTTAAATTATTTGCTACATTGCTGATTGACTTTTGTAATTAAAATTTAACTTGGGGTCAATGCTATACAGGGTCCGCCTAAAGTCTTGCACCAACTGATATATTATCAAAACGAATGCGATTTAAGAAACGAAAATGCAGGATTGTCAATAACAACTCTTAGCCCATAATTTGAGGATATTTTCGAAATTTTAGTAGTCGTTGTTTCCACGTGGTGGCGCCACATGTGTTTTTTTTTTAATGGCAACATGGATCATGATGGGTATCATTGGATAGCTAATTTTTTTGTGCATATGACAGTCTATCACAAGTGGGTTGTTGCATTACAAAATTTTAAAGAAAAATCGAAAAATCGAAAAACTAATTTCTATTTATTCGCTTTTTTACTATGGTAACGGTAACAAACTCATTGGTTTCCATAGCAACTTATTTTAGTTGTATGTCTGTCAGTTTAAATGTCACATGTTTAATACCTATTATTAAAACGTCGAGTTTAAAAAATGAATTTGAGTGAAACGGAAAGAATAGAAATATTAATTATGGTCGGTTATAGAGATCGAAAGAGAACCTGTTTAATAATACTCATCCGGATAGAGTTCTTATCAATAGGTCCACGGTAACTAGAACTGTCCAAACATGTGAACACACTGAACATGTGATGATAACGATGATAAGGCCTTAAATGTTTATCACAAATGGACTGTCGCATAACAAAATTTAAAAAAAAATCGAATAGTCGAATCACAAATTTTTATTAGTGTTTTACACTCTTAAAACAGAAAAATAAACTATATTAAAATTAAAGAAGGTGTTCAAATTGTTCTCCATTAACTATCTGACAATGGGAAATTCTATTAATAAAACTATTTAACGCATTATGCAACCATTGATGAGGAATGCGTGCAGTCTCGTTTTGTATTCTAACTTTCAAATCGTCTACTGTCGCTGGCCTATTTACATAAACAACGCTCTTCAAATGCCCCCATAAAAAATAGTCCAAAGGCGTCAAATCCGGGGAGCGAGGTGGCCACTCAATGCGCCCTCTTCGTCCAATCCATCGTCCAGGGAAAGCTGTATTCAAATATTGGCGGACTTCTCGACCAAAATGTGCGGGTGCACCATCTTGCTGGAACCAAACATCTGGATGGATGAGATCATTATTTTGTGGATCTGGTCGGAGATCTTTTATTCGTGGAACGATTTGTTCACGTAACATTCTCAGGTACTTCTCAGCTGTTAGTGTTCCATCTATGAATAAAGGGCCTATTATATTTCGACCCAGTATCCCGCACCACACATTTACTTTCTGTGGGTATTGTGAGTGAAATTCATATTTTATGTGTGGATTGACTTCATGCCAATATCTGCAATTGTGTCTGTTCACAGACCCGCTCAACATAAATGTGGCTTCATCTGAAAACACAATGTTTTTGATAAAATCGGGATTATTATTTATTTGCCCATCCATTGTTTCAGCAAAGTCTATTCTTCTGTCAAAATCATCTTCAGATAATTCCTGGACTAGATGAACTTTGTATGGTTTAAGTTTTTCTTTCTTCAGTATCCTTCTCACTGATGTTTCAGACATATTATGATCAGCAGCCAGCTGACTTAAAGAATTCTGCGGTTTTTCAGCCACGTCCAGTAAAACATTTAAGGCCTTTTCATCGCTTGTTGTCGTCTTGGGTCGACCTGAAGATTTACGATTTTTCACATGTTTAGTGTGTTCAAATCTTTGGACAGTTCTAGATACCGTGGACCTATTAATAGGAACTCTATCTGGATGAGTATCGTTAAACAAGTTACACGCTTCCGTGTGAGTCCTCTTTCGATCTCCATAACCGACCATAATTAAAATTTCTATTCTTTCGGTTTCACTTAAATTCATTTTTAAAACTCACCGTTTTAATAATAGGTATTAAACATGTGACATTTAAACTGACAGACATACAACTAAAATAAGTTGCTATGAAAACCAATGAGTTTGTTACCGTTACCATAGTAAAAAAGCGAATAAATAGAAATTAGTTTTTCGATTTTTCGATTTTTCGATTTTTCTTTAAAATTTTGTAATGCAACAACCCACTTGTGATAGACTGTCATATGCACAAAAAAATTAGCTATCCAATGATACCCATCATGACCCATGTTGCCATTAAAAAAAAACACATGTGGCGCCACCACGTGGAAACAAAGACTACTAAAATTTCGAAAATATCCTCAAATTATGAGCTAAGAGTTGTTATTGACAACCCTGCATTTTCGTTTCTTAAATCGCATTCGTTTTGATAATATATCAGTTGGTGCAAGACTTTAGGCGGACCCTGTATAATCCAGGGTTCGAAAATATTTATATGTATTTAAAGTGGATGGTTGACGAAGTGTCATTAAAGTTAATGAGCTTATTGTATTTTTTTTTTTTTATTATTGTTAATCTGCAGGTTCTGTTATATTCCCCGATTTGACATGTTAGGCTAATGGCTAATGGGATTTATAATAAACAGGGCTGCATGCTTAGCTGGTTATGCATTTTCATTTAAATTGTAGCAGAGGACAATAAGTTCCAAAATGGTACCATCCTTCCAAAAGGGGGACGTCTGTTTGCATTAATTTATTTGCTACTTGCTATTAGGTTGATACTACCTAAACATTATAATATGTCCAAATAAGCGAAGTTTGTGTATAAAAAACTATTAAAATAATCGAACTAATATTTATGCGTATGAAGTATCGACTAATCTTCATTAGTTACCTACGTAAAAATGCACTCAAAAAATGTACAACAATTTGAGGGTCTACTTTACACACTTGTTCATTCATGCATTATTATAAGACATAAAATGTGCTAATCCTTAAATTTATTATTTTTTTTGTCCCTACCAATTAAAAATCTCTACATATTAAGTGTACACAAAACCTGACAGAATTTACTGGATTCAAATCAAACCAGGATTGTTTTTTATGGTTTATCAAGTATTTTGCAAACAGTTTTTGAGGTTATGTAACCCAAGGGCTTCTATTTCTTGCAGCAAACGACGAGTATCGACCTATAGGAACATAGTGCGACCGTCTACTAATGTTATAACTTATAAGCTAACTTTAGTGTAAATTTGAAGGTGGCAGGGTCTTTTGTTAAAATTGGGCTTTCGTCTCCGGGGGTGGCCAATATTGTTTTAACATGATAGGAATATGGAGGCTGTGAATTTATAGTTACCCTGCAAAACTGGAGGTTTTAACTTTTTTTTTAAGGAAGATATTTAATATTGCCAATTTTTATTGCGAAAGTAACGCGGGTTATTTATACATATGTAAGATGGTTTAACTGATTTTATTCTATAAAAGGTAAAACATCATTAACACAAATAGATAATAGGTAAATATAGATATTACCTATAAAAGAATTAAATTACACGTCCTTTCAAAAGTAAGTCAAAATAACACATATCTATAGATACACAAAACACACAGTGTAAATAAAAATAAGGTGACACAACACTTCTAGATTACATAGGTTGTGTCATACGAAAGGTAGCAGTATAGCAACCTTTACACCTCCCCCCTAGAAGACGCTTACCGCGAGGGAAAAGGAAGCAATTTATTTGTTCTCAATACAAATCTTGCAATTTTTTTTACAGAAGGTATGTATAGCTTTGTCGAGACCATTGAAGTAATAATGTGGCCTGATTGTAGCAATCATATGTGCTGGACCGATGTGACCATAATGTTTATGAACAAGTTCAATTATTTCCTTTCCTAATGTAGGAGATACGAAAATTCTTGATTTTTCCTTTAATTTCTTTAGTATAATTCCTTGTTTATACTCTATATGTTTAGCTGCTTTCAAATTAGAAAGATTATCAGTTTGATCTTTTATATAGAATGCAAATCTATTAAATTCACAACCTGGATAGCATCATCATTCTCGAAGTATTCAAGTATTGGGTTTCTGGACAAGAGGTCGGCGAGAATATTTTCTTTTCCTTTTTTATATATAATATTAAAATGGAACTGAGATAAATAGAGAATTAAGTCTCCAAGAATTTCATCAGTTCTCGCTTTCGTCTTTAAATTCTCTAGTGGTTTGTGATCACTACAGACCGTGAATTTACGTCCAATTAAGTAATACTGCCAAAACTTGATTGCGTCCTTGATGGCTTTGCATTCGAGATGAATAATGTCTAAACGTGTTTCTCTAGGTGATAGCTTCCGTGAGTAGTATGCAACAGGGTGCAGTATTCCATCTTCTTGTGGTTGTTTGAGCGTTGCACCAATACCTTTGTAACTGGCATCTGTCTCTATAAAGACGGGCTTCTCAATATCGTAAATAGCTAGGATCGGCGTAGAACACAAATAGTCTTTGATCATATTGAAAGCTCGTTCACATTCATCAGACCATTCGAATTTTACATCTTTCCTCAGTAATCGGTGTAGTGGCTCAAGTTTTTGAGTACTATTCTCTACATATTTCAAATAAAAATTTATGGAACCGAGAATACTACGTACACCGGACTTATCAGAAGGTCTTTGAAGTTTTTGGATCGAGATTAAGTTCCCTTGGGCTGGCGAAACTTTGTTCTTCGAAATTGTATGTCCTAGGTACTTTACTGATTTAGCTGCAAATAAACACTTGACTAGCTTTAATTTGAAACCTTCATTGTAGGTAACTTGTAAAAATTTCTCAATATGTCGAAGGTGATCTTCCCAGGTCCGGGAGAAAATCAAAATATCATCGATATAATTGATGCAGAAATCATCCAAGCTATTTCTCCGAATAATATTTGATAATATTCTCTGGAACGTAGCCGGAGCATTCTTTAGGCCAAATGGAAGAACTCTAAACATGAACTTTCCATATTTTGTGACAAACGAAGTTTTATCTCGATCTTGTGATTTCAGCGTGATACACCAAAAAGCCGAATTTATGTCTAAAACTGTGAAATATTCACAATTGACAACTTTGTCGATCACATCTTGAATTGTAGGGAATGGAAAACATTCTGCAACTACCAATTTGTTTAATTTTCTGAAGTCGATACATAAGCGTGATTTTTTTCCCTCATCTCTCTTGTATGTCAGTGTCACCGGAGACGCAAATGGAGAATCAGATTCTTCAATGATACCTGCTTGTAATAATGCCTTGATCTGAGTTCTGATTTCTAAATCGTCCGGGATTGAACATTTATATGGACGAGAGGTGACGTATTCATCTCTAAGTAGTTTTATCTCTGCTTCTTGTGATCGCACTCTCCCAATATCAAATTTATCCTTTGCAAACATGTGTCTATAACTTTCAATTAGTTGTAATATCATTCGCTTCTTCTCATCATTTTTAATATGTTGTAGGTCAGCCTCAAAGTCATCCGTATTTAAATGTTCATTGAAATTTACATCAACATATTCATCAGAATCTTCAGTATCATCTGGAGTAGATATCTGATCATCACATCTTGAAAAAACTATCTGATCAAAATTTGATCGGTCTTCCTGTAGATCTATCACTGCCTCGCTATTATTACGTTGAAATATTCTTAAGTTTTCATCTTGAATCAACTTAAACTTCTTAATAGCATCGATTCCAAGCAATAGATCGTAGGAGAAATTATTATTTTTGACAACATAAGTCGTTATATAATCTGTAATAATTCCAATCCGAAGCATAATTGTAGCCCGGGCTGAAGTGAAATCAAGTCCGCTGATTGTTTTTAATACACCCCTTTGTTCCATCAATTTCAACCTAAGCAAATCAGCAATTTGTTGGTTAATTAATGTTACATTAGAGCCGCAGTCATAAAGAGCCTTAATTTTTAAATTATCATTAACAACTACGTTTAATTTTATCAACGGATTTAATTTCGCCCGGCTTATAAGTTTAAATTCTTGTTATCAACATCGATCTTCATTATCTCCATATCGTTTAGAATTGTAGAATGTTCGATCATATTCGATCTTGGTTTCTCAGTGACCGAACTCTTGTTAAAACAGTCAGCTACTGGATGGTAACGATTTGGAAAACCTAGAGCAGCACAAATCGAACACGTTTTTCGTTGAGGCTCGTTCTTCCGAGTAGGATTTGGAACGGACTTTCTATCCAACTTTGGACTTGATGGCTTTCCTTTCTTCTTTCTAGTAAATGCGTCTTCCAATTTTCGGAGTTCTGTATATAATTTATCGATTGTAGTAATCTCTTCCCTATCAAGTGCTTCTTGAGCTTCATATGGTAAACCAAATACTATCTGATTAATACAGGATAAAGTAGTGCATTTAGGTTCCATTTCTAGACATAGTTTCTCTTTTGCAAGCGCATAATCGATTAAGGATCCTCCCAAATATTTGTAGTTAAAAGCTTTCCTAACAATAGCCCAACCTTTATCAACAAAAACATTAAGAAATGAACACTTCCAAACTGCCCAAGGAGCAGTTAGACCAATCTTTGTCAGATTAGTTTCATACCAGTCTTTAACCGACCCAGAAACAAAAAAACACAAAGCCTGAATTTTGATAGTATCAGAAATTATCTGGAATCTATTACATTCGCCTTCAAATCTACGTAGCCATTCTGTAGGATCATATTGTCTCCTTTCAAATTTGTCTAGAACAAAATTTTTCTCGATGTGGTGAAGTTTTATTTCTTCTTTGGCTGAATTTAATTTTAACTGGTGCTCTAATTGTCTAATTCGATCTTCTAATTCTAATTGTGGAGGTTCCATAGATTGAGGACCCAACACAAAAACACATTCTTCCAAAGGATATTCTTTAAAACAAACATTATCCTCTTCGTCGAAATATTCTTGCGCAACCTCATCATCGATCTTTATAGCTATCGTTCTAAATCCATTAACATTTTTAATAGCAGCCATTGAATTTTGAATTGGTTTTTTGTTTAATAAAACAGGGTGAAACTGCAAGTCTCTAAAATCTTCTGGTATTACGTACCAAATCTTCTTATCAATAGAAATACACTGGATCACAAAATCTTTCTCAGCTTTCTTGATCACTCGAACATAAAGCTGGGCCTTACTAGTTGTCATCGTTGTAATTTAACTTGTAAGATGGTTTAACTGATTTTATTCTATAAAAGGTAAAACATCATTAACACAAATAGATAATAGGTAAATATAGATATTACCTATAAAAGAATTAAATTACACGTCCTTTCAAAAGTAAGTCAAAATAACACATATCTATAGATACACAAGACACACAGTGTAAATAAAAATAAGGTGACACAACACTTCTAGATTACATAGGTTGTGTCATACGAAAGGTAGCAGTATAGCAACCTTTACACATATGTATATGTAAGTTATAAAATTGTAAACAAAATTAGCAAAAACGCTAAATAAATACTCTATGACAGTGTTTCCCAAACTTTGTCGGTCTGCGGACCCCTTTTTTCTACAGATTTTACGGCGGACCCCTCTTGTGATTGCAAACCTATGACACGCGTGTTAATAGTGACACGCTGCTGCTTTTTTCGTGACACGCAGCTGAGATTTCGATTTTAAACATTTAGGCCTGATTGCATAAAAAGTAAACCCTGGGTTAATCCCGGGTTTAGCTTTTATGCAATCGGGCCTTAGGGTGGTATTCATAGGCAGATAGGCACCCATTATTTGTCATATAATTACCAATTAGAAAATCTTTGATTATTCTTAAGTCTGATTATTCGAACAAGAGAACATATTTAGAAATATTTTATTGTTTTAATATTGCTTTGATAACAGTATCGTTTGATATTTATATGTGGAGGGACACGTCACTTAATTAGCATCACCTGAATTTTTTATTTTTGACACTTTGGGTTGACAAGGTTTGCCATCACTGGGATAGGTATTATAAACAAAAAGTTTGGTTTTGAAACAAATACTTTTAATTCTTTAATTCGTTTTATATAACATAATTAAACTTTACACCTTTAATAAAATGTTTTATTTTGACGAACTAAGAAAAAATTGTGTTACTTTGTGCCTACGATCTTATCGATATCGGGTTTAATACCGAATAAATAAATTCTTAAATTTAATTTCACATTCAATCTTTGCTTATTTTTAATATATAAACTAACGAAGAAAACGTCGGGTTGCACAAATAAGTTGTGTAGAATGAAAGTAAATGTTTTACCGCATTTTTACCTAGTAAAGGTAACATTTTTGTATTGAGATCCAAAAGTCACTGGGACTAGTTTCTTTAAATCATTATTACATGATACCATAACAAGTTTGGCTTGTTCAATAGCGGTTATGTTTGTAATTTCACTGATTTTACAGTGAAATTGATCGCTGATCCATGAGATATTTTATTGCATTTCAGGAAAATAATCTCTGAAAGTTATTTTCAAACTACTACATGGTCGTAATTTTTGGTTAAGTTATTTTCAATGTTCGTAAGTGCAGAATCATATTTGCAACACATTCGTTGGGTACGATTTTTTCTGATGAACTCATATAAGGTAGAAAACGAATCAAAATTATTATTTTGTAAATTAATCGCCAATAAATGTAACTTTTTGACCATAGCTTCTATTTTCTCCTCCAACTTGAAAATATTGATTGCACTCCCCTGCAAACTTAAGTTTAAGTCGCTTAAATGGGAGAATATTTTAATTAACCTGGCGTAACTAGTAAAACGGTCTTTCAAATAAAAATCTTTATCCATTAAGAATAGTCGCACTTCAACCCGCAGCTCAAATATGCGATTCAAGACTTTGCCTGCGGACCCCCAGGGGTCCGCGGACCACAGTTTGGGAACCACTGCTCTATGATATGGTCCGATAATTCTTGGTAGTCTAAATTAAAGAACAGAAACGAAATATCTTTTCCTAGTTAAATAATCATAGACCGACCGTAATCCATAACCTTGAACTGCGTCAGCTGAAACGCTGAGAGGCAAGCGGACAAGGTCAGACACATTTGTACCGAAAATTATCATTTAAATAAATTTTCCATATATCGGGTTACAATCTCTCTCTTTTTCAACGGACAATATGGTGTCAAACAAAGACAGAGATATGTTTAAATGTATACGTACTACGTTATATACATATATATCTGTTATATTTCTATGCCTATCACGCCACTGCTACTCGCTAGACGATAAAATAATTCTCTCTGTACATAGGTATAAAGTGTACACCAATATAAAATGTCACCCCTTAAATGTTCTTTCTTTAAAATAACTTTCGATTTGATTTAGAAAAACGGTACAAAATGTATGAATACTATTTTTATTTAGAAAATGTAAACTACTTTAAAACAATGATATCAACTATTAACTACAACAGTGTACTACAGTTTTACCCATCTAACTTTAAATTTAGCAAATCCGTTAATTAGGGATGTGTAGTCTATTCTAAAACACTTCACAATAGATACATGCACTAATAACATTTAAAAACAGCTGAGACAGGTATTTCTGTTAATTTGCACTCATCTATTTGTTGCAGGGTTGAGCCAGTGTTGCCACCTTTTCAAAATTGCTGACCCGGACATTTTACAATTATGAAAATTAAAAATTTACGTTTTTTTTTATTTTATCGGGGTAAAGAGTAATACCACAAGAGGTTAAAATTTGCCTGCCAAATTTTGATTTGACACGAGCTGTTGCGCGAGTTGATTTGTCAAATGTCAATTTATTCGTAAAAGCAACGAGTATTGCACTGAAAAATTTGGCCTGCTAAAATTTTAACCTCGAATGGTATTTGTAGCGAAAATTCCACGACTGAAATGTAAAATTTAAACTATCTGTAGAAAACGTAACCTCATATATTTTACAAATAAATATAAAAATTTGAAAACACGAACATAAGTAAGAGTAATACATACATATATTAATAAACTATATGAAAATAATTGAGAAAATAAAAATAAATATTACATTATTTTTTATTTACCGCTTTAAAAGCGTATTTTTGGTTGCTCCTAGCTGCTTCTAAAAATTTTTTATTTTTAATTATTTCTTCGAAAAAATTTTTACATTCAATTTTTATGTTACTGCAAATCTGTGTAAGCCAATCTTTATTAAATTTGCAAGTACGCTTCCTCTTTTTTGGGTTGTCAATTTCTTGAGATGTCATATTCGCTTTACAATATTTGCACATTTGCAGGTTAGAATTTCAAATTTCAAAAGTACATTATCTGTCACTCCCACTCCTAGCCTAGTTTGGGTGGGGTGTGATGGTGTGAAGTTAGTCATTATCCGTTAAAATAAAATACTCGCAAATATATTTATAAAATTATATTATTTCATTATAATTTCACAATTTCTACGAAAACCGGACAAATTAATAACTGACCCGGACCACGAATCTAAAAACCGGCTTGTCCGGGTGAAAACCGGCCTGGTGGCAACACTGGGTTGAGCTGATTAATTAAACATCACTATTTAGCACTGATTTTTTCAAAATTCTTAATCATTATATTTAATTTTTCATTTTGACAAAAATTCACCAATGAATTAAATAAATTGGTTATTAAATATATTAGCACAAAACAGATATAGCATGTGAATATGTCACTAAATTCGATAATATGGTACATTTGATTTAACCCTTGAAATGCTGAGTGGGGTCCTATAGGGGCCCCAGAAAGTATTTTTCTTTAATAACTTTGTAAGTAATTTTTTGTAAATTTTCATATTTCATGTATTTTCTCCTTTTTTCATTGCCAAGTATTGTAGATTGTTTGTCTATTCTAAACACTTTACCGTAATTTTATTTTTACATAATGTAACCTACTGGGGTCTCCTACCGTAATTAGTGTGTAGTCAGTCATTTCTCGCGCAATAAGTCGCTTGATAACGCCGACCGCACACGTGTTTCATGTTTTTACGGCGGTCCTGTGAGTCAGCAGAATTGCAATACCCCGTCGTACCCCGCTGCTGGGAGTGGACGTCCTTTAAAAAAATGTTTATTTTATAATTATATCAATATTTTTAACATATTTATTTTGTTATTTTCAATTTTTTAACATGGGGTCCCATGAAGACCCCACTTCGTTATTAGTGTTGTCAAAAACTGTACAGAATTTCAAGGGTTAAATCAAAAAAATCTGATTGAAATCAAATAAATCGTTTTTTTTTATTTAAAAAAAAAATCATGATTTTTATCCACCCTGATTTGTTGTTTGTTGTTATTGGGAACATTATATGGCCAAATTAACGAAAATTTTGTGCATAAAAAATCTATTAAAATAATCGACCGGAACTTATTTAAACGCACAATGTATTAAATAATCTTGATTAGTGTTTCAATTCAATTAATATCATTACCTACGTAAAATTTGACTCAAAAAATGTATAAAATGTGTTTATCCTATTTTTGTCATAAACTTAAGTTTATTTATTTTGGTCCCCACCAATTATTGTGTATTTTGTTTTAAAATCATTCCTAAATTACTTGTCGATATATTTCTTACTCATTGCCAATTACCTCATGACTAGCAGCTGCTAAAAAGCAACACAATCATAAATTAATTACAAGTTGTTAAACTACAGCTTTGTTATAAAAAAACAAATCCTAATAGTGCATATAAATTTAATATAATCTTTTCTACCACCCCTAGGGTGCCAGGCGAAAGGGCGGCAAGCGGCCCTTTGATGCCCACTAGACTAAAAAACTAAAAAGCGGCGCCATTTCAGGTAATTGCCAAGGGGGCCTAAAACATTGCTACTGCTCTGCCATGACGTCGTATAGCAAATATTTAAGTTCTAAATTTTACACCGAAATCTAAATTATTTTCACTTATAAATGAATTTCCAAACATTTGTCGTTCCTTGATCACTTTGCCATCTGGTATCGAGAAATAAACATATACACACGCCGGGCGTCGTTATGTGTGATTCAAACTTGAATGCAGTTTTTTAAATAATAAATCAAATAGTTTTTTATAATTTCAAATTATGGAAATACTACATGTACAATTCGATTTGAAGTCGATGTGGATGAAAAACTTTTCCAAAATAATTTCTGGCCTTCAAATAATGAATAAAAACTGTTCGGTTTTGTTACGACCGGCATTTCGGTCGCCGAAGCATACACTGGGCGTCGCACTTCGGCTGTGCATTCACGTGTTGTCGCCGCGCGGATAGAAGTATAAACACACACGTACCACAACATAATTTTGGTGTCAGGTGTGGGGTACACACAATAAATTTGTGTATCTTCGAGTTTGGATATCAACTGCAAAGTGCCGTATTTCGGGGTCAGCCTACTGAGGTCCGTTCGAAAGGGAATTGCAGTCACGGAGTTCTGGTGGAACATCGCTGCAGCTAAACTACCAGGATCATCTCCAAGATTCCATTCTCCAGTGTTGCGAAATTAAGTGCGTGTAAAGTGCGCGGGTGCTGTATCAAGAGGTTTAACCTTTTTAATGTGAGTACTTTGATGCCTTTTATGCTTGTCTTTGCTTAACTTATTGATGAGTGATATTGAAAATTCTAATCACGATAGCAGTATTTCTAGTGAAGGTACAATAATTCTAGACGAAATGCCTAAATTAAATTTGGAACTAGCTTTAAAAATTATACCCGATTTCTCAGGGGACCGTAGTGAACTACACAAATTTATAACTTGTTGCGACATTGTGACGCAAGATATCACTTCCCAAGCGGATATTCAATTAATAAATAATATTATCAAAAGTAAATTATCAGGGACGGCCTATAACATTATAAAATACAAAAAAATCGATTCATGGGTAGATCTATGAAAAATTCTTCAAGATCAATTTCTGGAACGACGAACCGTCGGACAGCTGCAAACCGAATTGGTAAATTCCCGACAGTTCGCAACAAAAATTTTATTTGACTTAAATGATGCGTGCGTCGCCTCAGAAGGCGACGGAAGCGCCGAAATTATTTCAAAATTGAATAAAAAATCCGCCCTTCAGGCTTTCGTAGAAGGATTAAATTATAAATTTAGAACTATTATTAAAGCATGTAGATTTCAAACGCTAAATGAAGCTAGCTATTGATGCCGCCATAGACGAGGAACGAATCGGCATACAACAAACAAAAATTCACAATTCTAAAAATAGTACTTCTTATTCTAAAAACATTAAAAAATGTGGTTTTTGCTATAAAATGGGACACACTTATAACGAGTGTTTTACTAGAAGTTCTTTGCCGAGTTATCCCAAAAGGGAAATTAAAAGGGAACCGCCCTCAAGTCCTCGTGTAAATGTAGTTAATATTCCTTGCCAATATTAAAAAAAAATGGGACACCATATTAAAGACTGCTATAAAAGAAAAAATGTAGAGAAGTGGAAATCTGCGAAAATTTTTAATGATTGTAGCTCTGGAAATGCGAGTGGATCGGCGTTAGTAGTTGGCGATACCACTCCTATTCAGAAAATTTTAACTATTCGTCGAAAGACGAATGGTAATGAGAATTCTAGGAACAGTCTAATGGACTAATTAAAAATTCTCAAGAAAAATCTTTTGTAAGTTCTAAAAGGAATTATAATTATAAAGCTGATCATTCTAAAACGTTATGGGTCAAATTATTCTGAATCAGCAAATTCTTGTTATGAAACACAAGCCGTTCATAACGCTATACTCACTATTGACCCAGTTTCTTCTTCTAATGACACGGATAATGTTCTAGTTAACTTGCTTTTAGCAAAGGGTGACAAGGCAATGTTACTTCTAGATACGGGAGCGGAGATAAGTCTCCTTAAACGAGAGTGCGTGAAACATGACACCTTAGTGCATGTTAACGATAAGGTAAAGTTGCGCGGCATCACCGAGGAGGTCATTACCACTCTGGGTGTCTGTTATGGAAAAATCCGTATTTCTGAAGATGTTCAAATCGAACATCCCTTTCAAATAACTCCCAAAGGATTTTCCTATTAAGCAAGACGGGATATTAGGAAAGGATTTCTTAAAAAAATATAAAGCTTCTATAAATTATGATAGTAAAACTATCTCTTTTAAATTTGGGGATAAAGTAATTGTATGGGAACTAATTTTTTACTCCGATTACGTAAATGATTATGAAATTGAGGTCCCATCAAGATGCGAGATTTTTAAACAAATTAAGGTTAACTTTAAAGATGAATCATTATGTCTTTCTAAAGAAGTAGCAAAAGGAGTATTTGTTGCTAGCAGTATAGTTGTACCAAAAAATGGATTTTGCAGCATTAGTCTAATTAACACTTGCGAAGAAAATGTAACCGTAAAACCTCAAAATTTTGTATTTGATAATTTAACTAATTACGATATTCTGAAAATAAGTAGTTCTGATGAAGAAAAACATCGACTACAAAATCTTAACTATGAAATTCACACAGATCATATGTCACCCCAAGAGCGCGAATCAATAATGGACATATGTAAACTTTACCATGATTTATTTTATTTCAAGGGTGATCAACTTACATTTACAAATACTGTACAGCACCAAATACCCACAGTGGATGATACTTCTGTAAATATTAAACCATATAGGTTACCCTATCATCAGCAGGGGGAGATAAAAACTCAAGTGGTCGAACTTTTGAAACAGGGTATTATTAAAAATAGCAACTCGAGTTATAACAGTCCAATAATAATTGTTCCGAAAAAACCGGACGCAAACGGAAACAAGCGCTGGAGAGTAGTTTTTGATTATAGGAAGCTTAATGAAAAAACAGTATCAGACTCTTTTCCGTTGCCAAACATTACTGAAATATTAGATCAGCTAGGAAAATCTAAATATTTTACTACTTTAGATCTTGCTTCAAGTTATCATCAAATTCCATTGTCAGCTGATGACACTCATAAGACTGCCTTTAGTTCGCAGTATGGTCATTATGAATTTAAAAGAGTTCCTTTTGGTCTTAAAGGGGCTCCGGCTACGCTGCAGAGGCTCATGAACAACGTACTGGCAGGATTAAAGGGCCTCAAGTGTTTTGTTTATATGGACGACATTTGTATTTACGCGAAATCTTTAGAGGAACACAATCAAAAACTTATTGAAATTTTCGAGCGTCTCAAGCAACATAACTTAAAACTACAACCTGATAAATGTCATTTTCTTAGAACTGAATTAATATATTTAGGTCATATCATCACCGAAGACGGTATTAAACCGGATCCGGATAAAATTAAGGCGGTAGAAAATTTTCTCGTGAAAATCTATTAGAGAAAAAGCACAAGGCTAAGTCTAGTTATGACAAAAGTATCAACAACTTAATTTTGAAACCCGGAGATAAAGTTCTACTTCGAAATGAATCAAATCCCACAAAGGGTAAATCAAAAAAATTAATGCCTTTATGGACAGGGCCCTACATAGTTCAAAATATTGACTCGGAAATTAATACCACAACTCTAATAAAAAATAAGAAAACGCGAGTCCACAATAATAGATTGAAAGTTTTTAATGAATAACTTATAATGCCTCTTTATGTATTTAGTATCGTAATTAAATTTAAGTTTAAAAAAAAAAGGGAAAATAAAAATCGCCATGGGGGCGTCTTAGTTTCGTATTCATTTTTATTATGGGTTCTATGGGTTCTAGTATTTTTCTTCTCCTTGCAGGGCTCCAATTCTAATATTCATGCAGATGTGCCTGCCTTTCGTTTGGTGTGCCAACCATGATATAGCAAGCATTACTGCCTACAATACCAGTCCTGGACTGTATTTCAAAAAAGTAGGAACTGTGCATTTATTCAATGACAAATGGAGTCTCATAAGTTCGCTTGATCTTAATGTCTATTTTCATATGTACAGTACAGTAGCGAATCTTCGCGAACAAATGAACATTATTTGCAAGCAACTCAAAACTTCATCATTAAAGAATAAGAATTGTGAATTTTTCGTTACGAGCATGACCGCCACACTAGATTATGTAAATCGACAACATATCTCAATCGAATATATTTTAGGTATTGAAAAGTCCGAATTAAGGCGATCTAAACGAGGTTTAATCGACGGAGTAGGGAAAGTCTCTAAATTCCTTTTTGGTACTTTAACAAACGAAGATCTTGAATATTTTAATAGCCAAATTTCCTTTATAGACAAAAATGAAAAACATATTATAGATATTGCGAAAGAACAAACTAGTATTTTTGAGACCACCTTAGAACAATTTAATACATCCTCTAGGTTAACATTGGAAAGGATGGTTAATCTTAATGAAAGTATTGGGAATATTGCCACCCATGTAAAACAAATTGATGCATTTATGAATGATCTGCAAGTCAGAGAAATTTTTTTATTTAAATTAGAATGGACAATATCAGAATTCACTATGTTGGCAACACAGTTAATTGCCGAACAAGCACAACTATTAGAAATTATTATTAATGCTCAGCATGGTTCACTACACCCCCTGATTATAAATCCACAAAAACTCATCAATGAGCTTCAGCAAATACAGGCATATTTGCCAGCGGGTACTGCATTTCCGGTTCCTTTAAAAATTGAAAATTCAGGAGAACTATATAAGGTTTTAAATATTATCACATTTCTTTAAGAGCATTGTGCTCTTAAAGAAATAGACGTACCCTCGGTCCTGATAAAAGCAGTTAAAAATCTGTATGACGAAAATACCACAAGAATAAAGAATGGAAAGTCATACACACAACCGTTTAATACAACAAAGGGTTTAAGACAAGGGTGTAGTCTTTCCCCTACACTTTTTAAAATATATTTAGACAAAGCCCTAACTAAGTGGACGAGTAAAATTAGAGAAATGGGGCTGCAGATAGGGGACGAAAAACTGTTTAGCCTATACTTCGCGGATGATCAGATGGTGATAGCGGAGGACCAAGATGATTTGAACTATATGATCAGAAAGCTTCAAGAAGAATACGAAGCAGCAGGACTTACAATCAATATGGAGAAATCGGAATATATGATAGTGGGAAATGAATATCATGAAGATCTGGTTACTTCGTATACTAGTGAAGGTTCGCCCGTTTGCCCCGATCCGAATTAAAAATCGAAAAACTCTACGCAAAAATATGGGCTTTGCTTTAAAAAACGTACGAAAGAACGAACCAGCTCTGTGCCGAGTTTCGTTACGGTAGCTCGCACGACGGAAACGCTATCCGCGAAAAACCGAAAAAATAAAATCTCTAATGGGTTTTCTATGTAAAATGGATGTCTGGATCGGTCGACAAACTAAGTGACGCTATTTAGCTCGTGCTACCGCGAAAACGGCTTCTCGACCGTTCAAATTTTCACCGGACGTGTCTTTCGATTGGGAAAATGCATCCTGAAAATTTCAGCCCAATCTGAAAAGCCGTTTTTCTGTTTTTTACGATTTTTCATTTTCAAAACGCGATTGATCGTTGCGCATCCAAATAAGCATACATCGCTGAGTGGGCGGGCTCTCCAGATAAGAAGGTGTTCTGTGATAAGAAGACGAGTTATTTAGTTCGCTTTGCCGTGCAACAACGTAAACATGAAATTAAGTTTTAATTACTGTTAAATACAATGAAAAATTCATTATTTACGTGCTCGCTGATGTCACAACACGAATAAGTGAACAGATGGAATCAATTACAACATTATGAAAAACCATCCTTGAAAAGATGCCTATGTACAGATCTGAGTAAAAAGTTTACAGTTTTGCCGGAATGTTAACAGGTGATATTCTAAAAGTGGGTGATGTGGCATATTTAATTGTTTAAAATTATTTTTAGATTGTCGGCGAATGTATGAATGTTAATTATTTCCGATTAATTTATTGACAGTCCGTATACTCTGTTTTGTTTACACGTGAAGTTGCAGCCGAGCGACAGGGTTCAACTACGAGGTTTGCAGCCCCCTATACACCAACGCTTAATAATTTATAGGTAATGGGTATGAATGATTCATTTGTTTTAATAAGTTATTTGAATTTTTCACTTCGTAACTAAACAGCTGTTTTATTGCAGGTATGTTTTCAGAATTTCAAGTGAGAAGCGATTTTTTTAACAAGCAGCCATGTGTGTGCTTCAAGTACGGAGGATGAAATATTATTAACTCTTATGAAATATAGGCACGATTTTTATTACCAAACGTTACCGATGATGTTTGATGTAGACAATAGGAATAGGGTAATAACTTTTTGGACTAATCATATATATTCAAAATTAAAAACTTTGGATTTTCTGTCTATAACACGAAAAAGGTCGTAGCTTGAGTACGATTTTATTATACACTGCACAGAAATTCTGATGGCAAGAAATCAAGATACGATAATTCAACAAGCAACTTTTTCAACTTATAAAAATACAAATACGTTTAAAGTGTTAGTTGGCTATACGGAATATTGCTCATGTCTCTGACGTTAATGGTAGTAGTACGCCAGACAGAGTTGGTGGAAAAATGTGGTTTCTAAGAGGTCTTAAAAAAAGGACAGTTTATTTTAGCAGATAGAGGTTTTGATTATGTGATCTGCTAGCGAGTAAAGAAGTTCATCTCAATATCCAACCATTTTAAATGAAAAAACAACTGCCTGAACAAGATGTTTGCAAAACTAGAGCCATAGCAAATCGTCGAATTTTAATTGAACAAATTAATGAATTGGCAATTTTTTTAAATTATAGTACATAAAATGCCAACACATGGCCATTGACTAATTAAATTGTGTACTATTGTTTAATGTTAACATCTTTCAAAAATTCAATTGTAAAACAATAATTATTTAAAATTTTTGTCCTTAACTACCCATTACATTAAAGATGAAACAAGTCTCTGATTAAATAAATTTTATTTTGTACGCAGTTATCAAAATGGCAAATAAAATATATAATTTTTAAGTATTTTAGCTTTAATTTAATTTTCTATTTTGTAAATACCCTATATTTAAATTGAGAAATAAATAAACTCAGAACGAACATGGTTTTTATCTGCCTACCATAAAAGAAAACAGCTTGTATTGACTATAGCAGTGTTTCTTAAACTGTGGTTTCACGAGAATTTTATTTTGGGTCGCAAAACATATTGAAACTATTAATAAGGTTTTTGTTTATTTAACCAATCCGAAATTAATATTTTATTTATTTTAAAGGTAATGTTTTTTGTAATGAGATTTTAAGTTTTAGTTGATAAATAAATTTAATAGCCAATTCAATATTTGTTTCTTTGTAATTATAAAAATAACGGTTGTAAAGAGGGAACCGAACCGCAAAAAAACGGTTCAGTTCCGGTTACCGGCTCGATAAATTTTAATTGTTCGGTTTACGTTCCGAACCACCGGTTTATATTTTATAATGATATCGGCACCCGGTTCGGTGCCAACAGTTCATTTCCAGTTCCGGTAAAATGCTTTTTGTTTTTAATAGGAGATTTTAAAAAGTATACATTATGTAAAAATTTTATGACAACGATGCATACCGAGTGTAACTGAAATCAGGCTCACCCCCTTTTTTTCATTTAGTTTTGATTTCAGACAAACGAAATTTTAAACATGTGATATGTGCAACAATCCGTATTTTCTGAGCATATGTGCACTTCTGTACACGGTGACTTTTCGTTTTACGACGAACACAAATATATAGGGTGTTTCGTTCGAAATGGCAAAGTAGATGCGTAGTTCTATCAGAATGGTAGCCACCCAAGACTCGCGAGGCGGTGAAAAAATTTACTTTCGATGGGTACTGTACGTATGAAAAAAATGTTCGACTGCAACTGACGGGAAAGGAAATAATTGGAAATTTTGGGGTTACAAAAAAAAACGTGAACAAGTTGTTTCCTTTGATTGCGCTTTCGAGCACTCCAAATCACGATGTATTTTAGGGTAAACGGACAGACAGTTGGGGGGTGGCTTTTGGACGTGGCCGTGTATCCTATGTACAGGGTGCGTAGACAGAGGTGGCTCACAAAAAAACGTTCTACATAACGATATCCCGGGAGTCCTTTGCGGCCCGGAAGTAGTTTGCGGCCCGGGAGTCGTTTGTGGCCCGGGAGTAGTTTGCAGCCCGGGAGTCATTTGCGATCCGGGAGTAGTTTGCAGCCCGGGAGTAGTTTGCGTCCCGGAAGTAGTTTACAGCCCGGGTGTATTTTGCGGCCCGGGAGTCGTTTTTGCGGCCCGTAAGTCGTTTTCGGCTCGGGAGTCGTTTGCGGCCCAAGAGTAGTTTGCGGCCCGGGAGTCGTTTGTGGCCCGGGAGTAGTTTGCAGCCTGGGAGTCATTTGCAATCCGGGAGTCGTTTGCGGCCCAAGAGTAGTTTGCGGCCCGGGAGTCGTTTGTGGCCCGGGAGTAGTTTGCAGCCCGGGAGTCATTTGCGATCCGGGAGTCGTTTGCAGCCCGGAAGTCGTTTGCGGCCCGGGAGTCGTTTGCGGTCCAGGAGTAGTTTGCGGCCGGGAGTCGTTTGTGGCCCGGGAGTAATTTGCGATCAGGGAGAAGTTTGCGGCCCGGGAGTCGTTTGCGGCCCGAAAGTCGTTTTCGGCTCGAGATAACTTAACGCACTTAGCCCCCGCCGAGCGCGAAGCGCGAGGCGTCTGTTTTTAATTAAAGATGATTGTACGCGTTTGCTTTCTCCAAGCACTCAGCGCGAGTCGTCTATGATCGATAAAAAAAAGTTAACGCGTTTAGCTCCCATCGAGCGATAAAAGAGAATTGTACCCGTTTGTCTTCTCCGAGCGCGCATCGTGAGTCGTATCTGATTGATAAAAGAGAACTTAACGCACTTAGCCCAAGAGTCATTTGTGGCCTTGAAGTCGTTTGCGGCCCGGAAGTCGTTTGCGGCCCGGGAGTAGTTTGCAGCCCAGGAGTCGTTTGCGGCCCGGGACTCGTTTGCGACCCGGAAGTCGTTTGCGGCCCGGGAGTTGTTTGCGGCCCGGGAGTTGTTTGCAGCTCGGGAGTCGTTTGCAGCCCGGGAGTCGTTTGCGGCCCGAGAGTTGTTTGCGGCTCGGGAGTCGTTTGCGACCCAGGAGTCGTTTGCGGCTCAGGAGTCGTTTCCGGCCCGGAAGTCGTTTGTGGTCCAGGAGTCGTATGCGGCCCGGGAGTAGTTTGCCGCCCGGGGTTGTTTGCGGCTCGGGAGTCGTTTGTGACCCAGGAGTCGTTTGCGGCCCAGGAGTCGTTTCCGGCCCGGAAGTCGTTTGTGGTCCAGGAGTCGTATGCGGCCCGGGAGTAGTTTGCGGACCAGGAGGAGTTTGCATCCGGAAAATGTTTGCGGCCCGGGAGTCGTTTGCAGCCCGGGAGTAGTTTGCGGACTGGAAGTAGTTTGCAGCTCGGGAGTCGTTTGCGGCCCAGGAGTAGTTTGCAGTCCAGGAGTCGTTTGCGACCCGGGAGTCATTTGCGACCCGGGAGTCGTTTGCGACCTGGGAGTCGTTAGCAGCCCGGCAGGAGTTTGCAGCCCGGGAGTCGTTTGCCGCCCGGGAGTAGTTTGCAGCCCGGGAGTCATTTGCGACCTGGGAGTCGTTTGCGGCCCGGGAGTCGTTTGCGGCCTACGAGTCGTTTGCATCCCGGGAGTCGTTTGCGGTTTGGAAGTAGTTTGTAGCCCGGGAGTCGTTTGCGACCCGGGGGTCGTTTGCGGCCTGAGAGTCGTTTGCAGCCAGGAAGTCGTTTGCGACCCGGGAGTCGTTTGGGCCCGGGCGCCGTTTCCGGCTCGGGAGTAATTTGCAGCCCGGGAGTCATTTGCGACCCGGGAGTCGTTTGCGGCCCGGGAGTCGTTTGCGGCTCACGAGTCGTTTGCATCCCGGGAGTCGTTTGCGGTTTGGAAGTAGTTTGTAGCCCGGGAGTCGTTTGCGACCCGGGAGTCGTTTGCGGCCCGAGAGTCGTTTGCAGCCAGGAAGTTTGCGACCCGGGAGTCGTTTACGGCCCGGGAGCCGTTTGCGGCCCAGGAGTAGTTTGCAGTCCAGGAGTCGTTTGCGACCCGGGAGTCGTTTGCGACCCGGGAGTCGTTTGCGACCTGGGAGTCGTTAGCAGCCCGGCAGGAGTTTGCAGCCCGGGAGTCGTTTGCCGCCCGGGAGTAGTTTGCAGCCCGGGAGTCATTTGCGACCTGGGAGTCGTTTGCGGCCCGGGAGTCGTTTGCGGCCTACGAGTCGTTTGCATCCCGGGAGTCGTTTGCGGTTTGGAAGTAGTTTGTAGCCTGGGAGTCGTTTGCGACCCGGGGGTCGTTTGCGGCCTGAGAGTCGTTTGCAGCCAGGAAGTCGTTTGCGACCCGGGAGTCGTTTGGGCCCGGGCGCCGTTTCCGGCTCGGGAGTAATTTGCAGCCCGGGAGTCATTTGCGACCCGGGAGTCGTTTGCGGCCCGGGAGTCGTTTGCGGCTCACGAGTCGTTTGCATCCCGGGAGTCGTTTGCGGTTTGGAAGTAGTTTGTAGCCCGGGAGTCGTTTGCGACCCGGGAGTCGTTTGCGGTTTGGAAGTAGTTTGTAGCCCGGGAGTCGTTTGCGACCCGGGAGTCGTTTGCGGCCCGAGAGTCGTTTGCAGCCAGGAAGTTTGCGACCCGGGAGTCGTTTACGGCCCGGGAGCCGTTTGCGGCCCGGAAGTCGTTTTCGGCGCGGGTCGTTTGCAGCCCGGGAGTCGTTTGCAGCTCAGGAGTCGTTTGCGGCCCGGGAGTCGTTTGCGACCTGGGAGTCGTTTGCGGTCTGTGAGTAGTTTGCAGCTAAGGAGTCGTTTGCGGCCCGGGAGTGAATTGTACCTGCTTTATTCCCGCCGAGCATGCATAGCGAATTGTCTATGATCGATAAAAGTGAATTGTATTCGCCTCTCCTCCGCCGAGCATGCAACGCGAGTCTATTATCTATTAATGGAAATTATACGGGCTCGGTTTTCGTTGAGCGCTTCGAGATTTATCGATGTTTTTATTTTGACGCATAGAACTTGGACGCAAAAGAGTTAATCCGGATACAGATATTTCTATGGTCTCGGAACGGCGCCGTAGGCGCCCCAGTAGGCCCGTTAGGGCCTGCTGGTACCTATATAATAACAGCGGTTCTCCATTTTGCCCGGTCGAGAATTAAAAATCGAAAAACTGGATGCAGCGACTTCCGGTTTGCTTTAGAATACGTATGAAAGAACGAACCAGCTTCCTGTCGATATCCGGTTGCCGTACGTTTCGAGACTGAAAAGTTATCGGTGATAAACCGCCGAAAAATTTTTCTCTTATGGGAATATTGGTTCTTCGTAGCGCCGCGGGGAAGCTTAGTTCGATAACGAAATTTTCGCGGATCGAGCGCTTATGTCGGGATAAGATTTTTCCAAAGTTTCAGCCGAATCTGATAAGCCGTTTATTTGTTTTCACCCTAAACGTGAATTTCCCCTCGTACCCCCGAATCCCGCTAACTGCCACGGTGAGCAACCGGCAACCGGCTGAGTGGACGTTATCTTTGCGTCAAGACACCGGGTCTTCAAATTTACACGGATCCTGCCAATGTAGTTGAAAAATGTATCCCGAAAGTTTCAGCTTGATCTGATTATCCGTTTTCCTGTTTTCACGATTTTTCATTCCCAAAAATTTTCCCGCCAAAAATAATCTACCCGGCGTTATCACAGCATAACTTCAGATTAGCCCAGTTTTGTTCGATTCGTTAACTCGGGTGCGCGTCCTTCGGATTGTTATTATAGGTTAGTTTATAAATGGGAAAACAATTAGCCGTCTGTAAAAGAGCAGTGTACATACGTTCCAGTAAAATATTGTGCAAAAATGCATCTTTCTCCACAAACCACCTGTAAGTATTTAATGCTTATTAAGTTTGCATCTTTTTTCATTAACTCGTTAATCAGCAATTATTTAATACTCTGAATTATATTTGCATGCCGTTATTAAAATAAATAAACAACTTTTGTGTATTTCGATTAACAGTCTCATCATAATAAATGTTTTATTTTAATTAACCTATTACAAAATGAAAATGCAGTCTACAACAGCTATTTAAATGAAACGTGATACTATGAATGTATTTTTTGCAAGCCTACCATTGTAATTACATTAAATATTGCATGTTTGCCTATAAATTATTGTCAAACCGGCAATAACTCAACTATTACACCTCAAAAGATTTTTAAAGACAATCATCTCGTCACGTCCGCGTCGGGACGGCGTCCAAAGCATGTAAAGTCAAAACGCCACGCGTCGTCGCAAAGTACAAGGTACGGGCTTTAGATTTGTAAAAAAAATATTCCCTTGGGACAGATAATAGCTGTACAATTGCCGTTTTAGCGTGTTAAAGCGATATTTCGATAAACGGGGCGTTGCCATATTTTGAACATCGACCGGACATTCCGATCTATTTGCTATTTTAAGCATTTCTCGGACTCGATAAGATTATTTTTGCATTGTGCGCTGCAGTTCTGTATCACGACGTGCATAAATATACAGGGTAATTGCAAATGAATGTCAATAAAAATGTTATGTTTATTAAAATGTTTAACATCGAAAAATATATACCTATTATTTTCTCTCGAAACGGATAAAGATGTCGCAGTGCCGTATACAGGGTGAGTCATTAGTGGGGGATCGGTCTATTGTGGCTTAACGGTTTGAGATAGAAAGTTGATTCAAACGCTATTTGATACCGTTTTTTCTTCTAAACACAATAAAGCTATTTTCATATATACAGGGTGAGCCATTAGTGGGGGATCGGTCGATTGTCGGTTAACGGTTTGAGATAGAAAGTTGATTCAAACGCTATTTGATACTGTTTTTTCTTCTGAACACAATAAAACTATTTTCAAATATACAGGGTGAGCCATTAGTGGGAGATCGGTCGATTGTCGCTTAACGGTTTGAGATAGAAAGTTGATTCAAACGCTATTTAATACAGTTTTTTTCCGAACACGATAAAAATATTTTCAAATATACAGGGTGAGTCATTCGTGCGGCCCGGGAGTAGTTTGCAGCCCGAGTGTAGTTTGCAGCCCAGGAGTAGTGTGCAGCCCGGAAGTCGTTTGCGGCCCGGGAGTTGTTTGCAGCCCGGGAGTAGTTTGCGGCCCGGGAGTAGTTTGCGGCCCGGGAGTAGTTTGCGGCCCGAGTGTAGTTTGCAGCTCGGGAGTAGTTTGCAGCCCGGGAGTAGTTTGCAGCCCGGGAGTCGTTTGCAGCCCGGAAGTATTTTGCGGTCCGGGAGTCATTTGCGGCCCATGATTAGTCTGCAGCCCGGGAGTCGTTTGCAGCCCGGGAGTATTTTGCGGTTCAGGAGTCGTTTGCGGCCCATGAGTAGTTTGCAGCCCGGGAATAGTTTGCGGCCAGGGAGTAGTTTGCGGCCCGAGTGTAATTTGCAGCCCGGGAGTAGTTTGCAGCCCGGAAGTCGTTTGACCATCGGGAGTCTTTTGCGGTCCGTGAGTCGTTTGCGGCCCGGGAGTAGTGTGCAGCCCGGGAGTAGTTTGCGGCCCAGAAGTCGTTTGCGGCCCGGGAAGTCGCTTGCGGGCCGGGAGTCGTTTGCGGCCCAGGATTCGTTTGCGGCCCGGGAGTCGTTTGCGGCCCGGTAGTCGTTTGCGGCCCAGGAGTCGTTTGCGGCCCAGGAGTCGTTTGCGGCCCGGAAGTCGTTTTCTGCCCGGGATTCGTTTGCAGCCCAAAAGTCGTTTGCAGCCCAAGAGTCGTTTGCGGCCCAAGTGTAGTTTGCAGCTCGGAATTAGTTTGCAGCCCGGAAGTAGTTTGCAGCCGGGAGTCGTTTGCAGTCCCGGGAGTAGTTTGCGGCCCGAGTGTAATTTGCAGCCCGGGAGTAGTTTGCAGCCCAGGAGTCGTTTTCAGCCCGGGAGTCTTTTGCAGTCCGTGAGTCGTTTGCAACCCAGGAGTCGTTTGCGGCCAGGGAGTAGGGTGCAGCCCTGGAGTAGTTTGCGGCCCGGAATTCGTTTGCGTGCCAGGAGTCGTTTGCGGTCCAGAAGTCGTTTGCGGCCCCGGAGTCGTTTGCGGCCCGGGAGTCGTTTGCAGCCCGGGAGTCGTTTGCTACCCGGGAGTCGTTTGCAGCCCGGGAGTCTTTTGCCACCCGGGAGTAGTTTAAAGCCCAGTTGTAGTTTGCAGCCTGGGAGTTGTTTGCGACCCGGGAGTCGTTTGCAGCTCTTAAGTAGTTTGCAGCCCGGAAGTCGTTTGCGGCCCGGAAGTCGTTTGCGGCTCGGAAGTCGTTTGCGGCCCGAGTGTAGTTTGCAGCCCGGGAGTAGTTTGCAGCTGGGAGTCGTGTTCAACCCGGTAGTCGTTTGCAGCCCGGGATTTTTTTTGCGGTCCGGGAGTTGTTTGCGGCCCGAAAGTAGTTTTCGGCCCGAGTGTAGTTTGCAGCCCGGGAGTAGTTTGCGACCAGGGAGTCGTTTTCGGCCCGGGAGTAGTTTGCGACCAGGGAGTCGTTTTCGGCCCGGAAGTCTTTTGCGGCCCGGGAGGAGTATGCAGCCCGGGAGTCGTTTGCGGCCCGGGAGTTGTTTGCGGCCCGGTAGTCGTTTGCGGCCCGGGTGTAGTTTGCAGCATCGGAGTAGTTTGGGCCCTGGAGTCGTTTACGACCCGGAAGTAGTTTGCATCCCGTGAATAGTTTGCGGCCCGGGAGTCGTTTGCAGCCCGGAAGTCGTTTGCAGCACGGAAGTCGCTTGCAACCCGGGAGTAATTTGCAGCCCAGTAGTTTGCAGCCTGGGAGTCGTATGCGACCCGAGAGTCGTTGGCGGCTCTTGAGTAGTTTGCAGCCCGGAAGTCGTTTGCAGCCCGGGAGTCGTTAGCGGCCCGGAAGTCATTTGAGGCCCGGGATTCGTTTGCGGCCCGTGAGTCGTTTGCGGACCGAGTGTAGTTTGCAGCCCTGGAATCGTTTGCAGCCCGGGAGTCTTTTGCGGTCCGGGAGTTGTTTGCGGCCCGGGAGTAGTTTGCGGCCCGAGTGTAGATTAAAGATAATTGTACACGTTTGCCTTCTCGAAACACTCAGCGCGAGTCGTCTATGATCGATAAAAAAAACTTAACGCGCTTAGCTCCTATTCAGCGATAAAAGAGAGTTGTACCCGTTTGTTTTCTCCGAGCGCGCATCGTGAGTCGTCTCTAATCGATAAAAAAGAACTTAACGCGCTTAGCCCCCGCCGAGCGCGCAGCGCGAGGCGTCTGTTTCCGATTAAAGATAATTGTACCCGTTTTCCTTCTCCGAGCGCGCAGCGCGTCGTCCATGATCTATAAAACAATCTTAACGCACTTAGCTCCCATCGGTGGGCAATAACAGAGAATTGTACCCGTTTGCCTTTTCCGAGCGCGAGTCGTCTATGATTGATAAAAGACTATTTTACCCGCTGAGCGCAGAGAGCGAGTCTATGACTAATAAAATATAACTTTACGCGCTTAGTCCCCTCCGAGAGCGCAGTGCGAGTCATCTGTGTTTGATACAAGAGAATTGTACCGGCTTACTTCCCGTCGAGTGCGCAACGCGAATCGTTTATTGTCAATAATAGTGAATTGCACCCGCTTGACCTGCGCCGAGCTTGCAGCGCGAGTCTTCGCTGATCGATAAAAGTGAATTGCACCCGCTTCACCTCCACAAAGCATGCAACTTGAGTCGTCTATAATCGATAAAAGTGAATTGTATCAGCTTCACCTCCGCCGAGCGTGCAGCGCGAGTCGACTATCACCTTTTACCGAAATTTATACGGGCTCGGTTCCCATCGATGTTTTTTCTTTTTAATTGACCCATAGAACTTGGACTCAAGGGAGTTAAACCGGATCAACATAATTCTATGGTCTTGGAACAGCGCCATCGGCGCCCCAGTAGGCCCGCCAGGGCCTGCTGGTTACTTCGTATACTAGTGAAGGTTCGCCCGTTTGCCCCGATCCGAATTAAAAATCGAAAAACTCTACGCAAAAATATGGGCTTTGCTTTAAAAAACGTACGAAAGAACGAACCAGCTCTGTGCCGAGTTTCGTTACGGTAGCTCGCACGACGGAAACGCTATCCGCGAAAAACCGAAAAAATAAAATCTCTAATGGGTTTTCTAT
Source organism: Elmis aenea (assembly GCA_947652605.1). Taxonomy (NCBI): domain Eukaryota; kingdom Metazoa; phylum Arthropoda; class Insecta; order Coleoptera; family Elmidae; genus Elmis; species Elmis aenea. Next base: position 27,765,968 of record OX393578.1, on the reverse strand, counting down.
GTAAAATGGATGTCTGGATCGGTCGACAAACTAAGTGACGCTATTTAGCTCGTGCTACCGCGAAAACGGCTTCTCGACCGTTCAAATTTTCACCGGACGTGTCTTTCGATTGGGAAAATGCATCCTGAAAATTTCAGCCCAATCTGAAAAGCCGTTTTTCTGTTTTTTACGATTTTTCATTTTCAAAACGCGATTGATCGTTGCGCATCCAAATAAGCATACATCGCTGAGTGGGCGGGCTCTCCAGATAAGAAGGTGTTCTGTGATAAGAAGACGAGTTATTTAGTTCGCTTTGCCGTGCAACAACGTAAACATGAAATTAAGTTTTAATTACTGTTAAATACAATGAAAAATTCATTATTTACGTGCTCGCTGATGTCACAACACGAATAAGTGAACAGATGGAATCAATTACAACATTATGAAAAACCATCCTTGAAAAGATGCCTATGTACAGATCTGAGTAAAAAGTTTACAGTTTTGCCGGAATGTTAACAGGTGATATTCTAAAAGTGGGTGATGTGGCATATTTAATTGTTTAAAATTATTTTTAGATTGTCGGCGAATGTATGAATGTTAATTATTTCCGATTAATTTATTGACAGTCCGTATACTCTGTTTTGTTTACACGTGAAGTTGCAGCCGAGCGACAGGGTTCAACTACGAGGTTTGCAGCCCCCTATACACCAACGCTTAATAATTTATAGGTAATGGGTATGAATGATTCATTTGTTTTAATAAGTTATTTGAATGTTTCACTTCGTAACTAAACAGCTGTTTTATTGCAGGTATGTTTTCAGAATTTCAAGTGAGAAGCGATTTTTTTAACAAGCAGTCATGTGTGTGCTTCAAGTACGGAGGATGAAATATTATTAACTCTTATGAAATATAGGCACGATTTTTATTACCAAACGTTACCGATGATGTTTGATGTAGACAATAGGAATAGGGTAATAACTTTTTGGACTAATCATATATATTCAAAATTAAAAACTTTGGATTTTCTGTCTATAACACGAAAAAGGTCGTAGCTTGAGTACGATTTTATTATAGACTGCACAGAAATTCTGATGGCAAGAAATCAAGATACGATAATTCAACAAGCAACTTTTTCAACTTATCAAAATACAAATACGTTTAAAGTGTTAGTTGGCTATACGGAATATTGCTCATGTCTCTGACGTTAATGGTAGTAGTACGCCAGACAGAGTTGGTGGAAAAATGTGGTTTCTAAGAGGTCTTAAAAAAAGGACAGTTTATTTTAGCAGATAGAGGTTTTGATTATGTGATCTGCTAGCGAGTAAAGAAGTTCATCTCAATATCCAACCATTTTAAATGAAAAAACAACTGCCTGAACAAGATGTTTGCAAAACTAGAGCCATAGCAAATCGTCGAATTTTAATTGAACAAATTAATGAATTGGCAATTTTTTTAAATTATAGTACATAAAATGCCAACACATGGCCATTGACTAATTAAATTGTGTACTATTGTTTAATGTTAACATCTTTCAAAAATTCAATTGTAAAACAATAATTATTTAAAATTTTTGTCCTTAACTACCCATTACATTAAAGATGAAACAAGTCTCTGATTAAATAAATTTTATTTTGTACGCAGTTATCAAAATGGCAAATAAAATATATAATTTTTAAGTATTTTAGCTTTAATTTAATTTTCTATTTTGTAAATACCCTATATTTAAATTGAGAAATAAATAAAATCAGAACGAACATGGTTTTTATCTGCCTACCATAAAAGAAAACAGCTTGTATTGACTATAGCAGTGTTTCTTAAACTGTGGTTTCACGAGAATTTTATTTTGGGTCGCAAAACATATTGAAACTATTAATAAGGTTTTTGTTTATTTAACCAATCCGAAATTAATATTTTATTTATTTTAAAGGTAATGTTTTTTGTAATGAGATTTTAAGTTTTAGTTGATAAATAAATTTAATAGCCAATTCAATATTTGTTTCTTTGTAATTATAAAAATAACGGTTGTAAAGAGGGAACCGAACCGCAAAAAAACGGTTCAGTTCCGGTTACCGGCTCGATAAATTTTAATTGTTCGGTTTACGTTCCGAACCACCGGTTTATATTTTATAATGATATCGGCACCCGGTTCGGTGCCAACAGTTCATTTCCAGTTCCGGTAAAATGCTTTTTGTTTTTAATAGGAGATTTTAAAAAGTATACATTATGTAAAAATTTTATGACAACGATGCATACCGAGTGTAACTGAAATCAGGCTCACCCCCTTTTTTTCATTTAGTTTTGATTTCAGACAAACGAAATTTTAAACATGTGATATGTGCAACAATCCGTATTTTCTGAGCATATGTGCACTTCTGTACACGGTGACTTTTCGTTTTACGACGAACACAAATATATAGGGTGTTTCGTTCGAAATGGCAAAGTAGATGCGTAGTTCTATCAGAATGGTAGCCACCCAAGACTCGCGAGGCGGTGAAAAAATTTACTTTCGATGGGTACTGTACGTATGAAAAAAATGTTCGACTGCAACTGACGGGAAAGGAAATAATTGGAAATTTTGGGGTTACAAAAAAAAACGTGAACAAGTTGTTTCCTTTGATTGCGCTTTCGAGCACTCCAAATCACGATGTATTTTAGGGTAAACGGACAGACAGTTGGGGGGTGGCTTTTGGACGTGGCCGTGTATCCTATGTACAGGGTGCGTAGACAGAGGTGGCTCACAAAAAAACGTTCTACATAACGATATCCCGGGAGTCCTTTGCGACCCGGAAGTAGTTTGCGGCCCGGGAGTCGTTTGTGGCCCGGGAGTAGTTTGCAGCCCGGGAGTCATTTGCGATCCGGGAGTAGTTTGCAGCCCGGGAGTAGTTTGCGTCCCGGAAGTAGTTTACAGCCCGGGTGTATTTTGCGGCCCGGGAGTCGTTTTTGCGGCCCGTAAGTCGTTTTCGGCTCGGGAGTCGTTTGCGGCCCAAGAGTAGTTTGCGGCCCGGGAGTCGTTTGTGGCCCGGGAGTAGTTTGCAGCCTGGGAGTCATTTGCAATCCGGGAGTCGTTTGCGGCCCAAGAGTAGTTTGCGGCCCGGGAGTCGTTTGTGGCCCGGGAGTAGTTTGCAGCCCGGGAGTCATTTGCGATCCGGGAGTCGTTTGCAGCCCGGAAGTCGTTTGCGGCCCGGGAGTCGTTTGCGGCCCAGGAGTAGTTTGCGGCCGGGAGTCGTTTGTGGCCCGGGTGTAGTTTGCGATCAGGGAGAAGTTTGCGGCCCGGGAGTCGTTTGCGGCCCGAAAGTCGTTTTCGGCTCGAGATAACTTAACGCACTTAGCCCCCGCCGAGCGCGAAGCGCGAGGCGTCTGTTTTTGATTAAAGATGATTGTACGCGTTTGCTTTCTCCAAGCACTCAGCGCGAGTCGTCTATGATCGATAAAAAAAACTTAACGCGTTTAGCTCCCATCGAGCGATAAAAGAGAATTGTACCCGTTTGTCTTCTCCGAGCGCGCATCGTGAGTCGTATCTGATTGATAAAAGAGAACTTAACGCACTTAGCCCAAGAGTCATTTGTGGCCTTGAAGTCGTTTGCGGCCCGGAAGTCGTTTGCGGCCCGGGAGTAGTTTGCAGCCCAGGAGTCGTTTGCGGCCCGGGACTCGTTTGCGACCCGGAAGTAGTTTGCGGCCCGGGAGTTGTTTGCGGCCCGGGAGTTGTTTGCAGCTCGGGAGTCGTTTGCAGCCCGGGAGTCGTTTGCGGCCCGAGAGTTGTTTGCAGCTCAGGAGTCGTTTGCGGCCCGGGAGTCGTTTGCGACCTGGGAGTCGTTTGCGGTCTGTGAGTATTTTGCAGCTAAGGAGTCGTTTGCGGCCCGGGAGTGAATTGTACCTGCTTTATTCCCGCCGAGCATGCATAGCGAATTGTCTATGATCGATAAAAGTGAATTGTATTCGCCTCTCCTCCGCCGAGCATGCAACGCGAGTCGTCTATTATCTATTAATGGAAATTATACGGGCTCGGTTTTCGTTGAGCGCTTCGAGATTTATCGATGTTTTTATTTTGACGCATAGAACTTGGACGCAAAAGAGTTAATCCGGATACAGATATTTCTATGGTCTCGGAACGGCGCCGTAGGCGCCCCAGTAGGCCCGTTAGGGCCTGCTGGTTACTTCGTATACTAGTGAAGGTTCGCCCGTTTGCCCCGATCCGAATTAAAAATCGAAAAACTCTACGCAAAAATACGGGGTTTGCTTTAAAAAACGTACGAAAGAACGAACCAGCTCTGTGCCGAGTTTCGTTACGGTAGCTCGGACGACGGAAACGCTATTCGCGAAAAACCGAAAAAATAAAATCTCTAATGGGTTTTCTATGTAAAATGGATGTTTCGATCGGTCGACAAACTAAGTGACGCTATTTAGCTCGTGCTACCGCGAAAACGGCTTCTCGACCGTTCAAATTTTCACCGGTCGTGTTTTTCGAGTGGGAAAATGCATCCCGAAAATTTCGGCCCAATCTGACCGTCCGTTTTTCTGTTTTCACGGATTTTCATTTTTTCGATCGTTCACGGCACGGCGCATTACAGATAAGCGCTATCACGGCCGGGCAGTGCAGTGACCGGTGTTTCTGTACGCTTTGGCCGTGCAAGAACAGTATGTGAAATGTGAGTGAAATTAAGTTTTAATTACTGTTAAATACAATTGACGATATCATTATTTACGTGCTCGCTGATGTCACAACAAAACAGATGGAATTAATTACAACCACAGAAATTACGACATATGAAAAGTGAAAACCGTTCTTGAAAGATGCCTATGTACAGATCTGAGTAAACAGTTTGCAGTTTTGCCGGAAAGTTAACAGGTGATATTCTGAAAGTGGGTGATGTGGCATATTTAATTGTTTAAAATTATTTTTAGATTGTCGGCGAATGTATGAATGTTAATTATTTCCGATTAATTTATTGACAGTCCGTATACTCTGTTTTGTTTACACGTGAAGTTGCAGCCGAGCGACAGGGTTCAACTACGAGGTTTGCAGCCCCCTATACACCAACGCTTAATAATTTATAGGTAATGGGTATGAATGATTCATTTGTTTTAATAAGTTATTTGAATTTTTCACTTCGTAACTAAACAGCTGTTTTATTGCAGGTATGTTTTCAGAATTTCAAGTGAGAAGCGATTTTTTTAACAAGCACTCGTGTGTGTGCTTCAAGTACGGAGGATGAAATATTATTAACTCTTATGAAATATAGGCACGATTTTTATTACCAAACGTTACCGATGATGTTTGATGTAGACAATAGGAATAGGGTAATAACTTTTTGGACTAATCATATATATTCAAAATTAAAAACTTTAGATTTTCTGTCTATAGCACGAAAAAGGTCGTAGCTTGAGTACGATTTTATTATAGACTGCACAGAAATTCTGATGGCAAGAAATCAAGATACGATAATTCAACAAGCAACTTTTTCAACTTATAAAAATACAAATTTTAATTGAACAAATTAATGAATTGGCAATTTTTTTAAATTATAGTACATAAAATGCCAACACATGGCCATTGACTAATTAAATTGTGTACTATTGTTTAATGTTAACATCTTTTAAAAATTCAATTGTAAAACAATAATTATTTAATATTTTTGTCCTTAACTACCCATTACATTAAAGATGAAACAAGTCTCTGATTAAATAAATTTTATTTTGTACGCAGTTATCAAAATGGCAAATAAAATATATAATATATATATAATATATAATATAAAATATAAAAGTATTTTAGCTTTAATTTAATTTTCTATTTTGTAAATACCCTATATTTAAATTGAGAAATAAATAAACTCAGAAGGAACATTATTTTTATCCGCCTACCATAAAAGAAAACAGCTTGTATTGACTATAGCAGTGTTTCTTAAACTGTGGTTTCGCGAGAATTTTATTTTGGGTCGCAAAACATATTGAAACTATTAATAAGGTTTTTGTTTATCTAACCAATCCGAAATTAATATTTTATTTATTTTAAAGGTAATGTTTTTTTGTAATGAGATTTTAAGTTTTAGTTGATAAATAAATTTAATAGCCAATTCAATATTTGTTTCTTTGTAATCATAAAAATAACGGTTGTAAAGAGGGAACCGAACCGCAAAAAAACGGTTCAGTTCCGGTTACCGGCTCGATAAATTTTAATTGTTCGGTTTACGTTCCGAACCACCGGTTTATATTTTATAATGATATCGGCACCCGGTTCGGTGCCAACAGTTCATTTCCAGTTCCGGTAAAATGCTTTTTGTTTTTAATAGGAGATTTTAAAAAGTATACATTATGTAAAAATTTTATGACAACGATGCATACCGAGTGTAACTGAAATCAGGCTCACCCCCTTTTTTTCATTTAGTTTTGATTTCAGACAAACGAAATTTTAAACGTGATATGTGCAACAATCCGTATTTTCTGAGCAAATGTGCACTTCTGTACACGGTGACTTTTCGTTTTACGACGAACACAAATATATAGGGTGTTTCGTTCGAAATGGCAAAGTAGATGCGTAGTTCTATCAGAATGGTAGCCACCCAAGACTCGCGAGGCGGTGAAAAAATTTACTTTCGACGGGTACTGTACGTATGAAAAAAATGTTCGACTGCAACTGACGGGAAAGGAAATAATTGGAAATTTTGGGGTTACAAAAAAAAACGTGAACAAGTTGTTTCCTTTGATTGCGCTTTCGAGCACTCCAAATCACGATGTATTTTAGGGTAAACGGACAGACAGTTGGGGGGTGGCTTTTGGACGTGGCCGTGTATCCTATGTACAGGGTGCGTAGACAGAGGTGGCTCACAAAAAAACGTTCTACATAACGATATCCCGGGAGTCCTTTGCGGCCCGGAAGTAGTTTGCGGCCCGGGAGTAGTTTGCAGCCCGGGAGTCATTTGCGATCCTGGAGTAGTTTGCGGCCCGGGAGTAGTTTGCGTCCCGGAAGTAGTTTACAGCCCGGGTGTAGTTTGCGGCCCGGGAGTCGTTTTTGCGGCCCGGAAGTCGTTTTCGGCTCGGAAGTCGTTTGCGGCCCAAGAGTAGTTTGCGGCCCGGGAGTCGTTTGTGGCCCGGGAGTAGTTTGCAGCCCGGGAGTCATTTGCGATCCGGGAGTCGTTTGCGGCCCGGGAGTAGTTTGCGACTGGGAAGTAGTTTGCGGCCGGGGAGTCGTTTGCGGCCCGGGAGTTGTTTGCGGTCCAGGAGTCGTTGGCGGCCCGGGAATCGTTTACGGCCCGGGAGTCGTTTGCAGCCCGGGAGTCGTTTGCGGCCTGGGAGTAATTTGCGGCCCGGGAGTCGTTTACGGCTTGGGAGTCGTTTGCAGCCCGGAAGTCGTTTGCGGCCCGGGAGTCGTTTGCGGCCCAGGAGTCGTTTGCGGCCCGGTAGTCGCTTGCGGCATGGGAGACTTTTGCAGCCCGTTAGTCGTTGGCGGCCCGGGAGTCGTTTACGGCCCGGGAGTCGTTTACGGCTTGGGAGTCGTTTGCAGCCCGGAAGTCGTTTGCGGCCCGGGAGTCGTTTGCGGCCCAGGAGTCGTTTGCGGCACGGGAGTCGTTTGTGGCCCGGGAGTAGTTTGCGATCCGGGAGAAGTTTGCGGCCTGAGAGTCGTTTGCGGCCCGAAAGTCGTTTTCGGCTCGAGATAACTTAACGCACTTAGCCCTATCTATCAAAATGGTAGTCACCCAAGACTCGCGAGGCGGTGCAAAAATTTACTTTTGACGGGTACTGTACGTATGAAAAAAATGTTCGACTGCAACTGACGGGAAAGGAAATAATTGGAAATTTTGGGGTTACAAAAAAAAACGTGAACAAGTTGTTTCCTTTGATTGCGCTTTCGAGCACTCCAAATCGCGATGTATTTTAGGGTAAACGGACGGACAGTTGGGGGGTGGCTTTTGGACGTGGCCGTGTATCCTATGTACAGGGTGCGTAGACAGAGGTGGCTCACAAAAAAACGTTCTACATAACGATAACCCGGGAGTCCTTTGCGGCCCGGAAGTAGTTTGCGGCCCAGGAGTCGTTTGTGGCCCGGGAGTAGTTTGCAGACCGGGAGTCATTTGCGATCCGGGAGTAGTTTGCGGCCCGGGAGTAGTTTGCGTCCCGGAAGTAGTTTACAGCCCGGGTGTAGTTTGCGGCCCGGGAGTCGTTTTTGCGGCCCGGGAGTAGTTTGCGGCCCGAGTAGTTTGCGGCCCGGGAGTCGTTTGTGGCCCGGGAGTAGTTTGCAGCCCGGGAGTCATTTGCGATCCGGGAGTCGTTTGCGGCCCAAGAGTAGTTTGCGGCCCGGGAGTCGTTTGTGGCCCGGGAGTAGTTTGCAGCCCGGGAGTCATTTGCGATCCGGTAGTCGTTTGCAGCCCGGAAGTCGTTTGCGGCCCGGGAGTCGTTTGCGGCCCGGGAGTAGTTTGCGGCCGGGAGTCGTTTGTGGCCCGGGAGTAGTTTGCGATCAGGGAGAAGTTTGCAACCCGGGAGTCTTTTGCGGCCCGAAAGTCGTTTTCGGCTCGAGATAACTTAACGCACCCAAGTGCTAAGGGCTAACCCCCGCCGAGCGCGAAGCGCGAGGCGTCTGTTTTTGATTAAAGATAATTGTACGCGTTTGCTTTCTCCAAGCACTCAGCGCGAGTCGTCTATGATCGATAAAAAAAACAACGCGTTTAGCTCCCATCGAGCGATAAAAGAGAATTGTACCCGTTTGTCTTCTCCGAGCGCGCATCGTGAGTCGTATCTGATTGATAAAAGAGAACTTAACGCACTTAGCGTCTGTGGGCGATTAAAGATAATTGGACCCGTTTGCCTACTCGGAGCGATTCGTCTATGATCGATAAAACAAAACTTAACGCGCTTAGCTCTTATCAAGCACGCAGCGAGAGTCGTCTGCGGGCAATACAAGGGAATTGTATCCGTTTGCCTTCCCCGAGTCGTTTGCGTCCTGGGAGTCGTTTGTGGCCCGGGAGTAGTTTGCAGCCCGGGAGTCATTTGCGATCCGGGAGTAGTTTGCGGCCCGGCAGTTGTTTGCGTCCCGGGTGTAGTTTGCAGCCCGGAAGTCGCTTTTGCGGCCCGGGAGCCGTTTTTGCAACCCGGGAGTCGTTTTCGGCTCGAAAGTAGTTTGCGGCCCAAGAGTCATTTGCGGCCTTGAAGTCGTTTGCGGCCCGGAAGTCGTTTGCGGCCCAAGATGTTTGCGGCCCGGGAGTAGTTTGCAGCCCAGGAGTCGTTTGCGGCCTGGGACTCGTTTGCGACCCGAAAGTCGATTGCGGCCCGGCAGTTGTTTGCGGCCCGGGAGTTGTTTGCAGCTCGGGAGTCGTTTGCAGCCCGGGAGTCGTATGCGGCCCGTGAGTCGTTTGCGACATGAGAGTCGTTTGCAGCCCGGCAGTAGTTTGCGGCCCGGGAGTTGTTTGCGGCCCGGGAGTTGTTTGCGGCTCGGGAGTCGTTTGCGACCCAGGAGTCGTTTGCGGCCCAGAAGTCGTTTCCGGCCCGGAAGTCGTTTGTGGCCCAGGAGTCGTATGCGGCCCGGGAGTAGTTTGCGGCCCAGGAGGAATTTGCACCCGGAAAATGTTTGCGGCCCGGGAGTCGTTTGCAGCCCGGGAGTAGTTTGCGGACTGGAAGTAGTTTGCAGCTCGGGAGTCGTTTGCGGCCCATGAGTAGTTTGCAGTCCAGGAGTCGTTTGCGACCCGGAAGTCGTTAGCAGCCCGGCAGGAGTTTGCAGCCCGGGAGTCGTTTGCGGCTCGGGAGTAGTTTGCAGCCCGGGAGTCATTTGCGACCTGGGAGTCGTTTGCGGCCCGGGAGTCGTTTGCGGCCTACGAGTCGTTTGCATCCCGGGAGTCGTTTGCGGTTTGGAAGTAGTTTGTAGCCCGGGAGTCGTTTGCGACCCAAGGGTCGTTTGCGGCCCGAGAGTCGTTTGCAGCCAGGAAGTCGTTTGCGACCCGGGAGTCGTTTGCGGCCCGGGAGCCGTTTGCGGCTCGGGTGTAATTTGCAGCCCGGGAGTCATTTGCGACCCAGGAGTCGTTTGCTGCCCGGGAGTCGTTTGCGGCTCACGAGTCGTTTGCATCCCGGGAGTCGTTTGCGGTTTGGAAGTAGTTTGTAGCCCGGGAGTCATTTGCAACCCGGGAGTCGTTTGCGGCCCGAGAGTCGTTTGCAGCCAGGAAGTCGTTTGCGACCCGGGAGTCGTTTGCGGCCCGGGAGCCGTTTGCGGCCCGGGAGTCGTTTGCGGCTCGGGAGTCGTTTTCGGCGCAGGTCCTTTGCAGCCCGGGAGTCGTTTGCAGCGCAGGAGTCGTTTGCAGCCCGGGAGTCGTTTGCGACCTGGGAGTCGTTTGCGGCCCGGGAGTCGTTTGCGACCTGGGAGTCGTTTGCGGCCCGGGAGTCGTTTGCGGTCTGGGAGTAGTTTGCAGCTAAGGAGTCGTTTGCGGCCCGAGAGTGAATTGTACCTGCGTTATCCCCGCCGAGCATGCATAGCGAATTGTCTATGATCGATAAAAGTGATTTGTATTCGCCTCCTCCGCCGAGCATGCAACGCGAGTCGTCTATTATCTATTAATGGAAATTATACGGGCTCGGTTTTCGTTGAGCGCTTCGAGATTTATCGATGTTTTTATTTTGACGCATAGAACTTGGACGCAAAAGAGTTAGTCCGGATACAGATATTTCTATGGTCTCGGAACGGCGCCGTAGGCGCCCCAGTAGGCCCGTTAGGGCCTGCTGGTTACTATATACTAACAGCGGTTGGTCGCTTTTGCGCGATCGAGAATTAAAAATCGAAAAACACGACGCAGGGACTTCCGGTTTGTTTTAGAATACGTATGAAAGAACGAACCAGCTTCCTGTCGATATCCGGTTGCCGTACGTATCGAGACTGAAAAGTTATCAATGATAAACCGCCAAAAAAATTTTCTCTTATGGGAATATTGGTTCTTCGTAGCGCCGCGGGGAAGCTGAGTTCGATTACTAAATTTTCGCGGATCGAGCGCTTATGTCGGGATAAGGTTTTTCCAAAGTTTCAGCCGAATCTGATAAGCCGTTTATTTGTTTTCACCCTAAACGTGAATTTCCCCTCGTACCCCCGAATCCCGCTAACTGCCGCGGTGAGCAACCGGCAACCGGCTATGATGGACGTTATCTTTGCGTCAAGACACCGGGTCTTCAAATTTACACGGATCCTGCCAATGTAGTTGAAAAATGTATCCCGAAAGTTTCAGCTTGATCTGATTATCCGTTTTCCTGTTTTCACGATTTTTCATTCCCAAAAATTTTCCCGCCAAAAATAATCTACCCGGCGTTATCACAGCATAACTTCAGATTAGCTCAGTTTTGTTCGATTCGTTAACTCGGGTGAGCGTCCTTCGGATTGTTATTATAGGTTAGTTTAAAAATGGGAAAACAATAAGCCGTCTGTAAAACAGCAGTGTACACACGTTCCAGTAAAATATTGTGCAAAAATGCATCTTTCTCCACAAACCACCTGTAAGTATTTAATGCTTATTAAGTTTGCATCTTTTTTCATTAACTCGTTAATCAGCAATTATTTAATACTCTGAATTATATTTGCATGCCGTTATTAAAATAAATAAACAACTTTTGTGTATTTCGATTAACAGTCTCATCATAATAAATGTTTTATTTTAATTAACCTATTACAAAATGAAAATGCAGTCTACAACAGCTATTTAAATGAAACGTGATACTATGAATGTATTTTTTGCAAGCCTACCATTGTAATTACATTAAATATTGCATGTTTTCCTATAAATTATTGTCAAACCGGCAATAACTCAACCATTACACCTCATAAGATTTTTAAAGACAATCATCTCGTCACGTCCGCGTCGGGACGGCGTCCAAAGCGTATAAAGTCAAAACGCCACGCGTCGTCGCAAAGTACAAGGTACGGGCTTTAGATTTGTAAAAAAAATATTCCCGTGGGACAGATAATAACTGTGCAATTGCCGTTTTAGCGTGTTAAAGCGATATTTCGATAAACGGGGCGTTGCCATATTTTGAACATCGACCGGACATTCCGATCTATTTGCTATTTTAAGCATTTCTCGGACTCGATAAGATTATTTTTGCATTGTGCGCTGCAGTTCTGTATCACGACGTGCATAAATATACAGGGTAATTGCAAATGAATGTCAATAAAAATGTTATGTTTATTAAAATGTTTAACATCGAAAAATATATACCTATTATTTTCTTTTGAAACGGATAAAGATGTCGCAGTGGCGTATACAGGGTGAGTCATTATTGGGGGATCGGTCTATTGTGGCTTAACGGTTTGAGATAGAAAGTTGATTCAAACGCTATTTGATACCGTTTTTTCTTCTAAACACAATAAAGCTATTTTCAAATATACAGGGTGAGCCATGAGTGGGGGATCGGTCGATTGTCGGTTAACGGTTTGAGATAGAAAGTTGATTCAAACGCTATTTGATACCGTTTTTTCTTCTGAACACGATAAAAATATTTTCAAATATACAGGGTGAGTCATTAGTGCGGAATTGGTCGATTGTCGCTTAACGGTTTGAGATAGAAAGTTGATTCAAACGCTATTTGATACAGATTTTTCTTCCGAACACGATAAAAATATTTTCAAATATACAGGGTGAGTCATTAGTGCGGAATTGGTCGATTGTCGCTTAACGGTTTGAGATAGAAAGTTGATTCAAACGCTATTTGATACAGTATTTTTCTCCGAACACAATAAAAATATTTTCAAATATACAGGGTGAGTCATTAATGCGGAATTGGTCGATTGTCGCTTAACGGTTTGAGATAGAAAGTTGATTCAAACGCTATTTGATACAGTTTTTTTCTCCGAACACGATAAAATATTTTCAAATATACAGGGTGAGTCATTAGTGCGGAATTGGTCGATTGTCGCTTAACGGTTTGAGATAGAAAGTTGATTCAAACGCTATTTGATACCGTTTTTTTCTCCGAACACGACAAAAATATTTTCAAATATACAGGGTGAGTCATAAGTGCGGAATTGGTCGATTGTCGCTTCACGGTTTGAGATAGAAAGTTGATTCAAACGCTATTTGTACAGTTTTTTTCTCCGAACAATATAGAAATATTTTCAAATATACAGGGTGAGTCATTAGTGCGGAATTGGTCGATTGTCGCTTAACGGTTTGAGATAGAAAGTTGATTCAAACGCTATTTGATACAGTTTTTTCTTCCGAACACGATAAAAATATTTTCAAATATACAGGGTGAGTCATTAGTGCAAAATTGGTCGATTGTCGCTTAACGGTTTGAGATAGAAAGTTGATTCAAACGCTATTTGATACAGTTTTTTTCTCCGAACACGATAAAAATATTTTCAAATATACAGGGTGAGTCATTAGTGCGCAATTGGTCGATTGTCGCTTAACCGTTTGAGATAGAAAGTTGATTCAAACTCTATTTGATACAGTTTTTTCTTCCGAACACGATAAAAATATTTTCAAATATACAGGGTGAGTCATTAGTCCGGGATCGGTTGATTGTCGCTTAACGGTTTGAGATAGAAAGTTGATTCAAACGCTATTTGATACAGTTTTTTTCTCCGAACACGATAAAAATATTTTCAAATATACAGGGTGAGTCATTAGTGCGCAATTGGTCGATTGTCGCTTAACCGTTTGAGATAGAAAGTTGATTCAAACTCTATTTGATACAGTTTTTTCTTCCGAACACGATAAAAATATTTTCAAATATACAGGGTGAGTCATTAGTCCGGGATCGGTTGATTGTCGCTTAACGGTTTGAGATAGAAAGTTGATTCAAACGCTATTTGATACAGTTTTTTCTTCCGAACACAATAAAAATATTTTCAAATATACAGGGTGAGTCATTAGTGCGGAATTGGTCAATTAACGCTTAACGGTTTGAGATAGAAAGTTGATTCAAACGCTATTTGATACAGTTTTTTTCTCCGAACACGATAAAAATATTTTCAAATATACAGGGTGAGTCATTAGTGCGGGATTAGTTGATTGTCGCTTAACGGTTTGAGATAGAAAGATGATTCAAACGCTATTTGATACAGTTTTAACTTTCGAACCCGATAAAAATATTTTCAAATATACAGGGTGAGTCATTAGTGCGGGATCAGTTGATTGTCGCTTAACGGTTTGAGATAGAAAGTTGATTCAAACGCTATTTGATACAGTTTTAACTTCCGAACCCGATAAAAATATTTTCAAATATACAGGGTGAGTCATTAGTGCGGGATCAGTTGATTGTCGCTTAACGGTTTGAGATAGAAAGTTGATTCAAACGTTATCTGATACAGTTTTATCTTACGAACCCGATAAAAATATTTTCAAATATACAGGGTGTCATTAGTGCGGGATCGGTCGATTGTCGCTTAACGGTTTGAGATAGAATGTTGATTCAAACGCTATTTGATACAGTTTTTTTTTCCGAACACGATAAAAATATTTTCAAATATACAGGGTGAGTCATTAGTGCGGGATCAGTCGATTGTCGCTTAATGGTTTCATATAGAAAGTTGATTCAAACGCTTTTTGATACAGTTTTAACTTCCGAACACGATAAAAGTATTTTCAAATATACAGGGTGTCATTAGTGCGGGATCAGGCGATTGTAGCTTAACGGTTTGAGATAGAAAGTTGATTCAAACGCTATTTGATACAGTTTTTTCTTCCGAACATGATAAAATATTTTCAAATATACAGGGTGAGTCATTAGTGCGGGATCGGTCGATTGTCGCTTAACGGTTTGAGATAGAAAGTCGATTCAAACGCTATTTGATACAGTTTTTTCTTCCGAACATGATAAAATATTTTCAAATATACAGGGTGAGTCATTAGTGCGGGAGATCGGTCGATTGTCGCTTAACCGTTTGAGATAGAAAGTTGATTCAAACGCTATGTCATACAGTTTTTTCTTCCGAAAACGATAAAAATAATTTCAAATATACAGGGTGTCATTAGTGCAGGATCGGTCGATTGTCGCTTAACGGTTTGAGTTAGAAAGTTGATTTAAACGCTATTTGATACAGTTTTTTCTTCCGAACACGATAACAATATTTTCAAATATACAGGGTGAGTCATTAGTGCGGGATCTGTCGATTGTCGCTCAACGGTTTGAGATAGAAAGTTGATTCAAACGCTATTTGATACAGTTTTATCTTCCGAACCCGATAAAAATATTTTCAAATGTACAGGGTCAGTCATTAGTGCGGCCCGGGAGTAGTTTGCGGCCCGAGTGTAGTTTGCAGCCTAGGAGTAGTGTGCAGCCCGGGAGTCGTTTGCGACCCGGGAGTAGTTTGCAGTCCAGGAGTAGTCTGCAGTTCGGGAGTAGTTTGCGGCTCGGGAGTTGTGTTTGCGGCCCGGGAGTCGTTTGCCGCCCGGAAGTCGTTTGCGGCCCGGGATTCGTTTGCAGCCCGGGAGTCGCTTGCAGCCTGGGAGTTGTTTGCGACCCGGGAAGCGTTTGCGGCTCTTGAGTAGTTTGCAGCCCGGAAGTCGTTTGCGGCCCGGAAGTCGTTTGCGGCCTGGAAGTCATTTGTGGCCCGGGATTCGTTTGCGGCCCTAGAGTCGTTTGCGGCCCGAGTGTAGTTTACAGCCCGGGAGTAGTTTGCAGCTGGGAGTAGTTTGCGGCCTGGGAGTAGTTTACGGCCCGGGAGTAGTTTGCGGTTCTAGTGTAATTTGCCGCCCGGGAGTAGTTTGCAGCCCGGGAGTCGTTTGCAGCCCGGGAGTTGTTTGCAGCACGGGAGTCTTTTGCGGTCCGCGAGTCGTTAGCGGCCCGGGTGTCGTTTGCGGGCCGGGATTGGTTTGCGGCCTGGAAGTAGTTTGTGGCCCGTGTGTTGGTTGCAGCCCAGGAGTAGTTTGCAGCCCGGGAGTCGTTTGCAGTCCGTGAGTAGTTTGCGGCCCGGGAGTGGTTTGCAGCCTGGGAGTAGTTTGCGGCCCGAGTGTTGTTTGCAGCCCGGGAGTAGTTTGCAACTCGGGAGTCGTTTGCAGCCCGGAAGTCTTTTGCGGCCCGGTATCGTTTGCGGCCCGGGAGTAGTTTGCGGCCCAAGTGTAGTTTGCAGTCCGGGTGTAGTTTGCGGCCCGGGAGTGGTTTGCGGCCTGGGAATAGTTTGCGGCCCGAGTGTTGTTTGCAGCCCGGGAGTAGTTTGCAACTCGGGAGTCGTTTGCAGCCCGGGAGTCATTTGCGGCCCGGTATCGTTTGCGGCCCGGGAGTAGTTTGCATCCCGGGAGTCGTTTACGGCCCCGGAGTCGTTTGCGGCCCGGTAGTCGTTTGCGGCCCGGGTGTAGTTTGCAGCATCGGAATAGTTTGGGCCCTGGAGTCGTTTGCGACCCGGAAGTAGTTTGCAGCCCGTGAGTAGTTTGCGGCCCGGGAGTCGTTTGCAGCCCGGAAGTCGTTTGCAGCCAGGAAGTCGCTTGCGACCCGGGAGTAGTTTGCAGTCCAGTAGTTTGCAGCCTGGGAGTCGTTTGCGACCCGAGAGTCGTTTGCGGCTCTTGAGTTGTTTGCATCTCGGAAGTCGTTTGCAGCCCGGGAGTCATTTGCGGACCGGAAGTCGTTTGAGGCCCAGGATTCGTTTGCGGCTTGTGAGTCGTTTGCGGGCTGAGTGTAGTTTGCAGCCCTGGAATCGTTTGCAGCCCGGGAGTCTTTTGCGGTCCGGGAGTTGTTTGCGGCCCGGGAGTAGTTTGCGGCCTGAGTGTAGTTTGCAGTCCGGGTGTAGTTTGCGGCCCGGGAGTGGTTTGCGGCCTGGGAGTAGTTTGCGGCCTGAGTGTTGTTTGCAGCCCGGGAGTAGTTTGCAACTCGGGAGTCGTTTGCAGCCCGGGAGTCTTTTACGGCCCGGTATCGTTTGCGGCCCGGGAGTAGTTTGCATCCCGGGAGTCGTTTACGGCCCCGGAGTCGTTTGCGGCCCGGTAGTCGTTTGCGGCCCGGGTGTAGTTTGCAGCATCGGAGTAGTTTGGGCCCTGGAGTCGTTTGCGACCCGGAAGTAGTTTGCAGCCTGTGAGTAGTTTGCGGCCCGGGAGTCGTTTGCAGCCCGGAAGTCGTTTGCAGCCCGGAAGTCGCTTGCGACCCGGGAGTAGTTTGCAGTCCAGTAGTTTGCAGCCTGGGAGTCGTTTGCGACCCGAGAGTCGTTTGCGGCTCTTGAGTTGTTTGCATCTCGGAAGTCGTTTGCAGCCCGGGAGTCATTTGCGGACCGGAAGTCGTTTGAGGCCCAGGATTCGTTTGCGGCTTGTGAGTCGTTTGCGGGCCGAGTGTAGTTTGCAGCCCTGGAATCGTTTGCAGCCCGGGAGTCTTTTGCGGTCCGGGAGTTGTTTGCGGCCCGGGAGTAGTTTGCGGCCCGAGTGTAGATGAAAGATAATTGTACACGTTTGCCTTCTCCGAACACTCAGCGCGAGTCGTCTATGATCGATAAAAAAAACTTAATACGCTTAGCTCCTATTCAGCGATAAAAGAGAGTTGTACCCGTTTGTCTTCTCCGAGCGCGCATCGTGAGTCGTCTC
The DNA here is from genome assembly GCA_947652605.1 of Elmis aenea. Classification (NCBI taxonomy): domain Eukaryota; kingdom Metazoa; phylum Arthropoda; class Insecta; order Coleoptera; family Elmidae; genus Elmis; species Elmis aenea. The sequence continues at coordinate 27,748,521 of OX393578.1, read as the reverse complement.
TAATCGATAAAAAAGAACTTAACGCGCTTAGCCCCCGCCGAGCGCGCAGCGCGAGGCGTCTGTTTCCGATTAAAGATAATTGTACCTACCCGTTTGCCTTCTCCGAGCGCGCAGCGCGTCGTCCATGATCTATAAAACAATCTTAACGCACTTAGCTCCCATCGGTGGGCAATAACAGAGATTTGTACCCGTTTGCCTTTTCCGAGCGCGAGTCGTCTATGATTGATAAAAGATTATTTTACCCGCTGAGCGCAGAGAGCGAGTCTTCTATGACTAATAAAATATAACTTTACGCGCTTAGTCTTCTCCGAGAGCGCAGTGCGAGTCATCTGTGTTTGATACAAGAGAATTGTACCGGCTTACTTCCCGTCGAGTGCGCAACGCGAATCGTTTATTGTCAATAATAGTGAATTGCACCCGCTTGACCTGCGCCGATCTTGCAGCGCGAGTCTTCGCTGATCGATAAAAGTGAATTGCACCTGTTTCACCTTCATAAAGCATGCAACTTTAGTCGTCTATGATCGATAAAAGTGAACTGTATCCGCTTCACCTCCGCCGAGCATGCAGCGCGAGTCGACTATCATCTCTTAACGAAATTTGTAAGGGGCCCGGTTCCCATCGATGTTTTTTCTTTTTAATTGAACCATAGAACTTGGACTTAAGGGAGTTAAACCGGATCAACATAATTCTATGGTCTTAGGTTAGCTTTCGGCACCGCTTTTAGCACCGAATCGGACTCGTCCCGATCTCCCCTAAACGTACATACCAAACAATCCCGGTTCCGAGTCGAATTGGGGCCGTGGGATGCGAAAATAAGACGACGCCGTCGAAAATTTGACGTTTACTCGTGTCAAAAGCGACTACTGTCAGATTGACAGGATGACCAACCTAGAAAGTGAAAAACCCCGTCGCTGTCAAAGTGACAGCTTAACCTAGAAACGTCAGAATGACGGCGCTACCAACCTGAGAATTGAAAATCCCAATGTCAAACTTTGACAACTATGTATTATTATATATGGAATCTCGATGTACATGCAAGGCGCCGTGGTAGCCGAGTAGGTCGGATGTGCGGTCGCTACGCAAGGGGTTTGCGGTTCGAATCCTCGTGCGGGTGGAAATAATTTTCCGCGAAATTATCGGTCCGACGTTTAGTGCGCATGGCAACGGTCGGTTAGGTAGCGATTATATCGAATTAGGTTAGGGTGCGCATTGCGGTAGTATAGTGAGGTTAGTCGAAAAAAAAAAACATTGGGTACACGAGGTGTGTGTCGCGATGTATCTCTGGAACGAAGCCACCTACAAACATGAGACTTGCACCGAACGAAAAAAAGGTTAGTACACTTTGATCGAAATTGAAAAAAATTATAGTCATTCTGAAAACATTAAGCTTCGAACTTGTGATTGATACATCTCTGGAACGGAGCCACCTACAGACATGGGACTTGCACCAAACGAAAAAAAGGTCAGTACACTTTGATCGAAATTGAAAAAAATTATAGTCATTCTGAAAACATTAAGCTTCGAACTTGTGATTGATACATCTCTGGAACGGAGCCACCTACAGACATGGGACTTGCACCAAACGAAAAAAAGGTCAGTACACTTTGATCGAAATTGAAAAAAATTATAGTCATTCTGAAAACATTAGCTTCGAGCTTGTGATTGATAGTATTTCTGGAACGGAGCCACCTACAGACATGGGACTTGCACCAAACGAAAAAAAGGTTAGTACACTTTGATCGAAATTGAAAAAAATTTATAGTCATTCTGAAAACATTAAGCTTCGAACTTGTGATTGATACATCTCTGGAACGGAGCCACCTACAGACATGGGACTTGCACCAAACGAAAAAAAGGTCAGTACACTTTGATCGAAATTGAAAAAAATTATAGTCATTCTGAAAACATTAGCTTCGAACTTGTGATTGATACATCTCTGGAACGGAGCCACCTACAGACATGGGACTTGCACCAGACGAAAAAAAGTTCAGTACACTTTGATCGAAATTTAAAAAAAAATAATAGTCATTCTGAAAACATTAGCTTCGAGCTTTGTGATTGATGTATCTCTGGTACCTAGCCACCTAGACACATGGGACTTGGACCCAAACGAAATGTCATTCTAAAATTCTCAATAGACAAAAGTTCCCAAAAGTTCCAAAATTCCCAAAAGTTCCAAAAATTCCCAAAAGTTCCAAAATTCCCAAAAGTTCCAAAAATTCCCAAAAGTTCCAAAATTCCCAAAAGTTCCAAAATTCCCAAAAGTTCCAAAAATTCCCAAAAGTTCCAAAAATTCCCAAAAGTTCCAAAATTCCCAAAAGTTCCAAAATTCCCAGAAGTTCCAAAAATTCCCAAAAATTCCAAAATTCCCAAAAGTTCCAAAATTCCCAAAAGTTCCAAAAATTCTCAAAAGTTTCAAAATTCCCAAAAGTTCCAAAATTCCCAAAAATTCCCAAAAGTTCCAAAATTCCCAAAAGTTCCAAAAATTCTCAAAAGTTCCAAAATTCCCAAAAGTTCCAAAATTCCCAAAAGTTCCAAAATTCCCGAAAGTTCCAAAAATTCCCAAAAGTTCCAAAAAGTTCCAAAAATTCCCAAAAGTTCCAAAAATACCCAAAAGTTCCAAAAATTCCCAAAAGTTCCAAAAATTCCCAAAAGTTCCAAAAATTCCCAAAAGTTCCAAAATTCCCAAAAGTTCCAAAATTCCCAAAAGTTCCAAAATTTCCAAAATATCCAAAAATTTCCAAGTTCCAAAAAGTTCCAAAAATTCCCAAAAGTTCCAAAAATTCCCAAAAGTTCCAAAATTCCCAAAAGTTCTAAAATTCCCAGAAGTTCCAAAAATTCCCAAAAGTTCCAAAATTCCCAAAAGTTTTAAAATTCCCAAAAGTTTCAAAATTCCCAAAAACTTGCCAGTAACCGGCGAAAGAGAACTCCGTGCGCTACACCCGGTACGAGCGCGAAGCGCGAGTAGTTTGCCGGACAAGTTTTCGGCCGAAGGCCGGAAACTTGCCAGTAACCGGCGAAAGAGAATTCCGTGCGCAACACCCGGTACGAGCGCGAAGCGCGAGTAGTTCGCTGGACAAGTTTTCGGCCGAAGGCCGGAAACTTGCCAGTAACCGGCGAAAGAGAATTCCGTGCGCAACACCCGGTACGAGCGCGAAGCGCGAGTAGTTCGCTGGACAAGTTTTCGGCCGAAGGCCGGAAACTTGCCAGTAACCGGCGATAGAGAATTCCGTGCGCAACACCCGGTACGAGCGCGAAGCGCGAGTAGTTCGCTGGACAAGTTTTCGGCCGAAGGCCGGAAACTTGCCAGTAACCGGCGAAAGAGAATTCCGTGCGCAACACCCGATACGAGCGCGAAGCGCGAGTAGTTCGCTGGACATGTTTTCGGCCGAAGGCCGGAAACTTGCCAGTAACCGGCGAAAGAGAATTCCGTGCGCAACACCTGGTACGAGCGCGAAGCGCGAGTAGTTCGCTGGACAAGTTTTCGGCCGAAGGCCGGAAACTTGCCAGTAACCGGCTAAAGAGAATTCCGTGCGCAACACCCGGTACGAGCGCGAAGCGCGAGTAGTTCGCTGGACAAGTTTTCGGCCGAAGGCCGGAAACTTGGGCGTAACCGGCGAAAGAGAATTCCGTGCGCAACACCCGGTACGAGCGCGAAGCGCGAGTAGTTCGCTGGCTAAGTTTTCGGCCGAAGGCCGGAAACTTGCCAGTAACCGGCGAAAGAGAATTCCGTGCGCAACACCCGGTACGAGCGCGAAGCGCGAGTAGTTCGCTGGACAAGTTTTCGGCCGAAGGCCGGAAACTTGCCAGTAACCGGCGAAAGAGAATTCCGTGCGCAACACCCGGTACGAGCGCGAAGCGCGAGTAGTTCGCTGGACAAGTTTTCGGCCGAAGGCCGGAAACCTGCCAGTAACCGGCGATAGAGAATTCCGTGCGCAACACCCGGTACGAGCGCGAAGCGCGAGTAGTTCGCTGGACAAGTTTTCGGCCGAAGGCCGGAAACTTGCCAGTAACCGGCGAAAGAGAATTCCGTGCGCAACACCCGATACGAGCGCGAAGCGCGAGTAGTTCGCTGGACATGTTTTCGGCCGAAGGCCGGAAACTTGCCAGTAACCGGCGAAAGAGAATTCCGTGCGCAACACCTGGTACGAGCGCGAAGCGCGAGTAGTTCGCTGGACAAGTTTTCGGCCGAAGGCCGGAAACTTGGGCGTAACCGGCGAAAGAGAATTCCGTGCGCAACACCCGGTACGAGCGCGAAGCGCGAGTAGTTCGCTGGCTAAGTTTTCGGCCGAAGGCCGGAAACTTGGGCGTTACCGGCGACAGAGAATTCCGTGCGCAACACCCGGCACGAGCGCGAAGCGCGAGTAGTTTGCTGGCCACGTTTTCGGCCGAAGGCCGGAAACTTGGGCGTTATCGGCGAAAGAGAATTCCGTGCGCAACACCCGGTGCGAGCGCGAAGCGCGAGTAGTTCGCTGGCTAAGTTTTCGGCCGAAGGCCGGAAACTTGGGCGTAACTGGCGAAAGAGAATTCCGTGCGCAACACCCGGTACGAGCGCGAAGCGCGAGTAGTTCGCTGGCCAAGTTTTCGGCCGAAGGCCGGAAACTTGGGCGTAACCGGCGAAAGAGAATTCTACGCGCTTCACTCATTCTAGCGGTGGAGGAGCCCCAAGGGGGCTCCGTAATCGCTAGTCCTTATAATACAACGGACGTTCTCCAGAATTTTCGAAAATCGATTAAAAATACCCAGAGCGCTCCTAAAATCGCGAAAAAATGCCGTAAAATCGTAGGAAGGATCGAATTTTCGTAACGAAATCGTACGAAGCCCCTCGAAAATCGTTTCGGATAGTTATTAAGGGAAACGTGCAAAAATGTCGGTTTTCACGAAAAAACGTCGAAAACGCTCAGACCTTCTCTAAATTGGCTTTCCGCCGGGCGCGTCGTACCGAATCGGATTCGTCTCGCTCTCCCCTAAAGATGCGTACCGAAAAACCCAAGTTTCGAGTCGAATTGGGGCCGTGGGATGTGAAAATACGATGACGCCGTCAAAAATTTGACGTTTAGTTGTGTCAAAATGACACTACCGTCAGGCTGACAGCATAACCTAAAAATTGAATAATGTCATCACCGTCAAACTGACTGCATAACCTAGAAATCGAGAAATGACAAAATGACGGCATAACCTATAAATTGACTTCTGTCGCAAGCGTCTGCGGTTCGAAGCTGGGTGCGGGTGGAAATAATTTTCCGCGAAATTGTCCGTCCGACGGTACATGCGTGCGGCAACGGTCGTTGCGGTAGCGATTATAGCGAATTTGAAATAGGTTAGGGTGCGCATTGCGGCAGTGTAGTGAGATTATTCGAAAAAAAAGCCCAAGCATGGTTGAATTTGGAAAAACATTAGGTTGTAAAACTCCAATAAAAATTAAAGGAAGCCGTATTTATTAGGTCTCAAAAATGAATTTATAAAGTATATTGGACTTGGTCAGTTGGGAACTTGAATAGAAATTTTAAAAATTGTGGTAACGAATGAGTTATTAAAAGATTGCTTTTGGATGGGTGCTGTCGAGAGACATTTAGTACAACACAAGGTATACCGTTGGAATATTTTTCAAAACTTTTAATTACGAATGGTGTCTTTAACATTTTCAGAAAATACAGACCATAATAAACACTCGCAAATTAGTTAGGAGAAACCCTTGATTATTTTTAAATTACAAATCACAACATGCTCCAACAATTCTTATGCAATAGATATGATTTACTGATTACCAGGTGTTAATGTGAATTAAAACATAAATACAATTTTCTATTGCACTTTATTGAAACTAAATAGACAATTTATCACACCTCTAAACACATAATAATAATAATAAATACTAAACAATCGACTTTCACAAAATGAAATTTAAGTGCGAGATTTCATGCGCTAAAATAGATAAAGAAATAATGGCACTTTGTCAGTTTTTAAAATGTTATTTAAAATTAAAACCATCAGACTTATAACAACCAAAAATTGTAAAATTGAATGAAATAAATAAAAATCAAGAATATAATAAATGTTAACGCATAAGGAAAAAATGTAGTCCTAAGTAAAGTTAAATGCATCATTTTAGGAATAAACATGCACTCAAGCATTTTTTTACTAAGATATTTCAATCGAAAACGCTCAGACCTTCTCCAAATTGGCTTTCCGCCGCGCGCGTCGTACCGAATCGGATTCGTCTCGCTCTCCTCTAAAGATACGTACCAAAACAACCAAGTTTCGAGTCGAATTAAGACCGTGGGATGTGAAAATACGATGACGCCGTCAAAAATTTGACATTTAGTTGTGTCAAAATGACACTACCGTCAGGCTGACAGCATAACCTAAAAATTGAATAATGTCATCACTGTCAAACTGACCGCATAACCTAAAAATCGAGAAATGTCAAAATGACAGCGTAACCTATAAATTGAGTTCTGTCACTGTCAAAATTTGACAACTTTGTATTATTATATATGGAATTTCGATATCCATGCAACGCGCCGTGATAGCCGGACGGGTCCGACGTGCGCTCACGACGCAAGCGTCTGCGGTTCGAATCCGGCTGCGGGTGGAAATAATTTTCCGCGAAATTGTCCGTCCGACGGTACATGCGTGCGGCAACGGTCGTTGCGGTAGCGATTATAGCGAATTTGAAATAGGTTAGGGTGCGCATTGCGGCAGTGTAGTGAGATTATACGAAAAAAAAAGCCCAAGCATGGTTGAATTTCGAAAAACATTAGGTAGTAAAACTCCAATAAAAATTAAAGGAAGCCGTATTTATTAGGCCTTGAATATGAATTTATAAAGTAGAGTGGACTTGGTCAGTTGGGAACTTGAATAGAAATTAAAAACATTGTGGTAACGAATGAGTTATTAAAATATTGCTTTTGGATGGGTGCTGTCGAGAGACATTTAATACAATATATTTTTCAAAACTTTTAATTACTAATGGTTTCTTTAACATTTTCAGAAAATACAGACAATAATAAACACTCACAAATTAGTTAGGAGAAACCCTCGATTATTTTTAAATTACAAATCACAACATGCTCCAACAATTCTTATGCAATAGATATGATTTACTGATTACCAGGTGTTAATGTGAATTAAAACAAATACAATTTTCTATTGCACTTTTTTGAAACTAAATAGACAATTTATCACACCTCTAAACACATAATAATAATAATAAACACTAAACAATCGACTTTCACAAAATAAAATTTAAGTGGGAGATTACATGCGCTAAAATAGATAAAGAAATAATGGCACTGTCAGTTTTTAAAATGTTATTTAAAATTAAAACCATCAGACTTATAACAACCAAAAATTGTAAAATTGAATGAAATAAATAAAAATGAAGAATATAATAAATGTTAATGCATAAGGAAAAAATGTAGTCCTAAGTAAAGTTAAATGCATCATTTTAGGAATAAACATGCACTCAAGCATTTTTTTACTAAGATATTTCAATCGAAAACGCTCAGACCTTCTCCAAATTGGCTTTCCGCCGCGCGCGTCGTACCAAATCGGATTCGTCTCGCTTTCCCCTAAAGATACGTACCAAAAAAAACAAGTTTCTAGTCGAATTAAGACCGTGGGATGTGAAAATACGATGACGCCGTCAAAAATTTGACATTTAGTTGTGTCAAAATGACACTACCGTCAGGCTGACAGCATAACCTAAAAATTGAATGATGTCATCACTGTCAAATTGACTGCATAACCTAGAAATCGAGAAATGTCAAAATGACAGCATAACCTATAAATTGACTTCTGTCACTGTCAAAATTTGACAACTTTGTATTATTATATATGGAATTTCGATATCCATGCAACGCGCCGTGATAGCCGGACGGGTCCGACGGGCGCTTACGACGAAAGCGTCTGCGGTTCGAATCCGGGTGCGGGTGGAAATAATTTTCCGCGAAATTGTCCGTCCGACGGTACATGCGTGCGGCAACGGTCGTTGCGGTAGCGATTATAGCGAATTTGAAATAGGTTAGGGTGCGCATTGCGGCAGTGTAGTGAGATTATTCGACAAAAAAAAGCCCAAGCATGGTTGAATTTGGAAAAACATTAGGTTGTAAAAATCCAATAAAAATTAAAGGAAGCCGTATTTATTAGGTCTCAAATATGAATTTATAAAGTATAGTGGACTTGGTCAGTTGGGAATTTGAATAGAAATTAAAAAAATTGTGGTAACGAATGAGTTATTAAAATATTGCTTTTGGATGGGTGCTGTCGAGAGACATTTAGTACAACACAAGGTATACCGTTAATTACTAATGGTGTCTTTAACATTTTCAGAAAATACAGACCATAATAAACACTCAGAAATTAGTTAGGAGAAACCCTCGATTATTTTAAAATTAAAAATCATAACATTATCAGGTTATTAAAATACTTTTCTTCTTACATTAAATAAACTACATTAATAAGTTTATTAAAAACAATACTTTTTAGATTACAACCAGGAAATGAAGACTTTAACAAAGAATATCATCATACGCTCAGCATATTTTAAAATTTCAATAAGATTTATAATCTACAAATGAATCCGATACATTACCACTATAATGCTTTTATATTATAAATAAACCAAACTTTTACCTTGTGGATTTAAAAGCGATTATTTTACAAAATTACTTGTCAAACTTAAAAAGTTCGACTATAAATTAAAAATATGAACCAAATTTCAGCAATGTGTTATAGCAGGTAATTATTAACAACTAAAATCGCGAAAAAATGCCGTAAAATCGTAGAAAATTTTCATAATAAAATAGCAAGAAGCCCCTCGAAAATCGTTTCAGATAGTTATTAAGGTAAACGTGCAAAAATGTCGGTTTTTCACGAAAAAACATCGAAAACGCTCAGACCTTCTCCAAATTGGCTTTCCGCCGCGCGCGTCGTACCGAATCGGATTCGTCTCGCTCTCCCCTAAAAATACGTACAAAAAAAAACAAGTTTCGAGTCGAATTAAGACCGTGGGATGTGAAAATACGATGATGGCGTAAAAAATTTGACATTTAGTTGTGTCAAAATGACACTACCGTCAGGCTGACAGCATAACCTAAAAATTGAATGTCATCACTGTCAAACTGACTGCATAACCTAGAAATCAAGAAATGACAAAATGACAGCATAACCTATAAATTGACTTCTGTCATTTCGATATCCATGCAACGCGCCGTGATAGCCGGGCGGTCCGACGTGCGCTCACGACGCAAGCGTCTGCGGTTCGAATCCGGGTGCATGTGGAAATAATTTTCCGCGAAATTGTCCGTCCGACGGTAGATGCGTGCGGCAACGGTCGTTGCGGTAGCGATTATAGCGAATTTGAAATTAAAAACAGTAATTCTTTGCGCAAGCGAAATTCTGCGCGAAAAAGAATTATACGTGCAGCAGAGATTTCTACTCGGAAAGAGAATTTTACGCGAAACAGAGAATTCTACGCGCAAGGCGGGTCTAGCGGACCCCGAAGGGTTCGCTAGTACTAGATAACACGAGAAGGATAAAAGGTGTGACCACATGTAAATACCTAGGAATAATCCTCAACAACCAGGGAAGTAGTAACGATGAAATAAAGGAAAGGATAAATAAAGGAAAAAAGACAATACGGACGCTAAACTCGATCTTGTGGGACAAAACAATCACAAAGGAAAACAAAAAACGAATATACAGGGTGTAGACTCGGATCACGCAACATAGCGATTTCAATGGTAAAATTTTAAAAGTCGAATTCTTGCTCCGCTAATTATTTTAGAAAAAAAGTGCAAATACGTTTTTTGTAGAGAAAAAAATTCTGTATCCATTAATGTATTCAATATAATTTTTTAGTTTTCCAAAAACAGAAAAATAAGCAAATTAAAAAACGCGTTTTCGCGAAAATCTGTAGTGCCTTGGAATTATGCCGTGACAACTGCCCATCTTACTAACACTTATGCTGTCACTTTGACGTTTGAGGTTTATTCTTAATTGTCGTTTTTGTTTATCAAACGTTTATTTCAATCAATTAATTATGTTTTCATTGAAAGAAAAAATAGAAATGACAAAATGGTATTATTCCGGAAACAGTACCCGTGAAGTTAGTGCTATGTTTGAGGCCATATATCCACATAGGCCAAATCCCCATTATTCTACAATTTCAAGAATGATCTCGAAATTTGAAAGAACTGGAACGTTGTTAAATAACTGTTCATGCATTAACAGTGCCCAAGATGTCAGGAACCAAGATAATGAAAATGAAAATAATGTCTTAGCTTCAGTGGTAGAAAATCCGACAGTTAGTTTGAGGCAAGTAGCAGATAATATTAACGTACATTATACAACGGTGCGAAAAATTTTGAAAAAACACAATTATAAGTCTTACAAATTTCAATGCCATCAAGAACTATTGCAACAAGACATGGAAAAGAGAGCAGAATTTTGTTTCACATTGATGGAAAAGATGAACGACGACAGTGAGTTCTTAAAAAATGTGTGCTTCACAGATGAGTGCACTTTTACGATATACAATGAACCAAATAGGCAAAATTGTAGAATGTGGGCGAATGAAAATCCTCGTCTTAATTTAATGACTAGATCTCAGTATCCCCAAAAAATAAATGTATGGGCTGGAATCCTCGGGCATCATATTATTGGACCGTTTTTTTTTTAATGGAAATTTAAATGGAGAACGTCTTCTGCAGTTATTGGAAGCAGATATAACACCAGCAATAGCCGACGTAGCTGCAGAAAACCAAGAAATTTGGTTCCAAATGGATGGTTGCCCCGCTCATAACTGTCGTGATGTAAAAGAATTTTTAAGTGATCGTTTTAATGGAAGGGTTATAGGAATAGGATATGAAATTAGTTGGCCTGCTCGCTCGCCCGATCTTTCGCCTAATGATTTCTTTCTTTGGGGCCATCTGAAATCATGTGTATATTCAGGGAAAATGTTTGATAATTTAGATCAACTACAAAATTCAATTCAAAATCACTGCAACAGAATGTCTCCTAAGCAGTTAGCAAATGTTAGAAGAGAGTTTTACAACAGATTAGGGCATTGTTTAGTGAATAATGGGAATTTATTTGAACATTTGTTATAAGTTTGTAATATGGTTTTAATGTTTGTAATATTTGGTAAATATTAATTGTTTAAAATTGAGTATTACAATGTCTCCCACTTATTTATCTACATTTAAAGAAACGAACTATTAAAAAGGTAAAATTGTTGTCAGCTACTCTTGTTATTTGATTGCTTAGAGTAATTATTATATTTAAAATTACCTTGGTAAAACCCTTGACTATAATACTGAAAAACTAGTAAAGCCCTTGACCATGATACTGTAATACTTCACTTCTACTGACGAAGAAACCGTTTAGAGCAAAGAAAATAAGCCAAAGGACTACATAAAAAATAAAAGTGAAATACAGGTTGTTTCAAAATGATGGACCCGATTTCAAGGCTGTATATTTCACGAACGCAACATGCTACAATTACGAACTAGTTGCAAACGGTTTATAATATTATCAAGTTTTATTAAGCATTTTAGAAAGCTGTACGGATAACATCGAGACGAAATTTGAATTCGCCCCAAACGCTTTTCAAAGTGTCTTCGTTCACTGAAGTCACCGCTGCTGTGATTCTGTTTTTGAAGTCATTCAGATTACCTAGTGGCTAATGGTGGCACAAAAACACGTTCTTTAACGTATCCCCACAAGAAAAAGTCGCAGGGTGTAATAACGGATGTCATGCAGAATAATTGAGGTTAGGGACTGTTTGTGCACTGGGAGAGCCATCTATTGGTAATAATTTAAAATTCTATACTTTCCTCTTTCAAGTGGTAAAAGTTTTATGAATGGGAGGTTGGTGCTTACTGAGATATAGCGATTTCAAATCAGGTCCATCATTTTGATACACCCTGTAGTTTTACTAAGTTAATTGTGAATACAGGTTCTATTAGTCACGGCAGTATAATAAAATAATGCATTTAACATAGCGATGTTCTGCGCACACTATCAAGCCATTCCTCATTTCTATTATTTCTTCCAATAAAACAATTATTTTTGTTACGATAATAAAAATCTACAAACATTACATGTAAACCTCAAACGTCAAAGTGACAGCATAAGTGTTAGTAAGATGGGCAGTTGTCACGGCATAATTCCAAGGCACTACAGATTTTCGCGAAAACGCGTTTTTTAATTTGCTTATTTTTCTGTTTTTGGAAAACTAAAAAATTATATTGAATACATTAATGGATACAGAATTTTTTTCTCTACAAAAAACGTATTTACACTTTTTTTCTAAAATAATTAGCGGAGCAAGAATTCGACTTTTAAAATTTTACCATTGAAATCGCTATGTTGCGTGATCCGAGTCTACACCCTGTATAAGCATAGTACAAAGTATAATCACATACGGAGCCGAAACATGGGATATGCCAAAAAAGAATAGAAACAAACTCATGACGACGGAAATGGATTACCTCAGGAGAAGTTGTAGAACATCAAGAATAGAAAGAGTCAGAAACGACACGATCAGAGAAAATATGAATATGGACACCAACATAATAGAAGTTGTCGAAAAGAAGCAACTAAAATGGTTCGGACATACGAAAAGGATGAAAAATACAAGATGGCCAAGGAGAATTCTGGAATGGATACCGGCCGAAAGAAGGAAAAGAGGACGCCCTAGAAGAAGCTGGCGGGACGATATAAATGAGGCCATGAAAACAAGGCAATTAGAGGAGGACATGTGCTACGACAGAAGAGAATGGAGACTGGGGACGGAGAAGCGGCGCAGACCGTAGAGAAATCCGTTATATATATATAAATATTATCACATATACTGCTAGTAATAAGATAGTTTTTGTAATTACTCTACCATTAGTAAATTTTAGACAGTATAATTTAATTAAGGTTACTAGTTTACCCAGTCTTATTTCAGACAATGTGTACAGTTTCATTATTCCTGAGAAACGTTACCTAGTTATTGATCACTACAAACATTATTATTTCCTTCTCAATGAATTGCAACTCTTGCAGTGTATTAAAATTCATTCCGATGATTTTATTTGTGAACAACGTTCGCCTATTTATTTTGTGCACTCTAATGGAGGTTGTGAAGCAAACCCTTATGTTCCTACGTCAAGGGTACCAGAATCCTGCGACAATCGAGCAATAAAGTTAAAAGGTGCTATGTTTATACAACTAACTACTCCCAACTCATGGGCATTTGTCGCACCATCGATGGAAATAATAAATGTACATTGCAGAAATTCTAATGAACATTATTTGGTGCATATAAATGGTACAGGTATCCTTACCTTAAATTCTACTTGCTCCGCAGTCACTCCAACTGTTATCTTGGGCACAAAAAGCGAACATTTTAGTTCAGTAAAATTTACCTTTATACCTCCAGTTAATAACGTAGAAAATTTTCAAGATATACAGGGTGATTGATTGACACCGGGCATTAAAAATATATGAAGAATGAAAAAGGGTATGGATCTGAAATTGTGGGTATGACCATAATGGCATCTGATCTGTTTAATGAAAGTATTTTCAAGATGGCGACACTTCCGTAAATACCGGAAGTTGACGTCTACTTTCTTATTTCAAATACAATGGTCTATTTTCTATTGCGTATTTGGATTCAAAACGTTGTTTTAGAGGGACTTTTATTAGCATTCCCTATACCTAAGTGCAGTCATTTTTTAGATTTTTGGACTTTTTTGAAATTTTTTTGATTTTCAACGTGATGCTTAATATTATCTAACATGACCATTTTTAAAGAAAAAATGCTTAAATTTAGACCATGCCTAGAAGAAACCTTGGAGTACATTCTGGAATGTTTTCAATCGATGCATTACTTACAGGGTGTCCAAAATTTAATTTTCTTTTAATACAACTTCAGACCCCTAAAACTCGTTTTTTTCAAATACAATGCCCAAACTTTTTTTTCATTTTCAAATGCAAAATTACATTCTGCATCAACCTGTATTAGCGTTTCCTATACCTATCTGCAACAGTTTTCGAGTTATTAAGAGTTTTTGATAAAGTTAAGAGAAATTGCAACATTTTTACATAGTAAGCCTTGGAAATGACAGCAAATGCCAATATTAATAAATGTAAACCACTTTTATTGCGTTTGTCTGAAGCATCCATGAAAATGTATAATCAAGAGTATTCAAACATGAGTATTTTGAACTTATTTTATATTCATGAAGAATGTAACAAGATTATTGAAAGAACTTGGCGCATGTTCAGTGAGAGTTATCCTTATTTGACTGTAATGACCAGACAGAAATTTTAATGAATAGAATCAATTTTGTTTCAATTTAGAAGAGTGAATTTGCTTGTATTCGACCTAAGCGTGTGACAAATGATGAAACTAACAAAGTTAACATCCTGAGATATTTTAATGACCATCCTCAGCGATCAATTTGATTGGTAGCGCAAGACTCGGGTTTAACATACTATGCTGTACAAGCTACATTAAAAATACACAACTATTCGTTCGCACTTTCAATAATCTTCTGAATTTGTCCAAGAATGTAAAATAAATTCAAAATATCCGTGTTTGAATACTCTTGATAGTCCATTTTCATGGATACTTCAGACAAACGCGATAAAAGTGGTTGACGGTTATTAAGTATTGGCATTTGTTGTCATTTCCAAGGCCTACTATTTAAAAATGTTGCAATTTCTCTTAACTTTATCAAAAATTCTTAATAACTCGAAAATTGTTGCAGATAGGTATAGAAAACGCTAATACAGATTGATACAGAATGTAATTTTGCATTAGAAAATGAAAAAAAAGTTTGGGCATTGTATTTGAAAAAAACGAGTTTTGGTGGTCTGAAGTTGTATTAAAAGAATATTAAATTTTGGACACCCTGTAAGTAATGCATCGATTGCAAAATATCCAGGATGTAGTCTAAGGTTTCTTCTAGGCATGGTCTAAATTTAAGCGTTTTTTCTTCAAAAATGGCGGCGGTAGATAATATTAAGCATCACGATGAAAATCGAAAAATTTTCAAAAAAGTCCAAAAATCTAAAAAATTACTGCACTTAGGTATAGGGAATGCTAATAAAAGTCCCTCTAAAATAACGTTTTGAATCCAAATACGCAATAAAAAATAGACCATTGTATTTGAAATAAGAAAGTAGACGTCAACTTCCGGTATTTCCGGAAGTGTCGCCATCTTGAAAATATTTTCATTAAACAGTTCAGATGCCATTATGGTCATAACCAAAATTTCAGATCCAAACCCTTTTTCATTCTTCGTATATTTTTAATGCCCGGTCTCAATCAATCACCCTGTAGATTTGGAAAAACTGCCGGCATTAAACTTTACAAACCATTTAATAATTAACGAAGATTTAATGCCATTACAAAAACTTGGTCAAAAAATTATAGATTTAAAAAAGTTGGAGAATACTGAACAAATTCAAATAGAGCCCCAGAGCTACCACAATATTATAATTTATTTGATATTAGCCCTTGTGATTATAACAATTTTTATATATAAACTTGAGAAGTATTGTCTTGCATTCTGGAGATGTAGTTTATTTCAGCCTAGGCCTAACATTGTAGATGTTTTGGAGATGCAACCTACAATGAGCAAAAATGCTGATAAACCGCTCCGGCCGGAGTCAAAGAGTGACTCAACGGTTCAAATACCAGAGTCAGAAAGGGGTCTGCTTCAAACTTAAAATTTTTTGTATAATGAAACATAGGAACTTATAAATCCCAAATTTTTGTAGTTATGTCTATGTAGTTTAAGGGTACGTATCAGATAGTAGCGAACTGACTCAGCAGTTAAGCTATCAAAACAACAACTTTAAATGCAAACAAATATCTGTTTTTTTCTAGGTTAAGGTAAATGTGCTGTGTCGTATTTATTGTGTATATTGTTTTTAAATTTGAATAGGAATGTAAACTTAGCAGTAATACCGTGACGAGTTTTGCAATTTGGAAACTTATAACATGGTTACAAGTTTCTTTTTTTAGGAGGGAGATGTTGTAAATCCCAAAATTCATTACTATTTTAGAAATCATTTCGATGTTACTCAATATCTTATTTTAATTATTGTCCTATTATTGCGTTATTACCGCTAAGTAGTACAAGGATGCGACACATCAGCTATTTCATAGTTTTAATTGTAACATCATATGTGCTGACAATATATTCGGTAATAACTATTCAAAATTATTGCATTATTGGGAACAACTTATTTATCAAAATTCTACTTAACTAATATGTCAGATAGACAAATATTTAGGACCTTATTACGTTAACCATTTTGATTGGTCTATTCTGACATAATAAGTTTTTCTATTAGTTAACCATTATTGCAAATGTCAGCAGTATTATTTTACAATTGGAACTTCGTAATTTTTATCGGGACTTCGATAACAACTTTGAAGTCGTAAACACTTCCATACCACCTCGGAAGTCATTTGGTTGTTCTAACAAAATTCGTATCAGTTCATCGATATTTAGTAATTTAAGTTAAGTGGTGTTAAGTGCAAGTGTAAGGTCAATTTAGCGATTTATCAAATAAACATCAAGTAAAATATCACAAGGAGCCTTATTGAAAAGCACCCACATCACCAAAGCACACGTACCACAACAAAAGGTCCCATCCGCACTTTGTCTGTCTTCTTCCTATTTAATCTGTTGCCATTTTCCACGTAGACTTCATCTCCGACATTAAATACATGGTCTTTGCGATGTCTATCTATTCTTTCCTTATTTATTTTAAAACTGCTCATTGAGTTTAAAAATGCTGCTTCCCTGTCTTTATCGAGGTCTCCTTCTTGTATTAAGTTGATTGGAGAAATAAGCGATCGTTTTCCAAAAAGCAAGTACTCAGGTTCTGAATTTGGTAGAGCTATGTACCGTCCTGTTGTACTCCTTTACGCAATCTTCTGCTACACGAGACCAAGCTCGCATGTCTCCGCCATTTATCTTACATCTGTTTCTGTTAACTAAAGTCTGGTTTACCCGTTCATTCAGTCCATTTGACTGCGGACAGTCTACAGACGTGAATATTAATTTAATATTCATCTTATTTAAATAGTTTTTAAGTGCTTGAGAATTCAATCCAGTGTACTGATCCGCTAATAAGTTCTTTATTATTTTCGTTGCTGCTATAGAATGAATCAGTTTAATGAAGTCTTCGGCTGTCTGGCCCACTGTAGTCAAAATCCAGACTAATCTTGTAAAATGTTCAATTAAAATGTGCATGTACCGTTTTGGAGATCGGTTTCCACCAAAACCACCAACGGAATCTATAGACATGATCTCGTATGGTTTCTCAGGCGGACCTAGTTTGGACATTAAACCAATAGAGCGGCCTTTTCGTGTCTTATTCTCTTTACATGTTGAACAGCATTGGCAATATTCATTTATTAACTTATCCAAGTTCTTAAAATAATAAATTGGTCTAATTTTATCTATCATTTGTGCAGCACCAATGTGTCCATAAAAATCATGTACTTGTTTAACAATTTTTTTACCAAACGGAACTGAAACAAATATTCTAGATCTACCTTTTAACTTCTTAAAGACAATATTTTGACGGCTTTCGACGTTTCTTAGCAGAATTCAGCTCCTGTCTGTTTTATTTTTGATCAGTTATTATTTCTTTCAACTCGATTAAATTTACTACTTGAAAAGCATCTTCATTTTTAAAATACTCCAAAACTGGCTGTCTCGAGAGTAAATCAGCTAAAGCGTTGTCTTTACCTTTCTTATAAATAATTTTAAAATTAAACTGAGACAAGTAGTATACTAAATCTCCCAATAACTCATCCGTTCTTGATTTAGTTTTGAGATTTTCAAGAGGTTTATGGTCGCTGCATACGATGAACTCTCGGCCGATCAAGTAGTACTGCCAATACTTGATAGCATCTTTAATGGCTTTACATTCAAGGTGAATTATATCCATTTTCTTCTCCTTTGCGGACAACCTTCTTGAAAAATAGGCAACTGGATGCAGACTACCATACATTTGGGGCTGCTTAAGAGTAGCTCCAATACCAGTAAAACTGGCATCTATTTCAATAAATATGTCTTTCTCTTGATCATAAATCGCCAATGGAGATGAACACAAATATTCTTTTATAAAATTAAAACTTTGTTCACATGCATCAGTCCATTTAAAATCTACATTCTTTCGCAACAAATTATGTAAAGGTTCAAATTTTTCTGCACTGTTTTCTATACAGGGTGAGTCACGACGGACGCGTCGGAGTTTTATGGCGAAACGCTTTATATTTTCCAATTTCTGTCGCTGTTAGATTATGTAAGTCAATAAGGGCTCCATTTTAAAAATATTTTCAAACATACAGGGTGCTCCAAAAAAGAGTGGCATATCAAACTTATACTTTTTCTTATGGAACACCCTGTATATTTTTACATTTTTGGATTCCCCTTTAAATTTAATTTAAAAAATGTAAAAGGTCATATGGGTCTAAAGTCAACCGTTCTCGTGAAAATTGCATTTTCATGAAAATACAGTATTTTCAAAAATTTTCAACATTTAAAAACTTTGAGAAGTCTGATGAAATTCGCATGGAGATAAGATTGACAATAGATTATTGTGTAACACTATGCACCACCTACATTTTTAAAATATTATACAGGGCGTTTTTTACGCTTGGTCAAACTTGTGAAACTTTAAACATCGATAATTCATTTTTTTTAAATAGAACACCCTATATTTTTTTACACCGTCTTATAGAAAATTTAATTCTCTTGCGAAAACATTAATACTGTTTTATAACTAAAACTGATATATCGCGATTTTATTGTTAATTATTAAGCAAAGTGATATTTTTGAGTCGGCCATGAAGGTAGACAGCTGTAATTTGAAACAATTGAAAGAAAGAACAAGAAAGGTTTAGTTTTATCTTTTTCCTACGCATTTTTGACAATTTTTTATAATGAAGAGCCATCACGTTTAAATCGAGATTTCTTAAAATTATTTATGCATTTATTTATTGGACCAGTATGATAAGATGATTACTAAATCCTATAAACCATTTTTTGTATGTTTATAACACGACACTCTGTTCTACCAAAATTTCTGCTTAAATTCTGGTTCCACGCATTTTGCAAACGTTGTATTTTATACAGCAGGGGTGGCCAAGACGTCGACCGCGGTCTACTGGTCGACCGCAATGCCTCTGGAAGTCGCCCGTGAAGCTAGCTGACTTAAAAATTGACAAATTATAGTGATAAACTCAGAGCGTATTTGAATTTAAAAAATAATTGAAAATTATTTTCTGCAAATAATAGATACACAAAATACACATTTAAAATCAATGGCTTCAAATTAAAGCTTCTGGAAATTAATAAGCAGGGATAAATATCCAAATATTTGGAGAGTTGTTGCATATTTCAGTGCCTTTTTTGGTACGACACATTTGTAAGATTAGCATTTTCCTGCATAAATGGGATAAAAACTAAACATAGGTCACAATTATCTGATCTACATTTGGAATTGTGTTTAAGAATTAGTTTAAGTTCATACGAGCCAAATTTTGACAAACTGGTCAAAACTATGCATTACCAAGTGTCATCAAAATAAAACAATTCTATTGTTTTTGTTTTGTTTTTGTAAAATTTGCTTTTATTTTATTTTAATACAATTGTAAAACAATAATTTTTTTTTTCCTGTATTTTTTGAACTTTTTAAAATTCAGAACCAGTGCTAGAAAATAGTTATTTATAGATAATTTTATAGTAGTCATAGTAAAATGTCTTCACCAGTTTGTGTCTTTTAGAAAAAACGTCATAATTTCGTAAGTATCTAAAATTTCATAAAAAAAAAAAGACACAGTTCGTAAGTATCTTCTAAAAAAGTCATCGATTTGCAAATACTTAAAAAGGCCTTAAAAAACACCAATTCGTAGGTACCTTACAAAAAATGTAGTCGCCCGCGGGTACACTTTCTCTCAAAAGTCGCCCTGACGTCTAAAAGTTTGGCCACCTCTGTTATACAGTGTGCACAATGTTAAATGTAAGTAAGTTTTTATGGTGTGTTAACTAAAATATAAATACACAGAGAATATTTCAAATTGGGACCGTAGTAACCATTAATTGAACATTTATAAAAATATTTCTGGTGATAAATAAAATGTATGTAATAATAATTCAAAAACTTTTTAGACAATCACTCCTAATATGTTGCTTAATGTAAGGCGTTCACTTGAAAAGAGGATCACAATGTGTGTTCAAGAGGATGGTCGTCATGTTGAACATTTCTTGTAATCGGCTGTTAAATTTTGTTTTTGAATTATTATTACATACATTTTAGTTAGGTATCACTAGAAAGATTTTTATAAATGTTCAATTAAAATTACTACGGTCCCAATTTGAAATATTTTCTGTGTATTTATATTTTAGTTAACACATCATAAAAACTTACTTACATTAAACATTGTGCACACTGTATAAAATACAATGTTTGCAAAATGCGTGGAACCAGAATTTAAGCAAAGACATTTTGGTAGAACCGAGTGTCGTATTACAAAAATACAAAAAAAATGGTTTATAGGATTTAGTAATCATCTTATACGGGTCCAATAAATAAATGCATAAATAATTTTAAGAAATCTCGATTTAAACGTGAGATTGCTCTTCATTATAAAAAATGTCAAAAATGCGTAGGCAAAAGATAAAACTAAACCTTTCTTGTTCTTTCTTTCAATTGTTTCAAATTACCGCCGTCTACCTTCATAGCCTACTCGAAAATATTACTTTACCTTAATAATTAACAATAAAATCGGGTTATCTCGGAAATTATCAATTTTAGGTATAAAACAGTATTAATGTTTTCGAAAGAGAATTTAATTTTCTATAAGACGGTGTAAAAAGATATAGGGTGTTGTATTTAAAAAAAAAATGAGTTATCGATGTTTAAAGTTTCACAAGTTTGACCAAGCGTAAAAAACGCCCTGTATAATATTTTAAAAATGTAGGTGGGGCAAAGTGTTACATAATCTATTGTCAATCTTAGCTCCAAGCGAATTTCTTCAGACTTCTCAAAGTTTTTAAATGTTGAAAATTTTTGAAAATACTGTATTTTCATGAAAATGCAATTTTCACGAGAACGGTTGACTTCAGACCAATATGACCTTATACATTTTTTAAATTAAATTTAAAGAGGAATCCAAAAATGTAAAAATATACAGGGTGTTCCATAAAAGTATAACTTTAATATGCCACTCTTTTTTGGAGCACCCTGTATGTTTGAAAATATTTTTAAAGTGTAGCCCTTATTGACTTACATAATCAAACAGCGACAGAAATTGGAAAATATAAAGCGTTTCGCCATAAAACTCCGACGCGTCCGTCGTGACTCACCCTGTATATTTAAAAAAATAATTAATCGAACCTAATACACTTCGGACTCCTGATTTGTCTTTTGGTCTTTGCAGATTTTTAATTGCAATCAAATTTTCATTCGCTGGTGATATTTTATTTTCCTGAATAAAATGTCCAAGATACTTAACAGATTTTGCAGCGAAAGTACATTTTTCTAATTTTAGTTTAAAACCTTCTTCTTCCATTGCTTGCAGAAGTAATTCTATATGCATCTTTTGTTCTTCCCATGTCTTAGAAAATATTAAAATATCGTCAATAAAATTAATACAAAACTCGTCCAGGTTATTTCTTCTTATAATGCTTGACAGAGTCCTTTGAAAAATCGCAGGAGCATTCTTAAGTCCAAATGGTAGGACTTTGAACATAAACTTGCCATACTTAGTTACGAATGATGTCTTCTCTCGATCAGCTTCTTTTAGAGGAATAGACCAGAACGCCGAATTTATGTCAATGACTGTAAAGTATTTGCTATTAGCCAATTTGTCTATAACATCATTTATAGTAGGAAAAGGATAACATTCAGGAACAATGAGCTTATTCAAATTTCGAAAGTCTATACAAAGTCTTGTCCTGCGGCCGTCTTCTTTCTTGTAGGCAAGAGTCACTGGAGATGCATAAGGTGAGTCTGATTCTTCTATCAAATCTGCGTCTATTAACTTCTTAATCTGGGTTTTTATTTCTTTTTTATCTGGAAACAAACATTTATAAGCTCTAGAAGTAACGTATTCATCTTTTAATAATTTGATCTCAGCTGCTCTTGCTTTTACATTTCTCACATCAAATTTATCCTGAGCAAAAATATGTTTATATTTTGCTAGCAGTTTATAAATTGCTCTTCTCTTTTTTACATCTTCAATGTGATATGTACTAGCGATAAAGGCGATAGTTTTATCTGGAATTTAGAAGTGCTCCTAACCAGTGCAACGTGCGTAAATACGCAGTTCACTGAACATCCGAGTACGCAAAAGTAGCGTGTACTCTAACCACACCGATAGGAACGACATCTTCCCGCCGAGACCACCACCACAACGTGCACCAACGAATAGGGGTAGATATAAGTTGTTAAGGCCTAGTTTTGTAATTGTACTAAATCTTTTCAGTATTCAATATATCAATGTTCAGATATTCTTTTGTTTAGTTATTTGTTAAATTAATCAAATAACTTGGCGCCCTATTTATTTATTTATTATTTTTTTTTTTTTTTAAGCTAATATTTTTAGGACCCATGGCCCTTGCCTCCGACATAGGGCAAATGCGAGGCTGAGAAAGTTACAATGTCACCAACTGCAACGAATAACTGAAATTATCGAAATTGGATATGAAAGGAAGCAATAGACAACGGCGGCGTTCCTCGATATCGAACAAGCTTTTGACAGGGTATGGACAAACCGCCTCAAATATAAAATACTGCTACTTGATATTCCTGGCTACCTCAAAAAAATACTGTGTTCGTTCTTAGAAAATCGCACATTTAAAGTAATAGTTCAGTCATCAATATCTTAAAAACATCCAAACAGGAGTCTTAGGACCAACATTATTCAACATTTATACACACGACATACCTCAGACTCAAGCAGACCAAGCCCTTTTCGCAGATGATACAGCCCTAATCACGCAAAACGATAATTTACACCAAGCAGTGGAGAAACTGCAACTGGCAGTTAACTCAATCGGTAGATGGCTGCAACGCTGGAACCTAACCATTAACTACCAAAAATGTGCAGCCAAAATATTTTCCTTAAGAAGATTTAAGAATCCTGCCGAAATTCAGTTGAACCAACACACAATTCAATGGAAAGAAAATTCCGAAACAATTAAATACCTTGGTGTTGTGGGACTAACTTGGAAGCCCCACATTGTCTATAAGTTAAACCAAGGATACACACGACTGGGCCAACTTTTCCCACTAATCAATAGAAAATCAGATCTAAAAATTAAGTGCACGTTACTATTATATAAGGCTTTTATAAGACCGTTAGTAATGTATGCCTGCGTAGTGTGAGGTAACACATGCAAATCAAACTTAAAACAAATCCAAGTCTTGCAAAATAAAGTTCTTAGAATCGCAGTAAACGCTGAGTGGTACGTAAGTAATGTACAACTCCACAAGGAACTCAGTATTCTAACAATAACCGGATATACTAAAAATTTAACAGTTAAGTTCCACTCCAACTTGCAGCACTGCGAAGGTGCCCACCATTATTCGCTAGGTCGCAAAGACATTCACTCTCGCCTAAAGCGAAGACTGCCCCAAGACCTATACACGTAGTGAGTTTGTTGTGAAATGTTTAACCAAGTGTCCTAAATGTGAGGAATAAGATCCTCTTTGATAAATTAAGCTAATAAACATCTTACAGCTCCGTTATATATTTCAAAAAAAAAAAAAACTTACAAAAAGTTATAGGGGTGCGACAGTCAAACTGAATCACCCGGTATATATACAGGGTGTCCCAGATTACATTTCCAGCATTTGGATATCGCTTATTATAAAAGATACAGTTTTGTTTAAATTAGATAACATTTTTCTTAGGATGAGAGGAGCAACAATCAATTTTTAAAAGTACAAAATTCTTTGTGCTTCAGATGTAGCAAAAAATATGAAAATGTCCAATTTCTTTTTTCTCTCATAACTTTTTTATCTTAATCGTTAGAACAATTTTATTTATTATAAAAGATACAGTTTTGTTTAAATTAGATAACATTTTTCTTAGGATGAGAGGAGCAACAATCAATTTTTAAAAGTACAAAATTCTTTGTGCTTCAGATGTAGCAAAAAATATGAAAATGTCCAATTTCTTTTTTCTCTCATAATTTTATTATCTTAATCGTTAGAACAATTTTATTTGTACTTTCTTGAAGTACTTTTTCATGGAGAATGTAACTGTTATTTTAGATTTTTTTAAACACCTACCATTTTCGAGATATTACCCCTAATTTAATTTTTTCTTATAGGCCGCGAAGTTGGCTATGGAATAGTTAAATGTGCTTTTTTTTTCTCGTTTAAATTACTTGTTATACCTATTTTTATAAACAAGTCACAAAATGGGAAAAAATCGTATTTTATCCATGACAAAACATCCAAAACAAATCCATAAAGAATTAGAATGATTTTTCACTCTTTCAACATTCAAGAATATTTCAACATTAAAAGTTTTTAATTAGTTGTAAATGTGCCCATAATAATGTTATAACAAATTTGCTACAAAGACTATCGAATTACACAACAATACTATAAAATTCTAATAAATGATACCGCACAAACCGTATTTATCATTTGACATTTAATTAGTTGTTTTTTGTTTTTATTTTCATAGATAGCTTGATAAGTTATGAGTAAAATACGATTTTTTTTCATTTTGTGACTTGTTTATAAAAATAGGTATAGCAAGTAATATCTTATTTAAACGGAAAAAAAGCACATTTATCTATTCCATAGCCAACTTCGCGGCCCATAAGAAAAAATTAAATTAGGAGTAATATCTCGAAAGTGGTAGGTGTTAAAAAAAAATCTAAAAAGACAGTTACATTCTCCATGAAAAAGTACTTCAAGAAAGTACAAATAAAATAATACTATTGATTAAGACAAAAAAGTTATGAAAGAAAAAAGAAATTGGACATTTTCATATTTTTTGCTACAACATCTGAAGCACGACTAATTTTGTACTTTTAAAAATTGATTGTTGCTCCTCTCATCCTAAGGAAAAATTCATCTAATTTAAACAAACCTGTATCTCTTATAATAAGCGAGATCCCCATGCTGGAAATGTAATCTGGGACACCCTGTATAGTAAAGTAAATAGATTTAATGGGTTTAGTGGTGTTCACTGAAGACTTCAGTGGGGCATAAAGAAAACTCTTTGTTGATCACCAATTTTTTAGATTCTTGCAGATGTCATTGCTGTATTCTGACGATATTCTTGTATAAAATTCCATACTTGAAGATGCCTAACATTAATGTCAGTTTTTTAGGAGTTCCAACTTCATTGAAATAAAAAAAAATATGTTGAACAAGAAACCGAACAGGAAGTTCGGTTTCTTGTTCTTCCGCGGTATCATCTGTTTTGTCCGTCTGCATATTTTCGGCTGCTTTTATTATTATCTTTTAAATATCTTTTCTAGTTACGTTAACTTCGTCTTCTATTGCACTGAACCACCTTAACTTAAAGTTTGGTAATTTCACTGTAGCAACAATTGCGTCGTTTATTTGTTCTTCTAATCGTTATTAACGCAAATAGGATGCCGTGGAAATCGAAAAAATTGACCACTTCACTAACGTCAAAAAGTTGTCATTTATTTCTTGAATAATTGCATTTCCACTATGACTTTCGCTTTACAACAGCAAATTCTCAAACTTGAAAAATTTTGAAAACTAGTTTTTTTTAGTAACAAGGCCGTACAAAAACCTGTAGTTTGTTATATCGATGTAAATCTATAATGAGGGCGGTCAAAAATATTAAGTAAAAAATGGGGTGTTGTATTTGAAATATAAAAGTTGTTATTGGTTCCAGAAATATTTTTATCGTGTTCGAAAGAAAAAACTGTATGATATACCGTTTGAATCAACTTTCTATCTCAAACCGTTTAGCCACAATTAACCGATCCCTCACTAATGACTCACCCTGTATATTCTGACAATGCCTGTATAAATAATTTGCTAATATTTCAGTGTGAGTGACCTTTCAAAATTTATACCTGAAGTGATCGTTATAAGTGCTTTTTTGCGCCTTTTGAGTCAATTAATGCAACAGAAATTTGGATTCATTCCTTAAAACATGTCTGATATGGTAAGTAATACATTTCTGTCATCATCTTTTATACTTATTTATGAAAATATCTGCATTAGTTATTTTGCACGATCAATATTTAACTGTTAATATCAAATTGTCACCGCGTTTTCTGCCTTTACAACTTAAGCACGTGGTGGGCAACAATATTCATCGCAGTTGAACTGCAAAATAATTGCCCATTGATTATAGCCGAGTAATAAATAATAGCTTTGACACTGTCGCAGGATGATTTTGATTTCGACGATACGCCGCCGCCGCCACCGTGGCAGGTGACACTTTCGGACTTGCCTCTGCCTCCTCTGCCCCAGCAGCCGCCGCCACCTGCTTTACACCCCTGCAAGCGGTGATGCATAACATAGCAGCTACCTTAAACAGAGTAAGTTACAATCATCCCAATATTGTATAAGTTTTATTCACGGGGCTTTTGTTTTAGGAAGCCATGTTTATATTTAAACATGGTGGTGCTCGTGGCGGTCGTGGACGAGGTGGTGGCAGCGGTGGCGGTGAGGGCGGCGAGGCACAAGATAATGTAAATAGTACTTAAATAAAGATGTTAACAAAGAATTGCATTTTTTTGCATGATTATTTGAAAGTTCAAATCCTTTAGTTATGAAATTAAGCACCATGTCCACAATTAAAAGAAAACATGCAATTTTATATTTCTTTTTCCGATTGACCGGCGTTTCATCATAATTTTCATAGTCACTTATCACATAGGGTTGCCAGAAATCCTGAAAGTACGAGGGAAGTCCGATATTAAAGGTACAGGTGGCTGTGAAACAAACACCGCAAGCGAAACATTGCCGTCATATGCATGTCTAGACAGGTTGAAGTGTGGTAGTAGAGTCTGGAGCGTTGTTCTGTGTAAGACTCAATTTAGTAGCTTACGGGAAGCAAACAAACATGGCGTGTGTAATCGCAGAGTATTCCAAGTGTGAAGTGCGTGCGGTTATCCGATTTCTGCAAGCCGAAGGAGTTAACCAGAGCGAAATTCATCGCAGATTAGAGGGCGTTTATGGCCCGAAGGTCTTAAGCCGAAAAGAAGTCAGCGTTTGGTGCAAAAAATTTAAAGATGGACGAACGGACCTCATTGATGATCCGGAGAAAAACAGAGGCAGACCAAGGACCTCACATACGGATGAAAACTGCTCAATTGTTAAAGGTTTGATTAGGGAAGATCGTCGCATTAAAGTTCGTGAAATTGCAGAAATGACTGGCATTCCTAAAAGTTGTGTCCATGAAATCATATGCGACCTAAACTTTCGCAAAGTTTCGGCTCGCTGGGTGCCGAAAATGCTCTCCGAAAACCACAAAACCAATCGAATGAGTGCGTCACTTCAACATCTCACCCGATACCAACAGGAAGGGGATTCTTTCATTGAAAGCATCATTACCGGAGATGAAACCTGGGTTTATGAGTTCACCCCAGAGTCGAAACAACAGTCCATGATGTGGAAACATCCAGATTCCCCAGTTCACAAAAAATTCAAAACTCAAAACTCTGCCCGCAAAACTATGGCCACTGTGTTCTGGGATAGTGAAGGCCTATTGCTCTGTGAATTCCTTGAACCGCGCACAACCATTAACAGCGACAGATACTGTGAAACTCTCCAGAAATTGCATATAGCCATTAGAAGGAAAAGGTCGGGACGAATACGACAAGGAGTTAAACTTTTGCACGATGGCGCAAGACCGCACACGTCAAATCAAACCAAGGAGTGGTTGACACAGCGGAAGTAGGAGATCCTCCAACATCCGCCATATATTCCCGATTTGGCCCCTTCCGATTTTTATTTATTCGGACCCCTGAAGAAATTTTTGGCGGGGAAACGCTTTGCGAATCAACAGGAATTGCAAGACACAGTTGTGGACTACTTTAATCGACTTGACAGGCAACACTACCGTGAAGGGATGTTTAAACTACTGTCACGCTGGGATAAATGTCTCAATCTTTACGGTGAATATGTCGAGAAATAAATAAAAGTAGATAGTTTTTTGTAGAATGTATTAAATATTTTCTTTAAATATACAGCCTGTTCAAACTTAAGGGGGCACTATTGCTAACTTTTTTATTTGAATAGGTAGAGAGTAGGTTAAATGGGGAAAGAATTACAACTTTTTATGACGATTTTAACCCTTACATTTGTTTTATAAAACCACTTCCGGTTTCACGGGAAATGAACTCAACTTTCTTAATTTAAATGGAATTACTACTTTTTTTTAATGAATTTGAATTCTTTACTTAATTCTACGTCTTTTAAATGTATTTTGTTATACATCAATATTTAACCGTTTGCGAGATATAACAATTAAAAAAAAAAATTACGATAACTACTTTTGTATTAAATTAATCTCTATTTGTCCCCATGTAAAAATATTCTGATAATATCACACTTTCTAAATATTGAAAATGACAATTAAATTTCAAATTTAAATAAAACAAGAAGCCTAATTATAATTAGTGTAATTAGAAAGAAATGATGATAATTTTTTTTAAGCAATTAAAATAGTTAAAACAAAATGCAAATAAAAAATAATTAAAGTAGATGTTCAAAAACTCTTCCTCCCTGCTCGTCACATTTTATTAATCTTTTATGAACACTGCGAGTAGCCTTTAAAATTACTCTTCTATCAATACTTCTGATAATGTTATTAATATTAATTTGCAGTTCATCTACAGTTTCATATCTTCTTTTGTAAATTTCATCTTTAACGTACCCCCAGAGGAAAAAATCCAATGGTGTCATGTCTGGTGAACGCGCCGGCCATTGGATGGGCCCATTGGTTCCTATCCATTGGTTACCAAATAATCTGTCTAATAAAGCACTTGTACCATGATAATTATGAGCCGGAGCACCATCTTGCTGGTAATAAATGAATGGACGATCAATTAAATTAAGATTGTCGAGAAGCTCTTCTAGTATTTCAGTCATTATTTCAACATATCGCACCCCAGTTAAAGTGCCATGATAAAAATATGGCCCAACTATTTTAGAACCTAATATTCCGCACCATACGTTTAAACTGAAACGGTTCTGTGGATTGTGGATGAATGAGGAAAGGGTTCTCTTGAGACCAATAATGATGGTTTTTCCTATTAAACATACCTTTACTGGAAAAATTTGATTCATCACTCCATAAGACATATTTTAAATGATTTGGGTTTTCTTGGCAAGCATTTATAAACCACCGACAAAACTGCATCCTTCTTTCAAGATCACCTGGATGTAATAAATGTACTGGCCGATATTTGTATGGAATGAATTTATGCTTCTTCAGAATACTATGTATCGTACCTAGTGAAATTGCCATTTCTTTTAACAAATCTCTTGTTGAGTTATTAGGGTGTGCCTCGAAATATGCCAAAGTGGTAATTTCAGTCTCTTCATCCACAATAAAATCTTTTTTCTTTCTTTTTTTAGTAAAAACTTGTTCATTTGTTCTAAACTTTCTGTATAGTTTTAAAAAATACCTTCTATTTGGAACCACGCGATCAGGATATAACTGAGTGTATTCCTCAATTGCCCTGTTTGCATTTTTTCGACAAATTAAATAAACTTCCAACGTATCACATTTTTCTACATGCGTAAAAACCATTTTGGAGATCAAATTGGAATAATCACTGGCTAACTGTCAAACTGTCACTGTGAAAAACAATTGCAACATGTACATAATTTTGTTAATATTCATGGATAACGTTATTTAACAAAAAAATTAAGAAAATTTGCGGTAACATTTTCCAATGAAAATATCTCGAAACCGGTTAATTATTGATGTATGATAAAATACATTTAAAAGACGTAGAATTAAGTAAAGAATTCAAATCCGTTAAAAAAAAGTAGTAATTCCATTTAAATTAAGAAAGTTGAGTTCATTTCCGGTGAAACCGGAAGTGGTTTTATAAAACAAATGTAAGAGTTACAATCACCATAAAAAGTTGTAATTCTTTCCCCATTTAACCTACTCTCTACCTATTCAAATAAAAAAGTTAGTAATAGTGCCCACTTAAGTTTGAACAGGCTGTATATGTTAGTGAAATTTTGGCTTGTACCTTTAATATCGGACTCCCCTCGTATAATAATAGTAATAATAATAATATATTTAATCTGAAACATACAATTTAGAACATTAGTTCAAATGGGTCAACAAAACAAAAGAATATCAAAAGTGTTCCTCAACATATTCTTGCACAGTATAAGGTTCAAGATCAACCAAAAACTTAAAAAGTTGTTTAAATTTATAAATTTCACTGATATTTTTTATATACATTGGTAGTTTATTGAACAATTTTATGCTAACATACAAGGCACTTTTTTCTAACTTGGTAAGGTGATGTTGTGGATACCTGTACATGTTTTTGTCCCGGTGATTATAATTATCTTGCACAATTTATTTATTATCAAAATAGTGATTGTTCTTTAATATGATATAAAAGACTATTTTACCCGCTGAGCGCACAGAGCGAGTCTTCTATGACTAATAAAATATAACTTTACGCGCTTAGAGAGAATTATTGTACTCGCTTGCTTCCCGCCGAGTGCGCAACGCGAATCGTTTATTGTCAATAATAGTGAATTGCACCCGCTTGGCCTGCGCCGAGCTTTCAGCGCGAGTCTTCGCTGATCAATAAAAGTGAATTGCACCCGCTTCACCTCCACAAAGCATGCAACTTGAGTCGTCTATGATCGATAAAAGTGAATTGTATCCGCTTCACCTCCGCCGAGCGTGCAGCGACTATCACCTTTTACCGAAATTTGTACGGGCTCGGTTCCCATCGATGTTTTTTTCTTTTTAATTGACCCATAGAACTTGGACTCGAGGGAGTTAAACCCGATCAACATAATTCCATGGTCTTGGAACGGCGCCATAGGCGCCCCAGTAGGCCCGCCAGGGCCTGCTGGTTAGCACATATTAACAAGTATGTATATTACATGGTTTCAAGTTAGTTGTTATTGTTAGCATAGATGGAATCAATTGTTAAATTACCCGAACCCTTAGTGTTTGACCAAAATATTTCGCAAAATTGGAAACGATTTCAACAAAAGTTCAGTTTATGTTGAAGCTGTAAGATCAAACTATTTGTCCAACGAAAGAAAAGTAGCGTTATTTTTGTCTGCGATTGGTGACGATGGTGTTGATTTATTTAAATACTTTTGTATTATCTGATGAAGAAAATAAGGACTTGGATGTAATTATAGCAAGGTTTGATGATTGTTGCAGTCCAAAAAAGAATCACATTTTCCAGCGACTTTTATTTAATTGGATAATACAAAGAGGACAGACCTTTGATAATGTTCTTGCCGAGTTGAAAAAAGCAGTTAAATCTTGTGGATATAAAAAACATGAAATTGTGCGTGATAGAGTGATATAAGGGATAAGAGATAAACAAATTCAAAAAAGATTACTTAAAGAAGGCGAAAGTCTAAATTTACAAAAAGCATGTACGTTTTGTAGAACCACGGAATCGAGCAGATTTCATTTACCATAACTTCAAAATGAAGTTATGGTAAATGAAGTTAAATCAAACGAAAAAGTAATTGATTGCAAATACTGTGGTTATAAACACATACTCTAGCGTCAGAAAGTTTGGAAACGATAATGATAAATATATAATA
This sequence comes from Elmis aenea, assembly GCA_947652605.1. Taxonomy (NCBI): domain Eukaryota; kingdom Metazoa; phylum Arthropoda; class Insecta; order Coleoptera; family Elmidae; genus Elmis; species Elmis aenea. Next base: position 27,716,706 of record OX393578.1, on the reverse strand, counting down.
TTAAATAATATACCCAATTTTTGCAGTTTTTTTGTTGTTTAATTAAAATATTTATGAACATTTTTAACAAAAGAATAAAAATAATTTATTTTTAATTATAATCAACATAAATAATACAACTATTCTCATAAAACTATATTTATAATAATTAAACGGCATTTTCGTCAAAATGACCACCTTTTGCTTTAATAACTGCTTGGCATATTCTTGGCATCCTGTTAACTAATTTTTGCAAAGTTTCGTGTGGTATGTTGACCCATGCTTGTTGAAGCCTTAACCAAAAGTTTTTTTTATTTGTAGCTGCAGTTTTTCGGACTTGCCGGTCTAATTCATCCCACAAAAACTCAATGGGAGAAAGATCTGGTGACAGCAGGCCAAATCATTCGTTTGCAAACGTTTTTTCTTTCTAGGCCTTGCAGATAATTTCGGCACAATGCTGAGGAGTGTTTTGGGTCGTTATCCTCTTGGAACACGAAGTTTCGACCACAAAGTTGTCTTCCACACGGAATAGCGGTGTCTCTTAAAATTGAAAGATAGCCCTCCTTGCGAAGAATGCCATCAATTTTTTTTAATGTTCCAACACGATTTCCAGCAAAACATCCCCAAACCATCACATTTCCATTTCCATGCTTAATTGTAGAAACCACACAATCATCGTTCATTTGCTCTCCAGGAAAACGCCGAACGTACACTCTTCGCTTTGATCCGAAGATTTCAAATTTTGACTCGTCTGTCCATAAAACACTATTCCATTGTTCAGCAGTCCAATTCGCATGTTTTTTGGCCCATTCTAGTCGTTTTTTTTTATTAACAATCCGTAAAAGAGGTGTTTTTATTGCAACTCTTCCTCTCAGACCCGCACGTAGAAGACGTGTCTTTACCGTAGTAATTGAAATTTTTGAAGATTTTCCAAAATTGAAGTCATTAGTAATATCGACTGCTGTAAGTCGACGATTTCTTTTACTCTTCATTATTATGTACTTGTCCTCAGCCTTTGTTGTCTTTCTCGGCCTTCCTGATCGTTTTCGGTCCATCAAACTACCAAATTTTTGACTTAGGTCTAAGGTGGTGTAAACACCTTTTTTGAAAACACCTACTTTCTGGGCAATTTGGGACATGGAATAGCCTTCATTTCTTAACGTACAAATGGCCGAACGCTTTTCAATGCTTATTTGCTTTTTATGGGTCATATTTAGATATTAAACATTGAACAAAAATATATAAATTTGAACTTTCCAAAATTAAAAATGTAACCTCTATTTTCCAAACAGTTTTTGGTAATATTTTAATCACTTAGTACACAAACTATAATACTAAACACGAAATAATCGTTGCTTATTGACAAAACGTCAAAACAAACAAAAGCAAGCAACGAACCCAGCTTTATTACATATTTCTTAGTATTGTTACAAACCATTAGATTTTGCAAATTTTGCATTTTTTAAATAAATTGGGCTCATTCGTGTGATGATTTATCAACAAGATTAAAAAGGTCGTTAATTTATGTGTTTGTAATTATAGTTTGATAATACGTAGTAAGGTTTAAGATTAATACACTCTTATTAAAAATATTGGCATAATACATGTCGTTTCCAAACTTTCTGACGCTAGTGTATATGGAAAGTGTTTTGCATTCAAAAAAATTTGTGTGAATTGTCAAGGAAAAAATCATTTTGCAAAAATGTGCAGGTAGAAAAAAACACTGCAAAAGAAATTGCCACAACATCGAAAGAAAATAGGAAGAAATAAAAACGGGAATGATGAGAAAGTGGAAAGTGAAATAGACAGTAGTGAAGAGCAATAATTGTATGTGAGTAGTGTTAATGCTGCTGAAACAAGTATTTCGAGCATTGATTCATGGATGAATTAGTCTTGTAAGATAGATACTGGAGCACAAATCAGTGTATTACTCTTAGATGTTTATAAAAAATTAAAGGATCCTCCTAAATGTAAGTCTGCAAATTTAACTTAAGTTGCTTATGGCGATAAAAAGTTTACTATTAAACTTGTAGATCTTGCTGATTTAAAATGTACAATTGGAAATAAAAATAAAATTGTTATTTTTGCTATAGTTAATGTTAAAGAACAAAGTCCATTGTTAGGGCTATCTGCAGGTTTAGATTTGTAATGGGTGCATTTTGACCTACTGGTTGTTTCCTTTAAGTTTTGTTACCGAAATGGCCGCCAGGGTGCGCTATCTGGGGAAATTTGTAGTTGCTAAGATTAAGAAAGGTTGGCAGTAAGGCAGGGGGCAGAAGTTGGAGGGCAGCCATTAGGGTGGTTGCGAGACACTTGCGTAGAGTAGGAGGTCGGCAGATATAGCCGCGAGACGGAGGTTGTATTGTAGGTTAAGTTAGTGAGTTACTGGTGAAACGAAAGGGTGATTTCAAGACATCGGTTTGTTGTTTTACCTGTGCGTCGTTAATCTGGTATAGAGAAGTGCCCTGAACACCGATGTATATAGATACCTATGAAAAGTGAACCGCGTATCTACCAGTGTGCCTAGCGAAGTATACAGTAAATGAACTCGACACAGTAAATAATAGGTGTCCATTTTGCTACGCAAAAGTGCAACGCACATAGTTTGGCATTCGCCAATAAAACAAGACCTGAAACAGATAAAAAGTATGGTCTAAAGTACAAAGTGAGAATACGAAACAACGTGGAAAGTTCCTAAATTGTTAAAAGGCAATACCCGGCAACACCGGAGAAATAAGTCCACGTGTTCAAGGTGTAGTGTTCGTGCAACTTGGTGAACTACGAAACAAGACCACCGTCACACCCACGGACGTCGATTTCCTTAAGCAAACAACAAATTGAAATAACATCAAACCATCGTTACCATTAAGGGCATATGTACCAGCGAACCAGGGACTTGATCGAGGTTTGGTAGTACGATAAAACAATTTTCGTTTAATGTTATCACGTTGTACAATACATTTGCTATGTAGGTTGTAGGACGCTAGAGTAATTTTCGTTTAATGTTATCGCGTTGTACAATATATTTTCTGTATGTTATATCGCGATAAAACCATTTTCGTACAATACTGCTACGTTGTATAACGCATTTTATATGTGCGTTATATTGTTGTATAACGCATTTTCTACGTACGTTATATTGTGATAACATCATTTTAGTTTGATATTGTCATGTTGTACAATACATTTTCTGTATATGTTATGTTGCCTTAAAATCATGTAGTTTAATGTTATCGCGTTGTACAACACATTTTCTGTATGAGTATGTTGTATTATGATAAAGTAATTTCCGTTTATTGTTATCATGTCATACCACAGATTTCTCTGTGGTTGTTGTATTTAGGTTACATAAGGTGTTTTGGTTAACTAATAAAAAAGCTGTGAGTCAACAGCGCTTAAACTGTTACATTGTGTAAATCATTAAATATTGTTCGAAACTAGATATATATCAATATTTCTTTATTATATTTATAAAAGTTTCTGCACCTGAGTTACTGCTTCAAAGAGTATGTGTGTGGGTGGAAGTAAGCAAAACTTCCACGCCCTGAGATTAAGCTTATCCACCCCACATGGCGCATCCCGGTGGTGAACCCATCGTCCAATAAGGATTTGCTGCAGTAATTTTCATGGGAAGGTAAGACGTAAAGTGGACCCGTTGCAGATTTAAGTTAAGTTAGTTTAATTGATAATATAAATGTAAAATTTGATAAAGTTGATGATATTGATCAGAAATAGAAAACTTTATTTGAAGGTATTGGAAAGTTTCCTACGCCTTATAAAATCGTTTAACAAGAAAATGCAGTACCAAATATTCAAAATATCCATCGTATAGTTTAATAAATCCACTTAAAAATAAATTAAAAGAATTAGAGTTACAAGGTATGTATAGTTAAAAAGATTAATGAACCTACGGAATGGTTAAATAATCTTGTAATAGTTCAAAAGAAAAACGGAGATATTAGGCTTTGCTTAGACCCAAAATATTTGAATGATGTAATTACAGCACAGTACAGCCCTTATAATTGGCTGGGTGATTTTGTTGGCAGAGCACGAAGTAGCTGGAGTTGAAGCTTGGTGCACTCCTTTGAGGGATGATTTTTGCCGCATTTTAAGCAGCGTGGTTGGTGCATACAATAACTTTTTGTGCAATTGGCGCACTGGGGAATTTCGTTATAGGATTTGGTGGTTCGATGTTCACCTTTAGATTTGGTTAAAATTGGATTTTATAAACGTCTTTGTTGTTATTGTTTTGAATCAGATCTACGTAAAACATTGGTAGAGCTTGTTTTGTAACTCTATGCTTGATATTGTGGATATTGGTCTTAAAGACGAATTCTCGATGACATAAAAAAATACAGGGATAAGCATTTAAAAATCGAGTTACGAGCTATTTAAAATAAGGGAAGTTCCCACCTATTTATGAACACCCCGTACGCGTGATTCAATCTTTTTCATCTCCTTACAAAATACAACGCTGTATTTCAAAAAGTAACTTTAGGAGAGTTTTTTAAATAAATACTTAAAACCTTAAAAATTTTTGAAAAATATTTTTTTTTAGTGACAAGGCCGCATAAAAACCTGTAGTATTTTATATTGATGCAAGGCTAAAATAAAGGCGGTCATAAATATTAAATCAACTTTGTTAGAGTTCTACTTATCTGTTATAAATTTTCTAAAAAATCCAGACAGACCTAGAAATTGTGAACACCCTGTATCAAGTTTAAATTTTTTATTTTTAAAATGTTGCTCCCTAACCGAACTAACATTGTTGATCAAACTTATTTCTTAACTTCAAGAAACGAGGTCGCTACGATTTTTTAAAGTTAAGCCTGCTTATGTCAGATATTTCGGAAAAAAATTAACAAGTTGGCAACACTGTCACAAAATCAAAAAATGAAAATACATTTATGTAGAAGTTAAAAAATGACATTCGAAGGCCTAAAAATATACAGGGTGTTCCATTTAAAAAAATCTTTGTTTTTGCTATAGCGCGAAAATGGAACACCCTGTATAGTTGAAAATAATTTAAGGTCATGTAGTAAATTACCACAAACAACTTTTGTATAAAACTTTTTTTTGTGAAATTGTTACAAGACGAGACATTGATCCGTTACGTTACTTTTTGTACACACTGTATATTTCAATTAACATACATATTTATTGCATTGTATTAAAAGTCAAGCGTTCCTTCGCCGTTGAAATGCGTTTTGAATCGATCACGAATGTTGTAAGCTTCTCGTCCCGCTCTATTGTAGCGTTTTGATCCTTTGTTTGTTGATCTTAATACATGTTCTGCTGTATTTGAAGATATTACTTTCTGCAACGTACATTCATCAATTCCCTCTTTATCTATAACGATGTTGTGCAATAAGCAAGCAGATGACTAATTTGTCAACGTGCTTAGGAAAAACTTGTAGTTCTGTCTTCAAGCATCTCCATTTTGAAACAAGTATGCCAAAAGCACATTTTACTGTTCATCTAGCTTGACTATGCCTATAGTAATAAACTTCAATCTCACGAGAAACTGCTTCGTTACCTATCGCATAAGGATGCATTAGATCCTCTTTAATCTCCAAGTATAACGTAAGGAAGCGTCACATTGGTCCCGGGTATTTGCCTTGGCTGAGGGAAAGGAAAAGGCCCTGTTTCTATATGTTTGTACAGATTAGATTCTGCAAAAACCCCACTGTCACTTTGTCTACCATAGGCTCCACAATCCACACTTAAAAATTTATATTTTGCATCAACCAATTGAAGGATCACGGAGTAAAAGGCTTTATAATTGAAGTGCTTCGAGCCAGATAATTTAGGGCATTTGATGCGTATATGCTTGTCGTCGATAGAAGAAACACAGTTTGGAAAGTTCCATAACTGCTCATAGTCCTTTGAATTCTTTTCGAGCAACTGTGCAGTGGGAAAAGGCACATGTTCCTTAACTCCCATATCGTCACCTTAATATTGGTTTGTTCAATATCCACTTTTGCAATATTTCAGGAGAGGCCAATGAAACAAAACATGTCAACAATATTGTAATTTTTGTATGACACATGTACACAGCGAGTTTATATATATACATGATATATTTTGGTCATTTTGGTTAACTTTATTTTCTATATTAACGCATTCAGAGCAAGATATTAAATATTTTAGTCTGGATATTGAACAAAATCGGTGTTTAAAATTTGACTTTGCTCAGTGAAGCGGATATTGAACAAAACGGCAGGATATAGAACACTCCAATTATAACGATCACTCGAAATAAATGAAAATATTAATCGATATTAAAACTTTATTAATAATAATGGCAAAACAAAATATTTTTTTATATATAAAACAAGATAACAAAAAAATAATGTGTATATCATGTTCTACTTAATCTAGTTCTTAATTTTCAAATTTCTTATTATAGTGTCGTAGAATTTTTTATCGGTTCCTTCTTCCATATATTTCATCATGTCGCTAAGGTCCTTATGTTTTTTTGCCGAAATAGTTCTCTCTTCTTTCAGCATAGGCACTTGATTTAGTATTTTATTCTGCTCCAAATTATTGTCTTTTGTTTTGGTTTTTCTTCGTTTCGCAGAACGCGGAGTTCTTTGTCTGCATATTGTTACTTCATCTGTAACATTTTGAGTAAATCTGTTTTTTAATTTTACTCTCATTGATGTATCATACATTATGTGTTTGATTTTACTGTATGGAATGAGATTAAATTGGAATTGTGAACTTATTGACTTGTAATTCAAAAAATCCTCTTTTTTCATTTGCAATACTTTAAACTTATTCTTTGAACGAATGTTTAGTATCATTCTTACAAGTCCTAGAGGACTATAAATATTAATATTCTTTATACTCTTTTCTATTACTGAATGGGCAGCATCAACATCTTGCAGGTTACCATGGCCTGGCTCGGAAAACTTTTGCTCTATATGTTCAATATTGCTCTCCGTGTTTTGAATAAAATACATTTTACATTAAATTATTGTCCTTAATTTTAGGCACCGACGAACTGAAATAGTTTTCTTCAGTCTCACTCATTTTGCACAAATTAAAACACCGAAGGGGTTGCAGTACTCTGTCAAAATCTATAAGATGTTTGAGCTACTGTCACAACATTAAAGTATCCCGCGCGATCACTAACCTAACAAAAGTAAGCGTGAAAAACGGACTCTTAATCGCTTGACATAAAACCTATATCTGATTGGTTCATATGGATATTGAACAAAATAAAATTTACTCGTGGCAGCAGTTTTATTAAATTTGTGTTGCAGTGTTCAATATCCGGATATTGAACACTGCAACACATAATTTTTATAATTTTACTGGATGTTGCACAAAAAACATACTGAAAACTTTTTATTTAATTCTGATATCTTTGTTTTCTTGCGGTTTATTGAACAAGCTAATTTTAACTTAAATTTTGACGTATATAGTTCAATATCCCCAAAAAGTGGATATTGAACAAACCAATACTGGGGTGACGATATGGCATCACAGGTCTCATAAACTATCCCGGCGTTAGTGTTGTGTGCAATCCGATTGAAAATGCCAGAGATCTGAATGCTATTCCCGTAGACATGAATCTGAAAGGAGAAGTAGAACGAGTGTATACCAAAGTAAAAAGTATGTGTTGATCAGTTTTTTTAGAGCATTGTTTAAAATTTCAGGTCAAGTTTTGAAAGCGAAATGGCAAAACTTAAGGGATAATTTTCGCAGAGAACATGGCAAAATTGCAAAAACACCAACTGGTAGTGCAGCTTCTGATGGTACCCAACTATCATTATCTTGGAAATTTTACACCCAGCTTTTGTTCCTTGTTGATGTTTTTTCTCCAAGAAAAATGAAGACGAACATACTAACTGTATCGTCAATACTCTGAGCCAGCTGATGTACAAGAAGTAGAAGACAATGTGTTGGAAATTAACAATATAATTGATCGTGATCTTGAGGCCAGCATTAGTAGTGGTGAAACACAAACAGAAGTCTTTGGAAGTACTACACAGAAAGAACCGCCTGCTGGCACAAGTGCGATGTCCTTCAAAAAACCTCAAATGAAACGAAAATATCAAAAAACGGATGCTATAAATCAGCTTCTTTCGCTGGAACAACGAAAAATTAATCATCTAGAAAAAATGCACAGCAGAAGAAATACGTCCGAAGAAGTTGAGAAAAATGAGGACTATTATTTCCTCATGAGTTTGTTACCACATCTTCGTGACATCTCAAAAAAGAGGAAGCTTGCCACCAGAATACTTTTACAAGAAGTTTTGATGGGATTATGATTGTTATTAATAAAGGTAACCACAGAAAAATGTGTATATTTAAGGAAGACTCATCTGTTGAGATTGACCCATAGTTTGGGAAAAGATGTGTGCAAATATTTCTTTTTTGTTTACTTCACTTCGTATATAATCAGTAATTCATTATTTATAATTTGCAAACAGGTATACAAGGTATGTTTATTAATGTATCATTCGTTTCCCAGGATAACCTCTGCTAACTACTATGTCTCAAGATCACTTAAGAATAATAGCTTCGACAATAGTAGATTCTGACGATGATTTTGAATCTATTATAAATGAAACGAGACACAGCTTTCGTCCCCTCAGCCGGTTGTTGCCGAAAATACTGCAACCCAACAAAGTCAGCCATTGTCTCAAGATGGCCACCTGGACGATATTAATTTAGAGTTTTTGATCGAGGGAGATCCTGTAGGTAGTAACATGTCGGACCTTCATCAAAATACCCCCAAAGACGATTCTGCCAGTTTCTTGGAGGTGCTTTCTCCATTAAGCAGCATTCAGTTAACTTCACAGCATAATCGTATTGCAACTGCAACTGCGAGTCTACGCACATTGCTTGAAGATGACGAGGTGTTGCAGGATGAAAATGACGCCTACAACACCGCTCTGGAAAACTTGAGTAAGTGTAACTTTTTTGGAATGTCTAGTAAAAGTAGTAGTAGTTAGGTAATATTTTTTATTTGGAAAAATTTACAATTTAATAATGACATAGTTCTTTTCTATTACGTAATTTATAAGTAGATTGTATTTTAAATAGCAATCTACCAATTTGTTTAAAGATTTAGATCCCCCATGTAAATTGCTGTACAGCCCATGTTTAATATTGTCGGTTTTTATGAATCAAATGTAGCGACTTCGTGCTACAAATACAAGGTCACAGAATAACAAAGGTATTACTTATTCTGTGGTAAAGTAACCTAAAATCAGCTAATTGTTACGCTACTGCTAATTCCAGCTTGCCTGGTCCAGGAATTTCATCGTTGTTTATGTTAAAACACTTAAGATATAATATGTTGTGAAGCCACCGTGAGGGGTCTCGGGGTTGGCTTGGTATCATTATTTCCATTCATTTCCATATCAAATAGGCTGATTACTTTTAAAGCATAGATTTATTTCACTGCTTAAACTTAGGATAAGACAAACAAATTATTTCTGTTTTAAGCGAAGAAGAAAATTCACTTAAAACGATAAAATTTTGATCACCATTGTCTCGATACTGTGAATTTAAATTTCTTCACAGTTTTACAATCCAAACTGTTGCGATTTAGGCCGCATTCCACTGAAGCACCGTGCAAGTGCACAGTACACTTATTGTGTGTGTAGTGTACACAATGAATGGAACGGTCGGTGTAGCAAAGTGCATGTGTAACGTTTAATTTTGACGTAACAATTAACGTCATGGTGAGTTTTAAAAGTCTATTTTAAAAATAATGTTAACTGGCTCAAATATAAAACTTTGTAGTATTAGTATTCCATTAATATATTAATAGATGATTGTTTAATGAACGATATATCCAGCAGTGATGAAAGTGAAGATGACACTTTTCAGATAATTCTTTTAGAGAGTAGTAGCGATTCAGATACTACAATAGTACAAGTACAAGAAATAACAAGAAGTAAAAGACGAAATACTGGTAAACAACGATATAGAATACATGATTTTGTAAATGAAGTTATTTTACGATATACCGATACCGATTTTAAGAATAATTTTCGTTTAAAACGCACAACACTAGAAATGTTGGTTGTAAAATACAGTTCCACATTAACTTCATGGAGGCACAAATTTAATTACCCCAAAAGATCAAATTTTGATAACTGTGTGGTATTTATCAAATAAAGAACCTCTACGAACTGTTAGCGAGCGCTTTAGTGTCAGTAAAAGCTCATTATATACATACATACGAAGATAATCAATATATTTATGGCGAAAGAAATTTGGTGGCCACGCACATTAGTTAGAAAATTAAATAGTGCACAGCTGCACATAATCTTATTCCAAATTTGTTTTATTGTAGCAATCCCTATTAATCTGCGTTAAACAAAAACCTTAACCAACCTCTGACCTTTGACGAAAGTAAACTGAATGCCTATGGAATAGTGTTGCGCACAGCTGCACGTCATCTTGTTTTATTTTAGCGTTCCCCGTTATTCAGCTTTAAAAAAAAAACTTACCGACCTCTAACCAGACCCTCTGACGAAAATAAACCAAATGTCGATGGAATAGTGTTGCGCACGTCATCTTATTCGTAACTTGTTTCATTTTAGCGTTCACCATTATTCAGCTTTAAAAAAAAACTTTTACCGACCTCTAACCTGACCCTCTGACGAAATTTAACTGAATGTCGATAGAATGCACGTGTCACCTTATTCGTAACTTGTTTCATTTTAGTGTTCCCCATTATTCAGTTAAAAAAAAAAACTTTAACCGACGCTAAAATGAAACAAGTTACGAATAAGATGACGTGCACAACACTATTCCATCGAATGTCGTGCGCCAAAAGGTCGCCTTATGACACTAGTGTTTTAATGTACTATTACCGACCTCTAACCTGACCTTCTCACGAAATTAAACATAATGCCGATGAAATAGTGTTGCGCACGTCATCTTATTCGTAACTTGTTTTATTTTAGCATTACCCATTATTCAACTTAAAAAAAAAAAAAATTACGGACCTCTAACCTGACCCTCTGACGAAAATATACAGAATGTCGATGGAATAATGTTGCGCACAGCTGCACGTCATCTTATTCGTAACTTGTTTCATTTTAGCGTTCCCCATTATTCAGCTTTTAAAAAAAAAATTTATTGGAACAAAAAATTTTTTATTCACAGTTGGTTATGTTATAGGGTAAAAACTGATGTGTTAGATCTTACTTTAGTTAACGTGATTATCAAATAATGTTAATCAACCGGCATTATTAACTACCACTCCCAAATTACTAGTTAATGGAAAAAAAATTATGTTCGCTTTAAATTGAAATTTTAGTTCCTACTCAAACTGATCTGATCCTTATAGATCTAATTATTCCATCGGCATTCTGTTTACTTTCGTCTTAGGTCAGAGGGTCAGCTTAGAGGTTGGTTAAGATTTGTTTTAAACGCAGATTAATGGGAAAGGCTACAACAAAACAAATTTGGAATAAGATGATGTGCAGCTGTACACTATTTAAGTTTTAAACTAATGTGGCCACCAAATTTCTTTTGCTATAAATATATTGTTATTAACTTAGTATGTGTCTATAAAATGTTTAAAATGCCGCTTTAGGCGTTCTAATTAACCTAATTTTTGTAAATGACGTCTGTCAAAATGACGTTTCATGAGTGTGTTTTTTCACAGAAATTCAAGAGAGTCAAATAAGGTTAATCAACCAGCATTATTAACTACCACTCTCAAGTTACAAGTTATTTGTTAAAAAAATAAATTAAGGGTCGCTTAAAATTAAAATTTAGTTCCAACTGAAACTGATCTGATCCTTATAGATCTAAATGACTCCACCTTACGATCTCAGAAAGATCAAGAAAGGTGGAAATCGTAATTCAAGACGGCAAAAAATGACAGTTGTGAACTTCGGTATGTTAAAGGATTTACGTTATTTTTAGCTTATTTTAACACAAAATTGATACAAATAAAGTTTCATTCATGCCTTATAATCATATTCGAACACTTTACAAAGATATTTTAGCTATCCTGATATGACAAAATGCGAATTAAATAACCTAACCTAATCTGTCAAACGGAACTTTTATAATGAATTTTTACGCTAAGTAATTGAGAGCGCCAAATAATTTTAACAGATTTGAGCTCAGGACGTCCGGTTTTATTAGCCCACTTAATTTTATAAATATCTGACAAAGTCCGTTAAAGTAAACTTAAGCCGAAAGGGAATCATCGAAATGCTAGATATTAATAAGATTTCACAAGTTAATTATCATACCACAATAAATAATTTTAAAGTTATTTATTATTTTGTTGTCGGTAATAATGGCTTGTTGTGTGCTACATAATATAATTGTTATCGAAGAGGGTGGAGATGATGAATATTTAAGTATTGAAGATGCTGATGGTCATGGGCGTCCGCAGAAAATTATCTAGGGGGTGGCAAAGCTCAAGAAATGCATTAAAATATTAACGAACTTTTAACTTGACCGTCTTTCATTTGGTCATTAATGGAGTGCTTGATCCCAGGGAGGGGCAAGTGTCCCGTTTGCCCTCCCCTGTGGACGCCCATGCTGATGGTGCTAATAAGGAAATTGTTGGTGATAGTTTAGAAATACCACAAATAAACGACAGAAGACAGTCTTTATTTCAAGAAAAAGCTAGTGAATGTGTGAATGTTGCAAACTCATGGACCCATTTGAGTCAAACGAATTTCTTAAAAGACATAATTCAAAGCGCCGGTGGAGTTAGGCATGCAAACCTTTTAACAGTTTAAGTGAACAGCGATGCGCAGGATGAGAAGTGACCTAAAGATATGTAACGTGCAAAAATTTCCGTTACTATTTAAAAGTTCCGCGCGTTAAGGCAGCGTTAATTTTGTTGATACTGGTAACGTGGGTTACGAGGAGAGAGAATTGAGGGCATTAACATGGTCTGAGCACTCATATGGGCTCGACTGTTATTGCTTAAAACAGCGGAGCAGATCTCAATAGGTGGCGCTAGTATCTTTATTTCTAGCCGGTAACCATAGCCGATAACGTGATTCCCGTTCTTGTTAGCAAATGAAACGGTCGTGCGGTCAGGGGGGGTGGAACTGCTATATGCTGATACCGGCTTCGAAGTTAGCGTGGCACTGAGTTTAGACTGGCAGTTAAGTTAGCGTACTCGGCTGTACTGCGCAGTGACGGTGAGTTATGGAAATAATACTCGAGAGTACTTCAGAGCGTAACTGCCGTCTGTATGTTTGGTGGCCTCTTTTATACTAGCGCAGCGCTGATGCTGCGCTCTGATTGGTGAATGCGTGGTGGGGGCTTAGCCAATCGGTAAGACCCCCCCATCTTGGAGAGCCAAACGTACAGAGCGGAGAGTTGTTATATAAAAAAAAAACATGATACAAAGAAACGGATATGTACAGATAAATATTTACAGAGAAAAACTACTTTAGGCGTTGTTCGGCCTCGGTTGGGGTGCGGCCCTCTGGCGAGGTGGTCTGGGCTGTGGTGCCGGTCGGAGGTTGTCGTAATGGAGCTTGGTTGGTGTTCCTTCGCGGTCCACCCAGTACACGTGTGGAGGCGGCCTCGATGATTGTGTGCGTTCCGGTCCACCGGGGCTGGTGAAGTCCGAGTCGTAGGTGCTCTCGGGCCAGGACGAAGTCGCCCGCGGCGTACGGCCGTACGGGGGCTCCGGGGCGGACGTACCGTCGTCGATAGCGGTGCTGGTGACGGTTGATGTCCCGTATTACGTCTTCCCGGGGACGAGAGGGTTGCCCTGGTGCGGCGATGAACCACTCCCCGGGTCGTTGTAAGTCGGTTCCCAGCAGGGCGGCGCTGGGAGTGACTACGGTAGCGGCGTTTGCTCTGGTGCGCAGTTGGAACAGGGCTTTAGGTAGGCATCGGTCCCATAGGCGTAGATTTCCACCAAGTAGGCGGGCTCGGATACACTTCTTGAGCTCCTGGTTGCGTCTTTCCACCGGGTTGCTCCGGGGGTGGTAGATGGGAGTGTGACGTCATCGCACGCTATTGGCTGCCCCACTACTACGGGCTCCAGCCAATAGCGATGCGGCGACTAGCCCGGCTACCCCTATTTAAGCTGGACGCTCGTCAGATACGCTTCTCACTTCGACTCTGTTGTTTGTTTTAAATAACTTCTTAGTGAGCTAAGCAATATCTCGAGACCGCATTAGAACGGAGTACGCAATGTTCTAATGCACAGCTCTCACCAGTGCTTCGATACAAGTGCCGTTCAGCACTTCCCACAACCACCGTTGCCAGCCCGGTAACAATTGTCGCCCGCAACGTGGGGCCTTTCTGCGCAACAGCTCAGAGACCCATCCATGAAGTTGAGATCTCAAGCCGAGGAAATATCAACCATGACGGACCAATCCAACACACCAGCCGCCGACCTCGCAGCCGCCGCTGCGCTCGCCGCCGCTGCACTCGCCGACGCACAACCACCGACGACATCAAACCCCCTTCTGGAGGAGGGCAACCTCCAGTGGCGCCCAACTCAAATAACCGAGTTCTTTCGGTCGATGATGGAGGCCTGTGCCTCCAACTCACCACCGGCCGCACCAACATTCAGTGGCTACCAACACGAAGACCCGGAAATATTCTTCCGCGAGATGGAAGAATACTTCAACCAGACCCGGACACCCGCGGACAACCGAGCACGGACCACCGTTGCACAGCTCCGCGACGCAGCAGCCAGTCACGTCAGGCCATACGTACCCTTAGGACTGACCTACGACACGTTAAAAGCCGTCGTCATAAGAAAATTCGCCAGCCCTGAAGTACTGGCAACCCTATACTCGCAAATGTGCAGCCAGCAACAGCCAGCATCCGAGGCCGTGGACCTGTTCCTGCACAAAAAGGTACAACTTTTTAAACGACTTCGACCTGAAGTCCCGTTTTCCGAAGTACGGCGTGTCCTGATTGAACAAGTCCACCCACGCCTCCGGCAGCTGCTGCTAGTGGCAAACATACCTGACGAGCAAGCCCTCTACGACCTCGCCGCCACGCTCGAAAACGCTGTGAAAGCTGCGGAACCAAGACGGCAACCCACGGCAACGACGTCAAGACAGCCCGAGAGAATTAACCGACCACCACCTGGACCACCACCTGCCGAACAACAACAGCAGCTTCCACGATGCCACTACTGTCCCGCTCGTCACTGGCACCGTGACTGCCCCCGCCTCCAGGGAAACGAGCCAGGGACCGGTCTGCTACCACCACCCGAACCATTCGGCCGGTCCTAAACCATCTGAGCTCAGTAACGCTCCCCCGTATCCACGTGCACCTCCACGGACAACAACTACAGGCCCTAATCGACTCGGCGGCTAGCCACAGCTTCGTCCGTCCGGAACTCACAAGCACGACCCCCAGTGCCACGGAAGTTCAAGTCCACCTCGGCGATCAACGCACTAATCTCCCAGTGTCTGGCCAGACCAAGATTAGTTTCACTGCCGATGGACGCCCACATCACGCCTGGTGCTTAGTCGCTCCGACCCTACGAGAGCCACTAATACTCGGATACGACTGGTTGACTGCAAACCAAGCGGAGCTCAACTTCGGACGACGAACGTGCCATCTCGCCGCTACCGGGCAGACACTCAGCTGGACCGCCGAGACGTCTACACAACGCCCCACTAGCCAACGAGTCAGCACGCCGACACCACGACCCGAAGTGGTACACGCCTTCCCCGCCGATCTGCACGCCGACTTCTTGGAACTAATTAACCAGTACGAGCCAGTGTTCCGCGACCGCGGACCCCCGACAAGGTCAGCCTCCCACTCCATTCCACTACGGGAGAACAGACCGTTTCGACTAGGCAACTACCGGTGCTCGCCGGCCAAGAAGTTGATAATCGCAAAGCAAGTAGACGAAATGCTAGCGGAAGGGATCATAGAACCCAGTACCTCCAACTACAACTCGCCCATCGTCTTGGTAACCAAAAAGGACGGCAACCCCCGGTTCTGCATCGACTACCGCCGACTCAATCAGCAAACCAAGGACGAACACACCCCGCTCCCGCTCATCGCGGACACCCTTCGGGACCTCGGCCAAGCAACCATCTTCAGCACCCTCGACCTCCGGTCCGGTTACTGGCAAGTTCCTATGGAGCCGGCCTCAAAACCCCTCACGGCCTTCTCGACTCCCGACGGAAGCACCTACCAGTTCACCGTGATGCCTTTCGGTTTGAAAAACGCTCCCGCACGGTTCCAGAAGTTGATGGCTCAACAGGTCCTACGCGGTATCCAAAACAAATTCGCTTTGGCATACCACGACGACGTAGTCATCTACTCCAAAACCTGGGAAGAACACCTCGACCACCTCCGCCAAGTATTCGATCGATTGCAGATGCATGGACTCCGCTGCACGCCGAAGAAATGCCAGTTTGGTACCAATCGCATCGAATACCTGGGGCACGTGATTACCGCCGAAGACAACCAGCCACTACCCCTTCACATACACCGCATCCAGTCATCGACGCCTCCAAAAACAAGGAAGCAACTTCGGGCCTTCCTAGGCGTGTGCAATTGGCTCCGAGAGTACGTGGAACGATTCGCGGAGCTGGCCGCTTCACTGACGGACTTCCTCTGGCCTACCAAACCATTCCGGTGGACAGCCGCCGCCGCCCAGGCTTTCCAAGACCTACAAGAAGCCATGGCGAAGCCCCTTCGACTCCACCGACCGGACCCGTCGCTACCTTACCACTTACAAACAGACGCTAGCAAGACGGGCATCGCAGCGGTGCTATATCAGCACAGACCAGGCTCCGAAGAGCGCCGAATCATATCGTTCTCCAGCGCCCGCCTCAACGCCACGCAGTCCAACTACCACGTCAATGAGCTGGAATGCCTCGCAGCCATCTGGGCCATCCGCCGGTACCGTCCTTACCTAGAGGACAAGCCGTTCACTCTAAGGACCGACAGCCGAGCTCTCACCTGGCTTCAACAAACGAAAGATGAGCGATCCAAGCTGACGCGCTGGGCCTTGCTGCTGCAAGAATTCGCGTTCGACATTCAGCACTGCACAGGCCGTCTGAACGAGCTCCCGGACGCCCTCTCCCGCCAACCCGACGACACGCCCGTAGACCACGACGACGACGTGGCCAGAATGATACCCCCGCAACTGACCCTCCTCACCGCCGAGCTTCCGGCCACCATCAAGGAGGCACAACTGCAAGACGAGGGGATACAACGCCTGATCAATCGTTGGAAATCCGCCACCGACCAAGGCCCGCTCCAACCAGGAGACGCCGGACTCACTCAACTCTACAAAGTCCAGGACGACCTACTCTGGCACCGCCACCAACCCAACGACCAGCTAGTCGTTCCAGAACAGCTCCAACTACAGGTGATGCACCAGTATCACGACGCCGACACAGCCGGACACCCAGGAGGGGACGAAACAGCGCGGGCCATAATGACGCACTATTACTGGCCCCGCATGAAGCCGACCATCCGCCGCTACGTGAAACAGTGCCTCCTGTGCGCCGCCGTCAAGCGCGGACCGATCCAGGCCCGGCCCCACTAACCGCCCACAAGGCCTCCAAACCGTGGGACATCGTGTCCGTGGATTTTATGGGCCCATACATACCGACGGCCGACAACAACCGGTTCGTGGTCGTCGTCATGGACCTATTCTCACGATGGGTGGAAGCAAAGGCCGTGAAGGACATTACCGCACCGACCACCACAGACTACCTCCAGCACGAAGTTTTCGAACGCTTCGGCTATCCTCGGGCCATCATAACGGATAACGGCCCCCAGTTCCACAGCCGTGCCTGGGACAACGCCTTGGAGCAATGGGGGACGCAACACTGGATAACCCCGATCTATCACCCCCGCTCCAATCCCGTCGAAAGGAGGAACCAGGAGATCAAGAAGTGCATACGCACCAGTCTACAGGGGCGAAACCCGCGCCACTGGGACCGCCACCTACCCGGTGCGCTGTTCCATTTACGCACCAGGGCCAACGCCGCCACCGGGGTCACGCCTAGCCGAGCTTTACTGGGCTACGACCTTCCAAGACCCGGAGATTGGTTCATCGACGCCCCCGGACAACCTCCAGTTCCCAGGGAACTGCTGTTCTACGAAATGAATCGCCACCAGCGCCGATACCGACGGCGATACGTCCATCCCGAGAGGCCACGAAAGCCTTACCGACCCGGAGATCACGTCATGGCCCGGGACAACACCCACGAGGGCATCCATCACCTCCGCTGGACCGGCCCCCACCTCGTCACCGCCGCGGCCTCACGGTATGTGTACTGGATCGACCGAGACGGCATACCGGTGAAGGTCCACTACGACGACCTCCGCTACGCACCCATCCCCAGGGCACCACCACGAGCGCCTCCAGCCGCCGCCGCGCCCTAAGATGTATATACGTTAGATTTATTCATTGCTTATTTTGTTACTTACACTTGCATACCTTACTTACATTGTTATTTCTCTTTTATCAAAATAAATCATTTCGAGCGACCGTAGCTTTGCGTCTCCAGGTTGGGGGGGTGACGTCATCGCACGCTATTGGCTGCCCCACTACTACGGGCTCCAGCCAATAGCGATGCGGCGACTAGCCCGGCTACCCCTATTTAAGCTGGACGCAACGCTACGCTCGTCAGATACGCTTCTCACTTCGACTCTGTTGTTTGTTTTAAATAACTTCTTAGTGACCTAAGCAATATCTCGAGACCGCAATGTTCTAATGCACAGCTCTCACCAGTGCTTTGATACAAGTGCCGTTCAGCACTTCCCACAACCACCGTTGCCAGCCCGGTAACAAGTGGTCCAGTGCTGGGTGCCCCACCTCTCGAGGGCGGCGTCCCAGGAAATGCTGGTAAACTGAGGGCCGTTGTCGGTGAGGATCGCCCTGGGGTACCCAAAACGGCCGAAGATCTTCTGGCTTAGGTATGCCGTCGTCGTTTCGGTGTTGATAGTTGGCACGGCTTTGGCTTCTACCCACCGAGTGAACATGTCCGTGACCACTATAACGAAGCGGTTCTGCTGCTCGGTTGGCGGATATGGGCCCATGAAGTCCACCGAAATAACATCCCAAGGCTTGGTTGTATCGTGAGCGGTTAGCGGAGCGGGTGCTTGGATCGGGCCTCTCTTGACGGCTGCTCATAGTAGACACTGCTTCAGGTAACGGCGGGTGACGATCGGTAAGCGGGGCCAGTAATAGTGTTGCATTATGGCCCTCGCAATTTCGTCGCCCCCTGGGTGTCCGGTCGTGGACGCGTCGTGGTATTGGTGGAGTATTGGAGTTGTAGCCGTTCCGGTACGACCAACTGGTCGCTTGGGTCGTGGCGATGCCACAAGTATCCATCATGGACTCGGTATGCTTGAAGGAGGCCGGCGTCTCTGGGTTGGCGGGGACCGTGAACGGAGGCGTCGGTCCACCTCTGGATTAGGCGTTGGATGCCGGCGTCGTCGTGTTGTCCTTCCTTCACGGCTCGTGGAAGCTCGGCGTCCCCGATAGCTGACAACTGTGGTGGTAGCATCCGGGCAATGTCTTCCACTAAGTCAACGGGGTTGTCGTCTGGGTCGCGGGACAGAGCGTCGGGTAGCTCATTGAGTCACCCCGGGCAGTGCTCGATGGTAAAGGCAAATTCCTGGAGGCGGAGGGCCCAGCGGGTCAGCTTCGAGCGCTCATCTTTTGTTTGTTGTAACCAAGTGAGCGCGCGGCTGTCGGTTCGAAGAATGAAAGGCTTGTCCTCCAAGTAAGGCCTGTACCGTTGCACGGCCCAGATGACGGCGAGGCACTCCTGTTTACTGATATGGTATTTCGTTTGCGTGGGGTTGAGGCGAGCACTGCAGGTGGTCCAGGTGCTCATCCCACGTCCTCGAATATATGACAAGGTCGTCCAGGTAGGCCAACGCGAAACGGTTCTGCAAACATCGGAGGACCTGTTGCGCCATTAGCTTTTGGAAGCGCGCCGGGGCGTTCTTTAGTCCAAATGGCAACACCTTGAACTGGAAGGTAGACCCGTCCGGCGTCGAGAAGGCGGTCAGGTGTTTAAACGAGGCTTCCATTGGCTTTTGCCAGTATCCGGCACGGAGGTCCAGTGTGGAGAATATTTGTGCTTGGCCTAGATCACGGAGGGTGTCAGCGATCAGCGGCAATGGAGCATGCTCGTCCACGGTCTGTGCTTCTGGACCAGTACAATCGGCGAATTGTAATCGGAGGTACTGGGCTCGATAACTCCGGCGGACAGCATTTCTTCGACTTGGTCGGCGATGAGGCGTTTCTTGTCCGGCGACTGCCGGTAGTTAGCGAGTCGGAACGGTCGGGTCTCCTTGAGATGGATGGCGTGCGCTGTCGACGTTGTGGGTGGAAAACCACACACATTATTATGATTAGTTGCTTACACAGTAGCGCGGAAATTTAAATTTAAAATGATAATAGATACCGGGCGTCACCTGTCATTCATTATAAAGTGAAAAGTAAAAATTTCATCTGCGTAATATAAAATATTTAAAAAAAGTGTATGTTCTGTGCGTGCGGTCGTGCATTGTTTTTTGAAGGTAAGTTGTATTTGTTATTAAACTCAATTGTCTAACACAACTTTGGGCAGTGCATTAATCTACAGGTTTTTTTAAGCTTTAGTAATATGGTGAAGTATTGTGTTGTTTTGGGATGCCGTGATAGGGATTCTCCAAGACATCAGTTTCCTAATACAGACAAAGATAAACACAGATTTGATCAATGGATCCGTGCATGTTCTAACCGAAAACTACTTCAATTAGATCCAAATTTAGTATATAAATCTCACCGTGTGTGCCATCAGCATTTTGTCATTGAAGATAGAACAACAAATATGTACATTAAGAAAACATCTGTGCCATCACAATCACTACCGAGCATAACAGGTAAATAACAAATAAATGCTTATAAATTCTCATCTAATATTAATAAACGTTTTTGTTAAGATATCAGCGATATACTGCAAGAAAGTGGACCCTCTACTTCTAAATTACCGCATGCTTTTATTCCAACATATGAAGGTAATTTTGTTTTACTTTACAAATAACATACCTAAGTACAACTACCATTTATTGCTAATATTTAATATCATGAAACATTTTCAGATATACCTGAATTAGTCCAGCAAGTTTCGACTTCTACAGCATCAACTCCCAAAAGTAAGTATTACTTAGGGCAAAGTAAGTGAAAAATTACCGCCGGGTAAATCGTACCACTGACTTATTTCTGCAATAACAATAGTTGCCGGATATTGTGTTCACTGGATATTAAAATCTGCCGCGTTTTAGACGAATTTAAGATATTCTTGTGTATTTTTTTCACTTACAGATTACATATTTACGATTATCGGTTATTATAATCACCGGGTAATAGACTCATTTTTCAATTGACAAAAAACCGGTACGATATACCCTGCTTTACACTACAATATGAACATAATTATATGAAACTGGTTTCCGTAAAATACATGTTTTGAGTAATTGTTGTTTAATAAACACTATTGATTATTAACAATGTTTTTTTAGAATCCCTACTGAAATCTGTTAACGTTAAGCGGATACTTGAACTAACACCAAAAGCAAAGAAATTGTATGAAAAGGCTAAACATTATAAACATTTGAGCAGTATTTATCGTCAGAGAAAACGGGCTTTTAATAATATTAAGCACCTGAATATACAACTTTGCCCTAATGTAAAGGAAGTCGTAACTCTTACCGTTTACGAGATCCCCATAGTGGCCCTCGAAAAACGAGAACCCTGTATAAAACGTTGTAAATATAGATTATAAAATTATTTTATCGAATGTGTATTAAAAACTTATTATAGTACAAGCTCGATAATATGATTACAAAAAACCAAAGCATGTTCAAATTACCGCAATTGTTCCCTCTATATATGAAAAGAATATATATATATATATTTTTTTATTTATTGCAAATTAACAATCAGAACCTTAATATGTACTTATGTTATACACAAAAAATAGTCCTACGAGCTAATGTGTTGGCGTATCTTGTCATGAGGGGAAGTCCATCCATCGATGTCATCCCGCTGGAAACTTATTATGGTTTTAGTTCATTTGGCCATATTCTTTTGAGGCGTCCCGATTTTACCTCCTGAGTGAGTTCTGAGGCTAGTTCGTTGGGATGGCTTTGTAGTCTGTCGTAGTTTTTCTCGGCTCTTCTTTTACGTTCATCTTCTATGAGTGGTATGTTTAGGTCAGTATGTAGTGTAATGTTGGTTACATACCATGGAGCTCCTGTTATTACAACGTTTTGGCTTGGAATCTTTGTATGATGTTCACATTCGACTTACTTGAGCATCCCCATAACTCTATCCCGTAAGTCCATACTGGTTTGATTACTGCTTTGTACAGTAGGATTTTGTTTTCCAGTGATAATGATGATCTTTTTCCAAAGAGCCAATACATTTTCTTTATTTTTATATGAAAAGAATGAAGTAATTTTATTGTTTCTGCTTTTGCATCGAACATGAAATAACAGCTTTTTCATAAATCCTTTTAATACTTTAATTATCCGATATATCCGTCATTTTGCTCAGCCCATTGCATTGATACCTTTAATGCTTGAATTCCCTCACTAGGTGGAATTTTTTTTTGTTGGGGCTCATTTATAATTTGACAGTCTCCATTTTCATGTTCAGTTTCCTCTTCTGATAATTCTTTCTCTTGTTCTTTGTTAAGGGACGTTCAGACTTGCAGTTTTGCAGTTCATGTTACCGAGTCTATCGCTGTTTACGTTAGCGAGTAATTATGGATAAAAATGTGGTGTTCACAAGACTGAGAGATTCATATATTCGAATGTTCACACTATTGAGCGTATACCAGGGATGGCAAATAGGTGGCACGCGAGAGATTTTCGATGACACCCTAAAGAATTGTATGAATAAATTTGTTTTTAAAATTTTAAACTTTTTTGACACGTTTTAATTATTTTTAATTAGTACGCTAAGTATCTTTTTTTGTGTTGAAAAAGTTATCAGCGGTCTAACCTAACTAGTTTGGAAAAGTCACCAGCGGTCTAACCTAACTAGTTTGGAAAGTCACCAGCGGTCTAACCTAACTAGTTTTTTTTTGGAAAAGTCACCAGCGGTCTAAACTAACTAGTTTTTCTTGGAAAAGTCACCAGCGGTCTAACCTAACTAGTTTTTTTTGGAAAAGTCACCAGCGGTCTAACCTAACTAGTTTTTTTTTTGGAAAAGTCACCAGCGGTCTAACCTAACTAGTTTTTTTTTTTGAAAAGTCACCAGCGGTCTAACCTAACTAGTTTTTTTTTGAAAAGTAACCAGCGGTTTAACCTAACTAGTTTTTTTTTTTTGGAAAAGTCACCAGCGGTCTAACCTAACTAGTTTTTTTTGGAAAAGTCACCAGCGTTCTAACCTAACTAGTTTTTTTTTGGAAAAGTCACCAGCGGTCTAACCTAACCCGTGTTGAATACGTTGTTGGCACAAGGAAAAATTTGTATTAAATTTTATGTTATTTTGGCACACTCATCAAATCCTATTTGCCATCCCTGGCGTATACTGTATAATTACAAAAAATAATTTGTGTAATTATAATATTACAAGAAATATTAATGAATGTGTCAAGCACTATGTAAATCAATATGTCGACTTTTCTTTTATTGCAAACATAAAGCTGATATAGGATATATTATTACATTTATAATAAATTTGTGTATTTTTAATTTTTTTAAGGCTGTAAACAACTTTATCAGTGGAAAAATGCATGTAAAACATAAAAGAGGTATATTCCGTTTATATAAAACGTTGTAAATATAGATAATAAAATTATACTTATTTTTTATTTGCCTTTTTTTTTAAACTAACATTAATTTATTTCAATTTCATTTAATGTAAATATTCTTATCAAGTAAAATTAATTAACTATTCGTAGATAATGAAAACGTTTTCATAATATATGAATAGTTAATTAATTTTTCTTGATAAGAATATTTACATTAAAATTCAAATGGTGTATTTTTAATTAAATTCAAATTTCCCGCATTTAAATAAAATTCGGGAGCAGATCTCACCAGATGGCGTTCATAATGGTAACAAAATATTGCGTAGAGTGGCAATTCTATATTTAGTATATATTCTATGGGCATTAAGGTGCCACGTGCTGGCTCTAGTTTGGTGCCACCAGCCTCGATTTAGTATGATGAAAAGAAATATCTTTACTTAAGATTTGGGTTCTTTCATTAATGACCAAAGTTATATCATCATAGCTACTGACAGTCGACGGGTGTTTGTCCCTGGCGACTTGGACTGCTGTCAGTCAACGGGTGTTTATCCCCGGCGACGCAACGTGGAGTAAGCTACTGTCAGTCAACGGGTGTTTGTCCCTGGCTACTTGAACCGCTGTCAGTTAACGGGTGTTTGTCCCCGGCGACGCAACGTGGAGTAAGGTCAGACTAGTTAGTAAAATTATTTTCGTCTAAGCAAGAGCGGAATTTATTTCCTCGTCAGAAGTCCTTCTAGTGGGTATCGTGCGTCAATGACATTTGACGACGAGTGAAGGTGCCATCAAACTAGATGAGTGATTTGGTTTTGTGACCTAAAAGTTATTATTGTGTGCCTTGCGGGCATCTCAGTTGTCAGTTCTATTAACTGTCAGATATTTTCATTAATTATTTCTGTTACAAGTTAATCTGTCACCACATGTACGCAAATATCGGGCAATTTTATTTTGTTTGATTTAAGATTATTACGTTCGCGGACACAAACTATATGAGTCTAATATCAAGGCCGTTGAAAGAAGAGCTCTTACTTACTACTACCCTGCCTTGCGCTACGTGGTAAATTTGTTTGTGGGTGCGTCAGTACAGCTGATTATTTTTTTTAGCTGTCAGATAGGAGTTATTTTTTTAAATATTTCAAGTACTGGGAGGTTTTGTAAATTTAATTGGGTTTAGCGCCGGCTATAATTGTCGGGGTGGACTAACCAGTGGCTTGTCCCGGCTACTGCATCACAGTTGACCGTGTATGAATATATTTTTCATATGTAAACTAAAATCATCTGGAAATATTTTTATTACTGTCACTCTAGGATAATTATATTTTCATTGCCTTGTTAAGCTGTTGAGTTTTTTTATTGATCTGTGTAAGCAGGTCTGGCGCCCAAATTTGTTTTCTTAATTTTTTTTTAGAACCTACGACCCTAGCCGCCTGACAAAGGGGTAGCCGTTAGCACTAAAGGATCTCTAAATATTTTTTTGAGAAAGAAAAAAAGAGTCTTACAGATATACCTTTGGTTGATCCGAACGAATGTAGCGAATTACCTGCTGCTACAGAAGAGAATACTTTTTAAAGAGGTGAGCTTTAACGAACAAGCGTAAGCATTTAGGAGCGCGTGAATAAGAAATAGAAAAGAGCTATGAATTATTTCAGCTATAAAAAAAGTCTACTTAAAAAGTGTGTAATGCTGAAGATCTAGATTTATACTTTTTCACGAGCATGCGTGATTTTTAGATCCATGTCCTGGGCCCCCCCACATTTGAAATGTAACTTTTTTTTTAATGTAGAAGGTTGTGCTAGCCTTGTGCTGGCGTGCTTTGTTAAAATTTTTGATTGTGCTGGTTTCGTTAGGCTACAAATTCAATTTGAATTTGGGGGGGCTGTGGACATGATAGCCCCCCCACCACGTAGTTTAAACATTTTTTTTAGACAGATATGTTGTGCTAGCCTTGTGCTGGCGTGCTTTGTTAAAATTTTTGAATGTGCTGGTTCCGTTAGGTTACAAATTCAATTTTAATTTGGGGGGGCTGTGGACATGATAGCCCCCCCACCACGTAATTTAAACATTTTTTTTAGACAGATATGTTGTGCTAGTCTTGTGCTGGCGTGCTTTGTTAAAATTTTTGATTGTGCTGTTTCGTTACGCCACGATTTGGTTTTTAAATTGGAGAGGCTGTAGACATGATAGCCCCCCCACCAAGTAATTTAAACATTTTTTTTAGATAGATGCGTTGTGCTAGCCTTGTGCTGGCGTGTGCTGTTAAAATTTTTGATTGTGCTGTTTCGTTACGCTACGATTTTGGTTTAAAATCTGAGGGGCTCTAGACATGATTAGATTTGCTTTTGTATACATTGAACCATTATTGTTATTTGTTGTCTCTGAAAAGGGTGACTTCTAAAAAATTTATTGAATAATCTGTTTGTCTCACAGGTAAATTAAATTTTTGGAGGGTAACTGTTGAATAAGTTTAAAATGTTATTTATTGACTTTGGATTTTGGAACGCCTAAAATTAAATCGTCTACATATTTCTTTAAAAAAGGGATGTTATTAGATATTTTTGGCACAAAATTGCGAGGTGGTCCTTTGCCGCAAAATTTAAACTCAATTTTTAAATAATTTTTTTGTTTATTTATTTTTTCCTTATATTACACACCATAAAATGACTTAGTATTTAATTTGGTCGGAGTCGGAGTCGGACCACTAAAATTATCAGGAGTCGGAGTCGGAGTCGACTTTTTTTTTCCCGACTTCGCAGCTCTGGTTGTAACAATGTTTGTCCTATAATTTTCGTGTATGTAAAACAATTTTATGTATTTTAAATATGTCTATGGCATCTAAAAAAACAGTTTCAATTAAAATTATTTATGACATAAATCAAAATAAAGCTATATATGCCACTCATCAATTAAATAATACTGTAAAGTACAAGCACGTGTTTTTTTAAATTATTTTATTATAAGGACTTTTTGCTGATTTTTCATCACAGATGTACAATTTTAAATTTTAACTATTAAACTATTAACTTTCAACTATTAAAGAATGTTCTTTTACTATGTTACAATATACACTATACAGGGTGATTGATTGAGACCGGTACTTAAAAATTCGCTCATTTGCTGCAATAATGACATATCAAAAATAGCGATTTTTCAGGAGAGGCGTTCTTGATTTTCCATTTTCATGGACACTTCAGACAAACGCAATGAAAGTGGTTTACAGTTATTAATATTGACATTTGTTGTCATTTCCAAGGCTTACTACTCAAAAATGTTACAATTTCTCTTATATTTACCAAAAATTCTTAATAACTCGAAAATTGTTGCAGATAGGTAAGGGAAACGCTAACACAGATTGATGCAGAATGTAATTTTGCATTAGAAAATGAAAAAAAAGTTTGGGCATTGTATTTGAAAAAAACGAGTTTTAGTGGTCTGAAGTTGTATTAAAAGAAAATTAAGTTTTGGACACCCTGTATGTAATGCATCCATTGCAAGAATTCCAGGATGTACTCCAAGGTTTCTTCTAAGCATGGTCTAAATTTAAGCGTTTTTTCTTCAAAAATGGCGGGGTTAGATAATATTAAGCATCACGATAAAAATCTAAGAATTTTCAAAAAAGTCAAAAAATTTTAATGCTAATAAAAGTCCCTCTAAAATAACGTTTTGAAATAAGAAAGTAGACGTCAACTTCTGGTGTTTCCGGAAGTGTCGCGATATTGAAAATGTTTTCAATAAACAGACCAGTTGACATGGTCATAACCAAAATTTCAGATCCATACCCTTTTTCATTCTTCATGTATTTTTAAGTACCGGTCTTAATCAATCACCCTGTATAGTGTACGTATATTGTAACATAGTCAAAGAACATTCTTTAATACTTACAAGTATAGTTAAAATTTAAAATTGTACATCTGTGATGAAAAATCAGCAAAAAGTCCTTATAATAAAATTTAAAAAAACACGTGCTTGTACTTTACAGTATTATTGATGAGTGGGATATGTAGCTTTATTTTGATTTATGTGATTAATAATTTTAATTGAAACTGTTATAATTTTTTTTAGATGCCATAGACACATTTAAAATACATAAAATTGTTTTACATAGACAAAAATTATAGGACAAACATTGTTACAACATAGCACTTTAAAATATTTCTTACAAATGCCCAACCCCTATTATTGCAGAAATAATATTAGATGATTTATTAAAAACAATAATGCCAAAAATATCTGATAACATCCCTTTTTTAAAGAAATATGTAGACGATTTAATTTTAGGCGTTCCAAAATCCAAAGTCAATAAATAACATTTTAAACTTAATCAACAGTTACCATCCAAAAATTTAATTTACAGAAACAGATTATTCAATAAATTATAAAGTCACCCTTTTCAGAGATAACAATAATGGTTCAATGTATACAAAAGCAAATCTAATCATGTCTAGAGCCCCTCAGATTTTAAACCAAAATCGTAGCGTAACGAAACACCACAATCAAAAATTTTAACAGCACACGCCAACACAAGGCTAGCACAACACATCTATCTAAAAAAAATGTTTAAATTACTTGGTGGGGGGGCTATCATGTCTACAGCCCCTCCAATTTAAAAACAAAATTGTGGTGTAATGGAACCAGCACAATCAAAAATTTTAACAAAGCACGCCAGCACAAGACTAGCACAACATATCTGTCTAAAAAAAATGTTTAAATTACGTGGTGGGGGGGCTATAATGTCTACAGCCCCCCCAAATTAAAATTGAATTTGTAGCCTAACGGAACTAGCACAATCAAAAATTTTAACAAAGCACGCCAGCACAAGGCTAGCACAACATATCTGTCTAAAAAAAATGTTTAAACTACGTGGTGGGGGGGCTATCATGTCCACAGCCCCCCCAAATTCAAATTGAATTTGTAGCCCAACGAAACCAGCACATTCAAAAATTTTAACAAAGCACGCCAGCACAAGGCTAGCACAACCTTCTACATTAAAAAAAAAGTTACATTTCAAATGTGGGGGGGCCCAGGACATGGACCTGTGATTTTTCGCCAGTTTATAAATTAAAAGCTTGGGGAGAAATTCAGAATCTGATTTTTAAGGAATAAAACTTTATTCATAATCCCACATCTTACAACTTCACTCCACAATACAGTTCATCTTCCAACTCCACTGAAATTTCAGCAACTTCTACCGCTTTTGCTATTTTGGGTTCACTACCTTCCGGATCATATGGTGACAACAGATCGATCCGAGAATTTCTGAAAACGCACAGTATTTTTGCTCACCTTGCTGATACAACGTGATATTGTAATATTAATAAATTTTTATGTCAATGTTTCTAATGACGTTTTTCTCTATTTTATTACATTACTAGCGTAGTTACCCGGCTTCGCTCGGTGAATTTTTTTATCAATCACAGACTACTCGCGCTCGCGCCCGGACGTTTTTGACCTTTTGGATTTTTTTGGGAATGTTTGTATCTATTGAAAATTTTTGTATCTATTGAGAATTTTGAAACTTATGTGAATTTTGGATCTTTAGGGAATTTTTGGAACTTTTGGGAATTCTTATACAGGGTGCACCACGACCCTCAGATTCTTCGATAGCTCCTTTATTAATGAAAATATCAAAAAATGTTTAATACAAATATTGTGCGAACCTATTTTCTACATAACCAAAAATTATTTTCAAATATACAGGGTGTTTCGTTTGACCGGCACATATAAAAATTTAATTTTTTTAAATAGAACACCCTGTATATTTTTACATTTTTGGATTCCTCTTAAAATTTACTTTAAAAAATGTATAAGGTTATATGGGTCTTAAGTCAACCGTTTTCGTAAAATTTACATTTTTATGAAATTTTTGAGCAATACAGCACTTTCAATTTTTTTTAACAATAAAGTTATTTAAAAAAGCGGTAAAATTTCGTTTAAAATTTATATTGACAATAGATTAATTAAAACTTTGTGCTAGCTACATTTTAAAAATATTATACAGGGTGTTTTTTACGCTTGGTCAAACTTGTGAAACTTTAAACATCGATAAGTCATTTTTCTTAAATGCAACACCCTGTATATTTTTACATTTTCTTGTAGAGAATTTAACTGTCTTTCGAAATTATTAAGCGTGTCCTATACCTAAAGTTAATATTTTTCGAGCTATCTCGATTTTTATTAGTATTATAAGGCAATTAAAATATTTTAAAAGTCGGCGATGGACGTAAGTCGTAATTTTACAAAGAATTTTTAAACAAAAGAATAAAAAGAGCTCCAACTTTAATTTTAGTCCAATAATGTACCCCTTTTCCCCGAAATTTATCGTATAAATTGTTTAAAATTATATCCTTGTTCATGTTCTACGCACAGCCGTAGATGTTGTCTCAAAGAGTCTAGCACTCTTGATAACATTTCGGGGGTTATACGTTATACCATTAAAAGCAACACAGCAAGTAATGCAGTTGCCGAACACAGAATATCCTAATAGATGGATAGGGCGAGGTAGACCAATCTCCTGGCCACCTAGGTCACCTGATCTTACCACTATAGATTTATTTTTGTGGGGACCCATAAAACAGGTGTATCACGACCCTCCAACAACTGCTGAAGATGTGCAGAACAGGATTCGTGTTGCTTTTGATGGTATAACCCCCGAAATGTTATAAAGGGAGCTAGAGTCTTTCAGACAAGGTCTACGGCTCTGCGTAGAACAAGGACATAATCTTGAACAATTTATACGATAAATTTCGGTAAAATGGGGTACATTTTTAGCCTAAAATTAAAGTTGCAGCTCTTTTTATTCTTTTGTTTAAAAATTCTTTGAAAAATTACGACTAACGTCCATGGCCCACTTTAAAATATTTTAATTGCCTTAGTAATACTAATAAAAATCGAGATAGCTCGAAAAATATTAACTTTAGGTATAGGACATGCTTAATAATTTCGAAAGACAATTAAATTCTCTACAAGAAAATGTAAAAATATACAGGGTATTGCATTTAAGAAAAAAGACTTATCGATGTTTAAAGTTTCACAAGTTTGACCAAGCGTAAAAAACACCCTGTATAATATTTTTAAAATGTAGCTAGCGCAAAGTGTTAATTAATCTATTGTCAATATAAATTTTAAACGAAATTTTACCGCTTTTTTAAATAACTTTAATGTAAAAAAAAATTGAAAGTGCTGTATCGCTCAAAATTTTCATAAAAATGTAAATTTTACAAAAACGGTTGACTTAAGACCCATATAACCTTATACATTTTTTAAAGTAAATTTTAAGAGAAATCCAAAAATGTAAAAATATACAGGGTGTTCTATTTAAAAAAATTAAATTTTTATATGTGCCGATCAAACGAAACACCCTGTATATTTGAAAATAATTTTAGGTTATGTAGAAAATAGATTCGCACAATATTTGTATTAAACAATTTTTGATATTTTCATTAATAAAGGAGCTATTGAAGAATCTCAGGGTCGTGGTGCACCCTGTATAGCCTATATTTTTCCCATGGTCCTATAGACTGTCTGTGCCAAATTTGGTCAGGATGGGATGAATGGTATAGTAATGCATAAAGGACAAACAAACATCCATACATACATTCATTTTTATATAATGTATACATATATTTGATTGATGTTGATTTCAGATAAATGAAAATTTAGACATATGATTTATGCAAAAAACTGGGCTTTTTGAGCCGTTGCACACATTTGTTCCACTTCCGGTTTCGCCGGAAATGACCCCAACTTTGTTATTTTAAATGGAACACCCTGTATATTTTTACATTTTTGGAAAGAGGAAGCGATTTTGGATACAATGCACTATTTTGGTTAATTTTTATAACCTCAAATTTTTTTTTAAACAAAATTTAGTTTTATATTAAGTGTGCCATGACCTGCACAAATTGATTTTAATTATGTCAACAATTGTCCAAAAAACGTTTTTGTAAATTTTAAATGATATTTAGGTTACTTTAATCGGCTTTGAAGGTTGCGGAATCGGTTTTTTGACAAAAAGTCAATTTTTTTAAATGGAACCATGCGGTTATTTAAATAGAGCATCTTCTAACAAATCCATGGATACCAATAACTTGTATTTTTATTAAGTTTGCTTCAAAAATAATAATCATTAGAACAATTTTGTTTGTACTTTCTTAAGGTACTTTTTAATGAAGAATGTAACTGTTATTTTAGATTATTTTTAACATTTACCATTTTTGAGATATTACCCCTAACTTCATTTTTTCTTATGGGCCGCGAAGTTGGCTATGGGATAGTTAAATGTGCTTTTTTTTCTTTCTTTAAAATGAGATATTACTTGCTACATCTATTTTTAAAATAAGTCACAAAATGAAGAAAAATCGTATTTTACCCATCACTTATCAAGCTATCTATGAAAATAAAAACAAAAAACAGCTAATTAAATGTCAAATGACCATTTGTGTGCGGTATCATTCATTACAATTGTTTAGTATTGTTGTGTAATTCGATAGTCTTTGTGGTAATTGTTATAATGATGCTACATTTAAAAAAAACGAAAAATTTAACAGGTTGAGATGCTACATTCTTTGCCATAAAAACTGCGTAGAAGCTGAGCGAATATACATAGAGCTATATACCGAGAAAAAGCAACGAAAGATGCGTAATTACAAAAATTTGGAAATAAATTTAAAAGAATATGGTTTTTTCGACAAACCACCCAAAAATCTAAAACAAATCAATAATGAATTAGAATTATTTATTTTACACAGTTTCTTTTGCAAATAATGTAGCAATTCAACATATAAAAATTTTAATTAGTCGTAAATGTGCCCATAATTATATAACGAGAAATTTGCCACAAAGACTATCGAATTAAACAACAATCCTAAACAATTCTAATAAAAATCGCTGGATCACATCAGCTGTTATTAAAAGCAGTACAGACTTAATAAATCTATTTTATTTGGTTAAAAATAGTAACAACATAGCTATAAAAAATCTTTATAGCATTAGAAGGAAATATCATAAAAAACTTGTTAAACAAAGCAAAATGGACTATTTCAGCAGTAAAATTGAACATAGTTCAAATAAGAACAAAATGATAATATGTTCAATTATAAACGAGCAAGTTGGCAAAGCAAAAAACAAAATGTCCTTAATACTTGCAAACCAAGACAAAAAGATTAGTGATCCATCTGATGTTGCTAATGTATTTGCAAATATATTTAACAATGCCTCAAAAACAGCTCTGAATCAGAAAATTGGCAATAACAAATCTAATGAATGTACACTACCGTTAAGGTCTTTCTCAAATACCATAGTTATTAGGGATGTTACCCATACAGAAATAACCAATATAATAAACAAGCTCAAAAATAAGAACAGTGTTGGTCGCGATTGTATCTCGATCAAAATAATCAAAATGCTAAAAAACCAAATTACTGAACCACTTGTATACCTGTCAAATCAAATGTTTAAATGTAGTACATTCCCGACGCAAATGAAAACTGGAGTAATTGTTCCTATCTACAAAAAACAGGATCCCATGGTTCCTAACAACTACCGACCTGTAACTATCCTAAACACAATCTCTAAAATTTTTGAAAGGCTGATATATGATAGATTGGTTGGATTTTTAAATCAATACAAAATATTGTCGAACTGTCAGCATGGCTTTCGTGAGGGCAGGTCAACAGAAAGTGCGGCCTCTAGCTTTTTTGAACTAGTATATAAAAAACTCGATGCGGGTGCGATGGTAGCTGGACTCTTTTTTGACCTGTCACGCGCCTTTGATTGCATAAATCATGAATTTTTGCTTCGAAAACTGACTGCTTATGGGATCAGAGGGCCCATGCTGAAATTGCTAGCATCTTATCTAAGCGATAGGGAATGTTATGTAAAAGTAGGGGAAAAATATTCCCATGTATTTAAAACTGAGATGGGAGTCCCCCAGAGGTCCGTCCTTGGACCACTATTATTTTTATTGTTCATAAATGAAATGCCGGAAAGCATTACCGATAGTTCAGTCATAACTTTTGCTGATGATACGTCCATAGTGGTCTCAGGTTGGACTTCTGAGGCGCTCCAAGTCTCAGTTAAAATGGTTGTAGATGCTTTTAATAACTATTGCTCTAGAAATAGCTTAATACTAAACGTGGAAAAAACTGTATACGTTAACTTTAAATTGGTTGCTAGTAGGCCTTCGATTTCAGCGGCGTCACTTTAGTGTGAACAGTCAACTAGATTTCTTGGTACCTACATAGACGGAAACTTGAACTGGAGTTTACATTTAAACCACGTAGCATCAAAAATTAATATGGGTTACTACGCGATTCTACGTCTGAAGGACACTCTACCCTTGGACAGCCTCATAAATGTTTACTACTCTATGGTATACTGTCATTTGTCCTATAATGTTATATTATGGGGAAACTGTGTGAACAACTCAAGAATTCTCATTGCACAAAAGAGAATTCTTCGGTTATTGTTCAATATAAAATACAGGGACAGCTGCAAAAGTTATTTTACCAAATACGGAATTCTTACATTTCCGTGTATATTCATGTTAAAATGCTTAATGTATGTCAAGCGCAACCAATCTAGCCTAGACAAGAATAACAAATATCACAATTACTCAACCCAAAATGCGCTAATGCTACAGACGATAACTCATAGGCTTAAAAAATTTGAATCTTCTCCTAACTATGTGGGTACCAAGCTGTTTAATACACTGCCCAATAAATTCACTAAGCTAGATCTTTTAGCATTTAAAAAAGTAAAAAAACTGCTGATTTCGAAGGCTTACTACAACATTAAAGAATTCTTGTGTAATAATCTAATTTAGAAAAGGAAATGTTACATTTAAATGTCCTATGTTGTCTTTCTTGTTCGTTGGGTACTTTTGTACTTAATGTTGTGTTTATTGACATGTTTTATACCATTAATGTATGGTCAAAAAGACTAATAAATTATTATTATTATTATTATTATGGTAACTCTCATTTGACATTTAATTAGTTGTATATTGTTTTTATTTTCATAGATAGCTTGATAAGTGATGGGTAAAATACGATTTTTCTTCATTTTGTGACTTATTTATAAAAATAAATGTAGCAAGTAATATCTCATTTTAAAGAGAAAAAAAAGCACATTCAACTATTTCATGGCCAACTTCACGGCCCATAAGAAAAAATGAAGTTAGGGGTAATATCTCCAAAATGGTAAGTGTTAAAAATAATCTAAAATAACAGTTACATTCTGCATTAAAAAGTACCTTAAGAAAGTACAAATAAAATTGTTCTAATGATTAAGACAAAAAAGTTATGAGAGAAAAAAGAAATTCGACATTTTCATATTTTTTGCTATAACATCTGAAGCACGAGAAATTTTGTACTTTTAAAAATTGGTTGTGGTTCCTCTCATACCAAGGAATAATTCATCTAATTTAAAAAAACCTGTATCTCTTATAAAAAGCGAGATCCCCATGCTGGAAATGTGATCTGGGACACCCTGTATAGCGAGCTATCACGTTAAATATGAGACGCAGTATGCTATAGTATGCTAAAAAATACGGCGAAAGCCGTCTGTCGCTTTAAAAAGGGCTAAAAACACGTCGGCGTAATATTCCGGTTCCCGCACATGAGCCACAAAATTAAATAGGGGATAATACGGTTCCCGCAGTGAAAGGGTTAAGACACGAAAATGCAGGGTTGTCAATAACAAACAACTCTTAGCCCATAATTTGAGGATATTTTCGAAATGTTAGTAATATTTGTTTCCAAGTGTGTTTTTTTTTATAGCAACGGGTCATGATTAATGTGACCACACACGTCCCGTTTTTAGGTAGCCTATCCCGTTGTCCCCAAGCACAGCTTCGGGACTCCGAAATGTCCCGTTTTCAGAAAGAGAGCCACCGAGGGTAACATTTTCAAAAAAGCGTCCACATTCAAAACAATCGGCAGTAGCGCGGCGATGACGGCTTGCGCAATACGTCTCAAACATACGTAAGCCGCGTGCTAGCTCGCTCGCTCCTCGGTTGCTAGTACGCGTGACAGCTCGTGCATCATTCTTGAAGATTGATTATTGTTTTTTTTTTATCGCAGCGTGGTATTGTATGTAGTCAATTTAAATTTATTGTACGTGAACCCTTCATTTTAACAATACCTAAACGCGTGCACTTTTAATGTTCACTTACAAATTAAGTACCCGTTTATAAAGCAAAGAAATACTCCATCGGACGTCAGATGTGAAAAGTGTCGTACAGAATTTAGCGTAGCCCATGGAGGTGCCAGCGATATTGAGCAACATTTAAGATCAAAAAAACATAAATATTCCGATCTTGCTGCCGCTTCGAGTTCTTCGATGCTATTTTTTTTTAAGAAAAAGGATTCACCAACTTCGAAAGATCTGGAACTTACTGCGGCGGAAGGCGCCTGGGCTTATCATACGGTGCAAGAGAACCACAGTTTTCGCTCGAACGATTGTGCTTGTAAAGATCTAATTAGCCAACTAATATTCAATTATCAATATAAAATATTAAGGTTGTATCTGCCAAGATAGATGTAACTAAGTAAACAACTATGTAATAAAAATCCAAGTTCAATAAGAAAAAGTGTTATTTTATCTATCAATAAAACAATTCTAAGATACAGTCCACTTCGAAGATTCAACCATAAATTGGTCCTTCGAGCCGGATATTAGCGGCATCTAAGATACAACGGGCATATAAACGCCATTACTAGTACTACGAAGCCAAGCCAAGCACAAGCCAAGAAAGGAACACTTGGTGCAGAATTGAGGTTTACCAATACGTGAGTCCATTTTTAGCCTTAATCTGCACTTTCATTTCTATTTATTTAGTTTCTTTATTGGTATACGATTTTTGAGCTTGTTAAAATATGCCTACTGATATGTCAACCAAAAATCGCAATTAGTCAGGAAAAGGGGTGCAATAAAGCATAAATTAACTAACTTCATTAATTTTTTTGAACCCATTAAACAGCAATTTCACGATAAAACCTTAATAGAACAAACGGTATTAAGGGAATTAAAAGTTCGCGCAGAACAATTACCTATTATTCAAAAAGAATATGAAGAAACACAACTTAACATTGAATATTTGTGTACCGATTCGGAAATCGACGAGCAATATTCTGATCGCGATTTTTTCATTGAAACATATTCAAGCAATTATTCTTTAGTAATCAATATAATCGAGACGCTATTAAAAAGAGACAATAACGATGTCTTACCGTCTAAAAATAATGTCAGTACTAGTCATACAAATTCTATCAAATTACCAACGATTAATTTGCCTAAGTACAATGGAAAATTCGAGTCTTGGCTAGAATTCAAAGATACGTATGAATTATTAATTCATAATAGTGACAGCATAAATGCAATTCAAAAGTATCACTACCTTCGAGCTTCACTCGAAGGAGATGCATTAAGATCCATCCAATCGCTAGAATTTTCAAGTAGAAATTATGAAGTTGCATGGAAAACTCTATGCAATCGATATCATAATGAGGATCTATTAGTACATAATCATATTAAAGCACTGTACGAACTACCTGGTATTGCTAAAGAATCTGCAACCACCATTCGGGATCTCGTAGATAATATTTTTAAACACATTCGTTCACTAGAAACCTTAAATCAGCCCGTGGCATATTGGGATCGTATTATTATCTTTTTTATTCAAATAAAATTGGACAAAACAACGGCAAGCCATTGGGAAATGCACAAAACGTCATTAAAATCACCCATTTGTCTTGACAACCTGGAAGAATTTTTAAGGACACGAGCAGACATTTTAGAAATAATCGAGATTAACCAAAATGCAAAATTCAGCAGGGATAGGGACCCAAAGCCACTGGTTAAACGAACTGCCTATTTAGCTTCTACCTTAAAATGTTTTTGCTGCGGTCAGTCGCACACTATTTATGTATGCCCACAGTTTTTAGCCCTACCAGTACAAAGTCGAATAGAAAAGGCTCAAGAGTTAAAGCTATGCAATAATTGTCTTTGTGTTGGCCACTCAAAGAAAAATTGTAGGGCAGGTTCATGTAAAAGTTGCAAAGGCAGGCACAACACGCTGCTTCATTTAGATTTAACAGCAGCAAATCTGGTACAAGTTAATCACTCACAAGTTCCATTAAACGAAGTGCTACTATCTACAGTTTCGTTAATCGTTTTGGACGCCAAAGGGAAGAAACTTACCTGCAGAGCATTGTTAGACAATGGTTCACAACCAAATTTTATATCAGCAAATTTCTGCAAATCATTAAAGATAAAACAGGAGCGAAAAAATGTGGCTATTGTTGGTATCAACAAGCAATCCTCATATCTCAATTCCATGTGTGAGATAACCATTCAGTCAAGGTGCGGAAATTTCTGCAAAACAATTTCATGTATAGTTACACCCTCAACGACAGACAAATTGCCACCTAAGACTATCGATGTTTCATCTTGGAAGATTCCCAAGGGCATTAATCTTGCCGATCCCAAATTCTATGAAAGCTATGACACTGATCTATTAATTGGGGCAGGTACCTTTTGGGAGTTGTTAAAGGATGGTCGTATTAATTTAGGGAAGAATATGCCCTATTTACAAAATACAGTTTTAGGTTGGATAATTTCAGGGGCAATTAATCAACCATTTTATAAATATCAATGCAATTTAGCAAAAACCGATTTAAGTTTTGAACTTGAAAATTTTTGGAAGGTCGAAGAGTTGTCACAGGTTCCACCTATTTCCGTCGATGATCAATTATGCAACACTTATTTTAAAAACAATGTTTCTCGAGATGTTGATGGTAGATTTATCGTAAGGATTCCTCTAAAAGAGCCAGTTTCAAATCTAGGTGATTCTTTAACTATGGCAACAAAACGTTTTCTTCATCTAGAGCGTAAACTTCAACGCAATCATACATTTAGTCAGCAATATAAGAATTTTATGGCTGAATACGAAGCACTCGGTAATATGTCGCTAATAAGGAACTATGACCCCTCCTCTATTTCCTATTTTTTGCCTCATCATGGTGTTGAACGCCAGGATAGCTTAACT
Organism: Elmis aenea; assembly: GCA_947652605.1. Classification (NCBI taxonomy): domain Eukaryota; kingdom Metazoa; phylum Arthropoda; class Insecta; order Coleoptera; family Elmidae; genus Elmis; species Elmis aenea. The sequence goes on along the minus strand of OX393578.1, from coordinate 27,677,970 downwards.
ACAAAGCTGCGAGTTGTTTTCGACGGATCTGCAAAAACAGAGTCCGGATGGTCTCTAAATGAGTTACAGCATAAAGGTCCCGTCATGCAAAATGACATTTTTGATATTCTCATAAGATTTCGGCAATGCAAGTACGTGGTCTGTGCAGATATAACTAAGATGTACAGACAAATATTAATTCATAAGAAAGACAGACATCTACAACGAATTGTATGGCGCAATTCTTCAGATAAGAACTTGTCCATCTATGAACTAAATACAGTTACTTATGGCACTACTTCAGCTCCTTACCTGGCCATAAGATGTCTGCGTCAACTAGCTGAGGATTTTCAACATCAGTTACCACAAGCATCAGCAATTATTTCACAAGATTTCTACGTTGATGATATGATCACTGGATTCGATTCTCAAGAAGAAGCTATGTCTGTTTGTAAGGATGTAAACTCCATATTAAGTTCAGCCTGTTTTCCGCTCAGAAAATGGATTTCAAATGATCCATCTATTTTAGCTGAGTTTAAGGATGATAATGAACTTTTTAGTACAATTACACTAGGAGACAATGAAATCATTAAAATCTTAGGTATACAGTGGCAAAGCAATTCAGATACATTTACTTATAAAATACATGAATCGCAACATCGCATTGTAACGAAAAGGAACATACTCTCGGATATTTCAAAAATATTTGATCCTTTAGGACTAGTAAGTCCGTGTATTATCTTGGTGAAGATAATCATGCAGCAACTGTGGAGTCTAAAAGTAGATTGGGACTCAACCATTCCTGCTACGTTGGAGAAGAAATGGATCCATTTTCGAAGCAATTTACATTTTCTCCAAAATTTAAAGATTAACAGAAATATTATTTGCTGCAATTCTATTAGACAGGAGATCCATGGATTTTGTGATGCATCCAATGATGCCTACGGTGCATGTATCTATATTAAAAGTATAGATAATGACAATGAAATACATGTTTCGTTGCTGTGTTCAAAAACTAAGGTTGCTCCACTGAAGACACTGACCACACCAAGATTGGAATTATGCAGTGCCCTGATTTTAGCTAGGCTTTTACAGAAAGTTCGTAATGCTCTTAAAATTGATATGGACTATTTTCTATGGTGCGATTCTCAAATTGTTCTTTGTTGGCTGAAAACCGAACCAAATTCATTACAAACATTTGTCTCCAATCGGGTTGCTGAAATTCAAAGATTAACAGATGTTGATCGTTGGAAGTATGTCAAATCTTCAGAAAATCCTGCCGATTTAGCTTCACGAGGCCAATATCCAGATGTCCTATTAACTTCCACATTATGGTGGAATGGTCCAAATTGGCTATATGATAAGTCTTTCGAAAGACTCAATTCTAACCTCGACCAATCAATAGAGGTTCCAGAAATGAAAAAGCGTTATCAATCCCATGTTGCTACTAATGCTGAATTTAAGTTTGATCTATTTTCAAAATTTTCTAATTACCTAAAGCTTAAACGAGTCACAGCCTATTGTCTACGATTTGTGTCCAATGTAAAGGTTAGCAGTGAAACAAGAAAATTTGGTCAATTATCTGTCTTTGAATTACAAAATTCAACAAATGTATTAGTCAAACTAGCCCAAAAAGAAAGTTTTCCAATTGAAATTAAAATGTTAACAGAAAGCAAGCATTTACAATCAAAACATAATCTGTTACATTTAGCTCCATTTATAGATACCGATGGTTTACTAAGAGTAGGGGGTAGGCTAAAAAATGCAAACCTAAGTTATAATAGTAAACATCCAATGCTTTTATCAGGCAATCATCAATTAAGTAGATTAATATTAGAACATTTTCACAAAATGTTAATGCATGCTGGACCACAATTTTTAAACTCTATTGCGTATATCAACAGTTGTAATTGTTTCATCGTGAAAATGGTCAAGACTTTTCTTAAAAAGTGTATATCCGTCTAAATCTGGAATTCGAACGTAACATTAGCAGAAGTTATAAGAAAAACGTGCAAAAATGTTCGTACCTACTTGCTTCGCGCGCGTACGCACTATACACTAACAAACGTCGAAAGCTTTTTTACAAAAAGCAATTAAAAATACCCAGGGGCATCTAAAAATCGCGAATCTTTTTGGAAAATCTTATAGAGTATCGAATTTTAATATTGGCACGCCAAGAAAATAGAGAAGAAGCGTTGGCAAAAATGTTCGTACTTGCATGATGAAAACGTTTTCGTGCTCAAAAATAGCAACACCGACAAATTGTTTTCAAGTTCAACATTAAATGCCTAGCTACCGTTTTGGCAATTATATTATTTATTGAAAAAGAAAAAAACATGGAGGTAAGTAAAAACATTTTACTTTTCATTAATAGTATTATTTATCGTATTAAATTAATAATTTATGCATAAACATTTTTAATTGAAAATTCAATAATAATTTAATAATTAAATATCAATTTGTCAATAGACTATTAATTATGATTAACATTGCACAAATAATATTTGATGTCAATAACATTTGTCAATTTTTTAAATTTTTTTTATATAAACGAATGTGATTCATAACGGGCGTAATATCGCTGCAATAATATTAATTATCAACATTTTTATTACAATTTAATTAATTATTCGTCGCTTTTTAAATTTGTACTAGATATATGAGGCAACCACTCCTCCGAGGCCTCCCGTCGAGCCTCCTGCCCCAACGCCAACCCCAACCCCAACTCCAACTCCAACTCCAACTCCAACTCCAACTCCAACCCCAACCCCAACCCCAACCTCTACCCTGGATAGTATACAAAGAACACGTAAGTGATATTTACCTGCTAAAAACTTTTTTCAATAAATTTTTTTTTTCAGCAAGAAATAGCAATAACCAAAACAGTAAGTAAAATTTCTTATGAGTAATATTATGATTTAATAATTATTTTTTTAAGACTTGAGAAGACACAGGCGCAGGGGCCCTGGACGGGTCAACAGGCATTTGATGTGGGAAAGTATAGCAACAATGTCCCGGGTTATACTTATTGTAAGTTTTCATAAAAATGTAATTACCTATTATTAATTTTATCATTTTTAGAACACAATTGAAATGGCCCGGGACCGGGGAGATTCTTGGCGAGGTGGCAGTGGTCGGGGAGCCCCTCGCCAACCTCGATAATTTTTTGTTTTGTTTTTAAGTTATTAATTTATTTTGTTAAAAATTGTTTACTATTTGTTTGTATTTAAGATTAAAATGTTATTTTATGTTTGATATTTTATTTCAATTGTAAAACCTTCAAATTTGAAAAAGTAAAAAAAAAATTAAGTAAAATGAAATACAATTTATTTATTTAAAAAACGTCGATTTAAAAATTTCTTCTTAATTAGGTATTAATTTAGCAAAATAAATTATTTTTACCAACAAATAACATTCACAAAAAATATATTTTGTGTATCAACGAATGTGTCTTTGTGTTTGTGGATGTAGTATCTTATCAGATTAAAATTAAAGCGAATTGATTTAATAATACATTTTACAGTTGGTAACATTAAAAATAATTATTTGTTTGTTCCAAAATTATTTAACATATTTTCTTCAATTTTCCTAAACGCATACCATCAAAAATTATTTGTTATAGGACAACAAAATCATGTTGGTTGTTCATAGCAATATATCAACAACCTGAAAAATTTAATTTTCAAATTAAGTTTAAAGCAAAATAATTTTCTTAAAAATGTGTAAGTACTTATATTTCACTAACTTAAAAATATTGTTTATACATGTCATGTAAGTCAATTTGTATAAATATTTGGTTGATTTATTGAAATGAAATCTTTTAACTATAGAACTAAATATATATAAAAATGTTTAACTGCAAATTATATTAATTTTTAAGTTGCCGATCGACATGTTCTATTATAATCTCATTTATATAAATGACGTATTTATATCCTGATTAGGTATTAATTTAACAAAATAAATTGTTTTGACCAACAAATGACTTTCGCAAAAAAGTATCTTGTGTGTTTAAACGAATGTGTTTGTTTAGTTGCGGGTGTAGTACCTTATCAGATTAATATTAAAGCGATGTGATTTATGAATCTATATATACAGGGTCCTGCAATAGTGCGTCGGGCTTTGATAACGCCCCGCCCGTAGGAGATAGAAAAAAAACTTAAACACATAAAATTATTGGTTTAAAAATATCTACGTCTTAAAATTATTTTCAACTTTACAGGGTGTCCCATTTTTGTGTCATAACAAAAATAAAGATTTTTTTAAATGGAACACCCTGTATATTTTTAGGCATTCGGATGTCATTTTTTTAACTTCTACATGAATGTCTTTTCAGTTTTTGATTATGTGTCAGGGTTGCCAACTTATTAATTTTTTTCCGAAAAATCTGACATAAGCAGGCTTAACTTTAAAAAATCGTAGCGACCTCGTATCTTGAAGTTAAGAAATAAGTTTAAGCAATAATGTTAGTTCGGTTAGGGAGCAACATTTTAAAAATAAAAAATTTAAATTTATTGATACAAGGTGTTCACAAAAAAATGCCAAACTTGCCAAACTTCAAAGTGACATAACATTATTGCTAAAACTTATTTCTTAACTTCAAGATACGAGGTCGCTACGATTTTTTAAAGTTAAGCCTGCTTATGTCAGATTTTTCGGAAAAAAATTAATAAGTTGGCAACCCTGACTCAAAATCAAAAAATGAAAAGACATTATGTACTTTTAAAAAGTAATAACGAAACTAATTTAAAGTAACCTCATTTAATTGTTTTTTATTATGCTAATTCTTTTAAACAAAAGCTTTGTAAACCTTTTTGTCAATAAAAACTGTAGCTGTCATATATAAATGGAGAATATTATTATCTGTTAATACAATCTTTTCCCTACGCCACTGGTTTTTCCCTATGGGTTACCATCAGTTCACGGTGTTTGCACTCTTATGGGCGGATGGCAATACTTGTTTCATTGAAAATAGTTGAACCCCAGGCCGTATAGGTAAAGTGTATGTTGCGTTCATGGCTAACTTCATTCTTAATCCACCCAGACATATACGCCACCTATAGTATATTTCTTTTAAAACTGCTCACAGCGGATTAAGAAGAGGCAGAACTAAAGGAAAAATGCACAATCTCCGTCTCTTTCTTTAAATAGTATTTGTGTTTACAATTCAGTCTACGCCAATGAAAGTCGTAATCTAATTGAATGAATATCATCGCAAGCAGTCGAAATTTGATCCCTAATTATAGGTTCAATAAGGTTTAATTTGGGTTCTTAGGTAAAAGAAAATTAATATCTGTATCAGTGTTTCCCAAAAGTTTTTGCTTGAAAACAATTATAATTTAAAATCTATTATAGCGTATATAAGGTAATAAGCTTTTAGCGAGAACTTGTTTAGAACTGCAGCATTATGGTCATTATGCTCAAAGAAAAGCAATTAGGAAGATGTGGTATGCGATTATGATTTTAGGTGTTGTGCCATACAAATCATTTAAGGTTTATAATCCAAGATTGTGTATGTACCTGGGTTGTTCCAACTGCTTAAGCCGATATGAGAAGTTATATTTGAGATATACTATACACGGCTTGGGGTTCAATCATAATAAGTTGCGCTGCTATGCATGGGAATGAAGGTGTCATGGTTGCGTTACCCCATTTATCTAAGGGATCTATGGTTACCCCCATTTAACTAAAAAGTACCTTTATGATATGAGAAAAAGTCAAAATAAAAATATTTTAATTTAAATATTTTGAAATATCAATATCATAGTTAAAAAAATATTTCATAATTTTGAAAAAACTGCTAGTTTTTATAAAGTTCGGCTGTTTGTTTGTTAAAATAATAAGCAGGGTAGTCGAGAGACGTCGCCGTGTGTCCTGAGCTAAAAGTTTTACGTGGGCCCAAAAAAAAAAAAATTATTTAAAACTTTATTCAATAAAAAACAAATGTTGGGAATTTTACCCCATTGCCCACTTCCTTTCTCGTCACTCGTCAGCACTGATAAGTGTTTGTTGTTGGTGTATCAATTAATCTATTTTAAAAAAGGTAAATTTTTGAATATTATTGTTAAGGTTGTGTTTATTATATCATCATTAAAAAATTATTTTTTCAAAATGATTTTATTGAATATATTTAATAAAGTTTTTGTAAGCTCAGGTTCAAAAAGTGTTCGATTTTAATCACAAAAGTTTTGAAGAGGTTCGTAAGTGTATGAATATTAAATTCAATAATTTATTTGCAAATTATAATAGAAATTTTTTACAGAAATATGCCTTTGAATTGTGCGGTGGTAGATTGCATACCTAATTTTTTAAGCAAATGTCGATTTCCTAATCCTATGGTATATCCTGAACTATTCCAAGAGTCATTGAGAATTTGTGGAATAAAAGAATGCAATAGTTAGAGGCCCAATAAAAAATTATAATAACCTGTCGCGTATGTAAATTTCATTTTACAGAGGACTGCTAATAATAAATTACTTAAAACTGCAGTTACTTCCTTAAATATACCAAGTACGTTTGTTGTGTTTAATGTAATTAGTCTTTTACAAAACTACTTGTATTTACTTTCAGAACCTAAACCGGATTGTTTAACTAAATTAATTAAGTGTTTTTATATTAATTTATTTAAAATTGTGCAGGGTGTTCCAAATAACATTCCCAGCATGGGAATCTCGCTTATAAGAGATAAAGTTTTGCTTAAATTAGATGAATTATTCTTTATTATACAGGGTGTCCCAGCCAAGACGAATTATTCGATAGCTCTGTTATTAGTAATAATATTTAAAAAAGTTAAATATAAAAGTTGTTTGTAATCATTTGCTACATAACCTAAAATTATTTTTAACTATAAACAGTGTTTTGTTTTTGCGCTCTGATACTAAACATTGTTTTTTTTTATATAAAACACCCTGTATATTTTATAATTTTTGGATGTAAAATTAAATTATCTTTCAAAAATATATAGGTTGTTTATGTCTAAAATGAACCGTTTTTGAGTTATTAACGTTTTTCTGAAAATTTTGACAGATGCAGACCTTTATAAAATATTTGTATTTATTAACATAACAACACCAGAGCAATTTACTCTGGTAATTTATTAGACAATAGTGCCATAGTGATTGATGACTAGTTACATTTTAAAAATAATATACAGGGTGTTCGTTATACTCGGTCCATTTCGCTAAACTTTAAACGCATATAAATCTTTTTTTTTTTTTTTAATGAAACACCCTATATATTTTTACATTTTCTTGTAGAAAATTTAATTATCTTTCAAAGCTGTTAAGCATGTTTCATGTGTAAATATATAATAATATTTTTGAAGTTATTTCGTTTCTTATGATTATTTGCGAGTATTTTACCTAAAATATCAATAGTAGCTGTTGAAGCGTAGTTATAATGTAGCCATAGAGACAGGAGTTATGTATAAAAAATTATTATTATATAAACAAATTCGTAAAAAATACAGTCCACTTTATTCATCATCGAAGATATATAAACAACTTAAAAAAGGCAATTAGCCTTATTCATCATCATCATTAACAAACATTAACATTGGTCCCTGTCGAACCGGATATTTACCATTCCAAACAGTTTCATATTGTGTAACAGACGAAGCAAGCTGTTAGATATATATCAGAAGCTAGAAGATATACCAAACCAACCAAGAATCTACACAAGAATCTAACAACAAGCAGTTAGTAAGGACGCTGCCATCAGGTCAAAGGGTCTACTGACTAGCCAATAACAAGTGGGTTCATTTTATTATTTTTTCATTTAATTCAATTTTTCATTTAATAATGACTGATGTCAAAAAACTCATTGCAAGAAGGGGAGTTCTAAAGGCTCACCTTACACGGTTTGAAGATTTCATTAACAGATGTAAAACAGAACAAGAATATTTAGAACAGGCACAGCCTCGCATTGATGCAATCTCAAAGATCTATACTGAGTTCGACCAAATTCAATCAGAAATCGAGTATAGTGAGGAACAAAATTTAAATCATGAAATAGAGAGAAGTTCATTTGAAAATAAATATTTCAAACTAATTTCACAAGCAAAAATGCTACCATCATCGGCATCTAGTACTACTAGTATACTTTCCTCATCAAAATCAATAAATTCGACATGTGATAATCTAAATATCAAATTACCACATGTCAATCTACCTGAGTTTTCTGGCTCTTACGACAACTGGCTGTCCTTTCATGATACCTTTGAAGCATTGATACACAACAATTCAAGGCTATCAAACACTCAAAAACAGTTTTATCTAAAATCATGTTTAAAAGGGGAAGCCGCAAAGGTAATTCAATCAGTTAGCATTTCTGACTCAAACTATGCCATCGCATGGGATTTAATTGTGGAGAGATACTCCAATAAAAAGGCAATAATTTCAACACATATAAAAAATATAATTGAATTACCAAATATTGGTAAGGATGGGCACCTTGCACTTACATCATTTTTAGATTCATTTCTAAGTAATTACCGCGCGCTAGAAAAGCTTGGTGAGAATGTATCCCAATGGAATACAATACTCATTTACATGTTAAATGCAAAATTGGATTACCAATCAAAAAGAGAATGGGAAATTAATATACAACAAAATCAATCGCCAAAAATTGACGATTTTACAAAGTTTCTAAGAGAACGCTGTAATCTTTTAGATTCAATCAACTCTAAAACTAATACTACAATGCCAGTTAAAGGATACATTAATTCAAAAATACATACACATTTAATTACTAACAAGTTTCCCTGCCCAATATGTAAGGAATCACATTTGATTTATGCATGTCAACATTTTCTAAAGATGTCAGTTAATGACAGATATTCACAAATTAAAAAACTAAATCTATGCACTAACTGCCTAAGATCAGGTCATGGCAAGGAAAACTGTAGACTAAACAATTGTCGCATATGTAACAAAAGACACAATACTTTATTACATATACGACATCAATATTATAATCAAAATGATAATCATTTTACACATCCAAGTAATTCACAATCCAATATTAATCAACAAGTTAATAATTCTGCAAGCAATAAATCTGTTACTCAAACAGACAATCAAAACGATCAAATAATTTCTAATTCTGAAACTAATTCAATAACTTGTCAAATCAATCATCAAGACATCAATTCTTATGTAACGTCAAAACACATGCAAAATGCTGTAACTCTTTTATCTACTGCATTAATATATGCATACAATCATGAAGGAAAATTGATTCCATGTAGAGCATTGCTAGATAGTGGAAGTCAATCTTCTTTCGCGACTACACATTTGATTAGAAAATTAGGTTTACCAATAAATGCAATTAATTTACCTGTTAGTGGCATAGGACTAATCACTACTAACATCACAAAGCAATCAAACATTAAAATAAAATCAATACATACAAATTATAAAGCAACAATATCATGTTTAATAACTGATAACATTACAAATTTACTACCATCTGCAAAGATAAATACATCACATTTAAAAATTCCACAACACATCAAACTAGCTGATGCCAAGTTTAATCAGCCGTCACAAATTGACATACTTCTAGGTGCAGGCATATTCTTTGAATTATTAAATCAAAATCAAATCAAATTAAACCAAGGGCCCACTCTACAAGATACAAAATTGGGATGGATAATAACTGGGCATATTCCCATATTACATCAATACAATTCGTCTCAAAAATGTTTTCATATTTTAAATTCAGATGTTGACATTGACAATCAATTAAAGCGATTTTGGGAAATCGAAGAGATTCATATTTCACTCACAAAAACTGATGAAGAAATGGAATGTGAACAACATTTTATTCAAAACTTAAACAAAGATAACACAGGCCGTTTCGTGGTCAAATTACCTTTAAAGGAAAATGCAGATCGTTTAGGTGATTCACTCCAATATGCTATGAAACGATTTTATGCTTTAGAACGCAAATTCTCTCAATGTCCTAATTTTAAACAAAATTACATTAATTTCATAAATGAATACAAAGAATTAGGTCATATGTCAAAAATAAATCATCCTTTCAATTCAGTATCATCAACATATTACTTACCACATCATGGTGTTGAAAGGATAGATAGTTTAACTACAAAACTCAGAGTAGTTTTCGATGCATCAGCAAAAACCACTTCAGGACTTTCATTAAACAACATTTTAAAAGTAGGACCAACAGTGCAAAGTGATTTATTTTCAATACTAATAAATTTTCGCCAACATAATATTGTTCTACTAGGTGACATTGAAAAAATGTACAGACAAGTTACTATACATGAATCACAACGGGATTTACAAAGAATTATTTGGCGTGAAAATCCCTATGATGAATTTGAGCACTTTCAGTTAAACACTGTGACTTACGGCACTGCGTCGGCACCATTCTTAGCAACGCGATGTATCAACCAATTAGCAATAGAGAATTATAAACAATTTCCAATAGAATCGGAAATAATAATGAATGATTTTTACGTTGATGATTTGATAACAGGTTCAAATAACATCAATAATGTTTTAAATATTCATAAAAATATCACACAAATTCTAAAAGGTGCAGGAATGGAATTACGCAAAGTAACATCAAATAACAATGAAGTTCTCAATCATATTTCTAATATTAAAGGCGAACATGTCACACAACACAGTGTATTAAATCAAAGTAGCATGAAAACGTTAGGTATAGTTTGGAATAGGCAACTAGATGTATTTGAATACAACATAAAAAATAAAAATTATGCAACTAACATAACAAAAAGAACAATCTTATCGTATATTTCACAAATATTTGACCCTCTTGGTTTACTAGGTCCAATAATTGTTCAAGCAAAGTTAATTATGCAAAAATTGTGGCAATTACAATTAGACTGGGATACCCAACTTCCACATGATTTGCATAACATATGTTTAGAATTTTATACACAAATGCAACAAACTGAAACAGTTCAAATTCCAAGACAAATCCTAACTTCAAATCCCACAAATATACAGTTACATGGTTTTGCAGATGCATCTGAAAAGGCATATGGAATTGCAATATATGTAAAATGTAATGATGAATGTGAAAATACGAAAATTCTATTAATTTGTTCAAAATCAAGAGTAGCTCCACTAAAAACTATAACACTTCCTAAGTTAGAACTATGTGGTGCATTGTTACTTACAAAAATAATGAAAAAGTTAATCAAATGTTTTAAACATTATAAAATTAATCAAATTTATTATTGGACAGATTCTACAATTGTTCTATCATGGTTATCAGCACAACCAAACACATGGCAAACATTTGTTCGCAATAGAGTTTCCGAAATACAACAATTATCTAATATTAACAATTGGTTTCATGTACCCTCTAAGGCTAATCCTGCAGATATTATATCACGAGGTATGAAAATACATGAACTCATTTGTTCCACTCTCTGGTGGAATGGTTCACCATTACTACTTCAGGAATCTCATACATGGTCAGATTTTCATATATCTAAATATAAACGTAATCACAGTGAATTACCAGAATTTAAAAATAATATTCAATCATTTTCATTACAAATCGATTCATTTAATATTTTTACAAAATATTCAAGCTACATTAAATTGCAAAGAATATTTGCATTTATTTTACGATTTATCAATAATTGCCGGTCCAAACAAAATAAACAATTTGATAAAACCTTAACAAATTTAGAGCTTTATCAAAGCATAATCAAATTGGTTCAAATTTGTCAAGGAGAATGTTTTGTGAACGAAATCAAATCTTTAAAAACTACGCATGAAGTGCAAAGATGCAGTAAAATTGCATCGCTAAATCCATTTCTTGATAAAAATGGCATAATTCGAGTAGGAGGTCGTTTACAAAACGCTGATATTCCCTATGATCATAAACATCCAATGTTGCTTCCACCTAAACATAATTTTACCTATCTAATAATCAGATTTTATCATGAATTAACGCTACATAGCGGTCCACAAACTACATTATTTACAGTAAGACAGAAATTTTGGCCAATCAATGGCAAACAAATAACAAAGCAAATTGTTAAAAAATGTATAAAATGTTTCAAAACTCAGCCAGTTACGCAAACACAACAAATGGGTCAACTTCCAAGCATGCGAGTAAATCCAGCTCAAGTTTTCAAATTTTGTGGCGTAGATTATGCAGGCCCATTCAAATTAAAGGAGACTAAATTTAGAAATAAAAAATTTACAAAGGGTTATATTTGTATTTTTATATGTATGGCTAGTAAGTCTATTCATTTAGAGTTAGCAACAGAACTCACAACAGATTGCTTTCTAAATGCATTAAAAAGATTTGTATCAAGACGAGGTCTGTGTAGAAAGATTTATTCAGATAATGGCACTAATTTTCAAGGTGCTAATAAATCAATACAAAAAATAAATACAATATTAAAAAATGAAAATTTTACATCATATTTAAATAAACAACAAATCGATTGGAGTTTCATCCCAACCAATTCTCCACACATGGGAGAATTATGGGAAGCGGGAATTAAATCTATTAAATTTCATTTGAAAAGAGTTGTAAATCAAAATTTAACTTATGAGGAGTTTTACACATTACTGACACAAATTGAAGCAGTTCTAAATTCTCGGCCCTTGTTTGCTATGTCAATGGATCCAAACGATCTAGAAGCATTGACTCCTGGTCATCTACTAATAGGGGAACCATTAATATCTGTCCCGGATATAAATTTACAAGATGTTCCCACAAAATACCTATCCAAATTTCAACATTTATGCAAAATTACAAGAGATTTTTGGTCAAGATGGTCAAAAGATTATCTAAATCAACTCCAACAACGACACAAATGGAAATTCAAGAAAGAAAGAAATAATTTAATTGGAACACTAGTTTTAGTAAAGGAAGATAACATCCCACCACAAGAATGGCGAATGGGTAGAATTTCAGAAGTTTATCATGGAAAAGACGGTTTTGTGCGTGTAGTCATGATAAAAACTCAAGGAGGAAATATTAAAAGAGCAATTAACAAAATTTGCATTCTTCCATTCGAACAAAATTGTTAATCAACCAATTTAAAAAAAAAAAATTTGAATTGTTACTATATATTATTTATTTTGAAATTTATATTTCAAGGCCGGCGGTATGTTGAAGCGTAGTTATAATGTAGCCATAGAGACAGGAGTTATGTATAAAAAATTATTATTATATAAACAAATTCGTAAAAAATACAGTCCACTTTATTCATCATCGAAGATATATAAACAACTTAAAAAAGGCAATTAGCCTTATTCATCATCATCATTAACAAACATTAACAGTAGCCTTTGAAAATTCAAAACAATTTGCATGAACTGTCAACCAGAACAGTTAATCGGCACAATTTAAACTATTATGCCACTAAAAATCCATATTTTTTTAGAACTGTAGATACACAGCATTCTGGTGTTATTTGCTGCCATTTATGCTGTGTATCTACAACTCTTAAAAAATATGGATTTTTAGTGGCATAATAGTGGAAATTGTACCGATTAATTGTTCTGGTTGACAGTTCATACAAATTGTTTTGAATTTTCAAAGCCTACTATCGATATTTTAGGTAAAATACTCGCAAATAATCATAAGAAACGAAATAACTTCAAAAATATTATATTTACACATAAAACATGCCTAACAACTTTGAAAGATAATTAAATTTTCTACAAGAAAATGTAAAAAAATATAGGGTGTTCGATAAAAAAAAAGATTTACATGCGTTTAAAGTTTAGCGAAATAGGCCGAGTATAACGAACACCCTGTATATTATTTTTAAAATGTAACTAGTCATCAATCACTATGGCACTATTGTCTAATAAATTACCAGAGTAAATTGCTCTAGTGTTGTTATGTTAATAAATATAAATATTTTTATAAAGGTCTGCATCTGTCAAAATTTTCAAAAAAACGTGAATAACTGAAAAACGGTTTATTTTAAACATAAATAACCAATAATATTTTTGAAATAAAATATAATTTTACATCCAAAAATTATAAAATATACAGGGTGTTTTATATAAAAAAAACAATGTTTGGTATCAGAGCGCAAAAACAAAACACTGTGTATAGTTGAAAATAATTTTAGGTTATGTAGTAAATGATAACAAACAACTTTTATATTTAACTTTTTTAAATATCATTACTAATAACAAAGCTATCGAATAATTCGTCTTGGCTGGGACACCCTGTATATATTTCTCTAAGGATAACAAAGACAACTAAAATACGTCGCTGGACTGATTTTAGCTAAGTAACTTAGATTTAAGATTTAACAGATACAAACTAATGGTTGGTGTTACTTCTAGACCAGTTTTAGTGTTCAAACACCTAGTGTTTAAATTTAAAAAAAGTAAAAATTCTTTATTATGAGAGGAGCAATAATCAATTTTTAAAAGTACATTTTTCTTACTTCAGATGATCAGATGTTATAGCAAAAAATATGAAATGTCGAATTTCTTTTTTCTGTCGCAACTTTTTCGTCATTAAATCATTAAATCAAATTCGCTTAGCTTCTACACAGTTTTTATGGTAAAAAGTGTAGCATCGGGCGGACGTTCCCAGACGTTCCCGGCTGTTCTTTATACGGCGTTTAATCCGTTAGGTCCTAAATAGTAATTGCAAAATTTGGTCGCGATCGGTCAACGGACCTAGGATTCTATAGCGAACAAACAAACAAACAAACAAGCTCTTTTATATACAGGGTGGCTGGTTTTTCATTGTCCAGCTTATATCTGCTGAAATATTAAAGATACCAAAAAAAGTTAAATAAGAAACTTATTAAACAAAAGCTGGTCTACAAAATGATGCTAAAAATTTTATTCCATAGCCTACCAGTTTTTCGGAAAAATATCCAACTTTTGTTTTTTAAATAGAACACCCTGTATATTTTCACAGAATCACATTCTAAATCAATTTCTCTTTACAATGATATATCAGAAGTACCATTTTGCTTTTAAATTATGCTCAATATTTCAAAAAAGAGAATTATTATAGTCGGCTGTGATATTGTTTTGTTTATTGCAAATACCTGTCAAATTTGTTTACATTAGCAAACACTTGTCAAATCAGACAGAAATAAGTGTAATTATTGTATGTATTGTAAGAAAAATGGACTATACAAATAATGAAAAAGTTGATATGCTGTGCTGTTTCCATAGATCAAATAATAATAAACGTGAGGCTGCTGTGTTATATCAAAATTTATATCCCAACAGAAGACAGCCTCATGTAAATACGTTTCAAAATTTAGAAAAATCTCTTCGGTCCACCGGTACATTCTCAAAGCGTATAAATAACGCCGCCCAAAACAGAAGAGGAAACGATGACGATGATGTTATTCTGGCTTACTTTAGAGCTAATCCTAGAATTTCTACAAGACAAGCTACTGTTGAATTGAATGTTACAAGGTACAAAATTCAAAAGGTTTTAAAGCTGCACAAACTAAAGCCTTATAAGTTACATTTGGTGCAAACATTACACCCTAATGATCCAAATAACAGGGTAGTGTTTTGTGAATGGCTACTGAACGTTGGAAGACAATATCTTAGTAACATAATTTGGACAGACGAATCCAATTTCCATAGAAATGGAATTTTTAATAAGCGGAATACGCATTATTGGGATGATGAAAACCCTCGCATAATCGTTGAAGCCCGTGCGCAGGTGCGTTTTTCAGTTAATGTATGGATAGGGGTAGTCGGTAATAGACTTTTGGGACCTTATTTTTACGATGGAACATTGACTCAGGACCAATATTTATTATTTTTACAAAATGAATTTCAAGATTACCTAGACGATCTTCCATTAGCCGAAAGACAGAATTTATGGTTGCAACATGATGGCGCCCCTGCTCATAATGGTGGTCGAGTAACAAATTTTTTAAATGATGAATTTGGTCAAAACTGGATCGGCAACAGAGGACCCGTTTTGTGGCCTGCTAGGTCGCCTGATTTGTCGATTCTAGATTTCTTTGTGTGGGGTTTCTTGAAGAACAAGGTTTATGAGACGCCTTCTCAAACTGTTGAGGAACTTAAAAATAAAATTAGAGCAGATTGTTTATTAATTACACCTGAAATGTTGCGAAAGGCCAGGGAAAACATAATCAATAGGGCCCAAAGTTGTTTAGAGTTCCATGGTGGACAATTTGAACAGTCTTTATAATGAATTATGAATTAAATTTTGCTCCGACAATTGTTGTTAGCTTGTAATAAAGTAAGTGTTTGTCATGAGTAATTTTTTTTTTCTGCAATATTGTTATTTTTTTTGAAATATTGACAAGTGTTTGCTAATGTAAACAAATTTGACAGGTATTTGCAATAAACAAAACAATATCACAGCCGACTATAATAATTATCTTTTTTTGAATTATTGAGCATAATTTAAAAGCAAAATGGTACTTCTGATATATCATTGTAAAGAGAAATTGATTTAGAATGTGATTCTGTGAAAATATACAGGGTGTTCTATTTAAAAAACAAAAGTTGGATATTTTTCCGAAAAATTGGTGGGCTATGGAATAAAATTTTTAGCACCATTTTGTAGACCAGCTTTTGTTAAATAAGTTTCTTATTTAACTTTTTTTGGTATCTTTAATATTTCAGCAGATATAAGCTGGACAATGAAAAACCAGCCACCCTGTATATGTAGATAAACAAAACGGACAAGTGTAAAATAGCAGTTTTTCAATTTTTAAACGCCACACCTCTTCAATTGACAAGAAATATTGAGGAAAACGTAATTATGACTAAATACAATACATATGTAGGCGCCATACTATTACCGTTATGTAAGGCCATAATATTACCTAAAATTAAATCTATATAGGGTGTTTCATAATTGAATGCTGATCCTTAGGGGTATTATTCCTTGGATGATTTAAAGAAAAAAAGTTCGTATCAATGTAGGTCCGCAACCGCCGTATTTTTGAGATACAGGGTGTTAAAAGTTGAAAAAAATATGGTTTTTTCGTAATATCGTTGATACCGCTTTAGATATTTTTTTGAATTTTAGTAGGTATTAACTAGGCCTAAAAACACATTTTTTTCAGAAAACAAAATTGTTCTATTTCTACCAATGGCGTCCGTACTAACATGTCCTTGAATATTTTTAATGACAAAAATGATATGCCACTATTTTTTTTTCAAAATAAATGTCATTTTTATAATTTTACTTTATCTGTTAGTAAAAATGGCCTCTTGACTTTTTTTTGTCCGACGAACGATTTTCGAATTAACTTTTAACACCCTATATCTAAAAAATACGGCGGTTGCGGACCTACATTGCTATGAACTTTTTTTCTTAAAATCATCCAAGGAATAATACCACTAAGGATCAGCATTCAATTATGAAACACCCTGTATATACCTATAAAAGAGCTTGTTTGTTCGCTATAAAATCCTAGGTCTGTTGACCGTTCGGGACCAAATTTTGCAGTTACTATTTAGGACCCAACGGATTAAACGTCGTATAAAGAACGGCCGGGAACAGCCGAGAAGGGCCGGGAACGTCCGCCGAGCGCCAGCGCTAGTAGTCTGTGATTGATAAAAGAGAATTAATTGTAATCACCCGTGCAACGCCGGGTAAATCAGCTTGTAATTTATAAACGAATTTAAAGATAATGCGACTGCAAAGGAGAGGATATATGGATTAAATTCGATGCTAAGTTTTTAGATAGCCGGAAACGGTTAAGTTAGAAACGGCACAAACACATTTACGAGCTGCGGCGCAAGATTGGTACATCGCATGTAGCAACGGAATCTGTAACCAGTGGCGTAGGAACGGGTTGGCATTTGTGCGCTTGCCAAGAGCGCCATAATCTTAGGGGCTCAAAATTCAACTCAAAAAATCTAATTATAGTATTATTAATAAATAATAGTCTCATTATTTTTTTAAATTTCAAATTTAGAGAAACTTTAAACTGTCAATCGTTCTAAATCCGCCCTCTTTAAATGAGCGGCTTAAGTGGGACTAGTTAGGGCGGGGCGGCACTCTGCACTGTAGCTGTGCAGAGTATTTATTTAAGAGGCATAGGTTATTTTTTTAGTACTGCGTTAGTACCATTATGTTCGTTGTTGCATATTATATTTGTAGTATAGAGATGCCGCCAAAGAAAAAAGTGGTCATCAGTTTCGTTTAGAACGACTGCAAAAGGAAGAATCTAAAAAGAAACATTCGTCTCACTTACAAAATTGGCTCAATGTAAATACTTTTGATTCACAACATACAATATGTCCAAATGAAGAAAACGCAATAAGCATTTTTGAAAGCAATGACAAGAGACATGAACAGCATACAATCTTAATACAGAAATAGATGTTGCAAAAGCTGTCGATGCAGTTCAAATTATTACAGTTTTTTTTATTACTGAAACATTTGTTGTTTTTTTTACATATTTAAAATAAAATTATTGAAAGCATACAAGGGCGCTAAAGTTTCATTTGCCAAGGGCGCAAAAATTGTTACTACGCCTCTGTCTGTAACTTTTTTGATAACAAATTCGGGAGAACATTTGTCAGAATATCCGCTTAAATTCTTAACATATTCAAATGTTAAGTTGACACTTGGTTACATTTTGGCACTTGTTTTGCATATGCACGGCCTATTTCGGTGCATAAAAATGCAATTAAATGGCTACTTTTTTGAAAAGTATTGAATATCTCAACAACTACGGGGTTTAGACATAGGACACCCTGCATAAAAATTGAAGGGGAAAAAAAATGCTATCGAACAGCATAAATAAAGAAGGGTGTTTACATTTGAAAAAAATGAGTTATGTCACTTTGAAGTTTGGAAAGTTTGGCATTTTTTTTTGTAAACACCCTGTATCAATAAATTTAAATTTTTTATTATTAAAATGTTGCTCCCTAACCGGACTAACATTATTGTTAATACTTATTTCTTAACTTCAAGAAACGAGGTCGTTACGATTTTTTAAAGTTAAGCCTGCTTATGTCAGATTTTTCGGAAAAAAATTAATAAGTTGGCAACACTGTCACAAAATCAAAAAATGAAAAGACATTCATGTAGGGGTTAAAAAAAGACATTCGAAGACCTAAAAATATACAGGGTGTTCCATTTAAAAAAATCTTTGTTTTTGATATAGCGCGAAAATGGAACACCCTGTATAGTTGAAAATAATTTAAGGTCATGTAGTAAATTACCACAAACAACTTTTGTATGAAACTTTTTTTTGTGAAATTGTTACAAGACGAGATATTGATCCGTTACGTTACATTTTGGACACACTGTATATGTAGGATATAAAATGGATCAACATATTGGCAGTGTCAGGTGTATTCCGAAACTTACTGATGGACATGTAAATCCATCTTTTATAAGAAAGATGAAAGTTTCGTGTTGTACACAGGTTTTTCGCAATACCGTTGGCAATTTAATGGCGTATTCAGGTAATTTTCTTTTTGTAATTAATGCAAGAAATTGAAGGGATTACACAAATTGAAAAAATATTCATTCAGTATACTCTGCACATATTAAATTAATTGTATTCCAAAAACATGTAAAATGAAAAATAAATTAATATGCATCGCCCAATGCTTTCCAATAGTTTGGTATAAAATTAACATTTTTTATTACATTACAAGCACTACTGTGATAACAGACTCCGAAGTCTTTAAAATGCCCAAGGAAGCCATGGATACTGCGGAGCTGTCTATATTTTTCGACAATCTTTTTGATTCCCTATAAACTCCAGCACTATCAACTCCACTAAGATTTAGAAGAAAGCAGCAACGCAAAGATGTGGCCATGTAAAATTTTGGAATGAATTACTTAAAATTTTGGAGTCATTGAGTTTTGTACAGCCATCGGGAGAAGTCACGAAAATATTCCAAGCATTAGTAATTTTATAAGAACATTAAAGAATTTCAAATTATTATTCAGCACTATGATGAACTAGGGATTTAAGCAAATGTTTACCAGAACATTTAATCAGGATGCCATTAATTTTTATTTTTTTTGAAAACTGAGAAAACTCGTACAGATATACAAATCCATCGTTTTCGTCATTTAAAATTTTATATAAAAGTTTGTGGTTAATAATTTGACATCAAAGCAATCAATCGGAGCAAATTGTGAAGTTGACAAATGTACTACATATTTTTCTTTAAAAGAATTGATGAAAGATATGTAATTTTATACGTGTATAATTTGTGAAGTTCATTAATTGTTTTTTTTTAGTCTTCAGTTGCCATTGAGGTA
This sequence comes from Elmis aenea, assembly GCA_947652605.1. Classification (NCBI taxonomy): domain Eukaryota; kingdom Metazoa; phylum Arthropoda; class Insecta; order Coleoptera; family Elmidae; genus Elmis; species Elmis aenea. Next base: position 27,657,753 of record OX393578.1, on the reverse strand, counting down.
AAAAATTCAAGTGTGTTTCCTGTAGCCACAGGAAATTTAACTTTTTAAGCCAAATGGCAAGATCAATCATGACATACACTTGTGGCTACATAATTAAAAAAGTGAAAACTCACAAAACATGTGATTCCTGACGAAATAATCTATTATCTACAGACGTGAGACTTTGCTTTTACAAATTTAAAAGAGTATGACTAATGCAAACGATTGTCCTATGTTAAATTTGAAATAAAGCAATATTTAATCAAGACTATAACTGTTGTTTTAATTATCATAAAATCTAATCTTCACGAAAAAGATTTAAAGTTTAGAATTTTTAAGACCATAGAAGATGTGCTTTAAATGGTCTGAAATTTGTGTTGAACATGAAAATTATGTTAAAATTATAGTTATAATAACATTATTTAATATATTAATTCATAATTATACCAAACAACTGAATAGAATGTCAGGTAAAGATTTGCGCCCTATACAAAAACACCATCCTGATATTTTTAAAAATACCGAACATATTTATAATTCAAGAATTAAAAAAAATTGTAGTATAAGTTACCAATTAAATTATATTAGCTGTCACAATTTCCAAGAATTAATAGTATTTTCCAAAGACATAAATGAAAATATTGGAGTAACCAAGTTTGTCGAAACACCGATATTACAAATGTGAGCCCTTCAGTAGTTTGGATTTCCCGCCGGCGGACTCCAATGTGACTCTGGATTCGAGGCTAAGAGACAGTATAAGACAAGATGGCGAGAACGCATAATATAACGAGTGTGACATGCAAATGTTATTGTAATAATGTTATTAAGTTGGTTACTAATAAAATATATTTAAAAAATACGCCCACAGAAACTCAAAAGTGGGATTCAGCTAAGCTAAACAGTTCGTGACGTTAAAATTCGTGTTTTGTTCGATAAATGCGGTTTTAACCTGTGCTTGCGATCCGGTTATCAAAGTTGTGTGCTGTTGCGCAACGGTATCGTTATAGGAACTAACGTGCCCTGTGTTTGCGTACACATAACTAAAAAATTTAAAACGAACTTTGCAGAAACTCAGAAGCGGGATTGTGCTAAGTTAAACAGTTCGTGACGTTAAAATTCGTGTTTTTTGCGATAAATGCGGTTTTAACCTGTGCTTGCGATCCGTTTATACGTAGTGAATGTGAATGCTCGCGAAGTTGTGTGCTGTTGCGCAACGGTATTGTTTTAGGAACTAACGTGCCCTGTGTTTGCGTATACATAACTGAAACATTTAAAACGAACTTTAAATAAAGCAAATTTGTTTGAAGAAAAAAGAGAAGATACTACGACGACAGAAGAAAGGAATATGTTTTTAAGGAATATGGAAGAAGTCATGATGCGCAAATGACGAACATGATGTCCATGCTGCAAGAGAGAGACGGAGAGACGGTTGCCTTACGAAACCAAGTAAGTTCAGAATCGCAAATTCCCTGTTTTGGTAATTATGATGACCTTGTGGATGTCAAGAGGTGGTTAAAAAGAGTCGAAGATCTTAAGGACATGTACAATTTGACTGATAACGTGACTAAAGTTTTGGCAACGAATAAATTAACCGTAAATCTTAGAAAATGGTACGATTCAGACGAAACTAATTGTGTTTAAAGACTGGAACACAATAAAATTGGAAATGAAAGAAATATTTGTTAGTGTTGAAGATATTGGTATTCTGATAGATAAGGTACGTACACGACAATGGAAACGTGATGAACGATTTGAAAACTACTACCATGATAAAGTAGCACTTGCAAAGAGAGCCGGTATGAGCGAAGCTGAAACCATTTCACAAGTAATTAAAGGTATTAGTAACTTTACAGTCAGAATTCAATTAGTGGCTGCTAGGTGCAGGTCACTTAAGGATTTGTTCGGGCTGGCAAAGCTGTTAGCTGCAGAAGTTGCTGGACATGAAAAGCAACTTGATGAAAAAAAAAAATTCAAAATTGGCCAACACAAAAAAAGGAAAATAGTACTGATAAGAGATCGTTTATGAAACGGGACACGTCAACACCAGGTACGATGCCTAGTACAATTAGTTATGTCAAATCGCCAAACGTAACCTGTTTCAAATGTGGACAGCTGGGCCATATTTCTAGGTTCTGTCTACAGAAACAAGAAACTAAGAAAGAAGGTAGTAATCCTATGTTAAATGTTGAAGCATCTAGTCGGTCCAAGTACATGAAAATCGTAAATGTTAAGGGATTGCCGTTGAATGCTCTAATAGATACGGGATCAAAGAAAAACTTAATCAGCGTGGAACATGAATCTTGTACAGTGGTAGGTTTATGCGAAACCAAATTACATTGTGATAAAGTAGTCGATTTGAAAGTTGAGGTTGACAGTAACGGTTACAAGATGATGGCGACTGTCGTACCATATGATGCCATGTTGACTGATATGATTTTGGGACAAGATTTTTTGGATCGTATAAGCTGGCGAGCTGATAAGGGTTCCATAATGTTTTTAAGAGAAAATGATGTTAATATGCCATGATGCGGATTGAAATAGAGAAGACCGAAATTGAACCTGTCATAAATGAAGATATGCCTGGGCAACTTAGAAGTCGTTTGAAGGACATACTTGAACAGTGTAAGACTAGTAATATGCATAGAAGTAATGACTCCCAGATATCGTGCATCAAGATAAAGATAGAGTTAAAACGTGATAAACCGGTCCGTAGTGTACCACGTACGAGCGCGAAACCGTGAATGACATTGTTGGAGACTTATTGCGTAAAGGTGTAATCAGACCGAGTGCCTCCGAATACGCGAGTCCAGTCGTTCTCGTGAAGAAGAAAAATGGTGAATATCGCATGTGTGTGGACTATCGAGATCTAAATAAAGTAATCGTGAAAGACAACTACCCGTTACCGATAATTGACGATTTAATTAATACTCTCAGTGATGCTAAATACTTTTCAGCTATTAACTTAAAAAATGGTTATGGTGCTGTACTCATGCAAAAGTCACCTAACGATAACAAGTTTCACCCAGTTTATTACTACAACCGAGAAAACGGAAGCGCCCGGGGGCAAGGCTGAAGAAGTGGACGCCCCAGGAACTTTGTGAAGAGTCATTTGACGGTGAGGAAGAGGACGAGACAGCATTGAGGCCAATGCAATGTCAGGAGAGGCCGAACTGTGAGCGCTTCAGTAGTTTGGATTTCCCGCCGGCGGACCCCAATGTGACTCTGGGTTCGAGCTAAGAGACAGAATAAGACAAGATGGCGAGAACGCACAATATAACGAGTGTGACATGCAAAAGTTATTGTAATAATGTTATTAAGTTGGTTACTAATAAATTATATTAAAAAAATACGCCCACACAAACAAGTAAAGTATTTTCGTTTAAACCGTCACTGCTAGATGCTATTAGTAAAATAGTGCAAAATTTTAATATTGGAGGTGGTACGGACAATGTATCTATACAGGTTATTCAAGTTGCACTACCTTTAATTAAAAACACAATGACAGACATAAACCGGATCGCTACTGACCTGTTTTTTCCGAAAGGTGGAAAATAAACATACTACCAAATACGTACAAATTTTGGAGTCTGTTGTCAAACGACAAATATTACAGTCTATAGAAGATAACAAAATGTTATCAGACGCTCAATCCGGTTTTAGATCATTAAATCTTGTGCTAGCAGATTGGAAGCAGCAAATTAAAAACAACAAATACATTGTGGGGGTATTTTTAGACATTAAAAGAGCATTTGAAACCATAGGTAGAAATAGACTGATTAAAAAACTGGAACAATATGGCATACGAGAAATCGAAAACAGATGGTTTGAAAGTTATCTAACAACTCGCTATCAAAAAACGAAATTTAACAATAGAAAATCAGAAAAAATTATCAACACTAGGTGTACGACAAGGTTCAGTTTTAGGTCTTCAAACATGGATAAGTAAATTTTTTTAAATAGAACACCCTATATATTTTTACATATTCTTATCGATAATTTAATTACCTTTAAAATTTGTGAAAGGTCTATTATGTCTAAAATTGATATTTCTCGAGTTATTGCGGTTATTACGGAGATAGCAAAAGTGTCTCGGGCGCTGAACCGCGTCTGTTGCTGGTCTCTAGAGGGACCGAGTTCTCGACGTTTCGACGAGGTCACACTCGACATCTTCAGGAGTCTGGATTGACTGGCTATCTGTGAGGCATGTCGGTGTTTATATACCCGTTTTTGTCTCGCTTCGCTGAGTGTCAAAGAGGTTGTATCAGGTTGTATCTTCCGCCATTTATATACATTTGCAAAAAGTTTACCGTATGGCACTTTATTTATTTATATTATAAATTCAAATGTAATTTTGTTTTACTATAATAATGTCTGAAGAGTATGGTCCTTCTAGTAGTATTTGCTTTTGATTAACATTTAGTAAAACATAACAGATATTTCGTACGTACAGTGTTGCCACCAGGCAGGTTTTCACCCGGAGAAGCCGGTTTTTAGATTCATAGTCCGTATTAATTACAAATTTTTTCGGTTTTCGTAGAATTGTGAAATTATGATGAAATAATATAATTTTATAAAAATATTTGCGAGTGTTGTATTTTAACAGATAGTGACTAACTTCACACCATCACACCCCATTTAAACTTATCGCTAGGCTAGAAGTGACAGAAAATGTACTTTTGAAATTTATTCTAACCGGCAAATGTGCAAATATTGTAAAAAGAATATGACAACTATAGAAAGAAATTGGCAAGGACAACCCAAAACAGAGGAAGCGAACTTGTAAATGTAATAAAGATTGGCTGACACAAAACGAATTTCAAAAATGGTTACAATCTGTTCAAAAATGTGATGAAATGGCTAGGTGTTTTGTTTGCAATAATACTACGTTTAATGTAAAGTGGAATGGTGTAAAAGTTGTGAAATTTCACATGGAAGCAAATACTCATAAGCAAAGAGTATCTTCACTTGCTTATAACTCCAATCTAAACTTATATTTTTACCGAAAAGTTCTAAATTTGATAATCAGGTAACAGCAGCAGACTTGGCACAAGTTTGTCATGGTGTAAAGAAGTCACATTACAGTTATTTATCCATAGAATGTGGAAATAAAGTTAGCAATTCCATATTTCCTGACTCGATAATTTGCTTAAACAAAACACTGTGTATAGGTAGTTGAAAATAATTTTAGGTTATGTAGTAAATGATAACAAACAACTTTTATATTTAACTTTTTTTAATATTATTACTAATAACAGAGCTATCGAATAATTCGTCTTGGCTGGGACACCCTGTATATGTAAGTAAGTTAGTAATAAATAGTTTTAAGCTAAACATCATTTTATTAAACGATTTCCTTGCAATAAAACCCACTGTTTTTCAATTGATTTAGCAAGTACAGGGTAAAGACGAGTGCGGCCGTTAACACTCAACTCTAGCAAGAGTCAATTGGAACATTTGCTGAAGCAGGACAATATTTTTTAAACTTTTTCTATTAGTTCCCATCACCCTGAACGTACTTAAATTCTATCCATATTAACAAACGTTTCTCTTAAATGGCACAAATGGCTGATCCGACATACGACACACCAGGACCAATAGATTTGTTAATCGGTGTAGACCTCTACAAAGATATTATCCAAGAAGGCGTAATAAAATCAGGCGATGGAATATTAGCCCAAAAGACCGAACTAGGATGGATTCTATCAGGTGCAGTGGAAACATCAAAAACCCCAAGAATGGAAATAATCAGCATGGTAGCAAGCATTGACCAAGATGACCAGTTAAGAAAATTTTGGGAAATTAAAGAAATACTGTCACCAACGTCTTCAATGTCTGAGCAAGACAAACAATGCCAACAAAATTACCACGACACACATAAACGAAACAAAGATGGAACATATACGGTGCAAATTCCCTTTAAATTAGATCCAAAACGACTTGGAGAGTCAAAGAGGCGAGCAGTGGCTAGACTACTTCAGTTAGAAAAACGATTCGATACAAATAAGCAGCTGGAAGCAGACTATAAATCTTTTATGAGAGAATATCTCGACCTCAAACATATGAAAATAGTAAAACCAAATCTTCAAGAAGATAGCGATACTACTAAGCTGAGAGTAGTATTTGACGCATCATCCAAAACATCCAGTGGCAAGAGTCTTAATGAGATAATGCACACTGGACCACGATTACAACAGGACAGGACAGAAGATGAAAAAGAAGAATACCCCAAGGCATCGCAAGTAGCACTGAGTGATTTTTACGTAGATGACCTTTTAACCGGAGCAGAAAACCAACAGGAAGCAGAAGCACTTCAAGCAAATCTCATAGCTATGTTGAAAGCTGGAGGTTTCAATATAAGAAAATGGGCTAGCAATATACCAAGCATCAAGTCAGTAGAAAACCACGAAATAATCAATCTTGGAAAAACTGAAGACAATGTGAAGAAAACATTGGGAATTTACTGGATTCCTAGTCAAGATGCATTAACATATCAAGTGAAGCTGTCTCCACAACAACGAATCACCAAACGAACTATATTGTCCGAAATCGCTAAAATTTTTGACCCGCTAGGATTATTGGCACCAATAATAATAATAAAGGCAAAGTTATTAATGCAAGAGCTTTGGCTAAATCAAATTTCCTGGGATGAAGAGGTTCCACAAGAAACTTTAGGTAAATGGAGCAAGTTTCGAGAAGAGCTACAAATCGTAGAAGAAATTACCATTCCAAGATGGATTCATTACAAACAAGATGATCACATTGAACTACATGGGTTTTGTGATGCATCAGAAAAGGCATATGGAGCTGCAATCTACATAAAAACAGCTAAAGATGACTCAACCAAAGTCATACTTTTAACAGCAAAATCCAAAGTGGCTCCTATCAAAATGAAGAAAACTTTACCAAAGCTAGAACTATGCGCTGCAACATTACTAGCAAAAATGGTCAAGAAAGTAATAAACGCATTAGAAATCCCAAATCTATCAGTATACACCTGGACAGACTCCATGATAACGCTCGCATGGATAAAAGGTAGTCCAGAAAAATGGAAGAATTTTGTAAGCAACAGAGTCGCCGAAATTCAACAACTCACTGGCGCTCAATGTTGGCAACACGTAAAATCAGAAGATAATCCCGCCGACCTCGTATCCAGAGGAACAGAACCAACCAAGCTTCAGAATCATCAGTTGTGGTGGAATGGTCCAACATGGCTGCAGAATAAAGAACAATGGCCCAAAGCATCAGAAGTAATAAATACGGAAGAAGAAGCAAGAAAATGTCACCACCATGCTGCTGTCATCCGCTTTGACAATCCAATAATCAATCGCTTCTCTACTCTAAAAAGGATGGTTAGAGTGCTTTCATACTGCAAAAGATTCATCTATAATTGCAGAAGACAACCCAAATTGGTTGGTATCCTGTCACCTCAAGAAATGGACTCAACGTTGTATCAAATAATCCGTGTTGTCCAACAAGAACAACTACAAACCGAATTGAAAACATTAAATAAAACCCATCAAGTTGATAAGAACAGCAAACTGATCAATCTAAATCCCTTCATTGACAACGCCGGTATCCTTCGGGTTGGTGGAAGATTACAAAATTCCCTTCTATCCTATAACGAAAAACATCCTATTATCCTACCATATGATAACCCTATATCAAAACTTATAATCCAAGACGCTCACGAAAGAACACTACATGGTGGAAACCAATCCACACTGGCGTACACCAGACGAAAATTTTGGATAATCAATGGAAAAAGAGCGGTCCAGTCGATCATCCACAAGTGCATCAAATGTGCACGATATATTTTTTTTTATTTTTTTTATATCATTACATTTTACACAATCTGTCCTAGAGACGGACAATAAGTGTTTTTGTGAAATTAAAATTAAAAATAATTAATTTAAAAAATTAAAAATAATTAATTGACTTGTAGGGCTTATCCCAGTGGATAGTCCCTTTACTTGCCTAAGTAACAAATCTTACCTAAGTAACAAATCTTACCTACGTAACAAATAATTAACTTAAAAGAGGTTTCTAATTCTAATTTTTAGTCTAGCAATGCTAATCAAACCGGGTTGTGAGGTCTGATGGCTTGAACCTTTTTAGCCGCCTAGTTTCGCACTCTTTGTCCATGAGATTGTTTGCTAACTTGTTAGGGTGGACTTTTACTCGTTCACTGTATCTGGAACTAAACTTTTTTATTTCTTCTTTCACTGAAGGCACGCACAGATCACATTGTATTACTGCGTTGGGTATATACCAAGGTGCGTTCACTATGGTTCGAAGAACTTTATTCTGAAATCGTTGTATTATGTCAATGTTGGTGTTGCTGGCTGAGCCCCAAAGCTGGATACCATAACTCCATATGGGCTTTAGTATTACTTTATAAATTAATAGTTTGTTCTCTAATGTTAGCTGTGATTGTCTACCAATCATCCAGTACATTTGCCGCAGTTTCATACCAAGTTGCTTTCTCTTAGTGAATATATGTTTTTGCCAATTCATTCTGCGGTCTAGATGCAGGCCGAGATATTTTAATTATCTAAATGTTGTAATTGTCGTCCATTTAGTATAACGGGTGGGCAATTATCTTTTTTCATAGTGTACGTCACGTGTACTGATTTGTCTTCGTTAACTTTCATTTTCCATTTTTTAAGCCACAGCTGGATTTTATTGAGGTTGGTTTGTAGGTTTTTCGTGGCTGCTGCAGGGTTAGGATGTGTTGCTAGTACAGCAGTATCGTCCGCAAAGGTCACTACAGTAGTTAGCCGAGTTGTTGGAAGGTCAGCTGTATATAACAGGTATAATACAGGTCCCAGCACACTTCCTTGCGGTACACCAGATAGTATGTTTTGCAGTTCAGTGTATTCTTCTTTGTACTTGACAAGGTAATGGCGTTCTGTTAAATAAGATTTTAGTACTTCGTATAATTGGTGCGGCAGGTCCTTCTTGAGTTTATAGCACAAGCCCTCATGCCAGACTTTGTCAAAAGCCTGGCTTAAATCTAGGAAGGCGGCAGAACAGAACTTTTTTGTTTTAAGAGCATCATTGTTGATTTTGTTGACTACTCTATGTATTTGTTCGATCGTGCCATGTTTATTTCGGAATCCGAATTGGTGGTTGGGTATTAATTGTTTCTCTTCAAGTATTGGCTGCATTCTTTTTAGTAGGATTTTCTCAAATACCTTTGAAAGCGTTGGCAGGAGACTTATGGGCCTGTACGACGTTATCTCTTCAGGTTTTTTGCCCGGTTTAGGCAACATGATTATCTGTGCTATTTTCCAGAGATTAGGGAAGTATCCTAATCTTATAGCCGAGTTAAATATTTGTACTATAGCTTTTATGCCTTAATCAGTCATTTCCTTTTCCCGTTATTAGGTCGAATCCTGGTGCCTTTTTGGGGTTAATTTCCTTTTTTATCGTGTATTTCACTTCCCTCGCCTTCACTTTTGCAATAGGCATATCCATCTGATACGGTGCTGCTAAGAATTCTTTAATTTCAGCTTCATCTTCGGGGATTGATTCCGATGTAAAGGGTTTGAATACATTTTTCAGGTGGTCAGCAAATGCGGTCGCTTTTTCCTTATCGTTTCTAGCCCACTCACCATCTCGGTGTTTAATGGGTGGAATGAATTGCTGCGGTCTTTTTAATTGTTTTGTAGCCTTCCATAATGAATAATCTGTTGTCTCCGAGTCCGTCAATTCACTAAGATATTTTTGAATGGATTGGTTTTTCAGGTGTAGTAGCAGTTTTTTTAAGTCTTTTGCGGCTTTGTTAAAATTTTTCTTATCCTCTTCTGACCTTGTTATCTGCCATCGCCTTCTTAGTTTTCGTTTATCCGCAATTTTTTGTTTAACTATTATGGGACATTCATTCTTTTTCTGTAGACTGTTCTGTTCAGGTGTAACCATCCACGCTGCAGCCTGTATGGTTTTAGTTAATTTAGTGACTGCTTCATCAACGATATAAAGTACAAACTACACAATAACTCATGGGAGAACTTCCTGCTCCCAGAGTGACACCGTCACAACCATTTTCGCATACTGGAGTCGACTATGCTGGTCCAATTGCAGTAAGAACAACTAAAGGAAGAGGCAATAAATCATACAAGGGATATATCGCCATATTTGTATGTCTCGCAACAAAAGCCATCCACCTGCAGGTAGTCAGCGATATGAGTACGGAAACTTTTATGGCAGCCTTCAAAAGATTCACCGCAAGAAGAGGTTCTTGTGCACACATGTACAGCGACAATGGCACCAATTTTGTAGGAGCTAGCAACATACTCCAAAAAGAAATCCAAGATGTAGTCAATAATCCCACTATACAAGAAAATTTGGCAACTTGTGGCATTCAATGGCACTTCATTCCTCTAGCCGCCCCTCACTTTGGAGGACTTTGGGAAGCTGGAGTCAAATCAATGAAATATCATTTAAAGCGTGTTATCGGCGAAGCCACGCTAACGTATGAAGAATTATCAACGCTAATGCACCAAATAGAGGCGTGTTTAAATTCACGACCCCTATGTCCATTAGACGACTCCGTAAACGATACAGTCGCCCTAACACCAGGACATTTTCTTATTGGACGAGAGATAATATTACCACCGGATCCATTTAGCAACGACATTATCTCAAACGTAAACAACCGATGGAAATTAGTCCAAAAAATGAAAAAAGACTTTTGGAAGTCATGGGCTTCCGAATATCTTTGCAGACTTCAGCAAAGGTACAAATGGCAATCTCGAAAAGACAACTTAAAAGTCGGAGATCTTGTCATCATCAAAGAAGACAACATTAATCCAAGCCGATGGCCGCTAGCCAGGATTATCGAAATACAACCCGGCAAGGATGGGATCGTCAGAGTAGTAACGGTCCAGACCAAGGGACGACAACAAATCAAGCGGCCGGTTACAAAAATCTGTCCATTACCAATCAATACAGATGAAAAGGATGCAGGAAACAATCAATAACCACGTTCTGGAGGAGCATCCGATCAACCTATCATTCCAGCTCGAGGATCCAGGACGGCTGCCCTACCCTTGGGCACTGCAGAGGACTTCCACCTACAGCCACTCAACCCGAGTCCCGGCAGTGTAATGTTCAGATCATCTGAACATTTTTTCTTATTTCATTAATATTTTAATTTAACTTCAAATACCTTTAGTATTTAAATTTTAATTCAATTACTTAATTTAATATATCACATTTCATTTCCTGCAGCGAACACACGTGCCGACAAACATCTTACTTTGCAATTTGCTACATGTGCGAATCGATTACCTAGCGATTTCACAATTAGTAAATTGCAAAGTAAGGTAATACACAATCCTAAAGTCCGATAGGAATATTTTTTATGTAATTTTTAATGTTTATTCAGCATGTATTTTTTGTATATACAGGGTCCTGCATTAGTGCGTCGGGCTTTCATAGCGCCCCGCCCGTAGGAGATAGAAAAAAACTTAAATACAAAAAGTTATTGGTTTCAAAAGATCTACGTCTTAAAATTATTTTCAGCTATACAGGGTGTCCCATTTTCGTGCCATAACAAAAACAAAGATTTTTTTAAATGGAACACCCTGTATATTTTTAGGTCTTCGGATGTCATTTTTTAACCTCTACATGAATGTCTTTTCGTTTTTTGATTTTGTGTCAGGGTTGCCAACTTATTAATTTTTTTCCGAAAAATCTGACATTAGCAGGCCCAACTTTAAAAAATCGTAGCGACCTCGTTTCTTGAAGTTAAGAAATAAGTTTTATCAATAATGTTAGTTCGGTTAGGGAGCAACATTTTAAAAATAAAAAATAAAAATTTATTGATACAGGGTGTTCACAAAAAAATGCCAAACTTTCCAAACTTCAAAGTGACATAACTTATTTTTTTCAAATGTAAACACCCTTGTTTTATTATGCTATTCGATAGCATTTTTTTCCCCTTCAATTTTTATGGGGGGTGTCCTATGTCTAAACCCCGTAGTTGTTGAGATATTCAATACTTTTCAAAAAAGTAGCCATTTAATTGCATTTTCATGCACCGAAGTAGGCCGCGCTTATGCAAAACAAGTGCCAAAATGTAAGCAACTTGACATTTGTCAACTTGACATTTGAATGCATTTTCTTATGGAAAGTTAAAACGGTTTTTTATTCCGAATTATAAAACGTTAAAAAAACTGACGTCGTACGCCCAAAAAGTCTGAAAGGCTTCGAAAGTGATTTGTGTTTTTCTGCTGTTATCAGTGATATTTTACGATAGGTCTAAAAGTCTTCCAAATTGATACTTGCTGTAAGAGTCTCTATTTCGTTGTAAAAGAAGACGGAAATTATCGAAATGAATTTCGAAAAGGACGAACTAGTCGATATGATTTTTGTACTAGGGGAGACTAATAGAAATTGTTTATTGGCGAGTAGAATTTATGCGACACGTTATCCAGAAAGAAGACATGCGGAAGAAAAAAGTTTTAGAAACTTACTGAATCGATTTATTGAAACGGGAAGTGTGATGTACAAAAAACAAGAAAGAAACAAACCTATAATTACCGAGGAAAACGAATTTTCAGTTCTATTAACAGTAACTGAACATCCCCATATGAGCCAAAAAGACATCGGTGAAGCAACCGGCATAACCGAGAGATCAGTACAACGCGTGCTGAAGAAAAATCGTTTACATGCGTACCATATTCAGTTGCATCAAGAACTAAGCAATGCTGATTTTCAATCACGTTCCGAATTTTGTGCGTGGGCAAGACTGAAAATACAGGAGGATCCTACATTTTTCCAGTATGTTTTGTTCTCAGATGAGGCGACATTTCATAAGAACGAATCTGTAAATAGGCATAATTTTCATTATTGTTCAACCGAAAATCCTCATGTTATGCGACAAATTGATCAACAGCATCGCTGATCTTTGAATGTTTGGGGAGGAATTGTTGGAGATAATGTGGTAGGTCCGCATTTTTTTGATGGTCATCTTAATGGCCCCATGTATTTACATTTTTTGCAACATGTATTACCCAGGTTATTAGATCATGTACCTCAGTATACAAAAAACAGGATGTGGTTCCAACAGGACGGGGCGCCTGCACATTTTCGCGAGACGTTAGGGCATATCTTGATGGCATTTTTCCCAACCAGTGGATTGGTAGAAGTGGACCCACCAGGTGGCCCGCCAGATCACCGGATTTGACTAAACTTGACTTTTTTTTTGTGGGGATACGTGAAAGACATTGTGTATAACGAACCACCGACAACAGCAATAAATATGCAACAACGAATTGTTGACGTTTTTACAAGTATTTCACCTGAAATTTTAAGAAGAGTGCAAAGATCTTTTCAGCAGAGAATAGATTTGTGCCTGGATGAAAATGGAAGACATTTCGAACATTTATTGTAGTCGTTTCTCTTTTATGTACCTACCTATTTTCAATTTGTTACTTTCCATAGTTTTTGAATAAAAACGATTAATTTTATTACGTAATTAATATCCGCTTAAATTCTAAACTTATTCAAATGCTAAGTTGACACTTGCTTACATTTTGGCACTTGTTTTGCATAAGCGCGGCCTACTTCGGTGCATAAAAATGCAATTAAATGGCTACTTTTTTGAAAAGTATTGAATATCTCAACAACTACGGGGTTTAGACATAGGACACCCCCCATAAAAATTGAAGGGGAAAAAAAATGCTATCGAATAGCATAGTAAAACAAGGGTGTTTACATTTGAAAAAAATAAGTTATGTCACTTTGAAGTTTGGAAAGTTTGGCATTTTTTTGTGAACACCCTGTATCAATAAATTTTTATTTTTAATTTTTAAAATGTTGCTCCCTAACCGAACTAACATTATTAATAAAACTTATTTCTTAACTTCAAGAAACGAGGTCGCTACGATTTTTTAAAGTTGGGCCTGCTAATGTCAGATTTTTCGGAAAAAAATTAATAAGTTGGCAACCCTGACACAAAATCAAAAAATGAAAAGACATTCATGTAGAGGTTAAAAAATGACATCCGAAGACCTAAAAACATACAGGGTGTTCCATTTAAAAAAATCTTTGTTTTTGTTATGGCACGAAAATGGGACACCCTGTATAGCTGAAAATAATTTTAAGACGTAGATCTTTTGAAACCAATAACTTTTTGTATTTAAGTTTTTTTCTATCTCCTACGGGCGGGGCGCTATGAAAGCCCGACGCACTAATGCAGGACCCTGTATACCGTTAATTATTTTTAATAAATTAGTACAGATTAATAGTCTTACTCATTCAACAACTACCTAAGCCACAATTACAGGGGTGTGAGGCTGCACTCCAACACACTATTACAAGTTACCATTACCTAAGCCACAATTATAGGGGTGTGAGGCTGCACTCCAACACACACAACACACACTTACACATCCGCACTTTATACAAAATACACTACAAATTTACACCAGATCAAAACATCTGGCCGTAAACAAAGGTTTACCTTAGATTGTTAAGCAAAGCTACTTGTATTGCACAGGTGATATTACCGGTCAATTAACCCTTAACTTAAAACCAGGGATGGGGAGTCGGAGTCGGGAGTCGAGGAGTCGAAGCTTTTTTGAGGAGTCGGAGTCCGTAAAAAAACTATCGACTACCGACTCTTTTTACTTTCGCCATACGTAGTATTAAAAAAGTATTGTGATCGCAATTTTTTTTATAAAAAACTGATTTTTTACATTTTCTTCATTATGTATTAAATAGAAAATTAAAATATTAAACTTTGTTTACCATCGGGAGTCGGAGTCGGGAGTCGATTTTTACAAATACCAACTCGGGAGTCGATTATTTTTCTGCCGACTCCCCATCCCTGCTTAAAACTATACAATTCTGCCGCTTAATGTTACACTTTTAGGCCCGGTTGTACAATAATAGGGTTCGGTCTTAATTTAACTGAGCTGCAGTTCACCTTAAGTTAGACAACCTACATTACGGTTGTACAAAAGATGCTCATAGGTAGTTCAACAAAACCACAGCAAGTAAAATTTCCCCAAAATTGGTAATGCTAAACTTGCGCAGTACGGGTTATTATTGGCGCGAAGTTACTAGATCTCTAACCTATAACCCAAGATTTAAGTGTTTATAGTTTATACAAACGAACGTGTTTTCGTGTTTACTTTAGGTACGAGGCACGTCCAAAAAGTAAGTTTACCACTCGTTCCACAGCTAGCAAACCATTGCGCGAAGCGACTGCGCGTACGTGATAGAGCAATGACGTAGCATGGCGCATGCACTACAGGACTTGCTGCATTCTCACAGCAGCATCGTTGCAGCTGTTGAAGATGGAGGCACTTATTCCAGCTCCCGCCGACTGTCTACGTCGATTTCCTGACCAGAGGTGAGACGGTCAATGCTGAGCGTTACTGCGAAACACTGCAGAAATTGCGACGGGCCATTCAGAACAAGCGGCGCGGGATGCTTAGTGCCGGTATTTTCTTGCACGATAACGCTAGGCAGCACACGGCTCGACGGACAGCAAGTAGGGGTGGGCGATATATCGATATAATTTTGATATCGATATCGACATATTGATATATCGATATTCCGATATATTGATATCCGACATTCCGTTATATCGATATTTCGAGGGCGAGAAGCTTTTTTTTTTTTAGGTCACCAGTCTCTTTTTTCACTTTTTTAGCTTCGCGCCGCTTTTTTCGATATATCGCTATGTCGATATATCGATATATAACACAGTGGTTCCAATTGCAGGCGGTAGACTTTTACGACACAGGTATTCAAAAGCTGGTCCCACGGTATGACAAATGTCTCAATTCCGGTGGCGAATATGTTGAAAAATAGCTGAACACTTGCTGTATTTGTTGCAACAAATATTTTCATGAAATTGTGTTTTGTTTCTGTAAACGCCCCCAGGGAAACTTACTTTATGGACGAGCCTCGTATAATATAAATAAAGTAAATGTAACACAATAGTAATATCGTATGTTTCATGATTAATTATTGTAGTTAGAATGGGTGACGGTGTAGCTATAGCTAAGGTGATGTGCTGTATTGTACAGTATTTACTTCTCATGTACAGCATCTCAGCATCAAAAAGTGTACAGCATACATACAGCAAATCCATAACTTGGAATAATGTAGAAAAATCTTATAAAAAAATTCTTTCTCATTTTCCAAATCAAGCAATAGAAGAAAACGATGTATTTGATGAAGTATCATATTTAAAAAATTATGTTAATGATGAAATGATATTAAATTGGAACGAGAAAAAGACCTCCACTGACATTAGATGGGTTGAAATATTTGGTCATTTTAATTCTAGATTTGTTCCACATAACAACTTTTTAAAAAAAGTTTAATTTGCTCTCTGCCTACCAGGAACAAACGCCGCCACTGAAAGGATTTTTTCATTAATGAACAAATTATGGACATCAGAGAAACCCCACCTAAATATTAATACAATTATAGGAATGTTAACTGTAAAAACTAATATTGCAGTTAACTGTGAAGAATTTTTCCAAGTATCAACTAACAAGTTATTAAACAAAATCATTTTGCAGAAAAATATTTATAGCAGGTAGAATAAATAAATATAGATTTTGGTTTATGTTGCTGTTATAGTAGTAGTAGTCTTTATTTGTTCTGAAAAATCCAAAAAGGCGTAGAACATGTCACAGTAATGATATAAAAAATACACATATATACGAATATATACAACACAATTATAATTACTTAAAGGAGTTTTTAAAGTAATCGTCATTAAGGTATTCACTAACTCCATAGTAAGCTTTAGAAATTAGGACATTTCTTAATCTTTTCTTCAAGTCAGGAGTGCGTAGATTTTTTATACTCTCAGGTGATGTATTAAATTTGTTATATATTGCAATAATTATAGAGGCAACATTTTTTTGAAGATAAGTATATTTGAAGCAATCGGGCTTAAGATTTTTTTTATGTCGTGTATTGGCTGCATGGTTTCTTATATTCACTTCAAACAGATCAAAATTATTTCTTACGAAAAGGATGGCTTCGAGAATGAATAGGCCGTAAAAAGTTAATATTTCTTTGTCACGAAAAGTGTCTTTACAATGATCTCGGTAGTTTAGACCAAAAATAGTTCTTATACATCGCTTTTGTATAATGAAGAGGCGTGCAGAGTCACTAGCGTTACCCCAAAAAATTATAGCATAACGTAACCTAGATTCAACATACGCATGATATGCAGTTTTGGCCGCGTTTGTACTGACTAATTTTTTTAGGTTTTTTAGTGCGAAAGGATACCGTGACAGGCTTTGTGACAGGCGTTCGATGTGGTATGACCAGTCCAGTCTAGAGTCAATACCTAAACCAAGAAATGATATTTTATTAACAACATTTATAGTTGTGGAATTGTTTTTAAGTTTTAGGTCGGAGGTTAATTTACTTTGTGAAAACTTTATTACTTGAGTTTTATTGACATTTAAGGTTAGATTGTTTAATGTGAACCAAAGTTGGAGTTGGCCTAAGCAGTCAAAGAGTTTTTGTTCAGAATTTTTTGAATCCGAGTCACTAATAATAGCAGATGTGTCATCGGCAAATTGTATAAGGGAAGTTTTGGCAAAAACTGGAAGATCATTTGTGTACAGTATGTATAACAGGGGGCCTAAGATTGATCCTTGCGGGACTCCTTTTTTGATTGTCTTTTTGTTTGATTTTAGAATTTTACCTGACGAGTCTTTTCCGGCAACATATTGGTTTCTTTCCGAAAGATAAGATTTTATAAGGTTATGGGCGGTCCCTCGTATACCATAGTGTTCTAATTTTGTTAGCAGTATCTCGTGGTCAACACTATCGAAAGCTTTTGAGAGATCAACACACATGACCATGGTGTGTTTGTCTTTATTGAGGGATTGAAGTACATTTCGGATTGCCATATAAATAGCGCGGGTAGTTGTTTTGCCTTTTCTGAATCCATTTTGAGAGTTGTTTATTAAGCCAAAGTGTTCTACGTAATTTTCAATTCGGTTGTAGATTATTTTTTCAAATATCTTACTAATGTTTGTGAGGATGGCTATGGGTCTATAGTTTCCTATGTCACTTAAATCCCCTTTTTTGTGAATTGGTTTGATTTTTGCACATTTAAGTTTGTTAGGAAATATGCCATTTTTTAATGAGAGATTTATAATGTGACTTAGAGGTCCAGATATTAAGTCGGCAGTATATTTTAAGAGGTTTGTTGGGATTTCATCTTCTCCTGTTGATTTTGTGTTTTTAAGTGACATTATGGTTTTATAGACTTCCTCGTAAGAAGTGGGACGTAGATAAATAGACATATTATTATGTTTGAAGTGGCTGGTTTCAGAAATGGTCCCATCCGTATTGTCGGGGCACATATTTATAAATCGTTCGTTGACGTTGTTTAGTATATCTAATGGGTTTTCACCTGTATTTTTGACATTTTTGATGAAATTGTCTTCTTGTTGCTTTTTTCCCATGTAGTTGCCTATTACTTCCCATGTCGCTTTGCTTTTGTTTTTTGCCGTTTTAATGTATTTTTCGTCAGTGAGTCGTTTTGCAAGACGAATGGTGCTTTTTAATATTTTTGAATATGTTTTGAAGTATTCCTCGGATATTCGACCTTCTCTGTAATCTAAATATAGTTGTCGTTTGTTAGAACAGGATGTTTTGATGCCGATAGTGATCCAATTTCTGTGGTTTGACATTTTTTTAATGGTTTTCGGTTTGAAAATGGTTTCAAAGAATTCTTTATATATTTTTAAAAAAGTATCGTAAGCCGAGTTTATGTCAGATGATAGATATACTTCATCCCAGTTA
This sequence comes from Elmis aenea, assembly GCA_947652605.1. Taxonomy (NCBI): domain Eukaryota; kingdom Metazoa; phylum Arthropoda; class Insecta; order Coleoptera; family Elmidae; genus Elmis; species Elmis aenea. Next base: position 27,638,973 of record OX393578.1, on the reverse strand, counting down.
CTGTTTGTAAGGTTTGCTCTAAATTCTTCTAGTTTATTGTTAGAGAAGATCCTTGTGGTTATATTTTTAGGGATGTTGTCCTTGTGATGAACTTTCTCAATCTTTACTTCGACTGACTGGCCGTAGTGATCAGACAGCGCTGTTTGGATAACTGTCCCACAACTTTTAGGGTCTGTGTCATGAAAGTTTTTGATAAAAATGCAGTCAATTAGAGATTTTGATTGTTTAGTAACCCGGGTCGCTTCAAATATTGTTTGTTCATAGTTTTGACTATGGAGTATGTCGAGAAACAGTTTACTATTTTTACTTTTATTTAGCAAGCAAATATTGAAATCACCTGTGAGTATAATTTTATATTCTGAGAAAGTAACGAAGCTTTCTACTAGAAATTTCTCAAGACAGTTGAAGAAAATATCAAGAGAGCCTAAATTGGTTCTATAAATACAAACGATAATAATTTTAAAAATTTTGTTTATGATACAAGAGCACTCGAATTGACCTTCAATATTGTAAAGTGAAAGATTTTCTAATTCTCTAAAGTCATTTAGTTCACTGAGAACGAATATACATGTTCCTCCGTGTTGCATGGTCGATCTTGCATAGTAGGATACTAATGTATATCCTGGTATGTTGAGGCACTGTAGTTCTTCAGGTGTGCACCAGTGTTCACTTAGGGCTAGGATGTGTGGTTTTAATTTGATTGTATTAAGTGTCAACTCGAGTTCTAAGGTTTTGTTTCGTAAGCATTGGATATTGTGATGGAAAACATGGAGAGTGTCATTATTTTTTGTTTGTTTTGTGTGGGTGACCGATTCTTGCTCCTTAGTGGGGCACGTCGTTGGGTTTAAAAATTTCGACTAGGTGGATTGTAATAGCTTCGTTGCGTTTCTCTGCATTTTTGCAAGAATGCGATTCTTTCCGATGTGATGTATGATCTGTAGGCGGCTAGATCATCGGTTACTTCGTTTAGGCTAATACCATAGGCGGCGTGGAAATCATTATACAGCCTTTTTAATGATGGTAGGTCGACTGGTAGACCTTCAGAGGCCAGATATACTTTAATGCTTGTATTTGTGAAACCATCGTAGCAGACGGTGTTCGATTGGTCAGATAAATACGCTAGGTATAATCTTATAGCATTCTTGATGAGCGGTTCCCTAAGTCTAGCTAGGAGAGTACGGCCGAAGGTGGACTGAGCTTCTTGCGTTAATCTTACTCTAGGCGGTGTTAGAGGGTCAATTTTTGTTGTTGATGATGTTTCTCTTTTGGCAAGTTCAAACAGAGTAGATTGATTTATTCCAATTGACTTACACGCTGCTATGGCCTCTGAATCGGAGGAAATAGTTACCTTATTATTTTCACAGCTGTTAATGGCATTATATGTATTTGGTGTATGTATGGCGACTGTTTCTGTTACTGGTGCATAGTATGTTGTGCCCCTTCTTACTACGTTGTTGTTGAGTTGACCAGAATTTTGATTGCAGGTGGTGGCTTGTGTGCTTTGCGACCACCTAACTGAGATATTAGGTGGCCAGAAAGAATTATTCGCCATTATTTCTGCGCTCTTTTTGTCTTTGATACCTAGTTTAAAAGAAGAAGAACCAACCTCGGGTAGGTTTGGTAAGGTGTAGCATCTGATAAATTCTGTCACTCCAAGCTTTTCTTTCACGTAGTGGACAATGTTTGTAGACGTATAATGTGGTGGTAGGTTATTAATAATTACGTATCGCCATTTGTTATCATTTTCGTAATTATTTGTTGATTGCGGTTGTTTAGGGTTGTTTAGGAGCGGCGTGGATGGTTGCACAGTTTTTCCGTGTGGTATTTTGGCTGTTTTTGAGGCGTCTATAGTCGGGTTGAGGGCTTTTAATTTATTGTCAACTTCATTCAGTGTTTTGGCGATGTTGTCTATGTTTTTCAATACGCCGTCAATACCTGTTTTTATGGCAGACGACGATGGGTTGTGTATTTGTACGTTTATCGGACCTTCGTCATTGTCGAAAAAAGTTGACGTTAAGAGAAAGAGGTCTTGTTTCATATCTCTTAGAGATTTGGTGATTGATATAGTTTGCAACATACAACTTAGTTAAATTTTTCATCTCATAAAATTCATAGTTTTTTTTCCGATAATTGCATTGAAGCTTCTATGATCTGGTCACCTTAGCTATAGCTGATAAATATATTGTACAAAAAGATCAATAAATTTTACATCGCAAGAAGAAATGCTTTTAGTATCTTTGGTAAAAAAATACAAAAATACAGTTGAATGTAAAATGACGGACCACATGACCAATACTGCAAAGAATGCAAGTTGGATCAATATTGAAAAGGAATTCAACTATACAAGTGGCGAAACATACAGAGAAATGGAAAGGTGTTAAAAAAAAATTACGATAACATTAAAAAACGTGCAAAAAAAAGTTTTCCGATGAAAAATGCTACATACAGGGCACTCGTGATGGCCAAAACCAATCGTAATTACTTCCATCGATACAAAAATTAAAGAAATATTGGGTACAAGAACTGACGCCCGTGTAGCAGAATTTGGTGGTGAAAATATGTATTTTACGCCTATGTACCTACCATGTGTATATTTAAAAATATATATACAGGGTGATTCATTAGTGCAGCAGAAAAACAAATTACCTTCGAAGCCTTTCAGGGTTTTTGGGCGTACGGCGTCAGTTTTTTAACCGGAATAAAAACCGTTTGACGTTTCGACATAAGAAAATGTATTCAAATGTCAAGCTGACACTTACTTACATTTTGGCACTTGTTTTGTTTGCATCAGCGCGGCCTACTTCGGTGCATACATAAAGGCTGGTTTACATTGGTAGAGTTAGTAGTAGAGTACATTGGTAGAGTGCTTACTATCCCGTTACTAGCCTAATGTAAACAGTTTGGGATAGTGAAAGACGAGTACTAAAGATAGTAGTGGGTAGAGTAGAGTGGATATCACATGTGGAATAGTACACTCGCCCGTAGTGATTTAGATAAATAGTAAGCTAGTATACTCTACTACTAACTCTACTAATGTAAACCAGCCTTAAGTAATTAAATGGCTACTATTTTTAAAAAGTATTAAATATCTCAACAACTACGGGGTTTAGACATAGGACGCCCCCATAAAAATTGAAGGGGAGAAAAAAAGCTATCGAATGGTAAAATAAAATAAGGTTGTTTACATTTGAAAAAAATAAGTTATGTCACTTCTATATGTTTATTAAATATGTGTTCTTTAGTTATAATCTCTGTGTTTATCTACGCCGCAAATCCCACAGGTTTATGGGGGCTCGTCCGCGATAAATGATCAACAACAATGATCCGACAGTTTACAGATTTGTGGTGTATAAGTTCAGCAAAAAACCTAAAGGCCATTGTTACGTGTTTAAAAGTGAAAATTTTAGATGTGAAGTAAACAATAGATGAACAGTAAGTCGAAAAACGTTTATTTTGGTGAACATTTAGATGTTAACGGGTTGAACGCAGATGTTAGATTGTAGAAGTATTAGAAGTTAAATATTAGAGGTAAACTGTGCGAGTTAAGAGCGAGTGCGGTAGTACGGCTATTTGCGAAGGAACGCGAGTTATATCATGGGCCATAGGTTACCGAAACCACTTAGAAGACTATTATCTTTATCATTATTATTTTCTGTATTTTAATATTACTTTACTGATATATAACCAGGAACTTAGGTCATAAGGTTTAACAAATGCTTTTAACTATTTTAGAACTAGATATTTCAATTAGTGCATAATCATAAACTTTCTATTTTATTACTTTGTTTTCCTAGCATATATACTTTCTTATCATATTTTTAGTTCAGTTGTAATATTGGATGTCAAGTTGACATAGCGTGTTCAGCTCAATAAAAGTTTTTTAAAACTCACTTGCTGTTTTAATTAATTTAACTCGCGTAACCTTAACAGTGGTTGTGACCGGGAAGTAAATAGCGCGTTGACGGGGACGCATAACCTAAAAGTTGCTACGCGGGAAATAAAAAGCGGCAATTGTAAAAAGACGTAGTTGTTTGGAGAAGACGTTAAACGACGATAAGACGTGTTAATTTAAAAACGTAAAGAACTATAAGTAAAAAAACAAAGAAAGACGTATTTTGAAATTTAAAAAAAGACGCTAAAAGACGACGATACCACGTGTTACAATTAAAAAAGACGATGGACGATTTAGATCTTTCGCTAGACATTGCTAATAAGCAAAATCAGCTCTTAATAAAAAAAAAAACGAGCTATCGCAGCGTGAGAACGAGTTGTTGCGACGCGAGAGAGTTACACAACAACCGGTGCCTTCATTTGCTTTACGCGACGTGGAGGACACCTTGCCAACGTTTTGAAGGAATTGGTCGGCGTTCGGTGGAAAGATGGATAAAAGACGTTGAGGAAAATTGCAACATGCTGGGATGAAATAACCTTCAAATTCTAGTATGTGCAAAAAAATTACTAAGAGGAACGGCTTGAATTTGGCTCGATTTCGTGCCACCTATAAGAACATGGAATTCATTCAAACGTATAATAACAGAAGAATTTGGCCGCCGGGTGAACAGCGCAATGGTACACCAAGAACTAACGAATCGAAAGAAAAAGGCATCAGAAAGTTATCAGGATTATGTTTTGGTGATGGCTGGAATCGCAGTGGAAGCCGAAATAAAAGGTGAGGCCTTGATACAGTATGTCATTGACGGTATTGTTCACAATGAACCGGATAAAGTAATCCTTTACGGATGTAAAACCATAAAGGAATTGAAAAAAATGCTCGAAATCTACCAATGTATGAAGAACAAGACAAAACCCAGTGAAAGTAGAATAGGGTATGGCAGCAGAACACATGATGAAGACAGAAAGGGTAAAACAGAAAAGTGTTACAATTGTGGTAGTGCTGGACACAAGAAAAAAGATTGTAGGGAAATCGATAAGGGACCTAAGTGCTATGTTTGTGGAAAATTTGGTCACATAGCGGCAAGGTGCAATTCAAATAGAGCAGATGTTAATAATGGAACTGGTAGATCAACCATGCAAATAGAAAAAGATGCAACATTCAAGGATATTTTAATCGAAAATCAAACAGTAAAGGCGTTGATTGACACAGGAAGCAGTGTAAATTTAATAAGATGTGATGAATACTTTGGAATTGGCTCACCGAAGATTAAATGTAAAACACAAAAATTGTCTGGATTTGGACGAGAGGTGATGACGTTAGGATTTTTCGAGGCACAATTGACAATTGACTTAGAAAGGTACACACACTATGCTAATACATGTTGTAGATCAAGGGGCAATGAACATGAAATGCATTATTGGAAAAGAGCTTTTAGAATATGCTTCCATGACATTAAATAAATCAGGTATCTGTGTTAAAAGAAACGAAGAAATTACCAATGCAATCATGCACATAGACTTTGATGTTAACGAGGGATCCAATTTGAAAATAGATGATCCAAGATACGAAAATGAAATCAGAGAAATGGTGAACAACTATAATCCAAAACCTACGAAACACTAGCATAGAACTTAAGATAATACTGAAGGATGAAACGCCTAACGCAGAGACCTAGAACAGCGCTTCTCAAAATGGTGGTCCGGGGACCGGTGCCGGTCCGTGAGCAAAAGGCTGCCGGTCTGCCACTTTACCGTTGAAACGCAATGATTATATTTATAGGCTTGATGGAACAATGATGAAATAAGTCTGGTACTTTTACGAGATTTTGTAATATGAATAATTATATATTATAACAGTAATTAATTTTTTTTGGGGGAGCGCCGGAAAAAAAATCGCCCGGGCGCCAGATTTTCTAAGGCCTACATATTTAGTTTCATGGCCAGCGGGATAGATGGCGGTAATGAAGGACCTACATTACCGCCATCTATTGCGGATTGCATATCCTATAATTTTTTCATAACCTAACTTTTCTTACAAGCGTAGTGTCAGAAACTTTAAAATTGAAGTGTCGAAATTGTTTGTGTGTTTACATCTTTACTGATTTGAACCGTAAGTTCACGGGAAAAAAAATTGTTGCTAATACAGCATGCAATATGTTGTAATTTTATTGCTGTACAACAGAGACACGATTCTTGTGCATATTACAAAAAAATATAGTAATCCAAACAAGTTCTAGTGCAGCAGATACAAAGCAATTGTTGTATTAGGGTTGATGTTACATAATCAACAGAAAGAGTAATAATGTCAACAATTTGATGTAACTAATACAATAAGAAAATTATTTGTTGTTGCCGTGGCTACAACAAATTTGGGATAAAGGCGATGTGTAAGTGCAACCACAATCGAGACTACTTTTACAATAGTTGTGTATTTTTAAACATTATTATCTGTAATATCGCACAGTAGCAAAAAGTTATTTTTAGATTTAAAAATGTATAGCTTACTCTACATTGCTGTTTTGGTAACAAACATTGCTTCAATATATACAACAAATACTGTAGATTTGCAGTAAAGTGCTGTATTAATTTGAAAAATTGGTGTAAATGCACGTTCTTTACTTATGACGTTGTGCCTGCAATCGTGCGCCCTAGTTACCTACCTACTATTCCGTATTCTCGTTCGGTGGTTTACCGGTCTTTCATGGCGCCTTCGCTCGTTAATATTTGCAAAAGTTAAGTGTACTAGTGTATTTCTATAAGATTTTGGAACAATTTAACATTAAACAATTAAAGAATGGACCGTTTTGTCGAAGACAAACTAACCGAGTGAAATTACGGTGTGCTTATTAAAACATTCAAAGGTAAGTTCAAGTGGGTTAAATTTAATTCTATTTAGGGATTGCTATTGTAATTTATATATCAATGTATTGACACCGAAGTATTTAATGATTTATCAGATGATATGATTAAAGAACTGATACCCCAAGTGGGGATTAAATATAAATTTAACATGAAGTATCAAGCATGCAAAAACTGTTTAACGTTTGATCTACCGCTGGTTCACCTAGACCTAGAAGATGTTACTTCGGTATGCATATAAATTTGTTTCAAAATATTAACAGAGTTCCAGTTTATTTCTTCCTAAGAAATCATTATGGACGAAGTAAATGAATGTCAGCAATCGACAAGTTGTTTTAAGTAGACTATGGGATTTATTAATTATTTTTTTTTAGTTGCCTGCAATTTGTAGTAATTTATCTACAATAGTAGCATCTCCATCTGTTTCACTGTCTAGCATTATTACACCAAGCAGTTTATCCACACCGCTACTTTCATTGTTTCTACAGTCGATGGGGAAGAAGGTAAAGCGTTTCTTATTTACCCTTAATATGTAGGTTTATAAACAAATTTTAAAAACATTGTGTGGATAACAATTTACTATATTTTTTAGGAAGTGTCTTTTGATTGCAAAAGAAGAATCTTCTTACTGTACTAAATAAAGAAGAAAGAGGAAAAGAAATAGTTCAGAGTTTTAAAACCCTCAAAAAACTCACAGAGCAACATTGCCATCAATAATAATAGAACAAGAGCTAAAATATAGTCCTGAAAAACGTGTACCTATATGCAAAAGAATAATGTAATTTGTAATGTAGTATAAAAATACCGCTTATTTGCATGAGTTACAATATTTTTAGTTGAATGTAAAAAAGTTGTTTTTTTTTTAAATGAAAATATAAAATAAAATACAATAAGTTTTTTATTAATAAGTATTTTATTAAAATTCTTATGTTATTGTCGTTATACATCATTAACCACAGTAACAGTAAATTTATAATCAAGTTTTGTAGTTTTATAGCTCATAAATTTAATTTAGGTTACAACAGGTTCAATAGCAATATCTATTAAAGGTAAGTGGATTATTTTTATAATACTGATTAAGTGCCAATATCATCTGAACTATTCGAAACACACAAATCATGTCACTTTAACAACAATGCCACAATACAATTGCAATACTGCTGATGTAATGCGAACAACAATTGTTGTTAATAAATCGGCAATGTGCTGTTATGACACACACAAAGTGTTGCTAGGATTCATTGATTTAGGTGTCAAAAAACATTTGCATTGGTTGATCCAACAAGTTATGTGATGTACTTGTAACTGCTATTGTGGTACAGCCACCAACAACAAAGTGTTAGATCAACGCTTTTACAGAAATTTGTTGCTGCCAAGACAAACACAAATCTGGTAAGCTCCAGCAGCAATGTAGTTACAACAATTTAGTTGTTACTTTAGCAATTCGTTGATGCTGTCACAATAATTACCCGCCATTGTGGTATTGAATATCGCGATTGGTGTTGTACCAGCAATATTTTTTTTTCCGTGTACCTATTCTGTAAGTTATCTTAGTAAAACATTTTGAACCTGATTGTAAATTGTGCTATAAGTACAAAATTACAGTCTGAATTCAAGAAGTGATACTAAGATAATTTAAAATGATTTGCATTTATGATATGCGGCAAGATTTTTGTTTTGTAATTAAATAAAATATGTATTTTGATTTTCATTTCGAAAATCTTTTTAAATTTTAAAAGTACGTTTGTTAATCTTAGATAAATAACTTTATAATTGGAATTTGCACTAATCTGTCCGGTCAATGATTATAAGCATGTTAAATTGAAAATAAATAATAAATTGTATGTACGTATTATTTTAGGTCAGATGGCAAAGAGAGCATTGGACTCGTTTGTAATACGGGAAAAAATAACCGGTGAGCATGAAAATGTCTCTAATTCCGATGGCAGTGACAGCGATTTAAGTACAAAACAAATACCATTAACATCGAAATGATTTCGTTCGACATTCAAGCGACAATATGACTCTTCATATATTCAATTTGGTTTCGCAGTCTTGAATGACGAAGGAGTACCGAAACCGCAATGCGTTGTGTGTAGTACCGTTTTGTCCAACGATGCAATGAAACCATTAAAACTAAAAAGGCACTTGAGTACCAAACATAAAGAACTGACTTCCAAGCCGATAGAATTTTTTGAAAGAAAGCATGCTGAATTAAAGGGCAGGCAAAAACAGATATTTCAGTTGTCACACATAAATATTGCTGCACTGCGAGCTTCTTACAAAGTTGCTCTTCAAATTGCTAAGGCTAAAAAGCCATACACAATAGGTAAGGGACTAGTGGCCGGCTGTATTAAGGATGTTTGCTTCGAAATGCTGTGCGAGCAGGCCGCAAAGAAAGTGGCACAAGTACCACTCTCAAATGACACCATAGCTCGTCGAATTCACGACCTCGCTCATGATATTGAAGATCAGTTAATTGAACAAATAAAAGCATCAAAATATTTTGCTTTGCAACTTGACGAATCTACAGATCTTGCTGGTGAGGCGATTCTTTTGGTGTATGTGAGATTTGAACAGAATGGTGACCTGCAGGAAGAGTTTTTTTTTTCGGTTTCACTGCCAACAAAAACCACTAGTTCAGAAATACTCAAAGCTGTGACAGATTACGTAGTCAATAATTGTGGATTGGACCTCAAATTTTGTGTAGGTGTATGTTCTGACGGGGCTGCTGCAATGATGGGACGACATTCTGGAGTAGTTACACAGATTAAAAAGCTTGCACCTGAATGCAAGTCGACACACCGCTTCATTCACCGGGAAAATCTGGCAGCAAAAAAAATGTCCCCAGAATTAAACGATGTGCTAGTCGAGGTCGTGAAGATTGTTAATTATATTAAGGCAAATGCTTTGAGCTCGAGGTTATTTGCTGATTATGCAATGAAATGGGAGCTGATCATCTCTTGTTACATGCTGTGCGTTGGTTGTCCAAAGGAAAAGTCGTTTCAAGGGTATTCGAGCTTCGGAACGAACTATCGGAGTTCCTTCAGAGCAAAAAACAAAATTGGGCCCAATTTTTCCTTGATGTAAATTGAGTGGCCAAGCTCGCTTATTTGGCTGACATCTTTGCCATCTTTAATGATGTTAACACCTCGATGCAAGGAAGGATGGTTTCCTGTTTTACTATTGCAGACAAAATCGATGGACAGAAACGAAAACTTAAAGCATGGAGAGATCGTTTATCAAGGAAGTGTTATGGCATGTTTGACAACTTAGAGACGTTCATCCACGATGCAGGAGAAGAGCTTGATGTTACGGCTCTAAGAAAAGTTATTAGTGAACATTTGTCGAAATTGGAAGAACGTTTCGAATTTTACTTCCCAGTAGAAGATCCACGAAAAGAAAATGGATGGGTACGAAATCCTTTCATTGCAATAAAAGGCGATTTACCAGTTGTCATAGAAAATAAATTGTTGGAGCTCGCAGCTGACGAAGGCTTAAAAGCAAGCTTCGAAGATGATAATAAATCACTTGCATCTTTTTGGTTACAAGTTAAAACAGAATATCCTGAGCTCTCAGACATTGCCATGAAGAAACTACTTCCTTTTTACACGACTTACCTCTGTGAGGTCGGATTTTCAATAATGAGTGTAATTAAAACAAAATATAGAAATAGTATGAGCATTCATGATCCATTTCGCGTGGCGCCGTCATCAATTCAACCACGAATAGAAAAACTGGTCAAAAATAAGCAGACTCATCTTTCCCATTAAGTTTTTGTTAACAATATTATTATTATTTTGACATTTATAAATAAAATACTAATGTTGCTGTCATTTTTTGATTTATTATTAACTTGAAAACCCCAATTTAATCTCTTATCATCCATTACGAACTGCATAAAAATTGGGTTCATTTTATATAAATGTTATTAATAGTCCCTAGACCTAGTTACATTAAAAGTTCACTGCAACTGAATATGATACAGGTCCGCAACACATTGGGACAAAAAATTCCGGTCCGCTACATTAGATAATTTGAGAAGCACTGACCTAGAAGACTGCCACCGAATGAAAGCCGAGAGGTCGAGAAGCAGGAGGAATGGCTGGAGCAGGGAGTAATTCAGCCTACTGCATCTGAATTTAGTAGCCGAATAGCTCCTATCAAGAAGAAAGATGGTTCCATACGAACATGCGTGGACTTTAGGAAATTAAACAAACAAGTAGTTCGAGCTCATTATCCGCTGCCTTTAATAGACGAACCAATTGACAAGCTTGAGAAAACAAAAGTTTTTAGCACTAGACCTACGTAATGGCTTTTTCCATGTCCCTGTAGAAAAGAACAGCAGAAAATATACTGCATTCGTGACGAGCACGCGTCAGTATGAGTTCATCAAGATGCCCTTTGGTTTCTGCAACAGCCCAGCAGTGTTTCAGAGATTTGTAAATGAAATATTCCTGACTCTAGTTAGAAGGGGAATAGTTGCTATTTACTTAGATGATGTTATAATTTTAGCCGAACATGTTAACGAGGCACTAGAGCGATTGAAGATTGTGTTTAACTTAACGGCAGTATATGGTCTTGAGATTAAATGGTCAAAATGCCAATTTTTATGTCGCAAAATAATTAACTTAGGGTACGAAATTGAAGATGGAGATACGTCAAAACGAAGAAAAGACACGTGCTGTATTGAAATTCCCAAGTCCGAGGAGTGTTAAGGAGGTTCAAAGCTTTCTAGGACTTTCTGGATACTTCAGGAAATTTTTAAAAACTATTCCATGATCGCAAAACCACTTAGTGATTTATTGAAGAGGGATAGCTATTTTAAATTTTGTCCCGAAGAGAATCAAGCGTTTAAAACATTGAAGAAATGTTTAGCAAGTCGCCCAGTGTTAGCCATTTATCAACCAGGCTTACCAACTGAATTACATACAGATGCATCGAAATATGGTTTACGTGCTGTGCTAATGCAGAAAGACGAAGATAGCAAGTTTCATCCAGTATCATATTACAGTAAGAAGACGTTGCCAGCTGAACAGAAATATAGTAGCTACGAATTGGAAGCTCTCGCTGTGGTTACAGCGCTAAAGAAATTTAGAGTATATTTGTAAGGCGTCGATTTTAAAATCATCACCGACTGCTCAGCTTTCAAGTTAACAATGTCAAAGAAAGAACTTATATCACGTATTGCCAGATGGGCATTATATTTGGAAGATTTTGATTATACCATGGAACATCGTTCAGGACAAATAATGCCATTTAAAATAAGAAAGTTAGGTATTGACATGAGTAAAAAACAATTGAACATCGCCATCTTATTAAGGACAAAAAACGATGCAAAAAATGTCTTAAAAGTTTTTTTCTATCTTTTCGTTTAAGCGAGATATTTAACATTTTTGAAAAGTGCCAAAAATCGGTTTTTGGCTATATTTCGAAAATTAAAAAAGATATCAAAAATCTGTTTTAGGCAATGAATTTCTCTCGAAAAAATAAATTAAAACTACGTACTTAGTTTTTTTCTATCTCTGATATGATAATAACCGAGATACACTGTATGGGCATCGAAAATAGGCCACCCTGTACATATAAACATTACAGTTAAATAGTTAACTTACGAGAGTATCATCAAGAGGCTCGTCCACCAGACCAGGGTAACCTTCAGCAGGGTCGTGATTTAATCGGATCATCTTGAGTCGATTACTGAACTGCCTTCCCTTAATTCGGAAGGCTATTTATATCAGTATTTACTCTGGTTTAGTGACGATTTCGTGACAATACGGAAATGAATGGACTCTGGGTTGACTAACGCTACGCTAAATGCTTACACAGCAGTAACATAATATTCGACCTACAAATAGCATAGTGTTGTATCGTATAGCATTGCCTATAAACGGGGCTTAGCAAGCATTATTGCAACAATTGTAAATTGTTAAATTTAGATAAACTATTTGTGAAACATTACTCCCCCTTCCGGGAAAGCTGGACCCAACCGCTTTAATTTAAAAAGAAAAAAAACGCGGACCTGTTTGGTATGTAGCGCCACCTGTCGTCCAGGTTCTAGATTTAAGAACAATTGCATTAAATACCATGTGCTGTTAATTGACATGTGTTTCACATCGCTTACTTAATGTTATAATGTTACTTACAATTATTAAATAAACTAATATATACAAAGATTGTTTTGTATTACTAAACATGGTGTCAGGTGTATAATGTATAATTATATTGCTACTTCAAATGTGTTGAAAAATAATTGAAATTTAAGGGGATTGATTGGAAATTAGTGGATGAAAATTTAAAAAGAAGTTGTAAAAATTAAAAATGGAATTCAAACCACCGAAAGGACTATGTCTGGATGGAGACATAGCAGCCAACTGGAAAACCTATTTACAAAAATTCAAAATATTCTTGGATGCCAATGAATATAATAATAAAACAGATGAAGTTAAGATTGCCATGCTTTTAAATTCTATTGGGGACGAAGAAATTCATCTCTACAATGCGTTCACGATAACTGCAGCACAGCAAAAGAAATATGAAGAGGTAATAAAGGCTTTTGAAAATTACTGTAAGTCAACTGTTTTTAATAGATTTAAATTTTTCAATCTGTCTCAAATGGAAGGCGAAACTTTTGACCACTATCACACAGAATTAAAAAGATTAGCAAAAGTTTGTGAATTTGGTGATCAGATGGAATCATTAATTAGAGACAAAATTATTATTGGTATAAAAGATAGTAGCTTGCAGGAAAGATTACTGCGAGAACAAAATTTAAGCCTTGCCAAAACAGTAGATGTTTGTAGAATTAATGAAGTGAGTAAACAGGAAGCCAAATCCCTGCAGAGTACTTTAGAAGTAAATTATGTAAAAAGAGATAGAAATTCAAAGAGAATTGAGTTTAAAGTTCCAAAGAAAAAATTTAGATGTTTTAAATGTTCTAGAGAACATGGAATTAATGAATGTCCAGCATTTGGCCAGACATGTTATAACTTTAAAAAACTTAATCATTTTGAAGTAGCATGTAGAAACAAAATTTCAAAAAAATTCAAGAATTAAATGAGACAAGTCAATTGGACAAGTCATCAAGTGATGAAGAAATATTTTCAATTGAGAAATTAAGTATTAATGATGTGAAAGCTACAGGAAAAAATGAATCAAAAATGAGTTGGAATCACAAAATAATAATTAATGATGTTCCAGTTATGTTCAAGCTAGATACGGGTGCGGATGTAAATGTTTTACCGTATCAACTATACCTAAAATTATGTCCTAGTATACCATTGCAACCGTTTCAGACAAAAGTTGTTGCTTATGGAAGGTTTCATGTTGTAACAAAAGGCTTGGTTGAATTATTATGCATTCCTGAGAATAGAGAAAAAGTAAAATTGAAATTTGTGGTAATTGAAACAGATTCTCAACCAATTTTAAGTTTAAACACATGTGTTCAAATAGACCTAATAAGTCGAATACATGCAGTTTCGAAGCCAAACGAAAATAATAATAATCTGTTAGAGAGACAACAGTTTATAAAAAATAATGACTTCTTGTTCAAAGGGTTAGGCAAACTTCCGTATAAGTACAAAATAAGGCTACAAGAAGATGCAGTACCAGTAGTGAAGCCAATAAGAAGAATCCCTGAAGTTGTTAAACCGAAATTAAAAGTAACTTTGGCAAAAATGGAAAAATTAAATATAATCTCGAAAGTAACAGTACCTACAGATTGGGTAAATGATTTAGTTGTTGTAGAAAAACGAGATGGAAGTATAAGGATATGTTTAAGTCCGTTAGAATTAAATAAATATGTAAAAAGAGAAGTGTATCAGATCCCAACCGTAGAGGAGTTGACTGCAAATCTTGCAGGTAAAAAAATATTCACTGTTTTAGACATGAAAGATGGGTTCTATCAAATTTGTCTAGAGTCATCGTCAAGTTTTTTGTGCACCTTTAACACTCCATTTGGAAGGTATAAATTCAACAGGTTACCATTTGGTTTATCGTCAAGCCCAGAAATATTTCAAAGGGAAAATACAAAAATATTTGGTGACATAAAAGGTGTTCAAATTTATTTTGACGACCTAATCATTGCAGCTGATACAGAGAAGGAACATGAAATAATTTTGAATGAAGTTATAAAGAAAGCACGTCCGTGTAACGTAAAATTTAACCAAGACAAGATTCAGTATAAAATTAAAAAAGTAAAGTACATTGGGTTAATATTTTCAGAAGAAGGAATAAAACCAGATATTAAACAAGTAGAAGCTATTCAAAAAATTAGTGAACCCCGTAATAAAAAATCATTGCAAAAGTTCTTAGGTGTAATTACATATTTGAATAAGTTCATTCCAAACCTGTCAAACATCACGGCACCTTTAAGGGAACTTTTAAAAAATAATGTGTCTTGGCAATGGGACAACAGGCAACAAAATGCTTTTAACAGATTAAAACTTTTAGTGAGCAATGCACCTACATTGAAATTTTTTGATTCGACAAAAGAAATAGTGCTACAATCAGATGCTAGTAAAGATGGACTAGGTGCATGTTTGTTACAAAGTGGACAGCCGGTTTCATTTGTGTCGAGAAGTTTAACTGATGCAGAAAAGCGATACAGCATGGTGGAAAAAGAATTACTAGGAATTTGTTTTGCAGTTCAAAAATTTCATCAATTTATATATGGTCATAAGATAACTGTGCAAACTGATCACAAACCGCTAATAAGTATTGTAAAAAAGGATATACATAAATCCACCAATAGAATTCAAAGATTGCTATTAAAATTAATAAAGTATGAACTAAATGTTACATACATTCCTGGCAGATTTATGTATATTTCTGATTTTTTATCTAGAAATTATATTACTGATAAGGTTTTAGATGATCCTGATATGACTGATGTTGTCCATAGTGTTAGTATTGAAGAGTATGTAGCAATAGCGAAAAATAAGTTAGAATTGTTACAGGAAGAAACCAAAAATGATGGTGTTCTAAAAACAGTAATTAAGCATGTAAATAGTGGATGGAATGAGAAGGTAAAACTAAATTCAGATTTAAATCATTATTACAAACTTAAAGATAATGTAATGAAATAATTTATATTTCGGTAAATTATTCCATTATTCAGGAAATTATTGTGGTTTATTTCTGTAAATAATTCCGTTGTTATTTCATTGTGCTGGAAAACAAGCTGATAAGGATAGTGAGATAACTTATTTGTTATTTCATAGTTCTAGAAGGTGACCTGATAAGAGATTCGCAGCGCTATTGGAAACACGCCGTTAACGACCGCACGGTATGGGTGGGGCGCTGACGCTCCCACTCCGATTCAGCCGCTATAAAAGACAACCTCTGAGTATCGAGAACTCACTTCTCGGCTAAGTGAGATCCAGCCGGAGTCCTCTACCTTCAGCTAAGGCGGTGTAGTCACGACTTAGCGTGAACGAAGACACTTTGAAAAGCGTTTGGGGCGAAATCAAATTTCGTCTCGATGTTGTCCGTATAGCTTTCTAAAATGCTTAATAAAACTTGATAATAGTATAAACCGTTTGCAACTAATTCGTAATTGTAGCTTGTAGCATGTTGCGTTCGTGAAATATACAGCCTTGAAATCGGGTCTATCATTTTGAAACAACCTGTATTTCACTTTTATTTTTTATGTAGTCCTCTGGCTTATTTTCTTTGCTCTAAACGGTTTCTTCGTCAGTAGAAGTGATTAGTATTACAGTATCATAGTCAAGGACTTTACTAGTTTTTCAGTATTATAGTCAAGGGTTTTACCAAGGTAATTTTAAATATAATAATTACTCTAAGCAATCAGATAACAAGAGTGGCTGACTACAATTTTACCTTTTTAATAGTTCGTTTCTTTAAATGTAGATAAATAAGTGGGAGACATTGTAATACTCAATTTTAAACAATTAATATTTATCAAATATTACAAACATCAAAACAATATTACAAACTTATAACAAATGTTCAAATAAATTCCCATTAACCACTAAACAATGCCCTAATCTGTTGTAAAACTCTTTTCTAACATTTGCTAACTGCTTAGGAGATATTCTGTTGCAGTGATTTTGAATTGAATTTTGTAGTTGATCTAAATTATCAAACATTTTCCTTGAATATACATTTGATTTCAGATGGCCCCAAAGAAAAAAATCATTAGGCGAAAGATCGGACGAGCGAGCAGGCCAACTAATTTCAAATCCTCTTCCTATAACCCTTCCATTAAAACGATCACTTTTTTTTTTTTTTTGGGTTGTTTGGCATTGGACTGTAGTCCATCAGCCACAGATATTTTATATTATCGATACTTTAAATATTTAAATTAGCAAGTCGAGCAAAATTAACGAGAACGTCACAAATGTCCCTTGATATTACAGATAGAACCAATAAAAAAAAACGATCACTTAAAAATTCTTGTACATCACGACAGTTATGAGCGGGGCAACCATCCATTTGGAACCAAATTTCTTGGTTTTCTGCAGCTACGTCGGCTATTGCTGGTGCTATATCTGCTTCCAATAACTGCAGAAAGCGTTCCCCATTTAAATTTCCATTTAAAAAAAACGGTCCAATAATATGATTCCCGAGGATTCCAGCCCATACATTTATTTTTTGGGGATTTGAGATCTAGTCATTAAATTAATACGAGGATTTTCATTCGCCCACATTCTACAATTTTGCATATTTGGTTCATTGTGAAGGGTAAAAGTGCACTCATCGGTGAAGCACACATTTTTTAAGAACTCACTGTCGTCGTTTACCTTTTCCATCAATGTGAAACAAAATTCTGCTCTCTTTTCCATGTATTGTTGCAATAGTTCTTGATAGCATTGAAATTTGTAAGACTTATAATTGTGTTTTTTTAAAATTTTTGCACCGTTGTAATACGTTAATATTATCTGCTACTTGCCTCAAACTAACTGTCGGATTTTCTACCACTGAAGCTAAGACATTATTTTCATTTTCGTTATCTTGGTTCCTGACATTATCTTGGGCACTGTTAATGCATGAACAGTTATTTAACAACGTTCCAGTTCTTTCAAATTTCGAGATCATTCTTGAAATTGTAGAATAATGGGGAATTGGCCCATGTGGATATATGGCCCCAAACATAGCACTAACTTCACGGGTACTGTTTCCGGAATAATACCATTTTGTCATTTCTATTTTTTCTTTCAATGAAAACATAATTAATTGATTGAAATAAACGTTTGATAAATAAAAACGACAATTAAGAATAAACCTCAAACGTCAAAGTGACAGCATAAGTGTTAGTAAGATGGGCAGTTGTCGCGGCTTAATTCCAAGGCACTACAGATTTTCGCGAAAACGCGTTTTTTAATTTGCTTATTTTTCTGTTTTTGGATACAGAATTTTTTTCTCTACAAAAAACGTATTTGCACTTTTTTTCTAAAATAATTAGCGGAGCAAGAATTCGACTTTTAAAATTTTACCATTGAAATCGCTATGTTGCGTGATCCGAGTCTACACCCTGTATAATAAATAAAATTATCACGTAACAACAAATAAAATCAAAGCGAAATAAAGCTACACGAAATTCAAATATGATACGGAAAAAAATATTCCTGACGTGAATTTTAGGGGATGCGCCGCATCCATGGACCGCACGCCGCTGTGTTTATCCATTCATTCATTATGGATTTCACGTTTAATGAGTACGCTGATATGTACATGGCATATGGTTTCTGTAATGGAAATGCAGCCATGGCTAAAGAAGAATATCGAGTGCGTTTTCCAAACCGGAGACCAATACAAAAAGATCTCTCCATAAGTACCCGGCAGTTGGCTGAAACAAATATCCCCAGCAACAATACGGTTCATTTGGTTCTATAAGAAAACCTATTGTATCCATATCATGTCTCCAAAGTTCAGCCCCTTTATGAAAATAAAAACATACCCCGATTGAATTTTTGCAACACTATTTTAAATAGATTCGTGAGGATGACGGCTTCTTGGGACGTATTATTTGGAACGACGAGTGCCTGTTTACTAGAGATGATGTGTTTCATATTCACAATGCGTACTATTGGGCTGATGCAAACCCCTATAAATTACGTGAATGTGGTCTAAAGTTTGGCTGAGAAAAATAAACACAGGGTTTTTGGACCGATTTACATTCCAACCCGTCTGATGCTGTTGAATACCTCAACGTTTTAGAACAAGTCATTGACGATATTCCGTTGAACATACGACCAAATATGCTGTTCATGCATGATGGAGCTCCTGCTAATTTTGCCCGAAATGTAAGTGAGTGGTCGAAGGAAAACTTTTAAAGACTGTTTCAACAACAATGACATCTACCAGTTTAATATACAACTAATGTATATTGTGCCACCCCGCCTGAGATCAATTATTTTATTTTACTTCAATGTTATTTCATTTACTTTTAATTTTAAATGAACATTGCAACAAATGCTGATGCATCAGTTACTAAAACATGCAATCTAAATACCACACTGATGGTATTTAAATGATATTTGTTGATTAAGATTTTTTTGTATTCCACGGCACGCTTGAAAATTTTGTGAAACCTAACCTATTTTAGTTAAACTTTTATTTTTTATTTCTTATTAGTTTTACACTAAAATTAACTTATGATTACATCATTGAATTCAGAAAAATAATGTCTACCAGATTTAGTAAAAAAAAAATAGATGGTGCCATTTGAAAAAAAAAATGGACTATCGTTTGACATTGAAGTTGACCTTGAAAAAAAATTGAAATCCAATTCAGTTTATAGTATTTGAGGAGACATTTCATTTAGTTTTTTGTTCACCAAAATCGGACCACAAATAACGGAGTTACAGCTTGCGGCGTTTTTTGTGTGACAGCCTGTATACCAATGCCAAAAGAATGGAACATGGGAATTATTTTACCACTTTACAAGAAAGGGGACAAAAGGAACTGCTCAAACTATAGAGGCATAACACTAATAAGTATACCAGCAAAAATACTAGCCAGAATAATAGAAGGCAGAATAAAGGAAAAATTAGAAAATACGTTAGAAGAAACACAATATGGTTTTAGAAGGGGAAGAAGCACGCAAGATCCAATTTTTATATTACGACAAACGATAGAAAAAGCTATGATTAAAAACAAGGAAATACATACCGGGTGTTAACCACCAGCCGTGAACATAGGGAATTAACATTGGTTTTAACTTTTTTTTCGGATTCCTGCTCCCCAATTGAATTTATGTTAAAATTAATGGTAACAATAGAAAGATAAAATTATTACGCATCATTTGAGACCATTAATAAGCTTAAATGTTTAATATTTAGTTTATAATTAATATTGTAAAATTGGATTCATTTTACAAATACTTATAAGTAGCCATGACTGTCAATCTGACATTTGTTTTCATTAATTTTTGTTATCTGTCAATTTTTAAATCAGCGAGTTATTTCTTTAACGATTTTGATTAAAATGAAGAAAAAAAAACTATAATAGAGGAAGAGTTTTAATGGTGAAAACTTTTTACAGCATTATAGTGGCGCATCTTTGTGGAGATTAATTTAAGAGTCGACACTATTATTACTTAAATTTCAACTTAAAATTAAAAACAATAACAAAAAATATAAAAGAATAAATTTTACAATAAATACTCAAAAAGCCTACATAAACAATACCCCAATCTATTATAAATACAGTTTCTCACAGAGGCTAGCTGTCTGTTATTAATTAATTAAAGCACATTCTGCTACTATTGCATTCCTCAAAGAACTAATATTTGGGTGGCGCTTTTTATAAATTTTACTTTTAAGGTGGCCCCACAGAAAGAAGTCGCAAGGTGCTCAATCAGGAGATCTGGCTGGCCAATTTATTGTTCCATCTCTACCAATCCAGCGATTGGGAAAACAATCGTTTAAAAAGTTTCTAACATCTAAACTGTAATGGGCTGGACAGCCGTCATGTTGGAACCAGATCTCCTGATTTTCTCTTGCAACTTCTTCCAGCGCAGGACCTACCTTGGTTATTAAAAGGTCTAAATATTTTTCTGAATTTAAATTTCCCTCAATTTTAAAAGGACCAACAATTTGGTTATAAAATGCCAGCCCAAATATTAATTTTTTGAGGATATTGCGTTCTGGTGGATATGTAAGTGTGGATTTTCCTGTGCCCAGTATCTGCTATTTATATACAAACAACAGTTAATGTCATAAACGAAGATTTAATTGAAGTAACAGATTGGTTTAAAGCTAATAAACTGGAGTTGAATGTATCTAAAACAAAATGCATGGTAATAGGTAGTACACAATTCAGCAATATGTCAAATGTTAACGTATTTATAGATAATAATAAAGTAGACATAGTTGAAGAGTTTAAATACCTAGGGGTAATTATAGATAATCATCTAAAATTTAAAAAGAACATAGATTATATTGTAAAAAAAGTTGGTGCAAATATTAGTTATTTTGGGAGAATATCGAATAAATTAAACTTTGAAGCTAGGATATTGGTCTATCATACAATAATAGAACCATACTTTAATTATTGCAGTAGCATAATATTTCTAAGTAATGAGGGGGATCTGAAAAAATTACAAAAGCAGCAAAACAGAGCTTTGCATATCATATTACAGTGTTCTAAATTAACTAAAATTGAATATATGCATAATAAGTTGGGGTTCCTTAATATATGGCAAAATACAGTGTATAACGTTTTGGTTCTAATATATAAATGTATAAACAATATGATGCCAGGATATATGAGTAAATATCTGATATACAACAAAGAACAGCATGATTATGAAACAAGACAAAGATAACATTTTAGACTGCCTAAATGTAAAAAAAGTAGTACACAGAACTCGCTCTATTACAAAGGGCTAAAATTATTTAATCAATTACCAAACGAATTAAAATATTCTGTTAATCTGCATGCGTTTAAAGAAGGTTGTAAGACCCATGTAAAACTGCAATTTTAATTTGAAGTACTAGTTGTAAAGATTGATGTATAAATAGTTTCTTTTATAACTAAATAAAGCCTATTATTATTATTTTGAACATTTGGTTCATTGTTCAAAGTAAACGTAGATTCGTCGGTAAAACAAATTGATGAAAGAAAACTGCGATCGTTGTTGGCGCGTTCTTGCATTACCTCACAAAAAAAAATCCTTTACAGTCTTGATCCGCAGGAAGAATTTCCTGGTGACACTGCAATTTGTAGGGATGATAACGGTGTTTTTTTTTTTAAATTTTAAATACTCCTGTCCTAGACAAATACACTTCGCGGGATATTTGCCCTAGACTGGAGGGGAGGGTGGGCCACCATGAGACAAGTTCACCTTGAGACAAAGGCTATAAATTTTAAATTACGCGCGCAATCAAAATCCTTCTCCTACCACTGGTAAGGCAAACAGCCAATGTGTTTCTCGTGTAGTCGCCACGAACGCAAGCAGTGCGGTTTTTCTGTTATTAAGTGTGATTTGTTTTTAAAATAGGTAAGTAATGTAATACATTAAATTAACCACTGTATAACGACATTAAGAATTAATTATAATACGCGTTTAATGTATAAGTTCTTACGACAAACTATACTATTAATCATATTTGACGTAATACCGTCCCTTTGCTCATGTAAAAAAAAGAAGCGCCATTTTCAAATTTATTGTCACAAAAGGCTACCTTGAGACAGAGTTTTTGGGCCACCATGAGACATGTCTCAAGATGGCCCAAAACATTTAATTATTTTTTTTACGTTCAATGTGCCTGATTTCTAAAAACATTTTTCAGAATGTCACGAAACCGTAAACGTAAATCTACCAAGGGGTTGTATAACCCTGATTCTATGAAAAACGCTGTTGATGATGTGCTTAAAAGAAAAATTACGTTAAGAAAGGCAGCTGAAATTAATAATGTAAAATTTCAAACATTGGCACGTTATGTAAAAAAAATATAAAAAAATTCTGATGAGAAAATCTCTTATAAACCTCATTATGATACAAGAAGAGTAGTGCTTAATGATGATCAAGAAATTTTATTAAAGAAATATATTATAAAATGTAGCCGAATGTGTTATGGTAAATCTACCAAAGATGTTAGGAAATTAACATATGAATTGTGCCTTCAAAATAACATTGATATGCCTGAGAATTGGAGAGTAAATAAAACTGCTGGTATTGACTGGTTGCTTAGATTCCAAAAAAGGCACGAGTTAAGCATTCGCCAGCCTGAAGGTTGTAGTTTGTCCAGAGCTACTTCTTTTAACCAACATAACGTTAATGAGTTTTTTAATAATTTGGAAACTGTCTTAAAGCGTTTGAATGGATTTGCTTTAGGAACTAGGATTTATAACCTAGATGAAACATCAACCACTACGGTTCAAAAGTCTGCTAAAATTTTGGCTGAAAAAGGGGTGAAACAAATAAATAAGGTTACAAGTGGTGAAAGAGGAATATTGGTAACTACATGTTGTATCATCAGTGCTGCTGGTAGGTTTTTAACATAACACGTTAATTTAATGTAATACCTACTAATTTAAATATTTTCTTAGGGGTAGCCCTACCACCGGCTATGGTGTTTCCCAGAGTTAATTTCAAACTTCATATGTTAAATGGGGCTCCTACGGCAACTCTAGGGCTTGCAAACCCATCCGGTTGGATGAATAGCGAACTATTTGTGTCTGTTATGGAACAATAATATGTGCAACGATGTTAGTGAAGAAGGAGAGAGTAGTTTTCAAAATCCCGATCAATTATTTGGCTATCCAAAAGCATGTGCAAGAAAATCTCAAAAGAAAAGAAAAAGAGGTAGAAGTAAGATAATGACTGACACACCTGAAAAAAACGAAATAGAAGAAAAAGAACGGCAAAGTATTCGGAAAGCATCTCTTCAATTACAAAAAACGACTAAACGAAAGTTGCTTGAAAGCTCTTCGTCATCTGACATATCTTTCCAAGTAAAAAAAAAACTAAACGAAAGTTGCTTGAAAGCTCTTCATTATCATCTGACATATTGATTGCTTCTGATATATCAGATATTGAATCATGTGAAGAATTTGATTTCCAGCAATTTAAAGATGAACCTCAAGTTAACTGTTACGTTCTAGTAGAATTTCGGGACAAAAAGAAAATTTATTATGTGGCTAAAATTATTGATATAAAAATAAATGACTTGGAAGTATCTTATTTACGTCACAGTTCTAATAAAATTAACTCTTTTATTTATCCTTCTGTAGAAGACAAAGGATTTATCAAATTAAAAGACTTTAAGTGTGTTTTGCCTCCTGCTATAAACTTTGAAGGTACCAAACGACAACAGTCGTTTGTAAGTTTTGGTATAAAGTTTGATTTTCTTAATGTTCGTTAAAGTTGTTATCAATGCGTTCATAAATATTTTTCTTTCATATATTATAAATGTATTTTTATTTTTTGCTATTAAAAAAAATTATAACTGTATTTTATTTCATTACATCATGTTTCAAGGAAGCCATGGTACCCCAAACCATGGGGTACCATGGGACAAAAACATCTTTTTTTAAAACAAATATATCTCAAAAGGTTTATATAAAATGTTAGTTTTATATCAGCAGTATTTTTCGCAATTACCTCAAGGATAATGGCTTATCATAAATTACTTAAAATACTTTACGATAACGTCTATTTTTTATAAAAAGTAAAAAACGTCTCAACCTGGCCCACCCTCCCCTAAATATTAATCATCCCTAAAACTCTTTCTTCCACCAAACTAGTTTCATTAATTTTTCGGTTTCCTGTGATATTACTTTTTAAAAATTTTGTTTTAATTTTAATAAAAAAAGAATATACTAACCACATGTGGTGGCGGATTTAACGGAAATGTTACCGCATTTTTCAAATTTTTGCACATATTTTTGTATCGTGGTTGTAGATGGTATTGGGCGATTTATAAATTGTACGGCAAATAAATCTCGTACTCTCCGCAAAGATACGCCGTTGTAAAAAGTTTTCACCAGAAAAACTCTTTCTTCGTTATTGTAATTACTCATTTTAATCAAAATCGTTAAAGAAATAACTCGCTGATTTAAAAATTGACAGATGATAACAAAAATTAATGAAAACAAATGTCAGATTGACAGTCATGGCTACTTATCTTTGTAAGATTAATCCAATTTTAAAATATTAATTATAAACTAAATATTAAACATTTAAGCTTATTAATGGTCTCAAATGGTGCGTAATAATTTTATCTTTCTATTGTTACCATTAATTTTAATATAACTTCAATTGGGGAGCAGGAATCCGAAAAAAAGTTAAAACCAATGTTAATTCCCTATGTTCACGGCTGGTGGTTAACACCAGGTATATGTTTTATTGATCTGGAGAAAGCCTTCGACAGAATACAAAGGAAGGATGTGTGGAAAAGCTTAAAAACCAAAGGTATTGTGACGGACCGTTCTTTACATAGGCCGCACTATTGTGGAACAGTACTTATTACTCTTATATTTATTGTTGTTAATTATGGCTCGTGATCGTCTTTGTAATGTGGTTGGACCCTCAAACGTTGTTTTACGTAGTACACAGGTCTAGAGCAATTAGTACACAGTAAGAAACAAATAAAACACAACAATTTTAACAACAAACTCCTTTATTTTTCGACTGGCTGTACATTTCTCGGGGGTTGGAACTTAACTATCGGTGCGACCGTCTCAAGATTTTCGGTTCCCTGTTGCTGTCCCTTTTTTATTGTAGTTGCATCTTTGTCATTCTTTCCTATAAACACATATTTGTGCGAGTAGTTTGTTCTACTTATGATGTACAACTTTATCAACAAATCATTTGTTGATTGACGAAACCCAAATGCTGGCGTTGTAGGGCCCAAGTTATGACCGTAATATTTTAACGTTAATGTGTTTTTACTAAAGTTAAAATCCTCATAACTTGGCCCTTTTGAAGCGTTACGTGTTTTAGTAACTGATGCATCAGCATTTGTTGCAATGTTATTCATTTAAAAGTAAATGAAATAACATTGAAATAAAATAAAATAATTGATCACAGGCGGGATGTCACAGTATAGACGGGGGAACTATAGACACTAAAAATAATGTACGAAAAAACGCTAAACGTGGTAAGAACACATAACGAGGAATCATTAGAGTTTGAAACGAAAGATGGATTAAAACAAGGTTGCGTGCTTAGTCCATTACTATTTGCAATCGTAGTAGATGAGGCAATAAAGAAAGCAAAAAAGAAGTTCAGACCACTACAGTTGAGGTATTGGAGGATGGAAAAGGTTGAGCTGACGGAGTTGATATTCGCAGATGATATGGCGATGTTAGCAGACTCGGAGGCAAACCTACAATAAAATATAGATAGACTAAACGAAGAACTAAAGAAAATTAATATGAGGATAAATGTACAGAAAACAAAAAGCATGATAGTAACAGAGAAAGAAAAAACACACAACATTTCAATAGAAGGGCAGTATATAGAACAAGTAACACATTACAAATACTTGGGAACAATCATAGAAGAAAACGGAAGAAAAGACAAAGAGATAAACGACAGACTAGGAAAAGTGGGAAGAATATACAGGGTGTCCCAGCCAAGACGAATTATTCGATAGCTCTGTTATTAGTAATATTTAAAAAAAGTCCAATATAAAAGTTGTTTGTAATCATTTACTACATAACCTAAAATTATTATCAACTATACACAGTGTTTTGTTTTTGCGCTCTGATACCAAACATAGTTTTTTTTTATATGGAACACCCTGTATATTTTATAATTTTTGGATGTAAAATTAAATTCTCTTTCAAAAATATTATAGGTTATTCATGTCTAAATTGAACCGTTTTTGAGTTATTGACGTTTTTTTAAAAATTTTGACAAATGCAGACCTTTATAAAAATATTTATATTTATTAACATAACAACACCAGAGCAATTTACTCTCGCAATTTATTAGACAATAGTGTCATAGTGATTTTTGATTGGTTAAACTAGTAGCCTCTGAAAAATCAAAACAATTTGTATGAACTGTCAACCAAAACACTTAATCGGCACAATTTTCACTATTGCCACTAAAAATCCATATTTTTTAAGAACTGTAGATACACAGCATTCTGGTGTTATTTGCTGCGATTTATGCTGTTTATCTACAACTTTTAAAATAATATGGATTTTTAGTGGCATAATAGTTAAAATTGTGCCGATTAATTGTTCTGGTTGACAGTTCATACAAATTGTTTTGAATTTTCAAAGGCTACTACCGATATTTTAGGTAAAACACTAGCAAATAATCATAAGAAACGATATAACTCCAAAAATATTATATTTAGACATAAAACATGCTTAATAACTTTGAAAGATAATTAAATTTTCTACAAGAAAATGTAAAAATATATAGGGTGTTCTATTTAAAAAAAATTACTTACATGCGTTTAAAGTTTAACGAAATGGACCGAGTAAAACGAACACCCTGTATATTATTTTAAAAATGTAACTAGTCAACAATCACTATGACACTATTGTCTAATGAATTACCAGAGTAAATTGCTTTGGTGTTATTATGTTAATAACTATAAATATTTTTATAAAGGTCTGCATCTGTCAAAAGTTTCAAAAAAACGTCAATAACTCAAAAACGGTTTATTTTAGACATGAATAACTTATAATATTTTTGAAAGAGAATTTAATTTTACATCCAAAAATTACAAAATATACAGGGTATTCCATATAAAAAAACTATGTTTGTTATCAGAGCGCAAAAACAAAACACTGTGTATAGTTGATAATAATTTTAGGTTATGTAGTAAATGATTACAAACAACTTTTATATTGGACTTTTTTAAATATTATTACTAATAACAGAGCTATCGAATAATTCGTCTTGGCTGGGACACCCTGTATAATACCCTAAAAACGACCATCTTTAGTAAAAGAGAAATATCCAAAGAAACAAAAGTAGATGTAGTTAAAAAAGTAGTCACACCAACTTTATTATACGGAAGCGAATCATGGAGACTTACAAAAAGAAACTTAAGTAGAATAAATGCAGCCGAGATGAGGTTTTTAAGAGCAATCGAGGGAAAGACAAAACTAGACAAAATAAAAAAACTAGACAAAATAAAAAAACGAGACATACGGAGAAAAACTAAAAATAAAATCAACAGATATGGGAAAGACAATTAGGATGGTTAGGTCACATTAACAGAATGACAGATGAAAAATTAACAAGAAAAATGTACGAAGCAAGGACGCAGGGAAAAAATAAAAGGGGTCGACCAAGAAAAACTTGGAAAGAAGGAGTAAAGAAGGCAGCGCAAGAAAAAGGTATTGAATGGAAGGACGTAAAGGAGCTGTCTCAAAACAGAGCGGGATGGAAAAAAATAGTGAGCAAGAAAGAAAGTAAACAGAAAGTCTTACACCTAACGGTAGAAAGACTAATGATTAAATAAAAAAAATAAAAAATAAAAGTTTATTTATGTACAATTAAAACTAAAGCAAAAAAGGAGGTGTACCAGGCCTTAGTTACATCTGGTATATACCAATACAGTAGGTGCAAATAGCCAATTATTCGTACCTACTGTAGGTGTAAATAACCAATTAATCGTACCTACTGTAGGTGCAAATCGCCAATTATTCGTACCTACTGTAGGTGTAAATAACCAATTAATCGTACCTACTGTAGGTGCAAATAGCCAATTATTCGTACCTACTGTAGGTGCATATAGCCAATTATTCGTACCTACTGTAGGTGCAAATAGCCACAACCTTTTTTGGTTTTTTCATTGTAATTATTTTTGTATTTCTATTGAATAAAGATTATTTTTATTGTCTAAAAAGCTTTTTATGATTTTGCTTTGTATTTAGCAGGGTTAGTCAAGGAAATAAAAAAGAACATTAAGTTCTTCATCAATAATAGTTTAAAAAATTACAGAATTTAAGCGGGTGCTCCGAATGATGCGCTAAATGCATGAAATTGTTCTCTGTACCTCACTTGTTTGTTTGGCAATTTCCTAGCACACAGCTTTTACACGTATACAATTTACACGGTTTTCAAATAACACATAGCGTGGAGTTATACAGGGTTCTTGTTTTTCGAGGGCCACTATGGGGATCTTGTAAACGGTAAGAGTTACGACTTCGGTTAAATTAGGGCAAAGTTGTATATTCAAGTTCTTAATAATTCGATGCAAACAGAACTTATCTAGCTCTTTTAGTTTTTGAGATATAGGTAAAAAGTAAAAAAGTAGATTTTTCTTTTTTGCCCGTAACTTTTTCATTTGATGTCGAATTTAATTTCTGTAAAAACTTTTTCAGGGCAACTTTTTGCAAGGAATCAGAACCCCCAATTATATTTTCCGTACGATGTTTCGTTTTTTTAAAACCATCATCAGGTCAATTTTTTCTTATGTACGCTGTATCTGATTTTAACTTCAATTTGTAGAGCATTTTTTTCTGAATTCGACAATGTATAACACTTGAGACTTTTTTGAAACAATTGTTGTTAAAAATAGCAAAAACAAATATTTTATTTAAAACAAATCCTAATCGGCAATTATTTACCATGCCGATTAGGATTTGTTTTAAATAAAATATTTGTTTTTGCCATTTTTAACAATAATTGTTTCAAAAATGTGCCAAGTGTTATACACTGTCGAAAACAGAAAAAATGCTCCACAAATTGGCGTTAAAATCAGATATAGCATCCATAAGAAACAATTGACCTGATGATGGTTTAAAAAAAACGAAACGTCACGGAAAATTTAATTGGAGATTCTGATTCCTTGCAAAAAGTGGCCATAATAAAGTTTTTACAAAAATTAAATTTGACATCAAATGAAAAAGTTACGGGCAAAAAACAAAAATCCACTTTTTTACTTTTCCCCTTATATCTCAAAAACTAAAAGAGCTGGATAAGTTCTGTTTGCGTCGAATATTAAGCACCTGAATATACAACTTTGCCCTAATTTAACCGAAGTCGTAACTCTTACCGTTTACGAGATCCCCATAGTGGCCCTCGAAAAACGAGAATCCTGTATACAACTCACGCGGCGCCTGGGTCCCAACATGGTGTGAGTTGTATTTAACTCACTTGGCAGTCAACGTGCTAAAATATCTTAAAAAATTGCATTTATTATTATAGGTTCTATTTAATTGACAAGACGTTTTTAAATTTGACAATTAATTGTCATTACTAATATTTTCAATTTTAAATCTTATACAGGGTGATTGATTGAGACCGGGCATTAAAAATATATGAAGAATGAAAAAGGGTATGGATCTGAAATGTTGGTTATGACCATAATGGCATATGATCTGTTTATTGAAAATATTTTCAAGATGGCGACACTTCCGCAAATACCGGAAGTTGGCGTCTACTTTTTTATTTTCAACACAATGGTCTATTTTTTAGTGCATTTTTGGATTCAAAACGTTATTTTAGGGGGACTTTTATTAGCATTCCCTATACCTAAGTGCAGTCATTTTTTAGATTTTTGGACTTTTTTGAAAATTTTTTGATTTTCACCGTGATGCTTAATATTATCTAACATGGCCATTTTTAAAGAAAAAACGCTTAAATTTAGACCATACCTAGAAGAAACCTTGGACTACATCCTAGAATTTTTGCAATCGATGAATTACTTACAGGGTGTCCAAAATTTAATTTTCTTTTAATACAACTTCAGACCACTAAAACTCGTTTTTTTCAAATACAATGGCCAAACTTTTTTTTCATTTTCTAATGCAAAATTACATTCTGCATCAACCTGTATTAGCGTTTCCTATACCTATCTGCAACAGTTTTCGAGTTATTAAGAATTTTTGATAGAGTTAAGAGAAATTGCAACATTTTTAAATAGTAAGCCTTGGAAATGACAGCAAATGCCAATATTAATAACTGTAAACCACTTTTATTGCCTTTGTCTGAAGCATTCATGAAAATGTATAATCAAGAGTATTCAAACACGAATATTTTGAACTTATTTTATATTCATGAAGGATGTAACAAGATTATTGAAAGAACTTGCCGCGTGGTCATTGAGAGTTATCCTTATTTGACTGTAATGACCAGACAGAAATTTTAATGAATAGAATAAATTTTTTTTTTCAATTTAGAAGAGTGAAATCTGCTTGTATTCGACCTAAGCGTGTGACAAATGATGAACCTAACAAAGTTAACATCCTGAGATATTTTAATGACCATCCTCAGCGATCAATTCGATTGGTAGCGCAAGACTCGGGTTTAACATACTATGCTGTACAAGCTACAATAAAAATACACAACTATTCGTTCACACTTTCAATAATCTTCTGAATTTGTCCAAGAATTTAAAATAAATTCAAAATATCCGTGTTTGAATACTCTTGATAATCCATTTTCATGGATACTTCAGACAAACGCGATAAAAGTGGTTGACGGTTATTAAGTATTGGCATTTGTTGTCATTTCCAAGGCCTACTATTTAAAAATGTTGCAATTACTCTTAACTTTATCAAAAATTCTTAATAACTCGTAAATTGTTGCAGATAGGTATAGGAGAAACGCTAATACAGATTGACGCAGAATGTAATTTTGCATTAGAAAATGAAAAAAAAGTTTGGGCATTGTATTTGAAAAAAACGAGTTTTGGTGGTCTGAAGTTGTATTAAAAGAAAATTAAATTTTGGACACCCTGTAAGTAATGCATCGATTGCAAAATATCCAGGATGTAGTCCAAGGTTTCTTCTAGGCATGGTCTAAATTTAAGCGTTTTTTCTTCAAAAATGGCGGTGGTAGATAATATTAAGCATCACGATGAAAATCGAAAAATTTTCAAAAAAGTCCAAAAATCTCAAAAATGGCTGCACTTAGGTATAGGGAATGCTAATAAAAGTCCCTCTAAAATAACGTTTTGAATCCAAATACGCAATAAAAAATAGACCATTGTATTTGAAATAAGAAAGTAGACGTCAACTTCCGGTATTTCCGGAAGTGTCGCCATATTGAAAATATTTTCATTAAACAGATCAGATGCCATTATGGTCATAACCAAAATTTCAGATCCATACCCTTTTTCATTCTTCATATATTTTTAATGCCCGGTCTCAATCAATCACCCTGTATATTGTCGCGGCTTTATTTGAGCTCGGGCCAAAATGCCCAGGGGCGGCGCTGAATTATGGGGGCTAGGCTCTAACACACTCACTCGCTCAATGAAATGAGACACTCGCTTGGCATAAAATATATTTATTATATAAAAACATAAAAACACTAAACACTTTACATAAACTGACTCTAAATAATTAAATCAAACGCGGGGCGCAACTCTAAATATTAGAACCGAACGCAACTAAGAAACTTACTTCGCAACCGGAAAACCGCTAGAAGCTCGACCGTAAGTCTCGAGATCCGCGCCACGAATTTCCTCCAAGCCCCGAAAGGCGGGAATCGTTGGAAGAGGAGTCCAACTGACCCTCGGACCACGGCGTCCGACCAACGAATCTTTTCTGTCAGGTTTTCGCCAAAACCACCCCCACGTTGAAAACGCTTTCCCGCGCGACCGTTACAAACCTGGGCGGCACATTTCGCCCAAAGCGTCGGAAAGTCCAAATGACATCAGTAAAGTAATCTTCAACTACATCCTGAGCACGCCCTGCGCTCCTGGGGGTTTATTGTAGGCCCAATTACGCTCCAATGTGCTCGAACCGACAAGCACTCATCTTGCCGCATTTTGAAAGTAATATTAAAAAGTACAGATGTGACAATATTACGCAAAAACTGTGATGTGGCTGAGCCACCATGTGTCTTTATAAAACAACCTGCTGTTAATTTGTAAGTATTGTAATTTATTTGTTTTAATAAATGTTAGTTATAAATTGTTGGTTGTTTTAATATATTAATTGTAAAGGTATTTGTAAATTATTTTAGCCCTGAGTATGCTTATGAATATATAAGCGAAACGTTGGAAATAAACCGTGAAAAAATAAAGATACCGTCCAGTAATTCCAGATTTTTTTATTACTTCTCTATTGAAACACGAATCGACAAAAGATTTTCTACCCTTGTTTAATGTTGATCTCGAACCTGCAGATAATTATAAGGAGATTTACAATTTACGCTTCCTGAATAACCAAATCATAAAGGTAGAACCACCACACAAAAAACAGTCACTTGTGCAATGTACTAGATGTCAGCAATACAATCACACCAAAGCCTACTGTAGCCTGCGTAAAATGTGGTGGCACACATGATACAAAAATGTGCCAGCAAAATGTGCCTTGTGTAAAGGAAGTCATCCTGCCAACTATCGCGGTTGCAGAAATACAGCAAAAAACAAGACCAAGATCACAAATACAAAGTAAAATAGTTCAACAACAACCAGTACACATGGCATACACTTCAAATCAAAATCCTAATAGATCATATAGCCAAGTAGTCCAAGATTCAAATACCCCTCAACAAAATGAAAACACAACGCTTTCGAAATTCCTAGAAGAGTTCAAAATAATGTTTAGTCAACTCATTAACGGTTAACAAGTTGACTTAATGATTAACCAGAACAATATGGTGATCAACATGTTGACCACTGTTGTAAATAATGGCTCAATCACTACGTATAGCATTATAGAATGCTAATGGCATTCTGTCACGACTAAATGAGGTAGAAACAGTTTCTTAAGATAAAAAACATGTTTTTATAAAAACTTACATAATTCAAAGATTAGATTAGATACATAAAACATATTTTTGAAAAAGAATTCAATTTTGCACCTAAAAAATTAAAAAAAATACTGGATGTTCTATTTAAAAAACCAGTGACGTTTCGGTGTGCAAAAACAAAACAGTGTATAGTTGACAATAAGTTAAGGTTATTATGACCATAAACAACTTGTATTTAAAACTTTGTTTTTGTAAAGTTGTCATAAGATAAGATATTGATCCGTTGCGTTACTTTTTGTACATACTGTATAAAACATGGGGCAGTTGAGAAGGTGCAATAAGTGTGAGTAAATAAGTAGTGATATAAGAATAATATCCGTAGAAAAAAGTACTCATAGTATGTTAAAATAACATAAAAGCCGCCAAAGGTGAGTTATAAAAGAAAAAGACTTCTACGTTTGAACCTTTAATTGTAATGAAATTTACAGGAATAAAAATGAAAAAAAGAAATTGAATAAACTTAAAAAAATATTTTTTACAACGGGAAAACCTAAGGCGCTGAAAAAGTAAAAGTAGCGACGTTATTAAACGAAGGAGTAAAAATATACAATACTTTTAAGATAAATAGTGAAACATATGAAGATGTAGTTAAAGCGTTTGATAAATATTGTTTTTGAGAAATCACATTTAATACGAGAAATCAGTTGGGAGGAGAAACTGTTGATCACTTTATTACAGATATTAAAAAAATTGTCAGAAGCTGTGAATTTGGAGAGTGGAAGATTTTCTTATACCGGGTGTTAACCACCAGCCGTGAACATAGGGAATTAACATTGGTTTTAACTTTTTTTCAGATTCCTGCTCCCCAATTCAATTTATATTAAAATTATATAATTTTATCTTTCTATTGTTACCATTAATTTTAATATAAATTCAATTGGGGAGCAGGAATCCGAAAAAAAGTTAAAACCAATGTTAATTCCCTATGTTCACGGCTGGTGGTTAACACCCGGTATAAGACAGGCTAGTACTTGTTATTCGTGACAAGATGTTACAAGATACATTTTTAAATACACATGGTTTAACATTATAAATAGCGGCAACCTGTTATCGACCAGGGAAACCAGTAAATTACAGGCACAACAACTTCATAGTACAGAAGCGCATGGAGTTGTAGAAAAACAGAAGTTCAAAGAAACAAAGACGATAAAAAACAAAAAACAAGGAAATACAAAAAAAATTAAAAGAAATAATCGTCGTTATGAAGAAAAAAGCGAATGGACTTGTGGAAAGTGATTTAATAATTGTTGCTGATAAATGAAAAAGAACATGATGAAATCTTAGAGGCAGTAATGCAAAAAGTTTAATTAGTAGTTGTAAAATACAACATAAATTAAAAGAAGTAAAATACCTGGTACAAGAATTTTCTAAAGATGGTGTAAAACCAAGTAAAAGTCAAATGGAAGCTTCGCAGGAATAAAATATTAGCAAAAGTTCAGTGCACCGCATTTTGACGAAAGACTTGTCACTATATCCGTACAAGATTCAAGTTAATCAGCCAATCAACAACATTTTCTGCTAGACGTCGAGTTGGATTTGCAAACAAAATGTTGAAGATGAAGGAAAATGGAGAAATCAATTACGGAAAAATATGGTTTAGTAACGAGGCGCATTTCCAATTACAGGGCTATGTAAACAAGCAAAATTGGAGGATTTGGGGTAGTGAAAATCCACATTGTTCAATTGTAAAGCCACTAAATTCTAAAAGATTGACCGTTTAGGGCACCATTTTCACAGAAATGATAATTGGGCCGATTGTGATCTTTCAAAATATCACTGGAGTTTTTTTTTTATCACAACATTTTAAGTGACGAAGTAATGCCCTATCTCACAGGTATGAACAAAGTGAATAAATTTTGGTTCATGCAGGATGGAGCAAGACCCCCCATAGAATTCAAGAAGTATATTTAAATTATTATTGGAACAGTTCGGCAATTGAATAATTGGTCTGGATTCCGACAAATTTACAGGAAAAGGTGTTACATGGCCTCCATACTCATCAGATCTCAACCCATGTGACTTCTTATTTGGAGATTTATAAAAGATGGACCTCAGTTACAACTTTAGAAGGGTTAAAGGATTAAATTAAAGGAAGAAGAAAAAAAATGTCATTTAAAATGTTGCGAAAATGCGTTAAAAGTTATGGAGATCGTCTCAAACATGTTATTGCAAGTGAAGGAAATCACTTTAAAAACTGATTTTTATAATAAAAATAAGATATTCAACAATGAATAAAAATTTTGAAAATTGATAATTTACTTGATCGATAATGACAGTTACAAACGTCAAAAGCAAAACAAAACACTAAAATCATGGAGGATGGGATCGTTTCACAATTACAAACTTTTTGGAAAAAAAAAATATTTTGATGTAACTTTTGATCTATTGATTTTAGAAAAGTGTCGTTGAAAAAAATGTTTTAAACTAAATAATCTTTAAAATGAGCTCTTTTTAACCGAAAATTTTGACTTTCGTATTAAAACTTTTTGACGTCATAACTATACAGGGTGAGTCACGACGGACGCCACGGAGTTTTATGGCCAAACGGCATATATTCTGTCGAAGTTAAATTATTTATGTAAGTCAATAAGGGCTACAATTTAAAAATATTTTCAAACAAACAGGGTGCTCCAAAAAAGACTGGCATATCAAAGTTATACTTTTTCTTATGGAACACCCTCTATATTTTTACATTTTTGGATTCCTGTTTTAATGCATGGGTCTAAAGTCAACCGTTTTCGTGAAAATTGCATTTTCATGTAAATACAGTAATTTCAAAAATTTTCAACATTTAAAAACTTTGAATTGCTTGGAGATAAGATTGACAATAGATTATTTAACACTTTGTATCAAATTAGCGCTGTCTACCTTCATAGCCTACTCAAAAATATTACGTTGCCTTAAAAATTAACAATAAAATCGCGATATCTCGGAAAATATCAATTTTAGGTGAAAGACAGCCTCTATGTTTTCGAAAGAGAATTAAATTTTCTATAAGACTGCGTATAAAATTATAGGGTGTTGTATTTAAAAAAATGAGTTATCGATGTTTAAAGTTTTACCAGTTTGACCAAGCGTAAAAAACGCCCTGTATAATATTTTAAAATGTAGAGTTCTGTGAGACTTTTAGGAGATTACCCACGTATTAAGGCTCCCCCAGACAGAGGCGATACGTCGCGCGGTACGATTCGGGACGATATCTAATAACATTGCGGTATATGGAAGCGCCCACACCAAGCTCGGTATACCGATGAGCGCACTCGGTATATCGCTTTGGTAGTTCGGGATACAACTGTCAACTGTCAAAGGATATACCAAGAAAAAATTTTCTATGTTTAAAAATAATTTAGGACTATTTTCATATTGTTTACATGTAGATAAATAATTAATTATACCTTTTCTTAACAGAGAATAGTCGTGCGTAAGAATATTTTTATTTATGTTTGATTGTTAGGTTAGAATACATGAAATACTATCACTTGCATATGTTTCCGAACTTCCCGAGTATCGCACTAGTGTGGGCACTCATTGCGGTAAGCAGCGATAATAAAACCGAGTCATGTACCGACTGTATCGTACCGCGCGACGTATCGCCTCTGTCTGGGGGAGCCTTTATGGGGCCATCGGCCAACTAAGTTAGTTGCGGTTGTGCAGTATGCCAATGTGATGCTGTGCAAAATATAAATTTTGTGGTATTTTGATCTTTGTTGGGGCCACGTGCTGTTGTGGTAAAAAGGCTGTGAGCAGCCCTTGGATTTAAGTTTCGCTTGTGTAAACTGAGTGTTTATCACCGCGGCGAGTAGCTGAGTTTTTGTTCTTGTGGCCGCCGGGAATCATCGCCGTCAAGGCCCTGTCACGCCGCCTTCGTCTTCGCCGTGGGCTAGGCTCTGCTCCCGTAGAGACGGTTCGTCGTATTTTGTCGACGTAGGTTCGTTTGCCATCTTCACACGGAAGAGCAGGTTTTAGACAGTGCCAATTTCTTTATATTTTTGTGCTATTGCAACCGAGAGGACCTTGGTGGAGATCGTCTTTCTTATAATTATTATTTGCCACTGTTGAATGCTGCGTTGCTAACGGCTACCGGTTGTTAATCATTATTTTTAAATGACGGTAGATTTTCATGTGGTATATTTAAATGTAAAATTTAACTGCGACTTGGAGAAAACTTTAATTTTGTGAATTGTAGTTGATCAGCTGTTATTCTGACATTGTAAATATCACGGTATCTCATATGCCGGCTGTTTGAGTAAACGATTAAATTTGTTTATTGTTGAGTAGTACGGGTTGCAGGCTGTTGGCTGTTTACCACCTAAAATTAATATTTTTCGAGATTTCGCGATTTTATTGTTAATTATTAGGACAAAGTATTATTTTCAAGTAGGCTATGAAGGTCGACAGCCTGTTATTTGAAACAATTGAAAGACAAAAATAAGAAACATATAATTTTATCTTTTGCCTACACATTTTTGAATTTTTTTTGTAATAAAGTTGTAGATTTTCTATTCTTACTTAAACAGAGGTTTCTTATCAGGGCTACAATATTTTTCATATAATTGAGTTCGATTGTAAGTCCTAAAAACCGATTGATAATGTATTATTAGGTACGCGAAAAAGACGCTGATAAATACGAGAAGGAGTGAGACGAGGAGGAAGCTTAAGCCAATTACTATGTATTACCTTCATGGATGAACTAAGTAGAGAAGCAAAACAAAAGACAAAACCCTACTATACTAGGGATTGTAAATTTACCGACTTTTTGAATTACCGGTAGTTCGGTAAAACTGTCAATCAAAACCGGTTTACCGGTAATTTACCGGTAAATCATATTATTATATATATTTATATTATATTGTTTCTTTTTAGATTTTTTGCGGTTACTAACATTTTTAATGTAGTTTTCGGAGTTTATCCACGTCTCCCCTATAGTGAGAGCTTGCCGAAACGTCGAGCCAATATAAATATTACCCGGATAAACTCCGAAAACCATATTAAAAATAAATATATTTATATACCTTTATTTATTATGGAACTGATAGTTGAAGCCTAGACTATCCCAATTAGTTTCATACAATATACAGGGTGATTGATTGAGACCGGGCATTAAAAATATACGAAGAATGAAAAAGGGTTTGGATCTGAAATTTTGGTTATGACCATAATGGCATCTGAACTGTTTAATGAAAATATTTTCAATATGGCGACACTTCCGGAAATACCGGAAGTTGACGTCTACTTTCTTATTTCAAATACAATGGTCTATTTTTTATTGCGTATTTGGATTCAAAACGTTATTTTAGAGGGACTTTTATTAGCATTCCCTATACCTAAGTGCAGCCATTTTTTAGATTTTTGGACTTTTTTGAAAATTTTTCGATTTTCATTGTGATGCTTAATATTATCTACCGCCGCCATTTTTGAAGATAAAACCCTTAAATTTAAACCATGCCTAGAAGAAACCTTGGACTACATCCTGGAATTTTTGCAATCGATGCATTACTTACAGGATGTCCAAAATTTAATTTTCTTTTAATACAACTTCAGACCACCAAAACTCGTTTTTTTCAAATACAATGCCCAAACTTTTTTTTCATTTTCTAATGCAAAATTACATTCTGTATCAATCTGTATTAGCGTTTTCTACACCTATCTGCAACAATTTTCGAGTTATTAAGAATTTTTGATAAAGTTAAGAGAAATTGCAACATTTTTAAATAGTAGGCCTTGGAAATGACAACAAATGCCAATACTTAATAACCGTCAACCACTTTTATTGCGTTTGTCTGAAGTATCCATGAAAATGGACTATC
This sequence comes from Elmis aenea, assembly GCA_947652605.1. NCBI lineage: Eukaryota > Metazoa > Arthropoda > Insecta > Coleoptera > Elmidae > Elmis > Elmis aenea. The sequence continues at coordinate 27,599,763 of OX393578.1, read as the reverse complement.
AAGAGTATTCAAACACGGATATTTTGAATTTATTTTACATTCTTGGACAAATTCAGAAGATTATTGAAAGTGCGAACGAATAGTGTATTTTTAATGTAGCTTGTACAGCATAGTATGTTAAACCCGAGTCTTGCGCTACCAATCAAATTGATCGCTGAGGATGGTCATTAAAATATCTCAGGATGTTAACTTTGTTAGTTTCATCATTTGTCACACGCTTAGGTCGAATACAAGCAGATTCACTCTTCTAAATTGAAAAAAAATTGATTCTATTCATTAAAATTTCTGTCTGGTCATTACAGTCAAATAAGGATAACTCTCACTGAACACGCGCCAAGTTCTTTCAATAATCTTGTTACATTCTTCATGAATATAAAATAAGTTCAAAATACTCATGTTTTAATACTCTTGATTATACATTTTCATGGATGCTTCAGACAAACGCAATAAAAGTGGTTTGCAGTTATTAATATTGGCATTTGCTGTCATTTCCAAGGCTTACTATGTAAAAATGTTGCAATTTCTCTTAACTTTATCAAAAATTCTTAATAACTCGAAAACTGTTGCAGATAGGTATAGGAAACGCTAATACAGGTTGATGCAGAATGTAATTTTGCATTTGAAAATGAAAAAAAAGTTTGGGCATTGTATTTGAAAAAAACAAGTTTTAGTGGTCTGAAGTTGTATTAAAAGAAAATTAAATTTTGGACACCCTGTAAGTAATGCATCGATTGCAAAAATTCCAGAATGTACTCCAAGGTTTCTTCTAGGCATGGTCTAAATTTAAGCATTTTTTCTTTAAAAATGGCCATGTTAGATAATATTAAGCATCACGTTGAAAATCAAAAAATTTTCAAAAAAGTCCAAAAATCTAAAAAATGACTGCACTTAGGTATAGGGAATGCTAATAAAAGTCCCTCTAAAATAACGTTTTGAATCCAAATACGCAATAAAAAATAGACCATTGTATTTGAAATAAGAAAGTAGACGTCAACTTCCGGTATTTACGGAAGTGTCGCCATCTTAAAAATATTTTCATTAAAAAGATCAGATGCCATTATGGTCATACCCACAATTTCAGATCGACTCAAAATAATATTTTGAATGGCTCTTTCATAATTTCAAGGTCCAAATTTAACTCGAAAGTGAGATTATATTAAATATTTTTAAAGGGAAAAAATTGGTGAATCTAAAAGGATACAACCCGTTATAAAAAAAAATTTAATTAGAGGTTTGACCGTTGCCGAGCGGGCCTTAAAAGAATTACTTTGCCGTGACGATCGCATCATCTCACGAAATCATTCATAATTCGAAAACCACTGAACCGAATTCGAGTATCTTCACATATTCGAAGAGAGCAAGAAGGTTCGTTTTACTATTCACGAAAAATGCGCTTTAATAAATTTCGAAATGGCTCTGCAAAACGCGTACAACTTTTGTGCAATTTTGTCGAAAAAAATTCATTTTGAGGTGAAATTGCCTCTTTTCACGAAATCGTTCATTACTTGATAACCCGTGGGCCGATTTTAAGTATCTTTACATTTTTGAAGAGGGAAAAGATTGCTTTACGATTACCGATAAACTCTCAATTTGAAATGCCGAATTGGCTTCGCACCAAACAAAAAACTTGATAAAAACTTCGGGCAAAATTCATTCGTTGCCGCGTCAAATAGCAAATCCTGAGGAAATCGTCCATTGCTCGGTAAATAATTGTCCAATTTTGAATTTTAAAAAACCATCGTATAAAGAAAAAAACGACGTTTAATTTGATATGCAACACTTTATTCGGGTATTTTGCAGTTTATACAAATTTTTTATTTTTTGATTAAAAGACGCATATCTAGCATTTTCGAGGTCGCTGATTCCAAAAAAAGTGATTTATATCGCCCGGAAAGTATTTTTTACTTGTATTTTCACGTATGGAACTTAATTTTGACGATATAGCACTATTGTGTGCCAATAAGGAGAAACTTTACGAGCAATTAGTTATTTGGGGATTGGTTCCTGCCGTGGGTACTTATAAATGCAAAAAGTGTGGGGCTCCATTACAGTTGACGGAAAACTCGAGAGCGATTGATGGAAAAAGTTGGTATTGTAAGAATATGGTGTCGTTGCAGAAGCAAAAGCGGAAAGCTTGTGGTTACAATGTATCATATCGGTTTGGTACATTTTTTGCGAGATCACATTTGGAAATAAAACAGGTATTAGTTTCAAATATGTTTCGTTAGTGGTGGTTGTATTTCATGTTTTTTTTTGCAATTTAGATACTTGAATTTGTGTGCTTATGGGTCGAGAATGCTTCATTTCGTTTAACAAAAAGGATGATTCGGATAAGCAACCATACTTTCGTAGACTGGTCATCTTTTTGTCGTGAAGTGGTACTAAATGCGTTTATTGGAAAGAAAGAAAAATTGGGCGGCATTGGTGTTACTGTTGAAATTGACGAAAGTAAATTTGGAAAGCGGAAATATATCATCGTGGTCACCATGTGGAAGGTCAGTGGATATTTGGCGGGTACGAAAGAGGAACAGGACGAATTTTTATGGTTGCTGTTGAAGACAGGTATGTTATTAGGTTTTGCTTAGGCTTAGGCTTACGTTTTGACCTATGTAAGTATTTGTATCTTTTTAGAAGTCGTGATACTTTGCTGCCAATAATAAGGGATTGGATTTTGCCCGGAACAACGATCGTTTCGGATTTCTGGAAAGCTTATGATTGCTTGGCGATTGAAGGTTACGAGCACTTGAAAGTTAACCATAGTTTGCATTTCAAGGACCCAGTTTCTGGTGCTCATTCGAATTCTATCGAAAGCTCGTGGCGTTCAGCGAAGGCATCATTCTCGTCAAGTGGAAGGATTAAGGCGCATATCCCGGGAAATTTAGCACGATATATGTTCGAAAAACGATGTGATCAGTTAGGTTTAGATCGAGCTGTAGAATTTTTAACTTTGGCAGCTTCTTTGTATAATAACAAAGGTGATATTGAACCTGTTGATGAAGATTTTGATGTTGAAATTGATTTTGAATAAAAGATTTTGTTGAAAGATAGAGATTTGTACGAACTTTTATGGTTAACTTAGGTAGGTTAGGTCTAGGTTTAGGTTAGGTTTAGATCGAGCTGTAGAATTTTTAACTTTGGCAGCTTCTTTGTATAATAACAAAGGTGATATTGAACCTGTTGATGAAGATTTTGATGTTGAAATGGATTTTGAATAAAAGATTTTGTTGAAAGATAGAGATTTGTACGAACTTTTACGGTTAACTTCTACCTATATTTTTGTAAAAAATTCTATGATAGGTTGGTTTCCGGGCCATTAAAGTAAGTTTTTTGGAATCAGCGACCTCGAAAATGGTAGAAATATGTCATTTCATCGAAAAAGTAAAAATTTGTATAAACTGCAAAAATTCCCTTTATTCGAGCCATTCGATCGAGTCCACACGGAAAGGAAATCTAACACTTTTGTTCCCGCTCGAATTTACATGTATTTAGATAGGAAAAATGTGCAATATTTAAACGTTCGTAACTTTGTTATTATTTCTTAGACCATCAGCGAGCCCGATTCTTGCAGATTAAGAAACTGTTTGTCTTTTAGCTGTGGCCCCATGCGGGGGCCCGGCGCGATGTTAGGAACGAACTCACGCGACCGACTAAGTCACGTGTTAGCCAGCGACGTTCTGTACCTGGACATGCGGTGGGAAGGTTTTTACAATTTTTTAAAAATGAAAATCGCCAAAACCGTCCGACGGATTTAGCTAATTTTTTAATCGTAGATTCACATTACCTATGCGCCGCTCACGTTTAAATTTCAAGTCAATATCTCTAAAAACGGCTGAGCTACGAGCAAAAGCGGTTTTTAAATTTTTTTGAATATTTACTCTCCACAATTGCCGTGTACACGGACCTGAGAGTTCTCGCGAGAGCGCTCTCGGCGAGCGCTATCGAGAGTAAATACGGCTGTATCAACTATCACGTGGACAACCCCCTGAGAGTTACTCTCGATAGTAACTCTCACGTGAAAGGGCACCTTAAGATAACAACAACATAGTCGGAATCTGTCGGAATCAGCAGTAATGTAGTATATTGCTGTTTATCTTATGTTCAAAAATTTTTGATATTTATCTCAAGAACAAATTAAAAAACCTTGGTAATGGTGCGTATGTTCCGATGAAATAATAAGACTATCCATTTTTAAAGAAAATTAGTGTTGATCGTGTAGAATGTTCTCAGTGCAGATCGCAGTTTTCTGTGAACCATGGTGGACGTTCTGATGTCAAAGAACATATACAAACTAAGAAGCATAAATCAGCGTTAGAAACTGCAAGTAGCTCTTTGATAATTACAATTGTTTTTAAGAACCGAGATGTAAAAATCTGATTATTGCTGCCAAAGAGGCAACGTTCGCGTATCATACAGCTATTCACGATTTAAGTTTCAAATTATCATATTGTACTAAATTAATATTTTTTTTAAGCCTAAATTCGTCGTTGCGAGAACTAAGTGTGAAGCGGTTATTATAAATGTAATCGCACCAATGTGTAAGGAAGAAATGCATGAAGAGTTAAAAAAATTAAATTTTGTATGTGTTACAATCGATGCTTCTAATAAAAAAGATATGAAAATGGTACCTGTAATAGTGTGTTATTTTCTACCGCAAGAAGGTGTAAAAGTTAAAATGCTGAATTGTAAGTCCGTTCCAGGAGAAACATAAGAAATATTAACAAAGCACCTTTTTTGTATCATCACCGAACATAAACTAACAAAGAAAGTAGTAGCACTGTGTGCTGATAACTGTAATACTAATCTCGGAGCAGCAAACCAGACGCGGCCGAAAAAGTTACACTTTTTGGCCTTGATACATAAATAACTATTTTGATAATCCGTGTGGTGAAGTTCATTTAAGGTTTGTGTCTGGTCAACTCGTTTTATTCAACAAAACAATATTAAAAATAGAAAAAACTAATAGTGTAACCGAAGTGATGACAGAAGTAAAAAACTTAAAGACACTTCTACAACAAAGAAAAGAGAACAGTTTTGTTCTACAGGGAGCCAAATCATTATTACAAAAATTAGAAGACAACTGTGAAATTAACTTAAAAACTGTTATTGACGATTTTTTTTTTATGACAAATGTATATTATATTTAATACAGTGGGAATAAAGTTATTCCAAAGCGGAGTTGTATGCATGGATAAATAGCGAATTTACTTGGGGCGACATTGAATTCGCAATATGGTGAGGCAGTAATAGACATTGATAATCTTTTTGATGAGGTAACATTCGCGAAGAAATTTATGAGTGAATGTGGTACGAAGAAACGCTGGCAAGAGAAAGGAAGTTCCTGCGAAGAAAAATGGGTTAAACGTTTTAATAATTTTGCCGAAAAAAATATTTCACTTGTTAATCTAATAAAAATTATTGAATTTATATTTGTTTGACCGGAACATCAGCGCCTGTCGAACGATGGTCTCTTGATCGTGGTTGTATGTTAGAGAGTACTGTTCAAGCGTTGTTGTTTTGCAAAATGAGTATTGAAAACATATCCCGAGTTTTATAAAGAAAGTTAAATGCAATTAGTCTTTTCTAAAAAAAAGTATTGTACACTGAAAAATATGAATGGTGTTCTAAAAACGTTTAATTACAATTACAACACATCAATAAATTTTGTTTTTTAATATATTGTATTAATGCTTTCTTTGTTTTCTACAAACTTATAATTTTATTTGAATATTTTATTGTGTAGTAAGGAATATTTTCGTTTTATGTTTTACAAAAGAAATTTAATGAATTATGTTCCATACATTATCGTGAATTCCCATCCCGGAACAAAATTATTTTTTAGGTGCCAATTTCGCAAAACGGTCAAATTTTAAACACATTACTTTTTGTGTACCCCCTCTCCCGCCAGGTAGCCCACTGTGTTCCGGTTTGACTGCTGAAAAATATGGTAGGCCTAGGTATACAAGACGCAGCAAATCCCACAAATTTTTCCCAATATTCCCGAGCCATTTAGGTTAGCGCGTAATTTAAATGAGCGTGAACTAAAATCTGATAATCTGATTTTGAAAAAATTTATATTTGGATTATGAAAAACGTTACACAAAAGCAATAAAACAAACAAAAACATGTCTTTTGGTGTTCAAAATATCTTAAATAAAGGCGGCCATACACGTTGCGGTATACCTGTCAGGTTTGCCTGATTGCAGGTATACCGGAGCGTGTGTGTAACACAACTGCACAGGCAATAGGTGCGTTAGAGACGTACGCTCTTTTTACTTTATTTGCTCTTTTTTACTCCACAGCGTTCGGGACGCGACTTTGGAGGAAAAAAGATCGCGCCAAAGGGCGTTCGGGTCTGCATGAGTGGAGTAAATAAATCTACTCTAAGGCCCTCCGCACACGGGGCGATAGCTGGGCGATGAGACAGCGACGCGATATCTCTTCTCTTCCACTTCCTAGGTAAGTAAATGGCGACCCGCTAACGAGGCGATATGCTAGAGATTTATGCACGACGCGATTGCGACGTGACCGATACGCGACTCGGGCGACCTGCAAGGAAGTACGAATAGTCGCGTTGCACATATCGCGATGGAAACATTTAACATCAAATTCGTCGGTGAAGTGGAAAAATACCCCGAGTTATACGATTATACTCGTGCAGATTATTCAAGAAAGGACGTAGCTGCAAAAGCATGGAATGAAATAGCGAGGTCAGTCAATATGTCAGGTATGTAGCATCTTTTTTATTAAATAACATACAGTTGGTTGAACATAATGTTGCTCTTTCTTAAAAAATAATGAATAAAATCAAAAAATATAACCAAAAATAAAACAAAAGTTTATACGCAATAATTCCATTGCCAAGGAAGTGATTCCGGTAGAGTGACGAAATACTTGGCTAAATATTCTCTTATGGCTTTAGCTGTTGAATGATCATTCATTAAGCCCTCACGTGATGATGCAAAAGTATTGTTGTAATTCCTTATTATTGATTCGACATTTTCTTCAAATTGTGATGTATATTGATATCCTTCTCTTTTTCGGACGTAATTGTGAAGTACACAAACACTTTTTACGATACCAACGACCTTATTTATGTTACGGCAACGTATGGGAGTACTGAGCACTTGGAATTTTTCTGTCATCATTCCAAATGTACACTCGATTGTTTTTCTTCCTCTGCTTAATCTGTAATTAAAAATCCTCTTGATATTATCAAGAATCCGTTTAGAGTAAGGTCTCAATAAATTCCGGATTAATGGAAATGCTTCGTCTGCTACAAAATAATAAGGAAAAAGACAGTCATTTTCATCAAAGGGTAGTTTTGAAGGTGACGGAATATCAAGTTGCAAATTAATTAACCAATATTTCATTGCGGAAGCTCGAAATATGCCTCCGTCACTGTTTCTACCAGCATATCCAGTTTCTATCATCGTAAAAAGACCATCTGCATCACAGCATCCAAGTAATACTGTAGAGTGGTAGGATTTGTAATTGTAATTAGTCGAACCAGTATTCGGCAGCTTCTCAATGCGAATGTGTTTGCCATCGACAGCGCCTATACAGTTGGGTAGATTCCATAATGATTCAAAACGCTCTGCAATTCTTTTCCATTGGTCCCTATTCGGTTTTGGCAGATAAACTTCATTCAACTCATTCCATAAAATTTGTGTGGTTTCTGCAATAATCTGCCCGACAGTAGTCTCCCCTCGAGCAAAATAAAGTCCAAGCGAGACAAATGTGCATCCTGTAGCCAAATACCTGTGAAATAAAATACACTATTTGTATCGGGGATTCAAGGAAATAAATAAAATTACATTGCAAAACAATTGTAACGGGTGCAAATTTCAATATAGGACGGAACAAGTTTTTGCGATAAAATTTATTTTAAAACTTAAACTGGTTCATTGAATTGAAAAAATTTCGTTGAAGAAAAGCATGTTCCGTGTTTTTTAGTGCCGTATGTTTTAAGCAAATCTTTTTACGGAAAAAAATAAAATGCACTATTTAAGAAAAAAAAAAGCTTTTTCAGCAGAGCTTGGTTGCTGCTAACCTGTTCTTTACTACTATTATTACTAAGTTTGTATGTATGTATGTACGATTTTCATATTTTTATGTTACAGTAAATGATTGCAAGGATAAGTGGAAGAACTTAAGAACTGCGTTTGTAAGGCACCTGAGACCTGCCGCAAGTGGTTCAGGAACGAAAGCTAAAAAGCCCTACTATTTGTTTAAGGCGATGCATTTTACGCTACGTTTTATTAAGACAGTAGGTACACCAAGTGGAAATTTATCACCAATTCCTGATGAAGATTCTGAGGTCACTGACCAATTGACAAGCTTATCACCACAACTACCACTTTCGTCGCCTATTACTACGTCATTATTGCAGCTTGGGAACACAACCACTCCCCCTGCTTCTTCCGCATTACTTTCTCCTAACATACCTGAACATTCCATGACTCCTGAATCACAACGTCCACAAACAGAACCTACTTGTGCCAAAAAAATAACCCGAAAAAAAAAAGTGTTAATGCCGGTGACGCTGACATCGCGTTCGCAGAATATTTTGCTACCAAGAAGGCTAAACTAGCCACTACTCCTTCGGACACCAGGAAGGAATCAGTACAACAATTTTTGAATAGCCTTGTACCGGATCTTCTGTCAATGACAGATGTACAACTGAGGGCGTTTAAGCGGAAGTCTCTATTCATCATTGACGAAATTCTTGGGACTAACCCTTTAGAGATATTCTGCTCCCACACTACTTCTACATCGGTTGATCAATCTCCATCTGCTAGCTATTTATCAACATATTCAGTGGAGACCCCGTCGTCATTACCTACTGATAGTTCCAATTTGATGCCAGTTTCCACCCCAGGCCAACATCAGCAACACAGCCCGTTTTCTCCTAGTTCAAATCAGGATTATGATGTTTGCGACAATACCTCTTTTACAGAATTGTAAATTGTAAAATAAAAATAATAAAAATCTTACCTTAATGTGATTAATAGTCGTTCTTCTGCACCCACGCATTCTCTCATGTTTGTGTTTTGCTTATGAATGGCTGGAGAAGTAATTTCTATCAGTGCATTATAAGATTCTTTTGACATTCTATAGAACGCAACAAATTTTGCATCTGATGTTTCCTGCAATTCTCTGGCAGCTACAAACAGCCTGCAGTGCAGATTCCTTTGAATGTAAGGATGAACCCAATGCCTCCGCTGCTTCCTCCGTTGTAATCTCTTGTACCAATAAAACATTACAATGTCCTCATCTCTCGACATATTTAGTTATACACAACACAATAATTTTATAGTTGTTGATGCAACTTTAACCAACACAACAATGCACAATCTCACCACGATCGCATCGCAGTCTCGTCGTACAGTAATTGCGCCGTGTGCGGATGCTAGTCGCTAAGATCGTATAAATCGCATATATCGTTTGAATCTCAACACGATCGCGTCGCTGTCTCATCGCCCAGCTATCGCGCCGTGTGCGGAGGGCCTAATTCGCACCACCTCTGAAGCTGGGGCAAGCTGAGCTCGCGAAAGAAGACATGCGCATTACGGATTGTTTACGTTTAAATTCTTTGAAATTGCCAGGTACAGCGTAAGAATAAGATACAGTTAACATACAGGCGTCGTTTTTGTTACAGTAAAAGTTTTTTTGTGTTATATGAAAATGTTTGATAAAGAAAAATTTGCCGTCGTTTTGGACGAAGCAGGAAGGAACGATTGAAAACAATGTAATTTTACTAATCAACATAGAAGGTATAGTGTATTATTTTATTTTAAATAATTGCTAAAACTTTATTAATGTGGTTGTAGGACAATCACTGGAATATATTTCAGCTACTAACGACAGTCCTTCTCAACTGAATGTAGAAGTAAAGGAAAGCGTACCACCAACTGATAATAATGAAAAATTATGGTCACAAAACAATTTTGTTTTTGATCCAAGAGATGAAAGACAAATATTTGAAATTTAATACTAGATACAAAAAACCGTTTTGGCAAAAAGTGTCAACAAATTCAAAACCGAACTGAACAGGGACAATAATGATATACAGTGCCAAACTAAATGGAAAGGGCTTTTTAGAAAATACGACACAGTACTAGCATAGAACAAAACTTCAGGAAATCAACGACAAACGTGGGTATATTTCGAAGGCATTCATGAAGTGATGCACAATAAACCCAAAATTACACCACTTGCTACATGCAGTAATTTAACTGGTTTAATTAATAATAATCGCCAGGTTCATCATTTAAAACTGATGATAGTGATAATGAGTACAGCTCTTTTGTTAAAAAAAAGTGTCTTAAAGTGAGTAGTGCTGAAAAAGGCATTAAGACAAAATGGCTAGGTTCGACAAATTTAATGAATTATTTGAAAACATTATCGACAAGATGCCGTGATATTGTACATACTATTTTTTTGGCAGACCAAAGTTTTTATTTGTTAAACAAATTGTATCTACATACAGGGTGCGACAGGGAAACTCTTTTTTTAATGGGGCGTGGTAAAGCGAGGAGAGGTAGACGAGGGGCGGGGATGGTCTCAAAGGAGCGGTATTAGCGAAATTTATGCTTCCACCTTCCTAAGTCTTAAAATGCTTTGGACAAGAGAGCAGCGAGCGTTTGCCGTCGAAACTTACTTTTCACGAGGCAGTCGGTCGTCGCAGGGTGCGGCATGCAGTATGCGGGCTATCTCGTCGAATATTGTTCTTCAAGGCTTCCAGGGTTGTGGGACGGTTGTTGTAAACTATAGATATGAGATAGCCCCACAGGAAATAATCGCAGGGTGCTAAATCTGGCGAGCGTGCCGGCCACGGAATGGCACCTCTCATGGAAATCAGCCGCCCGGGGAAGGTTTGTCTCAAAACACCTATTGAAATTCGCGATGTGTGGGCTGTGGCCCCATCCTACTGAAACCATACTTCGCCTACATCTATATTTTCAAAAGCTAAACGATCTACAAGCGAAGGGCAGCTGCATGTTTGCAGGCGGAGCGCCTAGGAGATCGCAAAATTGACTCTCGAACTGCGTCGATGTTTTGGGATGTTCTTGCTCCTGATCTTCTTCTGGACACACTTCCAGTTCCCCTGAAGGTTTTTATCCACGATAAAATTGATAGCCGGGCGGGAACAGCACCTCGAGGGGGAATTTCGTAACGTAAACGAAATGCACACTGCACCGCGACGACCCAGTGGTCTCGTGAAAAGTAAGCTACGACGGCAAACGCGCGCTGCTCTCTTGATCAAAGTATTTTAAGACTTAGGAGGGTTGAGGCACAAATTTCCCTAATACCGCTCTCCTTTGAAAAAAGATAGTTTCCCTGCCGCACCCTGTATTTCGTTTTGGAATATTTTTTTCTCGAGTTATTGTGTTTTATAACTAAATATACCAGACGATTCAGTTTGACTGCGCACCCCTATAACTTTGTTGTTGTAAGATAAAACCCCAATAACGCTTATATTTTTGGAAATCGCAGGAAATTCGAGCTCAAATGTTTTTTCGTCGTAGAAAAAACAATTAGACGTCGTGTGAAAAAAAAAAATTCTGCAATTTACAATAATATAACGATCATTTAGGTTTTATTTTACAACAACAAAGTTATAGGGGCGCAACAGTCAAACTGAATCACCCGATATATTGTAGCGATAATTTTTTTTTATGGGATACCAAAGATTATTTGTTTTAAATACTGTAAATATTTAATTATTTATCTGTTAATCTCTTTTGTTAAATATTAACAATATTTTGGTTTTTGTAAAGGTTAATATAGGATACCAAAGTTTTTTTGTTGCATACTTGGACAATATAATACGTTTTTTATATGTTTTTATTAATTTAATAGGTTTTTTTTTGCAGTATAGCTAACACATAGACAGCCAAGCAAAAACCCACAAAAATACTTAAAAAATACTCCATACTTTTGAAAAAAAGTAAAAATGGCTAAGTCCATAATAGCATTGATAATGCTCCCCGTCCTTGTATACACCATTACACTATGCCCTAGTGTACATGTAAATAGAAGCACAGTCTCTATTACACCCCCTTCCCATTGTACCATAAAAACATACAATAAAAATATTACTGGTCGCTATAGTATAGTACCAGGTAGATTTTATGGATTAATACAATATACATGTGATGATTGTTCAGGTAATTTAATCAGCATGTTCCAAGGTTGTGATAATTGTGTGTTATGCTCACATGATGAATTTATCACAAAATGTCAATCAACCTGGTTTACAGGTTTGATAGGTTTTATTATGGGAATAGTGATCCTAACTATAATATTTTTTGTTATTATCATTACTATCAAACTTCAAAGGAGAACTAGGTGTTTGACTAAATGTTTTGATTACTTTAAAACAAAGAAAATGATTATAAAGGAGAAAAAAATTGCAAAAATGAAATATAGGCATGTTTTATTTAATAAAGAAATTTCTGATGAAAATACAGAAATAATGCATAATGCCTTTAAAAATACCAGTGATGAGTTGAAAGAAATGGCAGATGAAGAAATAGAACCAAAAAATGAGAGATACAAAGCCTTGAATAACTATATTAATAGTAGGAAGTTGGTTCCCCATTCCTTCAATGACAGTGTTGAACAGACACCAGAAGAAGACAAAGAAGAAGAAGATATGTTTAAATCAAATCCAGACCATAGATCTGATGGAAAATTTTGGTATTCACCAAGTGTATCTTATCCAAAGAATAAACGTCATATATTGCCTTCTTTAGCCCCAACAATTTTACTTGCCATATTGTTTATTGGCCCTTTATCAGCTTGTGACACCACTAGATATATAAGATCAGACATGAAAGTTTGTCGGGATTTAACATGCAAAGATATAGAGCATGGCTTATTCACATTATCTCCAGGTAATAAATTATGTTTATTTGACATTCATGGATCAATGACTTCATTCAAATTATTAGAAATTATGCAAAGGAATATATATAAACCTATATATTATACTGCTAAAACAAATGTTAAAATAGAACATCATGTCAACTGTCAGCATGCTGGACATTGCAATCATAATGGATGCAAACCTAATTATGGGTTAAAAAATATAAGAGATAAAGTTAGAGAAGAAATCAATGATGTTTATAGAAAGTTTGGATTACCAAATCAAGATCATTTAACAAATGATTCTTGTATAGATACTGATATCACATCTGAAACATGCACCCATGGAACACAATGTGCCTTTATAACATGTGGTATTATTCCTGATGGTGAGATATGGGAAGTATTTGAGAACTACTATGAATCATGGTATGCTTTGTTAGAGATAAAAAAACCTTCTGGTTTGGATAAGATAATGAAACTATCACCTGAAAATCCAATAATAGAAGAACCTTACCAAATAACTCTTTCTGGAAGTAATTTGCCTAAATATATAAGAAGGAGTCATGTTATTAAATCTCCAACCAATAATTACAAGTATGTGTTTGCCAGTCAACAAAATCATCCTGTGATTGGACAGTTTGGAGAATTTCAGATATCTCTAGATAACAAAATGGCAACATATCCTATGAACACATTAAAAATGGCTCATGTTGGAGGTGAGTCAACTTGTGGAATTTCACAAGACCCAATAAATAGAGCAAACTGGTTAGCAATGGAAAATGCAACAGCCCATGTCATACCAAAATCTTTAAATAATATAGAAACTATAACTAAATTATTTGGAAGTTTAAGTTTTATTATATCTGGAGATGCAACCGATTATATTAAATCATTCACACCTGAGTGTGCATTCAGCATAATAGAATCTTTTGGTTGCTCTGGCTGTGTAGATGGAGCTTAACGAGAGATTAAATCAAACATTAGTGAATCGTCTCCGATGTAAAATAAACGATGATGGTAGTAATAGAGCCTGGTCAGTTCTCGCTCAGGAAAGTGTCAACGAGTATAATGATACCATCCATAGTACTACGCAGTATGCACCATCATATTTACTGTTTGGTGCGAAAACTATAATATCACCTCTTCAGGAAGACCAACCCCTTGAAGAAGACCGCAAAATAGCTTTACTTAATTCTATGAAGAGTTTCCAAATCAACAAGAACCGTGTCGATAAGAAGCGTCGTCAACATACTTTCAATGTTGGTGATTTAGTCTACATAGAAAATGGAAACAAATTAAATCGTAATAAGTTAGATCCAGTTCGAGTGGGACCTTTTCCAATCGTCAGACAAATTTCACCGTCATTTTATGAAGTGGCTTGTGGAAAGAAAAAGCAGGGTTTCCAATTTCTTCCATTCAAATAAATTGCTTCCTTTTCCCTCGCGATAAGCGTCTTCTAGGGGGGAGGTGTAAAGGTTGCTATAGTGCTACCTTTCGTATGACACAACCTATGTAATCTAGAAGTGTTGTGTCACCTTATTTTTTTATTTACACTGTGTGTTTTGTGTATCTATAGTTATGTGTTATTTTGACTTACTTCTGAAAGGACGTGTAATTTAATTCTTTTATAGGTAATATCTATATTTACCTATTATCTATTTGTGTTAATGATGTTTTACCTTTTATAGAATAAAATCAGTTAAACCATCTTACATATATTTTACTGTTGTTTATGTTATGGAAGATGAACGTTTTTATGTTAAATATTTATTGCATACATTAAGTTTTTTAAATATGTCTTTATTTATTTAATGGATTTTTTAAGATACTGTTTCACTATTGTTTATTTTATGGATAAACACAGCTTTTTCGTTTAATTTTTATTGCATATATCAAGTTTCTTAAATATGTCTTTATTTATTTAGTGGATTTTTTAAAATAAATGTTTCACTATTGTTTATTTTATTGAAGGCCACAGCTTTTTGGTTCAATATTTATTGCATACATTAAGTTTTTTGTATACGTTTTTATTTATTTAAATATATTTTGGCTTGATCATTATTTTTGTTTAATAAAACTTTTTAACAAACTTATTTTTTCATTTGTTTAAGGGACCTTATATTGTGAAAACCGTTTTAAGTAATGATAGATATGTAGTGTGTGACCTTGAAGGCCACCAAATAACCCAACTACCATTTGAAGGTATCTGTTCACCTGGAAATATAAGATTGTATTCCAAATCACATGGTGAAAACAATATTGACTTAGATTTAAATGATGAACTGTCTGATTAGGTTAGTTGTTAATTTGTGTTTATTGTTCTTTAAGATTGTTTATTTTGTAGTTTTAAGTTGTTGCATCCTGTAACTTTAGTTTTAAGAAATTGCATTGATCGAGACGATCAAGTGTCAGGACAGCCGAGCTGTAGCATTATTTTTAAAATTATAATTGGCGCGTCGTTATCTGTATTAGATGAATATATGTTTTTCTGAGTGTAACGGTTTAAAAGCCGTTTACAGCCTTGGCAACTCAGCAGTTGTATTTAAAGTATGAATTAAACGTGGCAACGCCGCAAAGTGAAATTTTCTCAGCTTAGCGTGGTTAAAATTGGCACTTCCGGTGAGGCTGTGGTAACGGAATGGCACAGTGGGTGAAGTCTGATTATTGCACGTGGTGCTAACTAACAATAATTAGTTTATTTAAGGATTAGTTTACTTTGTTATAAGAGTGAGGCTTCCGGTGAGGCTGTGGTAACGGAAGACACAGTGAGTGAAGTCAGATTAGTGCACGTGATGCGGCGACATTCAGATTGTAAAAAGTGCTGAAGTGACAACTATCACCAGTAAACCAGTATTGAAATCTATTACGTTAAGTATATCTGGAATCAGGGAAATCGAGTGGTAGCACGAATATCCACTAGTGATAACGGCAATAGCTAAATCTTCGTAGTTAGCCGAACCTTATGGGAAATCGGCAGTTGGTGTATGTACGGTTGCCGGACTATCTGGCGTTCAGAAGTGTTTCTAATCAGTGCATCGCGTGTAAATACGCAGTTCACCGAGCAAAGTGAGCGGAGAAGTACCTATTAAGTGAACCGCGATGACACCACATATCTGTGGGCCTCAGGCCGAGTATCAGCGACGATCAGCAATCTATCAGCATCCGATCAGCAGTCTACAGCATCATACAGCAATCATCACGCCCTCTTT
The DNA here is from genome assembly GCA_947652605.1 of Elmis aenea. Taxonomy (NCBI): domain Eukaryota; kingdom Metazoa; phylum Arthropoda; class Insecta; order Coleoptera; family Elmidae; genus Elmis; species Elmis aenea. The sequence continues at coordinate 27,583,681 of OX393578.1, read as the reverse complement.
CAGCGGGCAAAACATGTGCACCAACGGTTAAGAAGGTCAGATATTGCGTTTAAATATTTAAGGTGTCAACTATGTTTTTGATTGCTTAGTCATAGGGTATTCGATAAGAATTAGAAATATTACGTTCTAGTTAAGTTTTCTTTTTTTCTCTTTGGTAATGCTTGTACTAGTTTTTTTGTTATTAAATGTCAATTTATCCTCATGTGATTTCTTTGTTTAATTATTTGTTAGGAAAAAAAATATATTAATCAAATAATTTGGCGCCCTTATAAATTTTCTTTTTTTTTCTCTTTATTTTATCTTTATTTTGTTGGAAGCTAATATTTTTAAGACCCACGGCCCTTGCCTCCGACATAGGGCAAAGGGCAAGGCTGAGAAAGATACATGCGGTTATGCTGTTTTCTTTGCTTTGCCGCCTGTATTCCGGGAATTAAAATAAGAAGGGCCCTTATACGAGGGCGTATTGAAAAGTAAGGTCTCCAACGATGCCATTTCCGAACGCGAGTTGCTAGGCGAAATTTGACAACAGCGCTGCATTCCTTGGTTCCTCCACCACAGTGTAGAACCATCCGCGAGACCTTGGGACGCTCAATCGCTGCGTAGCAGTCGTTTAGGATGCGGCTTCCGCCTAGCTCGCCCGCCAGGTGCGAACTGCGCCCAGTCATTCGATTTTTGAATGCAAAAAAGGTTTCTCCGATAGACATTCATCGCCAGTTAGTGGAAGTGTACGGGATAAGGGAAGGTCTTAATGAAGAGTGTGGCTACTTCTCATGAAGGGTTATTCTCCGGTTATTGCGCACCATATCGTCGATTCGAGCTGCCGTTGATTCCGGCAAACTCGGCCGCCCCGACCGCTGCTCATCGTGGACGTTTTCCCGGCCCTCAGAAAACTCCCGGCACCACTTCCGCACATTTTTTATGTCCATACAATTCGCACCGTATACTTCCACTAACTGGCGATGAATGTCTATCGGAGAAACCTTTTTTGCATTCAAAAATCGAATGACTGAGCGCAGTTTGCACCTGGCGGGCGAGCTAAGCGGGAGCCCCATCCTTAACGGCTGCTACGCAGCAACCTAGCGTTCCAAGGTCTCGCGGATGGTTCTACACTGTGGTGGGTGAACCAAGGAATGCAGCGCTGTTGTCAAATTTCGCCTAGCAACTCGCGTTCGGAAATGGCATCGTTGCAGACCTTACTTTTCAATACGCCCTCGTAGTAAACAAATAATAATTTTAAATCCTGCTGTCCCAAATTCACTAATTTGTGATAGATATATTATTAGGCTATATGATGTGATCGTCCCAAAAGAGATGCCGCATATGCAAAGTTGGTGCAGAAATTAAAAGAGAGCCTGACGCCGATAAGCACACAATGGTAAAAAAAATATAATTTGAGATGCAATGTTCGTAAAGAGAAGAAGAAATATGAAGCGTCGGTCTGGTCGGAAGCGTCTGCAGATGACATTTACAAACCAACATTGTGGTATTATGATATATTTAATTTTTTGGGCGATCAAGATACTCCCAAAGGATCGAGCTCAAACATAAATGATGAAGACAGTGGTTGTGAGGTAAGTAAACCAAATTTTGTATTTATTTTAATTACAGGTGTATCTTTTGCCAGACTTACTTCGTACACACTTACTTTTCAAAAAACTTATTGATGTCATTATACAACAGCATAGTAAATGTACAAAAATTATACATTTCTGTTTCCCTGCCGCACCCTGTATTTCGTTTTGGAATATTTTTTTCTCGAGTTATTGTGTTTTATAACTAAATATACCAGACGATTCAGTTTAACTGCGCACCCCTATAACTTTGTTGTTGTAAGATAAAACCCCAATAACGCTTATATTTTTGGAAATCGCAGGAAATTCGAGCTCAAATGTTTTTTCGTCGTAGAAAAAACAATTAGACGTCGTGTGAAAAAAAAAAATTCTGCAATTTACAATAATATAACGATCATTTAGGTTTTATTTTACAACAACAAAGTTATAGGGGCGCAACAGTCAAACTGAATCACCCGATATATTGTAGCGCTAATTTTTTTTTATGGGATACCAAAGATTATTTGTTTTAAATATTGTAAATATTAAATTATTTATCTGTTAATCTCTTTTGTTAAATATTAACAATATTTTGGTTTTTGTAAAGGTTAATATAGGATACCAAAGTTTTTTTGTTGCATACTTGGACAATATAATACGTTTTTTATATGTTTTTATTAATTTAATAGGTTTTTTTTTGCAGTATAGCTAACACATATACAGCCAAGCAAAAACCCACAAAAATACTTAAAAAATACTCCATACTTTTGAAAAAAAGTAAAAATGGCTAAGTCCATAATAGCATTGATAATGCTCCCCGTCCTTGTATACACCATTACACTATGCCCTAGTGTACATGTAAATAGAGGCACAGTCTCTATTACACCCCCTTCCCATTGTACCATAAAAACATACAATAAAAATATTACTGGTCGCTATAGTATAGTACCAGGTAGATTTTATGGATTAATACAATATACATGTGATGATTGTTCAGGTAATTTAATCAGCATGTTCCAAGGTTGTGATAATTGTGTGTTATGCTCACATGATGAATTTATCACAAAATGTCAATCAACCTGGTTTACAGGTTTGATAGGTTTTATTATGGGAATAGTGATCCTAACTATAATATTTTTTGTTATTATCATTACTATCAAACTTCAAAGGAGAACTAGGTGTTTGACTAAATGTTTTGATTACTTTAAAACAAAGAAAATGATTATAAAGGAGAAAAAAATTGCAAAAATGAAATATAGGCATGTTTTATTTAATAAAGAAATTTCTGATGAAAATACAGAAATAATGCATAATGCCTTTAAAAATACCAGTGATGAGTTGAAAGAAATGGCAGATGAAGAAATAGAACCAAAAAATGAGAGATACAAAGCCTTGAATAACTATATTAATAGTAGGAAGTTGGTTCCCCATTCCTTCAATGACAGTGTTGAACAGACACCAGAAGAAGACAAAGAAGAAGAAGATATGTTTAAATCAAATCCAGACCATAGATCTGATGGAAAATTTTGGTATTCACCAAGTGTATCTTATCCAAAGAATAAACGTCATATATTGCCTTCTTTAGCCCCAACAATTTTACTTGCCATATTGTTTATTGACCCTTTATCAGCTTGTGACACCACTAGATATATAAGATCAGACATGAAAGTTTGTCGGGATTTAACATGCAAAGATATAGAGCATGGCTTATTCACATTATCTCCAGGTAATGAATTATGTTTATTTGACATTCATGGATCAATGACTTCATTCAAATTATTAGAAATTATGCAAAGGAATATATATAAACCTATATATTATACTGCTAAAACAAATGTTAAAATAGAACATCATGTCAACTGTCAGCATGCTGGACATTGCAATCATAATGGATGCAAACCTAATTATGGGTTAAAAAATATAAGAGATAAAGTTAGAGAAGAAATCAATGATGTTTATAGAAAGTTTGGATTACCAAATCAAGATCATTTAACAAATGATTCTTGTATAGATACTGATATCACATCTGAAACATGCACCCATGGAACACAATGTGCCTTTATAACATGTGGTATTATTCCTGATGGTGAGATATGGGAAGTATTTGAGAACTACTATGAATCATGGTATGCTTTGTTAGAGATAAAAAAACCTTCTGGTTTGGATAAGATAATGAAACTATCACCTGAAAATCCAATAATAGAAGAACCTTACCAAATAACTCTTTCTGGAAGTAATTTGCCTAAATATATAAGAAGGAGTCATGTTATTAAATCTCCAACCAATAATTACAAGTATGTGTTTGCCAGTCAACAAAATCATCCTGTGATTGGACAGTTTGGAGAATTTCAGATATCTCTAGATAACAAAATGGCAACATATCCTATGAACACATTAAAAATGGCTCATGTTGGAGGTGAGTCAACTTGTGGAATTTCACAAGACCCAATAAATAGAGCAAACTGGTTAGCAATGGAAAATGCAACAGCCCATGTCATACCAAAATCTTTAAATAATATAGAAACTATAACTAAATTATTTGGAAGTTTAAGTTTTATTATATCTGGAGATGCAACCGATTATTTTAAATCATTCACACCTGAGTGTGCATTCAGCATAATAGAATCTTTTGGTTGCTCTGGCTGTGTAGATGGAGCTTAACGAGAGATTAAATCAAACATTAGTGAATCGTCTCCGATGTAAAATAAACGATGATGGTAGTAATAGAGCCTGGTCAGTTCTCGCTCAGGAAAGTGTCAACGAGTATAATGATACCATCCATAGTACTACGCAGTATGCACCATCATATTTACTGTTTGGTGCGAAAACTATAATATCACCTCTTCAGGAAGACCAACTCCTTGAAGAAGACCGCAAAATAGCTTTACTTAATTCTATGAAGAGTTTCCAAATCAACAAGAACCGTGTCGATAAGAAGCGTCGTCAACATACTTTCAATGTTGGTGATTTAGTCTACATAGAAAATGGAAACAAATTAAATCGTAATAAGTTAGATCCAGTTCGAGTGGGACCTTTTCCAATCGTCAGACAAATTTCACCGTCATTTTATGAAGTGGCTTGTGGAAAGAAAAAGCAGGTTTTCAATTTCTTCCATTCAAATAAATTGCTTCCTTTTCCCTCGCGATAAGCGTCTTCTAGGGGGGAGGTGTAAAGGTTGCTATAGTGCTACCTTTCGTATGACACAACCTATGTAATCTAGAAGTGTTGTGTCACCTTATTTTTTTATTTACACTGTGTGTTTTGTGTATCTATAGTTATGTGTTATTTTGACTTACTTCTGAAAGGACGTGTAATTTAATTCTTTTATAGGTAATATCTATATTTACCTATTATCTATTTGTGTTAATGATGTTTTACCTTTTATAGAATAAAATCAGTTAAACCATCTTACATATATTTTACTGTTGTTTATGTTATGGAAGATGAACGTTTTTATGTTAAATATTTATTGCATACATTAAGTTTTTTAAATATGTCTTTATTTATTTAATGGATTTTTTAAGATACTGTTTCACTATTGTTTATTTTATGGATAAACACAGCTTTTTCGTTTAATTTTTATTGCATATATCAAGTTTCTTAAATATGTCTTTATTTATTTAGTGGATTTTTTAAAATAAATGTTTCACTATTGTTTATTTTATTGAAGGCCACAGCTTTTTGGTTCAATATTTATTGCATACATTAAGTTTTTTGTATACGTTTTTATTTATTTAAATATATTTTGGCTTGATCATTATTTTTGTTTAATAAAACTTGTTAACAAACTTATTTTTTCATTTGTTTAAGGGACCTTATATTGTGAAAACCGTTTTAAGTAATGATAGATATGTAGTGTGTGACCTTGAAGGCCACCAAATAACCCAACTACCATTTGAAGGTATCTGTTCACCTGGAAATATAAGATTGTATTCCAAATCACATGGTGAAAACAATATTGACTTAGATTTAAATGATGAACTGTCTGATTAGGTTAGTTGTTAATTTGTGTTTATTGTTCTTTAAGATTGTTTATTTTGTAGTTTTAAGTTGTTGCATCCTGTAACTTTAGTTTTAAGAAATTGCATTGATCGAGACGATCAAGTGTCAGGACAGCCGAGCTGTAGCATTATTTTTAAAATTATAATTGGCGCGTCGTTATCTGTATTAGATGAATATATGTTTTTCTGAGTGTAACGGTTTAAAAGCCGTTTACAGCCTTGGCAACTCAGCAGTTGTATTTAAAGTATGAATTAAACGTGGCAACGCCGCAAAGTGAAATTTTCTCAGCTTAGCGTGGTTAAAATTGGCACTTCCGGTGAGGCTGTGGTAACGGAATGGCACAGTGGGTGAAGTCTGATTATTGCACGTGGTGCTAACTAACAATAATTAGTTTATTTAAGGATTAGTTTACTTTGTTATAAGAGTGAGGCTTCCGGTGAGGCTGTGGTAACGGAAGACACAGTGAGTGAAGTCAGATTAGTGCACGTGATGCGGCGACATTCAGATTGTAAAAAGTGCTGAAGTGACAACTATCACCAGTAAACCAGTATTGAAATCTATTACGTTAAGTATATCTGGAATCAGGGAAATCGAGTGGTAGCACGAATATCCACTAGTGATAACGGCAATAGCTAAATCTTCGTAGTTAGCCGAACCTTATGGGAAATCGGCAGTTGGTGTATGTACGGTTGCCGGACTATCTGGCGTTCAGAAGTGTTTCTAATCAGTGCATCGCGTGTAAATACGCAGTTCACCGAGCAAAGTGAGCGGAGAAGTACCTATTAAGTGAACCGCGATGACACCACATATCTGTGGGCCTCAGGCCGAGTATCAGCGACGATCAGCAATCTATCAGCATCCGATCAGCAGTCTACAGCATCATACAGCAATCATCACGCCCTCTTTCAGCGGGCAAAACATGTGCACCAACGGTTAAGAAGGTCAGATATTGCGTTTAAATATTTAAGGTGTCAACTATGTTTTTGATTGCTTAGTCATAGGGTATTCGATAAGAATTAGAAATATTACGTTCTAGTTAAGTTTTCTTTTTTTCTCTTTGGTAATGCTTGTACTAGTTTTTTTGTTATTAAATGTCAATTTATCCTCATGTGATTTCTTTGTTTAATTATTTGTTAGGAAAAAAAATATATTAATCAAATAATTTGGCGCCCTTATAAATTTTCTTTTTTTTTCTCTTTATTTTATCTTTATTTTGTTGGAAGCTAATATTTTTAAGACCCACGGCCCTTGCCTCCGACATAGGGCAAAGGGCAAGGCTGAGAAAGATACATGCGGTTATGCTGTTTTCTTTGCTTTGCCGCCTGTATTCCGGGAATTAAAATAAGAAGGGCCCTTATACGAGGGCGTATTGAAAAGTAAGGTCTCCAACGATGCCATTTCCGAACGCGAGTTGCTAGGCGAAATTTGACAACAGCGCTGCATTCCTTGGTTCCTCCACCACAGTGTAGAACCATCCGCGAGACCTTGGGACGCTCAATCGCTGCGTAGCAGTCGTTTAGGATGCGGCTTCCGCCTAGCTCGCCCGCCAGGTGCGAACTGCGCCCAGTCATTCGATTTTTGAATGCAAAAAAGGTTTCTCCGATAGACATTCATCGCCAGTTAGTGGAAGTGTACGGGATAAGGGAAGGTCTTAATGAAGAGTGTGGCTACTTCTCATGAAGGGTTATTCTCCGGTTATTGCGCACCATATCGTCGATTCGAGCTGCCGTTGATTCCGGCAAACTCGGCCGCCCCGACCGCTGCTCATCGTGGACGTTTTCCCGGCCCTCAGAAAACTCCCGGCACCACTTCCGCACATTTTTTATGTCCATACAATTCGCACCGTATACTTCCACTAACTGGCGATGAATGTCTATCGGAGAAACCTTTTTTGCATTCAAAAATCGAATGACTGAGCGCAGTTTGCACCTGGCGGGCGAGCTAAGCGGGAGCCCCATCCTTAACGGCTGCTACGCAGCAACCTAGCGTTCCAAGGTCTCGCGGATGGTTCTACACTGTGGTGGGTGAACCAAGGAATGCAGCGCTGTTGTCAAATTTCGCCTAGCAACTCGCGTTCGGAAATGGCATCGTTGCAGACCTTACTTTTCAATACGCCCTCGTAGTAAACAAATAATAATTTTAAATCCTGCTGTCCCAAATTCACTAATTTGTGATAGATATATTATTAGGCTATATGATGTGATCGTCCCAAAAGAGATGCCGCATATGCAAAGTTGGTGCAGAAATTAAAAGAGAGCCTGACGCCGATAAGCACACAATGGTAAAAAAAATATAATTTGAGATGCAATGTTCGTAAAGAGAAGAAGAAATATGAAGCGTCGGTCTGGTCGGAAGCGTCTGCAGATGACATTTACAAACCAACATTGTGGTATTATGATATATTTAATTTTTTGGGCGATCAAGATACTCCCAAAGGATCGAGCTCAAACATAAATGATGAAGACAGTGGTTGTGAGGTAAGTAAACCAAATTTTGTATTTATTTTAATTACAGGTGTATCTTTTGCCAGACTTACTTCGTACACACTTACTTTTCAAAGAACTTATTGATGTCATTATACAACAGCATAGTAAATGTACAAAAATTATACATTTCTGTTTCTAACAACAAAATTATCATGCCATAAAACCTTACCCTCATTTATAAAGTCGTTTTTGATTTCTTCTTTGACTGTCTTAGCGTCATTAACAACATTTCCCTGGTTTCGGCGTTCTAAATCTCCCATGTTAGAACGTGAAGTGTCGTAGCCGGGATAGACAACCGTCCTATTTTCAGTATCTTTCTGATACAAACATGTTGGTTGTGCATATGCATGGGGTACGTGTACAATTAAAAAATTATATAAAACACATGTGGCCATTACTACTTTCTGTATATTATGAGGTTCTAAATTGATTTGCGTACGGTATATACGAAATCGCGAAGATCATATCCCGAATGCATTGTCCACGATGCGTCTTGCTCTGGACAATCGATAGTTGAAAATCTCTTAATCACAATCAATACGGCTTTAACATATCTGTTTTCAAAGGAAACGCATCATCTACAACAAAAACGTAAGGTAGATTTTTTGAACTCCCTGTGACATTTTCAGCGTATGGAATTTTTAATTTTCTGCTTTGTAGTTTTTTGAACAGTTTTGTATTCCTTACACCTCCATCAGATATTCTGTCATTAGTACCAAAATCTACTAAAATGAATCGATATCTGGCATCTGCTATAGCTAGAAGTAATATGCTGTCGGTGTTTATAGTTACATATAATATTGTGAGCCACTGTCACCTTGGGAAACTACATGCTTTCCATCCATAGCGCCCAAGTAATGGGGAAAGTTCCATCGTTCCTCAAACAACTGTGCGATTTCTTTCCATTTCTTCACAGAATCAGGAAACTAAATAAATCAAAAAATTTGTTGTTTCAGGATAACGCAGGATAGCGCAAATGATGAAGAATCATTGTCAAAAGCAGGTTCACCACGTCATTCAAGATCGAATAAAAACAAAAGCGATCAATTAACGACTGACGTATTGGCTTCGGTGGGGGATCATTTTAAACGACCCGCCTTCCAGGACGATCGCTATGATCTCCTGGGAAAAACGATAGCTATCAAATTGAGAGGTTTCGACAAACGTCAATACCAGGGTACCCGAAGCGGGATACACCAGCGTATACCATAGATTTTTAGTTAGCCTCCCTAACACGGCAAGGCGCTGTTCTGAAAAATATTTATTTTAAAGTAGAAAACAATTTTATCGGTATACAACAAAATAATTTCAAATTTGATCAAGGTGCATTGTGTCAAGTGAAAATAAAATACTGTTGGAAGGTAAGCACAGAATGGTGAGTTACTTAATAATTTTTATTATCAATCTTTATCAGTCTAGAAATTATTTAACCCCCAGACTGTGCTCTACGAACTGAGTTCGGGCGTTCTTTTCGCGCTAATACCGAAGCTCTACGATTTAAATTTGGACGTAGCGCTTCCGCCAATTTATACACACCCTGTATATATATTGTTACGTCTGCTCGGTTCAACCAAATAAAACAACTATATATTCAGCACAAATGTCAACATCTTTTTATTTTTATCATCGTTATACATACTTGTTATTTTTCATTACCACCTTGATCATCCCAATATTATTATTTACACCCTTGATCGTCACATTATGTTATTTACACCCTTGATCGTCACATTATATTATTTACACCCTTGATCGTCACATTATGTTATTTACACCCTTGATCGTCACATTATGTTATTTACACCCTTGATCGTCACATTGCCATCCTGACCTCATCATATCTGTCCTCAGATATTCTCAACAAAACAAACAAATATCAACTTACACAGTCCTCTATCCGATAAAACTTCGCCAACCAATTAACATGCACTATTTTCATTTTTACCTTCGGCGCTTGTCTGATCCTATATACAATATCATTCACCCGATTCACAATCACACATGGACCTTCCCAATCGCACTGTAGCTTCCCCGAATACCCTCGCTTTCTCCGCGGACTGAAGAACCACACCAGTTCGCCAACTTCAAATCTCTTGACATTCGCCTTCAAATCGTACCTTAGTTTCATGCTATTTGACGATTTTAACAAATTTTCTCTTGCAACATTATGAACATACTCCATCTTATCTCGGAACTCGTCAACATATTCAACTATTGCTTTAGGTTGAGGGGTTGTGCCATATAACAAATCACAAGGTAATTTAATTTCATTACCAAATAATACTTTTGCTGGTGACATATTTATGCTTTCATGTTTAGCACTTCTATATGCTAATAACAGTAACGGTAGGTATATATTCGTCCCATAATTCTTGCTTGTTGAGTATAAATTTTGCTAAATATTCCTCCATGGTTCTATTAAATCTTTCAACCATTCCATCTGATTTCGGATTCAACGGTGTTGTTCTGGTTTTATGTATTTTTAAACATTCACAAATTCCCTGAAATAACTTTGATTCAAAATTCCTACCTTGATCACTATGTATTTCTAAAGGTAAACCATATCTTGAAATCCATGTAGATAATAAAATTTCTACAACTGTCGATGCTTCTTGGCGTATCTTATTAACTTTTACCATCATGCTCATAAACTGTAGTTTATGCACACTCCATGGCACCTTTCCACCATAATAGGGGATCTTAAAACCTCTTGCCTTTGATTTGTCACCCCTTTCTAAATTTATGGTTGTTCTCTCGATACTTTCAGTACTGATATTTTCACGGACTTCATTTATAGAATCTTTCGCTTTTAACTCTAGTACTTGCTGTTCCGAATTGTCAATTCTTCCCACAGTTTTACCTATATCTCCCTGTATAGCACTTATCCTTTCTTTAATCTCCCTATTATTTCTGTTCATAATTTTCTTCATTTCTTCCCTATTGAAATTTTATATTTCCTTCAGTTCTTCTTGTCTCTTCTTTTCCATTTATCCCATCTTCTGCATAATTACATCTATTATCATTGGTTGCTCCATTTCTGCAGACCTAGTCTTCGCCATTAATTACTTAATTACTAATTCTTCCCTCAGGATTCTTAATTTTAATCCACTAATTACTAATACTTCAGGATTCTTCCTTTTAATCCACTAATTACTGATACCTCAGGATTCTTTTTTTTAATCCACTAATTACTGATACCTCAGGATTCTTCCTTTTAATCCACTAATTACTAATACTTCAGGATTCTTCCTTTTAATGCACTAATTGCTGATACCTCAGGATTCTTCCTTTTAATCCACTAATTACTGATAACTCAGGATTCTTCCTTTTAATCAACTAATTACTGATACCTCAGGATTCTTCCTTTTAATCCACTAATTACTAATACTTCAGGATTCTTCCTTTTAATCCACTAATTACTGATACCTCAGGATTCTTTTTTTAATCCACTAATTACTGATACCTCAGGATTCTTCCTTTTAATCCACTAATTACTAATACTTCAGGATTCTTCCTTTTAATGCACTAATTGCTGATACCTCAGGATTCTTCCTTTTAATCCACTAATTACTGATAACTCAGGATTCTTCCTTTTAATCCACTAATTACTAATACTTCAGGATTCTTCCTTTTAATCCACTAATTACTGATACCTCAGGATTCTTCCTTTTAATCAACTAATTACGGATACCTCAGGATTCTTCCTTTTAATCCACTAATTACTGATACTTCAGGATTCTTCCTTTTAATCAACTAATTACGGATACCTCAGGACTCTTCCTTTTAATCCACTAATTACTGATACTTCAGGATTCTTCCCTTTAATCAACTAATTACGGATACCTCAGGATTCTTCCTTTTAATCCCGGACGAGCCCCAAAATGTTACGTCTGCTCGGTTCAACCAAATAAAACAACTATATATTCAGCACAAATGTCAACATCTTTTTATTTTTATCATCGTTATACATACTTGTTATTTTTCATTACCACCTTGATCATCCCAATATTATTATTTACACCCTTGATCGTCACATTATGTTATTTACACCCTTGATCGTCACATTATGTTATTTACACCCTTGATCGTCACAATATAGAGGTCTGCCAATGTATGTCAGATTGGCTTATGACGCTATAATGCACGCTATCGCTCCCCAAATCCCAATAAGTGTTATTCCTGATAATATCATAGTCAAACAGAGTCAGGCGAATGCAACTAGATCGGGTTTTTTAAGCGATGTCATAGCTACGCAGTATAACCCTAGTATGGCTGCAGATTTTGCAGCTATTATCTCCACACTTCTTGCGCCAGGTTACGTGCAATTACAGATTGATTGGGGGGATATCCCTTCTAAAGGAACTGAATTATTTGGATATATCGCTTTACTATGCAAAGCTTTATTTATGCACAGCACTAATGTATTAGACTCTATTACTGAGGAATCTGCTAGGAGAGTGGAAGAAAGGATAGTGACTTTGGGAATCAGAAACAAATTGTTGCAACGTATTGATGTCGTAGATAGAAATCTATATCCATTAAATAATGTCGAATAAACTGCCAGTCAATTCTTTAATGGGTTTACGAACTAATAAGACCGGGCGTGGATGGATGAATTCGAATAGAGAAATTCGCGCTGATGATGGATATGACAATATATATTTAACTCAAATTGAAAGAAGACCAATATATGCTATCGACTGCTCTAACATGGATGAGTATGAAGAGAAAGAGAATGAGATGAAGGCCATGTGGGCGATTTATACACCTATAGAAAGTTTTGTTTTAGCATGGTCTAAAACAAACAACACTTTATCGGAAGCCTTTATTATGTACCTTGACAATATTTTAAAGATTATTGTTCGTATGAATGAGTATTTGCGTAGGAATTTTGTTACTGGATTGAGATTACCATTAGACATTTTAATGGGTCTTAGAGACGATGGAAAACTTAGACAGTGCTTACGCATACCTATAAAGTCAAAGAGTATTTTAGCGTTTTGCAAATCAATAGGGCATGGAACGCCTTATGTTCGGAAAATAAGCGTGATTCAACAGTTGAAAGTGGAGAGTAAAGTTGTTACATCTCACATATATGCGAGCGAAATATAATCTGATTAGAAGAGAAATCATATTTTACGGCATTAACCTCGAATATGGAAGACAAAAAATTTGGAGTATGTGTTTGAAAAGTATAGAGGGTGATCCTTCTCCTCTTTCTGCACATCTAATAAATTTAAGAGATCCTAGATTGTTATCCAATATTTCGCGTACTTATGGAAGAGAGGTAGAAGAATCTGAATTATATGCGCGTATTTTTCCCATTCTTACTGATTCAATTATTACACAGTATATGTATAGTGGATATTTAAGGGATTTTTTCTATAAATTCACTAATTATTTCCGTATAAATACGTTGCAAAATTTACGTCAAGTTGCTGAATTGGAAAATATCATTATTAACAGGGTAGAAGACTTTGGTCCCCCTCCATATCCAGAAATCATTTTGAACGGTCATATACAACCTTGGTTAAGGGAGTGTACTCCCTTATACAACTTGGAAGTGTTATCCAATGTTTGTTTCAGTTATTACATTGGTCATATAAATTCCATTTATAACAATTTGGGTTCTTCCCAAATCTCCAAATTGTTGTATCTTGGAAATAACTGTTTTAGTAATTCTGGGTATTTTTGTATCGTATCGACCAATAGCAGCATAATGATGCTTTTCCTGTTATTCTCTGTAAATTAGGCATGTTCAGGGTGGACCAAATTCGAATGTTTTACGAGGTATCTCGATTACCGTAATATAGATAGCGAAAATCTGATTTCGGTCTCTTGAGCTATTTTTTTGAGAAAATAACGCCAATGCAATCAGATTTTTTCTATCGGATGGTATTTTGGCACTACAGTCAAAAAATTATGTTTCATCATTATTGAAAATTTGCTTTAAATTCTTTATTTGTTATATTAAAACAAAATGTTATATAGGTTTTTTAAACAAATTATTAAGCTTAATTTAAAAACAAAAGTAATTTGTTTTTCAGTCACCTTAACTTTCGAGAGATGGAGTAAACTTGCATTTTTTTTAAAGGAAACCATACTTGGCCATGACTTTATGTGAACGAGTATTTTAGTTTTGTGTTATTTTGTTTGTTTTATTGTGGTATTGTGACATGGCTAAATTTGAACATTTTGAAAAGTTTAATATGCTAGAAGTTTACATTCTAAGTGAAAAAACGTGGATGCTGCTGTAGAAGTATATTTTAACAGATATCGCGAACGTCGCCAACCAGATAGAAGGATTTTTAAGAAATTTAAATATAATTTACAAAATTTTGGTAGCTTTTATAAAAGTATGCCAAAAAATTATGCAACAGAAGAAAAAGAAATCAATAGCATTGTAGTTTTGGGGTATGTAGAAGCTGATTCTACACCGTTCAGAGAAATGGAAATAAATCTTGGTATTTCAAAAACAACTTCTCTCCGAATATTAAAAAATAATAAATATCGGCTGGATCATATAAGAAAAAATCATTTCCTTTATCCCAAAGATCCTCAACAACGATCTGAATTTTGTAGATGGCATAGAGAAAAATGTCACCATAATAATTTTAAAAATTGCCTAATTAGGTTAGGACAGATGAAGCAAAAGTCATAAGTGAAGGGATATTTAATTAAAATAATCACCATTTATGGAGCTATGAGAACCCACGTGCCTCTACACCAGTGGTCGGCAAACTCATTAGTCAATATCAACAGTACAACGATTAAAATTTCTTTTGAGAGCCAAATTTTTGTTTGTTCGCATGAATATGTAGACTCGAATAAGGAAAGAACACAAATGCTAGTTTTTTTCAGCTGATTATGAGTCAGGAATACTAATTCAGGTGTTAAAAATCAACATATCTTGCTTTTCCAGGTCTTTCAAAGCAGTCAAAAGTTTCAATCGCACTGTACGTGCGCGACCGCACGTAGTATTTTGAGGAAGAGCCACACTCAAGGGGTCAAAGAGCCGCATGTGGCTCGCGAGCCGCGGTTTGCAGACCACTGCTCTAGACCAATTCGCCGACAGGGCAGGTTTGGATTCAATATTTGCTGCTTCCTGAATCAAAACGCCTGTATTATTTTGATTATGCAGACCGAAATCAGATTTTCGCTATCTATTGTGGTAACCGAGATACCCCGTAAAACATTCCAATTTGGTCCACCCTGACGTATTCATTCATTTCAGTTCTGATTCAGTTCAGACTCATTCTGATAAGCTCCGATATTCAATGTAAGCTTAAAAAGTTAACAGTTCAGTGTCAACGTGACTAAACCTGTAAGTTGTGTAACTAAATTATATTAAAACAATTCAAAGCGACTTTCCGTTATTAGTGGGTTCCAATCCCAAGCGCCGATGTCGAGCCCATTATTTCTCTTTTATGTATTTCCAATTTGCTACTTTTCATAGTTTTTGAATAAAACCAATTATTTTTATTACATAAATAATATCGCTTAAATTCTAAATTTATTCAAATGTCAAGTTGACACGCTTACATTTTGGCATTTGTTTTGCATCAGCGCGGCTTACTACGGAGCATAAAAATGCAATTAAATGGCTACTTATGTGAAAAGTATTGAATATCTCAACAACTACGGGATTTAGACATAGGATAACCCCTATAAAATTGAAGGAGAAAAAAATCTATCGAATAGCGAAATAAAATAAGAGTAATTATATTTGAAAAAAATGAGTTATGCCACTTTGAAGTTCAGAAAGTTTGGCATTTTTTGTGAACATCCTGTATCACTAAATTTTAATTTTTTATTATTAAAATGTTGCTCCCTAACCGGACTAGCATTATTGCTAAAACTTATTTCTTAACTTCAAGAAACGAGGTCGCTACGATTTTTTAAAATTTTTAGGAAAAAAATATATGTTGGCAACACTGACACAAAATCAAAAAATGAACAGACATTCATGTAGAGGTTAAAAAATGACATCCAAAGACCTAAATACAGGGTGTTCCATTTAAAAAAATCTTTGTTTATGTTATAGCGTAAAAGTGGGATACCCTGTATAGCTGAAAATAATTTTAAGGCCCTCTGCACACGGACCTATTCAAAAGAAACGGGACTGGTTTGTGATTGTAATTATTAACCGGTTACTAACTCATTAGTGATGTAGCTCCACACACGGGGTCTACTCAGAAGTTGTCTAAAACCAGTTATTTACTATTAGTGCAATTGATCTTCCCTGTATTACACAGGCAAAATACAAAAGAGGGAAAGACGAGGAACTGGGTGATTCAAGTCCAAAACGAGTCGACAGGTTGAGTTTCCTACACTAACGCGTTACTGACTGCCGTCTGCAGTGTCCCATTCAATTGCAAAGATTCTGACTTTAAAAATAAGCTGTTTCTTCTGAGGCGTCATCAGTGCTAGGTTTACATATAGGCTAAGTAGGCCTGGACCTAGGGCCTAGGGTCCCGCAATCTTGGGGACCTGTGGGGGCCCAAAAGAGGCGTAATAATATTTAAGTGTAAGTGTTTTATCAATCTTAAGTTTTGACCCAAACCTTTCTTCAGGGTCCTCAGCCTTAGCCATAAAAACCTTAATACGACACTGGGCGTCATTTGAATCATATTATATTAATATTACTGTATATTTTGCGTATTTTATTTCAAAAATAGAGTTACATGTATCAGTTGTTTTAAATGGAAATTCCAATTTTTTGTTGCCTAGTAAAACTGAAAATTATACGATTTTCGTTAGCATGTAACAGTAAAGGTTTTGAAGAGTTGCAATATTTGAAAATTATTCAAGTTATTGTTTGATTTTCAAATTCGAGATAACAACTCATTTTTAAACAATCAAATTTTATTATATTTGTGTATCCCATTTAAATTAGTGGCTTCTTGGTTATTTTCTGTTATTTATCCATATATACAGGGTGACACAAAAAAACGGGAATATTTGAAATGCGCAGTGGTAACTATGTATAGTTGGTAGCACTGCGGTATAGGGACCTTGAGATAAAGACATTACATTTAGTAATCATGGATCAGTGGAACGGTCAACAGCGTGCTTTCGCCATAAAAATGTTTTACAAAAACAATGATAGTTTGGAAGGTGCGCACAGGGAGTTCTGACGTTTTTTTAATTTAGGGCGTAATGGCCGGGTTCCCTCGAAACACGCGATAAAAACCTGGATTAAAAACTTAAGAAACAGCACAAACAGCCCCAAATAAACATCAGCACCACAATAGTCTACTGTTGATATGAAATACAGTCCTATCGGTATGCGTCGCATACATACTGGCGAAACAAAAAATACCGGTAGTCCTGACCATAACCCAGGAGCCTCGGAGAGCTCAGTAGTCCTACACCACGAAATTATCTTTCATAGCACTTGGTTACTGTTAACCATTTTTATGGCTGCGCTCATAATATGGTGCCTATTTAAAGTATACCTACGCCGTCAGAATCAAGGAGAACGCGCACCAATCAGATTGATAGCAACAAATTTCCACAAAATAGGGACGATATAGAAATGTCCCAACCAGTCCGTCCATGTCCTAGGAAAAACGACGCTGAGAGCAGCGAGATCAGAAAGCTGCGTTCAAGGAATGCAGCATACAATTCAGCTAAACGACAAGACGGTCTTCTGTCCATGCCTCATGGAAAAAGTTTAAGTATTATTATTCGAGTTCGATCGGATTATGAAGAAACATAATGCCCCATCACGGAGCCACCTGCAAAATCACTCTCTTAGTCCATGATGCCCGCGAGAGTGAGAGCCAGCTTCCGCAGCGTGCCGATTTTTCTTGTTTATGCAGTAGGCAAAATAAGAGGCAAAGGCATCACCATATATTTGGGACAGAAGAACCTAGTCGTCCAATAAGGCCTACACGTATGAGCAAATAAATTGCGGACTTATTATTTTTTCTCTCTAAATATATTTTTTTTAAATTTTAACTTGCAACCGTAATAAGTTTATTTTCATTTCGCCAAGTTTCACGTAAGGTTCTGCTTGTTCAGATATTGTGATAGGTTAGTTTCTAGGCCAAGTAATTTTATCTTTCAATGTTATTGTTTTGTTACAGATAAGGGAATGCGTTACCAAGCATATTCACTTCATTATCCGCGGTTTTCTTTTCCAAAATTAAAAATGTGGGTCCAGCTTTCCGAAAGGAGGAGTTGTGTATTAATAATCACTTAATAATATGTACTCGTAGTTACGGACTCAATCGTAACAATATTAAGTGTTAATGTATAAACCTACGCCGCTGTAGTATAAAAGGTAAATGCCAGAGTCACCTGGGGTTGTAGCCACCCCTAAACTTGGAGGCTAACTACCTCAATGGCTAGTCTCCAACTGCTTCTTCAACGCACGACGATTCAACAGTGAATACCGCGGTTCACTTGGACAACTTTGAACAATATAACGATCAACTAATACCAAAATAAAAAATGTACTGCTTTTTCAAACAAGATGGGGCAACATGCCACACCTCACGCGACTGACAAGGTTTATAAACTGTTCATGGAGGAGCGAACTGTAAAGAAGGGTTTATAGGGACCACGTTCCTCGGACTTGTCGACATGCGCTTTTTATCTATGAGAAAATTTAAAGCAGAAAGTATATGCCAACAACCCACGTAGTCTGGATGAACTCAAGGAAAACATCACGAACACTATATGCAGCAACACTGTTGAAAAGCTGCAAGCAGTATCAGCCAACATGCTCCGACGTGCCCAAAGGTGCATAGACGTGAACGGGAACCACTTTTAGCATCTATTGTAACTTGTGAGTATGTAGGATAGTGAAGATGTACCGGTTGTGGCCATTTGCAATTTAAATCCAATTAATTTGCTTCCAAGAGACATATAGCAAAACGGTTTTTAAATCTTCCGGTTCCGAGACGTCACTAGCGTCACTGCTTATATGCTTTTAAAATTTTCAAACGGTTAATAGTTGTTAGTCTTGTTAGTGAAGTTACGTTTAATTTTTTTTCTGGAATATTTACGAGTCTTATAAAAACTGTTGAGCGGAATCAGATACGTTTAGTTTAGTTCAAGTTTTTTTTTTTGACACTGTTGTTATTGAATATTTAACTGTCAGTCGTTTTGATTTGTAAACAACTTTTCTATATAAAAATAAAAGTGTTAGTCTTTAATGGTTTTATTTATTTGCTAGAAGCTGGCACTGTATAAGGATAACTTCAACAGGTTATGGGCCCAGACCACACTAGCAAATAAAAGTAAAGAACAGTGAAGGCGACAGTTGACTGATGTTGTAAAGTCAAAGGCGACGATTTTCTGGACCATTTAATTTCGGTCACGCGGCGAAAATATTTTGTGAAATTTCGATAATTTCTGGACAATTTGTTTTTGGTGCCGGTGCGAGATTAGACAAAATGGAAGGTGATCGTGTGAGCATCGAGAAGCTAGAAGGTAGCCAAAATTGGTTGACGTGGAAATTCCAGATACGTCAAATTTTGGAGGATGGTGAATTGTTCGATGTTGTGGACGGTACCAGCAAGAAACCAACAGTGGCGAGTGGTGATGATGCGACGCAGATTGTTACATGGAAAAAGCAGGATGCAAAGGCTCGACGAATTATTTCGACAGCATGCAAGAAGCAGGCCGTGCTACAAATTATGAATTGTGAAACGGCACATGCAATGTGGACAATACTCAAGAGCACATATGAGCAAGCATCAAAATTAAGTATATTATTTCTGCAACAGAAATTTTATGGTTTCACAAAGGAGCCGGGTGATGACGTCGCAACTTTTTTGTCGAAGCTGACCGAAGTTGTGCAGCAACTGAAGGATCAGAATGAGGACATTTCCGACACAATGGTTATGACAAAGATTTTAATGTCGTTGCCGGCTGAATATAATCATTTTCATAGTGCGTGGGAGTCAACGGCGTCGGCTAATCAAACAATGACGAATTTGCGTGCACGATTGATGACAGAGGAGCTTCGATTAAAGGCGCAAGGTCAAGTCGAGGGTGCTGAGGCACTAGCGGCCAAACGGAATTTTTTCAAAAAAAGCAATAATTCGAAAAAAAAACATTCGTCACATCAGCAAGGCAAGAAGAACGACAAAAGTGATAAACCAAGGGGCAAGTGCTTCTCATGCGGAGAAACTGGTCACTGGAAAAGGGATTGTACTCAAGGAAGGAGCAAATCTGGTAAAAGTTCCAGTAGAAAAGAGGAAAGCCCATCCGAAGGTGCGTTTGTGTGCTTAACATCAAAGGATGATAAAGACGCATGGATTTTGGATTCGGGCGCAAGTGATCACATGAGTCATCGACGTGAGTGGTTCGAAAATTTCAAGAAGGCATCGTCGAGTATTACAATTGGAAATGGTTCGAAAATCGTGGCTGAAGGAAGAGGTGACATCAATATTTTGGCATTCAACGGTGCCAAATGGATTCGCAAGCACATTGCGAATGTTTTGTATGTGCCAGAAATTCACATGAATTTATTTTCTTCGGGAAAAGTCACGGATCGCGGATATCAACTGAAGTCGAATAACAAGCGCTGTGAAATCATCAAGGATGGAGACATCGTTGCAGTGGGAGTTCGACGGGATCGATTGTTCCAGATGTTGTTCAAGGTAATTGAACCAACAGGAGTCGATGTAGCAAACGTGGCAGTGAAACGAGTTTCGCTCCGATCGTGGCATGAGCGATTGGGTCATCAAAATATTGCACATGTGAAGAAATTTTTGCGGAACAATGAAATTGATTTTATCGACGAAAATTTCGCATGCGAAGCGTGTCTGTATGGCAAGCATCATCGGGGGAGTTTCAAACTTCGTGAGGAAAAGTCAAAAACGTGTGGAGAAATCATTCATGCGGACGTTTGCGGACCAATGCAAACGAATTCAATTGGCGGTTCGAGGTACTTTCTACTTTTGAAAGATGATTATTCGCATTTTCGTTTTGTGTACTTCCTGAAGCAAAAATCGGAAGTGGCAGCAAAGGTCAAAAATGCGGTGATACGAATGCAGCAAGAAAGCGGTCACACGGTGCGAATTTTTCGATCTGACAACGGGATGGAGTTCGTAAATTTGGATCTGAAGGAGTTTTTCGACGGCAAGGGTATTCAACATCAACGAACGGTGCCATATACGCCAGAGCAGAATGGTTGTGCGGAACGCGATAATCGTACAATAGTTGAGGCTGCGCGCACCATGATCCATTCCAAACAAATGGATTATAAATTCTGGGCGGAGGCAGTCAACATGGCGGTGCATGTCTTGAATCGAACTGGTACGAGCACTATGTCGAATAAATCACCGTATGAGCTGTGGTATGACAAAAAGGCAAAAATCGATCATTTTCGAATTTTTGGTTGCGAGGTGTTTGTACATGTTCCAAAAGAGAAACGACAGAAGCTGGACCCAAAGGCAGTAAAGTGTGTGTTCGTCGGATATGACGGCAATTCGAAAGGATATCGCGTCTGGAATCCGGAGGCGAACAGGATCGAAGTGGCACGTGATGTGGTATTTCTATTGGAGGAATCAACGGTAACGATTGAGATAGGTGACGTTGAGAAGGCAGTCAATGAGAATGCGAGTGAATCTGATGGCGAATCGGATAAGGATGTAGAAGAATATGAGATACCAGATCAACCAACCCGTCGTGGTACATTGTGCGATCTCGATAATGAAAATGTCATCGAGAGACGTTTGCGCGACCGAAGCACAATAACGGCGACGAAGAAACTAACGTATTTTGCATTGATTGCACACGCTATTTTAGCAGTCAATGGAGAACCACACACGTACCAGCAGGCAACCGAGTCGAGCAATCACAAGCAGTGGGAGCAGGCAATGAACGAGGAGTACGATTCACTCATCAAAAATCGTACATGGAGTTTGGTCAATCCACCGAAAGACCAAAAGATAATTGATAATCGTTGGGTTTTCAAGCTAAAGCAGAATCCAGATGGAAGCATCGAACGCTACAAGGCGCGTTTGGTGGTACGTGGCTTCACGCAGGAGTATGGCATCGATTATCAGGAAACATTCAGTTCGGTGGTCAAATTCACATCAATTCGGGCCATTTTGGCAGTGGCGGCATCTAGACACATGAAGTTGCAGCAATTTGATGTGAAAACGGTTTTTCTAAATGGCGATTTGAAAGAAAACGTCTACATGAGTCAACCGATTGGATATGATGATGGCAGCGGACGAGTGTGCAAGCTATTGAAGAGTTTGTACGGATTGAAACAGGCGGCGCGTTGTTGGAACAAGAAATTCTCGGCGTTCATTGGCAAATTCGATTTCAAAGTTAGTAAATCGGATCCATGCGTTTTCGTATGCAACGGAAAAGGAGGCATGATGATATTGGCGATTTATGTCGACGATGGATTGATTGCGGCGGAAAAGGCGAATGCTATTTTGCCAGTGATTGAGCATTTGCGTAGGAAATTCGAAGTTAAGGCTTTTGAGCTCAAATGTTTCTTGGGGCTTGAAATTGACCAGCGATCGGATGGATCAATACACGTACATCAACAAGCGTATGCGCAGAAGGTGCTCAATCGTTTCAACATGGCAAATTGTAATGCAGTTGCGACACCATCAGACAATACTCAGAATCTTGGGGATTTTGAAGCGGATGTAAAGGTCGACTTTCCATATCGTGAAGCAGTTGGTAGTCTGATGTATTTGGCCGTGGCAACGCGACCTGACATTAGTTTTGCTGTTGGCAATGTCAGCCGACACATGGAAAATCCGGCGGTGGCCCACGTGAATGCAGTCAAACGCATTCTGAAATACGTTAGAGGCACGATGGATATGGGAATACTCTACGAAAGCGGCGTTGAGTTGTTTTTGAAGGGATACAGCGATGCAGACTTTGCAGGCGACATAGAAACCAGACGATCAACATCAGGTTTTGCATTCATTTTCGGCAATGGTATCATCAGCTGGGGATCTGAAAGCCAGAAGTCTGTAGCATTGTCAACAACTGAATCAGAGTACATAGCGGCATGTCATGCTGTCAAGGAATTGGTATGGCTCAAGCGGCTATTATCAGAATTATTATTGATGGAGATGCAGGTACCAATTTTCTACATGGATAACCAGAGCGCGATCCGACTTGTGAAGAATCCGGAATTTCACAAACGAACAAAGCATATAGACGTTCGATATCATTTCATACGTGAGAAATTTGAAGAAGGGTTTTTCGAATTGAATTACGTGGCAACGGATGAGCAACTCGCGGATATCATGACGAAGGCGTTACCAAAGAACAAGCATCAACATTTTTGAACGTTGGTGAGCGTTGTGCCAAAAGGAAAATAACGTAGTTTTTTTTTTTTGGATCAATTTTCATTTTTTGATTTTGTTTTCTTTTGCAAGTAACTTGTAACTAAAAGTGGGAGTGTTGAGCGGAATCAGATACGTTTAGTTTAGTTCAAGTTTTTTTTTTTGACACTGTTGTTATTGAATATTTAACTGTCAGTCGTTTTGATTTGTAAACAACTTTTCTATATAAAAATAAAAGTGTTAGTCTTTAATGGTTTTATTTATTTGCTAGAAGCTGGCACTGTATAAGGATAACTTCAACAAAAACTAATGGATGTTTTATTTAAAACTATTGTGGTGAAAGATTTAAATGATTCCTTTTACATTTATAACCTGCTATTCCGAATTAATTAAATGGTCACAAACAGAACAGTAAATCACTTAAAACTGCACGGGGCCACCCTGTGCCCACAACTAGATCACGAAAACTCAGTGGCCATATATTAGTAAAGGACACAAAAAATAATTTTTACCAAAGATATGTATGTATATGTTTATTATTTTCAACTTTTTAAAAAAACATCCCTGAGGATGCCGATAAAATAACATCGGCGAAACATGTCGGATCTTTTTTAAAATTTGCAACGAATAAACCTGTTTGAAAACCAGCAACTTTTCGTATATTTAACCTATAATCAAACAACAGGAGAAACCAACTTTATCTATGTTTACTATTATAGATGTCCCATAATTCACGAAAATTATTTCAATATTGTGAAGAATCAATGCAAAATGCTTTAAAAGCAATTAGAGGTGATAAAGTTGTTGTTGCCACTGCATACAAGACCTTCAATGTTTCTAGAAGCTCTGTCCGCAATCGGTTAACTGGGAAAACCTCAGACAATTTTTGTTGGGTTGGCCCAGCAAGCATGCTAGGAGAAGAAGTGGAAGGGAAATGAGTTGAATGAATTCTTAATGACCAGGGAAAGTCTACAATACTCCATTTAGAAACGAATACAAGAACTGAATCTTGCTTTAAAAAAATGCATAAATAGTGTACAAAGAAGAACATGGTTTCAGTCGTTCCTGAAACGCCATCCAGTATTTAGCCAGAAACACGCTGAATTTATTAATAAAGGAAAAGCAGCAGCATCAGAAGAAAAGATTAGGCGGTGGTTATATGAAGTAAGAAATGTATTAGGTCAAGACGTTGAAACCCTGAATTATCCTATGCGAGTATTCAATATGGATAAAATGGCCATATTTGTAAGTACCAAAGCTTTTCTGGTACTTGGCGAAAAAGAAGACTTGTACGATAAATGTTCTTCAGAAAAGGATAATGTCACTACACTGATTGCCGCCAATGCTGATGGTCTAATTACTCTAATTCATCCTTAATTAACAATTTTTAGGTTTCAACGATTACCAAAAGTCTATGCTAAGGCCGTTTCAAAGAACTGGGGCATCGGAATATCAAATAGTGGTTGGATGCAACGTAAGCAGTTTTTCAAATATTTTTCCAACGTGTTTATTCATTTTCTGGACGACAAACGAATCGACAGACCTGTGGTAGTGGTTATATACGGACATTCCACACAGTCATCCTTACATCTTAGCAATATGTGCCGTTCAAACGCAATCATCCTAATTTGTTTGCCTCCGAACACTACGCACATTATGCAGCCTCTAGATGTTGTCTTTTCTTCTCCTTGAAACAGGCCTGAAACACAATAGCGAAAGCATTCAGAAAAAGGACATTCCTACAACAATTCGATACAAACAGGAAAAGATCTTTCAAAATCTCTCATTTCTGGATTTAGCACATGCGGCCTATTTCCCTTTAACCCTAGTCTGCATTCATGGGGCCGCCGCGGCCCACTTCGATTTTAATTGTTAATAACGACTCTATAGTTTAATTTCATATATTCATATTTTAAGTAATCTTTCTTCTCATCATTCTTATTGAAATTTTGTGACAAGAAAATGTATTGCTCGTATACATCAATTATAAAAAATATTTGAATAATTCTGCACGCTAGATGCCTTCATGGTGCCGCTGCGGCCCACCTTATCAATGCATGATGTCATGCTTAGATCTAACGTGTGAACAATATATACCTAAAACGTTTTTGCCAAACCGTTCAAGAGAAGAACTTTCCTCAATATTTGGATTTACCAAAAGCCTTACTTTAGTATCATACGTACCAAAAACTGGAAAAGCAGTCATTTTATTGTCAAGCATGCATCATAGTAAAAAAATTTCAGTTGACAATCAACACAAACCTGAAATTATATTATTCTATAACACAACTAAAGGTGGTACCGATGATATGGATAAAATGGCTGCTAATTATTCCTGCAAAAAAAAAAAACAATAGATGGCCTTTAGCTTTTTTTGCAAATACAGTGGACGTGTGTGGAATAGCTGCGTTTCTGGTATATACCAAATTATATCCGAAATGGAATGAAAACAAAACGTGATAAAAGACAGATATTTTTAGAAGAATTGGCAACAAATCCAGTCAAAACTCATATGATAAGAAGAGCAGAATCGGTTCGTAACAAAAATTTAAAAAGAGACATAAAAGAATTTCAAAACGTATATGATGCACCTAGCACGTCTTTTGAGCCACCTACAAAAGTAAAACGATCAGCTTGTTATCTTTGTGAAAAAAGAAGAAAAATATTTCAAATTTGCGAATTGTGTAAAAAAAATGTTTGCAAAGAACATTCGAAAATAGTGTGCCATAATTGTGTACAATAATCGTATATAAGAATAAATTGTTTATCATGACTTTATAAATAAATATTTCGTTTAGTTTATTACTGGCATCACCATTTTATTTTATAAATATGTAAATTAATTGTGTTATTGCAAATAAGTCGTTTTGTTTAATATTAACATCGCTAATTTATTTTATAAATACTTTACTGATTTATTGTTATAATTTTAAATTTACAAATATGTTTCAAATATATGTAATGTACCCTACATTCATTTATTACTTTCAATAAACATTATATAGCAATTTTATTTACAGAGCCAAAGCATTATTTTCAGCGTGGGCCGCAGAGGCCCAAGCAGTGCTGCTACGTAACTTATACCATGAATGCAGACTAGGGTTAATAATAATGCACCCAAAATGCATTAAAAAAGGCACCAAATTGAGAGTTGAAAAAACTGTCACAACTGCTGACTTGGCAAAAAACGACAGAATTTCTAAATAAATTGGAAAGGAGCATACATTCAATAACTTAACAGTAACTTTCAGACAACTTATAACAACGGATGCTGGTTTGAGGAATTTGTGGAAAACATCAAATGAAAAGGCACGGTTGTCGTTATTGCAACGGCTCCCGAATTCATAACACAACAATATGGAATCCATAGCCAGAAATTAATATACTCAAGAAAATTGGTAAGGAAGATCAGCGTCTAATAAAAACTGAAGAACACAAATGTTTTTTAATACAATGTAGAAGGTCCAACACCATGCCGAAGCATATACTTCAATAGTCATCATATTCAAATTTCACTATTGATCAAAACCCACAGTATATACAAGTTTATCTCTGAGGAAGTCAAACCAAAATTGACGAAACATGTGAGAAGAACATTTTTGAATCAAATAAACTTATATATTGTTATAGTGTAAGATATAAATTTGAATTTAAATTTGCCGCCTAGATCTAGTGACTTTTAGAATGTTAAAATGAGAGCGATAATAACATCATGGCGGATACAGAATGTATTAAGAATAAAGTATTATTCCTGACAATATTATTAGGATAAATAGTGAAGCCAACAGTTTCAGAAGTGGGATAAGCCCCTCATGTTCGGTATTGGGATAAGCCCCTCATGTTCGGTATTGGTTTAAGCCCCTCGTGTTCGGTATTGGAATAAGCCCTTCATGTTCGGTATTGGGATAAGCCCCTCATGTTCGGTGTCGGTATAATCATAAGTGTTTTACTGTGTTATTAGTGCTTGTCAAGTGATATGTGCCCCGCGTAAAATTCAGTACAGTCATAAGTGATATACTGTTTTGTTAGTGTTTGTCGGCAAATACAACTTCGTCGTCATGAATGTCGGTGCAGAAAACGATTGCGAAACCAGCCGTGTAGATCAAGATATATTTGTCGGTAGATGAATTTATTAGTGCTACTGTAAGAGCAACGCAAAGTGAAGTGGGTAGAAAAATGTCGGATATTGCGCCGCTAATACCTACGTTCGAGGCAAAGGAAGACGAGAATGTTCAGGCATGGTTTGCACGCGCAAGAGCCGTGATGGAAACCTACCGCGTAAGTGAGGATACAATGGTGCTTGCTATGGTGGGAAAATTGAATGGTTATGTTCGAGTGGTTCCATTCTAAACCAATACACCTTACCCTCTACTTTAACGGCTTAGAAGCCGAAATACTCAGCATGTTCAGTGTAAGAGAAGATATGATAACCCAAATGCGACGTTTCGAAGGCAGAAAATGGAGAAAACTTTGTTGTTTACTATCAAGAAAAGCTTATCTCGAGAAATAAGTTAAACTTGTCTGAAAAAGATCTTATTACATATGTCATAGAAGGCTTCGATAACACGACCCTTCAGAGCCAGGCCAAAATGGCTAGATTCGGAAAACTCACGGAATTGAAGGGTCGTGAAAGAAGTGCCTGCATCGGAACGAACCAATCACATAAAGAAACCGTTGATACTCTCGAGACCTATTGGTACAGCTCCAACGTCGACTCTTGTAAGCTCAGTTAAATGTTTTAACTGTAACGGCATGGGACACTACGCCTCCAATTGTACAAAGCCAGTTAGGGAGAAAGGTTCGTGCTTTGCCTGTGGTTCAACGCAACATCTGAAGAATGACTGTCCCAAGAGAAGTCGTGGTACCAGACGAGATGCAGACTCCACCACCAATTTGCTACAGATAAGAAAAGACCCCATACCATCTTATTGTTTAGATGTAGAAGTAGAAGTTACTTGTGAAAAAGTTAAGTTAAATCCAGTCTTGGATACAGCTAGTCCTCTTTCGTTAATTAAAGCCAGTTTAGCTCCGGTAGAACTACGAGAAATATGTGAGGACATGAATTATGAAGGTATAAACGAATCTAAACCGATTATATTAGGAATATTTAAAACTAAACTTACCTTGTACAATGTTGAGATTAATATTTGTTTTTATGTAGTTCCTAATAATACTATGAAGTATAACTGTTTGATAGGTAGAGACTTAATTGTAAATCCAAACTTCAAAATTACTTTTTCTGATTCTGTAAAGATTGAGGTTGTAAAGCAAGCCTGTTTTGGTGTTAATGATGAAGGCAATATTTTCCTCATTGACATTAATAATAGTACAGATTTAGTTGATCTGAATGTTGGTACGGAAGTACATGCAAGAGATAGTCAGTGTCTGTATGATTTATTTGAGAATGAATATGTTAAACCTATTAGACCAGAAGTCCCAAAATTAAGTACAGTATGAAATTAAATGTTGAACCTAATCACCAACCCTTTTATTTCAAACCTAGGAGAATGTCTTAGTCTGCGTTCACAATTGACGAACAGATAGCAGATAGTGGTTAGCGCGTAACGCGTAAGAAATCCGTGACGAAATATGTTTACTTGGATACGGTTAGCAACCGACTTGTTTGTAGCACAACCCACAGAATATACACAAGCAGAATGGAAATCTCCTAGTTACAAAACGAAACCGTATTAGACTGCCATCTAAATAAGGCGCCGTGAACTTTTTAGCAAAGAAATGAACCGTAGCACGCGACTCTAGCGCCCAATTTATAAGGATTGTTCAAGCACGGCTATGTACAATCCGACGAACTGTCGGGCATGCGTAGTATCGATGCTGCGCATGCTCTGACCGTTCGTTAGATCGTCCATAGCCCTGCTTAAACAAACCTATACTTAACTTTAATATTTCTGATTTTAAAAAAATATAATTCATTTTAAAACAATAGAAAACTGTTTGATAGAATTACTAAAATTTAGAATGTGTGCTGAACATCCATAGGTTATCACATTTACATCGGCTACTTCATTTTTAATGTTTTCTCTCATTTTGCTCATATTAGCTGCATTATCTGTGACGAAACTTGAAACTGCACAATTATATTGAGTTTTGCACTTATTTATTAAACTGATTGCTATACTTGTTAAATAATCGACTGTATGTGCACGTCCTGATGTATCTATACTTTCAAGGAGGAAGGTTGATCCATAATCTGTTGTTACAGTAGCGCAAATTATCGGTTCGTTATGTACATTTGACCAACCATCTAAGGAAAGGCAAACCGAACTATTTGTTAATTTTGCAAGACATTTTTCTTTTTCTTCCATGTACACTTCATTTAATAATGTTGAAGATACAGCGAACCTAGAAGGTGGTGAATAACCTGGCCGTAACATTTCGATTGCTTTTATCACTTCTGGTTGTTCGATACATCTGAAACTACTATTTGTCGCATAAATAGCTATCAAGATTTTTCTTTAACTCGTTAGAAGTACGCACTACAAATGATTTCATTAATAAATTTTCAGTCATTTCTTTTTTTTTTTAGCAGGTGGTGAGCTTATATTTGTATTTGTATCCATTCTAGACGTACTAGGTTGTGGATCAAAAAACTCTTTCGGTTGACTTGTTTCTATGGTGGTAGGATTAGAATCTGTGTCAGTATCTTCTGTATTACATTCAGTAACTTCATTCATATGCATTTGTTTCTTCTGACATTTTTCACGGTGTGCTTTTAATCTTTGTACCAGACCTTGTATTTCTTCTTTGCAATATTTACAAACTGCTCTGCTACCAGCTTTCCCTTTCAATTTGTTTGATTTTTCTATAAAATGTTGCCAAACACTATCCCTTTTCCTTCCTGACATTATGTTGCGTTTATTTATGTGATGTGTACACGTTTGCTAACTAAAATGAACTGAATAACAGAATCTGGGATACCCTTACATACAAAACTGCATTTGCATGTTTAGACAAGTATTTTCAGGCATAGAATTTGATCACAGGTCACATATAGTTGATGATGAATAGCAAGCATGGTTTTGTAGATCATATACTACACTTTGAAATATAAATATAATCTTACTGTTTATTGCTTGTTAAGACAAAGACTTAATTATATATAACATCACTATTTAGCACTGATTTTTTTCGAAATTTTTATTCATTATATTTAATTTTTTATTTTAACAAAAATTCTCCAATGAATTAAATATATTGGTTATTAAATATATTAGCACAAAACAGAAATAGCATGCAAATATGAACATTTAATTTAATTTTAAAAAAATCTGATTTAAATCAAAAAAATCTGATTTAAATCAAATAAATCGATTTTTTTGATTTTTTTTTTAAAATCATGATTTTTATCAACCCTGGTTTAAACTATAGTTATAAAATAAATATAACTAAAAGTAATGGTGAAAGTTCTACATCTGCACAAAAAGTAAAATGAAAGTACTTCTTCTAACTTGTAAATTGGCAATAAGCTTCGTTATTAAATGTAAAGAAAATAATCTATGCTGGTCGTCTTTTTGATTGTCGAAGCTGTGGTTTGAGTCGAATGTTTTTGTGTAAATTTTCGAAGAAAACATCGATTAATCATTAATATGGAAATTTACATAATTTCTAGGAACTGGCAAATAATAATTTGCTAAATTATTTTTAAATGATCGTCTCACGGAAACCTTGTATGAAAGCTTAATTTTGTTATTTTTTAATGTAAACCTAAACAAAGTTTTAAATCTCTAAAATGTTTTTTTTTGCGCTGTAAACGAATTATTCCTGAACTGTAATTAGTGACAGAGCCGGATTGGTGACATTAGACCGGCCGGTAAAATTTGCGAATATTTCAAAAATCGCTAAAATCCAGTGTCCTATGACTTTTTATTAAACTTTGTTTTATCTTAAAATTAGTTTTAGCTTTAAGACCATGCACCAACTTTAGCAGCAATAAAATTTTCTGAGAAATCAATAATAAAAAACTTTTTTATTTGTTGCAGACTTTTTGAATGACGCTGTATCAATTTGGAACACGAACCGATGAATCCACAAACTTCGGGCCAATATCTCAAATTGTCTTGATCGGTAAGTGTTTTATATGTAATTAAACCTTAAATAGTTATTTATGTATCAAGGCCAAAAAAAGTACGTTTTGGTCGAGGTGCATATTACATTTTTTGTGCGATCGAATTAAAAACAATTTACTTTTTTAGTATTTTTCAAAAATATAGGTTAGAAACTACGTAACATTCTGTCGCTGACAGATGACGGCGTATGCTGTTAGCTTTAATGCAAATTTACTTTTTCGTACGCTGTAGCGGCCGAAAAAGTTACTTTTCAGGCCGTTGCTAAAGGTAACGGCCGGAAAAGTACTTTTTAGGCCGTTGCTAAGGGTAACGCCGGTAATGCAGTACTTTATGGTTGCTAACGCGTCCGTCAAACAGCTGTTTCTAGTTCGATCGCACAAAAATGTTTTACTATTTTCCAATGCAGCATGATCGCATAAGTAAACAATTAATATGTATCATAGTTCAAAACTGCTTCTGTGTACTGATAAAGTTTACTTGATGAATCTTGCTGCCTCAATTAAATTTTGTTGTTAAATAAATGTGAGGCGTTTATTTTCAAAGTGAGGCAGGCAAGTCCTTTTTTTGCGAGATATTAGAGAGTTTCTGTTTAAATTTCAATAGGTTTAGAAAATTTTGCGTGCGACATTGTCACATTGTAAACGTGATTTAATGAGTAAGGCCTAAGTCCACCACTTTGGCTTTTACTTAAAGTTGATAAGCGAAGCTTGTTGCATTGCACGGGTGTGTCAACTGTAGTTTAAACGGGTTGAATGACCCTTAAAGTTAAGCCATAGAATTCTGCCGCATAAAGCGACACTTAACCTAAAACTCTGTAACGTGTATGATACCAATCTTTCTGTCATTTCGTAAATACGTAGACCCTTTTTTGAGACGTGCAATTCGGTTTTAGAACGAAACTATTGCTTAGTTTGTGTTCAGATCACGTAAATTAATTATCTCAACCCAAGGTTGGTGACCCTAAAGCTGGGTTTACATTAGTCATGTGAGTGGATCAACTCACATGAATTCATGTGACATGAACGCCAAATGACCGTCTAAACCAGGCGTCGGCAACCTATGGCACGCGTGCCAGGCTTGGCACGCGATGGGGTTCTGAATGGCACTCTACAAAGTAATCAGGGAAATCGCGAAAATATCGAGACGAAGTGATTTTTAAATAAGAGAAAATGTTTAATTATAATTATTTATCTAACGTGGCTCGCTAATGTCACGAAAATCTGCGCGAAGGGTGAGTGAGAGCGCATTCTGAGTAAAAGGGATGAAACATGTGCAGCGCCGACTAGTTATCGAAGCGGACTTCACGAATGTTCAAGCTGGAATGACATTCGCCCCTCTCTTTCTCGTTTTGCTACTGCGCACCATTTGCCTGTAATACCAGTTAAACTTGCAATTCGTTTAATACTGGTCGTTACTTTCCGTTCTAACTTTTTTGTGAAGACTTGTATCTTATTGGTTTAATATTTGTTATAATTCATCCATATTTAATCAAATGGAGGGTAAGAAACAAAAACTAAATGTTCGCGGTTTTCAAGACTATTGGACGAATGAATATGGATTTATACAACAAAAGGATCGTGCTGTATGTGCGATATGCCGCGAAAGTGTAGTATGCCGCACGTCAAGTGTACAAAGACATTTCCAAACCAAACATTAGTCCACATTTAATAGCAACGATGAGAAATGTGAAACTATAAAGAGAGCTGTTTCTGGTTATAAGAAACAAGTAACTTTTTTTTGTGGAATAACTGGAACGAAGGCTAAAGCGACAGAATGCAGCTTCGCAATTGCTCATTGCATAGCTGCCAAAGGCAAACCCTTTACAGATGGGGAATATATAAAGGAAATCTTTATAAAAAGTGATGAAAAGTTGTTTAGCGATTTACCTAACCAACAAACCATATTATCCCGAATTCGAGAAATACCGGCTTCTGCGCGAACAATTGAAAGAAGAATAACTGAAATGGCAGATAATGTAACAACAAAACAGAATTCTGGCTTACAAGAAGCTGTTTCATTTAGCGTCGCTGTTGATGAAAGTACCGATGTAAATGATATTGCGCGGCTTGCAGTATTTGCACGGTATTGTGATAAAGGTCAAGTTTATGAAGAATTGTGCAGTTTGATTCCTCTGTCTGCGACAACTAAGGGGCAGGATATTCTTGCTTCATTCATAAATTATTTTGACAGCAAGAACATTAATATCAAAAAAATATTTTGTGTAACTACTGACGGCGCACCTGCAATGATTGGCAAGGATAGAGGATTTGTCAAACTTCTTGAAAATCATATTGGACATAAAATATTGAACTTCCATTGTATAATACACCAGGAAAGTTTAGTTGCCAAAATTTCGTCACAGCGCTTAATTCCTGTAATGAACACTGTTGTTAAAATAGTTAATTTCATAGTGTCTCGCTCTTCATTGACACACAGGCAATTTAAATCTCTTTTAGAAGAAATGGAAAGTGAATATGTTGACCTCCCCTTATACAGCCATGTTCGTTGGCTTAGTCGAGGCAATGTCTTGAATAAGTTTGTGTCATGTCTGGAACACATTAAAGTTTTTCTTAATGAAAAGGAACAACATTTTCCCGAATTGAACGATAAAGAATGGTTATGCAAATTGATGTTTCTGACTGATATAACTAAACATCTCAATGAACTAAACTTAAGATTGCAAGGAAAGCGCCAAACTGTGCTCGAACTTTTTGAATATTGGACAGGATTTGCTACAAAATTAAATATATTTTTATGTGATATTAATACTAGTACCTACAAATACTTCCCAAATGTTAAAGCGCTTGCAAATAAATCGACCATAGACAAAGATGAACTTAAAACCTACGTTGAAGCACTTAAAGATGAATTTTCCAGAAGATGCAAAGACTTTGAAGCTTATGTGCCTATATTTTCCTTCCTCATAAAACCAGATTTAATAGATCCATTAATAATACCATTTGATTTTTCAATTTTTGAGTGGATGAATGTTGATAATTTTGAAATGGAACTTATCGAACTAATATCTTCAGAATTATGGAAAACAAAATTTAAGGAATTACGAAAAAATCTGGAAGATGACTCTATGGAAAAATCGACTGCTATATTAAATTGTTGGATGTCATTGCCGGAAAGATTTAATTGTTTAAAGAAAATTGCATGTGCTCTCCTTTCCGCTTTTGGTTCCACATATCTCTGTGAACAATTTTTTTCTCACATGAAACATATTTTGAGTCCACAAAGAAGTCGTTTAACAACTGAACATTCAGAATCTTGTGTGAAATTAAAAGTCACAAATTATACCCCTGATATTGAAATATTAAGCAAAAATGTGCAGGGACAAGGTTCGCATTAAAAATTTTTAATTTATGTTAGAATTTTATGTTATTTTTTTAATAAATATGTTTAAAAGATAAATTTGGTATAAAATTCTTCTCCTCTAGAACCCCATTATATAATTTAGAATTAAGGCGGCACCCTGAATCATATTGGTAGAGTGGCTTGGCACACCACAGCTAAAAGGTTGCCGACCCCTGGTCTAAACCTTGTAATTCATGTCAGTTGATCATTTGAATGGAATCATTTTTGAATTGAATTACACGGTTTAGACGGTCATTTGGCGTTCATGTCACATTAATTTATGTGAGTTGATCCACTCACATGACTAATGTAAACCCAGCTTAATTGAACATCTGCAGCTAAAGGAAATACAAACAATAATAATTCCCGTTAGCAGTAGAAGTTAATTCTTGGTAATCCAAAGCAGGTTGTTGTTATTGTTTAAAATGACAATTACAAAGGGATTAGCAGGGATAAGTACTTTGTTTTAGAGGGAGTGCATAACTGTGTTTATACTGCTTAGGTGCATGGGTAGTAACTTGTACGTTAAATTGTATGTGTCGCACACGGTTTCAAATAAATGAAATGCTGTACAAGATATTTTGTATTAAATTTAATATAAAAATTTGCACCCTGTCACGCGGGCTTTATAAATATACTGTGTTGCAGAAAATACATATTACGATTATTGGCATTTGTGTTAAGAACGATTTTAACAACAACAAAAATTGTTACCTTAGTCACAGCGCTGTTTTGTATTGATTGATTTTATAAATTGATACTTGATATCTTAACCTAACCTAACGTTTTGATTTTTAATCGTTTTAATCATGAAATCACGTTTGCAACGTCGCACGCGAAATTTGCTACTTCATTTTCATTTATATTCCGCAAGAGGCGCTGTTGTCACCCGAACTGCAAGGTTAGCAATATTTACTGGATAGCTTTTATGACAATAAAACTTACTTTTATTAATAACAACAAAATTGCTATTTTATTTAAATATTTGTTCGTTTTTGGATCGCAAACAACAACAAAATAATATGCCCAACCTTTTTTATTTAAAAGTTCATATAAAAATTTAGATAACGTATAAAACGCTAGTTACCATTCGTTCTAACTGAAAAGGCAAATCATTATTGATGTGAATTTTAAATATTGCAAACTGTAAACCTACAACACTAAAATAAAAGGTTGTTTCGGTTACTTTTGACTGACACTGTACTTATCTTAGGGCCGGTTGGGGGATGAAGTTGTATAAATTAAGAGAAATTTATTCTTTTCATTACAGTATTTCAGTGTTAACGTTAACGATGGCCATGTGTGTTTCCTATCTTTTCGGATTTTGCATCAGAACAAACTGCACTTTTGTGCACTATTTGAAAGCGTGCAACATAGCGGGTTGCATATCCAATTCATGCATGTACTTTCATCTATGTCAAGACGACCTATGGGAGGTGTCGCAGTTTATTCGGCCATTTCCCGAACACGTGCAAAGGGAGCTCTTTGTCGGATATGTTTGGTCTACAAATTACTGCAACCCAAAGAAAAACGCTACAGTTTCTGTATTAAGCAATTGGCAGGGAACTGCGTTTGCATCCATTGTACGCCGGTTGTTGTTAAGTAAAAAAAGCCAATAATTGTTATTGCAACAAATCGTTTTTTTTTTTTGCGATCGAACTAAAAGCAGTTGTTTCGCAGATGCGCTAGTCTGCGTTTTCATTACAAGCGTATTCGCGCGAATTATACAAACCAATGCGAGCATATAAGAGCGGTTTAGGGCGAATTCTCGGTTGTAGTATAATTTACGAATAATACTACTGTTTTCAGTTGTCACTGAAAATATTTAAGATAAACCTGAGCCATAAAGTACATTTTCGTCTTGCCTCAGACAGGCATCCGAAAAAGTTACCATGTTTGGTTTTGATACATAAATACATCACTATAATTATTATTAATTTTTTTTTACAGGTTTGCCAGTCTGTAATAGATGTAAGTTACCAGTTCGACCTATGCGAACGTATCGGCTGGATTGTAATCATATCTTTTGCGTGGACTGTTTAAATTGTCTTGAGCTAGATGCCACCGGTGCTCTTCTCCTTCAGAAATGCCTAGTCTGTTTGGAGTGGAAATTTGCCTTTAAACTGTTTTAGGTAATGCTGCCGTTATTTTATTATTTTGGACTTAAGCAATAGGCCTTTTTTTGTGTTTTACAGATCATCTGCCCGCCAAGACGCATCGTGGTGATGACAGCTTAGTTAATATGTTTTGCATAGTTAGTTTGCGTTGTTAATTTCGTTATAATAGCATTGTTAATTTGTTAAACATTTCGCATTGTTAATAAACAACCTGTGGGATGATAAAGTGAGTCTTATTTCTGCATTTCTATTTTGATCGTATCTGAACATCGGGGGTTGGTGTTGTGTAGAGCTCTTTAACCAGATAAGCAAGTTTCGAATTGTACATCCTATTATGTTAAAACATTCGTTTATTTAGTCATCCTGCACCTAGACAATGGCGAACGAGTCTCGTGATAGAATAATTAGAAGTATTATAGGGGCCGCTTCGAATGCAATAGAATCAGATAGCTCCTCCGACGAATTTCAACGTTTGATCGATGAGACAAGAAGGACATTCTGTCCTCGACTGTCTTCCGGTCGTAAATCACGGACATTTTATTGGCATAAGAAGACTGTTTTGATGAGAACGGCCAATGCGGATTTTTACCCCGGTACTTTGGAGATGCGTCACCTGACACAAAACAGTTTACTTACTTTTCCATAAAATGCCACCCTCTTGATCATAACGGGATGATAAGTGACTGACCATCTGTTACTCTCTAGGGGTTTCCACAACAAAACCAAAAATAAACTGGAGTTGGTCTCAGAGTCAATTTGAAGCATACATCTTACATCTATGGTCTGTATCCTGCAGCCCCATTACATTTAACTGGAATAACTCTGGCCAGGTGTGACAAGCAGAGAAGGTTAATTAGGCTGAACATGGAAGATTCATGGTCTGTGGAACGTCTCCAACGAAAAATTGGTCAGGGTTGTTTAGTGATTTTGCCAAACATGGATATTCCCGAGAGTGCTATGGATAATACACAAGGAGCAGGCAGCAGTTTCAGCTACCTCTTCGAGTTCTAACGTAGCTGCTGTAGATGTATCGGGCACTAGTATTCCTAGTACATCAGCGAACACGATGCAGAACAGAAACCCTGTGCACATCTCGACATCAGACACACTGGATAAAGAACCATCGTCTGATTCTGACTACATTCGTTACTTTGACGATCCTGACGATCCAGATGGTTTAGTCCAGGGGTCGCAAACTGGCGGCCCGCGGGCCGGATACGGCCCGCGAAGGCTCTACATCCGGCCCGCGAGCGTTGCACAAAAAAAATTAAAAAAACGGGGCGGTGAGCTAAAAAAAAAAGGTCCTCACTGGTTAATACGGACTTAAAAAAGGTCCTCACTTCAACACTTTAAGTTCAATGGTAGTTAAAAAATGTCTTTCCTAAAAACGTAGAGTAACGCGGTAAATGAATTTACAGGTTATAATCACGATGCAGACTTACCGCTATTAACCATACTACATAATACATTATAATTATACACAGTTACATACATAGTTTGGTTACATTGGCACAGCTATCGAATGCGTCAAGATCTGATATATTTTTTGTCCTTTTTTCTCCACTTTGTGCAAGTGCGACGTACGTCGTAGATAAGAAGTATATTTAGCGCGCTGTCATATTGGGGTAGTGGTAGTCGAGTCGTAGTACATTGGTAAAATAAAATTATAATTTCTTACATTAGTTATTATTATTAAATCATGTCTGTATTTAAAGTTGGGAAAAGAAAAATAGATGAAGAAGGCAGGGTGTTTCAAGAAAAATGGGAGAAAGCATATTTCTTTGTGGAAATAAAAAATATTCCAACTTGTTTAATATGCAACAAAAGTGTCTCTGTGGTGAAAGAATATAACCTAAAACGCCATTATGAGTCAAACCATAAGAACTATAATAAATATACCGAAAAGATACGCGATGATAAACTTAGAGATCTAAAAAATGGACTAAAATTTCAACAGGGAACGTTTTTGAATGTACATAAAATAAGTGATGCTGCTGTAAAATGTAGTTATGTAATAAGTGAAAAAATTGCTCGAGCTTCGAAACCTTTTACATTAAAAATTGTATTTTAAGTGCAGTAGAAATTATGTGTCCCGAAAAAAAACAAGTATTTCAAAGTATAAGTCTATCAGGTAATACAGTTTCTCAGCGTGTTGAAGATATAGCAGAGAACTTTCAAGATATATTGCGTGAAAAAATTAAAAGTTTTGTGGCATTTTCCATTGCAGTTGACGAAAGCACAGATATTAACAATACCGCTCAGTTAGCAGTATTTATTCGTGGCGTCGATGACAATATGGATGTGGCGGAAGAACTTTTAGATATAGTGCCCATGTCAGGAACAACAACAGGAAATGACTTATATTTGTGTGTTGACAAGAGTCTTGAATATGTTAAAGCAGACTGGTCAAAATTAGTAAGTGTGACTACAGATGGAGCTCCTGCAATGGTCGGTGTTAACGTCGGACTAGTTACGAAACTTCAAATGAAGAAGAAAACGTTGTGCGAGGACAAACTTAAATCGTTTCATTGCATCATACATCAAGAGTCCCTTTGTGCCAAAAAACTAAAGATGGAACACGTTATGGATGTAGTAATTAAGACAGTAAACTGGATACGCTCTCGTGCTTTGAACCATAGACAGTTCAGTGCTTTGCTTGATGAACTTAATTCACAATACGGAAGTCTACTGTATTAAGGCTCCACCAGACAGACGCGATATGCCGCTCGGTACGATATCTAATAACATTGCGGTATATGGAAGCGCCCACACCAAGCTCGGTATACCGATGAGCGCGATATATCGCAATCGGTATATCGCTTTGGTATTTCGGGATACAATACTGTCAACTGTCAAAGTAAAAATGTTCTGTTTAAAAATAATTTAGGACTATTTTCATATTGTTACATGTAGATAATATAATTAATTATACCTTTTTTTAACATAGAATAGTCGTGTGTAAGAATATTTTTATTTATGTTTGATTGTTAGGTTAGAATGCATGAAATACTGTGTCGCACTAGTGTGGGCACTCATTGCGGTAAGCAGCGATAATCATACCGAGTCATGTACCGACTGTATCGTACCGAGCGGCATATCGCGTCTGTCTGGTGGAGCCTTTACACGGAGGTTAGGTGGCTTAGTCGCGGCGTTGTTCTAAAAAGATTTTTTGAACTCTTAAAAGAAATCGACCTATTCACTTCATCCAAAGGGAAATTGATTCCTCAGCTCACCGATGAAGATTGGTGCAAAGATTTGGGCTTTTTGGTTGACATTACAAGCCATTTAAACATATTAAATGTTGCTCTGCAAGGGCGTGCACAAATGGTATCCCATATGTATGATTCTATTCGGTCATTTCTGACCAAACTCTGTCTTTGGGAAACCCAATTGGAAAGAAACAATTTAGTTCATTTTCCTAGGCAGCATACATTCCCGGCAGCATGGATTCGGCCGAAGGCCGAAACTATGCCAGTATCCAGCGCATACATTCCCGGCTGCATGGATTCGGCCGAAGGCCGAAACCATGCCAGTATCCAGCGCATACATTCCCGGCTGCATGGCCGAAACCATGCTAGTATCCATCGCTTACAGCCTGTTTCGGCCAAATATCGACAACGATTCGGCTTTACCGTAATTCCAAAACGGTTGGATCTACAGACATGCGGTTTTTACTACCATGTAGGTGTTGTCGAGAGGAATTTTTTAATACGAAGTTTCGAACTTTTTGGACCATCTTCAGGTTAAAATTAACTTCATTTATAACTGGAAAACCGTTGCAGATAGGAATGTGCGGTTTTTGCCATTGCGATCCTCTTTTTAAGCCAAGTTGCATTTTATAACGTTTCTAATTAGGTTGACCCATCTTCAGGGCTACAATTTCGTATATCGAGAACGGGTAGAGATAGAAACATGCGGTTTTCGCTGTTTATTAACTGTTATCGAGTAGACGAATAAGATTTGGAGTTTCGAATGTTTCGTCACTTTTAAGACCATCATCATGTTCTACGCGTCGCGTTCTTTCTATGCGCAGCGTTCTTTCTATGCGCAGCGTTCTTTTAATGCGTAGCGTTCTTTCTATGCGCAGCGTTCTTTTTATGCGCAGCGTTCTTTCTATGCGCAGCGTTCTTTCTATGCGCAGCGTTCTTTCTATGCGCAGCGTTCTTTTTATGCGCAGCGTTCTTACTATGCGCAGCGTTCTTTTTATGCGCAGCGTTCTTTCTATGCGCAGCGTTCTTTCTATGCGCAGCGTTCTTTTTATGCGCAGCGTTCTTTCTATGCGCAGCGTTCTTTCTATGCGCAGCGTTCTTTCTTTGCGCAGCGTTTTTTTTATGCGCAGCGTTCTTTCTTTGCGCAGCCTTCTTTTTGTGCGCAGTGTTCTTTCTGTGCGCAGCGTTTTTTCTTTGCGCAGCGTTCTTTCTTTGCGCAGCGTTCTTTCTATGCGCAGCGTTCTTTTTATGCGCAGCGTTCTTTCTATGCGCAGCTCTATTTTTATGCGCAGCGTTCTTTCTTTGCGCGGCGTTCTTTTTATGCGCGGCGTTCTTTCTATGAGCAGCGTTCTTTTTATGCGCAGCGTTCTTTCTTTGCGCAGCGTTCTTTTTATGCGCGGCGTTTTTTCTATGCGCAGCGTTCTTTTTATGCGCAGCGTTCTTTCTTTGCGCAGCGTTTTTTCTATGCGCAGCGTTCTCTTTATGCGCAGCGTTCTTTTTTTGCGCATCGTTTTTTCTATGAGCAACGTTTTTTTTATGCGCACCGTTCTTTCTATGCGCAGCGTTCTTTTTATGCGCAGCGTTCTTTCTATGCGCAGCGTTCTTTTCATGCGCAGCGTTCTTTCTTTGCGCAGAGTTCTTTTTATGCGCAGCGTTCTTTCTTTGCGCAGCGTTCTTTTTGTGAGCAGTGTTTTTTCTGTGCGCAGTGTTTTTTCTGTGCGCAGCGTTCTTTCTATGCGCAGCGTTCTTTTTATGCGCGGCGTTCTTTCTATGCGCAGCGTTTTTTCTATGCGCAGCGTTCTTTTTATAGTTAGCGTTCTTTCTATGCGCTGCGTTCTTTTTATGCGCAGCGTTTTTTCTATGCGCAGCGTTTTTTTTATGCGCAGTGTTCTTTCTATGCGCAGCGTTCTTTTTATGCGCAGCCTTCTTTCTATGCGCAGCGTTCTTTTCATGCGCAGCGTTCTTTTTTTGCGCATCGTTTTTTCTATGAGCAACGTTTTTTTTATGCACACCGTTCTTTCTATGCGCAGCGTTCTTTCTATGCGCAGCGTTCTTTTCATGCGCAGCGTTCTTTCTTTGCGCAGCGTTCTTTTTATGCGCAGCGTTCTTTCTTTGCGCAGCGTTCTTTTTGTGAGCAGTGTTTTTTCTGTGCGCAGCGTTCTTTCTATGCGCAGCGTTCTTTTTATGCGCGGCGTTCTTTCTATGCGCAGCGTTTTTTCTATGCGCAGCGTTCTTTTTATAGTTAGCGTTCTTTCTATGCGCTGCGTTCTTTTTATGCGCAGCGTTCTTTCTATGCGCAGCGTTTTTTTTATGCGCAGTGTTCTTTCTATGCGCAGCGTTCTTTTTATGCGCAGCCTTCTTTCTATGCGCAGCGTTCTTTTCATGCGCAGCGTTCTTTCTTTGCGCAGCGTTCTTTTTGTGCGCAGTGTTCTTTCTGTGCGCAGCGTTTTTTCTTTGCGCAGCGTTCTTTTTATGCTCAGCGTTCTTTTTTTGCGCATCGTTTTTTCTATGAGCAACGTTTTTTTTATGCGCACCGTTCTTTCTATGCGCAGCGTTCTTTTTATGCGCAGCGTTCTTTCTATACGCAGCGTTCTTTTCATGCGCAGCGTTCTTTCTTTGCGCAGCGTTCTTTTTATGCGCAGCGTTCTTTCTTTGCGCAGCGTTCTTTTTGTGAGCAGTGTTTTTTCTGTGCGCAGTGTTCTTTCTGTGCGCAGCGTTCTTTCTATGCGCAGCGTTCTTTTTATGCGCGGCGTTCTTTCTATGCGCAGCGTTTTTTCTATGCGCAGCGTTCTTTTTATAGTTAGCGTTCTTTCTATGCGCTGCGTTCTTTCTATGCGCAGCGTTTTTTTTTATGCGCAGTGTTCTTTCTATGCGCAGCGTTCTTTTTATGCGCAGCCTTCTTTCTATGCGTAGCGTTCTTTTCATGCGCAGCGTTCTTTGTTTGCGCAGCGTTCTTTCTATGCGCAGCTTTTTTCTATGCGCATTTTCTTTTTATGCGCGGCGTTCTTTTTGTGCGCGGTGTTCTTTTTGGGCGCAGTGTTCTTTCTGTGCGCAGCGTTCTTTCTATGAGCTGCGTTCTTTCTACGCGTAGCGTTCTTTCTATGCGCAGCGTTCTTCCTATGCGCAGCGTTCTTTTCATGCGCAGCGTTCTTTCTATGCGCTGCGCTCTATCTATGCGCAGCGTTCCTTTTATGCGCAGCTTTTTTTCTATGCGCATTTTCTTTTAATGCGCGGTGTTCTTTTTGTGCGCGGTGTTTTTTTTGTGCGCAGTGTCCTTTCTGTGCGCAGCGTTCTTTCTATGCGCATTTTCTTTTTATGCGCGGCGTTCTTTCTATGCGCAGCGTTCTTTCTATGCGCAGCGTTCTTTTTATGCGCAGCGTTCTTTCTATGCGCTGCGCTCTTTCTATGCGCAGCGTTCTTTCTATGCACTGCGTTTTTTTTTGCGCTGCGTTCTTTCTAATTTCTTTTTATGCGCAGCGTTCTTTCCGTGCCCAGCGTTCTTTTTGTGCGCAGCGTTTTTTCTATGCGCGACGTTTTTCCTATGCGCAGCGTTCTTACTATGCGCTTCGTTCTTTCTATGCGCAGCGTTCTTTTTATGCGCAGCTTCTTTCTATGCGCAGCTTTCTCGCTGTGCGCAGCGTTCTTTTTGTGAGCAGCGTTCTTTCTGTGCGCAGTGTTTCTGTGCGCATCGTTCTTTTTATGCGCGGCGTTCTTTCTATGCGCAGCGTTCTTTCTATGCGCATCGTTCTTTCTATGCGCATCGTTCTTTTTATGCGCAGCGTTCTTTGTATGCGCAGCGTTTTTTCCATGCGCAGTTTTTTTCTATGCGCAGCATTCTTTCTATTGGCAGCGTTCTTTCTATGCTCAGCTTTCTCGCTGTGCGCAGCGTTCTTTTTGTGCGCAGTGTTCTTTCTGTGCGCATCGTTCTTTTTATGCGCGTTCATTAAAACCCATGCTAAAAGTGTTTGTTAAATAACTATTTCTTTGTTAAGAAAATATCTGGAAGTACACAATTTGAGATTAACAAGCTATCGATATTGTCTGTTCACTGCCCGTAAGGATGTAATTGTTTTTGTAACATAACCGGAGAAAAATAAAAACACATCCTTAAACTTATGATTGTGTTAAATTTGAGTAGCCTTAAGAAAAATGTATTATTTTGAGTTAATTTGGTACACAATAGAAGTGAATATAAGAAACCATGCAGTCAATACCCGACATAAAAAAAATCTTAAGCCCGATTGCTTCAAATATACTTATCTTCAAAAAAATGTTGCCTCTATAATTATTGCAATATATAACAAATTTAATACATCACCTGAGAGTATAAAAAACCTACCCACCCCAGACTTGAAGAAAATATTAAGAAATGTCCTAATCTCTAAAGCTTACTATGGAGTTAGTGAATACCTTAATGACGCTTACTTTAAAAACTCTTTTAAGTAAATATAATTTTGTGTTGTGTATATATTCGTATATATGTGTATTATTATTATCATTATTGTGACATGTTCTATGCCTTTTTGGATTTTACAGAACAAATAAAGACTACTACTATACAGCGTGAAAGTGAAAATGAAAATGAATTATTATTCTGAGTACCCAAGTGTTTATAATGTCTTGAAAGCCTACTATGTTAATTTTATAAATAACTTGAGAAATATTAGTTTTAGGAAGCTGTGATTTTTTTTAGAGACAATTAATTTATATTTACAAAAATTTCAAAAAATATTGTGTGTTCTATTTGAATAGGTCGACATATTGGTCTTTAAATTTACTTAAATTAAAAGTTTTTGCGCTATTCACAAAAAAACAAAGAAATTACGTTTTCCATTTTTGCTTATAACTTGCTTATTTGAAATCAT
Source organism: Elmis aenea (assembly GCA_947652605.1). Taxonomy (NCBI): domain Eukaryota; kingdom Metazoa; phylum Arthropoda; class Insecta; order Coleoptera; family Elmidae; genus Elmis; species Elmis aenea. The sequence continues at coordinate 27,538,727 of OX393578.1, read as the reverse complement.
ACTGAAAATACAATGTTAATCGGTTTATTGCTATCGGACACTTCGGACATTTTCTGATATCGATAAAAAAATTATATTGATATTTATCGATTTATTGCCCACCCCTTTAAATAAGACCTCAAACGAAATTTTTGTATGCGTTGTGATCTACACGTACCGACAATAGAACTTCCTAATGTTCCTATTGGCTGAACCCACGCTTTCATTGACCAATGAGAAAGCAACAAAATTTTGTATAAAAGCAGTTGAATCAAATTTTCATGTCATTCGAATTCAAGCTGCAGTAAAGTCATGGTTCTGTTTCTAGGAGACAGTATATTACGTCGGTACCTCACCAACGTCGAAGGCTTAGACCGGCGAACGACATCTAATGGAAAGGTAGCGTGCCAGTACTGTGTTGGGGGCCAAACTATCAATCAATTGATCAGGCGTGTGCGAAATTCAGCCCGAAGTTGCCACAGTGTCGATATCGTTGTTGTTATGATTGGCACAAACAATGTTTTGAAAAACGCCACCAATAACCTCTTAAGAAGCCTTAAATGGCTTTTAAGAGAAATTAGTCGTGTTTTTAGGCCTTCCAGCATAGTATGGTGTACTATACCGCCAATAGATAAGTCTGCCAACTCACTAAACCAAGTGAGTTTGTTTAACGACCTCCTTAAGGATTTCTTGACGAAACGCAATTTGAATTGCTTGGACGTTTTCGAATTTTTCGAAAACGCCCCTGGAAATCTCTTTGTGTCCGATAGAATCCACCCAAACGCGGCCGGATTAAGAGTCCTACAGGAGGCATTAAATAGTCGAATTTGAGTTAGTAAGTAAGCCTGTAACAATCCGTGTGTTACGTTATTATTGTCCGATTGGGAGTTAGGTCCCATGAGTAGTAGTTTCAGCTTATTTTAGTAGCTCCAGTGACCAGTCTTTTTCCACGCATGTCCAAATTATATTATTTCCGGTTTTAACGTACTTCTGTTTTTCGTGGTCTGTAGACATCTGCTTATTGTGTTATAAAGAATCCATGAAAATCTGAGTTTAATATCGGTGGGTGCCGACTTGTTAAGTCACGCCATAGTGCGAATCTGTTCCTGCCAATATAACCATTGGATGATTTATTGACGCTGAGACAGGTAATCTTTTTCTTTGAACCACGTGAAAATTGGAGGTTATATATTTCTTTTCTTTCAGGTGTCTTTAAGCTTTGTCTTTAAGCTTGGTTGTACAGCTTTGTCGTTAAGTTTGGTCGTACGTTTTGGGCTTTAAGCTTTGTTCTTAAGTTTGGTCTTAAGTTTCGTTTTGTGTCAGCTCCGGTCCAGTTATCCTGGCCCGCCCAGCTGTTAGCTTGTTTAAGCTTTGGACGTACTATTACTGTCGTGTTCTGTCGATGTACTACCGCTAAACTACGGACAGCATTTCCGACAACATCTCTTCTCTTTCAACGTGCCTTCGGCGGCTCAGCGAAAGCTAAGAATATCTATTTAAGCCCCGACTGTTAGCTACTTTCTTAATATTTTTATTATTTCTGTTAACTATTGTAGAGCCTTCAGCTCGTTGCTACTGTTAGTTCACTGTCTTTTTTCCTACATTTAATTAGTAACTGTACTTTTGTTAGTGTTACTTAGTAACATTTAAATTAATCTGTTATTATCCTACCTTCTCAACAACCCTTGAGTGGCTTTGTCGTCACCATAATTTCTTTTAGTCGTACCTTACGATTGATAAGTTAGGGACCGTACTCCGTTTGCAAAGTATTTTTTGGTTATGTTATCGTTCGGTGATTTTAGTGCAGCAAGTTTTGAAAGGTAGGAGAGCTCTTCCACTTAAGCGGATTGTATTTTCATTGAAACTGAATTATTATTCTTTTATATATTTATTTGTGTATCGTAAATAGGTACTTGCAAACACAGGAACAGAACCAACCTTATTTCGTAGTATATGTACTTTCTTTTCGTTTAATTTTAGCGAATGGTTTTATTAGCCTTTCAAGCCTGTTGAGACCAGGAGTTGTTATCGTCAAGCATATTCTTTGTTTTATTTTTAATTTCAAACTGTTTTTATTTATTATTAAAGGCATATATCATTCCCGTCTACAAATTCTTTTATTTCATTTACTAGGTTTTTCGCTATTTGAAACCTTATAGAATAAATAGTGTGGCGCCCTTATTAAGGTTTACAAGTTTCTTTCTAATTCGGACCTACCCCTTCTCGTCTGAACTAGCCGCGAGTCCGAACTACCCTTCTTGCTGCAAGAATAGTGGCTTCCTTAGAAAGTGGCCGATATTCGTGTAACAAAATTGGCGCCCAACGTGGGGCCTTGTGTAACTAAACCTTATTGGCTTTGTATAACTGTACTTTACTCGTTTAGGGACTTGTTTGATAATTGCCTTTATTTTGAAAATTTTTCTGTTGGTATTTTTCTAGAATTTTATATCTTGCTACGTGTGTTGCATATATCTAGGCGTTCCTAATCCTATATGCATACATTTATCCTAGCTTCGCTACGATTGTTTAGGTTTTGACTTCTCTGCTGGACGTTTTCGTTGTTACTACCTGGTTTCCGGGATTTCTGATATACAGGGTGGAACAACAATTTTGCACTTTTTTTTTTATTGGTTCTATAGATTACTTAGGTGGTTCTATGCAATTTAGCACATTTTCTATATACAGAGCCAGTAAAAATTTTTGTCCAAATTTTCTTTTATCGCTTTTTAGGTTTTTGGAAGTCTTTTGCGACCAGACTTGATACGTAGGTACAGTTTCGGTCAAAAATTTAGTCCAAATAATTTTTTTCTTTTAGGCTATTTAGTTGCTTCTCTTTCTTTTTCTGGTTTTCTTCCTTCTCGAAGGAAAGTTAATTATTTGTTTTACCTTATTGTTTTGACTAGATACAATGGCACCGTCGTGCATTTGGAAAGATTTTATTGACTCTCTGAATCAAGTTGAGCTCGCGTATGAGTTAACGAGCCGTGGTTTTCCGTCCGCTACAGTAGCCGAGATGAGAAAGTCAGTTCGTGGCGTGCTTAAATTAGATTCAGAAAAATCGCTATCGCAAGTTGCCTATACGGTTGAGTTTAACGAAGATAAGACAGCTATTACTAGAAATTTAATTGAATTAGAATCGGCACTTCAAACTTTTGAAGGTGATACGAAAGCTGCGTGCTTCCGCCGAACTTCGGCGCTGATGAAACATACTGATCGACGCCTTGAACTCGCTAACCCTACTACCGGCGAGATGAAAAGTCAACTTAATGCGCTTCGACTGCGTGCGCTTGAGCTTAAGTCAGATTTCGAAAACGCTTACAAACGCGCGTTACGTGATCAGACTGCAGCACCAACCACAAGTACTCCGCTTCGTAATGCGGTGACACATGCGTCAGATGACTCATCCGACGAGGGTGATATTCTAGTTCCTCCTCCTACTCCTCAAGTATTTTCTACACACTTTGTTCCGGTCTCGAAATGGGGCATTACGTTTAGTGGACGAAGCGATGCTTCCGTTAGCTCTTTCTTGGAACGTGTTGAAGAACTAAGAATAGCGCGTAATGTTACTACCTCTCAATTATTTTTTTCGGCTATCGACCTGTTTGAAGGCGATGCTCTTTTATGGTATCGCTCAGTGCGCGAGGATATTCGCGACTGGAATTCTCTAGTTATTAATCTTCGTCAAGCATTTTTACCATCAGATTATGACGAGAGATTGAGACAGGAAATCTACAATCGCTTACAAGGATCTTCCGAACGCCCAACCTTATTTGTCGCTGCGATGCGTAATTTATTTCGCAGATTGACCTTTATTCCTTCTGAGTCTGAACAACTTCATCGTATTATCGGTAATCTACGTCCTAAATATTCGCAAAGCTTACTTTTTCAACAACCAACTACTTTTACTAAACTCATTTCCTTGTTACGCACGTTAGAGGATGCAGAGATTCGAAATCGACGTTTTGAACCTCGATCTGGATCCGAACCTTTGCTGGAACCTGACTTAGCGTGTGCGCAACGATCTTCTCGCCAACGTGTCGATAAAGTTGATGTTCCTTCTTCTCTTGAACGTACTAGGCCTGTCGCGTCTGTTTCTACCTCGACTGCGGTATGTTCTAGGACTGTTCCTGTTTCTTCTTCTAAACCTTTCGCTTCCATGACGTGCTGGAATTGTGGGAAAACCGGTCATGTTTCTCCTTCTTGTCCCCAACCCCAGAAACGTCACTGTTATAAGTGTGGCCAACCGAACCACACTACTCGGACTTGTCCGAAATGTAACAATAATAAGCCTTCGGAAAACTAACTTGTGAGTCGTCGACCCGAGTGACTGACTCACCTTTCTCTTCTAGTACTGCAATCTCGGATTCCTTTTCTGACTTAGACATTCGATCTAAATTCGCTTTAGATTTTCTTTTAGCTTCTTCTGTGGGTGACGAGCGCCCATACTTATCTGTAGAGATTTTTGGGAAAACTTTTCTAGGTTTATTAGACTCTGGTGCTTCCCGTACTATACTTGGTCGTTCCGGTTGCGACGTACTCAAGTCTTTTGATTTAACTTTGTTGCCTTCTTCGATTCCTGAGTGTACTGTCGCTAATGGCGTATCCTGTTCCGTTTTGGGATTACTTTGTGTTCCTGTAGTAGTGGAAAAACGGGTTGTCCTAACAGAAATTTTAGTTATACCTTCGCTACCTCATTCTCTTATCTTAGGTGTTGACTTTTGGAAGAAATTGGGAATCATTCCCAATATCCGTAATGGAGGATGGACGTTTAGCGATAGGAAAGAGCTAGAAATTGCTTCCATTACTGACCATAGTCACTTGGACTCAAGGCAGATGTCTCTTCTTTCTTCGTTGCTTAGGGATATCTTTTCTGTTATGAAACCGACTTTAGGATGCACGAACCTTGTTGAACACGAAATTCGTACTACCGCTGAACCCATCAAACAGCGTTACTACCCTATCTCCCCAGCACTACAAAAGTTTGTGAATGCTGAAATGAACGCCATGCTGGAGCAAGGTGTTATCGAACCGTCACAATCACCGTGGGCATCACCCATTGTGCTTGTCAAAAAGAAAGATAGTACTTATAGGTTCTGTGTGGACTATCGCAAGGTAAACAAAGTCACTGAACGTGATGCGTATCCTCTTCCTTATGTATCTAATATTCTAGATCGTCTACGTGACGCTAAGTTTCTTTCTAGTTTGGATATTAAAACTGCTTATTGGCAGATTCCTGTTAAAGCTGAGTCTAGACCTATTACTGCCTTTACTGTACCAAACAGAGGTTTGTTCCAGTTCCGACGCCTTCCCTTTGGGTTACATAATTCTCCAGCCACGTGGCAACGGCTGATCGACCGCGTTATCGGCGCAGACCTAGAACCTCATGTCTTTGTCTATCTCGATGATATTGTCATAGTCACGAATGACTTTGATAAGCACTTGGACGTCCTTCGGGAAGTCTTCAAACGACTTGTGGACGCTGGTCTTACTGTTCGTCGAGATAAATGTCACTTTTGCCGTCCCGAATTACGCTATCTCGGTTATGTTGTCGATAAACAGGGTTTACATGTGGACCCAGAAAAGGTTTCTGCTATTCTTAACTTACCTATTCCTACTTCCGTTACTGAAGTACGTCGTGTCCTAGGAATGGCATCGTGGTACCGACGTTTTATTCCTAATTTCTCTACCGTTGTTTCTCCTATTACTTCTCTTACTAAAAAGAATGCTAACTTTCTTTGGAGTGACGAATGTCAACTAGCTTTTACGGCCATTAAGGAAGCTCTTATTGCTGCTCCAATTCTTAGCTGTCCTGATTTTAACAAGGAGTTTACTATTCAGACTGATGCCTCAGATTATGGTGTAGGTGCTATCTTGACCCAAACGCATGATGACGGCGAACATGCAGTTAGTTATATTAGCTGTTCGTTGCAGAAAGCAGCGCGTAATTACAGCACCACAGAAAAAGAATGTCTCGCAGTCGTATGGGCCATAGAAAAATTCCGACCATATATCGAAGGTGCTCACTTTACTGTGGTCACTGACCACCACTCCTTGATTTGGCTTAATAATCTTAAGGATCCTTCTGGACGCCTTGCTCGGTGGAGCGTACGACTACAGCAGTACGACTTCACAATAGTCCATCGCAAGGGCAAAGATCATGTCGTTCCAGATACTTTGTCTCGTTCTGTTCCTAAACTTGATGTCGTGGAACCTGCCATTATTCTTCCTCCACTTCAGACTTCTGATGAGTGGCATTGTCGCTTACGTACCTCTATCGAAACCAACCCGGATAAATATCCCGTTTGGCGTGTCGACAATGGTAAGATCTTTAAGTATACTTCTCCTCGTATTCGTGGGCTCGATCCAGAATGCGATAACTGGAAGTTTGTTGTTCCTACGGAACTTCGTCGAGATCTCATTAATGAGAACCATGACTTACCAACTGCCGGTCACGCTGGTGTGTTCAAAACGTTTGAACGTTTGGCCACACGTTACTATTGGCCTAAAATGAGATCCTCTGTTGCTAGATATGTCCGGAGGTGTGCAGTTTGTGCCGCACATAAGGTAGAACAGAAGAAACCTTATGGTTTTATGGTACCTCGTGCTAAACCTTCTCGTCCTTGGCAGTTCCTCTGCATCGATATTGTAGGACCTCTTCCTCGTTCGCCTAAAGGCTATACCTTTATTCTTGTTGTCGCTGATTGCTTTACTAAATACTCTTGCTTCTTTCCTCTTCGTCGTGCTACAGCTGCTACGGTTGGTCGCGCTGTAGAAGATGAAATTTTTTTAGTTTATGGTACACCGCAGTACATTATCTGCGATAATGGTGTACAATTTCGTAGTAGAGAGTTTGGCTCTCTATGTGAAAGCTATCGCTGTAAAATTCTATTCAATGCTCCTTACCATCCGCAAGCTAATCCTGCAGAACGCATTAACCGCGTACTAAAAACTATGCTTTCTTCGTATGTTGCGGATAACCACCGAAAGTGGGATTCGCTATTGCCAAAAGTTGCGTGTGCTATTCGCACGTCCAAACATGAAGTAATTGGTCACTCTCCTTTCTTTGCTAACTTCGGGCGTGAGCACCACTTATATGGAGATCACATGGGACGACCACCCGATCTCAATGAACCGATTGAAGATCCCGATCGCACTGTTGACGAACCTGGCTTACGAACGAAAGGCATAGAACAACTGCGTTTGGATATTAAGAATCGATTGAACAAGGCTTACGAACAAGCTAGCCGACGTTACAATCTTCGTCGACGCCCAGTTGAGTTTGCTGTAAACTCACTTGTGTGGCGCAGGAACTTTGCTTTATCCAACGCCGCTGCTTACATCAACGCCAAACTCGCTGCGAAGTTTATTGGTCCCTTTACTGTTTTGAAACGTGTGTCTCCTTGGACTTACCAGTTAGCTGACGAGTCTGGTAAAGACGTCGGCACCTGGCATGTTCAAGATATGAAGCCTTATCTTGCTGAAGACTAATACGACATTTTTCTGTTACTTGTTGGTCCACTTTCTCTTTACTTAGTTGCTTTCCCTACTGGGATTTTCTTTGGGCTGACAGTTTCTATGTTCGTATTTGTCGATGTCTCGGCTTCACCATTTGACGTTTCGTAACTTTCTGTTCTTTCTCTTTCTCTCCTTCTTGGTGCAGGATGAAGAATTGGCCAAGGGTGCGTGGTTACCAGGGGTAAAAGCCCCCTAAACACCCGCTTTCTCTCCTTCTTGGTGCAGGATGAAGAATTGGCCAAGGGTGCGTGGTTACCAGGGGTAAAAGCCCCCTAAACACCCGCTTTCTCTCCTTCTTGGTTCAGGATGAAGAATTGGCCAAGGGTGTGTGGTTACCAGGGGTAAAAGCCCCCTAAACACTCACTTTGTTTTGTCTTTCTCTGTTTCTTTCTTCTTTCTCTCCTTCTTGGTTCAGGATGAAGAATTGACCAAGGGTGTGTGGTTACCAGGGGTAAAAGCCCCCTAAACACCCGCTTTCTCTCCTTCTTGGTTCAGGATATAGAATTGGCCAAGGGTGCGTGGTTACCAGGGGTAAAAGCCCCCTAAACACCCGCTTTCTCTCCTTCTTGGTTCAGGATGAAGAATTGGCCAAGGGTGTGTGGTTACCAGGGGTAAAAGCCCCCTTAACACCCGCTTTCTCTCCTTCTTGGTGCAGGATATAGAATTGGCCAAGGGTGTGTAGTTACCAGGGGTAAAAGCCCCCTAAACACTCGCTTTGTTTTTCTTTTGTCGTTCTTTGGAACTTTCTTCTTTCTGGAAATGACTGATGATGGATAGATGTGAAGATGACGACAAGCGATCAGTTCTCGGAACCCTGACTCTTTGGACTCAGACCGAGCCGCCTTTGTCAGAGTAGATGAGTGACGGATGACTGCTGTCTTTTGGTTTCACTGTGTGATCTCTCCTGGACAGGTGGATCACGACAGCGCTTTTCTTTCCCTAAAAATATATTGCTTACCAGTTTCGAGGATAAACCGATTGGTTTATACCTCTTTAGCTTCAGATCAGTGTCCTTATCGGCGCTGTGTTAGTAGGTTAAGTTGTTTTTTTTCTCTTTTGTTCCGATTTCGCTTGAATAAGCTTTCAGGTGTAGTTGGTGGCGCTTGGTCTCCACTTGTTGTGTGGGATGACATAGATGGCCACGACGCGACGAAGATCTTGAGCGAGGTATCCTTGTTCCCCCTGCTCCCAACAAGCGTGTAGCGTGGAAGGTGTGCCGACTCACACTAGGGTTTTCAAGTGAAGTTGCGGTTTTCTTTGGTTTTCTCTTGGACCTTTCGGTTCTTTCTTTTGATTTATTTTTATTACTACTTTTCTTTTAGGAAAGAAATTTTTTTTTTTTTTTTTTTTCCCTTTTCTTCATTTTTCCTTCTAGTAAGGGGGGGATTTGTTACGTTATTATTGTCCGATTGGGAGTTAAGTCCCATGAGTAGTAGTTTCAGCTTATTTTAGTAGCTCCAGTGACCAGTCTTTTTCCACGCATGTCCAAATTATATTATTTCCGGTTTTAACGTACTTCTGTTTTTCGTGGTCTGTAGACATCTGCTTATTGTGTTATAAAGAATCCATGAAAATCTGAGTTTAATATCGGTGGGTGCCGACTTGTTAAGTCACGCCATAGTGCGAATCTGTTCCTGCCAATATAACCATTGGATGATTTATTGACGCTGAGACAGGTAATCTTTTTCTTTGAACCACGTGAAAATTGGAGGTTATATATTTCTTTTCTTTCAGGTGTCTTTAAGCTTTGTCTTTAAGCTTGGTTGTACAGCTTTGTCGTTAAGTTTGGTCTCAAGCTTATTCGTACGTTTTGGGCTTTAAGCTTTGTTCTTAAGTTTGGTCTTAAGTTTCGTTTTGTGTCAGCTCCGGTCCAGTTATCCTGGCCCGCCCAGCTGTTAGCTTGTTTAAGCTTTGGACGTACTATTACTGTCAAGTGTTCTGTCGATGTACTACCGCTAAACTACGGACAGCATTTCCGACAACATCTCTTCTCCTTCAACGTGCCTTCGGCGGCTCAGCGAAAGCTAAGAATATCTATTTAAGCCCCGACTGTTAGCTACGTTCTTAATATTTTTATTATTTCTGTTAACTATTGTAGAGCCTTCAGCTCGTTGCTACTGTTAGTTCACTGTCTTTTTTCCTACATTTAATTAGTAACTGTACTTTTGTTAGTGTTACTTAGTAACATTTAAATTAATCTGTTATTATCCTACGTTCTCAACAACCCTTGAGTGGCTTTGTCGTCACCATAATTTCTTTTAGTCGTACCTTACGATTGATAAGTTAGGGACCGTACTCCGTTTGCAAAGTATTTTTTGGTTATGTTATCGTTCGGTGATTTTAGTGCCGCAAGTTTTGATAGGTAGGAGAGCTCTTCCACTTAAGCGGATTGTATTTTCATTGAAACTGAATTATTATTCTTTTATATATTTATTTGTGTATCGTAAATAGGTACTTGCAAACACAGGAACAGAACCAACCTTATTTCGTAGTATATGTACTTTCTTTTCGTTTAATTTTAGCGAATGGTTTTATTAGCCTTTCAAGCCTGTTGAGACCAGGAGTTGTTATCGTCAAGCATATTCTTTGTTTTATTTTTAATTTCAAACTGTTTTTATTTATTATTAAAGGCATATATCATTCCCGTCTACAAATTCTTTTATTTCATTTACTAGGTTTTTCGCTATTTGAAACCTTATAGAATAAATAGTGTGGCGCCCTTATTAAGGTTTACAAGTTTCTTTCTAATTCGGACCTACCCCTTCTCGTCTGAACTAGCCGCGAGTCCGAACTACCCTTCTTGCTGCAAGAATAGTGGCTTCCTTAGAAAGTGGCCGATATTCGTGTAACACGTGCTTCTACGCAAAGCAGCAAAAAATATGTCTTTTTCAAGACAAAAAATTGTTCTCAATTGAGCGAAATTATTACAAGGTCTACTTTGATAAAAAAAAAAAAATTGTACTGGCGTGTTCGACAGCGGTAGGCAATTGTTTAATGTAAATTTGGTGTAATTGTATGCGAAAATCCGTGATCGAAAGAAACGTGTTACTGTAATTTTTAGTTTATATTTGTGACATTCAATTGAAATAATTTCAATAATTTTTACATGTCGGACAAAGCATTATTGTAGCCCTTTAATAGAATAAGCTTAACAAACAAAGCGAGTTAAAATTTTAAATAGTATTCAATAGTGGTGCGTTTTTTAAATGGAAATTATTGTTTTCAAATTTATAATAGTTGGAATTCGTTTACGGGGGTGTAGCGAATGACAGTTGTCGAATATTTCCTATTTATGTGGTAGTCAAATATTAACGTTACTTATATTGTCATAATTGCAATTCAAATGGTCACAAATGGAAATGATTGACAGCAAGTAAAAATCACATGTTGTGGCTAATGTCATAGCGGTTTACTATGTGCCATAAAATGTTAGATATTTCACAAAAACATACTTCATAAGAATCATAACAATAATGACATAATTAGAGAGACTCTAAAACGATTAACAAATGTTGTTCTTTCATGTAAAATGGGCATAATTTTAAATTTGTTGTAAGTATTGGCGTGCAATAATTATTCCCATTAATACTTTAATGAATTATGGAATTATGTATGTTAATAAGTATGGTTGTTGTGATTTATGTAATTTGTTAAGTGTCACTCAACAGCCATAATTAATTTCAAACTAAGTTGACTAAAATATTTCTTTAAGGTAATGTAAAAATTGATGTAATGTGTGATAAATTGGGCAATCAGGAAGAGAAGCTCATCACGGTGTGTTCACAAGTGGCGCAAACGTAAGCATCAAAGAAATACTGTGAACTGTTGTGTACAGTTGTGAACAGCAGTAAATGTAGGTATTTTTTAAAAATAATTTTCAGTTTAAATATAAACAAACATTTGTTACAGTTGTCAAGGTGTATAGAATGTGATAACAAAAACATGCCATGATAATTCAAAAAACAACGGACGATTGAAAAATGCTTCGACATATATGGACTTTCGGTAAAACTGTGATACTATATGCGTTTGGCAATATATTACTTGCAATAACTCTTTAATTAAATTATTCATTTTAGGAGGAGAAAATCATATGCTATTATATTGGCATGTTGCATAAGGAACTGCAATGGATTTTCAAGAAAATATGGAGAGTTTATAGAAATTTGTGTTCTTTGAGTAATTTTCATTTCCAAATTTGCAAAGCCTTCATGAATTTGTATCGAAGTGTTATCACATATCTTTAGATAATTCACAGACGTATGATGTATTGCAGTGATGCCCAACCCGTTGCTTGCGAGCAACATGTTGCTCGCGACACCTTTTGATGTGGCTTGCGACAACTTTTGATGTGCCTCATTTTGTTTAACATATTACAAATTTTTATTGTTTGTGCATTAAAACGTTTAAAATTAAAATATGAAAATCAAAATATATTATACCTATGTGGCTCGTCTAAAATTTTTAAATTCTAAATTAGCTCGAGCCCAGTTCAAGGTTGGGCACCACTGATGTATTGTATCATTGAAATCTCAAAAAGTAACTTTTTATAGTTAATTGTGGTTGTCACTTTACAAAATGTATGTTTGGTGCATACGGTAACAATCCTTGAATGAAAAATGGTAACATATTCATTGCAATTTATGTAAAGTTACCTAAAAATTATTTTTCAATGTTTTATCTTTTTTAGTGAAAAAGTGGTGTGTTTAAAAATTAGTTTGTGTTTTGTAGAGACTTGATTTTAGTGGTTAAGGTTTTAAATGTTATTTAATTTCATATAGAATTTCAAGAATTATGTAAAGTTGATAAACCGATAGAAATTTGTGTTTTATGAGAAATTGTTATTTCCAAACTTGGAAAACCTTCATGATTCTGATTCAAGTTATACACGGATCTTTAAAAAAATTCACAAAAATAATATGATACGTTGTATCCAGGGGTTCGGAGCAGTCCAATTTTTTAATTGCTCCGCTCCGGTATCAAAATGCCTGCTGCAGCTCCGCTTCTGCATCAAAATGCCTGCGATACCTTCGCTCCATGGTCGAAATATTGTTAACATTTTTAAAATCAGATATGTAGAAGTTGGTCAAAAGTGACAATATTTGGCACTAACAAACAAGTGAAGTAAGTGAAATATATGTTATTGATCATGAAACGTTGAAAAATAGGAGAAAAAGTATTATTTTTTAAAAATTTTACATAATAAACTGGAGCAGTGGAGAAATCAAAATTATTTGCTCAGGATTCCGCTCCAGCTCCGGGCAAAAACCCATTGCTCCACTGCTCCGTGTTCCAGGTCCGATATCCGCTCCAAACTCCTGGTTGTATCGTTGACATCTCAAAAAGCAACTTTTTATATGACTGAAGTTTAATTGTAGTTGTCACTTTACAAATTGTATGTTTGAACTAGAAATGTTAACATATTAATTACAATTTATGTAAAGTTATGTAAAAATTACTTTTTAACGTTCTTTGATCTTTTATAGTGAAGAAAAGTGGTGTTTAAAAATTAGTTTCAGTTTAGTACAGACTTGGTGGTTAATGTTTTAAATGTTATTTTATTTAATGTTAGTTGTATTATATAAAATTATAGCTTGAAATTACATCCTGACTAACGAAATACAAGATCATAAACAACAATACTGTTATGAAATATTTATATGTATATTCAATTATGCTGTACCTTTTATTGTTTTGAGTTTAAGATATAGGAGTATCTTAATATGAACAAATTAAGTATAACTGTTGTTAGTATTGAGTTTTCTAAAATGTTATGGATTCAACGGTTTTTGTTATGAGTTTCTAGATAATTTTTTAAGTATAAACAACTGTATTATCATGTACTAATATAACAATGTTATTGAATAATTAACAAAACTGTACATTAAAATATTTACCAATAAAGAGCTTCTCCTACATATATGTATAATTGTTGAGAAATTACAAGGTTTATAGATTTGTTTAGTGTTCCGAATTACAAACAATTGTGAATATTTAAATATAACATAACCATTTGAGTAGATTACTGTTGTATTTCGATATTAACTTTAATTTCAAAGCATTAATATCAAAACCTTTATTAAATGCATATTTGTGTGAAATAACGTATGATTAAATTTATTTAAAGAGAGAAAAATGTTTATACAGCACAAATCGGAAAGTAGTGAAAATATTAACATTAATGTAATATTATTTATAAAGTTCAAGAAAACGTGCCGTATTTAATTCTTTAACGAAAAATTATTATAGCTATTGTTAGATATCAGTGGCTTTAAATAAAAAATAATAATTTGCATTATAATGTGTTCATGTGGACATTCGAAAATTGCCGCCAATTCGCTAAGAACTGTCAATATATATTTTACATTAAAAATACTAGAGAAATGATGGTTTTGTTCAATTAAATACATTTCTACGTCGATTCTGTTTACTGATTAATTGTTATTTGTTATTAGCAAAAAGCTTTTATGCACAAAATATTTTTCGCTGATGAATGAATATAGCTTTTAGCGCGAAAATGCATTAGCCAAGTGTCAACGGTAAGAGAAGGTTGTGTATTGGAATTTGAATCCAATATTGTGTTAGTGCAGCGTTTTTATTCTGTGAGCTTTTTTTAAAGCTGAGGGGAGGCTGAATAAGTTATTGAAGGTAGGAGATCTCATTTTTTAATCTTAGTTGTATACTGTTAAACATAATTAATAGTAAACATGGCGCCACGTAAACGCTTTCTTTGGGATGAAGTTAACGAAGAAATGTTATTAACCGTTTTTAATACCTATTGCACAAATGTAAATAAAGCAGAATCGGTTAAACGATTACATGTAGAGTTTGTAAAGTCCAGAATGTAGGTTAAAACCGGCCACATTATATACTTATGTTACAAAATTGAGGTCAGGTGAAAAAAAAAACGTTAAAAACATTTGTTAGTACATCTGTTTGGACCGACAGATTAGACTCTATTTTAATTAGTTGTGCAAAAGAGGCACACATACAGAACACACAAAACCAACAGATGGGCTTGAAGGCTGGAAAAGTTGGAAAACATAGTGAATTTCAAAATATTTTAGTTAAATTGTTTTTCCAAAAATGTAAATATGTCAGTAAAAGTTATATTTTGGTCCGTTTTGGTCAGCTTAAAAAAGCAAATAAAATTGTTTTTGACAATATTTCACAGCCTTCTTCGGACTTTGTACAAACAATGCAATTTTGGGAATACGGACACAAATTAAGCACACATCGCTTATTTGACCATTGCTGTTGCCGTTGTTCACTTTTAAATGTGGGTAGAGTTTTTAAAATTACGAGAAATAGGGATGACATACTCATAACAAATTATTACCTGGACGATTTTCTAAACAATTTTTATAAAAAGAACGATGACGAATTTTTTAATTGTGGCAACTGCAGTAAAGTAAACATTTTAACGGACCATTCTCTTGCTCCGGCATCAGAAAAAAATTTACCATTGCCAGACGTTATTTCAAATCTAACATCATATGAAAAACGTCAGATTGCATTGGTAGGTTTATTTTCTACTACAACTGACTCCGACAGTCAAAAAGGCGTTTACACTAAGACGTATGGACAAACAAATGCCCTCCACAAGACTGACCAGATGTACTACCGAATGTATTGCCTTTTAATACAAAAGCAAATTGAGACGAACTACGACGGACGTAGGATTAAGGACATTCTTAGTTGGCTAAGAAATAACAATTTTCTGTACAAAACTTTTCTTGCGAATTACGAAACCCTGGTTAGGTATTCAAATCCAGCGGACGGTTTAGAGTCCATTCCCGTTTTCACAAACGTCGCGTTTGAGCCTTCCGAAAGTGACGCTACCAAAGAGTCAATTTTGGAAGACGAAGAACGTGGCATGCTCATACCAGCGTACGACGTCAAGAAAAGTCGAAATACAGAACAAATCGAAAACGTAACCGCGGCATCTCAGCACGTCAAAGATTTCGAACTTGCCAGAAAGACCCAAATGAAATTTTTGCGAGTAAAATATGGCGACAGCCATTTGGAACAAAAGATTTGGCCCCACCTTTTCCCTTTCGGCATCGGTGGGTACACCAAAACAAACAAATTAACCAGGGCGGCATACGTCAAATTGCGAATTGCAATGTTGGACGATAGATTTCGCAGAGAACACAGTTACTTATTTTACATGTTAGACCTAATATTAAAGGAACGAATTGAACAGTTCAATTTAATCAAAGTTAACGTCAAAAATTTAAAAGTGCCTCTAAAGAAATCCGACGTCTACGACCCCTTTCATCGCTTTGGTACAGATGTACCCGCGACTTTACCTAATTCGAAAAACTATTGGTCAAAGAAAACCCAAGAACTCTTGGCGCTCTCCGCTTATAAACAGCGACAACCAGATTTCTTCGTGACGTTAACTCAAAACGATCACTGGCCGGAATTGCAGGCCCTCATGCTGGGTGGCGTTAGTGCCACCATCGATGACGAAGCGAAAGAAAAACGCCGGATACCGGTCGGAAAACGCTTTCCAGTCGATTATCCGGTGGAAACTGTAATCGCTTTCTATAGGCGGCTCCAAGAGTTCAAGGATAGAGCGTTTAAAAATAAAAGCG
Source organism: Elmis aenea (assembly GCA_947652605.1). NCBI lineage: Eukaryota > Metazoa > Arthropoda > Insecta > Coleoptera > Elmidae > Elmis > Elmis aenea. The sequence goes on along the minus strand of OX393578.1, from coordinate 27,522,633 downwards.
GTCCGTTCGGCGAAGTAGAGGATTACTTCATGCGCATCGAGTACCAAGCGAGAGGGGGTCTTCACGTGCATCTCGTGATTTGGTGTAAGGAAGATACCATTCCACGAGATGCGATCGCTGCTGAGATGCCGAGATGGGATCATCCACTCAATAAGCGTTTTAGAGATTTCGTTGCCACGTTTCAAATTCACACCTGCAAACCAAAGAGGTGCTTTGCCGGTTTCAAAAATAAACCCCTCAACCGTTGTAAGTACGGTTTTCCTTTCGATATCAATAACGAAGAAAGAGTGGACGATCTCGGCTTTCGTTATTTGTACGTTCGTAGGGATGTAGAGGATAGTTGCGTTTCCCCCTACAACATGTCACTTTTGTTGTTGATGCAAAGTCACGTCAACGTACAAAGAGTCACACCAAACGGTTGGGAACTGTACATGGCCAAATACGTCTCCAAATCGTCGGTGCCAATAGATATCAACATCTTCAAAAATTCCGACGTTAAATTTGGTGGCAAGGATACAAAGACAAATAAAAGCAAAGACAGCGACCCAAAACGATACTTGACAACTCGACTGGTTTCCTCGTTGGAATGCTCGGCTCTGTTGCTTCAGAAATTCCATGCGAGCTGCAGTCGGGAAGTCATTTATCTACCCGTCGACCTCGAGCCTCATACTAAATTTTTAAAACGCAAACAGCATTTGGCACAATCGGCGCGAGACTCGGGCGACATCTATTACGACACGAAACTCGACAAGTATTTAGATCGACCAAAAGACTTACACGACTTGACTTACACGCAGTACTTTTCGCGCTACTTCATCGGCGCAGTTAGGGAAACTGATCCAAACGACTTACTAGACGACGACAGTTCCGGGGACGATTCGGCCAAAACGGTTCAGGAAAATCGTTTGGTTGACTTGAAAGGTAGAGCAATTAAAGAACGTACACGTAAAGAAGCCGTTACGTACTTTAGATACTATAGCCCATACGGTGAGGATTTGGAGTCGTACTGTTTCGTAAAAATTTTAACAACTACTCCGTTAAATCGCGAATCGCTGTCGTCTCTGAGACAAAAGTCCTTTTTAGAAACATGCTTGGAACAAAATATCATAGAAAAAGAAGACGAGGCGTTACATTTTTTGGAATCGAGCGTAAGACGGGGCTTCTCCACGTCTCGCTTAATGAACATCGCCAAACAGTTGATCGAAGGCAATTGGCTTAAAGATCAAAATATCGATCAACTGTTAGAAACCGTGGCGCCTCAGCATATCAAATTAAAGAAGGCCTTAGAAAAGACGGTGCTAGATGACGATTCAGATATGATACGCCTACACGTAAAACCCTATTTGGCAATAGAGTATTACAGGGGAAAATTTCACGAGACGCAATTGAAAGCGTTCGAATACGTAACGTCACGTCTGTCAGTGGGCAAGCAAATTTTAGCCACCGTAGTAGGGGAGGGGGGCTGTGGAAAATCTTTTCTTTTGGACGGTATAGTAGCTTATTGTAGGGAATATGAAATTACGCTTCAGAAACTAGCGACGACCGGTAGCGCGGCATACCTCATCGGTGGCTTAACGATACACACATTTTTTAGATTAGATTTAGAACTGGATTGTCATCTAGAATTCGGTTCGAACGAGGCCTTTTTTGTGACCAACGTCCAATTGATACTAATAGACGAGGTGTCCATGCTTGAGGAGAAACTTTTGTTCAAGATTGATGAACTTTGTAGGAAATTTTCAGATGTCGACGCCCCCTTCGGTGGTAAGAGTATCATTTTATTTGGCGACCCTGCTCAATTACCACCAGTTCACAATCATATCTGGACACCTCAGAGCTATTCAAAATTTCAGACCCTCATTTTAAATTGTAACAAGCGAGTCTCGGAAGGCGATATCGAATTCGCGAGTTTGCTGAATCGCATACGAGTTGGTGTATGCACGGACGACGACTACCGAATCCTCAGTCGTAGGATAATTACCAATAGCGAACTAAACAAAATCGACTACAACAAATGCTCACGTTTGGTCGCAACACGTGCGACCAAAAAAGCCATAGACGAGTTCGCTTTGAAACATGTGGGTGGTTGCGAAACCGAATATGATGCGGACGATGTCGATGTTATGGGAAAGCCCGTTAGCAAACGCACCTCCGATTTTATCGAGAAGATTTCTCGGCACTGCAATCTGCTGCCGAAAAATCTGAGCCTTAAAATCGGGGCCAAGGTCATGCTGATACGTAATCGAGACGTGTCGCATGGTTGGGTTAACGGGTGCTTGGCGAAGGTGACTTCCCTGAGCAGAGACTACGTGATCATTCAATCGCTAAACAATCCAAAATTAGTTGTTTGTTTACCGATTGAAACAACCGATAATTTGGCCAAATTTAAATACGAAATGTTTTAGAGTTCAATTTCCTTTGGAATTAGCGTACGGAATTACCATTCACAAGTGTCAAGGTCAAACTCTCGAGCAGGTAGTTGTTGACGCGGGCGATTTGCAGGCATCAGGACAATTTTACACGGCCATCAGTAGGGTGAAGTGCCTCGAAAATCTGCACTTCACCGAATTCAATAGGTCATCTGTTTATCTTCATTCGGGTCTTCAAAGTTTGTTAAAATGGATGGAAAAAGTCGATGTTCTTCAGGCGAACAAAGACTTCGACGAGTTCGATAAACCTCCCATGCCCCAGTTAGAACCGACCATTCCCCTGAGCGGCATTCACAATCCCAATTCAAAAATAATTCTTCCGATCGACGACAGTCCCGTTAAACCCAAGCTTCTGTCCAAAAATCCCTATGTCATCATAAACAGGCTTCCCAATAAGTTAACCAAACCGTACTTCTTTAAAAAAGTACCGAATCCCGTCGTCATAATGACTAGATTGTCGAAAAACGCAATTTCCAAAGTTTTGAACAGAAACTCCCAACATCAAACGTCTGTTAAACTTCGCAACAAAACTTTGTCCGTCGTTTTGGACCAGCTTCCCCCACCCGTTGTCCCTACGACGACGCCCAAGCCCATGGTCGGTAGGAGGTTATCGAGCAGGTTAATTGCGAAGGCGTTAGATCGAGTCCCCACAATTACACGGGTGCAGAAGCCCTCTCATGTCAAATTGCCTAGCAAAGCGCCTGCGCCTTTAAAATTCGTCGTCCCACCTGTTCGACCGCCCATCGAAGTGGATACCGAAATTCAGGCTCAAGAAATCCTAGACCGTATTCGACAAATCGATCCCCGGCTGGATAACGTCGAATACAAATTGAAATTCGCGGATTGTGGTACGTTAACTCCGGAGTTGACGGCACTGCAGCAAAATTTGATGTTCAAGCCGTCGGAACTTTTTAACGCGATAGGCATGCCACGAGAGCCTGGCATCGAGAGACGCCTATACAAAGGGATGCTGGAACATGTGGCCGTAGTACGAACCACCGGCGACGGCCACTGTTTCTTCCGCAGCATCTCATGGGGCATGTTCGGAAGTCAAAATTTCCATATGTCGTTAAGGGCGATCTTGGTAAACGTGATTTTTCAAAATTGGGAATATTACGAAGATAACTGTTTTATCTTTAACGACGAAATTCGCGTTCAAGATATCATTTATCATTCGACTTTGTTAAACGATCCGGGGACGAATAGGGGTTGGGGAACCGGAAATCATATCAAAGCTGCGGCAATCGCCACAAACAGAGAAGTGTTTGTGTACACTGCCGTAGCCGATACCGATCCCCATTACAACGACCCCAGTAAAAATTTATTAACGGCAATGGAAACGGGCGGACTAAATCACTTTAGGTACATGCCCCATAGTCAGGGACCCCACAATCGACCCATAATGGTTTTGCTTACGGACGGTGCATCGAAATTTGGCGCACACTTTTCCGCTGTTCTTCCTAAGAGTATCGACGCGATAACATTTCGGCCCAGAGCTAGGGGCGACGTTCTCGTCCAAGATCGACAAGGTGTGCCAGTCGACGAGAACGTCATAGAAATAGAGTAACTTGCAAAATTCCTTTTTTTTGTTTGGCAATTTATGTGGGGTGTGAAATTATTTTAAATCGCGTACAATTTATATTCAAATTTCGGTATGATGGGTGTCAAACAGTCTTCGTCTACACCTTGCACACACAAACATCAAGTACGTGGTGGCCTATTTTCGATGCCCATACATGTTATCAGAGATAGAAAAGAAATAATTACGTTAATTGCAGTTAACAGATGTTTGATGTGTGTTATAATTTTCGAAATATAGCCAAAAGCCGATTTTTGGCAATTTTCAAAAATGTTTAATATCTCGCTTAAACGAAAAGATACAGAAAAACATTTAAGACATTTTTGTAATGGTTTTTTGTTCTTTATAAGATAGCGACGTTCAATTGTTTTTTACTTGGGTTACTTACGTGTAATACGTCAGAATTGATATAAGTAAAAAACAATTAAATATCGCTATCTTATTATGCACAAAAAATCATGCAAAAAATGTCTTTAAAGTGTTTTTCTATCTTTTCGTTTAAGTGAGATATTTAACATTTTTGAAAAGTGCCAAAAATCGCTTTTTGGCTATTTTCGAAAATTAAAAAAGATATCAAACATCTGTTTACGGCAATGAATTTCTCTCGAAAAGTAAATCGAGACTACGTAATTATTTCTTTTCTATCTCTGATAATAACCGAGATAACATGTATGGGCATCGAAAATAGTCTACCATGTACATTTATTCTTTGCAAAGTTCCATTTATTCGTTAATACTTTTCATGATCAATTATTTCCACACATGCATTATCGATGATTCCATATCAAGCCTATTTACAGACAGAAATATTACCGGCACATACACCTATCCATACATGTGCCCTAATTTTTTCATTCATTATATCTGGTAAATTAATTCTACCAGACAATTTCAGTTACATTTGTTGTAGGTGTAAAATATAAACACACATGCACGCATACACTCACTGACATGTACATTTATTCAAGGTGGGACAACGATTTATTTGTTCAGAAATTGTTAAGTTTGTTTTATTGGTAATATCATTCATTAGGTCGTAGTGTTACAATTTAAGATGTATTTAGGTTAGAGGCGTAGCGCGTAGTGGATGTGAGCAATCCGGCTCTCAATTTTCATGGTGGCTACGTCTTACGGTTGCGCAGAATTAGGTTAAGTTTTAAATGTAAAATGTATTTAGGTTAGAGGCGTAGCGCGTAGTGGATGTGAGCAATCCGGCTCTCAATTTTCATGGTGGCTACGTCTTACGGTTGCGCAGAATTAGGTTAAGTTTTAAGTTTAAGATGTATTTAGGTTAGAGGCGTAGCGCGTAGTGGATGTGAGCAATCCGGCTCTCAATTTTCATGGTGGCTACGTCTTACGGTTGCGCAGAATTAGGTTAAGTTTTAAATTTAACATGTATTTAGGGTAGAGGCGTAGCGCGTAGTGGATGTGAGCAATCCGGCTCTCAATTTTCATGGTGGCTACGTCTTACGGTTGCGCAGAATTAGGTTAAGTTTTAAGTTTAACATGTATTTAGATTAGAGGCGTAGCGCGTAGTGGATGTGAGCAATCCGGCTCTCAATTTTCATGGTGGCTACGTCTTACGGTTAAATTTAAGTTTGTTTTGTTATTAGTTATACTATGTAAAATGGTTGCTCTTCCAGTTTGTTTTTGTAATTGATGGTCACTGTTGCTTATTGAAACCGTTTTGATGTATACATTCTGGAATTGTTCGTTAACTTCAGACCGAATTTAATATATTCATATGTAGGTCGCGTATTTTATTCATCAATTAAAACCATTTCATTTGTTTTAGGATGTTCATTTACACTGCACAACCCGGCTTCACAACAACACAACACTCTCTCATACAACAATACATTTCGTTTTACACAATGATTTACTAAATAAATTTGATTAGACGTGTAGGACTTTTACCGATAAATAAATATTTAAAAAATTAATCAATTGTTTTTTTAAGTTTTTAGATTCATCCCAAGAACTGACGTCCTTCATTCCTTTCCGTCTTCTTTCATTTAACCTGTTTTTTTGTTTTCAGATGACCGACTTATATATTTTATGTGCTTTTATTTCAGGAGGTTATTAGGAAACGATAAATATCGTTTACCATATTGGATAACCATGAGGAACGGGGGTTGAACTATCGTTTTATAAGTTTTTAGAAACGATAGTTCAGTCCTGATCGTACTTTCCCGTAGTGTCCTCGTTACGTTTTGTTTAGTTAATTAACACGTATTTTACCAGTGTATCTGTAAAAGTTCTGGCGTAGATTTACTAACACGGTAAAGTATGTGTTAAAGACAAAACAACTAAAACGATCAAATCTTTTTGTATGCTTTTATACATGAAATGTTTTTTTTATCTTTTTAGCACATTAAGGTATGAGCTTTCGAATCAAGTTCGGTCATGTTTACGGTAAAAATTTCGTAAAGTGATCTATTGAAAACGGCCAGAGATAGAGACGTGCGGTTTTCACTGTTTATTTACTGTTATCGGTTAGACGAATAGGAGTTAGAGTGTGGAATGTTTCGTCATATTTGAGACCATCATCATTACTATCATTTTTTACATTTTCATTCTATGTGTAAAGTTTTTTTTAACTTTGGAGCGTTCTTTCTTTATGTCATGTTGTTTTAATGCGTAGCGTTCTTTCAGCGCGCAACGACTTTATTCGCGCAGCGTTTGGTCTACGCAAAACGTACCTTATATAAAAACTATTTTATATTAGCTGCGTTCTTTCTTAGCTTAGCACATTTAAAAGTTTTACAATTATTTAAACTTTGGAGCGTTCTTTGTCCATAAACGTTAAAAACTTTGAGCGTTCTTTTTATGCACACGATGATGCTAAAAATTTGGAGCGTCCTTTCTACGCACACGATAATACTAAAACTTTGAAGCATACTTTCTAGGCACAAACAATTTAAAACTTTGGAGCGTTCTTTCTTATCGCAGTGTTCTTACTACGCGCCGCGTTCTTTCTACGCGCAGCGTTCTTTCTATCGTAAGCGTTCTTTCTACGTTTACATAGTTTAACCTTTGAGCGTTCTTTCTACCCACACAATAATTCTACAACAATCCGCTACAACTTGTATATGACGATTTATAATAATAATAATAATAATAATAATAATAATAATAATAATAATCTTTATTTGTTCTGAATATCCCAAAAAAGGTGTAGAACTTGTCACAATAATAATTTACGTACATTACAAATAATATACATAGTTAATAAAAAAGAAGAAAAAACACAGAAAAATGATATTTAAATATAACATTTTACAAAGTCAGCATCATTTAAATATTCGCTTACTCCATAGTAAGCTTTAGAAATCAGAACTTTTCTTAATTTCTTCTTCAATTCGCGGGTGGGAAGATTTATTATACTCTCAGGTGATGTGTTAAATTTATTATATATAGCAATAATTGTGGAGGCTACATTTTTTTGAAGATAGGTATATTTGAAACAATCGGGTTTTAGGTTTTTTTTATGTCGCGTATTGGCTGCATGATTTCTTATATTCTCTTCGAACAGATCTACATTATTTTTTACGAACATGATGGCTTCGAGGATAAATAGACCGTAAAAGGTTAATATTTCGTTGTCACGAAAAGTTTCTTTGCAGTGATCTCGGTAGTTCAGGCCAAATATATTTCTTATACATCGCTTTTGTATAATGAAGAGGCGTTCTGAGTCACTAGCGTTACCCCAAAAAATTACAGCATAGCGTAACCTAGATTCGACATATGCATGATATGCAGTTTTGGCCGCGTTTGCATTGACCAATTTTTTTAGGTTTTTTAGTGCAAAAGGGTACCGTGACAGGCTTTGTGACAGGCGTTCGATATGGTATGACCAGTCCAGTCTAGAGTCAATACATAAACCAAGAAAAGATATTTTATTAACAACATTTATACCTGTGGAATTATTTTGAAATTTTAAGTCGGAGGTTATTTTACTTTGTGAAAATTTTATAACTTGCGTTTTATTGACGTTTAAGGTTAGATTATTTAACGTAAACCAATGTTGGAGTTGGCCTAAACAGTCAAAGAGTTTTTGTTCAGAGTTTTTGGAATCTGAGTCACTAATAATGGCAGATGTGTCATCGGCAAATTGTATAAGGGAAGTTTTGACAAAATCTGGAAGATCATTTGTGTACAGTATGTATAAGATGTACAAGATTGATCCTTGCGGGACTCCTTTTTTGATTTTCTTTTTGTTGGATTTTAGAAATCTACCTGACGTGTCTTTTCCGGCAACGTATTGGTTTCTTTCCGAAAGATAAGATGTTATAAGATTATGGGCGGTCCCTCGTATACCATAGTGTTCTAATTTCGTTAGCAGTATCTCGTGGTCAACACTATCAAAAGCTTTTGAGAGATCAACACACATGACCATGGTGTGTTTGTCTTTGTTGAGGGATTGAAGTACATTTCGGATTGCCATGTAAATAGCACGGGTAGTTGTATTGCCTTTTCTGAAACCATTTTGAGCGTTGTTTATTATGCCATAGTGGTCTAAGTAATTTTCCATTCTGTTGTAGATTATTTTTTCAAATATCTTACTGATGTTTGTGAGTATGGCTATGGGCCTATAGTTTCCTATGTCACTTACATCCCCGTTTTTGTAGATAGGTTTGATTTTTGCACATTTTAGTTTGTTTGGAAATATGCCATTTTTTAAAGAAAGGTTTATGATGTGATTCAAAGATCCAGATATTAGGTCGGCAGTATGTTTTAAGAAGGTTTGTTGGTATTTCATCCTCTCCTGTTGATTTTGTGTTTTTAAGTGACATTATAGTTTTATAAATTTCCTCGTAAGAAGTAGGACGTAGATAGATGGACATATTATTTTGTTTGAAGTGGCTGGTTTCCGAAATTGACCCATCTGTATTGTCGGGGCACATATTTATAAATAGTTCATTTACGTTATTTAGTATGTCTAATGGGTTGTCGCCTGTATTTTTGACATTGTTGATAAAATTTTCTTCTTTTTGCCTTTTTCCCATATAGTTGCCTATAACTTCCCATGTCGCTTTACTTTTGTTTTTTGCCGTTTTAATGTATTTTTCGTCCGAGAGTCGTTTTGCAAGACGGATGGTACATTTTAATATTTTAGAGTATGTTTTAAAATATTCCTCGGATATTCGACCTTCCCTGTAATCTACATATAGTTGTCGTTTGTTAGAGCAGGATATTTTGATGCCGGTAGTGATCCAGTTTCTGTGGTTTGGCCTTTGTTTTATGGTTTTCGGTTTGAAAATAATATCAAAGAATTCTTTATATATTTTTAAGAAAATTTCATAAGCCGAGTTTACGTCCGATGATAGGTATACTTCATCCCAATTACGGTTTGCAAGGTTTGCTCTAAATTCTTCTAGTTTATTGTGTGAGAAGATCCTTGCGGTTAGATTTTTGGGGGTGTCGTCCTTGTGATGTACTTTTTCAATTTTTACTTCAACTGACTGGCCGTAGTGGTCAGACAGTGCTGTTTTGATAACTTTCCCACAGCTTTTAGGGTCTGTGTCGCAGAAGTTTTTAATGAAAATGCAGTCAATGAGAGATTTTGATTGTTTGGTAACCCGGGTTGCTTCAAATATTGTTTGTTCATAATTTTGACTGTGGAGTATGTCGAGAAACAGTTTACTATTTTTATTTTTATTTATATTTAGCAAGCAAATATTGAAATCACCTGTGAGTATAATTTTATATTCTGAGAAAGTAACGAAGCTTTCTTCTAAAAATTTCTCAAGACAATTGAAGAAAATATCAAGAGAGCCTAAATTAGTTCGATAAATACAGGCAATAATAATTTTGAAAGAAATGTTTATGATACAAGAACACTCGAATTGACCTTCAATATTGTAGAGTGAAAGATTTTTTAGTTCTCTAAAGTTATTTAAATTACTGAGAACGAATATACATGTTCCTCCGTGTTGCATGGTCGATCTTGCATAGTAGGATACTAATGTATATCCTGGGATGTTGAGGCACTGTAGTTCATCAGATGTGCACCAGTGTTCACTTAAGGCTAGTATATGTGGTTTTAAGTTCATTGTGTTAAGTGTCAACTCGAGTTCTAAAGTTTTGTTTCGTAAAAATTGAATATTGTGATGAAAAACATGGAGAGTGTCATTGTTTTTTGTTTGTTTTGTATGGGTGACCGATTCTTGCTCCTTAGTGGGGCACGTCGTTGAATTTAAAAATTTCGACTAGGCGGATTGTAGTAGCTTCGTTGAGTTTCTCTACATTTTTGCAAAAATGCTAGTCTTTCTGATGTGATGTATGATTTGTAGGCGGCTAGATCATCGGCTACTTCGTTTTGGCTAATACCATAGGCAGTGTGGAAATCGTTGTATAGCTTTTTTAACGATGGCAGGTCCACCGGTAGACCTTCAGAGGCCAGATATAATTTAATGCTAGTACTTGTGAAACCATCGTAGCAGACGGTGTTTGATTGGTCAGATAAATACGCTAGGTATATTCTGATGGCATTCTTGATGAGCGGCTCCCTAAGTCTAGCTAGGAGAGTACGACCAAAAGTGGACTGAGCTTCTTGCGTTAATCTTACCCTAGGCGGTGTTAAGGGGTCAATTTTCATTGTTGATGATGTTTCTTTTTTGGCAAGTTCAAACAAAGTAGATTGATTTATTCCGATTGACTTACACGCTGCTATGGCATCTGCATCGGAGGAGATTGTCAACTTCTTATTTCCACAGCTGTTGATGACATTACATGGATTTGTTGTATGAGTGGCGACTGTTGCTGTATCGGGTGTATTGCATGTTAAGTTGCTCGTTAATAAGTTCTTTTTGAGTTGATCAGAATTCTGATTGCAGGTGGTGGCTTTTGTGCTTTGCGACCAACTAACTGAAATATTAGGTGGCCAGAAAGAATTATTTGCCATTATTTCTGCACACCTTTTGTTTTTAATACCTAATTTAAAAGAAGAACCCGCCTCGGGTGAGTTTATTAGGTCGTAGCATCTGATGAAATCCGTCACTCCAAGCTTTTCTTTTGCGTAGTGGACAATGTTTGCAGATGTGTAATGTCGTGGTAGGTTGTTAATAATTACGTAGCGCCATTTATCATCATCATTTCCGTATTTATTTGTTGACTTTGTTGAGGGTTGATTGGGAGCGGCTTGGATGGTTGCACATTATTTTCAGGTGATATTTTGGCCGTTTTTGTTGCATTTATAGTCGGGTTAAGCGCTTTTAAGTTATTGTCCACTTCACACAATTTTTTTGAGATGTTGTCCATGTTCGTCAGAATGCCATCGATTCCTGTTTTAATGGCAGGGTTGTGTATTTGTACGTTAATCGGACCTTCGTCATTATCGAAAAAAGTTGACTTTAAGAGAAAGAGGTCTTGTTTCATCTCTCTTAAAGATTTTGTAATTGATCCCGACCCTTCTTCAACCAAAGTTTGCAGTAGTTGATATATTTTATCCGACTTTTTGTTAATTTGCTCCCATTTGTCTTCACTTTTATAGATAATATCATGCAGTTCAGTGATCGTCGGTATTACATCTGTTAGTTTTTTGATCTGAGCACCTAATGCTTCAAAGTTTTTTTGTGGTATTTGGTTTTTTCCTATATTTGTTACCTTCTCATGTAGGTATTTAAGATTTGGTGAATCACAGAGAATACAAAAATATTTTAGTTGTGTGTTTTTTTGCACAGATATTAGTTTTGCACACGTTTTGTCTAAGCCCGTACATGCCAAACAGAAAACACGCCTACAGTCACCAGCACATTTCAGTTTATATTTGTCTTTAGTGTCCGAAAATTCTTTATGGCAATTATCACATGTAGATTTCGACATTGTTAATGGCGTTACAATTCACGCTTTAGGTCACGTTCAAATACAACAAGTTATTATTATTATTATGCAGTCGTTTGCACAAAACAAGGAAACAAAAATTCTAACGTGTTTGCACAATTTGCTTCCCTATGTCAGCATATACGTGCGAGTACGTATATTGTCCTGGTTTAATGACACAAAACAATAACAAAACAAAGCGGAGTGTTGACGACCCGCGAAAGAAATAAATATTACACACACAAAAACAAAACAAAACAAAAAACTGCCTGGAGCGAGCACAAAAACGCGTCCGAACAGTTCGATGGTCAAACACTAAGAAATAGTAGAATAAACGTCTACTTTTCTGACGATCACAGTTTGGCGGACTGTGGGTAGTAGCAAGCCACTGCCAGTACGTTAAGGAGCGTACTGTGCGGGATAACTATCCTTAATCAAAAACGTAGCTTTTAGAATCGATCTTGCTTAGTGTGAAATTCTGCCACTCGGATAAAATAAGGCATTTGACACACAACCAAGCGACTTTTAAAAGTGTTCAGTTTTAATATTCTAGCATTATCATGGATAAGGCAAAAAAGGGCAATGTGCCGCATCAATGCGGCCGTACGCCCACAAAATACAATCTTAGAGACAAAATGGCTCCTCAGGAGGTCTCTAAGGTTGTACCCAAGGACAACACTACTCAAAACCTACCGGAGTGTCGTCTTACCCAGGGAGAGATAGCAGGGCCATCTCTTCCTATTCCCTCAACCTCAAACTTGGTCAACAAGATCGAGTTGCCCTGCCCAAAGACCAGCCACTTGTGCCAACCCTGGAGACGCCCAAAGCTTAGAAACAGCTAGCGCAATAGTAGATCTAGGTGAAACAATCCCCTTGAAAGCAGAAGTCGTAGAGATGTCAGATACATCCAAAGCCTTGTCTGGCAGTGCAGCTTCAAAACCAAACCAAGGAGTCCAAAATCCAATACAAGTAGACACATACCCTACTGACACCATCATTCCATGTACCACACGACGAGGAGGCATGTCAGGCAAAAGCCGCACATTGCACAAAATAGGTGATCGTAGTGTCCATGGATCTAATGTAGCGGAACATCTTTTGCATAGCCAAACAGCCCTCCCCCATACGGAGGCTAATTATCTAAGGGGTATGTGCAGTAAATTGCGGGATGCGAATGATCAATTCGTATTCAATGATAATTCTTCACAGATGATAACCACTATCAATGCATCAGCCCCTGGCGGTGGGCTTGAAGTGGGGGTTCAGCTTAATACTAGGGTATTGAGATACGCACCTGGACCAGTCGCTGCCGCGAACAGAAGAACTTTAAGCGTGAATTGGGTTGAAGGTTTTATTCACAGCCCTTTACCGCTAAGCGAGATTATGAAATTCTATGTTGGAGGGACGATTAGCGAAAGGGCTGTTACCAGCGCTATAGTTCCGAAGCTCCAGCCTGCGAATCACAATACAGTCCGAAATCTATCGAATTACTTGATTGAGTCTGTAAACTCAGTCAATAATTTCGGTATGTACGCGAAACTATTGTGGTTCGCGTTCGTTCGTGACTTATAAACCTTTGCCAATGTCAATCCATTAGCTGTTCCATTTGAAGGTATCAACCCAGTAGCATTCGTCAACTTAGATGATGCTAATCTCGACTATAATAACATAGTTGCACCCATACTTAGAGGGGATGTAATTATGGTTGACAGGGCCGATTATGATGTAAATGACCTAATGGCCATCCACTACCTAGCTAGAGGTGGATACCGGTATGATAGCGAGGAAGGCGATCTGGCTCCACATGCTACGTATGTCAACTGGCCGACTATTAACATTACAATTTTAAATCATGGCGCCGGCGGAGCGGCCCCCCAAGCAGCCGATTTACCAGCAGAGGCAATACTTGCTTTTGCAATAAAACTCGCCCAACAGAGAAATGAAATGCGTTTCCTAGTGGAGGGTTTATACTGGGTAATGGATCATGCGGGCATTAGATATTGCTCCAGAACCAATAGCGCAATTCGTTCTGCCTGATTTCAGAGCCATAGATGTAGGTATTCCTAGGCCGCAAGACTACAATGTGCTATTAAGGCTTGCAGGAGTTCGACCCCCAGCCGGAGTAGAAGATGGGGCTGAGGCTAATTTATTCTGCACTGTCAGAAACGAAGACCGAGTGCGCTTGATTACACTGTATACTGCAGCATACAGCATATTCGCCACAACGGTGCTCCATTCGATTCAGGTTGCAGGTGATCGGTTAAGGGAGTGGTATACTGGCGTTCAGTTACCCCCATCAACTGTACAAATCATGAACAGCCTTAACAACATTACATCGCCAGTGCCTCAAGGCGCAGAGTCACCATTCTTTAATATGGTGAAAGACTGCTTCCCAAAGTTCCTTGGAGTAGACGTATCACGCCACACCAACAGGGGTAGTCTGTGGTTGGGCAGTTACGGGTCTAGACCAGACATAGTTGCTGCGTACATAGATATACCAGGTGTAACAACGCCAAGGTTGTTCAACCCCCTGGCAATAGACAATTACCTGACTGTTAGGCCACGTGAGTGGGGGATCGTGGGACCCCGCCCTAAGGTCGACCTCTCAAAAGAAGTTGTCCTCCAAACCAATTTCAATCTAAGGGGTTGGAGGGCTCTTAGAGGGACAGATCAATATCACACCTAGATAGTTTCATATGAGCATCGATGTGCCAGAGAGAATTAGGACTTGGTACTTTATATATTCGTCTTTTAATAGTTTTGGACCATCTGCCGGCTGTTCCAATGGGATCGATTTGGGACAGAGTGTTTCGGATTCGACTTCTTCAAACACATATACCGGCAGCAAGGAGATGTCCGTTCATCATCTAAATATATTAATATAAATAAAAATTTGAGCATTCTTAATATGTTAAATATTATTACCACTGCTCCACTATAAGGAAACCTTTGATGTAATTCCTCAACTTTTGTTTTCAGTTCTTCATCGCTGATTGTTGTGTAACGTTGTCCAAACCAAATATTTTCTTTTCTACATCGTCTGTAAATTGTACTGAGGCTACATTGAAATAAATCTGCTATTTGTGGTACAGTATGACCTAGAGATAAGCCCAGCTAAAGCTGCTCTCTTGTAATTGCTACAGTTGGTCGACCTGCTGAATTCCTTGAAAAGTATACGACTTTGTAAGACATTTACATTGAATTTAGCTATTAACACACCTGAATTTACCCTTTCGGGACAATATGAATCTGAATTGCTCACATAATTTCCTGATGTTGTGCAGATACTAATTAATTCTTCAATGCAGCGTTTTATCACTTCGAATTTTTCTTGGCTTAAACGTGACCTGATCCTTGACAAATTTATTTGCGATTAATTTAACGTATGCTTTCTTCGCTACTACTGCCTTGCAAAAGCGAGCATTCAACTAGTAACAGATTGTGCTTGTTTCTATTTTTAACTCTGCGCAGATTATTATTTGAAGGCATAGCGATTGTAAATTAATGAAGCTGACATATGTTTTTTTCCATGTACACTTTTGAATTGCCTCATGTGCAATCTATCAGTCAAGTGGAAGCTCACAGATTATGCTCCATTCTGTTTTTAACTCTGCAAATCTTATTTTAACAAGCAATACCTGATCGTTAACGAGGCGGTATGGTATATGCGGCGAACTTAAAGGATCGGGTCCTAAATTGGCGTGTTGGTAGAGCTAATGTACTCGAATGTTTCCGGGTCAAATATGGCAGGATACAATGGGCAATACCAATAACAGTAACGTACGGAATTCTTTCACATAACATATTCTTTACGATACACTCCAATTGATGTCTCTTTATAGTGTTAGGAGTCCAGCTATTGCAAAAAAATGTGATTAAAAGCGATACTGATACATAACCCATAAATATAACCGTAATGTCAACCAACCTAATCTCAAAATTATTTCAAATTAATATACAAAAACCAACTATGAACGCATATACAAAAAAAAAGACAATTTACCATTGGGGGCATTGCGGAAGTATGTATATTGCATTGTATACATACATACTTACAAAATCATACGAATTCACTGAAAAATAACCTATCGCACTGACAGATCCTACTAAATATGAGTGAGTCATCACAGAACATGCGCTTACAATCAGTTACGAACCGAACTACCGAACTGTTGTGAACCGCTGGAAAGGCGTTTGATTGGTTTAGCGAGTCTACAAAATTTAATTTTCTTGCAGTGAAGTACATTTTAGAAAATTTAAAATCTACAAGCGTTGTGCGCTGAATTGTCAAGTTGTTTAAAATTGCTTTCTTGCATTGGTAAAGGAGCAGTTTTGTTTTTTAAAATTATAAGGCAAGTTTACATTTCTAAAAATTAAATTTTAACTCCATGCTACGAACGCCGTTCGATTCAAAATCAAAAATAAAATTATTACAAAAAACAGCTCTAAAAACTTGAAAAGCAAAAATTTTACGAGGCGCCCTTAAGCAATCTAGAATTTAAATTTAGTGTTAGTCAAAATTATCGAAGTACAAAATTTAAATTCTAGAAATGTAAACTGTGGTTCAATTTTAGTTTTTTAAATTAGGGGTCAAAGAAAGGTTTGGCGTGCCAAGTCAGTCGCTCTCAAAGTGTCAAAACTCAGTATGTCATACGATTCCATTCTAGATTTTTCAGTTCCCAAATTTCAATTTGCCCCGTTTAAAATGACATCTTAACTATTTATCGAATAAAGACATGGATGGCTTGCCATAAAAAGAGAAGACTCTTTTGGAAATTAAAAATAAATCGTTTAGATGGTAAAAAGGAGTGTTGAAAAATCCAAAAGTAGATTTTTAATGATCACTTGTTTATTTTACACCGAACAACTTATTTTCTACCAAATTGTTTGAAAATTTTATAGACAAAGAAATTATTGATATGTTAGTCACATTCACAAATAATTATGCTACTACTAAAAATAGGAGAGCAGATGTTACATTCGAAGAAATTAAAATACTTCTTGGAATATTGCTCCTGAGCGGCTACATTTCAATTCCTTGGCGTAGAATGTTATGGGAAAATTCTTCAGACTCTCAAAATTCACTTGTATCTGCAGCTCTGTCACGCAACCGTTTTGAACATATTTTAACAAATTTACATTGTTGCGATAATAACAATCTTGATAAGCATGATAAATTCGCTAAAGTTTGCCCGTTTTTCAAAAAATTGAATACAAAATTTTTGGAATTCGCTCCTTTTGAACAACATCACTGCGTAGATGAAGCCATGGTGCCTTATTTTGGTCGCCATGGCTGCAAACAATTTATCAAAGGCAAGCCCTTGAGATATGGATATAAGTTATGGACTGGTGCTACTGCGAGCGGATATATTGTGTGGTATGAGCCTTATCAGGGTGCTAAATTTAAGATTCAAAGCCACTACAAAACTTTGGGACTTGGACCTTCTGTTGTATTACAATACACAGATGTATTATGTTCTCTTAAACAATCTACCCTACACCCTTCATTTTGATAACTTCTTCACAACACTTCCATTGGTTAGTGAGTTGTCAGAAAGAGGTATCAAGTGTATTGGGACTATAAGAAAAAATCGACTGAGAAATTATGTTTTAACTCCAGATAATGAATTAAAACAAAATCGAGGTCAGACAATAATCTAGTGCACGTAGCATCTAATTATTAGGACATATTACCGTTTCATCATGTAACCCTTTACTGCTAAAAACAAAACAATAAGAATTACAGTCAAGCAGCGGCAAAACATCAAAAATTATAACCTTCACATGGGAGGTGTGGACAGAAGTGACCAGAACATAAGTTTATATAGGGTGGGTATACGAGGTAAAAAGTGGTATTTCCCTCTTATTATTCACCTTTTTGATGCGGCTGAGCTAAATGCTTGGCAACTCCATAAAAGACAAGGCGGAAAAATGGATAATCTTTCTTTTAGAAGAAATATTGCTCTATCTATGATTCAGAGTAATACACAAGAAAGACAAACAAATCTAATTAGGAGATTGAACAGGCCATCTTCATTAGAAAATTCTGAATCAAAATATGATCGACTGGACCACTTCGTAGAAGAACAAGATAAACAAACACGGTGCAGAGTTTGTCATAAGAAGGTTTCAACTAGGTGTCGCAAATGTCAAGTCGCACTTCATGTTAGATGTTTTATTGCTTATCACACAATCAGTGACTTTTAATTGATTTTTTCTTATTCTGTACCTTGTGTCATTTCGTTTTATAAACTGTGTTTAATGTACGTTAATATTAATAAATATCTTATTTAAAAAAAAAAAAGGATGTGTATATGCCCACTGTCTTTTTAAAAGGACACCATATTTCAAAGAAAATAAAAAGTAAAAAAATTTTTCATTATTTTTCCATGTAATTGTATGTTTATAAGAAGATATACAGGGTGTCCCAGATTACATTTCCAGCATGGGGATCTCGCTTATTATAAGAGATACAGGTTTGTTTAAATTAGATGAATTATTCCTTGGTATGAGAGAAACCACAATCAATTTTTTAAAGTACAAAATTCGTCGTGCTTCAGATGTTATAGCAAAAAGTATGAAAATGTCGAATTTCTTTTTTCTTTCATAACTTTTTTGTCTTAATCGTTAGAGCAATTTTATTTGTACTTTCTGAAGGTACTTTTTAATGGAGAATGTAACTGTCATTTTAGATTTTTTTTAACACCTACCATTTTCGAGAAATTACCCCCAATTCCATGTTTTCTTATGGGCCGCGAAGTTGGCTATGGAATAGTTGAATGTGCTTTTTTTTTACTCGTTTAAATGAGATATTATTTGCTATACCTATTTTTATAAACAAGTCACAAAATGAAAAAAATCGTATTTTACCTATGACTTATCAAGCTATCTATGAAAATAAAAACAAAAAACAACTAATTAAATGTCAAATGACAGTTGCCATTTGTCTGCGGTATCATTTATTAGAATTTCATATTATTGTTGTGTAATTCGATAGTCTTTGTAGTAATTATTGTTATAATGATGGCTACATTTAAAAATAGCGAAAAATTTGACATGTTGAGATGCTACATTCTTTACCATAAAAACTGTGGACGCTGAGCGAATATACTTGAGCTATATATTGAGAAAAGGCAACGAAGAGTGTGTAATTACAGAAATTTGGAAATAAATTTAAAAGAATATGGTTTCTTCGAAAAACCAACCAAAAATCCAAAACAAATCCATAAAGAATTACAAATATCTATTTTTCTGTTTCTGTTTCTGTTGTAAAGAATTTAGCATTTCAACATTAAAAATTTTTAATTAGTTGTAAATGTGCCCATAATTATATGAAAACAAATTTGCTACAAAAACTATCGAATTACACAACAATACTATACATTCTAATAAATGATGTCGCATACAAATGATACCTGTCATTTGACATTTAATTAGTTGTTTTTTGTTTTTATTTTCATAGATAGCTTGATAAGTCATGGGTAAAATACGATTTTTTTTCATTTTGTGACTTGTTTATAAAAATAGGTATAGCAAGTAATATCTCATTTAAACGAGTAAAAAAAGCACATTCAACTATTCCATAGCCAACTTCGCGGCCCATAAGAAAAAATGGAATTGGGGGTAATATCTCGAAAATGGTAGGTGTTAAAAAAAATCTAAAATGACAGTTACATTCTCCATTAAAAAGTACCTTCAGAAAGTACAAATAAAATTGCTCTAACGATTAAGACAAAAAAGTTATGAAAGAAAAAAGAAATTCGACATTTTCATATTTTTTGCTATAACATCTGAAGCACGACGAATTTTGTACTTTTAAAAATTGATTGTGGCTCCTTTCATACCAAGGAATAATTCATCTAATTTAAACAAACCTGTATCTCTTATAATAAGCGAGATCTCCATGCTGGAAATGTAATCTGGGACACCCTGTATAACACAAAATTTACTTGAAATTCAAAAAAACAAAATCGCTGGGCATATCTGGGTTAAGAGACCCTTTTAATCGCAGTAATCTAATTATGTAAAAATGATTACGAAAATTTTTAGACTTTTTAATTAAATGACTATAGTAGTTAAACATAAAACAACGATCATTTGTTTTGTTGTAGTTATGCACAGT
Source organism: Elmis aenea (assembly GCA_947652605.1). NCBI lineage: Eukaryota > Metazoa > Arthropoda > Insecta > Coleoptera > Elmidae > Elmis > Elmis aenea. The sequence continues at coordinate 27,502,679 of OX393578.1, read as the reverse complement.
GTACTGCGATTAACAGGATCTCTTAATAAATCTTCACAATAATTTGAAGATTTTGAAGCAGACTCTTAATAAAAATACAAGTTATTGGTATCGATGAATTCGTTAGAAGATGCTTGATTTAAATAACCGCTAGTACCAACATGGTTCCATTTAAAAAAATTGACTTTTTGTCAAAAAACCGATTCTGCAACCTTCAAAGCCGATTAAAGTAACCCAAATGTCATTTAAAATTTACAAAACGTTTTTTGGACAATTGTTGACATAATAAAAATCAATTTATGCAGGTCACGGCACCCTTAATAAAAAACTAAATTTTGTTTTAAAAAAATTTTGAGGTTATAAAAATTAACCAAAATAGTGCATTTCTATCCAAAATCGCTTCCTCTTTCCAAAAATGTAAAAATATACGGGGTGTTCCATTTAAAATAACAAAGTTGGGGTCATCTCCGGTGAAACCGGAAGTGAAACAAATGTGTGCATGTGCTCAAAGAGCCCGTTTTTTTTGCAAATAATTATATGTCTAAAATTTCATTTATCTAAAAAGAAAACTAAAGAAAAAAAATGGGGTGTACCACACTTCATTTACACCCGGTATACAGTAAACTTAACACAATACACAAAAAGTTCAAAGATTAAAAGGTATGAAAAAAATTCTAAACCCGTTTTTATTTATAATGTTAATAATGTATGTAAAAATACATTTGATATACAGGGTGTCCCAGCCAAGACGACTTATTCGATAGCTCTATTATTAGTAATAATATTAAAAAAAGTTAAATATAAAAGTTGTTTGTAATCATTTACTACATAACCTAAAATTATTTTCAACTATACAGTGTTTTGTTTTTGCGCTCTGATACCAAACATTGTTATTTTATATGGAACACCCTGTATATTTTTGGGTGTAAAATTAAATTCTCTTTCAAAAATATTATAGGTTGTTTATGTCTCAAATTAACCGTTTTTGAGTAATTAACGTTTTTTTGAAAATTTTAACAGATGCAGACCTTCATACAAATATTTATATTTATTAACATAACAACAGCAGAGCAATTTACTCTGGTAATTTATTACACAATAGTATCATAGTGATTGTTGACTAGTTACATTTTTAAAATAATATACAGGGTGTTCGTTATACTCGGTCCATTTCGCTAAACTTTAAATGCATATAAATCTTTTTTTTTATTGAATAATTCGTCTTGGCTGGGACACCCTGTATAATCTTTTAGATGTGGTTCACCACAACATTTAGCCACAATAAATATAAAAAGCAGAATTTGGTCTGCGATTTTTGAAAAGGGAACGGTCACATTCATAAGGTTTGCATTAAAGCTGGTAGCATACCAACCAAGTCGAAGATATTCTACACCTCGATGTTGAAAATAGTAAGTTTAGAGAAACATTTCTTATCACAGTAAGAGTAAACTCGGTACTCATTCGATTTGAAATCGACAGTGGAGCAGCTTTTGGTATTATGAATATGCATCAATTCACAAAATATTTTAGTCTGGTAAACACAACATACACCCTTAATACTTATTACCTACTGCAAAAATGAATTAAAAATTGAAGGTTTTGCCACAGTTAGGATAAAAACAGGAGCTTAACAATAGTACATTGTACAACTAGTGCTGAAAGTTGAACATTTCACACAAGTATGACAGTTGACGCTTAGAATTGAAGGTTGTTTAAATTACACGTGGACTTTGGCGCGAAATTTAAAAATAAGAAAATGAGTGAAAGCAACAGTTTACACTGTGCATTCGCAGGTGATGAACGAAGGCTACCGTGTGGTCCAACAAATGAAGGGATAGAATTGAGAAGATTGGTCGTAGAAATGATGGAAGAGAATAGAAGAAGGGACGAAATGATGGAACGAATAATGAATCGAATGACGCCTACAAGTTCAAGTGGAGAACAATACCAGATTATGCCACAGGTAACACATACAATCAAACCATATGATGGTGAAAATTCTGTTGCAGCAAGGGAATGATTGGCAAATTTATGTGCTACTAAAGCACTACATCATTGGCCAGATGCATTTACGTTGGAAATAGCCAAGGCGAATTTAATTTGGAAAGCCACATTGTTTCGAAGGTAGAATGACCGAGATTAGTACATTTGTGTTATTTGAAGAAGCTTTTAAAAGAACATTTGTTGGGGAAATTGTTCTACCGGAACGCTGGAAACTAATGTATAATCGAACACAAACAAAGGGAGAATCATTAAATACATATTATCAGGAAAAACTAAAACTATGTGGGATGCTAAATCTAAGCTTTAAGGATATTAAAGAACAAGTATTAATAGGGCTATGGGATAAAAAATGTATGTAATGTCATGGCAGGACAAAATCATTATGATGCGGACACTCTGTTGTATGATTTGCAAGAATACCAGAGAATAAATCAAGCCCGATCAGACAGAATGAGAGGTTACTACGAGGGAATAGTTAGATTTAGAGGCGAAACTAGTAAAAGTTATGTTGACAAGAAGTATGCTAAACCAACGAACGATGAGACGACAAAGCAAGACAATATTAAATTTTATAATTGAGGCATTATTCGAGTGATTGTGAAAAACCGAAACGTGAGAGAGGATCATGTTTTAAGAGTGGAAGCTTAAACCATAAGAAATCAGATTGTCCAAAAATAAAGTCACGTAATGAAGTTAATTTCACGAATTTTAACAGAATGACGAATGTACTTGTCAGTATTAATGATACAAGCTTTATTGGTCTCCTTGGTAGTGGTAGTGTGGCTAACATAATTAAATTAAATGTTGATGAACAATTAAAATTGGACATAGTAAGTGAAAGTAAAACGTACGTTGGATTTGGACAAAAGAACATTAATAGGAAAAGTTACCTATAATGCTATAATATGTAATGAACCTTTTTACGATCTTACCTTTTCAGTCGTACCTTCTGACTGTTTTATTCATGAAATTATATTGGGTGAACCATTTTTATTATGTGCCAAGGTAGTAATAGACAAAGGTGAAGTACAAGTGTTCAATGGAAATGCTTTATTAAATGAAGTTCTTGAATTGGAAGAAGTTATGAGCCCTCAGAATATCGAAGTTGGACCATTGGTTGGAATACAAGATAAAAGCAAATTGGAACAAATTGTAGATGATTAAGAAGAACAGCTCATTGACAACCCTACACCTATTGATGACATCAAATTGAAAATATCTTTAACCGAAGATAAAGAAATTCAGTTCCACCCCAGACGACTATCACAATATGAGGTTCGTGAAGAAATATCGTAGGAGCTATTAAAAAACAATGTTATACGACCAAGCAAATCTAACTTTTGTAGCCCAATAGTGTTAGTTAAGAAACGAAATGGTGAATTCAGAATGTGCATTGATTATCGTGCATTAAATAACATTACCGTTAAAGACAAATTTCCCTTGCCATTAATTGATAACTTATTGGACAAACTTCATAATAAGAAGTGCTTTACAGTGTTAGATCTTAAGAGTGGTTTCCATCACGTTAAAGTGGATCAAGACTCAATTAAGTTAACAGCTTTTGTTACACCTTTTGGACAGTATGAATATGTAAGACTACCCTTTCGTCTTACAAAAACCCTTATTCTGTAAGCACTCCGCTAAAGTTAACTTCTAGCGGAAATACACTAAAAATTTTAATTTTAACGGTCTGTTAACTTTTTGCTATTCTCTAAGACATATTTTTAGCGGTCAGCTAAAAATTACTCCTATATAGTTAGGGGAAGTCCGCTAAGATATCAGTCAGTTGTTTTCCTGGTATGAATTAGGTTTCTCATTTGACATTGACAATTTAATCGAATCAGTCATGTCAGGTAAGTTTGTTAAACTATAAAATAATAAAATATAATACGTTTGTGAACATGTGCTTTTTAGAAATAAAGTAAAGAAGTGCCAGAACCACGAAAGCACAATTCCAGAGCCTCGTTAATGCTTTGGAATGTCACCCACAGTTAGTGCAAAATTCAATTTCATCCCCTAATGAAATTGAAGCAAATGCAAATTTGTGGACAGAAATTGCAAATAAATTAAATTTGGACGGTCCATCTAAGACCATAAAGCAGTGGAAAGATGTAAGTAAACACACTGACAATAAGCACATTTTCAAACAATTTTATCCATTAATATTCAATTCGTGCAGGTATTATCAGAATGGAAAACCAAAACGAAAAAAAGGCACGAGATATTAAATTTAATATCGGGGGCACTGGTGGCAGACCAGCTAAGAAGATTCTTCTTAACGAATTGGAAGAACGATTGATGGCTCTTTTGTCCACAGTTATCATTACCGGAATTGAAGAAGTAGGCGAATTAGGTTTAAATTTAGAAGAAGTAATTACAATTACGCCTACTTGTCCAACTTATATCGAATTGCACAATGAAGAAAACATCATTGAATTAGAGGTAATATACGAGTTTCATGATAATTTCATAACAATAACTGTATTAATTTTGGTAGAAACCGAATGAAAAAGAGCAATTGCGTCAAACGTCTCCAAAACGAGTGCTTCATAATAATAGGAAAAAGCGGCGCATCACTCCGCTTATGGAGGAATGAAGATTTTCAAAATGTGTCTTCAAATTAAAATATAGCATCTGCGATAAACCACTTGGCAGATGCAACAAATAATTTAGCACAAGCTTTATTGAAATTGATTGGAAAAAAAACAATCTGAGGGTTAACATTGTATATCATAAATAAATTGGAATATATTTATTAATTGTTTTAATTTCACACAATCACTACAATGTTTAATGTTGAACCGTGTGCTTTATAGAAATATGTATGTCTCCAAAAAGGGTGCCCCCCAATAAGAAGGTAAAACGGCACACAACAAACTTTAAAAGATTAAAAATACTGATCGACAACTTGTTGTCTTGCATTAGTTCCTGCTTGAAACCAGTTCATATCAATTTGTTGTCCTTGCACATTCGGAGGATCGTCGTTTATTATATTTTCATTTTCTTGCTTCAATAATTCTGCTCTATAATGAAGGGACATATTATGTAGAACAGCGCAAGAATAAATAATTTTTGCAGATCTTATAGGATTATAATTCAGTGCTCTGTGACCGAGCAGGCATCTAAACCTGGATTTCAAAATTCCATTCGTATGTTCAATGCACGCTCTAGTAGCCGATAGAGCAGCTTTATATCTTTGTTCTGGCGAATTGTTTCGTGGTGCGTCAAAAGGTACTAAAAGCCATGGTTCTAGGCTAGGGGATAACCACCGTCGCCCAGAAGATGGCTGCTGTTATCCCCATTTATGTAATTTGTCCTTAAACGAGCTTTTATATTGGAACTCATCCAAATAGCAGAATCATGCACGGAACCTGGAAATTTTGCATTTATATTTATAATTTTTCTATTAGCGTCGACTTCTTATGGCGAATCTGAAATTCAATTATAAGAAGCGAATTCCAGACAATAAAGTAAATAACCCAAGTCCTCTTGAGTTTGAAACAGAAGACAATTTAATTAATTTAACCCTTAAAGGACTAGTGTTGCCATATGGCAACGCATGTAAACTTGGATAAAATTGCCTGATGTAAATTTCGTTTTGATACTACCTAGTACATGGCGCACCGAATGGTAAACTAAAGCATGAGGAGTCGTTTGTAACTTTTATTTTATAATTTTTTCTTTTGTGTGCTATTTTATACATCTTCAAAATTGGTTCTGTATAGGTGCTTTAGAAATCATGGACTTCAAACTGATGTAAGTATAATATTTTTTTAATAATATGAATACTTAAAATATAGCATATAAAAATGTGTTAAGTAATAATCTAATTAATTACTTTCATACTTAAATCCCAAAAATTTATCCAAAAATTTTCTCTACGGCCTGTCAAATGTTGATGTTCGCTAGTACCTTTGGTTACCTATTTCGTACGAAACAAACCATTTTTATAGTGCGGTTTAACACTTGATGCTGGATGAATTTTCAACTGAAATAGCTACATTGCCATATACCTTTTACTTTGACAATCTTTTACCAGTTTTACCCTTCTAAAACAACTAAGAGAGCGGGGATATGAAGCTTTTGGAACTATACGAGATAACCGTATACGACGAAATTGTCCCTAAGAAACTAAAAAAAGTATGCAAAAGAAGTCAAGAGGATGTTATAATACTGTTATTGAGAGAGAAAATGGCATTTCTTTGGTCCGCTGGAAAGACAATAATCTAGTTACAGCAGCTTCTACAAACCATGGCGCTCATCCTATAACCAATGTAAAAGGTTTTTCCAGACAATAAAAAAGGTCCCGCGTCCTCACACAATGACAAAATATAATAATGCTGTGGGAGGAACGGATTTCATAAATAAAAATAAATCACGACACCGAATTAACATCAGAGGAAAAAAATGGTGGTGGTCCATATTTTCTTGGCTATAGATGTCACCGTTCAAAATGCTTGGATAATTTATAAAAAGTCAGGTCACAATTGCAGCCAACTTATCTTCAAAAGGGATACTGGAAAAACTTACCCAGCCAAAACTGTAGAAAGACCTTCTACAAGCATTTCATCCAGCTCCCATAGTAGAGTCAGCGATGACATTCGCTATGACAATAATGGCCGTTTACTAACATGGACTAAAGGAAAAAAAATTACCGAGTGCTGGTAAAGACCGTAAATCTATAATGAGAACTATGTGCACTAAGTGCAACGTTTGCTTATGCGTTGATTGATTGCGACGTTCCATTTCATACAAAATGAGAGATTTTTGATATTATCACACTTTGTTATTGCCTTGTGAAAAATTACTATTTTTATTTAATTAGTTAGTGGAAAGGACTAGTGTTGCCATATGGCAACACCGGTTTTTTTGAATGTGGATGTGTGTTTTTTTAAATATGTTACGTTTTTGTGTTATTTACACATAATAAAGAAGAAACATGTAATTGGTTTTGTTTTTTTTTAACAAAAAATAATTTCGTCCTTCATGGGTTAATATCAAAAGAAAGAAATTCTCAGATTTTGAATCTTCTTATGTTGTTGAAAAATAAGTTTGCAGAAAATCCTTCAAAAATAAATTCTAATAAAAATACAGTTTTTCCTTATAATATCTTACATCCAGATTTAGTTAAAATAATAGAGAAACAACCAAGTATACCTGATATAAAAGAAAGACTTCAAGAAGAAATTCCTGATATAAGAGAAAAAGAGGATTTTGATTTTGATAAATCTTACATAGATTCAGATATAAATCTAGATAAGATGCCTGTTGGTCATCATGATTATTGTGCTTGTGATGAATGCTTAGGCAGAGACAGTCCTGACTGTGCTTCTCCTCATGATTTAGTTGAACCTAGTGGATCGACAAAATCTAATATTTCAACAAAAAAACAGCAAATTAAGCCAGTCCAGAACTTACCTCCTTTATCAGTGTTAATAGGAGAATTGAACGAAGTAGAGCCACAAGTTTTGCCTGAAAAAAAACAGTTATCTAAAAAACAACTTAAAAAACAAAACCAGAAAGCTAAAAAGAATGATAAGTTAGAAACTAAGGTGCCTTCTCAAAAACAACCTTTAATGGAGCAAAAACCAAAAGATAAAGATCTTAGTTCCATTGAATCTCTCAAGGATTTATTAAAAAATAAAAAACAACTCAAATTAAATCCTAACTCTCGAGATTTTGTTCCTACAACACTATCTGAAGAACCAGGTACTCCTAGTTTAGATGAATTAGCTTGGTTAGATTCTGAATTAACTAGAATGGAAGACGAACAAGAAGAGGGTTCTACAAGCAAAGGAGCCATCAAAAAAAACATCCCTCGTTACTCTTCAGAGATAATGGGTGAGAGATTACTTTATCTAAGTAATCTGCTTAGTGAATTTTATGCTTTCAAAGAATCTTGGTTGAATGAGAATTCAAATGATGACTCACCTCCTCCTTATCAAGTGATTCTTGCGATGATTAAAGAATTCTTAGTAATGAGGGGAGAAACTGTAGAGACTATTACTATGAATAATATAATTTATGCTGATTGGGCCCTTCAAGGAATTCAACAAATAAAATATAGCATAGATAGATTTCAAGAATCTACCGTCCGTGAGATCACAGCTCTTAAAAAAGATCAAAGTAAAATAATTAATCAAAATGATCAAATTATTAAACTTCTTCAAAAACGATCTGGTATTTAAATCATATGAAGGTCATAGTTTTAGGCCTATAGGAAAAGTATTTTTAAATGTTAAATATAAACAAAAGCTTTATTTATTAGAAGTTTATGTTGTAAAGAATGGAGGTCCACCAATAATTGGTCGAAAAGCATTAAATCTGTTTAATTTAAATATTGCAGAAGTAAATGGTAACAGACCAAATGAATTAAAAAATATGGTGGACACAGGAAACTTATTACATAACAGGGATAGTTCCAAAAATGTAGGTGTTGAGAAAATTTGCGATAAATATCAAAATATATTTACAGCAGGTCTCGGAACTTTTAATAAGGACAAAATTACCTTAAAATTAAAATCAAATGTAACACCAATATGTTTGAAGCCAAGGCCAATAGCTTTTGCGTTAAAGCCGAAAGTTGAGGCGGAATTAAAACGTCTTGTAAATATTGGGGTCCTAGAACCAGTCGAGTATTCTAACTGGGGTACACCAATAGTACCAATTATTAAGCCTAATGGTTCAGTCAGAATTTGTGGGGATTATAAAATTACAGTTAACCCCAATCTTGAAGTTTTTAAATTTCCATTGCCAAGAATTGAGTACCTTTTTGAAAAATTAGAAGGCGGTAAATATTTTTCAAAATTAGATTTGTCTGAAGCGTACCAACAAGTGTTGTTAGCGGATGAATCGAAAGATATTGTCACTATAACTACTCATAAGGGGTTGTTTAGGTATGCGAGGCTTCCGTATGGTATAACCTCGGGCCCGTCTTTGTTTCAAAAAATAATGGAGCAACTCTTATCAGATATAACCGGAGTAGTTTGTTTTTTAGACGATGTCCTGATAACAGGTGAATCAGAGTTGCAGCATATGGAAAGACTGGAATTAGTTTTCAAACGCCTTATGGAATCAGGGTTGAAAGTCAAGTTAGAAAAATGTCAATTTTTGCAACCCTCGGTTTCTTATTTAGGTCATGTAATTGATCAAGAAGGAATGCGTACATCACCTGATAGTATAAAGGCAATTGTACAGTGTCAATCACCTAATACAGTTACCCAACTTAAATCTTTCTTAGGAATGGTAAACTTTTATTGTAAATTCATTCCCCAGGGTGCAAGAATATTGTCACCGTTGTATAAATTGTTGCAAAAGGGTGAAAGATTTAAGTGGTCCACTGATTGTGAGGACGCATTCAATAAAGTTAAACAGATTCTTTTATCTTCGCAAGTACTTGTTCATTATAACAGTAATTTGCCTTTAAAATTAATTGTTGATGCCAGTCCTACAGGACTTGGTGCAGTTATAACCCATGTTTTTGATAAAAATATTGAAAAACCGATCGCTTTTGCCTCAAGGGTTCTAAAAAACGCTGAATCAAATTATTCACAGTTAGACAAAGAAGCTTTAGCCATAATATACGGTGTTTCTAAATTTTATCAATATTTATTTGGTCGAAAGTTCACATTAGTGACAGATTGCAAGCCACTTGTGTCCATTTTGGGCCCAAAGAAAGGTTTACCCACGATGGCTACAAGTCGTCTGCAGAGATGGGCACATTTCTTATCGTGTTTCACATATGATATTCAATATATTCAATCAAGGGAAAATTGTGCGGATTTTTTGTCTAGAAATCCTATTAATGAGGAGTTTTCGGAATTACCAGTCATTGCAGATTCAATAAATTTTGTGAGTAATCTGAACGCGATAGAAAAACAGAATGATTTGCCCATTGACTCAAAAAAAATTAAGAGAGAGTCAAGTCGTGACATAATTCTAAGTAGAGTTATAAGCTATGTATTATCAGGTTTCCCACCTACAGCAGTGGAGGAGTTAAAACCATATTTCCTACGTAAGAACGAACTAGCTGTGGAACAAGGATGTCTATTATGGGGGTATAGAATTGTAGTTCCTGCAAAGTTAAGAAGTAGTATATTAAATGAAATACACAGCAGTCACATGGGAATCGTTAAATGTAAATTAGTAGCACGTTCTTATGTATGGTGGCCTGGCATAGACCAGGACATTGAAAATTTATGTAAAAATTGTACGCAGTGTAATAGTTATAAGAATATGCCACCCAAAGCGAAATTAAGTCCATGGCATTGGGAGGACCAACCTTGGACCAGATTGCATATTGACTTTTTAGGTCCTATTTTTAATAAATATTGCTTGGTAGTAGTAGATTCAACTTCTAAATGGTTGGAATGTAAGGTGATGCTTAGTACTACTGCTAATGCCACTAATACAGTTTTAAGAGAAATCTTTGCCAGGTTTGGTCTACCACGAGTCATAGTCTCTGATAACGGAACAGGTGGACCATGAACAGGATTGTTAGATAAAGGCCCGACAATTTTTATTTGTGTGCAGTCAACACATCCAATAAGATGTTGGAATGGATACATCGCATGAAAATCTTGTTTCACTTTTTGTTTTTCAGCCTCGGTAAAAGGAAATTTTATCCAATCTCTTACAAGATTATTTGTGATTGCATCACTTACTTCAGCTATACAACGGCTTACTGATGGTTGACTTAGTCCAAATAAATAACCCAATCCTATATCTTGTTGGTAGCTTCCTTGGCCAAAAAAGTGTAACGTTGACAATATTTTAATAAATTTTGGAATTGCAGTGCTTCTTTGACCTGCAATTATTACATTATCCAAAGAGTTAATTAATGCCTCCGCACCACACTTATTTAATCTAAACAATTTAACAAAATTTGTATCAGGAATACTAAACGGATTGCTGTTATCGCGCAAATTTCGTCGCTCCAATCTTAGTTCATAAATATTAAGAATATTTTCATCTTCATCAACTTCTTCTAACAATAACTGATTAATTATAGCGTAAGCCATAATAAAAATACAATTAATTAACACTCTTTTCACATACAAAAGTACACAAACTTTACTTAAACGTCAAATCTAACAGTTAACGGCACATTCTGACATGCCACTAATTTTTAGCGGAAACCATTAAAATTAGCTGCTCTTCGCTATACAAATGTGATACAAAATACCAAATTTACAAACCGCCCTCTAACTTTTTTAGCGGTCTGTTAACTTTAGCGGAGTGCTTACAGAATACGGGCTAAAAGCGCCTAATACATTTCAGAGTTATATTAACTTTATTTTTATGGACATGATGAATAACAATGAATTGATTATCTATTTAAATGATATGATAGCAACTGAAACGTTAGAAGAAAATTTTAGTATTTTGCAGAAAACTGACTTGTGTTGTAAACATGGGTTAATTTTAAGATTTGATATGTGTAAGTTTTTCTTTAACACTATTGAGTACTTAAGTTATGAAGTAACTGAATTAGGCATTAAGCCAAGTAAAAATAAAATTAAGGCTGTAGAAAATTTTCAGACAACAAATGTTCATAGTGTACGTAGCTTTCTAGGCCTTACTGAGTGAGTATTTTAGAAGGTTTATAAAAGATTATTCTAAGATAGCGAAACCATTAAGAGATTTAACTCGAAAAGATATTGCTTTTGTATTTAATGAAGCACAACTGACTGCATTTCATAAACTTAAAAATTGTTTAGTGACGCAACCTGTTTTGCCTATACAGGGTGAGTCACGACGGACGCGTCGGAGTTTTATAGCGAAACGGTTTGTATTTTCCAATTTCTGTCGCTGTTAGACTATGTAAGTCAATAAGGGCTAAATTTTAAAAATATTTTCAAACATACAGGGTGCTCCAAAAAATAGTGGCGTATCAAAGTTCTTATGGAACACCCAGTACATTTTTACATTTTTGGATTCCTCTTTAAATTTACTTTAAAAAATGTAAAAGGTTATATGGGTCTAAAGTCAACCGTTCTCGTGAAAATTGCATTTTCATGAAAATACAGTATTTTCAAAAATTATCAACATTTAAAAACTTTGAGAAGTCTGAAGAAATTCGCTAGGAGATCAGATTGACAGTAGACTAATTAACACTTTGCACCACCTACATTTTTAAAATATTATACAGGGCGTTTTTTACGCTTGGTCAAACTTGTGAAACTTTAACCCATTACCCGCCAACGTCCCATTTTTGGGACGCAGATTCAACAATTTTTTTCAGAATAAATTTCAACTGGTAAATGAGAAATACTGATATGTAAGTTAATTTGGAACTAAGTACTTTTAGAATACACTAATAGATGTCGTAATTGCAGCTATAATATCGTGTAATATCAATTTTTAAACATAACCTCGCACGTCAGTGCGTATAAAAGTCACAAACATCGTCAAGTGTAAACAATTGCTATAGAATCTCTTTTCATATACTTCATTTTGTGTGTCTGTAAAAAGCCATTGTGTGGAATACATTACAGGTAAGCCTTTTACATCTTCAAAGTTCATGTCCCATTTTTGGGACATTGGCATAATGTGATATCATATCTAGCAAGCATTGTACTTTTTAGAAATGAGTGTAAAAAAGTTCTTTACGGTCGCTGAGATCGCTGCCATGTTTGAAGACGATGAGTTTTTTTGCTGATCTCGAGAGAAATGATATTGATGATGTCAATGTTGCCGTCATACCACCAGATTCAGACAATCTAACGAATTTGGAAGATTTAGACGAGGACGACTTGGAAGACACTGACCTGAAAAAGGATCGAGACGTTGCAGGAACGTTAGAATTATTTGTACCCGTCACTGAAGTTCTCGAGGACGAGAATGTTGCTGCACCATCGACATCATCAACCATAGATAATACTAATAAGAAGCGAAAATTTAACGTAGCAGTAAATAAGCAATGTCAAAAATCGAAACAAAAAGTTGATGTAATAAATTGGCAGAGTGTGTCTCCAAAATACAGTAAGACAAATTCTGCATCTAAAGATAAATCTGAAAACGTCCACAAAATACTGAGGGAAAACTCAGCTGTCGAAATATTTGAGCAAATGTTCTCAGAAGATATATTCCAGCTTATTCTGGAACAAAGTGAAATATATGCTCGACAAAAGAATACAGTAAGCTTCAATCTTGATCTTGAAGATCTGCAGAAATTTATCGGCATTTTGATCATAAGTGGCTACCACAAATTACCTCAGGAGGATATGTATTGGGAGCAGGCATCTGATGCCGGTGTACGTATAGTCTTCAACTCAATGTCGAGAAGTAGATTTAGAGAAATAAAACGATATATTCATTTGAATGACAACAGCAAATTGGACAAAAATTATCGATTTTACAAACTTAGAAAGTACTTCGATCTTTTACAGAAGAACTTCACGAAATTTGGCGTTTTCCATAGCAAACTATCTATAGATGAGATGATGGTTCGCTATTATGGAAAACACCCTACTAAAATGTACATGCATGGAAAACCAATAAAATTTGGGTACAAAATTTGGTGCATGTGCAGTTCCTGCGGATATTTATACAATTTTGATCCCTATTCTGGCAAGTCAAATGATGAAAACGTGGGACCCTTGGGTTGTAAAGTGGTGAAAAAGTTGATAAAGGCAATCCCACCCGACACCATGGAAGATCATGAAGTCTTTTTCGACAACTTTTTCACAGGACATGAAATTCTAACAGACCTAAGAGATATCAAATTGAAAGCAACGGGAACGGTTCGTGAAAATCGAACAAAGCAATGTCCATTCATTGCATGCAAAGAAATGGCGAAAAAGAAAGAAAGAGGATATTATGAAAGACAATTTGACAAAGATGGTGAAATTCTTATGGTGCGTTGGAATGATAACAGACCTGTAACTATGGCTTCAAATTACAGTGATGTCTTCCCATTGTGAAATGCGAAACGATATTCCAGAAAAGATAAACAGAGAGTAACAATTTCAATACCCCATTTGTTTAGCGAATATAACAGTCACATGGGTGGGGTCGACTTGTTAGATAAACAAATATCATTATATAGAATAAGAATTCGCTCTAAGAAATTGTGGTGGCCATTATTTACCCAATTTATAGATATAGCCATAGTAAACACTTGGAGACTATACGAAATAGCTCACCCGAATGAAAATATCGCGCTGCTTGATAATAAGACGAAAAATAGTCCTTGCTTACTTTTGCACCACAAAATCAAACCGTAAAAGACCTGGACCACAAAAATCCAAGGTTATTGGGTGAAGAGTAAGTTTGGAAGTGCGATTTGACAAAAATAATCACATAGTCATTCCAATAAACACTCAAAGGAGATGTGCTGCTTGTGGCAAGAAAACGACTAGAATATGCAGACGTTGTGACGTACCACTGCATGATAAATGTTTTGCAGAGTTCCATACGCCATAAGTTTTTATTAATTTGTTTATAGTTTTTATTAATTTGTTCACAGTTTTTCTTAATTTGTTCATTGTTTTTCTTGTATTGTCAATCTAAGTAAATAGAATAAAAAAACAAACAAAACAATTTTTTTTATTTTTCTTATCCATATCCTGCCAATGTCCCAAAAATGGGACGGTCTATAATTTTTTTATTTGCATTAAAAAAATTGAGATATATTTTTTTTCCGATTCAGTTAGCTAAAAAGGCCCTCTATAATTTTTTTCTTTATTTTTGGCATTTTTGAATTATGGCAGGTAATGGGTTAAACATCGATAACTCATCTTTTTTAAATACAACACCCTATATGTTTTTACACCGTCTTATAGAAAATTTAATTCTCTTTCGAAAACATTGATACTGTTTCATACCTAAAATTGATATTTTCCAAGATATCGCGATTTTATTGTTAATTATTAGGGCAATGTAATATTTTCGAGTAGGCTATGAAGGTAGACAGCGGTAATTTGAAACAATTGAAAGAAAGAACAAGAAAGGTTTAGTTTTATCTTTTGCCTACTCATTAGTCAGTCTAGCGTATACAGGATCTTAAGGAAATACAAGTACCACCCGTTTCATATTCAACTTCATCAAAGTTTGTACGGCACGGATTTTCAAAATCGAATTGATTTTTGCTTATGGGCCTTCGATCAAGTTTGTGAAGATGAACATTTTTTTGATAATGTTTTATTTACGGATGAGTCAACATTCAACAATAATGGACTGGTAAGTCGCCACAATTTTCATTATTATTACACTGAAAATAAGCATTTATTTCATACCACTGATCGACAAAATAGGTGAAGTATTAATGTTTATGGAGAAATCGTTGGTGATCAAGTTATCGGTCCTTATTTTTTTGATGGCAATTTATATGGCCGAAAATTTTTGTGATTAAAAAAAAAGGTTTTTGTGCACTTTTAGA
Source organism: Elmis aenea (assembly GCA_947652605.1). Classification (NCBI taxonomy): domain Eukaryota; kingdom Metazoa; phylum Arthropoda; class Insecta; order Coleoptera; family Elmidae; genus Elmis; species Elmis aenea. The sequence goes on along the minus strand of OX393578.1, from coordinate 27,487,315 downwards.
AAATATTCCTTTTGTAGTAGAATTTAGTTAGGATTGGAATTTGGCGCTCCAGAATGTAGGTGGGAGTGTACATGCGTTTTGTTAAGTTACCGTTAGCGTTAGGACAAGTAGTTACGGTACAGCAATTATATGAAGTAAGAGATGAGATTATGCTTCTTATTATGGCGGGTAAGCTGAAAGGTCCAGCATTAAAATGGTTCCATTCACGTCCCGAAAACATTACTATGTCCTTAGCAGAAATTAAAGCAACGTTATGTCAAATGTTTTGCTGTAAGGAAGATCGAATACAACTTATGAAGAAATTTAAAAGCAGACGATGGAGAAAAACTGAAAAATTTGTGACGTATTACCAAGAAAAGATTATATTAGGCAACAAGTTGGGCTTAAGTGAAGGAGAATTAATAAATTATTTAATAGAAGGACTCGACAATCCTCAACTGCAAATTATGGCTAAGATTAAGGAGTTCACAAATTTATCACATTTGCTAACCATTATGGTAGATGTGTCAGAAGCGGAGAGAGGAATTGTAAGAAGGGTAACCCCATCAGTTTCATCAGTAATCAGAACTTCAGTACCTTCTACGACACCAAGCAAGAATACGACACCAGTTGCTGCCCAGAGTCCAAGATGCTTTAATTGCAAATTAGTGGGTCATCTAGCATCCAGCTGCCCTAAGCCAAGGCGAGAGAGAGGTTCCTGTTTCATCTGTGGGTCATTGGAACACAAGGTCAAGGAGTGTCCAAGTAAGTCGTCTGGAGGAGGAAGAGGTACCACTACACATCTTATTCAGCCGGCAGATATTCCAAAGCCAGCATATTTTTTGCCTTTGCAAGTGACTTTGGGAGAGATGTTCGTATGATCCAGCCGTTCGTTGACACAGGCAGTCCAATATCCCTCATCGTAGACAGCGAAGTCTCTATGAAGTATAGGCGACCATATCCTTTGTCAAATAATTTTAAGTATAAGGGTATAAATGTGCACCATTAGATATTTTAGCCATTTGCACTTGTACCGTAGAAACTAATAACGTAATTGTTGAAGTCGAGTTCCACATAGTTACTAGCGATGCAATAGGTCATAAATATTTGTTAGGTAGAAATTTTATTACGAATCCAAATTTTAGTCGTATTTACTAACACAAATGTTACTATTGAAAAAGTTAGGAATAATGTTCATTCTGAATTTATTGAGAATGAGGTTTTGCTTATTGATGTAGTAAGTGACGGTCCAAAAATAAATTTAAATGTAAATGTTGAGTTAGCTCAAAAAGAGAAAGAAATATTAGAAAGTACAATTGTAAAAAATTATCTGGAGCCTGTTAAGCCCGTCAAACCAGCAGTCGATTTTGAAATGTCTATTATTGTCAAGAGAGACCATTCTCCATTTTATTTTAAGCCAAGGCGATTATCATTTTTCGAAAATGAAGAAGTAAAGAAAATATTAGCTGATTTATTAGATCAAGGTGTCATACGAAAAAGTAACTCCAGCTATAGTTCACCAATTGTTTTAGTTAGAAAAAAATGTGGCCAATTAAGAATGTGTGTCGATTATAGAGAACTCAACAAGATTACTCTTAAAGATAATTTTCCACTACCACTTATTGATGATTTGTTAGATAGCTTGCGTGGGAAAAAATATTTTACCCGATTAGATTTGAAGAATGCTTACTTCCATGTTTCTTTAGAAAAAGAATTGATAAAGTATATCTCTTTTGTAACACCTACAGGACAATACGAATATGTCAAAATGCCATTTGGCCTAAAAAATGGACCTTCAGTATTTATGAGATATATTCATACTATATTCAGAAATTTATTAGATGAGAATAAGTTAGTTATTTACTTTGATGATATACTTATTGCAACAAATACAGTAAGGGATTACATTTCAATTGTATTAAATGTATAACTTATTCACCATTGAATGGAAAGCAAAAAGGGTTTTTACACAATATATCTAAGGGTGATTTACCATTCATTACTATTCATATTGATCATTTAGGACCATTAGGAAAAACTAGGCAAAATAATAAGTTCTTACTAGTAGTAGTTGACGGATTTTCAAAATTTATTAAGTTATATGCTTGTCGTTCGACAAATGCTAAAGAAGTAATCAAACATTTGACTAATTACTTTTACGCGTATAGTAAGCCTTTGCGAATTATATCAGACAAGGGTTCTGCTTTTACTTCAAATGAATTTAAGAGATATTTAAAGAAAATTAGCAATTGAACAGGTGTTAGTAGCAACAGGGGTACCTAGAGCAAACGGTCAAGTAGAAAGAATTAATAGGAGTATTACTCCAATGAATAATACCGTGAACCGTTCTACAGGTCAGATACCTAGTATTTTATTATTTAGGATTCATCAGCGAGGCACCGTTGAAGATAATATTAGGAAAGTTTTAGAAAGTGAACAGCCTATTGATAGAAATTTACAAACTATTAGGTAAAACGCGTCTAAAAACATAATTAAGAGCCAGGAATATAATAAACGTAGTTATGAAAAACGACACCGAGAAGCAAAAACTTATGAAAAAGGATGATTCGTAATTATTATGTCACACCATTGGGTAAATAAGAAATTAATTCCGAAATTTAAAAAACCCTATATTGTTAAAGCAGCATTAGATAATGATCGCTATGTAGTCAAAGACATTGAAGGATTTCAGGTGACACAAATACCTTTCGAAGGTATTGTAGATGTAGCAAATATGAGACACTGGTTTGATAGCCAGGAACCCGATAATGACGATTTTAATAAACTTTAGTTTATATTTAGTTATAATTTTGAAAGTACTACTTGTACAGTTAGAATTTATTACACCTTAGTTTAGTTATTAGAAAATGGATATTTTAAATTTAGTTTATTCTGTGTATTATAAAGTTGGAATTTCTATGTATTTATAATGCAATTTTTTATGTTGAATATTATGATTATGTCCTTAGAATTAGATACTTATGCATTTTTCTTATTTATGTTATGATTATTTCATTAGAACTAAATATGCATAATTGCATATGCCCCTTATGTCTTATGAGTTAGAGTTAAGATTTAGATATGATTAAGCTAGTTTAGATTAAATATCATTTAGATAAAAGTTGTATGCTTATTTTGAACTGTTACATTAGGTTATATTGTTACGCTTAAGAATTGAGCATACGGTATATTACTATAATATGTAATTGTGTAATTGTAGATGTTATCTTACTCGCTTCTGTGGGTTTGGCAATTCGGTTTACCTCATCAATTTATGCGGCACGTGTGGTAACCCACCGTGACCATAAGTTGACCAACTTTCTAGGAGATACGCACTTCTGCGTTATCTGTTATTTTTCATATATTTGCAAACCACACCTTTTGTTTTGCCAAACTCAAGGCTAGCGATGTGTTGTTTGACTTTGTTAATGTCATTCAATTATACAAGAATCCCTATGTTACAATGTAGTAATCTAATTTATTAGGTATTATTGTATTGTTAGTTATCTATAGTTGTGGTAATTCTGTTTGATTTACAATAACAACTACCGGATGGATTTTGGTTATTTGGCCTCGTTAATCCGTATAAATACTAGGCCCTTTGAGTACACTTTTCAGAGTCGTGCCAGACTCCTCAAAGTGTTCTACATTCCAATTGTGCTTCGCCTAACCAAAATCCATCGGATTATGTTGCTGTGTTTGTGAGTACAAATATATTCTAAGTCCAGTTTGGACTTAGCCTAATTTTCTGCATGAAAATATATTCTAAGTCCCATTCGCACTTAGTTTGATTTCTGCTACTGCTTAACGATCCTGCATGTACTAACGTACGTGGAGGCGCCGGTCCTTTTCTTGGAAAATTCTCCATAATTTTCCATGGATACAAACACCTTCGTCGTTTGTAAGGTGGACCCCAGTCACCGCGTTTTGTCACATCGCTACGCGAATCACTTGGTAAAGTGTTTACGCCAGTGCTCCCGCAAATACAAACACTGTGAGTGGACGTGGACCCACATAATTTTCGAAGACAATCCGAAATCTGCCGTTTGCACGGAATTTTGCAAGAAAATCCGCGCAAATTGGTCCAACCGCTCTTAAGTCGGGTAGTCCTTTTCATTTTTTTTTTTTTCTTGTGTGTTGTTTCAGTATGGTCGGTAAACGCCCATACACCCCTCAAAGCCCCGATTTTAAGCTACGTGCTTTCCCGTGTCGCGTTTGCTACACCTACATGGTGATCGCAAACGGCGAATTTGAACCATACTCCCACTATTTGCGGCACTTACAAAAGTGTTTAAAAACAAATACGCGCCCTTATAGCCACTGTCCCACGTACTGGGGCCATGTCATTTTTGCCGACGATCCCTCTTCCGCCCGTTGCAATTCTCACTGTAAGTGGATGAGCAACCCTTTCAACCGCCAATTCAAATGTCCCATAGATATAACACAAGATTGAAGAAACCACCTCCGGACAACCTAACAGCCCTAGGGTCCGACGACAGGTTAAACTTCGTTACCAATTCACTATCACACCGGCTTGATTCCCTTTCCGAATCAATCTCGGAACTTTTTACACCCCATTACCGGAGCTCCAGTCTCCCCAGTACGCCCTCGTTGGACGCTGAAGTGATCCACCGCATCGTTGGCCAGTTTTCCCGTCCCGACGACCAAGCGGATTACATTATCGCCAATTCTTCTCGCGACAACGTCTCACAAATTGTTGCTTCATCAAAAAGTCCGCTCTCGCCGCCTATCCGCTTTGTGCTAAATCCTTATTCCCAGCTAGATTTGCAAGGCTTGGACGACACTCCAGCCACCGCTAACACATTTTTTCACAACTCAGTTGTCAATACCATCACTAATCCAGTCCCCGTGTTACAACCAATTATTGTCCAACCCGCAATGCAGAACGTTACTATCAGTGACGCGCTAGAAACGCATCGCACACCGGCGGTGCCAAAATTTCAAAAGCCAGAAAATTTTAATCCGCTTGACGGAAATGCACAGAAATTTTTGAAAAATTACGAGCAGTGTGCTTTCAACAACTGTTGGAGTCCGCAGCACAAAATTACCTATTTTGGAAATTTTTTAATCGGCCCAGCTCAAAGTTGGTATCAAGATTTTGTTTCTAATGCCGCAAATTCCCTTAAAACATGGGACGATATTAAACTTGCGTTTAAAAATCAGTTCGCGACGGAAAGCGCAAATCGCGATATTACCTTTCGTATTCGGTCCCGCAGACAAGCTGCGACTGAGGACATTAAAAATTATTATTACGATTTAATTTCCCTTTGTGACCAGTTAGAACCAAAAATTTCGTTTTCACAATTTCGCGACTTTTTTGAGACAAATTTACACCCAACATTGTTGTACCAATATTCACTTTTAACGCCGGGAGTAACGACGGAAGAGTCGCTTCGCCAGTTAGTATTTCGTATTTCGGAAGCGCGTAGTCGCGCTTCGATGGCCCAATTCACATTGGAAGCGCCAAATTTGTTAGCGATGTCGATCGCCGAAAATCAACAACAAACTCAGCCTACGGGGGGAGAGAGATATCAACGCGACGAGCGGCCGCCGAGATATCAACGCGACGAACAACCACCGCGGCAGTATGACTATCGCCCGCGAAATAATCAAGCGTATAACACGCGCTTTCAACAAACAAGAAACGTGTATAATAGAAGCTTGTGTTTTAACTGCGGTAAATTTGGCCACTTAGCTAAAGTTTGTCGGCAGCCGTTTAACGATAATAGACGCGATTTCCGGGGTCAGAATAACAACTCCCGAAATTTTCGATCAAATACTAATAATCAAAACCAGCCTTATCGAAATTCTTCACCCAGTAACAATAATAGAAATACGTATCCAAATAATAATGGTGATAATAATCAAAATTCTAGAAACTCAAATTCCAATAGCAACCAAAATTCTTATCAAAACAATCAGTCTTCTTTAAACTCTCCCAGGCGTCGCTGAGAAATCCCGCGCCGATAAGGGACGTACGCAATATTCAGCGTGTTGCGTCAATACTGACAACCACGGGATACATTGCTAACCAAAAAATTACAGTAATTATTGATACAGGATCCTCACATAATATTTTACGAAAAGATTTCGCTTATCTTCCCATTACGGCTCCTGCTATTCCAATTCATTTAAAAACAGCTGGTGGACATGCTATAAAAACTTTAGGTTGTTCCAAACTTAAATTAACATTAGGGAATTTTTGTGCAGTAATAGAAGCCATTGTGATCGATCAGAGCCCACAGCCATTAATTTTAGGAACTAAATTCTTAGCTCAGTTCGGTGCCGTAATAAATTTTTGTGATAACACGTTTATTTTAACCGATTCTTTACAGCAAAAAACTAACATATGTTTATTAGCTATCGCGCCAGCCGGAACCGCGCTTCCTGTAGTAAATAACATTGCTGAGTATGCGCCTAACCTTGAACTTCCGGTGCAAGTGGACGCGAAACAAGCAGCCATGTGTAACTCATGCGTGTCAGAGCCCGACCTTGTGTTTCCGTTTAATGATGGCCGCGCGAAAAGCTATAAGTTAACACTGAAAGACGATGTTATTTTACAGCCTGATGAAACTATTACTGTTTCGTTAGATTTGTCCCAAAATTTAGTAATTAAAGATTTGTCCTTACTAGAATTCACTTTTGTTTCCCATCAGGAGTTTTTATTAAAGAAACATCTTCAAATTGAAGGAGAACTCAATCATTCGCCTCAAGGCTTCTCTATTAAGTTGAACAATTATGGGCGTTTCCCAATAAAGTTATTTAAATTCACTGCTATCGGCTATCTTTTCCAAATTGGTGTAACTATCAATAAAGCCAAAATTCTTACGTTAACCGAATCACAAGAGTCGGAAATAAAACACGATATAAATGACGAGTTAAATAAAGATCAAATGAGCCAGCTTGTTTCGCTGTTGAACGACTACAGCGACATTTATGCGAGCAACATGTCACAAATCGGTTTCACGGATATCACCTGTCACGAAATAGACACCCAGGACGCTGCCCCCATTAAATGTCGTCCCTACAGGGTGTCCCACAAAGAACGGGAAATTATCCAGTCCCAAGTCGATGAGATGCTTAAATTCAATATAATCTCGCCATCTACTAGTGATTGGTCCTTTCCTGTTGTTTTAGTTCGAAAAAAGGACAAAACATCTCGTTTTTGTATTGACTACCGGAAATTAAATAACGTGACCAAGAAGAACGTATACCCGCTGCCCCTGATTGATGATATCTTCTCGTACTTAGGCCAGGCTCGATTTTTTACTAGTTTAGATCTTTTTTCCGGCTATTATCAAATAGGCGTACACCCCAACAGTAGGGAAAAAACAGCTTTTGTTACCTCCGACGGCTTGTTCCAGTTCAACGTTATGCCTTTTGGTTTATCGACTGCTCCGGCCTCTTTCCAAAACTTGATGGACAGGGTGTTCGAAGGCCTAAAATGGAAGCAAGTATTGATTTATCTTGATGATGTCATAGTTTTCTCGAGTACTTTCGAAGAACATCTTGTACGTTTAAAGCATACATTCGATCGTTTGCGAAAGTACGGCTTACGACTGAAACCGAGTAAATGCACCTATGCCCGAACCGAATTAAAAGTTCTGGGTCATGTCATTAACGAACATCATATCACTCCCGATCAAGATAAAATACAAGCCGTCACTGAGTTTCCTGTACCAAAATCAATTAAAGATATTCAGTCATTTACGGGATTATGTAATTATTATCGAAAATTTATTCCAAATTTTGCAAAAATCGCTAGTCCTTTGTACGCAGCAACTTGTAAAGAAAACGGATTTTTCTGGGAAAAAGAACAACAAGAAGCATTTGAAATTTTAAAAGCAAAATTAACGTCAAGTCCGGTGCTAGTTCATTTTCAACCTAATGCTGAAACTGTACTGCACGCAGATGCTTCTAAATCCGGTATCGGCTCGGTTTTATTACAAAAATACAACGACGAATTTCACCCTGTAGTATACGCTTCTCGTAGTTTAACTAACGCTGAAAAGAATTATTCCATCACAGAAATGGAAGCGTTAGCAATTATTTGGTCCTTAGGACACTTGAGACATTATGTTTACGGTAAAAGAATCAAAATTTTCACGGATCATCACGCGCTTTGTTTCATTAAAACTGTAAAAGATCCCACCGGCCGATTAGCTCGATGGGCTATTAAATTACAAGATTACGATTTTGAAATTGTCCACAAAAGCGGAAAAGCTCACACAGACGCTGACTGTTTGAGCCGGAATCCAACCCTCATAGGTACAGCGCGAGATGAGGAAGAGAGTCAAGAAATATTAACGTTTTGTTTAACTCCCAACAATATACGCGAGCTGCAACTAAAAGACTCGCAAGTCAAAGAAATTTTGGACGCAATCGAGCAACCAGACAACGCCACTATCGGTATGCGCCGGAAAATAAAAAATTTTACAATAATAGAAAACGTATTATATCGCAAAAATATTAACGCCGTGGGGAGATCAAATTTATTAGTTGTACCAGCAGAATTAAAATTCGAAATTTTATTTAGTAATCACAACGAGCCCTTGTCCGGACATTTGGGGATCAATAAGACGTTTGAGCGTATGAAGAGTAGATACTATTGGGAAGGGATGTTAAAAGACGTTGAAAAATACGTCGCCGGATGTAAGGATTGCCAAGCACGAAAGGGTAAGACTAATGTAAAACCCGCGGGGTTATTACAACCCCTTCCTGCTGGTTATCCCTTCCATCGGGTAGGAATGGATTTACTAGGTCCATTCCGCAGGAGTAAGTATGGTAAAACCATGATAATAGTAGCTACTTGTTATGCGACTCGATGGGTAGAAACGCGCGCGCTGGCAAGCGGTAAAGCTGAACCAGTCGCAAAGTTTGTCCTCGAACAAATAATTTGCCGTCACGGAAGCCCCAAATACATCCTCACGGACCAAGGAAAAGTTTTCCAATCACAAATGATAGCTGAACTGTTAAAAATAATGGGAGTCACTAGTCAATTTACTACAAGCTATCATCCGGCAACTAACGGTCTCACCGAACGTTTTAACAAAACTCTCGCAAACATGCTCAGTTTGTACACAAATTCGGATCAAACTGACTGGGATGAATATCTCTCTCACGTTACTTTTGCGCATAATACATCGCGACAAGATACCATGCAATTCACTCCTTTTGAGTTAGTATATGGAAGGCAAGCAGTCCTTCCAACGGAAGCTCATCTAACGACAGAAATATATCTGCCGGATATAAGCGCGCTTAGAGACCGGGCTCTCGCTGTTCGTTATTTAGCTATACAAAATTTAGAAAAACGACAATTACGGTCTAAAGATCGGTATGATCAAAGTCATCGCCATGTTGAATTTTTGCCGGGCGATCAAGTTAAGATTTTTACTCCTATACGAATAAAAGGAAAAAGCGAAAAACTTTTATTACGCTGGTTTGGTCCTTTTTATATCAAAGAGCGCAAATCTGAAGTAACGTATCTGATTAAAAGAGGAAAGTCTCCAAATTCTAAAGAAGAAGTTATACATGTGTCACGCATTCAACCATATTATGACCCCTGGCTGCCAGATACCTCTGGCGGCACAAATATTTAAATAGACAAGTTAAATTGTTCACAGGTTGTTAGTCCTTTTCACACCGACGCAGAGTGCTGAAAAGACACTCATTAAAATCGTTTCCGGCGCTTATTGGAAGCCGTTGCCGCATACTATTTCCTATGAAGCGACTATCCCGTTAACCTACAAGGCTGACTGGATTCAAGGTTTCACACGTCCTGGTAACGACTCCCGGCTGGAAGAAATCTGTGGACCAACGGCTCGAAATGGTTTCGATGTTGTTTGCAGTCTCGCCCGCAACCTTAACTTGATGGGCAATCACCTGGATGCCAACTTAGATCTCCTTTCGCAGTCGTTGGAACCATCCGAGTTTCTCGATGAAGACCCAATCCTCCTGGAGGGCGATTCGGTCCATCGCCAGACTCGGGCCCTTGATTTCATAGCGGACGCACTGACTTGGTGCTGTGGCGTAGCCAGCGAACAAAAGTTCAAAGGACTGGTCATGGATGAAGCATCACTTAAGGCCAACTTGAAGAAACTAAATGAAGGTCTCAGTCACAGTTTGCTGTCCATAACCACCACGTCACAGAAATTCGCCAAGTACGAACAAGGAGTGTCCAACGCGTTCACACAAATCCAGCGACGAGTCGACTCCATTGAAGCCTTCATCAAAGGAGCACAGAACCGCCTACGTAAGGACGAAGCTACGACATTGAACCAACATGCACTTATTCTAACGCATCTACAGTACCTTACCTATCTTCGATTAGCCGAAATCACGCGAATATTTCGCAATAACGAAATCCTCAACACCTGTCGAAACCGATACATCCCTTCATCTGTCATTAATCCTCAAGTCCTGATCCATGACCTCAAAACTCTACAAGATAACCTTGCCAATGTCAGTCAAGAATTAGCTATCCCTATTTCGGAAGTCTCCCGTTACTACAAAATACAAATAGCCGACTGTACTGTAGTCGAAAATCACATCTATGTGCATATAAAAATCCCGATAACCCGACACAATCAAAATTGGAGGCTATTCGAATTAATTACCATACCCTTTGCTTGGGAAAATCAGTCGTGCGTCATCATGCATGACTCACTTTACCTGGCCGTTTCAAAGGATTCAATGATACCAGTGTCTGGTTCTTCCCTTCATGAGTGCCGTCCTTACACCGATAAACTGTGCTTCATACCAAGGTTCTCAACAGATGCGAACTATGGTCACCAATGTGCCTTTAAGATGTATAAAGGAGCAACTGTTTACGAACTTAGTCAACACTGTCCTTTTCGTTGCCATACGTCCAAGGCCTTGGTTATATCCGAAGTCAAGCACGATGTCTACGTCATCACGCATCCGGAGAGGACGACAAGGATTACTTGCCCTCAATCTACAATCAACCTTCCTGAAGAAGCCTACATACGTCCCGGTGCGATGGAATTGGAACTTCCCTGCGATTGTTCATTAAGCATAAACGATAATGTGTTAATTCCGGCGCGTTTTCCGTGTGGGCCGTCTGGGTTTAAAGACTTTAAAACAACCCATGTGCTTCCCGCAATGTGGTCGAATTTACAAACTTATGTGATTCATCCAATACGGCCCCAAGACCACCCCGTGTTTCACGATTTCACCGAGTGCCTAAACCCGAATTGGACATTAACAATACCGCATCTTAACTTGTCCTCTACGTCCGCGTTACAAGACACAGTGCGCTCAGTAGCTGCCGCATTAGAGCAGTCTACTAGTTATGGAGACGTTTATGCGCACACAAGCGACTCTTTGTTATTTTATTGGAATTTATTATTAACGGTTATTATAATATATATATGGTATAAAGTACCTGTGCTATCAGCAGTCGCGACCATCCCCCCAGTTCGAGCCTCTGACCCGCACAGCATTGGAATAAGCCTTGTCACTGCTAACGCTTTAGCTATATTGTTTTTAACTATCGGCTTATTCTTGTATGTAGTTTATAGACTTTATCGGTATTATCGTGCGGGCCGAGGACTCAAGGGTCGTCCATTAATCCAGGAACCCTCGTTTGATACGTTATTGAGAGAGAACACGCTGGACGATCAGACGCCCGCTACGCAAACCCAAACCAGTACAGTCCGACCATTGGGGGATGGTGTTCTAACGTTGCCAACAGGCAAAAGTATTAAAGTTGCCCTACAAGAAGAGGCTACCACGGGATCTCACCCCTGCTGCAGACCGGGTGGATCACCTCTGCCTAAAACCAGAGACCTCTTTCGAGCTCCGTCTCAACTGTTGATACCCCAGGTTGAGAAGATGCACGGTAGCCGCTCGAATAGAGTCCCGTAATGGGAAAGTGGTACCCGCACTTATCCCTAATAAGATAAGTGTCTAGTTTTAGTTATTGTGTATTATTGTGTATTGTATATTTGAAGCTTCAAGCTTAGGCCTAAGTCGGTGGTACAACCTGGATAACCACCGTCGTGAACCGTTGTTACATATCGACCTATTTTTGGATTTTTTCTATAAAGATCGCCTGATCAACGATTCTTTGAAATCTTAAAAATAGCTAAGTCATATGTACCTTCCGTAAGAGTTAATCTCTTTATTGAGTGGGGTGCGCTCAGTATCACGCATTCTTCGTTTTTGGTAATCCCATGTTAGATGTTATATGCCTAACTGGAAGCCCATGTTAGATTCTGTGTGACTACATGGATGTCTTGTGTTCTCTATGTTTAATGATTTTATAGTTTATTGTATTGTGTAACTTGTTAGGGGCAACACCTCGTCGTTAGATAGTAGGCGAGGTTACTTCGTCAAAGTATTTTATAGTATTGTGAATGGTCGAATTTTTAACAAACTTTTAAATAGAACTTTGGTATCCTGCTGATACACCACGTAAATGTAGTTATTTTCTAGTCAAAGTATTTTATAGTGTAATTATCATAGAGTAAAATTATCTAAATTAACCTTGGCCTTCCGCCTTGAGATATGCGTTCCCGGAACTTGTTGGCAGTTGTATTTTATGCAAGTGCATTTCCGTTTAACGTACTATCATTAACCGGGATGCATCCATATCTATTTAGGTTACGATTAGCGGTCGTGGGAATGTCATTGGCCCCTTTGGTACTAGGAGAGCAGGAAGACATAAAGGTTTCAGCTGGATCGTTTATTCAATTCCTACCAAACATAACTTTGTACGAGGCGAACGTACCCATTGTTTTTAAAATCGAGGACAGTCCGTGGACCTTTGATAATCACTGTAGGAAGTCCTATTGTAACCGCAATAACGCGTCATGTCATTATTTTTCAAGTTTTTATAGTATTTTCTTCGATATCCGCAACGAATACGTTCAAAAAAATATTCAATCGGATGAATTTTTAGGACAACAAGTCACGGTCAATGGCTGGCTTTTTCAAATGATCGAGACTTATCACCTTAAACACCTTTATGGCACGTATAGCGATTTGCTGAAATTACAACATTACATCCAATTGAATTCCTTGCCAGTTATTGAATACCGACTTGCTGATCCTTTGCCATTTTTTCTTTCTAACTGCGAAAATAATTTAGAGTTCTCTGTTTTCGATACTTTATTTCACAGAGAACGATCGCGAGCTATCCTCACTATGTGCGTTACGAAACGTCTTTTCCCCGAGGTCTTACCAATGCTTGAAGTAGCAAAACAGGTTAAAAAATTACAAACCCTAGTTCAGAAAGACGGATACGACATGGCAATCACTAATATCGCCGACTATTACTCGCTACAACTAGTGGACTGTTTCATAACGACCAACCACGTGTTGGTCGGTATCTCCGTTCCTGTAATTCGCACCGAGCTGAAACACTCAGCCATTCTCCGACTATTGTCGCCACCTTTTGCATGGAACGAATTGTCCTGTAGTATCGATCTTCGAATAAAGGACGTCGTCGTTAGCACGCTAACGGACGTCTCCTCCATGACAATCCTCCGTCCAAGGTGCGACCCTCTGCGTGATCGTTTATGTCTCATTTCAGAAACATATGACGATTATGTTATCAGCACCCTCTGTGCCCGGAAAGTAATCGCCGGAGGATCGGCCGTTGAACTCGCCGACATTTGTCCTTTCGTATGCCGTCACACCGGTGCTAACTTCCCGTTTGTAACTGCCCTCGGTGGAAATCGGTTTCTCATAACACACGCTCCCGAACACACGTTCATTCAATGTTCTAATCGCACAATCCAGTTAAATAACTCTGTTAATATTGGAGTTCTTTTTATTTCTTTACCTTGCGGATGTTCTTACAAATATGGTCCTACGAGACATCTTCACCCTATCTATCCTTGTCTCGATAAAACCGTTCAATTGGAACACGCGCGAATAATTCCCGCTCTTTGGTCCACTGCTCGGAGTATTAAAATACCGCCTATTACTTCTTCGCCGCCAATTTTTAATGACCTAAATGAATGTGTGAATAGGGATTGGATGACTACAGCTGTAAAACCAGATACTGCCTCACAGCCTCCCACCGCTCTCATTATGAGTAGTATAGCCTTAATTATATCTTTGTGTAGTTTATATTCTTGTTTTATGTTATTTCTTAAGAGACGAATTTTTCTCAGGGAAAGGTTGCCTACGAACCGTTCACGTTGGGAGCCGGATGTTCGGCCACCCGAACCGTTGCCCAGGCCTGGCGTTGATGGTGATTCAGCAATACAGTCTGGCCGTCCTCGTGAGGCGTCTCCTCGACGTTCCACGACTTCGGTTGATGATTGTGCTGCCGGATACATCACTCCTACCGCTTTGGCATCGGCAAACTTTTCCTTTCCTGCCTCACAGGATGTGGTTACGGACACTCATTATGATTATCCAAAGTTTTCTAGCCACCCTCGCCCTGCTGAACTGTCGTCAAGAAATGAATATATACCGATGCTCCGTTGAGACTCACTCCCTTCCTTTTGATCAAAATTTTTTTTTGTGGTCCCCTGTTCCTAAGGGTTTGACTAGTTTTTTCGTAGATCTCTTGCTAAGTCCGGGGTCGGACTTCGTCGGTAGGGGGAGTCATGTTACGCTTAAGAATTGAGCATACGGTATATTACTATAATATGTAATTGTGTAATTGTAGATGTTATCTTACTCGCTTCTGTGGGTTTGGCAATTCGGTTTACCTCATCAATTTATGCGGCACGTGTGGTAACCCACCGTGACCATAAGTTGACCAACTTTCTAGGAGATACGCACTTCTGCGTTATCTGTTATTTTTCATATATTTGCAAACCACACCTTTTGTTTTGCCAAACTCAAGGCTAGCGATGTGTTGTTTGACTTTGTTAATGTCATTCAATTATACAAGAATCCCTATGTTACAATGTAGTAATCTAATTTATTAGGTATTATTGTATTGTTAGTTATCTATAGTTGTGGTAATTCTGTTTGATTTACAATAACAACTACCGGATGGATTTTGGTTATTTGGCCTCGTTAATCCGTATAAATACTAGGCCCTTTGAGTACACTTTTCAGAGTCGTGCCAGACTCCTCAAAGTGTTCTACATTCCAATTGTGCTTCGCCTAACCAAAATCCATCGGATTATGTTGCTGTGTTTGT
This sequence comes from Elmis aenea, assembly GCA_947652605.1. Lineage (NCBI taxonomy): Eukaryota > Metazoa > Arthropoda > Insecta > Coleoptera > Elmidae > Elmis > Elmis aenea. The sequence continues at coordinate 27,472,188 of OX393578.1, read as the reverse complement.
GAGTACAAATATATTCTAAGTCCAGTTTGGACTTAGCCTAATTTTCTGCATGAAAATATATTCTAAGTCCCATTCGCACTTAGTTTGATTTCTGCTACTGCTTAACGATCCTGCATGTACTAACGTACCTCTCGACAGTTACTACGGACTCTTAAAGGCCGTATGTAACAATATTAACTTTGACGTGATTGGGCACAATCACAGGTCAGGAGGGCCGAACTGTAGTAGATTTTAGTTAGGATTTGAATTTGGCGCTCCAGAATGTAGGTGGGAGTGTACATGCGTTTTGTTAAGTTACCGTTAGCGTTAGGAAATGTAAGGTTATGTAGGGAGTGAATAAAGGTACTGTTACGTTGCCGCTCGTTTGTGTTATGCCCTCTTAGAAAATATTATTTATGTGAATTTATGAGTGCCATCCTACACTTTAAATATTAGAAAAAACATGTGGTTACAATTAGATGGTGCTCCTGCAAATTTTTTACTAAATGTTAAAAATTATCTCAATCGAAAGTTTCCTGATAAGTGGATCGGGAGAGGTGGACCAGTTAACTGGCCACCTAGATCTCCAGTGCTAACTCCCATGGACTTCTTTTTTGAGGTTATATTAAAGATTTAGTTTATAGTTCACCTCTCACCACTGCGGAAGATATAAAAAGACGAATAAAAAATGCTTTTGGGACACACTCCTAATATGTTGCGTAATGTAAGACGTTCACTTGAAAAGAGGACCACAATGTATATTCAAGAGGATGGTCGTCATGTTAAACATTTATTGTAATCGGCGTTGTTCATAAAAGTTAAAGCTCCTAAAATCTATAAAAATTGACAAAATCACGATTCTCGACAATATCGTGCACTGTTCAGGATCGAGGATCGTCATGCCGAGTATCTGGCAGAAACATTCTTGGGCAACGTGGACGAAACCAGAGGTGGTGGGTGCTCTTTTACGGAAGGAAAAAGTTGAGGTATTTTTAAGATGCGTAGGTGATCCAGTATTTCAGATAGGCGTTGGTGAGGATTTGGGTGTTAATCAAAGTACAGTTAGTCGAACGGTAACAGAAGTTGCGTGCAAAATCTGTACCAACCGCCAAGGCTGGATCAAATTTCCAAAAAAATATGGGTGAAATAGATAAAGCAAAAAGAGATTGGCAGACAAAATTTAATTTTCCGTTTTGTATAGGAGCTTTAGACTGTACGTACACACGTCGAAATACTCAGACCACCAGAACACGTCGACGAATATATCAATAGAAAATCCAAGCCTTCCATTAACGTTCAAACTACTTGTGATAGCAACGAATTATTTAAGTGTTGATGCTACCAACAGGCTGTATCTACTCATGACAGTCGGGTGTTACGAAAATCTGGATTAGTTGAAAAGATTGCCTGTTATAACGGAAATGCAGTCATAATTGCCGACGCGGGATATGGCATCGCTCAGTGGATTATGACACCATACAGGAATCCTAATAATGATGTCCAAAAGCATTACAACAAAGTACATGCAAAATTTTATTTTACTATTGAAAGACTCTTTGGACAAGTTAAGTGAAGGTTTTCACTTTTAAACTCCGGAGTTCAGCTTGACCTTGCAATTATTCCGTCAGTTATCTTAAGTTGTTTTATACTCCATAACGTAGCAAAGCACCTAGGTGATAACACATTCGATAAAGAAGATCACGTTAACTATAATCTTGGTGTCAAAGAAGAGGAGAAAGGCCAACACGACGAGGAGAATGACATCAGGCGAGCTGGCATAAGAAAAAAAGAAAACATCGCACAATAATTGTAATTATTACTAAGCGGTACTTAGTTTTAAAAAAAATTGATCTAAAAGTTTATAATACTCCTAGTAAATTCTAAAAAAACACTATTTATTGTTTTGAACTTAAAATTATAAATATTCTTAATAATAACAATCAAATTATGATTTTAACATGGACTGTTACAAATGTTATTCTTTTCTTGTGATTAACCATGACAATATTTGAATAATTAAGTAAAAGCTAGTAGTATTTACTTAAGATTTTCCAGCATTTGCTACCTAGTACTAGTAAAAGATTATGCATATGACATCTAGCATTTACTTATACCTAATACTTATAAGTATTTACTTATTTTATGCATACGGCCCAATGTCTTTGTTCCTTTTATCTTGAAAGCAGGTAAGTAAACCGCATGAAATACTGTTAAAGGGATTTAATGAAAGATTTAACACAAAACGAAAATAGTAGATATTTATTTGTTTATTGAAGGAAAAAAAAACAGCTATGCCATCCATACACGGTCACCCAACCAAGAATTAACCTTACTTGTCAAACGAACGCTTTGATTACATCTTCAACGGGTTATGCCCTTTATCTGTGTTAATGACTTCTAATAAGTAAAAAGCGCAAACAGATTTTTGGACGTTTTTTGTAAACTAAGAACACAGATTATTTGATTACGAAAATTTTGTTACAAATAATTGTATGCCAAATAAGGGATTAAATACACATATAGGTGAAATTTATTACTTAACCTAAGAAAATACTCTAAAAATATTTGCTAATAAGTGAACAATGTTAATTAATACATTACTAACATCTTTATTAACATCTATTTTTTTAATTAAACCCCTTTAATAGTAATTTCTTGCGGTTTACTTACGTGCTTCCAAGGTAAAAAGGACAAAGACAATTATTTATATGCCGATTAGGAATTTTTCAAAATAAAATACTCCTAATTGTTTTTGCCATTTTAACAATTGTTTCAAAAAAGTGCTAAGTGTTATACATTGACGAATTCAGAATCAAATGCTCTACAAATTGGCGTTAAAATCAGATATAGCGTCCATAGGAAAAACTTAACCCGATGGTTAAAAAAAAAAGAAATGTCGGATGTAAAATTTAATTGAAGATTGTGATTTCTTGCAAAAAGTGGCCATAAAAAAGTTTCTACAGAATTGAAATTCGACATCACATGAAAAAGTTACGGGCAAAAAACAAAAATCCACTTTTTTACTTTTTTCCCTATATCTCAAAAACTAAAAAAGCTAGATAAGTTCTGTTTGCGTCAAATTATTAAGCACCTGAATATACAACTTTGCCCTAATTTAACCGAAGTCGTAACTCTTACCGTTTACGAGATCCCCAAAGTGGCCCTCGAAAAACGAGAACCCTGTATATTTTTATGTAGGACCCTCTCAATTTGTTCCTTTGTATAAATAATTACTTCCTGTAAAATTTGAGACCAATTGGTAAATATTAACCCGTGCCCCACGGGGTTCAAAATCCGTAATAATTGTAAAAAAGTTTAATTTCATAATATTGTGAATTTCATTATAATGTTTGATATACAAACCCGTTTCGATTAAAAAGACAATTTTGTTGAACTGATGGGTACGTATCCTATTCATTGTTTTTCACCACATACGGCTGTGCACTGTGAATTGTGCATAATAACGTGATCGCGGTATATTAGCCGACTTGTGTACTGCACAACAACAGCAACCGTGAACGCTTACCCAGTAGAATTTAGAAAATAAGAATTGCTTTTCGTAATAACGTTGCTAGACATTATTATTTAGAATTTAAAAATGTCACAAAAACCAATATTTCTTGTCGGTTCTATGGAAAATCAAATTACTGGTAATAAGTTACCATCCCGACGAAACGTTTTAAGTGTACTGTTTTACGATATGCGTAAAGTGCTGCTCTTGTAATTGAAGAAACTTTAATATTTTGCAAGAAAGCTCGCATACCAACTAAAGACCGCTCGTACTGCATCAAAAAGTGTAAGAAGCTATATAAGGACTTACGTAACTTGGAGAAGCATAAAACGCGGCAAAGTGAATCTAGTAGACAAAAATTTGATGAACGAATAAGTGACAAACGGAGAAAAATTATCGTCCAAAAGATACTGCTGACCGAAGAAACAGATGAAGCGGAGGAAACCAGAAACAAACTACTCATCAAATTAGCCGATTTACGAGGCGTATTCGGAAAGTAAGTACCGTTTCATTCTAGCGCTGCGGTCGGCGTTCCGTGCATGCGCGCTAGTCTTCGTTGTTCACTGGCTCTCAACTGACGCCATATTGGCTGCTCTGCGTTGTGGTTTTTCAGTGTGCTGTGCACATTTAAAATGTTTAAGACAATTACTCATTCCGCCGACTGTGAGATTCGTGCTGTAATTCGATTTTTTTTATGACTTTAAAACTCAATACTGATTATTCCATTGTTTCCTATATTTTTTACCGCATCATGGAGTGGTGAAAGAAGAAAACCTAACGACCAAGGTACGAGTAGTTTTTGATGGGTCAGCAAGTACAAGTTCAGGATGGTCATTAAACGATTTATTACATAAAGGACCATCAAATCACAATGAACTTTTGGACATCTTGATACGATTTCGAATACATGAATTTGTGGCATGTGCTGATATCGAAAAGATATACCGACAGGTATTAGTACACCCTGATGACAGACACTTGCAAAATATTGTTTGGAGAGAACATCCTCAGCACAATTTAGGTACATATGCCTTAAATACCGTAACATATGGTACGGTGTCTGCCCCATACCTAGGAATGCGATGTCTACAAGTGGTTCAGGACACTTAGCATGATCATCCAGGTGCTTCAACTATTATAGCCAAGGACTTTTATGTTGACGATTTAATAACTGGGTTTGATGATGAAGATAAGGCAATTATGAGATGTCGACAAGTACCAGACATTATAAAGGGTTATCAATTTCCATTAAGAAAATGGATGTGCAACAGTCCAAAAATTCTAAGTGCATTGACTACTAAAAGCGATCCTATTAATATCGTTTCTATTGGTAAAAATAATCAAATGAAGACTAGGAATTTATTGGCTTACCAGTTGTGACATGTTAACTTACCGAATTTCTCAATTAACAATCAAAACACACTTAGTCTACATGTTATCTATTACTACAGCTGTACATAAATTTAAAGCAACAATCTTGTACAGGATGGTCCAAATTCGATGGGATTGCATGGGTATCTCACCTAATATTCTAGATAGACAAACGGTTAACTAACCTGAAATGTTCAATTTTTTGAGACACTCAAAACCGTTTTCAAAAATATCCTATCAATTCCGGTTTTTGAGTTATTAGAAAAAAAAGTTTTTTTTTTCATAATGTGTCTATCTCACTTATTGTTGTAAACATCGAAAAACTTTGTTGGGATTATTTTTAGATATGTTTATGTAGAATTCGATTACACTAAAAAAAAAGGTTACGCTCGCCGTTAAAAAGTTGTGACACAAACTTACTTTTTTTTAAAACGAAGCCTTAGTTGGCTATGACCTATTTAAATTCCTTATTTTTATTCCAAATATGTATATGTATAAGGGTTGATGTAGTTATTTTCAATAATATCTAAATTCGAAGGTTTTAGTTTTTCTTTTTAAAGAAAATTATAGTAGACAGTGAAAACAAATATAAAAAAAAAGGTGTAAAACCTTTTATAACTCATGTGGTACAAGTTACGAAGGTTTTATAATTTGTTGTGATAAACATAAATATTGAATTTGTCTCAAAAACTGCACATTTTTGGTAATTTAATTGTTTCTCTATCTTATATATTAAGCGAGATATGCCCATGTAATCGCGTTGAGCTTGGACCACCCTGTGCAAGGCCGGGTAACGAATATAAAATCAGAAATAATGATTTTTAGGGATAATTAAACAGTGCGACCAATTTGCCGTACCTTAATTCATTATTTATCCTTAAATTGTTATTTCTAATAATGCTTCAAATTTTACGTTAACGGTTTTGCGCCCGGCTTTGTGCAAGGTTGCCATTTAACTCGTGTAACGTTTATAACCTGTTTCATGCACGTTGGACAACCCAGTACTTGCGTGGCGGGGTAATGCCTGATGTTCGGCAACGCTTCTGAAGTATTAGCACTTTAGTTATCAGGTGACAATATCCACGTGCGTGTCATATCTGTACGGATTCGGTTATCGAAAAGAGTGCGCTTTTATAGGCTGACCAGACGTACTCTTTTTAATAGTATTATACTATTTTCTAAGTAATATCCTCTTTACTCTTACTTTTTATAAAAAAAACTCTCATTATACTCTTTCTGTTTGTTAAATTTAAATGGTGACAGAAAATGTTACACTCGCTAGTCTGCGGGTGTAGCATATAATCATAACCGAACTGAGTATTTCAGTATTGCTTGCAATATTCACGTTTGACCGCTCACATTGTTGCTGGAATCGCCTTCGATAACTAACAATATGTATCGGCTACCATGTACGTCACAGCTGGAGAGGAGATACGAGATACTGTTCCAGACTAGCGAGACTAGCTCACGCTCAGCTCACATAGAAAATGGTTACAAATTACCGTACAATAGCAGAAAGAACGTTGATTGTAGATCGCCGAATTACAGTATGTTTAATCTAGTTTTGTATTTTTGAGTTTTTATATTAACAACTATTAATATATTTGGGCAATCACGAAGAGACGCTCATCACGGTGTGTTCACAAGTGCCGCAAACGTAAGCATCAAAGAAATACCGTTTGTTTTCTTGAAAATATTAAAATCAGAGTGTATATGTCCTTTCTCACGACCGTCATTCATTTTGTCGGTAAAAGAGGGTCAGGTTAGAGGTCTGTAAAAGCTTTTTTTTAAAGCAATAAACATTTACCTTTACATATATTCTGTGTGCTTACGTTTACGCCACTTATGAACACACCGTGATAAGCTTCTCTTCGTGATTACCAATATTTGGTTAAAGTGAGTAATTTGGATACAAAAATAAAAAATAATTGTTTATTCAGTGTATTTAATTTTTTTGCAGCACATTATCATTAGAATGTCTCGTGGAAAGTGCAAATTTTTGAAGAAACATATGTATTTGCCAAACGGGTGAGAGCAGATCCATATAACTTTTTTTTGTACTGTGTGCAATACAACAGTGTCTATCATAAATAAAGGGAAGTTTGATGTGGAGCAACATGCTAGTTCAAAGAAACATAAACAAAACTCTTCAATTTCTACAAAACAAAAGTTAGAATAATTTTTCCGTCGCAAAGATTTAACTTCTGAGGAAGCAAAACTTACGATTATTGAACTTGCATGGTCATACCATAATGTTAAACATGACCATTCATTTAGGGATATGGATTGCACTTCGAATTTGTTAAAAAAAAGCATGCGATCGTAAAATAACCTGTGGAAGAACAAAGTCTTATTAATATAATGTTATCTATAATTGGTCGGAAGAAAGGTTAAAAAATGAATTGCAAAAAGCAAGCTTTATTGTGCTATCATGCGACGCATCAAATCACAAAAATATCAAACTTTTACCTGTGCTAGTAAGATACTGCATTGTTAATCCTACAATTGAAATTAAGACCTGTATTTTGAAAATTCACAGTCTTCCAAATGAAACAGCTGAAACTGTAACTAAGGTAATTGTGGACGACATAAATTTCTACAATTTGCAGGTTAAAATAATTGGATTTTCTGCAGATAATGCAGCCGTGAATTTTGGTGCCCTATCATCTAAAAAAACAGCTGGTAATGTTCATGCAAAACTTGTAAACACTTTGCAGAGAGGTCTGCTAGCAATAGGATGTGCTGCTCATATAGTACACAATGCACTTTCTGCTGCAACTTCGAAGATAATTCCAATAGATCGCTGGGTTAGAATTATAAGGGTGTATGTAACAATTTTGGCACTATATGAGTTATCAATACTATAATGTTCTATGTTACACATAGAACGTTTAGAACCAGATTTTGTGTACGTCAGGCATACGGTTATGGTTTTATGTGCACAAATTTAAAGTTTTATGTCGTAAAAATTTTTGCTGGGAGTGACACAGTTCTATGTTATACATAGAACTTATCGTTAAGATATACTGATGTATTTAATTTAAAGACACTCTTGGGACTTTATTGTTGTTATTGTAAGTGTAAGTGTTATGAGTATATTTATGTTTATACCAGTGTTTTTTGTATAAAAAATGAGTGAAAGTGAGCAGGAAGGCGAGTTTTACGAAGGAGGGTATGATTCTGATAAAGATCGGGAATGGGAACCGAATAGAAGAATTGAAAATAGGTATGTAAATAGTTAGGTTAAGTTGTGTTATTTAACTTTTTACATTCTTTAGCAGTACTTCCTGCAGTGACAGTGATAATTAGGAAGAGCGGCAAGAGAGAGCCTCGAATAATTCCGAAGGTGATTATTTTTGTGTTAATTCATTTCAGTCAAGTATGCTACATAATTTAATTTTTTGTAAAGGTGATGATTTGCCACCAATTTTTTTGTCATTGCAAGAGAATTTTACAAGAAAACGGAAGAGATGCCCAGAGAACTGGGCGTCAAATATGCGGAAGGAAAAACGAGCTAGAGGACTAGAATACGTCACCGCAAAAAAACGCATTATTCCAGCGAAATCTGTCAAAGCAAAAAATTGCAACAACTGCACTCATAAGTGCACTTTCATTATAAGTAATGAAGAACAACAGCAGCTTTTTCGGGATTTCTATTCTTTGGACCGAGCGGCCAAAAGCATGTTTATTGCGGCCAACTGCGATGTATGTGTCCCTGAACGAAGAAGAAAAGGCAAAAACAATGTAAATTCTAAAAAAAAGCAGACGTTTTTATATTTCTTTAAAGTAAAAGAAAGGAAAGTACAAGTTTGCAAGCAGTATTTCCTTTCAACCCTTGATGTCAGTCAAAAAACTGTTTATAACTCTTTGAAGAAGAGAAATACCGACACAAATACTCCACAAAGATCGGAACAAGGAAAGCACACAAAAAAGAAAATTTCGGAACAAGAAACAGAAAACGTTAAAATCCATATCAACTCTTTTCCTCGTGTCGATTCCCACTACTGTCGGGCCGATACTAATAGACAGTACCTAGAAGGTATTTTGTCTGTAAAAAAAATGTATGATCTATATGTTCAACAAATGATCGAAAGAGAGCTGCCAACCGTAAAGCTCTCGCAATATCGATTTATTTTTTCCAACTACTTCAATATATTTTTTCACAAACCCAAAAAAGATCGTTGCAATGTTTGTGAGCTTAACAGGCTTCAAACATCTGATAAAGAACATGAAAGAAACAGAGAAGAAGAGTACTTGAAGCACATTCAAGAAAAAGAGGGGGCTAGAAAAGATAGAAACTGTGACAGAGAAAGTAGAAAAACGGTACTGAGTTTCGACATGCAAAATGTTTTGACATGCCCCAAGGCTGAGGTTTCATCTTTTTATTACAAATCTAAAATGTCTGTATATAATCTAACGGCACATCTGGCGCCAACTGGACAAGTTTACTGTGCAATTTGGCCAGAAGTATTAATGGGCCGGAAAGGCAATGACATCGCCAGTGCGCTTGTCAAGATTCTTAAAGATGTAGTTTCAACAAATCCTAATATTACTGCGTTGACATTATGGAGTGATAGCTGCGTCCCTCAAAACCGAAATTCGGTCATTTCGTATGCACTTGCTCATTTCCTGATAAACAATCCTAGTCAACTAAATACTGTAACGGTGAAATATTTGACCCCTGGCCATTCATGTGTCCAGGAGATTGACTCAGTCCATAGTGTCATTGAACGTGTACTTTCCAAAGTCGAATACTATTCACCTGTGTCTCTTCTGCGAGTGTTACTCAAAGTTAACAGTAAAAAACCTTATACAGTACTTCAGATGAAAAGTGCGGACTTTTTAGATTACCAATCTCTAGCAACGTGTTATAATTACAATGAAGTGCCTTACACAAAGATAGCCGTTTTACAAATTGAAAAAGGACGCTATCAAATTTCCTACAAATTAACTCACGATGAGGATGAAGATTTCAGAGTAGTGAATATAAAACCCACAACAAGAACTTCCACGGAAACAAGCTTTTTATTTTTTCCTACTCCAAAAATCTCAACAAGAAAAGATGAATTTCCTTTGGCTAAGAGTAATGCCATAAAAAGTATGTTGCCATACATGCCTAAAGCAGATCAGGACTATTTCAAAGCTGTCATTCCATGTATGATTACAATTAAGGAAAAAGGAATAATAGGGAAGAAACCAAAAGGACGGCGAGAGACGATAAAAGAAACGGAACAAAATAAACGAAAAGTTAGAGTGCCTGGAAAAATGTAAAATTTGCGCCAAAAATACGTAATTAAATAAAACAATTTTTTTTAAATGGAATTATTGATTATTTTGCTAAATTATTATAGTTTATTTTGTTTAAGGTTCTATGCTAAGTTCAGAATAAAGCTAAATTGGTAAAAAAAAGTTGTATGTTTTTTTTTTTAAATTTTGTTGTTGGACCCAATTACTGAATTTTTGAATTTTTTTTAAGTCTATATGATCCCCATTGTGTACCATGGTTTTGACAATATCAGCAGCCAAATTTACTCTAAGAAGAACCTTTTTACCAGGGGTCCAAATTTGAAAGTGGTTTATCTCAAAAGAACCTCTGTGTAACATACATCCTTATAATTTTAAGCCAGCGAGATATTGAAAATATGATGTTTAAAATTTACCACCATTTTAATATATTTACTGTTCGAACAGAAACTTTGAAAGAGTTTTGTAACTTTATTGGTTGCTAATTCAAAATGGTACTCTCACATTCCAAAACACGATGGCTGTCTTTATCACCATGTACAGACAGAATACTTACAATGTATGAACCTTTGAAATCATATTTTCTTAGCGATGAAAATTTACCACTTGCAGTTACTAATTTTTTTGGGGCTGAATCTTCTGAATTTTGGTTGCTTTTCCTCCAACCTCAATTTCATTTATTTCATGAAACTGTGAAAGTAATTGAAAGACGCGATATAAGTGCAGTGGAAGTATCAACTGAATATTATAACTTACTCTCTAAATATAAAAACAGGCTTGAAAACGTATTCATACCATTCACGGCTGAAAACGTTTTGAAAAAACTTGAAACGGAAGGGTTAATAGATAGACAATATGTTATTTCAGTAGTCGTGAGATTTTATACTGCAATAATAGATTATTTAGAATCTTGGGCAAACAGATTTTGCAATGATGCAAGGAACATGAAGCTTATGCTCAAGGAGAAATTCTCATATGAAGAATTTAGGAAATCATATATGTTCTTTGTTAATGCTACCAAGTCACTACCAATACCTGCCATAAGTGACAATGACATTTTTGATTCTTACTGTTGTATAAGAACCTGCTTAGACATAAATCTAGAAAAATGGGAAACGGAATCCGTACCTTTAATTGACAGATGGATAACTATTTTGGAAAGTACGAATAGAGCAAATAGAGAAGTGAAACCACTGCTGCTAGAAAAGTTGGCAGCATTTATTTTCTCCCTACCTGGGACAAATACCGAATGCGAAAGAATATTCAGCATCTCGGGCCAATACTGGACCAAAGAGAAATCACATCTGAAAATTAGTACCCTGGAAAGCGCAATGAAAGGAAAAGTAAATATCGGGCTTACCTGCGACCAATTTTGGGAAATCATAAAAGAAGACAAGCGATTGTTAGAAAAAGCAAACTTAATGAAATTTGATTGATCAAAGTATTGTTTCTGTTATTTTTTATTATTCGTACAGTATAATGTACGAGGCACGTCCAGAAAGTAAGTGTACTAGATTTTTGTAGGTTTTAACAAATTTATTTAAAAAAAAAACTTTTACATGGTTACATCAGAACATATGTGAACTATTTTTCCACGTAGTCGCCATCCCTCTCGATGCACGTAGTGAGACGAGGGATCAATTTTTTTATGCCTTGGTCAAAGAACTCTGCCGCCACCTCCTTTGCCCACTTGTTCACCCCCCTTCACTTCCTCGTCAGTTGAACATTTTCTTCAGGGAGGTGAACAGATGATAATCTGAAGGCGCCAGGTCAGGGGAATGCGCGGGGTGGTTCAAAACATCCCATCCGAACGACTCCAAAAGTTGTTTTGTTGCGTTGGCCGTGTGGGGTCGGGCATTGTCGTGCAGAAGGCAGACTCCCTTCTGCAGCAGTCCCCTCCTCTTGTTCTGAATTGCCCTTCTCAATTTTTTTAAGGTCTCACAATACCTAGAAGCATTGATGGTTTCACCCTGAAGTAAAAATTCGATCAAAATGATCCCTTTGTGGTCCCAAAACACGGATGCCATGATTTTTTTGGCAGAAATCGTAGTTTTGAATTTTTTGGCTGAGGGTGATGAGGTGTGACGCCATTGGGAGGACTGTCTTTTGGTTTCAGGGGTATAGTGGGCAACCCAAGTTTCGTCCCCTGTAACAATAGAGTGCAGAAAATCATCACCTTCAAGTTCATACCGCTGCAAAAACTCTTTGGAGGTTGCCACTCGATTCAATTTGTGCTGCTCTGTCAGCTGTTTTGGGACCCACCTTGCACACAGTTTATGAAATCCGAGTGTTTCTGTGATTGTTTCGTGCAGCAGAGATCTGGAGATTTGTGGAAACATCACCGAAAGTTCATCCAATGTCAATCTGCGGTCGCCACGAACAGCTTCCTCAATTTTTGCAACAAGCGAATCAGTCAAAATCGACGGTCTTCCACTCCTATGCTCGTCGTGCACATCAGTACGACCGTTTTTAAATTCACGACACCATTTAAAGACACTCGTACGATTCATAACTCCTTCGCCATAAACCGATTTGATCTCGTTAAAAACTTCAGACGGATATTGTCCCTTCACAACGAGATAACGGATAACGCTGCGAATCTCGCACTTGGCGGCAGATTTTATCGACATCGTTCACGGGAAACGTTGCTGTGACCACAGTTTTGCTCGTACTGAAGCGTTCTTAGGCTCGTTGAAAACGGGAGGAGCTAAGCTACACGGCAGTGTGACCAACATAGCAAAACAAAATCTCTCTCTGCCCGTGTGGGCCCTAGTACACTTACTTTCTGGACGTGCCTCGTATTTATTTTCATTAATATAAAATATTGTTTGAGTTATTATTGTCATAAATGAATTGTTTGTGTTCTTTAACAACCTAAACCCCATAAAATTGAATCATACAGATAAGGTACGGTCAATTCACTTTTGAAAAAAAAACTGCTGGCTTCATTTGCTACTAAAATCAAATACTGGTTTAACGCTTCAATCAAGCTTCCAAGCATACTCTATTTCTATAAAAAAAAAAAACTGGTCAGCCTACGCTTTTATCCACGAGTTGTTACAATGCCGTAGAAGGCCCAATTGTGCCTCAAATAGTTGTGGATTTTTTTATTTAGATCACTATGAACTGGAGAAGGTGCGTCTTTTTATACGGCCACAAATTGAATGTTATCGAAGAACTAATGCGTATTTTTTAAGCTTTCCGGCTAAGCATGCCGCAAAGGCGGCGTTCAAGATTATGTCTAATCCCTTACTGGTATAAAATGCTTATGGGGTTGCAATAGTTTTGACAGACAGCTTTTAGGTATGTGTTTTTTGACAGTTTTTTTCAAACTGATGTTCATATATGAACGCTGTTCATTTGTTACATGTGAACATAGCATTTATACCTGAGAGCCACGCTGCGCAGTGACGGAGCAGAAATTACCAATTTTAGCGCGCAATTTAGTTGGCAGTTACCGCAGCTAAAGGCTCGTTCACACTAGGCTAGTAATTTAGTCGAGTAGCGAGTAATTTAGTAACTAAACGTGTCTGAACACCAAAAATTTAGTCGAGTAGATTAGTAAGTAATTTAGTCGAGTCGATCCATTTTATTCTATTTTTATCGGGCGAGTAGCGCCCCCCACCACTTCTTAAGAACAAGTGGTAACAAGTCCGAACCTTTCGTTTTAGTCGAGTTCATTAGTAATCATTAGTTCCCTCAAAAATGTCGTTCCGCTGGAGTGAAGAAACAACTTTTAAATTTGTTTCAAAATATGTAGAACATGAGTGCTTGTGGAATATTAAGTCTTCGGATTATAAAAACAAACAAATGAAGCAATCTGCATACTCGGATTTGGAAAATGGGATGAATATACTTGGATTTGGTGAAAAGGAAATTAAACTGAAAATTAAAAACATCAGGTTAGTGCATACTTTTATTCTTTAATTGCTCCTATTGTACAACAATAAGCTCTTATTTATTATTATTACTATTGTTATTTGAAGTAGTACAACCTAACGTGATCAAAATCTTTTTAGATCGACCTACTCGCAGGAGTTAAAAAAAATAAAGGAATCCAAAAATTCTGGCGCAGGGACTGACACAGTTTATATTCCTTCAGTAAAATGGTTCAATTTATTGGATGTATCCCTACGCAACTTAACCTCAATACTGACACAAAGTGAAAGCAATTTGGTAAGTTAATGTATCATTCTTGTCTGCCAAGGGACAGATCCGCGTCCGACAAAATAATTTGCATATCTCTCCCGAACATCTGTAGACCTTTGGGATGAACGGTTACTTAAAGAAATTGGCAGCGGTTGCAGTGCAAGAGACTCTGGCTCGTCCCTCCAATTACCAGGAATGATATTTGCTCCTGCTTCATAATTTTCTTTGTCTACTGTGTATTCATACTGTTTGTTCTGTAATTTTGTTTGTCAGAGCCAATTGTGTAAAGCGCAAGACGCTTTTACTATCTTAACAACTTTCTCAGGCCTATAGGACATCGGTTTCTCAAACACTCTGAATCTGGCAGCTAATATACCGAAAGCGTTTTCGACTATTCTTCGAGCCCGGGATAAACGATAATTAAAATTTTTTTGCATTAACGTTAATCGATTTCCTGGAAAAGGTTTTAATAAATACTCTTTCAAGGGAAATGCATTGTCGCCAACTAGGAGATGACCCTCTGGTAGAACACCGTTTTCTAATGCTTGGTACAAAGTACAGTTACGAAATACGCCTCCATCAGAAACCCTTCCATTACACCCTACGTCTATATAACTAAAGCAATATTTATGATCTACAACAGCCATTAAGACAATGCTATTTGTATCTTTGTAATTATAGTATAAACTTCCTGAATCAGGAGGTGCTTTGATGATGACATGTTTGCCGTCGATTGCTCCACAGCATCCAGGAAAGTTCCACTCTGTTCGAAAACCATACTCAATTGTTTTCCAGTCCGTAGTGGCAGGAGCCTGAAAAAAGATTTATGTTCATGAACTATGTTGATACTAATAAAATTGTGTTTGCTTTCAGGCTTCCAATAGTTCACACACTGATGATACAGATACCGAGCATTATACACATACAGAGGAAGATAGTACTGCAGTGGATACTTTTCGAGAACCTAAATCTACACATCCAACAAAAAAGAAGAAAATTTCCCAGCTATCGAGCATGGTTAGCCAATTAAAAGAGATAACTGAGGCTACTACAGCCGAAGAAAATGAGTTTGAGGTGTTTGGCAAACACGTTGGTCGCCAACTGAAATCTTTGCCCTTAATGTTGGCATTAGAAGCAGAAGAACACATTCAACTTTACTTAAATAACATTCGACGACAGCACCTTCGAAAAGCATCTGAACAAAACAGAATCCCCAGGACGCCACAGTCGGCAAATGCGTCAGAGTCGCCGTGTACTACAGATTCGACATATAGCAATGATTCAATATATTATAATGACGCCAGTAACAATTATTTCGAAGAGCAGTCCCCGCAAGCAACTGAATCCTTGCACATTTTACCTACGCAACATTATGTTACAGATTACCAGCTTTCCTCGAATATGTTACCATCTGGCAATATAGTTAATATTGAAACAGATAGAAATTCTACAAATGACGTAATTTTAACAGCAATGCAAAATGCTATTGTTGATAATGAACAGTGATCGGATCAGACACGACACTTATAATTAAAATTATACCTAACAATGTTTAAAAATATGTTTGTTTAAAGAATGTTTAAAAATATGTTTGTTTAAAAAAATGTTTAAAATATGTTAAAAAAAAGATTCTATTAATAAATAAATATTTCTTAATATCTGGTATATTTAAACTTACCTCGATGAATTCCTTTAATGATTCATAGATTGCTTCACAAACTTCTGGGATGAATTCGGAAATAGTGGATTTTCCTAGTCTAAATATATGTGTGAGTGTCCTTAAACTACATCCAGTAGCAAGAAAGTAGAGAACTGCTTGTAATTTTGTAATTGCCGGAATCGCACTTCTTAAAGGGGTATCTTTACGCTGAACCTGAGACTGTAATTTCATTAACAGAAAATTTACACAACTTTCGGACATTCTCAAACTATCGAAGTATTCTTTGGGATCTTCTAATGCTAATTCCTTCAGAAGACAATTCGTAGCTCCTAGTTCATCTCTTCTATTGATCCATTTTCGTACCCATAACTTCTTTTTACTTATCACACAAATTTCCTCTTCCACCT
The DNA here is from genome assembly GCA_947652605.1 of Elmis aenea. Taxonomy (NCBI): domain Eukaryota; kingdom Metazoa; phylum Arthropoda; class Insecta; order Coleoptera; family Elmidae; genus Elmis; species Elmis aenea. The sequence continues at coordinate 27,455,867 of OX393578.1, read as the reverse complement.
CTTCTAAAATAGCCATTACGATAAGCTTAATCAGCTTATTTACTTTATTGCGTTGCAGGCTGTTCATCTTGCAAAACACCACTCACTTGTGAACTGTACTGGAAGCAAAGTGCGAACGATTTTTGGGCAGTAGCGAGTATTTTAGTTACTAAATTACTCGCTACTCGACTAAATTACTAGCCTAGTGTGAACGAGCTTTAAGCGATTTGCCACCATTATTAGTATTGACTATCAAGCGTTTTTATCTTAGTATGTATTTAGTGTCTCGTCAAACGAGTTGTCAAGGTTCAGGGTTATTACATTTTACACGAATTTGTTGATAATTAACATGTACACATAGTTAAATCAGGCCGATATAGCATTTTAAGAGTCGTTTGCTAACGTGTGTTACATACCATTTGCTTTAGGAGCTACATATTTGTTTGTCATTACTGAGATCTGTCGCAGCTGCATTGAATTGGTCATAATAAATCGTTTTTTGTTTTCAGGTCCGCCCGTTTGCAATAAATGCAAGTTTCCAGTCGTCCCCAGGTTAACCTACATACTACATATCTACCTGTAATCAAGTATTTTGCAGGGAACGTATGGACCACTTACCACTGGATACTAATCGGCGTTTCTTTCCTTAAGGTGCGTGTTCACGTGAGAGTAAACTACTCTCGATAGCAGCGTCGCCAAGGATACAGCCAATCGCGAGATACTCTCAGGGGCTGTATCCTTGGCGACGCTGCTATCGAGAGTAGTTTACTCTCACGTGGACAGGCACCATTATAACTAACTGTTGTTCTGTCTGCGGCGAATGGAGATTAAGTTGTTGGTTGTATCAGTAAGTACATTATGAACATTTAACTTCCTCATTTAAGTACATGTACAAGAATTTGTATTGTTTTCTTTTTTGTAATAAAATTTGATGTACTCAACTGTATTGCTAAGAGCACAAGGGCAGTCAGTCGTTGTTCACTAGTCAAAGCATACGCATCGTTTATTTATACAGTCCACTATTAATAAGTTACAGCAATCAGCGAATAAGTTTTATACATAGTTTTTTGGTCCAAACGAGCAGGATATCATCATCATTCAACATATACAATTAGTTGTAACAAACATCAAGCATTTATTGAAAAATCTACAATTAAGTAGTAAATTACGCATCGAAAGACTAGTACAGCGGCCCAGTACAGCTTTTATGGTTGCAACACTGCGATTCGCACACTAATCCACTGGACAGCTAGCTACAAGCTACAGGCATCGGCCGGTCTGAAGTCGCCGACAAACAGCACCGAATTGTCGTCTACGGCTCTGGGTGAGGTTTACAATAATTACGTTTAGTATACCTTCAACAAATTATTTTTTCATTGTATTTTTAATATTTCTTCTGGGGTAAGCATACGCAATGCCCAATTTATCAATTAAGGTTTTGCATCGGCAACGAGGTAGTGTTACACACCGTTTGACCGCGTTACAATCATTTTATGATGACATGTCAGAAATTTTATCTTCTACTGCAATACTCTCAATAGAGCAAATTGATGTTGTTCATTCGCGGCTTAATAAGGCCCCACAATTATTATCAGATTTTAATGACGTACAAAAAAAATTGAAGAAAATAGCGAAGAAAATAATTTAAATAATGAATATGCTGAACGCGATCGTTTTGTAACTTTATATCATTCGCTTACAACTAAATTAAATCGTATTATTTTGAATTTAACAACCGATTCGAATAGCCAAAGCGCTAATTCAAAAAATACATCTCAAGTAGTTCAACAAAATGTCGAAAATCATGTAAAGCTTCCAATAATTAATCTACCAAAATTTAACGGGTCGTCATATACTGATTGGCTCGAGTTTAAGGAAATATTCCAGTCGCTCATACATATGATACGCAAATTTCTGATGTACAGAAGTTTCATTATTTACGCGCTTCATTGGAAGGGCCTGCGGCAAAAGCAATTCAAAAACCGAATTTATCAAGTAATAATTACGAAACAGTATGGCAAAATTTGTGCAGCCGTTTTGACAATAATGATTTACTTATACACGAACATATCAACGCTATTTTCGACTTACAAACTACACAATTCTAAGGGATTTAGAAACATGCTAGACGAGTTAAATAAACATTTAAAACATTTATCTAATTTAGGTGATCCTACACAACAAAGAACGCGCTTTTAATCTTTATATTGACTAACAAACTCGATAAAACTTCCTTAAATGATTGGGAAAAATTTATTAAAGATAATGATAGTACTTCGCTCATTAATCTCGAACGTTTTTTAATTGACAAAGCAGAAATTTTAGAGAAATTGGAACAACGTACCAGTAAGTTAAATATTAGCTCACAAGGGAAGGTCACGATACGTTGTCGCTAGAATTTGATTCCGGCTGTGTTTATTACATCAAGGGCATCAAAACTAAATGTTTTCCAGAGTTATACGTGCCACTGGCCATTAGCTTCGGAAAAATAGGGGAAAAACTGAACAGCTGATTAATAAAAGTAATATTTGCGATCGCGTTGGCCATGAAACCGTCAAAGACAAAATCGAATTTCTTCTATTTACCAATGCGCGCATCCTTTCCAAGTAAAATGGTGCAAAGTTTTTGAAAAAATCTTAAACGGTTCCGAAGAAAAACGCAAAAAACGAGGCCTTTGTAAAAACGGTTTTCCCTATGTTAAAGGCCTATGCAAGTCGCATAGATATAGTAATACAGATATGCGACAACTACTCAATACATAGCGCTTATACAGGGGTTTCGTTTTTGACGTTTTTCTCCGGAACCGTTCAAGATTTTTTCAAAAACTTTGCACTATTTTACTTGCAAAGGATGCGCCTATTCGTAAACAGAAGAATTTCGATTTTATCTCTAACGGTTTCATGGCCAACGCGATCGTAAAAATGACCTTTTGGTACCAATTTTTCAGTTTTTCCCCTATTTTTTCGAAGTTAATGGCCAGTGGCACGTATAACTCTGGAAAATATTTAGTTTTGATGCCCTTGATGTAATAAACACAGCCGGAATCAAATTCTAGCGACAACGTATCGTGACCTTCCCTTGTCAGTAAATACACCTACTCATAGAAGACAAAGTTTTGTATCAACCGAATCACAACAATGTAAGATATGCAAATCTGATCAGTTATTATATCGGTGCCAAGATTTTTTAAAATTAACACCCCAGCGGCGATATGAAAAAATAAAGTCATTAAATTTATGCACTAATTGCCTCAGAGCAGGTCATATAACTTCATCATGTAGGTCAGGTTATTGTAAAAAATGTAACAAGGCACATCACACCCTACTGCATTTTGAAAACAATTTTAAAAATAATACTAAGAACGCGCAAACTACAATGACTGGTCAAATCAAAAATTCAAACTTACAAGCTATATTATCCACCTGCAGATTCCGACTTTATCGTTGTTTCCTTATTTTTATATATTTATAATGTTTATCACAACAACAAATTACAAAACCTTCGTAACTTGTACCAAATGAGTTTATAAAGTTACACCTTGGTTTGTTTTTGTTTTCACAGCCTACTATAATTTTGTTTAAAAAAAAAAGTAAAAAACCTTCGTAACTTTCGTTTTATTGAAAATAAATACATCAACCCTTATATATTTGGAATGACAAAAAAATAAGGAATTTAAATAAGTCATAGCCAACTATGGGTTCCATTTAAAAAAATACAACTTTATGTCACAACTCGAATTTCGGATCTTTTTTTGAAAAATTGTCTACGCCACTGGATTCTTATCAAAAAAGTGCCTGTAGAACGTCAAAATTATTTTTGTTTATTTTCATAAACAAGCGAAATATAGTCATAAAACGAAAAGTCGAAAAATCGAGTTATCGGCGATAACTCGAAAACAAAAGACGATAACCAATTTTAGTTTTCACGATTAACTTTTTCTCGAAAAAAGAGATCGAGGATGCGCGGTCGGTGTTTTTATACCTCTTATAGTTACCGAGATTCCCTATTAAAACATCGAAATTTGCCCACCCTGTACAATAAATACATGTCCGGTGTAGATCGCGCCGATCAAATGATTTCATACTATTCCTGTCCTCGTAAAACAATCCGGTGGTACAAAAAATTGATCTTTCATTTATTAGACGTTGCTGTCTGGAATGCATACTATATTTTTAGCATATATAAATCCCAATCGAAAATACATAGATTTCAGAGATACACTGATTCGACAGTTACTGAATATTACTCATAAAAGTAAGAACTTATCAAAAGTGTTCCTTGACAAATCAGTCGCTTCAACTTCTAGCACATCCCTTAATGCGATACAACATTTTCTTGCAAAAATACCACATCCTGAAAACTGAAGCGGGAAACGTATTTCTTGAGATGCAAACAATGTTCTAAAAATAAGAAAAGGAAGGAAACATCGTGGTATTGTATAACTTGTGCCACATCTGTCCCCTTGTGCCCGGGTGAATGTTTCGAGGAATGGCATAACAATTTGTAGTAATATTGATATTTTTTATATCCTTACATGTTGTTTTCAAGTTTTTTGTATACTTATATTTTATATCCTTATATGTTGTTTTCAACTTTTTTGTATACTTATATTTTATATCCTTACATGTTGTTTTCAAGTTTTTTTGTATACATATATTTTATATCCTTATGTATAATTATTATATTTAAAACAATATACTTATAAACCTTTTAGTGTGTAATAAATTCAACATATACAGGGTGTTTCTGAACGATGTAGCATAATTTCTACTGGTGAATCTACATAAAAAAATAGAACGATTTATAGCCCATCATGCCTTATGGAGAGTTGCATCGTTGCTAAGTTACAGCCCCATGAAGAGGAGATGAAAAATTGTTTTTTTATTGATAAATCAAGAACGCTTTGACCTACAACATTTATATTTGTCACGTATTCTACAATAGGAAAGCATGTTCTTATGCATAAGTTTGAATAAAATCCCACCATAGGGGACGCTACAATCGATAATAGCAGAGAAATAACCTGCTGTATTTTTTTTATCGATAGTAATTTCAATTTTTTATTGTAATAGTCGGATACGTAGTAGGTCTAAAATGTACATTTTTAGTAACCTAACGTTTTTTGATAGGAACCATCGTTTTGGAGAAAAACTCGATATTATTAAAATATAATTCTGATATTTATTGAAAGTATTTAACAAAAACTAGTCTACTGTGATTTAACAAACGAAACAAATGAAGTCAGATGTCATATTTTCGTTTATTGTAACAATCAGCGCCCTCTTGTAATGGATTTTGCTCCAAATTATTTATTTTTTTTTTGTTAAAACTAGATTTGGAAGAAAAAAATTTTAATAACTTGGAGCAAAATCTCGTTACAAGAGGGCGCTGATTGTTACAATAAACGAAAATATGACATCTGACTTCATTTGTTTCGTTTGTTAATTCACATTAAACTAGTTTTTGTTGAATACTTTCAATAAATATCAGAGTTATATTTTAATAATATCAAGTTTTTCTCCAAAACGATGGTTCCTATCAAAAAACTTAGGTTACTAAAAATGTACATTTTAGACCTACCTATCCAACTGTTACAATAAAAAATTGAAATTACGATCGACAAAAAAAATACAGCAGGTTATTTCTCTGCCATTATCAATTGTAGCGTCCCCTATGGTGGAATTTCACTCAAACTTATGCATAAGAACATGCTTGTCTATTGTAGAATACGTGCCAAATATAAATGTTGTAGGTCAAAGCGTTCTTGATTTATCAATAAAAAAACAATTTTTCATCTCCTCTTCATGGGACTGTAACTTAGCAACGATGTAACTTTCTATAAGGCATGATGGGCTAAATCGTCCTATTTTTCTATGTAGATTCACCAGTAGAAATTATCCTACATCGTTCAGAAACACCCTGTACCTATATTCGTACATAAACAAATAAAAACCAAATAACTAGAATTTTGAGTGGTAATGTTATATTTTTCAGATGTTATAGCGGTTTTTAAAATGACGGCTTCAACCGTCAATGTCACCTTCTATAAAATGTGCCATGAAATGTGACAGGACGGCTATACCCGCGGCCTTAATTAAAAGCATTAATTAATCAAATTATTAACTTTCATATCGATACTGACAATTCCATAACTATTTCAAAGCATATAACAAAAAATATCACTGTGCCACAACACGAACCTAACCCAAATGTTGACTGTCCGTCAACGTGTTAATAAATAACATTATTAAAAGTAAATTATCAGGGACGGCATATAACGTTATTCTTGTATTACTTAGCGGTAATAACGCAATAATATAGGACATATAATTAAAATAAGATATTGAGTAACATCGAAATAATATCTAAAATATTAATGAATTTTGGGATTTACAACATAACCTTAATTTTGTATTGGACAAACAAAAGCCTACTGCCGATAAAGTTAGTGAAAGTATGCAATTTCCACTCGTTTTGACAAACGATCAAGAAAGAGTCCTCTATTATCTGACAAATTACGTTCGCTCCTTAAGTAAAGAAGATGGGCAAGTTTTTGTTTTTCATAACCGGTTCTGCAGCCATGCCGCCTAGATTTTACAAATTTAACAGGCATTTTAAATCGTCCAATTGCTCATACGTGCAGTAACATGCTAGAAATATCTTCATCGTATAGCTCATATCAGCAATTTAAACGAAACATTTCAACGTACCTTCAGTCTGAATATTCCTATCAATATACTCAACTTTAAAGTGGTACTTTTGCAAAAGGTATTTGTTAATTCATATATTTAATCCTTTGTTTTTTATTTTTAAGTGATTCATTTTTTATATTAACTAGTGTTTGTATTTAACTAAGATATTTTTAAAAAGATCTGTATTTATTTTTTATTTAAGCTTACTTTTGTTAATTTATTGACGTTTGTGTGAAAATTGTACGAAATAAAACTTTTATTTTTTACAATTTTTTATTGCTTGTTGAAAGTAAATCATTGTAATCAGTTAATTATACAGTACATTATACAGGGTGATTGATTGGGACCGGGCCTTAAAAATATATGTAGAATGAAAAAGGATATTGATCTGAAATTTTGGTTATGACCATAATGGCATATGATCTGTTTAATGAAAATATTTTCAAGATGGCGACACTTTCGGATATACAGGAAGTTGACGTCTACTTTCTTATTTCCAATACAATGGTCTATTTTTTATTGCATTGTTGGATTTAACACGTTATTTTAGAGGGACTTTTGATAGCATTCCCTATACCTAAGTGCAATTTTGGCAGGTGAATAGATCATATACAAATTAATTTCTTTATTTTTTGTCATTTATTTTATAACTTTTTAACTGAATTCCATTAAAATATAAAATCTATTCATTTTATATGTATACTTTTTTAGTTTAGATAAATCAATGGGGTTGACGTTTTGGCTGTTACGTACACAACATGCGTCTTATTTTCTACCTACAAATATCCCGATATTCGTGAGTAAAGAAAAGGTCAACATAAGCGAAAACAAAGTAAAACAGTGAGTAGAAAACGAATAAACAATAGAAAATGGGTTATAGATAAGCAAGAATGGCCGGCTGATTGCGACGGGGCCAGGCAGGATTTAAATGCGACGTTGCCGGACTGTGCAATAAATACGATTTCTCGCATAACACAAAGAAGGGTTGGCCTTTGAGGTGTCGAGCCGGGAAAAACCCTTATCGCTGTGAAATATGGAGAGACTGGAAAAAATGTTTACCACAATAGTGGAAAGAATGAAAAACATGAACGGAAAACTAGAACGAATAGTGTCGGAAATGGAAGGGATCAAGCGAGAGAACACGAAACTGAAAGAAGTAGTGGGAATACAGACAGAAAAAATTGAAAATATAAAAAACTAATTAAGGAAGAAAAACGTAATTATTAAAGGAATAGTGGATGAGGAAGAAGAAATGGAGGAACAAACAGAACATAAGGTCCTAACAGTATTTCAAAAGGTAGGAGTTGAAATAGACAAGAAGCTAGAGCTAGACGAAGTGAGAAGAATAGGAAAATATAGATCAGGACAGATCGACGAGGACTATACAAGGGAAGTGATTGAGGAGAGAAGGCGACTTATCCCGAAAATGAAAGAGGCAAAAAGCCAAGGGCTCAACGCTTATATAAAATATAGTAAGTTAATTGTAAACAAAGAAATATACAGAACCGCGGACCCAAGAGAAACGAATGGAGTAATAAACAATGAAATATACAAGGCAGAAGATGCTGAGCAGTATGGGGAAATTGTGCCTGATGAGGGAAAAAAAGGAAGTACCATAATAAATTGTAATTGACTACTCTTTAAGACTGCCAATTACTAAATGTCAAATGGCCCCCGCGATCACCCGATTTAACGTCACCCGACTATTTTCTGTGGGGGTACCTGAAAGGAAAAGTCTACGCTAATAAACCAACAACAATTCCAATGCTTCAGGACAATATTCGACATGAAATTGCAGAAATAACACGCGAAACGTGCGAGAATGTCATGAAAAATATGATTAAAAGAACAGGCATTTGTAACGCTGCCAGAGGTGGTCACTTGAGCGATGTCATATTCCATACATAATTGTCATAAGCCTACTGTTGAATAAAAAAATCCAAATTTAAAAAAATGTGATTCATTTCCGGGTTATTCAAAAACAGCATCGGCCTGGAACATAATATTCACCCTGTATTACACGTAGTTACATAGATCCCTCTTCCACCACAAAAAAAAAGGTTTTCAGATTTTTCTCTTTTAACTTAACTTTTGCTTTCATTGCTCCAGCTACACCTAATGCATTAATTTTTTCACTAATCGAAGCGTTCGTAGATCGAAAGCGTTCCCACGCTTTGTTAGACAAAAATGGTGAAAATAAAAATAAGCAAAATTTTAAACACACAAAAATATCCAGGTAATAAATGTAAAAAAAATAGATCATTAAGCAGCACAATGTCCACAGATGAAGAGACATTTGGTAACACTAACAATAAGCAAAAGCAAAAAAATGGAAATTATGTATTCATTTCGCATGTCATGGGTGCGTCAATTGGCAGTTACATTGATGCAAATAAATGGTATTGTGATGACTTCAGTAAGTTTCGTAGGATTTTCTTTTTAAAACAAACGTTGAGTACGTATGTAATGTTCTTGAGCAATTTTTAAACGAAGCTATAACGAATGGTCATTTAATCAAGCAATTCAGATGTGACAAAGGTAAAGAATTCGACAAGAAAATTGCTGAATTGCTCGCAAGCAAAGGAATAGAACAATTAATACTGCACCTTATACACCTGAACAAAATGGTGTTGCAGAATGCGAAAACCGTACTATTGTGGAAGCTGCGCGTTCTATGTTGAACTCAAGTAAATTACCGAAAGGAATGTGGGCAGAAGCCTGTAACACCGCAGTGTATCTTTTAAATCGCACTGGAAAATCTTCAGTTGAGAATAAAGCTCCATATAATTTGTGGTACAAACGACCAGTGGGAAGGCTCGATCATTTGAGAATTTTCGGTACTGGATGATGTTACGTCAATGTAAACAAGAATTTTCGCTCTAAGTTTGATAATAAAGCTGTTTTCGGACAACTTGTTGGATATGTAAATGACAGGGATGGATTTCGAGCCTGGATTTCTATTTAAAGAACGTAATCATGAGCCATGATGTGAAATTTAAATCAGAAGTCATCTGCAATTTGCGCAGTAGTCTGTAAAATTTGTAGTTCAGAAGGAAGTTCCAGAACAAAATAGGATTTGTTATCTAAGGTTAGAGAAGCGAAGAAAAACGAGTGCCAAGATGAAGGAAATCAAAGTCACAGCAAAATCGAAGAGTGTGACACGGCGTCTGTTTCTGGAGGAAGTCAAGATTGGAGTGATTATGAAGAAATAATATTTTTAAATAAAACAGCACTAGACTTTGGCCGCATTCCACTGAAGCACCGTGCATATCAGTACATGTACTGTCACTGTTCCATTCATATGTGCAAGTCACATAATACTGTCCCATCATATTTACATATTAGATATTAGATATATTCATATAACTTAGGTAAGGAAGTAAGCTGTCAGACGCCCAATAAAGTAACCATTTTTATTATAACCGATCTAAACATTAGAAATAGATCCCACATTGAGTATTCATGCATATTTAACTTTTAACCCCCAAAATGTAGAAGTGTGATTGGCTGTATTTTTGTAAACTGTTGACTAGAAGGGTAAATTAAGTAAATATTAAGTTAGTTCTATTTTGTAACTCACGCTATTAAGGCGTTTATTCTTAATAAAGTTTTTAAAAACGTAAAGTTCGTTTTCACGAATTTAACTGGCGCAGTCGGTTGGATACTGGAAGTTATTCATCGCGAACAACGTCTGTTTCTACAGTTAATCCAGTATTCCAAAATTAACTTTCCATCAAAAACCAACCAGGGCCGAGCGGCATCCCGAAAATTGGATCACCCACCTATCGTAGGCGGACACCTGGAGCTGCAACTTGCAACCAATGTACTACTACTTCATAATAATCCTGGGGTAAGTGAATTTTCATATAGTATTGAATGTCTGACGTTGATCAGTTGATTCAAGCAATCGAATTCCTTAATATATCCCCTGATACCTCGAATAACGAAAATAATTCGTATTCAAATATAATTTTAAATAATCATTTTAATACAGATACAATGGCTTTCAATTTTAAACCCGAGTATCTATCTTGCGTTCCAAAATACGACGGAAACCCTAACGAATTGTTAGATTTTATTACAAGTGCAGAGAGTATTATTAATACATTTGTAGATAATGCAAACCCAAATCATTTTTTAAACGTTTACATTTTAAAGTCAATAACTAATAAATTAGTTGTCAATGCCAAAATAGCGGCCAACATTCAAGCTGTCAGCACATGGCAGGAATTGAAAGATACCCTAACTAGGAATTTTAGTGATCAACGTGATGAGATCTGCCTCATCCGTGATCTAGTGTTGTTAAAACAAAATAATGAAAGTGCATTGCATTTTTACGATAAAATTATTGGTATTCTAAACCTACTTTGTTCCTATATAAAAGCTCATGAAGCATCGGAAGAAGGTAAAAGGATCAAAAAGGATCTTTATAATAAGTTAGCCCTGAAAACGTTTCTAGCTGGGTTAAGAGAGCCTCTGGGCAGCGCCATCCGCGCTATGCGCCCAGGAGACTTGCAAACTGCCTTATTTTATATAAACGAAGAAAATAACGTAAGGTATTATCAAAAACCAGTAGCATCAATACCAAAACCCGTAGTAAAATACCAGAAACCTGGTCCTAGTTTCCAAAATTCAACTCAAAAAAGCGAATTTCCATCGCGACCTATCGATAATTTGGATAAAAAATCAATTAGGGTAATCAAAAAAATAGATAAAACATCCCACTTTAATCTCATCGTGGAGACCAACGCGTCTACAGCCAAATATATAAAAAATCAGCTTCTCAATAAACTATATGTTGACTGGAGAAGATGTCCAGTGTATCAAATTTATGTTCCGACAAGGTGTTATAAATGTTCTAAGTTCGGGCATGTTCAGAAACTGTGTAAAAGTGAATGTTGTTGTGTAAATTGTGCAGGTAATCATTATCTACAAAATTGTAATGAATCGATGTTTAAATGTGCAAACTGTATTAGTGCTAACAAATTTACCAAAGAACTAAATTTACATGTAAACCACAAGGCCAGTAGTAACACGTGTCCCATGTATTTAAAGGCAGTTGAAAATATGAAACTATATACGGAGTTATATGAAAACTCATCACAAAATAAATAGCAATTAAGTTACAAAAATAGTTCTTCTAATTCTAGTAGCCTTAAATCAGTTCATATTAATATGCAAAGTCTGAGATATAAAACAATTGATCTCGAAGTATTTCTTGAAGTAAATAAATGTGATATAGTTTTAATAACGGAACACTGGCTAAAATCTAATGAAATTCCTATGTTAAATATCACGAACTATAAATTAGTAAATTTTTCAAGTAGATTGGCACAAAAAGGTGGTGGTACATTGATAATGGTTAGAGATGACTTTGTCGTCAACAGTATTGATATCAAACTGGAACTTTGCAATGAAGATAACATCGAGTATTCATTTGGTGAGTTGATATTCCAAAAAATTAAAATTATTTTGTTTTGCATATATAGATCACCTTGTGGCCTAAGTCGTATTTTCTTGAATTGGCTTGATAAAGTTCTATTTCATTTTAGTAGTAAATATAAGAATCATTTTATTTTAATTGGTGGTGACTTTAACATCGATAATAATTCATCAAATATATCAGAAAAACTTAATCAAATTTTATTGGATTACAATATTCCTGTAATTAATAATGAACCTACAAGAATCACTAATTTGTCGAGAACCTCTATTGACTACTTAAATATTAATTTGCCGAAGCATCTTTGTAAAACTTATACGATTTCTACTTACTTTTCTGATCACCTAGCTCTCTTTTTAGAAATTGATATCCCAATAAAGCCAACAGCTATTAGACACACTGTTATCAAAAAATTAGACTTAATTAAATTTGAACAATCTATTTCAGAAGTAAATTTTAATTTACTAATTAAATCTAGTTGCAGCGTTAACGATAATTTCAATGCTTTTCATGAAAAAATTCAAGATGTTTATAACAACTCTGTTATATATATTAATAAAAAAGACAAGAAAAATACAAAACATAAACCTTGGATAACGAAGGGTATTAGAATATCATCTGCCAACTTTAAATGCTTATATAGACTTACCATGACAAAAAACGAGGTGATTTGTAGATACTATAAGCTCTATAAAAAAATTTATCGAAAAGTAATTATTTTAGCTAAAAAATTTTACTATGCAAATTTTATTAAAGAACATTCGAATAAAAGTAAGGCTGCTTGGGATATTATCAATAACAACTGGGCGCTACATAAAAAAAGCAAAAACGATTTTAGTAAAATAAACATTGAAGATAAAACCATTTACAATGACAATGAAATTGGTAATGCTTTTAACACATTTTTTTCAAATATACCGTCGATGTTCAATAATCAAGATTTTTATTCTAATACCTTACCAAGTTTTCACAAGTCTATTTATCTCTTTCCATGTGATGAAGTTGAAATCAAGAACATAATATGTAATTTAAAATCGTCTAATGCATGTGGTATTGACAATCTATCGAACCTGATAATAAAAAAAATAAATAACTTCATCTCCAAGCCTTTAGCTATTTTAATTAATCAAAGTTTTGAAGAAGGTATTTTTCCAAATAACCTAAAGATTACTGTAGTTCAACCTATTCTTAAAAAAGGTGATGCATCTAACATTAATAATTACAGGCCTATAAGTTTAACCTCTATATTTTCTAAAATTTATGAAAAAGTCTATTATAATAGACTTTATAGCTTTTTAACACTAAATAATATTCTGTCACCTAAACAATATGGTTTTATGAAAGGCAAATCTACGAAGGATGCTTTATGCAAATTAATTAATTACGTTTATCAATATATTGATATAAAAAAGTCAACAGTGGCTGCTTTTCTTGATCTAAGCAAAGCTTTCGACATGATATCCCATACCTTACTACTAGATAAGTTATATAAAATTGGCATTAGGGGTAATGCACTGCTCTGGATTAAAACTTATCTACGTGATAGAATACAATATGTACGTATTAATGAGAGGTTGTCTGATCCTTGTTTCATAAAAAAAGGTGTACCTCAGGGCTCTATCCTGGGTCCTTTATTATTTATTATTTTTGTTAATGATATTTTTTTATTAAACCTGAAATCTGATATTATCATGTATGCGGATGATGTATCTATTATATTCAATTGTGAAAATGAAAAAATTTTACAAAAACAAATTGAAAGAGATCTTTTTTTAATTAATAATTGGTTTAGAAAAAATTGTTTGAGTATAAATGTAAACAAGTCGAATTTTATTTACTTTAATTTGTTCAGAGAGAGAAACTATAGTTTAGCTATCAAATTAAATAATTCTTTAGTAAGACAGTCTACCAACGCTATACTATTAGGGATCATCATTGATGAATGTCTTAATTGGAAGGTACATATTGATGATTTGTATAACAAAATTCAACCCTTATTATATCAAATATTTAAAATTAGAGATATGGTTTGCATTGATACCTTGATGATGCTATACTATGGGCACTTTTACTCTAGAGTATCATATTCAATTATCTTTTGGGGAGGTCAAAATTAGAGATATGGTTTGCATTGATACCTTGATGATGCTATACTATGGGCACTTTTACTCTAGAGTATCATATTCAATTATCTTTTGGGGAGGTCACAGTAATCATTTGCACAGAATATTTCTATTACAAAAAAAAGTAATTAGAGCTGTTTTTCGTTTAGATTACATTTCCTCATGTAAGCCGATATTTGTTAAACATAAAATCTTAACATTACCATCACTTCTTATTTTAGAATCGTTAATGTTCATATTTAAAAATTATGACATAATATGTCAGAATAAATCGTACCATAGTTATAATACTAGACATGGTAGTGATCTCTCATTTCCTTTGCATAGGCTAACCAATTTTGAAAAATCACCTCTATATACTGCAATAAAATTGTATAACCATTTACCTCCTACATATAAAGGTGCAATCAGGAAAAAGGGATTTGCTAAATTAGTGAAAGGGTTTTTGGTTGAAAACGCTTTCTACTCACTAGATGAATATCTCGATCGTGATGTATGATTTTCATTGGATTTTGGGATGTGGTTTTGTCCCTATATTTTATTTTATCTGTAATCTTGTTATAAATAATTTGTTTTTTTTTTGTTTTTTTTTGTTGATGTTTTGTTAACGGCTTGTTTTGTTATTTGTTCTTTTTTTTGTTGTCTATAATGTATTATTCAATGTTCTGCTGCTTTGATCAGCAGCTTTTTGTCTCATGGCATTCTTTGTTTTGTGGACAATAAAGATTTTTATTATTATTATTATTATTATATTAGACCTAGGACAATAAATCAAAATAACCAAAATAATTCAAGATTTTTCAATAAACCGCAACAGTCACGGTTTGGACAAAACCCTAATAACAATGTGTTTAGGCCAAATCCGAATTACAAACCACCTTCGCCGACATCTATGAGTATAAGTACTAGACAAACTAATTTTAAACCTGGTAATTTTTCACAAGGACCTATTCAAAATTTTGTGTCTGAAGAATTATATAATAATGAAACTTTCCAAATTGACACAAATGAGTACCCGGAAATTGGGCCGGTAGAACAAAATTTTCCAATACCCGCCTCAGACAAGGCACTGAACACGTAATCACCTTCAATCACGAGCAACATACAAGTAAATTACCATATCTAATTTTCCCAGAACTTAATAATTTAAAACTTCTAATCGACACAGGCGCAACAAAATCATTTATAAACCCCGAAGTCGCCGAACAAATTTTTCCAGAAACAATCCAATACGATCCATTTATTGTATCTAACGCTTTTTCTACCTCAGCACATCGCTACAGTGGGTGGATGAAAGTCCCTAAAATTTTTAATCGTCCAAGCGAATTCATGAAATTCCATTTATTTAAATTTCAATATATTTACAGGCTTAATCGGCTTAGACAACATAGAATATTTAAAAGCGACTTTAGATTTTAAAAACAAATTACTTGTTACTCCCTTTGCAAAGTTAAAAATCCATTTTCAACATATACCTCAAAAGCAAATAAATTCATACACTTTAGAACCAAGAACTCAGCGTATCATAAAAATTAAAACGAATATAAAAGACGGTGAGGTAATCATACCCCATGTCAGTTCTCACGGTTGCGAAATACCGGAATGCTTAACCATTAGTAAAAATTACGAATGATTTGTAAGTATTATTAATAAAAATGAACATGAAGTTAATTTAGACTTCTCACAACCCTTATATTCCGAAAAATTAGAAAATGAATTGTTATCTCCCTCAAAATTTCAACAAAATAATTTTAACGAAACCATTAATTCCGATTTTAATAATTATGAATGTGACAATATCGAGCCACCTCAAATACGCACAGATCATATGAACGACGAAGAAAAATCTATTATATTAAATTTAATTAACGAGTTCTCAGACATTTTCCATAACGATAATAAACAACTGACTTTTACGAATTCGGTTAAACATCAAATCAAAACAAATGATGAAATACCCGTCTATTCTAAAACTTACCGGTACCCATTCATACATAAAAACGAGGTGCAACAACAAATACAAAAAATGTTGGACCAAAACATTATTAGACCAAGTAACTCCCCATGGAGTTCCCCCATTTGGATAGTTCCCAAAAAATTAGATGCTAGCGGTAAACAAAAATGGCGAGTAGTAGTAGACTACCGCAAATTAAATGAAAAAACCATAGACGATAAATATCCGTTGCCAAATATAACCGATATTTTGGACAAACTAGGGCGATGTCAATATTTTTCAACCCTTGACCTTGCTTCGGGTTTTCACCAAATTGAAATGGACCCCAGAGATATACCTAAAACTGCATTTAATGTCGAAAACGGGCATTACGAGTACTTGCGTATGCCATTTGGTCTAAAAAACTCTCCGGCCACTTTGCAGAGAGTGATGGACAATATATTAAGAGGATTTCAAAACTAAATCTGTTTAGTTTATTTAGATGACATAATTATTT
Source organism: Elmis aenea (assembly GCA_947652605.1). Lineage (NCBI taxonomy): Eukaryota > Metazoa > Arthropoda > Insecta > Coleoptera > Elmidae > Elmis > Elmis aenea. The sequence goes on along the minus strand of OX393578.1, from coordinate 27,439,180 downwards.
TTAGTGTGTCATTGCAAGAACACATAAATAATCTTAAAAAAGTTTTCGAAAGACTTCGCGAATCAAATTTCAAAATTCAAATTGATAAATCAGAATTCCTAAGAAAGGAAGTTAGTTATTTAGGTCACATTATCACACCCGAAGGTATTAAACCAAATACCGACAAAATTATCGCTATAAAAAATTATCCCATGCCAAAGACCCAAAAACAGTTAAAAGGCTTTTTAGGACTGTTGGGATATTATAGAAAATTCATTAAAAATTTTGCGCAACTAACCAAACCATTAACCAAATGTTAAAAAAAGAACGCTACAATCACTCATAACGATGAATTTACATCATGCTTTAGTACTTGCAAAAACTTGCTCATGAATGAACCGCTTTTGCAGTACCCCGATTTTTCAAAAACATTTAATCTTACAACAGACGCCAGTAACGTAGCTATAGGCGCTGTTTTGTCACAAGGTTCTATTGGTAGCGATTTACCGATAGCTTACGCATCGCGTACTCTAAACGATACCGAACAAAATTATTCGACGATAGAAAAAGAACTTTTAGCTATTGTGTATGCCGTAAAATATTTCAGACCCTATCTTTTTGGAAGGAAATTCAATATCATAACAGACCACAAACCTTTACAGTGGCTGTTTTCTCTTAAAGAACCAAACTCTAAACTTGTCAGATGGCGATTGAAACTTGAAGAATATGATTATAATATATTCTACAAGAAAGGAAAACTAAATTCTAACGCGGACGCTTTGTCACGCATAGAGTTAAACATTAACGAAACAAATAAAACAGGTCAATTATTTGAATTCATGGAAGAATTTAATAAAAATTTAACTAATCCGGATCCTAAATCCGAAACGCTCGTTGGCAACAAAGATGACCAATCAAAGATCGATTTTGAAAATATTGATAACGATTCTCAAACCCAACACTCAAATGACCAAGAAAACCCTATTGTAGGTACCCCTATCTCTGACACTTTATTTAACAAAGGTCAGAATCAACTAGAAATTAACGTTGTTAATTATTCGCCTGCCAAGCCGAAAATCTTAAAACCTTTTCCAAACAAACAAAGGATAGTCGCTCAAGTTAGTAAAGAAAATTTCGAGAATGACGTAATCCAGTTAGTAAAAAATTACGTTGTACCCAAAGCGACCTATTACCTATTCTTTAACCCACCTGAAAGTTCTGTGTAGTGATACGGAAAACATTTAAATGGCCTAGTTACAAATTTATCTGCACAAAAACTAAACTAACTGATGTAGCACAAGACGATATTTCAGAAATCGTCCAAAAATACCACGAAGGTAAAACTAACCATAGAGGTATCAACGAAACAGAAACTCGTATCAAAAATCTATATTACTGGCCCAATATGCCAAATTCTATTCAAACTTATATAAACACATGTGATATTTGTCAGAAAACTAAATATGAACGCAATTCCCTAAACGTAGGAATAAATCTTACACCTACACCTTCTAAACCTTTTGAGGTAATACATTTAGACACGATCAAAATTGACAAAGAAACATTCTTGACAATTATTGATGCGTTTTCGAAATATGCACAAATCTCTTTACTCTCACTATGCCAACGACCACAGGACAAAGTTAAACAACCTGTACGAAGATGTTCAACAAAAAGAAATAACGCATTAACAAAAAATTATAGATAAACATAATTCAAACTGTAACGACTCTATTTTTCAATTAGAACAAGTAGTATACAAAACTCATGACAAAAGATCTAAGAAAGAAAATAAATTTAAAGGACCCTATATAGTAAAAGAATTTCTAGAAAATAATATAGTCAAAATTCTTAATTGTAAAAATCAAAAAACTGAAAACGTTCACTTAAAAGAACTAAAGCTACCGCCTCGTTTACAGATTACTCCTACTAACGAACGGACAGACGATCAAGATCCTTGAAATCAAAGACAACCCTGGACTTTTCCCACTTAAACTAGGAAATGCCCAAATTCAAACAGATTTTTGGACTTTTATACATATTTACGACTTAGAACCATTAGTTAACGAATTCAATACTTTACAAGATTCGTGTTTACAAATTAAGATAGCATTAAGTAATTCTAAGGAAAATATTAGTTATACAGGGTGCACCACGACCCTGAGATTCTTCGATAGCTCCTTTATTAATGAAAATATCAAAAAATGTTTAATACAAATATTGTGCAAACCTATTTTCTACATAACCTAAAATTATTTTCAAATATACAGGGTGTTTCGTTTGACCGGCACATATAAAAATTTAATTTTTTTAAATAGAACACCCTGTATATTTTTACATATTTGGATTTCTCTTAAAATTTACTTTAAAAAATGTACAAGGTTATATGGGTCTTAAGTCAACCGTTTTCGTAAAATTTACATTTTTGTGAAAATTTTGAGCGATACAGCACTTTCAATTTTTTTTTACGTTAAAGTTATTTAAAAAAGCGGTAAAATTTCGTTTAAAATTTATATTGACAATAGATTAATTAACACTTTGCGCTAGCTACATTTCAAAAATATTATACAGGGTGTTTTTTACGCTTGGTCAAACTTGTGAAACTTTAAACATCGATAAGTCATTTTTCTTAAACACAACACCCTGTATATTTTTACATTTTCTTGTAGAGAATTTAATTGTCTTTCGAAATTATTAAGCATGTCCTATACCTAAAGTTAATATTTTTCGAGCTATCTCGATTTTTATTAGTATTACTAAGGCAATTAAAATATTTTAAAGTGGGCCATGGACGTAAGTCGTAATTTTTCAAAGAATTTTTAAACAAAAGAAAAAAAAGAGCTCCAACTTTAATTTTAGTCCAATAATGTATCCCTTTTCCCCGAAATTTATCGTATAAATTGTTTAAAATTATATCCTTGTTCATGTTCTACGCACAGTCGTAGATGTTGTCTCAAAGACTCTAGCACTTTTGATAACATTTCGGGGGTTATACCATTAAAAGCAACACAGGAAGTAATGCAGTTGCCGAACACAGAATATCCTAATAGTTGGATAGGGCGAGGTAGACCAATCTCCTGGCCACCTAGGTCACCTGATCTTACCTCTATAGATTTATTTTTGTGGGGACCCATAAAACAGGTGTATCAAGACACCCCAACAACTGCTGAAGATGTGCAGAACAGGATTCGTGTTGCTTTTGATGGTATAACCCCCGAAATGTTATAAAGGGAGCTAGAGTCTTTCAGACAAGGTCTACGGCTGTGCGTAGAACAAGGACATAATCTTGAACAATTTATACGATAATTTTAGGTAAAATGGGGTACATTTTTAGCCTAAAATTAAAGTTGCAGCTCTTTTTATTCTTTTGTTTAAAAATTCTTTGAAAAATTACGACTTACGTCCATGGCCCACTTTAAAATATTTTAATTGCCTTAGTAATACTAATAAAAATCGAGATAGCTCGAAAAATATTAACTTTAGGTATAGGACATGCTTAATAATTTCGAAAGACAATTAAATTCTCTACAAGAAAATGTAAAAATATACAGGGTGTTGTGTTTAAGAAAAATGACTTATCGATGTTTAAAGTTTCACAAGTTTGACCAAGCGTAAAAAACACCCTGTATAATATTTTTAAAATGTAGCTAGCGCAAAGTGTTAATTAATCTATTGTCAATATAAATTTTAAACGAAATTTTACCGCTTTTTTAAATAACTTTAATGTAAAAAAAAATTGACAGTGCTGTATCGCTCAAAATTTTCACAAAAATGTAAATTTAACGAAAACGGTTGACTTAAGACCCATATAACCTTATAAATTTTTTAAAGTAAATTTTAAGAGGAATCCAAAAATGTAAAAATATACAGGGTGTTCTATTTAAAAAAATTAAATTTTTATATGTGCCGGTCAAACGAAACACCCTGTATATTTGAAAATAATTTTAGGTTATGTAGAAAATAGGTTCGCACAATATTTGTATTAAACATTTTTTGATATTTTCATTAATAAAGGAGCTATCGAAGAATCTCAGGGTCGTGGTGCACCCTGTATACGTGAATATCAAAATACAATTAATCTTATTGAAAATATGGAATATAAAATAAAACTACAGTTAAAACAGCTGAACCCTAATATTAGTTTTAAAGATAACCAAACTGTAAGTAATAGACACCGAAGAGGCTTAATAAATGCTATAGGAAGCATAGTCAAAATTATTAGTGGAAATTTAGATAACGAAGATGCATTAAGATACGACAAAGAAATAAGTGAACTAAAAAATAATCAAAACAACCTAAAGTTAATTGCTGCTAAACAAATAACTCTCATGCAACGTGCAATTAATAACTTTCAAGAAAATATACAAAGTTTGGCGCATAACCAAATTTTATTAAAATCAAGAATAATGCAAATCGAATTAGAAATTAAAAAGGAAAACATTGTAAATCTACAGTTGTATCACTACTTCCTGCTACAAGTCACTTTAAGTCAATTTGTTCAGACATACCAAATTATTTACGATATTTTAGATAAAATTGAAGTAGCTATTACATTTTCGAAATTACAAACATTTCACAATAGCATTATTGAACCTTCAGAACTAATGAATGAAATATATTTTATTGATCATAACATAGACAACATATATTTACCTTTTGAACCAATTATTCAAAATCTATTATTATTTGAACAAATCATAACAACGAAAAGCTACAGTAACGATAAAAAAATTATATTCATAATAGAAATTCCTTTAACAGCTCCTACTAAATATAACTACTACCATTTGTATCCAATCCCTACAATTATTAATAACAAAAATCAAACACTGCTTCCAATTCAAAGTATCTTGCACTTAACGATGAAAATTATGTTCTTTTTAATGATGAATGTAAAAACCTTCAGACAAACGAATTCTTCTGCATGCACCTATCAACTTCCAAAATTAACATTGATACTCCTTGTGAAGTAAAAATTCTAACATATTCCGAAAATATCACAAATTGCAATTATATACCAATTAACTTTGATCATTTAAAAATTCAAAAATTAGAAAATTCCGATTACCTCATATTAACAAACAAACAAATCGTAGCTATTCAAAATTGTCAAAATATTAAAAACCACGTATCATTTAATGGCAATTATTTATTGACGTTTGATAACAATAAATGTACTTTAAGATTAGAGAACATTACGTTAAAATCTTTTAAAAATACAAATAGAATTAATCAATTTAATATTCCTAAGGTAAATAACCTAATTAATTTTAAACCATTTCAGAATGTCGTAGATTTTTAGTCAATTAATATTAAAAATATTAATTTAGATGATATTAAAGATGTACATAGGTCATTAAACTTAGACGAAGAAAATTTAGATAAAATCAATATTTCTCCTGCAATTCACTATAATGTAAGCTTTTGGACAGTTTTATTGTATGTAATTATTTTAATTACCATATTTACTATATTTGTTTATAAATTTGTTTTACCATATAAATGTAAAATCCGCCAACAACATAATAAGAATGCAAGTACCGAAACTATCGACAACCAAGAGGATCCAAACATTTCAATTCCATATATCGGAAAAATAAGATTAACACCGTAATTTTTCCTCTAAGGTTGGAGGAGTTAACAGTCCATTCCCATGGTGGTCAGCACATTTATATAATAAGATTAGCAGGTAGCGTATCCCATTACGCTACGTATGTTAGATTATAATAAGCATAGTTGTAATGTAGCATTAAGATAATTTTAATATCATTATTGTATAATCAGTCAACACAACAAGTTGAACCAATAAATAGTTAGTAAAAAATAAGTTGTTTTTTAAAAACTCAAAAGGGAAAATCAAAATCAAAATTCATGGCAACATCTACATAACATGGCTATCTAAATAGTTAATATATAATACTTAAGAATGGCCACCCAAACCAAATAGCTAACAAGTAGTGATGTACCGAGTCCAAAAATTGCCGGGTACCGGGTACCGAGTAATGGGGCAATTCAAAATATTTACCCGGCCGGGTACTGGGTAATCGGTAGATTTTGTGCAGGTGTTCGTCATACGTCGGAGATCATCGAAAAGTACAATCGGGGAGTTCCCCGAGTTGTGTTCTTGCTGCTAGTTGCTGTTGTTTCGTTCATGTACAACTATCAAGTCAGGTTAAATTATTTAATAAAAAATGAGTGCGGTTTGGAACTATTTTAAGATATCTGCTGAAAATAATTCAAAAGCAGAATGCAGTTTATGTGGCGCAATGTTATCTCGAGGTGGAAAAAATTTAAAGACATTTGGAACATCGACTTTGCTAAAACATTTACGATTAAAACATTCTGAGCATAGTGAAAGTAACGTATCTACAGATAGTGACAATGTTATTGTTAAGAAACAAAAAATAGACGATCATACTCCGGGACCTTCGCGTCCAATTAAACAGCAAACATTGGCGCAATGTTTAGACAAAATTAACTTATGGGACATTAACAATATAAAAGCAAAAAAAATTCATTACAAAATTGGCGAAATGATAGCTGTGGATAACCAGCCATTTTCAATAGTCGAGAATGTTGGATATATTAGTCTTTTGAAATCCTTAGAGCAACGATATAAAATACCTTCACGAAAATATTTTTCAGAAAATGTTATTCCTACTATATACGATAAATGTTGTTTAAAAATTCGTGATTTAATTAATATTGAAAAGTCACAACTGAATTTGATTTCCTTGACATCTGATATATGGACCTGTTCTGAAACCAACGAAAGCTTTATAAGCCTCAGTGGACATTGGCTTAATGAAAAATTTGAAAAAAAGTGCGTGGTTTTAAATGCTCGTCATTTTCCTGGAAGCCATACGGGTACTGCCATTAGTGATTCATTAGGCGAAATGCTACAGTCCTGGGAATTAGATGCTGAAAACAACATACACGTATTGCTTCGTGACAATGCGCGTAATATGATCAGTGGATCAAACATTGCCCATTTAAGAAATGAGTCCTGTTTCATCCATAGTATTCAGTTGGTAATTCATGACAGCATATATTCACAAAAATCTATTTCCGACATTATTACAAAGTGTCGCAATATAGTAACTCATTTCAATCACTCGCAAGTAGCTTGTACGAAGTTAAAAGAAATTCAAACCAAGTTTTTGCTTTCACAACACAAATTAGTACAAGACGTAGCCACGAGGTGGAATTCGACCTATCATATGTTAAAGAGGATATTAGAACAAAAACAAGCCATCACACTATATTCAACAGATCATAACATACCAAACTTAAGTGCAGCCAATTTTAAGTTAATTGAAAACATAGTTTTTTTATTGGAGCAATTTTACAATGTCACGGTGGAAGCCAGTTCAGAGAAAGCTCTTATTTCCATGGTGATACCGAATGTAGCCGCTTTAGAACGCTTTCTCAGCAAAAAACTATCCGAAGAAGGAACGGTAACCGTCAAAAAAGATATGCTAAAATCTTTAAAAGCCCGATTTGAAAATGTGGAAAAAAAAATAAGTTGTATGTAATAGCCACAGTATTAGACCCCCGTTACAAACTTAAATTTTTAGAGTCGAATACCCAAGTTATTGCTAAAAATTGGATTATAGAAGATATGAAAAACATTTCACAAGTAAGTATTGATATTGATGAAAATAATGATAATAAACAACTCGCAGAACAAGAAAAAAGTAATGATAAAAATGAAGATGTGTGGAGTTGTATAGATGAAATTTTATGTGAAAATAATTCCAACGAAGAAGAGTCCTATAATGTGGAAAATTCAACAGATAAGGGATCAGATTGAACTTTTAAATTTTCTTAAATATCCTAACGTTCCTCGCACAGAAAATCCGTTGGTTTGGTGGTCAAAAAATGCAGGTGTATATCCAAAATTATCAAAATTGGCTAGAAAATACTTATCACCACCCCCCAGTAGCATACCCAGTGAAAGAATGTTCAGCGAGGCAGGTATTATTTATGAAGAAAGAAGAAATAAACTTCTCCTGCCGAAATCCTAAATGAGTACATTAAACTTCTATAAGTTTCACCAGTTGCTAGGAATCTTAAGGTGATTATTAATTTGTCACGAGCAGGAATCGCCTCCCTTTTGAGTGTATTTTGTTTTGAGATTTTTGGCTCCACTAGTTTCAACAATATTTTGAAAGATTTTTCATCCATTCTTAAAAAAATTTTAAACTGACTGGGATCTTCACGAAATTCACGATTTACTAAATTTAAATTGCCTTTTTCTCTTCGAGTAAGCCAAGGTCTCACCCACCAACGACGTTTGCGCGGTGCTTTTTCTTCATTTGACAGCAAACAAGCATCTACAGCAATACAAAATAAAGCTGCCTGCTGTTTACTTTAATTATCTTCATTGTTAAAAAACAAAAAGTACTTGTCATAAACCATATACAACACTAACCTAACTTTTTACTTTATTTTTTAAGATTGGCACCCTGTTATTTGTACAATAAATTGAACAATAAATTGGATTGTGTAATTGCATTTAATATTTTCAATAAATTGACAAAGAAATTGATAAATAAATTGGCCAATTTATTCATCAATTTATTTGACTGTGTAAAAGTAGCTTTACACATGCACTTTGCTACACCGACCGTTCCATTCATTGTGTACCGTACACATACAATAAGTGTACCGCGCACTTGCACGGTGCTTCAGTGGAATGCGGCCTTTGAATACAATATTTTATATGATGATCATAATTTCGATAATGATATTGAAGTGAATAACATCAGTAATAGCACTAACATAAATGATGAGAATATAGAGACTGAAAATAATACTAAGACCAAAAGTAATACGAGACTAACAATGATACACTACTCTGTTAATACCGACAGTAAGAGTAGACCAAAAAGACAAAAACAAATACCAAAACAGCTTGATGATTTTGTGTTAGATACACACAACCTACAATTCTTGTTTAGATAAAATGTTACATATTTTGTAAGATTATATAAACTGAGCTATTTTAGTTTAAGCCTGACTTGTCAAGTAAATAATTATAAGTTATTTTATATAGAGTTATTTTAGTTTAAACCCGAGTTGTTAGGAAAGTAATTACAAACGTATAATGTATGTCACGTTGGTAGGCACAACAACCACATCATGGTGACTCGTGATATAACCAATTTTATAATTTATAATCGTTTTATAATTTATCATCAATTATAATAAAGATATATAATCTTTATTTCTTTATTATGGTAGCCTGTATTCAAATGTTGACTGAGGGTTATATTTGGCGGCTTGTCCGGTCCGAAGCTAATCCTGCGGATATTCTCAGTAAGAGAATGAAGGTAGATGATTTGAATAATTCAATCTGGTGGTCTGGTTCAAATTCGCTTGCTCAAGATCTAAGCTTATGGCCTGAATCAAAAATTAACAACTAAAATTGGTTGAAATTCCTGAACAAAAAGGGCAAATATTAGTAGGTTAGTAAATTCCGAACTAGATTACAACAAAAAAAACATCCGATAATTCTTCCCAGAAATAACATGCTAACAAAATTGATTATTAAGCACGAGCATCTAAAAAAATTACATTAGCGTGCACAAGGGTTATTGGCAGTACTCAGAGAAGGGTATTGGATAGCTAAGGGCATGAGTACAAAGGTGTTTTGCGTACATGTCTGGTTTGTTTTAAATTTAATCCAAAGGGTAATAAAGTTATGATGCGAAATTTACCTAAAAATAGAATTATGCCAACACGGCCATTTTTAATTGTCAGTTTAGAGTTTAGACTATGGGGGTCTTCTTTTCGTAAAGGAGTCTAAATGTCAAAGTAAAAGAATTATAAAAACATATATTTGCATATTCGTGCTTTTCAACCAAGGCCGTGCATTTAACAAATGAAGCCTTTCTAAACAGTCTAAAATGGTTTGTGTCTAGGAGAGGTTTACCAAAGGAGATACATAGTGACAATGCTACTAATTTCGTAGGTTTTAATCATGATTTAACGCAAGTTCACAGTAATCTCTCACAAATGGAGAGATTTATGAAAGATTATTTATTAGAAAACAAAGTTACGTGGAAATGTATTCCGCCAAATTCCCCTCATTTTGGAGGATGGTATGAAAGTGCCATTAAATCAGCTAAGGGCCAATTAAAACTTTCAATAACCTTGTGATATTGTCCATGAATGTAAAATAAATTCAAAATATCCATGTTTGAATACTCTTTATTTTCCATTTTCATGGATACTTCAGACAAACGCAATAAAAGTGGTTCACAGTTATTAGTATTGGCATTTGTTATCATTTCTAAGGCTTACAATTTAAAAATGTTACCTATTCTTTTAACTTTATTAAAAATTCTTAATAACTCGAAAATTGTTGCAGATGTAATACAGATTGATGCAGAATTTAATTTTGCATTAGAACCTGAAAAAAGGGCATTGTATTTAAAAAAAAACGAGTTTTAGTGGTCTCAAGTTGTATTTAAAGAAAATTAAATTTTGGACACTCTGTAAGTAATCATCGATTGCAAAAATTCCAGGTTGAACTCCAAGGTTTCTTCTATGCATAGTCTAAATTTAAGCGTTTTCTCTTCAAAAATGGCGGCGGTAGATAATATCAAGCATCACGATGAAAATTAAAAAAAAAATCAAAAATGTCAAAAACTCTAAAAAACGATGCACTTACGTATAGGGAATGCTATTAAAAGTCCCTCTAAAATAAAGTGTTAAATCCAAAAATTCAATAAAAACAGACCATTGTATTTGAAATAAGAAAGTAAACGTTAACTTCCGGTAATTCCGGAAGTGTCACCACCTTGAAAATATTTTCATTTAACAGATCATATGCCATTACCAAAATTTCAGATCAACACCCTTTTTCATTCTTCATATATTTTTAATGCCTGGTCCCAATCAATCACCCTGTATATCAAACTTGCAAACTCGAAGTAAATCGAAGCAGGGCAGCAAAAATAGTGTAAAGGTAGGAGATCTGGTCCTTTTGAAGGACGAAAACAACTTGCCATCTCAATGTTGGCACCTAGGAAGGGTGGGAGAGACGTGCATCCAGAAGAATAGCGAGTGACCAGTACCGGTAGGATTCTGTCGCCAGCCACTAAAGGGAGCAGTCCAATGATCATAGAATACGATAAATAAATTTATATGTATTATTTGAAAATCTGCTAATAAATGTATACCACAAAATAAATTGTTTACGACTTCAACAAAGACGACCTAGTTGAAGCTTTAATGGAATATACAGGGTTCTCGTTTTTCGAGGGCCACTATGGGGATCTCGTAAACGGTAAGAGTTACGACTTCGGTTAAATTAGGGCAAAGTTGTATATTCAGGTGCTTAATAATTCGATGCAAACAGAACTTATTTAGCTCTTTTAGTTTTTAAGTTATAGGGAAAAAAGTAAAAAAGTGGATTTTTGTTTTTTACCCGTAACTTTTTCATTTGATGTGGGATTTAATTTCTGTTAAAACTTTTTCACGGCCACTTTTTGCAAGGAATCAGAATTCCTAATTATATTTTCCGTGCGACGTTTCTTTTTTTTAAAACCATCATCAGGTCAATTTTTTCTTATAGACGCTATATCTGATTTTAACGCCAATTTGTAGAGCATTTTTTTCTGAATTCGACAATGTCTAATGGTGACTGTACACCTGAGAGTAAAGTACTCTCGAGAGTAGCGTCGCCAAGGATACAGCCCCTGAGAGTAACTCGCGATTGGCTGTATCCTTGGCGACGCTACTCTCGAGAGTACTTTACTCTCAGGTGTACAGGCACCATAACACTTGGGACTTTTTTGAAACAATTGTTGTTTAAAATGGTAAAAACAAATATTTAATTTAAAACAAATCCTAATCGGCATGGTAAATAATTGTCTTTGTCGCTTTTTCCTTGGAAGCACGTAAGTAAACCGCATGAAATTACTATTAAAGGGATTTAATTTAAAAAATAGGTACATATTAATAAATATGTTAGGAATGCATTAACATTGTTCACTTACTAGCAAATATTTTTAGAATATTTACTTCAGTTAAGTAATAAATTTCTCTAAATGTGTATGTAATCCTTATTTCATACAATTATTTGTAACAAAAAATAACGAGTTAATGACTTCTAATAAGCAAAAAGCGTAAACAGATTTCTGGACGTTTTTTTTTTAAACTATGAACACATATTATTTGATTACGAAAATTTTGTTACAAATAATTGTATGCCAAATAAGGATTAAATACACATTTTAGAGAAATTTGTTACTTAACCAAAGAAAATATTCTAAAAATATTTGCTAATAAATGAACAATGTTAATGCATTCCTAACATATTTATTATTACCCATTTTTTTAAATTAAATCCCTTTAATAGTAATTTCATGCTGTTTACTTACCTGCTTCCAAGGAAAACGGGACAAAGACAATTATTTACCATGCCGATTAGGATTTGTTTTTTCCATTTTTAACAACAATTGTTTGAAAAATGTGTTAAGTGTTATACATTGTCGAATTCAGAAAAAAATGCTTTACAAATTGGAGTTAAAATCAGATATAGCGTCCATAAGAAAAAATTGACCTGATGATGGTTTAAAAAAAAACGAAACGTCGCCCTGAAAATATAATTGGGGATTCTGATTCCTTGCAAAAAGTGGCCATGAAATTTTTTTAACAGAAATTAAATCCGACATCAAATGAAAAAGTTACGGGCAAAAAACAAAAGTTAACTTTTTTACTTTTTTCCCTATATCTCAAAAACTAAAAGAGTTAGATAAGTTCTGTTTGCATCGAATTATTAAGCACCTGAATATACAACTTTGCCCTAATTTAACCGAAGTCGTAACTCTTACCGTTTACGAGATCCCCATAGTGGCCCTCGAAAAACGAGAACCCTGTATAGGTCGACTTGTGTAGCGTGTACAAATTATACACCATCTCAAATTTTAATGAGAAGATTAATTAAAAATAACCTGCTCGTACATAATCAGACGTTAGTACCAGAAGTAGTACTCGGTGAATTTAAATCACAATTAAAAAATAAACAACAACAAATGAAAACAAACCATGATAATAGTAAAGTTAAATTTAGAAAACCATATAGTGTAGGTGATAATTATAGCCATTCAAAATACTTAATAAATAAAACATGGAATAAAGGAAAAATAGTTAGGATACAGGATACGTCTAGGTCTTATGTATTTAGAGACCAAACAAATAAGACATATGTTTGAAATGGCAATTATTTAAGACCTTCAATTGTAAAGTGTGAACCAAGTGAAGATGTGAAATTTGACGGTGGTATTGGTGATGATACAAGGGTAGAACTAATTAAATGTGCGCAAACAAGATCTGGTCGACAAATTAAAATACCAATACGTTTGAGATTATTGTTAAAATTATTGTTAAGTTTATTTGCAAAAGCTTGAGGAGGAGAATGTGTTGTATTGTTAAATATATCTTAGTTGTCAGGTTGGCAACACAGCACAGCTGCAACACCAAGGTTAATAAAACGTATATAAGACGCTCCCTAGTTTTTATTCATAAGTGACTCCGGTACATAATGATAATAAAACAATGGGAAACCGGAAGGTGCCGATAGATGGATTATCCAGTTGGAGCAATTGAGGCTTTTACATTGACTGCCAGACACTTATATGCTGGAAGTGGTTAGGACAAAATTTGTTGGAGGAGCCAAGTTCTGGTACCAATTAAAAGCTCAGGGTTGCGTTCAGAAATGACACTCCGAGCGTTGGTGTGCGCTCCAAACCGTTCAGAAATTAACAGAATCACCCAAATGTGTCTTAGTTGCGTCGTTCAGAAATCAAAGTTACTAACGCTCTGAGCGCGCCCCAAACACACTAGTAAAATATGGGATGAAAAATCACACTGCTAGATACGCATGCGCTTTTTACCGCGTGTAGTTGTTTGTGTTTGACAAGTGACTACCTATGTCGGCTGTCATCCTGTTATTGTAAAAGTCTGAAAATGGATGAAATATCGTCATTGTCGCATGAAGTTTTTGTATATAATAATAAATATGTTGTTAATAGTATCAATCAAATACTGCTAAAAAACAAGACAAGTAAGTACTCCTTAAAATTGTTTTAAAAAAAGTAAATTTAAATTACTCTTGCAGCCAACGAGTTAATATATGTGCCTTTCAATGACGATATAAAAATAATTTTTGGATTTCGCATTCACGAAAACGTAGTTGATATGGTTAATGAAACACAAACTACAACGGACAGTAAGAACATTGTGGAGAAAAAAGATGGACACATAGTGCCATATTATGTCTTATAAACTTATTTAAAAATTTTGAAGATTCCTTTAAGAGTACCACTCAAAAAAATGTTAAAGTATGGTAAAGCTTGTCAAACGAAATGAAGAACAATAATTATCACTACACTCATGTTCAGTGCTGCAACAAATTTAAATATTTGAAGCAGAAATACATGGAAAAAAAGATAATATGGGAGACAGAGCAAGTGGTGCTGAATGCATACATTTTTTATATTATAATGAATTGGATGAAATATTTGGAAAAAAGCCAAATGTGATTCCACTTGCTTTAGCATCAAATATCAGAAGTAAAACACCAAGTAAGTGCATACCATTCATAACTACACAGGGTGACTGATTTTTCATTGTCCAGCTTATATCTGCTGAAATATTAAAGTTACCAAAAAAAGTTAAATGAGAAACTTATTAAACAAAAGCTGGTCTACAAAATTGTGCTAAAAATTTTGTTCCATAGCCTACCAGTTTTTCGGAAAAATATCCAACTTTTGTTTTTTAAATAGAACACCCGGTATATTTTTACAGAATCACATTCTAAATCAATTTCTTTACAATGATATATCATAAGTACCATTTTGCTTTTAAATTATGCACAATATTTCAAAAAAGGAATGATTAAAGTCGGCTGTGATATTGTTTTGTTTATTGCAAATACCTGTCAAATTTGTTTACATTAGCAAACACATGTCAAATCAGACAAAAATAAGTGTAATTATAATTAAGAAAAATGTACCATACAAATAATGAAAAAGTTGATATGCTGTGCTGTTTCCACAGCCGGCTATAATAATTCTCTTTTTTTTTAATATTGAGCATAATTTAAAAGCAAAATGGTACTTATGATAGTATCATTGTGAAGAGAAATTGATTTAGAATGTGATTCTATAAAAATATACAGGGTGTTCTATTTAAAAAACAAAAGTTGGATATTTTTCCGAAAAACTAGTAGGCTATGGAACAAAATTTTTAGCACAATTTTGTAGACCAGCTTTTGTTTAATAAGTTTCTCATTTAACTTTTTTTGGTAACATTAATATTTCAGCAGATATAAGCTGGACAATGAAAAACCAGCCACACTGTATAGTATATAATGTATATAGTTTGTAATAATTGTACCGTTTATAGATCTAGAAAGTAATGACAACAGCACAAACGATAGTGATGATTGCATTGAACCATGCACAAAGAAAAAAAAATCAGATAATCTCTCCTCATTAATTAACACTTTCAATATGAATATTGAAAAAAGAGAAGCAAATAAAGAAAAGAGGCACATGGAAAAAATGGCACTTCGGGAAATGGCAATTAAGACATTTAATGAGAAAATGGACTTACTTTTAGAAAAATTAAAATAAACAAAAATCTAAAAGTCAATTGCATATAATTCTACATAATTCATTTCTTCTATTCTTCCCAGCATCCTCTTCGTTATGATTTGAGTTTGTAATATATTCAGTTTCGCTGTTATCGCGAACACTTCCCAAACCTTCTTCGATGTATTGATTTATTAATGAATCTTGATTATTCAAACAAAAATTATGTAACACACAAGCTGCCAAAACAGTTGCAGGAATTTTATCGGTCCTGTTCATATCCAAATATTTTAAGCGTCTAAATCGTCCAAATAACAATGCAAATGACCGTTCTACAGTACATCTTGTTTATGAAAGCAACATATTGAATTTACGCTGCCTCTGAGTTAAATTACCTCGGTCAATAGATGGAACGATGCACCACTCCAATAAAGCATATGCTTTGTCTCCAATTATGAATTCATTATTTGCAAAATGAACCTGTTTATTTTCATGAACTTTTTTATAAAAATCTAAATTATGGAAAATTCTATTGTCACTAACAGATCCTGGAAATCCAACAAAAACATCGATAAATTTAAGATTTGAATCGCATATAGCCTGGAGTGTAATGGAGTAATTACACTTTCTCGTTATGTATACTTCAGAATCTTGTTTGGGAGCTTTAATTGGTATATATGGTATATATACCATCAACTGCTCCAATCACTCCAGGAATACCTGCCATGTTAAAAAAAGTTCTCTCGATGGACTGTCTCTCCAGTGGCCACTTAATTACTTCAGGGGATAATTCATTATGGGCATCAACAACCCTCATTAAAGAGGCACTTTAAGAAGACTTGCCCATATCAAACCGTTCCCCAATAGACCTAGAAGAAATTTATATAAATTGTTTTATTTAATACTACACTTAGTCCTTACCGATACGAGTCTGGTGTGGCTAACACCCATAACACAGATAGCAACTGCTTTTCAGCATTAATTGTGCATCTTCCTATTTCATTTTTTCGTGTGATTAAAGGCGTAATCAATGGCAAGAGAGTGTCAAATGCTTTTTTTGTTAATCTAAAATGGGCCTGAAATAGTTTGTCTGTCATATTTCTAACAATATTTTTTATATAATATTGAATACGAACAGGTTGGATTCTGTTCATATAACGGTGTTTGTCAATTGAAATTTCATTAATAACAGCATTTTCGAATTCTTCAAACTCTTCGTCGCTGGAACTACTATCATCTTCGAAAATAACATTATCACATAGAACGTTTGCAGAAAGTATTGCGTTGCAAACACTGTTTGCGTTGATGTCCATTGTTGTAAAGTTCGAATTGCACCTACTACATATTATGTTTTATTGTTCTGTAAATAAATATATTTTCTAGGAAGTCTCTGTCTTTGTAGTAAGTTAAGTTTTACTGCTCAAGAAAATAGTTTTTTTTTTTAAATAGTCTTCAAGTACATAACTCATTCATCTTTAAATTCTTTTAAATAAAATCGTTAACCAAATAGAAATGTTTGTAATAATAACTATTTCAGTCTATAATACAAAATCATAATCGTGATATATATATTTAATTGATTTCTGATCGATACAATTTGTTCTGTGATACAATTAATAGCAACCACAGAACATACACAAGATAGCAACCGGCCGCCAACTAATATGCAACTAATGTCGTTCTGAAATGAATCGAACATTAGCGCGCCCAAATCAGTGACGTCAGAAAGCCCAGATTAAATACGCTCTATACACGCTCCGCCATTTCTGAACGGAACCCAGGAGTCCAGTTGTTGGGCGGCATTTGTTGCATTATTTAAGAATACTTTTTGTCCCGAAAATACTTCAGCTGAGAGGGTTAAAATGACAGACCGGTTGCAGAAAAGGAATGAAAGCATTTATTCCTACTATTATGAAAAAGTTAAACTGTGCAATGACCTGCAATTAAGTTTCAAAGAGACAAAAGAACATGTCTTGGTAGACTTGTGGCCTAAAAGTTTGTGTGACGCAATGGTTACCAGACCACACCTGGATACAGAAGAACTAATTCCTGACATATTTGGATTTTAGAAGATTGAAAAGATGAGAAGCGACAGAATTAGACAGAAATTTAGTGAAGCAGAAAGAACTCCAATTAAAAGTAAGCAAGAGGAAATTGACAAAAATAGAATAGTTAGGGACATTCCGAATACAAGTAACTTAAAATGCTAAATTGTAATCAATTAAGACATTTATCGCGAACGTGTAATCAACCTCCGAGAGAACGTGGTAAGGGTTATAGGTGTGGTGCGTCGGATTACCGAATTGATAAATGCCCACGTAAGTCACAAAATACAGTAAACTTAACTACTCAAAACGAAAATGGCTAGTAATACTATAAAACCATCAGATGTCAGTGCCAAGGGGTTGTTGGATAGTGGGAGCATTGCCAATCTTGTTAGACTGGAGGTTGCAAATAACTTAGTGTTAACTTAACTTAACATTCTCTGTTGCTCTGTTGGTACCAACCAATTATTTGGGTCACGAAGTTGTGTTGGGTAAGCCTTTTTTTCTAAGTGGTAAAAGTTGTGATAGATAGGCATTGTGACTGTGTTGGGTATAATCGAATCCAGGAACGAAATTTTAAACATTGATACTATTGAAGAAGCTCGTGTGAATGACAATGAAGTAGGACCACTAGTGAATGTTAGTAAACAACAAATTGCAACGGTTTAAAAACACGTTATAGTAATTTTAATTATTTTTTGGATATTTGCGGCTGCGCGTTACAGCGAAAAATGACCTGTGCCGGCTTTGACTGAGAGCTGTTACCAAGAGGGCCGCTAAAAGTTTTACACGTGGTGATACGAGTTGTATGTGATCATCCGTGGTTATTATGCTCGAAATAGTGACAATCGGTACGGAGAGCATAATCTACATGCTGTCTGTTGATGGCAGATGTGTGTATTAGTGAGATGTGTAGTGTTTTACACGTGATGATACGAGCTGAATGTGCTCATCTGCGATTATTGTGCTCGAAATAGTGGCAATCGCGAGATGAGTTTCGTCGACAAGTAAAAACTCCCATTGGTGACGCCGTAAGTCGTGGAGGAATGCCCAAGTAAAAGATCAAATCAGTTAAATTACACTCAGTCTCTTCAGGGCTGATGTCGTTAGAACCCATCTCCGCCGGCTGGTTTTCGTGGTAATCTCTAACCAGCTTTGGGGATCTCTTTAGCGAAACCACTAGTGTTTCACTAATTGAAGCTGTTGTTATCAACTTACACGAGATTATTTATTTGGCTTTAAACATATTATGTTATTGTGATCAGTTTAAATGATTGTAGCTGTTATCAACTTGCATGTGTTTATTTATTTAGCTTTAAACATAAGTTATTGTGATCAGTTTAAATGATTGGCTGTAATTATTAACTTGCACGTATTTGTTTAATTGAATTTAACGATATTAACTTTGTTGTGATCAGTCAATCGACACCGATGTATGCATTGGAATTTTAGTCAGTTTAATTGTGTTTGTCACGGTTAGTCCAATTAAAGTTGCAGCCATTTAGGCGCAAATTGTTAGCGCGTTGGGTCGATTTGCACTGGAATTTCTAACCAAGTATTTTTGGTATTAGAAGTTTAAATTGTTTTAGACGGTAGGCGTAAAAGAATCGCGCCCAAAATATCAAGGTTGTCTTAGTATTAGAGCTCTTGTATTTATCTCCCAACTTGCGCTGATAGTGAATATTTAGGAGTTGTGGTGAACTCCATTTTGAGTTGTTTCTTTTTTTGTGGTAGATCGTCCCGGCCGCGTAGACATTTTGAACATTTATTGTAGTCGTTTATCTTTTACGTATTTTCAATTTGTTACTTTCCATAGTTTTTGAATAAAAACGATTAATTTTATTACGTAATTAATATCCGCTTAATTTCTAAACTTATTCAAATGCTAAGTTGACACTTGCTTACATTTTGGCACTTGTTTTGCATAAGCGCGGCCTACTTCGGTGCATAAAAATGCAATTAAATGGCTACTTTTTTGTAAAGTATTGAATATCTCAACAACTACGGGGTTTAGACATAGGACACCCCCCATAAAAATTGAAGGGGAAAAAAATGCTATCGAATAGCATAATAAAACAAGGGTGTTTACATTTGAAAAAAATAAGTTATGTCACTTTGAAGTTTGGAAAGTTTGGCATTTTTTTGTGAACACCCTGTATCAATAAATTTTTATTTTTTATTTTTAAAATGTTGCTCCCTAACCGAACTAACATTGTTGATAAAACTTATTTCTTAACTTCAAGAAACGAGGTCGCTACGATTTTTTAAAGTTGGGCCTGCTAATGTCAGATTTTTCGGAAAAAAATTAATAAGTTGGCAACCCTGACACAAAATCAAAAAACGAAAAGACATTCATGTAGAGGTTAAAAAATGACATCCGAAGACCTAAAAATATACAGGGTGTTCCATTTAAAAAAATCTTTGTTTTTGTTATGGCACGAAAATGGGACACCCTGTATAGCTGAAAATAATTTTAAGACGTAGATCTTTTGAAACCAATAACTTTTTGTATTTAAGTTTTTTTTCTATCTCCTACGGGCGGGGCGCTATGAAAGCCCGACGCACTAATGCAGGACCCTGTATATGTTTCTCCGGGCCTACTTGTTCGTGCGGGCTTGGAAAATGGGGCTCGTTTTAAAAAACACATACATATCAACATATAATATTTATAATAAGAAACAAATAAATAGTCAATACTTAAACATTTAACTTAAGCAACATAAAATTTGGTAAAACATAACATAATATGCACATATAATATTTAATAATAAATGAATAAATACTTCAATAGTTTAGCATTTAACTTAAGGAACATAAAATACATTAATAATAACTAAATCACAATTAAAACCACGCCGAAAAAAGTGAAAAACTGAACACAAACTATTACATTCTGACTTTCCTTGCTTTCATAGATGCAAAATCGTCTTATTATTTTGTCTAAATCTAGTGATTGGGCTATTTCTCATTCAGTTGAAATTACACATAGATTACTAACCCGGTCCTGCGCCATTGAAGATCTTAAATAATTTTTGACCAATTTAAGTTTACTGAACGCTGATGCGGCGGTTGCCGAAATACTTAAAAAAATTCTCTATGCTGTCTCCATGTTTTTATAATTTGCTGTTAAGTCAAAACGGTGTAATAATTGTAGGAGTTCTAAATGGTTTATTGTTGTAAAGTTTTTATCCCAAGACGGAAACAATTTTTTTGCACAAACTACTTCACTTTAAAAATCCGGCCCGTTTAAGTCGGCTGCATATTTTATTACAAGATCCATGGAATACTTACTAAGCTCATTTTCATCAAGTGATAATAAATTTGATCCAGTGAGAAATTCAAAGTCTTGTGATACATTCCTTAGTTTTTCAAATCTCCATCTCAGTTGTTCGATTGTAGTGTCCAACGCCTCGATGTATGTAGTACGGAATTTATCAGATTTTAAATCAGCATCATCGTCGGAAGCTTCATAGTCAAACTGGCTTCTAATTTTTCTTTTTCTAGTTTCGCAGTAATATACGTGTTAACGAGTTTTGGTTTCTGCGCTAGTCCACTTTATCTTGAAGAAGTATAGTAACCGCCTAGGCCTATAATAATTTAACTACCCTTATTTTACACAGCGCAGTTTGCGAGTGCGCTACAGTGATTCCTCTAAGTCGGTAACGACGCGCCTACGTACTTTTGTGTGTTGGCTGCAGTATTTCAACTTAAATAAATCTAATCATTTGTGGAAGAAGGGACGAACCAATAAACTTTGCCTAGGACACAAAATAATCTTGTGCCGGTACTGCGTAACGTAGATACCTCCAAAAAAAAAAGACGGCAATGGCGATTTTGGCGCCCCCTTCGCCCCACCCCCCTAAACACGGCCCTGAGCTTCACAGGGGTCATTTGTAGTCAAGTTTTTAAATTGTGCATAATTCGTTTTGAAAATTAAAGGCTTACTATAGACCAGGGATCGGGAAACTTTTTTACCTATTACCCCAAAATATATTTATTTACCCCACTTTACCCCCTTGTTTTGAAAGGAAGAAAATCATAGATTATTTAAATTTAAAAGGTTTATTGAAGCTATTGTCACAACGGCTTTAAGGCCGAAACCTTAAAGACATTGTGTGTTTGGGGGGTAGCTCGGAAATCATAATGAAACTAATTGATAACTATGAAATTGGGTAGTTTATTATAAGAACCAGATGAACACATTGACAAACAGATCTTACGGAATGGTGACTCACTGGACCCAGGGTAATTACGGCCATCTCGGCCGGTTGCTCTACGATCGACTCTACAGGTAAGTACACACGCTAGAGTAAAGTTGCGACACAAGTCTCTAAACTGAACTAGCGCGTGTTCACACGTAATGCAATTTTTGTTTCGACCGTGACGTCGGGACACTCCTCACCTCAGCCCTAGCTGCAACTACTTGCCAGGGTGTTCACACGAGTGTTGCGCTGTTTGCTCTCTCTTCGGTATTTGCTCTCTGTTCAATTCATTATCGAAATGCCAGTTCGAGAAAAGTGCCGTGTATTATTTTGAATTTAAAATTATAGGGAATTAAACGACTATATTATAATAGGGTTTATGCAAACTATAATATTAAATTATTGTATACCACAGAATTACAACTCAAAGTTTTTTTTAACTATTTATTTAAAAAGTTCATCATTATGTATTGCGCTAGTTCAAGTTCAAATGGAATGTTATTATTGAGAAAGGTCGGACCCTACTATAAAAATATTAAAATCGGTATGGAAAACTTAAACCTATTTGGCAATTGAACTCCTTAGCAATAATTTATTTTATGATACACTTTAAAAAAGATGCAATTTTTTTGTCACATAAAACTAAAATATTCCGCACTCTCAGTCTGCTGTCTTTAAAATTTATCTAAACACTGTTTAAAATTTTTGTTCATCTTAAATTTCAAATAATTACACGAATGTTATCATAAAGCTCTGATTGGTCAAAGTATTATAGAAAGGGTTTTGTACCTGAAACACATGTTCGGAAAATCCGTGATAAACAATAGGATTCGACTTCCTAGAATACAGAAACTATATTCATTCGTTGCGTACCAAGTTGCAAAACAAATTATAAAAGTACTCTACGAGAATAAAATTTACAAACGACGTTTTCATTTCCAAAAGGCGAAGTGACACAAAAATTATGGGTTAAAGCAATTCATAAAGACAATTTTAAAGTGGTGATTAGACACGAAAAAATATTAAACGAAAATGGCTAAATAATTGTTCAAAACTTAAAAAGACGTAAGTTAGTAAATGGTGCAATCCCGCATATATTTGGAAACCAACCAAAATATTTATCAAGTTTTACTACATCCAGGCGTGATCCGGAAGATAGCAGGAAAGAGTTTTTAAGTAAAGAAGAAACTAAAATTAACGATTATTTGTGTAGTGATGTTATACCTAAGGCTGCCAACCGTCCCGGATTAGGCGGGACAGTCCCGGATTAGCGACCCATGTCCCGCTTTACTATTGATACCTAAATTCGTCCCGGAAACTTAATAATTGTCCCGCATGTCTCGCATTCAGAAATATTGCACTTATTCTAATTTAATACCGAAGTGAGCCTAAATTCAGAGCGACCACGGCTTTGCGGGGAGCGAGAAGGTGGAATTTCTATGCAGCGACTGCGACTGGCGAAGAACACGAAGAAACCCGAGCGCCGGCTCTCGCACTTCGTGAACAGCACGTGCTGCGTACACTGAACGTAAAATCTCAGTACGCTTTCAACTGTAAAAACAGTAAATGTTTTCGACATTCAAATAAAAAAAAATTATTTTCATGTGAAAAAAGTTTTGAAGAATAGTCTGTCAGTGTCTGTGCATTAGGGTTGTCAATTTGTTGTGTAAGTTGGAATATTAGTGTTGTTAAAACTGTGTGGTTAAACTAATATTAATTTCTGTTGCCCTTAACATATACCATGCCGCCGAAAAAACGATCCTGTAAATTTAATGATGACATACGTAAACAATATCCCTTTTTACAAAAGGGTGTGGCAGAGTCGGATGTTTATTGCAATAAATGTATGGGGCATTTTTCAATCGCACACGGGGGTAAAAACGATATTATACGACATTTGTCATCAGAAAAACACAAAAAAGCAATAAATATTGCTTCTACATCTACACCTTTGACTAATTATTTTCGTCATGATAAATTTGGTGAAAAGGAATCAGATCTCGCAAAATCAGAAGGATTGTGGGCCTTTCACACGGTACGTCATAATCACAGTTTTAACTCCATGGAGTGTACCTCAAAGTTAATTCAAAAAGCTTTTGAGAAGAAATTTTCGTGTGGAAGAACAAAATGTGAAGCGATTATAAAAAATGTTATTGCACCATGGAGTCTCGATTATATCAATAAGGAATTGGAGGTTGTGCCATTTATTTCTATATTTTCGGACGCTTCTAACCATAAAGATATAAAACTATTCCCCACTTTGGTAAGATATTTTCACCCAAAAACAGGTGTTAATATAAAATTAATAGATTTTGTGAGTTTACCGGGTGAAACTTCAGATATGATACAGAATATATATTATACTTATTTTATTATATATATTACTTATACCCATAGTTTTAGTGATTACAAAAACATATTTTAAATCGTGTTATCTTGGGAAAATGGGACTGTAAAATTACTGGTGAACATATTTATTTCTATTTATTAAATATTTCTGAAAGCGAAAACAATATAGATATTATTGAAGTTTTAAGTAGTATTATTATCGATAAAAATTGTTGCGCTACGATTTTTTTGAAATGTATAGAATTAAGTCCTAAAGATTTAAACTGGATTTTACCAGAAACATGCATTTTAAGTAGGTGGTCACAAATTGAAAACATTCTTTATCAATATTCTTTCACTAATTCATATGACATATTATTTGAAAAAAAAAAAACGTTAAAATATTTTGAAATCATTTTGAATGCAGAGAGTGGTGATGGCAGTGAAAAAGATAACAGACCAATATTACATTTATTACGCGATCAATTAAATTTATTCCAAAGTTCACAAAAACGAAACAGTTTGTATACGCTAATATTTTCTCTTATTATTTATAATCAATAGTAGGGTATAGTAGGTTAAAAGATTACTTATTTCTAAAGACATTTAAGGCAATTATCGTGTGATTTTAATGTAAATCCTAACAATCAATTAAAAGAAAATAATTATTTAAAATATTTAGCCTCTACTTTCGAGTCCAAAATCAAAAATTATAAATTTGTTAATACACGAAATATACAGGGTGATTGACTGAGACCGGTACTTAAAAAGATATGAAGAATGAAAAAGGGTATTCATCTGAAATTTTGGTTATGACCATAATGGCATCTGATCTGTGCAATGAAAATATTTTCAAGATGGCGACACTTCCGGATATATCGGAAGTTGACGTCTACTTTCTTATTTCAAATACAATGGTATATTTTTTATTGCATTTTTGGATTTAGCACATTATATTAGAGGGACTTTTAATAGCATTCTCTATACATAAGTGGTCGTTTTTTAGATTTTTGAACTTTTTTGAAAATTTTTTGATTTTCATTGTGATGCTTAATATTATCTACCGCCGCCATTTTTAAAGAGAAACCCTCAAATTTAGACTATGCATAGAAGAAACCTTGGAGTTCATGCTGGAATTTTTCCAATCGATGCATTACTTACAGGGTGTCCAAAATTTAATTTCCTTTTAATACAACTTCAGACCAGTAAAACTCGTTTATTTCAAATACAATGCCCAATTATTTTTTTTAAATTTTATAATGCAAAATTAAATCCTGCATCAATCTGTATTAGCGTTTCCTATACCTACCTATCTGCAATAATTTCATCGTAGAGATAATAAATGCACACCACTAAATAGAGAATTTGTCGCAGTTTCCAAAAATAAAGGGTTTGTTGGGGTTATTTTCAATAATTAAAAAGTTATAGGGGTGCGACATTCAAACTGAATCACCCGGTATAGTGGAAAGGAGGAAAAACAGTTTGATGGAACTTTGGGAGAAAGAGTAATATGGAAGCTAACATTGTCCATAACTCAAAAAGATGTTGTCTTAGAATTTTTGGTCGATTTTTTACGCCTGTTTCATAAATAAAAACTACCATTTGCAGCTGTAGGGACATGTATCGGAACACGAAAAAATATTCCTAAATAAAATAAAAACCTGGAGCGTAATGAATGTGTTGTACAAATTATGGGAATAACTTTCACCGCATGGCAACATACCAAAGAAGTTTTAGTGCTTAGCAACTGCCATGGAAGTGAAATGACTGATGTAGACAGAATGCAGAAAAACGGCGAAAAGACTTCTGTGAAGCGTCCAGATGATATTCTACAGGGCGTTTCTGAACGATGTAGCATAATTTCTACTGGTGAATCTACATTGAAAGATAGGACGATTTAGCCCATCGTGCCTTATAGAAAGTTGCATCGTTACAGCTCCATGAGGAGGAGATGAAAAATTGTTGTTTTATTGATAAATCAAGAACGCTTCGACCTACAACATTTATATTTGGCACGTATTCTACAATAGGCAAGCGTATTCTTATGCATACGTCTGAGTGAAATCCCACTGGACAAGTATTTGTTAACTGTTGGTTAGACAACCCAATTACCCGCTCCCCACTCTGTTTAGATATTTGTAGAACACCCTATATCAGGGTGCGCTAGTAGTAGTATCGCATTATCAGTACTGCGAGAAGTATTGCGCTGCAGCGAAGTCGAGCATTTAAGAACGAGCTCGCTTTTGTATTATTTATGTACCTGTATGCATTTTACTTAACTTATATTAAAATATTAGTTATACAGTTTATTTTATCGTTCCACGGCTTGGTCCTTCGCCGGATATAACTTAAAAGAAAAATTAATAAATAGCGCAATCAATAAAAACGTTAAATCGAAGTTGATAGTGTTTCGTAAAAAGCGTAACACGATAAAAACGATTAATAACGTAAAACGAATAATACAAAGTACTGAGATGGTCGCATATAGCATAATATTTAATAATTTAAAAATCAAACTTTAGTTTATCTATTGAAAATACTAAAGATATTTTATTTATTTCTGGGAAGTAATTTCTTGAGGGTAACGTCATGTTCCAGGGCCATAAATTAAGAATTAGGTGTTGTAAAACCACTTAACGTTGTAGACTGATAACCAAAGAATCACATTTACACAAGAACTGCTTTAGTTTCAAGTGTAAAAGTAAGAAATTGATCCTTTTTAAATGAGTTATTATTAACAGCTAAGCGCCACTCAGGCGAGTATACTTACATAATAACGACCAAATTAGCTTCAACAACCTTACGCGATTGGGAAGGTACAAAATTCCAAGGAAAGCTTCCTACCTTGGTCGATATGACCACATTTTTGCAAAACAGATGCACGGTTTTAGAAACCATTTCGCAAACAAACAATTTGACAATCGTTGACCATAAAATGTCAAAACACAAATTCGAAAATAATTCAAAAAACTATAATTCTAGTAAAACTTTTGTTGTTTCACATACCGAAAAGTGTTGCTATTGCTACAAGTAACATCCGATTTATTGGTGTGATTCTTTTAAAAATCTAGACGTGTCGTCTCGAGTTGAAGAGATTAAAAAACGAAAATTATGCGTAAATTGTCTCAGACCGGGACATTTTATAAAAGAATGTAAACGCGAATATTGCAAACTATGCAATAAACCACATAATATTTTATTGCATTTAGGTAATGAAGGCGATAAAACGAATTCAAATGAAAATATTGAAAACAGATATCTATGACGACAACCAATACCGAATGTTTAAATAAACCGAAGTATAAAGCCGGGTCCAGATTTGCGAGCAAAAGTGGGAACCGAACCTAGCGCAATCCATAATTTTAGCGAGCCTGCTAAATACTAACACTTGGCTGACTGCGGTTTTGTTGCACTCGCGAACCTGTCTGTGGTCGTATTAAACTATTAAGCGGCAGGCTCACTGAAATGGTGGACTGCGCTTTGTTCGGTTCCCACTTTTGCTCGCAAATCTGGACCCGGCTTTACGTTTTGCTGTCAACTGCTGTTGTTGAAGTTTTAAATAAGAACGGTAAACCTAAAAAATGTAGAATATTACAGTCAAATTTTATTACAAGTAGCCTTTGTGATACTATTGGGATTGCGAAAAATCGCAATGAATTATTCCGTTTCGGAAATCAACTAAGCGAATCTCAAATAACGCATTACGTAAATATAA
This sequence comes from Elmis aenea, assembly GCA_947652605.1. NCBI lineage: Eukaryota > Metazoa > Arthropoda > Insecta > Coleoptera > Elmidae > Elmis > Elmis aenea. Next base: position 27,411,303 of record OX393578.1, on the reverse strand, counting down.
CGATTAATGCGAACGCGAAAATAGTTGAAAATCCTATAAAATTTCTAGTTATTCCTAAAATTAGCGATTCGATACCGTCAGTTCCTATTAACATAAAATATAAATTGCTAAACGTTAAATTAGCTGATCCCAATTTTGAGAAGCCTGGAAATATTGACATGCTTATTATAGGAGCACAACTTTTTGAAAACTTATTTGCAATGAACAAATAAAACTGGAAAAAGGTTATCCCATCCTACAAAAAACATTATTAGAGTGGATAATAGGCGGTAATACGTATGTTAAAGATTCTAAAAAGACGACTTGTATGTTAAACACGATTGAACTAGATAATTGAAGAAATTTCGTAAAACAAGGCTTTGAGCCAGAAAGAAAATAATTGCGAAAATCATTTTTTAAATAATTTCGAACGCGATTTAGGATATTCTTGTGAAAATGCTTTAAAGAGATATTGTGTTTTGGAAAATAAACTAGCTAAAAACGACGAATTAAAAACACAATATGCGAATTTTATGCAGGAATAATATATTTCTTTGAGACATATGTCGGAAATAAGCGATATAAAACACTCAATTACCATTTAAGACAAAACATCCCTTTCTCCTAGACGGAAAATATCATTTAGTCGAATTAATAATGGAAAGGGAGCAAAAGGCTCTTTTACATGCCGGACCACAAGTGCTTTTATCTCAAATTCGACAAACTTATTGGCCTACTGCAGGTATCCAGATTGCAAAAAAAACTATTAGAAATTGCATAACTTGTTCTTAATTCCAACCAAAAACTATCGTTCCAAAAATGGCCGATTTGCCAAAAGATCGTGTTCAATATCTTTTCCCTTTGCAAACACGGGTGCTGATTTTGCAGGCCCATTTTTATAAAAGACCGGAAATGTCGCGGTTCAAATGTATTAATGCTTATATTTGCCTATTTGTGTGTTTCGTAACTAAGGCAATTCATCTAGAGGTCGTAGGTGACCTTACAACTTCATGTTATTTGTCTTGTTTACGTAGGTTTGTTGCTAGACGCGGAAAACCTAACAACATTTACACAGACAATGCTACAAATTTCAATGGTGCTAACAGAGAACTCAAAGAATTGTATCATGATGAAATTTCAAATATTTGTGCAAATGATCAAATAACTTGGAATTTTATTCCCCCAAAATCACCTCACTTTGGTGGAGTTTGGAAATCAGACATAAAAATTGTTAGACGTCACTTATTTAAAGTGATAGAAACACAAAATTAAATTATGAGGAATTTATTACTATTACAACCCAAATAGAAAGTCTACTTAATTCCCGTTCTATGCATCCTCTATCCAGTGATGCCAATGATCTTGAACCACTTACTCCATTCCATTTTCTAATCGGAAGAAACGTGTCGTTTCGCACAGCAAGAATGAGCTGTTACAAGACTCGGGCGGTATGTAACGCAGTCACGCCAACGGACTGCCGAATAGCGCCGCAGCGTATGGTAGCTTCAGGAACTTCAAAATTTATGGCATCCATATTACACGCATGCCTTGTGTCTAGCATGAATGGCAGCAATCATTTTTTTTCCAGCTCCTTCGATTTGTTTTTCCTTTATAAGTTCTTGGCATTTTACTAAAAAATTGTTAAAATATCTAAAGTATAGTAGAGTCCGGTTGGTTTCGAGCGAGGTAAAAACACTTCTAATTTAACAAACTTTATTTGACAGATGTTGGTTTATACCGGGTGTTAACCACCAGCCGTGAACATAGAGAATTGACATTGGTTTTAACTTTTTTTCGGATTCCTGCTCCCCAATTGAATTTATATTAAAATTAATGTAAACAAATGGATATATTCAGTTTAACTCGTTTATTCTTTAAAAATATATTTTTTACGTAGAATTAAAAAAAAAAAATGTAGTAAACATAAATACTCATTTTTAAACATTATCTTTTGATTACACAAAATTTAATTGCAATGGAAAAATATTATTAATAAATACATGTACGTGAAATAGAACTAACATTATAAACAGGAAACACAAGTGCCGAAATTGCAAATTACCAGTATAAGAACATAACAATATGAATGGTATAAGGTTAATAATAAAAAAATTGCACTTTTTCCCGCCGACCACAGATATTGACCAATATAAGCATGCTTATTGAAACTGAAATGTTTCAACCGACAGATCGATGGTTCGTTCCATGAGGCGCGGCGGTCGAATATAAGCTTTGGGAATATGTAATCGTGGAGGCAATGCGGAGGTGCATAGCATCATAATCCAAGTTTGGTAAGAATTGTTAAAAATAAATGATTAGAATATTTTAAATTGATGTGTTTTTTTTTTTCAGGAACCAATGGAACTATTCACGACAGCCGGACTGACGTGAAAATGTATGTAAATTAATATTTTTTGTTATTAATTGTTAAAATCTTTTAGTAATTAGCCTATATCAGTTCTTCCCCATTTTTTTGTCCATTTATAAAGACGTTTTAGTGTAAATATAAACATTTTAAAACTATTTTTTATATATTTTTATACTTACAGCTGCAATGCGCTTTATATTTATTAACCCTCCATCGTCACGGAGCTGCCGTTTAGATTATTCTACTTCGTTAGAATTAATTGTGTATTTGAGGACTCGCTGGCGTTTTTCCTGCTTATCTAGCTCTTTTTCGAAATCTCATCTTCTGAAATTGGCTGGAACTCTCATTTTCTTACTGTTATAACTAAAAACTTGGTTGAGGTGATGCTTCTGATTTGACTATTGAGGTTTCCAATTTTTCACTTACTTTTATTTTATTGAAACGTTTAAAAATCATTTGTTTCTCCAGTCTTCAAGCAATAATATCTGAGTCCTTCATTTGCGTTTGCGGTGAACTCAAATAGATTCTATAGCGCGGGCCCATATACTCGTACACATCGTCACGGAAATGTATTTATAAAAGAATTCTCTTGGAGTTACATTTGCAGTTAAATAGTTACTGTTGAACAGTTTCGCTCTACCAAGAGATTTTAATGTTCCTTATTTCGTCCCATTCAGTTTTGATTAATATCAGTTTTCTTGTTCCAGCAGCTGCTACTCAGTCGCAGTAAAATTAAAAAACTAGAACCGATCAATCATTGCAAATGTTAAACCCTAACGAGTTACAATATCCAGTAGTTTAGTTAGTTCATGTATAATTGAAGCAGCATACTACGAATATTTATTGTTCGTAATTGGACGTTTCGAATTTTTCCCAAAAATGTCTGCTTGTTTTCTTTAATCCATCCGAAACTGCCAACTGAAGTATATTATGCCACACCTCATCAATAAAGTGTAGTTTAGACGGTTCGAGTACTCGGCCGAGTACTCTACTCTTTCCATGTTTTACACATGTTTTAGTATTAGAGCGAGTAATCGGCCGAGGAGAGTGGATAGAAACCAGTTCTATTTACACCGCCGAGTGACTACCTCCACCATGCGATTTTAGGTACACATTGTCAATTTATTGTCGATTTAGGCCCGCTGCACACGTACGTTTTTCTGCCGTCCGGCAGCTGCACAGTGCCGATGCACACGTACGTCGCCGTGCGGCTGCCGGATGTACGTGTGCAGCACCCAATATGTTTTCTAGTACTTTAGGCCGCAACTCCGGCAACCGGACGGCAGAAAAACGTACGTGTGCAGCGAACCTTAATCATCACTTTATAATAAACGCGTTATTTATAAAAATGGTACACAGAAACAACAATCAAGTTTATTCAGGAGTACAAATGCTATAATTGCATATGGCATTTTTAATCGGTTTCATACAAAAATAGAAACCAACGGGAAGAGCACTTATACAAATTGTGGAGGTGATGGGTTCGCCTAAATTTGGCGTACCCGAAGTAAAAAATTAAATAAAAAACTTACGATCCACATATCTTCAAGAAAAGAAAACATTAACAATTCAAAAAGATTTTGTGCTGGTATCGACGATATCTAAAAACCAAATATAAAATGGTTTGTAGAACTCGACAGAGTATACAGCGATGTAGACAATAAAAGAGAAACTATAGATAATGTAAGTATATGCACCGTTCTCATTTTAACAGTTTGATAGCAATGTTGCAGTCATCGATAATGAAATTTAGAGGTATCTTTTAATTTAGAATGTTAAGTCGATGTCAGTCGTCAGAAATTATTTAATTATGAATGAGAACTACATAACTTAAAACAAAGCAGGAATGTACATTTTTAAATAATTAGTGTATCATTCTCCATTGCCAGGGAACAGCACCAATATTTGTAAAAAAAAAAGTTGTATATCCATGTCGCAACTCTTGCAAGTCTAGTTGAATAGTTGCTTCGCGCAACCTACACAAGTTGTGATGGTGTGTTTCTCTACAGATGCACTTTGAACAAATTGCACAATATGTTTTGCGTTTTCTATTCCTTATCCATGTGCAAAAAGCACATCTTTTCGATGCAGTTCTTATTTTTAAATAATCTATACAAAGTCCGAAACTAAATGTTTTCAAAAACTTCCTTCGATTAATCTTACTTCCTGTGTTGCTTAGGAATATAATATTTCTATTGATTCCATCTATGTTCATAAGCGCAAAATTACAGTCAGTGGCCAACGACAGCTTTTCTTTGCTACTCAATATGTTGTGTTCCTTTTAGCTGATCCACGGTATCAACGCCACTTTTCGTAGAATTATAAAATAGAAGTATTTTCGGCTTGGCTTAAATACCAGAATCTCGTATCAATTGTATCATTAAGACAACACCATGACAATTTTTTTTCGAAACCTAAGACTTGAGGTCTCCACAGACCGACGCGGTGGCAGTGGCGGTGGCGGTCAGATTTAACCTTAGTTAGTGAGTGAGTGCGCGCGTCCCACTTGTTTCCTAAGGTTACATCTGACCGCCACCGCGTCGGTCTGTGGAGACCTTTAAGTGTGCACGTTTTATCAAATTCAAATAGGCTGCTGCGTGGATTGCGGTGTTAAGTGTGGACAAACTGAGGTGGTATTTCTAGTTTATTTTTTCTTTAAATGCCAACAAGTGTTATCTTTTTAATTGGGAGTCGGTTGACGAGTGGAACAGAGTAAAACCATGTCAATAGTTCAATTACGACCGTATTCTCCAATTGGGCGTAGCAATCTTTCCATAACTTTCAGCGGGCTATTGTTTACCATTAAATTTTGTATTTTTAAGAAAACATTTTCTCCTTTTCTCTGGGATCCACCAAAGTTGCAGTTGGTGTTGTTAGCACACAAAGCAAGTAATTTATCAGTAATGTCAAGCGATTGCTTGATGGTATCTTTTAATATACCAGAATTTTCTCCAGGTAGATTCTTTAAATCAACTTTTATTTTGACACCTTGATTGGGTAAAAAATACCTGACGAAAATCTAGCACAATTTAATATTTTCATGATTAGAACAGTCTGAATAAACATTGAATAAATATAATATTTGTTTTACATAAATCAGTTTTAACTAATTCAACAGAATATGGGCCGAAAACATTACAAATGATCGCTTCTGTTTTTGTTCTGGCACAAGAATACGTTTCGTCAAAACATTTCTTGATTAATTTTGAAGTGCAGTCGTTTGATTAAAATTAGTGATTATGTTGTACAGAATGGTAACACCAAGATGGTTCTTTAAGTGCTAACTGTTGTTACACGAATATCGGCCACTTTCCAAGAAAGCCGCTACCCTTGCAACAAGAAGGGGTAGTTCGGACTCGCGGCTAGTTCAGACGAGAAGGGGTAGGTCCGAATTAAAAAGAAACTTGTAGATATCAATAAGGGCGCCACACTATTTATTCTATAAGCCTTATAGCTGCGTTTTGAAACCAGTTGTTTCTGTCGTAAACTTTATTCGATCACGTTCACTCAATCATCGCCAATTCGATCTTTCCTCGAACAAATTGAATCTGAGTCTGTTGACTTGTCGTATTATACAGCAGTTCGATGGTTTAGCTGTGGAAAAGTGTTATTGCAGTTCTTCAAGCTCAGAAAGGAAATTAAAATTTTTCTTGCGGAAAAGAATCACCCTGAACCGCTTTTATCGGATGCAGAGTGGCTCTGGAAGTTGGCAATTTTTGCAGATGTCGTGACACACGTAAATAACTTGAATTTAAAGCTCCAAGGTAAAAACAACTTAATTTGTGATTTATTCGAGCAAATCAAAGCATTCAGAGCCAAGCTGATATTGCTCGAAAGTCATATGAATGAATGTAATTTTTCACATTTCACGTGCTGTGAAAAATTTAGTACAGAAACTGACGAAAGATTTCCCACCATATTTGCAGTAAAAGTAATCGCGGATTTAAAACTAGAATTTCAAAAGCGTTTTTCTGATCTTGACATAAATTCAAGGGAAATTCGGCTGTTTCAAAATCCATATGACTGCAACGTTGGCGACGTTTCAAGTCAGTTTCAAATGGAAATAATTGATCTTCAAGCTAGCGATCAAATCAAGAACAAATACAAGGAAGGAAACTTGATCGATTTTTACAAATTTTTGGACGCAAAAGAGTTTCCAAATTTAAAGCAATTGGCTGGTAAATTTATTTCTATGTATGGCACTACCTATATGTGCGAACAAACTTTTTCCAGGATGAAGTATCTGAAATCTAAATATAAGGCAAATTTATCGGATGATCATTTGCAATCATTGCTAATAATTGGTGATTTGAATCCCAACTTTGAAGAAACTCTCCAGGAAAAAACCCAGTTCCACCATTCCCATTAAAAATTGCATGAAATAATTTTATAATAATATAATTTAGACATGTTTGTTTAGTATTGTTATATCTGTAATTTACTATAAAAAATAAAATTCAATGCTGCTTTACTTGTAATAAGGTTTTTTAATTCACATATTTACAATGCTTGGCCCCCGCTAATGAATTTAAATACCAAACTGGCCCTCGCAGCAAAAAGTTTGGACGCCTCTGGTCTAGAAGCGTCTTTCAAAGGACCCGTTAAGAAATTTTAGGTTATTTGTTAGTGTGGTAGTAAGTCTTTTTGTATAGCGCGGTTTGTGTTGTAAGCAACAATACAAAAAGAACAATATCGTGCGGTGATTTGTTTTTTGAATTTTGAGGGTAAAACGTCGGAAGAAATCAAAGGAAGCTGGATGCTGTGTACAGAGATCATGCACCATCGATGACCACAGTGATATACTGGTGTAAGGAGTTTACTCATCTTGTCCCATTAATCCAAAAATGGAACAGACTATATTTCCCCCTCTATTGACTAAATGTGAGATTGCAAGTGTTTCGAAAAGGTCTGAACGTGTTTACAAACCTGTCGGTAATGACCTTTAACCACATACATTGTGTATTGCGTTGTTTTTTTTTAATTTCAAGTTATTTTACGAGATTAAAAAAAATATGGCATTTAAAAAGTATAAACTAGATTTTAGAAGCACTTTTATTGAAATTTTTTATAGTATCTCTTGTTTTGTAACTTGTCGACTAATTGATTGACAATGAAACGGAATATGATTTTTTACTCTTGAAGTAATTCAACGTTTTTTGAAATGTTACATTACGGGAACATTGGACATGAACGAATAGACAATTTTTTAATTGCAATTTTAGACATAATACAAAAACAGCTTGTGGAGGACGATCATTTTTGGGCGGCAGATGTTTTTATAACGCTTCCAAATGATGATGCCGAAAGTGCCGAAGACAGCGATGATGAAGATGAGTGCAGCGATATAAACAAGTTAAGTGTTCGTCAACTCCAAGCTGAAGCTGTGGCGAAAATAAGAAACAATCAGAAACATTTACAGTTGGTGATGAAAGTGACCAAATTAATTACAAGAGTGATAATAATTATAGTAGTAAAGATGATATTCCTCTAGTGGAGCTAAAAAAAAAAAAAGAATACCAAAAACATATAGTAGAGATTGGCAGAACTCAACGGATCTTAATCCTAATTTGCCTCCTTTTGTTTCGCCTAAGCAAATGCCAAAAATCCCGGGGAGTGTTTAGAAAATTTTTGACGACGCTGTCTTTGATTTTTTAGCCGAAATAACTAATTTATAACGCAAAGAAATTAACCAAATTTAGACGTAAGCGTCAAAGAAATTCGTTGCTTTGTGGCTATATTGCTTTTGTCCAGATATTGTACCGTGCCTCGCTGGAGAATGTGGTGGGAACCTGAAACTGAATCGTGCAATTTGGCCGTTGGGAATGCAATTCGTAGTAACAGGTTTGAAATTATTAAGAAACACCTGCACTGTGCCGATAATGATAATTTACCTAAAAATGATGTTCGGAAAAATGACTCTTAATAAATAAGCTGAGATTTCTTAAGTATTCCGTACTGCAAGAGCACTTAAGTATCGATGAGAGCATGGTACCATACTTTGGTAAACATGGAACACTACAATTTTTGAAAGGCAAACCTACAAGGTTCGGTTACAAAATGTAATGCCTCTGTGAACCTCTTAGTTATACAGGGTGTGTATAAATTGGCGGAAGAGCTACACGTGGCGATGTTCTTCGTAAAATTGTAAGTCGAAAATCTTGATACAAAAATGTTGTACAATGCTTGCTGTGTCTGCAAAAGGTCCTCAAAGTTTTGACATTCAGTCCTTTAAAAAACGTTATTATTTAATATTTTTTAATAAAAAAGCTGCGATTTGGAATAAAAATAAATTTTCAATAATATTTTTCTTAGATACTGTGTTTTCTCTTTCAAAAATTGGTGTTGAAAATATGTTAACCACTGATTTGAATGAAAATCATACACATGACAACTTGTCATTAGCTGTCATCTCTGTTTTTCTCGTAATTATTTCTAGTTTACGTTCGACGATATCCAAACAATGGACATCGTGGCGAATTGGTCCCTAAAAGAACAAATTCGGTTTCATCGGCCGAGAAAGTTATGGCAACTATTTTTTGGGATGCGAAGGGCATTATCCTTATCGACTTCTTACCGCCAGAAAAATCGATTACGGGACAGTACTACACCGACTTACTGGATCGATTCGTTGCGAAATTGAAAAAGACACGGCTTCATTTGTCGAAGAAGAAAGTTCTCTTTAATCACAATAACGCGCCTGCCCACACGTCTCACATTGCAGCGGCCAAATTGCATCAACTGCGTTACGACTGTCTGCCGAATGAAGAGGTTATCGCCGAAACGGAGGTTTACTCTGCAAGCCTAGAAAAATTGTACTTTTCGAAGGGGGTTAAAGAAATAGTAGGGACGTTGGGAAAAGTGTGTAGCTTTAAAGATTTTGTAGAAAATAAAATTTTGAAAATCTTGTGTCTTCACTCCTAACACGGCTACGTTTTGATCCGCCCTAGTATGTATTTTTTAAATGTAAAATTTGCTTACTTGTGTTAAACATGTACACGTTAATTAATTTGAATTTTTATTCACAGGCAGTTCCGTCGACGGGAAAGTGTTTGAAAATATTTTGCACGATGTCATCCGCAGAGCAGAAAATTGAGGACTGAAAATAGTCAACATTACTTCCGATATGAGTGCGTCCAATCAAGCACTTTGAAAAAAGTGGAATATTGTGGCTAGCCGGCATAGTAAAATTAAACATTTCGTTGTGCATCCACTTTATAATACTAGAAATATATATAAATATATATATATATATATATATATATATATAGTTACCGACGTTCCACATTTGTTCAAAAATATTAAAAATATGTTTTTGTGCGATCGTACTAGAAACAGCTGTTTTACGGACGCGTCAGCAACCGTAAAGTACTGCATTACCGGCGTTATCCTTAGCAACGGCCGATAAAGTTACTTTATAGGCCGTTGCCCTTAGCAACGTCCGATAAAGTTACTTTTACGGCCGTTGCCCTTAGCAACGTCCGATAAAGTAACTACAGCGTACGAAAAAGTAAATTTGCATTTAAGTACTAATGTGCGTGCTGATCTAATTTCTCCGAGTTCCCGCTATGTAGGGTGTTTAAGTTGGTAACTGTCAAGTTTATAACCAAACATTTTGGTGTTAATGTTAATACTGAGTTCAACGTATAGATAAAGTTCAACGTTCAAGTACATAATTTTATAATTATTTATAGTTAATTTATAATTAAAAGATGGACCAAGGAAGTGACGAAGAGAGTGATACATCACCCATGAATACACCACCTGACGTTCATGAAGAAGCAGAGGCAGTAAAATTAAATCTTCTTAATTATGTACAGAATTATGCAAGTACGTCCACCCTTAACAGCATACGCCGTCATCTGTCAGTGACAGAATGTCACGTAGTTTCTAACCTATATTTTTAAAAATACTAAAAATTTAAATTGTTTTTGATTCGATCGCACAAAAAATGTAATATGCACCTCGGCCAAAACGTACTTTTTCGGCCTTGCCTTTTTGCTGGCCTCGACTAGACGCGGCCGAAAAAGTTACACTTTTTGGCCTTGGTACATAAATAACTATTATTTCCAAGGAGGTAATATATCTAACAGAGGATATTGAGAATAAGTATAAATTACCAACCAAAATAATTCAAGTTAGTCACATTTAAGACTTGGACAATTATCAACGAGGTTTACAATATCTTTTAGCCCCGAAATTAAATGTAAATGATCTGCTGCCCGATCATTTTCAAAAAATGAGAGTTTCTTAAAGTATCAACGTAATAAATCAAGACGTAAGTAGTGCCTTAATTTTTTTAGCGGAACAACTAAATAAGCCAGAATATATTTCGACGGCTTGGTTTTATCGATTTAATAGATAAGTGGTTTACATTAACGACATCCAGGCATCCGACTGTTGCCTTAAGTAAATTGTTTTTGAATAATTTTAAGGTCATTTATTAATATATGTATGTATGTAGGTAAGAGTAAATCGTGGAAACCGTCCCAAACAGGTGCTTCTCTTGGCAACTACGTCAATTTTGAATACCAAGATGAATTTTAAAATTCAAAAAATTATATTTCCCTGCTAACGTCTAGATTTACACAAGACTTCAGAAAAATTATTTAGCTCCATCCGAGCGAAACAGGTTATGGCGACAGCCTTGCACTTTAAGAATAATTTAAAACTGGTACAGTTTCTCAATATTTAACTCTTGCTGTGGATGAAAGTGCACCGATATCGATTGAGCACTAGAGAAGTGGATTGAGTTTATTTATAGATAGTGCTAGATTGTATCGCACTATTTTGTAATATAGTATAAAATGTCAATAAAAACATGCATAACATAAAATTATTGCAATATTTTATATTATAACCTTACATTGTGCATATACATAGCCAGCCATCTTAATACTGGTGTATAAAGTACACCGCGCGAGTACTTATGAGATAAAACTTGGCGCGAGTTGTTAAGGGTTAAAAGATGTTTCGAAAAGCAGATATAAAAAGGATGACAGGGAGTTTTTGCCCGACTTCATTGATCACATCAAAGCTCCCAAAGCGAAATAAATGATGTTACAAATATCCCCGATATAGATGTAAGGTCATCGCAACTATACTTCAGTGAAGTTAAATCTTTGTATTACATTGCGGGCTACACTATTTCCAGAATAAAAAACAACTGTGTAACCTGTTAAAACTGTTGAAATGTTAATAATTGTTTCAATTGTTGTAATCAATGTTTTAATAGCTAATAACAAGTGTTAACCCTTCATTTTACTAATTGTTTAGTTGCTATACTTATTATTGCATGCAAATTGAGTGTTTACCATCAAATTTCGTTTAAAAATTAAATTCAAACAACATAATGTGTGCGACGATAACAGTGATGATGATTTGGAAGTACCCCAGTTCCCCAGTATTACATACCTCCAGAACATAAACAAGACAACAATAAATGCGCTTTTTGTGGAGAATTTGGGGAAAATAATAACAGTTGGTATCGCTGCACAATATGTGGCAAATAGGCACCCCAACAATGCAGTAGTGCTGACAAAGCTAAAGGATACAGTTGTGACGTGTAAATAATTAAAATATTTGTATTAACTACAGTGTGTCCAGAATTCGAGGCTCACCATGGGTAACTTTTAAACCGTAATAGATACAAGGTCGGTCAAATGGGACAAAAGTTACCTACTTCATAGAGCAATACAGCGATGCTTTTGTTTTTGAAAAAAAAAATCAAGGGTAATTTGATATTGATGAAAAACCAAAAATGTGGAATTTTTTTACATGAATTTATCTCAGTTGCTATGAGATATAGCAAAAAAAGTTTTTTTTACAAAAGTGGTAGATATTTTTGATCGCTATAAAATGGCGGCAATAATTTTTTTAATATTGCATACTTTACGAGATACAGCATAAACTTGCATTTTTTTAAATGCAAACCATAGTTGATTTTAATGTCATTCGAGAGCTTATTTTTTTCTCTTTTCAATAGTGCCATATGATACATTTATTTTGAAATTTGACGGCTCTCACATTAAAAAACGATTTTGATGAAAAACATTAACCCAGATATGCCTACCGTCCTTTAGCGAGGAGAGTAATTTTAGTGTTAGAGCCTGTTGAAACTTGGTAAAATATCTGTCAATTAAGTGTACCAGTGGTTTATTTGCACTTGCTACTTTATATAACTAACATTACTTTTACAATTGAAGCGTTGTTTGCATAAACAACACTTGTCAATTTTTTTCAAATTTGAGATAACACTACCAATGGATAGTTGGCGCCATTTCCCACATCCCTTACACAAAATAATTCCGTAATAATCCCAGTAGTCCATAATATAAGCGATTGAAAAATCGCTGATTCCGCATAAGCAATATAAGTCAAGTAGGCTTTCCGTAAAAACAACATATGTCACTGACAAGTGTTGATTTGACAGAAAACGAAGTTTTCGTGCTGTTAGTTTGATTTATAGTTAAAACGAAGAAGATTAGTGGTTACTGTGATTTGTTTATTAATATATTCAAAATGAACTGTAATAATACTGTGAGCACCGGGTATGAGCGTCAAACTCCAAGTGAAAATGTCCCTTTAAAGAAGAAGAGGAAAATATTAAAACGCACCGAAATAAAACAGGCTCGAATAAAAGGACAGAAGTACGTGAACATCAAAGGAAAAGAAATACCAAAGGTGCAATTAGGACAAAATTGCAATTGTTCTCGATACAAATGTTATACTACAATTTCTGACGAAGAAAAAACACAAATTTTTGATCACTTTTGTAGTCTGGACAATAAAGATGAACAGGATGGTCACCTAGCAGGGTTAATATCTTACCACATTCCTAAACAAAGAAGTCGCAAAAATACCCAACAAAGAGAAATATTACATGCTGAGTCAGAAAACGAGGGTACAAGCAATATTCAAGAACCACTACATCAACACGTTGCATCATTTATCTATAAACTCCACTTGCATGAAAGACAGAAACAAATTTGTGCTAAAGCTTTTTGTGGTTTTCATGGAGTTACATATCAGAGGATTCGTCGAATACAGAGACACTTGCTTGAAACATGGGCTTACCCAAAGGACAAACGAGGTAAACATTCTGCTAGACCGACTAAGACGACGGATGACACCCAACATTTGATTGAAAACCACATCAAGTCATTTAAAAGTAGGCAATCCCATTATTCCAGGAGAAAGAATCCGAACGCGTACTATCTCCCGGAAACTTTATCTGTAAAAAAATGTTTCAGTTATTTATGACGGAACACCCCGGTGTAAAAGTTTCGTACAAAGTTTATTGGATAATGTTTAACAGCAAATTCAACTTCAAGTTTGGTCTTCCTAAAAGTGACACTTGTGGAACTTGTGATAAATTTGAAAGTCGTCTGTCAAGTTGTGAAGACGCAGAAGAAGTACGTTTGATAAATATCGAAAAAGATCTACATTTAAGGAAAGCAGAAAAAGTTTATGAATTAAAAAGAAAGTATAAATTAAAAGCACGCATTGACCCCAAAAATTTCACTTGTCTGTCATTTGACTACATGCAAAATTTGCCCCTTCCTCATATCCGCACTAACGCAGTTTTCTACGCTCGACAGCTATGGTATTTTATTTTTGGAATTCATAATGATGGAAAAAATAGTGCGACTATGAGCTGTTACAATGAAACCGTTGGAAGAAAGGGCCAAAATGAAGTAGCATCTTTGCTATTTCATTATCTTCGTTCTAATGATGTAACAACAAAAAATCTAATTTTAATAAGCGACGGCTGTGCAGGCCAGAACAAAAACTATGTGCTTATGAAATTTTTGTATTTGTTAGTTCATTGTCTTCACAGGTTTGAAACCATAACCCATATATTTCCCATACGTGGCCATTCTTTTTTAAGTTGTGACCAAGACTTTTCCCTAATAGAAAAACATAAAAAGACAGTTACAGTGGAAATGTCTGAAGAATGGGATATAATAAAAAATGCAAGAAATAAACCATCTTGTTTTGATGTGATCAATGTTGATCAGTCTATGATACATGATGTTGCAGATACAGTACATCCTTTCTTCCTTAGATCAATCAGGTCGTCCTCCTGTTAAAATCAAAACAGCGCGAATGCTGCGATATTCAATTAATGAACCAGAAGTTGTTTTGGTACGACAAACGTATTCTGGCAACTGGGAAAAATCACTTATAAGAAATAAGCGCGGCTTACCTGCCGAGCTTCAGCTAAAGCCCTTGTATAATACATTCCTACCGGTTCCTTCTGAAAAATTAAAAATCTCCAGGACTTAACTCAGTACCTAAAAAAACCAGAGGCTCAACAGTTCTATAGAAATCTGCTACCTATAGTTGATGCTAGTGCGGAAACTAATGATCCTCCAACTACTGATATTGACGCGGACGACAACAGCAGCGGATGTAGCGATAATGAATAGAATAAGATTGTAAATCACGTTTATAAATAAAGTTGTCTTTCTAAAATATCAAAACTTTTTATTTTTATCCCAATAAACTTCACCTTTTTATAGAAGTATTAAAAATTCTTGCAAAAACACCATATGTCAAACAGAAAAAATTAAAAATATATTAAGATATAAAACTAATATCAAAATTACTTGTTGCAATGTATTTGTGATGATAGAAGTAACAATACTGTCAAACAAGCAGAGCTGCTATTGCTGCTGTTAAAAGTTACGAAGTTTTAATGCTTTCCTGAAAAATGTCTAAAATTGACAAGTGTTGTTTATGCAAACAACGCCCCAAGTATTTATTAAATAGTGTTGTTTTGTACCGTTTAATTAATGGATTTGGCAATGGCAGTTGATTTGCGATTAGCAGGGTAAGTATAAATTTTGTATTTATTGATTTCAAAAATTTTTGACTCTGAATTTGTTTTAACAAGGTTTGTAAAATTAGTATATTCACTTGGAACATTAACAATTTTTTCTGAATCGCAAAAAAACACGCTCAAAAACTACTGTCCTTTTTGAAGGACAGTAGGCATAAGCATGTTTTTTAAATCTGTTGTTTTATTCTATATAGTGGACTAACTTTACACCAGCTGTTGGAGGAGTTGGAAAATATTCAGGATATTGACGATGTCCCGGATGTGATAAATGTAAATATGATGCCATCTGACGATGAAAATGTTACCGACGAAGATTCGGGAGCAGAGGATAATATCAACGTAAATAATTTACCGGCTTCGCTATTGGATGCCAATGCAGAACTAAATACTATTTGGTCCGACAGTGAAGATTCTGAAGACGATATCCCATTGGCTACACTAAAAAAGAAGCTATTGATGTCCCAATTTCCAAAAAAAGAAGACCTACCGTTGGATAGATGCAGATCATTTTTCTCCGGAAGAAGTGGTATGGCCTAATTTGAGCACTTCTTCAAACTCGAACTCTCCTTTGAAACTTTTTAAAATCTTTTTTGATGATGACGTTATCGAAATGTTGGTTCAGTATTCGAATTTGTATGCTGCTAGGAAAAATAGGAAGAATGATATCACAGCAGATGAAATTGCAAAATTCATTGGTATTCTTATCCTTAGCGGATATGTCAGTGTACCGAGACGACGTATGTATTGGAAAAATGCAAAGGATACTCAACTTCAACTTGTGAGCAACAACTTATCACGAGATAGTTTTGAATTCATTTTTTCAAATATTCATTATTGTGACAATGAAGTCTTGGATATCTCCAATCGCTACGCTAAAATGCGACCACTTATTGATGTTTTAAATAAAAAATTTAAAGAAAATAATATTCATTCTGAAAATCATTGCGTCGATGAAGCAATGATACCGTATTACGGAAGGCACCCCTGTAAGCAATTTATTCGGGGCAAGCCAATCCGGTACGGGTACAAGTTTTGGATTGGCGCCACCAAGGCATCTAAACTCTACTAGGTATGCTACTTTATACGTGCAACGAGTTCCTTGATGCCCCGCGCGGCCGGGGGGTTTTGACGTCACATGCGGATACAACGCCATTGTGTGTATACAAGTGCAATAATTTTACAATAACACTTTTGTTATTACCTTAATTTCAAATAAATATATAATCTGAAACGAATTATATTTAGCAGTGCAGGGTATGTTGAGTATAATTTACGTTTTTGTATAATAATAATTTACAAAACTAAAGCAGAATATATTTTTATAGATGCCTACAAATTGCGCTGTAGCACTTTGCAAAAATGTTTTAGTAAAAACCGGGATGTGCATTTCTTTTCATTCCCTAAAGATCCACAAATTCGAAAAATATGGATAAATTTGTGTTCAAGGAAAGACAAATTCAACCCTAACACAAGTCGAATTTGTTCTGCCCACTTTAAATCGATAGATTTTGAGAATTTACTACAGCATCGGTTATTGGGAAACGTTGGCAAGTTGAGACTAAAAACACATGCAGTGCTATCAAAAGAACTAAATAAACCCGAAACAGAAGCCACGGTTCGCAGTTTAAGGTATCAGAAAAATAGTCAACACAGGATTGCTGAAAACGTAATTGTAGATAATTTAAATTCCAACGAAAGTGTTGCGCAAAAGACTGATGTGCCTAATACAGATTTAGAAAATAAGTTACAAAATTCTGGCAATAACACTGCCGATCTAATGCAAGAAATAGAATATTTAAAACTAAATAACGAGTTTTATTCTTGAGGCTTTCGCGGCCGTTATCCATAATACAATCTTGGTTTCCGGGTTTGGAACCGCGTCTTCTATATTTAGAAGTAGTTGACGTTTCGACCATTGTGTCTTGGTCTTTTTCAAAACGACTAATTTGTGAGGGATGTTGCTGGGTTTATATATCCAGCTTGTGGAGGCGTGGCGTTCCGCTTGATGGATTTGTTCTTTGAGACGCGTTTGTATACTCCTGCCAGTTTGTCCTTGCTCCTGTGGAAAAGTATACATAGGACAAACTGGCAGGAGTATACAAACGCGTCTCAAAGAACACGAAGGACAAACAACAAGAAAACAAGTCGATAAATCAGCGGTAGCAGAACACGCCCAGGGTACAGGACACAACATCCTCTTCAGAGAAACAAAACTACTGGCCCGCGCAAACCATTTCTGGCCAAGAATATATCGAGAATCATTGGAAATCATCAAGAACCCAAACAACTACAACAGAGACACAGGCATACAACTCCCAAACATCTGGAAACCAGTCATCACAAAATCACTGAGGCAGAACAAATCCATCAAGCGGAACGCCACGCCTCCACAAGCTGGATATATAAACCCAGCAACATCCCTCACAAATTAGTCGTTTTGAAAAAGACCAAGACACAATGGTCGAAACGTCAACTACTTCTAAATATAGAAGACGCGGTTCCAAACCCGGAAACCAAGATTGTATTATGAATAACGAGTGTTTGCGACAAGAAAATACAAATTTAAGAAAGCAGAACGCAAAACTTAAAATAGATCTACGAGTTGTATTAAAAAAAGTTAAATGTTTATACAATAAAGACGTAAAATTAAGGAAGAAATATATTGATCACGAAATAAGAAAAACTTTAACAAAGCATTTTACTACAAGTCAAATGGATATACAGTGAGCTCGCGTTATAAGCAACTAACGGCGGCCAATTCCGATCTAAAAGTTGCTTTTAACGTGAAAGTTGTTTATATGATAGAAATAGAAACGATTCGATTTTTAACATTAATAAATCTTGTTTTTAGTAGTAAAACTAAAAATAAAAGTTTACACCATAACAACGCGATCGTGGTCGCGTTGCTATGGTGATCTGTACGTACCTATGTCAAACGAAATACGCGCGTGCCACGTACCTTTAGTCGTGATCTATGTACTTGTACATCTCTCAAATAAAAAATAGGATGTGATTTCATGGCAAGTATACAGAGCGGAAGAAACGGCCTTATTTTACAAGTGTTTACCGGACAAAACTCTTGTTCATACACGTAAGAAAAATATTCCCGGGAGAAAAATATCTAAGCAACGAGTTAGGTACTATTACACCGTGTGCAAATTCCACCGACAATCATAAATTGAACTTATGGTTTTTGGTAAATTATATAAAGCCAAAAATTTTAGTAATTTAACCTACGAGTTTATTACATTATTATACAGCGTCATTCAAAAAGTCTGCAAGAAATGGAATTTTTTTTTATTAATTTCTCAAAAAAATTTATTCCTGATAAAAGTTGGTGCATGGTCTAAAATTAATTTAAGGGGAAAAAAAGTTTGATAAAAAGTCATAGAACACTAGATTTTACCGATTTTTGAAATATTTGCAAGTGTAAAGAGAGCCCTTAGTTTAAGAGTTACAAAAAAAAATGTACTTATAAGAAAAAGTTATGTAGAATCCAAAAATAAGTCTAGATTTAAATGTTGACGGTCAAATTCAAATTTTTATTTTTTAAGAAATTTTAACATTCAAAAAGTCTGCAACAAATGGAAAAGTTTTTTATTATCGATTTTTCTGAAAATTTTATTCCTAATGAAGTTGGTATATGGTCTAAATCTAATTTTAAGATGAAAAAAAAAATAATAAAAAGTCATATGACACTAGATTTTAATGGTTTTTGATATTTTGAATGTTAAAATTTCGTAAAAACTAAAAATTAGAATTTAACCCTCAGAATTTAAACCTAGTTCGGTTTTTAGATTCTTAATAACTCTTTTCGATAAAAATAAAATTTTCCATTTGTTGCAGACTTTTTGAATGTTAAAATTTCTTAAAAAATAAAAATTGAAATTTGACCGTCAAAATTTAAATCTAGCCTTATTTTGGGATTTTTAAAAACTCTGCCCATATTTTTTTTAGTATCTCTTAAAATATTTCAAAAATCACTAATATCTAGTGTCATATGATTTTTTATTGAACTTTTTTCACCTTAAAATTAGTTTTAGACCATGCACCAACTTTTATCAAGAATATAATTTTCTGAGAAAAAAATAATAAAAAACTTTTCCATTCGTTGCAGACTTTTTGAATGACGCTGTATATTAACAACATGCGTTGTACAAATAAGAGCATTCTAAAATTTCAGAAAGGCATTCTCTTGTCAATAAAATCTTTACAATATTTATATAATGACTTGAAAAATGAATTCAATATTTCATATATATTGGCCCACAAATTAAATCAAGATGCTCTGGAAAATCTGTTTTCACAGCTTAGAACTCGTGGAGGTTTAAACGATCACCCAACTCCACTGGATGCGTTAAATAGATTAAGAATTATTATTTTAGGTAAAACAGAGATTGTTCAGAGTAAAACTAACACAACAGATCAAAGCAACGATGAAACATATTGTGACTGACCTGACCGTACTGTACATAGGCCGCACTGTTGTGGAAGAGTACTTATTACTCTTATATTTATTGTTGTTAATTATGGCTCGTGATCGTCTTTGTAATGTGGTTGGACCCTCAAACGTTGTTTTACGTAGTACACAGGTCTAGAGCAATTAGTACACAGTAAGAACAAATAAAACACAATAATTTTAACAACAAACTCCTTTATTTTTCGACTGGCTGTACATTTCTCTGGGGTTGGAACTTAACTATCTGTGCGACCGCCTGAAGGTTTTAGGTTCCCTGTTGCTGTCCCTTTTTTACTGTCGTTGCATCTTTGTCATTCTTTTCTATAAACACATATTTGTGCGAGTAGTTTGTTCTACTTATAATGTAAAAATTCATCAACCAATCGTTTGTTGACTGACGAAACCCAAATGCTGGCGTGTAGGACCCAAGTTATGACCGCAATATTTTAACGTTAATGTGTTTTTACTAAAGTAGAAATCCTCATAACTTGGCCCTTTTGAAGTGTTACGTGTTTTAGTAACTGATGCATCAGCATTTGTTGCAATGTTATTCATTTAAAAGTAAATGAAATAACATTGAAATAAAATAAAATAATTGATCTCAGGCGGGCTGTTACAATATATTGTAGGCAAATTTTAAAGCTCGCAAGAATAGATATTGGCTTGCATTTGGACAATAATCTACTGAAAACAAATGAAGAAAGTTCAGATTCAACTACATCTGATTCGTCATCGAAAAAAATTGTAAATCCCACTTCAACAATACAAACCGCAAGAATAGAAGAAGATGGCATTCAATATCTTGCCGGTTGGATAGCACGAAAATTAAAATCTAAACATCCTTATTTAGGAAAATATACCTAGCAAATTCAAAACGAACATAGCTATAATTTACCTTCTTGGGTAAGTCATCTTTCTTTCGGCGGTTTAACTGAACCGTCTGAAAAATGGTTACAGGAAATACATACCTTAGAAGTATTATTCAATAAATATTTCGGAAAAGGCATAAATAATACGAAAGGTATTAATTACAAGTTGTTAAAGAAATTTAAAAAGAGAACTTCCGTTGACATTGAAATTTTAACAGTTTATATTCGAAAAAGAATATTTATACGAATAATTTTTTTTAATACTAAAATAGAAGAAGAAAAGAGGCAAACATACAAAAGGAAACGTGATACAGAAGGTTTTAAGCTTGCCAATAAAATGAAAAAAATCATTACATAGACATTAACAGTGTTTAACGTTTAACTTA
Organism: Elmis aenea; assembly: GCA_947652605.1. Classification (NCBI taxonomy): domain Eukaryota; kingdom Metazoa; phylum Arthropoda; class Insecta; order Coleoptera; family Elmidae; genus Elmis; species Elmis aenea. The sequence goes on along the minus strand of OX393578.1, from coordinate 27,390,401 downwards.
ATTGTCATTAATATTCTATACCGTGAATAACCATGTATGTAGCTGTGTTTATTTTACTAAGTGATAAATATTCAATAAGTTTTTTTTTAAATTTAGTTTAATTAACTTTAATTACATTTTAAGAAGTGTTCCATACATGTAAGTACATTATTTTTCAAATTTTAATTGAACATGCTCAGTGTTAAGATAAATTTACTTATATGGGAAAGATGAGTGGAGACCACTCCAGATTTTTTTTATAATGCATAGAATTATTGTTTAAAAACTTAACTTTTATTTTACTAAATATCTTATTCAATTCGTTTATTGTATTAATATTCTGTTGAGTATTAGTGTAATGTTGTGCTAATAAATGCTATACTGTTAACTTTCAACATAAACTATAAACCAGATTAAATTTTTATATTGGTCTAGGAAAATTACTGCAGGCTTTGCGATAAGTAAGTACGCTGAAAATATATTTTTGTATGAAAATGACATAAATCGGGAAAAATTGCGTAAATTTTTGATTTTTTTTACACTGGAAATTAATAAGAAATGGTTACTATTTATATATTTTCGTAGACGATACTGAGTATTATAAACAAAATTATGTCTTCAGTGATTTTTATCTAACGCGATTAATTCTGGATATAATGTAGTCAAATGTAACAGGTTTTTACGTGGTTTATGACCAAAAATGCTTAAATTACAAAAAAATTTCGTCAAACATAAAGTTGGAGGTTAATAAAAAATGTTATTTTTACGTTTTTAGTACCGTCGCAACTCATTCAACATGTCCGATTCTACGTGTGACGTCACTGCTGCGTTAGTACAGCGCTAGTTATGGAACCCAGGCTTCACCCCCTTTTATGTTCACCTTCAGTATAATATTTCTTATTATATTAAATTAAATGCTCTTATTTCATGTCAATAAAGTATCAAATCGCCTGTTATTACGATTTGATACATTTTAGTTACAATGTTGCGGCTGACTCAATGTGAGATCATCCCTAACATAAACAAAGTATGCCAAGTCCTTACCATATAAGGCAATGCTTCGCATTACCCATAATCCCCCAAGTATCAACGAATTGCTTAGGTATATAAGGCATTTCCTGTGTAATGTATCAGAGAGTTACAATATATCTATTGCCAGTTTATGTTCGTTTTTCTGATAGTAATAAGTTGTAATTCCCAATTATTGAGCAATCCGGCGGGATCAGCGGCAATAAATTAACTGGCGCAGTCGGTAGGATTGATTTGCAAAGGTATTCTTCAAATTTGCGAGTGCCGTGTGTTTTAACACTTTATTGCGAATCGATCAACGCAAAACAACAAACGATTGATTTACAAAGGAATTCACCAAAATCGCGAGAGCCGTGTTTTTTCAAAAAACTTTATTGTGAATCGGTCGACGCACACCAACAAAAAACCAAAAAACGAACAATTCCAGGACGAGGACTACAATCGCCAACTCCAGGAACCAACCAACCAATTCCAGGACTAGGGCTACAATCGCCAATTCCAGGAACCAACCAACCAACTCAGGACGAGGACCCCATCGCCAACTCCAGGAACCAGGACGAGGACAACATTGCCAAATCCAGGAACCCCAAGGCTTCAATCGCTGTAGCCATTGGTTAGTTATTAAGAAGAAAACCAATTTACAAATATATAAAACTGCGAGAACTGCAGAAATTACAAATAAAAACTGCGAACAATGCAGAGAAATAATTAATTTAATGAAATAAAATTAAAAATAATATATTTCAGTTATATTTCATTTATAACTTTGAGAAATTACCTTAAAACTTCGTTTAAAAGTTTTAAAATTAAAATAAGCAAATAATATTAACCGAATAGTTAGTCGAAGTAGTGAATAAATAACTTCGAATGAAACATTAATCAATCATAATTATAAACAATTACGTCAACGTAATTAAACGATTACTAAACATCTAAGTTCCGATATTCTAAATATAGAAGAGGATTATCAGTGCTTCTAATAAGAAAACTGAAAATTCAACATCCATGCATCATCTACAATTTTTGCATCGTCTACAATTTTTAAGCATCGTATTACTGTAAGTGATTTTTATTTTATTGCTTTTGCTCGTTTATTATTCCTTACCTATGTCCATCACTGACATCGTCGATCAACTAGCAAATATTGACATCCGTGATAACACAACTTTAAACTTAAACGTTACCCGCACAGAAAATCAAAACCCAATCACTATGGCTTTTCAGGTCGAATACTTACGTACAATTCCTGAATTCGACGGTAACCCTGTCAAACTTTCTGAATTCATCAGATCAAGCGAATTGATTCTTAATAAATTTTTACAACCAACTACCCCAAATGCATTCATAAACCAATTTTTACTATCATCGATTAGAAGTAAATTAACTGGTATTGCAAGTACTGTCACTAACGGACGAGACGTTAACAATTGGAGCGACCTTAAAGAAATTTTACAAAGAAGCTTTTCCGATCAACGAGACGAAAACTGCTTACTACGTGATTTAATGTTATTACGTCAAAATCACGACACACCCCATAAATTTTACGACAAATGTCAAGACCTCCGTGGATTATTATTTTCACAATTAAGAACTACCACCTCAGATGCAGTAATCTGCAATGTTAAAGGCAACTTATATGACCAACTTACCCTTAAAGCCTATTTAACTGGACTTAAAGAACCCGTAGGATCACTTATTCGTGCCCAAAGACCCTCAACAATAGAACAATCTTTAACTTATGTATTAGCTGAAGAAAACATATGTTATGCTAAAGGTCAATACCACCAAACTGTTCGAAACCCAACAAAACCACAGTTCAATAAACCTAAACCTGCATACTATTCTCCACAACCCTTCAGAAACACATTTGTTCCACAACAATTATCAAATACTTACAATCAACAACCTAGAAGTTACCAACAACCACGATTTTATCAACAACAATCACCACAATTTGGATACTCAAGAATTCCAACCCCACATCTTAAATTTCAACAACAAAACTTATCCAGTACAAGACCTCAATTTTCACCGCAACAACCCCAAAGTCGTAGATCGAATACAAACGTATTTAAACCAAGAGGAACACCTCAACCCCGACCTATACCTATGGATACGAACTCTAGTAACAGAAGACAAATCCCTCAACAACAATCTCAACAACCCCGTAGAAATTTTACATCAGAAGAATTGTTTTACCATGACAACTCTACACAACAAATAAATTTTGAAAATCCATTCGAAGAACAAGCATATGAAGAACCTTATTATAATGAAAATATTATTGAAAACACAAGATATTTACACTGAAGACAACGAAAACATCAATAATCAAGAATACTTTTACGAAATTACCGACAACCAAGAAAATTTCTGTCAACAGGATTTTCCTCAGGTTCAACAACAAATCTACCCGACATGATCGAATTAAATATCAATTAATCCCCACACGTGCCATATATTTATGTCCCTGAATTAAATGCAAAATTAATGATAGACACAGGATCTACCAGAACTTTAATTAGCCCTGATTTAGCATACAAATTTTATTCCCCATACGTCACTTATGAACCTTTTGCAATACAAACTTCTCATAATATTAGTTTTCATAATGAAATTGCACATATTCCACTACCATCTATCTTTAGACAAGAAGGTTATCATAAAATTTATTTATATAATTTTAATAAAAATTATGACGGACATGGGAGTCGATGTTTTGAATCAATTACATGCAACAATTGATTTAAAAGATAATGTCATTAGAACCCCTACCACATTAATACAAATTCACCACAATTTATTGGATTACACAAACCGATACCGAATTTATTTAACCCCGCGAAGCGAAACAATAGTTAAATTACCTGTAAATACAGATCTAACAGAAGGATTTGTAGATCATGAAAATTTTGGCCCTCATATAGAAATGCCTGCAGCTTATGTTAAAGTTGAAGACCAACATGTTCTTACAACTTTAATAAATAAAGGTACTAACCCCCAAATATTTCGATTATTAGAACCCCTTCCAATTTTCGAAATTATGCCCTCCGAAATTATACAAAATAATAACACACGCAAAATATGTCCCCAAGAATTACGTAAATTACAAAGACAAAATTTAAATAACTTACGTTTAAATCACCTTAACGACGAAGAAAGAACTTTAATTACAAATCTGTGTGAAGATTTTAAAGATATTTTTTACAATGAAAACATTCCATTAAGTTTCACCGACGAAATTAAACATGAAATTCGTACTACAGATGAAACACCGATTTACACCAAAAGTTACAGATTTCCCAACGTTCATAAACAAGAAGTCGAAAATCAAATTGACAATATGTTAGAAGAAGGTATAATTCGACCAAGTTGTTCACCATGGTCATCACCAATTTGGATTGTGCCGAAGAAATTAGATTCTTCAGGTAAACCGAAGTTTCGATTAGTAATTGATTACAGAAAACAATAGATGATAAATTTCCAATACCTAATGTTTCGATTAGTAATTGATAACAAAAAACAATAGATGATAAATTTCCAATACCTAATATTACTGACATCCTTGACAAGTTAGGACGAAGTCAATATTTTACAACCTTGGATTTAGCTTCCGGATTTCATCAAATTGAAGTACATCCTGAACACATTGAAAAAACAGCTTTTTCTACAGACAAAGGACATTTTGAATACTTAAGAATGCCTTTTGGACTAAAAAATGCCCCTTCCACTTCCCAAAGATTGATGAATAATGTATTAAGAGGATTACAAAATGAAATATGCTCTGTATATCTAGATGATGTTATTATTTATTCAACCTCATACACCTGCATAAATTAAAAATAGTATTTGAACGTTTAAGAAGCAAAAACTTAAAAGTTCAATTAGATAAAAGTGAGTTTTTAAGAAAAGAAGTTACTTATTTAGGACACCTAATAACACCAGAAGGAGTAAAACCTGACCCAAAGAAAATATCAGCAATTAAAAATTTTCCTATTCCAAAAACTCAAAAGGACATTAAAAGTTTCCTTGGACTACTAGGATATTATAGAAAATTTATTAAAGATTTTGCCAAGTTAACTAAACCTTTAACTTTATGTTTGAAAAAGAATGCTAAAGTAATACATTCGTTACAATTTATAGAAGCTTTTGAAATATCGAAACATATTCTGATGAATAATCTAATTTTACAATACCCTGATTTTTCAAAACCATTCATTTTAACAACAGACGCCTCAAATGTCAGGTCCGTCAAGTTGGAGCTACAACATAACAAAAACCAAAAACTTTTAACGTCATAATTTTTTGCTCATTTTTTGCTAATTTTTGCTATACTTTTTAAATTTTTTGCTGGTCTCTAATAGGAGATAATTAAAAAAAAAGAATTGTAACTCCAACTTTACGCTGAGTTACATTTGCTAAAAAGTCAAAATGTTTTTAGGTCATAATTTTTTGCTCATTTTTTGCTAATTTTTGCTGTACTTTTTAAATTTTTTGCTGGTCTCTAATGGGAGATAATTTAAAAAAAAGAATTGTAGCTCCAACTTTACGCTGAGTTACATTTGCTAAAAAGTCAAAATGTTTTTATGTCACCATTTTTTGCTCATTTTTTGCTAATTTTTGCTGTACTTTTTAAATTTTTTGCTGGTCTCCAATGGGAGATAATTAAAAAAAAAGAATTGTAACTCCTACTTTACGCTGAGTTACATTTGCTAAAAAGTCAAAATGTTTTCATGTCACAATTTTTTGCTCATTTTTTGCTAATTTTTGCTGTACTTTTTAAATTTTTTGCTGGTCGCTTTTCCAAGATATGTAGTTTTTTCATAATCATTATGTGCTACAAATAGGTGGTATTCTTGGATATACAACACGAATAACTTCGAATAACCAAAATGTACGTCAATGTTTTGTTCTAATAACTTTATAATAATTTATAAAGTTAACTTATATACACACTTTCAATTTATTGATATTTAAAAGTAGTTTTGTTGCAGTTTTTGTAAAAACCATAAAGTTTCTTTACATGACTATCAGTTAAGGCATTGTTACACTCCAATAAAATTGAACAATAGGTACATAAATTCAGACCTGCAAATAACAATGCTTAAGACCCACCAGAAATAGGACTAGGTTCTTTTTGTAGAAATAAACATTTTTAGTTGACAATGTTACAGTTACAACAATAAAAAAATGTTAGTACAAAAACCTAATTTTTATTCTTATGTGATGTGGGACATATGTGTCCCTTTAATGGTCTAAAGAGGGTTAAAAAGTCGTAAATAGTTTTTTTTTTTTAGTAAACTGAAATTTGACTTTGAGATGCAAAAAATTATTTACATCAATATTTGTGGCTTATCGTTGCTGTATTTTTTAAATATTTGGTTGGTCTCTTAGAAAAAGTGCAACAAATCGAAATAATTATAACATAATTATACCAAGCTACTAAACAATATTTTCTATTTAAAGTGGAAAACAAAGACATTTGCATCATTCCGTGATGTCGTCGCTAAAAAATTGGTCGATGTTGCGATATTGCAAAACTACATTAAAAAGATTATATTAGATTTGGTGAAAAAATTACTTAAGTACATGGAAGAAGAAGGTTTACAGTGTTGCGGGTTCGAAGGATGTTTTTTGAGAAACAATATTTTTTAAACGGTTTTAATTATATATTAAATAAACATATATGTACAGGTACACGTATCAACAATACATGTATGTATTGCTACAAACCTCTAATTTTAAAAATCAAATAAAACGTACGTACATATAACCCCTCGTCACCTAAAATAATCATGCCATTTATTATACCAAAATGAAATTTATGCAAAGAGATGAACCAATTAACTTATATACACACTTACAATTTGTTGATACTTAAAAGTAGTTTTGTTGCGGTTTTTATAAAAACCATTAAGTTTCTTTACATGACTATCAGCTAAGGCATTGTTACACTCCTATAAAATTGAACAAAACCTAAATTCAGACCTGCAAATAACAATGCTTAATTTTAAAGAATAATTTTGTTGCGTTTTTTTTTTTCAATGTCATAAGGTACCGTGGGTTACATACGAAATTGTTTGGTGTTTTTTTAGTGAACTGAATTTTTACTTTGAGGTAAGTAATAAATAATTATTCTGTTAGTTGATATTTGCATGTTTAGTGGCCCATACTTGTAACTTATAAACAGTGGCTGGAAGTTCCAAGTATTAAAATTTATGATGGGGTGCCAAACATTCAATAAAATTATGAAGCATTTCATTTATATTAGGCATTTAATTCCATGCTGTTTTAAATTGCATTGTAACAGGGATATTCCAGTTCTGTTCTGTTTCAAACATCTGTTTTTAGGTACAAATCCCTTTCTATATTACCTAATTGTCGCATAGTGATAACATTTGTATAATTATTTATAAACTGAGATGTACAAGAGTTTCAAACAGTGGCGAGAGAACTTCCAAATCCTAGGGCACCAAAAACACTGTGTACTGACGATTTTTCATTACCCGTATGTAAATACAATTATTGGTCGTGTGTGATTGGCCTTAGTATGTGATAATTAGTGCCATTTAACAGGTAAATAAAATCCTTTATAATTTATATTATACCGGGTGTAAGTGTGGTACGTCCCCTTTTTTTCTTTAGTTTTGATTTTAGATAAACGAAATGCACATATGATATGTGCAAAAAAACTGGACTTTTTGAGCACATGCATACATTTGTTTCACTTCCGGTTTCGCCGGAAATGACCCCAACTTTGTTATTTTAAATGGAACACCCTGTATATTTTTACATTTTTGGAAAGAGGAAGCGATTTTGGATACAACTGCACTATTTTAGTTAATTTTTATAACCTCAAATTTTTTTAAAACAAAATTTAGTTTTTTTATTAAGGGTGTCGTGACCTGCACAAATTGATTTTTATTAGGTCAACAATTGTCCAAAAAACGTTTTTGTAAATTTTAAATGACATTTAGGTTACTTTAATCGGCTTTGAACGTTGCGGAATCGGTTTTTTGACAAAAAGTCATTTTTTTAAATGTAACTATGGTGGTACTAGCGGTTATTTAAATCAAGCATCTTCTAAAGAATCTATCGATACCAATAACTTGTATTTTTATTAAGAGTCTACTTCAAAAATTTCAATTTATTGTGAAAATTTATTAAGAGATCCTCTTAATCGCAGTAATCTAATTATGTGAAAATGATTACCAAAACTTTTAGACTTTTTAGTTAAATGACTATAGTAGTTAAACATAAAACAACGATCATTTGTTTTATTGTAGTTATGAACAATAGTAATGTATTTGATTGCTTTGGTTGTTTTGTTTTACTGGTACATGGTCTATTTGTTTTTTTTATAAATAGGTACAATGTATTACATAGTAAAATTAACAAGGAAACTACGGGAAAGTATGATCAGGATTGAATACCTGCAATAAATGTAGCTCAACCCTGTACAGGAAATCATAATAATTGAAGTAATAAATTGTTGTGGGTTATTCCAAATATCCTAAAGTTTTACAATGGGCTTAACCATTTGTCGGGTAATTACTGAAATATTAAATCTGTTAAATCTTGTTTGTCACACTTTGCTTTCAAGCTTTCATTATCAAGTGTTCCATTGAGCGTGAAATAGTTATCTAAAATTAGCTTGTTACCACTATAAATAAATAAATAAATTGTTGAATACCATCTCCAATTTTAATATAATTATTGCTATAAGAATGTAATATTATTTTACTGCTTAATGTTAAAAAAACATTATAGGAGAATATAGCAGACGATATCGATAGCTTGTAAATCTTGGCGAAACCACTTTTAGATGTTGTAACGAAAACAATATATCAAAAGTTAACTATTTTTCTAAAAAGAATTTAGTCTTGTATTTTAATTCTATCAATTATTGCACGTTTACTAAGAAATTATCATTAAAACAGCAATAACTAGACAAGTAGATATTAGTTTTTGATTTAATATTGTAATTTCAAAATTTCTATTTAAAAAAATACGTTTTACTTCTTATTTTTGTTTTTATTTCAGAAGCCCCAAGACCAATCGCAGCCTCGTAATAGCTTTCTTTACTTAGGTGTTTTTTGTAATAAGGTTCAAAAAACAGTTGTAAGACAAATCGGAAATCATATAATTGCAAAGAACCTAAACATCTATAATCATAAAGCGTGTGAAAATTGCGGTAAGGTGCTTTTTTTAAAAATCATATAATAATTACAGTGAATCGATATTTTGCTTTATAATGGCGGGCAGACAACGAAAATTTAGTGCAGAGAAAATAGAGGAAGCTTTAAGCAAAGAACGTTCTTTGTTCTTTAAAGACGGAAAGTTACTATTTCCTTCCAACCCTGTTTGGAACCACATAGACAATTAAATAATTTGCCTCAATCAGTGAACAAGTTCGTTATAAACCATTCCAGGATGCTTGAAGGTATTTTATAACTAATACAGGAGTTCTCATCCTAGACGATTTATTCAAAACTTTGTTATTAAAATAGTTAAGATTGTAAAAACTGTTTCAAATTAGTAAAATAAATAAGTTCATTATCACATAACATAAAGTTATTTTTAGCTACACTGTGTAGCTTTTAATAGATCGCTTTCCATACAATATTTAACATTTTTTGTATTCAAATATATTTCCAATCGAATATTATAGCAATTTTCTCCAACAATTCGTCTTGGGTGGAATATACAGTACATAATTATTCTATGCATTATAGCAGCTGTAAGTTTAAACAAATCATGATGTCGGGTTTTTAGATACTATGCGTTTGGCGTCAGGATTAAATTTTTTTCATGCAACAGAGTCTGAAAAAAACATAAATATCATCCCCAAAAATGTAACTGTTAGCAATTCAAGTGGATTACTTAACGAAGTGGAAATGGAAATGGAAACACCTACAGAAACTTTGGTAAAAATTATTATTTATACCATATTTATTATAAGTATTACTATTTTAAACAATTTTCAGAAGATTGCCATGTGTGTTGCGTGTGAACGCGGAAATAAACCAGAGGGTGCACATAGATGCATTGAATGTTTGAAGTTTGTGCACGCTCTTGATGGATGTTCATATTCAATCGGTGGTGAAGAAGGTCATGGAGAAATGCGGATCTGTCCACGGTGTAAGTTCGATCAAAACCATGTTCGTGAATTAAACGAAATCGAAAATTATAAGGGCTTTTTTGAAAATGCAAGCAAAAACAGAAAATTAAAACAAAATCGACGTAGTTTCTACCTGAATCCTCAAGCAGAGTGGGCGACAATGGCTAACGATCCTAACACATCAAAACCAATGAAAATCTCTTTACTAAAAAATGGAGGTAGTATTAAAACTAAGGTAACACGACATAAGAAAACAGTAGTTAGTTTAAGCAATACCTGCGCTTTCGATAGTATTATGCACGGATTGTCTACCACAATTTGCGATAGTATTAATTTTCACCAAACAGTTACAAACAATGACCATAAAATAATGCAATTAGGTGTGCATCTCTCAAAACGAAAATCTCAAGTACAAGCTAATACAATGAGGGCAGAAATACTTACTTCTTGTTTTAATAATTGCCTGTCAGGTGGTTTAATCACAAGAATTAATTGTGAAACGACAACATGTGATATGGTAAAAAAATTAAATTTAGTTAGTTACACTGTACATGTATCCTGCATCTGCTCTTTTGAGCAAACGACTAGCTTTGCCGTAGTACCAACAGCGACAACGATGAAGTGCATTAAAGAATTACAGACAGCAGTAAAGGACAATAATCCATCCACTTCAGGTATTTGCATGTGCGGGAAAGATGTTATAACAAGACACATGTTTTCCGATTATATTTTTATTGATGTTTATTCATCATATGGCATTAATGTTTGTTTAGGAGATATTCCAAAAAAGCTAGAATTAGGAGATAAATTGTTTTACCTACGTTCAGCTATAGAATTTATTGCACCTTCAACGCAATCATCGGAATCAATTGGGCACTATGTCTGTTACTGTAATAGAGCAGATTGGACATGGGAATTATATGATGATTTACAAGACAAAGTAAAGTGTATTTCAAGTAACAGTATAATATCATTGTCTATGCTGACATATAGCATTTAATTTATAAAAATAAAGTCGATCTTGTAGCTAAATCGTTGTGAATTACGTTCGGACATGCATTCAGTGTTCTCTTCTCTATTTTCATAATTAGTTACTATATTTCGATTTTTTTTGCAGGATAGGTAGGTAATTAGAATGATTACTTCTGTATATAATAATAAAGTAAAAATAGCAGTAACAGTTAATAAATCAAAATCGTAGTTCGTAATTTTATAGTTAGTATTTGTGGTTATTTAAAGATAAGTTTATTTCGTCCCTTAAAAAATGTGTGTATCTGAAAATTGATGCGAATGTAGTAAATTTGTATACTTTAAAGTATATTATAAACTATTAAGAAAACTTGACGTCACCTAAAACTTCTGCCGAAATTTGCAATTTTTGCTCATTGTCTTACGGTTAAAACTTGCCCTTGATTTAATTGGTTCATCTCTTTGCATAAATTTCATTTTGGTATAATAAATGGCATGATTATTTTAGGTGACGAGGGGTTATATGTACGTACGTTTTATTTGATTTTTAAAATTAGAGGTTTGTAGCAATACATACATGTATTGTTGATACGTGTACCTGTACATATATGTTTATTTAATATATAATTAAAACCGTTTAAAAAATATTGTTTCTCAAAAAACATCCTTCGAACCCGCAACACTGTAAACCTTCTTCTTCCATGTACTTAAGTAATTTTTTCACCAAATCTAATATAATCTTTTTAATGTAGTTTTGCAATATCGCAACATCGACCAATTTTTTAGCGACGACATCACGGAATGATGCAAATGTCTTTGTTTTCCACTTTAAATAGAAAATATTGTTTAGTAGCTTGGTATAATTATGTCGATTTGTTGCACTTTTTCTAAGAGACCAACCAAATATTTAAAAAATACAGCAACGATAAGCCACAAATATTGATGTAAATAATTTTTTGCATCTCAAAGTCAAATTTCAGTTTACTAAAAAAAAAAAACTATTTACGACTTTTTAACCCTCTTTAGACCATTAAAGGGACACATATGTCCCACATCACATAAGAATAAAAATTAGGTTTTTGTACTAACATTTTTTTATTGTTGTAACTGTAACATTGTCAACTAAAAATGTTTATTTCTACAAAAAGAACCTAGTCCTATTTCTGGTGGGTCTTAAGCATTGTTATTTGCAGGTCTGAATTTATGTACCTATTGTTCAATTTTATTGGGGTGTAACAATGCCTTAACTGATAGTCATGTAAAGAAACTTTATGGTTTTTACAAAAACTGCAACAAAACTACTTTTAAATATCAATAAATTGAAAGTGTGTATATAAGTTAACTTTATAAATTATTATAAAGTTATTAGAACAAAACATTGACGTACATTTTGGTTATTCGAAGTTATTCGTGTTGTATATCCAAGAATACCACCTATTTGTAGCACATAATGATTATGAAAAAACTACATATCTTGGAAAAGCGACCAGCAAAAAATTTAAAAAGTACAGCAAAAATTAGCAAAAAATGAGCAAAAAATTGTGACATGAAAACATTTTGACTTTTTAGCAAATGTAACTCAGCGTAAAGTAGGAGTTACAATTCTTTTTTTTTAATTATCTCCCATTGGAGACCAGCAAAAAATTTAAAAAGTACAGCAAAAATTAGCAAAAAATGAGCAAAAAATGGTGACATAAAAACATTTTGACTTTTTAGCAAATGTAACTCAGCGTAAAGTTGGAGCTACAATTCTTTTTTTTAAATTATCTCCCATTAGAGACCAGCAAAAAATTTAAAAAGTACAGCAAAAATTAGCAAAAAATGAGCAAAAAATTATGACCTAAAAACATTTTGACTTTTTAGCAAATGTAACTCAGCGTAAAGTTGGAGTTACAATTCTTTTTTTTTAATTATCTCCTATTAGAGACCAGCAAAAAATTTAAAAAGTATAGCAAAAATTAGCAAAAAATGAGCAAAAAATTATGACGTTAAAAGTTTTTGGTTTTTGTTATGTTGTAGCTCCAACTTGACGGACCTTCAAATGTCGCCCTTGGAGCAATTTTATCACAAGGCTCATTAGGATCTGATTTACCCATTGCATATGCCTCACGTACTTTAAATGAAACTGAACAGAAATATTCAACTATTGAAAAGGAACTATTAGCAATAGTTTGGGCTGCTAAATATTTCAGACCTTACCTTTACGGTAACAAATTTACAATTTATACTGATCATCGCCCTTTACAATGGCTTAGTTCATTAAAAGAACCCAACTCTAAATTAGCTAGATGGCGCTTAAAATTAGAAGAATTTGATTATAATGTCGTGTATAAAAAAGGCAAATTAAATACAAATGCTGACGCACTTTCAAGAATTCAAATAAACCCAATTGATACTCAGTCAATCGACGTCAATCCAGAAGAAGATTTAGAACAATTGGACGGCGTTATGCACAAAGCTATCAACCCACAAAATATCAAATATTGGGTTATATTCGTATTGTACAGTATGTGTTCTTTATTGTGTAAAAACCTTCCAAGCCTCAAGCAATGATATACCCTATAAAATTTTACACGGCTAACCAACATATTGATATTATACGGTATTTGGATTTGCAGAAAGCTACCAACCCAGTTGGTTGTATCCTGCATATTCCATCTAAGGCATCCAAGTGGTTTGGTAGCTTTCTGAAAATATTGTTTCTTGATATGCTCAGCTGTTTGTTTATGTCTATTAGCTTTATAGTGATCCGGAGTGTTAAAAAAAGACTTTTAAAGTAGCCGACGACCGTTTAAAATTAAATTATTGGTTTATAGTTTATAATACATAGTAGTTAGTACGCAATACAATGTATAGTTGTCGTACAGCTAAAATGTTGGAGGCTGCTCTAGCAAAAAAGGAAAATCATGGTAAGTGTTTATACCATTTTGATTATTATTGATTTTCTGTGTAGCTATATTATAATATTCAAAATATTTAAACGTTTCAAGTAATTTGTGGCTCTTGAATAGTGTATTTTTTGGTAAATTTTATTTAGGTGGTCAAAAAGTTAAAAAGTATATATTTTTGAATATAGGTTAGGTTATAATATAAACAACGGAATCTAGCTGTACACAGGAAATTAAAGATATACTGATGAAGTTAATTCGTTAATTTCATGTAGACATAGGTTTTTATTTCTGTAATATTAAAATATATCTCTTATTTAGATTTGTTACAACCCTATGATAAACCAACCCCCAAAGCAGAAAAAGTCACCGTAAATACGACTTTTGAATGTTCAGAAGTACCTAATAATCAAGTGCTAACAATCCTTACTCCTGTCTCTACAAACGATCAAGTTATTTTGCAATATTCTACTGTTGCTAACGAAAATTATTATCTATCAGAAGATAGTGACGACTCGGTGGCAGATCCCACATATGAAATAGAAGAAGAAGAATACCAAGAAAAAGAAACAGATGAAACTTTATATGACGACAATAATCAAAATAGACCTTTACATGTAGTTGCTGATAGCGAACCCACCCAAAACGAAACGCTAGAAAAATTGGAAGGAAGACCACGGAAGGGCCGAAAAAGAAAATTTCCCGATCAAACTCGCAAAGAAAAAAAAAAATAAGAAAGTACAGCAACCAACCTTATTATAACTATAAAGGTATCAAAATAAACGCTAAGACGTTTCTTGATTTTTATTGCAACTGTATTTCGAAATGTGCCGAGATTGTTCCAGTTAAAACCCGCAAATCTGAATTTGATAGATTTTGGTCACTAAAAACATATGACAGCCAAACAAATTTCATTGCTGCAAGTGTGTCAGAAATTGAAAAAAAGAGAACATATGGTAGAAACACAGAAAAACGGAAGTTCTCTAGAATTTATAAAATCAAAGATACTAAAGTATGCAGAGACATGTTTATTAAAACTTTGGGCATAACTACATTTAGAGTAAACACTGCTTTAAAAAAATTTCATGGACGGGCTCCTATTTCCGATCAAAGAGGCTTAAAGCAGGGTGGTAAGAACAAATTGCCCGAGGAAAAAGTTCAAGCTGTTATTAATCATATTAACAAAATACCAAGATACACTTCTCACTATTGCCGCGAGCAAACTAGTGCTCAATATTTACCTCCTGAAATTACATTACAGAAAATGTATAATATGTATGAGCAAGAAGAAGCAAATCCAGTTAGCCTAATGTCTTACAAAAAGGTATTTTACACCAAATTTAATTTGAAAATCAAAGCATTAAAAAAGGATACCTGCAATATATGTGACACCTTGAAAATAAAAATAGACAATGAAACTGATGAAGAAAAAAAAGAACAGCTTAAGCAGGAACATAATAAACATCTAAAAGTAGCCGAGGAAGCACAGAAAATGAGAAGAGAAGATTTTTGTATG
The DNA here is from genome assembly GCA_947652605.1 of Elmis aenea. Lineage (NCBI taxonomy): Eukaryota > Metazoa > Arthropoda > Insecta > Coleoptera > Elmidae > Elmis > Elmis aenea. Next base: position 27,374,899 of record OX393578.1, on the reverse strand, counting down.
GCAAAAGAGTCTGAAGAACATGAATGTTTAAGTTTTGATTTAGAAAAAACATTACCGCTCCCAAGAATACCTACAAGTATTGTATTTTATAAAAGACAGCTATGGGTGTATAACGCAGGTGTAGATAGTGGCAAAGAAAACCGTGGTTATTGCTACGTTTGGATAGAGGGATTAGCTGGAAGAGGCGCCCAAGAAATAGGATCTTGCCTCTTAAAACATGTAAAAACTAAATTATCTCCAGAAGTAAAACATCTGACCCTTTGGTGTGATTCTTGCGGAGGGCAGAACCGCAACATTAAGCTAATACTTATGCTGAAATCGATATTGCACGGTACGAAGACGAACCTTGAAAGCATTACTGTTAAATATCTGTGTTCTGGACACAGCTTCCTCCCAAATGACACCGATTTTAGCGACATTGAATCTGCTCTCAAACACCAACAAAGACTTTACACTCTAAACGATTACATAGAGGTAATGCGTACATGTAGAAGGAAAAAACCCTTGACAGTTACTCAAATGCTTCCAGAAGATTTTCTGGGCGTAATGAATATTGAGAAGAAAATCGTCAATCGAAAAATTACAGATAATAAAGAAAAAATCAACTGGTTAAAGATAAGATCGATCAAAATTGAAAAAAAGGACTCCTTTGTGCTAAAGATGCAACAAAATGATGTTTCACAACCGTATCAAGAAATTTCTATTAAAAAATCTACTCGAGGTAGACCTTACAACGAAGACATCTTTGATGACTTGATACCATTGTGGCCCAACGGAAAACCTATTGCTGAAGCAAAACTCCAAAATTTAAAAGAAATGATACATCTTATTCCGGAAGATGCATTACCTTTTTATCAAAATTTACAGGGTGCCAATATCACCGAAGATGTTGACGGCTATAATGTTGAAGACTTAGATTTTGAAATTGACGTTGGACAATAAGTTTTTTTAATACATCCTTTGGTTTATAAACTTATGAATATGATCTTGTTTTTACTAATAAAAATAGGTGTTTAATTATAATATTCCGTTGTTTCATTTTAAGATTGTTTCTTTAGATTGATTTTACGAAAAGCAGAAACCTACCGACTAACAAAAATTGTCATTATTACCGTAATTTAACGGTTAAACTATCAGGACATACATCAAATATCGATATATCATCCTAATATCAATATAAAATTAATAGATGTTTGTTATACTTTTAGGTTTTTTTTAAAATTTAGTATAAACTTTAAAGCGTATTATCTCAGTTTGTCATAAATGTGGGTTGATAGCTTTGTGCATAACGCCGTCCAATTATTACAAGATCTTGAAGACGAAATTTATTCAATTCCTGAAGTCAACACAACAGATATAGATTTTGAAGATATCATACCAACTTTAAATATTTACGGTGACGATCCAACAAATAACACAATACATACACAAGAAGATTCAACCCCTAGCATTGAAATCTGTGAAGACCCTTTAGAAACAAAAAGAAATCAAATTATATTTCAATTAGTGTTTAATGAACCACTTCCACCTAGTGTGACACAAAAGGAAGATAATACCATATTTACTGTACAAATACCTAAAGATCATTCAGACGTTTATCTCAAAAACCTAATAACAGAATATTGTAAACCAAGAATAAAATATTACTGTTACTTTCCAACGCAAGAACTTTATCAAAACTTTAGTATCCTGTTTACGCAAACCTTTAATAACAACTCACCCACGTTTTATCGCTGCGAAAATCGAGTGCAACACATCACTGACGAAGAACAAAAAGAAGAGATTTTAAAAAATCACCACGAAAGTAAATCTAAAACCACCGCGGAATCAAAGCAACCGAAGCCGCCATTAAACGAAAACATTATTGGAAAAATCAAAAACAATCTGTTGAACACTTTATTAACAACTGTGATATATGTAAAAAAGCTAAATATGACAGACACCCTACTAAAGCACCTTTAAACATCACAGAAACCACCGAAAGTCCATTCCAAAGAATTTTTATGGATACATTTTACATAGATGGAACTCAATTTTTAACTTTAATTGACTCTTTTTCAAAACTCGCTCAAGCTTATGAATTACCAACCAGAACAGCTGTTGTAGTAACTGAAAAATTAATCGATTTCTTTTCTCACTATGGAACCCCAGAAGCCATAACATCAGACAATGGAACAAAATTTAACAATAAAACAGTTAATAATTTACTTGCCCTACATAAAATTAAAATCCATTTTACAACGCCACTTCATCATAATTCAAACGGACTTGTAGAACGATTACATTCAACCCTAATAGAACACTATAGAATTTTAAAAACCGAAGGTAATAATGATAAACCTTCAATACTTATGAAATATGCAATACTTGGATATAATAATACCATACATTCTACAACTGGTTATACACCACTTGAACTTTTACTAGGACACACTATGAAACGTGATCCATTTGACTTATTTTACCCACAAACATTTTATGAAGATTACATTCGCAATCATAAAGAAAAATTAACGAAAACCTATGAAATTATTAAAGCTAAACTGCAAGGATGAAAAGAAAAAATTATCACCAAACGAAATAAACATTTAAAACAACTACCATTTAAAATAGGAGATAAAGTATTTGTTCATATTCCAAAACGAAACAAAAGTGCTAACAAATATGACGGTCCATATATTATCAAAGAAATTTCACCGTTACACATTTGTACCTTACAAGATGCCAAAGGTAAAATTAGAAAATTACACATGAATAATCTCCGGTCATCCATTACAGATGCTGGTCAATAACGAATACAACTTCAACGGACACCCCAAGATTCATCGACCTCAAAGACAGTCCCGGAATCTATACATTAAAATTAGGACAAGCATACGTAAAAACATCCCATTGGACTCTTATCAAAACAATAAATTGCGAGCCACTAATTGACGAATTTAAAAATTTACAAAACAATGTTCAACAACTCAAGGATTCTTTCACATCCCACCATCATGGAAATAACTACAATCGAGAATCAGAAAATTACATAATAATTCTTGATACATTAATGCAAGAAATTCAACGAAAAATTAACCAATTGTTTCCGACAAGAAACAAATCGACGGACTAGGATCCATATTTAAAATAATAACTGGAAATTTATGATAGATGCAGAAGATGGTCAACGATATGACAAAACTATAGAAATTCTACAAACAGAACAAACCAATCAAAAAAAGGTAATCATTTCACAAACATATTTAGTGACTCAAGCCATTGAAAAATTTAATAATACTATTACCAAAATCCAAAGCAACCAATTGCTCTTACAATCAAGAATACTGCAAATCGAAGCACCTATTAATGAAACACATCTTCACGAAAGTGAAATGTACACAATAATAAATTTACTTACATACCATACAATTACAATTAACGAATTTATTAAACTTATTACTCCATATATTTGACACATTGGAAGCAGCTATCACCTTCGCAAAACTACAAACATTACACCCATCAATTATTGACCCTGAAGATTTATTAAGCGAATTACATTTGATTGAAAATTCCTTAACACAATTTAAGTTACCTTATTCTATAAATGAAATCTCAATTTATGAAACCATTATTACTGTCAAGGCATACCAAAATAATGCAAGACTAGTATTTATTCTCGAAATTCCTTTAATTGAACCCAAAAATTACGATTATTTTCAACTATATCCGTTACCTGTTCAAGTTAATTATCACTTATTTCGAGCAATCATACCACAAAACAATTATATCCTTTTATCCGAGCAAAAAGCAATATCAAAAATTCACTATCACTATCAGAACTCGCTATTCGTATCTGGCCAAGCAAATATTCAAACAAATCACGGTTTATGTCAGTGTCCTATAAATAAAAAACGCACCAAACTTGGTGAATTTTATCATATGTATGAAGAACTAAAACATTATTCGGATAGATTTTATGAATACCTAAGGATGTCTCAAGCAACATTCAATTATATTTTAGAGTTAATAGAACCCAAAATTCAGAAGGTGTACACCAACTTGCACACACAACCAATGAGTGTTGAAGAAAGGCTGGTAGTAACAATCAGGTAAGAATTAATATTAAATGTATAGTCAACTTGGGCATATCAAATATGAACTTTAAACTGCTGCCTTAACATTTTCCATGTCTTTTTAGCTTGTTCGACTAAAACAAAAAGCCTATGGCAATTATTCTAATTATTAGAGTAATATACAAAGGCTTATTGTCTAATATAATGTAATCATTAAAATACAGCATAAAAAGATTTAAAACGGATGCATATTACTAGAAATTAACTTAAGTTTCCTTGACAGGTTTCTAGCAACAGGAAACTCGTTTAGAAGTCTTGCGTTTTCATTTAGAATGGGGACTAGTACTGTTGCTAGCATAATTGCAGAGATGACCCAATTATTGTGGGAAATTTTACAACCACTGCATATGAAACCACCGACTCAAGATACATTTAAAAACATTGCAAACACTTTCTTTCAAAAATGGGGGTTTCCTAACTCTTGGTGCAATCGATGGGAAGCATGTGCGAGTGAAATGTCCAGTTCAAACAGGATCTATGTTTTATAATTACAAACAATACTTTTCAATTGTTTTACAAGCAGTTAGCGACGCCAATTGTAAATTTATTTTCGTTGAAGTGGGAGCATATGGTAAACAGAGTGACGGAGGGACTTTTCGGAGCTCTGTGTTGTACAAATTGCTGGAAAAGAACCAGTTAAATATTCCACCCCCAGAAGATTTGCCAAATTCCGATACTAAGATGCCTTTTGTTTTTATCGGTGATGAAGCGTATCCATTATTAACAAACCTGTTAAAACCGTACGCGCGAAATTGTTTGGATGAACAGAAAGAACTCTTTAACAAGAGATTATCTCGGGCAAGAAAAACTGTTGAATGTAGTTTGGGAATATTAACCATAAAATGGAGGATACTGTGCAAAGCTATTGAAACACGTCCAGAAGTTGTAGAGTCTATTATTAAAGCCGTTTGTGTTCTCCATAACACTATCATTGATAAAGATAATACAACAATTAACTCTTTCAATGTAACTATCGACAACCTGTTAACTGATGAAAATTTTTGTAGAAGACACAATCCTCACACACAAGAAGCTGCCTTGGTGAGAAATAGCTTCACAGAATATTTTTGTGGAAATGAATGACTAATGTTTTCCACTACTATTATTATTATTATTAGTATTATTAAACGGATTTCAACATTATTCGTTTATATTGATCATTAACAAATTGTGAAAAACATCTACAACCAACCCCAAAAAAACCGTTCGACAGATCGTCACAACTTGACGGCATTACTTGTCAATAATTCACTATCACTATCAGAACTCGTAGTAAACATTTTAATAAAATATGAACTTGAAAACGCAAACTGACATAAACTGTGATTTGTTTGAATATTTGCTTGGCCAGATACGAATAGCGAGGTGCGAACATCCCAGCCAGCATCGCGGCTAGCATCCTGGCGAGAAGCGCGGCGAGTAGCGCGGCGCGTAGCGCAGCGAGAAGCGCAGCCTCACTATGTACGTGCCCTAAGATTTAATCAATTTTCTGTTTCTTAATTTGCCGCCCTCTCACCCACAAAAGGCGAGGACGTAACATTTTGGTCTATTTGAGCCGTATCTTCTGTAGAAGTTACGAATGGATTTGAATCAGCTGTGCCGAAAGGGAAGAAGACGCCATGTTTGTTGAACATCATACCGGACACTCCTGTAAGTCCGTCCTTATATATCATTAGCGCGTCAATCTGACCTTTCTTTCTTGCATGTACGTTTGTATGTAGGCAGACTGCATTGTTTATTTGTTGATATAACACGTTGTGTTATAAATAAATACTATTTGTTCCTGCAATCTTAAACTAGTGGTTTTTATGTATTGCATAAAAATATGAAAAAATATAGTTTCTTTAAGAAAATTTGAAATACTGCTCACAATTAGATCTGTTGTTTGTAAATTGGAATCTTCTAATTGGTGGAGTAAAATAATGTATGATTTGTAGGAATTTGTTGCTAAATGAATCGTCTTTGTTGCAAGCACTCATAAAAATTTGTTGTAGTATTCACACATTTGGTGAATACATTGATACAGTTAATAATACTGAATTAAAAATGACTGAAAATCAGTTAAGAAATTTGCAAAGGAAACGAGGCACTATAAAGGCTTCTCTTACTAGATTTTCGAATTATGTAACAGATTATACTGATGACATATTAATAGATGAATTAAAATTACGGTTTGAACGCGCTGTAAAATTATTGGTTGACTTTGAAAGCGTACAGTGCAAAATTGAAACTTTGGATCTAGAAACTGAAGATGCAAGTGAACGACTAGATTTTGAAAATAGCTATTTTGCGGCAATGTCAACGGCCAAACGAATAATTTATAACGATACTGAAGTTGGAAATTCAAGTTCGTCTTCACAAAATGGCGATCAAAATTCAAATCGTACTATACGACTACATGTTCTAAATTTGCCAGAATTTGATGGCAATTATACAAATTGGCCACGGTTTCGTGACACATTTGAGACATTGATTAACAATAACACCTCTTTGAATGAAATACAAAAATTTTATTATTTGCAATTTTGTCTCAAGGGTAAGGCTTGTGAAATAATTAAGACATTGGAAGTTTCACAGGCAAATTACATAGTTGCTTGGAATTTGTTAATCGAAAGGTACAACAATGAAAAATCGATTATAAATTCTCATGTTAAGGCTTTGTTCGATTTACCTATTGTAGTGAAAGAAAACCATTTGCTGTTAAGAAATTTGTTGGATGAATTTTTGAAACACTTTAGAGCTCTGTCTGCATTAAAACAACCTGTCCAAACTTGGGACACTTTGTTGATATATTTGTTGACCAACAAGTTAGATCAAAATACTAAAAAAAATTGGTAAAGCTCCTTAAATACGTCTGCGTTGCCATCACTGGATCAACTTGTTAACTTTTTGAAATCTAGATGTCAAGTTTTAGAGACTGTAGCTGATAGTAATAACAAAACACATTTTGCTGACAAACCCAAAGGTAAAACTATTAATAATTTGGCATCATGGTCACCGACGTGTAGTTTTTGTAAAAAATCACATGTAATTTATAACTGCAACGACTTTGGGAAATTAACATCTGATAAAAAATGGGAAAATGTAAAGGCTTTAAAATTGTGTATAAACTGTCTTAAAAATGCGATTTTAGGCACTTGGATTTCCAGGCCAGCAGATCGATATGTCATTCCGCGAGAATCGTGACAGATTCAAAGCTACACATGCATACTACAGTCCTGCTCAGAGATATGAGAAGCAGCGGAAGCTTGTCGAAAATGACAGCTTGAGCCGCTTCCCTCGCGGCAGAACAACTAAAAATAGAGGTAGAGGAAATTTCAGTCGAAATGAGAGTCGAGTGGTCGCCCAGAGACGGGAAAAATCAATGATCACTGAAAATGATTTGTCGGAGGAATTTAAAAAAAATATATTCCCTGGCACAAAAGGTGAGAGCGCCCAGGATCGCCTAGATTCGTACAATACGATGAAGGCAATAACGATCACTGTAACAACGCGCGCAATAGGATTTAGAACAGCGTATTTCTTTCGTTCATTAATATCTTTTAACAACGCTCCAATCCAAGGTAATATTTACCAATTCTACAGAGTGGCACTAGCCATATTTGAAGTCAAGATCAAAATATGCCAAAGAGCTACTCACGCAATCCAACTTCACAATTCTGACTATAGACCATTAATAGTTAGCGAAGACCTCGTTTCAGCAGTCAAAGGCTTTACAATCATGCCTGACTTTATAACATCTATCCTTTCCGTTCTAGGAAACCTCCAAGTAGGAGAGAAAACATACATCCCTAGGTTAGCTAGCGATAGAACGGATAGAAGGGGTCAGTTCCTCCCCCAATCAGAACAGGTTTGCTATAGCAATTTACGTGACACAGTTGTCGCGCTAGCAAGCCGGAATACACCTCTCCAATATAGGAGAAGGTTTTACAATAACAATCCCATTCCCGGCACAATTTTGAATGGTGATAATGAAAATCCAGTTCTAATAAACCCAGATGATGTAATCCCCGCAAATTTTGGGACATTGGATTTAATCGGAGACTATGAAGATATCACTGGAATAATGCATTTTGTGAATCGTAAAGCTCCAAAGTACTTTACGCTTCCAGTGAATTTCGAATCAGTGGGTACCATTGAATGCTTGTTTGTAACAGGCAAAATGGAATGAGACTGGTAGACCGACAACACGGTCCGATTTTAGATTATTATCGGATACTAAGACTATCAGGAGACGTTGACAATTATTACAATCTAGAACGTCTAACATCTAAAGAGCAGATTGATGGATGTCTTCACTTTAGTCGTGATTGTACGTCTAAACATTGTTTCAAATGTAAGGGGAAACATCATACACTGTTGCACTATGATAAATCAAAAGAGAAAATTGTTGTTAAACAGCAAGAGCCCAAGGAGGTTATCAATCAAGTTTTGAACTATACTGTTAACGCTCATGGCTATCATATTTGTTTGTCTACAGCAATTGTTTATGTCTTAGATAAATTTGGTAATTCTGTAAAGGTCAGGGCTCTCTTGGATGTTGGTTCTGATGGCAATTATATGACAAGTGAATTATGCGAAAAACTAAATCTTGAGGGTGTCAAAACTAACGAAATCACTATTGTTGGTATGAATAATACTACTTCTAAGGTTTCAACTACCACTGATGCGTTATTAAAATCTATGCATTCGAATTATCAGAAAAAAACTCTCATTTTTGGTCATTGACAAAATTACTTTTAATTGACCCGGTAAAATTGACATTTTGATAGGAGCAGAAATCTTCTATGAACTGCTTTGTATTGGACGTATTAAAATTGGTAAAAACAAGCCTCGTTTACAAAAAACAAAATTGGGTTGGTTGGTCACAGGAAAGTTAGACGTGCTAAACAAATCAAAAGTTAAAAATGCTTTTTGTAATTTAAGTATTGAAAATGAAGGTTCGCTAAATTCACAATTGGAAAGATTTTGGAAATTGGATGAATGTTGTTTGGAAAAAGCCATTGCACAATAGATGAAGCTCGTTGTGAAAAACATTTTGTTGAAACTACTAGACGTGATAGTACCGGACGTTTTGTAGTTGATTTGCCATTGAAAAATAATAATTTTAAATTGGGTGACAGTCTTGAGTTGGCTGTGATGCGTTTTTGTAATTTAGAAAAAAGATTGCATAAAAATACCGAGTTAAAAATGCAATATTGTAATTTCATGAAGGAATATGAAACATTGACTCATATGGAAAAGATTGTTGAAATTGACAAAAACAATGCGAATATTCATGATAATAATCCAGATCTTAATAACGGTAATATAGTATACTATATTCCTCACCACCCAGTCTTTAAAGATTCCAGCGCTACTACAAAACTTGGAGTTGTTTATGATGCATCAGCTAAAACTACCAATAATTTGTCGTTGAATGATATTTTAAGTGTAGGTCCTATTGTACAAGACGATCTATTTTCAATTCTTTTACGCTTTAGAAAGCATAATATTGTAATTACTGCAGATGTGGAGAAAATGTTCCGACAAGTATTAATTAATGAAGAACAACTTGATTTGCATAGAATTATTTGGAGGGAAGATGTAAATCAGCCATTATGTAGATATTTATCGTTTAAAAACAGTTACATACGGTACAGAACCGGCAACATTTTTGGCCACGCGATGTTTAAAACAAGCTGCGTTAGATGCAGAAGCTGAATTTCCTCAAGCTTCACGCGCGATCTTGGACTTATGTTGATGATTTAATTGCAGGGGCTCAGTCAATTCTTGCAGCTATTAGAGAAAACTATTGGCCTTTAGGCGGTCGAAATGCCGTTAGGAGCGTATTGAAAGGTTGTATTGTATGTTTCAAGGTCAATCCAAGAAAAACTGTTGTAAAAATGGGGAATCTACCCAAATCGCGAATTACTCCATCTAGAGTCTTTAGTCTGTCTAGTGTTGACTATGCCGGTCCTTTTCTGATCAAGGATAGCAAATAAAGAAACAGAAAATTGATTAAATCTTATGTTTGTATTTTCGTTTGTCTTGCAACCAAGGCGGTTCATGTGGATTTGGTCAATGATCTGACAACTGAAGCATTTCTTAATTGTTTACAGAAACATACAATCATAAAAAATTAACATGAAAGCTAGGTGCCGCATGCTGCATTGTCAGAGTCTCATAGCGCACTCACTGTGGACACCGCACCTCGCACGGTTGTGGTAGGAGATAGTTCGTATGGCCTCAACAGACATTATATCAATATTTTAATTCTTTTACAATTATTCTTCCACCGATATTTTTTTTACAAATTGCCGAACATATTTTTGTTTGGTATTGGTTTTGTATACTTTATTTTTATTATATATATTCATTCGAAGAGGAACCGATTGTTCCTGTTGCTGTAGACAATCTAGACGCTAATTCATCTCAAATGGATGATCCTAAACGTGAAAAAAACAACTCAAATTAATCCACAAAAGAGAAAGATCTTTTTATGTCCCAAAAATTGAGGGAACAAAAAAAAGAAAACATGAAGATCCCAGATTAACTCAGGCCTATAATATTCTCAGCAGTGCTTCACACGTTCCAGCCTCACCCCCACCTAATGAATCTTCGACATATTGTGAGCACTTGGTCCACAAACTGCGTAAATTTAACGATAAAGAGAGAGCCATACTAATGCATAAAATAAATAATTTATTTTTCGAAGCTGAAATGGAAAAATATAAACCACAAGCGTTCCAACATCACCAGAACATTTTCGATTCATTTTTGACAGAAAAATCACACAGTTCATTTTCTTCTTCTGTTACCACACCTCAACCTAGCCCATTACATGATTATGTTAGCAACTATACTATTTCTAATATGTAAATTATAAAACAAAATAAAATTAACTTAGATGTATGTAGTCTTTTAATGCATCATTTAAAGCATTACAAACTTTAATAACTGTAGTAGAAATGGTTTGTTATGATATTTTGAATAGATACTGTGACGGGCCGTACTGTACATAGTCCGCACTGTTGTGAAAGAGTACTTATTACTCTTATGTTTATTGTTGATAACTTTGGCTCGTGATCGTCTTTGTAACCTGGTTGGACCCTCAAACGTTGTTTTACGTAGTACACAGGTCTAGAGCAATTAGTACACAGTAAGCAACAAATAAAACACAACAATTTTAACAACAAACTCCTTTATTTTTCGACTGGCTGTACATTTCTCGGGGGTTGGATCTTAACTATCTATGCGACCGTCTGAAGGTTTTAGGTTCCCTGTTGCTGTCCCTTTTTTTACTGTAGTTGCATCTTTGTCATTCTTTCCTATAAACACATATTTGTCTGAACGCCCCTTTAGAATCACGCGCGACAGCTGCGCAGACGCGCTATCCACAATTTGGCGCTAAAACCGCCGGACTACCATAGTGGTCCCAGCGAGCACTCGCGTAATATTAAAGAGGTTAGTTACTTTTATTATTTTAACAGATTTTTTGAAACAGAATGATATATTATTGTTGTGGCGTGGTTGGTACAATATACATATAATTTCTTGATTGCGGCATCCTGTAATAACGTTCAGATGTAAGTATCGGGTGATCAACAATGACTGATGCCCGCTAACTTCAGACCGAAAATAAAATAACCAAGTTTTAGTTGGTATCTCAGTGTAAAACTAGGATATCAGTGGCGTAGTATTATTGACGTTGTCTGTGACATTCACGTTGACCTGTCATTTCGTGTGCGGTTAGTAGCTTTTCGTTTTAATTTGCATCTCTTCTTTAAAATCAATTATCAGTTTTTCGTTTTCTGTGTATTCTGTCATTTTGTGTGTGACCAATATTTACATATGTATGTATAATAATAAAGGAACTGATTTAAGGTAGCCTCACTAAATTGTTTTTATGGAGCTAATTCTTTTAAATAAAAAGCTTTGCAAATCTTTTTGTCAGTAAAAACTGTAGCTGTCGTATTTAAATGGAGATTATTATTACCCGTTCTATCAATACAAACTTTTTTTCCTACGCTACTGGTTTACCCCTATGGGTTACCATCCGTTCGAACAAAGTTCCTAACACCCTTGGCATCAATCATTTTCGATCACCCAATATTTACGTCTATTAGTTTATAATTTTCAATAATAATAGTTCTGTAGATTTTTCACCATGAGTGACGAACAACTAGAGAGATGGTTGATGGAAGAATTGGAAGCTGACGAAGATGCAGACGATGAAATCATAGAAAGTGAAGACGATGAAGTAGAACCCTTGTCTGACTTTCAAGTTTTAGTTGATGACTCTTCTCGGCAAGATGATATGCAAATCAATAGTGATGAGGAAGAAACCGCTTCTCAAAGTTTTTCTTCTGACGATGATATACCACTCTCTGAATTGAGATGTGCAAGATACTGAGTTTTAGTGCAAAAAACGGTACTATCTGGAATAAAGAAGTGTACCGCCATCAACGCGAACTCGACTTCAAAATATTCGTGTAAGACCACCAGGCCCAAAAGGAGCAGCGTCTAGAAGTGCTGCAGATCCAAATGCTTGTTTCGAACTATTTTTTAGTGAAGATATTTTGGACAGCCTAGTAAACTGCAATAAGTTTATTATAGACACTATAAAAGACAAATATCAAAGAGACGGTGATGCAAAGCCAACAGTATCTCGGTCCGGACGGCGTAACCTAAAAGATTTCTAGGATAATTCCAAAGGCACTGGCTTGGAGCTTGTTTACACCATCATGTCAATAAATATATTCCGATTTTTATTACGTGCACTGAGATTTAATGATGTCAGTGATAGACAGAATCGCCAAGAATTTGATAAACTGGCACCGATTAGACACTTTGTCGAAATGTTTGTCAATAATTGCCCTAGCAACTACATACCAAAAAACTTTTTTTCATTGGATGAACAACTTGTCGGTTTTAGGGGACGCTGTGGTTTTATTGTGTATATTACCAACAAGCCTGATAGGTTTGGGATAAAAATATTCATGGTGGTAGATACCAAGTACCCTTTTGTCTACAATTTTGAAATATATGTAGGTGTGCAACCAGAAGGTCCATTTCAGAAGTCGAATAAGGCAAATAACGTTTTTCATTAGGTTTTGCAGCCTCTTTATGATTTGAGTTGTAACGTAACTATGGAAAATTGCTTTACAAATCTGCCTTTGGCTCATGAATTGCTGAAAAAGAAAGTAACTATTGTCGGTATAATGAAAGCTAACGGGTCAGAAATTGCAAAAGAATTCAAAGCTTCAAAGACGAACACAATCAAGAGCTCACTGTTTGGATTTCAAAATGATGCGACTCTGGTGTCTTATGTACAAAAAAAAAGTTAATTTGCTTCCAACAATGCATTATGACGCAACCAACTATCAACCCCGATATTAAAGCTGTATTACACTACACAATTTCTTGTACAATTTGCTGTCAAAAATTTTTATACTAGATTGTACAGCTGTTGCCAAGCTACAATGTCGTAAATTGACATACATGAAGTGTCAGTTTACGTGTTGTAACTTGGCAACCGCTGTACAATCTAGTATAAAAAAATTTGACAGCAAATTGTACAAGAAATTGTGTAGTGTAATACAGCTATTAGAGATGAACTTAAGTCTGAAATAGCAACATTGTACAACCACACTTAGTGTGGATGTTCTAGACAAGATGTGTAAGCAGTACAGTGCCGTTAAAACAGCCGCCGTTGGCCACTTACAGTATTTTTTAATTTATTAATTAATACTGTAATACAAGTATCCTACAGACAGGGATAAAATTACATTTTTTACATTCGAATTTTATTGCTAGCTTGCAATTGGACTCGAAAAACTGTCAGAAAAAAACAGAGCTCTAGTGTATTTACCCCTGAAAAATAAATTATTTTCAGAGATGCCTACGACGTATAAGAGAAAAGCATCTGGTAAAACTAGAAGGCAATGGTCTTCAGAACAACTGACAGAAGCATTAAGAAGAATAAATTCAAGTGAAATGGGAATAAACGCAGCAGCTCGAACCTACAGTATTCCGTCCAGGACATTGCGTCGAAGAAAGCAGTCAGGGATTACCACCACCGAAATTCCACTGGGTCCTCAGGGGGTGCTAGGAATTGAAAACGAAAAAAGACTAGTCGAAGACATTCAAAGATTGGAGAAAGCAGGTTTTGCACCGGATAGGGAAACGATAAGGTCTCTTGCATACCAATTTGCAGATAAGTTGGGAGTTAAACATCGATTTAATAAAGAAAAGAAAATTGCCAGATATGACTGGCTGAATTCGTTTTTAAAAAGAAACAAGGAATTGAGTGTGAGGCAAGCGCAAGGTTTGTCATTGGCTAGAACCGCGGGAATGAACAGAGAAGAATCCAAGACTTTTTTCGACTTGCTTTTGGAACTATACACCAATTTTGATATATAATGAGGCTGGAACTGTCATAGCAACCAAAGGTGCCAAGGATGTGCACACAGTGATTTCTACCGAGAGAGGTGAAAACGTTTCAATCATAGCATGTTGCAACGGCGAAGGAAATTTTCTTCCTCCAGTTATTCAAGGGCGTTAGAGAGAAAAAGGAGTTTTCTGATGGACTTCCATCCGGGTCAAAAGTTTTCATGAATCAAAAGTCTTCATATATTTCAAATGATTTATTCATGAAATGGCTTAACGACCATTTTGCGCCAAAAAAGCCTACCGGAAGAGTAATTTTAATATTAGATGGCCACGCTTCCCATACGAATTCGATAGATATGCTTGAGTTTGCGGAAGAGCATGATATAAGCCTTGTTTGCTTGCCAAGTCACACAACTCAAGCTCTTCAACCCTTAGACAGGGCATTTTTTAAGTCGCTTAAGCACAATTTGAAACAGCAAGCTAGGCAATGGATGCTGAATCATCCTGGAAGACGTATTACTTGTCTTCAAGCTGGAAGCATAATTGGCAAAGCTTGGGGAAAATCTGCCACTGTTGAAATTGGCCTGTCTGGTTTTAGAGCTACGGGAATTTTTCCACTTGATCCCCGACACTATCCCGGATCATTTTTATGCAATTTCTGATATCTCACGAGAGTCTGTTCAAAATAATCAAATTGGTTTGTCACCAACACAATCGCTTCATGAACACCCACGTACACCATCTCCTTCAACGCCATCTACGAGTACATCAGGTGATGTTCGTCATAATACTGGCACGATTCCTGATGATAAGGACGAATCTTTTGATGACTTGTATGCAAATCCAGTTCCTGGGACATCTAAAGGCACTGAACTCCAGGAACCAAAAGAAACACCGTCAAAGTATTTGAATATGATTAGCCCTGTTCCTGTACTTCGTTCAAAGCAAGTAAAGAGAAAGAAAACCGCGGAAATTCTTACAAGTCAAAAAAATATTTTAATGAAAAAAAAATGAGGCAGCTCGAAAGCAAAAAACGGCCATAAAACCTCCATCTAGAGCTAAAAAATCCACAAAACCATACACTAAAGCCAGAGCCAACGATGGTTATTCCCCATTAGAAAGTTTTGATGATAATGAGTCGTCATCTTCATCTGATGGAGATGTGTTATCATGTATTGCGGAGAACAGCAGAAAAATTACCAATTCATCGGAAGACGAAGCGTGCGTTGAATGCACCGAAATTTATTCTCAAAAAAAGGCAGCTGTTGATTGGATAAGGTGCGTAAAATGCTTCAAGTGGATGCATGAAACCTGTACAATGTACTTGCACAAATGCAACATGTGTGGAAGAGAAGAAAAACGTAATAAAACCAAGAAGAAGCTGTATGAATGAAATGAAGATTTTTGTTTGTTTTCCATATTTTTGTTTAAAAAATTTCCTCGCTCAAGAAAAAAAAAACAATTTCGTTGTAGAATGTTAAACTTTTCTTTAATAAAAATATATTTTGGATTAAATATTGTTGGTTTGTTGATCATTTAAAGCCGGGGCATCATTCCCATTTCTATGGGGCATCTCACCCGCACTGTCGGGAGAGATGGCCAAAAACATGGTTTTGCTTATTTTTTTTTTTGTAAACTATCGGTCGTAATATTCAAATTTTGAATGTCATGCGTTATTCTCGATTAAATTGGCTATGCAATTCCAATTTTTTGGAAACTAAAAAGTCAAATTTCATTGAAAGGTGATTTTCTGAGCTTAGGTTGGGCAACTGTCCCGGAATTACCTTATAGATACACTTACATATCGATGGCCTAATGCTAACACCCCGTATCTGCAAAATTTGAAAATCGCGGGTTTTACTGATATTATAATCACAGAGCGCTCTGCTACGTATAATGCGAATTCTCCGTATTACTAGTTCAATAGAAATGGTCAAATTTCGCCTATTTTAATAACCCGTATCGCACTGAGAAAAATTCTTCCGCGAATAGCCCGTATCGTCCAGTTTAAACGTGTGACAGCCTGCGTACCGGTGAAGTCCGCATCCAATAATGTCTTATTTTCTCAAGAAGACACTGACAAATCAGGTAACTATTTTATTTTTATTAGTAAAGTCATAACAATGCTAATTCCAGGTCATAAACCATTATTATTTTACAGTTTAACAATAAAAAGCATGTTTTTAAATATTTTTACGATACTGGTTATTTCAGATTTTGCTGCATGATATTTTATTTAACGATACGGGATATTGTTTTATAAATCATGTTTTAATTTTTTTATAGATTAATAATAATCGCCACTTGACAAGAGGTGAGCGCTTAGTACTTCTGGCTAGTAATGAAGTCCCTCCTGTTTTTGAAAATAACGATAAAATTCACCCCTTAAAAATTTCGGTTAATGCAGAGCACAGTGAAACCAAGACGGTACTTCAATTGCAAATGAGGATCAACTTACTGATGCCCAGATTCTTGGTGATAATTGCGATAATATTTTAGAAAAATTGAATCAATGTAGCAATACTGCGAATTACCCTTCTGCTAACGAAACCATTATTATTGATAATTTGAATAATCCTTTTGATTTGATTCTCGAGGACTCTCAGAATGATTGTGGAGAGTTAGAAGAAGACAACCACTTAACGGCACAGGATAATCAAAATGCATCCCTTATCAGAGATATTAATGATGACGACCCAGATTATACTCCACCTTATACTTCTGATGCAGAACCAATGGACCCCGAAACCGAAGATGAACAAAATCCAGATGAAATTCATGTAACCGCAGAAACCGAAAAAGATGAAATGACCAAACCCGAAGATACACCAAGGATTAGAAAAAGAAAACCGGATAAACAAGAATGGCGGAGAAATCAAATTAAAAAACTACGACTTACAGGCAAAGAATATAAGGGCTATCAAATAAAAGATGGTAAAATAACAGAAGGAATTCGACCTTCATGAAAATTGCAGAAGCTTGCAATTCAGTAGCGTGTAGTAAATCCAAAAAACATTTCTGTAAACTGTTTAACACTAGAAGCGCGGGCGTTCCAAATTTGACCCATTTCGATGTTCTTCCTGCTCTAGTTAATATTTTATTATGCGTATAATCGTAACTTTTTATGACTTTTCATGAAATATGATGATTATTATTTATACGAGACCTCAACCACTTAAATGCAATATACATATTTTTTTTTTCAAATTTACCTCTAAACGCGGTTGGGTCAATTTTGACCCAGTTATGGATGTCAGAGTTTAACTTTATCTTTCTTCTAATAGCGTTTTTGATTGGTAAACCCAGTGCTCAAAATGTCGTTGAGTGGTCAAAGTAGGTACTAAAGCGCCTTTTTAGGCGGTGTGTCATTAGAATCGCTGCATTAGTAAGCGGGCGGCAGTGGCGTGAGCGTAACGTGTGTTTTGTTTTTGTCACATCGCACTTACATAACTAGTATTTTTGCTCACTATGGCTAAACGTGGTCTAAGTACTGAGGAAATCTTGCAATTACTTGAAGATATCGACGAAGACAACTCGGAAGGCGAGCCGTTGCATTCATCCGATGAAGAGTGGCAACAATTACCCAAAAATAGCGACTTATCGTCATCCGATGATGAAAATTCTATAAATCAAGTTCAAGATCGGCCAGGTAAAATGTTCTTATTCACAATAATAAACATATATATTGGGTTTGTTCCAACACAGCCACGAACCAGTTATGAACTAGTCCCAAACTATGAGCAACCAATGAAGTGAGACACAAGCGTCACTTCAATGGTTGCAGATAGTTCAGGACTAGTTCGGAACTGGTTCGTGCTCGTGTTGGAATAAACCCATTATATTTGTGTCGTATTTTTACTATTGATTTTCGTAATTGCTATTTTGTCTAATTAGTGTTGATTAATTATTTTTAGGTGAAGAAATAACGATCGCAACTTCTGACGATGAGAATGCGGCTAGACAATGCAGAGGGCGTGGAAGAACCAGAAATCGTGGTGGATTACGCAGTCGAGGACGAGGCCGAGGCCGAAGTCAGCCGTTACTTCGTTTACATGATACATACAATACTCTGAAAGAAATTCCCTTGGGAACAGAAATTATTGCACCTGATGGAACGAATTGGAAAGTTGAAACAACGAACTGTGCACAGCCAGGTAGGCGAGGTCAACAAAATCTGTTCAAAGATCATGCTGGACCTACTCCATATGCAAAACGTAATGTGGATGAGACCTGCGGTAGTGCTTGGCGACTTATGATTGACGGAAAAATTTTGAAACATGTTTTATCTTGCACCATAGCAGAAGCCCGACGTACTCACTCTCCTGACTGGGTCATAACAATCGAAGAGCTCGAAGCTTTTCTGGCTATTATTTATGTGCGTGGGGCAATAGGCGCAAAATGTTTAGATCTAGATGCACTGTGGTCAGTCAAATGGGGCAACGATTTTGTAAAAGCCACCATGTCTCGGGATAGATTTCGGGAGATTATGAAGTTTTTGAGATTCGACGTGAGATCTACAAGAACACAAAGACTGACAACTGACAAGTTTGGATTGATTTCTGAAGTGTGGTACAATTTTATTTCCAATGCTCAAAGTTGTTATACGCCAGGACCCTACATAACAATTGATGAACAACTTTTTCCTTCCAAATGTCGATGCAGGTTTACTCAGTTTATGGGTTCCAAACCTGACAAATACGGACAAAAGTTCTGGTTGGCTGTAGATAAGGACTCTAAATATATAGTAAACGCATTTCCGTACCTAGGCAAGGACGATGTCAGGTCAAATGACGAACGTCTTGGGGATTATGTAGTAAAAAAATTGATGCAGCCATACCTAAAGAAAGGAAGAAATGTCACTTGTGATAACTTTTTCACGTCTCTATCCCTTGCTGAAACTCTAAAATCAAACGGAACAAGTATTGTTGGTACAATAAATAAAGCTCGTCGGGAAATACCTGCTTGCGTCAAACAGGCAAAAGAAGAGTTGTACAGTACAGTGGTACTGAAAAAAGACGATATCACTTTGACAGTATATCAAGGAAAGCACAAAAAAAATGTTCTTCTCCTTAGCACTATGCACACAGATATTCAAATAGAAACTGGTACAAAAAAGAAACCGGATGTAGTATCATTTTACAATAGTTCAAAGTATGGGGTAGATGTTGTAGATCAAATGGGTCGCAAATACTCTGTGAAAGCCCCATCTAGGCGTTGGCCAGTTCACACTTTTTATGATTTGCTAGACTTAGCAGCACTAAATTCTTGGATATTGTATCGTGACCTAAATGGGATAAAAATCAGCAGAAGGGAGTTTATCTTACAGTTAGGAGAAGAACTAGCTGAGCCATATGCAAATAGCAGGAAAACGTCTAATACTCGTATCAATATACCAAACGAAATACCTGAACGTCAAGACAAACGTACTCGTTGTCAGGTAAAGTCTTCTTGTGCCGGTAACAAATCTTGTGTGAAATGCCAAGCTTGTAAAAAAACGGTTTGCAAGAAGTGCACATCGAAAGAGTTTTCCATTTGCTCATTATGCGATTCCGATTAGTAATAATTGCACTGCCATTTTTATAATTTTATTTTATTTTAACTTTAATCATTTGTGATTGTGATTTCTATTGTAAGCCAAAGTACACCAAAAATATGTGTAATATGTAATAAAAACATTCTATCATAATTACAAGTTTCATTTGTATACATAACTTTACATTACTGTAGCAAAAATAAAATGGCCAAAATTGGACCAACCGCGCTTCTAGGGGTGTCAGGATGTTCCGCGCTTCTAGTGTTAATGAGGAAAGTAGGCTTTCTATATTTAATAAATTTTGGAACAACATGGGATCGTGGGAAGAAAAAAAAGCATATGTTATGGGTAACGTAGAATATCTTGAAAAGAGACGACAATCAACTATAGGTCCATCACGTAGAAAAGGTACATATTTTTATTATTTGCGAACGAAAGAAAACGAGAGAAAATGGGTTTGTAAGAAGATGTTTTTGGGAACACTTGCATTAAAAGAGGACATGGTTCATGGTTGGTTGGCAACAACTGAACACGGTTTGAAAGTCAATCTGCTGAAGAACGGCAGATGATATTGAAAAATCGGAGTGACACTGGTTTAAATATTGAAAAAAGGAACTACTTGCGACAATGGTTTAACAGCTTGCCAAAACTAAGTTCGCATTACTGCAGGAAGGACACCAGCAAACTCTATTTAGAACAATTATTTCCGAAGAAAGTAGACCTCTACAGAGCTTATCAAGATTACTGTAAAACCGACGCCAAAACCAACTATATTGTTAGCAATCCTATATTTGATGCAGTGTTCGAAGAAATGAATCTCTCTTTATATAAGCCAAAAAAGGACCGGTGCAATATTTGTTGTGCTTATGAAGTAAAAAACATAACCGAAGCAGACTACGCAATTCATGTTCAGCGAAAAAACAAGGCAAGAACACAAAAAGAAGAAGACAAGGAAAACGCGATTCGAGGAGAGAACTACACCCTCGCAATAGACGTCCAAGCCGTAAAAATTTGTCCAGTGGTGAATGCAAGTGCCATTTATTACAAAATGAAATTAAACACTCACAATTTCACCGTATACAACGGCTTCACATCAAAGTACAAACTATTGGTGGAATGAGACGGAAGGAGATCTTTCAGCATCCACTTTTGCGACTTTTATAATTCATTACATTGAAGAGAAGTGCAGCGATCCGAAACCAATTGTTATATATTCTGACGGATGTTGCTACCAAAACCGAAACGCTATTCTCGCTAATGCTCTATTCCAATATAGTTTAAGAGAAAATGTCACAATTGAGCAAAAATTTTTGGAGAAAGGGCATACACAGATGGAGTGCGACGCTGTACATGCATTGATCGAACGAAAGCTAAAAAAGCGATTCATTCCCTTACCAAGTGATTACGCGAATATTACTAGACAGGCAAGAAACAAGCCGTTCCCATTGGACAGCCTCTATGTGACCCATGATTTCTTTAAAGATTATTCTAAACTAGAAACATGGAGCTATAATTCCATACGTCCCGGAAAGACGAATGATCCTACAGTGACAGATCTAAGACAATTACGTTATAGCCCAACTGAGAAAATTTTTGTATAAAACCAATTTTGACGACGAGCTGAAGGCATTACCAGAACGCAACGTTAAATATCCAGTAGTGATAGATTATCCACCACTCCATTATACAAGACTTAAAATCAAAGATAAAAAATGGAAACATCTTCGGGAATTGAAACACGTGCTACCAGCCGATTGTGGAGAGTTTTATAATAACATACCACACGATGATGATACCCAGTAGGCATTAGCAGAATGTTCAAACTAGGTGTAACTCAAAGATTGTATTTAAGATTGTATTATAATCTCGTTAGTTGTTGGTAATTAAGTAGTTTGTTAGGTACCAAGGATTTTCATAAAAAGTGTTTTTATTATTTATTTCCTTAAAATCAATCATATTGTAGTTCAGTTATTTTATCGTTTACCGAATAGCAATAATAATAAGTATTTTTATTGTATTGTTATAAAATACAATTACATAATAACCCGTAACTGTTTGGTTTTTTCATTTATTTTTTGCAAATATACCATAACTGCATTTAAAACGACTTATTACGGATTTTTTGGATATTGGGACCTCTGCAGCTGGATTCTGTAACTTTGGATTTAACGGAAATGCACGTTCATTACTACCTTGTTAATATGACCCACTTCTACGAAAAGCGATGCTCTAACCTACCGGTGGTAACTCACGGCGGGTTTACCCAAGTTAAAACCTGTATCTACTATTTTAGGAAAGTTAGTACAGAAAATCCTACTGCGCACGTTCACAACTGAAATATGCTTAACGCGTATTTGTTTAAAAATTACCGCCATGTAACTTTGTACACTCTGTCTTACATTAAAGAATTTATGGTAGTTTTTTTTTAAAGTTTTGATGCGTTTTGTTCCTATTTTTATATTACACAACGATTTTGTTAAGTTTTCTTATTTTATAGTTTGTTTACTGAATTAATTTTGTTTCAATGGTCGTCAGCACTTTGGGTGGGTATTTTTTAAATTCGGCCAGTGATGTGGTAAAGTAATTCTATTTTGTTTAGTTGATTTCATTTATTTATTGCACTATGTACGTTACAAACAAATATACCATGTTATTTATATATTAAGCTGGACTGTGAAATTAAAATTGGCGAATAATACACAAAGATATGACAAAACTTAATTTTGATATAATTTTGTGCATCTCGCAAGTTACGTTTGCATATTTCTTAATGTTGCGTTTATTCTTTTCTTCGTTCCACCATAAAATATGTGTTAGATGGGCCATCATTCTGAAAGAATGTAAAAATACCAATATACTGTCATGCGAATAATATACATTACTAGTTTACATGAGGTATTTATTTACTTGTTGAATGAACACAATATAATATTACGGATTTAAAAATGTAACAAAATTAATATCAATTTGTAAAATAAAAGATTTACTGTACTTACCAAAGCGCTATTTCGTCGCTTCGTTCCTAAATTTACTTATATCCAACACACTTAATTATTGTTAAAAATAGTTTCTTTTTTAATTCAACACAAATACAACACTCCAAAAATTTACTTAAATATAACATTTCACCCCCAATCATTAAATGTTATTGAGTATTGAGTAAACAAGTCGAAATGACAGGGTTTTAGCCTTAAACGCGGCTGTCGAGCCGGTTTCACGCGAATTACGTCTAGCATTTACGGTTAGGGTTCATCCTTGGTCCTCAGAAGAAACGGAATATCAACTACCCGAATTGGGAAGTCACCACTAACGCGTGGTGTTTACGCTGGTGTTTAAAAGTTACGGAATAAGGGGGCTGATATCTTTTGTAGGAACCTTTAGCTTCAGTTCACAAATTTTTTTTTGATATGTTAGTATTTGACGATAAGAATTTAGTTTTTTCCACTTCCTGAACAATTGCAAATTTTCAGAACAGGCTATTACCATTAGGCCATCGATATAATACTTACCTCATTATTAATTTTGTGTTTACCTTATAAAATGTATTAAAATAACTTACCTATACATATATATTTTTGGCAAAACATTAGAACGGGAAAATTTTCATCTCAACGAAAAAGACAAAGCCAATACAAGTAAATTGATTAGCTTGGAAAAAAAATTGACGCAAACCTAGTATCACATGAAAAATTTGGAAGTTAAGTTGCAAGAAATATTTACAGTTGGCCAAGTAAAAAAGTTAAAAAACGGCACCAAGCGACTTAGTTGGAAAGAAGAAGACATCGCAAAATCAATAACACTATACTCTGCAAGTGCCAAAACATATAGGTTATTGAGAAAAAAAAAATTCCACTTCCCGCCGTTCGGACGCTGCAATGTTGGGCCCAGAAACTGGACATTTGCACAGGAATTCTTCAGCCTGTTATAAAAATATTATCTGCAACTACCCAGCTTGATGAAACACAAAAAATTTGCGTGCTCAGTTTTGACGAAATGAAGATTCGTAAAACATTTACCTACGACAGGTCAACAGATACGACGTTAGCTCCTGCTAATTATGTACAGGTAATAATGCTAAGAGGTAAAGTTTATTTCTTATCAATGTAAAAAAAAATTCTACAAAATCTTTTTTTTATTTAGGATTGATGTCGAAATGGAAGCAGCCCATTTTTTACGACTTTGACTGCCAAATGACAAAAAAAATATTGTTCAGCATTTTAACAGCATCCATGGAATATGGTTACAATGTGGTAGCGATTGTCAGCGACTTGGGTGGTGGAAATAGAGGTTTATTTACAGAGATTCAAGTTGGATTCGACAAACCATGGTAAAAATAATTTCTAAACTAACTAAATATTATTTAATTATTTGAAATTGTAGGTTCACTTTTGAAAACAATAAAGTTTATGTTTTTGCGGACGTTCCCTATTTATTTAAACTTTTAAGGAACCACTTCATCGACAGTGGGCTAATAGTCAATAACAAACAGGTTAAAAAAGAGGCGATTATAAAACTATTATCTTGTACATCTTCCGAACTGACCATTACACATAAGATTAGCAGTAGCAATCTTAACGTTGTTGGAGCTGAACGCCAAAAAGTCAAACTAGCGACCAAGCTGTTTTCGCACACAATTGCCCAAGCTCTTGAGAGAGCTGGATCATTAGGGCTATTAGAAAACCAAAACTGGCCCGAATGCGTGGAAATATTTAAACTAGTAATGATTTCAATTTCATTTTTTTTTTTCAATTAAAAAACTAATTTGAATTTTTACAGGCTAATGACTGGTTTGACGTAATGAATGTGAGGGTACCTTCAGCTGATTCCAGGACACGTACTCATGCATATGGGCTGGCTCTAGATGAACAAAATAGAATACTTAGCAGAATGGTAGACATGATGAAAGAAATGAGAGTCATAAGCAAAAAAACTATGCTACCATTCCAAAAATGTATTCAGTATTTTTATATTTGTAACAATAATAAATGATTTTCCTCAATAGGCATTATTCAGTCCAGCACTGCACTCCATTTGATGAACACTGATTTAATCAACCGTTATAAAATAAAGTACATTTAAACATACCGACTAAATCAGGATGTACTCGAAAACTTTTTTGGCGTAATTCGCTATCTTATTAAGGACAAAAAACTATGCAAAAATGTCTAAAGTTTTTCTTTATCATTTTGTTTAAGCAAGATATTTAACATTTTTGAAAATTGACAAAAATCGGTTTTTGGCTATATTTCAAAAATTAAAAAAGGTATCAAAATCAATTCCTCTCAAAAAAAGAAATCGAGACTACGTGCTTGCTTTTTTTCTATCTCTGATAATAACCGAGATACCCCCCCTGTTTGGGCATCGAAAATACCCTGAACATAGACCGTATCAATCAATTCTTCTTTTGGAAAATTCATATTGAATATGTTATACTCATTTATTTATGTTTTAACAACTGACAGCAATTTACTCTGACATTTGTTATTACAGAAATTATTGTTTCTATTGTCAAAGTCGGGGCCTACTTCGAGAAAACTAGGAAATTCGTACACAACGCTTATAAGAATAAGTAAAATGTAAATATCACAGAAAATATTCATTTTAGGTATAGGTAAGTATTAAGAAAAGTTGAAGAAAAACAAAAATGCAACAAAATGACCTAATAATATACAGGGTGTTCCATTTGAAAAAATAAAGTTATTGATGTTTGAAAATTGGGAAGTTGGCACATCTATAAGAAACACCCTGTATAATATAAATTAATTTTGATGTATTTAGACTATGACTACACCTTTTGACTTTGTATGTGCAAAATATCATTTGCCAATTATTATTCATAACGTTGTGCTCTTGTCAAGTATTGTACCCTGTTTTTCTGGAAATTCAAAGATTTTTTAAGATAAATTGGCAACGTCGCAAAAAAATGAAAAAAACAAAATACTGTCATATGGAGATTTTCTTGGTGAATTCGATTATGCAAAAATATACTAGGTGTTCAATTTTAAAAAAATACCTTTAGTGACGCCCCACTTTTATGAAACACCCTGTATACTTGAAAATAATTTTAAAACATGCACCTCTAGAAATACTATAAGTTTCAATAAAAACTTTTTTTTATTCAGTTGACATTAAGGGCAATAATGGACTTTATCGCACTAATGGCGCAACCTGTATATGTCTCAAATTCAAGTCATCCTGTTTGAATATAATTAGGAAATTCGCGTTGTCCCTGATAAGATGCTTGGGAATGCGCGTATACGTTTGAGAGAGGTAAAACATGTCAACAAATTTATGTCGAGCGGCGGTGAAATACGATCTAATTTTATTTTGTTCTTCGCATATAACATCATCAAAGATGAACAATGAGTTTGGTTTCGCCTCGGAAACATCTATTATGTCCTCATTTTCTTTAAACGGAAAAGAGCTTACACCAGCAACCGATTTTAGAACGCGTTCCAGAAATTGATATTTGGGTTGATATAGTGATTTTGAAAAAACACACATTTTCAAATCGCAAACCATTCGGGTCACAAATCAAACTTAAAAGGACATTAGTCTTACCCGCCCCTGATGGCCCCGCAATGGCGCGGACGAGGTTTGGTAAAAGCACTCCATGTCTTCTAAAATTGGAATTTTCATTAAAATCTAAATTTACAACGGGTAATGTATGTTGTTGTTTAACCACACGCATTGCAATAAATAGTTTTTTTTACAACTTCTACAGCCTATATAAGCTCGATTCAACAGATGAACAGTCAGTTCTACAAAGTATATCGGGTTAAACATGAAACGTGAGAAAAAAAAACGTTTCAGAAAAACATTTAAAAGTGCTATTTTTTCAAAAGCACATAGCGCTTTCCGAAAAACGGGTGGAAACTTAAGAGCTCGCACTATAGCTGCTATAAGAGCCGCGAAACAGGCTGCTAAAAAAAATGGGGGTAAAAAAAACATCAGTGTTCCGCGGATACTACCCGTGCGAAAAACGGGGGGGATAATACCGTTTCTTATTCCGTTATTGGCTGGTTTAAGTGCCGTTGGATCGCTTGCTGGGGGTACTTCCGCCATCGTCAAGGTTATAAATGATGCTAGAGATTCGAAAAAAAAGTTAGAAGAAGCTCAAAGACACAATAAAACCATGGAAACGATCGCTCTCGGTCAGAAAGGTGACGGTTTATATTTAAAACAATATCGCAAGGGGTTGGGATTATATATAAATCCAAAAAACTATTAAAAAAGCTATCTCGAAGAGCGCTTACTAATGTGGATTTATTGAAATACACTAAACATTTACCGAATTTTCGAGGCGTTTTTATGCGTGATAGTCTACCAAAAAAACCAAACACGTATGAATGTGGCATTATAAATTTAGATTTAACTCGAGCGCCCGGCACCCATTGGACAGCCTACAAAAAATTAGGCAATACAGTTCATTACTTTGATAGTTTCGGTAACTTAAAGCCCGCGTTAGAAGTAATTAAGTAATTTAGAGGTAGCAACATCGTTTACAATCACGAGAGATTTCAAGACTTTGATAAATCAAATTGTGGACATTTATGTCTTCAGTTCCTGTACGGTATTATAAAATAAAAACTAGTCATGTCCCATACGTTTACGATAAAAGGATAAAGCAATGTGCTGTCCGCTAATTATTATCCTCCAATAAATTTAGACTCCGGCTTTGACTATGCCATTGGTCTAGTGGGTTTACATACTTTTCACACAATCCCCAATATAGAAGAGGGGAGAAATAATAAATTTTACTTTGACGAAGGAAAAACCGTTAGCATACCGACGGGTGTTTACGAAATACTCGATATTGAAAAATATTTACAACTTACGCTAGGCAATGACGCGATATTTTCACTGAAGCCGAATAACAATACCTTGAAATGTGAAATTAAAAGTGTCCACAGCATAGATTTTGAACCTGACGATTCGATCGGGCGTCTTCTCGGATTTTCTAAAAAAAAGTTGCAACCTAACGTTTAACATCAATCAGATTTACCAGTTGATATAGTGAAAGTTACTATAGAAGAGGGGAGAAATAATAAATTTTACTTTGACGAAAGAAAAACCGTTAGCATACCGACGGGTGTTTACGAAATACTCGATATTGAAAAATATTTACAACTTACGCTAGGCAATGACGCGATATTTTCACTGAAGCCGAATAACAATACCTTGAAATGTGAAATTAAAAGTGTGCACAGCGTAGATTTTGAACCTGACGATTCGATCGGGCGTCTTCTCGGATTTTCTAAAAAAAAGTTGCAACCTAACGTTTTACATCAATCAGATTTACCAGTTGATATTGTGAAAGTTACAACGATACGCATTGAATGTAATATTGTGGTTGGGACGTATTACAACGATCAAACATCACACACAATTTATGAATTTTCTCCAACAGTAGATCCGGGCTTTAGCATAAACGTGGAACCGACGAACATAATATATTTACCAGTCAACGTTCGTTCTATCAACAACATCACATTAACGCTGCTCGACCAGGACGGGGATTTAGTAAATTTTGGTGGTGAAAAAGTTATTGTTAAACTAGAATTAAAAAAAGAGTTTTAAATGGGGTTGCGGTTTAATAATTATAAAACGAAAAATATTAACTTTAGTAGCACTCGGTTCGCGAATCGCATTAGTTCAGAAAATATCGCGTTCCTCAAGTCAATCGGTCTAAAAGTTAAAAAAAATGACGGAGGTGTTAGAGATATTCCAAGAACCTGAGTTTGAAGAGGCGATCACCAAAAGAGAATTTCACACATATTTACCGCGAAGTTCTAATTTTAATAATAATGACGAAATAAGAATACCTATACAGAACGAAGATCTGTATACCACACCTTGCGATAGTTTCATATATATTGAAGGACAGTTAGAACCTGGCCGTGAAGGGGATGGTGACATCGCCTGAACAAATAATGCTGATGCATTTCTGTTTGAGGAAATTCGTTTTCTTCTTTCGGGGGTGGAAATTGACAAAAATAGGGACCCAGGTGTAACAACAACTTTAAAAGCTTATCTGTCTTACAATGATAACGAAAGTAAATCGTTAGCAGTTGCCGGATGGAATCCAACAATGACTATTCAACCAACGACAGTTGCAACCCATTTTAGTACATGCATACCGCTAAAAATTTTATTGGGTTTTGCTGAAGATTATAAAAAAATTATAATTAACGCCGGCCAAGAATTAATATTATTGCGTTCTAAAACAGATGACAACTCCTATATAAGTACTGGTACTAAAAAAGCTCGAGTAAGAATTGATCGAATAGAATGGCGAGTTCCACATATTATGGTTGATATAAGTACTGGTACTAAAAAAGCTCGAGTAAGAATTGATCGAATAGAATGGCGAGTTCCACATATTATGGTTGATGGTCGGATGAAACTAAAGTTGTTAAACACGTTAAATAAAAATCAACCCATCTACATCCCGTTTCGGCAGTGGGAGTTGAATTTTCTTCCTTCATTACGGGCTACAAAAACAGACGTTTGGTCCGTTAAGTCAGCGACGAATTTGGAAAAGCCGAGATACGTAATTGTCGCATTTCAAACTGATAAAAAAGATAACTCTAAAGCAGACAGTTCAGATTTCGATCATGCATTAATTAGAAATATTAAACTGCATTTAAATTCCCAAAGTTATCCGTACGATAACATGAATCTAGACATGCCAACGAAACGATATGGTGTGGCTTACTACATGTACTCAATGTTTCAAAATAGTTATTATAATCGAAAATTTTCACAACCGATTCTCGATTATAACAAGTTTCACGATTGTGCGATTTATGTAATTGACTGAAATAAGCAACCCCTAGCTGTTAAAACTTCAACAGTCGACATAAAACTTGACCTGCAATCTCAAGAACATTTCAGTCCTAAGACAGTTGCGTATTGTCTCATATTACACGATGTTGTTGTAGAATACAGTCCGTTAACTGGGGTTGTGCGGAAATTAATATAAATATGCGGGTCGCGTTTACAAATGTAGATCATGTGTTTCAATACCAACGAAACTATATTGCTCAAGACAGGTTGAGGTTTCAACGTCGAATTTCTGAAATGGAAAAACTTTTGACACCTATTTTGAGCGAACAACATCGAAAAAAGGTTTTACTTAGTCGAGCGCTTAAAAATAATTGCATTGTGGTCGATATGGAGGGATTTTACACACCGAAATTTACACCCAAAGAACTAGCCATAAGTGATGGACTAAAAACAAATCATTATGTATTTAAACCAGCAATTCCTTTGGAAAACTTAGCAAACAGATGGAAACAAAATGTTCGTTGGTTGGAAAAAAATTTACACAACATCCCATACGTTGATGGTCATGTTGAATACAAGGAGATAAAAAATATTTTAAAAAAATTTACTGAGAATGCCAGTTGTATTTATGTTAAAGGTCACCAGAAAAAGGAATTCCTCGATAAAATTTTGGATCACGTCGTAATCAACTTGGAAAAGGCGGCAGGCGTGCCAAATCTTACGAAATCCGAATGTGATTGTTTTTACCACACAAAATCTAGTCGCTGTTCACTTCACAATGTGAAAATATTATGCGATTTTTTACATTTAAATAAATAAGATATAATATGTTGTACCTTTACACTTAAATAAAAAATAATAAAATGTAATAAATTGTTTATTTTTTAAACCAAACAATATACAAAAAAATGTGATTACAAAAAAATATTTGAAGTATCAAATTCGCTCAAATTGTCTTTAATGTCATTGTAAAAGTTGTCCGTAAAAATTTCCAATATAAGGGAGTAGTATATCTATAGGCATTCTAGTTCAAATTTGGCCAAAAAGGCACTAAGGAAGCTGCGTACGTGATGTATGCCACGTGTTTTGAGTCCGCAAGGAGGCCCCCGAGGGTATGCGTCAATGCATGCGGGCCCCTGCGTGGGTGCATCGAGGGTACGAAGTCCAAGGTATGCGAACCACATGCTCAAGGGCACTAGTCATGCATGAGTAATTGCGGTGCTGCATGCGGGCCCCTGCGTGGGTGCATCGAGGGTACGGTCCAAGGTATGCGTACCACATGCTCAAGGGCACTAGTCATGCATGAGTAATTGCGGTGCTTGGGAAAGTTCCAGGGCACACATGCCTCGAGGGTATGAGTAATTGCGGAGGTATGCGTAACGCATGGTCAAGGGCACTAGTCGTGCATCTGAGGGTACAAAGTCCGCTGCGAAGTCCAGCGGCGTAACACATGCTCAAGGGCACTAGTCATGCGATTGGTATGCGTAACACCTGCTCAATGGCGAAGTAAGGTATGCGAGTGAGTGTTCGCTGGATACAAAGTCCGCTGGATACAACGTTCACTGGATACAAAGTTCGTTGGTGTCTTTTAAACGGGCTGCAGCAACACAGTCATTGTCTATACAACTACACCATGTAATTTTTTTAAAAATATGTATTTGAAATAGTTTTTCAGTGACCATTTATTTGTACACACTCTGTGTAATATCAGAATGTATCCATTTACAATTGAGTCTGAGCTGTCCATCCGTTCGACCAAAAAACGTGCTAATCCGACTGTCGGTTTAGCCGCAACAGACACCAAACTCATAATTTTAAATGGAACACCCTGTATATTTTTACGTGTACTACAACAGAGTCACTATCTACACAACCATACCATGTAATTTTTTACAAAAATACATTTTGAAATGGATTTTGAGTGACCATTTCTTTGTACACACTCTGTATAATATCAGAATTCATCCATTTACAATTGAGTCTGAGCTGTCCATCCGTTCGACCAAAAAACGTGCCAATCCGACTGTCGGTTTAGCCGCAACAGACACCTACTTCATAATTTTAAATGGAACACCCTGTATATTTTTGTATGTTATAATAGAAAAGACTTCTTTTATACAACCACATTTTTATTTTTTCGTTTTAGCCACTTTTTTTTGTTAAAAAAGTAGTAAGTTTTTGTTCACACCTCGTATATGAAAGTTTGTGTATTATTACGCTGGTCCGTCTGTTAGAAATTTACCGGCGAGTGAGCCTGGGAATCCCGGTAACTTGTCGTAACATACTGTCGTGCTATTAAAATAATCACGGCTCAGTCATTAGACGTCCTAGAAAGATGAATTTTGCACTGATGGAAAGTAGCTTTTTTGTAGATCGATTAGTTAAGGTATTAAAAGCAATTACTTGTTAACTTTAATAGTATTAGTCTCATAATTGATGCAAATAATATTCTTTAGAAATTCACACGCTAAAAATAGTTAGTTGTCGGAAAGATGTCACACGTGAGTGTGTAACCTGGGTTCTAATCGGTCATGCTTGGTTTACTCATTGTCTCAGGAATGTTGTTTATAGTGGAATTGTTGTGATGACACATCAATGTGATGCAACGTTCTTGGAATTTGCATCGTCTTTCAAGAATGTACTGCAGTTAATCACCTGTGTGGAATGTTGTAATGTATTACACGTTAACAACAGTTAGTCAGGACTTTACTGCAGTTAATCACCTGTCTGGAATGTTGTTATGTCTATAAATACTCATCACACCCCCTACAGCAGTTAGTCAGTGGAAATGAATACTATTAAACAGTTGAATGTATTGGGGCTTGCGGAAAGTCTAAAGCCACTGTTGCATGTAAAGAATATGGAACAAAACAAGTTGTATCCAATAATCAATATAAAATCGTTTAATACACAGTTTGGCAAGTCTGTTCTTGTTGAAACTGATTCAAATGTGATTTTTCTACCCAAACGTATTGGCGGTGCATTGGATGAAGCCCAAATTGAAGAGCTGAAAAATATGAAGCTAGCCCTTATTTTTCGTGGTTTTAAGGATACTGGAAAGCCAAACCCTGCCAATTTAGTCGAATTTCTGAACATTTAAAACATCTGTGTTGTTTTTATTAAACTTAGTGAGGTGTTGGTTTAGAAAATGGAAGGTACTACGTTTAATAATATGTATCTACTTTTAAAAGAAGCTTGTAAGACGTTACAAGATGGTAAAGCTGACAAGCAAGTGATAAAAACTTGGATTAACCACAGTAATCGATCAATTATTTTAATTCTAAGAACTCTTCGACTAGAGACTTTAAGTGTTGGTGAAAAAAGACATTTAGAGAGTGTCTTAGGTCTTATTAAACGTTGTAAATTAATTTTAAACAATTTGTTAACCAGTAAGCAAGGTCGTGGACTTAAGGAATCTCGAAGTCAGCGAGTTACTTGGGAGGATTACAAAAGTTGCTTTAAATCGAGAATTCGTTCAGGAATCATTTTTAACCGTAAGCATAAATTATTAAATTCCTTTTTTGATGACTGTTATCATTTGTTTGCGAGTCGTTTGAGAAATGAATACAAAAAATACCAGTGCCCTTTCAAAATAAATTTCATATTTTGTGCTGAGTTTGTAAAGCAAGCTGGCGATAAAAACACTTTTGATGAGAAATTTTTTACTACAAAAAACATCCTAATTAACGCAAGTCAATTAACGAAAGATGACTTCAAATTATGGTTCGATAGTAATGTCAGTGAATTTTTTATGGCAAAACTAGACGACTTTCAGGAAAGCGGATCTGGATGGGCTTTAACAAATATAATCTCACTAGGCGTTAATATGAATAATTGTGAAGAATTATTTCATGCTGGCTCCTCCTATATAAAATTACCAAAATGTATTGCAGACAAAAAAAGTGTAATTAATGTGAAAAATCAAGATCTGGCATGCTTCGCGCATGCCATTGTGTCAGCTATCTATCCAACGACAAGTAACCCAACACGTCCTACATCGTACCCGTACTACAGACACGTTTTAAATCTACAAAATATTACTTTTCCCATGACCATTAATCAAGTTGCAATATTCGAGAAACATAACAATATATCTGTGAACGTTTACGTTCTAAAATTAAATAAATCAGAGTTCCTTGTTAGTCCTGTGTATCTAACGTCTAATAAAAAAGATATCCACGTTAATTTGTTAATGATACAAGATAAGTACACAAACTGTGACGATAATGTTCGGTATCACTTTTGTTGGATCAAAAACTTAAGTAGGCTGGTACGGTCACAGCTAACCAAAGCTCACTCAAAAGTATTTATATGCGATATTTGTTTACAATATTTCTATAGTGAATCAAAATTAAGTACACATATCACCGATTGCAACCAAATTAACAAGTGTAGAATTGTTCTTCCAAATAAAGAAGAATCCACGTTACGATTTAAAAATTATTGCCACAAGGAATATGTTCCCTTCGTAATTTATAGTGATTTTGAGTGTATATTAAAACCACTTCCGGAAAACGACCCACCACAATCTACAACCAAATATCAACAGCACGAACCGTTCAGCGTTGCGTATTATGTACACTGTAGATTTGATCCCGAATTATCAGTTTTTAATTCTTACAGGGGGCCGGATTGCCGTGCTTGGTTCGCGAAAGAATTGGACAAAATTTTAAGCCGTTTAAAAGACTATTTATACGCAAACGTACCGATGGATCCGTTGACACCTGCTCAAGAAAAAGAGCTTCACGACCCGTCAACTGTTTGTCATATTTGTAAAAAACCTAACGAAACTTATGTCAGGGATCATACCCATTTACCTATAAAGTCGCATAACTTTCGGGGTAAAGCTTGTAATAGTTGCAATCTGAATTATGATAACGCTAAATATACTGTTCCAGTCGTATTTCACAACTTTACCGGTTATGATTCTCATTTTGTTCTGAAAGACCTAGCTAATGCATTCCCGGGGGAAATTTCATTATTACCGTTAAATAAAGAAAAATACATCTCTTTTACGAAACGTTATCGTGATACAAAATTGAAATTAAGATTTATAGATTCCTACAGATTTTTAAGCGCTTCGCTTGACAAACTCGTGTCGTATTTAACGAGAGATCAATTTAAGATATTGGACGCACTAAATCCCAACTTGACCGAAACTCAGAAATGTTTGTTAACAAAAAAGGGGGTTTTTCCCTACGACTATGTAGACAGCTGGCAAAAGTTAGACGAAACTCGGCTTCCCGACAAAGAACACTATTACAGTAAACTCAAAAACAGTCATATATCAGATGACGATTATTTACACGCACAAACTATTTGGGACACGTTTAACATAACAAACTTGGGAGCGTATAGTGATTTATATTTAAAAACAGACGTTCTGTTGTTGGCAGACATTTTCGAAAATTTTCGAACTGGCTGTAAGGACACCTATGACCTTGACCCCGCTAATTATTTTACGACCCCTGGATTTACATGGGACGCTATGCTGAAGTATACCGGTATCGAGTTGGAACTTTTAACCGACATAGATATGTTACTTTTCGTTGAACGTGGAATCAGAGGAGGAGTGAGTCAGGTTTCGACAAGACACGCTGTGGCCAATAATAAATTTATGAGCAATTACCATCCAGCATTAGCATCGAACTATCTAATGTATTTTGACGTAAATAATCTTTACGGTTGGGCTATGGCTCAGTATTTACCCTATGGTGGTTTTCAGTGGTTAACACAAAACGAAATTGATGTTTTGAACGTACTCGAAATAAATGATGACTCATCAGTAGGTTATATCCTTGAGGTGGATATTGAATATCCTGAACACCTCCACGATTTACATAAATATTTACCTTTTGCACCGGAACATCGCATTCCACCGTTCAGTAAACATTCGAAATTACTAACAACTTTATATAAAAAAGAAAGATATGTAATACACTATCGAAACTTAAAGCAATGCTTGCAGGCACATTTGACCGTAACAAAAACACACAGAGTGCTTAAGTTCAATCAGAAACCATTTTTGAAAAGTTACATCGACTTAAATACAAGTAAACGTCAGTCAGCAAAAAATGACTTTGACAAGCACTTCTATAAGCTCATGAATAATGCAGTGTATGGTAAATTTATGCAGAACGTGCGAAAGCACAAACTAATTAAACTGGTAAATAGGTGGGAGGGACGTTACGGTGCAAAATATTATATCAATCAACCTAATTTTCATAGTTGTGCAATTTTTGATGATAATCTTGTAGCTATAGAATTAAATAAGCTTGTACTTCAATTGAATAAACCTGTTTATGTAGGTATGTGTATATTAGATTTATCGAAATTGTGTTTGTACGATTTTCATTACAATTATATGTTAACTAAGTTTCCTATTGACAATTGTAAATTATTGTACACGGATACAGATAGTTTGCTATATTTGATAAATTGTAATAATTTTTATGATGTCATGAAACGTGACATTGACCATTTTGACACCAGTGATTACGACCCAGACAACGAATATGGAATGCCATTAGTCAATAAGAAGATACCAGGTTTGATGAAAGATGAAAATAACGGGCGACTTATGACAGAATTTGTCGGCTTAAGGTCAAAAATGTATGGCTTTAAATTAAATGGAACGGACGTAGTTAAAAAAGCTAAAGGTGTTAGCGTGAACGTAGTTAAAAAAGTCATAAGTTTCGAGGACTACATGAAGTGTCTGAAAACAAACATCGAAATCAGCGCTTCGCAACGTTTTATAAAATCTTCAGCACACAACGTATTCAGCGTGAAACAAACAAAAATTGCCCTGAGCGCACACGATGATAAACGCTACATATTACCCAACGGTGTAGACATGTTGCCTTGGGGTCATTACGCAGTGAGGGAAACGTATTTAAGCGCTCAAACATCGTCAATCGACAGTCAGCGATCATGAGTGTGCCCAATATTAACGATATTATAAGTGACGACTGCATCACGGAGGATGACATCGATCCAACACAGATAGAAGAAATTCTTCTACCTGCACACTCCCACTGTGTGAACGTCGCTGATGAATTTTTGTGGAATACGCATTATCACAACAAACTGCTGGATGCCC
The DNA here is from genome assembly GCA_947652605.1 of Elmis aenea. Classification (NCBI taxonomy): domain Eukaryota; kingdom Metazoa; phylum Arthropoda; class Insecta; order Coleoptera; family Elmidae; genus Elmis; species Elmis aenea. The sequence continues at coordinate 27,337,986 of OX393578.1, read as the reverse complement.
TTTATTCCCACGAACAAGAGTGTTACGTGTTTTATTCATTAAATTCGTTTACACACAAACAAATCAATTTCGTTTGCAGTCGTTGTGTAGACGTGGCTAAATTTGTTTGGTTTAACTCACTGCCAAATGCGTTTGTTAAACGTCATCATTGTCATATGCGTTTTGTAATTTTTTGTGATAAATGTAAGCAGCTCTGTAATAACCAACCAAATGGAAATTGTACTTATTTTGGTTTTGATAATAATATAGAGACGGAAAATGTTTCGGCAAACAATTACGTTGCCGTTCCGTATCTTAATAAATAGTTTTAAGGAAAAAAAATTATAAAATATAGAAACAAGACAAAAAAATGTATTTTATTAATCTTTATTTTGTAGTTTCGGCAAACAATTACGTTGCCGTTCCGTATCTTAATAAATAGTTTTAAGGAAAAAAAAAAATAAAATATAGAAATAAGACAAAAAAAAATGTATTTTATTAATCTTTATTTTGTAGTTGTAATACAATAAAATATACAAAAATAATTTTTGTAGTTGGAGTAGTACAATAAAAGGTATAAAAATATTTTTTTGTTTTATTAATAGATAATATCCTCTTCACGCATTTCTTCGACGATAGACTGAATTTCATTGTTGTGATTACTATTGCCAGCCATCTTGGAAGAACATAATAAACGTAAACGAGTAACGAGTTCGGCGGGATGATTCCAGTAAACGTATTCGAGAGGTTTTTCGCTATAGGACATTCCCTCTCCAGCCCAAGACTTAATTCGCCGTGGTCGTTTAGTTGCACTGCTGCTGCTGCTTGTCGGAGAACCTTCGATTATCGGTTTAATGATATGCAAATACTTATAACCTTTGTTGCTCTTAACTCTGCCTTGCGGGTCAAAACGGTGTTTGTACAAATTGGTTTGTTCCAGTATTTTTTATAGGTTGACGAGTCTTCGCGATTGTATCCCGTTGGTATTTTCATAAAAATCAGTTCATATAATCCAGGTGTACCCTTGTATCTCACATTATTTATAACGATATCGGAGCCGACAATTTGAATAGGTGTATTACCCAATGACCAAGAATCCGTCATGGATAAAGTTTGGGGGAGAACATGAAAGAGAATTTGCAATTATAATGTTTTGAGGGCTAATAATCATTATTTAGGCCAAAAATAACGCGTGTGTGAAATTATACGCCATTTGCAATTAATTACGATCAGCTGAGAGTTTTTTACAATTACATCTTATATACTAACATCTTTCTGAAGTTCATCATAAATTTTTAAAGAACCCACATCTTGTTTTAACTTATCCGACTCAACAAAAGAATTTCCAACATACAATCAGCGTTTTCTGACACCTGTTGATCACCACTGAGTAGTTTAATCGCACAGACACTGTACACATTTTATTTAAGGGTAAATAATTTCATTTATTAAACGATACTCCTGCAGTAAGGTTTTATCGTAATCCATTTCCACCATCTTCTTCCTCTGAATCTCCTTCTTCTTTTAAGAAATGTTTCACTTCGTCGGGTAGAAATTGTTCGAGTTCTCTCATAAAATATTTCATCTCGTTAAGTATGAAATTATTTACAAATGTTTTTACATCAATTTTATTCTCCAAAAAGTCATTGCAGTATTCAATCCCGCGACTGTATTTTTCGCTTAGTTTGTTTAAATAATCCTCTTCATACTTCCAAAACCCATAAACTTTTTGATGTTCCGCATCAAAAAGTAAAGAGTCCAATTCCGACAGCAAGCGGTTGACTGACGATGTAAGATCGTGAGCTTGGGGCCAACTTTCTGAGTTATAAGCCATCCACATGATTATTCTTCAAGTTCCTCCGGCGAGGTCTCCAACACGTCCAAAAGGTTGAGGAAATATTCTGATAGGAATGGTGTAATCGAATCCAGCATATATTCAATTCTATTTTCTAGAAAGGAAAATACAAAACACTCTGCACTGATTAAACCACCGCAAACTCTTTGCACAGGTTTTTCCCAATCTGACAATATTTAATTTCTTTTTCCGATGACAGAAGACTTTTTCAAATAGTTGACTTTCTCGCGGCGAAGAACTTTGTACAAGTCTATAGTGCTAGCGACAATAATTCGCTGTTCCTGTTCTACACTGAAGCTTGCTCAAAATTTTCTTGTACTTAAACCTAAAACCCCACGAGGGAGGTGGTATGATCATTTCTTAAAAACATATTTTGCACCTGGAGATGTTCTTTTTCGATTGCGTTTCGTAAATAATTTTTTTCGAGAATTAAATACAGAATTAAATACAGGTGAAGACTTGGTGATTGTCTGGTGCAACCACATCAGAAAGTTGATACTCTTGTTTTAAACAGATACAGATGATCAGATCCGAACTGGTTTTATTGAAACACCTTAACTAATCGATCTACAAAAAAGCCACTTTCCATCAGTGCAAAATTCATCTTTCTAGGACGTCTAATGACTGAGCTGTGCATTTTTTAATAGCACGACAGTATGTTACGACATGTTACCGCGATCACAACATTCCACACAGATGATTAACTGCAGTACATTCTTGAAAGACGATGCAAATTCCAAGAACGTTGCATCACGTCATCACAACAATTCCACTATAAACAACATTCCTGAGACAATGCGTCCTCTACCTTTCAACCATTTCGTATACGGGGTGGTTTACGAAACGCGTTTTTCATTAATTTAATTACACAACACAATGTTGCTATGTAGAGAACAAACGTAAACCAAGCATGACCGATCAGAACCCAGGTGACACATTCATTCTTTGACAGATCATTGTAGTCACGGTACTCAAAAGACTTAAGTTGAATTAGTGGTCTTGCTCCAGCTTTTGCCACCTAACCTGGTTGATAATCAAAGGTGGTGTCTAGTACATAACAAATACTAAAAAGTAACCAGAATACAAGAAAAGTAACCAGAATACAAGAAAAGTCACTAAACAGTAACCTGAATACAAGAAAAGTAACCAGAATACAAGAAAAGTCACTAAAAAGTAACCAGAATACAAGAAAAGTAACTAGAATACAAGAAAAGTCACTAAAAAGTAACCAGAATACAAGAAAAGTCACTAAAAAGTAACCAGAATACAAGAAAAGTCACTAAAAAGTAACCAGAATACAAGAAAAGTCACTAAACAGTAACCAGAATACAAGAAAAGTCACTAAAAAGTAACCAGAATACAAGAATATCCTAATTTAAATTGAAGCTGTGTAGGTAAAATTTCCCATATGAAGTTAATTATGTTGGCTCTTTCTCACAACTAACTATTTTTAGCGTGTGAATTTATAAAGAATATTATTTGCATCAATTGTAAGACTAATACTATTACAGTTAACAAGTAAGTGCTTTAATACCTTAACTAATCGATCTACAAAAAAAAGCTACTTTCCATCGGTGCAAAATTCATCTTTCTAGGATGTCTAATGACTGAGCCGTGATTATTTTAATAGCACGACAGTATGTTACGACATGTTACCGCGCTTCCCAAGCTCACTAGCGGGTAAAATTTCTAACAGACGGACAAGTGAAATAATACACAAACTGGCATATACGGGGTGTGAACAAAAACTAACTACTTTTTTAACAAAAAAAGTGGCTAAAACGAAAAAATAAAAACGTGGTTGTATAAAAGAAGTCTTTTTCTATTATAACATACAAAAATATACAGGGTGTTCCATTTAAAATTATGAAGTTGGTGTCTGTTGCGGCTAAATCGACAGTCAGATTAGCACGTTTTTTGGTCGAACGGATGGACAGCTCAGACTCAATGGTAAATGGATAAATTCTGATATTATACAGAGTGTGTACAAAGAAATGGTCACTCAAAATCTATTGCAAAATGTATTTTTGTAAAAAATTACATGGTATGGTTGTGTAGCTAGTGACTCTGTCGTAGTACACGTAAAAATATACAGGGTGTTCCATTTAAAATTATGAAGTTGGTGTCTGTTGCGGCTAAACCGACAGTCGGATTAGCACGTTTTTTCGTCGAACGGATGGACAGCTCAGACTCAATTGTAAATGGATGAATTCTGATATTATACAGAGTGTGTACAAAGAAATGGTCACTCAAAATCTATTTCAAAATGTATTTTTGTAAAAAATTACATGGTATGGTTGTGTAGATAGTGACTCTGTTGTAGTACACGTAAAAATATACAGGGTGTTCCATTTAAAATTATGAGTTTGGTGTCTGTTGCGGCTAAACCGACAGTCGGATTAGCACGTTTTTTGGTCGAACAGATGGACAGCTCAGACTCAATTGTAAATGGATACATTCTGATACTATACAGAGTGTGTACAAAGAAATGGTCACTGAAAAACTATTTCAAATACATATTTTTAAAAAAATTACATGGTGTAGTTGTATAGACAATGACTGTGTTGCTGCAGCCCCGTTCAACCTTTGTAACCAACGAACTTTCTATCCAGCGAACTTTGTATCCAGTGAACGTTGTATCCAGCGGACTTTGTATCCGGCGAACACTCACTCGCATATTTGGACTTTGACATTGAGCAGATGTTACGCATACCAATTACTCATACCCTCGAGGTGCCCTTGAGCATGTGTTACGCCGCTGGACTTCGCAGCGGACTTTGTACCCTCAGATGCACGACTAGTGCCCTTGACCATGCGTTACGCATACCTCCGCAATTACTCATACCCTCGAGGCATGTGTGCCCTGGAACTTTCCCAAGCACCGCAATTACTCATGCATGACTAGTGCCCTTGAGCATGTGGTACGCATACCTTGGACCGTACCCTCGATGCACCCACGCAGGGGCCCGCATGCAGCACCGCAATTACTCATGCATGACTAGTGCCCTTGAGCATGTGGTTCGCATACCTTGGACTTCGTACCCTCGATGCACCCACGCAGGGGCCCGCATGCATTGACGCATACCCTCGGGGGCCTCCTTGCGGACTCAAAACACGTGGCATACATCACGTACGCAGCTTCCTTAGTGCCTTTTTGGCCAAATTTGAACTAGAATGCCTATAGATATACTACTTAAGGGAGTCAGTATCTGTGTACAAAAGAGAAGCAGAATCGCCATATTTTTGTTTAATGTATCCGTAAAAAAAATCATAAAGAACCATTTTGGAGAGATCGAGAATGGTGAATCCAACATAAATGGGTTTATTATATACAACTTTTAATTTTTGCATTTCGACTGCCACCAAATTTTCACAAAAAACAGTCATATTTTTAAAATTTGGTTTTGCTACATAATTTTCGACACCCATGACGTTAGCTTTTCTTTCCCAGTGACTAATTAATTTAATATTTACCCTGTTATCAACGTTTTCTAGAACTTTTCCAAAGATACAATTATTAAGCAGCTTAAAAAAGTCTTTTTCGAACGAGTTTTTAGCATTATTGCGCAGACAAGTATTTAAATCAATATAATTTTTTAGCCACGGAGATTGAGTAAATTTTAAAACTCTATGAATTTTTATTAATTTTAAACCGTGTTTCAGACACTGCTTTAAATTTCGATAATGGAATTGGGAATTAACTTTTTACAATTTTTTTTACCCGGTGGAATTATATTTTCCGGACAAAAGGGTAGATCATTGTGATCATTATGTAAATTTGCCGGGTATTCGAGGTCTATTTCCAAAACATATCCAGTTGGAGCAGTGTCCGATAAATTTAAAATATCCAAACTTTCAATTTCTTGTTCCGTTAACCAAGCAAAATCTCCCTTAGGCAAAAATTGGCTCATACTATGTCCGTACAAATTTGTCGCATCCAGATACATAATAAACGACATAGGTTTGGTGGCGTCATAATTTGGAAGAAATTGATTATTCGCAATGGCTTTCCGTTTCGTACAAACACAAACCCCACCTCTGATGGATTTTTTGAAAAAATGAAGCATCTCAATGTCCGTTAAAAGTTCCAGTTCGATTCTGGTGTATTTTAACATGGCTTGAAAGCTTAAGCTCGGGCTCGTAAAGAAATTCGCGGCATCAAGTCCATAATTTGTCATGCAAACTGTTCTAAAATTTTCAAAAACATCAGTTAAAAGAAGAACATCCGATTTTAAATACAGGTCAGAATAGCCCCCAAGACTAGTACAGTTAAACTTTTCCTATACAAGACATGCTCTTTGATAATCGGACTCGCTTATATGTTGATCATGTAATTTGTCATAAAAGTCTTCGATATTTGGTAATTTATTTTCGTCTAGCTTTTCAAAAGAATCGATGTAAGAATAAGGAAAAACACCTTTTTGTCGCATTAAATTGAATTTTTCCATGTCTGTATAATATTTCCTTATTTCAGTACACTGGTCGGGTAAAAGATTTTTGGAAAGCGCGTCTAATGAGGAAGACATGAAACGAAAACTATCTAAAAATCGAATTTTAAAAAAAACTTTTTGCGGTTTGCCGGACGCATCAACAAACTCGTCAACAAATAAATGCTTCGTAAAAGAAATGTATTTTTCTTTATTCTGTGGTAAAACATCGATTTTTTCACCAGCTAGCGCAATTTTTTTGATAAATAAGTGTGAATCGTAGCCTTAATTATGAAAAAAAAACAGGTATAAATTTTGGGATTTTGAAATTTAAGTTACACTCTTTGTGTGACGGGCCGCGATAGTCCGATGACATATGGCAATGATCTAATACCCTAACATCTGTCGGTTCAAAAAGTTTATCACAAATGTGACACGCGGGGGAATTCAAAAAATTATAATTTTCATCTGTAGTTAGAGTTCTACAGGGTTTGATAATTTTTAAGTGACTATGATAAATATTAAACAATCGTTTTCCAGTCTCGATAGAAAGACTGTTGCAACATCTGAACCCCGATAAATTTCGAATTTAGATAGGGAATCGTCATATCCGCATTTAATATTGTAAGCAAACGAGTATGGTTCATGTTGATGAGTAATTACTGTATATGAAGTGTCCGGATTTAATTCTGCCGTATCGATAGGTTTTAAAATTGATTCAAAATCCGCGTAAACAACAAACGAAACTTTAATTTTTTTTTCAAAATTTGTAAATTTTAGAACATTTTCTGGTGTCAGTTTACCATATTTGTCAATTTTTAGGTCGGTTGTTGGTAAAGTTGCTGAAACGTGGTCGCAGTCATAACGCAAATGTAAGTTTAGTTTGTGTTCGGTTTGAAAAAACTGCAAACAACCGTCACATAAATTTTCTGCCGTGATGTAAGCTTAACAGCTTGGATATCAACCTGCTTAAATCTTTGATCCAACAGTAATGGCTGTTACCTTGCGAATCATCAATTAATAGCAGATTGATATGTCTAGGTTTTTTATTTTGCGTGTAATACAAAGGTCCAACAATTTCGTGCTTGCACACACCATTTTTAAAAATTTTTTCCAACCCGTAAACATTAATTGAAACATGATTTAAAAATTCAAATTTAGAAATATCGGTTAATTTAACAGGAAAAGTCATACCTTCATAATTAAAATGTGTTGCGTATTGTCGATAAAATTCCACATTGTTGTTTTGTCGCGGTTGAATGACAGATGAAATCATTGCCCATAGGAAACAGTATTCATCCTGGTTCTGAACGTTAACAATAGCTTTTTTGAGGGAAATGTCTCGGGGTAGCGGGATGTAGTAAGACGCCCGAAGCGGGTTGAACTTGTAGATGTTAAGTTCTAAAAACAGCAGACGCTCCAAAGCCCAGCCTGTAATAATTGTAAAACATATTTTTTAGTACATTGTATTTTATATTTGATACTTTAACTTACCAGAATCCCGTTCTTGAAATTCTGCGGCCTTTGCAGTTAAAATTTCGCAAAAATTGTCATATAAATTGTCCAAATCGGTGGTAATTGTGCCAATTTGGTTTTTAGAATGAAATGATTTTATTTCACGAGCTTTTTTAACATCTTGAACGTACATACCAAATAATTCCATATTAAATTTTATAGCGTTGTTTTTAAATATGGAATCTTTTATTAAAACCAAAACTTTGTCTTTTAATTCCGACATCATTTGCTGGACATTTATATGACATTCTTTGCTAAAAATCCTATAACTAATAATTCTGTTCCTAAATACGCTGTGAATTACGTTCACCCCTTCTAGATTGTGGGGCGCACACACTTTCTCTTTGTGTGCGAGGCTTAACAAATGACTGTTGTAAAAACGGTTCTCCACAGTTTTGTTGCAATCTTGACAAAACACCGCCGTTGACGTTGATTCTAAAAAAATCTTTTAGTTAGTTATTTAAATTTATTTCTTTTACAGATATTACCACTGCTAGCGTCCACCAACTTAGGTATTTTCGCCCCTGAACTGATGCTGTAAAAGAATCTTTATTAGATTTTTCAAAATTATTTATTTCTCAATCCTTACCACAAGCAAAATCAATTTTCTGTTTTTTAGGTAAAACCACGCTGTTTGAAACTGTAAAAAAATGTAAATGTTAATTTATTATATTGTTTTTTTGTGTGTAAACATACCACTCTCATTAGTCGCCAGCGGACAGCTTTGTTTTTGGTGACGTCTTAGATTGTCTTTTTGCGTGAAAGTTTTACCGCAAAATTCGCACTGCATGGTTATTCTAGAAGAAAAAAATAATTATTGATTGTCACTAAACGTAAACCATTTATAACTTACCAATTTCAAAAAACAACGGAGCGTCTTCAAACTAGCGCTGTTTTGAAATGGGTGCGAATTGGATTGACAACGATTTAAAACTAAAAAAAAGATTTCTTTGTTATTTGAATAGTGTTAAAGATTTCTTTGTTATTTGAATAGTGTTAAAGATTTAGGGTGAACAAACCTTATTTTGGTTTAATTGTCAACGCTTTCCAAATGCTCGATTTGGCTGCCAAAATTTTCAAAAAACGATTTTTTTTACAAAAAAGTAGTCTTAGGTTTTCTTGAAAATCAGAGATTGACTTATCAAGTTCCTGTATACGCCTGTTCAAGAATTGTAAATCATTACACTGATTTTCAATTGCTTCAATATTTTGTAAAAAAGTCGTATTGTTGAACAAATCTTGATCGACAATTAACAATTTAGATAAATCTGACTCCGGAGAGTCAGGGATATTTAAATCGTTATTCGTGTACATTTCGGGGATACAAGACTCGGATAAAATTTTGTCCATCGCATCGTATATTAAATTTTTGTAATAGTCGTTTTTACAGATTTCAACCATCAAAAAAATCAGGAGAGTCTAAATTTTGTAAAAAATCAGGGGAGTCTAAATTTTGTAACCGTTCTTGATTATCTCCGATCTGCGCAAGCCATTCACTACTTGAATTTTCTATTGTAAAAGTGTCTTTTTCTAGAGGGCTGCCTAAATCATTTAAAAATGTTTTTCTCTGAATTAAATTTGTATCGTGTATTTCGCTATTTTTCGGTATTAATCGATAATGATTTTGAATTTTGATTTTTTTAAAGGGTGAATTAGACACTTTTACATCAAAAATTCTGTAGTTATATCTAACCTTTTTGGAATTAACTTGATAGGTCTTCATTTCACACAAAATTGAGATAAACACAAAACTGAGATGCACACACTGGTTTTAAAAATAATATTGGTTCAGCAGCTTATATAGTCGTAACCCTACCAAAACAGTGCCGTTCAAAACAAGTTGAAGTGGGTCAAAATTCAACATCGACTTTTTTTTTGCATTTCACATGATTCTCCCTAAATGAGGACACAGGATCTGTTTCACACAACTACAATGTGCACGTCAATTAAAAATTAATTATTGCAATTATTCTGTATTGAATATTTAATATTCTCGACTAAAATCGTAAGCGTTTCTCCAGAATTGAGGGCAGGTGCACAGCGATGTATAACAAGTTTTTTCGTAGAACGTGCACGTCAATTAAAAAATATTTATTGCGATTATTCTGTATCGAATTCACACAATTTTCAACAGGTAAAAATAATATAACATGTTTTATTTAAGAGTAGATAATACAAAATTACACAAATTTATTAACGTCGGATTTAAATATGTCGGGATATGTATGAAACAGTTCTAAAACGCATATACTGTTCACATTTTTTGGATTACTGGTGACATAATTTGTAATACTAGTACACAAATTTTCGGGAAATGTTACCATTTTATTTATCAAGTGATTGTAATGTTGAGTAAAATTTTGCGTTTTTAGCAAATCAATTCTTTGAGCGATGATTGGTAAGTATTCAAAAAGTTCCAGAACTGTTTCCAAAGCGAGGCAAATCTCAGAACACTTCATATGTACTATTTTAATAAGTTTCCTCTCTTGTATTTTGGTGAATTCAATACGCCAATTTTTGAGTAATACGGTAGACCAAAATTCATCAGTTGTGAAAAACCAATTGGTAATGATTCCTTGATTGTTTAAAAATTCTACCTACTCCAGTTCTGTGAATATCACCTCCTGTTTTTTTGTTCCTCCAATTTTAATTGTCGGTTGAAAATTGGATTCAACACAGAGACCGGTTGATACATATTTGGATTTGCTTTTATTGAGAAAATAAATGTTTTCATTAATTAACGGTTGTTGGCGAAAAATTTTTTGGGGTGCTTCATCTTTCGGTAATTCGGTTGGAAGATTTTGAAAATCATTGTTTCTCACGATAAATGTTTTCTTAAACACTGTTAATAAAAAAAATAATTAATTTATTAAATACAATAGATGGAAGTAACTTACTTTTTAAATTGTCTTTAACGGACTGTGATTTTGCTGAGGTAAGCTGATTATTTATAGTAGACCCCACTCTTTTTTATTTGTTTTTTTACAACTTTGCTTTTCTTTCGTATTTTTTTTTAAATTTTGCTTGCAACACCCATACCTAATTTTCGTTTAACTTTCATATCATTCGTTACCAACCAAGCGGCAGTTTTTTCACCAAAAAAGGAGTCTGAAGATTTTACTCTCTCCCAAGCCTTTTCTTGCAAAATGCGATCAGCTTGATGTCTCTTTTTTATGTCATCAGTATTTTTTGAGTAGGTTATATCATGAATTCTACAAGCCGCATCTAATGGATTAATGCCAAGATCTCCTCTTGCTAGCCTTTTTTGTAATTTCGTGCCAGGTCCACAGAACTCATATTTTGGGATATGAATTTCCGTCTCCAAACGATTGATTATTTCATTAACAATACCGCCCCCCCCTTTTTTTCTCATATTTTTTTGACAGCCGTCTGATAATTATAATTTATTTGTACTTAAATACATCATGCACCAGTCGGTGAAAAAATGTAGGTATATATAATTTATTTGTACTTAAATACAAGTACCGTTTCATGCACCAATTATCACAAGTACTTTTGATCAGTAATTAAATTCTTCGATTATTTAATAGCCTATCTGAAAAAGACTGTATTAAACCGGAATTAAAATTGGGGCTCCAACTTTCACTTGAATTTAGCTCACTCGGACAAGTACCGTTTTGTGAAGCAGACACATGTATGTGGGTCAAAAGTGCATTGGTTTTAAGACGTATAGAATTTTAATGGATGGCGAAAACAGCTTAATCAGGTCTGATTGGTAAAACAGCTACTATCTGGTCTGATTGGTAAAACAGCTACTATCTGGTCTGATTGGTGGAACAAGAATTTTAATGGTAAAAACAGCTTGGGTTGACCTAAACATATGGTTGGGTTTAACACTTGATGGTAATTTTAATGCCGCATGTTTTCAATGAACGAATCAGGATTGTAGAAAAACAGGTTATATCGGGCAGGTGTGTAGGTCTGGTTTTAAGTTGGCGTAGACACCTGATTGGTGTGAGCGAATCAACGAATCAAAAATCTTTCGCGGATGTGTAATACGTCTGTAGCAGACAGCCGTCTGATAATTATAATTTATTTGTACTTAAATACATCATGCACCAGTCGGTGAAAAAATGTAGGTATATATAATTTATTTGTACTTAAATACAAGTACCGTTTCATGCACCTTTCGGTAAAAATGTAGGTTACTGTGTCAAACGCAGATGCACCTGGTGGTGAAAGCGTAGTGAAAGTATTTTTTAGGGTGGGGGGAATCAAAAATCCCAAAATTCCCAACCTGACTACTATTTGATACAGTTTTTTCTTCCGAACACGATAAAAATATTTTCAAATATACAGGGTGAGTTATTAGTGCGGGATCCGTCGATTGTCGATTAACGGTTTGAGATAGAAAGTTGATTCAAACGCTATTTGATACAGTTTTTTCTTCCGAACAAGATAAAAATATTTTCAAATGTACAGGGTGAGTCATTAGTGCAGGATCGGTCGATTGTTGCTTAACGTTTTGATATTGAAAGTTGATTCAAACGCTATTTGATACAGTTTTTTCTTCCGAACACGATAAAAATATTTTCAAATATACAGAGTGAGTCATTAGTGCGGGATCTGTCGATTGTCGCTTAACGGTTTGAGATAGAAAGTTGATTCAAACGCTATTTGATACAGTTTTTTCTTCCGAACAAGATAAAAATATTTTCAAATGTACAGGGTGAGTCATTAGTGCGGGATCGGTCGATTGTTGCTTAACGGTTTGATATTGAAAGTTGATTCAAACGCTATTTGATACAGTTTTTTCTTCCGAACACAATAAAACTATTTTTAAATATACAGGGTGAGTCATTAGTGCGGGATCGGTCGATTGTCGCTTAACGGTTTGAAATTGAAAGTTGATTCAAACGCTATTTGATACAGTTTCTTCTTCCGAACACGATAAAAATATTTTCAAATATACAGGGTGAGTCATTAGTGCGGGATCGGTCGATTGTCGCTTAACGGTTTGAAATGGAAAGTTGATTTAAACGCTATTTGATACGGTATTTTCTTCCGAACAAAATAAAAATATTTTCAAATATACAGGGTGAGTCATTATTGCGGGATCGGTTGATTGTGGCTAAACGGTTTAAGATAGAATGTTGATTAAAACGCTATTTGATACAGTTTTTTCTTCCGAACACGATAAAAATATTTTTAATTATACAGGGTGTCATTAGTGCGGGATCGGTCGATTTTCGCTTAACGGTTTGAGATATAAAGTTGATTCAAACGCTATTTGACAAAGTTTTTTCTTCCGAACAAGATAAAAATATTTTCAAATATGCAGGGTGAGTCATTAGCGCAGGATCGGTCGATTGTCGCAACGGTTTGAGATAGAAAGTTGATTCAAACGCTATTTGATACAGTTATTTCTTCCGAACGGAATGGCAGAGTGGATCATTGGTTCGACCAAAACAGAAGCGAGCCCGTCAAGCATGCAACGCGGTATATGATCAATAAAATCGAAATGTACCGGGTTCATTTTCGCTGAGCGTGCAAGCGATTCGTCTAAGATCGATAAAAGTGAATTGTATCCGCGTCATCCCCGCCGAGCATGCAACGCGAGTCGTCTATGATCGATAAAATCGAATTGTACCCGGGTCATCCCCGCCGAGCGTGCAAGCGAGTCGTCTATGATAGATAAAAGTGAATTGTACCCGCGTTATCCCTGCGGAGCATGCGACACGAATTGCCTATGATCGATAAAAGTGAATTGTATTCGTTTCTCCTCCGCCGAGCTTGCAACGCGAGTCGTCTATTATCTATTACTGAAAATTGTACGCGCTCGGTTCCCGTCGTGCGCTTCGAGATTTATCGATATTTTTATTTTGACGCAAGAGAGTTAGGCCGGGTAAAGATATTTGTATGGTCTCGGAACGGCGCCATAGGCGCCCCAGTTGGCCCGTTAGGGCCTGCTGGTACTCAAATAGTCTAGTATTATTTCATCAGTGCTAAGTAAGACTTCGACGCTCGCAGCACAGCGGAGTACGCAATACAGTGATGCGCAGCCACGCCACAGTTAGCTACTACATCGTCAGTTCGTCATTACATTGTCATACGACCATATATCATCCATCATCACCGGATCTTACCTGTAGGTCAGGGGTTCTTAACCGGGGGTCCACGGACCCCCAAGGGGTCCTATTGTAAAAATGTACATTTATATCCAATAAGAATTGATGTAATGATTGTATTGTTATGTGAAATATATTACCGTTAGTAGAAAAACGTGTTGGTGTTTAAGTATTATTTAACATGGTAGCAGTAAGTGGTTTTGTAAAGGTTTTTTGATTAAAAACAATGAAGAAAATGTCAGACATTAACATACCGATCTTTGATGGGGAAGAGTTTTTAAGCTGGCGAAAGCGGATTATGATGTTTTTGAAACTAAAAAAGTGTGACCTTGTGGTGACGCGGGCTAAAACAGAAACCGATAAAGACAAAGACTGGGATCAAATGGATCTGAAAGCAATGAATTATATACAGGGTGTGTAAAAATTGGCGGAAGGGCTACACGGAGCGATGTTCTTCGTAAAATTCTAAGTCGAAAATCTTAATACGAAAATGTTGTACCACGCTTGCTGTGTCTGCAAGAGGTCCTCAAAGCTTTGACATTTAGTCCTTTAATAGGCGTTATTATTTAATACTTGCAAATGAAAAAGCTGCAATTTAGAATAAAAATAGATTTCGAATAGTATTTTTTCCCCTGAGAGTAACTCGCGATTGGCTGTATCCTTGGCGACGCTGCTATCGAGAGTAGTTTACTCTCACGTGGACAGGCACCATAAGAGTGTTTAACGACCTCCTTAAAGATTTCTTGACAAAACGCAATTTGAATTGCTTGGACGTTTTCGAATTTTTCGAAAACGCCCCTGGAAATCTTTTTGTCCGACAGAATCTGCGGCCAGATAAAGAGTTTCACAGGAGGCGTTAAATAGTCGAATTTGAGTTAGTAACTAAGCCTGTAACAATCCGTGCTTCTACGCAAAGCAGCAAAAAATATGTCCTTTTCAAGACAAAAATTTATTCTCAATTGAGCGAAATTAATACAAGGTCTACTTTAATTTTTTGTACTGACGTGTTCGACAGCGATATTTAATGTAAATTTGGTGTAATTGATTGCGAAAATCCGTGATCGAAAGAAACGTCTTACTGTAATTATTGTTAGTTTATATTTGTGACATTCAAATAAATAAATATTTACATGTCGGATAAAGCATCATTTTAGCCCTTTAACCCGTTTCCTGCCATGATCCCCATTTGGGGTACGCGACTATTATTGCTCTGCAGTTAGTAGTACTTGCTAAAACATTTTAACTGGCAACACAGTTACGTTCAGAAGAGTCTGTAGCAACATCTTCACAAAAAATAATTTTGCAATAGTTTTATAAGATTAGAGTTATAAGTGCTAGAAGTGAAAATTTAAAGGTAAATCGTAAAAAGATAAAACGTGACTTTTGTATAATATAATTTTTGTATTGTTTCTTTAAATTTTAAGTTGTTATTTCGCGCATGGCTAATTTATAGGTTATAGTAAATGTCAGTGCTCGGCTATAAATAAATAAAAAATCGCAGTCAATGTTATTACTGTTTTATCGCCTGTTCCCATTTGGGGATCATGGCGGATGCCATGTAAAATATTTGATACATGTGCTTTATTTTATTTTATACTATTGTGTAGATATGGGTACGAGACACTTTTATTCGCCTTCTGAATTGGAAGAAATAGTCAATGATCCAAATTTTATGGATGACGAAGATTCAGATGCTGAGATAGACGTTGTTGAACTTCCTTCCACCCGATACCGTCGATGTTCTATCAGATATAGAAGAAATCGATGATAATATTTTAGAAGACACTTATCCAAAAGATGTTCCAGGCAGAGTCGAAATTCATTCAAGCTTTCTACCAATAGAAACTTCTACTTTGGGAAAAAATAATGAATGTACACCACCTTCAAAAATTCAGAAGATTTCCCTAACTAAATCTAAAATTAACAAATCTAAATCGATTTGGAAAAATATAAGACCAGAATTTTTAAAAAAAATGGGACAGGATGATGAAATTTTAAACAATAAGAAAAATATAGTACAAATTCTGAAAGGAAAATCTCCTGTGGAAGTATTAGAGACATTATTTGATGAAAATATAATGGAATATACAGTAAAACAAAGTACTTTGTATACTTCCCAAAATAACCGCCATGGTTTTAATTTTTCACCAGACTGTCTAAAAAATTTTTTAGGGGTTTTATTGCTAACTGGATATCATTCTTTACCCCAGGAACAAATGTACTGGTGCGAGGACGAGGATTTATCTATTCAATGTGTAAGAAAATGTTTGTCACGAAACCGATATTTGGAGATAAAAAGAAATTTACACTTCAATGACAATGCCAAATTAATCAATAAAAAATGTACAGACAAAATTTTTAAAATTGGTCCATTACTTGATATGATGAACAGTTTCTGAAATTTGGAGTTTTTTCTAAAAATATTAGTATCGATGAACAAATGATTCGATATTATGGCCATCATTATCTCAAACAATTTATAAGAGGAAAACCTATACGTTTTGGATTCAAGCAATGGGCAATGTGATTGCCAGAGCATATTTACGACAATCATCAATATCTGATCCGAAAAATCTATTTTTCAGTACAAAAGAACACATATATCACAAAAAAAACGGGAAAAAAAATCTGGCAGGTAACGGGTTAATCAACTAAGCTTAAAAAACAAAGCGAGTTAAAATTTTAAATACTGTTCAATAGTGGTGCGTTTTTTAAATGGAGGTAATTGTTTTCAAATTTATAACAGTTTGAATTTGTTTACGGGGATGTAGCGGAAGACGTTTATCGAATATTTTCTATTTATGTGGTAGTCAAATATTAACGTTATTTATATTGTCATAATTTCATTTCAAACGTAATATATTAATATTGCAAATGATTGTCAGCAAGTAAGACATGTAAGTACATTTGAACACATTAATCACATTTTGTATGGCTAATGTAATCTTTTTTAGTGAAAAAGTATTGTGTTTAAAAATTAGTTTGTTTTGTGAGACTTGGTTTTAGTGGTTAAGGTTTTAAATGTTATTTAATTACATATAGAAATGTTAATGTTACAGTTATATTGTGTATTGTCAAAATTTTATCTTGAAATTACATCTTGACTAACGGAATACAAGATCATAAACAACAAAACTGTTATAAAATATTTATATGTATAATCAATTATACTGCACCTTATAATGTTTAGAGTTTAAATTATACCGTAACAGTTTCTGTTTAACACTAACAAATTTGTTGTTACTAATAAAAGTTGATTCAAATGTTATGGATTCTGCGGTTTTTATTATGAGTTTGTGGATAGTTTTTTAAGTATCAACTGTATTATCATGTACTAATATAACAAAGTTGTTGAATAATTAACAAAACTATACATTAAAATATTTATGTGTGATAGTGTGAGTAATGTAATTGTTGAGAAATCACAACTTTTATAGATTCATTTATTGTTCCGAATTACAAAAAATTGCTTTAATGTAAAAGTAGCTTATTACTAAAGGGCACCAGGATAGTATTTTTTAAATCTGTACAGTAAATATTTAAACAACATAAATAACCATTTGAATAAATTACTGTTGTATGTAAATATTAGCTTTGATTTCAAAGAGTTAATACCTAAACCTATTACCTGGAAAAATTTTTGAACAGTTTTTATAAAAAGAACGATGACGAATTTTTCATTTGTGGCAACTGCACTAAAGTAAACATTTTAACCGACTATTCTCTTACTCCAGCATCAGAAAAAAATTTACTATTGCCAGACGTTCTTTCAAATCTAACATCATATGAAAAACGTCAGATTGCATTGGTAGGTTTATTTTCGACTACGACTGACTCAGACAATCAAAAAGGCGTTTACACTAAGACGTATGGACAAACGAATGCCCTCCATAAGACTGGCCAGATGTACTACCGAATGTATTGCCTTTTAATACAAAAGCAAACTGAGACGACCTACGACGAACATAGGATTAAGGAAAAGTCTTAGATGGTTAAGAAATAACAATTTTCTGTACAAAACTTTTTGTGCGAATTACGAAACCCTGGTTTGGTATTCATTCCCGTTTTCACTAACGTCACGTTTGAGCCTTCCGAAATTGACGCTACCAAAGAGTCAATTTTGGAAGATAAAGAACGTGGCAACGTCAAGAAAAGTCGATATACGGAACAAATCGAAAACGTAACCGCGGCTTCTCAGCACGTCAAAGATTTCGAACTTGCCTGAGAGACCTAAACAAACAAATTAAACAGGGCGGCAAACGTCAAGTTGCGAATTGCAATGTTGGACGATCGATTTCGCAGAGAACATAGTTATTTATTTTACATGCTAGATATAATATTAAAAGAACGAATTCAAACGTTCAACGGCGTCAAGGTCAATGTCAAAAACTTAAAAGATCCTCTAAAGAAATCCGACGTCTACGACCCCTTTCATCGCTTTGGTACAGATGTTCCCGCGAATCTACCTAATTCAAAAAACTATTGGTCAAAGAAAACCCAAGAACTCTTGGCGCTCTCCGCTTATAAACAGCGACAACCACATTTCTTCGTGACTCAAAAGGATCACTGGCCGGAATTACAGGCCCTCATGCTGAGTGGCGTTAGTGCCACCATCGATGACGAAGCGAAATAAACGCGCCGGATACCGGTTGAAAAACGCTTTCCAGTCGATTCTCCGGTAGAAACTGTAGTCGCTTTCTATAGGTGTCTCCAAGAGTTCAAGGATAAAGCGTTTAAAAATAAAAGCGGTCCGTTCGGTGTAGTAGAAGATTACTTCTTGCGCATCGAGTACCAAGCGAGAGGGGGTCTTCACGTGCATCTCGTGATTTGGTGTAAAGATACGATTCCACAGTCTACGAGTGTTGATCTAAGAAACATGGAAACTGCAATTCTCAACAGTGAAGAAGAATGGTATGCAGATAGTGGGGCATCCAAACATATGACATATAAAGATTGGTTCACGTCTTATAAAGAATTAACTCCAAAATTAAAAATTCAAATTGGCGATAATTCATGCATGGAAGCTGAAGGCTTAGGAGTAGTAGAAATTAACGCTATAATAAAAGGAAGAAAAGAAGCAAGAACGCTAGAAGATACCTTGTATGTTCCAAAGCTAGGAAATAATTTGTTTTCAGTGGGAGCTCTAACGAATAGAAAATATGAAGTCATTTGTGATAGCAATTGTGTATTAGTCCAGAATAAAAAAAATTAAGCAGCTGTTGGACTAAAACAATCAAATCAATGCTATAAGATGTTATTTGAAATTCCCAAATATACTTAAAAAAAATATACACATGTACAAATAAACCAGCAAAAGTGTGGCACAACAGATTAGATCATGTTAATTTTAAAACATTGAAAACCATGGCTGAAGAATTAATACCAGGCTTAAAAGGAAGTGATGTTCACGAAGAATTATGTGAAAGCTGTATTTTTGGCAAACAAACAGAAAACCATTCAAAGAAAACATTCACAGAAGTCATTCATTCTGATGTTTGCGGTAAAATGCCATCAATGTCTCTTGGTGGAGCAAATTTCTTCGTTATTTTTAAAGACGATTGCACTTCATAATGTTTTGTTTATTTTATAAAACATAAAAGCGATGTTTTTGACAAATTTTTGGAATTCCAGTGATTGATAGAACGTCAAACTGAAAGAAAAATGAAAATTGTCAGAACTGACAATGGAACCGAGTATGTAAACTCAAAATTTGCAGGTTATTTTGAAAGTGAAGGCATAATTCATGAAAGAAGTGCACCATTTACAAGTGAGCAGAAGAGCAGAGCGAGATATGAGATCAGTTGTAGAAAGTGCAAGATCAATGCTCAGTGATTCAAACTTACCAGAAAGTTTATGGGCAGAGGCAGTAAATACCGCCGTTTATTTACTTAATAGGAGAACATGTAAGCCAGATAATTTAATAACTCTTTATGAAAAATTTACTAGAAAAGAACTGAAATTACATTTAAAAATATTTGGATCAGAAGTATACAGGGTGAGTCATTAGTGGCGGATCGGTCGATTGTGGCTAAACGGTTTGAGATAGAAAGTTGATACAAACGGTGTTTCATACATTTTTTTCTTCCGAACACGATAAAAATATTTTGAAACCATCTGTAGAAAAAGACTTTTGCAAAAATTACAAATGTACGGAATCCAAGGGAATGAACTAAAATGGTTTGAAAGTGATTTATCAAACAGATATCATAAAACCAGGGTGGGAAAAGTAGAATCAAAGGCAATTATTAACGAGTTAGGTGTACCACAAGGATCAGTTTTAGGTCCAGTTTTATTCAATATTTACATAAATGACATTACGCTGACAGTTAAATCGTGTGACATGCATTTATTTGCAGATGATACGTTAATTTCGGCATCAGGTGAAGATTTACAAACAACAGTTAATGTCATAAACGAAGATTTAATTGAAGTAACAGATTGGTTTAAAGCTAATAAACTGGAGTTGAATGTATCTAAAACAAAATGCATGTTAATAGGTAGTAAACAACTCAGCAATATGTCAAATGTTAACGTATTTATAGAAAATAATAAAGTAGAGATAGTTGAAGAGTTTAAATACCTAGGAGTAATTATAGATAACCATCTAAAATTTAAAAAGAACATAGATTATATTGTAAAAAAAGTTGGTGCAAAAATTAGTTATTTTGGGAGAATATCGAATAAATTAAACTTTGAAGCTAGGATATTGGTCTATCATACAATAATAGAACCATACTTTAATTATTGCAGTAGCATAATATTTCTAAGTAATGGGGGATCTGAATAAAATACAAAAGCAGCAAAACAGAGCTTTTCGTATCATATTAGTGTTCTAAATTAACTAAAATTGAATATATGCATAATAAGTTGGGGTTCCTTAATATATGGCAAAATACAGTGTACAACGTTTTGGTTCTAATATATAAATGTATAAACAATATGATGCCAGGATATATGAGTAAATATCTGATATACAACAAAGAACAGCATGATTATGAAACAAGACAAAGAGAACATTTTAGACTGCCTAAATGTAAAAAAGTAGTACACAGAACTCGCTCTATTACAAAGGGCTAAAATTATTTAATCAATTAGCAAACGAATTAAAATATTCTGTTAATCTGCATGCGTTTAAAGAAGGTTGTAAGACCCATGTAAAACTGCAATTTTAATTTGAAGTACTAGTTGTAAAGATTAATGTATAAATAGTTTCTTTTATAACTAAATAAAGCCTATTTTTATTATTATTATTATTCTATTTCTACCAATGGCGTCCGTAATAACATGTCCTTGAATATTTTTAATGAAAAAAAATGATATACCACTGTTTTTTTTTCAAAATAAATGTCATTTTTATAATTTTACTTTATCTCTTAGTAAAAATGGCCTCTTGACTTTTTTTTGTCCGACGAACGGTTTTCGAGTAAACTTTTAACACCCTGTATCTCAAAAATACGGCGGTTGCGGACCTACATTGATATGAACTTTTTTTCTTAAAATCATCCAAGGAATAATACCCCAAAAGATCAGCATTCAATTATGAAACACCCTGTATGCGTAGCCTTTTCCTTACAATTCGATGAATCGACTGATGTGAAGGATACTGCACAATTAATGATATTTATCCGAATGGTATTTGAAGATTGTACAGTAAAAGAGGAAATACTTAAATTAATACCTATGCACGGAAGGACGAGAGGGAAAGACATATTTAGAGTTTTTAATAACTTTGTGAAAGACACGTTTCCTATGTTTAAATTGTTTTCGATTACAACGGATGGTGCTCCATGTGTGACCGGTTGCAATAATGGTTTTATTGCTTTATGCCACCAAGATGATAATCATCCACAATTTTTAGCATACCACTGCATTATTCACCAAGTTTTATACTGAAAGAGATTTAACACACAAAATGTTATGGAAACTATCATTAAAATAGTCAATTCTATACGTGGCAGTGCCCTTCACAGACGTTTGTTTAGATAAAAAAATGAGGAATATGATAAGGAACTTTTGATGCACAATAATGTGCGTTGGCTTAGTAGAAGTCGATTTCTCATGCGGTTTCTAGAGTTATTAGAAGACTTAAAAAGTTTCCTCTCTGAAAGAGGTGATAGTTACCAACAGTTAACAAAGAGTGGTTTTTAGATTTATCATTCTTGGCAGACTTTAGTTCAAATTTCAAAGATTTGAATCTTAAAGTACAGGGTAAAGGTAGAAATGTATTAGACATGAGTAAGCTCGATAAGAGCTTTTCGGCAACATAATACTGTTGAAAGCGTATTTAAAAGATAAAAAATGAATACATTTCCCAAGCATTGAAAAATATTTGCAGACATATCCTGAACAATTCAACCCAAACAAAATGATTCTCGAGATTGAAGTTGTTGAAAAGCAATTTCAGACAAAGATTTGAAGATTTTGGTGACATTGAAAATATTGCACCATTTTTTTCAAACATGTTTCAACAAGATATCAACATAGAAGAAAAACTTCAAAATGATTTGTATTTGAAATCCAAAAATTGTATTTGGAAATACACTTAAGAGAAATACCCAATTTTGACAAATGAGGCACAAAAATTGCGGAACCGGAAAATTCCCCGACAACAATTTACCGACGGAAGATTCCCCGACAACAATTCGTCGACAAACAATTCACCGACTGGAAAATTCCCCGACAGTAAAATTTCCCGACAAACATTTTACCGAATGGAAAATTCCCCGACAATCTGAAAAATAATGTTCCTATCATAATTAATCTTGGTCGAGCAACATAAAAGTTATCAAGAGTTAATGGTTTATAATTTAGAATAACGTTGGATTAACGTAATAGTACCTATTACCTCCTTGAAAGTGTTTACTTGATGATAATTCAGAATAATTTTGGACTAACGGTAATGGTGCCTGTCCACGTGAGAGTAAACTACTCTCGATAGCAGCGTCGCCAAGGATACAGCCCCTGAGAGTAACTCGCGATTGGCTGTATCCTTGGCGACGCTGCTATCGAGAGTTGTTAACTCTCAGGTGGACAGGCACCATAACGGTATAGCATTACCTACCTGAAAGTACAATTAACTTATTTTTCTTCATAAGAATGTAGGATTAATTTAAGAAGGGATTATTATAACAGTTTAATAGTCCTCACAACTATAAATACTTGCTTCCCCATTCTGAAATAACATTTCGATTCTATCATCGTAACATGGCTGTAGAATTTGTGTTAAGTGAAAAGGGCAAGCAAAGGTTGTTGTTTGATGGTTATTTATACCAAAAAGACAAACAGAACGAAAAAATTTACTGGAAATGTGATTATTACTCTAAAATAAAGTGCAACGCGCGAGTTACAACTCTTGGAGATTCTGTTCTTAAAACAAAAGGAGAGCATAATCATATTGCAGATGCAAGAGAAAAAGAAATGCTTAAATTTTATAATACAATACGTGAAAACGCAAGAACTACCCAAGACGCGCCACATCGTATTATGTCTACTGCATCAGTTGCACTTAGCCAACCTACTGCGGCCTGTTTGCCGAAAGTATCCAGCATGAAGAGAAGTATCAGAAACATCCGTGCAAAGAACGACGGTGCTCCTGCTTTGCCATTCCATCGAAGTGACATTGTTTTCCCACAAGAATACACCTTAACGCAAAAAGGAGAATCCTTTTTGGTGTACGATTCTGGACCATATGACGACAGAGTAGTGATGTTTAGTACCAAAAGAAATCTTTCGCTCTTGGCTCAATCCGAACATTGGTACGCGGACGGGACTTTTAAAACAGTGCCACACCTGTTTTGTCAACTGGGTTAAGGAAAAACTTGTCAATTCCGCTAGTGTATGCGCTTTTACCTGACAAAACAAAAGTCACCTACATTCGCTTACTGCAAAAGTTATAAGAATTAATGCCTGGGGTGTCACCAACTACCATCCTTACAGACTTCGAAACGGGAATTATAACTGCTTCTTTCATTTTTCTCAGTGTATCTTCAGAAAAATTCAGGAAGAAGGTCTAAAAAAACGGTATGAAAATGATGTAGATTTTGCACTGAAACTTAAGCTACTGCCGGCGTTAGCATTTGTGCCCACGGCAAATGTAGTCGATTCGTTCGAAGCTCTTTGCGAAGAGAATGTTTTACCGGTGGACGCACAACCAATTGTCGACTACTTCGAGGACACTTGGATTGGACATCCGCAAAGACGCCAACGTCGCCGAGTTCCAAAGTTTTCCCATAATATGTGGAATTGCTACGAGGCTGTGATAAACGGACTACCAAGAACAAACAACTCGATAGAAGGATGGCATCGAGCGTTCGAGACCCAAGTTTCAGCAGACCATCCCAATATATGGAAGTTCATACAAGCCATAAAACGTGAACAAAGTCTTCATGAGCTTCAAATCGAACAATACTTGGGAGGACTCGAAGGCCCTCCCGCTCGCAAAAAGTATCGCGATTGTGCTGATCGCATCACAGCCCTTGTAAATAATTATGACCAGGAAGCAACTATTTCCGATTATTTACGTGGTATAGTCCACAACCTAACTTATTAAGAAAACCGTATAAAATAAACACAAAAAAAAATTAAAAACAAAAAATATACAGGGTGATTGATTGAGACCGGGCATTAAAAATATATGAAGAATGAAAAAGGGTATGGATCTGAAATTTTGGTTATGACCATAATGGCATCTGATCTGTTTAATGAAAATATTTTCAATATGGCGACACTTCCGGAAATACCGGAAGTTGACGTCTACTTTCTTATTTCAAATACAATGGTCTATTTTTTATTGCGTATTTGGATTCAAAACGTTATTTTAGAGGGACTTTTATTAGCATTCCCTATACCTAAGTGCAGCCATTTTTGAGATTTTTGGACTTTTTTGAAAATTTTTCGATTTTCATCGTGATGCTTAATATTATCTACTACCGCCATTTTTGAAGAAAAAACGCTTAAATTTAGACCATGCCTAGAAGAAACCTTGGACTACATCCTGGATATTTTGCAATCGATGAATTACTTACAGGGTGTCCAAAATTTAATTTTCTTTTAATACAACTTCAGACCACCAAAACTCGTTTTTTTCAAATACAATGCCCAAACTTTTTTTTCATTTTCTAATGCAAAATTACATTCTGCATCAATCTGTATTAGCGTTTCCTATACCTATCTGCAACAATTTTCGAGTTATTAAGAATTTTTGATAAAGTTAAGAGTAATTGCAACATTTTTAAATAGTAGGCCTTGGAAATGACAACAAATGCCAATACTTAATAACCGTCAACCACTTTTATCGCGTTTGTCTGAAGTATCCATGAAAATGGATTATCAAGAGTATTCAAACACGGATATTTTGAATTTATTTTACATTCTTGGACAAATTCAGAAGATTATTGAAAGTGTGAACGAATAGTTGTGCATTTTGAATGTAGCTTGTACAGCATAGTATGTTAAACCCGAGTCTTGCGCTACCAATCGAATTGATCGCTGAGGATGGTCATTAAAATATCTCAGGATGTTAACTTTGTTAGTTTCATCATTTGTCACACGCTTAGGTCGAATACAAGCAGATTTCACTCTTCTAAATTGAAAAAAAATTGATTCTATTCATTAAAATTTCTGTCTGGTCATTACAGTCAAATAAGGATAACTCTCACTGACCACGCGGCAAGTTCTTTCAATAATCTTTTACATCCTTCATGAATATAAAATAAGTTCAAAATATTCGTGTTTGAATACTCTTGATTATACATTTTCATGGATGCTTCAGACAAACGCAATAAAAGTGGTTTACAGTTATTAATATTGGCATTTGCTGTCATTTCCAAGGCTTACTATTTAAAAATTTTGCAATTTCTCTTAACTTTATCAAAAATTCTTAATAACTCGAAAACTGTTGCAGATAGGTATAGGAAACGCTAATACAGGTTGATGCAGAATGTAATTTTGCATTAGAAAATGAAAAAAAAGTTTGGGCATTGTATTTGAAAAAAACGAGTTTTAGTGGTCTGAAGTTGTATTAAAAGAAAATTAAATTTTGGACACCCTGTAAGTAATTCATTGATTGCAAAAATTCCAGGATGTAGTCCAAGGTTTCTTCTAGGCATGGTCTAAATTTAAGCGTTTTTTCTTTAAAAATGGCCATGTTAGATAATATTAAGCATCACGGTGAAAATCAAAAAATTTTTAAAAAAGTCCAAAAATCTAAAAAATGACTGCACTTAGGTATAGGGAATGCTAATAAAAGTCCCTCTAAAATAACGTTTTAAATCCAAAAATGCACTAAAAAATAGACCATTGTATTGAAAATAAAAAAGTAGACGCCAACTTCCGGTATTTGCGGAAGTGTCGCCATCTTGAAAATATTTTCAATAAACAGATCAGATGCCATTATGGTCATAACCAAAATTTCAGATCCATACCCTTTTTCATTCTTCATATATTTTTAATGCCCGGTCTTAATCAATCACCCTGTATATGACAAAGGAATTTTTCCAACTTTTAAACACGCCAGCATAATGTTGCTCGTTCTAAGCCGAGATAAAGTGTGATGGGAAGTTATTATTTCGTATTTGTCGGGGAATTTTCCATTCGATAAATTGTTTGTCGGGAAATTTTACTGTCGGGGAATTTTCCAGTCGGTGAATTGTTTGTCGACGAATTGTTGTCGGGGAATCTTCCGTCGGTAAATTGTTGTCGGGGAATTATCCTAGATCCAAAAATTGATGTCTTGCT
The DNA here is from genome assembly GCA_947652605.1 of Elmis aenea. Lineage (NCBI taxonomy): Eukaryota > Metazoa > Arthropoda > Insecta > Coleoptera > Elmidae > Elmis > Elmis aenea. Next base: position 27,311,386 of record OX393578.1, on the reverse strand, counting down.
TTGGCTCGACGTATTTTTCAAAGACGTTATACACAGTTAATTTTGCACCGATATTATTGTCGTTTCGTGATTTTATGTTTAATTTTATTCAGCAGTGTTTCAATTGAAACACTGTTCATTCGCAAATAATTTTGAAAGTATGTGGCCAAAACGTAGTCTACAGTCTTTCACCCAAAACCTCCGTTTTCGTCTTCTAGTGTACAGTGCAATATATTTTTTTTAAATTCCATTTCTTACGCAAAGTAAAATTAACAAAACCTAGCACTGCAGCTAAACGTGTGCAACTTACAGGCTTTCCACGGGGTTCACTTTCGCTAAGGAAAGCGTGCGGGATTCAGCTTCACACGTACGTTCTTTCGCATGCATTTCTCAGTTGGCACGCTTTCTTGCGCGAAAGGATGTGCATGCATTTTAGTAACACATAATGTGTGATATTGTTCAAGTACAAGATCATGTGCAGTCACTTTCAGCGATTTTAATCTTCACAGGACTGACGCCGAAAAATATTTTAACACTGACATTTTTAATAAGGTAACTACATTAGCAGACCAACTAAATATTGAACTAACTCTGCCTCGACAGTGTAACAGACAGAAACATCGAAGTAATCCTGGATCATCAACTGTAGAAGACAATTTTCGACAAACTATATTTGTACCATATTTAGATTCAATAATTAATTCTTTGAAATGTCGTTTTTCTGAAAATAATACTGCGCCATTCAATCTGTTCGCACTCCACCCAAATCAAATTCATAAGATCAATCGTCAAACCTATGCAGAAAAAATTGCTGCCGTAAATTATACATACCAAATCGAAAATTTCGAAAATGAAGCAATGGCATGGTACGATATGTATTCTACATCAGTAAGTTTAGATTCAAGTAATCTGGAATTTCTCGATTTGATACCAAAAACTGACTTCTTTCCATCAGTTCGTTCCGCAATTTTGATATTAACATTGCCTACAACTACCTGTACAGTAGAGAGGTCCTTTAGTACACTACGAAGGGTCAAAACTTGGCTGAGATCGACTATGTCTGATGACCGTTTATCCGGTCTATGCATGTTAAGTGTACACAGAGAAAAAATTAATAACAACAACGAAAAATTTATGGAGAGTGTAATTAATGAGTTTGCTACTGACCCAAGAAGGCTTCAATTTTTATTCAAATAAAAAATATAATGTAAAATGATATCTAATAAAAACTTATTTACTTACTTTAAACAATAATTTTTATTTTCTTACAAATACTTATTTCATAATGTGAAATTCATATAGAAGTTATCGGTATGTGTACAAATTTAAAAAAATTGAGTGATATTGAAATGTATACCATATTTTGGGACAGAGGGAGTATTTTATTTCAGATTCAGAAAATTTTATTTCATTTGCCCCCCTCTGTTAAAATTTCTGCCGGCGCCCATGAACACATTGCATTCGCGCGAGTTATGGAACCCAGGCTTCACCCCCTTTTATGTTCACCTTCAGTATAATATTTCTTATTATATTAAATTAAATGCTCTTATTTCATGTCAATAAAGTATCAAATCGCCTGTTATTACGATTTGATACATTTTAGTTACAATGTTGCGGCTGACTCAATGTGAGATCATCCCTAACATAAACAAAGTATGCCAGCTCATTACCATATAAGGCAATGCTTCGCATTACCCATAATCCCCCAAGCATCAATGAATTGCTTAGGTATATAAGGCATTTCTTGTAATGTATCAGAGAGTTACAATATATCTATTGCCAGTTTATGTTCGTTTTTCTGATAGTAATAAGTTGTAATTCCCAATTATTGAGCAATCCGGCGGGATCAGCGGCAATAAATTAACTGGCGCAGTCGGTAGGATTGATTTGCAAAGGTATTCTCCAAATTCGCGAGTGCCGTGTGTTTTAACACTTTATTGCGAATCGATCAACGCAAAACAACAAACGATTGATTTACAAAGGAATTCACCAAAATCGCGAGTGCCGTGTTTTTCAAAAAACTTTATTGTGAATCGGTCGACGCACACCAACAAAAAACCAAAAAACGAACAATTCCAGGACGAGGACTACAATCGCCAATTCCAGGAACCAACCAACCAACTCCAGGACGAGGACCCCATCGCCAACTCCAGGAACCAGGACGAGGACAACATTGCCAACTCCAGGACCCCCAAGGCTTCAATCGCTGTCGCCATTGGTTAGTTATTAAGAAGAAAACCAATTTACAAATATATAAAACTGCGAGAACTGCAGAAATTACAAATAAAAACTGCGAACAATGCAGAGAATTTAATGAACTGATATTAAAAATAAAACATAACTTTAAGAAATTACCTTAAAACTTCGTATTAAAAGTTTTAAAATAAGCAAATAATATTAACCGAATAGTTAGTCGAAGTAGTGAATAAATAACTTCGAATGAAACATTAATTAATCATAATTATAAACAATTACGTCAACGTAATTAAACGATTATTAAACATCAAGTTCCGATATTCTAAATATAGAATAGGATTACCAGTGCTTCTAATAAGAAAACTGAAAATTCAACATCCATGATTCGTTTACAATTTTTAAGCATCGTATTACTGTAAGTGATTTTTATTTTTATTGCTTTTGCTCGATTATTATTATTCCTTACCTATGTCCATCACTGACATCGTCGATCAACTAGCAAATATTGACATCCGTGATAACACAACAACTTTAAATTCACACGTTAACCTCACAGAAAATCAAAACCCAATCACTATGGCTTTTCAAGTCGAATACTTACGTACAATTCCTGAATTCGACGGTAACCCTGTCAAACTTTCTGAATTCATCAGATCAAGCGAATTAATTCTTAACCAATTTCTACAACCAACTACCCCAAATGCATTCATAAACCAATTTTTACTATCATCGATTAGAAGTAAATTAACTGGTATTGCAAGTACTGTCACTAACGGACGAGACGTTAACAATTGGAGCGACCTTAAAGAAATTTTACAAAGAAGCTTTTCCGATCAACGAGACGAAAACTGCTTACTACGTGATTTAATGTTATTACGTCAAAATCACGACACACCCCATAAATTTTACGACAAATGTCAAGACCTCCGTGGATTATTATTTTCACAATTAAGAACTACCACCGCAGATGCAGCAATCCGCAATGTTAAAGGCAACTTATATGACCAACTTACCCTTAAAGCCTATTTAACTGGACTTAAAGAACCCTTAGGATCACTTATTCGTGCCCAAAGACCCACAACAATAGAACAATCTTTAACTTACGTATTAGCTGAAGAAAACATATGTTATGCTAAAGGTCAATACCACCAAACTGTTCGAAACCCAACAAAACCACAGTTCAATAAACCTAAACCTGCATACTATTCTCCACAACCCTTCAGAAACACATTTGTTCCACAACAATTATCAAATACCTACAATCAACAACCTAGAAGTTACCAACAACCACGATTTTATCAACAACAATCACCACAATTTGGATACTCAAGAATTCCACCCCCACATTTTAAATTTCAACAACAAAACTTATCCAGTACAAGACCTCAATTTTCACCGCAACAACCCCAAAGTCGTAGATCGAATACAAACGTATTTAAACCAAGAGGAACACCTCAACCCCGACCTGTACCTATGGATACGAACTCAAGTAACAGAAGACAAATCCCTCAACAACAATCTCAACAACCCCGTAGAAATTTTACATCAGAAGAATTGTTTTACCATGACAACCCTACACAACAAATAGATTTTGAAAATCCATTTGAAGAACAACCATATGAAGAACCTTATTATAATGAAAATTTAATTGAAAACACTCAAGACATCTACACTGAAAACAACGAAAACATCAATAATTGTCAAGAATACTTTTATGAAGATACCAATAACCAAGAAGATTTCTGTCAACAGGATTTTCCTCAGGTTCAACAACAAATCTACCCGACATGATCGAATTAAATATAAATGAATCCCCACAATTGCCATATATTTATGTCCCTGAATTAAATGCAAAATTAATGATAGACACAGCATCTACCAGAACTTTAATTAACCCTGATTTAGCATACAAATTTTATTCCCCATTCGTTACTTATGAACCTTTTTCAGTACAAACTTCTCATAATATTAGTTTTCATAATGAAATTGCACATATACCACTACCATCTATCTTTAGACAAGAAGGTCATCATAAAATTTATTTATATAATTTTAATGAAAATTATGACGGACTACTTGGAGTCGATCTTTTAAAACAATTACATGCTACAATTGACTTAAAAGATAATGTCATTAGAACCCCTACCACATTGATACAAATTCACCACAATTTATTGGATTACACAAACCGATACCGAATTTATTTAACCCCGCGAAGCGAAACAATAGTTAAATTACCTGTAAATACAAATCTAACAGAAGGATTTGTAGATCATGAAAATTTTGGCCCCCATATAGAAATGCCTGCAGCTTATGTTAAAGTTGAAAACCAACATGTTATTACAACTTTAATAAACAAAGGCACTAACCCCCAAATATTTCGATTATTAGAACCCCTTCCAATTTTCGAAATTATGCCCTCCGAAAATATACAAAATAATAACATACGTAAGACATGTTCCCATAAATTACGTAAATTACAAAGACAAAATTTAAATAACTTACGTTTAAATCACCTTAACGATGAAGAAAGGACTTTAATTACAAACCTGTGCGAAGATTTTAAAGATATTTTTTACAATGAAAACATTCCATCAAGTTTCACCGACGAAATTAAACATGAAATTCGTACTACAGATGAAACACCAATTTACACCAAAAGTTACAGATTTCCTAACATTCATAAACAAGAAGTCGAAAATCAAATTGACAATATGTTAGAAGAAGGTATATACGACCAAGTTGTTCACCATGGTCATCACCAATTTGGATTGTGCCGAAGAAATTAGATTCTTCAGGTAAACCGAAATTTCGATTAGTAATTGATTACAGAAAACTTAACGAAAAAACAATAGATGATAAATTTCCAATACCTAATATTACTGACATCCTTGACAAGTTAGGACGAAGTCAATATTTTACAACCTTGGATTTAGCTTCCGGATTTCATCAAATTGAAGTACATCCTGAACACATTGTAAAAACAGCTTTTTCTACAAAGGACATTTTGAATACTTAAGAATGCCTTTTGGACTAAAAAATGCCCCTTCCACTTCCCAAAGATTGATGAATAATGTATTAAGAGGATTACAAAATGAAATATGTTCTGTATACCTAGATGATGTTATTATTTATTCAACCTCATTACAAGAACACCTGCATAATTTAAAAATAGTATTTGAACGTTTAAGAAGCAAAAACTTAAAAGTTCAATTAGATAAAAGTGAATTTTTAAGAAAAGAAGTTACTTATTTAGGACACCTAATAACACCAGAAGGAGTAAAACCTGACCCAAAGAAAATATCAGCAATTAAAAATTTTCCTATTCCAAAAACTCAAAAGGACATTAAAAGTTTCCTTGGACTACTAGGATATTATAGAAAATTTGTTAAAGATTTTGCCAAGTTAACTAAACCTTTAACTTTATGTTTGAAAAAGAATGCCAAAGTAATACATTCATTACAATTTATAGAAGCTTTTGAAATATCAAAAAATATTCTGACGAATGATCCAATTTTACAATACCCTGATTTTTCAAAACCATTTATATTGACAACAGACGCCTCTAATGTCGCCCTTGGAGCAATTTTATCACAAGGCTCATTAGGATCTGATTTACCCATTGCATATGCCTCACGTACTTTAAATGAAACTGAACAGAAATACTCAACTATTGAAAAGGAACTATTAGCAATAGTTTGGGCTGCTAAATATTTCAGACCTTACCTTTACGGTAACAAATTTACAATTTATACTGATCATCGCCCTTTACAATGGCTTAGTTCATTAAAAGAACCCAATTCTAAATTAGCTAGATGGCGCTTAAAATTAGAAGAATTTGATTATAATGTCGTGTATAAAAAAGGCAAATTAAATACAAATGCTGACGCACTTTCAAGAATTCAAATAAACCCAATTGATACTCAGTCAATCGACGTCAATCCAGAAGAAGATTTAGAACAATTATTACAAGATCTTGAAGACGAAATTTATTCAATTCCTGAAGTCAACACAACAGATGTAGATTTTGAAGATATCATACCAACTTTAAATATTTACCGTGACGATCCAACAAATAACACAATACATACACAAGAAGATTCAACCCCTAGCATTGAAATCTGTGAAGACCCTTTAGAAACAAAAAGAAATCAAATTATATTTCAATTAGTGTTTAATGAACCACTTCCACCTAGTGTGACACAAAAGGAAGATAATACCATATTTACTGTACAAATACCTAAAGATCATTCAGACGTTTATCTCAAAACCCTAATAACAGAATATTGTAAACCAAGAATAAAATATTACTGTTACTTTCCAACGCAAGAACTTTATCAAAAATTTAGTATCATGTTTACGCAAACCTTTAATAACAACTCACCCACGTTCTATCGCTGCGAAAATCAAGTGCAACACATCACTGACGAAGAACAAAAAAAAGAAATTTTAAAAAATCATCACGAAAGTAAATCTAACCACCGCGGAATCGAAGCAACCGAAGCCGCCATTAAACGAAAATATTATTGGAAAAATCAAAAACAATCTGTTGAACACTTTATTAACAACTGTGATATATGTAAAAAAGCGAAATATGACAGACACCCTACTAAAGCACCTTTAAACATCACAGAAACCACCGAAAGTCCATTCCAAAGAATTTTTATGGATACATTTTACATAGATGGAACTCAATTTTTAACTTTAATTGACTCTTTTTCAAAACTCGCTCAAGCTTATGAATTACCAACCAGAACAGCTGTTGTTGTAACTGAAAAATTAATCGATTTCTTTTCTCACTATGGAACCCCAGAAGCCATAACATCAGACAATGGAACCGAATTTAACAATAAAACAATTAATAATTTACTTGCCCTACATAAAATTAAAATCCATTTTACAACGCCACTTCATCATAATTCAAACGGACTTGTAGAACGATTACATTCAACCCTAATAGAACACTATAGAATTTTAAAAACCGAAGGTAATAATGATAAACCTTCAATACTTATGAAATATGCAATACTTGGATATAATAATACCATCCATTCTACAACTGGTTATACACCACTTGAACTTTTACTAGGACACACTAAGAAACGTGATCCATTTGACTTATTTTACCCACAAACATTTTATGAAGATTACATTCGCAACCATAAAGAAAAATTAACGAAAACCTATGAAATTATTAAAGCTAAACTGCAAGGACGAAAAGAAAAAATTATCACCAAACGAAATAAACATTTAAAACAACTACCATTTAAAATAGGAGATAAAGTATTTGTCCATATTCCGAAACGAAACAAAAGTGCTAACAAATATGACGGACCATATATTAACAAAGAAATTTCACCGTTATACATTTGTACCCTACAAGATGCCAATGATAATAATTTTAATATGCCTATTAATGGTACCTTTCTTATACAAGTACCAACACATTGTAATGTTAATATTAATAATTTTATACTAAGTGTTAACCAAAACAAAAATGAATTGAATTATCATATAATGTTACCAAAGTTAAACATTCATATTTTGGAAGAACCAAAACAATTAAATTTATTACCTACTTTAAACCTACAACACATTAATTTAAATGATTTGAATAAAATCAAAGAACAACTTAGTCATGTTCCAGATCAATTAAACTTGGAACATAATACTAATTCATTATATGGTAAACCTTTCAAGTATAGTACCATTATTATTGTACTAACCATAATTGCTTTTATATGTTATAAATGTCGAATTTTAATATGTCGACTATGTAAACTAATCAGAAAACAAAAGATACAGCAAGAATTACCTCAAGATGATATTCAACTTGAAGAACTAAGGTCAAATTTACAAATTCCCCTAAGTTCTTTCTAATGGTGGAGGAGTTATGGAACCCAGGCTTCACCCCCTTTTATGTTCACCTTCAGTATAATATTTCTTATTATATTAAATTAAATGCTCTTATTTCATGTCAATAAAGTATCAAATCGCCTGTTATTACGATTTGATACATTTTAGTTACAATGTTGCGGCTGACTCAATGTGAGATCATCCCTAACATAAACAAAGTATGCCAGCTCATTACCATATAAGGCAATGCTTCGCATTACCCATAATCCCCCAAGCATCAACGAATTGCTTAGGTATATAAGGCATTTCTTGTAATGTATCAGAGAGTTACAATATATCTATTGCCAGTTTATGTTCGTTTTTCTGATAGTAATAAGTTGTAATTCCCAATTATTGAGCAATCCGGCGGGATCAGCGGCAATAAATTAACTCGCGCCAATACTCGTACGCTTTTACCCACGCGTAAAACTGTACGCTTAGAGCGTACGGGGAAGCGTTTGCGTCTAAAGGCAGCTATACAGCTAGGCTTTGGCGTGACTTCATCAGGATGATTCAAATCCACATTCACGCCTGATCAAGAAAAAAGTTTAGCTGATCACTGTAAACAGATGAACGTAAGGTTCTATGAAGTTACCAGAAAAATTTTCGCCGGTTGGCTTTTGACTTCGCTTGGCAAAATAACATCGTAAACGATTTTAAAAAGAATCACAAATGGCGGAAGAGGACTAAACACAAAGTTTTTTTTTGATCTCGACACAAATAGAAACATTCTACGATAATTTGACGGAACTCATGTTCAAGTTTGTTTTCCTGCCAGTCGCATTTTCAATGTCGACAAGAGCAGTATAACAACCGTTCCCAATAAAATTCCAAGAGTTTTCTCAGATAAAGGCAAAAGATCTGTTAACAAAGTTGCTTCAGCTTTTTTAAGTCTTTGAAACATTTCTACGGTCAATTTGCGATCAATGGTTGCTAAATCAACCAGGTCAAGTTATAACTCAAGCACAAGTAGCTCAAATTTTTGGTGAAGCTTATGAAAAAAACTTCCACAACTAAAAAAGCTCTGAACGCTTTCGAAATGTGTGGCACAATGTCAGTGAACAGACTTATTTTTAGTGAGGAGGATTTCCTACCGGCCAGTATTACTGATCAAAAAGCTGTTAATGACAGTAAAAGTGATGCAAAGGATTCAGTGAAGAGCCAGGATGGAGAGGACGGTGAGCTCTTGTCTAAATTGGTGATTAACAGAAAGTTCACACCAGGATCTTCAGCACAATAATCATGTGGTAAACAACTATCAACCACCAACATAATGTGATCTTACCAACAGCTTTTGCCCTTAACGTCAGACTTGTTAAAGTTAAGTAAATACTTGGAAAATGAAATGAAAACGTTTTTAAATTCAGAATCTCAAACGGCAAAAGACTGGTCTCATTTGGCGGCTGTTACTTATAGTAGGGTATTGCTTTTTAATAAAAGACGTTCTGGGGAGACAGCTAAAATGACTATTGAACAATATGCTGCAGGACCATTATGGTTAAATCAAGTTAACAGTGAAATTGTAAATTCATTATCAACTTTTGAAAAACAGTTGGCTTCAAAATTAGTGATAGTGGAAATTGAAAGCAAAAGAGGTAGAAAAGTTCCTGTATTGCTAACAAATGAAATGAAAGTGTAATGATCTTTTAATAAGCACTCGCAATTCTGTAAATGTTCTTCCATCGAATCCTTTTATGTTCGCCAGAACAAATAGTGAAACAGGACACTTCCGTGGTCATGGTTGTTTACGTAAAGTATGTGAACAAGTTAATTTGGAATCTCCCGAATACATCACTGGGACGAAACTTCGTAAATATGTGGCGACCGTGTGTCAAGTCTTCAATATATCCGAGAATGAATACGATTGGCTTGCCAGACACTGTTGCCACCTATGTAGATGTGCCAGGAATCACCACGCCAAGGTTGTTCAACCCCCTGGCCATCGATAACTTCTTGAAGGTCCGGCCACGTAAATGGGGAATCGTAGGGCCCAGGCCCAAGGTCGATCTCTCGAAGGAGGTCGTCCTTCAAACGAATTTCAATCAGAGAGGTTGGAGGGCTCTCAGAGGAACAGACCAGTATCAAAAGGCAGTTACCGGCCCCATGCCCTTCGCTTATGTGGAGTACGGGGCCTTCGCCGCCAATGCTATTACTCAGTACCTACGTCCACAAGCTCAACTATTGTCGGCACAGCATGCATACTTCGCCCCCGGCGGGATAGGAGAGTTCGGCCCCCCATTACCATATGTGGGTGCTGACTATAATGTCTTTCTACATACATTCACTCCTTGCACTATTATGACGTGGGATGCGCAAACCACTGAAGTGCTGGCTCTCAGTATGGTCGGAGCAGCACTCGAATTCAACGATCTTATAGCCCTGCAAAATTTGCAAGGGCAGGAAATACAGAATGTAGGGTTGGCCCTCACTGCTTCTGGTGAAGTGGGAGGGGCATATGCCCTCCCTCCAATATTCCAACTCCCGAATATGTTCGGCGCTGCCCCAGCTGGGGCAGTGGCTGCTGATATACAACCAGTGGTTCCGGGAAACGAGTGATCCACGGTACTACAGCTTTAGCCAAAGCCCGTATCGTGGTGCAGTCAAAAGGGGCAGCATCGCAAGTTTTACATGCTCTGCCAAGGTCTAACGATGTTAGGGTTTATCGTGAATTTTATAGACTTCACGAAAATGCAATAGAACTTACCAAAGTAAGCAGAATTCTTCTAGCAGTCGATCAGGGAGAAGTAAGCAAATATTCGGGAAAGCCTTTAAATGAGATAGAAGTTAAAGGTGATGGTTTGTCTTACTTACTTATTTACTTAATCCATGTCGCCTATCCACCCTCACGGGTGTAAGGCATAAGATGTTTTGTCAATAAACAATTTTTTGTAACTGACTGAAAAATTCTACACTAGATTTACCAATAATTGAAGATGAAAATGAAGGGGAAGACAAAGATGTAGTTTTAGAATTAAGCGATAAAGCTGATGACCACTCTAATCGAAAGTCTAATTGTTTTGGTAATTTATTTTGTTTTTAAAGGAGCAATGGCAGTTTAACAAATTTTTGTTACAGTTAATGATAAAAAAGCAACTAAAAGACCAATAACGTCTAGAAGACCATGGACTTCAGATGAAGTGTCTGCTGTATTACAACACTTTAAATTACTTATAAAAAAAAGGACGCTTCCTGGGAACGTAGCATGTGAAGAATGCATTGAAAAAAAAAAATTAAGTGTTGTCTTTAAGAAAATGGACTGAAATCAAATTTTATATCAAAAACCATTTCAGTAAAATTAATAAAATGCAACATTGTTAAATTCAAATTTAATATATTTAAAAGTTCATTTGTATTCAAATACATTTTTAAAATGTATTTATAGTACTTTTATTTGATAACTACAATAATTTGTTTTGGGTTGAAAAATATTTAAACAGTATCTCCCTACAGCTGAATAAATGGGTGGGCGGTAACAAAATATATTGTATCGAGATCGTAAATTTAATATCGATTTGTCCACATTAAAATATCGGAGATACCATCACACCAGAACTGTTTTAATGGTTTCTATTCTGTGACGGACCGTACTGTACATAAGCCGCACTGTTGTGGAAGAGTACTTATTACTCTTATATTTATTGTTGTTAATTATGGCTCGTGATCGTCTTTGTAATGTGGTTGGACCCTCAAACGTTGTTTTACGTAGTACACAGGTCTAGAGCAATTAGTACACAGTAAGAAACAAATAAAACACAACAATTTTAACAACAAACTCCTTTATTTTTCGACTGGCTGTACATTTCTCAGGGGTTGGAACTTAACTATCGGTGCGACCGTCTCAAGATTTTAGGTTCCCTGTTGGTGTCCCTTTTTTTATTGTAGTTGCATCTTTGTCATTCTTTCCTATAAACACATATTTGTGCGAGTAGTTTGTTCTACTTATGATGTAAAAATGCATCAACCAATCGTTTGTTGATTGACGAAACCCAAATGCTGGCGTTGTAGGACCCAAGTTATGGCCGTAATATTTTACCGTTAATGTGTTTTTACTAAAGTTGAAATCTTCATAACTTGGCCCTTTTGAATTGTTACGTGTTTTAGTAACTGATGCATCAGCATTTGTTGCAATGTTTTTCATTTAAAAGTAAATGAAATAACATTGAAATAAAATAAAATAATAGATCACAGGCGGGGTGTCACAATTCACAAGGACTTTTTTAAGCTAGCGCGCAAAAAGCTATTTTCCTTTACTAAAAATTACTGGTAGTTGCAACCGAAATCGACAAATCTGAATCACGCCTTCAATTAAAATGTGTTCGAGTCTAATTGCAGAAGATTAAATTGCATTTTAAACTGATCTTCATCTAATTTGCTGTCAACAGTTCGTGCAATCACGATTATAATCGTCGGGTCGTTTGTGTTTAGTGTTTACCTTATCAGTACTATACTTATGACACATGCGAAACACTTTCCTCATTTTACATTTTCTGCGGCATCTTCAATGCACACGAAGAGATTGCATTTGTTGTGACGCCTGGTGTCATAATTGGCATTTTAATATTTCTTTTTTAAAAAGGAGGGTAACGAAAAACGTGCCAGTACTGAACGGTTATCTTCATCTCCTTTATATGTTGTTATACAATGTGTCCAAAATGTAACGTAACGGATCAATATCTCGTCTTGTAACAATTTCACAAAAAAAAGTTTCATACAAAAGTTGTTTGTGGTAATTTACTACATGACCTTAAATTATTTTCAACTATACATGGTGTTCCATTTTCGCGCTATATCAAAAACAAAGATTTTTTTAAATGGAACACCCTGTATATTTTTAGGTCTTCGAATGTCTTTTTTTAACCCCTACATGAATGTCTTTTCATTTTTTGATTTTGTGACAGTGTTGCCAACTTATTAATTTTTTTCCGAAAAATCTGACATAAGCAGGCTTAACTTTAAAAAATCGTAGCGACCTCGTTTCTTGAAGTTAAGAAATAACTTTTAACAATAATGTTAGTCCGGTTAGGGAGCAACATATTAATAATAAAAAAATTAAATTTATTGATACACAAAAAATGCAAACTTTCCAAACTTCAAAGTGACATAACTCATTTTTTTCAAATCTAAACACCCCTGTTTATTTATGCTGTTCGATAGCATTTTTTCTCCCCTTCAATTTTTATGCAGGGTGTCCTATGTCTAAACCCCGTAGTAAAGTGGGTTTACACTAAAAAGTCGGACAATAAGTATAAAGCTCGATTAGTCGTAAGAGATTATCAGCAAAAAGAAGTTGTAAATGATATTTATTCACCAGTTGCAAAAATGTTAACTTTAAAAATTTTATTATCATATTGTTGTCAGGAAGGGCTAATTATAGAACAGATGGATGTAGAAACAGCGTTTTTAAATGGCAAGGTGTTGTCTGAAATTTATGTAAAACAGCCTGGAGGGTATGAAGATGGTACTGATAAAGTTTGTAAACTTGAAAAATCTTTGTATGGGTCACGAGAGAGCCCAAGAGCATGGTATGAATGCTTTGATGAATTTATTAGACAAATAGGTTTTGAAAAAAGTAAATATGATTACTGTTTGTATACAAATACTAAGGGAAATGAGAAAATTTATTTAATTTTGTTTGTTGATGATATTTTGATTTGTTGTTCTAATAAGTATAAAATAGATAGTATTGTTAGCAATTTGGAATTTCCCGCGGTGCAGGTGACGGAATCTGAGGGGGAAGGAAAAGGGACAAAAAACAAGGACAGTGCAGGAGAGTTGGGAAGACGTGTGAGAGCGCGGCCAGAGAGGTTTAAGGACTATGAAATGTAAGAATATCGATCGGAAAGTAAAAAGAGTGTGTTCGGACAGTGTATAAGTTATTATTGTTCTTTGTTTTATTGACTGTACGTTTGTTATATTTGAATAAATTGTAATAAGACAACAGTTCAGAAGAGGGATTATGCCAAAGGAACGGTGCCTGACAAGTGAAATAAGACTTATTTATACCTTGTGCGAGATTTGGGACTAGATTTTGAGTAAGGACCTACATGGTTAACAGTACAGCAGCGAGATATTTAGCAAAAGGTCTTTAAAAACGAAATTTTAGTGATTCGCGAACACGTGGACAAAAAGTGTAACTTCTTCGAGGCTTTTTCGCGGCACTGGGAGTGCGAGATAAACAGCAGAATAGGAAGTTGTGTGAGTGAGTGAAACGGAGGTATTGTAATAAATAAAGTGTAACTTCTTCGAGGCTTTTCGCGGCATTGGGACAAAAAGTGTAACTTCTTCGAGGCTTTTTCGCGGCACTGGGAGTGCGAGAGAAACAGCAGAATAGGAAGTTGTGTGAAACTGAGTGAAACGGAGGTATTGTAATAAATAAACATTTGTCCAGTGAAAAATAAAGAAAAACTTGAGTTTGTTTGAACATTTTGAGATATTTTGACAGTATTTAAGGTATATTTCGGACTTGAAAACACTAAAAATGATTGACTCTGAAGAATATTCAAGTGTGAGTGGGTTACGGGGAGTAGTTATGTCAACTCCGATAAATAACACGGCAAGAGTAAATCATACGATAACTGAACAAGTAGTAAATAGAAATCCATTTGAAAGGGAACAACAATTGATGCAGAGAGAAAATGAATTATTACAACGTGAAATACAATTGTTGCAGCGAGAAAGAGACGTTTTAATTGATAGTAGGGTGAATGACCAGACAATAAATAATGGACTAATGCAAAGAGATTTGGCTGACAGATTGCTGCCTGAGTTTGACCCTACGAAAACAAGTAGTTTATCTGCTGAAAAGTGGATAAAACGAGTTGAAAGTATCGCAGTAGCTTACGGTTGGAATCACCAAATGTTGTTAGCTCAGATTGCAACAAAATTAAAGGGGGCCGCTAAACAATGGCTTGAATGTAATGTAGAATTAGTATCGACATGGGACGAATTTAAAATGAAGTTAGCTCGTAGTTTTCCGTCCACGATGGACCAAGCTGATGTTCATTTGGCTTTAAGTACTCGAAAGAAAGCTAGAAATGAAACATATGAGGAATACGTTTACGCAATGAAGGCCATCGCGCAAAGGGGTAACGTAGAAAATAAATCATTAATCAAGTACATTATACAGGGCCTGAATGATCGCGAACTGGCAAGATCTTTGGCTATGGTTGACTTTAATGAAGTGGAAGACCTTTTGCAAAAAGTAAAAAGATATGAAGGCATTATGGATAGAGGTGAGCATGCAAAACCTCATTTTAACAGAGCTACATTTCCAACGTATAATAGAGCTGACCCCAGAGATAATCGAGAAGACAAATACGAAACAGGCAAGTGCTTTCAGTGTGGAAAACCAGGACATTTAGCAAGACATTGTGAAAAACGGCCAAGACGAAATTGTTTTAAGTGCGGTAAAGAAGGACTATTGCTCGAGAATGTTCACAGGGAGGGACAAATGAAAAGACTAGAGAGAAGAACGAGTCAACTCAAAAGGTAATGCCAAGAATACAGAAAGTGCATGCGGTGAATGAAAAGATCAAAGATGAAAGGTACAAACTTGTTGAAGTTGATGGAAAGAAGATGATAGGATTTATCGATACCGGAAGTGATGTAGTGACCTTAAGAAAAGACGTTGCAGATGAAGCAGGAATAAAATACTTAGACGAGAAACAAAAACTACAAGGATTTGGGGAAGGAAATTGCGAAGTGATAGGGAAGAGAACATCTGTTATATCAGTTGACGAAGTAGAACTGCAGACTGAGATATTGATAGTGCCAGAAAAGGCACAAGACGATGCTATTATAATAGGCAAACCAGCATTAGACTATCCAAGTATCAGATTGATGCTAGAAGATGGGAACCTCAACATAAGCCAAAAAGTGTTAAAAGATGGTGAACCAGAAAATGTTAGGAAAATGAAAAGAGGCTAGCACCCGAGGAATTGGAAAATGGGAAAAATGTACAAAAAAAAGATTTAGGCAATTTTTTCTATTATAATCATGTAATTATGTTTATTTTCGTACTTAAATTATTTCACAAACTATAATAAATATTGTTTTCGTATTTGACTGTAAATATTGCTGCAAGTAGGTAGTTGCCCAAAGCAATCAAGAAATGTTTATGCAATTGACCACACGAACCCCTTGCAAAACACTTAAAACAAATATCTGTTACCTCAGAAAGTGTTATTAGAAATACACGTTTTGTGTATGCCGTGCGATTGGAAAAAGGCTGGCTAGCCGTTGAATTTTTGTTTTTAGGTCACTAGCCTCTTTTTCAATTTGTTAGTACAAAATTCACAGCTCTCCGAATAATGCATTAAAACGGCCTCTTAACAATTAATTGTTTTATTGTATTATATATAAGTAAAATAGTTAAAAATGTGTAAATTTTATGTATAGCAATATTTTTTTTATAGAATAAATATATTTCTATTTGAATGCTTTTTCATATCTTATTGCTAAAATAATTTGTTTATTTAATTTTGTATAAACATATTAATAAAAATGTGTGGGTATTTCTACATACGTAGATAGTAAACAATTTAATTTAAAATAGTAAGGTAGTTGAAAAATCATTAAAAAAGATTATTGCCGTATGTTATCGATGTAGTACAACATCCAAATTCAGCGATCCCTTTACCTCTGCCCATCGCAGAAACTGCAATGCTCTAGCATTTATATTAAATTTGTCTGCTGGAGCGCGTTTGTTTTACTCGTGTATCGTGATGAGTCGTCAGTCGCCTCCGAGGTACCCTAGTCGCCTCCAACAACACAGACATCTATTGTCAAATTACTAATGTTACATTTACTTTGATTGGTTTGAAAATTGAATAAGTCATTTGTTTCAACCCCTAAATTTAGACAACGTGCCGTATTTGAGTAGCCCCATAAGCGTTGGCTGTCTATAAGGATATTATAGCCAATGATAATACGCAGATCACCGAGCAAAGCGTCTTGGAAGGTGTGGGGTGCAAATTGGTAGTGCGACAGTGAGTACAGACCAGCAAAAGTACCCAAAGGACGAATAAGCAATCCTACGTGGTTGAGGCATGGTCGCATGGTGTTGGGTTTGCAACGACAGTCACGGACGCAAACGTAGCGTATACCCAAACCTACCATCAGCAACGCCATCTATCCGCCGGCAGCACAACTGCTATACGCACTAACGATTAAACTGAGGTTAGAAATTATATTTAAGGTACTTGATTGTTTCTGAACTTGCTCTAAAGAATATACTCTTCAGTTAATTGCTAAATTTACATTATTGCTACTTAGCGTTTCATTATATTTAAGGTACATGATTGTTTCTGTACTTGCTCTAAAGAATGTAATTTTCAGTTAGTTGCTAAATTTACATTATTGTTACTTAGCGTTTCATTATATTTAAGGTACATGATTGTTTCTGAACTTGCTCTAAAGAATGTAATTTTCAGTTAATTGCTAAATTTACATTATTGTTACTTAGCGTTTCATTATATTTATGGTATATGATTGTTTCTATACTGTATAAACTCTGTTCTATTTTATCTATAAAGATGGTATTGGAAATAATGTTAAATAAGAATTAGAAACATTTTCATTCTAATTGAGTGTCTTAAGGTTTAGGCTGTTTGTTTATTTTGATGAAATAAAATTCATTGTTTAAATATTACTTTTGTAAAATTTCTGCGCCAGCGTTACTGCCGCAAAGAGTATGTGTGTGGGTGGGAGTAAGAAAAACTTCCACGCCCTGAGATTAAGCTTACCCACCCCACATAGCGCATCCCGGTGGTGAACCCATCGTCCATTAAGGATTTGCGGGAATAAAGTAACTGGTAGGGTAAGTACTGAAAGGTGGACCCGTTGCAATATTGTTCAAACACTGATCGAGCAAAATAAAAATTTACCACAAGGAGCTGGAAGACCTTCAGTGTCAAGATTCAGCGCTATAGGAAGCACTGTATCAGATGACATACGACTTGACAACACTGGGCATCTAATTGAACCTTGTAAACGACGTCGGTGTGGAGGATTTAAGTGTAAAAGTACCGTCAGAACACAATGCTGCAAATGTAACTTAGGGCTATGTGTTAATTGTTTTAAGGGTTTTCACATGTCTTGAATTACTATGTATGTGCCAGTCAAAAAAATTTGATTAGGGGATATTATGTCGATTCAAACATTTTTCCCTCCTTGTTCTAATTTTGTACTACACTACCGCCTAGCGTGTTCATATGAACACGGCCTTTTTTCATAAAACTACTTAAAAAAATTGTGTTTTTCTTACATTCTATATTTTTCTAACTACTTATTAACAAATACCTAAAATTTCAACAATTTCTGAAGAGAAAAATAATTCAGGCGTTAAAGGGTTAATGCTGCACAGCGGCCTTTCTTAATCAGCATATGTAGAGCCTATAGAACTGCACCTACCAATGCACTGCAGGTGATTGCAGGTACCCCCCTCTCGCCTGTTTAGCACTCGCCACGGCCTGGAGGCACGAACAAATAACATCAACTGACTATGAACAGGGTGTCCTTGAGCAAGACAAATTGCACCCGGCGGCCAGAGGCAGACTCCGTATTGTATATAAGCTGGGCATGGAAGAAAACAGAACCCACTTGTTCACAGACGGCTCCAAGTATAATGGACATGTTGGGCTGGCGGTCGTCAGGTTGAATCCCGACCTTACATGCGAAACCATTTGTCTTCCAGGCGGAGATCATGGCGCTGCATGAGGCGGCCATGTGGTGCTCAACAAGTTTAGAAGGGCATACACCTGTGTCCATACACTGCGATTCTAGAGCCGCATTGGAGGCCATCTCTCGCTGGGACGTCGTCAACAGCATAGCGCTGGAAACCTACAAACTGCTCATCACCTGCTCCACCTAAGATGGGTAAGCACACATCGGAATACCCGGCAACGAACAGGTCGATATTAAGGCCAAGGAGGCTACAGCTCTGGATCCTATTGTGGCCTACTCGCTGCCTAAATCGATGCTGAACAGGGTAGTTAAGCGGAGATTCCTGAGTGACTGGCAAGGAATGTGGAGTGTGGGACCGCAAGGGCGCTCGACGCATGGTCTAATTCCTGACGTTGGCCTCGATTTTTCAGCTGCACGCGACTTCGATTGAGGTGGTGACCGGTCACGGCAACTTTAACCAACACTTCAGCAGGTTCCGACTGCGGCCTGTCCAAGATATGTGTTGGTGCGGGACGACCCTTCCCATGTGTTATACAGGTGTTGTGACGCGAGAAGGGTGTGCGCGCGCGAGTTATTTCGTAATTATCTGATAACCTCCGGCGCGGGTGATTTGGAAGCACTTACACTTAGTAGGGAATCGCCAAGTGAGCTATGGGCGAGGTTTAATCGCTACTGTGCGGCCCTTATTATCGACTACGACTGTGCGGTTGTCGGTCGATGGTGTATGCCTGATTCTGGGTCTGTGCGCCTCCAAGGATTTTTAATTATGTTGTGTGGGTCTGGTATGTTACTTGTGTCGCGTATCTGAGCCGGGTGTGGATGTTGGTTGTATGCCCTGTACCTTATAACTTTAATTGTAATTGTTTTTTTTTAAAATGTATTTTGAATTGTTTTATGAATAAAGGGCCTTCGGCCGGTGGGGGTTCGGGGGAATCATCCCTCCTTCTTTTCTGTTTCTTTTCTTTCTCCTCCTTCACATCATGCTCATCGTCATTTCTTCCTTATCTCATCTGGTCTAAAGCTTTTAGCGGGTGGGCCTTGGGGTTACTCCCACACACTTGAATCTGTACATCATACCTTGGTGACAATTAATAATCTTCGATCTTATACCGTATTCAGTAAAATAGAAAAGAAATCATAAAGCACAAATACTCTTAAGGTAAGATCAGACACAGCTACTTTTGCTGCGAGGCAAATTAAAAAATTGTGCAACTAAAGTTGCGTGACGTGTGAACCACTGCAACCTACAAAGTAGCGACTGCAGTATGGCTGCCTGCAACTTTATTCGTGCTGCGCGCAACTCAAAAGTAGGCATGTGTGAATTACATTTTTACTAAGTAGCGTCGCAATAAAAAATATTTAGTGCGGTGAAACTTTTGCTGCAGGGCCCGTGAAGTTTTATTTCGAAGTGAAAAGTGGGTGGTTTAACTGGTGAATATTTTATAATTTATTTAGTTATATAAATTTTGATTCTTATTTTACAATTTATTTAGTTATATAAATTGTTATTATTATTTTATAATTTTTTAGTTAGGTTAGGTACACAGTGTGTAAAAATTGGCGGAAGCGCTACACGTGGCGATGTTCTTCGTAAAATTCTAAGTCGAAAATTTTAATACGAAAATGTTGTACCATGCTTGCTGTGTCTGCAAGAGGTCCTCAAAGTTTTGACATTTAGTCCTTTAATAAGAGTTATTATTTAATACTTGCAAATGAAAAAGCTGCAATTTGGAATAAAAATAAATTTCGAATAGTATTTTTTCTTAGATATTGTGTTCTTCCTTTGAAAAATTAAAATCACTGATTTGAATGAAAATAATACATATGGCAACATTGCCATTAGCTGTCATCTCTGTTTTTCTCGTTATTATTTCTAGTTTGTGTTTTACGATACCCAAAAGTTTGCAGCTATGTTTAAGAACTGAAGGCTTTCAGTTCAAACAAAAATTGTAAGTACCTAAGTAAAAATTGCTGATAAAAAAATGTCCAAACGCAAATCAATGTATGCAATGTTGCCATTTTTTTTTTTCTTTAAATGGTTCCTGCGGCCATAGGAAGAATGGTACATTTTTGTATCAAGATTTTCGACTTAGAATTTTACAAAGAACATCGTCACGTGAAGCGCTTCCGCCAATTTATACACACCCTGTATATGTTGATTATTATTTTATAATTTATGTATGTATTTTAGATAATGACACTGTACAAATGGAACCGTGAAGGCATTCGGCAGATGATCGAAATGGTGGAGGAAAGAGATTGTCTTTGGAATGTCGAACACAAAAATTATCACAATCAAACAATGCGGAGAACTTGTCTTGAAGAAATTGGATCCGAACTGAATATCCCGGTCGAAAAAATAATAAAAAAAAAAAAAATGCACACCTGTCGGGCTCAATATTCCAAGGAACGTTCGAAAATAATAAAAATTAAATCTGGTAGTGGCACTCAAGAAGTTTACAAAACAAAATGGGAATACTTTGATCTTCTGCAATTCATGTTTAGGCACACCAAGAAAACTTTTTTTTAATTCATTTTACTGATAAATGTCTTAAAATTGGTCAGCGACACCGCCAATATAAGATCACACCATGTATAGTTTTTAAAATTGTTAGGTCGGTGAAACAGGTGCTGCTGAGAGTGGAGTATGTAACTACGACCAATCATTTACTGAACAATCCTCACATCAAGAATCAACAACCCAACAATCATCAGGTCTATCAAGCGAAGAACTATCAATTCCAACAACTGAGCATCTACCCATTCAACAAAATTCAAACATTCTACAGGCCCGCACGCCAACTTAAAAAAAAACAAAAATCCTTTGGAAGCAGTGTTGAACTGCAGGAGCAAGCTGCATTGAATCGTTTTATGTCAATATTGTCGCAAGCTAAAAAAAGATGAATTTTCGATATTTCGCGAGTATGTGGCAATGAACTTCGACTGTTTGACAAATTACCAGACATTCAGTTGAAGCTGAAATATGACATACAAAAATTGGCCCTACACATTGTGTCTCGATTAAATATCGAAGGATTTATTGCATCAAATGGCTGGATAGATCGTTTCAAGAAGAGGCACTCTGTGGTGTATAGATCAGTTTGCGGGGAATCTCGAAGTGTCGATTTGGAGATCGCTGAGGATTGGAAGCAGACGAATATTCCTACTCTAACTGCAGACTATGCCCCAAGAGATATTTTTAATGCTGATGAGACAGGACTGTTTTTCAATGTTCTTCCCTCGAAGACATTCGCCTTTAAGGGAGAAACTTGTCGTGGAGGAAAATTAAGTAAAAACAGGCTGACTGTTCTATTGATTACAAATTCAGATGGCAGTGAGAAGTTACCCCCGTTAGTAATTGGAAAAGCACAAAACCCTCGATGCTTCAAAAATGTCAAGTCATTTCCGACAAAATATGCTGCAAATGAAACAGCATGGATGACTTCAAAACTGTTTGAAAAACAACTTTTAAGCTTAGATGCTTTGATGGGAGCTAAGAAAAGAAAAATTATCTTATTCCTAGATAGATGCCCCGCTCATCCAACGAACTTGACACAGGAATATAAAATTAGCCTTTTTCCCTCCAAACTGTACTAGTGAACTGCAGCCATTGGACTTGGAAATAATCCGTGCTTTCAAGCATTACTACCGCAAAAATCTGGTACAAACATTATCATCCAAAGTATAACGAGGAGAAGATCCCAAACATTTTAAGGTATCTATTTTAGATGCAATGCATTACACCGTTAAGGCATGGGGTGAAATTGAAGAAATAACGATCAAAAATTGTTTTCGAAAAGCTGGAATCGTTAAGGAACAAGAAGACGTAGTAGAAGATACTAGCGATGAGAGAGCCTCATTACGGAGCACAATACTATTGATGGCTGTGAACAAATTTCTACCGAACCTTTACAAAATTACATGGACCTCGACATTGACGTGATGACGTCTGAAGTTATGGATATAGATGATATAGTGGACAGTCATATCCACGAAAACTTATCCGACGAAGAATCATCTGGTGAAGAAGAGGTAAACTTAATCCATCCAATTCCAAAAAAAGAAGATGCTATGAGGCATATTGAGGGCCTTAAAAGCTTTTTTACTAGCATTAAAAACGTACAAGACGAAACATAAGATAGAAAGAGCTGTAAACCAACAAAAAAATATGTACCAAACCGATTTGCGTGATTTTCTAAATAAAATATAATTTTACATTTTTTTAATTTTTTTAATTTTTTTTCTAACCCCCAATCTACGTTTTCCCTCTAATTACGTTTTTTTTAATCAGTCCCTTCAAAAACGTAAGAACGGTGTATTTATAAAATAAACAAATAGTTCACCTGTTGCTTAATATCTCAAAGTCAAAGTTAAGCGCTCAGCTGGTGAAATGGCTTTTCTCATCAGTGTGTCTTTTCGTTTTATTAAAGGCGATATTTTTTCTAAAAGGTAATCGAAATCAGCTGCCGACATTCGCAAAAAGTTTTTGTACAACGAACAACGATTCATCTCCTAGACGTAGCTGTTGCAGCAAGTTGTCAACAACTCCAGAGTGTTCTCGATTTCTAATCCAATCTCTAAACCAAATTCTTTTTCTCTTAAAATATCTTTGTCTTCTTCTTAACAGTAAAATAACTGCTACAGAAGCTGCAACGTCCACCACTAGATCACTACCCCTCACTGAGAAGATAGGGAAATAAACTCAAAAATCAAAGAATTGCAAAATAATCACAAACAGGGCACCAAGTTGCACCCTGGAATGCAAGAAAGCAGCTGAAATAAAAGTAGCGCTATAGGTGTGAACAGCCCTGCAACTTTTTTATACAGCTGCAACTTTAATAAGCAGCCGCAGCACAAAAACCTGCGCGCTACCCGCTATTTTCGGTCAGTGTATGAACCCGATATGCAACTTTTGCAGCCGCAATAACAAAGATGCGCAACAAAAGTAGTTGTGTCTGATCTTACCTTTACTTACTGAGCCAGTGTGGTAGTTACAGTACATACTTAATGTATGTTGTCAAATTTTACAAGTACCGTCATAGTGGTGCGTCAGGGGTGTAGTTTCATTCATATTAAAGTAACGCTACTGGTCGCCGAAATTCGTCAAAAAATTATCGGGAGTAATAACACAACAGGTTAAAATTTGCCGGCAAAATTTTGATTTGATACGAGTTGTTGCTTAGTAACAATTAACGAGAATAAATTGACATTAACAAATCAACGAGCGCGTTGCGTGAGTTAATTTGTCAAATGTCAATTTATTCGAGTTTAAATTGAAAAGCAACGAGTTTTGCAAATAATATTTTGACCTGCTTAAATTTTAACCTCGAATGGTATTTGTAGCAAAAATTCAACGACTGAATATGACGTTTAAACCATTTGTAAAAAAACAACCTCCAATATATTTAAAAATTTTATTGCGTTGTCATGGTGAAGGTAAACAAAAATTTATCCGATTGCAAATAGTAAGGTTCCTATTATTTATCCGCTAACAAATGTGATAAATCGTATGCATTGACGTTAATGACAGTAGTGGAATTATCAAGACCAAAATATTTTATTCCCTCTCCAAATTCATGTTTTCGACCAATCACAAACTCAGATTTCTTAGAACGACCAATAAACGCATGAAAATCTGTTAATAGCGAAAAGGATGTTATCAGTGTATGATTTATGTTTATTGGTAGTTTCTAGGAAATCTCAGTTTGTTATTTATTGGTCGAAAACGCAAATTTGACAGGAGGATCAACATCTAACGGGAATGCAAAATTATTACCGTGTAATAATGCTGCTATTGGTAGTCTAGAAGATTTATAGTGATTGGTTGAAAACGCAAATTTGACAGGTGAAGGGAATTTTCGAAGAAATTGCTGACGAAACAAATTTGTATGCGACTCAGGTAGATCCAAGTAGACCCACTGGTTTTACACCGACTGACATAGCACAATTTATAGGCATAACAGTTTTTGTGTCAGTTGTTCACATGCCAAATACGCGATCCTACTGGTCAAATACCATAGGACTAGCGCAAATAAGAAACTGCATGTCGTTAAATAAGTATGAAAAAATAAGAAAATTTCTACACTTTAACGATAACAACAATCATAAACCCAAAGATCATCCACTTCACGATAGGCTACATAAAATAAAACCCCTTATTACAAAACTAAATAAAAACTTTGAAAGTGTTCCTCTAGCTAGAGCAACATTTGTCAATCGACGAACAGTTATGTTCAACTAAAATCCATCACTTCATGAAGCAGTATTTGCCAATGAAACCTCATAAATGGGGGTTTAAGTTATTTGTTTTAAGTGGAGTTTCTGGTTTTGCATATAGAATTGAAATCTATTCAGGCCAAGAAAATATTGAAATCAGAATGAGTGATGAATCGGACTTGGGAGCAGCAGCAAATGTAGTAGTAAGTTTGTCGAGAATGGTTCCAGAAAATAGGCGACACATTCTGTATTTTGATAATTATTTTACTACTCTTCCTCTTTTAACGTATTTAGCCAAGAAAGGAATTTATGAGCCCCCTAAATGCAAAACTCTGTATTTGCAAAAAATCGAAAAATGACATTTTGCTACAACTTACTTCCATTCCTTATGGGTAATGCATACAATAATTTTGTTTACTGCAAAAATTGGCGTTTATTAAGATATTTAGGTTTCAAAATCAGTGTCAAATGCAAAACTCTGTAAAAATTCGACTTGGTTAGGCGCAAAACAATGTATTTGGGATTCAACCAATGGTGACGGTTAATCGCTCATCACGTGTTACGTACAACAGCGCCGTTCGCATTCTACGCATACTTACGTCTCGTTTTAAACAATTAAACATGGTTTTAACAACAGTGACTTCATGCGAAAATGGAAAAGGCAGAAAACGACAAGTACATCGTGATAAATGGAAAAGAATAAAGTTACAAAAGGAAAGGTATTTAAGTTTTGGTTTTTGTTAAATTGTTTTTTACAGGACGGACTTGGGAATTTCTAAAACAATAACTAAAAAAGGAAAACATCTTCTGAACTTGCAGCCAAAAAAAATGAATATTCAAAATTCACTACGAGGTAATAAGTCTTCTATTGATAATCTTTTAAGCAAGCATTATAGGCCTGAATGGAGAAGTGACCCGGAACTGCAGTTTTACAAAATTATTGACTACACAATTAAAGCAGTCGACAGTGAAATGAGAGAACAGGAAGAATATGAAGAAGAGGAAAATTACGAATTACATTGTTAATAATATTATAATTACTACTAATCTATGTTAATCATCTGAATAAAACGTTTATTTTGTTAGTTACTGTCTGAATTAAATATTTCTTTTGTTAATAATATTATACTTACCATTAATGATATCTGTTACGTTAATATTATTTGAATAAATTTATTTTACTAGGTACTCTATTTCTTTTAAAAAAAATGTCCTTTAACTGTTCTAGTTAACATGCAAAACTAGGTAAAATTCACTCTCAGATGCAAAACTCAGTAAATGTATTTTTTAATTGTAATTTTTGTAACTATCCCTCCATCTTTAGGTTAAATATAATACTAAATTGTTTTCTAGTGCTATGTTTTGCTAGTTCAATAGCATTGCAAACGATATGTGGCTTTAATAATGCAGAAAACTGTTTTTTGCGTTTATCTCAAAAGTGTCTTTTATGCAAATACAGAGTTTTGCATTTAGGGGGCTCATATAGTCTTGGTACTGTCAGAAGAAATAGAATTCCTAACTGTTTGTTTCCGAATGAGAATCAAATGAAAAAAGAACCAAGAGTAACAAGCTACGAATATGTTGCGACAGTTAACGATATAGATATATCTGGTGTCGTATGGAAAGACAACAAAATTGTTAGCTTGTTGTCAACATATGCGGGAGAGCAGCCGATTCATACTGTTAATCGGTTTGATCGCAAACAAAAAAAAAGTTGTTGTCGTAAACTGTCCTTTTGTTATACAACAGTACAACATGCATATGGAAGGTGTCGACCTATTGGACAGTATTATAGGAAGAACAAAGATACTATTAAAAAGTAAAAAATGGTATATACGCATTGTGTATCATTTGTTGGATGTTACAATTAGTAATGCTTGGCTGCTGTACAAAAGGGCAAACACAATAAAAAATCCCCAAGCCAAAATTCTAACAAATGCTGAATTTAGAAATGAGATTGCCGATTGTCTTTGCCGACTTAATCAAGCATTGCCTGCAAAGAGAGGACGACCAAGCAATATTAATTTGGAAACGCAATCCAAGAGACAAAAAGCATCGTCACAACAAGTACCACCAACACTTATCAGAACCGATTTAATAGGACATTGGCCAGAATGGTCAGAAAAACGAATGCGATGTAAGATGCCAAAATGTACAGGATATACAGTTACAAAATGTGAAAAATGTGGTGTGGCTGTTACAATAAAAGTAAAAACTGTTTTAAAAATTTTCACTTTATTTAAATGTTTGATCTTTTTTTGCACAATGTTGCTATTCGACAACATATTTTTTTTTCAATAAAAACAGTTAAAAAATTGTAAATGATTTTTTTTATTATTTTTCCCGCAATCCCTATTATAAAACTCACCGAAAATATTTAAAAATTTTAATTTTAAAAAAATCATGCATTTAAGGGTTAAAAGAAATGGACAATGTAACTTTTATTAAATTCATTTGTTATCGTGTACAGTCGCTTGTATACAGTGTGTTCAGAATTCAAGGCTCACAAGGTCGGTCAAATGGGACAAAAGTTACCTACTTCATAGAGCAACACAGCGATGCTTTTGTTTTTGAAAAAACAATTCAAGGCTAATTTAATATTGATAAAAAGTCAAAAATGTGTAATTTCTTTACATGAGTTTATCTCAGTTGCTATGAGATTAAGCAAAAAAAGTTTTTTTTTACAAAAGTGGTAGATATTCTCGATCGCTATAAAATGGTGGCAATCATTTTTTTTAAATCCAATTCAGGTGTCGTCAGTTTTTAACTGTCATTGTAAATACTACAATGAAATGGCTTTCTCCAGTTCTGAAAAAAACATGTTTTCTGTGTATATTAAAAGCTCAAGGAATTCAAAACGAACATATGCTGATTACATGAATTTGTATCCAGAGAGGCGACAACCTCACAGAAATGTATTTTCAAAACTGGAAAAAAATCTCAGAGTATTCGGTTTGTATAGTATAAAAAACCACGTAAAGATTATAAACAAAACAAATAGATCCAGGAAATAGAAGCACTTGCTGCTACAACTATTAACCCTTTCGAGCCTATCGGGACATATATGTCCCACGAGGTTGTTTGAACTGACGGCTGGTTCCTACATAACCCAGTATAGCGAGGATTTATACATTCCCGTCCTGCAACTGCAAATGTATAGTCTCGACCGAATTTCATCATAACATAACCTAAAAAAACAGCAGTTGCTTGCGTCCATTTGTACAGTCCACTTGTATTTGAGTGTAATCTTGCGTATTTCTGTATCTAATAAATTGTTTTTGTTGTGAAAATTGTTGTAAAAGGCTAAATATTTATTCCGTACTTTTTAAAAATAAAAAAAGTGCAAGCATTGTTTTTATTTTTGACAATTTGTGTACCGGGTCGTATTTGTCCCATTAGACATTTTCGGCGGGATACAGTTGTCCCAGCAGGCAGGAAAGTTACGATGAGTCGTAAATACTTATCCCAAAAAGAATTAGAAAAAATTGTGCTAGACGAATCATTTAGTGATGAAGAAACAGATCCGTTTCACTGTAGTGATCCATCAGATGACGACTACGTTCCCTCTGACTCAAGCAGTGATTGTTCAAACAATGGTAATAACAAAGTGATAGACAATGAAAGCGAAGTTTCTAGCAAATCAGAAAAAAATGATGATAGTGATAAAGAAGTAATTGATAATGAAAGTGAACATTTTAGCACATCAGAAGAAGAGAATGATGGCCAAGAAAAAACTACTAACACCGCGGCGAACAATCCGCCAAGTTCTACAGACACTATTTTATGGTTTCAAAACGATGGAACATTCACTCCAAGATTTTCCATCTCGGACGATCATGCACCGATTTGTAGTCTTGATAGTAAATTGAGTGAATTAGATATATTTCTAAAACTTTTTCCAAAAAGTCTATTCATGAAAATTGCAATGTGCACAAATGAACGTCTAAATATTTTTGAACAAGATACAAAGAAAAAACGAAACAAAACAGATTATCATGAAATTATGATCGTTCTTGGTGTTTCTTTGATAATGAGTTACAATCGTGTACCTCAGTTCAATTATTATTGGTCAAAGAATGACTCTCTTGGCAACAATGCCATAAAAAAAGCTATTTCACGAGATAGATGCAAAGAGCTACTTGCAAAATTATATTTCAATAACCCAGAAAAACCGAAAGATTTCAACAAACTGTATTACATTAAAGAAGTTATTAACTGTTTGAAGTATACATTTCAAAAATATCGATCTGAAGCAAGTTACCAGAGTATTGACGAGTCTATGGCTAAATTCAAGGGTAGATCGGCCCTAAAGCAATACTTACCGCTAAAGCCGATCAAACGTGGTATTAAAATTTGGGTGCGTTCTGACTCAAAAACAGGTTACGTTTATGACCTAAATGTATATACTGGAAGAGAAGATCAAATAAAAGAAGGAACTCTTGGTGAACGAACAATTATAAACTTATCAAGTTCAATTAGAGACAAAAATGTATCTCTGTGTTTTGATAGATTTTTTTCTTCTGTCCGTTTATTAGATACCATCCAATATGCAGCCGTAGGAACTCTTATGCAAAATCGAAAAAATGTTCCAAAGTTTTCAGGAAAATTGGAACGTGGAGAATCTCAGTTTGTTGTGAATAATAACGGCACCATCATAAGCAGATGGAGGGACACGAAAGATTTACTGGCAATAAGCAACTGTTTTACAGATGAAATTGCTGAAGTCCAACGCACCATGAAAGATGGCACAAAGAAAACATTGCAATGTCCAGATATGTTAAAATTTTACAACCACAACATGGGAGGAGTCGATTTGACTGATCAAATAATTGGACTGTATGACTTTGAT
Source organism: Elmis aenea (assembly GCA_947652605.1). Lineage (NCBI taxonomy): Eukaryota > Metazoa > Arthropoda > Insecta > Coleoptera > Elmidae > Elmis > Elmis aenea. The sequence continues at coordinate 27,281,568 of OX393578.1, read as the reverse complement.
AGAAAGTCTTGCAAGTGGTGGAAGAAAGTATTTTTCAAATTACTCATGATGGCCGTCAGCAATGCCCACGTGCTTTACAACGATTTACATAGAAATAAGACTCCCTTCTTACCATTTCTAATTACCGTAGCCGAAGACCTAATTTCCTTAGGCAGACGTAATGCTTCTGTAAAAAGAAGATCTGCACAATCATTAGGCAGGCCATCACAAAGTAAGAAACCAAAATTGATGAATGTGGGAGACCATTTGCCTATAGAAGGAAAGACAAGAAGACGCTGCCAAAGGTGCTCCAAGCAGTTGAAAGTAGAAAAACGAACAACTATGATATGTCAAATGTGTAATATACCGTTGTGCAAAACCTGTTTTACACCATTTCATTTAAAATATTTTTTTTTCTTTTGTACTTACTTTTTTTTGTTGAATATACAGGGTGAGTCACGACGGACGCGTCGGAGTTTTATGGCGAAACGGTTTATATTTTCCAATTTCTGTCGCTGTTAGATTATGTAAGTCAATAAGGGCTACATTTTAAAAATATTTTCAAATATACAGGGTGCTCCAAAAAAGAGTGGCATATCAAAGTTATACTTTTTCTTATGGAACACCCTGTATATTTTTACATTTTTGGATTCCTCTTTAAATTTACTTCAAAAAATGTAAAAGGTTATATGGGTCTAAAGTCAACCGTTCTCGTGAAAATTGCATTTTCATGAAAATACAGTATTTTCAAAAATTTTCAACATTTGAAAACTTTGACAAGTCTGAAGAAATTCGCTTGGAGATCAGATTGACAATAGATTATGTAACACTTTGCACCACCTACATTTTTAAAATATTATACAGGGCGTTTTTTACGCTTGGTCAAACTTGTGAAACTTTAAACATCGATAACTCATTTTTTTTAAATACAACACCCTATATTTTTTTACACCGTCTTATAGAAAATTTAATTCTCTTTCGAAAACATTAAGGCTGTTTTTCACCTAAAATTGATATTTTCCGAGATATTGTGATTTTATTGTTAATTATTAGGGCAAAGTAATATTTTCAAGTAGGCTATGACGGTAGACAGCGGTAATTAGAAACAATTGAAAAAAAAAAGACACTTATAATTTTATCGTTTGACTACACACTTTTGACATATTTTTATAGGAAAGTGGTAGTTTTACCATTTTTACGTTTAAATATAGGTTTCTCATCAGGGCCACAATATTTTTCATATAATTGAGTTTGATGGTTTGCTAAGTCCTAAAAACCGATTGATAATGTATAAGGTACGTGAACGGAACGCTGATTAAAAAAAAAAAAGTAATACTGACTTGTCTAATTTTACATTTAACTGTTTTCGGTAGAGTGTCGTAGTATCGTATCGTTAACAGACAAAAAATGGTTTATAGGATTATCTTATAACACAGGTCCAATAAATAAATGCATAAACAATTTAAAAAAATGTCTATTTAAACGTATGGTAAAACTACCACTTTCCTATAAAAATATGTCAAAAGTGTGTAGTCAAACGATAAAATTATAAGTGTCTTATTTTTTTTTCAATTGTTTCAAATTCCCGCTGTCTACCTTCATAGCCTACTTGAAAATATTACTTTGCCCTAATAATTAACAAAAAAATCACGATATCTCGGAAAATATCAGTTTTAGGTGAAAAACAGCCTTAATGTTTTCGAAAGAGAATTAAATTTTCTATAAGACGGTGTGAAAACATATAGGATGTTGTATTTAAAAAAAATGAGTTATCGATGTTTAAAGTTTCACAAGTTTGACCAAGCGTAAAAAACGCCCTGTATAATATTTTAAAAATGTAGGTGGTGCAAAGTGTTACATAATCTATTGTCAATCTGATCTCCAAGCGAATTTCTTCAGACTTGTCAGTTTTCAAATGTTGAAAATTTTTGAAAATACTGTATTTTCATGAAAATGCAATTTTCACGAGAACGGTTGACTTTAGACCCATATAACCTTTTACATTTTTTGAAGTAAATTTAAAGAGGAATCTAAAAATGTAAAAATATACAGGGTGTTCCATAAGAAAAAGTATAACTTTGATATGCCACTCTTTTTTGGAGCACCCTGTATATTTGAAAATATTTTTAAAATGTAGCCCTTATTGACTTACATAATCTAACAGCGACAGAAATTGGAAAATATAAACCGTTTTGCCATAAAACTCCGACGCGTCCGTCGTGACTCACCCTGTATAGATAAACCGATACTGTTTTATATTGTCTGTAGGGTTAAATATGTCCCAGTCTTTAAGTCTGGTGGGATATATATGTCCCGGGAAAAAAATTGGCCAAAAAGTGTCCAAACCAGGATTTTTAGTTTTTTTGGTATTATTTGACACCTTTTGATATAAAATGTAATATTTACTAATAATAACACCTTCATAAAAAAATCCGGCTTGAAAGGGTTAAACCTGGCTCATCTGTACGAAAACTGGCAGGTGAATGCAATATTTCAAAAAGTACGGTGTATAGTATTTTAAAAATACGTATCATCCGTACAAACCAAGAACTTGTCAAGGTCTTCGAGACAGACTATGGAAGAAGAGTTGTTTTTTGTAATTCGATAGGGTAAAGTCGGGTGAGATGGCCAGTCGGTAGAGATGGCCAACAGCCAAAACTTAACTAACGGAGCGTGCGATGGCGCTGCCTGCCCTCTCCGGCAATAAATGGTCATGTGTGAGCGCGGCCAGTGTGTTTTCATTTACGTCGAGGTCACATTAAAGCGCCCAAAAAATAATAACAATATCACGCCCTTATAAAATTTTATAATAGTTTTGTGCTACTTCTTACTATGAATGTTTGGGAGGAAATTTACTGCCGGTTTCAACATATTACGTGAGTACAATGTTCATTAGATAATTCTAACCTCAAGTAAGTTAAAAATATGCAGCATTCGGGAGAGATGGCCACCAAATAGTAGGGATAGATGGCCATATATTTTTACGTCTGTTTCTTTACAGTTTGACGTCATTTCCACTGTGCTGCGGAAAATGCCAACGAAGTATAAAAGAAAGAAAACTCGTGGAAATTATACTGAAGAAAATCTGCAGCGAGCAATTGAAGCTGTCAGAAACGGTTCTTCTGTAAAGGGCGCTTCACAAAATTATGGCATTCCTAGGAAAACTCTTGAAAGGAAAATAAAAAACTATGTGCGACGACTGGTAGAATGGGACCGGGTAGCATGTTGGGGGAGGCAAATGAAAATAAATTGGCACAAAAATATGGTTTTCCTATGACGGTACCAGATGTTCTAAAGCTTGCCTATCATTTCGCAGAAAGGCTACAAATCAATCACAAGTTCAATAAAGAAAAGGAATATGCCGGTTCCGATTGGAGTAGGTCTTTTTTGAGAAGACATCCCGACTTGGCTATTCGCAAGGCCGAGGGTGTATCTCTAGGGCGAGGTGAGGGCATGAACCGTTTAGACGTGGGAAATTATTTTAAACTTCTGCAAGAAACACTGGAACAAAATGAGCTTTTCGACAAACCTGGGTGCATCTATAATGTCGATGAAACAGGCCTTCAATTAAATAATAAACCTGGCCATGTTTTAGCCGAAAATTGAGCAAAGGATGTTGTTACAGTGACATCAGGGGAAAAGGGTGAGACAATCTCGTGCATAGCTTGCTGTAATGCTGAGGTTTTTTTTTCTACCGCCCATCTGTATATTTAAAGGCAAGAATTTAAAAACCGAGTGGACTGATTCAATGCCGCCTGGTTCACCACATATTGTGATGTCTCAAAAATCAGCCTATGTTACTGCAACAATTTTTTTGAATTGGTTTAAAAACCACTTTTTGCCACGTAAAGGCGAAGGGAAGACATTACTAATTATTGACGGGCATGCATCTCATTGTTCTTGTGTTGAACTTCTAGAAACCGCTGAAGCAAAAAATGTCGTTTTATTGTGCCTACCTCCGCATACTACCCATTATTTGCAACCACTCGATAGGGCATTTTTTAAGTCTCTTAAGTCCTTTTACTATCAAGCTTGCAGAGAATGGATGCAGAGTCACCCCGGAAAAAAACTAGGGCGACTCCAATTTGGTGAACTTTTAACGAAAAGCTGGGGAAAGTCAGCGACCGCTGGAAATGCAGAGTTTCCGGTTTCAGAGCCACTGGCATATATCCCTGGAATCCTGATTCCATACCCGATCATGCTTACAGTTTCTGATCAAATAGTAAACAGCGATACCACAGAAGACCAGAGAACCCTCACACAAGTAACGAACACTCAACAATCGAACTCTCATGAGAGGAACGCTGAAGCAACACAAAAAGATAGACGCCCAATCATTATGGTGGATGATTCGATGCCATCCTGTAGCCAGATGAAACAAAATGTACCAATAACGGTTTATACAACTGACATAATTATCATCATTGGAGCGATTTAAACCCAAAATTAATGAGAGTCAAAATTTCAGAAACATTTCAAACTTAATAATGTTTGATGCGGTGTTTTAGGTGACAAATTAATTGGACCTATAATATTTGGTGGTACGGTAACCTTTAAATACGCTGTGTAGCATATCTGCTACGCTTCAAAAAGTACTGCCGTCTATGGTATTTTTGTATATGACAGGCTTTTATATTGAGTTATCAATTACAGAAATCTTTACCCTGTAATAACTATATGTCATAATCATAGGTAGTGGAGGACTTCGGCTTGGCGGCCTTCGGGGCCGGGGCGGCTGGCAAGTTCCGCCGTTTTGACATGGATTGGGTTTGCAGTCGTCAACGTTTAATTCTTCTCGGCGGCCGCCGGTTTCTTTGCCTTGGCGGCGGTTTTCTTCCCGGTGGCGGCCTTCTTGGCGTCCGTATCGACCTCTTCTTCCTTGATTGGAGTTGCTAGTATTTCTGGTTTGTGGATGATCACGGTCGCTTTGTAATGAAGACGGAATATGTTGTTGTCGATGCATACTGCATCGATTTTTAGCAGCCCCTTTGTCAAATATGATAAAATCGTTAGTATTTTTTAGCAGAATTATCTCCAATGCATGTAAAGGTAGCCCCAAGTGCATGATGGCGACTTCGGCTTGGCGGCCTTCGGCTTGGCGGCCTTCGGCTGGCAAGTTCCGCCGTTTTGACATGGATTGGGTTTGCAGTCGTCAACGTTTAATTCTTCTCGGCGGCCGCCGGTTTCTTTGCCTTGGCGGCGGTTTTCTTCTCGGTGGCGCCCTTCTTGGCGTCCGTATCGACCTCTTCTTCCTTGATTGGAGTTGCTAGTATTTCTGGTTTGTGGATGTAATGTCTGATAATTGTTATTTACAAAATATTTTTTTAATTAGCTTTATGAAATATTTTTGAAAACGTATATTTGCATCAGAATAAATAAAGTTGCATTTTTAAACGAGTAAAAATTATATATTTGTTTTATTTTATATATTATACAATATACCACAAGATACTTGGTACATCAACAAGAAATATACCTACAGTGCTCTCTAATTTTGGCTAATTGTTCAAAAGCTTTATTGTTAGTTCAAACTCAGAAATAAGTATAAAATAAAAAATTTTAAGTCAATTTTTAAACATTAAGTATTCTGTATTATTAGGATTTCCAATTCTTGTAATCTTTAAAAATTAAGTAACCTCAGTTAGGCGTTTTGAGTGATAAATGTTTGAGTTTAATTATTTACGAGTTTTAAACTACTTTTCCTGAAACTCCTAAAATAAGAGCACTTTACTTATAAGAATATTTCTAAAACGTTCGAATCTAGGTCACATCAATTTTTATCAAACGCTTATTTCTGATCGCAGGCTGCTGAAATACAAAACACTAAGATATGCGAGCAAATACTACTGTTAGGTATCGGTCGTTGGACTAAATGTTCGTTTTGTTTCATTTTTGTATTTTTGCTTTTTGTCGCGCCTTTTGGTTGGGTTCATAGCCATCGCGCATGCCCGCCAGAAAGGCCACTCTTCGGGCAAGAAGAGTGAAGTGTAGCATTCTGCCCCATGTGCCGTTTATGTGTGCAGCCAACAGGTAAGTGAACCCAACCGTTTCGTTTTTTTGACTCGAATTCAATTGGTCCTTCGTTTAGTTTGACCGACTCTGTTCTTACGCAACATTTGGTCCAATCGAGCCGGATATTATCTATGTATTTAGTTAAAATCAGTAGTTTGTTTTGCATTTAAATTCGTAAATGCACGCTGTTCGAGTTTTGCTATCGGCCGTTTCGCGTTTATCGTATCAACCATTTTTTGTTCGTTGGGGTTCATTACCTGCTTGCATTAGCAATTATTTACATTATTGTTTGCGGCAAAAGGCAAGTTATTCAATTTGGTTAATTATTGACTTTTGTTCGTTTTATATATAATTTGTCGTACCTATTTTGGTTTGCTGCAACAATTTTATTTGTTCGTTGCCATTTTGCTTTACTTTGTGCACCGCGCATGCACTTGGTAGTTATTATTTCGCTTTGTCTTTCCCTTTTGATTAATCAACTTTTTATTGACTTAAGATGGCTCTTTGTTCGTTGACGGACGTCATTGCAAGAGGCACTCAAATTATAAAACGTCTTGCGCCAATTTACAATATCGCATTAGAACCTATAGATGGTGCAAATGCTTTGGCCTTTAGGGCAAGATTTTAAACTGCTCAGCAGTTATTTCAAGAATTCAACAAATTAGGAGTTAACATTCAGTTAAAATCGGATAAAACCGAAGTTTTAGATAAACTCGACGAAGTCACCACTAAAATCGATGAATTATATCACACAATTTACTCAGCTTATTTGCAAGTGATGCAAAATACAGTTTCTCATACCAATTCTGAAGCTGCTACTTCGACATCGAACGTTCGTCTACCGCAAACTACTCTGCCTACCTTTGACGGAGATCAAACAAAGTGGCAAACTTTTTACGATATTTTTAATAGTTTGATCCACGAAAACACTTCAATTTCGAATATTGAAAAATTTCAGTACCTCATTAGTTGTTTGTCTAAAGAACCCCTAGGGTTAGTTAGAACACTTCCACTTACCGATGTCAATTATCCTATAGCCTTTCAGGCATTAATTGATAGGTATAACAATAAACGTCTTCTTGCTACAGACTATTGGAGTAATATTTTCCATGCACCAAAAACATCTGCGGATTCGCCACAATCGCTTCGCTCGTTACTTAATACGGTTTCGGAAAATTTAGATGCTCTAAATTACGTCAATATTGACTTATGGGATTTTACCCTTTTCAATTTGTTACTTCAGAAAATAGACGCCGGGACTAGAAAACGTTTTGAATTGCAACATAGTCGAAAGGAAATACCGACCTTTGACGATCTAAGAACTTTTTTGGTAGAACAATGCAAAGCACTCGAAACGTGTAAGTTGGTTGAATCAGAAAGGAACCCAGGGTCTAAATCGGATAAAAGTCGAACAAATCATGTCGTATTATCGCCTAATCGAACCAGTTCATCTAATCGAATTTTTAATTCACCCGCCTCTTTTGTAGCAAACGCAAATAGTAGTAGTTGTCCTTGTTGTCGGTCGCCACACGCACTTTATAGATGTTCGAATTTTCTTGCAAAAACCACAAATGATAAATTTCTGTTCGTCAAAGGCAAAAACCTTTGTATAAATTGTTTGAGCTCGTTTCATAAAATGAAGGATTGTAATTCAACTTTGAATTGTCGTATTTGCAATAGCAGGCATCATACCTTATTGCACTTTGAAAACAAAATCAAATCGTCTTCATCCGGGCACGTATCTACGAGTAAAGAATCGGAAATTACTCATTCGCCTTTGGATGAAACTCCAAAGTTACTTTTAAATCAAGTCAATAGTTTAACGACCACCTTTTCATCTCGAAACACTGTTTTGTTATCGACAGCCTTAGTTGATGTGTTAGACTGTTGGGGAAATCATCAAACGCTTCGTGTTTTATTAGATAGCGCCAGTGAGGCAAATTTTATTACTGATAGTTGCGTTAAGAAATTAGGGCTGTCCCGAGCCCCAGTAAATATTCCCATCCATGGCTTGAATCGTACATTTTCGTGCGAATCTACCGGTTTTACTACATGTGTTCTTAAACCTAAGGACAAAGAGGAACCGAAGTTTAATGTCGATTTCATGATTTTGCCGCATATATGTACGGAAATGCCGTCCACAACTATTTATTCGGAAAATTGGACACATATCACAAACCTTAAGTTAGCAGACCCACAATTTGGAACGCCACGTAAAATAGACATGTTATTGGGAGCCGACATTTTCCCTTCGATTTTAAGAGATGGACGTCTGGTCGGTACAAATTCTCAGCCCACCGCAATAAATACGTTATTCGGTTGGATATTGATGCGAAAAATTAATGCTGCTTCACACATTTCTGTTAGATCGTTTTGCACTACGTTCGATTGTTCGACTTTAGACAGCGTTGTAACAAAATTTTGGGAACTTGAAAATGTTCCGTCGAAGATTGTCATATCCGATGACGATAAACGTTGCGAGGAATTGTATCAAAAGGGGTTTTCTCGTAACCCGTTGGGGCGTTATTATGTTCCACTACCCTTTAGAATTGAAAATTCGACCATTGGAAATTCGCGTGATCTGGCCCTACGTAGATTTTTATCTTTAGAACGTCGTCTTTTGCAAAAGCAAAATGAGTTGCTTCGCGTTGAGTATGTTAGTTTTATGAAAGATTATTTGCAAGCTGGTCATATGGAACTTGCCTCTTCGTGTGAGGTTATAAATTCGTATTTTATACCTCATCACTGCGTCTTGAAACCTGACAGCTCAACCACAAAATTGAGGGTAGTTTTTGATGCTTCGGCAAAAACTCCGGAAGGTCGTTCGTTAAATGATGTCTTGTACGTCGGTCCTAAATTACAAACCGATATAATTAGCGTATTACTGAAATTTCGTTTACACAAAGTAGTATTTACTGCGGATATTAAACAAATGTATCGGCAGATTTTCATCAACCCCTCACATAGGGATTTTCAAAGAATATTTTGGAGATTTTCTCCTTCAGAACCGCTTCGCGAATACCGCTTGAACACCGTGACGTACGGTGTATCGTCAGCACCTTATCTAGCGTTAAGAACTCTGCGTCAGTTAGCAATGGATGAAGGTGTCGCTTATCCTCGTGCCTCTAAAGTACTACAGTCAGATATTTATGTAGACGATGTAGTCACAGGCTCCACGTCTGTTGAAGAGGCAGTACTCGTTCAGAGGGAACTTGTGCAATTGCTCTCAAAGGGTGGCTTTGAACTTAGAAAGTGGTCGAGCAATAATCCACAACTACTTTCTGAAATACCTCATGATCAACAACTTGCGCTATCATTGGATCCCGACAAAGATTCGATCGTGAAGGTTTTGGGTCTTTGTTGGCACCCTTCCTCGGATCATTTTGCTTACAACGTTACACCCATTGAACGTCCCAGTACTAAACGTAATATTTTATCGGAGTTAGCAAGGATTTTTGATCCACTTGGATTTCTGACTCCACTTACGTTTTTTGCAAAATTTATATTACAACAATTATGGTCTTTCGGTCTTGATTGGGACGATTCCCCACCGGACTCGATAATTCAAGCGTGGAATAAATATAAATCGGAATTACCACTTATTTCCAATATTCGAATTGGTAGATGTGTTTTTGTCGCTCCCTTTAATGTGCGAGAACTTCATGGATTTTGCGATGCCAGTGAGCGCGGCTACGCAGCCGTTGTGTATTTACGAACCGTACATAAAGATAGTCAAATAAGCTGTTCGTTCATTTGCGCGAAATCAAAGGTTGCGCCACTGAAACGCATATCGATACCTCGCTTAGAACTCTGCGCTGCCGTTTTACTGTCGGATTTAATACAATTTGTTGTACATACCCTTCATGGTGAGTTCGATTTTCATAATATTTTCGCGTGGAGCGATTCTACTATTGTTTTGTCATGGATACGCTCGTCCCCACATAGGTGGAAAACTTTCGTATCGAATCGTATTAGTCGTATCCACGATAATGTGGCACCTTCGGCTTGGCATCATGTGTCAACGCATGATAATCCCGCCGATTGTGCGTCGCGTGGACTTAGTCCTAGCGAATTAGTATCTCAAACAATTTGGTTTTTAGGGCCTTCTTGGCTATTGACTCCTATAACTTCGTGGCCTTCTCACAAAATAGAAATAGCTTCCAATGATGTCGAAAAGGTTGTTGTTTCGGAGCAAAGGGTTGTTACGCTGGCGGTTGTAAGTTCGACAGACGCGTTTAACACATTATTACATGACAAATCATCGTTGCAGAAAATTGAACGTATCGTCGCTTATGTTTTACGTTTCCTTGCTGGATCTAGAAGGAGTTCGGAACCTCGCTCGGGATTTTTGTCCAGTATCGAATTGCACAAGGCTCTTCTCGTCCTTGTCAAATTGGTTCAAAGTAAGGTTTTTATAGAAAATATTGTCAATATCCAGAACCATAAACCTTGTTCAAAACCGCTAAGAAAAGTGTGTCCTTTTCTGGATCAAGATGGTATCCTTAGGGTCGGCGGTCGTTTGTCAAATTCGGAACTTAGTTACGATCAGAAGCACCCTTTATTATTGCCTCGGAAGCATCGGCTTACTGATTTAATTATTGAAGATTGCCATCGGCAAAATTTGCATCCCGGTCTACGGACAATGCATTTTTTGTTAGCTCAAAAATTTTGGATTCTTTCGGCGAAACGTGCAATACGTACTTGCTTGTCAAAATGTAATCGTTGTTTTAGGGTAAAACCCTTTAATTTACAGCCAGTAATGGGAAATCTCCCTAATATCAGAGTATCGCAACTCAAAGCCTTTCAGTGTTCAGGCGTTGATTTTGGAGGCCCATTTAAAATTACGCTCGGTAGGCATCGAGGTGCGAAGGCGCAAAAGGCATATCTTTGTTTATTTGTGTGTTTTGCCACAAAGGCCATTCACATTGAAATTGTTTCTGACTTATCCTCTGAAGCTTTTCTCGCCGCCTTACGCCGCTTTATCGCTCGTCGCGGTCGCTGTACGCGGTTAGTTAGCGACTGTGGTACAAATTTTGTAGGCGCTAGCCGTGTTTTGATTAATTTAATGCATTCTGCTGCCAACAACGAGCGTATTGAATGGCACTTTAACCCTCCATCCGCACCACATTTCGGTGGGTTGTGGGAGGCTGGTATCAAGTCTGTAAAAACTCACTTGAATCGAGTTATTGGTGAGCAAGTACTCACTTTCGAGGAGTTATATACCGTTGTTGTGCAAATTGAAGCTCTGTTAAATTCGCGTCCCTTGTGCGTTTCGAGTGAAGATCCGAATGATCTTTCAGCTCTCACTCCGGGTCATTTTTTAACACTTGAACCTTTGACTGCCATTCCAGATCCGGATCTTAGTCATTTACAATTAAATAGATTGAGTCGTTGGCAGTTACTGCAGCGTATGCACCAGGATTTCTGGAAACGTTGGCATCTGGAATATTTGCATACATTGCAACAACGGAGCAAATGGACTAGTTGCAGCGATACTTTAGAAATGGGTACGTTAGTCCTTATAAAGGACGATTTGGCCCCTCCGCTTCAGTGGCGTCTTGGCAAAGTCGTTGATTTGCACCCTGGAGCCGACGGCATAGTTCGCGTTGTTAGTGTCAAATCAGTTAAGGGCGTATTTCGCCGCCCGTTAACAAAACTTTGCCCTTTGCCATCACAATGATGCATTTTTCTTATGCTTTTATTAAGCATAAATTTTAGTACCTAGTATTTTTTGGGTAATGAAGTTTTAATTTTAATTTGGTTTGTTTTTTTTTATTTCGTTGGGAAATGGAAGACATTTCCTTAGTTTTAAGTCTTGTAAAAATAAATATTAACGTTATTTTGGTCGGCGGTATGTTAGGTATCGGTCGTTGGACTAAATGTTCGTTTTGTTTCATTTTTGTATTTTTGCTTTTTGTCGCGCCTTTTGGTTGGGTTCATAGCCATCGCGCATGCCCGCCAGAAAGGCCACTCTTCGGGCAAGAAGAGTGAAGTGTAGCATTCTGCCCCATGTGCCGTTTATGTGTGCAGCCAACAGGTAAGTGAACCCAACCGTTTCGTTTTTTTGACTCGAATTCAATGAATGGTCCTTCGTTTAGTTTGACCGCTTCTGTTCTTACGCAACAACTACTATCATTTCGCAGAAAGGCTACAAATCAATCACAAGTTCAATAAAGAAAAGGAATATGCCGGTTCCGATTGGAGTAGGTCTTTTTTGAGAAGACATCCCGACTTGGCTATTCGCAAGGCCGAGGGTGTATCTCTAGGGCGAGGTGAGGGCATGAACCGTTTAGACGTGGGAAATTATTTTAAACTTCTGCAAGAAACACTGGAACAAAATGAGCTTTTCGACAAACCTGGGTGCATCTATAATGTCGATGAAACAGGCCTTCAATTAAATAATAAACCTGGCCATGTTTTAGCCGAAAATTGAGCAAAGGATGTTGTTACAGTGACATCAGGGGAAAAGGGTGAGACAATCTCGTGCATAGCTTGCTGTAATGCTGAGGTTTTTTTTTCTACCGCCCATCTGTATATTTAAAGGCAAGAATTTAAAAACCGAGTGGACTGATTCAATGCCGCCTGGTTCACCACATATTGTGATGTCTCAAAAATCAGCCTATGTTACTGCAACAATTTTTTTGAATTGGTTTAAAAACCACTTTTTGCCACGTAAAGGCGAAGGGAAGACATTACTAATTATTGACGGGCATGCATCTCATTGTTCTTGTGTTGAACTTCTAGAAACCGCTGAAGCAAAAAATGTCGTTTTATTGTGCCTACCTCCGCATACTACCCATTATTTGCAACCACTCGATAGGGCATTTTTTAAGTCTCTTAAGTCCTTTTACTATCAAGCTTGCAGAGAATGGATGCAGAGTCACCCCGGAAGAAAACTAGGGCGCGTGCGTGCGATTACAGCCGGAAACAGTGCATCAGAATATCACTTATAGTATAAGGTATGTATTATCATATTTTCATGGCCACATAAAAGCAAATTCAACGTATTAGTAACGAAGTCTATTTAAATTGCTTATATGCTACAGAACGCGCTTTAAACCTAGGCCATCAATAATGTCAACGGTTAATTCTAAACTTGTAAAGCTTCTTCTTTTGGCGACATTTGATAAAGCAAATCAAAAACACATCGCTTATTTCTAACATATCTCACATTAATTATTTATTTATACACATTTAGAATTTCTAATCAAAACGAAAATTAAAAATTTCGTTTTCGTGTTTTACGTTTCCACCCAAAAAGCTACATCACCTTTTTGTTTTTATAGAAATGGACAAAAAACGTTCTCGTCCACTCACTGAAAGTGAACTACAGTATTTAGTTGATAATTTATCCGAAATTAGCGAAGATGGTTTAGAGTTTAGAGCATTCCGACGATGACGAGTCAAGTCCCACAAATTTTGAACAAATGTTGGATGATGTTCCAATGGACATTGTTGATGATGATGATGATGAAGTTTGCGATATAGAAAGTATGCCAATAGTGCTTTTAGCTGTTTACATGCAAGAGATGTCACCGGAGAACACGATGAAATAATGTATTACGTAAAAAAACAAAAGAAAACAATAACCATGCGAATTCCGTTGATATGAGGCGCAAAATTCAATAATACCCATGCACTGTATTCAAAATTCTGAAGACAAAGAAAATGTAGGTTCGCCGTTAACAGCGAAAAAACGTAATGGGGTTTCGAAAAATAATAATCGTTACGAAAATAACGAAAATCAAGAAGGGAATAAAAAAAAGGAAAAAAGCATTAGCAGAAGAAGAAAGGAAGAAAATCAAAGCAGCTCTGGCTCAGTTACATTGGAGGAAAAGAAACTTAGTTATGCGTGAAGAGACGATTAGATTCAAGGGAAAAATAGAATTGCCAGCAATATTTCAGGAAATGGAACACCCCTATAAGTTTTTAAATTATTTTTTCGATGACAAATTGGTGAACCTTATAGTTGAGCAGTCAAATCTGTACACAATCCAATTAATTCCGACATCTGCACTGAATCTAAAAGAAATAGATATAAAAAGATATTTGGGGATTTGTATTTTGATGTCAGTCATATATTTACCAAACATACGTAATTATTGGTCAGCTAATATTGGAATGGAGATTATAAAAAATGCTGTCTCAAAAACACTTCGAAAAAATTAAGCATAAACTACATTTCAACGATAACAATAAAATTCTCCAAAGAGATAATAAAGAGCACGATAAGCTACATAAAATTCGTCCAGTAATTGACCATTTGCTGAAACGTTTTCAGACAGTTCCCTATAAAGCATGCCACTGTTGACGAACAAATGTGTCCTACAAAATCAAAAAGTTATCTCAAACAATATATGGCTGCTAAACCTCATAAATGGGGCTACAAAATATATGTGCTTGCTGGCATTTTTAGGGCCTAAAGAATTAAATTATTGTGTATACTTCGACAACTATTATACTACAATTCCGCTACTGATCCAGTTGGCACAAAAAGGAATTCTTAGTCTTGGTACGATTCGAAGAAATCGTATTCCAAATTGTCCACTTCCAAATGACAAAGAATTAAACTAAGAAAAGCGGGGAACTTACACAGAGTATGTAACAGAAATGGAGGAGACACCTTTTACATCCTGTAGTATGGAAGGACAACAAACCAGTGACACTTGTTTCAACATTCTGTGGTGCTCTTCCAGTAAAAGTTAGTAGATACGATAAAACGCAAAATCAAAGAATAGAAATTGATTTTTCATATGTTATAAAAGAATATAACAAGCACATGGGAGGCGTGGACCTCATGGATAGTCTCATTGGATCGAATAAAAATAGTCCAGGAAATGGTATTTTCGACTATTTTATCATTTATTAGATTTGACTATAGTGAATGCCTGGCTATTTTATTAGAGTAAATAAAGAAAGAAAAAAAAAAGTTCCTGGGCTCGCAGAATTTCGTTCCGAAGTAGGTGAGACATTCTGTATGATGGGAATGCGAAATGGTTCGAGGACGGAAATCGGATGTAGAACAGCAGTTACAGTTGAAAATGCGAACCCATCAGTGTTCTATTCCTCCCAAAGAAGTCCGAACTGATGAAAGTTCCACTGGCTTACAGGGATGAATAAACGTCTGCGATGTAAATTGCCAAATTGTGGAGGTTTTCCGTACATTTCATGTGAACAAAGCGGAAGGGCAGGAGGCCCACTGAAAAAGCAGCACGTGGTGGCACGAGTTATATGTGTTAATCCGTGATTATTGTGCTCGAAATAGCGGCAATCGGTAATGAGAGTATCATCTACATGCTGTCCGCTAGGTGAGACATTGTTTTGTGTTCGCACAGCGAGCAGAGTCCTGAAGTTATCAGTGAGAAATGGTTTTGTGTTCGCACAGCGAGCAGAGTCCTGAAGTTATCAGTGAGAAATGGTTTTGTGTTCGCACAGCGAACCGAGGCCGTGGAGGAATGTAGGTAGGTAGCCGTGTCAGACACAGGACCACATATCGCCGAAGAAAAAGGTCAG
This sequence comes from Elmis aenea, assembly GCA_947652605.1. Lineage (NCBI taxonomy): Eukaryota > Metazoa > Arthropoda > Insecta > Coleoptera > Elmidae > Elmis > Elmis aenea. The sequence goes on along the minus strand of OX393578.1, from coordinate 27,266,064 downwards.
ATCAGTTAATTTTCACTGAACCGGCCTAACGCTTGTCCTCGTGGTAATCTAATCAGCTCTGGGACCTCTTCGGGGATACCACTTGTGTTTCAAATTATTGTAGTGGTGATATCAACTTGCACGTGTTTATTTATCTGGATTTAAACATATTATTTTATTGACATCAGATTAAATGATTGAAGCTGCCGCTATCAGCTTGCACGTGTTCATTTGTTTGGATTTGAACATGTTATTTTATTGTGATCAGTTTAAATGATTGAAGCTGTAGTTATCAACTGGCACGTGTTCATTTATTTGGCTTTAAACATATTGTATTATTGTGATCACTTTAAATGACTGTAGCTGTGATCAACTTGCTTGTGTTCATTTATCTGGATTTAAACCTATTATTTTATGGAGATCAGATTAAATGATTGAAGCTGTTGCTATCAACTTGTACGCATTTGTTTACGACGGGTAACGACGGTGTGGACTCTACCAGGGCTGATTCAAGATTGACTCGAAGGACCAATGTTTACGACCAGATGTTAACGACGGGTAACGACGGTGTGAACTCCACCACGGTTTGGTTCACTAGCAAGGGTGTGAGGCTGACGATGGCGTGGACTCCACCAGGATTGGTTTGGACTTCGGTAGCTGTGATGGATGTCTCCTCCAGGCGGCTGATTCAACATTGACTTGTAGGATCAATGTTTGCTCCCAGAGTTGGATTGGACGAAGATGACTGACGAATTAAGATAAAAATTAAACAATGTTCGGATGATCTGAACACATTTGCTTGAATTTAAAGATATTAACTTTGTTGTGATCGGTTGATCAAAGTCAATTGGCACCGATGTATGTATTTGAATTTTAGTCAGTTAATTTGTGTTCGTCACAGTTATTCCAACTAAAGTTGCAGCCATTTAGGCGCAAATTGTTAGCGCCTTGGGTCGATTTGCGCTGGAATTTTTAACCAAGTATTTTTGGTATTAGAAGCTAATTTTTTAAGACGGTAGGCGTGAAAGAATATCGCCCAAGATACCAAGGTTGCCTTAGTACTAGAGCTCTCGTATCTATTTCTCACCTTGCTCCGATAGCGAATATTTAGGAGTTGTGGCGAACTCAATTTTGAATTGTTTCTTTTTTTTTTGTTTGCGGTAGATCGTCCCGGCCGCGTAATTTATAATGGACTAGAATGTTGTACATTCGATTGTGTCGAAGCAGCTTTTATTGACTTAGTTATTGTTAAATATAATTTTCTTTTGGCTTGTTAGAATAAAACGTTGTTATGGTTTATTGGTTCTTTAATTTTTGGTTCTTTGGTTGATGTTCCAACATACCAAGAAGCGGTGCAAGGATTAGAGACTGGGATTGGATGGTTAGAGGCACAACAAGATTTTGACCCAATAAAATCATGCGTCTCGTTTCCCTGAAAAATTATATTCTTAAAAAAGATCCTTTAGACCTTTAGAGGGAACAAAAATCAAAAAGTTAATTGTGTTGTTTAAATTCTTAAGAATCGTTATATTTTTGTTCCTAAATGTATGTGATAGTTAACAGAGATTATTCCTAATTTAAGTGTTTATTGTGTTATATTCATTAAATTTAAATATTTATTTTGAAAGAATTATTATAATTTATGAATTATGTGAATACAATTGTTTTTCTATGAAAAAAATCATAATTTTGGACAATTCGTTTATACTGCGGTTGTCATATTGTTACCGTGGATTCAAACTACAGTCAGTCGAAAAACTGATACACTTTCATAACCAAGTGTCACTGTCATTATTTTTTTAATTTAAATTGTTATTAAAAGACTGTTGTTCTTTTAGTGTGAATAAATCGAAAACCCAATACTGCCATTCGTCGCCCCCATACCTGGTGACAATTTGGCACCCCCAACGTGGGACCTTTTCCAAATGGTTTTGGGAGGACTCGCCCTGAAACATTAAGCTAGCTGTCGGACCGTCATGGACACACCGTGACATCACGCTGCATCATCCCCTCCTGGGGGAGGGCAAATCTCCAGTGGCGCACATTCATCACAACTCCATACGCTCACTTCGACCAACGGACATCATCGCTGTCACGCTAACACGATGACCCATAGGCAACAGCGCTTCACCAGCCCAGTTTTCTGGCAGGACAACATCACACCGCTCCTACCCCAGGGAGAATCCATCTTCAACCTTCATCACCGCGTACTCACCGCCTCCAGGCCTACAGTCGAGCCAGCCAGCCGGCCGACAACAACGTAGCCGCCCTGCGAGCCGTGAGTAAGCTACACCGTTCCAGTCCGTAAGCCGCCTTCAACACGCCGAGCCAACATTGCCACACAACCGCCGCGCTCCGTGAGAAGCCTTCGACTGCCGAACAACCACGACGTCATGCATCATCATCATCCACCATCTCCAGGGGGAGTCTACAAGGACGTGCTCCTCGCCCGCTCCTTCCACTGCGCTCCGTGATGTTCAACCCGTCTGGAACAACGTTGCCTCCAACCGCTCGACACCACCACCAAGACCAGGGCCCTGTTTCTCGAAAGTTACAAGCCTTGTAATACAAGTCCGTAGCGTAGATACACGTGTAGTTTCCATGGAAAAAAAAGCTTTCCATGGAAAAAAAAGCTTTCCATGGAAACTACACGTGTAGCTAAACTACGGACTTGTATTACAAGGCTTGTAAGTTTCGAGAAACAGGGCCCAGGCCACCAAAATTAAGCCTTTTATCGTGCATTCATATTAATTACAATAAATTTTAAAAACTGGCTGACCTGCAGTTTGGATCTCTACACCGGAGGGGTGTTACCGTGGATACTACTATGAGATCCAAACTACAGTCAGTCAGTCGGAAAACTGATACACTTTCATAACCAAGTGTCACTGTCATTATTTTTTTTACTTAAATTATTGTTATTAAAAGACTGTTCTATTAGTGTAAATAATTCGAAAACCCAATACTAACATTTGTCGCCCCCATACCCGGTGACAATATAACGCGGGTCAAATACGCCCTTCCCAGCCCGCAAACCCGCGTTATAATCGACTTCTACTGTACCTCTCTTGTGGAGTAATTTATTAATTACTAAAATTGGGGCACGGCGAATCTGGTTTCTATTAAATTAGATCACAACAGGCAGTGTCGTGAATAAGTTTTTTTCACTATTAAAATTGTGTTAAGGGCTTATCACACTGCTGAGTTTTCTTCGTTATCATTGGCCACCCATATGTGATCACCAGTGTTTACCATATTTTCAGTAATGAAATGATTTTTTTTTCAGGCAGCCCTATTTATTTCATTGCCATGTTGACAAACGACAAGCGAAATTCTGCCTTCGACATTTCAATACAATTTTTTTGTATTCTTGGTATTTTAAAGTTGTGTGCACGATTTTCAATTTTAATAATGGGTGAAATGCCAAGCAGAAGGATAATGAAGATCCACATAGAAGCATGATGTAATTTTTTTAACAACTGCAGGATTGAAATTGGTACGAGTATATGTAATGTTATCAGAATGTGCCATGACTAATAGAATTAGAGACATATTTCTATCTTCCCAGAAGTTGGTTATCTAGGTTACCTAGTATTCTTCCACAAACATTTCTGAAAGAAAACTTTTGTTAAGAAAGCTCGATTTCAACGTTAAAATGGTAAAATTACATCTAAATTTTAAAATATGTCGAAAATAAGTGAGGCAAAGAAAATATTATAACTTTCTTGTTTTCATATTTCAATTGTTTCAAAATTAGCGCTGTCTACCTTCATAGTGCACTCGAAAAATTACGTTGCCCTAATAATTTACAATAAAATCACGATATCTCGAAAAATATTTGTTTTACGTATGAAACATGGTTAATGTTTTTGAAAGATAATCAAATTTTCTACAAGAGTATGTAAAAAAATACAGGTGTTGTATTTAAGAAAAATTAGTGATGGATGTTTAAAGTCTCACAAGTTTGACCAAGCGTAAAAAATTGAAAGTGCTGTATCGCTCAAAATTTTCATAAAAATATAAATTAAACGAATACGTTTCACTTTAGACCCATATAACCTTATACATTTTTTTAAGCAAATTTTAAGAGGAATAAAAAAACGTAAACATATAAAGGGTGTTCCATTTAAAATTTCAAAGTTTAAGTCCATTTCCGGTTGAACCAGAAGTCGTACTGCAACCTTAATATTTTCAACGAATCCGAAAAATACCATAACGCTCAGATACAAAATTTCAATATTATATCTGCAATAGTCTTTTAGATATTTATCTGTTTCCATACTTTTGCGCAACCCTATAGGGTTTCCCAGATATTTCCTGCATGGGGAACTCGCTTAATATAAGAGATACAGGTACGTTTGAGTTAGATGAATTATTCTTAAGCATGAGGGGATAAAATCTATTTTTTAAAAGTACAAAATCTCTAGTACTTGGAAATTATAGCAAAAAATAAGAAAAGGTTGGAATTTCTTCTTTCTCCCATAACTTTTTAATGTAGAATATAACAAATATTTTAGATTTTTTAATTACTTTCCATTTTTAAGATATTCCAATTTTCTTATGAGCCATCAAGTTGGCTTTGGAATAGTTAAATGTGTTTCTTTCAAATAACATATCACTTGTCATATGTATTTTTTATAAATAACGCAAAAAATCAAGAAAATTTAAAAAAAATTATTTTACCTATATCAAAAAATCACATGTCAAACTATTATGGAAGAAGAAAAAAATAATAACCAATTAAATGTCAAATGACAGTATTTTTCTGCGGTATCATTAGTTAAAATTTTATAATACATGTATTGCTGTGTAATTCGATAGTGTTTGTAGTGATTTTGTTATAATTATGGCAACATTTACAAATAATGACAAATTTGACATGCTACATTTTTTTGCCACACAAACGCTGTGGAAGCTAAGTAAATGCACTTAGGGATATATCCTGAGAGAATGCAACTACACAGATCACAATTATGTTTAGAACGTAAAGAACAACTGTTTCAACATCCATTATAAACGTTTTATTTCTTCTTTCACAATTATTAAGATTATTACACATCCATAAATGTTTTTCTCTGAAATTTTCAGTTATTATTAATTCATGTTTCTTAGTTATCTTAGAATAATGTTAATAAAATATTTGTTTCTTAATTTCTTGAGTTATTTATTTTAACAGATATGATAATTATTTTGAAGCCTACCTGTCCGTTCAGTAGGTTTTCATATTTAACTATATAATATTGGTAAAATACGATATTTCTTGATTTAATGAGTTAGTTATTTATATAAACATGAAAAGTGATATCTCATTAGAGAGAGGGAAAAAAAGCACAGTTAACTATTCCAAAACCAACTTGACGGCACATAAGAAAAAAAAAAGAAGAAATATCTCAAAAATGGAAGGTATTTAAAAAAATCTAAAATAGTTATATTTTACATAAATAAACTGGTGTGGCCACCAAATGACTTTCGCATTATTATACAGGGTGATTGATTGAGACCGGGCATTAAAAATATATGAAGAATGAAAAAGGGTATGGATCTGAAATTGTGGGTATGACCATAATGGCATCTGATCTGTTTAATGAAAATATTTTTAAGATGGCGACACTTCCGTAAATACCGGAAGTTGACGTCTACTTTCTTATTTCAAATACAATGGTCTATTTTTTATTGCGTATTTGGATTCAAAACGTTATTTTAGAGGGACTTTTATTAGCATTCCCTATACCTAAGTGCAGTCATTTTTTAGATTTTTGGACTTTTTTGAACATTTTTTGATTTTCAACGTGATGCTTAATATTATCTAACATGACCATTTTTAAAGAAAAAATGCTTAAATTTAGACCATGCCTAGAAGAAACCTTGGAGTACATTCTGGAATTTTTGCAATCGATGCATTACTTACAGGGTGTCCAAAATTTAATTTTCTTTTAATACAACTTCAGACCACTAAAACTCGTTTTTTTTCAAATACAATGCCCCAACTTTTTTTTTCATTTTCAAATGCAAAATTACATTCTGCATCAACCTGTATTAGCGTTTGCTATACCTATCTGCAACAGTTTTCGAGTTATTAAGAATTTTCGATAAAGTTAAGAGAAATTGCAACATTTGTACATAGTAAGCCTTGGAAATGACAGCAAATGCCAATATTAATAACTGCAAACCACTTTTATTGCGTTTGTCTGAAGCATCCATGAAAATGTATAATCAAGAGTATTCAAACATGAGTATTTTGAACTTATTTTATATTCATGAAGAATGTAACAAGATTATTGAAAGAACTTGGCGCATGTTCAGTGAGAGTTATCCTTATTTGACTGTAATGACCAGACAGAAATTTTAATGAATAGAATCAATTTTTTTTCAATTTAGAAGAGTGAATCTGCTTGTATTCGACCTAAGCGTGTGACAAATGATGAAACTAACAAAGTTAACATCCTGAGATATTTTAATGACCATCCTCAGCGATCAATTTGATTGGTAGCGCAAGACTCGGGTTTAACATACTATGCTGTACAAGCTACATTAAAAATACACAACTATTCGTTCGCACTTTCAATAATCTTCTGAATTTGTCCAAGAATGTAAAATAAATTCAAAATATCCGTGTTTGAATACTCTTGATAGTCCATTTTCATGGATACTTCAGACAAACGCGATAAAAGTGGTTGACGGTTATTAAGTATTGGCATTTGTTGTCATTTCCAAGGCCTACTATTTAAAAATGTTGCAATTTCTCTTAACTTTATCAAAAATTCTTAATAACTCGAAAATTGTTGCAGATAGGTATAGAAAACGCTAATACAGATTGATACAGAATGTAATTTTGCATTAGAAAATGAAAAAAAGTTTGGGCATTGTATTTGAAAAAAAACGAGTTTTGGTGGTCTGAAGTTGTATTAAAAGAAAATTAAATTTTGGACACCCTGTAAGTAATGCATCGATTGCAAAATATCCAGGATGTAGTCCAAGGTTTCTTCTAGGCATGGTCTAAATTTAAGCGTTTTTTCTTCAAAAATGGCGGCGGTAGATAATATTAAGCATCACGATGAAAATTAAAAAATTTTCAAAAAAGTCCAAAAATCTAAAGAATGACTGCACTTAGGAATAGGGAATGCTAATAAAAGTCCCTCTAAAATAACGTTTTGAATCCAAATACGCAATAAAAAATAGACCATTGTATTTGAAACAAGAAAGTAGACGTCAACTTCCGGTATTTCCGGAAGTGTCGCCATCTTGAAAATATTTTCATTAAACAGTTCAGATGCCATTATGGTCATAACCAAAATTTCAGATCCAAACCCTTTTTCATTCTTCGTATATTTTTAATGCCCGGTCTCAATCAATCACCCTGTATTGTGCCGCTCCAGGCGCTCTAATTAACCTCATTTTTGTAAATGACGTTTGTCAAAATAACGTTTCATGCGCGTGTTTATAACATATTAACAATCACAGCGTTCTTAAAAATAACTTACTTTTTTTTATTTAATCATAACTTTTTTCACGGAAATTCATGAAAATTAAGACAAACGGCATTTCACAAAGAAAAATTAACTCTATAACATACTAAAACTTAAAAAAAAAAATTTGGAATCGTACTCAAAAACAAATTCAAAATTTTTATTTTTTGAAATAATCCTGTAATTTTAAATATCAGACAGTTGATACAAACTGCATATTACGGAGAATAATAAACTCTATAACATACTAAAATTTGAAAAAAAAATGTTAAACCCGTTTTTGAAAAACAATTTTAAATTTTTGAGTTTTTGAATTAATTTCTCGAGTATTGTAAATAAGATATTTTATAAAATTCTCCTTAACCGGATAACAGCAGTCGTACAGGCAGGTCTAAGAGCTGAACAAAGTGGATTTAGAGCGAACCGGTCGTGTATAGATCACATAGTGAGTTTGAGAATAATAATAGAACAAAGCCTAGAGTACAATGCACCGTTATATCTACTGTTTGTCGACTACAAAAAGGCTTTCGACAGTATAAACAGAAATTGTATATGGGACATACTACGGAATAGGGGAATACCAACTAAGATAATAAACTTAATTAAAGAAGGTTACAGGGAGTATGACTGCGGAGTTGTTCACAATGAAAAACTGTCATCAGCGTTCAAAACCAAAGATGGAGTTAGGCAAGGTTGCAACCTGTCCCCGTTATTATTTATAATAGTACTGGATGAGGTGCTGCGCAGGGCGTTGAGAGGAGGGCAAGGCGGAATAAGATGGAATATGGAGGAAACTCTGTATGACTTGGATTTTGCAGATGATATTTGTCTTATTGCGCGCAGTGGGAAGCAGATGCAAGAAAAACTAGATATTTTCCAGGCAGAGTCAAAAAACGTTGAACTTCAAATAAACATTGATAAAACGAAGTGTATGGTTTTAAACGTGGAACGTCCGAAAGACATAGTTATAAATGGTGAGATAATAGAACGTGTGGAACAATTTGTGTATCTAGGAAGTATTGTGTCAGTCGCACACAGTGTAAATAAGGACTACAGAATCGAATAAACAAGGCTAGAGGAGCCTACATAAAGATAAATAAAGTGTGGCGCTCAAATATAACCTACCAATTAAAACCAAAATTAAAGTATTTAATACCATGGTAAAGCCAGTATTGTTATATGGATCGGAGTCGTGGTCGGCAACAAATTCTACAAAGCAAAAATTACAAGTGTTTGTAAACAGATGTCTGCGGGGTATATTGAGAGTATGGTGGCCGGACATTATCAGTAATGAAGATTTCTATAAAAGAACAATGCAAATCGACAACAATACGGACATAAAAAGAAGGAAATATGGATGGTTGGGGCACACACTGCGTAAGAATGGGAAAGAAATTTGCAGAAGAATATTGACATGAAACCCGGAAGGTCGCAGAAAGAGAGGACACCCAAAAAACACATGGAGGAGGACGATAGAGAGTGAGACAGAACGGAAAATCGTAGAACTGGGCCACATACGAGAGGACAAAAATAAATGGAAGGAATATACAAATACCCTATGTCCCAAAAGGGAATAACGGATCTATTAATATTATTATAACATACTAAAATTTGAAAAAAAAATATGTTAAACCCGTTTTTCACTTTCAAATTTCAGATAGTTAAGACAAACGACACATTACTGAGAATAATAAACTCTATAACATACTAAAATTTGAAAACAATTGTCGGAGCCGGTTTCGAAAAAAATTTCAACATTTTGAAATAATTTCGTAATTTTAAGTTTTATTAAAACAGTTATTGAGGGTTTTATATACAGCGTCATTCAAAAAGTCTGCAACAAATGGGAAAAAATTTTATTATCGATTTTTCAGAAAATTTTATTCTTGATAAAAGTTAGTGCATGGTCTAAAACTAATTTTAGGATGAACTTTACTCTTGTTAATATTTCAAAAATCGCTAAAATCTAGTGTAGTATGACTTTTTATCGAACTTTTTTCATCTTAAAATTAGTTTTAGACCATGCACCAACTTTTATTAAGAATACAATTTTCTGAGAAATTGATAATAAAAATTTTTCCCATTTGTTGCAGACTTTTTGAATGACGCTGCAGACCCCAACATCGTACATAAACAGATTTTTTTTTATATCTTTTACCGTTTTCATGTAATTTTGGATTGCCGTTTCAACTTTAACACCCTGTATACAGGGTGTTGCATGACCAAACGGCCAAACTTTAGGAGCATGTTCCTTGAGTAAATTTAAGCAAAAAATGTTATAATATAAACAATAGTCCAAAAGTTCATAGTTATCGAGTTAAAGACCTTTGAAGTTTATAAAAAAAAGGTCAAAAACATAAAAAAGTATCGGGTGATCGAAAATGATTGATGCCAAGGGTGTTAGGAACTTCATTCGTACGGATGGTAACCCATAGGGGAAAATCAGTGGCGTAGGGCAAAAAGTTTGTATTGACAGAACGGGTAATATTCTCCATTTAAAGATGACAGCTACTGTTTTTACTGACAAAAAGGTTTGCAAAGCTTTTTGTTTAAAAGAGTTAGCTTCATAAAAACAATTAAGTGAGGTTACTTTAAATCAAATCCTTTATTAATTTTTAAAAGTATATATGTAAATATAGTTTACAATGCATTTTTACAGGTGTTCAAAATGCCTTCCTTCGTTGTCTAAACATAAATTAAATCGAACAGCTACGTAGAAATCACACACGAAATGACAGAACAAACTGAACGCACAGAAAACGAAAAACTAATAACTGATTTTTACGAAAAAGTGTCATAGTGATTGTTGACTAGTTACATTTTTAAAATAATATACAGGGTGTTCGTTATACTCAGTCCATTTCGCTAAACTTGAAACGCATATAAATCTTTTTTTTTAAATGGAACACCCTATATATTTTTACATTTTCTCGTAGAAAATTTAATTATCTTTCAAAATTGTTGAGCATGTTTTATGTCTAAATATAATATTTTTGAAGTTATTTTGTTTCTTATAATTATTTGCGAGTATTTTACCTAAAATATCGGTAGTAGCCTTTAAAAATTCAAAACAATTTGTTTGAACTGTCAACCAGAACAGTTAATCGGCACAATTTCTACTATTATGCCACTAAAAATCTACATTTTTTAAGAACTGTAGATACACAGCATTATGGTGTTATTTGCTGCCATTAATGCTGTGTATCTACAGCTCTTAAAAAATATGGATTTTTAGTGGCATAATAGTAGAAATTGTGCCGATTAACTGTTCTGGTTGACAGTTCATACAAATTGTTTTGAATTTTCAAAGGCTACTACCGATATTTTAGGTAAAATACTCGCAAATAATCATAAGAAACGAAATAACTTCAAAAATATTATATTTAGACATAAAACATGCCTAACAACTTTGACAGATAATTAAATTTTCGATAAGAAAATGTAAAAATATATAGGGTGTTCCATTAAAAAAAAAAAGATTAATATGCGTTTAAAGTTTAGCGAAATGGACCGAGTATAACGAACACCCTGTATATTATTTTTAAAATGTAACTAGTCAACAATCACTATGACACTATTGTCTAATAAATTACCAGAGTAAATTGCTCTGGTATTTTTATGTTAATAAATATAAATATTTTTATAAAGGTCTGCATCTGTCAAAATTTTTAAAAAAACGTTAATAACTCAAAAACGGTTAATTTTAGACATAAACAACTTATAATATTTTTGAAAGAGAATTTAATTTTACATCCAAAAATTACAAAATATACAGGGTGTTCCATATAAAAAAACAATGTTTAGTATCAGAGCGCAAAAACAAAACACTGTGTATAGTTGAAAATAATTTTAGGTTTTGCAGTAAATGATTACAAACAACTTTTATATTTAACTTTTTTTAATATTATTACTAATAACAGAGCTATCGAATAATTCGTCTTGGCTGGGACACCCTGTATAACTTTTTTTTTTTTAAATTGACTCAAGGAACATGCTCCTTAAGTTTGGCCGTTTGGTCATGCAAATACATTAGTTATTATTTGAAAAATTAAATTATCGCACGCACTTTGTAGTATACTTTTAAAGACTCTATCGATAGCCACTATAACAAATGTACATTTTTAAAGTCTGGCACATACATACACACGGACGTCATCGCGAAAATAGTAAAACGGGTTCAGGGGACCTCAAAACGAGTATATCCGTTGAAATCTGGAATTCGAAAATTTTCGCGATCACAATACTTTCTTCATACTACGTATGGCGAAAGTAAAAAGTACCTCAAGAAAGTACAAATAAAATTGATCTAATGATTAAGCCAGAAAAGTTATGACATTTTTTGCAATAACTTTTAAAGTATATACAAGGAATTTTGTACTTTTAAAAATAGATTGTAACTCCTCTCGTACTTAAGAATAATTCATCTACTTTAAACAAACCTGTATTTCTTATAATAAGCGAGATCACCTTGCTGAAAATATTATCTGTGACACCCTGTATACAAAGTTCCAAAATGAATACTTCACGGTCTTGATACTAAAAGAACCATTTAAGTTAAAGGGTTGGTTTTAGAACTATCTACATCAAATTGTACTTAACTTTACTAGACAATAGTTGTTTCTGTTTTTAGTGCCTACTTTTATAACAAGCTTGAAATAAAATAAAATGATTCGTTTTGGCTTAAATTAAAAGAAGATGAAAAACAGAAATCCAACAATATATATTTTTTTTTCATTTTGTCATTTAAAAGATAAATTTAACGCACACCAACGCACGTCTTATAACACATGATGACATGAATATTGTCAAATTACTCCAGAAAGTTTGAAAAAAAAAGTTATTATTGTATGGAAGCTGATGGTGGATATTTTGAACGTTTACTTAATTATTATATTACATACCCACTTTTAAGATCGCATGTTCTTGGAAACTAATTATTTAAATGTAAAAAGTAAAATATTGATATGAACAGAATTTAACAAGTTTTGGTTTGGTGAAACTGAACCCATTCGACCATTTAAATTTTTGGGGTAAACGTTATACCAGCTTGAGGTTTGAAGTGGCATGAACAAAAACAGTAAATTTAAGTCTCTCGTGAAAATAAAATTAAAATGAGCTTTTCATTTTCAAAATAATGAGTTAAAATGGCAAAACTGCATGTGGACTGCTTTCAGTCACCTTGTATTTAAAATTTTAATGTAGTGGAAAGGCGTGCAGAAATGGGGAACGTAACACAAGATTAACAGTACTGTTAGGTGTTTCCTAAGGTATCACCAATTTGGTATGGTTGCCAAACCATCCCTTGATCCTTATGGTTCTCAAGATATTAAAGTCGTGAAGTATTTTGATAGAAACCCCTGTATACAGGGTAAAACTAATCTACACATTATACATTATATGGATAACCTAGTTATAATGAGTTTTAAAAATCGGTTAAATCCTCAACGTTGAGCAGGATTATAAAAGCAAATAAATTATACTTAAAATATTAACCAGTGTTGTCAACTTAATGAGATAAATGCATGTAATATATGTTAGTAGTTAGTAGGACGCATGCGCAGATGGATCTGGGGAGATAGCCTCGAAGCCAACAAAACGAGGCTAGGCATGGTGTGCGCGAGCAGGGCAAGAACTGAGAACGCGGGATGCTGTGTGAAATGTAATGTGTAAATGGTCTAGGATTCTTGTATAATTTCGTTGTAATAAACTATTAAAAACACAACATAAATGGCGAAGAGGATGTGGGGTTAATTGGTATAAAGTAAAACGGTTTTAAAAAAGGTATCGAGTGGTGTGTCCAAGGTTAACATTAGTGCGTGTAAAATAACTAGTAATGGAAATGGCGGCTATCGTGGGTAACATCGAGCAGCTAAATTTACAAAACTGCGATCTGGAATCCTACTTGGAAAGAATGGAATGCACTGAGAGATAAATTTGTTTGTGGCATAAGTGATGAAGGAATTCAGCGGAGACTGCTATCAGAAACAGAATTAACATTCCAAACTGCCTGCACCATTGCCTCCGGAATGGAATTGGCCAAAAACGAAACCAAGAACATACAACCCACTAGTGTAAATAAATTGAGTATGAAAAGAAACAGTCTATATAACAGTCCATCAAGTACAGCACGACCACAGCCTGAGAAGTCAGCACGATGGCAGCAATATCGATGTGGAAGATGTGGAGAAGGTCATGTTGGGGAGTGTGCAGCGCGAAATCTCGAATGCTATAAGTGCAGAAAACGGGGACATTTGGCCAGAGTATGTCGGAACAAATCATGGAAGATGCATCAAGTAGAAGATGAGGAAGAAGAAACGACAGAGAAAGAGATAAGTATAGTTAATGTCTGTGAAATTAATAAAATTGGAAACCAGTTAATAAAAACGGTTAACATTAATGGTGTGGATATTAAAATGGAAGTGGACACTGGTGCTAGTGTATCAATTATCAATGCAAAATCGTTTACACAAAAATTTAAAAATATTAAATTGAGCCGTTATGAAAATAAATTAAAATCTGTTACGGGTAATGTGTTGCATGTGTTAGGTTTAGCAAACGTTAATGTTAGAATAGAGAACAATAATTGTCATAAGTTAAATTTAGTAATAGTCAATAACGATAGCGTGTCGACTCCTTTATTGGGTAGAAATTGGTTGGACAAACTTTATCCAAAATGGAGAAATTGTGTGGAATCAGGTGTCAAAGATAAAAACTTGCCGTTCGTTTCAAAAATTAAGTTAATTGAAAGTAATAATGTTGTAGTATAGTTAAAACGACAATTTCCTGGAATGTTTTAGAGTAGATAGGGCAAAGTGTATTAAGGAAATCAAGGTTAGCATTATCTTAAAAGAAAATGTTATTCCTACCTTTCACAAACCATATACCATTCCCTATGCATTAAAAGCAGAAGTTGAAAAAGAACTACAGGAGATGGAAAGAAGTAATATAATAGAAAGGGTCAGACATTCGGAATGGGCATCAACGATTGTAGTAGTACCAAAGAAGGGTAGCAAAGCAATAAGAATTTGTGTAGATTTTAAGAGTACCGTGAACCCTTGGTTAAAAACTGAACATTATCCTTTGCCTTTGGTGGCCGATATCTTTCAAGAAGTAGCAGGTAGTTCATTCTTTAGTATTCTCGATTTATCACATGCTTATTTACAGCTTGAAGTCGCACCGGAATCACAATCTTTACTGACCATTAATACTCATCTGGGACTATACCGGGTGTCACACGTTCATGGTACACCCCCTTTTTTTTCTTTAGTTTTGAATTTAAATAAATGAGATTTTAGACATATGATATGTGCAAAAAACCGGGCTTTTTGAGCCGTTGCACATATTTGTTTCACTTCCGGTTTCGCCGGAAATGACCCCAACTTTGTTATTTTAAATGGAACACCCTGTATATTTTTACATTTTTGGAAAGAGGAAGTGATTTTTGATACAAATATACTATTTTGGTTAATTTTTATAACCTAAAATTTTTTTTTAAACAGAATTTAGTTTTTTATTAAGGGTGCCGTGACCTGCACAATTTGATTTTTATTATGTCAACAATTGTCCAAAAAACGTTTTTGTACATTTTAAATGATATTTAGGTTACTTTAATCGGCTTTGAAAGTTGAGGAATCGGTTTTTTGACAAAAAGTCAATTTTTTTAAATGGAACCATGCTGGTACTAGCGGTTATTTAAATGGATCATCTTCTAACGAATCCATCGATACCAATAATTTGTATTTTTATTAAAAATCTACTTCAAAAATTTCAAATTATTGTGAAAATTTATTAAGAGATTCTGTTAATCGCAGTACACTGTGCATAACTACAACAAAACAAATGATCGTTGTTTCATGTTTAACTACTATAGTCATTTAATTAAAAAGTCTAAAAATTTTGGTAATCATTTTTACATAATTAGATTACTGCGATTAAGAGGATCTCTTAATAAATTTTCACAATAATTTAAAATTTTTTGAAGTAGACTCTTAATAAAAATACAAGTTATTGGTATCGATAGATTCGTTAGAAGATGCTTGATTTAAATAACCGCTAGTACCAGGATGGTTCCATTTAAAAAAATTGACTTTTTATCAAAAAACCGATTCCGCAACCTTCAAAGCCGATTATAGTAACCTAAATGTCATTTAAAATTTACAAAAACGTTTTTTGGACAATTGTTGACATAATAAAAATCAAATTGTGCAGGTCACGGCACCCTTAATAAAAAACTAAATTCTGTTTAAAAAAAAATTTGAGGTTATAAAAATTAACCAAAATAGTATATTTGTATCAAAAATCACTTCCTTTTTCCAAAAATGTAAAAATATACAGGCTGCTCCATTTAAAATAACAAAGTTGGGGTCATTTCCGGCGAAACCGGAAGTGAAACAAATGTGTGCAACGGCTCAAAAAGCCCGTTTTTTTGCACATATCATATGTCTAAAATCTCATTTATTTAAAATCAAAACTAAAGAATAAAAAGGGGGTGTACCATGAACGTGTGACACCCGGTATAGATTCAAGCGATTACCGTTTGGAATATCTGCGGCACCTGCCTTATGCCAAGCAACAATGGACAGTATCCTAAAGGACTTACCGTATACGGCATGTTATATTGATGACGTTATTGTTGGAGGAAAGTCAGAAGAAGAGTGTAAAGGAAATGTAACGAGGGTACTTGAGAGACTATCTGAGTATAACGTTCAGGTGAATTTTGAAAAATGTAAATTTTATCAAGATAGTGTGGAATTTCTAGGACACGTAATAGATAAGGCCGGTATTAGACCAACACCAAGTAAAGTTGATGCGATTTTAAAAAGTTCCGAGACCGACAGATTTAATTCAGCTAAGGTCCTTCCTAGGACTGATAAATTACTATAATAAATTTTTGCCTATGGCAGCAACAATTTTGAAACGAATGTAAGAACTGGAAAAGAAGAATTCAGTGTTTAGCTGGACAGAGGAATCTGAAACATCGTTCCAAAAGTGCAAGAAAATGATAGTAAACACCTGCTTTAATTCATTTTGATGAAAATAAACCCATAATAGTGGCTACGGACGCTTCGCCATACGGGGTTGGCTGTGTAATGAGTCACATAGTTAATGGGGAAGAACGTCCAATAATGTTTTCCTCAAGTACAATGACTAAAAGTCAGCAAAATTACGCACAGATTCATAAAGAAGCTCTCGCAATAATGGTAGCAGTGAGAAAATTTCATAAGTATATTTTCGGTCAGTGGTAATGGACCGCCATTCAATGGAGAAGAGTATACACATTTTTGTAAAAATAATGGTATACAATGTATTTTTCCACCACCGTTGCATGCTCAGTCTAACGGCTTCGCGGAAAGTATGTAGACGTTGTTAAAAGAAATCTAAAACGCCAATTATATGGGAATTCTAACTTAACGTTAGAACAACTTGTTGCGGACTTCCTATTAAAACACCACACGACTCCTAGTACAATAACGGGAGTTGCTCCGGCAGAACTTATGCTAAGGCAAGTACCGAGGACCAGATTCAATATGCTGAAGACCGCCGTTACCATCAAACAAAACAAGAAGCAGGAGCAGAACCGGATAAAGAGTAGACAGTTCGAAGAAGGCGAGGACCTTTATGCCTGGATGTCGAGGGGTGGAAAGTCAAAGTGGGAGAAGGGAAGAATAGTGAGAAGAATAAGTTCTGTTACATATATAGTTGTTACAATGAATGCCAAAGATACATGCACGCAGATCACTTAAAGAAGGCATTTGGAGCAGGGGGGGGGAGAGTAATCACAGCCCTGTGTCGGCAGAAACCGTCATACCTGAGGTTCCGTTGAGGATTAACTTCCCGGAGCAAGCTCACCTAGAGAGGCAAGAAACAGAAAGGGAACAGGCACCCGAACAGCCGATAACTGCTATTCCTTCTACTACACATCCCACTCCTATAGCATTGAGAAAGTCACAAAGAATTGTCAAATGTCCTGATCGATTGAATTTATAATCCTGTTCACTTATAATATTAATAAGAAGTATTTAGTTTTAATTTGGTTTTATAAGGGAGAGAGAGATGTAATATATGTTAGTAGTTACTAGGACGCATGCGCAGATGGATCTGGGGAGATAGCCTCGAAGCCAACAAAACGAGGCTATCGGCATGGTGTGCGCGAGCAGGGCAGGAACTGAGAACGCGGGATGCTGTGTGAAATGTAATGTGTAAATGGTCTAGGATTCTTGTATAATTTCGTTGTAATAAACTATTAAAAACACAACAATGCAAAAAAAGTAAAAGATGCAAAATTTTTAACACACCTATCTTTTTAATTACTGTAAAAAATGTGGTTAGAAGTAAATTTTTAGATAATTGTACACCGATTGTGATAACGGTATTAATATTTCTTTAAGTTAAGCAGTTGCCGTGATATAGACGAACTTACTTAGGGCTTTAGACCTAAAAAAAAACGTTGTATGTAACAGCAAGTTTTTAATTAAAAAAAAGCAAATGTGTAAATCTAAAAACAAATACAAATTTTTATTTACTTAAGTGTAATCTTGGTGTATTAGTGTAAGAATTAGCAAAAAATATTTAAAATTATAGCTTACTACACAGGAAGAAAAAAAATAATATTATATTGCTGTTTTTAATGGAAAATACACCTACACAGTGTTCCTTCAAGAATATATGGAAGCTGATCGACAAATGTTTTTATTATGAAGTAGTCCTATTTTTTTTTGTTATTTTTCTTATACCACTTTGTTTTATTAATGAGGAATGATACATTACACAGATAACTTTTACATTATTGAAATTCGAAACAAATACATAACCTTTTTTTTAAGGCTATACCGGGTGTAAACGAAATCAGGCTCATCTTTTTTTTCTTCTTTGGTATTCACTTTAAACAAACTAGCTTTTAGACATGTAACATGTGTACAAAACCCGATAATCTGATCAATGTACACCTTTTTTATATCATTTTAGATTTCACCTGAATGAGCCCTAACTTTATTTTCTCAAACGGAACATGAATCTTTACATTTTTGGAAAGAGGAAGCAATTCTTCATACAACCACATTATTTAGAAAAATGTTTTAAGGTCTCACTTAATTTTTTGACCAAAATTTATTTTAGTGTGCTGTGCCCGGCAAAATTGAAATTTATTATGCCAACAATTATCCAAACAACGCATTTATAAATTTTAATTGATGTTTTTAGGTTACTTTTATCAGATTTAAATTTTGCGAAATATTTTTTTTTTTGTAAGTTAACTTTTTTTAAAGAAAAGTGAGTGGCTCATGTGGTTATTTGCAATTTCTAACTAATCCACCAATACCAATAATATTTCTACTAACAGACTGCTTCAAAACTTATAAAATATTTTTAAAACATTAAGGTCCTCTTAATCGTAGTATTCTGTGCTTAACTGCAACTAATTATTACCGAAATTTTAGATTTTTAATTAAACAACTAAAGCAGCTTTTGTTTTCTTGCAGTAAAGCATAGTGTACTAAGATTAACAGGATCTCTTAAGCTGCGTTCACATAGAAAAGTATTGCATTGTATTGTAACGTAATAAATTGTATTGTTACGTGCCTGCAAGAGTAGCGTTCACATAGAGGTATTGTAGTGTTTGTACTTTGTACACTAAATGGCGATTCCCACGCGCATACGCAGGGTTAATCCGTAGATCACTGTGATTAGTTCTTGTTATGGGGTATTGCAAGAAGTTTGGATCTTGCAAGGTCTTACAACACGGCTTGCAACGCAATTCCACTACTTTGCTTATGTGAACGCCAGTGGCGTGCAGTCCATGAATGCGTTGGATGCGGCGCATCCCTTAAAATTTTGAAATATTTCATACATTAATGTAATGTATAATTTGTTTTTCTAAAATTAATTTGTAAAGAGTAATTGTTCAACTATTATGTCCATAAAAAGTTACGTTTTAAAGTTAAGGGGAAAAAATCTTATAATATTTCCCATTTGTCTCTGCCTCATTTAATGCCGTGAATGCGGTGAAGCGCTCAGCATCTAGAGCTGGACTCGTAGCATCAGAGATATAGAAGTTAACGCATGCGTATTAAGTGTCAGTTGATGGAGAATGGAGCTATATACTATCTGTAGATGCTGTTTTCAAAACAGCATCTACAGCTAAAAATGCATTCACCGAACACCGGTAATGCGGTAGTATTGTGTTCGCGCTTAGCGTTTATTGTTGGATACGATTTAATTAAACATGAATGCAATATGCAACTGCATAGTGGAGAGTTTGTTAAAACTGTCATTCATAGCTCTCACATTTTTTATGCCAGTTTGAAAATTAATAGTCTTTTATTGTTAATAAGTTGCAGAGCTCAACATCTTAATTTTATTTTTTTATTTTTCAAATTATCAGTTACAATTTTTTTTAGCTTTATTAAAAATATGAGAATTTCTCTCGCAGTTATGTACATCACGAATTATAACAGATCAGTAAGAAGTTGCATTTTTTTTTTAAATTAATTTTTTTCTGATTATTACAAGTTATTAGTAGTAGGCTACAAGTTAATAATAATACGTTGTCATGATATTTTACGGGATTTAAGTATGTATAAGTGGATGATGAAGATTTAAATACACTTTTAAGGAAAAACAATTTTTTTTATATATTCGACTGCATCCCTTACAGTAAAACCCACCGCACGCCACTGGTGAACGCTATCATTCGATATTCGTATACTTAACTTTGCTTACGCTACAATACAATACAATGCTTTTCTATGTGAACGCAGCTTAAGTAATGCTTTATAATATACCAGAGTGAAGCTGGCGGCCACTTCTAGCGGCCACTTGAGTAGCGTAGTGTCAGCCTTAGAATTGACTACGCGCGCGGCGCGCCTAGTTCTAAACTCTTCCCACCTACTAGAGAGCGATAGCTCCGTCATTCTCGATTCGAAGCG
Organism: Elmis aenea; assembly: GCA_947652605.1. Taxonomy (NCBI): domain Eukaryota; kingdom Metazoa; phylum Arthropoda; class Insecta; order Coleoptera; family Elmidae; genus Elmis; species Elmis aenea. The sequence continues at coordinate 27,245,696 of OX393578.1, read as the reverse complement.
GTCTGCGCGCTGCGGTTATAATTAATATTAATAAATTCATTACTTGCGTCCTATATCTTGTGTCAACAAAAATGCTTCAGAAATGGCATCCTTATGTTTATATTTGTCTACAGAACAAATTTCAGAAGGGCTATTTGCGTATCAGCGGAGTTACAGAATTAAAACCGCCTACGCTTTTATTATCATTAATATTAAAAAATTCACTACTTGCGTCCTATATCTTGTGTCAACAAAAATGCTTCAGAAATGGCATCCTTATGTTTATATTTGTCTACAGAACAAATTTCAGAAGGGCTATTTGCGTATCAGCGGAGTTACAGAATTAAAACCGCCTACGCTTTTATTATCATTAATATTAAAAAATTCACTACTTGCGTCCTATATCTTGTGTCAACAAAAATGCTTCAGAAATGGCATCCTTATGTTTATATTTGTCTACAGAACAAATTTCAGAAGGGCTATTTGCGTATCAGCGGAGTTACAGAATTAAAACCGCCTACGCTTTTATTATCATTAATATTAAAAAATTCACTACTTGCGTCCTATATCTTGTGTCAACAAAAATGCTTCAGAAATGGCATCCTTATGTTTATATTTGTCTACAGAACAAATTTCAGAAGGGCTATTTGCGTATCAGCGGAGTTACAGAATTAAAACCGCCTACGCTTTTATTATCATTAATATTAAAAAATTCACTACTTGCGTCCTATATCTTGTGTCAACAAAAATGCTTCAGAAATGGCATCCTTATGTTTATATTTGTCTACAGAACAAATTTCAGAAGGGCTATTTGCGTATCAGCGGAGTTACAGAATTAAAACCGCCTACGCTTTTATTATCATTAATATTAAAAAATTCACTACTTGCGTCCTATATCTTGTGTCAACAAAAATGCTTCAGAAATGGCATCCTTATGTTTATATTTGTCTACAGAACAAATTTCAGAAGGGCTATTTGCGTATCAGCGGAGTTACAGAATTAAAACCGCCTACGCTTTTATTATCATTAATATTAAAAAATTCACTACTTGCGTCCTATATCTTGTGTCAACAAAAATGCTTCAGAAATGGCATCCTTATGTTTATATTTGTCTACAGAACAAATTTCAGAAGGGCTATTTGCGTATCAGCGGAGTTACAGAATTAAAACCGCCTACGCTTTTATTATCATTAATATTAAAAAATTCACTACTTGCGTCCTATATCTTGTGTCAACAAAAATGTTTCAGAAATGGCATCCTTATGTTTATATTTGTCTACAGAACAAATTTCAGAAGGGCTATTTGCGTATCAGCGGAGTTACAGAATTAAAACCGCCTACGCTTTTATAATCATTAATATTAAAAAATTCACTACTTGCGTCCTATATCTTGTGTCAACAAAAATGCTTCAGAAATGGCATCCCTATGTTTATATTTGTCTACAGAACAAATTTCAGAAGGGCTATTTGCGTATCAGCGGAGTTACAGAATTAAAACCGCCTACGCTTTTATTATCATTAATATTAAAAAATTCACTACTTGCGTCCTATATCTTGTGTCAACAAAAATGCTTCAGAAATGGCATCCTTATGTTTATATTTGTCTACAGAACAAATTTCAGAAGGGCTATTTGCGTATCAGCGGAGTTACAGAATTAAAACCGCCTACGCTTTTATTATCATTAATATTAAAAAATTCACTACTTGCGTCCTATATCTTGTGTCAACAAAAATGCTTCAGAAATGGCATCCTTATGTTTATATTTGTCTACAGAACAAATTTCAGAAGGGCTATTTGCGTATCAGCGGAGTTACAGAATTAAAACCGCCTACGCTTTTATTATCATTAATATTAAAAAATTCACTACTTGCGTCCTATATCTTGTGTCAACAAAAATGCTTCAGAAATGGCTTCCTTATGATTATATATATCTACAGAACAAATTTCAGAAGTGCTAATAGCGTGGCAGCGAAGTTGCAGAATGACGTCGTATATCTAGTCAACAAAAATGTTTTAGAAATACGTTCTTTAGAATAACATTCATCTACAAAAAAGTTACAGATATTCTAATCGACCGGCAGCGAATTTTAGGTTTTATTGTTAGGTTTGCAAATGTTAATCAACCCTCATTCCGAGAAGTTTTGAGGACTTTTACTTTGTTAAAATATCATGAAATTAACTATACCTACTGTTATTATTTCTGTTGATTATGAACTAATTTTCAAATGCATAATTACCCTATGTTTAGTTTATTTCAAGATATTTTAACTGGACTTGGGAGATGTAACAATTACTAGTATTAGGCACCCGTGGAGAGATAGAATAATCCCTAGAAAATCTGTTACTGAAATCTTTAAGTTTCATAGGCGTATTAAACAATAATAGTTTTGTTTATACATCGGTTTATACATCGGTTTATTATAGTTAATAAATATGTGTAGATATCAGTTATAAAGGCAACACTTGGAAAATAACTTTGTCACTAAATATACAAATGTTTATTTAAAAAAAATTATAATTAAGAACCCCTGTGTATACCTGTAGTAGATTGAATTACAGAAACCGTTAATCCGTACAGTACGGTCCTTAACACCCCCCTGCGGGGCAGAACTAGTGATTTGCGGATTACCAGTAATTAGAGTAGACAAAGGTGTTGTTAGCAGGTTAAAATATCTTGAAATTTAGTATATAGTTACAAATATTTAGCAAGTACAGTTGTTAAAAGTTGTTTACATAAGTTTCTCCCACTTTGTATGAAAGACGATGAAAGAAAATCTAAACAATATACAACCCCTTACTTAAATTTAGTTTATTAGATTCTTTCACCGGGTCTAGTTGCACTAAATATTTTATATCTGTGTTACCTAGATATTGTGTGTTTGTGCTAATAGTTTTATTAGAGGTAAAAATTTAATTATTTTCTACATTCTTTTCAGAATTCGTATTTTTCTTTTTTCCGTTTTGTACTAACACTCTATATTGAGTAGTTAGTGCATTAGCGTAATTATTTGCATTTTGTATTATTACTTTTCATAAACTTCTTGTGTTTTTCTTAATATTTTGCATTATTAATTCACATCGAGAAATTTATTCCAAATTTGCGTTTTTTAATTCTTTATATTTGCATTAATAGTTCACATCAAGTAATTTTTTCCAGATTTGCGTTTTTTAATTCTTTATATTTGCATTAATAGTTCACATCAAGTAATTTTTTCCAAATTTGCGTTTTTTAATTCTTTATATTTGCATTAATAGTTCACATCAAGTGATTTTTTTCCAGATTTGCGTTTTTTAATTCTTTATATTTGCATTACTAGTTCACATCGAGTGATTTTTTCCAGATTTGCGTTTTTTAATTCTTTATATTTGCATTAATAGTTCACATCAAGTGATTTTTTTCCAGATTTGCGTTTTTTAATTCTTTATATTTGCATTACTAGTTCACATCGAGTGATTTTTTCCAGATTTGCGTTTTTTAATTCTTTATATTTGCATTAATAGTTCACATCAAGTGATTTTTTCCAAATTTGCGTTTTTTGATTCTTTATATCACTTTAAGTTTAAATTTCCTAATATAATTAAAGACAGGTTACTGATTAATATTTACAAATATCATAGCTTTTAATTTTTTTATTTTGGGTTAAATTTTAATGACCTGTTTCATTTTGTAAGTATACGTACAGCTACTTTAGTGTTTTATTTGGGTTTTTATTTTAATCAAACGTTTGCTGGTATAGTTTGTTTTATTTTACTAGTATACTTAAAAGCTACTGCGTGGGGTAGTTTGTTAATTTATTATTTTGGTTTTAATTTCATCACTAGTTCATTTTTAACGTTGCAATGGGCAAAAAGGTACGGGACACTAGTGCGTACATGATGACATGTTTTACAAAATATATAGTAGATAACCGTGAAGCAATAGCCCTTTTCGATGCGGAACCTTATAGATCTTCAACAGGTATATTTTCTAAATTATGCGTGTTTCTAAAAAGTAAAAATAATGTTAAAAATCGATCCAAATACTTCACGTCATGGAAAAGGTGTCGCTCGGACATTTTAAAAGCATTAAATTATTCTGTTGAGTCAGTAAAGTCAGAACGCCAAAGTAACTCATCGCATGATACAGAAATAGAAACCCCATCTATTTCCAAAATGCAGAGTGAAATGGAGTCATCAGATCAAAATTTAATTGATAGCGACCAAGATTTAAAACCGAGCGAAGTTATTAAAGGTGCATCAGAAAGATCTCAATCTGTACTTCAAAGTAACTTATCGCATGATACAGAAATTGATACCCAATCTATTTCCAAAATGCAGAGTGAAATGGAGTCACCGGATCGAAATTTAACTGATAGCGACCAACGTTTAAAACCGAGCAGAGTTATTAAAGTTGGGTCACAAATAAATCAATATGTAAGTGATACCTTTTCCAAATTAACAACTCTTTTAGTGCCGGCTATTTTTTGGCTTAGATATAACAAAAACGGAAGTAAGTTAGTTAAATATTGGACCGACGCATTTAATAACTATTTTTACGCGGTTAATCGTACTTGCGTGTTGACATTTAATTGGCACAAATGTCAAAAAGGTGCCAGGAAACGCTCTTGCACTTTTCTTGCACAAGCCTATTGTAAACACTCTGGCTGTGCTAAGTTTCGTTTTTGGACTACCCAAAAACTAAATGGTGACGTCGAGATTAAAGTTGGCCAAATAGGCGAAATAAAACACGCGGGTGAAAGACACAGACGCTTTTTTAAAGGTTCTCGTCGAGCTGCTCTAGCTCAAGAGTTATTGTCACAATCGCCAGGAGTCGTCAAACTCAAACATTTGTCTGTGTCTTCCAAACGTTCATTAAAAGCGGGCAATTTAAACGAGGTGCCCGATTCTAATATATTGAAAAAAATTTCAAGCGAAAACATTAGAAGGGACGATCTGGATAAAGATCAGTTCCAGCATTTATTAAAGCTACAAACAAAATTTAATAATCTAAAACAGTGGACAGGCAAATATGTAAGCGGGTATGTGCAGGAGATAGGGTACTCGCCATTTTATGTACGATTACAAGCAGAGTGTCAACTTAGATTTTTGTTTTCGTTATCCAAAATACGTAATTTGTTTTGCTATTTGGATGCCACTGGTAGCATCATTGCCCGGCCAAAGTGGATTTCAAAAAGAATATTTTATTACGCTATAGTTGTAGGTGTTCCACAGAAATCTCCCATTCCCGTAGCGGAATTCATTTCTTCGGCGCATTCTATACCGACGTTAACGTTTTTTCTCTCTCTTTTTGTAAAAGATTTAAGAATGATAACAGGGCCCAAAACGAGCGCAATTATTAAAAAACTTGAAACCGATTTCAGCTTCCCCTTAATACAGGCCACTTTAGCAGTTTTTAATAAAATGGATTTGCGTCAGTACTTATTCACAATGTGGGAATATATTATTCATTTGTATAGCATCGACCACCTGACAATTTTACATATTTGTTCATCGCACGTATTTCATGCTAGTGTTAGACGAATTAACAGATGCACCAAAAAGAAAAATATTCGCGTCCTTTGTAAGAAAGTAGTGGCAGCTTTAATCAACAGCTGTAATCTATTACGAGCTGAAATTATAGTTAGAAGTCTCTATGTAATTTTTGGCTTGAAATTTACCGATACTAAATTAACAACGTCACTATCAGCAATACTATCGATTTCTGCTACTCGTACTTACGGGCCACTTTCCGAAACAATAAAATACAAAAAGGATGAACAGAAAACTCTTAGGGAAAGTTCTCCATTCTTTAAATATTTTAGTGAAGTTATGGAGAGTGTATTGGAGGAACCAGTTCTCCCTAGACAGAAAAATGTATATTATTTACCGGAATTTATAAAATACATTAAATCAGATTTTTTACCATTTTACCCCATTTTGTCGGGGGTTATAACAATGAAATTTAATATTGTTAGGGATTGTAATGCGCATATAGAGAACTGGTTTAAAATTGTTAAAAAAGATACTTTTGGGCGAAAAATGAGGAGGTTAATACCAAGGTTTATAAATACCATGGCCCAATTGTTGCATGCCCGAATCGATGAAACTAAGTATTCCTTAAAAACTACACGGAAGCGGAAGGGCAGCACGCCGAAAGTGTTACCTCCAAAAAAAATCATTTTAGATGCAACATTGCAACTAAACAGCAGCACATCTTCGACCGATGCTGCTGCCAATATCACCCTAAGCGAAGAGCAGTGGTTTAAAAAAGGTAGTCCTGTTAAAGGTTCTTATTTTAGTAAGTATACCAATGTACAAACTCTATCACCTGACGAAACCAATTATAGCAAGCCAATAGCGAGTACGCCAATAAAAAGTGTAGAAACCCCCCCTTTCCCAAAACTGTCACCAGTTTCTCCGATACTTTTCAAAAAAGTCGAAATAAAACAAGACACTATCAAAAAACAGCTATTTTCACGACCTACAATAGAACTTCCGCCATGGCACAATGTGCAACATTCATGTAATTTAGATAAGGCCAAGTACAACGTTTACGGCTTTGAAATATTCAAACCAAACTTGGAAACGCTTTTTGATGATGAATGGTTGGATGATAACATAATTAATTGTTATTTACACTTGTCCAAAGAAATGGCCAAAGTCATAAATTTTAGTATATTGCCGTTCGATTCTTTGTTTACCGAAAGAATAATGCTGGATCAAAAACTCTCCTTTGGATTTAATCGTTGGGTTCAAAAGGCCAAAATTTTTTCATACAAAATTTGGCTACTGCCTATTAATAAAGATTCAAATCATTGGACTATGTTAATGGTAGATTTCCGTAACAATTTCATTGTATATTTAGATTCAATGTACGGCCGATTGCCTAAAGATCTATTGCCCAATGTGATCAAATTTATTTCTAGTTTTCATGTTATAAATTGGGAGTCTTGGAAGGTATATGTTGCCAGAGATATACCAAAACAAAATGCAGCTGGTGGCAGTTGCGGGGTGCATTTGTGTGTTTGGTCATACATACTATCCCGTGGGAAAAACGTTTCATATACTGACAACGACATGACGCAAATAAGAAATTGGTTAATTAATGAACTAATAGCCGCTAGTGACAAACCTTTATCGGAAGTCGATTCCGACACTGTCAATGAAAACCGACATTTAATATTGACAGACGAGTCACTCGTGGACACCTCCAACATAAAAATAAAAATTCCTGAAATTTTTTATACTCATCCACCCCCGTACAAAAACACGTTGCACTACTTGTCGGAAATTCATAAATTAACATAGTAATTCATTATTTCCTTCTTCTATTTTTTTTTGCTTCATTCTACGTAATTGTGAACAACGAAACTTTTCTTAAAGCAGTCAAATTAAAAAGTTCATTTTGATAACACGATCCTTATACTATGACAAATATTACAATATGTAAACGTTTTTTAACCGTACTATTTATTGTTGTATTTTTATGTTCCCGATTATTTTCTCGATACACTTGCTATTGGCTGCTATTTTGTGGATAAGATGGGTTTTTGTGTTTTGTTTTTTATGTTCCAGGACATGATTGCACCTTTGTAGGGCAACTCCCGCAGGTAGCAAGCCGGATGCGACCTTGTGGCGAGGTCACTCTCGGTGCTGCCCGGGAGACCCTACATCGTAAACGTCACGGGCAGGGGCTACCAGTCTGGCGGGGGCTCTGGAAGCTTACTAGGCAAAGGAAAACTCGCTGGCATCTAGCGCTCCCCTCGCCCATTACGTGCGGGACAGCGTCCCACGACAAATAATCATGTCCTTTTGTTTTTTCAGATTTCGATCCAGGATTTGATTGCACGTTTGTAGGGCAACTCCCGCAGGCCGCAAGCCGGATGCGACCTTGTGGCGAGGTCACTCTCGGTGCTGCCCGGGAGACCCTACATCGTAAACGTCACGGGCAGGGGCTACCAGTCTGGCGGGGGCTCTGGAAGCTTACTAGGCAAAGGAAAACTCGCTGGCGTCTAGCGCTCCCCTCGCCCACAACGTGCGGGACAGCGTCCCATGACAACAGATCATTTCCTTTTGTTTTCAGATTTCGACCGAGACACGTGAGATCCCAGGAAGCATCCACATAGATATTTATTTATATATACAGATATCATATATTTATCTATAGAGTTTATATTTTTACATAATAGCGCTTTTTATTTTTTCAGGTACTATCTCGCTGGCGAGACTGGACCTACTGGGACTGTGATATTATACTAATAACGACATGTTTTGATTTCAGCTATAAAAGAACGGGGCTTCTCCCCCGCTAATTTTTAGGAGTGTGGTTTGGCGGTTGGGTTGTCTTGAGAGTGTTTTCGCTAGAGAAAAGGGTAAGAGTCGTTAACTAGTCTGAAGCCGAAAGGTGTAAATGACGGATCCGCTATTTTAGCGGATCCAATACTTCTTCCTGTCCCTACCCACTATCTAGCGAAACCACTGCCAAGAGAACGGGCTTGGAAAAATTAGCGGGGAAAGAAGACCCTGTTGAGCTTGACTCTAGTCTAGCACTGTAAGGTAAATAAACTTTTGGTTTTAAACAGGGCCGTACTGGTATTTTATAAAATTTATTTAAACCGAACCCCCACAAACCCGTCAACGGTTGCTTGTGGGACTTGAAATTTTTTACCGATTGTGGTAACCTGTATATCAAATTTGGTTTGAATATATCTACTGGTTGAGAAACGGTTAAACATTATCGTTATTTTTTCGTAAATTTCAACACCCTGTATCCTTAAAATGAAGCGCTTTGGACACAAGTTGAAATGGAATATTCGCTTTAAAATAAGTTTTTTTATCGATTGCTTAAGTCCTGCCACCCTTCATTTTTGTGTCTGTTTCAGTTGAGGAGGTTATAAGGAAACGAGATTAATCGTTTACCATGCACATAACCACCATGCACATAACCACCATGAGGAACAGGGGCTGAGCTATCGTTTTTTTTTCCTTTTAATATTTAAAGCGATAGTTCAGTCCTGATCGTACTTTCCCGTAGTTTCCTCGTTACGTTTTGTTCATGTATACACATTGTATCATACGGTTACGTGTTAATAACAAAACAACGAAAGCGATCAAAAGTTGTGCAGGGTGAACGAAATGGCTCTCAGCCAATATTATTATTTTTTGTACAGTAAGTAAGCCAGTTTTGAAATGATTTTGATGGTGCAATGTATAGGAAAAAAGTTAAGAATTTTTTATTGTAAATTATAATAATAGCTTAAGTAATTTTAATTAAATTTATTCGCTGCAGGTCGTTAATCTATCTGTTATTTGTTTTGTGGCTTAATCCAGCCATTTCTAAAACTTTTTTTTGCACAAGATATAGGACGCAAGTAATGAATTTTTTAATATTTATAATGATAAAAGCGTAGGCGGTTTTAATTCTGTAACTCCGCTGATACGCAAATAGCCCTTCTGAAATTTGTTCTGTAGACAAATATAAACATAAGGATGCCATTTCTGAAGCATTTTTGTTGACACAAGATATAGGACGCAAGTAGTGAATTTTTTAATATTAATGATAATAAAAGCGTAGGCGGTTTTAATTCTGTAACTCCGCTGATACGCAAATAGCCCTTCTGAAATTTGTTCTGTAGACAAATATAAACATAAGGATGCCATTTCTGAAGCATTTTTGTTGACACAAGATATAGGACGCAAGTAGTGAATTTTTTAATATTAATGATAATAAAAGCGTAGGCGGTTTTAATTCTGTAACTCCGCTGATACGCAAATAGCCCTTCTGAAATTTGTTCTGTAGACAAATATAAACATAAGGATGCCATTTCTGAAGCATTTTTGTTGACACAAGATATAGGACGCAAGTAGTGAATTTTTTAATATTAATGATAATAAAAGCGTAGGCGGTTTTAATTCTGTAACTCCGCTGATACGCAAATAGCCCTTCTGAAATTTGTTCTGTAGACAAATATAAACATAAGGATGCCATTTCTGAAGCATTTTTGTTGACACAAGATATAGGACGCAAGTAGTGAATTTTTTAATATTAATGATAATAAAAGCGTAGGCGGTTTTAATTCTGTAACTCCGCTGATACGCAAATAGCCCTTCTGAAATTTGTTCTGTAGACAAATATAAACATAAGGATGCCATTTCTGAAGCATTTTTGTTGACACAAGATATAGGACGCAAGTAGTGAATTTTTTAATATTAATGATAATAAAAGCGTAGGCGGTTTTAATTCTGTAACTCCGCTGATACGCAAATAGCCCTTCTGAAATTTGTTCTGTAGACAAATATAAACATAAGGATGCCATTTCTGAAGCATTTTTGTTGACACAAGATATAGGACGCAAGTAGTGAATTTTTTAATATTAATGATAATAAAAGCGTAGGCGGTTTTAATTCTGTAACTCCGCTGATACGCAAATAGCCCTTCTGAAATTTGTTCTGTAGACAAATATAAACATAGGGATGCCATTTCTGAAGCATTTTTGTTGACACAAGATATAGGACGCAAGTAGTGAATTTTTTAATATTAATGATAATAAAAGCGTAGGCGGTTTTAATTCTGTAACTCCGCTGATACGCAAATAGCCCTTCTGAAATTTGTTCTGTAGACAAATATAAACATAAGGATGCCATTTCTGAAACATTTTTGTTGACACAAGATATAGGACGCAAGTAGTGAATTTTTTAATATTAATGATAATAAAAGCGTAGGCGGTTTTAATTCTGTAACTCCGCTGATACGCAAATAGCCCTTCTGAAATTTGTTCTGTAGACAAATATAAACATAAGGATGCCATTTCTGAAGCATTTTTGTTGACACAAGATATAGGACGCAAGTAGTGAATTTTTTAATATTAATGATAATAAAAGCGTAGGCGGTTTTAATTCTGTAACTCCGCTGATACGCAAATAGCCCTTCTGAAATTTGTTCTGTAGACAAATATAAACATAAGGATGCCATTTCTGAAGCATTTTTGTTGACACAAGATATAGGACGCAAGTAGTGAATTTTTTAATATTAATGATAATAAAAGCGTAGGCGGTTTTAATTCTGTAACTCCGCTGATACGCAAATAGCCCTTCTGAAATTTGTTCTGTAGACAAATATAAACATAAGGATGCCATTTCTGAAGCATTTTTGTTGACACAAGATATAGGACGCAAGTAGTGAATTTTTTAATATTAATGATAATAAAAGCGTAGGCGGTTTTAATTCTGTAACTCCGCTGATACGCAAATAGCCCTTCTGAAATTTGTTCTGTAGACAAATATAAACATAAGGATGCCATTTCTGAAGCATTTTTGTTGACACAAGATATAGGACGCAAGTAGTGAATTTTTTAATATTAATGATAATAAAAGCGTAGGCGGTTTTAATTCTGTAACTCCGCTGATACGCAAATAGCCCTTCTGAAATTTGTTCTGTAGACAAATATAAACATAAGGATGCCATTTCTGAAGCATTTTTGTTGACACAAGATATAGGACGCAAGTAGTGAATTTTTTAATATTAATGATAATAAAAGCGTAGGCGGTTTTAATTCTGTAACTCCGCTGATACGCAAATAGCCCTTCTGAAATTTGTTCTGTAGACAAATATAAACATAAGGATGCCATTTCTGAAGCATTTTTGTTGACACAAGATATAGGACGCAAGTAGTGAATTTTTTAATATTAATGATAATAAAAGCGTAGGCGGTTTTAATTCTGTAACTCCGCTGATACGCAAATAGCCCTTCTGAAATTTGTTCTGTAGACAAATATAAACATAAGGATGCCATTTCTGAAGCATTTTTGTTGACACAAGATATAGGACGCAAGTAGTGAATTTTTTAATATTAATGATAATAAAAGCGTAGGCGGTTTTAATTCTGTAACTCCGCTGATACGCAAATAGCCCTTCTGAAATTTGTTCTGTAGACAAATATAAACATAAGGATGCCATTTCTGAAGCATTTTTGTTGACACAAGATATAGGACGCAAGTAGTGAATTTTTTAATATTAATGATAATAAAAGCGTAGGCGGTTTTAATTCTGTAACTCCGCTGATACGCAAATAGCCCTTCTGAAATTTGTTCTGTAGACAAATATAAACATAAGGATGCCATTTCTGAAGCATTTTTGTTGACACAAGATATAGGACGCAAGTAGTGAATTTTTTAATATTAATGATAATAAAAGCGTAGGCGGTTTTAATTCTGTAACTCCGCTGATACGCAAATAGCCCTTCTGAAATTTGTTCTGTAGACAAATATAAACATAAGGATGCCATTTCTGAAGCATTTTTGTTGACACAAGATATAGGACGCAAGTAGTGAATTTTTTAATATTAATGATAATAAAAGCGTAGGCGGTTTTAATTCTGTAACTCCGCTGATACGCAAATAGCCCTTCTGAAATTTGTTCTGTAGACAAATATAAACATAAGGATGCCATTTCTGAAGCATTTTTGTTGACACAAGATATAGGACGCAAGTAGTGAATTTTTTAATATTAATGATAATAAAAGCGTAGGCGGTTTTAATTCTGTAACTCCGCTGATACGCAAATAGCCCTTCTGAAATTTGTTCTGTAGACAAATATAAACATAGGGATGCCATTTCTGAAGCATTTTTGTTGACACAAGATATAGGACGCAAGTAGTGAATTTTTTAATATTAATGATAATAAAAGCGTAGGCGGTTTTAATTCTGTAACTCCGCTGATACGCAAATAGCCCTTCTGAAATTTGTTCTGTAGACAAATATAAACATAAGGATGCCATTTCTGAAACATTTTTGTTGACACAAGATATAGGACGCAAGTAGTGAATTTTTTAATATTAATGATAATAAAAGCGTAGGCGGTTTTAATTCTGTAACTCCGCTGATACGCAAATAGCCCTTCTGAAATTTGTTCTGTAGACAAATATAAACATAAGGATGCCATTTCTGAAGCATTTTTGTTGACACAAGATATAGGACGCAAGTAGTGAATTTTTTAATATTAATGATAATAAAAGCGTAGGCGGTTTTAATTCTGTAACTCCGCTGATACGCAAATAGCCCTTCTGAAATTTGTTCTGTAGACAAATATAAACATAAGGATGCCATTTCTGAAGCATTTTTGTTGACACAAGATATAGGACGCAAGTAGTGAATTTTTTAATATTAATGATAATAAAAGCGTAGGCGGTTTTAATTCTGTAACTCCGCTGATACGCAAATAGCCCTTCTGAAATTTGTTCTGTAGACAAATATAAACATAAGGATGCCATTTCTGAAGCATTTTTGTTGACACAAGATATAGGACGCAAGTAGTGAATTTTTTAATATTAATGATAATAAAAGCGTAGGCGGTTTTAATTCTGTAACTCCGCTGATACGCAAATAGCCCTTCTGAAATTTGTTCTGTAGACAAATATAAACATAAGGATGCCATTTCTGAAGCATTTTTGTTGACACAAGATATAGGACGCAAGTAGTGAATTTTTTAATATTAATGATAATAAAAGCGTAGGCGGTTTTAATTCTGTAACTCCGCTGATACGCAAATAGCCCTTCTGAAATTTGTTCTGTAGACAAATATAAACATAAGGATGCCATTTCTGAAGCATTTTTGTTGACACAAGATATAGGACGCAAGTAGTGAATTTTTTAATATTAATGATAATAAAAGCGTAGGCGGTTTTAATTCTGTAACTCCGCTGATACGCAAATAGCCCTTCTGAAATTTGTTCTGTAGACAAATATAAACATAAGGATGCCATTTCTGAAGCATTTTTGTTGACACAAGATATAGGACGCAAGTAGTGAATTTTTTAATATTAATGATAATAAAAGCGTAGGCGGTTTTAATTCTGTAACTCCGCTGATACGCAAATAGCCCTTCTGAAATTTGTTCTGTAGACAAATATAAACATAAGGATGCCATTTCTGAAGCATTTTTGTTGACACAAGATATAGGACGCAAGTAGTGAATTTTTTAATATTAATGATAATAAAAGCGTAGGCGGTTTTAATTCTGTAACTCCGCTGATACGCAAATAGCCCTTCTGAAATTTGTTCTGTAGACAAATATAAACATAAGGATGCCATTTCTGAAGCATTTTTGTTGACACAAGATATAGGACGCAAGTAATGAATTTATTAATATTAATTATAACCGCAGCGCGCAGACCGCTTCGAATCGAGAATGACGGAGCTATCGCTCTCTTGTAGGTGGGAAGAGTTTAGAACTAGGCGCGCCGCGCGCGTAGTCAATTCTAAGGCTGACACTACACTACTCAAGTGGCCGCTGGAAGTGGCCGCCAGCTTCACTCTGGTTTATAATATTTTAAGTTCTTTTAGAAGTCTCTTAATAAAAATACAAGTTATTGGTGGATATGTTAGAAAATGTCCCAATAAAAAACTTCTTGAGGCACTATCATTCGTTTTATTTAAAACAAACTGATGTTTTATCAAAGAAATTGATTCCGCAACATTTAAAGTCGATAAAAGCAACCTTCTTAAAGATCTTAAAAACTTTTCTGAATGGTGTGGATATATTTAAAATTGCTTCCTGTATCCAAAAATGTGAAAATATTATAGGGTGTTATGTAAGGTGACCAGATTTTTGAAAACCGAAAACAGTAAATCATTTACACATCAGCACGAGATAGATTTTAAAAAATAGAGTGGGGGTTAGATGAAAATATTTTTTTAAAATTAGTAAAGTAAACTTTATTATCATAACACATAAGCATAACATATGAGGACGAAAATTTTTATATTTAGGTGAACACGATTTAAAACTTCACTATAAAACAAAAATGCACTTATTTTATTTACAGCAGCCTCAGCCTCCGATTTGCAAACGCTTAAAATCCTTTTAATAAATTTTTGTTTGAATAATTTATCCTCTCAAATACACTCGGGTACAAAAATATCGAGCCATCTTGCACTTTTGAATTTGAAGACAATTTTTCAAGGTACTACTAAGAATTAAAAAACGAAACATGTATCACTCAAAAGGTTATTTCGTTGCCTTACAAATGAGACGAAAGTCAGACATTCATTTTTTCCCCTCTTTAAGTTTTGGGTGTTAAAATAAAGGCATCTGCAATATACGAGGTGGCTAGATATTTTTGCACTTATTTGTTGAAAACAGTACAAGAAGTACACCACATAAGGAAAACAGTACCAGAGCAGTACATGCAGTAAGAAATATCTCATGGTATGTCTGGTCACCCTAAGTTTTAACAATTTCCTGCGTAACCGGAAATTATGTAAAAGTATATGTTCTGATAATCGAGTTTTGTATACATATTACAAATCTTAAATTTGGTTTATTCAAATTAACAACTTAAGAAAAACAAGAGGGCTGGCCTAATTTCGTCACCTGGTACTGGTATATAGCAATCTATTAGTTGCCATTTAAAATAATGCAAGTTTGGTTTGTATTTTAGAATCGCTCACCTTAAATAAATATTGGTATTTCAACCATAGTTTATGAAAAATTATCTAAAAATTATGTTAAGCAAAACTTTTATTTAATCTCTCATCATCATCATCTAATTTTTTTGATCTCAACTAATTGACAAGACTGATTAATTTTTTTAACGACTCGAGATCATTGCAACTTTAATTATCTCATTGATTCGTGTGGTATTTTTAAAAAGATATACGAATATTAATATGAGACACATTTGGAAAGTACTGTTTTGTTGTAAAAAAAATGTATTATTATTATATTCGCCATACTTTAATTACTTTTACCTTCATAGTTTCCAAAATAATTGTCAAGACATTTCGCACACCTAGATCAGTGACACAACTCAAAGAATCACATTTCTGTGTCCTAATGCCTAATCGAGGAACATTAAATCAATTATACGATTATACCCTACTATCAAAATTCCAATTGCAATGCAATGGCTACTGCAAATATCAAGGAAATTTAATCTGAATGAGACTTTTCCTTTAAATAACTGACTTCAGCTATTACACATGTAAATTTGGCATTATCCTGGAAATTTGTATTTTTGGAGTAGTGCAATGTACTAGTGGTGTGATTTATCTTAAAGCGGCTATAGCTTCTGTATACCCTCTTAATAGACCAGGGCCACATATGAAAATAGTCTCTCCTGCACTGCTCCTTTGACGTCTTTATAACTTCCCTCAAATTTTAAGCATGGTACACTGCAAAACTGCGACAGATTATTTGAACTGTCACACTGTGCTCATGTTGGGTGCTGAAGATGCTTTCCAGTGGCAAATGCTGCTATTCAAACTCAAGTCCTCATCACATCCTTTGGCTAGGAAAAAATGGATCACACTCTTTCTTTACTTGGCGCCAAGTGACTTTAATTAACGATTATAACATTAAACCAGTGGTCTCCAACCAGTCAATCGCGATCGACCGGGACGTCCTCACTGGTCAATCTTGAGAATTTAACATTTTTAATAATTAATTTTTCCCCATATTTATCTTTGTAATGCTATGAAATACTTAAATAAACAAAACAATTTTGCGGCAATAATTTTATAATTTTTCAAACTAGATTTTGATTACGAATTTGTCATAAAAAGTGATCCCAGGCCACAAGAGGTTGGAGACCTCTGCATTAAATAGACTGGGCAAGAGAGCTATCTACAAGCGGCCTTTTTCTACAAACAGCATATACAAAAGTTGATGATGGTGTAAACTATGTAGAGTAGTAGTTTAAAGTATGGCTACTCACTAATTAATCAAACGACTCTTAAATTGGTAATTTATGCTTGTAAGGGACCGGCGTGGCTATCAGGTATTAACGCTATGTACACGTGTTTAAACGCTGCGTTCACATGTAAGCGTTTGCACGTAAAACTCATCATAAAGGTTTTTGCAATCCATTAAAAATTACAATTTAAAAAAACTTTCACCAACCTTTAACCTCATCCTCGTACGCTTGGTCAGGTTAAAGGTTGGTTAAGGTTTTCTGTTTTTCAAATGCATAGGATAAATTAAATGTAGGCCATAAATGTGTAATGGGTAGCAGCCTTCATAAATACTTTTGCGCACAAACGCTTACAAGTGAACACAGCGTTCATATGACAGTTACGCCGGTCTCTTACAAGCATAAACTACCCTTAAACTTTCATAATAACAAATTGGGAAACATATTTAAAGCTGAACAGTGCACAAATGTTAAAATATTAATGATTGAACAATACCATTAACAATTTACATAAATTGTTTTTACTACTTTTAATATTTTAGGCATCCACCAAACAATATCTGCTTAGTATGTCTAAATAACTTAATTTTATATAATAATCTTATACGTACTTCAATCATTCCCATTAAATGAACAACACTACCACATGTGCACTGGGCTTGTAGAAAGATCGATTCAGCTTTATTGAAGATTTTCTTCTATGCTTTGCTCTGACTACCATCAAGTTTACATGCTTTTTTATGCTGCAACAAATAATTTTAAACAATTTTTTTTTACCATATTATGAAAAATAAAACTAACCTCATTATCACAATTACTACACTGATGCGTAAATAGAAGTATGTTACAAAATAATAATATTAATAACTCAAATCACTAAAAACATGTAATTAATATTTTAACACTGATGCAACGTGCACTAAGCAACATATAGCATTTAGCGCCATTTTAAAACGCGTTTTCGCCATGTTTTCTCTCTTATCTATGAAAACGCGGTTAACTTCGCATCGGCAGACCCCGCACACCATGGTCAGTGTTGCCAACAAAATTTTATGATGTAAGCAGCAAAATTTAAATTTGCAATTTTTGTAGACAAAATCAAAAACAAATGTGATAATAAAAATGTACCATTAGTTTAACATTTTGCCAAAATGCTCTGTTTTAGTTTGTTTTTAAATAGTATATTGGGAATACATACTGGGTCTATTTAATAATAACCACAAACACAATGAATGTATCTCAAGAACACACGAGTTGACAGTTGACATGAGAATATGCTTTGTGATGACCATAGGTTATGACTGGAGCAAGACTGGAGTGCGTCAGGAATTCGAAACTGTTTCGAATTCCTGAACGCACTCCTGATGAGAACTGTGTATGTTCTGTGATGAGAACCAATGAGAACTATGAACAGATGAGAGTTGTGCATAACATGTAATGATGGCGGTGTGTATTTTAAATTTAGCTAAATCGTTGCAGAAGTTAAATATTAACACGAAATGTCGAATGAAACCGCAGTTATCGGACCAGCTATCAAAAATATCATTGTGTGAAGTGATATTCAGTAATTCAACCAGAAATACAAATTTCTTCAATAAATGTAAATATATAACCTATAAACTCTCGATTCATATTTCAAATGTTAATATTCTGTATTTTAGTACCAGCGGAATCTTTATGGAAAGGTATTACATCTGTAAGTAATGCAGGAAGAAAAAGGGGGCGTGCAAAAACAGTATCTAAGAAAAATATAAAAGATTTGAATAAAGGACAAATTATTGGTGTCGGTATGTTTTAATTTTTTGCAGTATTGTTATACCTTTTAATTTAATAATCATTTTGTATTTATATTAATTCCTCTTTAAATGGACTAAAAATACTATACCTTGCAACAAAACTTCATATTGTAGATTTATTGGTTAGCACGAAATAACATGTATGTTTTGAACAGGAAAAGCAAATATGTTATGGCCGGGTCTCTCAGCTCCGATAATAAGAGGTAAAGAATTAGTTGAACAGCAAAAATTACCAGAAGATCCAGAGAGAGAAAAACGTCTTGTGCAGCTGAGAGATAAAATGGGCAATATTCGTCATGCAAAACTTAGCCCTCTTGAGCGTGGTTGGTCTGGTGCCAAAATGCCTGGCAGAAGTATTGGACCACCTGATCCAATAGGAGAAGGTATCTATGTATAAATAATTATTGTGAACGAGTCTGTTATGTTCACTTACATGTTGGTATAAGGTGTGCCGGGACGGCAGCTCATTTTACTCCCTTTGCACTTCGTACACCAAAGCTTTCGGGAAACAAAAAGTGCAGCTCTGAAGGGCGTTCGGGACTGAAAGAATGGAGTTAATTATAAAGCTGGTGCGAATGGTGGACGCATGCGCATTAAGGAATGTTTGACTTACTAGGTTATTAAACTTCATTTAATTAATGTGGTAAACGTTAAATGTCTTAAAAACACAAGTATGCAGTGATTTTAAATAAAGTTGGTATCGGTGATTGTAGCAGTTCAAATTGGGCACGGAAGTATCCGAGTACAATATATCGGGTGATCGAAAATGACTGATGCCCGCTAACTTCAGACCGAAAATAAAATAACCAACTTTTTGTTGGTATCGCAGTGTAAAACTAGGATATCAGTGGCGTAGTATTATTTTCGTATTCAGTGACAGTTCAGGTTGATCTGTCATTTCGTGTGCGATTAGTAGTTTCTCGTTTTAATTTGCATTTTTTCGTAAAAATCAGTTATCAGTTTTCCGTTGTCTGTGCGTTCAGGTTGTTCTATCATTTCGTGTGTGATTTCTACGTAGTTTTTCGTTTTAATTTGCATCGTTTCGTAAAAATCAGTTCTTCTAAGAACTAACTATTCATGATGGTGTTCACACAAGAACAAGATGCGTTTATATTGATGGCGCACTACCGAAGTGGTAACCGTAACGACGATGGCGATCTGCAGTCAACTATTGAACAGTTTCAAAAAAAAATTCCAGACATTGAAATTAATCCCAAAGTTTTTGCCACCCATAAACGACGTGTAGTTGACCGCTTCGAAAACAAGCATTGTGTGTGTAGGGCAAAATCATCAGGTCGACCGTCGGTTCTTACGCAGGAAGTAATCGAAGATGTTCAAACAAGAGTAGCCATAAGCCCACAAAAATCTATTAGAAAACTATCCACTCAAACAGGTAAGGCATTGCATTGAATTTAGATTTTCACAATTATAGTAATATATTTTTAGGACTTTCATATGGCAGCACACAAAAAGCTTTAGTGAATGTTTTACATTTACACCCCTATAAAGTGACAACGATTCCCCAATTATTTCCACGCGATTTTGAAGCAAGACAACGTTATTGTACCTGGTTCAACCGACATTTGAACAATAATGAAATTTTGGACCTGACATTTTTTACTGACGAAGCATGGTTTCATCTGTCAGGGTATGTTAACAATCAAAATTATAGAACTTGGGGAGCACAGAATCCTCACATTTTTGTTGAAACTGTTTTGCATCCACAAAAAGTTGGAGTATGGATAGCTATCTCACGAAGAAGAATTATTGGACCAATATTCTTCTACGATACAATCAATGCCGAAAGATACCAAGCAATGTTAGGAACATTTATTGATCAACTGCATGATGAAATTCAAAATGGATTTTTTCAACAAGACAATGCCAGGCCTCATGTAGCACATAGTACCATAGCATTTCTCGAAGAATTTTATGATGACAGAATAATTAGTGCTAACTTATGGCAACCAAGGTCTCCTGGACTTACACCACCTGACTGTTTCCTATTTGGATATTTAAAAAGTCGAATTTTTGCGAACAGGCCACATACACTTCGAGAATTAGAAGAAGCAAAAATTGAAATTAACAATATATCACAAAATATGTTACAAAACGTGTTTGAAAATTTAAAAAGACGTGTTAATTTATGTTTAGAAAATGAAGGAAGGCATTTTGAGCACCTTCTGTAAACTTGTATTGCAAACAATATTTACCTAATATGTACTTTTAAAAATTAATAAAGGAACTGATTTTAAGTAACCTCACTTAATTGTTTTTCATAAAGCTTATTCTTACACAAAAAGCTTTGCAAATCTTTTTGACAACAAAAACTGTAGTTGTCATATTTAAATGGAGAATATTATTACCCGTTCTGTCAATATAAACTTCTTTCCCTACGCCACTGGTTTTCCCCTATGTGTTACCAACCGTTCGAATAAAGTTCCTAACACCCTTGGCATCAATCATTTTCGATCACCCGATATCTACTGTGACGTCATCTCAGGTCCCGCTGCTTGAAATTCGCCAAAATAATTTTATAGTAGTATTATAAATATCGGCTGAATACCTCATCTTAACAGTCTGAACGCTTGAGATTACCCCTGAACACCCACTCCTTACTATCGGGTGATCAACAATGATTGATGTCCGCTAACTTCAGACCGAAAGTAAAGTAACCAAGTTTTTGTTGGTATCACAGTGTAAAACAAGGATATCAGTGGCGTAGTATTATTTTCGTTTCTGTGACGTTCAGGTTGACCTGTCATTTTGTGTGTGGTTTCCCTACGCCATTGGTTTCCCCCTATGAGTTACCAACCGTTTGAATAAAGTTCCTAACACCCTTGGCATCAATCATTTTCGATCACCCGATACTTCGGCAATGCTCTTGGAGCTGCATCTCCGTGCATCTAATGTTAGGTACTATTAGTGACCATACAATAAAAGGTATCAAATCATTTTAAATGATAAAGTAACACAAACAGATGTTGAATATATTCAGCTAATTAAATTTATAACATTGAACTTACGGTGACTGCAAATAATAATAAAATTTTAATTTATTTTGCAGATAAATTTGATGGATTTGATACAAAAGTTTTAGAATTAAAAACTGTTTTCAATATGAAGGGTAACTTTGGAAGAAAAAGAAGACTCTCAGTGTTTGTTGTCACTGGAAATAAAAACGGTTTAGCAGGTTTCGCTCTAGGAAAAGGTCTAGAATCCAAAACGGCACTTAGAAAAGCCAAGAATAGAGCTGGTCAAAAATTGATGCATATAAATGTTTTTCGTGGACATACAGGTACTTACATTTTAGGGTATATCAGCAGTGTTATAAAATTTAACACATTCCTTTTTTAACATAACTGCTTAAAGAAACAGTTTTGCAGTCAATAATATAACCATAAATGAATTTTGTAGAGTTTTGTTAACTATCTATGGTATAGTTTTCTTCTAGACATTTATTGATCAAAACATTTATGAGTCATGAAAAATGATTTTTATATGATAGAACATAAGGGAGTAAAATAGAATTGTAATGTTTTCACAGATTGATGAATTTATAAAAAAAAAACTATTTATGAACATGACTAGGAGCTAGTTAAACTACAATGACTACATGGAAGTTTAGTTTTAAAAAAGACAATTTTATAAAATAAAACAGCCTTACAAACGTTTTTTTATGTTATTGATGTATTATCATTATTAAATCAACAAATTATATAAAAATAGTGCTTAACCCTTTGCCTGTCCACAAATTTTACATAATATTTGATGTGTATTACAAAGGATTTACTGTATCTGTAACATTTTAAGCTTTAAGTATTTGTAACATTTATTATATCTTTCAGTTTACCATGATTTTTTTACTCAGTTTGGTAAGACAAAAATATATGTCAGTCAAAGACCTGAAGGATACGGTTTAGTGTGTCATAGAGCCTTAAGAACTATATGTGACGTCATAGGCATAAAGAATCTTTATGCTAAAGTTGAAGGATCTACTAATTTACAACATCTCGTTAAAGCTTTCTTTTTGGGATTATTAAGACAGGTAAATTAAATGTCATTATATTTTTATTTATTTAGTCATGTCCCTCTACTGTTAGGTGTAGGTGTAGGACTGTTAAGTTGTGTTGTGCTGACTGTTCTGCACGTTTTTCTGTCTTGTGCTAGCTTTTTTTATTTCCTCCATTTGACTCTTTTATCTGTTGCTGCTTTTTTAACTTCATCTTGTCAGGTTTTTTTTTGGTCTACCTTTTTTTATGTTATTATAAATTAATATAACTTTGTACACTGCTATTCCAAAATTGTACAAGTTGTATTTTCAAAAAGTCAACCTACTGCAACTGGCCTGAGTTTATTTTTATTATTCACAAGTTCTAAAATTATCGTTTTTATTATTGTCAGTGAAATTTATTGTATTGTCCAAGGATAGTGAGTGAAATTAGCCAATTTACTTTTACATTTTTAAACCACAAGTAGTCAGCTATTACAAATTTTGCATGAGCCGCTAATGTACAAATTCTAGGATAACCTTTGTGATCTATCTCACATATCATTAGAGGCAGAGCATAGCTTTAAATTTGGAAAAATTGCTAAATTTTGTAGTGATTAATATTAAACCAAAACTATTGTAAGAACTTGTTTATAATAACTTTTTTTTCTGCATTTAATGGTCATATATTTTGTTTTTATCAAAAATTTGCTAAAAACATACTCGTTGTAGAAATAAATTTTTCTGCCGAAATAAAAATCATATACTAATAAATTTAAAATACAAAATTACCCAAGTCCCATATACGTCGAGTTGTGCATAATTTTGCTCTTAAAGAAAATATGATAATTTTTGGGTTTTTTCTTATGATAAAAAAATTATAGGGGTGCGATACATATGCAAGCAGAATGACAGTTTTTTTGTATGTTGTATAACTGATTGTGGCAGTAAATTATATAACAGTGCAAATTATATATTTTTTTAACATCTGGAATGATTTAATTATTCAGATTTCTCATGCCCATGATATGATGGTGACCAATGGCGGACTGGCCAGGGTGTCAGCTTGTCCGATGGCAAGTGGGCCCCCTTAAACATTAGACACTTTATTTTGCACGCTTAGACCCAGTCCGCCACTGCCGGTAACCAATTAGTAAAAAACAATTCAAAGTGATTAAAATAATAAATATTTTAATGCACTAATATGCCTGTCATTTTCTGTTGTAAAAAATAGTTTTGTATTTTTATCAGATTATTGTTTTATTGTTGACAATTTTCATTGATTTATTTTAGAAAACTCATGAGCAAATAGCTGAAGAAAAGCAGTTGCATCTTGTGGAATTATGTAAGGAAACTGGTTATTTTCCAACAGTTTTGGCATCACCCACACATTGTAGGAAAACTGCCGACATTAAACATGATGAAGTACTGGATTTTTCACAATATTGTTTAGATGGTAAAGTGATATTAAAAAAGAAAACGTTTCCTCCATTTTATACCAAGCATAAATCATGGGAAATATATTTGAGAAAACAAGAAAAAAGGAGAAATCATGATAAAGTTAGGATAAATATGCTTGCTGAATATGGAGAAATAAGAAGTTTTTTAACTGACACTTATCCAGAGTGTAAACCATATATACCATTAAAAAAGCAAGAGGAAGGTGATCCATCTAATGATTAGAGTATTTAAATTTTGTACTGTTATATAAATATACTGTTACATTGTTAATGTTAATAAATATTTTAAATTAGAAAAAGTTGAGTTTCATCTTAAATTATATTTCAAACCTATAGTTTAGGGCTGCCATACGTCCCGGTTCACCGGGACATGTCCCGGTTTGCGGAATTTTGTCCCGGTGAACAAATCAAATGTCCCGGTTTGTTGACGATTTTTAAAAATAATAAGCGAAATACCGTTAGCGCTCAAATCGACTAAAATAACGTCTAGTTCGTTCTCAATGCCGCTAGCTGGCTAGCTTATAAAGAAAGTCGCTGTATTGTCGTGACTAATGTACCGCACTTCCCCCTCCCATTGCATTTCTCGCTAACAACGCAGACACTGCGAGTGACTATATTTTTTTTAAAATTTAAAGTGACTGTGTAAACGCCATCTGTTGTGCGCTCAAGTTGTTTCTTGCTGTGAACACACCTCTTACGTAATGGTGCCTTTCCACGTGAGAGTAAACTACTCTCGATAGCAGCGTCGCCAAGGATACAGCCAATCGCGAGTTACTCTCAGGGGCTGTATCCTTGGCGACGCTGCTATCGAGAGTAGTTTACTCTCACGTGGAAAGGCACCATAACGCTCAACAAGATGAAGAAATGCAACTTTCATTTTATTTTATACAGTATTTTTATTTTATATATTGTTTTTCTGTTTTCATTTAACTTGAACGGCCTTATGAAAATAATTAAATTCGAAGTATGAGGCACTACTGTATTTTTATTTACATTTGTTCGCACAAGACACAAAACCAAATTATATCGTAATTCATAAATGTTTACCGACCACCCCCCCCTCCACTCCTTCGGCCCAAATGTCCCGGTCGGGGTAGCGACATTTATGGCAGCCCTACTATAGTTGCACTTCCAATTTATCACTTTTCTGTTTTTAATTTTTATTGGTTGTATCAGTGACTTCAAGTGAAATACATCAGGGTGATTCTTAAATATTGCAAAAAAATCCAGAGGTAATTCTTTGTCGAAAATTAATTTTTCTAAGCAAATATTCATTTTTTAATGAATTGTCCTTAACCCTTTCGTGCCTACTTTTTTCTCGGGAGAATTTAACATTTTTAAGTAAATTATTATGTTTATAAACATGAATATTGTTTGTTTTCAAAATTTTAAATTTTTTTTGTTTTCGGTTTTGAAATTAGGGCCCATGGGATAAATGAGTCCCACTAGGCACGTAACTGCTTCAAATATTTTATTACAATTACAACTATAGAACAACATAATTTATTTATTTTTATAATTATTATGTAACTAGCAGTTAGCCCGTCCTAGGACATATTTGCTCAACTGCCTCCCTCAATTCCGTCTCAGTTAGTTTTCTCTTCCTGTTGAATTGCAAATTATTCATTACTAAAGGGATACATATATCCCACCAAAAATGCCAGAGGGACACATATGACCTATGCGTCATCATGCTCTGAAACGACTAGAATACGAGTGGGACATTTAATAATACTTTTATTATGTGTTTACGTTTCAGTAATTTTTGAAAATTTCATGGGACACATAACCCATTAGGCGCGAAAGGGTTAAAATAACTAATCTTAAGTCATCAATTGTATTCAACTGTATTTTTATCATTAGCTAATTAGCTATGGTAAGGAATAAGGACAGTTAATCAAATTAAAAGATATATGTTTAGAAAAACATTACAAGGTGTTTCATAATTGAATGCTGATCCTTAGGGGTATTATTCCTTGGATGATTTTAAGAAAAAAAGTTCATATCAATGTAGGTCTGCAACCGCCGTATTTTTCAGATACAGGTAATCCATACATCAATGAAACGAGAAAAAAATCGTCTCTCTAATGAACCTATAACAAAGTTACTCATACTACACTTGTAGATTATTGTCACCCTGTATAGGGTGTTTCATTTAAAAAAATTGACTTCTTTGTGTTTGAAGTTTAGCCAACTGAACGGGGCATAAGAAACACCCTGTGTATTATGCAACGCGGTATATGATCAATAAAATCGAAATGTACCGGGTTCAATTCCGCCCAGCGTGCAAGTGAGTCGTTTAAGATCGATAAAAGTGAATTGTATCCGCATCATCCCCGCCGAGCATGCAACGCGAGTCGTCTATGATCGATAAAATCGAATTGTACCCGGGTCATCCCCGCCGAGCGTGCCAGCGAGTCGTCTATGATCGATAAAAGTGAATTGTACTCACGTTATCCCCACGGAGCATGCGACACGAATTGTCTGATCGATAAAAGTGAATTGTATTCGTTTCTCCTCTGCCGAGCATGCAACGTGAGTCGTCTATTATCTATTACCGAAAATTGTACGGGCTCGGTTCCCGTCGTGCGCTTCGAGATTTATCGATATTTTTATTTTGACGCATAGAACTTGAACGCAAGAGAGTTAGGCCGGGTAAAGATATTTGTATGGTGTCGGAACGGCGCCGTAGGCGCCCCAGTTGGCCCGTCAGGGCCTGCTGGTAATTACTATAATTCTATTGTCAGCTTATGTACCAAAGGAATTAGTTCTGATATTGCTATAGTTGTGAAATATTAATATTTTAGAGTCCTGTTCCTGTCGATATTTTCATAAAAACTGAAATAACAAAAACGATTGATTTAACGTACATAAGTTAAAAAAAAAAAGAATTTAATTTTGCACCTAAAAAATACAAAATATAGTGGGTGTTTCATTTAAGATAATAACGTTACGTATCAGGGCACAAAAACAAAACACTGCATAGTTGAAAATAATTTAAGACGCGTTACGTTACTTTTTGTACACACTGTATATAGAGTGTTCCAGTGACATTTTCAGCATAGAAATCTCACTTATTAAAAAAAATACAAGTGTGCTTAAATTAGATGAATTATTCCAAAGTATGGGGAAGCTACAACTGAATCTTCCTTAGAGATAAACAAATTTTACTGAGGATACCATTGTTGCTATTGAGGTAACCACTAACCACAGTAATAGTTATTTATGTATCAAGGCCAAAAAGTACGTTTAAGCCGAGGTGCATATTACATTTTTTGTGCGATCGAATTAAAAACAATTTAAATGTTTAGTAATTTTCAAAATTATAGGTTAGAAACTACGTGACATTCTGTCACTGACAGATGACGGCGTATGTACTGCATTACCGGCCCTCTCCTTAGCAACGGCCGTAAAAGTTACTTTTTCGGCCGTTGCTAAGGGTAACGGCCTGAAAAGTAACTTTTACGGCCGTTGCTAAGGATAGGGCCGGCAATGCAGTACTTTATGGTTGCTAACGCGTCCGTCAAACAGCTGTTTCTAGTACGATCGCACAAAAATGTGTTTATACCAGTTTATATTTAAGGAAGACTCATCTGTTTAGATTGACCCATACAGGATCGAAAGGTTGTCGACATAATTTTCCTCTAGATGGCGATAAGTCTAAGAATCATCATGGCCAACTTCATTAATACTCCGCTACGCTACTACATGGCTGTCCCATTCGACCATAATGTCGTTCCCAGGTAAACGTCAAAAAGTACATCAACTAGCGCTCCCTATGAAGTATATAATTAATTTTTTTTTCTAAACTGACAGTCACATAATTCTTCTAGTATTTCCATAAAACTTTGGACTTGTAATAATAACTATCTACCTGTAAAAATAACGAACAGCAATCGACTTCGCTTACGGGAAATTTCTTGTGGTAAATATGTGCTTTACCAATCTCACAATTTTTTGACGGGTTTGTTGCTTTGCTAAAAAATATTTATACTTTTCCCAAATTCAGTGACAATTGCGAATTAAATCATGAAGAATAATTTTTATAACTATTCATTAAAATATTTGTTGAATTTTTGTTAACTTGGACATTTAACTGCCATTATTAGTATTAACATGACATTTTTGAACATAAATAACATTTAAAATACATCACTAAGGGCGCCACCTGACGTACTATTTTGACAGCCGATTTTGACTTCTCACAACAATGAAAAATTTGGAAATGGGACGGCCATATAAGTAACGAAGCAAGCAGCTGAGCGGATTATGAATATTATGAATGAATTTGGCCATGAAAATACATCACTGAGGGCGTCACCTCGCGTCACCTAACGTACTATTTGACAGATGATTCTGACTGCTTACAACAATGAAAAATTTGGAATTGGGACGGCCATATAAGTAGCGAAGCAAGTATAGCTGAGCGGATTATTAATGAAGTTGGCCATGGTAATTAATTAGACTTATCGCCATCTGTCGAATAATTGAAGGAACATAACCGATCTCAGTTGGTTCTAGTTTCCCAACCTGTGTAGTAAACCGTGTACCAGAGCGAATTTAGAATGAACTGGCCATGAGTAAACCGTAACTGTAGCGAACTCTTTACAATTTTTGTTAGATTGATATCAAGCCACTCCTAACTATAGAGAACTCCATCACTAGGTGTTTTATGCGTTTTCCATAGATAAAGCGTTTTCCTAGCAACGTAGAGATACGGAAAAGTGTTACTGAACGTGTCCAAAGAAATATTTATATTAGGGATATTTGGTTATTTCTTATGTTGGTGGACCTATAACGTGAAATTGCAGTTAACTGCCAAAAATATTACAAATGGTGGTTTTCGATGGCGCAGGATGTGTTTGGCAAAATGGCTGAGGAGCCGTGCATGTTAAAAGAAGACGGATATTTAAATGCAGATACAGAAATTAAGAAAATTATATACCATCCTTCTTTGAATGCGGTTTTAATTTGTACCAGCATTGGTATTGTCCATGTCTTAGACGTTAATACGGGTGTTGTTCTACAGTCTAGTTGTCTGTCAGGTAAAAAACTAATTATTCTTGATATGTCATACGTCATTGTGTATTATTATACATAATTTACTGTTTAATAAAAATGTTTTAATTGTAGCCCAAAACCAAAGCCACATAACATGTAGATATATTCCATGTCAGGATCGTATTTTATTTTGTGATGGGCAAGTTATTGGGGTTCGATCAGATTACAATGGTGTTCTTTTACTTGATACCATTCTTCAGAAACCAGTTACTAGTTGTAAGGAAACTGTCAAGATAGAACTATTGTTATCAGAGGTACATAATATATAAAACGTAAAGGTACGTTTTGCTAACAAGTATATATTTCAGGCAATTATTCTGAAACAAAGTTTAGCATCAGTCAGTTTACCCGCAATAGATCATGTAATTAATGAATTAACAGAAAAAATTACCGAAGCTCAAAGGCAGTCCAAGAAGGGAATCAAAGCACAAAAGGTCAGTCAAATAAGAATTTTTAGGCAATAAATCTCGTATGCCCAAATCATATCAGCTAAACATAATGTAATCATAGTTAATCATATTTAAAAAGTTGCAAATATCTTGTTTTTAATCTTTTTATAAATGTCCCTATATTCTCATAAAAAAAAAGTTGTTAATTTGTTGCCTGATCGACTTAATGGTTTGATATATTAGTGTTTGTTAAAACTAGAAATTGTAAATAAGTAGGTAGACAATTATTGTTTATTCGTGCTTAAAAAACGTGTTTAATTTAAATTATTTCAGTTCTTTTTAAGAAGTGATTAATTTGATATAATACATCTATGTAATATTGACTGAAATCTTGGTTTGGTAGAATAATATAAATTGAACTTTATGCACACATAATTCAGTAGAAGATCTATTAGATAATATTTTGTAAAATGAATTAAATGTGATATGTGTCTAAGATAATTGTTTGTATCTAAGAAATATGATTAATCTAAAGCTACTGTTTTACAGGGTGTCTTGAAAATTATATTAAGCAATGTATAATGACATTGCCTCATTTCAAAAATATAAAATATTGGCTTTTTAATGTTATTTGATCACTGTGGTGTTGGTCATTGCAATTGTGCTTTGGCATCCTTACAACACGTAGTGGCTGATAACGAAGAATCAACTGGCGATCCGAATAAAGCAGCAGAACATTCAGCGAGTCTGCAAAATCGAGGTTTTGTGCACTACTGCGTTGCAGGCTCGCTGAAATAATGCAGTGCTTAATTCGGATTGCCATTTTGTTGCGCTGGCTGTATGCACCTTTAGACGAAACTTAAAATACAAAAAAAAAATGTGTGGAATATCTTTTATTTTTATATATGTGTAATGTAATCATGTTAACTTAATTGCTTAATTTTTTCATTCGTAGCAGATTTCTTACATTAACCTGCATTGTTTAGTAAATTTTTAGCACTTTATGTTATAATAATTGTTAACTGTATGTGAAATAGAGTGAAACTAAAGGAAACAGATAAGTGGTATACAGGGTGGCCATAATCTACATGTGTTGTATGGCCAACTTTGTTATTATATAAAAGTTACATAGACGGTTAAATTAGTAAAGTTGGGCAGAATTTCAAGACTAATTTAACCCCTTAACGCTCGTTTTTTAAAGAAAAAATTTGCCCAAAAAAATTATTTTATTTTATTGTTAATTTTTAATATTTAAATATTTTTTAATTTAGAAATAAAAAGAAAAGAATAGAATAATAACTACGATGTGTTATAAAATTATTTATAACATTCTTGTTTGGCCCTTTCGTTCCCAGTGGTTTGACTGTGAAACCAACTTTTTAATGATAAATTTCTCAAGTCCTAGTGGTTTAGATAAGCAACCACCTACATTATCAGTTACACTTTGAAAACTTTTTTTTGAATTGAAGTTAAAATTTTATGTTTAGATGGCCTGTGTAGATTTAAATTACTCTAAAACTATCACCTAGTGAAATGTTGACTGGATTTTGTGTATTTCTTTATTTTTTTACAATTTCTAAATAGAAAGTGAACAGGAATGGCTGATAAGTATTTTATTTTCATGATTGTTATTATTAACAAGCATACATAAGATTTAACTGAATATTTTCACATATACTTCAAATAAAAGTAAATTGCAAAGGTGGTTTCCTAGGATATTCATATGCTACCAATTAGTATGATTATATTAATTTCGCACCAATGGCATCACATTTTTTTTATTATCACCGTTTAAAGTTTCAAGAGTAACAAAAGATAGACTAGCACGGGCGAAATAAAACAATGGAAGTGGATTATTGTTTTTTTCATGGCACCTTTGATTTTTGTCTTGGATTTCGAATTTTTTATTTATTTCGCCTATTTTTGTAAATAAACATAAAATATTAGTACATCATTGTAAAGAGAAAAAAATAATCTTTTTATCTAAGTCATCGCCTCCTAAAACTGCCATTTAAAAAAAAGTTGTTTCATTAAATATCTCACACGAAATTTAATAAATAAAGATTCGACTATTATCATTTTAAAGCAAACAATATCCAGCAAACATTTTTCCCTGGCATTTTTTGGTATTAACAACGAAAGCCGATATATTTGAGTTTAAAAATTTTGGTCGATTTTGGTTTTTCCGTAATATCACGTAAACCATGGAATTCTTAAACAAAACAAGAATTTGTGTAAAGTACACTCGTAAACAGCTAATGTTAAACGACTTTCAAGTTTAAAAAAAAAATGCAAAATATTGCAATAAATAAGTACCTATTGATGTTCTTTAAATTTTTTTCTAATTTTAGGTTTCTTTGTATTCAGTAATAACAATTTAATATTTTAAATTTGGATCTAAGGGTTAGCAAGGAAATCAAAAAATTAAATTTACACAAACAAACACGTCTAAACACTATATTTTTGAACTCTTGTTTACAGAACGGTTGCTAAGAAACCAAATATATTCAGTGTTGCCAATTAACGGACTTTGTTCATACTAGATGACATTGGCAACCCTGAATAGATCGTAGAGTAAATCGCGTAACTCACAACTCAAAACCTATTTCTGTGAGTACAAAACCTGAAATTCGGAACGTGTCCAGAATTGCAATATTTATTTTTATACAAAAATGACGAAATTATCTGTTGTACTATTAAAATTTTGAATCGACAAAATTTTGTAGTTTTCTTACATGCATGAACAAAAATTTATAATACCTAACAAGTTTTGAAGGTTTGAAAAATGTCGCAAAAATATCATAAATGACTCGGGTAAATAACAACATTTATCTACTTTTGTTTTGACCTACGAAATAAACTAAAATGACAAAATATGAAAATAATTTTAACAATTATGCATTTTACAACGTCTTGGCTTCTAGTAATGGTGTTCCCGAGTCACACTCGGGCACGTACATATCGGAAATCTAAAATCTAGTGTTGCCCGAGTCTCACTCGGGTTTGGGCAAAAACGACATGTACGCTTGCCCGAGTGTGACTCGGGCTTGAGCGTTAAGGGGTTAATGCCATTTTGACATTTCACCTACACCTTCAACTTTTTTAAACATTTCGAAACATCTAAAAACAGGCGATTTTTTTAATGTTAAGTAATTCCATAGCCACCTATGGTAAAACCAAACTGTAAAATGCATTGGAAAAAAATATCTAAAATGTCATGGCCCACTCGGATTTTGAGATATGAGCCAAACTTGTTGGCTATGGGTTCATCAAAGAGCTTATTTTTTCTGATTTCAAAAATGTATGGGTTGGGTTGTCATATCTATTTTTATTACTTTTCTTAAAATTTGCAAATAAGCTAAATTATTACTAAGTAGTATAAGGGTGCCTTGGATTTGGACAGTAGTGTCAAGTTTTCTTGGTTTATATCTTATCATAAGAAACAATTGAAATTACTAACAAAAATAATTTTATTGAACAATAACAAATTAAAAACTTTACGGTCATTATTATTAACCTACTTACCAGGGAAGGTCACGATACGTTATCGCTAGAATTTGATTAAGGCTGTGTTTATTGCATCAAGGACATCAAAACTAAATGTTTTCCAGAGTTGTACGTGCCACTGGCCATTTTCTTCGGAAAAAACTGAAAAGTTAAATAATAAAGGTAATTTTTGCTATCGCGTTGGCCATGAAACCGTCAGAGACAAAATCATAATTTTTCTATTTACCAATGCGCGCATCCTTTGCAAGTAAAATGGTGCAAAGTTTTTGAAAAAATCTTAAACGGTTCCGGAGAAAAACGCGAAAAACTAGACCTTTGTGAAAACTGTTTTCCCTATGTTAAACGCCTAAGCAAGGTGCATAGATATAGTAATACGACAACTTCTCAAATCATAGTGCTTATGCAGGGGCTTAGTTTTTAATGTTTTTCTCTGGAACCGTATAAGATTTTTTCAAAAACTGCACCATTTTACTTGCAAAGGATGCGCGTATTGGTAAATAGAAAAATTTTGATTTTGTCTCTGACGGTTTCATGGCCAACACGATCGCAAAAATTACCTTTAAATACCAATTTTTCAGTTTTTTTCCTACTTTTGCGAAGGAAATGGCCAGTGGCACGTATAACTCTGGAAAACATTTAGTTTTGATGTCCTTGATGCAATAAACACAGCCTTAATCAAATTCTAGCGATAACGTATGGTGACCCGCCCTTGTTAGATAGTATTTAATATGACTATAAATTAAATTAATAATTATAATAATGCTTCAAAGTGGCCACCATTTTCTTAAGTACACAATTGACACCGTTTTAATGCTTTACTTTGCACTTTTAATAAATTATTATGTCTGATTTCTGCTATAGATGCCCTTATCTTGGTTTTTAAATCTTCAACACTATGTAGTTTATCCTTGAAAACTTTATCTTTAATACTTCCCCACAAATAAAATCTAGAGGCGTTAGGTCCGGAGATCTAGGAGGCCAAGCAATAGAACCTCTGTTACCTATCCAGTTACAAAATCTTTCTAATAAATACTTTGATACAATTTGTGCATTGTGAGCAATTGCTCCATCATGCTTAAATATTTTAAATTTTGTATCATGTTCAACGGAAGATCGTCCATCATTTCTTCTAACTCATTTTGTAAAAATAGCAAATAGCGATCTGAATTTAGATTTTCCTCATAAAAATAGGGACCGAGTTTTTCGTACCAAGAATGGCACACCAAACATTGATACTAAAAACATGTTGATCACGTCTTTCAACCGTTAGGTGTGGATTTTCCTTCGCCCAGTAAATATGATTTTTTCTATTAAATAATCCGTTGTTTGTAAATTTTGCATCGTCAGTAAATAGAATTGATTGAGAAAAAAATTCCTGTCTTCGGCTTTTTTCAACGAACCATTGAAAAAATCGCCTGTTTTTAGTTTTTTCAAAATATTTAAAAAAGTTGAAGATGTAGATGAAATGTCAAAATGGCATTAATTTTTTTTTGGAAATTCTGCCCCACTTTGATAATTTAACCAACTATGTAACTCTTATAATAACAAAGTTACCCATACAACACATGTAGATTATGGCCACCCTGTACATCAGGGTGGTCCTCGTTTATCATTTTTTGGTATGTTAATGTAAAATTCACGTAATTTGGCCATGTTGGAAAGTCACGAAAATGGTTTAAAATGTAGCATTGTTACGGATATGCGTTTAGCCTGCAATTCAATAAACGACACTCAAAGGTATGCTGTTGATGTTTGTTTACTGTTTTTCTTCAGTTATTTCATTATGTTGACAACAAATAACATATTTCCACTCAGTGGCGTAGCCAGGATGATTCCATGGGGGGGTTAATAAACGCAAAAAGAGCAAAGGATTTTTTTTGTTTGGGTCACCACTCTATAGTTTTTTAGTTTTTTTGCAGCAAGATGTTTGATACTTTCATCATGGGGGGGGTTAATAAATTTCAAAACCACCACCAGTCTCTTGTTAGTTTTTTTAACACAACATTTACGGTTCACTGGCCCTACATCGATTTATTGCGATCTTACGGGGAGTCCTGAACCCCTTAACCTCCCTCCCCTGCCTACGGCTCTGTTTCTACTGAAAAATTTAGTTGATTTACAATATCAACCCTACTGTAAGGCACTTAAAGTTGTTCAAATAAGCAATTTTGAGTGCCTCCAGGATTAAAATTACAAATCAACTAAATTTTTCAGTGCTAAAATGTATATTATGTTGTCTCAATTTAGTGAATAATTTGGGAAAAACGGTAAACAAGTAATTACAGATTACTTTTTGTGTCCTTACTTGAACTGCAGGCTGAACGCATACATGTATGTACCAGAGAGTCGAACCGAAAACCGAAATTAACCGGTATTTTCAGCAGAACCGAAACCGAAATCGGAACGAAAAACTGCAGAATTTAAAAACCGAAACCGGAACCGGAACGAAATTTTATTAACGGTTAATTTCGGTTAGAACGAAAAAATATAATAACGGTTAATTTCGGTTCCAATTTTTTTTCGCTTTACCATTCTACACGAAAAGATCAGTTTTATAAACAAAAAAAAGTTGTTTTTGAGATATTTAATTTTGCAATCCGGAGTCAAGTAAAAAATTCCACAAGTTATAACTGTAAAAGGATTGAGATATGTATTTTACTTTTCGACCATGGGACACTTTGTGTTAAAATTTTATTACGGTCTGGTCGGTTTCGTCCCTCGTCGGGGTTACCATACAACACGTGTCTTATCTATTGTAGCAATAAAAAATGTGTTTCTGTTTTGGTTCATCTTTTTCTAAATTGTGAGAAAAAGTTCATTGCTGTTTTGTACAGTGGCAAATTCGTTCGCTCTTTGTGTTTCGTGAATCAGTACCGAGTGAAGAGTTAAAATTTCTAACGAAAGAATATATAATTAAATACTATTTTACTGTTAGCGTTACGATTTTTTTTCTTTTAATTAATAATTGCTTCTACAGTAAAATGTAATTATCTTTTGTATTTGCGGACATATATATTTATTTTTCAATATTATTTCGTACTTACAAAACCGCCACATTTTTTTATTATTGTTATATAAATGTAAATAATTTTTGGATTATATTTTGTTTTTGTTTTTGTTAATAAACTTATTTAATCTTATTAAGTTCTTATATTTTATCAAATTCTAAAACTTAAAACGAAGAATAAAAAGAAATTGAATTAATGTTCAGACTTACTTTTAACTTGTTATTCGAGCCGGAACAGAAACTGAACCGGAACCGAACCGGAATTTTTAGCCAAACCAAAACCGGAACCGGAACGAAAAACATTTTCACGGAACGTAACCGTAAACCGGAACGAAATAAATTTCGGTTCGACTATCTGGTATGTACTTAACAACCCTAAATTTCAAACCGTTTTCGCAACCTGTAAACATTGGTCAAATGACCTGAAATTTTACAGGCACAGGTTTTTCTATAGGTAAAACAAAATTGAGGGTGACCTATAAGTATTTTTAAAAAACAATTCTTAATTGCTTTTATCACGTTAACTGCCATACGACGTGCCAGCCGTCGTATACATTTCTGACTGTTGAGCCGTACAACGGCCAGCCGTTGTAAACATGTATTGTACTTCTAGCTGCTTAAAATTATTTTGGCTTTACGTTAAACTTTCTTAAATAGTAGCATTGGCCTCCAAATATATCCACATAGTAATACTGACAGCTGGCCGTTCGTTGTAACAGCCTCTTTCGAATCATAAAATTCGTTTTATGTGTAACTGTATAAATCAATAATAAAAAAAGGAAAAACGTTTTTTTTTTAAACTGATTTATTTTACTTCGGCATATTTTCGCTGCTATTATGGTCAATCACCGAAGTGGCGGGGGAGGCAACAAGTATGAGTTAAAATAGTGTATAAAATTAAATAATTTATCTCTTAATTTATAATACATTCAAAAGTAACATTGTAAAACAGAAATAAACATAAATTCAAAACAAAAATTATTATACTTAAAAAACTTAATTAAAGAGCCGATAAGGTTGGAAGTTATGGGCGATTTATTAATGATTTTTTTCAAAAAAAAATTCACACATAACAGGTTTTTCTGGATATTGCAAACAATAAGTGTTTACTCAAGAAGTAACATTCGCTTTATCTGCTTCCCAACTTCAAAAAAGTCTGCCGATTTTTAGTAATTTTAAATTTAAATAAAACGTTACATAATAAAGAGATTACTATTGGCCTACAGAGCTGCAATGTATCAATGTACATGCGGCAGTTAAAGTGTTAAGGACCACCCTAGTATACAGGGTGGTTCACATAAAAGGGCCACTATTGGGATCTCGTAAACAGTAAGAGCTACAAAGAAGTTAAATTAGACAAATTGTTCCCCCTTCTGAGACTTATTTAGTGTTGCTTTAATGTTTTAAAAAAGTTCTATGGCACGCTAAATAATAAACAAAAATCAAAATGGGCTTTTTTTTAACTCATCAATAACTCGGTTATACTTGATGGTACAAAAATATTATTGGGAAAAAGTTGTAGATTTTTTTATGTACTGTAAAATGAAAACACTCATTTATTTCAATATTGTTTAAATTCATGGTACTCTATAACTCCACAGAGACTTTTGATGAATTAAACCTTATATCGAAGGTCTCATATCAGAGGGGCGTATGAGCCATCTGTAAAATTGTTCAAGAAAAGAGAAAAACTTCCTGTAAATTCACTTTTTATGCAATCACTTCAATTCTGTTCCTGCTTATACATATATCAAAATATGTTGATTTATCTGACATACAAAGATTTATCTTTTTTCTTCAGTTTAACACACTTTTGGCAAATAATCTCCATTTTGTATTTTTGGCGCATACGCCCCTCTGATATGAGACCCTCGTATTATTGCAAAGAGGAAAAAAATGCTTTGTTATTAGGTCATAGCCAACTATGGTTTTCATTTAAACAATGTAAGTTTGTAATTTATCTAAGAATTTAAACAATGTTGAAACAAATGAATGTTATAATTTTACAGTGCGTAAAGAAATCTACAAATTTTTTCTCCAAAAGTATTTTCGTACCATCAAGTATAACTGAGTTAACGACTTTAAAAAAAAATGACAATTTTGATTTTATTTATTATCTAGCCGTCCATGGAACCTTTTTAAAACATTAAAGCATCACTGAATAGGTCTCAGAAAAGGGTACAATTTGTCTAATTTAAGCTTCATTTTGTAGCTCTTCCCGTTTATGAGATCCCAATGGCGGCCCTTTTATGTGGACCACCCTGTGTACATATGTACTTCATTCAATACTGCATTTTAAGTTTGAGGATAATTAAGAAATGTTTGTGTTATTAGGTTGTATGGCACAGTGCATAATTCTATACAATTGTGCACAGAATTTCGAGCATTTTAATTGTAATACATTAAAATAGCTATTAATTTTAGTGACCATCTTACAAATTATTCTGCAGTACACTTTGTATGCAAGCATAGTTTTCGTGATTAAGAATGAAACTGTGATGTACATGATTACTACATTTCTGTTTTAATAATCCAGTGTAGAACACACGACAATCGGTTACTTTTTAAACAATTGTGTTAATTATTTTTTTGAGATTCATGAAAATTCATAATTTGGCATAATATACTTGTCTGTCATCTTGCTGAAGAAGTTACAAACAGATTTTTAAAATTTTTCATTCAAAACAATGGTAATTAAACTTGAAATTTCAAATTAATATGTTTATCTTTGCAATAAATGTATTGCTTTTATTGCAGTGGAATACAGTATGTTTGGAATTACCTCTAGAACTTCTTCGATCAGCAGCAAACAGCAGTGTTTTGGAGTTGGTGGCAAAAAATCAACACACGCCAGAATTAGGAGTGGCTTCGGCTGTGTTTGAGCGATTATCAGAAATGATGAGTGAGCAAGTAAATGCATCGGATCGACGGGCTATGGCAAGCGAAGCAAAACGCCGAGAAACTTTTACACATTGGCCTCACATGGATTATAAGTAAGTCAGCCACATGTTGCTATAATTTAAAATATTTATTGGCAAAAAGTTGTTTTTATGTGTATTTAGTGTTTGTATTTTCTTGTTTAAATTCAGATTTAAGTTTACTTTAACTTAAATTGCTACTTAGATAGTTGCCTTATGTTAAAATAAAGAAGAGGCAGATCAAGTGTTCCATACTGCTTATTTCAGGAATTAAAACAATTTTATAAATAACAATAATTTTAAAATAATTGACAAACTGTTTTTAAAATATTGAACATACTGATTTTTAATCAATAGGTATAATATTTCTATTTAAATTTTTTTTAACATTATGGTTGTTAAAAATGTGTAAATAATTCCATGGATTCTGAATGTTCTATGAGATCGGCACATTAAAAGTGTTTAAACCTGTAGGTTGGAATCACCTATTTTTTAGATTTTTTTAAAACTGTTATTAATGAGCTGAACAACAGCTTCAGAAAACATTCAATTCAAATATAGAAATAGTTGTTGCATAGAATCACTGTGATACAACTGCTCACGTAAAATGGGTATCAACCAGGGATGGAATAACGTTTTAAATCGTTACGTTATTGTATAACGTTATTTATCATTTGTTTTCGTTACATAACGTTATAAATAACATTAAAAAAATGAATTGTTATGTTATATAACGTTATATAACGTTACATAAATTATGATATAATTTTTTTTTTTTTAAATAATGCGACAAAATTCGGGAGGCGATTCCTTATCGAAAATTAAGTGGGGTCTTTTTTATAAAAAAAATTTCTTAGACGTCTCCTTTCGGAGTTACACCTTCTTAAAGGGGATCGGTAAAATTAGGTTTTTATTTTATTTCTCAAATTTGGATAAATTGAGGAGAATGATATTTGGTAGATGTTTTATACTTATTAAAAGGTTTCCCATAGTAATATTTTTAATCATCTTCCACCTTCACAGAGACCTGAAAAGTGCGACCCCTGTTGGTTTTTTAATCAGAACTTTTTGGTGAGTTGAAATTTTGCTTTTTTTTTTTTTTTGTTAGTTTGATTTATTTAGAACCTTTTTTTATTCTTTAGTTTTTCTCGTAAATCCTACAGTTTTTAGTAAAAAATTAAATGAGTGAATGTTCATATTGGGTAGAATTGACGGGCTTTTTAACGTTGTCGTCGCGTAAACGTCAAAATAAATAATTACACCCGTCACTTCTACCCAATATGAACACAAACAAACCATGGTAACCACCAAAATCAATCGTTTTATATTGGAATATTTGATGGTTCATGTTCAGTCATATAATTTTTTACTCAAAAACTGTAGGTTTAACGGGAAAAGTTAAAAAATATAAAAAACTTCTAAATGAATCAAGTTTTTAAAAAAAAATTGCGAGATTTCAACCCACCAAAAAGTTCTGATGAAACAACCAACAGCTCCCTGTGAAGGTGAGAGATGATTAAAAATATTACTATGGGAAACCTTTTAATAAGTATAAAACATCTACCAAATATCATTCTCCTCCCTTTATCCAAATTTGAGAAATAACATAAAAACCCAATTTCACCGATCCCCTTTAGGGGGTGTAGCCCCGAAAGAAGACCCTAAAGAAAAAAAATGTATATGAAAGACCCCTCTTAATTTTCGATAAGGAATCACCTGTCCCATTATTTAAAAGAAACATGTTACATAAAAATAATTTTTATTTGTAACTCTGAAATTATTTTTGGGATCTGTCAATGTAAATTTAAAAAATAGTACAAAATTACGTTGAGATATTTTATTTTCATTTTAATTTCAAAAATATAAACAAAATATTATATCATCTGAAAATTTAAAAAAAAAAATTAATTTATAGAGATTAACGATACAAAATAACTTTTAATGAAACGTTATCGGTTATTATAACGTTATATAACGTTATAAAAATATCGTTACGTTATTGCATAAAAAATTATAGTTGAATCGTTATTATAACGTTATCGGGTATCGTTACGTTACGTTTTCCATCCCTGGTATCAACATTTATA
Organism: Elmis aenea; assembly: GCA_947652605.1. Lineage (NCBI taxonomy): Eukaryota > Metazoa > Arthropoda > Insecta > Coleoptera > Elmidae > Elmis > Elmis aenea. The sequence goes on along the minus strand of OX393578.1, from coordinate 27,204,833 downwards.
ATTTTTTTCATAGCTGATATCCCAACGCTCATCGAATATAACAAAAAAGTTTGAAAGGTGTTACACATTTCTTCCACTTGTGTAGTGTGCATTTACAAACACTTCATTTTTTGAGTTAATAGATATGCGTATCTACTATTGTATTGTATAACTCTTGTCGGTAACATACAGTTAAGTATTTAATAAATTGTAATATATAATGTCATTACAGGTGGGCGTTACCTGATCAGATGGCTCAAGCAGGTTTTTATCATCAGCCAAATGCATCTGGGGATGATCGAGCTATGTGCTTTACTTGCTCTGTTTGTCTTGTATGCTGGGAAAGGACAGACGAACCATGGAGTGAACACGAACGACATTTTCCCACTTGCCCTTTTGTAATGGGCGAATATACACAAAATGTCCCATTGTCAGTTACTTACGCAACGAATCCTGCAATCGATGCAACTTACAGGGGAGTGTCAGTGCAAACAATAGGGACCAGTTCTGTACCACATTTATTTGCCACAGCCAATAAGGAAGGCCTGATTTCTGTTTTTGATGTGTCTGGCAAGATTAAACGAACTCATTCATTTTTTGTAACACAATTTGATTCACACATACTGGAAAAATTAACCCAAGATTTTGGCATACCGGGTGTGTGGAGTGATAGTGATGAAGGTTTGTATTGCTTACATTTTGTAACAGTTGAAATTATGATTAGTTGTACAATTAAATGACAAGTGCTTGTTTAAAATCTTGAGAAAATATGTGTTGGAAATTGATTAATTATTAAATCTGATTTTTTATCCAATTATGTAGAAGTGTAACAGCGTCATGCTTCTTTAAAGGAGAAGGTTTGGTCGAAATATATTCTGCAGTTGAAACTGTTAATAATTTCAGAATTCATATATTAAAAATCAGTGCATGTTGATTGAACATGAAATTAGGGCTTTTACAATATGTAATTAATGTTACATTTTCAGTGTTGTGTAATTAATACTTGTAGCTTGTAGTGCAAATGTTAGGTAATTCACTTGTTGAAATTTATTGTTAGTGTAAGTGGTGTTAAACAGCCACTTATTAACTCAACTACTTTGTCGTTAGTCCTCATATACAGTATATCATTGGCTAGAGCAGTGTTTCTTAAACTTTTTTCTTCGCGACCCACTTTCCAACCCAAACAACTGTCGCGACCCAACAAAATGTTGATACTTGAAAATGGTAATATTAACCATTCATAACCATGGACCCGAACCGAACCGGAACTGGAACAAAAACCGTAATGAACCGGTACATATTTCATGAAACTTGAACTTGAACCGAACCTTTTAGTTAAAAAACAACAAAACTGCAAGATTGAACTGAACCGACTGATGTGAGTCGGTTCACACTAGGGATTCTGTCCCGGGAATTTCCCGAGACGTAAGTCCCGGGAATTCCCGGGACTTTCTTAGTCTCGAGTCCCGGGACATTTAGTTCGAGACTCGAGACGAGACTAAATGTTCCAGAACACTGAAATTAATTTTTTATACTTCTTATTTTTAAACAAATTTTACTGCCACGAGTTTAGCAAAAATATTTTGTTTCATAATTTTTTATGTTTATAGTTTATACTAACAATAAGTATTTACTTTTTAATTTATTTAAATCTTTTTCCTGCCTTATTTAATTATTTATGTTTATTTTTTGTCTGCTTTAAAGCTAAAGAAGAATTGTTAAGTTTATTTAAAATAGGTATTTACTTGGAAATGTATATTTTATTTACTGTAGAACAAAGACTAAATTAAAAATAATAATAGATACTTCTACTACTACTATACTTTATTCATAAAATAAATGCTTCAAAAACAAAATCCGTGAATTTGGTTTAATTAAAAAAAAATATTTTGTCAACTGTCACGACCGATTCACGAACACGATACGTGCAAAGAAGCAATTTTAAATATGTAGCGGGTGCTTTCAAAAACAATGTCACTGTCAAGAAAACTTATTTTTACAGTGAAAATAGCCGATGAATTTTGAGTACATGAATATATCATAATTTTTCTTGCACCTCATAAAATCTTCCGTCATTTTTGACGGGTTATACCGCCATTTTCTAGTATGTAAATAAAATTCGCAAAAGTCTCGAAGTCCCGGGAATTCCCGGGACTTTGATAAAAAAAAGTCTCGAGTCCCGGGACTTAAAAAATTGTCGAGACTCAGAATCCCTAGTTCACACCGCTAGAAACGGTTCAATTCGGATCAATTATATTTCTTAATGACACTGCACATTTTTTATTTTCGTAATTTTGACTCATTTGACCAAAAATAGAAAAAATTCTTAACAATTTAATTGATACATATGCATCGTCACCATAAACATTTTTGCATAATGTATACTTTTTAAAATTTCCTATTAAAAACAAAAGGCATCAAACCGGAACCGGAAATGAACCATTGCGCCGAACCGGTTGCCGAATCATTACAAAATAAAAACTGTTGGTTCGGACGTAAACCGAAAAGTTGAAATTTATCGAACGGAACTGAACTGTTTATTTTTGCTTTTCGGGTCCCTGTTTTTAACCGATATTATTTTTATAATAATTATTAAACAACAAATATTGAATTTGCTATTAAATTTATTATTTTATTATTTAGTCATGAGTCCTTCTACTGCTAGGTGTAGGACTGTTGAGTTGTGTTGTGCTGACTTTTTTCCATGTTTTTCTTTCTTGTGCTAGCCTTTTTATGTCTTTCCATTTGATGTTTCTATCCGCTGCTGCTTTTTTAACTTTGTCGTGCCAGGTTTTTCTTGGACTACCTCGTTTGTTTTTTCCCTGTGTTCTTGCTTCATATGCTCTTCTGGTTTAAATTTATTTATAAACTAAAACTCAAAATCTCATTACACAAAACATTACCTTTAAAATAAACAAAATATTAATTTCCGGCTTGGTTAAATAAATAAAAACGTTATTATTAGTTTCAGTATGGTTTGCGACACAAAATAAAATTCTCGCGACCCACAGTTTAAGAAACACTGGGTTAGAGCATTATTCGTTTACTTTGCTTACAAAATGATCTACGATTATCAACCAACCACTGTACTAATATGTATCATTTAAAATGATGCTCGGAACTTCTATTTACTATTTTAATCTTTTTGTAAGGATTTTAATCATAATGAAGTGATCTTTTGGGTGATAGAAACACTGCCTTTAAGTATTCAAAGTTATTTGGTGGTTGATTATGTAAAACAACCCTTTAATGAAATAAACAAATGTATGGTCACACAAAGAGTACATCTTATTAAAGTCAAAAGTGAGTGGGTGTAGTTTCTGAATATCACTTAATATAGATTAACCCTTTGGAGGGTAAAGTTTAAAACATTATTTAATGACTTAATTTTATCAGAGCTCAGTTTTATTTAGTTAACTTTTGACTGTAACATTATCTAGTGTAGTAAACCTAATACGTTACTATATTTGTGGTTTCTGAATCACCTAAATCTGCTTTTATTTATTTTAGTGAAATATCCAGCCGAAAAAAAAATCACAGCACTGACAGTAGTTGGAGAAAAAGTTCAAGTGAAACAGTTGGGAACAAATGCAATTTCACCATCAAGTAGTGTGCGACCGACAATTATATGTGGTTTGAACATTAGGTATCGACCATCAACCAAAACATCATATCAGCTACCATCATTTATAGAAACTCTTAATGATCAAAATAAATGTGAACAATCTTGCGTCAATATTATGGAAGTTGATCAAACCCCGCTCATGTATAATCATGAGTTTAGTTGTTTATATCTAGTGGTGTATGATTTTCAGTATATAAAGGAACAAGTAGAAACGGGAAACGAAAACACCATTGAAACATCTGATGTTTCTAACAAAAGAAACGATAATTTTCCAGATACTTTTAAAACGTTCATTAGTAATTCATCAATAAATGTTAATGAAACAGATAGTTCCATGAATGATTCAATTATGGAAGTGGCATCTAGTCTAAACGCTGATGACGTTATGTATATAACTGATGCAAATACAATGAAATTTTTTAAACAGAAAAACTTTTATCAAAATTTAATACCTGGTGAAAGTGATTCAATTTTTTTACCACCAACAATATTTAAAACTGAACAGCATTCAGGTCCTAGATCAGTAAATAATACAAATATTGCTGATGCTGTACAGGCAGCAGCATTAAAGATGCCCAAAGATGCATTTATGAATGGTCATCTCAGTACCAGCAATATGGGGGAAAATCTTAGTGCAAGTGAAAAAAGCATCTCTGACCACATAACCGAATTAAAAAATAGCAAAATAGTAAAAAAATTAAATTATTCACGGGCTGTGCAGTGTGTAGTGATACCAGAACAATATAAAAATCGTGATGATTTGAACATTGTTGAAATATTACCCACGCAAGATGGTGGTCATGTACTGGTAGTTCTTAAAAGTGAGGTCGAAAATAACGGTAGTATATTACTTGTGTACTCGTTGAATTTTTCTGGAAAAATGGTTAAATTAAATGAGGAACCTATATTAGTGCGTGAGCTTAATTGTTTTGAAGCACCGGTTGAAGTGACATTGTTGCCGCAGTTGGAGCGATTAAACGAACCTGTGGAAAATTCTAGGAATAATGTACCTGAGGGTGTCGCCATTTTAGTGTGTCATGATGGAGCTGTTCGTATAATGGAATTGAACACACTAAAGATACTATCGTGTGCAAAATTAGAAATGGAAAAGTTTGTTTCTGCTATTTATTGCAACAGTGAGTATAAATAAATAATTCTTTAAAACTATTTTATACAACTTTGTTATGATACACTAAGAAGTTACATAGCAACAATTTTCGAAGTGATGCCATATAAATTAAAAAAATTGAAATGGTTACAAATCTGAATTTCTAAAAGTATGTTTTTGTCTTTTTATCGTTTAGTTAATATTTAAATAAATATGCAAAGGTATATGGGGGATTTCGCTTATTTCAAGAGTTATGAAGTTGGTTCAGTTGAGGCAAAATTGCATAGTGGTATTGAAGAACATCTGAAAAAATAAATGATTACAACTTTTTAGCTCAAATGTTGTCCAGGAAAAACTAAGAATAAGTTTTTTCCCTACTATATTTCTGTTATTTTTTACATATCAAACATTAAAAATCCTTTCTTAATAAACTGTTTGTTCTCTCTGCTAATTTGAAAAGTGTGAAATTATAATATCTGGCACACACATATAGACGTCATTGTAAAAATGGTCAAAACATGTTCGGGGAACCTCAAATTGTGAAAATTTTGATCATTAAAATACTTCTTGTACGTACAGCAAAAGTAAAAACGCTATTCAAAGTTGTTATAGGCAGCCATGTTTTTCTACACAGGGTGCCTCAGTTATCGTGAACAGCATGGGGATCTCGTTAACAGTAAGAGGTACAGAGTTGGTTAAATGGGTCGAAATGATCTATGATGATGATGATAAGAGCAATTATTCTATAAAATAATTAATAGTAATTGCACTATTCATTAAAGACAAAAACAAAATTTGAAATCATACTCAAAATATTTTTCGACATATCAGGACACATTTTTGCGTATATTTGAAATTTGTGAATAAATTTTACATATCTTGATTTGTTTTTGTTTTTTTAACATCAACTATTTATTTTAAATACGGGTTGTAGTTGGCTGTGACACCACTAAAAAAATAATTTTTTTCTCATTTCATTAATGTATGGATTGTTAGGTTTATCTTTAAAATAAGTAAGTTATTACAATATTATTGTATTTATTAAGTTTAATCAAAGTAGCCATTGAAAAACAAAACATCACAAAAATAAAACTAGCTGTATTTAATAAAATACATAAAACTTGTATAATTTTAAATATTTTTTACATTTCATAATAATTTATGATTTTTCAGTACTATTACTATTGAATCAAAATTATAATACGCATTCATGGGCAATGCAAATTTGAGTTTTTGTTTTTTCATGTATCTCTTACCATTTACGAGATCCCCATGCTGTTCACAATAACTAGAACACCCTGTATACAGTGCTGTTCAAAATTATGGAGACAGGCAAATATCTAGAATACTGATGATGAAGATATTACAATGAAATTTGGTATCTGACAATTATCGTTTGTGCAGATTCGATGCTAGTATTGAGGTTGCAACACGACTTCTGGTTCAATTAAAAACTGATCCAAACTTTGAAATTTTAAATGAAAGGCCCTAAAGATTTTTATATTTTTGGATTTCTCTTCAAATTTACTTCTAAAAATGTATAAGGTTATATGGGTCTAAAGTTAACTGTTTCGTAAAATTTACATTTTTATGGAAAGTCTGAGCGATACAGACTATCAAAACTTTTTAACATTCAAAACGAATTTTTGACATTTGTTTATAATGAATGATCAGGAAGTAGATAAATTTACTACCGATTGGCAGTCAACAACACGTGCCTTGTTTCTTCTTTACCAACACTACGACGATTTAATGTGATATTAATAAAATAATACATACACAATTTTTAACTCAAAGCAGCCATTATTTTCGAGACCTTTAAAATACAAACCGTTATACTTTGGGTTACCCATATATTTAATAAACATATATCGCGCATTCCCTATCTTCCCAATGAGTGGAAAGTGAAGCCGATTGAATGAAATGGAAATACGTATCTCTCTTTCTAAGGTGTACTTTTCACAGTTGGCAGCAAACATAGAAAATCAAATAAAACTAGGATTATTAACAGAACCTGTATGAAAATTGTTGTGGTGTTTGTGGTGTTGGAGGTTTGTGGTAAAAATGGATAGTTTATTATGAAAGTAGTGTAGGTCCATTTTTGGAAAAATTTTAGAGGACTAATAATTCATACAGTGAACTTTATACTTCTGACCAATTGAAAATTCGTTAGTAAATGATATTGATTGCTTGGATATTTGTAATAAAAGTGGTTCAAGTCCTTTTAACATAGTCTTATTAAACATTTGGTAAGCTAAAGAGTGCCATTTTACAATTAAATTCGTCATGTTATACGAATTATAAATTTATAAAAAAATTATAAGCATTATATAATTGAACCAAATTTAAATAAATATTAAAATTAAACAACAGTGTTTTGTTTCTTGTTATTATTTATAAACAAAACCGTGCTAAAAGGCAACGTAATTAAAGTTAAATTGAAATTAATTAATTAAAAGTAAATTATTTTTACGTCTATAATTAGACAATGGTTTAATTCGGCTTATGGCCCAAAAAATAGTATTGGTTAAATGAATTCTCAAAAAATGATTTGCCTATTACATTTATCTACATTTAAATTCATAGAAACGTGGGCAAACTTAGTAGACTTGATCAGTAAGTTGAAATTGACTGAACTGCAAACCCTTAACCCTTAACCCCTTGAACGTTACATTAAATTCCTGGGTTTATGCATTCGACACTATCGCGGCGGCAGAGGCTAACCTTTTTTTATGTTCCTTCTGTAATGAAGTTGTGAGTTGAAAAAAAAACAATTAGACTGTTCTCTATCAGCTCCTCAAAAAAATTAAATTTTTTGTTACAAAAATCACACGCAAAAACCGCGTGAACCCAACCTACCCAAATTTACCTGCATACGATTTTTGGGTCAAGAAAAAAGAAGACTTTTGGCGTCTGTGACAAAGACCAACCTAATTTTTGTCTTTTTCCAACATAGCTTCAACACAGAATGCACGTTTAAAAAAAATCTGCCTACGCCGCCTTGATACTGTCGCGTGCATAAAACCGGCTCTAAGGGGTGATCAGTTGAAGTTATCCACTTTCGCGTGTACAAGGCCTCAAATCTTACAGCACGGCACAAATGCGATAAAACCTAACCTAACCTAACCCGAACCTAGTTCGTAGAACAAGGTCAACGGTGTAAAAGCGGTAAAAATGCCCAAATTTAAATCGTAGAGCCTCGGTATTAGCGCGAAAAGAACGCCCGAACCCAGTTCGTAGAGACCAGTCAAGGGGTTAAATGTCTTGAAACAAAGAACAATGGACTTACACCACTTTCATAATAAACTGTTCAAATGTAACTCAGATTTTGTATGCCATTTTTGTCTTTTAAAACATTTTAATTTGTTAGTTACATAGAGTTGTGAAGACTTAAAATATACATTAATTTTTTCAGGTCTTGAACGCTTATGTGCATCAACAGAAACAGGATCTCTTCATTTTTATGCCCTTAACGATACCGATACCGATTCAGTTGAAGATCATGAAGAAGAAGATGCATTTGGAATAGCCTGTGACTCATCAAATATGAGTAATTCTAATTCGCAGCCTATAGATTCCATAGATGCAGCATATCTAGATCAATATTTTCACGAACCTGTTGAGTATATTAATCTCAATGAACTAAGACGATTACAAACGCTTTGTAATTTTGAACCACTTAAAGCTGGATATTGTGCCGTAGTACCGCCGTGTTGGAGTGAAATGCAACAGGCGCAAAGACAAAGACGACACCCACATTTACAAATGGATGGCGAGCAACATAGCAAAACATGGCGGTTACAAACTGATACAACTACTTGGGATGAACATGTGTTTGAGCTGACTTTGCCATCTCCAACATATATAGGCCATGTAGATGTACATTTTTCGTTGCATACGTCATCGACTACACCACACGTGGAAGTAACTTTGTTGAAACAAAATTCAAATGGAATAGGACATCGTCGAGATGTAAAGTTTTCGGTAGATGAAGCTGTTGCTTTTGAAGCATTACAGTGGACTGATAATCCAGTAACTTCTCAAGAATATTTAAGGGCACACAATGCAGATATTTTAGCTGGTCCAATAGATATAGCTTCTAGTTTAGATCTCACTGAGCAAAGTGGTTGTGTGACTTTAACGAGTCCTAAACTATTTAAATCGCGAATTCGAACTTTATTGTTACACATTAAGGCTGTCTATTCGAAGGAAGATAAAAACACAAAGTTTTCTAGTAGTTTTAAAAGCAAACGTAATGAAAGTCGTACCCCTGGTGCGACTGTAGAAAAAGTAAGCCAACCGAGTTCTCGCAAAACTGAATTTTATATGGGCTGTGATTGTTTACACGAAGTTAGTGTAACTGTATATGGTGTCAAACATACCGACATACTTCATGAACGTAGTCAAAGAAGTTGTATGTTGGAATCTAATACGTTTGTTCAGTCACTCACACTTACAGCAATAAGTAAATGGACCTTAGAACAACAAAATGTAGCGTTGGATATATTAACATGGATTGCGTGTATACGACTCACAAGAAATAGAAGTAGTAATGGTGAAGCACCAAACCAACAAATAGAATTCTTAAATGTAGTTGAATTAAATTTAACTGACCTACTTAAGCAATGCCTACTTTTAGCTGGTAGAAGTATGGCACATAAGTGTGTGAAGCTGCTGGTTATATGTAGCAAGTAAGTTGATTTGATTATTATTTTAATAATGGCACCTTTGTTATTAAAGCACAGTTATACAGGGTCCTGCATTAGTACGTCGGGCTTTCATAGCACCCCGCCCGTAGGAGATTAAAAAAAAAACTTAAATGCATAAAATTATTGGTTTAAAAAGATCTACGTCGCAAAATTATTTTCAACTATACAGGGTGTTCCATTTTCGCGCTATAGCAAAAACAAAGATTTTTTTAAATGGAACACCCTGTATATTTTTAGGTCTTCGAATGTAATTTTTTTTAACCTCTATATGAATGTCTTTTCATTTTTTGATTTTGTGACAGTGTTGCCAACTTATTAATTTTTTTTCCGAAAAATCTGACATAAATAAGCAGGCTTAACTTTAAAAAATCGTAGCGACCTCGTTTCTTGAAGTTAAGAAATAAGTTTTAACAATAATGTTAGTCCAGTTAGGGAGCAACATTTTAAAAATAAAAAATTTAAATTTATTGATACAGGGTGTTCACAAAAAAATGCTAAACTTTCCAAACTTCAAAGTGACATAACTCATTTTTTTCAAATGTAAACACCCTTGTTTTATTATGCTATTCGATAGCATTTTTTCTCCCCTTCAATTTTTTTGAAGGGTGTCCTATGTCTAAACCCCGTAGTTGTTGAGATATTCGATACTTTTCAAAAAAGTAGCCATTTAATTGCATTTTGATGCAAAACAAGTGCCAAAATGTAAGCAAGTGTCACCTTGACATTTGAATAAATTTAGAATTTAAGTGGATATTAACTATGTAATAATATTAATCGTTTTTATTTAAAAACCATGAAAAGTAACAAATTGAAAATACATCAAAGATTAACGACCACAATAAATGCTCGAAATGTTTTCCATTTTTAGTAAAAGACATTCATGTAGAGGTTAAAAAATGACATTCGAAGACCTAAAAATATACAGGGTGCTCCATTTAAAAAAAACCTTTGTTTTTGCTATAGCGCGAAAATGGAACACCTGTATAGTTGAAAATAATTTTACGACGTAGATCTTTTTAAACCAATAATTTTATGCATTTAAGTTTTTTTACCGGCGGGGCGCTATGAAAGCCCGATGTACTAATGCAGGACTCTGTATAAATGTTTGGTTTGTTTACTTTGATTTGTACCGTGTATTTTATGTATTTCAGTTGAAATTACTTTTTTTTCTTAAAATTTAATTCATAAATAGAATAAATGATTTTTAAGTTAATACTTAAACATACATACAATGATGAACCCATGTATCGCACCCCGGCCAGAAAGGTTACACAACTCAAAAACTAAAATTTTTCTGTTTGTTTGAAAAAATGTAATCTTAAAACTTAGAATTAAAATGATTAGGAATCTGTAAATGTTTGAGACGAGTCCTAGAACCTCTATTTGGCTTATACTTTGCAAAAAAAAAAAAAGATTGCCCCAGTGACTTCTCACCATGTAGTAAAGTTGTAGGTAGAGACAGGTAAGCTTTTTGAGTTCTGTCATTTTTCTTGCTGAACTGCGCATGTATAAATACCTATAGTGCATGTCACCCATCTACACAATGGATGTACAAAATGAATGGTGACTGAAGCTGATAAAGTGAAACAAAAACATATTTATATCTTTCTAAGGTGTACTTTGACAGTTAACAGCAATCATAGAAAATCAAGTAGAACTAGGTTTATTCACAAAACTTGCATGAAAATTCTCGATGTCGTGTTACAAAACGAGATTTTTGCATATTAGGCTTGCAGACACCAACGTTAAACAATCCTAGACAAATTACTACAAACCTTAGAACAGAATTTTATGTGTTTGATGTAGTATGTATTTACAAATCGTTGTCAAATTTTTTAAAATTGTCAAAAATTACGTGACCATTACACGCATTTTTAATGTTGTCTGATCCAATATGTATTAGCTGTCTGAGTATACTGCATAGTGGCAGCTCAGACAAAAGGATTTTCGTGACTTTTATAAAGAAACGCAAAATACACACTCAAATGAGTTTTATAATCAAACAGCTTAATTGTTTTATAAAATAATAGGAGTATTATTTTATCTTTTATTGTCTTTTGTTGAGACGCATTGCCGTTCATTTTACTTCGTAATGAGTGGCCGTATACGAGGTATTAGTGTAGTTGTTTTTAAATTTTTTCCTGGGAATTTTTTTTTTTTTCCCGGTAAACGAAAAACAAAACAAAAATTTTACTCACTAATCAGGGTTTAAATTGATAATGAAATTTATATGTATTGATTAGTTATAGTAAATCCGTAATAACTTGCATTTTTGTTGTATATTTATGTATTATTTATGTTTATTTGAAGTCGTTTGAATTCTGTTGTGTTACGTATAGCATAACACTTCCGAATTTTATTTTTAGCTTTGTTAAGTATAAATTATACTTCGCTTATATTATGATTTTGTTACAGTGGTGCCAAAAATATAAGTGAAAATGTAGGTAAACATTTTGACTCTTGCATATTGAATGTGCTAATGGATATATTGGAATGTGTTGATCAAGTATTATCAGCTGGAAGCCTTCAGTGGTTTGTCACGCTTTTGTTTAAAGTTACGCATCATGAACAAGGAACAATTATTACACCTAAATGTATAAATTTGTTGTGCAGAATATCGGACGAACTAAACAAACGCACTAACCAATATCATTTGCTACTACGCAGTAGATTTGGTTTATTTGGTACACCACTTGAACCAGAATTATTTGATGTTGAGCCACCTCCTCCAGTTAAACCAAGTAGTGTGGCAATTACATATGCCTCTGTAGTTGCGGGTGAAAACACAAGTCAAAGTGCAGATTTTCATTCTAGCTTCGCTTTTAATAAAGAGACTTTGGATCCTAAAGATGTATTATCGGTATCTAAAGGAGACTCTAAGATTAAATTAAAAAATGTAGCGACCTCAAAAGTTATTCGGGGTTTGCTAGAAGCAGAACCTTTACATTTTACTTGCATTTCTGCTAGTGAAGGTACGCGATTGGAAAGAGCTGACACTGGAAATAACAACTGCATCAGTAACAATATCACACCTATTATAATATCCGGACCACAGACAATTAGCAGCGGCACCAAAAAGGTGGAAGTAGAAGTGGAAGTGCCAGAATTGGTGTTTCAAAATAATATCAGTAAAACTCAAAACTTGCCTCAAGGAAGTGGTAACAATAGCAACATGTCACTATTGGATGGATATTACCAAATGATTTTTCAAACGGATAATGTAAAAACAGATGAATTTACTAAACTGAGTAAGTGAAAATGTATAATTTAATTTTCAATGATTTCAGTTATACTATTACATTACTGCACCACGGGCATTTATATAAACATGAATAAATAAGAATAAAATATTTTTTTAATTGAAATACAATTTTTTATTTTATATTTCTGTACCTTAGAAGTAAAAGGTCGGATGTCACTTTTCTTAAATTTTACAGTATGCAGGAAAAACTAATTTTTTTTTGTTCAGGCTCTGATACTTTACCACCCTACTTCCTTAATACTTATACAATGATAAGTAATATACTTATTTTTATCATATGTTTAACGAACTTTAAATAAGAAACTGAGGAAAAATATTTAAAAAAGTGTAGTTGTAAAAAAAGTGGACACCCGACCTTTTACTTCTGAGGTACAGATTTATATTGAGAATAATGATTCTAAAGCTAATATTTCTTGGTTATTTCTGTTTTAATTGTAAATTGTTGGTAAACATACAGTATTTAATGAAGTTAAGTTAGCTGTCTGAAAAATTTAAAACAATTTATTTAAGGGACTTCTTACACCTGTGATGGGAAAATATTTAATGAAGTTAAGTTAGCTGTCTGAAAAATTTAAAACAATTTATTTAAGGGACTTCTTACACCTGTGATGGGAAAAGAAAGGGTTTATGTTAATAATTATTTCTTTAGTGAATTTTTATTTTTTATTTAAAAAAATGGTTTTTGTACAATTTGAAGGAAATCCTTTTTTCTATAAAATGTGAAATTTTTATAAAAGATTTTAACAAGAAGACGTGTGGTAGGTAGTCACTTCCATACGACGTTTGTTCGAAAACGGTTTCTGCGTTAAACCAGAATATCTTCTTTGGTTTTTATCTGAAATAAAGTCCTTCCATTTTTTTGCAAAATGGCGATTATCTGAATATAAATTTTTAGATTTTTGACCAATAAATTTATCTTTAATTTATACAAAATTAACTACGACGTTTAAAAAAGATCCTACGACAAAAACTAGATAATTGTAAGATTTCCTATACCAAATCGGTTTCCGAGTTTTTAAGATATAAAAAACACGGTTATGGAGCGCTGTTGCCAAGAGTGCGAATGCATCTTGCAACCATGTGTCAAAGCTGTATGTGCACTTATTTAGTGTTGTAAATGGCATATTTTGGAGTTTGCAAATATATAGGGTGTCCACCTAGTGCGTATTTCCTTTATAGCTGCTTTATTATTCAAAATAGAATAAAGTTTCAAATCACAATTTGTTAGAGATCATGGAATACATAATCCAAAATTATTTTCAGCTATACCAAATGTTTTGATTCCTCGCACCGATATGTAGCTGTTTTAAATACAACACCTTGTATGTTTCCTTTTTTTAAGATTTCAAATTTAATAGTCTTTAAAAAAGGCCCTGTATGATATTAAAAAAATGTAGCTAGTGCAAAGTGTTAATTAATTTATTGTCAATAAATTTCAAACAAATTTCTACTGCCTTTTCAAAGTTAAAATGTTAAAAAGTGCTGTATCGCTCAATAAAAATGTAAATGTCACGAAAGCTATCGACTTAAAACCCATATAACCTATTAAATTTTTTAAATTTAAAGAGTAATCTAAAAATATGAAAATATACAGGATGTTTTAATTAAGATTTCAAAGTTTGAGTCCCTTTCTCTTTGAACCGGAAGTCATATTGCAATCTCAATATTTTCATGGAATCCGAAATATTTGATAATGGTTAGATACCAAATTTCATTTTAATGTTTTCAATACTATTCTAGATATTTGTCGTTTTCCATACTTTTGAGCAGCACTGTATAGTAAATTTGTTATAATTAATATATGTGCAAATATTTTAGTTTCAGATACATTAGAAATATCCGTTGATTCTGACAGTAGCAGCTTGAATTCCGAACCACAAAATAAAACATCATTTGGAGCGGATCAAATTATGTCACCTCATCATCAATCACTTCCATGGCAACAGTTATTGGTAACACCAGCTCAGCAGGTCATAGTTGTGGAGAGAATGCATTCGGGAGCAAGACGTTTCGTGACATTAGATTTTGGGCAGCCTATTTTATTGACCGACATCCTTATTCCTTCTTGTCATGATTTAGTCTCGGTCAGTATTGATTTATGGAACAGGAGTGAAGATACAGATGCCGTGAGACTAGTAGTGGCATCAGATATTGGAACTCGAAATTTAGTCTTGAATGATTTGCAACCTCCACCATTGTGTCGATATTTAAAAGTAAGTACTAAAAACACATCTTTTTTTTTGCGATGAAAAAAAAAAGTTGTTTGCAGTTGTATTCTATTTGTATCGTTTGCGAATAAGACAATTTATTTCAAATTCGATTTACCAAAGAAAGAAATTTCCTTATTTAGTGAAATAATATTTACAGTTGCTTTCTGTTTCAATCGTAGATAACAACAGTAGGTCGATATGGTATGTCCACTACCAGGTGTCGTATTCCAATCGGATATTTTTATGGACATCTGTTAATATCGCCAGAAGGAATTTTAACAGATACCCAGAAGAGTCCAACAACAGCTGCAACAGATGTAGATAATCAGTTAAATCTGCTTTCAATGTTACTAGAAGATGTAAGCTGTCGATACAGTTTGGCCTGCTCCAAGTTAAAAGACTTCTTGAATCCCTTTCTGACGTCCGATATAAACAATGCATCACATTTGTCAACGTATATGAATATCATAAAAGATAATTTGTCAAATTTAACGAGCTCTGAAAACAACAAAATATTTTCTGCTTATCAGGTTAGTATACTCTGTATTATAGAACTTTGTAATCTATTTAGATTAACGTAAAAAAAATTAATTGAAGAAATTATTTGGAAGTGAATTTAACTTCAGCTAATTTTTAACTGCACAATGTTTTTTGAACAAACTTGATTCCAAATTGATTGTACTGTCATCTATATCAATATTATTACTGTAAATAAATTTAATTGAAAATAATATCTCTAATTATGAAGAAACTTTTGTAGATATGCCAGACCAGTTTCGAGTTCTAAACCTTCCAGCAGTAGCATTCTCTTTTAAAATAAGATAGCTACTGACGAAGATACAGGACTAGCATTTCTACAAAAAATCCTTCATAACTAAACAATTAGTGATATTCTATTAAACAGTTGTATTACACGAATAAACCACTTAAATAATTCAAGCATTTATGTTTATTGGCTTTCATTCAAAAAGTCTGCAATAGAAACATTTTTTATTATTGATTTCTCAGAAAAATTTATTTATGATAAAAATTGGTGCATGGTGTAAAACTAAATTGAGATGAAAAAAAATGAATAAAAAGTCATGACACTAGATTTTAGCGATTTTTGAAATATTTACAAGAGTAAGATGCCCTTGTTTTAAGAGGTAAAAAAAAGTTCATAGGAAAAAGTGGTTAAGAATTACAAAATTATATTAAAAATCGTTTTCCTTGGATTTTTTTTTGTAACTCTTAATATAAGGGCACTTTTCTGTGGCCAATATTTCAAAAATCGCTAAAATCTAGTGTCATGAATATTTATCAAACTTTTTTCCATCATAAGATTAGTTTTAGACCATGCACCAATTTTATTTAAAATAACATTTTCCGGAAATCAATAACAAAAAACTTTTTCATTTGTTGCAGACTTTTTGAATGTACAAATTATTATAAAATTCAAAACTGCAATTTAAACGTCAAATTTTGCATGTCATATTTTTAATTTATAAACAACTTGTTTTAATGATTGTTTTGTAACTTTTAAAATAAGGGCACTTGGCTCCTACGAATATTTCCAAAATCGCTAAAATTTTTATTGGATTTATTTTCATCTTGTAGTTAGTTTTAGCCATCCATTAACTGTTATTAAAAATAGTTTTTTTTTGAAAAATCTAAAATAAAAAACTTTTACATGTGTTGCAGACTTTTTGAACGACCCCATATATTGCCTTTAGTAAAAAACATAAACACATTTTCAATTTTCTAGTCATTTTATATATAAACTTTTAAATTAGTGAATGGTGCATCAGCCTTTGTACAATATTTGTAAAAAGTTGTTTTTTTAAAAATTATCTGTTACTGTAACAAAGTTTATTATTTAGGATGCAGTAACATATCAACGACAATTAAATATAGTAAGAAGTGTAATGTCAAGAATCGAAAATTCAACAAATAATGTACCATCCAGTGCTCATACGAGTACCAATCTCTCTGATGCAAGCATAGACAAACTTCGACATATATCAGAAGCTCTTTTAGAAGCATTGATATCAGTTGATGCTACGATGGATATTGATCTTCCAACATGCCGAAAGTTATTTAATGGATTTTGCGTAGCACAAGGTTCTAGAGTACAACTGCTAGCTGCAACAGTGCTTGTAAGATGTTGTGGAAATCAACCATATTGGGGATGTTTTTTAGCAGAAACACTAAAAGAGATGTTTTCTTCTTCATATACAGTAAAATTTCCACAAGATCGATTATTTGTGTTGTTAGCATATCTAGGGCGTAAAAGTCCCGATCGGAATGCTGTTCTAGATGCAACATTAAGAGTTATAGCAGAAACTCTACTGCCGTTGGTACAAAACAGACAATCTTTATTAGCTGTTACTATTGATTTGCCTTTACTTGGATGGTTGTTGTTGTTTTTGTCACTTCATTTGGATATGGGTAGAGGATCATTTCAAAGTGCTGCACGTTGGGATTGGGTTACTGGTGAAATGGCTGGAAAAATTACTGAAAATGCTGGAGCTAGCTACAGAAAGAAACTACATAAGAAATTTTTGCATTACAAACAGCAGTTGGATAACATCGATTGGACCCACAAAGTCGTACAATCTTCTACGCAGGTACAGGTTTGTATTATTTCTGCTTATGTGTTGTGGTTTAATTATTTATTACACGTTTAATTTTGGGCTAATGTGCACTAGAAAACTGCAGTATGTACATGCAAATATGTATTTAAAAATTAAAGAATCATCTAGTATCTATACTTTGTTAAAATTACATAATTTACCAGCCTTGTTGAGTGAACCTAAAGATACTAATAATATCTAAATATTTAACTACATATTGTCCATACTTCTATTGGAACATCAGGTGCTTTTGGAATTTATATTCGTTTATCAAGGTTAATAGTTTTGAGTATTCTTTCACTTTATTTTTACATTTATAGTGTCCTTAACACTTTTTAATTTTCACACATCTCATGCATTAGTTTCTTTGAAATTCCACTGTACATCATAATTTGCTATGCATTTTTTTATGTTTCTTTTCCTCTTTTTTCTTCTGATCTACCGAGATTGTTTTTTTTTATAAATATAACTACAGTTTTTGTCTGCTTCAATTTTTTTTCCAGTTCGTCTGGAAATATGTTGCTTTTTTCGGTACTGAATAAAATATATCATGTAGCGAAAAAATTGCACTCTTGAAATCGAACTTATATTTTAAAAATAACCAATATTTTAATAATTCGTGATCAGAGATTTCAAGATATTTTCTAAAAGTTTTGTCCATATTAGTGCAAAAATATTTAACTAAATTATTTTGGTAATAATGTTGCCTTATTTACTACTAATAGTTTTGACTACATTATTGCATGGTGTGGTATGTGTGTAAAAAAGTCTTTAAATTATTAAAACTTTGTTTATTTAATAAATTATTAATCTGTAAAAATATATTTTTTTGTTATTCACTTACAAAAACGTTGAATGTTAGTTATACAGAGTGGTCCACTTTTTAGTAGCAGGACTTTAACAATCGATAGAAAAACTTATTTTAAAGTGAATATTTCATATCAACATGGGACCAAAAGCTTCATTTTAAAGATACAGGGTGTTTATTGAACTTAACCCCCATAACTCCGCCACTGGTTGCTTGTGGGTGAAATGTTCATAGATTGTGGTAAGCTGTAAGGTGGTGCTGTATACCAAATTTGGTTTAAATATATCTACTGGTTTAGAAACGGTTAAACATTATCATTATTTTTTAGAAAATTTCAACACCCTGTATCTTTAAAATGAAGCGTTTTTGGACCCATGTTGATATGGAATATTCGCTTTAAAATAAGTTTTTCTATCGACTGTTAAAGTCCTGCTACTAAAAAGTGGACCACCCTGTATTTAACTGTTTTTTTTTAAGTGAAAATATACCAGTAGAAAATTTACTAAAACAATTTAAAAATGTATCTGCTGTCACAAAAAAAGTCAATTTAAATGTACACATTGATCACGTATATATAAAACAGATCTTATGTATCCATCACACTTTCAACGTTTGAATATAAAACAGATTTAATGCCATCAGTTGGCGTAGGATAAAATGCAAGACACAGGTTTGTAGTCATGATAAAAATTTGTTTTTTTTTCTATTACAGTAAACTTTTGTCACATTTTAAATATTTTTGTTTTGGGGATGTACTTGTGTGTACATTGCAAAATTGTATCTTGTTTTGGTTTACAGGCCTTATCAGCACTGTCAAGTCATGCAGCTAATTTGACATCGAAGTTGGAGGCAGCTCTTAAACAGCAAGATCATATTTTTAAGAAAGTTAAACAGTATAAAGCTTTTAAAGAAGCGTTCAAGATTGCAGAAACTGAAAATGGTAATGGTTCGAAACAAACTAAACGTCGACGCGAACCGGCGGAACTCCCAAACGAAAAACAAAACTCGCCTTCAACTGCTCAACAACTAGAAAGTACACATTGTTTAGCTGTTGCAAAAGGTTTGTTGGCTTTGTTGTTGGCGATGGACCACTCTTGTAGTGCAGATATGTTTCTCTTGTCCTGTAAGGTAAGGAAATAATATATTATTGTTACACGTTTTATAACATAAGTTTAATGTTAAATAAAAGTCAAAATATTGATTAGGAAGAGTAGTTTAAATAGATTACCGAGTTTAGTTTATGTGCAACTTGGGGTGTTGTTGTATTTTTAATAAGGATGTCCAGTAAGTTTTTGTTTTGTACAATACTGCCAGAGTTTGGACTGTATCATGATGCATGCTATTAGTTAAATTAATGTCAAATCATTAATAGAAACATTAAAATTGTGAAAATAGAACTACCAAGGACTTTGAATTTGATTACATGCAAAAACATCCACTAAAAAATCACTTATTTGCTTATAATTGTATTATAGGTACGATAAACTTTACAACAAATGTTATTTATTATTGTAAAATAGTTAATAAGTGATATATATATATTGCAGGTTATTGCACGATTAGTGAGTATGGCACGATTACGAATAGGGCAACTAATGAGTGAAGAACAACTTCTAAAACTTGTGCGTATATGCATTGGATCAGAGTTGCCCTGGGCACCACATGCGTTAGCATGCTTATTACAAGATATATTAGAAGTAGGCAGACCTGTACATAGTGATACAGAAATGGATACCGATTCTTCATCTGCATCGAGTAGCTGGGCTGGAGCAGGTAACTGTTTTACACAGAATAGTTAACTTTGTTTTAACAGTTTCAGAGTTAGTTAAATTAGCAAAGTCCTGCAGAATTGCATAAAACTATTAAACTTACTTATGTATAGTTTTATTTTATGAGTCTTATGCCGAATTTACATTGGTATAGTAGCTAAAGCAAGTTACTAAATCAAGTAGCTAAAGCAAGTCACTAATCAAGTAGCAAAACTTGTCAAAATTTTGGTTTAGTGAGTGTTTACACAATATATACGTGGTCTACACCCAATTTAAGGAAATTGTTTAGTATTTGACAATAAATGAAGTATCGTCTTCAAGTAAATAGTAATGATTTCTATTTACTTTACTGAAAAAGTCACTAAATTGTTTACTTGCGCAAGTACTAAACAAAACTGTCTACACAGTGCAAGTAGCTAAATTTAGTTACTTGCATTAGCTACTATACCAATGTAAATTAGGCATTAGTTAAAAAGATATTTGTGTTTGAAAATTTAGTAATTTTTTAAATGTTAGCAGTTTTTCAGAATGTTGATAACATTGGCTAATTGCTTAAACGCTAATTTAACTGACTTAAGTCTTATAATAACGAAGTTACCCATTTAACGTGGTAGATACTGTCACTTCAAATACTTGTAGTTGGAAAATGTACCTAAGTTAATATTTTTATGTTTTAACTTATTAGGAGCTAATTGTTTCATTTTTTCACAGGGCTAGAAATTTCAGATCTTACTGATATGGAAAGTTTGTGTGAAACTTTGGGTCTGGATGACTCGCTCTTAGCAGAGCCCGTCACTAAACAGGGTAAACCTGCTACAAATAACAACAACAATAATCAATTACCATCTGTTTATGAGACAGATGATTCTGAAATAGAAGATTTCTTGGATGATATTTTAGAAAGAGGGCGTAACTTGCTTAAAAAGACCAAAAGTGGCCCCTCAAATTTTAGCAGTTCTTGTGCTATGGATGCGAGACTAGAGTTGGGTGTCGAAACATGTGCTGAAATGACTTTGAGGAGACTAATTAATTACAGCACCTATAATCTGGTACAAAATCTGAATGCAGCGACACCTCAAACAGAAAATGAGCATGAATTACCCACATGGCCCCCTCATCTAACATTACCGTGGCAAATACAATCACAGTCGCCAGCGACCAATAGGGCTATGTTGGTAACGTGTTTTAACTCGTTATGTAAAGAAATGCAGATGCAATCTTCCATAAATATTGAACACATTTTGCAACTTTGGTTGACTTTGAACTGTATTAGTCCAACTGGTGAAGATAAATATGATCCGTCTACGTTACCGCTTATTCCCATAAGTGCAGAAGCTGTAAACTCACTTATATCTGCAGTTTCGTGGAGCCCTGGCCTATCTTTGAGAACATGGTGTAGTGCACTTCAGACACTTACACTTGTATGTAACATGCAAGTTGCCGTAACCAATACTCTATGGTCTAATCCATACGGTATTTATACAATGACTGCTTGTATAGTTAACCATCCTGATTTCGTTCAACTTTTCTTGCGGTTATTGTCAGGGACGGGTCTAGTATTTTCAGAGAAAGGATTGGTGAGTAATAAAACCAAATAATTGTTCTATAATGATGTTTCAATGATTTACTATTTTTAAGGCGGGACCTTCATTATGCAAATCCTTACATGATTTTCTTGTACGTCTTCAAATGCGTTGTGATGTGGTTACTGTTAACAGTAAACCAGGTGGTCATCTAAAAAGTTTATTGCTGAAGGTGGTTTATCAGCTAGTTCAACCAAGTGGCCCTTTGGCAGCTAGACAAGGTCCCTTAGATGCGCAGTGTAAATTGCTGCAAACGATGGTGTATTTGGATTACTGTAATGCTGACTTAAGCATTGCCATGAGCATTTTCGAAAGTACAGGTCAGTGCTCTACATACACATTTAATTAAAATTTTTACAATCTCTTAAATATTCTGCAGAATTTTTTTAAGCAAAACTAATATAAAAAAAGCAGGAATTTTTCTAAGATCTATATATTTTTTAAATACAGTATCTGCGTTAACCGTGGCATAACCGAATTTTTGAAAATTCTTATATTTTTGTGAAAAACAACTCATTTTTTAAATTTTCTTGATGGCCAGGCATCAGGAGTAGCGAAACAGACACTGAACGAGCATGGTGTGTATCCATCTCATGTACATATTATGTATGTGACTGCACCCAGAAAAATTTCTGTGGTCTCAAATCAAACTACATAACAACTACAATTTACGATTAATGTTATTCTGTAAAATTATTATTTAAACAATTCTAGTGTTTTTCTTTGCCCTTACAACTTTTTTTTACGCTGAGCGCATTAAAACAAAAAGGGCACAAAAAAATCCCACTGTATATCCGAATGCACGTTATAACCCGCTTCAACTGATCCGGGAATTATAATTCTGAAAACAAAATTGTGTGCAATTCCATCCCGGAAACTTTTGACGCTCTGAAAAGACTTGCCAAAGCTATACTGACAATTTTTCATTAACATATTCCTGCGAAACTTTGTTTTTGACTCTAAATAACATAAAAACAGACAGGAGGAATAGATTGGTTGATGATGCTAGTGCTCCTTGCGTAGCTTTAAAATGTACGAATTATAAACCTTCCATAAAAGAGCTAGCTTTAAAAGTGTAACACCAAAACAGTCATTAAATAACATGTAATATGTTACAGTTTTTTTTATTTTTTTGTTTTTTTATTTTTTTTTTAATTTTTTGTTCTAAATAAACTACAAATATAAATTTTTTTAATTGTTATGATATTCCACAATAACAATGATCGTTTATCATTCATCTTATTTTTACGTGTGCAATACGATATTTTTTAACCAAAAATTGGGGGTCGTTTTAACATGCGAACGTCTTATATATTAAAAATCTTAATTTTGGGTTCGAGTAATAAGGGATCGTCTTATAAACAGGGGTGTCTTCTGCACGGAAAAATACGATATATGTAGCATCACCTGAATTTTTAAATTTTGACACGTCGGCTTGGAAAGGTTTGCCATCACTGGGCTAGAAGTTTCTCCTGGACTCCGACTCCACAGTCCTGATTTAATGCCACTCTTTTGTGCTGCTGGGTGCTTGTAAATTGGGCTTAATATCTTTGAGGGTTGCTATTTTATGATTTCATTCCTTGCAGGTGTTCTAGTCCATTCGTTTATATCACATGTGGATCGAATTAAATGTGTGAATATAGGGGAACGTCTTAGTCCAACATTGCAACTGTTCAGTGGTATATTTGCTTCAGTATTAGGATCAGAGGCAAATAAACAAGATCGACCTGTATCATGGGACGTACTGTTAGTTTCTTTGCTTAAGCTGCTTGGGAAACTTGTACAGACTCCACTGCCCAGTACAGGAGATCAGCCTGTGAGTAATTTTACTGTATGTTTTGGATCACGTAATTTATTTTAAATTAAAGTCAGTAAATAATTTATTTAGTAATTGGGAAACAATTTATCAAAGAATATAAATATAAAGTAAAATAGAACTTAAAAAACTCATTTCTTAACAATTCTTGCAACATAAATTGCTATTAGAGATATCGAGGGTCTCATATCAGAGGGGCGTATGCGCCAAAAATACAAAAATGAAGATTTTTCGCCACAAATGTGTTAAACCGAAGAAAAAAGATAAATCTTCGTCTGTCAGAAAAATCAACATATTTTGATATAGGCAGGAACAGAATTGAAGTGATTGTATAAAAATTTAATTTACAGGAAGTTTTTCTCTTTTCTTGAACAATTTTACAGATGGCTTATACGCCCCTCGATATGGGTTTGCTTATAGGGAAGTCAAATTCTTTTGATTAAACTAATGTTGGGAAAGAATTAATTGTCCATTGTTATTGACAAATGCAAATGTTTATACTAGGAGGCCATGGAAACAGAGCCTGTAGCTACGTCCCAAACAGATGAGAGTAAAGCAGAGCAAATTCAGCAAGAACGAAGCAGCCCACCTGTTCCGTGTTTAGCAGATACTGTTTTGCAACATCATCCAAGTGTAATTCGCCTGTGCCAGTCTTTAGCGGCTTGTAAAGCATCATCTCTCTCCATGCTTGCTAATATATCACAACAGGTATGTGTGTGTGCATCAGCAATTTCATTTTTTTATTTATGAAGTTCTAAGTAAAGTCACCGCTCATAGTATATTTTCAATTTTTACACTGTTGTCAAGTTATCTCCTTTTTTGCTCATCGTTTATAAGCAGCCACGTACACGTACTCAGAAACAGTAAACTTTGTTAAATGCACTCAAATTAAATGTTCTTCGAAATTTTTATATTTCAACTTTTCAGTACAATCTAAAGGGGTGTTGTCACGAGGTTAGTTTACAGGCCGCTAGTACTAGTGGACAGTAAAGTTGTGCCGAATTTATATTGGTATAGTAGCTAAGGCAAGTTACTAAATCAAGTAGCTAAAGCAAGTCAACTAATCAACTAGCAAACCTTGTCAAAATTTTGGCTTAGTGTGTTTACACCAGGGCTCGAAACCGAAAAAAAATTTGGTTAACGGTTAACCGAAATCGAGAACTTTATTTTTTTGTTGAAAAACCGGTTTTATTCGTAAAAAAACCGACTTAAATTATAAACCAGTTTAAAAAACCGGTTAAATTAACCGGTTTTTAAAATTATTTAGATCAAGAATGCAAAGTATAAAAAGATATTATTTATTTATAATTTTATAATAAATGTACAATCAAGCGTTCAGTAATGACATCTGGTAAACTAATCGCTTATAATACAGATTTTGTATTTTTCATCGTAATTTTTATTAAAAAAAGATGTTTAAAAAAACGGTTTTTTATTATTTTGGTTAAAGGTTACCGTTTTTTTGCCTTTAAAAATAACTGTTTCGGTTAAAAATCACTTTTTCTGACAAAAAATAACGGTTAACCGGTTTTTTAAATCGGTTTTTTTAAACCGGTTTTTTAAAAAACCGGTTTCATGCCCTGGTCTACACCCAATTTAGTGAAATTGTTTAGTAGGTAATTGACAAAAAATAGAATATCTTCAAGTAAATGGTAATGATTTCTATTTACTTTACTCAAAAAGTCACTAAATTGTTTACTTGCGTAAGTACTAAACGAAACTATCTACATGTTACAAGTAGCTAAATTCCCTTACTCGATTTAGTTACTTGTATTAGCTACTATACAAATGTAAATTCGGCATTACACTGTATAAACAGCCTGTCTAGTTACTTGCTCGCTTACCAGGATAGTGGTAAGGCTACTTTACTATCCACTTACCGATCACATGATCTATTTGTGGCCATAGTTACGGTGTTTAAACACTGACTTGCGCACATTTTGAGGTATTTTGCAGTTCAGTCACGTCGTTCAAGTGGAATTCTGAAGAAATTATTAAATTTATAAAAAATTTGAAAGACTAGTATCCGACTTTCTAATTATAATAACTAATTGCTATGATTATTCCAAATAAGAATAAATGTCAAGTTAAAAGAGTAGATGCCGTTGAATCAGCTAACTCAAAATTGCAAAATTTTGCTTAAACGTGCCAAGCTGAAGATGACCGCTTTGACACAAACACATTGCTGCATAATTAAGGCAATTGAAAGTATGTAACTGTCATTTTGCAAGAAAAAATCCAAACTAAAATCACCTTCAAGAAATTATCCGGCATAGTAAAAATTGATTCACGAGTTTCTGAAAAAAAAACTTGAATAGTAGATGGTGAAATTATTATAAACAATAAATTAAGTGAGGAAAAGTTGTCGCCACTGGTGGGATATCAATGTGTATGCTCTAGCTTGGTTCTAGCTGCAATTGGCCTTTTTATGAGTGTATCTTGTTTGGAGATGCAACTCTTCAATTCTTTCTACACTTATTCTGAGGTGTCGTCTATATTTTTGCATCTTTAATTTCTAATTTTTGAAATATACACCATGTTATTTCCTCCAATTCATCCAGTTTCTACAATTTCGTCGCTTTTTACTTTTTTTTACTATTTTCCCAAGTTCCTCACTTAAAATGATTATTGC
This sequence comes from Elmis aenea, assembly GCA_947652605.1. Classification (NCBI taxonomy): domain Eukaryota; kingdom Metazoa; phylum Arthropoda; class Insecta; order Coleoptera; family Elmidae; genus Elmis; species Elmis aenea. The sequence continues at coordinate 27,178,720 of OX393578.1, read as the reverse complement.
AGCATCAATAACTTCATCAAAGTCTGCCATTTTTAGATGGACTCTGACATTACACAACGAATGCCGGTAAGTACCTGCCGCTTCTATCATTGTGTAAATACAAACTTACCCGGTAAGCCTACTTGCAGTTAGTACTAGCGGCTTGCAAACTAGCTCCGTGACAACACTGCTTAACCAAATATTAAAAGATCATTTTGACTCATTTAACCAACCCTGTCTCTGTTACCGTTTACGAGATCCCCATGTTGTTCACGATAACTGGGACACCCTGTATAACAATAAATTTTGAGGTGCTGGCCATTTCATCTCATTCAACAAAGTCTTTATCACTTGAAGTTTATATTTTTTTATAATTTATCTTTTCTTAAACACCCGGTTTGTATACCGTATGTCTTCGATTCTAAGACTACCTACCACAGCCAAACCTTCCTAGTTGTCACTGAGTAAGCTCCCCTATAATGTGGTGTCGTGTAGAAAGCACGCTAAAATTTGAAAAAACAAATGATTTTGCAAATGTAAGATACCGTTGATTCTAAGATGCACCTCATTTTTAGAAATCTTTATATGGGGAAAAAAGTGTGTCTTAGAATAGAAGAAGTACGGTATTTTAAAATATCTGAGCTGTTATTAACCTAATATTTCTTGTACTAGAGTACATTTGCTGATTTGGGTGAACCCGGAACTGTCGGTGATGCCGTGTTTCACATTTTGGCTGCCTTGGCCAGAAAAACATCTCGTAAGGAACTGATAATGGAACCGTTGCTAATGTTTTTATCACAAGCCCCACAACTCAGTGAACCTTTGCTGTGGTTCATATTACAGGTGCTTGATAATGAAGAAGCCCTTAAAGGTTTTCTTGATGCAGGTAAGTTTTAATATTTCTTGCTTATGTCAGATTTATAACAATATTATTGCAATTGATACCATGAGTGAAACCCATACGTAGTGCCTAACAAATTGGTTAGTCTGGTTGTCTGTGACTAGTATATATCATTGTTTAGCCGGGAGTAGCTACAATTTGGAAATAATAACCAGTTTTTATTAAAATTTGTTACTATTAAAAGTTAAGTTCCATTAATAGCAACTTTTTTACCGTGTTCAAAATATAATCAAACCTCATATGTGTTCCAACGTTACCAGAGTTCGTGAGACGTCGCCGGGCCCAGAGGAAAAATGTACATGGGCCCCAAGTAAATAAATTATTTGAAAATTTATTTAAAAAAAAAACGAATTGTGCATATTTAATATACCGTAATTAAAAAGGTATGTAGACTCCTGGGCCCTTAAATTACCTCCGGGTCCGGGGCTCAGAGCCCCCTCCCCCCCTCGGTCCTGTACGTTACTTTAAAAACATACGGAAAGAACATCCTAAAGTTTATATTATTTCCAAAAAAAAAGTAAAACATTTATCCATTGTGCCTTGTGTTCCTCCGCAGCCATAGTAATGTTGTAATAGAATAGGACTGGGAGAGCTGGCAAGCTTTGTTTTTTTTTTTGACTACCTACCTACTTGTTTTGGCATAATTTTATAGATGTACATCAATAACAAAAAGTAATAATATTTCCAAAGTTCCAAATATTAAATATTTATTTTATTTTAAATAAAAATTATTCTGCAAAAATATCACAATGTAATAAAATTTTTAATTGTTTTAAGGTGGTATTAGGATATTGGGCCAAAGTTTGGTGCAGAGTAGCAATGCTCCCAACACTATATCCCACGCAGGGACAGTATCAATGGTAATGCAACATTTCGGAGGTTCTACAACTCGTTCAGATGCCAGCACTGCAATTGCAGCTGCTTCAGCCACTAAAAAATTGCAGCAAGCAACTTTAGAGAACACTATGGCATTAGTAAATTTTGCTCCTTTTGGTACTATTAAGTAAGTACATTTTAATTTAATTATTGTTCACTCATCATTAAATTGTGTTCATATTCTTAATTACGCATGGTTTTTGTTTATAGGTGTCAGTCAGGAACAGCACAACCAGCGGACGTTCTTATTCAAGGGGGAGCAGCGGCTCACAGAAGAGCACGGACTCCTCAGTGGTCCTACCACTTTTATCCTGAAGAAGTCCATACTGAACTAACATTACAGCTTCCAAGCGCTGTTCTTTTGCGTGAAGTTCATCTTCAGCCACATCTTAGTTCATTAGCCACATGCCCATCTGCTGTTGCTCTTGAGGTATTTACAGTTCAGTGTTTTAAATACTAGTATGTAATGAAACACAAAGTTGCTCTAAATGGTTATTATTGTTTAACTTGTTAGGTATCTGCTGATGGACCGTCGAGGCTTGTACCAGCTTGTCCACCATTGCCAACAAGTGGTATGACCTTCATCAGATTACATCTTCCTGTACCCGAAGTAGTAAATTGCATTCAGTTGCGATTGTATAAACCTCGAGATGCCAACAATATTGGCTTGTCGCAAATTCGTTTATTAGGAACTTCGGCATTTGGAGGCAATGTGAAACAAAAAATATTGGATCTTTCAGAAGACGAATCCCATTGTAAATACAGTTTAGGGTGGTTGAGACTATTACATCACTGTTTTACGTTGTCTAGTGATAGTGAGCTTGAGAAGCAAGTGATTGCTAGTGCAGCACAAGTGCCTGATTTGTTGTTAGTATGTTGTGGTTTATTGTTAGTTCCTACACACATACCTGGACTATACTTACCAAATCTAGAACAAGTTTTGTGTGAATTAAGTTTACATGATCGTCAGAGCGGATTAAATGTTATTCAAATGTTACTGGACAGTAAACCTAATATAAGCGAACCGTTCAGCGGTGTCATTAGTTTGGGAAGAGGATCACTTTTAATGAACTCAGCTGGGATTCAGTCTGCCTGTGAACTTCTATATCAAATTTGTGGACATCAGGTAAGCAGCTCAGGCAATTTAATAAGAGGTAATGAAAAAAATAAATGTGTATGTCATATGGCAAGTTTAGTCAACAATAATATAAAAATTCAATGTCAGTAACATAAAATGTTTATTTTGTTTTTAAACTTATATGCATAACATGTATGCTTAACAGTTAATAACTAAACGTATAAATTCAAATTTGAAATTTAATAATTTGAAATTTTGTAACTTAAATATTTTTCAGCATTTAATAACTTAACATAATTCAGCCTGATTTAAGTTTTTTTCCCAATGATGTATGTAATAAATGCTAAAACTTGATAATAGCTTTGTCTATGACTTTTTATTAATAGTAAGATGTCAATGTTATATAATTTGCTTACAGGATCTCGACACACCATACAGAGTTACCGTACTTCTTGCGTGGCTTCAGTCAATTACCCATCACGCTATAGCATCAGATGTTACTGATTCTTGTAATCCTGCATACATATCTAGCATAGCTTCTATTTTATGGACAGCAAACCAGTCTCATGTCACCTATGACCTACCTTCAATGATTTCCATAGAGCTCTTTGATTCTGTTTATAATTTAACAACCCTAGTGAAAAATAATATACCCTTAAAGTATTCCCTTGATTCTTTGCTATGTGCACTCTGTTATATTAAATCGGAATTATTCCCATCATTATTGCAAAGAATGGGCGTATTAGTACCCAATTTATCAACTGATCACGGTGCGTCTATCTCTGATGATAGAAAAGATTGTGAGGGCATGACGGATGATACTAAGCAAACTTTTGAATCTGATTCAGAATGGTATGGACGACTGATTATAGGTGAATTATCTGAACTTCGATTATGTGAAGAACAATTAGAAACCATAGGGTTAGTGAGCCGCTCTCCAACTTCTATACAGCAGTTACTAGATTCTGGTCTACCAAAGTTATTGAATAGTGCTATTTTAGAATTTTGTACTTCGGATGATACCAAAATGTTATATCCTATGGCTAAATTAGAAAATGTCACAGCTATATTAAAGTTTTTCTCCGACGTTAGTGATGAAAAAGTTATGAGAGATTGGTTAGGATCTAAAGATGGCTCATCCTTTTGGCTACCACTTCTAAACTGGTTGTGCAAACGATCTTTAAAACAGCATTCGTTAAGATCAGAAACAAGGGCTCATCTAGAAGAAATATGTGTTAGATTTTTATCCAAGTGTTGTCTATGTCACCCAAATAATCAAACTCTGTTGGCTAAAATATTATGTGAAGTTATTGCTCAACAAAGAAATGGTATATCAGGATTTATGCGTCGACTGATTTTGCAACTCTTACTTGAAAATGAAAAAGTTCCTGTTAGCATAAAAGCAGAAGAGACGATCTATAAAAACTCAACGGCTTCGCATTCTTATTTACCTTTGCACCCAGCGTTTAAGCAGGTTCATAATGAAGCATTGCTTTATTTAGGAACAAATACAACATTGGCCGACATCTTAGAACAGCATATCTCTTTTTCGACCACTATAGAAACAGATACGCCCAACAGCAACAAAAAAGATTCAAGTAGTAGAAACGAGCCAAGCAAAAGTTGGTGGGTAATGGCTGTTGATTCAGATTTAAGTATGGCTGCTGGTGTAACAGCTAAAGATAAACGTGCCAAAGATGCTAAAAATCAAGCCACAGCTACTCCTCAACTAAAAAAGAAACGATACACCTCCAATGAATCGTCTACGGGAATTGATAGTATTGAAGGGCGTGTTATTCGCTGTGACAGCGTGTCTGACCAACCTTTACCGGTAGCTCTAACTTTGGGACAGTTACTTAAAATTCTTGAATCTAAAGGTATGCAACCGGACTGGCCCTGTATTCATCTAACTGTATCACAGAGTAAAGGTGAGTACTTCATCATACATAACAAACATGTTTTAAGGCAAAATTTTTTTTGTTTTATCTTTGGAAAAATTATGCAAAATTTATTTTGGAAATAAATTAAGAATGGTGTTTAACTCTATACAATTATTTAATTGATTATTATAACGTAGCAATTTGAGATATTTAAGAGTTTTAGTATGCTAGTAACAGAGGCATTGCACAAAAAAAATTAAATATACATAAATTTTCTCGGTGTAAGCAAAAAAAACTATTTACATCTGAAATGCTATTTGCTCTGTTGAGTAGGGGTGGGCGATATCCGATATCGAAATTATATCGATATACGTATATCGGAATTTCGCTATAAAAGCGGAGCGAAGCTAAAAAAGTGAAAAAAGAGTGGTGACCTAAAAAAAAAAAAAAACTCCCTCAAAATATCGGAATATCGATATATCGATGGTTGTGGCTATTTGCACCTACAGTAGCTACGAATAATTGACTATTTGCACCTACAGTAGGTACTAGTGATTGCAATACCGGTATACCGAATACCGGTATACCGTGCCATTTTATAATACCGAAATACCGTCTCATTTGATGGTCTAATACCGGTATTCGGTATTAATATTATTTTTTTAAAATTTGATTTTTATCATTTTATAATTGCAGTCTGCCATAAATAAAAAAATAGCAATAAATGCAAAACACAAAATTGTGCCACAAAATGATGTATTTAAGTTAATTAAAAGAGAGATGATATTATTAGAAGACGAAAGAATATTGCAACATTGGAATATTTGTTGTCATTTCCAAGGCTTACTATTAAAAAATGTTGCAATTTCTCTTAACTTTATCAAAAATTCTTAATAACTCGAAAGTTATTGCAGATAGGTATAGGAAACGCTAATACAGATTGATGTAGAATTTACTTTTGAATTAGAAATGGAAAAAAAAATTGGGCATTGTATTTGAAAAAAACGAGTTTTATTGGTCTGAAATTGTATTAAAAGAAAATTAAATTTTGGACACCCTGTAAGTAATGCATCGATTGCAAACATTCTTCTATGCATAGTCTAAATTTAAGCGTTTTCTCTTGAAAAATGGCGGCGATAGATAATAATAAGCATGATGAAAATCAAAAAATTTCAAAAAAGTCCAAAAATCTAAAAAACGACTGCATTTAGGTATAGGGTATGCTATTAATAGTCCCTCTAAAACAACGTGTTAAATCCAAAAATGCAATAAAAAATAGACCATTGTATTTGAAATAAGAAAGTAGATGTCAACTTCCGGTATTTCCGGAAGGGTCGCCATCTTGAAAATATTTTCATTAAACAGCTCAGATGCCATTATGGTCATAACCAAAATTTCAGATCAATACCCTTTTTCATTCTTCATATATTTTTAATGCCCGGTCCCAATCAATTAGGTACCCTACCCTGTATATCTTCAGTTTTTTGTGTCCATTTTTTTTTACAGATTATGTAATTTTTTAAGTTTCTTTATTTTATGTAAATTTGTGTTTTGACATTATACTTGCTATATGTACATATGTGTAAAATGCATATTATATTGTATTTTCAAAACTAATACTTTTTTTTTTAAAGCAATACCGGTATTAATACCGGTATACCGGTATTACTCGCGAGTAAATACCGAATACCGGTATTGAATTTTGGTCCGGTATTGCAATCACTAGTAGGTACGAATAATTGGCTATTTGCACCTTACAGTAGGTACGAATAGTTGGCTATTTGCACCTACAGTAAGTACGAATAATTGGCTATTTGCACCTACTGTAGGTAGATACGAATAATTAGCTATTTGCACCTATTGTATAGGCATATACCGCTTGTAACTGAGTTCTGGTACACCCCCTTTTTTACTTTAGTTTTAATTTTTCATAAATAAACTTTTATACAGATGATATGTGTAAATACTGGGTTATATCAACACATGTACGTTATTATTTCAATTACGGTTTCGTCGGAAATTACCCTAACTTTGTTATTTTAAATGGAACACCCTGTATTATTTTATATTTTTGGAAAGAGGAGGCAACTTTTAATACAACTGCATCATTTTGATTCATTTTAATAACCTCAAACAATTTTTGGACAAATATTTATTTGCCGTTACCTGCATAAATTGAATTTTATTATGTCAACAAGTGTCCGAAAAAGGTTTTTCGTACATTTTAATTAACATTTAGGTTACTTTAATCGGTTTTGAAGGTTGCAGACTATTTTTTGACCAATAACATATATTTGTGTTGAAAGGCTGCCTGCCTCAAAGACTTAAAATATTATAAAAACTTATTTAGATATTCTATTAATCGTAGTATACTATACATAATTGCAACAAATTATCACTAAATTTTTTTATTAAATAACTATATTAGTTACAACTATGATTTGTTTTGTTGCACTTAGGCACAGTGTACTGCGATTAATAGGATATCTTAACAAGTTTTTATAATATTTTAAGTCTGTGAAGCAGCAATCCAACACAAATATAAGTTATTGATATTGTTAAATTCGTCAGGAAATACTCTATTTAAATAAGTGCATGTACTACTGCATTTGCATTTGTCAAAAAACCGATTTGCAATCTTCAAAGCCGATTAAAGTAACCTAAATGGCAATTAAAATTTACAAAAACATTTGTCGGACGCTTGTTGACAAAATAAAATTCAATGTATGCAGGTTACGGCTGACTTAATAACAAAATAAATTATTGTTCAAAAATTATTTAAGGTTATTTAAATTAACCAAAGTTCTACACGGTAGAGGGACTTATGACTAAATAAAAATAAAAAAGTAACCAAACCAGTGCAGTCGAATTCATAATTACCTCCTCTTTCTAAAAATGTAAATATATATAGGGTGTTCGATGTTCCATTTGAAATAACAAAGTTGGGGCAATTTCCAGCGAAACCGAAAGTGAGATAATAGTGTACATATTTTATGTTCAAATATTCCGGTTATTTACACATATATGTCTAAAAGTTTATTATTGAACAATTAAAACTAAACATCTGGTATATACCTATACAGTAGGTGCAAATAGCCAATTATTCGTACCTACTGTAGGTGCAAATAGCCAATTATTCGTACCTACTGTAGGTGCAAATAGCCACAACCTATATCGATATCAACATTATATCGATATTTATCGATATATCGCCCACCCCTACTGTTGAGCTCGTATGAAAAATCCCAGGAAGACAATAAGACATAATTTAAAAAAGAAATATTCTATTACCATTTATCTTATTGCAAACCATGAGACTGTGAAATTCCATAATTTTTTTATTAATGTGATTAAAATTAAGTTACATGATCTACCACATGCAGTAACAAAATTTTTTTAACTCAAGAATATTTTAACCATGTCATGTACTTGTAGGAACGTTATGCCAGAATTTTCCCATTTTTACAACTTTTTGTATTAATTTATCATTTTATTTAATTTTTAAGGTTTAGAAGATCAAAATCTCAAAAAGAGAGTAAATTCTACAGTATTACAAAGACCGTTCAGTAATGCATTGCAAGTATTTAGTTCAATAGGAGGTCTGGCCCTATTAGCTCAACATCTTCCAACTGTGTACCCTGAAACAGTTCGATCTCCACCTGCTGATAAACCGTCATCAACAGAGCAAGCTGAGTCTGATTGGGTTAAAATTGAAGGTATGTATACATAAGTCTATAAACATTGGGCGCGTTCAGCCGACGCAACAGTTGCGTATGTTGTCTTGTTTAGTACTCTGAACGGACAGTATTTACTTTTGGTGACTAGCAACTGTTGGCGGATGTATCCACCATAAAATTTGTTTGGTAACTTTAGTAAACGCTGTTACTTAACCTCATTTTTAACTGTGATTTTGACATTGTGACTGACTGCAACCACTTAATAATGAGTACCGGGTAGCAAATAGATTTAAATGATTTTGTTCTGATAAGCAATCAATTAGTTTCAGTACTTATGAACACAAATTCAATTATACTCACATCAGGTAAACATAACCTCTATTGCAAATGTCTTAACAAAAAGCATCATCATTACATCAACATCAACTGTCAACTATCCGTACAGGCATTCTCAACTTGTTACGTGTAAACATAACTGAAACTAGTTTACGGTGTGGGGCAACCGTTGCGTCGGCTGAACGCACCCATTGAGTAACATTACTTTTAATTTGCATGAATCAGTGACCAACAAAATAGTTTTATGGTGTGTCTAAACAGTGGCATATAATTCGTGATCAACATGTCATATTTATTGGTTGACGCAACGAGAAAGAATATCATTTTTTTCCATGTGGTTGTTGAACAAGGCAAAGTACACCTGTTTAACAAAAGTCACTTTGTGTAGTCGTTATATTAATAACTATTTTTTTGTATTTTTTTTTTGTACAATTTTTAACTTTTAATTTATTTATTCTGTTCATTTATAAAGTCATTTCGTGTTTACAGGTGGTGATGATATTTATGAAGATATAGAAGATCCTCCAGGCTCGAGTATTCCTTCCAAGTCAACAGGAGTTATCCCTAATGTTCCCACACATTCTTTAACAGCATTTGGATTGTTTTTGAGACTACCAGGTTATGCAGAAGTTTTGTTAAAAGACAGTAAAAAGGCCTTATGTTTATTACGTTTAGTGTTGGGAGTCACTGATGACGGTGAAGGTAAGATAAACTTACTATTTAACCTTTTTTATGCTTTAAAATAAATCGTTGTTTTTACCTATTTCAGGTGGCGACATATTTCAATCTCCAGTAGCCGATACATTACCTACACTTCCATTTGAAGTTTTACGGAAACTTTATGACAGTACACCATTAAGCACTGATGATGGTAGATTATTACGCAGAATCAGTATTAATACGGGTGTTGTGCACCTTTTACTAGCATGTTTGGGTATTTTTACTCATCAAACTCAGTATAGTCCAGATAAAGAAACCCCGAAGGATAAAGATTCTAAAACAAAAGATGAAAGAACTCAGCTGTATTGGGCCAAAGGTATGTACATAAAAAACTATTTTTTAAGTGAACATTTCGTTATGATTACTTTAAAATCTCATCTCTTTCATGAACATTATACAGATTGGTTCAAACTCAAAGGTTTAGTATTGAGTTTTTGATGCTAACCTCAGGGTTAATGTAATGTGAAGCCCTTTATAAAATTAAACGTAAAATTTGTAACGTAAAAAACTTGTTATAGCATTCTGTACAGGGCAGTCCAAATTTTATGGGATTACATGGGTATCTCGCTTAACCCCTTGAACTACATTAAATTCCTGGGTTTATGCATTCGACAATGTCGTGGCGACAGAGGCTAACCTTTCTTTATGTTGCTTCTGTAATGAAGCTGTGAGTTGAAAAATACAACAATTAGACTGTTCTCTATCAGCTCCTCAAAAAAATTAAATTTTTTGTTACAAAAATCACACGCAAAAACCGTGCGAACCCAACTTACCCAAATCTACCTGCATAAGATTTTTGGGTCAAGAAAAAAGAAGACTTTTGGCGTCGGTGACAAAGACCAACCTAATTTTTTGTCTTTTTCCAACTTATAGCTTCAACACAGAATGCACGTTAAAAAAGATCTGCCTATGCCGCCGTCATACTGTCACTTGCATAAAACCGGCTCTAACGCGCGATTACCTGAAGTTATTCGCTTTGCGTGTACAAGGCCTCAAATCGTACAGCACGGCACAAACGCGATAAAACCGCTCGAACCCAGTTTGTAGAACAAGGTCAACGGTGCAAAAGCGGTAAAAATGCCCAAATTTAAATCGTGGGGCCTCGGTATTAGCGCGAAAAGAACGCCCGAACTCAGTTCGTAGAGACCAGTCAAGGGGTTAATAGTCAAGATAGAGAAACGCTTAAATTACCAAAAATCTGCAGTTTTTTGTGACAAATGCAGAACCATTTTCAATATTTTTTTTTATCATTTCCGGTATTTGAGTTATTAGTGAAAAACAGTTTTTTTGTCATATTTATAATATCATATCTCCATTATTGTGTAAATATCGAAAAATCTTATGAAGATCATTTTAAGATATTTTTATGTACTGATGAGACTAAAAAAAAAAAAACATTCTCGCCGTCAAAAGGTTATGGCACAAACTTACCTTTTTTTAAATGGAAGCTATAGTTGGCTATGATATATTGAAATTCCTTTTTTTTTCTATTTTACGTTGTCACAGCATAATTCCAAGACACTAAAGCTTTTTGTCAAAACGGCGTTTTGCAAGTTTCAGTTATTGGAAAACCAAAAATTAATATTGATTAATTTGTAGACACAGAATTTTTTTCTCTACAAAAGACCTTAATGCACTTTTTTTCTATAATAATTAGGGTCACGATATTATACAACTTTTAAAATTTTACCATTAAAATTACTATGTTGCGTGATTCAATTCTATGTGTATAGTGTGACACGAAATTTTAGCGTTATTTAAAGCGTGCCACGACGTTGAAAAGGTTGAAAAACACTGCATTATAAATATACAGGGTGTAGACTCGGATCACGCAACATAGCAATTTCAATGGTAAAATTTTAAAAGTTGTATTCTTGCTCCCCTAATTATTTTAGAAAAAAAGTGGAAATACGTTTTTTTGTAGAGAAAAAAATTCTGTATCCATAAATGTAATCAATATTACTTTTTCGTTTTCCAATAACTGAAAATTAAGCAATTACAAAACGCGTTTTGACAAAAATCTGTACTGCCTTGGAATTATGCTATGACAACTGCCCAGCCTAATGTCACTTATACTGTCACTTTGACGCGAAATTCATTCTTAAAACCTTTATATTCTATCAAACATTTATTTTACACAGTTAGTTATGTTTTCATTCCAAGATACAATAAAAATGATTATTATGAATGAATTTCACGTCAAAGTGACAGTATAAGTGACATTAGGCTGGGCAGTTGTCATAGCATAATTCCAAGGCAGTACAGATTTTTGTCAAAGCGCGTTTTGTAATTGCTTAATTTTCAGTTATTGGAAAACGAAAAAGTAATATTGATTACATTTATGGATACAGAATTTTTTTCTCTACAAACACGTATTTCCACTTTTTTTCTAAAATAATTGGAGCAAGAATACGACTTTTAAAATTTTACCATTGAAATTGCTATGTTGCGTGATCCGAGTCTACACCCTGTATATAAAAGTCCAGCCTGACTCTGTCTGTGACTCTGTGACTATAACGCATGAATATAGTAACGCAGTAAACTACTACGGGTTCATTTGACCGACTGAGTTGTGTCTAATGAACCGTAAATTTTTACTCACGGGTAACATAACAGTGTCTAACTTGCAGCTCACGGTATTATAAAAAGTAATAGTGTATAAATTTAAGATATACAATATTCCCGTCCTAGGACGGGTTACGTGCTAGTTGTTTAATACTGATGCGAAATAACAAATCTAAATTAATAAACCGTCAAAATGCCATCGGTTTACAAAAAAGGTTATTTTTTGATCAAAATAATTTGAATTTTATTTTATAGGTACAGGCTTTGGCACAGGATCCACTCAACAAAGTTGGAATGTTGAACAAGCATTGTTAAAACAGAGGAGCGAAGAAGAACATGTAACAGTACTACTTCAAGTACTGGCAAGTTACGTCAACCCTAAGGGAGAAGCAGCAGATGAACTAACAGACGCTGTTTTACCACCTGCATTTCATCAGCTGTTAGCCAACAGTTCATTGCTGCCTGCTCTTAGTTCTTATCTTAGGAATGATTCAGGTTAGATTTGAGTTCTAGCATCAGAATTAACAGTGTACAGAAAATAGCAATTTAATTTATGTATATATATTCTAGTATTGGATATGGCAAGACACATCCCCCTATACAGAGCAGCACTTCAATTACTTAGAGCTTTAGCTTTAAGTTCCCAGCTCGTTACTTTACTTTTACCTCAAAAGTCTCATAATAATGGGCCATCGGTCTGCTCGTTGCTAAAGAATATGAAGAGTTGTGTTGATACCTACGCCAGTAAACTTCGAACAGCAGAATCACACAAAACATCTAAAAAGTATGTGGAACAAGTTTTACATTGAAGAGAAATTAATTAAGACTTTTTACAGGCTTGGTGGTAAATCCATAACTGGAAAATATAAAAGTAAAATGGGTGATCACCAGCTTGAAGAATTAGAACGTGACGAAGGTCTTGCACAACTTATGCCAGATATTCAGGCCACGGCCAATATGGTTCATGCTGTTACCAACCGTTTGATGGATTCTGAAAATGAAGTTTTACGTGAGGCATCGTTGGATCATCCACTTGCAGCTTCAACAGAAGAACGTTACCTAAACTTTATGAAACAGTTGCAGTTTGGTATGTTTTTAATAATTCAATTATTTTGTAAATCATATAGAACCTTGTTCTGGTCTTTTTTTAACCTGGAAAACTAAATAAAATTGTTTCTGAAAAGGGACCAACAGTAATTGATGTCAGTAAATGAATATAAATCTCTTTAAGTATTTCAATTACATTAATAATAGTTTTAGTGCGACAGACAAAAATTATTAAACTCTCTGTCTAATTAGTTATTCTATTCTATAAAATAACCAGTGATATGCTGTGAATGAATATCAAACAAAAGTCTCGCATTTTTTTTCTTATTTGAGAACCTAATAAATTCAAACGACAAATCTCAAAAAAATTAAAAATAAGTGAGTTATTACAATACTGTTTTGTTAAGTTTAATTAAAGTGGCCGTTGAAAAAAAAAACAAAACATAACCCAAATAAACTAGCTGTACTTAATTAAACACAAAAAAAATATCAAAACTTATATAATTTAAAATATTTTTTACATTTCATAATAATTTATGATCTTTCACTAACTGTTACCCCTCTCTCCATGGGCAATACAACTTTGAGATCTGCACTTTGTAAATAATATTATTTTCCGAAGCATATTTCTCTTTATTTGATGAATCGTCCTTAATCTTAAAAAGACAGTTGAATAAAATTGATGAATTAAGTTTATCTATTTTAAGGGCAGTTCATGTATTACAAAGAAATATGTTTAGGAGCACATTATTATCTACAAAGTGTAGATCTCAAATTTGTATTGCCCATGGCTACACTTTAAACACAAGTTATAATTTAGATTCAATTGCCATAATCAACCCACTTGCGCGACTGGTCGCGTTGTGTCGTACGCGGCCAGAGTTTTATTTATATGGTGCAACGCTCAATGACACGAGCGACTCACTTGCCGTGCGCGACAGGATTTTGAGTAGCGACACTGCCGCTAGATTGTCGCGCACGACTTAAGATTACACGTTTGTATATGGGGCATAACTAAGGTGACCAGATTCTAGTTTTGGTAAGGCGGGACAAAATCGATTGCAGAATAACTAATAAGAATGTTTTATAATTAGTGTGATTGATATTGGTAACTTTTAAGCAAATTCGTGTACTGTTTTGTATTTCACATCTGTTTATTGTGGTATTGTGACCATGGCTAAATTTGAACATTTTGAAAAGTTTAATATGTTAGAAGTTGACATTGTAAGTGGTAAAAGCGTAGTGGCTGTGGCATTATTTACTTGGAATTTCAGTTTAGTTGTTTATTAATTGCAAACATAACTTTTTTACGAAAACATGACAAACATTGAAAAGGATATTTTTACAAAATTGGCCATATCTCGGTTATTTTTTACAGAAAATAGGTACATAAACTATATTTATTTGAAAAACGAAGAAAATGCTCTTTTATAGTCATGGCCAACTAGGGTTTCCATTTAAAAAAATATAAGTTTACTTCATATCTCGATAGTCAAGGTCGCTAAAAAAAATTAATTTTGTTTTTAAATTAAGCATAGAAATCTTTATAAAAAAAAACTTTCCTAACATTTAATTCTATTTTAATAAATAAATGAGTTATAGTAAATTTTCAAAAATGATGAAATTTCATTTTTCGTTTGTAATGCCAAAATGGAAAGCGATTTAAGAAATCTCTTCTCAAAAAAATAGCCTAGGAGAGCGATATCAGATTTTCGCTAACTATTACGGTAACCGAGATACCCCGTAAAACATTTAAATTTGTTACACCCTGTAGGGTAAAATATAAATGCAGCCGAACATTGCGCAACGCTATGATGCTGTATGCGTATACTATACACCAGGGGTCGGCAACCTTTTTGATAAGAAGGGCACCCCGAATAGCTAACTTCTGACAAAGGGCACTTTTCATTTATTTTCCAAGCTAAAGACCGCTTGCAACTTTTTCCAAATTAGTTAGGTTAGACCGCTGGCAACTTTTTCAAAATTAGTTAGTTTAGACCGCTGGCAACTTTTTCCAAAGGAATATCTCATACCATTTTAGCTAGTTATGGTATAAAGATATGAAAAAGAGTTGTTATTTTCTGGTGTTTTTAATAAATTTTCGATATTTAAAGATACTTAGCGTGCCGTCGAAAATCTCTCGCGTGACACCTATTTGCCATCCCTATAATAGTGCGACAAACAGCGCGTCATTGGGAAAGTGGTGGGTTTACAAGTTATTTTACGTTAGTGGCGGGCACTTTCAAAATGCTTCGCGGGCACCACGTTGCCGACTCCTGCTATACACTATAAGTACAGCATGATCTATGAAGAGCCTTGAACGTAAGACGTAAGTTTATGTTCATGCTTATATTTTAAGTTTTTGCTGTAAACTGGCAAAAATCGGGACTTTTTAAAACACCGCGGGACATGGGACAAATTGTTAAAAATGGGACGTATGGTCACCTGAAGCATAACCCACTGTGACTGCCAGTCGTGCGCTACATTACGTTAGTATCTTGTCCACTTATTTGTCCTGCAATCAGCCCTAGTAACTCGTCAAATGATTTAACGCTCATTCTGCAATAATTGAAAAACATTTCTTCATGCTTGCGCAAATCACTATAAAGCAAATTGAAAGCACCTTTTGTATTGACGTTCTAAAAATATTGGATGGACCCATTATTTACGTTTTACTTTTTTGCAATGACAATTGGAATACAGTAAGCTCGCGTTATAAGCAACCCACGATATAAGCAACTCGCGTTATAAGCAACACTCGATATAAGCAACTATCGTATCGGAGTATACGATATAAGCAACTGTCAGTGTGACAGTTATAAATACATATATCTAAAATACTATTGCAGATACAATGAAATTTTGTATCTAAGCGTTATGGTATTTTTCGGATTCGATGGAAATATTAAGGTTGCAATACGACTTCCGGTTCAACCGGAAACGGATTTAAACTTTGAAATTTTAAATAGAACATCTGTATATTTTTACATTTTTGGATTTGTCTTAATATTTACTTTAAAAAACGTAAAAGATTATATGGGTCTTAAAGTCAACCGTTTTCGTAAAATTTACATTTTTACGAAAATTTTGAGTGATATAGCATTTTCAGTTTTTTTTAACATTCAGGTTACTTAAAAGGGCAGTAAAATATCGTTTAAAAATTAGATTAAGAATAGATTTTTTAACAATTATTTTATTTTTAGGAGATTATTAATATAGGTACAGCGTCATTCAAAAAGTCTGCAACGAATGGAAAAGTTTTTTATTATTTTTTTCTCAGAAAATTTTATTCGTGATAAAAGATGGTGCATGGTCTAAAACTAATTTTAAGATAAAAAAAGTTTGATAAAAAGTCATATGACACTAGATATTAGCGATTTTTGAAATATTTGCCAGAGTAAAGTGCCCTTATTTTAAGAGATACAAAAAAAATAATTGGAAGGTGTTTTTAAGAATCCCAAAATAAGGCTAGATTTAAATTTTGATGGTCAAATTTCAATTTTTATTTTTTAAATTTCAAAAATTTCAAAAAATCAAAAAGCCACTAAAGTCTAGTGTCATATGACTTTTTATAATTTTTTTAAATCTTAAAATTAGATATAGACCATATACCAACGTTTAATAAGAATAAAATTTTCAGAAAAATCGATAATAAAAAACTTTTCCATTTGTTGCAGACTTTTTGAATGTTAAAATTTCTTAAAAAATAAAAACTTGGATTTGACCGTCAAAATTTAAATCTAGACTTAGTTTTGGATTCTACATAACTTTTTCTTACACATTTTTTTTGTAACTCTTAAAATAAGGGCTCTTTACACTTGCAAATATTTCAAAAATCGGTAAAATCTAGTGTTCTATGACTTTTTATCAAACTTTTTTTCCTCTTACATTAGTTTTAGACCATGCACTAACTTTTATTAAAAATAAATTTTTTTGAGAAATCAATAATAATTTTTTTTTCCATTTGTTGCAGACTTTTTGAATGACGCTGTATAATAATACAATAATAACCTTGTAGGTGAAATTACTAAAATTTTTTGGCTTTATATAATTTACCAAAGACCATCAAGTTCAATTTATGATTGCCAGTGGAATTAGCACACGGCATAATAGTCGTTGTTTAGATATTTTTCTCCCGGGAATATTTTTCTTACGTGAATGAACTACAGTTTTGTCCGGTAAACACTTGTAAAATAAGGCCATTTCATTCGCTCTGTATATTTGCCATGAAATCACATCATATTTTTTTATTTTAGAGATGTACAAGTACATATATTACGACTGAAGGTACGTGGCACGCGCGTATATCGTTTGACATAGTTAGCGCACGGATCACCATAATAACGCGATCGCGATCGCGTTGTTATGGTGAACTTTTGTTTTTAGTTTTGTAACTAAAAACAAGATTTATATATGTTAAAAATCGAATCGTTTCTATTTCTATCATATAAGCAACTTTCACGTTATAAGCAACTTTTAGATTGGAATTGGCCGCCAAAAGTTGCTTATAACGCGAGCTCACTGTATTGCAACAGACATGCTATCTCTTCAACCTCCATTTTTATGCTACAATAGCTTCGTTTGCGGAGACAGTTCGGAACTAGTTCAGAATCAAAACATCACGTCTCAGCATTGAAACTGACGTGTGGATATCAAAAATATTTCAACTTTAATGACTCAAGCTTATTCGGCCGAATTCATGAGTCAACTTCGCCGTAGCACGTGACTAGTGCCCAATTTATAATTTATTTCCAAACTTTTGATTTGCTGTAGTTGACTCTTTTCTATTAATGTAATTTTTCATTAACAGAGCAGACAGGAAACTAAATAAAATGAAGTGTGCTCACAAATGCATTTTACATTTTTTTATGTACCCAAAATGATGTATAATGTGTGTAGAACAAGAATTCGATAAGTTGTAAATTTCTACTAAAGACTTTTTAAAATTCAGATTAAGTCTGTTTTATACTACACTATTCTTTCGTTTAAGAAAATCGTATACGATTTTCTAGTACGGTGACAATCAGAAATTAAAAATCTTGAACGAAAAATTCGTACGAAATGGCTACCGTTCCTATATGCGTCCAATTTTAGCATGCGCGCATGCGTATTCTACTGTTACTGTATCTGACCGCATGTCATTTGTGGGTTAGTTTAACTGAAACAATCAAACGATGTTAAATACTAGTTATTACCGTTATCCCTCACAATTTATTTTGTAGGAATAAATATGTAGAATGGAACAAGCGTTAAATATACGTTAAATTTGAAAATGATTCGCTTTCTGTTCTGTGATCAAATTGAACATTTGACATGGTTACTCAAGGTGCCAACAAAATATGATAAAAGCTAAATTCTTGAACGAAATTTTTGTATCAAAAATCGTATACGATTTTCTTAAACGAAAAAATAGTATAGTATAAAACAGTCTTTGTTTAAATGTGATGAACTGATGTTTATTGGAAGAACCACTAGCATGCAAAATATTGTGTGAACAAATAGCACAGTCTATAAAATAATTTTTGTGCTATGATATCCACGTAACGTAAAGGACTGCTTTTGGTGATAAGCGCAAAACATCGAAAACTAAAGTAAAAGCAGGTGGAGTCCAAAAATTACATGGATTTATACAAAGTACTTTTCTGTTCTCAAGGATCATTTTTTGAGAGTTCTAAGATTATTAGACTTATCGTCCTCACAGTTATAAGCTGCTGATTGTACTGCTGAAAAATTGTTAACTAACAATGTTTTGAAATAAGGACCAAATGCAGATCAAGTTCAATTTATATTTCCATCATGCTGTTCTCCAAAAAAAATTATCTATTGGGTCTTAATTTAATTAAGTGCCCTAGCCTGAGACACTGGTTATCCAAGTTCAAAAATTTAAAATTTTATGACTTAAAAACCATGTAAAGTAAAAATGTAGTTTTGTAATACTTAAACATTTGCTTTTTCACATAACTTACTTAGTTTAGACAGCTTGGTGTTTAAAACTTGTATGGATGTGCAAAACATTTATGTGTACTGCAACTTTAATTTAAGTCATTTTATTGGGTTAGAGAGCATCAAAAATACCATTAACACTATCAAAGAATTCATCCAAGAAAACCCAAATATCGGTAAACTTCAGATGGTGTACACTGTCATGGCAGCTTGGTAGATCAAGTGTACTTCGGAAATGTTCGTGTGGAAAATGAATGTTGACGCATCCACATTATGCCGATAAATGTCAACTGGCAATGCCAGTTCTAATGTGGACGCAGTGAATTGCATGCGGTAGCGGAACTGGCTTTGCCAATTGACATTGCCAGTTGGCATATATCGGCATAATGGGGATGCGCCTTTAGGTTCACTACTACCTACTTGTGGCGTGACGTACGAAACATTTGGTCAGTAATAGGTCAGGTTAAAGATTTTTTTTTAATAACTAATGAAAATAAAGGTTCTGGGTTATTTTCATTTAATAAAAAGGCTTTCACCAACCTTAAACCGGTTTCTCATTTGATGTTTTATAAACCTACGACTCATAATCGACACGAAAATATCCGAGGTACACTTAATCCACAGAACATAGCTCCTGTAGAACACGAAGTTCCTAAGTAACGGCTCGTCCCGTACATCGCCATCCCTTGTCAGGTAGGGGTACTAAAACGCGACAATTTTGAACGCTCCTGTGATTTGATTTTTAATGTTTTTGAGAATCACAATTGCTATTTAATTTTGCTGTCAAAGATGTTAATTGAATAGTAAGTCTTAATCTTTTTTAAAGGTATTTTTACAAAATGACCAAATCTTTAAAATTAACATTAAGACTCACAATAAATAAACCCTTTGAGCAACAAAAGTGAATAGTAATTGCTTGCGAAACTTAAAGAATAGTGATGCAATAAAACAACAAATAATATAACATACATACCTATGTTGCAGAAATGAGACACAATACAATACATAATACAATAATTATACAATACGTACAATAAATACACAATACAACAAAATATTACAAACATAATCCTATGCAACTCTGTTTGCCCAATTTTTAAATAAAATGTGCGGCTTTTGCATACAATCTGGACTAACAGAGACCTTCTGCTTTGTATTTACCAATCTATTTTGTTTATTTATGTATTTATGGATGAAAAAATTGCAAAAATTGCACACATGGTTTTAATTAAATTATCAGTATGACATGATTAATCATCTAAACAGAAAATCTACATGCTTTTTTATAATAATAAAATGTAGTAAAACTAAAAATGTAAAATTGAAGGCAGTAAAAAATTAGCATAATAGTCATAATCAAAGGAGTACCACTTACCACTTGGTCGTTAAGTCTAAGATTTTCATCCTGTTTTTTTAAAAATTAATAAACGCATGTGCAACAGAAAGTTCATTTGGATGTAAAATATTGAGCAAACAAACTGCACAGTTTAAAAATTTGGGTAATACATTTGTTTAATATGTAATAAAACCACTCACATAATTGCAGACAGTTCCAAAGATTTCTCTGCTTCAAAATTTTCAGCAGGCGGGTCCCAATCCTTAGGTTCTGGAGTTGTGCAAACTGGACAATCTTAAAGAAATGCGGGCTACGGGTTGTTTACAAGTTTATCGTTAAAAGTTAATAATTCTAGCCATTTTCATTCTTGCAAAACGGTAGGGGAAAGTACCCATGAATGGGACAGTCCTTGGATGGGACATTCTTAATAAACTATAACACAAATCTTTATGTACGTGCATACAATCGTGTTGTATACAACATGAGAACTTCGAAATGTGGTTGTACATTAGGTACGCGATTTACCATCTATGCACGTACATAGAGATTTGTGTTTAACTATAGTTTATTAAGAATGTCCCATCCAAGGACTGTCCCATTCATGGGTACTTTCCCCTACATGTATCTGTTATACATTCGGTATAAGATTAAGTAATTAATGAATTAACCATATTTTTCATATATTTTTAAGATTTTCTTAACGCTTACGTTTGCGTCCCTTTTTCATTACCTGTAGCCGGTTTTCCTTAAGATTTCCGCGTGTTGTCCCTCATTAAAAAAAAAAACAATTTTTGTGAAATTTAAAAAAAATAATTACTATAAAATGTAAAATGACCACATTAAAATAATTTCCAGACTGATGAAGATTAATAATAAAAAGTATTAAGTAACTGATGAAGATTAATAATAAAAAGTATTAAGTAACTCATCTTTCTGTGCTCACCTTCCAACAATATTTTATTTTCACTTGACACAATGCACCTTGATCAAATTTGAAATTATTTTGTTGAATACTGGTAAAATTGTTTTCTACTTTAAAAATTATTATTATTTAAATCAGCCCCTTGCCGTGTCAGGGAGGCAAACTAAAAATCTAAGGTACACGCTGGCGTATCCCGCTTCGGGTACCCTGACTTAATCTACCAAGCCGCCCGCCATGACAGTGTACACCATCTGAAGTTTACCCAAATATCTGATGTATGTAATTCTTCCGGCTCCATTTGCTTCTTCCCATCTAGGTTTTGTAATTTACCTCACCTCATAACATTAAAAGTGGCACCAACACTTCTACTAAAATTAAATTTTTCACAGTTGAATATTTTGATTACAATATGGTTCAAGAGTAGTTTTTTGAAATTGTATTTGACTTAGAATAATTAAATGACACCAGGTATCTTTTACTATTTAAAACTGAAATATTCGCGTCACCTTGTTAGCAACCATCACAATCCTTTTGTGTGTGTTATTGTTCTGCTCCATAGGTATTAGCGGGAATTGTGCTTGTTTTAAACATTTTTACTAACGACACCTGAATAAGCCACTTGGTACTAAATCAAAACACGGAACAGCGTTGCATATAACGGTTCCACCCCCCTGCTAAGTACAGCTAGTTTATTTAGGTAATTTTTTTTTTAAATTTTTATTGGCCACTTTAATTAAACTTAACAAATCAATAATATTGCAATAACTTAATTATTTTTAAAGATAAACCCAACAACCCAGGCATCAATAAAACGAGAGAAAAAATCCTCTTTTTAATGAACCCATAGCCAATTATGGTTTAAACTTAAAAATTAAATTTAAATTTAAAAAAATGGCAAGTTTGGCTTATATCTCAAAAATCGAGTGTGCCATGACTTTTTAGATATTTTTCCTAATTCTACCTAAAAATATCTATAGGAATAATTTTACATTTTGATTTTAACGGGTTGACTGCCAAGCGGTCTTATACGACCGCTGAAGTGTTTTCGTCTATACTGTGCCAGAGGTCGTGTGTAATATCGGTTGGAGAATGTTACAACGCCAATAAGCGTATACGACCGATGAACAAATTTTGTAACAATAACGGCTATTTAAAAAAAATTAAATTTTATTATTGGACTTTGTTTCTAAAATAAAATAGCACCTTTAAATTAACTTGGCACCAGGGACAGTTTTTGATATTTTGTTTTGGCAGTCAACCTGTTAACAAAGGTGGGTGGCTATGGAATTATTTACCGTTGATAATTCCACTACTGTCATTAATGTCAATGCAAATGCATACGATTTATCACGTTTGATAGGGTATAAATAGGAACCTTACTATATGCAATCAGATAAATTTTTGTTTACCTTCACCATAGCAACGCAATGTAATTTTGGAAAATATCAGAGGTTAAGTTTTCTACAAATGTTTTAAACGTCGCACTTCAGTCGTGGAATTTTCGCTACAAATACCATTCGATCTTAAAATTTTACTAGGCCAAATTTTCATCTGTAACACTCGTTATTGCTTTTCAATTTAAACTTGAATAAATTGACATTTGACAAATCAACTAACGCAACGCTCTCGTTGATTTGTCAATGTCAATTTATTCTCATTAATTGTTACTAAGCAACAACTCGTGTCAAATCAAAATTTGGCCGTCAAATTTTAACCTCTTATGGTATTACCCCCGAAAAAATCATCTGTTTTTAGTTTTTTCAAAATATTTATTAGGTCAAATGTCAAAATGGCATTAAATTCGTCTTGAAATTTTGCCCAACTTTGCTAATTTAAACGACTATGTAACTCTTATAATAACAAAGTTACTCATACAACACATGTAGATTATTTTCACCCTGTATACATTGAAAAGTGTAATAATCATATAATTTTGTTTTAGATACTTTTGAGATGATTCAAGAATTACCAGAAGGAGGGTATAAGTTTGTAATATCTCATCATTTTGAAAGCAATGCACGATCATCAGGTGATCAATCACATCCTGCTAGGGTAAAACGACTTGCGCAGGAGGCTGTAACTTTATCAACAAGTCTGCCTTTAAGTTACAGTAGTTCAGTGTTTGTACGTTGTGATACCGATAGACTTGATATCATGAAAGTGCTTATCACAGGTCCAGCAGATACACCTTATGCAAACGGTTGTTTCGAATTCGACGTTTACTTTCCACCAGATTATCCTCTTGCGCCAATGATGATTAACTTGGAAACTACAGGACATCATACCGTTAGATTTAATCCCAATTTATATAATGATGGCAAAGTGTGTCTTTCTGTGTTAAATACCTGGCATGGTAGGCCCGAAGAGAAATGGAATGCCCAAACTTCTAGCTTTTTACAAGTATTAGTGTCAATACAAAGTTTAATTCTCGTACCTGAACCGTACTTTAACGAACCCGGTTATGAACGATCACGTGGTACGCCTTCGGGTACCCAGAGTTCTAAAGAATATAACCAAAATATATCTCAAGCTACAGTAAGATGGGCAATGTTGGAACAAATTGTTAAGCCGTGTCCCTGTTTTAAAGAAGTCATTTTTGCACATTTCTACCTGAAAAGAAATGAGATTATTGCACAAATTGATGATTGGATTAAAGATATGGAAAACCAAGTTACAGAAAAACGAACATCCCGAAATAGTAACAAGCGGTCCACTTTTACTAATATTGACAGTTTTAAAAAAATATTTGAACAGTTTAGAGAGAAGTTAATGCAAATACCACCCCCAGAAGGTTTTGAAGAAACAGAACAGATATCACCTGTTGATAGTGTTGAAGATAAAGAAAATAATCAAACCGAAAATGGATTGAGTGCGCCAAGTGTTAGTGAACAAAATGAAATAGATACAGATATAGATATGGAAAAAATGGTAAATGAAATGTGCGAGTGATATGTTTTTAGGAAAAATGTATATAATTTTGCATTTACTCGATGAGATTGTTATTGAGAAATTTTTAAGTATATTCCATTTATTTATACTATCTTAGCATCACCAACTTATTATTTTGTGTTTAAAATATTTTATTTAAATTATTTTGATGTTATTGTTAGTTTATAATAAATTTATTTGATTCCTAGTTATGTTAAAGTTATAAAGATTGCCATTAATATTTTTCTGATCATTAGACAAGTGGCCAAAAACTATTACTACTATAAAATTTAAAATGTGTTAGTTATGTTTGTTGAAAAAGTTAAACTGGAATGCCTTAATTCAATTGTTTATTTTTATTTATTTAGTCGTAAGTCCCTCTACCGTCAGGTGTAGGACTAATTTAATTCTAACATTTAAAATTGCAGGTCCAATACTTTTTTTTCATTTGATTCCATATAGGCGTCGGTTCAAATATTTTGTTAATTATAAAGGAGCAAATACCAGCTACATCTTGTGGACTTTGAAAATCATTTTTCTTATTATGTTCTTAATTATATTATTAAATAAAAATTATTTTTAGACCTGTTAAAGCATTCCTGTGTACTATTTTCTTTTTAATAAGACAGTTGTAATTACAAGAATTACCATATAATAAAAATAATGAAACGTTTTTTTTTTTTCAGTTTGATAACTAGTAACTAAAGGAATGTTATTTTGCATACTTTCTTAAACAAAGACTGTTTTTTTTATAACACACTTGTTACTATAAAATGTTTGATAATGTGCAGATAATTTTGGTTACCACTTTTTCACATTGTAAGTGATTTTCTAGAGTGATTGATTGCCGTGAAAATATAGTTAATATTTAGGATTTAAAAAAAATTAAGTTAACAGAGTTTCGATATATTTCGATAACTTATTGATATGTGATGACAAATAAATTATGTTAAGAGTAAATTGTTTCATTAATGTTGTTTATTGTATTGTTAACTTCTCATGTGCTTTCTAGATTATTCACTTGGTATTGTTTTGACTTATTAATTTGAAGTCTTACTGCCAATGAGTAAATTTAATATCTTGCAACATTCAAAAAACATTATTTATTTACTTTATATTATTTTTATCGTTTTATTCAGTACACGAACTTTGAGAATAGAAATGTTTTCATTTATTACACAATTTTAAGATTCATAAATTTAGTAGTTTAAAGCCGTTTGCATCATATAGTTGTTTTCAAATCCACACTATTTTTTTTAAATTCAAGAATTATTTTAAAAATTACTTTTAATAAATTCCTTATCTTATTTACTAAAAGCGTAAAAAATTAAAGTGAATAGTTTTGTTTTGCCGTAAAACTCCTATAGGATAAATAATAGGAGTACAAAATTTTGTCTGAATGAAAATAGATTATATGAGATTTGGAAATAACGCTAATTCAACACTGAATAGTGTAGCTTTCGCCATATTGGACGCCATCCGTCATTTAGTCATGGTAATCGATTTTATGGGATGTGGTGGTGTACTTTGTGCTTTGAACAAATTTAATACACAGTAAAATTACACTATACAATCTTTCAGCGGAAGGTAAATATACACGTAGCAGAATGCTCTCGTAAACAATAAATTATTGTCATAATAGGTGATCTACAGTACTAAGTTGAATGCATATATATTTTTAGACTTACATGGAGTTCTGAGAAATGAGTTAATGATTTTTACGTTATCGTTTATATTGGCGCCTTAATAATGGACCGGCAAGGAGATAATGCAGAAGTACCAGGAGATAATACAGCCATCGAATTTTCTGAACCAGAGGTTATTGGAATTGATGTAATTTGTCGTTTATGTGCCAATCAAAGTGAACGTATTATTGGAATTTATAGTGAGGAAGGAATATCTAATGATTTAGCAAACAAAATGAATTTATATCTTCCCATCAAAGTGTCAGAAAGTGACAGTTTGCCATTACAATGTTGTTGGAGTTGTGCCTCAACAGTATTAGCATGGCATGAACTTGTAATAGCAAGTGTCGAAGCTGATCGCAGATTACGTGGACTGCAAATTGTTCCTGAAAAATCAGTTGTTGATAATGAACAGTATGAAGAATCTACAGAAGTTGGTTCAATGTCTGTACCAGAAGAACGGTGAGTTAATATTTAGTTAATTTTATTATGTACCTATATATTTTCATAAATTTTGTTACATCAAGTTTTCTTGAAAACAATTATTTATCAAGTTGAATGAATTTTGATGCTATGGTTAAAACTTATAATTTCACTAATTTTAAAATAATATATTTTATATGCATAGGACGATAACATTTGATAATTTAGCATGGTGCTTAGTGTCCATAACTTTTGTGCAAATTGAAACGTTTTACCTCTTGTAAGGAGAAATATTTAGTTTAAAAAATGTTTGTTGTATGATTCTAGATAAAAATGTTGTGTAAAAGCTTTTTTTCTATTTATACCCTACCTTTATTGTATTATATAATATTTACGGTAATCTATGCTTGTCACGGACCAGCGTGGCTGTCATATATGAACGATGTGTCCACTTGCAAGTGTTTGTGCGTAAAACTATTTATAAATTATTGTAACCCTCTATACACTTATAGCCTATATTTATTTAATCCTATGCATTTAAAAAATAAGCTTAACCAACCTTTAACCTGACCCAGTGAATGAGGGTGAGGTTAACCTTTTCGGTGCGCAATGCTTTTAGTCGGTCTGTGTCTGCTGTGCGCATAACTTTTAAATTCGGTAAGGTTCGAGCGAGTTAACTCGTCTCGAACATCTTGGGCCGCGTAAAAATTTGGCGAGTATACTCGTGCAGAGCACCGAAAACGTTAAAGGTCGGTGAAAGCTTTTTTTTTTTAAATTTTAATTTTTAATACATTGCAAACCTTTATGATGACTTTTATGCACAAACGCTTACATGTGAACATAGCGTTTATACCTGACAGCCATGCCGGTCCGTGACAAGCATAGATACGGAAATAATATGCATTGGTGCTGTTTTCAAAACTTCTATGAAGCAAAAGCTGTAGCTGTATATGTGTCACCTCATAATGTGAGCTCTTATTTTATTTTGTTACACTGTCAATAGACGCCTTCCATTTACTTCAATATTTTTATATAAACTGTGCTCAGTGTAGCAAGACACTATTTTAAAAAACAACAAATGTACAAATACTTATATATACAGGGTGTCCCAGCCAAGACGAATTATTCGATAGCTTGTTATTAGTAATAATATTAAAAAAAGGTTTAATATAAAAGTTGTTTTTAGTCATTTACTACATAACCTAAAATTATTTTCAACTATACATAGTGTTTTGTTTTTGCGCTCTGATACTAAACATTGTTTTTTTATATGGAACACTCTGTATATTTTGTAATTTTTGGATGTAAAATTAAATTTTCTTTCAAAAATATTTTTGAGTTATTAACGTTTTTTTGAAAATTTTGACCGATGCAGACCTTTATAAAAATATTTATATTTATTAACGTAACAACACCAGAGCAATTTACTCTGGTAATTTATTAGACAATAGTGTCATAGTGATTGTTGACTAGTTACATTTTAAAAATAATATACAGGGTGTTCGTTATACTCGGTCCATTTCGCTAAACTTTAAACGCATTTTAATCTTTTTTTTTTTTAATGGAACACCCTATATATTTTTCCATTTTCTTGTAGAACACCCTATGTGTTCCATTAAAAAAAAAAGATTAATATGCGTTTAAAGTTTAGCGAAATGGACCGAGTATAACGAACACCCTGTATATTATTTTTAAAGTGTAACTAGTCAACAATCACTATGACACTATTGTCTAATAAATTGACCAGAGTAAATTGCTCTGGTGTTGTTGCGTTAATAAATATAAATATTTTTATAAAGGTCTGCATCTGTCAAAATTTTCAAAAAAACGTTAATAACTTAAAAACGGTTCATTTTAGACATACACAACCTATAATATTTTTGAAAGAGAATTTAATTTTCCATATAAAAAAACAATGTTTAGTATCAGAGCGCAAAAACAAAACACTGTATAGTTGAAAATAATTTTAGGTTATGTAGTAAATGACTACAAACAACTTTTATATTTAACTTTTTTTAATATTATTACTAATAACAGAGCTATCGGAAAATTCGTCTTGACTGGAACACCCTCTGTAGTATACCGGGTGTAAATGAAGTGTTTTTTTTTCTTTAGTTTTGATTTTAGATAAATGAAAATTTAGGCATATGATATGTGCAAAAAACCGGGCTTTTTGAGCCGTTGCACACATTTGTTTCACTTCCGGTTTCGCCGGAAATGACCCCAACTTTGTTATTTTAAATGGAACACCCTGTATATTTTTACATTTTGGAAAGAGGAAGTAATTTTGGATACAAATGCATTTTTTTGTTAATTTTTATAACCTCAACAAATTTTTTAAACAAAATTTAGTTTTTTGTTAAGGGTGCCGTGACCTGCACAAATTGATTTCTATTATGTCAACAATTGTCCAACAAACGTTTTTGTAACTTTTAAAGACGTTTAGGTTACTTTAATCGGCTTTGAAGGTTTCGGAATCGGTTTTTTGACAAAAAGTCAATTTTTTTAAATGGAACCATGCTGGTACTAGCAGTTATTTAAATGGAGCATCTTTTAACGAATCCATCAATACCAATAACTTGTATTTTTATTAAGAACCTACTTCAAAAATTTCAAATTATTGTGAAGATTTATTAAGAGATCCTGTTAATCGCAGTACACTGTGCATAACTAAAACAAAACAAATGATCGTTGTTTTATGTTTAACTACTATAGTCATTTAATTAAAAAGTCTAAAAATTTTGGCAAGTATTTTTATATCATTAGATTACTGCTATTAAAAGGATCTCTTAATAAATTTTCACAATAATTTGAAATTTTTGAAGTTGGTTCCTAATAAAAATACAAGTTGTTGGTACCGATAGATTCGTTAGAAGATGCTCCATTTAAATAACCGCTAGTACCAGCATGGTTCCATTTAAAAAAATTGACTTTTTGTCAAAAAAACGATTCCGCAACCTTCAAAGCCGATTAAAGTAACCTAAATGTCATTTAAAATTTACAAAAACGTTTTTTGGACAATTGTTGACATAATAAAAATCAATTTGTGCAGGTCACGGCACCCTTAATAAAAAACTAAATTTTGTTTGAAAAAAATTTTGAGGTTATAAAAATTAACGAAAATAGTGCAGTTGTATCAAAAATCACTTCCTCTTTCCAAAAATATAAAAATATACAGGGTGTTCCATTTAAAATAACAAAGTTGGGGTCATTTCCGGCGAAACCGGAAGTGAAACAAATGTGTGCAAGGGCTCAAAAAGCGCGGTTTTTTGCACATATCATATGTCTAAAATTTCATTTATTTAAAATCAAAACTAAAGAAAAAAAAGGGGGTGTACCACACTTCATTTACACCTGGTAATGGCAAATAGGATTTGATCAGAGTGCCAAAATAAAATAAAATTTAATTCAAATTTTTCCCCGTGCCAGTACCTAACCTGACCTAACCTAACCTACCTACCAGAAAAAACCGTCAGTTATTTCGTTCAGTATTGCCAACGTCATGATTTTAAGTGTCACTAAATACATTTATGCAATCAAAAGTTCCGTGCATCGCTACAGTTGGTATTTTATATGTATAGTAATGATCAAATTATTGTATCGATATAAGAAGAGTTATTTTCTGGTATTTTTAATTTTTCGATATTTAAATAACATGTAGTTGTAGATAATTAGCATACCAATTAAAAATAAATAAAACATTTCAAAAAAGTTTAAAATTTTAAAAACAAATTTATTCATAGAATTCTTTAGGGTGCCGTCGAAAATCTCTCGCGTGCCAAGTTTGGCACGCGTGCCACCTATTTGCCATCGCTGATATAGTACATAAAATAATGACAGTCTGCTGTTTTAAAGTTTTTGTTGAATTTTTTTTTTACTGCGTTTCAAATGTTTGTCGTACTACTTTTTTTACAATTTTTTTATACTACTTTTTGTATTGAATTGTTCCAGTAAATAATTATATATTGTAGTTGCTTGATGGAAACCATCAGACTTGCGGACTGTCTACTCTCATAACTTTAATCGCGTTTATGTTCGCAGGCTGGAGCCCGAGTCGACTGCCGCAAGTCTGAGTGTTTTCTGTCAAGACGGTGTCACAGTGGTATCTCAAGGAAAAGTTTTAGAAAAACGTGTAGTGTCTCCTAGGAAGAAAAAGCTTCTGACTTTAAACACTCTCCATATACATTTAAATGAAGAAACTTCTAAAGAGCAGTGGGTTAAACCAGAAGTTCTTACTGAAGAATCCCTTCAAAATTATATTGAAAACATTCAACATCCCTTCATTGTTAATGATTGCAACCTGCCCGAAACATCCACCGTATTGACCCAATATAAAGTCGAAAATGATAATTTGGATGGAGTAATGCAACCTAAAGTTGAATTAGATTTGGGTTGTCAGAATGCAAAGCAAAAACCAATTAAAGGCAAACGTCTTAGGCGAGTTCAAAATAAAGTGGCTCCGAAAGTGACAAAAAATGGGGTGAAAAAAAATGAGATTACTGAAGAAGTAGTCGTTTCAGGTAAAATTGATGTAGTAGATGCAGCGGAAAGTTCGGATGATGATAAGGCTTTATCAGAATGGGTAGTTAAATCAGTTGATGAAACTGATGAAGTTGAAACATATAATTTTGTGTGTCAGGCCTGTCCTTCGATTTTTATGCACGAAGAAGATGTTATCAATCATGTTAAGTTGGAACATCCTAATAAGAGTCATTTGTTGAACATGATATCAACAGAAAACACAAAACTGAGTAAAAAAGAACGCAGAAAAAATACAAAAATAGATCAGGATGCCGTGAATGCCGCAAGAGTTGTTGTAGAAGGCCGTATTTATTATATTTGTAAAATATGTGGCAAAAGTCTCCACTCTCCATACACATATATTTGGCACATGAGAATCCACACAGGAGAACGTCCCTACGTTTGTGACTTGTGCGGAAAACAGTTTCGAGTATCTCAGGGCTTGGTGCGACATCTGCGTGAAACACACGAAGGTATAAAAAATTTTGGTTGTGATTTATGTGGCCGGATGTTTGCGACAAGACGAAATGTCGAAGAACATAGACGCATACATACGAACGAACGTCCTTATATCTGTGATTTATGTGGGAAATCGTTTAAACAAAAGGCATCGCTTTTTGTACACAATCGCTCCCATACTGATTCCTTCCCGTTTAGGTGTAGCTACTGTAATCAAGGTTTTCGTACGAGACCTCCACTAATGTTGCATGTGACCAGACATACAGGAGAGAAACCCTATCCTTGTGATGTATGTGGTAGATGTTTTCGAATTAAGTACGAACTCAAAACACATAGACTTATACATTCAGATGAGAAACCGTTTTCGTGCACTGAATGTGGTTTGAGCTTTAGACAAAAACGATATTTAAGAAATCACAATAAAATAAACCATAATCGTTCTACTCCATGAGTTAAGGTTTATGTTATTTATTTGCATGTTGAACAATTTATTGTATTTTTTTTTTTTATAAAGGTAATCCAGATATATATATATCAGAAACAATTGGTTAGGCAGAGGAATATTTATTTGTGCTTAGGTATATGAACTTATTGTATTAACATAGGAGGATGTCCTGTTCCTTTTTATCTTTCGCCTTCAAACTCTTTATACCAGCGGTAAATTGTAGCCAAGGAAGGCGCTTGGTCACTCAAAGCGGTGTCTTAACTTTCCTTTCACTCATTTTTAAAATCAGAATTAATTCGAAAATGCTCTTGGGTTAACTAATTTTTTTACTGTTTTAAGGAATTAATGAACTAAGTCAACTTGGCTTTGACAATTAAACATCAAATGACGTGTAAAGAACTAAATAATATAAGGATGAGGATTTTGTTTTTCACTGCCTACTAGTTTTTTTCTATTATCAATCAATTCGGCTTGGCCCTGTTATATACAGGGTTTGGGGAAAGTCCCGAAACGGTTGAATATATGGTCAATAACAAAGAATTTATTGATATTTTAAATTTTTTTGCATTTTCTATTTAGTGGGAAATTACCCCAACTAATTTTTTTTT
Organism: Elmis aenea; assembly: GCA_947652605.1. Lineage (NCBI taxonomy): Eukaryota > Metazoa > Arthropoda > Insecta > Coleoptera > Elmidae > Elmis > Elmis aenea. Next base: position 27,146,391 of record OX393578.1, on the reverse strand, counting down.
TAATGGAACCCCCTGTGTGTGAACTTTATCTTAAAATAAAACCTGTGATGATGATGTTTTTGAAAGTATTTTTTTATTCTGCCCCAGAAAATGTAAAAACATACTGTGTTCCATTAAAAAAAATAAAGTTAGAGTATATTTCTGCTAAACCGGAAACGCAAACAAATTTTAAATATCAAATTCTTTTTTTTTTTGATCATAATTATATTCAAGCCAAATAAAAAAAAAAAAAGTTTGAAAATAACAGATTATCAAGCGTTCCGGAACTTTCTTCTTACCGTGTATATTTTTTTAAAATTTATTTTCACAAAATTAAACATTCTGGGATAAGGTGCCCGTTTTTTTCTCCGAACTTTTGGGGACACTAACGTAGAGTTACCAAAAAAAAATCTTAACAAATTTTTGTGAAAATCGCGCAAATTTCAAATAAAAGAGCGGAAAGTAAAAACCCAGATACTTTTGCACATTTCAAAACTTCCTCCCACACCAGTTTTCGTATCAGTGAATGGTTAGTGTTACATTGTTGCCTGACTATCAGATTTGTATAATTTGGCAGCAATGATTGTATCTTACCATAGCCTACATTAATTTTTAAAGTTTATGAGAAAATTATGAAAATCAGGGACAAGAATAATCTGAAACTTGTGTCTTGTTTCGGGGACTGTCTCCGAAAATCGCGGAGGAATGGTCACCTTAGTCTGGGAGAAACTGTATTCACGGATTTATCATAATTTCTAAGTAACAACAAAACGAATTTTAAACTTTTGAACTTATGATCTTATTATTTTAAAATATTACAATTTACTGTGTAGATATACTTTGTAATATTTAAGAACGTATTGTGATGTATAGTATGTATATTTTGTTTGCATTAAATACAAACCTGCTGTATTACATCTTTAAGTGTTGTTTTTTAAACCAAAGGTATTATTTTACCTGCAAATGATAATAATTGTAGAAAATGTTTGTTTATGGGCAGAACTGTAACTAACAAATATGAAGCTCGCAATAAAGTTCAACACTAATTTATGTGTTCTTATACAGAAATAAAAATATGGACCTACTGTCCTATAAAGCTGTATTATATAAAAAAATTAAAGTGCTAAATAGAATAATTTTAATTCCTATTAAACTTAGCCCTGCTGCTTTTAATTGAGTATAGTTATTGGTTGCGCTATAGCTCTGGGTGGGCCTTGGCCTCCTGTTCTTCGTGCATCTTTATTTATCATCCTTTTCCCAAAACCTTCCCTCCCTAGTTGTTACTCTCCAATCGCCTACACTTATTAGCTATCTTGTGTCTTTTTGGATATTTTTCCTTTGAATATTTTGGCTGACACCCTATAATTATCCATTTTTTTGACATGGCCTGCCTATTTTAGCCTTGCCCTTAGACTTACAACGCAACAGTTTTATAATGAGTAGTTCCCATAACTTCTGCATTGTGTTGTATACGAATCTCTTTCTTTATGACGGATCTCTTGTAGAAATGCTTGGCCAGTTTTAATATTCTCTCATCATCAGTAACAATCTTGTTTATTTAACTAAGATTGCTACTGACAATGAGGCGAGAGTCTTAAAACTAGTCTATCGTGTCTACAAAAAATTCTTTATAAATAAGATAGTGATTTTTAATTAAAAACTTCTATATTAATAAATGAATCACATAAATAATTCAAACAATTATCAAGTAAAAATTCTTATTTAACTTTATCTGATTGTTTTACATTATTGGTCTGCAAGACTCAACTATTTTATTAGCTCAAATCAAATAATGTTAGCGATAATGTGGATAGTTGCATCACTGCTCATTAATAAATATAATCACAATAGTAAGCAAACAATGTGTTGCATTTTAAACTTTATTTTACAACAATAATTTGTATGAAATTCTTGTTCTTAAATTTCTAAAAATATGAATATTAGAAAATTTATTTTAACACTGGTGAATAGCATGATTATAAATGTGTACGCAAGAGTTAGAAAATTTGAAGAATATTGTAACCTTTATGATCAGGGCATTGTTGGCATATTGCTCATAATTATCAATAGTTCACTTAAAAATTCAAAGCTTAATCACTAAACATAACCTTGTATTGGTTTTACACCCCATTATGATAATTATTGGTAATTTGTCAGACAATGTACATAAATCCAAAGAAGCGTGATTTTTGTTTTAATAATGTAACTCATTTAAATTGATTATGATTTTTATAATGAGCAAGGTGTTCAAAGTATTTGTAACGTATCTTAGTAACTATAGTTAGTAAAAATCTGATTTGTGTATGTAAGTCTAAATTTTCAAGATTTATTCATCTGTGTTATCAGATTTATTGGAGCAGTTTCCGTTTTACCACCATAGGCAAAAATGTCCATAGGTTTTTTGTTTTCAGTGGTAAACAAAATGTTAAAACGGTTTTCATAATTTTTTTTAAGAAGACTGATAAAAGATAAGGTTTTTTTTTTTAATAATCTTAATTTTTGAGGTATGAAACAAAGTAATAACCCATAGTAAGCGATTACTATTGACTAGATATACATGTTTATGATGCAAAATAGCGAAAATATGGACATTTTCATAAAAAAAAATTATAGTCATTGTATACCATTCCCAAGATACAGTTAATTACATAGATAAATTGTGCTTACGACACAACAGTAGATTAGCTTTGTTGTTATAGTTAACTGTGATCTTTTGTCAGCAAAATGAAAACTTCTACAATAAATCTGAAAACAGATAATATTGTCTCGAAAATGTAACCCCAGTGGGGTATTAGATTTCCTCTAATTATCATATTTACTAAGATATCCTACAAATTCTTTAAATTGGGACCACTCTGTTACAGCATGTGGGATCAAAACTTTATTTTGACTAAATTAATTTTGAAATTTAATTCTTTTTACAATAAAACTTACATATTAAAGCTGTACCATATTTGTTTTTACATGTAAGTAATTGTAATTAAGTGCGACAATTGGTGCAGAATTAAGGCACAGTATTATTTTCAGATGTAAAGAAGAAGTCAACTGTCTTAATGCCACTGTAGTTAAAACTGAATATACAGATGAGATTGAATTTCCAGAAGAAATTGCCACCAATTGTTCAAATTTTGGTACAGACAGTGAACACGAAGTTGAATTTTTCCGGTGTGCAGAATGTCCAGTTACATTTGCAACCGAAAAATGCCTGGTCATACATCAACTTCAAATACATGGGTTAGATAGCAGTGTATCGAAAGGAATTGGAATTTGTAAAAGACGTTTTACTAGTTGTAACAAAATGTTACACCACGTAAAACAAGAACATCGAGAAAGTACTTTTAAAAAATGTCGCAGAGCTAGAGCTGATATACAATACAAAATATTTTGTGATATATGCCGCAAGGGTTTCACACGACTAAATGACATGAATAAACATAAACTTCGGAAACATCGACATTTATCACTTACCAAGGATAATTGTAAACAAGATACAAAAATTGACAAGTTGAATACTGAATTTAATGGGGATGTGGCATTAAGCACTCAAAATCAGTGTAATTTTTGCCATGTAGCGTATACTAAAAAAACAGAATTACACAAACATTTACGAAATGATCATGGACAAATACTTACACGATTTAGACGTAAGCAAGATGAAATTGTAGCCGAGCATTTTTGTAATGTTTGTAATAAAGGATTTACAAGGAAATTCGATATGCAAAAACATAAAAAGCAAAAACATCCGGACGAACCAGAAATTGTAAAAGAACCGACCCAACAACAAAAAACCGTAGAACTGCTTAAAAGATGTAAGGTAGAAGGTGATAATAATAGAACATGCTATAAATGCGAAACCTGTGGTCGAATTTTTCGTCAGTCTTACAATTTTATGCGCCATCAGTCAATTCACACAGGAGTTCGTGCATTTTTTTGCCATATTTGTGGCAAAAGTTTTCGTATGTCTGGGGGACTTCGTCGACATATTACTGAACATCATTATGGTGTTAAAAAGTTTGCTTGTGATATATGTAACAGAAGTTTTGCTGCCAAAGCTACAAGAGACGAACACAGAAATATTCATACTAACGTTAGACCGTTTGTATGTGACACATGCGGAAAAGCATTTAAACAGAAGGCATCATTACATATACATAAAATGTTTCATACAGATAACTATAGATTTACCTGTAATATATGTGGAAAAAAATATAGACGTGCGTCAGATCTAAAAGTGCATAGCTGGTTACATAGTGGACACAAGCCTCATACTTGTGATATTTGTGGTGCTAATTTCAGACTAAGGCAAGATCTAAAGAGGCATTCAAAAATACACGATAAATCAAATGAATGTGTGTGTGCTGAGTGTGGATTAACATTTAGTCAGGAACGATACTTGAAAAATCATAAAAAAATACATAAAGTCAAAACTGTTGATTGCAACCAAATCCCAGTAAAAGTAAATTGATTATAAAACAACCGATTTATCCCTATTTAGTGTCTCACTTATGATGTGCTAATGTATACAAACATTGCTTGTATTCCAACAAAAGTGCCCGGATTTATATTGTAAAATACAAATTTTGACATGTTTTACCTTCCTAAACATTTTTTTTTGAATTAAATGTTTTACATTATAGTGATGTTCAACTGTTATTATAATTTCCAGTTTAACTGAAAATGATTGCTCTTTTAATAGCACCCCATGATATATAATCCTTATTTGAAAAGGTGATCATTTTTCTATTTACAATACTTTCAGCTTCTTTAAAAATAATTTTACACTATTAAATTAGCCTAAATTAAGAAATACTATCGCAGTAGGCATTGCTGTGAATTTCAACAACTGCAATAATTGTCTGTTATAAATAAGTTTACAATAAATATTATGTTTGAAATAGAATTTTCGACTGTCACTTTTTATTATAAAATAATAATAATTAAATAGCAATTAATATATATGTATAAGTATATATGTTACACGGAATCAGTGAACTTGCCCAGTTCGTGAAATAAGTAATACTATGCCTAGTGTGTAAAAAACTTGTTTACAAAATAGATAGATTGTAATTTATATGTTGCAGTAAAAGTACAAACTCGATAAATGTATACACTTACTAGTAAATGTAAGCACATGCTAAATGTATAATTCAGCAGTGGTGTATGCAGGAGGGGGTCAGGGGGAGGTCGTTACACCCCTCCACAAGAACTTAGATATATTAAACTAGGGGCATAGGTAAAGTATCGCTGGACGTGTCAACCCAATTTTATGGTAAATATACATACATACGTATATGATACACCTCCTTCCAATTCGTGTATGTGTGTAACGCTAGACAAGTAAAAATCAATTTAAAAGGCTGTTGCCTTTATTAACCCCCCCATGAAAACATCCTGCCTAGACAAGCTTTAACCTGATCCTGTATTATTGTCCAAGTTAATGCCGGTCAGGTTAAAGGTCGATTAAAGTTTTTTTTATGCCTTGCATATTTCGCGAATTAGGTAATAGCTGATTTTACGTACTAGGCATAGTATTGCTTATTTTACAAACTCAGCAAACATTCTGCCTATTTCACGAATTCAGCAAAAAATTGCGTATTACCCAGTTCGCTAATTCTACGTAACATACACATATATAAACAGAAAGGATCATTAAAGGCAGAAAATTTTTGACTTTAAATATGGATATTATTATTTTTATCATTTTTGTTTTAACCGGAGGTGATAAGTAAAAGTAAACATCATGTTAATGTAGAATATTTCAACTCAAATAATTTTTTTTGAAGGATAGGTACATCTTTAATGAGTTATAAGCGTAGGCGCTTTTTTTGACAAACATGACATTTGTTCAATTTATGGAATTGATTAGGTAAATTTTTCTAGTCCACATTCGGCAATTCTATGTGACATGCAATATTGTGAAAAATAGTGTTACAGCATCACACCTAAGTAATGGTTGTATCCTTGTATCTAAATTAATGTAGTAACATTTTGTGTGGGGGAGTATGGATGAAATCAAAAACAAAATATTTTATTAGTTAAAGGAATGCAATTATTTTCAACTCTTTCTCGGCATTTACATTTTAACTCATTAAGCTCATTAGACACTTCATTTATTGAAATGTTGTCACCTTATTTATTTTAATTAGTAAACTAAGAACTGCGAATGTATTCTAAAAAACGAGAGACTCTTAAATCCTCACGTGACAAAGTATTCATAATCGGGACGGGACTATCCCGCTAAGAGCGGGATTTGTGGTCACCTTAATCTAAAGCCACTGATTTCCATTTTGATATGTTTACAAATGTTCAAACTTATTTTACAGTGAGCTAGTTTCAAGAATATTATAAGTTAGGCTAATTCTTATTTTGCATTTAGCAACTGATAAGAGGACAAAATATAATTTTTTTAAATCTCATTTTATTTCTGGGAAGAACCTCTCCGAGAAGGTTTACCCTAGTTTCGAAACTCTTTTCTTAGTCTGCAGATTTCTTATTTTGGCATATATCTCAAATCAAAAAGCTATCAACAAGTCTTAAAATTAGTCTCTCAATATTCTTCACGAAGAGATTTTCGTCTCAAATAAAATAAGTGATTTTTAACTTAACTTGTGTGTCTATTTATACATTTTTTTAAATATTTTGTTGTATAGAAAACATGTAAATAAATTTTAGTAAACCTACAAACTTGTTTTAAATTAAGAGACCATAAAATGCATAAACATTTTAATTGTAAATACTGGTATTTTTTAAATTCAAACTACGTCATTATATTAACAGATTTAAAACTGACGAAAATAAATTGATAAAATAAAATAATTGTTATTTTAAGTAGGATGTTTTTTAATACTTCAGCATTATCTAAAAAATCAAATAATTCTTTACAGAATACTCACAAGGCAGAAAATTAGCAATATTGAAAGTATATTTAAAGAAATTCAGCAGCAAAGATTTCAACAAACAGATACAAATATTAATGTGAATTCCAATATGGAAACCATAGGAAAAACTAAGTATTTTTGCCAACACTGTTTAAAGGTATTGAATTCCAAAGAACTTTTATCGCAACATTCAAAATGGTGTAAAATACAACATGAAACTGACATCGCATTAATATATAAGAAAATTTGTAATTCTATTGGTGCCAAAAAAAAAACTGTTTCCCGAATAAACTTTAAAACTAAACAAATTACTGCTGATGACAAAAACACTTGTGAATTTTTTGACAGTATTGCCAGTGAAGGATCTACATGTGAATATGAAGTTGCAGACACTGAACTGAGTTACGATTTGACAAAATCAGAACATGAAGAAACATTTGAGCTTAATAAAAATGAATCTTCAAATAGTAATATACATGATGAAATTCAGCTAAATTTAAGTAACGGCGAGGAAACTCTTTTTACTTGTTCACATTGTGGAACTGATTATAATAATTTTAAGGAATTTGACAAACACCTTTTCAGTTGCCATGGAAAGTATGTTTGTAATATAAGCCACAACACTTACAGTTCTCAAGAAGAATTGTGTAGTCATGAACCGATGTATAAAGAAATTAAAACTAAGGATTTACTAGCCCCAGAAGTTAAAAAGGCACAAGAAGAATGTACTGTTCCCCATAAGACAATTAATTTAGAATGCGAAATATGTGGTAAATTTTTAACAAGTCGAGCAGGACGCTTAGGTCATTTGAAAAGTCATACCGTAGATTATAATTGTCCTGTATGTTGCAATAGTTACATTTCAAAGTTTAAACTTAATGTACATTTGTCGTCTCATTCTGAAGATGAAATAAAAAAGTGTACTATAGATCCGTGCTTAGTCGAGTGTGAATTTAAAGATTGCCGTGAGTTTTTCCCTTCAAAGCTGCAACTATTTAATCACAGAAAAACACATTCTAACAAAGTTGAGTTTAAGTGTGAAGTGTGTGGAGTGACATTTTTACGTGAAACTTCGTATAATACACATAAAAATAAGCACGATGTGAAATTAGAATGTGAACATTGTAAAAAAATATTTTCAAACAAAAAAACCCTAATGGAGCACACTCGCTTACATACGGGAGAACTGCCGTACTCTTGTAAAGTGTGCCAGGCTAAATTTCGTTGTCACAGTGGTCTTAAATATCACGAAACTACACACAGTAACAAAAAAAGATATAAATGTTCACAGTGTAATATGTATTTTGCTAGATCTAACTATCTTAAGGTACATTTTCGTAAACATACAAATGAAAAGCCTTTTGAATGCAAGTTCTGCCATCAGAGATTTATTCAAGCTAGTGTTTTGAAACGCCATGTAGCAAGTATGCATCGTAAATGTATTTTATGCAATGAAATTGTTGGTAATATTAGAGAAGCCAGAACACACATTTGGAAAAAACACCAAGACAATAAAAATGTGCTAAATGTCGATGAGACGGTTATTTATATGGATAATATAACTAACAATGAAGAAGAACATTTTATAAAATTAGTATAAATTATACAGGGTCCTGCATTAGTGCGTCGGGCTTTCATAGCGCCCCGCCCGTAGGAGATAGAAAAAAAACTTAAATACAAAAAGTTATTGGTTTCAAAAGATCTACGTCTTAAAATTATTTTCAGCTATATAGGGTGTCCCATTTTCGTGCCATAACAAAAACAAAGATTTTTTTAAATGGAACACCCTGTATATTTTTAGGTCTTCGGATGTCATTTTTTAACCTCTACATGAATGTCTTTTCATTTTTTGATTTTGTGTCAGGGTTGCCAACTTATTAATTTTTTTCCGAAAAATCTGACAGCAGGCCCAACTTTAAAAAATCGTAGCGACCTCGTTTCTTGAAGTTAAGAAATAAGTTTTATCAATAATGTTAGTTCGGTTAGGGAGCAACATTTTAAAAATAAAAAATAAAAATTTATTGATACAGGGTGTTCACAAAAAAATGCCAAACTTTCCAAACTTCAAAGTGACATAACTTATTTTTTTCAAATGTAAACACCCTTGTTTTATTATGCTATTCGATAGCATTTTTTTTCCCCTTCAATTTTTATGGGGGGTGTCCTATGTCTAAACCCCGTAGTTGTTGAGATATTCAATACTTTTCAAAAAAGTAGCCATTTAATTGCATTTTTATGCACCGAAGTATGCAAAACAAGTGCCAAAATGTAAGCAACTTGACATTTGTCAACTTGACATTTGAATGCATTTTCTTATGACGAAAGTTAAAACGGTTTTTATTTCGAATTATAAAACGTTAAAAAACTGACGTCGTACGCCCAAAAAGTCTGAAAGGCTTCGAAAGTGATTTGTGTTTTTCTGCTGTTATCAGTGATATTTTACGATAGGTCTAAAAGTCTTCCAAATTGATACTTGCTGTAAGAGTCTCTATTTCGTTGTAAAAGAAGACGGAAATTATCGAAATGAATTTCGAAAAGGACGAACTAGTCGATATGATTTTTGTACTAGGGGAGACTAATAGAAATTGTTTACGTACCAAGTGACGTCCTGTGTTGTTCTGCTTTTCATAAGCTTTAGTACGGGTATAACACCGTACTAACTATTTCTAAATATTTAAATTAATGTAAATTGGTCAAAATTTTCTTGTGTTTTTTAACAATGTGTGTGCATCCAGCGTACTTGTATGTGTGTATGCGTTTTCCTCTGTATATTATAGTTAAGGTAATAGAGAACAACTGTTACTGCTTATTATTTATTGGCCACTATCAAATCTATAAATTGTTTAGCAAAAAAATTATGTCATATTTCCATTAAATCAATAAGTTTTGAACATATAAAGATACCACACTGTTAATTATTAATTTTATTTTATACTTCAGACATGAATAATAACTTTAAAGTCAAATCAGACTAATTTATTTAGTTTTTTTAAAAAACAAGAAAGTGCTCAAAACAATGAAAAGCAATCTAAAACAACTTTGGTTTCAAACCAGGAAGTTGAAGAGGACGAAGGTTCTTTTAGCGAATAGTTTGTTTTTTATTTAGTTAAACAAAGTTTCTTTAAATTCTTAAAATTCCTTAAATTAAATTGTATAATATTATTGTTTAAAATGCGATATTTATTACAAATAAATAATTTTGTTTGGAACAAAATATTTGTGTAAATTTAAAAACTAATAATACAAAATTATATGTAATTATAAAATAATAAGACCGAAAATTCATTGGGGGGAGGGGGGGCGCCCGGCAACCTTTTGCGTCCGCCCGGCAAAAAATAAATTCTGGGGAGAACACTGATTTGGGATATGTTTACAACTGTTTTTAAAAAAATTTATTACGGAAAAAAACTGAAGTAAAGACAGCTATTACAAGCGCTACGAATGTTCAAGACCGAAGGCTTTTTCTTTAAAAAAAAAATTGAAGTAAAAAGGGTAATGTACAAATAAGATTTACGACATGTCGTTTTTTTAGTACTTATTCAAAAAGAATCATTGGAGATTTACTGCCTTAGTTCTGAATGAAACGAATTGTATTTTATGTGTGGTTTAAAGCCCTATCATAAAAGTGTGCCTAACCTGCTACTGACTTAAATTTTGAAATTTAAGGGAATAACGCAATGAATATTAGTAAATAAGTTTATCATCAAAACTCACAAGTATTTATCCTGGCGGTAAAATTATTGTTTTTGTGAAATTTAAAATGCAAATGAACTCCTTATATAAAAATCAATACCGGGTGATTCAGTTTGACTGTTATAGGGGTGCTATAACTTTTTAATTATTGAAAATAGTTTCAACAAACCTTATATTTTTGGAAACGGCGACAAATTTTCTATCAAGTGATGTGCATTTGTCATCTCTACGATGACGTATGTCAAATTCGCAATAGGCAACTGTTTTTTTTTTTTAATTACATAGCATACATGTTTTTGTTGATTCGGATAGAAAATGTAATTCTGAATCCGACCATGTATTAAAAAAGTATGCATAAGTAAAAAAATTTTTGAGAAAAATCAGTTCAAAGTTTATTCAAATTATAGCAAACAGTCTATTTAACATAACAAAAAACAATGATCAAATTTTGAAAATTACACTATGACTACCAATGGAAATGTATTAAAAATTAGTTTTTAATAAAATAAAAAACAATTAATTAACGTAAAAAATTAGACTTTAATATGTTCAAAGTGACCGCCCCCCGCTTCCAAACGCAGTTGTCCTCTATTTGTAACTGCTTTAATACACGTTTATTATTTGCTTTTATTTTTACTAAAAATTTATTTTTAATATATTTCCATTGATTGTTATAGTATAATATTTAAGATCCGATAGTTTTTTTGTTATGTTAAATAGACTGTTTGCTACAATTTGAATAAACTTTAAACTGATTTTTCTCGAAAATTTTCTTATGTATGCATACTTTTTTAATACATGGTCGGATTCAGAATTACATTTTCTATCCGAATCAACAAAAACATGTATGCTATGTAATTTAAAAAAAAAACAGTTGCCTATCGCGAATTTGACATACGTCATCGTAGAGATGACAAATGCACATCACTTGATAGAAAATTTGTCGCCGTTTCGAAAAATATAAGGTTTGTTGGGGGTAATTTTCAATAATTAAAAAGTTATAGGGGTGCTACAGTCAAACTAAATCACCCGGTATAGGGTATATAATTGTTTTAACAGTATTAGTTAATACTATACTTTAAGTAATAAAACCTTTTCATTTTTTCGAAGTTTTGTTTATCGATTTTGAAGCACTAAGAAGCAATAACTGAAAAAAATTATAGCATCATGTGTGCTTCCTAAGTTCGGGCCAAATTCATGGAGATAAACATATTAGGTAATTTAGGTAAGAAATGTAGGTCAGAAAAAAAAGTTATATAGGAAACAGGATGAGGTAAAATATAAAATAACACGCCTTACAAGTACGGGCTAATATCACATAAAAAAATAAATATGCATTACTTACCTAATTAAACATTACTTACCTTTTTTTTAAATTTTTTACCATAAAGTCAATAAACTCCTTAAATAAACGGCAATAGGGTTGAAATTTTAAATCAGCTTTATTATTCAATAGTAGTTATATGTGATTAACAAATTAAAATAAGTGAACGAAACAGTTAACATATACCACACATTATTACCGTAACTTAACAAAATGTATGGATGTATTTATTTAGTTATAAAAATATCTTAAAATAATTTTTAATTACAAGGCAATATCTTTATACATAGACAATGTATGAAATATTTTTGGTACGTTTTAACTCAAAATTTGTGGAGTGAATAATGACATATTTAAAGTAGCACCACTTTGCTTGAATTATAGCATTACACATACTTTAAATGTATTTTTATTTGGAAGTAATTTTGTTGCGCTTTACACAGTAATTTTGCGTTAAAAACCTTCTACCATTTTTTGACAAATTAGTTTGTCACAACAATAAAATAAATCATAGTGTCGAATTTATATGACACCCCCATAAAATGTAACAATGAACAAGTGCAACACTAAAAATAACAATGCTTCAAACTCACCAAAAAGTCGACTCGGTTCTTTTCCAAGCAATATAAACTTATTTATGTATTTGAAAACTAATGGAACAATAAATAATGACAAATACTTTTTTGTGTCCTTTATTTAAAACATATTTTCGTAATATTTTCAAAGCCTTCAAGTTTATTAAATATTGTGTTGATGCCCGTAAATTATCATAAAAACGGCGATATTAATTTTACACAAAAATAATCAGTTTTAAGTCACGCACGGACTTTAATCACAAATAAAAAATTTTGAAAAACGGCTTCACTCTACATTATAATTTTTTTGTACATTTTCAAACCTTTCCTGTTTGGAATTTACTTAAGCTGTATCAACCATCGTTAGATACATTTGTATTCTACTTTTTTTATATCGTTAGTGCCTATAAATTCATATACATATAGTTAGTTATTATTATTATTATTATTATTTTCATTAAAAAAATGGGAATAAGGTTTAAATGAATATTGTCAAAAAATGTGTAGTAGAAGCTAATTTAAACCTTTTCCAACAAAATTACATTATAAACCGCAACAAAATTACTTTTAAATACCTATCAATAAAATTCTGTATTTTTGAAATTTTCGGATGCAGAATAGAAAACTGCATTTCAAAACATTTCTATAATATGTAAGGTTGGTTGTTTTAAATAATATTAATATAATAACTAAAATAACGTTCACAAAATCATGATAGTACATGACACTACTGTCAGTTTTGTTATCAAACTATATTGTTGTTAATCATTAAAAACGTTAATAATGGCAGTAAAAGTTACAGAATCAACAACATTTCAAATTGCTCTAATTTTGTATTTTTTAATGGTTGCCGCACAGCATATTTAATTTACAATTCACACAAACATATATTGCCGATATCCTGGATGCCACTTCCACTGTGAATCGAAAAAATATATATACCCTTCCGATATACACGCGACGCGAGCGCACGATCCAAGAACGGCCAACGGTCCAACTATAATATTCAAACTGTACAAAATCTCGGATTTGTGGCGTCCCTCTAAAATTAATTCCAGTCACAGTACCGGTGCTTTAAAGTCCGTTTCAATAGAGAAACTATGTGGCGTCCGTATACGGAGTCCACTTAGTAACGGGACGCCACATGTAATGTGCGAGGGATGTTGATGGACGCCACTTAGTTCAGAGAACATATATATCGATATATCGATATATCGAAATATCGATATATCGGAATATCGATATATCGATATATCGGAATATCGATATATCGATATATCGGAATATCGATATATCGATATATTGGAATATCGATATATCGATATTCCGACACTCCGATATATCGATATTTTAAGGGCGAGAAGCTTTTTTTTTTTTATGTCACCAGTCTCTTTTTTCACTTTTTTACCGACTTTTTTTAGCTTCGCGCCGCTTTTATATTGAAATTTCGATATGTCGATATATATCGATATATCGACATATCGATATATATCGATATAATTTCGATATCGATATTCGATATCGAAATTTGGATATCGCCCACCCCTAGTGTTTACATTTGAAAAAAATAAGTTATGTCAATTTGAAGTTTGGAAAGTTTGGCATTTTTTTGTGAACACCCTGTATCAATAAATTTTTATTTTTTATTTTTAAAATGTTGCTCCCTAACCGAACTAACATTATTGATAAAACTTATTTCTTAACTTCAAGAAACGAGGTCGCTACGATTTTTTAAAGTTGGGCCTGCTAATGTCAGATTTTTCGGAAAAAAATTAATAAGTTGGCAACCCTGACACAAAATCAAAAAATGAAAAGACATTCAGGTAGAGGTTAAAAAATGACATCCGAAGACCTAAAAATATACAGGGTGTTCCATTTAAAAAAATCTTTGTTTTTGTTATGGCACGAAAATGGGACACCCTGTATAGCTGAAAATAATTTTAAGACGTAGATCTTTTGAAACCAATAACTTTTTGTATTTAAGTTTTTTTTCTATCTCCTACGGGCGGGGCGCTATGAAAGCCCGACGCACTAATGCAGGACCCTGTATATAGTTCATCTGCAATTTAAGGCTGACCATATTTGTAAGTTTTAAACAATATACACGCTCGGTTAAATGGGGTAAAGTTACCTAGTTTATAGAGCAAAGCAAAAAAAAATCGTTGCAAACTGAATATAGCCGAAAAAATTAATTTGGCCTTAATGATAAATCTGAAATATGTCCACTACAGTGGTGGACAATAAATAATGTTGAGAAAGAAGTAGTTATTGTAATACAGTGTAATGTGTAAAATGATGACAGTCATTTATACAAACATGGTTTAGTTGTAGTTGGCTTTCAAATCAAAAAGGCAAATCAGAAATGTCACCAATTATATTTCATTAAAATATTAACAACTTGTCTCTCAACAAGTGTTTTTTTTTTTTACAACTATTACAATTTAAAATATTTATAATTTTTTTGGCCATATTTAGTGTGGCATGAATTTTTGCTAAAAATTTTAAGTATTGCTAAGGTGCAGTATAAAGTAGGTGTTATTTGCCTGGTTTGATTGATCTCTAATAGTTTAAAAGTTGCCAATTGTGAGCCCCGAATTTTGTACACTTTGTATTTATATAAACATAATAAATTCACAAAATATATTGTCAAGTATGTGTAACATAAAAAATGTACTGTAAATTTTGTAAAATATTACAATTATAAATTACAATAATGTGTGTGTGAAACTGATTTTATTTTTGTAGTAGTAGGCAAGTCTTTATAAACCGAAGCAACTGGAACTTGTTAACTTTAAGAACAAAACATTTAAAAAGTAGATACAAATATTTAAAACTAAATTAATGGTCTTGATTAAAGCAGCAAAAATAAATGTTCGCTAGCGTTTAACGACTAGTGATTATATTTTTTTTTTTTAAATAATAATTGGTCAATTAAAATTCTATTTTAAAAAGAAATATGAACTAAAAATTATGTTGTGCAGATCAATTTTCAAATACATTTTGAAGTGTGTTCATTGCCTTTTTCAGTTGTTAAGTGTTACTTGTAAAATTATATAAATAGCAAAAATATTATTCTTATGTTATTAACTGTAATTACAAGGAAGTTTTTTGATTAAGACAAAATTTTAATTAATGAAGTCTTGTTAGCTAGCATTTCGGTAAGTCAAACGGTATTGAAAAATTCTCCAAATAATTTTTTTGAATTTGTGGTATTTTTGGGGTACTATTATTGTATTGTATTCATTATGACCTGTGATTATGACATTTAACTGTTTGAATATGATAGTTGTGACCATACAGATGTAAATATTGTCATGGTTAGATTATATTCATGATTATGAGTATGACAAAGACAGATCAAAGCACAGAACCAGTAGGATAAGAGTTCCATTTTAATCCTATTATTGCACTATATTTATTTATTTATTTATTTAGTCATGAGTCCTTCTACTGTTAGGTGTAGGACTGTTGAGTTGTGTTGTGCTGACTTTTTTCCATGTTTTTCTGTCTTGTGCTAGCCTTTTTATGTCTTTCCATTTGATTTTTCTATCCGCTGCTGCTTTTTTAACTTCGTCGTGCCAGGTTTTTCTCTGTCTACCTCTTTTGTTTTTTCCCTGTGTTCTTGCTTCATATGCTCTTCTGGTTAACCTTTCTTCTTTCATCCTATAAATGTGGCCCAACCATCCCAGCTGCCTTTCCTGTATTTTTGTTTCAACTGATTTTATCTTTAATTGTTCTCTATATGTTTCGTTTCTGATTCTATCTTTTTTTGTTTTTCCTTGGATTTTTCTTAGAAATCTCATTTCAGCTGCATTCACTCGGCTACTATTTTTATTTGTGAGTGTCCACGTTTCACTTCCGTATAAAAGTGCCGGAGTTACTACCTTTTTGACCACTTCCATCCACTTTTGTTCGTTTGGGGACTTCTCTATTTCCAAAAAATGTTGTTCTTAAACTGTTAAATATTCTTCCCACATTTCGCTTGTTTCCTTGTCCATTCCTCCATTTTTCTCTATGATCACTCCTAAATATTTAAAGCTTCCTACCTGTTCTAACCTAAGCCCATTTAAAGTGATGCTATGCCCTTTGTTTTCTGTTGTAACGATCATAGTTTTAGTTTTTTC
The DNA here is from genome assembly GCA_947652605.1 of Elmis aenea. Lineage (NCBI taxonomy): Eukaryota > Metazoa > Arthropoda > Insecta > Coleoptera > Elmidae > Elmis > Elmis aenea. Next base: position 27,129,818 of record OX393578.1, on the reverse strand, counting down.
GGTATTTATTTTCAGTAGTAATATAACAAGTGCATTGAAAATTATCGATAATTTTTGGTAAATATGCCCGAATGCAAGTTGAGCTGAAAAAATCACAAGTGCACGAGTGATTTTTTCTGCTTCAACTTGCATGAGAGAAGATTTGTCAAAAATTATAGATTATTTGCCATGCACGAGTTATATTTTGTCAGAAAATTTCCTTCACCTAACCTATCTGTCAAATTAAAATGTTGTTTAATTTAGATAAATTAAAGTATACCTACTACTTACTGCGATTGTTATTATTAATAGATCATTTATATCTAATTTTTAATTCAAGAATTATATTTTAATAAAAATTAATGAACCAAATAGTATTTAGGTACATACATAATCTGTTATGTCAAATTTTACAAGTACTGTCAGAGTGGTGTGTCAGGGGCACGGTAGTAGACCGTGGTCAGGGGTGTGATTTAATCTATATTAAAGTAACGTTATTGGTCGCCGACATCTGTCAAAAAATGATCAAGACCAAAATACCTTATTCCCTCTCCAAATTTATATTTTACACCAATCAAAAACTCAGATTTCTTAGAAACGACCAATAAACGCATGAAAATCTGTTAATTGCGAAAAGTAAATTATCAGTGTATGATTATATTTATTGGCCGTTTAAAGGAAATCTAAGTTTGTTATTGGTCGAAAACGCAAATTTGACAGGAGGATCAACTCCTGGCAGAGGAATGTAAAATTATTACCGTGTAATATTGCTCCTATTGGTAGTCTCTAAAAGATTTAAGATTAGTGATTGGTTGAAAACGAAAATTTGACAGGTGAAGGGAATTTTCATATTAATTTTTTCCAGGTTTAGAGTTTCTAAATTATGTTGCAGGTTTTTTTCTGTTTCCGCGACTAAGACCATGTCGTCTGCGAACATTAGCTCCGTTATGTTAATTTTTTCCATTTTTCAGTTGCCTAGGTGAAACGGTCTCATTCTTTGTTTTACTTCTTTAATTACCCCATAGGGTAAGTCCGGGATAGATGCCCCACCTTTTTAGATGCTAATATTTTCTGGACAAAGGAGTAAAAACTATGGTTGTAACTACGTTGTATGACAACTCTATGTATATTATTTTTTTTAAACTTGAAAATTTACACTGTTATAAATTTATATGATTCGAATAATTAAAAAAATAAAATTTGCCATCTTCACCAAACTGTCGGGCAAAGATGCCCCACTAGTATAGGTATAGATGCCCCTACGAAAATATTATGTAATTACAAATTAAAAAAGAGAAACTAAATGTTTAGTAAACATATTAACAATTAAGTACTTATTTCTTTTTTAATGTCACACAAATTACAAAGATTTTCATATTTAGAACAGCCTTCACGGGACCATTTGTTGCAATGCATGTACTGAACCCACTCATCATTCCATTTTGTGTTGGTGTACATTTTCCCACACCCCACACCCCACACATGTAGGGCATCTTCCCCGATCGTCCGGTATAGATGCCCCAGCCAAATATCAAATTTAAATTTTGCGCCAGAATATGTACTTTGGCACGAACACTAACCTATTGTATGCCTAAATGTATTGCACTACAAAAACAATGACAAAAGTACTTTATCATGATATGCGTGTACAAGCAAACCATAGTGATAAATTTTGTGAAGCTCCAAAAATGAATTTTTGCAAATAACTTGCCCCAATAAGGTTTTTTAAAAAAAAATTAGCACTGCACACAATCACATACGCAATACAAACCAACCCTTAAAAAGCCAGCGCAACCTGTCCGTTAATAACGAAATTATTTTGATGGGGCATCTTCGCCGTTGGGGCATCTATCCCGGACTTACCCTATATGACTACTGAGAATAATAATGGACTGAGCATGCATCCTTGTTTTAAGCCCTCTTTTGTTTCAAACTCTTCCGATTCTTCATTTTGTGTTCTTACAATATTTACTGTTTTTTCGTACATCGCTTTTATTATGTCGATTGTTTCTATTTCTATTCCCTTCCTTCTTAGGCCCCTCCATACGTCTTTTCTTTTGATTTTATCGAATGCTTTTTCAAAGTCTATAAAACATAAATGTATTTCCTTGTTTTTTGTTAAGCTCTTTTCTATTGTTTGTCTGAATATAAAGACTGGGTCTTGGGTACTCCTTCCTCTTCTAAAACCATATTGGGATTCTTCTAGTGTGTTTTCTATTTTTTCTTTTAGTCTGCCTTCCATTACTCTTGCCAGTATTTTCCCTGGTACACTCATTAATGTTATTGCTCTATAGTTAGAACACTTCCTTTTGTCCCCTTTCAAATATAATGGTAAGATTATTCCAATGTTCCAATCCCTTGGTACTTTCCTTGATTTTATTACTTCGTTCAATAGAGCCCTTAGTGCTTCTTTCCCTAATTCTTCCATGTATTTAATCATTTCTGGTGTAATCCCGTCTTTACCTGCGGCTTTTCCGATCTTTAATTTTGCTATTGATTTTTCTAATTCTTCCATTGAAATCTTCGATATCTCCTGATATCCTCCGTCGCTTCTTAAATTTGTTATTTCGTATGTTTTGTATATTTCATCCGTCTCCGCTAGCTCTTTAAAGTATTGTCTCCATCTTTCCATTATTTCTTCCTCATCCGTAATTATGTTCCCATTTTTTACCTTTATGTTGTTCATTACATATTCTTTTTTCTTTCTTAGCTGCTTTAACGTGCCATAGAACAACTTTTGATTCTCATTAAAATTCTCTTCCATGTTCTGCCCAAATTTTATCCATTATTTTTCCTTTGCTTCCCTTACTGTAAGCTTGACTTCTTTTCTTTTTTCTTTGTATTTATTGTAATCTTCTGCTTTCTTTGTATTAAGATAGATTTTCCATTTTTCTTTTTTTTCCTTGATGATGTTTTGTAGTTCTCTAGTCCACCATTCTGTTCTTTTTGTGTTTGTGTTCGCTATTTTTGATTTTCTGCAGCTCTTTATTGCAGCCTGTAACAGTGTTTCTTTGAAGTTTTTCCATTTATCTTCCAGTTCTTTTTCTTCTTTTTGTACCTTGAATTTTCTGTTTATTATCTCTTGGTACTTGTTTCTTACTAATGGATCTTTTAGTTTATGACTCTGTATTTTCTCCTTTACTACCTTTCTTCGTTTGTATAGTTTTTCTTCTTTTTGGTTTTCTATTTCCATTTTTAATAAGTGATGGTCGCTACCGATTTCCGCTTGTCTTGTTATTTTTACATCTTTTATCAGACCAAATTTTTGTTTACTTATTAGAAAGTAGTCAATTATTGATTTTTCATTTCTGTTATGTTCCACTCTCATATATTTGTGAATATTTTTATGTTTGAATTTTGTGTTCGTGATAACTAAATCATTTTCTATGCATAAATTTATAATTCTCTCTCCGTTATTATTCCTAGCTTCCTCTCCTTCTTTTCCCATTATTCTCTCTATTCCGGCATTATTGTTTCCGACTCTCCCATTTAGATCTCCCATAATTATTATACTATTGTCTTCTTCGTCTATTACTTCCTGTAATGTTTTGAAAAAGTCATCTTTTATTTCTTTTCTTGCATCTTCGTTTTCGCCATATGTTATTATTAATGACCATACTTCCTCATTTATCAGTTTTATTTTCACTATCAGTATTCTTTCGTTTATGTATTTTACCTCTACTATATCTGTCAGTCTGTTTGGTTCTATTATTAATCCTACCCCTTCTTTCGTTCTCTTCTACTCCCGACCAAATCAGCACTATAATGTTGGTTAAATGGAAAAAAGAGCTTATCAGTACAACATAAATAAGTTTTTTTTTTATAAAACTTTAAGAATAAATCCAATTTTTATAATTTCTATACGATATCTCAGTAGCCGGCAACGTTTTTTACGAGTTTTTATATTAATAATTTTAAACCTTATTGACTTTTGCTTGGCTGTGCTGAGCTTAAAAGTTGTTTTCTTTTTCGATTCAATTTATTATTTTCATATTTAGAGTCCTGTAAATTTTATATTTTGCCGTTCCAGACCCATGAACAACTTGGGAAATTTTTCTCAAAATATTATTGCGTGCCACCTATTGCTATATCTTTTTGAATCAGCTTATGATTCAATTGATAATTTTATTGGTAGGGCAAAATAAGATTCCATAACCTACTGAATTTATTAGTCAACAAAAAAAAAACAGAAAAACATGATATTTCAAAGTTACAGGGATATGTTCTGTGAGTTACAGTAAATTGATGTTTAAAAAAAATGACAGTTTTACTGTAGTGACTAGAAATAAAGTTTTGCTGTGACAAGAACATTTTTGCAAAGTGTCCCAATCAGATAAAACGTGTCAGTATATATAAAAATGTTTTATTCTGGATTTACTGTTTGCTTATAAAATTTTAATAAATAACAAAAGTATAGAATTATTAAGTTGTTAAAACGTTCACTATTTAATGAACATTGTAGTAGCACAAGTAATAATAAAACTAGCTATGTATCCCATGCATATTGAGCACATTATTATCAATCATGTTATAAATACACACAAAAACAGTATTAAAATTAATTAACTCTGGAGTAACAATTAACAATGATGCTCCAAATAAGAAAGATATCTAGTGCTAGCATTTTGAAAACTGGTGTATTATTATTTCAGATGTAAAGTGGGCGACATCACATTTGTTAATATATCATCAATTATTAAGCTAGAAGAAACTGGAATGGAGGATTCCAAAGAATTAATAAAATGTGAAAATAAAATTCCAACCAGCGAATATGTTACCGATACACATTCTATTAAATCAGAAATTAAAACTTCAAAATATTACGAATGTTTAGTATGTTCAATCAAATTTGCTACTCAAGAATTATTGGCTTCACATGAATTTAAAAGGCACGCTATAGGTAATAATCTTACAACAGAAACAAAATGTGATGTGTGTAATATTACGTTCAGCAGAAAGCAAAATATGTTAAGACATATCAAACAACAGCACACCGAAAACAGAGCACATTTAAAGAGAAAAAGAAGAAGAAGAGTAGACATTGTGTACTCAATATTTTGTGATGTTTGTCATAAAGGGTTTACTAGACATCGAGATTTGCATAAACATGGAACTGAAAAACATCCTGAAGTACATTTTTCTGAAAATAGCAATAAATTAACGGATCAAAATACATCTACCGTTGAATGTGACAATAAAACAAAGCCTGCTAATGAGCAGCACCAATGTTCTACTTGTAATAATAATTTTCAGACAATGGAGCAATTAACAGACCATTTAAATACTGAACATACCCAAGAAGCAACAATAGATAGTAAACTGCAACATGAATGTGAAGTATGTCATCGAAAATTTATAAGAAAATTTGATTTAAAAAGGCATAAACAAACACATACAGAAAAACCAGGGTCATCTAAAACCCGTGCATCTGCAGTGCATAACTGTGATGTGTGCTGTAAAACTTTTAGCAGAAAATATGATGTGCAAAGACACAGAAAACTGAAACATCCAAACGAGGTAAACACCGAGCATAAACCAACACAGCAACAGAAAAATGTAAAACTTTTTAACAAATGTAAAGTCACTGGGGAGGATGGAGTTTATTATAAGTGTGAACATTGTGATCGCAGTTTTCGTCAGTCCTACAATTTTATGAGGCATCAGTCAATTCATACAGGAGTGCGTGATTATTTTTGTCATATCTGTGCTAAAAACTTCCGAATGTCTGGGGATCTGTCTCGTCATATTACGCTACATCATGAAGGCGTAAAAAATTATGTTTGCGACATATGCAATAAAAAGTTTGCCACTAAAGCAAGCAGAGATGAACACAGAAATATTCATACTAATAATAGACCCTTTGTATGTGATGTGTGTGGTAAAGCTTTTAAACAAAAAGCTTCATTGCGGATTCATAAAATATTTCACTCTGATACCTTTAACTTTTCTTGTAACATATGTGGAAAGAAGTATCGAAGAGCTTCAGACCTGAAAGTTCATAGCTGGTTACATACAGGTAACAAACCTCATAGTTGTGGTTTATGTGGAGCCATGTTTAGATTAAAACAGACTTTAAACAAACATATATTGGTACACGACAAATTAACTGAGTGTACTTGTGCTGAATGTGGAATGACATTTAGTCAACAAAAATACCTTAATATTCATATGAGAATTCATCGTAAAAAGAAATAAATTGGTATGGCCATACATAGTGCACGTGTGCGTTTTTGTAGATAAAAAGTTTAAGGTGTCGCTTCAGGCATTCTAATTAACAACATTTTTGTACATCAAAGTCTATCAAAACAACGACGTACAAACAAATACATCCTTAAAAAATATGCAAAAATTTTGAAACTTCTTTTGTTAAAATTTGAGTATTGAAATAAACAGCATTTTATTAAGAAAAATAAACTGTCTAACATATTAAAGTTTTTAAACAATTCTCGGAGTCGTTTTTGAGAGGAATTAAATAAAAATTTTGAATTTTTCCCCCCGTAGTTTGTAATTTTATTGTAAATCCCAACATAGGATGATACAGTTCTACATAAACAAAATGATTTTTATCTATTCCCATTTTTCTTTTACATAAAAACTCTGTATCAATTATTATTCGAAAAATAAATTAAACGACGCAGTTTGTAATATAATTTATAATACTATCACTAACAAAAAAATGTTCACGTATAATTTTTGGCACGCAAACACACACACATGCATACTATGTATGGAAAAGTAAAAATCAATACTTTGTTAAAAATAATTTTTCATTTGACCAATATATTAAAATGCTCATGAAACGTTTTTTTTTTTTTAAGAAGTGTATAACCAACCCAGTATATAGTACTTAGTTTTTGTGGCTATTAGTTTAAAATTACCAATACCATTAAATATTTTGTGCAAAATAAAATATGAACATTGTTGTAACTTTTTTTTTAATAGTTTATTTAATGAGTTGCAAGGACATAAGAAACAATATCCAAATCTTTGGGCAATATCTACTTATCTAGAAATAAATTTAGATATGTATAATACAATGTAAATCAGAACCCGTTATTAATAATTTGATAAAATCCAATAGTCATTGTACAGGGTGGACCAAATTCGATGTGATTACATGGGTATCTTGCTTAATATTCAAGATAGAAAAACAGTTAAGTTACCAAAAATGTGCAATTTTTTGAAACAAACCTAGGATATTAGCAAAAAAAGTGTTTTTTTGTCTTTTTAATAATGTGATAAACTATTTGAACTCCTTATTTTTTTCTCATTTCAAATAGGTATATGAGTTGATGTAGTTATTTTCAATAATATAAAAGTTACAAGGGTTTTTAAATTTTCCTTAAAATAAACTTTGTAAAAACAAGAAGTAGGCTGTGAAAAAAAAAAAAAACAAGATGTGAACAAAAGATAAACAACAATATAGTCAGAATGAGCAGTTATGTAAGGAAATGTAAATATTATTTAATTGTGACAATCAACTCTTAATCTTAATTAAATTGAAACATAACTATAACCATATGTCACGGGAGAATATTTTTTTCATATGGGGGTGGTACCAAAATTTTCGAGTGTATCTTGCAATGGTACACGGTAATTAAAAGGTTGAGAACGGCTGTACTAAGCTGTCTTTTCATTGAGAAGCAAAACCAGGAGAATTGTTTTTAAACATTTTTTCCACTACATCTATCCTATACTGCGGCGTGAACTTGGACAATTTCAGGTAAATGTGAATGAAAAAAACGCCCAAAAGTATTGTGACAAATCAGAGAAGTTTAATGTTTTTCATGAGCCACTTAAAAGATGTAACGCATGATGGCATGATGTTTTATTTGGTGAATATGCAGAATAGTTACCATTTTATACAGAAGTAAACTTACAACACCACTGTTTAATATAATCATTCTATTGAACAAATAAATTTTATTAAATTATAATATACATTTTTAAACATATTCAGTAAATAATCTCTTAAAAATTGTGTACATACACATACTTAGCAAAACATAAGATAGCTTCAATAATTTTTCATTAAGCAAGAACAAATCTACCAACATATTGATTAAACATGTAATAAAATATATCTGCGCTTGTTGAAAAAAATTACAAAAAGTTATAAACTTAATTTTCAAAATATATCTAATTAGACAGAGGCCATTTGGTCCCTACTAGCCAGTGTTAATACATTACCAACACAATTAGTTTAAAAAATTGCAATAATCAAGTATAAAAAGTTTGTTTAACAAATGGAGTATGACTTTGTCATGCTGCATAATGATATATGCTGTATTTTGTATAGCTTCAAGCATTTTAAACAGCCAAACAATACATGTAATTTAGTTTAAGTTTTTAAATGGAACAATCATTTTCATAAAAAGCTATCGACACGATATTTAATAAATTTGAATTTTCTAAGTGTTACATAATCAAAAAAACTCAACATATTTATCATTACAATCAACACTTGACTTTGCTTATTAATATATTTTTTCTAGTTCAAATTTGGTATTCCTATTATCACCCATAACTATTTTCAGTATATAATAAAAGATATTAAAATACAAATCACAAATATAAATTTAACTTTATCACTAAATAGTTCATCAAGATTAAAATTGCTATTAATATAATAACATAAAAGTATAAAAACATAAATATTAAAAGTGACTCTCGACTCATATGCTACACAAAAAATATATTCAATGCTTTCATGAATAATTAATTCGTTGTCACATGTTTTACGATATAAGAATAATTATTTATATGCTCTGTATATAAAGTACTAATAATTACATAATTAAACTGCTTGAAATAAATGACTACAGAAAAGTACATATACACTTAATGTAACCATTTTTACAGAACTTAAAGATCATTAAAAAAGTTACAAACAATAAATTAAATTTGATCGAGTTAACTTTAATGCGAATTTTACTTATTTCATCACATTTTTTATTTGCTACTACTACATTTCTAGGTTTAACAAATAATGATAAAAAATTTAATTAATCTCCTTGATCGTAAATGCAGCAAGTATAATACAAAATTTTATATGATTTAACATTTTATGTTGAAGCTTACATGTGGATTCGTTTTTTTTTTTTTTCTTAAAAACAAAAACTATTGAAAATTACATCATTCTGAAATCTGATTCACTGATTTCTTATAATAAAATAGAGATAAAAATAAAAACTGGAATTTATAATAATTGTTTCTTCGTCATTACTTTTTAAATACTAAATGCAAAAACAATGCTGATTTTTTAAAGCCAAAAATCCTTATCAAAATAACAAAAATTATATTACTTTTAGATGGTACTAAGTAATAATCTTTTAAAAAACAGTACATATACAGTGTGCAGTATGGAGGAATAAATGGATTACAATCGAAACAATAGTTTGTTGAAAATCCAATTAAAATGAATTTATTTTATACTTTTGACGTGCACTACATATTTATTCACCCTACACTACTTTCTGGTTAAACTCAAGTCTATTAAAACATTGTACTTTTGTTTTCACCAATCTCTTTGAAATACACTCAAAATGATATCATTTGTATTTTTGCAACTTTCTTAATAATCCAAACTATCAAAAAAATCAACAATCTGTTAAGCAAAGTATTTTATTATACAGTGGATTCTAGTTTATTGGGTGACCCGCTTATTTGGAACAAAAACTTGAAGAACAGAACCAATGAAATATTAGCCTGAATATGCTCTTTTTATTTTGGTCAATTTACTGCTTAATTGGAACAATGACAGCCGTAATTGATGGCACACACACACGCACATGACATAAAGATCACACAATGCATTAGTTATTATGAAGCCATATTACAGAATGGGTACATCTGTTTTCTGTTGTGCGTAATCGGATTCCGACACAAATTTTGCATATGAAGTAAGCTTGATTACTATCACACTAATTATGTGTACATCTTATGGGTTAACACACCTTTTGCTTAATCAAGGCAGCCTTTTAATAAGACTCATGTGTCCCAATTAACCAAAATCCACCATATTATACATGTAACTATATTACCTAATAAATGTAAAGTATAGTTTCCTGATTAATTTATTCATCATATAGTTTTTTCATATCAACTAACTTCACAATTGTTTATATAAATGAAGCACTGTTAACCACCATGCAAAATACAAATTAAAAAAAAAAAACATTGAAATTTATTTATACAACTAACTAGATCACGAAATATATATCATTGTGCTTTTTTACTTATACAATAAATTCAACTTTCTACCATTGCATGAATTATACAAAATGAAATGAGATTCCTAGGTGTATTTAAAGTTAGCATATGATATCCATATACCAGGAAAAGTTGGAGGCAAAACCTTCAGCAACTAATAGTACCAACAAAATATGAATATTTTAGTCTTTCTGAAATGACTGCTAAATCAGATTTCTTTATTATTAGTACATCCTTCAACTTACATACATTAGACATTTACTCTGTTCGTCCGATCTAATATTTATAAAACTGATAGATAGTATGATGAATCAACAAAGATATATGAACTATAGCATAAACTAGTATGCATGGACATCTAAGCACACTTAAAACTAATCACTCTGCAGTTGCCGTTGATTGTGTTTGTACCGATTCACGTCCTAATGAACTGCCAGGTGATTCGGCATTTTCATTAATCAATCTTTGTCTTTCTCTGTACATTGATACGCGAATATTTTCCAGCTGGTGGTATCGACATAATTTTAACAATGCAAACACACTTAGTCCTACCCACATAGCAAATGATCCCCAGACTCCAAACTGAAAACAAAATTTAACTTGAACATTTGCTTTTTTTAATTTATAATATACTCTGGTAAATCGAAATCTTGGGAGTTAAATTTATTTAGTGTATTATATCATGCAGTACTTTTCTAAATCGCTCAATTAGTATAAATTATGGGGAATCTTTATTTTAATACGTTGGCCACATATGGCTTACACCACTAAGTTCTTCGGGTGCCATGTCAGCGAATATGGCTGACATCTGCATCAAATTAACAAGCACAAATTATACTGTGGCCTAGGGAAAAGTTTTATGTTAACCCCTTAACGTACACATGAATTTAGAAAAGTCAATAAAAAAATAATCACTTTTTTTATTAAAGAAATTTATTACTAGGGATAAAGAATATTTAAAAAAACAATTTTATGTGGCGTAGCAAGTACATTTTAACTTAGGGGGGCACAAGTTTTAGAAAGTAATATTCAGTCAAGAACTCTGAAATCTCAAAAATAATGTCGTTAAAAAAAAAACAGCATAAAAATGTTTACAAAAAACCTATATAACATTTAGTTCTATTGTTATAAATAAAGAAATTATTGTAAATTTTCAAAAACTTTAAAATTTAATTTTTTACCTTTAGTTCCAAAATGGAAAGTGATATAAAAAATCTGGCGTGTTTATCTCAAAAAAATATTTCTAGAGACCGATATTAGATTTTCGCCAACTGTTACAGTAACTGAGTAACCTTCTAAAACATTAAAATTTGGTCCACCTGTGTAACACAGAGACAATGTAAACAAAATTAAAAGTCTGGTAACCACAACAATTTAAAATTACATCAAAATTATTTTAATAACATGGCCAACTTAATTCATAATCCGCTCAACTACTTATATGGCCGTCCCAATTGACCATAAACGTCGCTCCCAGGTAAACGTCAAAAAGTACGTCAACTGGCGCTCCCTATGAAGTATATCAATAACACAATAACTATATTTTTTAAATTGACAGTTAGTCACATAATTCTTCTAGTATTTCCATAAAACTTTGGACTTGAATAATAATTATCTACCTGTAAAAATAACAAACAGCAATCAACTTCGCTAATGGGAAAATTCCTGAGGTAAATATGTGCTTTACCAATCTTACAACTTTTTGACGGGTTTGTTGCTTTGCTAAAAAATATTTATACATTTCCCAAAGTCAGTGACAATGGCGAAGAATCATGAAGAATAATTGTTACAACTATTCATGAAAATGTTTGTTGAATTTTTCTTAATCTGAACATTTAACTACCATTTTTGAACATAAATGACATTTAAAATACATCACTGAGGGCGCCACCTGACGTACTATTTGACAGATGATTCTGACTGCTTACAATAATGAAAAATTTGGAATTGTGAGATTGGAACGGCCATATAATTAGCAAAGCAAGTAACTGAGCGGATTATGAATGAAGTTGGCCATGTTTAATAATTACGTACTGCGACATCTAATGTGTAAAAGTAAACTACTATAATGAAATATTCTATGAAGATGAAGTGAGCAACAGCACGAGCAGATAAAGATTTGATTTATTACATACAACGGTTGCTTGTGACATATCCGAACACGCGTAAAATTGCTAGTAAGGCACACTCGTATATGTTAAAATTGCTTGGCGATAATTTCTCAAATAAATATATATATCTATTAAAAACAATGAAAATTATCCTCTAACACAGCATTTCCAAAACTTTTTTTTCGTGACCCGGTTATGCTTATACTTCTCCTTCGTGACCAACTAAAATTCGTATTGCCTGTACTGGCCTATGGGTAAAATAAAACAGATTTGAATGTATATACAGTTTTCATACATTATTATAAAGTAGCATTTACTTTTACAAAAATGTAAAGAAATCAAACTAAAACCAAATAATTTCCTATTGAGAAGTATAATGCTGTTTTATTGTTGCGACCCGGCATTTAGCTTTCGTGGCCCAGTGCCGGGTCGCGATCCACCATTTGAGAAACACTGCTCTAACACACCTTGCAAAAATACTAATACATTTTATTCTACCATTTTTTCTAATCAAAACACTAGTCACGGTACTGAAGAATTAAAAAAAATTAATTTCAGATTTTGTTTCGTGTATCATGAATTTTTTTATATGAAATATGAGGGAAGCAATTCTTTAAAATAAGTATATGTTTGCAGCCCTTAAGGTTTAGAACATCCCCCAACTATTATACATAATAATTTTAATAAATTAATACGAAAACAAAGACAAATTTTTAAAAACTAGCAATGCTTATTTTATTTATGGGACCACAGCAGTCCACACACAACATTAGTAGCAGTTCAGTGGTGTAAATAAGAGTAGTTATTGAGTCTGTGCAGACCGCCATGGCCCTTAACATAATTGATTTTTTTATATTTATACACTTTTTTTAGTCAAAAATAAATGTGAATATTTACTTTCTGTTATACTTGATATATTTTACACTTTTGTACTAACCTGAGCTGTTCCTAGTTCTATGTAAAATCCAGTTGTGTCTATTCCATCCTGTTTGTCTATAGCTTGTCCAGCTGCCAATTCACAACTGAAAAAAAGCAATAATATTACTTTGTGTAAAATAGCAGTTCACATAGATAGTTTTACAACACTTTAACAAAATTATAATTTTCTTCCAAGAGAGTACAATTTCTTGCTTAACTAATGTATAACCAACATAGATATGTACATTTGACATGTAATCAAACAAGAAAAAAACATTACTCCTGTGTCTTACATTCCACCGGCGATGGCACCGGTGCCACCAAAACAGTCAAAAACTGTCTTACATTCAACCGGTTGAAGTGTGGTGGGAACATCGCGTCTGTCTTATATTACACAGGTGGGGAGCTTTTGGTGGCATCGGCAGCCATTTAATCCACCGAACTTGAAGCCGGTGTTTTTCTGTTGGATTGTGGAAGGGGCTGACTAGCTATTATTGTTTGCCGTACTGTCTTATACGACAACAGGTTAAGTTAGGTTAGAAACAATCACGGTTCCACCGCTTCCATCTTACAATCAACCGCTTTTTTCGAGCAACCCTAAATTCAACTGTGAATGACGTCATCAATCAACCGGTTGGACTTTGGTGCAATGTAAGACACACGGTATGCTACTTAAACTTTCTATTACCAATAATAAAAAAACTATTCAGGGTATTCCGGAGATCATCTATTACCACCTTAAATATCACATTTGCTTTTAGAAATAATTCCAACAAGCCTTATACATGTATCATATACAGTGTGTCCAAAAAGTAACGTAACGGATCAATATCTCATCTCGTGACAACTTTACAAAAAAAATTTTTATACAAAAGTTGTTTGTGGTAATTTACTACATAACCTTAACCCAGTGGTGCCCAACCCATCGCTCGCGAGCAACGTGTTGCTCGCGAAACCTTTTAATGTGGCTCGAAACAACTTTTGATGTGCCTCACTTTCTTTAACATTTTACAAATTTTTATTGTTTGTGCATTCAAACGTTTAAAATTAAAATCAAAATATATTATATGTGGCTCGCCTAAAATTTCTAAATTCGAAATTGGCTCGAGCCCAGTTAAAGGTTGGGCACCACTGCCTTAACCCTTTCAAGACGGATTTTTTTTTTCTAAACGGAATGTGAAATTTGCTTATTCTTATAGTTTTTGTGTTAATATAAGTGTATTATACAAGATTTCAATATAGCCATATTTTAAAAAAAATTCAAATTTCACTCTTGATGATGGGATATACCGGGTGTAAATGAAGTGTGGTACACCCCGTTTTTTTTCTTTAGTTTTGATTTTAGATAAATGCAATTTTAGACATATGATATGTGCAAAAAACCGGGCTTTTTGAGCACATGCATGCATTTGTTTCACTTCCGGTTTCGCCGGAAATGACCCCAACTTTTGTTATTTTAAATGGAACACCCTGTATATTTTTACATTTTTGGAAAGAGGAAGCGATTTTGGATACAACTGCACTATTTTGGTTAATTTTTATGACCTCAAAATTTTTTTGAAACAAAATTTAGTTTTTTGTTAAGTGTGCCGTGACCTGCATAAATTGATTTTTATTATGTCAACAATTGTCCAAAAAACGTTTTTGTAAATTTTAAATGACATTTAGGTTACTTTAATCGGCTTTGAAGGTTGCGGAATCGGTTTTTTGACAAAAAGTCAATTTTTTTTAATGGAACTATGCTGGTACCAGCGGTTATTTTAATGGAGCATCTTTTAACGCATCCATCGATACCAATAACTTGTATTTTTATTAAGAGTCTGCTTCAAAAACCTCAAATTATTGTGAAATTTATTAAAAGATCCTGTTAATCGCAGTACACTGTGCATAACTACAACAAAACAAATGATCGTTGTTTTATGTTTAACTACTATAGTCATTTAATTAAAAACT
Organism: Elmis aenea; assembly: GCA_947652605.1. Taxonomy (NCBI): domain Eukaryota; kingdom Metazoa; phylum Arthropoda; class Insecta; order Coleoptera; family Elmidae; genus Elmis; species Elmis aenea. The sequence goes on along the minus strand of OX393578.1, from coordinate 27,114,645 downwards.
CTAAAAATTTTGGTAATCATTTTTACATAATTAGATTACTGCGATTAAAAGGATCTCTTAATAAATCTTCACAATAATTTGAAGTTTTTGAAGCTGACTCTTAATAAAAATACAAGTTATTGGTATCGATTGATTCGTTAGAAAATGCTCCATTAAAATAATCGCTGGTACCAGCATAGTTACATTTAAAAAAATTGACTTTTTGTCAAAAAACCGATTCCGCAACCTTCAAAGCCGATTAAAGTAACCTAAATGTCATTTAAAATTTACAGAAACGTTTTTTGGACAATTGTTGACATAATAAAAATCAATTTATGCAGGTCACGGCACCCTTAATAAAAAACTAAATTTTGTTTCAAAAAAATTTTGAGGTCATAAAAATTAATCAAAATAGTGCATTTGTATTCAAAATTGTTTCCTCTTTCTAAAAATGTAAAAATATACAGGGTGTTCCATTTAAAATAACAAAGTTAGGGTCATTTCCGGCGAAACCGGAAGTGAAACAAATGCGTGCATGTGCTCAAAAAGCCCGGTTTTTTGCACATATATGTCTAAAATTTCATCTATTTAAAATCAAAACTAAAGAAAAAAAAGGGGGTGTACCACACTTCATTTACACCCGGTATAGTCCCATTAGGCTTTTTAAATGGGATTATATATCCCAACAGTATCAAAAAGTGAACCAGAAATATAGCAAATTTGAGATAATAGCGAAATTAGCGTAAAAAACAACGGTACTTATATTCGCACGCACTGAAAAGACTGAACTGGCTATATTACAGCTATATTGGGAGTAATTAGCCCAGCAGTATTCATAAACATTTGTCTGGGATATATTGTCCCGTAAGTCTCGAAAGGGTTAAATTATTTTCAACTATACACAGTGTTTTGTTTTTGCGCACCGATACGTCACTATGTTTTTTTAAATGGAACACCCAGTATATTTTATGATTTTTACATGTAAAATTGAATTCTCTTTCAAAAACATATAGGTTTTATGTATCTAATAATTGATTTAACCGTGTTTGAAGTTTACCCAATTGGACCCAGCATAAAAAACACCCTGTGTACTATTTTAAAATTGTAACTAGTCAGCAATCACTATGACACTATTGTCGAACAAAGTTTCAAAGGAATTTGTTCTGACATAGCCAAGTTGTGAAATATCATTATTTTTTAAGACTCCTGTTTCTGTCAAAATTTTCATAAAAACTTAAATAACTCAAAAACGACTGAATTTAGATACATAAAACCTATATGTTTTTGAAAGAGAATTCAATTTTACATCTAAAAATCATAAAATACACTGGGTGTTTCATTTAAAAAAACATAGTGACGTATCGGTGCGCAAAAACAAAACACTGTGTATAGTACAAAATAATTTAAGGTTATGTAGTAAATTACCACAAACAACTTTTGTATAAAACTTTTTTTTGTAAAGTTGTCACGAGACGAGATATTGATCCGTTAAGTTACTTTTTGGACACACTGTATATCATTAAATGGTGACAAAAGTGCATTAAAAGATGAAAAATATACATGAATTTTTTAAGTGTATTAAAAAGGTGTTATTCAACATTTTCCTTTTCGAATGGCTCTAGTTTGGTTTTAACACGTTAACTGTCCAAGCATTTTTTTAAAATCGACGTCACATGCTAATGTCCACATACTAAAACATGTTCAACTGTTTTTGGAATTACGTACATAGGACTGTTAAGAGCCATATGTGATACAAAACATTTGGTCAATAAGCTATATATAACTTTCTTTTTACGTCATACAACCATTTCAGAATATTTAAAGGTACGTTTATGTTGATATTCACGTTTACATTTGACGTTTGTCAAATGCCATAAGAATGTGCAAGTGCAAGCGTCATGAGCCAAATTTGGCTCATCGGACAGTCAACGTGTTAAGTCAAACATTTTATACGCTGTAGGTCAATTCTCATTTAATAAACAGAAACAAAACACTTACGACGGAAATCTCTGTGTCATATTTTGGCACCACACCATAAATCCCAACGTGATCATAAGGGCAGCAATAATTGTCATACTACATAATATCATACTTGATACGACATCTATGAAAGCGGAAAGGAAGCTACTGTCAATTCCATTATATAAAAATAATGATAACCTAAAATTAAAAGAGTACAATTGTGGTACAATTACATTCTTTATTGTAAACATTTTAATATATCACTGTCAAACGTTTAACTGTACAAAAATAGTTATTTATGTATCAAGGCCAAAAAGTGTAACTTTTTCTGCCGCGTCTGGTTTGCTGGCCGAGACTTAGTCGAGGCCAGTAAACAGACAAGGCCGAGGTGCATATTACATTTTTTGTGCAATCGAATTAAAAACAATTTAAATTTTTAGTAATTTTCAAAATTATAGGTTAGAAACTACGTGACATTCTGTCACTGACAGATGACGTGGAAATATACCTACTGCATTACCGGCCCTCTCCTTAGCAACGGCCGTAAAAGTTACTTTTTCGGCCATTGCTAACGGTAACGGCCTGAAAAGTAACTTTTACTGCCGTTGCTAAGGATAGGGCCGGTTATGCAGTACTTTATGGTTGCTAACGTGTCCATCAAACAGCTGTTTCTAGTACGATCGCACAAAAAAATATTTTTGCCTTCAAGTTCAAAAATAATAATGATGTATTCATAAAGGGCTTAAATAATAAAATGTTGATGAAAACTGATATGACAGTTGCAGTCGATAGTTGCAGTTTGTTTAAAGTGCAGATATAAACTTGATTCTTTTATCCATTATATTGTTCACTTACAAAAAATGCAAGTTTAGGTAAAACTCAAAGGACAACTTTACAGTCACAAATATAAAGTGAAACTAATTGTAGCAAATTTTTTTTTCTCATAATTGATTGTATCAACAACATGAAACTTTTCATTAGTTCTCTTTCTAAACTTCTAAATTATTTACCTGTATATTTGAATTATTGAAACTAGGAATAATAGAACTCCAACAAATATTGTATAATTGCAGTACGCCTGGGATCCCCAGGTAACATTAAACTGTCCATCTGTTTCTTGCCAAAGACCCGTCGAAAACAATAAACAATGTCCTCTGTAACACAAAACAAACATAAATCAAATGCAAAAAGTTGAATAACTTGCAGGAATTTGTGAAAAAAATATTAAGCCTAAATGTATTTTGTAATAATAATTTTACGGTTTGCGACAAAACGACATAACTTAAGTTACAGCAATATCAATGTCGCAGTTTATAAAATACATGCAACGCACATTTGAAAAAATCCCAGCATATAATAGTTTAAATTATATGCAAGGGGTGAACTTACTATTAACTGTTATTATAGTTTGTAATAGACCTCAATATCAAAATTTTAAATAATTAGAATCAATATAAATAATTGGTTATCACAATAATTACAATGATAGATTTAAAATATGCTCTACATTATTCTTTGAATATTAGTGAATCAATTTTATCACAAATAAAATAATAAACAAGACAATAATCTTACAGTATATAAGATTCACAATTCATAAATCTGGAAAAAAAAATTAAAATGCTTATCAAAAATGTTTTGAATATGTAGTAATTAGTCATACCCCTCTTATTCGTTGGTTTAGGGACCGAGACACTGGCAAATAGTGAATATCAGCGACAGGCAAAGCATAGCCTTTATTTAGTAATGCATTTCTGCCCAAAATAAACTTCAATAATATGCTAATAACGCATTAAATATCACTCAAAAATTAAAAAAACACAAACAACATAATATATACGAAAAACTACTTGTGCAAAGCAAATGCCGAGTGCATAGGAATGAATTATAATTGAAAAACGACGAGAAATGGGGTACAAGGTACAACTGAGTACAAAAAAGAATTGGTATTATGACTCACTAGTCACTACCATGTGGAATGCTTATCGAACTATCTGTAGTGTGCCTCACACCTTAGTACAACAAAAAGACACAAGTACATAAACATAATTATAAGCAAACTAATAGTATGATAGAACTAATAAACTTGTAGTGAATAGTTTATGTGATGTACATAAGTGGAGCACCGAACTTAGCTCGTAGTACGATTGTACATCAAACACGTCTTTCCCAAAAAACAAACTTGAAAAAATATATATATACATATACACACTTACACAGCAAATGAATATCTAGGCAAATATGCTCATATAAGACATATAATAAAAATTGGTTTTACTAATAGGAACTAACCTGAATTCATCTTGATGTAAACTCATAGGCACAACAATACATAGTGATAAAATCGACGCTATGACATATCCAGCGATTTGACTAAGCAACACAATATTACTTAGAGCCATTTTGTAATAAAAACGATACAAGAAATGATAAAACCTTTTAAAAATTACTCTTTGACACTTAAATATACACAGTACTTGTTTATCATGGTCGTATAACTTATCTTTATTTATTTACTCTAGAAGCATTATAACTCATCCTTCTCTAATTTTTTAATTCTATATTTCTCGTGGTAACTAAATGTCAGTATATCTAAAATTGAAAGTAAGGTTATGTCTTCCTTGTTTTGATGGTTAATTTGAAAAATGTTGTTTTCCAAAAGACTTATATTGATTAACAATAAGTTGTTGTCTTGTTTTTGTACAACAATTAGATGTTCGATTTGTAAATATTCTAATGTAGCTAATGCCAAGGGTTTAAATAGTAAGGAATCCTCTACAAAGAAATTGATGAATCAAAATGAACCTGAAACACCAATATTACAATACTTTAGAAGTCGCCCCCACTTGAAACAAATGGAACTACATGTACCAAAAAAATATTTACAAATTAAACGCACTCCACTAGAAAATGTATACCTTGTGGATAAAACTGTTGCTGAAAATATAACTTCATTTGTATTACCGATATTAAAACAAACTAAAGATCAAATAATTTGTGAAACAAACGCTGGTCTTGGTCTTATCGCCTCTGAACTTCTTCAACGAGGTATAAAATTGGTTCGTCTTTATGAACCCTGTCCAGAATTCAGAGTTCCATTAAAGGTAAATAAATTTTTTTGCAGTTTGTTCAGTTTAACAATGCTATTGGGATCATTTTGATAATCTATGCTTTGCTCGAACTGCATGGCTGTCAATATGTTAACATTTTAGTGTGCAGCGTTTGAGTTCAACTATCACAAAAAGTTTGTAATCCACTCACTATACAATTATTCAATCCTTTGGATGTTAAAGGATAATTTTTAACATCATTTTCTATGAATTATCAAATATTTGTTGTTGTTTTATTCCATGTCTAATTTGTTAACATCATAATATGGTTAACATAGTGGCAGTCATGTCAGTCTGAGCAAAGCATAGATTAACCATCATTTCTACTTATTATTTTATGTAATGCATTGTTGGACTTTTTTAGGATTTCAATGAAGTGTATCCAGGCAGAGTAGAAATTTTCAAGAAAGATCTTTATCAAATTAGTAAAATGTCATTTCTAGACAAAACTGATAAAGGTAACAGAGTTAAAATGTTATTGAAAGGTGTTCCTAAAAAAAACTGGACTGATGGTATTTATTTTTATTTATAATTTTTTTGTACATAAATTTAACACAAACTACAATTTTTGTAAGAAAATGTGCAATTGGCTTTAGTTATTTGTACAAATGGTTCAATGTTTTTTTTTTTTAGATGTTGTGATGACAATAATTGGACCAATGCCTAATACGGTTTTTATAAGTTATCTTTTAAGAAGTTTAGCACTACAGTGTGATATTATAAATTATGGTCGAATACAATTATTTGCTATCATGAAACCTGCAGATTTTATTGTAAGTTTTCTGAAGAAGCAATAACAAATTAAATTTTGTAAGCTTATTGTATGGAGTACTTTTTGTCAAATTCGTTTTTAATATATCCATTGTCAACAGTATGTTATCATTATTAATAATTTGTAGATTAATTATAAACTATTAAATAATTTAAATAGGTTGTTCTTATGCATTTTAAATTAAAAATACAGTTAACGATCTTTGACAATTATCACTTAATACTTATAAATTATTTCATACAATTTTTTTTATCACTGACAGCACAATACTTTAAATTTAACACGTTAAGTGCCATATGAGACAACATTTGTCTCACACTTTTTTTTCTCTCAGGCCGCGTGAGACGCGGTATGTCTCTCACGTGATTTTTATTTCCGAGCCACGGGAGACAGCAGTGGTCTCGCACATCCATAAGAGTATCATGTAGTCTTAACTATATTGGCCTGTGGGTTCAGGTACTGCTTTTGGCCTGTGATTTTATATTATGTATGAGAAATTAATTAAACAAAACGTGTTTAAATACGTTTGGCCTCAGAGATCTTCTTTTTGGTTAACATTGCGGCACTTAACGTGTTAAAAAATCAGGATTTGTAATTTTTCATCTATATTAATAATAAACCTTGAGTTTTTGGATTCATGAATAGTCTATTACAGTGTTTAATAAAATGTGGTATGCGTGCGTACCCCTGGGGGTACGTAAAATGGTTTCAAGGGGTACGTGGCATTTGTTTTTATTTAACTTGAGCATTTTTTGACTGTAGAAAACCATTCATCAAAATTTAATGTATTAGAAACTAGTCCTATCTTCAGCCGAGAGGGGTACGCCGGTAAGACTAAACGCTCAAAAGTAGTATGGATGGTGTTTTGTTTGGTAAACACTGGTCTATTATGTTGTCTTGGGTTTTGGACAGCCAATGTTATAATAATTCACAAAAAAAATAATCTATTTAAGTAATTTAATACAGCTACTGTTTTTATTTTTATTAATTATGTTGTAGAAATTATCAGCTCTACCTCCAATGAATTATCATACATATCAGAGTATAAGCATTTTATTTAATTTATTTTTTGATTATGAATTTATTGGGAAATACCCTAGAGAAGCCTTTCTACCTTGGGAAAGAAAGAAGATGGTAAACGCACGTACAAGATATGTAAGTAAACAATTATTTAATACTTAAAGAGTATGGTGTTGTACTGTCCTTATAAAATCTAGTCATTTCATTGTTTAATAATAAAGATAAATATAAACCATATCATGTTTCAAAACAGAAAATCCATATTACTACTTTGCATAATGTTAATATAAAATATTTTCTAAAACTGCATAATGAAAATCATATCAGCGACGTATTTGGGAGGAGGTTAGTAACCCCCGACAAGAATCTGGATGTATTAAACTAGAGGCGTAGGTAAAGCTCCGCTGAACTTGTCCAACCAATTTTATGAGAATGTTCTTAATGTTAAGGTTGGACAAGTAAAAGTCAATTTAAAAAGCGGTTGCCTTTATTAACCCCCATAAAAACATCCTTCCTACACTACTGAATCATATTGCAACACATTTGACAAAAAAATTGTGCGTATTAACTCTCAGCATGTTTAGTTTTTCCTAACACTGATTTTGTTTAGACAACTATACAATAATTTTTAAAATAATAATTTTGGGCATAAAAGATGTCGAACATAATTTAAAGAAACATAATTCAGAAAAATTGAAAATATAAAAAGTATATGGCTCTATTGGAAAAAAAAAAAACAATGTGAGAATTTTAATTTCCAAAAATTTCATCACTAATAAAAACAACCTGCAGAATATTTTTGTTACTTTAATACATTAAAAAATTAATATTGGAAAAATTAAGTTCTAAATGACAAAATGCTAGCTGGATATTGATCATTTTAATTACTGCTGCAACTATTAAAATATTTATAACCAGCAGTTTAACTTGAAAACCTTAAAGATAGATAAAATTAAGTTTTTTTTATATCTAATTATAAATATCTTATAAACATCAATAGGCTTTGGTGAACCCTTTGGTATACCATTAATACGTATGTACCTATATGGTACATATATACATGACTTACATCAGGGGTGTAAAACTCGCGACCCGCAACGAACATTTTTGCGGCCCGGCCAATATATCGGCACACAATAATCTATATATATAAAAGAGCTTGTTTGTGTGTTTGTTTGTTTGTTTGTTCGCTATAGAATCCTAGGTCCGTTGACCGATCGGGACCAAATTTTGCACAGTTACTATTTAGGACCTTGCAGATCTACCGCCAAACTTTAAGTACAAGCACATATTACCAATTTAAAAAAAAAAAAAAATTACTTGGACGGGATTCGATCTTACGTCGGCAAATACCTGGTCAAAACACGATACGGCGCGGTGTATTTCTCAAGTAAAGATTGTTTTGTATACAATTAGTAATAAATGTACATGAAGTATTATTTTTATTAGTACATTTTTAATTGAAACAAGACGAAAGAAAATAAATTTGAGTTATTATTCAATTTTTAAGCAATAAATAGTTATTTTTTAATGAATTACAAGAAAATGGAAAGATGATTTGATCAGAGTATGTCATTTGTGTATGATTTGGAATTATTGGGCTTATTCAAGTTAAAAAAGTAATTAAAATTGTAATCGCCCGTGCAACGCCGGGTAAATCATCTTGTATATAATAAAATAACAAACCAACGCAGAATAAAAATAAGATAGGTAGAATTCGCTAAACGTTTTTTTGATTATACTCTTTTTTTTGCTATTATTAAACAAAAAAATATTTTTTTTGTGGCTCAAGTTAGCCATTGAGTTTGACACCCCTGACTTACATACTACATATAGAAATATTTAAAGTATTGACAAATTCTGGATAAAAATGTTCAAAAGTTCCACATGCCGCACAAAAGCACATTTTTACCAATTAAAGCGATGCAATGATTTTTGCTATGGCAACAACAATTGTGGGGAGCAGTAGACTATTTTATACAGTGTGTCCAAAAGGTATGGAATATGCTATATGTATATCTCAGTATCCACTTTAGGGAAAAATGTTTTGAATGAAAGTTGTTTGGTACTTAGTTTTCCACCATAAGACAAATTTTTTTTTTCCAAATAACAAAAGCGCAATGAAAAACAATTGAATTTTTTTAAATGGCAAGGTACTCCTATATTATACTCATTTGATAGAGATTTTTTTTTCTCCTTTCAATGATACAAAACTTTAGTACCCTTACTTAAGCAACTTTTTGAGAAAAATGCAAAAATTATTTTAATTGAGTAGTATTTATTTCTAACAAAAATATAAGAAATAAATTTTTTTGACGAAATCTACAATAAGTGTGCAAACTGTGAACCATTTACAGCTTGGCAATGATAAACTCGGTCTTTAAACCCGTTTATAACATTCCCAATCATTTCAGGTGTAATTTCTCTAATACGATTGTTTAAATTTTCGATATTCTTCGGCCTCTTAGCATAAACTGAATTTTTAAGGTGACCCCATCATTGAAAAAAGAAAAAAAATCTCTATCAAATGAGGATAATGTAGGTGTACCTTGCCATTTAAAAAAATTCAATTGGTTTTCATTGCGCTTTTGTTATTCGAAAAAAAAAAATTGTCTTATGGTGGAAAACTAGTATTAAACAACTTTTATTTAAAACATTTTTCCCTAAAGTGGATATTTACTGAGATATATAGCATATTCCATACCTTTTGGACACACTGTATGTACCTTTTTCATTATTTTTTTATGAGCAATAATACTTTCCTATGTAATTTCCCCATTGTATTACTTATAGTTAGAAACTAATTAATTTATAAATCGATGTTTACCAGGATGTATATGAGTATTTTTTTTAAACAGCACTCTTGTTCTATAGCCCTCAAGAATTGACCCAGAATTTATGTACCTGGTCAGAATTAATATGAAAAGTAAATTACCAATTGATATAGAACATATTTTACCATTTTATTATTTTGTGAGACAGGGATTTGGAAGAGGAACAAATAAAGTGATACCTACGGTGGAGTATGTATTGAAACTAGATTTTATTATTCACAGCAATTTATTGCAATATTTAACTTTTGCTCAGTATTTTGGTTGATGTAGACCGATTAATACTTGATTTGCTATCGCATGTTGTTTTATTAGAGATATTTATTTAGAAAAATGTATACAGTGCTTATATCTAATAAACATATATTGCTAGTAGTTCAAATTTTGCGTAACATAGTCAACGGTACAGATATACATCCTCTCTTTTTAATGCGGCGATTGGACCATTGACAGCTAATATACATCGGATTGGACAACGTGAAAAGCGCGCGTAATGATAACATCATTTTTGACAGTTTAAAAATATGACATTTGACGTTGATGATCTACGATTTGTAAAAACTACAATTAATATACAAAAACCTGTTCTAAGCTTTGTACTAATTCGCAAATTCGCCTCGGATTGTTAAACATCGGTGTCTGTATGCGTAATTTACAAAAATCACGTTTCAACATGACCTCAACAATTATTTTCATGCAGGCTCGGTTACATAGATAAGAGACTCGGTTAGTGATCTTAGTTTTATTTGATTTTCTATGTTTGCTGCCATTTGAAAAGTACACCTTAGAAAGAGAGGTACATATTTCCATTTCATTCGATCGGCTTCACTTTCCACTCATTGTGGAGATAGGGAAGGCGCGATATATGTTTATTAGGTATATGATACAGTGGAACCTCTATATTCGTCATTAATCTGTTTCTAAGGGACGGACGAATATAAAATCAACTTTTTCCATAGAAATTAACTAAAATTGGAATAATCTGTTCACAGCCCCAAATCTGATTCATAAATAAATAAAAATTTTATTTACTGAGAAGCGATGATGGCAGAAGCTAAAGGAGAGGAAAGGAATTATTGTTTTAAGAAAGTCACCTTTCATTAAAACATCAGGTAACTCCTGTTTTGGTGATCAATGTTGTTTTTGTCCCTCTCCCGACGATTCATTAGCACTAGATAATGCAAAAAACGTCCAATGTTTTCTGTTTCTGTCAATTTTTTAAAAATTCGTGACGAATATTGGATTTTTGGCGAATATCGTAGCTTTTTTTTTCGAAAAAATGGGACAGATATTGGATTTGATGAACATAGGGGGTGACAAATATAGAGGTTTATACTGTATTTTTAATGCACGGATACAATTTTAAAGAAGTTGTATGACTATGTTTATTAGCTTGTAATTTGAAAGTAAAATACTTAACAACAGTACAGAGTGTGCCACTTAATATGAGCCTGAAATATTTTTTTTATAAGAAATACAGATTCCGTTAGATTAGTAAAAGTATATTCGAGCTCAATCAGCAGTGATATCTCAAATGTTTAAAAAAATGCAGAGTTAACTTGATGGAAGCAAAAAATAAAAAATTTTATTATGTTTAATTTATTTTTTGGTTTAAAAACTTCAATATGAATGTTTATACATTTAATAAAGTTATGTGCCAAATAAATTGGCAGTTTTAGTTTTTCCATGACACACTTAATTACGAAGAGTCAAATTCGAATCTTATTATAGATACTAAGCACCTGTTTTTCTCTTTTCAGTAATATGTAACTTTTTATTAAAAAAATAATAATAATAGTAATAAAATAGTTACTAAGTGTGCTATGAAAAAACTGAGATCACCAGTTAATTTGGCATGCAAGTTTAAAAAGTGCACAAAAATTTAGATTTTTATTTTTCGTTAGAAACAGTTCCACAAAAAATCTTATGTTTTGCTCAGAGCAAGATAACTATGCATTTTTCAAAACATCTGAATATCTTTGCACACTAAGCTCAATTGCATGTAATGTTTTGCTAATTGAACCGAATTTCCATAATAGTGCCACCAATTAAATGGTACACCCTGTCCGTGTGCCCTGTTAAATTAAAAAGAAAATATTTGTTTGTAAATATAACTGAAATACCCGAATGACATTTTTTGGATTCTTTACATTATTGATATAAGGGGAGTGAATGGTACTGCTAATATATATTTTTTATGCAGAAAATGGCTACCAGACTGTGGCATGAATTTAATCGCCGCCACAAATAAAAGTTCTCTTAATTATTATCAGAATATGGGCATTTTTACTCAGTTTGGCCAACTTACGCCTGCACAAATATTACACATATTTTAGTAAGTATATAAGCACTAGTAATTCTGAGTCTCGACAATTTTTTAAGTCCCGGGACTCAAGACTTTTTGTATCAAAGTCCCGGGAATTCCCGGGACTTCAAGCCTTTTGCGAATTTTATTTACACACTAGAAAATGGTGGTATAACCTGTCAAAAATGACGGAAGATTTCATAAATTGCAAGAAATATGGTGAAATATTCATATACTGAAAATTCAATGACTATTTTCACAGTAAAAAAAAATATTTTCTGACAGTGACATTGTTTCTGAAAGCACCCGCTACATACTTAAAATTGCTTCTTTGGACGTGTCGTGATCGTGAATCGGTCGTGACAGTTGACAGAACCCGGCTAACTTATATATAATTAAACCGTATTCACGGATTTTGTTTTTGAAGCATTTATTTTATGAATAAAGTATAGTAGTAGTAGTATTATTATTTTTAATTTAGTCTTCATTCTACAGTAAATAAAATATATATTTCCAAGTAAATAGATACCTATTTTAAATAAACTTAGCAATTTTCCTTAGACTTTAAAACATAAAAATATAAAAATATTTTTGCGATACTCGTGGCAGTAAAATTTGTTTAAAAATTAGAAGTATAAAAAATTAATTTCAGTGTTCTGTAACATTTAGTCTCGTCTCGAGTCTCGAACTAAATGTCCCGGGACTTACGTCTCGGGGAAGTCCCGGGACAGAATCCCTAATAAGCACCTAAATTCTAGATTTAATTAAAGATTAATTAACATTCTTAATGTTGCATGAACTTAAATGTTTGCTGAATATTATTTAAAATTTTATGATGAATTTTTTTTTAACAGTGAAATATTGGCACATCCTGCGTACAAGAGCAGCCCTTTTGCAGCCTTAGTTGATTCAGAAGTGTTAAAAACTGAAACTCTTGAAAGTGATTTGGTTGATGATTCTGTAATATTTCATGAAAATGAAGATTTGCAAGAAAAATTGGTGTAAATATCTCTTGTAAAAATATTTTGTGTAATAAAGGAATAATTTATTCGCGATAAAATGTTGTTATGAACCAATTTTGAATTTCCCGCTACCCAATATTTACTTCTATAGTTGCATACACGTACCTAGGTGTCACAAGTGGCGAAAGTGTCAGTAATTCTATGGTCAGTAATGTCAGTTTACGTCAACATAAAAAAATCTTTAAAAATGTGATATTTACAACTAGTTTATAAGGCAAATCGAAAATGTTTAATTTACATATACTTCACAAGTGTAAATATTTATTCCCGCATTTATGGCATTAAGTATTTTACAAGATGTTTAGCAAAAAATCTCACTTAGATGTCAAAAAATCTACTTTAAAAATACAAGATTCCAAAAAGGATTTGGCTACAAGATTAAAGCATTTAAAAAATATACTAGGTTAGTAGTAAGTGCAGTAATATTATGGCAAAGTTTTGTATTAAACATTAACATAACTAAGTCAGCAAACAATTTACGGTTATTTAATGTTACTTGTCGTTTTAGATAATGTGGATATAGCAGAAGCTAAAGGAATTTTTGAAGCGAATTTTAGTCACATTTATCATATTCTCTATGATAGTTTCATTGAAGCAGAAACTCATTTGCGTCAACGTGGTAAGATATATTTAGTTCGTTACTTGTTGGGTTTTAATGAGATTTATGAAAGTATTAATGACATTTACAACTAATTAAAGTAAAAATTAGTGAGTACTTTGTATTTTTCTTCTAATTTACTGACACAAAAAAAGGAAGCCTAAAACTACAAATTTGTAAATACTGTCCTTTTGTATAATTATAAATAGATAGTTTGTAGGAAATGAAACATTATTGATGTACGTTCTTAAATTTTTTTGCCTCTATATAACTGTTTGATGATTAACTATCAATAGTTCTACTTTTTTTGATGTACGTTCTTAAATTTTTTTGCCTCTATATAACTGTTTGATGATTAACTATCAATAGTTCTACTTTTTTTGATGTACGTTCTTAAATTTTTTTGCCTCTATATAACTGTTTGATGATTAACTATCAATAGTTCTACTTTTTTTGATGTACGTTCTTAAATTTTTTTGCCTCTATATAACTGTTTGATGATTAACTATCAATAGTTCTACTTTTTTTAAAAGTATATGCCATTCCCCATAACTAATCATGTTTATTTAATTCCTCTACAGTCGTGACTAATTAATTATAACTTGTGAAATTGCCACATAGTTACTGATGGGATAAGTAAACGGTTAACTAGCAAAGTCTAATGATCCATTTAGTTATCTACACCTAAACATGGATCTGTAATACAAAGAAAATAATTATTGCAGGAGGAAACAGCTACTAACAAAGCCATATTTAAGTTATTAGAAATTTCAATTCATGTTTTTTTTTCTGTTTTAATGCGTAAATAAACCTAAGACAAATTTTTAATAAATATTTGCACATAAAGAAGTAAAGCTTAAAAAAAACCATAATGTTGAGCTTGAGTTTATGCTAAGAAAATTTGCATAGAATTTTGCAATATTTCAAATTTTGGGTGAAATTAAAATGTACAGATATGGTATGTAGGTGATTAAATAAATATTTTCACAATGTTTGGAAAAATTTTATACCTCAATAATTTTATTTATTTTATGTGCAATAGTATTTCTCTTAGTATTTGGCTACATTTTTTTCATGGCATTGGCACTGAAAAGTGTTTTACCAATTCAGAAATTATGTATCGTCTATAAGTGTGACTGTTTTTCAAAATTTTGCCAAAGAAGTTAAAAAGTTTGAGTAAATGAAACATTGCCCAGCTTTTTTTTATACCGGTGTGAACTTTCAAATATTATGCATGTTGAGCTAAAAATCATTTATATTACGGTATGTTGGTATAGTGATTATTTAGTGTGTTGACATTTAATTATTAATATTTTTTATTTGGTCTTCGGAGTTTACCCGTGTAATATTTACATATGCTCGACGTTTTGGCAAGCTCACCTTTGCCATTATCAAGAATTTTTTTTGAAAAATTGTTTTAACTATTCGCACATAATGTCACTGACATAAATTAATGACACTATCTATTAGTCAACGCTGACTAAATTTGTTTTGTCTCTTACTTTACTGCGTGTTAGTCGTCGGCAGATCCCTTCACGCGTCCCGGCTAGAAGTGTGTCTGTTGGCGGCACTTCGCTGACAGGTAGAGGACGTACTAAGAGTCTATGAGATACCGTGTGCGATTTTTTAAAAATCATATATTGGACAGACCAATACACGCGTGGGTGTACGAGTTCAGGAACATAAAAATTCAGTCAGTAATAAAGACAGCACATCGGTCCTCTATCAGCATATCAGCTCCACTGTCCACAAAATTAACTTCAATGAAGCTAAAGTACTGGCCAATGTAGAACACTTCTCGTCAAGGATCATCCGAGAGGCGATTGAAATTGAAAAGAGGATGAACAATATCAATAAACAGGATGATGGTCAGAGACTGCCAGCAGTATGGAAGCCAGTGTTGACCAGCTGTTGTGGAGAGAGGCAGGTACGTCCTCTACCTGTCAGCAAAGCGCCGTCAACAGACACACTTCTAGCCGAGACTCGCGAAGGGATCTGCAGACGACTAACACGCAGTCAAGTGAGAGACAAAACAAATTTGGTCAGCCTTGACTAATAGAAAAAGTCATTAGTTTATGTCAGTGACATTATGTTCGAATAGTTAAACATTTTTTCAAAAAAGCTCTTGAGAATGGCAAGGGTGAGCTTGCCGAAAAACCGAGCATAATAATACGCTGGTAAACTTCGAAGACCAAATTAAAAATAAGTAACTGTGAAAATCTAAAACGAAACAATTATATGTTATTACAAATATAACCGTGAGTGCTTTGGTTGTGTAGTTTAAGTATTGCATGTTGATGTAAAACTGTAAATAGTATAAATTTAAAGGTTTGAAAAAGCCTGCTTCAAAATGAACTGAAAATGTTGTCGGCTGTGAAAACTTGTATCTTTTATAAACTAACGTGTTTTAAATGTTAATGCAATTTATGAAGTATTCCATTGCCTATAAAATTTTATTAACCTGTTTTATAACACAGCGTGTTTTTGAGATTTTTACTTTAATTACGCTCTTATTCCAATATTTAGAAATAAATGTTTCATGTAAAATTATTGCTGTTTACTATAAAAAATTATATTATTAGTTGATACATTTTTTGATTATTTAAGTGATTCGTTTATTACTATAAGTTAAGTTAAATCCTTCAAAGGATTTCTTGTCGAAATGCAATATCAGATTTAAGACTCCTGTCTCTTTATCAGTTGCAATTTTATTATAATTATCTCTTACCATTTATGAGATCCTCGTGCATTGTTGCATGCTCAACCGGAAAACCCCTTTTTTTAAATATAATTTGATTATATTATCCGAATAAAATATTAAAAAGTTTATTGAAAATTCTCTCATCTTTTAATTTTTATATTTTCATGAACTTCTATAATTAAAATATCATTCATTTCCAATACTTTTTAAAATAGAAATCGAGGTGTTTGGTTTTAAAACATTAATAAGCCAAGTTTTTTTAATATACATTTTTTTATTTTTAACGAATTCTGCATACAGTCCTACTTGTTTTCAAGGAATTGATAAATAAAGCAATACTATTTATATGTTCTTTAAAGTGCTCTACTTTTATGTTTTATATATATATTTTTTTATTTGTACATATTCTCTATCTATCTGATACTAATTATTAAATCTGTTTCAAATTAAATCTCATCAAAATCATTTCTTGGCTTTTGCTAATATAATTTTCTGTGCTGTTTGCTAATATGTCTGTATGTTGCTGGTGTCGGTCAGAGCTGTCTTTTCATTTAGGTAAGTAATAAATATATGGGATCTGTACTGAACAACTGGTTAAAAACTTATTATTTTAGTACATAAGGCACATAAAGAAGAACTGGAATGTGCATTATGGATTTTGGAGCAAGTGTTATCACTCCTGCCAGAATTATTACACAAACGGTGGCAACTACATTCCCTTGGCCGCCTCTTAGCCAAATTGTTACATCCAGGGAATGCTGTGAAATTAAGACGACAAGCGATACGTTACTTTTTGATGTGGTATCAAGCTTTGGCTGAAAATGCCCCGGACACTGTACATAATATGTTCGCGGCCCTTGTACCAGGCATCACAAATGCGGTTATCATTACAACTCAAGTTTTCGGAAGTGTATTTCATGATACAAGTGTTCAGCAGCCTGTTACAGCAACTGAGTTGCTGCCAATCTTACCTCCTTCTGGAGGTGAAAGGCCCTTAGAACAACCTAGTCGATTTTTCTTAGAAGCTTTATTAGAACATATGGTTAGTACAGTTGTAAGATTGGAATGGCATGACAAAACATCCCGACACCACAGATGTTTTAATTTCATGTTAGAAAGGTTTAAAATCCATTATTTGCCAAAAATATGTCCACAGTTTTGTTATACAACTTCGTTGTATCATCCAAATTTAGGTAAGCAGCTTATTAGTGATTTTTGTGAATCGACCTTTTATTGTTTTAAATATATTACAGAGTTGCCAACGTTAAGGAAACCAGAAGCTGATAATGAATATATTGCTTGCCGAGTATCTTTAATTAAGTGGGTTGCCAATTACATGCATCAGTCAAAAAAAAATACAGAAGGTGGTCCGATAGGAAGTTATAGTTCCCCGCCCTCACAGACACCTTCGTCACATGAAGATGAAACTATGACAGATTCTGCACATCCTAGTCTCGATTCAAGTAATTAAAATCAATTTTTTAAATTCTGGATGTCATAAAATAATTAATTAAAAATACTGAAAAGCAGAGAAGGGCGATATGTTTATATAGGGAAATATAGAACACAATATTGATATTTGCATGAATCAGTGGAGTGATTAAAGTGTTAATATGAATAAGTTAAATTAAAAATCACTTATCTATTTTCATAAAGAATCTCTTGTAGAAATGCTAGATCACTTTCAAGGCTGTGACATTTTTATCAGTAGTTATTTTATTTATATTATAATAAGTATCAGTATTTTATATTCTGATGTATCATTGTAACATTCATATAAAAAGTTGAAAAACTGACAATAAGTAAATCAAAAATTTTTAGTATCGATATTTTGATATAGGTACGTATTGATATAATTTCTAAGTTAACATTTTACATCTAAACTGTGATATCGCCTGCCCTTACTGCTTTTATGAAATAAGTATTAGACTATCACCTATTTATATATCTGAAAAGATTTCATAGTATCATATTTTTACTGTCTTGAGACAAATCTTTAAAAGAAAACAGTCGAACTACTTAAGTAATTAATGGATTTGTTTTAGCCATTTCATTACAAACAAATAGAACAGCAACTGATGAAGAGCTTGCAGCTCAGATTGTTCGTGATGTGCTGTGTAGTTCAAGAGACAACATTAATTTTATCCATGAAGTATACAGACAAGCCTTTTTATTAAACTTTGGACATGCAGTGGCGATTCGAAAAACCATTGCAGTATATAAAGATCTTATTCAGCTTAACGTGTTTGAATTGCCTCCATATATGCTCGAACTTCCTGATGATGCACCTCGATTACAAGATGAAGCGTATCCTGATGGTTACCGACCAGGTCGTTTGCGTAACGACTCATATCTTGGAGCTATTCATAAAGAGAATCTTCTGATCCGTGCAGGTTTACAGGTAATATGAAGTGCTTGTCTATTGTAGATGGTTTTAGCATGCTTAAAGTTTTGTTTTAGAATGTTCTTCAGATCTTCATGACACATGCGTCAAATGTATTTCTTTTGGAAATTGGACCACATTTTCCTACTCTCTTAGAAGAACAAACAGATGCTTGTAAACGGGTTCTTAATATATATCGTTATATGGTGATGCATACTCGAATGGACAGCAATACCTGGTAAATTTTGTGTTGTTTTCTTAAACTTGCAAATGATTTTTATTATTACACTAAGAGTAGCAGTTTTTCATCAAAGTATTAAATACAGAATCCTTACAGGGAACAACTGCTTATTGTATTGTTACAAATAACATCTTTAGTTTTATCTGAAATTCCTCCTAAAAAGAAAGCACAAACCCTAGGAGGTAAACTAGCACCGGCTATTTTCCAAACTCTTATTGTCACGTGGATCAAAGCTAATCTCAATGTCATGATATCTAGAGAACTATGGGATCGTTTTTTAAATGTTCTTACATCATTAACCAACTGGGAAGAACTTATTAAGGAGTGGGCGGTAAGTACATAACTGTTTATATGTGAATTTTGTAATAGCATTGATTGTTGCAATTATTCGAAAATATGTTTTTGCAATGTATTAAGGGGCTACATACACCTAGGATGTAAAAGTGGAGTAAATTTAATTTTTTTTTTTTGTCGAAAATTGTTTCTACGCTAACC
This sequence comes from Elmis aenea, assembly GCA_947652605.1. Lineage (NCBI taxonomy): Eukaryota > Metazoa > Arthropoda > Insecta > Coleoptera > Elmidae > Elmis > Elmis aenea. Next base: position 27,095,226 of record OX393578.1, on the reverse strand, counting down.
ATCATATTATCTTTGGTGTTTCTCTGAAAAACTTTTATTTTTTAATTCTTAGAGTAGGCGAAAAAAACTAGTACTCGATGTAGCCGATTTTTAGTTCTCCAATTTTTTGCAAAATGGTGGACATCTGTATGTAAATTTCGGATTTTTGGCTACAAATTTGTTCTTTGATTTATAAAAAATGAACTACGACGTTTGTCATATAAATCGTTCGATCCATTTTGAGATATAATGGTTACCGTTTTTAGAAGCACTATTTTGTGAAAAATGCTGGAACATGGTCACGCAGCGCTGTGCCAAGAGTGCGATAGCATCTTGCAACAATGTTTCACAGCTGTACGTGCGCTTATTTAGTATTGAAAATGGCGTATTTTGGAGTTTGCAAGTATTAGATGCACCCTCGTTTTAGCGGGCTAAAATGAGTTTGAATTTGAGCGTTTTATAGGTCTGATTTACAGTATAAAGACAGTATTATACCTGCAGGCAAGGGGGCATTTGACCAGCTGTAACTTCGGAATTTTTTATTGAAATTTTTAGAGAATATAACAAAGGTTATACCATCGAATTAAGATATTTCTGAAAATTCTGTTTTTAGGGCCTTCCTAGGTGTCTGTAGTCTCTTAAAGATTATTACGTGTGTCTTACATTCCATCTGATTGAACCGCTGATGCCAACTAATACCAACAGAACTGTCTAATATTCAAACGGTGAAAGTGTGATAGATACATCAGATACAGCGGTGGGGAGTTTTCGGTGCCATCGGCAGCCATTAAATCCACTGAACTTGAACTCGGTGTATTTCTGATGGATCGTGGAAGGGGTAATCAGCATTATTGTTTACATATTGTCTTATAAGACGACAGTGAAGAAACAATCACCGTTCCCTTAGTTTTGTCTTGCTTTCGACCAGTTTTTCTAAGCCATCACAAATTCACTGGTGAATGATGTCATCCATCAATTGGATGGAACTGTGATTGAATGTAAGACACACGTATGTATGCATACAAATTGCAGTAAAATGCACTTTGTGTAGACTAGTCAAATAATTTTTAGTTGCCATAAAAGTGTAGTTTTGAAAAACCTGAAGTTATATGAGTTTGCTTTTTTGCAGTATAAACCGTGTTGTAAATGCTGTTTTACTTATTTGATTATGCTCTGTAACACTTTAAAGCTTAAATATTTTTTTTGTAAAATGTAACCAATATTATTTATAGGAGTAAAAAATATTTATCTCTGGCGGTGAGATATAACAAACTAAAATAGAAGTTTGTTTTAAGTGCACTTCATATTTTTAATTTACACAAACATATTCTAGAAATAGATATATTGTTAATAAGTTAAACAATGGAATATGTAGTTTAAACGTAGACCTACCATACGTCCCGGTTTGGCCGGGACAGTCCCTGTCGGTTTCGCGTTTGTCCCGGTTTCTGAAAAAACCTATTCCGAGCCGAATTTTTTGTAAAATCTGTCCGCGCGGGTAACAAAAAATGCGAGGAACTAAGAAAAACCTGTTTCAGTCATTTTGTCGTGAAACGTCTGTGCGCGGGTGTTATAGGGTTGCCAATTGCACGCTTTTGGGGCAGACATTTCGCGTTTTCGTGGGAAAATATTAATATGTATGCTATTCGCATGCCGTTGAAGATATTCATAGTAATGTACGCTTTTTGTTTATAAACTCTTGAGCTATTTGAACAAGCAACAATAAAATAAATTTAAAGCACAAGCCTATGTTTTTACGTGTTTTTAAAATTTCCGACTAAAAAGTGTTGCTTTTTTAAATTCATATTAATATTATGTTTATAGTTCCTGTACCTAAATAGAAGTTATTAGTGAAAGTTTTTACCTTTATCTATATATATAAAAGAGCTTGTTTGTGTGTTTGTTTGTTTGTTTGTTCGCTATAGAATCCTAGGTCCGTTGACCGATCGGGACCAAATTTTGCACAGTTACTATTTAGGACCTTGCAGATCTAACGCCAAACTTTAAGTACAAGCACATATTACCAATTTAAAAAAAAATAAATATTACTTGGACGGGATTCGATCTTACGTCGGCAAATACCTGGTCATAACACGATACCGCGCGGTGTATTTCACAAGTAAAGATTGTTTTGTATACAAATAGTAATAAATGTACATGAAGTATTATTTTTATTAGTATATTTTTAATTGAAACAAGACGAAAGAAAATAAATTTGAGTTATTATTCAATTTTTAAGCAATAAATAGTTATTTTTTAAGGAATTATAAGAAAATAAAAAGATGATTGATCAGAGTATGTCGTTTGTGTATGATTTGGAATTATTGGGCTTATTCAAGTTAAAAAAGTAGGTAAAATTGTAATCGCCCGTGCAACGCCGGGTAAATCATCTTGTTACGAATAATTTTGTAGGTGTTCTAATAAAAAAAATTCGAAAAGATTCTGCCATAAATCTGTAATTTTGTATGATGGCAAAGTGCTCTAACTTTGCATTAAAACACGTTTGAAATTTTAAATTTAAAAAAAAATCGGCTGCGGCTCATTTTGTCCCCACCACTTTTTTTTGCCCTTCTCTTATGATTAAGAAAAGGTTCTCGTGTCCCGGTTTGAGTTTTCGAAAATATGGTAGGCCTATTTATACGTATATCAAATAAGAAATTTAACATGAATTTTTTTTCCAGAAAACTTTGGAAACATTGACCCGTGTATTAGCTCGCCATGTGTATAATTTAGATCTAACAGATTTGCCTCTGGACCGCCTATCAGAACAAAAAACAAAAAGAAGTCGCAGGGGCGCTACTAGACCGGGCAACAGTACACCTTGTGCAATTGATTCTATACATACTCCAGTTTGTCGCCAAGACTCAACAGTACCTGATAGTCACTCTCAAATCATTCGAGTGCGCCCTGGTTTATCAAGAAGCTTTAGCGAAACTAATTTAGCCGTGAAAAGAAGATCAAGCAGACAACAGGTAATAGCAGTTGAATTTGAGTCTAGTTTTTAGACTGCGGTCATATGCGAATTAAATAACATAAAAATATTGTGACCACTAACTCAAAGCGCTGCATGTTCTTAATTGACAACACATGCTACAATGTCAGTTGAGCAGCAGTATAGACATAGCATATTATGTATTAGTACCTATCTAAACGCAATTAGCAATTTGATGTTTGTTAATTTTGTTTTTTAATAAAAATTAAATGGATGTTAAATTAATTTTATATAACATACATTTTAGACCGACGTTTTGTGACTGGAGCTATAACATCCACTGTACTAACGCTAGTGTGACTAGTCGTAAGTGAATGCTCTGAAAAATTATCATTATGTGGTATAAAAATAAATTTTGTTTTAAAAAGAAATTATGGTAATATTTTATAATAATCTTATTCTAGTATAGCATTAAATTTATTGCCCCATAAAGAATGTTAAAAATTTAAAGTTTTAAGTTTCATGTAGCGCTTCTTAAATTCTGATCATTTAGCTACAATATGCATATTATTGCTAAATGTTGCTGTAAGAATGACGAAAGATATTTTTACAGTTTAAAACAAGAGCTAGCAATAGAAGCCAAATTTAAAATGTGGATTGAAAATATTTATTCTGAAAAACGTCTGTGTTGATTTTTCTTATAAAAGTTAGTTACTTATTTTTTGATATAAGTAAGAGATTACCAGTTGATTACATTATCTTCAAAATTCAAATGAGCTTACTAATCTGGTTGATACAAATATTCTTAAACTTTATGTTTAAACATCATTTGGAGAGATTAATCAATTAATATTTGAGTGACTAAAATATATTATACTTTTGTTGTAAAAGAATTACTTAGCTTACTTATTCAAAAAAATTGTTTACTTACACATCTGATCTAATTTAGTTACGAAGGTGCGAGTTAAATAATAAATGTGATAGTAATTGATAGCATGCCAATTTATTTGGAGCACGTACCTGAGTTAGTGCCAAAAACTTGTTTAAATACTTAACAAAATGGTAAAGATAATTAGTTGTTGTCTGTTTTTACTTATTTTAAATTTTTACAGCAAAGACAACAAAAGTGGCGCTCTCTTGATAACCTCAGACAACAAGATACCGAATCAACAGATCGAACAAGGTCACCCAGCCCAGCTCCTTCAAGTGGACTTGAAAGCACTTCGATCAAAGATTCTCCAATGCAGTTAGATGTTATAGCTTCGGAGAGTAGCGCACAAGACATATCTGGTGAACATAGAGGTGTTGTTTGCGGTGGTTCAGTTCGAGGGTGGTTACCAGATGTGGCCGTTATATTATGGAAACGAATGCTTGGTGCGCTCGGAGATGTGAATCAAATTGCGGAACCCAAATTACATGCACAGGTTTTTGATTATTTGGTGAAGCTAACGGATACACTTATTAAAATAAAACAAAATCAGGGTGTGTCTCCAGATAATCTTAGTACACCTCCGGCACCTGAACTAGTACCTCCATTAACGTTAGTGTTACCGTGGTGTTTTGAAGCACTGTCTCTATCCAGCAACTACGATGTGGGAAAATTAAGTGCCCTCAGACTGTTATGTATTGTAACCTTGAATTGTGATGTACAACATCGAAATTATTTGCCACATTTTTATAGAGCTCTCCACAATGGTAAGAATTTTTCATTTGATTTTTCAATTTGTGTCTGTGTCGTACGCATAATGTGAAATCCAGGATTTCATAAAAAGCCGTCAAAATGAGCAAATTATGACTTTCTCTTAACCTCATACGTTTGTTTTCATACAAAAAAAAAAGCTTTAACCAACCTTTAACTTGACCCTTATTCATTTGCTCAGTAATACAGGGTCAGGTTAAAGGTTGGTTAAAGTTTTTTTAAAAATAAATTATAAAAATGAAGTTTATAGGTTTGTTTTCATTAAAAACAGTTGTCGGCATTTTATTATTTGCCTAGTCAAAACACGAGATGCTCGTTTTGCTGGCTTTTTATAAAATGTCTAGGCATTTTATAAAATTTTGGATTTCACATTATGCCTACGAAATCTATATTATTTTTATACATACAGTGTGTACAAAAAGTAACGTAACAGTCAATATCTAGTCTTGTGATTAACAAAAAAAGTTGCACATAAAAGTTGTTGATGTACATCTACTATACAGGGTGTCCCAGATTACATTTCCAGCATGGGGATCTCGCTTATTATAAGAGATACAGGTTTGCTTAAATTAGATGAATTGTTCCTTGGTATGAGAGGAGGCACAATCAATTTTTAAAAGTACAAAATTCCTCGTACTTCAGATGTTATAGCAAAAAATATGAAAATGTCCAATTTCTTTTTTCTCTCATAACTTTTTTGTCGTAATCATTAGAACAATTTTATTTGTACTTTCTTAAGGCACTTTTTAATGGAGAATGTAACTGTTATTTTAGATTATTTTTAACACCTACCATTTTCGAGATATTACCCCTAACTTCATTATTTCTTATGGCCCGCGAAGTTGGCTATGGAATAGTTGAATGTGCTTTTTTTTTCCTCTTTACAATGAGATATTACTTGCTACATTTATTTTTATAAATAAGTCACAAAATCAAGAAAAATCGTATTTTACCTATCACTTATCAAGCTATCTATAATAATAAAAACAAAAAACAACTAATTATGTGTCAAATGTCAGTTACCATTTGTCTGCGGTATCATTTATTAGAATTTTATAGTATTGTTGTATAATTCGATAGTCTTTGTAGCAAATTTGTTATCATATAATTATGAGCACATTTACAACTAATTAAAAATTGTATATGTTGAAATGCCACATTATTTACAATAGAAACTGTGTAAAATAAATAATTCTAATTAATTATTGATTTGTTTTGGATTTTTGGTTGGTTTGTCGAAAAAACCATATACTTTTAAATTTATTTCCAAATTTTCATAATTACGCATCCTTCATTGCCTTTTCTCGGGATATAGCTCTAATTATATTCGCTCAGCTTCTTCACAGTTTTTATGGCAAAGAATGTAGCATCTCAACACGTCAAATTAATTGCCATTTTTAAATGTTGCTATCATTATAACAATTACTACAAAGACTCTCAAATTACACAACAATACTATTAAATTCTCATAAATGATACCGCAGACAAATAGTAACTGTTATTTGACACTTAATTAGTTGTATTTTGTTTTTATTTTCATAGATAACTTGATAAGTGTTGGGTAAAATACGATTTTTCTTGATTTTGTGACTTATTTATAAAAATAAATGTAGCAAGTAATATCTCATTGTAAAGAGAAAAAAAAAAGCACATTCAACTATTCCATAGCCAACTTCGCGGGCCATAAGAAAAAATGAAGTTAGGGGTAATATCTCGAAAATGGTAGGTGTTAAAAATAATCTAAAATAACAGTTACATTCTCCATTAAAAAGTGCCATAAGAAAGTACAAATAAAATTGTTCTAATGATTACGACAAAAAAGTTATGAGAGAAAAAAGAAATTGGACATTTTCATATTTTTTGCTATAACATCTGAAGCACGAGAAATTTAGTACTTTTAAAAATTGTTTGTAGCTCCTCTAATACTAAGGAATAATTCATCTAATTTAAACAAACCTGTATCTCTTATAATAAGCGAGATCCCCATGCTGGAAATGTAATCTGGGACACCCTGTATAACCCTAAATTATTTTTAACCATACAGGGTGTTTTGTTTTTGCACACCAATACGTAACTTTGTTCCTTTAAATGAAACACCCTGTATGTTTTTTTTTTTTTTTAGATTTCAAATCATTGTTGTTTTTAAACATGTACAAGGTTTTATGTACCTAAAATCAATTGTTTTTAAGTTATCCAAGTTTTTTTTGAAAATATTGACAGGAACAGGACTAGAAAAATATTAATATTTAAGAAATGAGCAATGTCAGAACGAATTTCGTTGATACTTTAGTTGACAAGTGTCGTAGTAGTTGCTGACTTGTTAAAATTTTTAATGGTGCCCGAACAACTAAGTGGTATTAATATCAGGCATATACGACTGACATGGCAACCAACATTTTAATAACTTTTAGAAGTGAAAATTGATAAATAAGAAAGTTATTAGTGAAATAATTTTTTTTTGTTGGAATTTTAAGGATTTTTTCCATAATTCAATTTTGTAAAATTTTGTTGTTTTATATTTTTAGCATTAAGTGGTTCAGTTCGACCAGCTGTGAACACAGTTCTGCGTCATCTAGGTCCACGTTTTCTCTCTCTGCAATTACCTGGTTCATCTCTTTTATTACTGGACCTAATCCATGCATGTAATACGGTTTTAAACTCTACCGACATGTCTCATTCAGCACCTAGAACTGAAGCCGTTTCCATATTAGCTAATCTTTTAAGTCTGCCTGATGATCTAAATCAAATATCTGTTCTACAACCTGAGCCCAACATACAAGTAATGCCTTGCCCTGATATCAAAGTAAGTTGAATAATTTTGTTTTTTGTTAATAGTAATAATTGTGTTAATGCGTTTTTCAGGAACATGTTGTAACAATCTTGTTAAGAGCTGGTCGTCGAGAACCAACAGGAATGGCTCGCTGTATTGCTTTATCGGCATTGGGAATGTTTGTTTATAAAGAATTTACAAATCAAACTTTTCATCCAAAAGTGGCTGATGCATTGAACGTTTTACTTTTGGCGTTAAAGGTTTGTGTTTATGTATAATTCTTAATCGGTTTCTCTTTTACAATTTGGTGCTGGAGGTGATAAAGATTAATAAATCACTCCATCTACGTAATTCATACCAGCAAGATCCTTTTACATTACTATTTTTTTTTCCAAATTAATTTGTTTGTTTTTAAATTTAAAAATTGTTTCAGTTCAACAACAAAGTCATAGCACAACTGGCTAGTAACATTTTATTTCTGCTGTGTGACCATGCTCCAGTTTTATGGATTCAGTATCCTCGTTTGGGCGATGCTGTTATTCGCACGTTGTGTTCAGCTCTCTTTTTGCATGCACCCCTGGGCTCAACAGCTGGAGAAAATGATAAAGCACTTGGCACTGCATTGTTACTATGTTTAGGTGAATGGTGCATGAGATTAGGGCCAACTAGATTATTGGAAATATCCGAGTATGGGGAAGCAAGAGGAACTTGTTTATTACTTGTAGTATTTCAGGTAATGGAGTTGTGATTTATTAAAATGTATTTACATTAGCAGCTCAAATTTGTTCTTATCTAAGACTTTTCAACAAATATCAACCTTATACGAAACATTACATTTTACGATAATATCTAATAAATTTTAAAATCATAAAATTGTTATATTTGTATTTATTTGTTTTGTAATTAATTTCAGGTTTTACATAAAATCATAACTGGTCAATCATCTGACGAAAATAAGAGTGGACTGTCACAGCCAAGTATGAATGATGATTTTGATCCGAATATTTTATTGGACAATTTGGATAAATTATCACCTACTTCAACACCCGCAAAGAATCAACATTGTCAACAAGCCATCACATTATGTGCTAAAACTGTTTTAGCACATTTAGTTACTCATTTGGGGCACTTTCCTTTGGCAATAGGAGCTGCCAGGTTGAGTTCCCTAGTTGTAGAGCATGACGATGTACCAAATCTCACCTCGGATGAATTATCTGCCAATATTTTTACAGCTCCTAATATACAGGTTTGTTTGAAATTGTAATTTTTGTAACATTCAGAATAGTCAATGATCATATAGCACTTCTCACACAGCCTTTTCCAAAATAATATTTAATTCATTTCGTGGTATACCAGTCCACTGTAAAGGGCTTACTCACCAGGGAAGGTCACGATATGTTGTCACTAGAATCTGATCAAGGCTGTGTTTATTGCATCAAGAACATTAAAACTAAATGTTTTGCACAGTTATACGTGCCACTGGCCATTTCCTTTGGAAATATAGGGGAAAAGTTGAATAATAAAGGTAATTTTTGCTATCGCGTTGGCCATGAAACCATCAGAGATAAAATCGAAATTCTTCAATTACCAATGCGCGCATCCTTTGCAAATAAAATGGTGCAAAGTTTTTGAAAAAATGTTAAGCGGTTCCGGAGAAAAACGAGGCCCTTGGAAAAACGGTTTTCCCTATGTTAAACGCCTATGCAAGTTGCATAGATTTAGTTATACAGATATACCACAACATCTCAAATCATAGCGCTATTGCAGGGATTTTGTTTTTGATGTTTCTCCGGAACCGTTTTAGATTTTTTCAAAAACTTTGCATCATTTTACATGCAAAGAACGCGTGCATTGGTAAATAGGAGAATTTCGATTTTGTCTCTATTGGTTTCTTGGACAAAGCGATCGCAAAAATGACGTTTTTATACCAATTTTTCAGTTTTTTTCCCTATTTTTCTGAAGGAAATGGCCAGTGGCACAGATAACTCTTGAAAACACTTAGTTTTAATGTTCTTGATGCAATAAACACAGCCTTAATCAAATTCTAGCGACAACATATCGTGACCCTCCTTGTCAGGGCTGTGACAATGTGATTTTTAAAAAAATTATTGTGTTATTTATAAGATCCCAAATTTGTTCGAAGGCCCATTAAAGTGTAGTTATGTGATTGGTTTGTACAATTTTAAAGAAGGCAACGAATACATTTTTAATATTCATAAAGTTAAAATGTTATCGTTTGTTACAGCTTTTTGTGTTGACATCAAGTGTAATAGCGAGTTTAATCGAGCTACCAGCATTAGACCTTCCTGGAGGTGGAGTTACCGCAGGACTTTCTACAGCTGATAAACAAGTTCGCGTTTTATTACGTGATCTCTCTGGAAAAGCCAGCTGGGATGCATCTATCCTTTATAGAAATCCAGTTGTTCGTTTGTCTTCAGAAAATCAAGATATAAGTGAGCCAGAAAAATCTAGTCCACTTATAAATAAATGGGGTCCAATGAGTTTCATACAGCCGGAAAGTTTAATGATCGCCAATATGCAGCCTCATTTGCCACAGCGAGCTATGCGGCATAGACCACCAAATGTTTTACCTGATACCACTAATGCTGCTCCAGACTTAGATCAGTTGGATGATGTAAGTTTATACATTTAACCCCATACCGCATGACTTTTTAAATTTTCAAATAAAAAATTATGAATGTGTACAATATATTACAGAATGCTAAAAAAATTAAAAAAAAAAAAATTTTTAATTTTAAGACAACATTTTTTAACTTTTCAGGTTTTTTTCTAATATGTAACACCATGCATATACCGGGTGACTGTCGCACCCCTATAATTTTGTAAGTATTGAGAATAACCCCAACAACCCTTATATATTTGAAATCAGCGAGAAATTCTTTATTAAGTGATGTGTTTTTGTTACCTCTACGATGACGTATGTCAAATCCGCGATAGGCAACTGTTTTTTTTTAAATTACATAGTATACATTTTTTTGTTGATTCGGATAGAGAATTTAATTCTGAATCCGACCATGTACTCAAAAAGTAGGCATACATTAAAAAAAAATCGAGAAAAATCAGCAGTGGCGGCCATTTTGAATACATTAAAATCTAATTTTTTATGTCGGCGTTTATTTGTTTTTATTTTTATTAAAAATTAATTTTTAATACATTTTCATTGATAGTTACTGTATAATTTTAAAGATTTGATCATTTTTTGTTATGTTAAATAGACTGTTTGCTATAATTTGAATAAACTTTGAACCGATTTTTCTCGAAAATTTTCTGATGTATGCCTACTTTTTGAGTACATGGTCGGATTCAGAATTAAATTCTCTATCCGAATCAACAAAAAAATGTATACTATGTAATTTAAAAAAAAAACAGTTACCTATCGCGGATTTGACATACGTCATCGTAGAGGTAACAAAAACACATCACTCAATAGAGAATTTCTCGCTGATTTCAAATATATAAGGGTTGTTGGGGTTATTCTCAATACTTACAAAGTTATAGGGTTGCGACAGTCAAACTGAATCACCCGGTATACTACATACATAATTTTTATTCATAAAAATTAATTGATTTGGCACAAAGGATTTAGACATTATTATAGTAAAAAAAATTACACGTCGAATTTATAATGTAAATAAATAAAATGCAATAACATAAACTTACCCAATTTGCATAAATGGCGGTAGTAGGCCGGAGATGTAAAGCTCTTTGACATTTTTAAATGTATATTTTCTGTAGTTCAACATAGATGGCGCAATTTTTCAAATATTACGCGTGAAACTGTTTAATATTAGTATACTACACTGTAGATGGCCCTAGTATATGAGAACTATGACTAATATCGCTTTATATGGTACGTATCATATCTGATACAATATGCGGTAAGGGGTTAATATAAAATTCAATTGAAAATAAAATTTAATATTAATTAATATTGAATATGAAACTTGATATCTTCAACTAAACAACTGAAGTTGTGCCTTCAATCGGGCATAAATTCATCTAATTTCTTTTATGAATTAACTTCAATCATGTTAATGGGTATTTGTAACCAGAATTTTTTTTTTGTACAGTTACTTCAATATTTGGGGCATACAAGTCCGGAATGTTTGGAAAGTTTTGATCACAAACTGAATGAGCCCACCAACCCCCCCATCTCACCAGATTTGGAGCAAGAAGCAATAGCTTCCGTTATAAGTGAAAAAAATGTAGAACTAGAACAAATTAGGCTTTCACAACATCTGGATGCAATGTTGGGACAAGCCGTATCCCGTCCATCTAGTATATCTGCAGTAGTCACTAGTCCGGGTTATGAAGGAGCATCAGTTCAACAAAGTAAGTAACTTAGTAAGAATTAGCAGTGAAAAGTATCCATAATAATACCCTGTTGCCAGTTGTAAAATACAAGATTATTGTTTTTAAAATAGCCCAATATTAAACTTCAGTTATTCGTAATTGCAACAATAATAGTATAATCGTATATCATCAACTTAAACAAAAACAAATTATTTGGTTTACGACTTTGAAGCTTATAATAAATTCTTGTAAACTTATACCTACAAAATAACATTGTAAAATATGTTAAATTACAATAACAGTTGTTAATGAACAAATATAGTAAATTATAAAATGTATATGGTAACAATAGTGTCTCAAATGGATGACCATACTAATAAGCCATAGTTCTCTCTAGGAAATGGCACAAAATATTATTATTTAAGTACAATTGTTTTTAAACACCTGGTAGAATGCAATGTCTGTTACACTGTGAATTGGGTGCAGCTAACTTACTGTTAATCAGTTTCATGTATTAAAAGTTATTTGACTAAATATTAACTTATTTTCAATTTAATATGAATTTTTTTAAATATCAATTACTATGTATAATGTTGTTTTTCAGCTGAGTAGCTTAGAACCCAAATTTAAGAAGTTATAGTTTTAGGTACTGAATAAAAACCATAAGTCTTGTAATGTATCTGTGTACAATAATTTGCAAGTACTTAACTTTATTTTCAGATTCGACTAGTGTTATAGAGCAGTCAGCATTCCAGCAGTGTCGACTTTTATTTTCTCAATTAGGTTTTGCCGGTTGGGAACGAAGAAGTCAGCTGCATCTTCTATCAAAGACTGAACGTTTACTTCGTGAACTTAGGAACCTCGATACACAAAGATGTCGAGAGACACATAAGGTACAAGACTTTCATATCAGCGAAAATTAAAGCATCAAACTTTTATTTAAAAGGGCTTAGTATAATTTTTCTGAATCACTATTTATTATAATTTCTATAAGAAACCTACCGATGAAAAAACGAGAGACTCAAAATTAATCTAGACATATTTAAGATGAGATTTTTGCATAAACAAAATCAGTAATTTTTGCTCATTTATATGAATTTATATTTAAAATAAAACAAGTAAAATATTTTTATGGAATGTTAATGCAGAATTTAAATAAAAACTGTATTATTGCTTATTTCTAGGTAGCGGTAATTTATGTAGCGCCGGGCCAAGAAGATAAAAACTCCATTCTTGCGAATCAAGGTGGTAGTGTAGACTACGAGCAGTTTTTATCGGCCTTGGCTTGGGAAGTAGAATTAGAAGGACACACTGGCTTCTTAGGGGGTTTACAAAGACAAGGCTCTACAGGTCTGACTGCTCCATACGTTGCTACTAGTTTTCTAGAAGCTATTTTCCATGTTGCGACGAGAATGCCTGGTGACACACCTGAAGCTGTACTTAATAAGGTGACTTATGTATTATTAATAATCACATTTAAATGTACCCACAGATAGTTTCAATGCTTGATTGTGTTCAAAATAGTCCTAAATAGTAACTGTTCAAAATTTGGTCCCGATCGGTCAACCGACCTAGGATTCTATAGCGAACAAACAAACAAACAAGCTCTTTTATATATATAGATTTTTTACCGGATAAACAGAATATACAAGCTAATGCCTTTCGTTTATTAATTTAACAGATTAGTGTATTATATATTGCTGATGAATATTGGTAAAGAATAACAATAAAATTTATTTGCTTTTGAAAACCTATATGTTCATAGTAACATTGTATATTTATGTACCAAATAAAAACAAATATCACTTTAATTAAAATAAATATATCGGGTGTATGTTTCAACTTGAAGAACATGGGTATCTCAGAAACCGTTAAAGAAAGAAGGATGGTTAAATTAGCAAAGAAGTGTGTTTTTATGTGCTTAGTAAGAATCTCAACTGAAATCATAAAAATTGTGCACCGTTTCTGAAATATCCTGAAAAACTGAGAAACGTAATTTTCTTGTTTTCGTTATTACTGTCTAATTATCAACATTAGAAATCTGAAACTTAGTGTACCCAGGTAAGAAAACAGCCTTAAGGTCACTCACACCTGCACGGTAGCGGTGGCGATCCGCGATCACTATCATAAGTAACCAAGTTACTTAACTACGTAGTCAGATTACTTATTATGGTGATCGCGGATAGACACCGTTACCGTGCCAATGTGAGTCGACCCTAAATCACCCGGCGTAATCAGGAATAACCCAGCCTGCTTACTTTTTGAGATATCATACTTAACTTTTTTTATTTCTTATGGGCGCCATAATGGATTTTTATGCTGTTTACCAATTTCATTATAAATACAATGATAGTAAATTTATAATATGTACAGATATACAGGATTAAAATCGCTTTTTGGGGGCAAATATTTCAATTATTGAAGTTACAAAAAATATTTCAAACATTATTGACCCAAATTTATGAAAGGAATCTACAGTTAAAACGGAAATGAAATGTCTGAATTCGTTTCCGAGATATATTTCATAGGTAAACCTCTGTTCAGGGCTATCACACCCAGTTATGATGCACAGTCAAACCTCTCTTTAGGTTACCTCTGCAAATGATACCTCGTCATAACGTAATTGACAAAAACAGAAGTTTTTTAATATCTTAAAACAAAAAAACAAAAAAACGAAATATCAATGTGGAGGGAGCCACCAACCTAAGTTTTAACAACACAAATGTTAAACGATTGTCTCACTAAAGTGTATCATTGGTTAAACGATTTATCAGAAAATGATCCTGATGTTGCCCGAAACTGTGCAGCAAACAAACTTATTAAATGCTTTAACCTGTTACAGTTGTTATTCAAAAAAAGAAGCAAAGCAATTAACGCTTGATTTGTTTTTATCAAAAAATTGAAAACGTCACTTTTTTTCATAAGTTTTATTCACTTATATTCCTATGTTTTAGAATTGTTGTTATATGTATAATTATATTAATATTTATTTTTTGTGGGAATTTTTAAATTGCATTTGGTTAATAAAAATAGTTTTCTCTTTAAAAAGTCTATTTCTTAAATTTAGGAACGTATTTTATACTTCACTTGTTATTTTTACCTCTGTTAAAGATAATTCCTTTAATGCAATGATTTTGAGGAACGCATCCCTATACTTAAACGAGGTATTAGTGTACAAGTAAACTTTTGCTGTTCGTTGAAATATGTGAATTGAATTATAATAAAAATACTAAGTATACTTTCAGCTAATACTTTTGGTGTAAATGTTGCAGACAAGACATTTGGGCAATGATGAAGTTCATATAGTATGGTCAGAACATAACAGGGATTATCGTCGTGATCTCATTCCTACAGAATTCTGTGATATTCTTATAACGATTTATCCTCTAGGAAACAACTTAAATAGAGTTACAGTCAACTGTAAAGCCGAGGTATTTTAAAGAACTTTTCAGAAAAGAGATTGTTTATTTTGTGATATTTATTATAGGTTCAACATTTTGGTGTTCTTTTCGATGAAGCAATTGTGGAAAGCAGCGTTTTGGCTGGTTTGGTGAGAGCTACTGTGATTTGTGCCAGTCGTGCAAAGCGAACTACACTGCCCTTTTATCAACAATAGTAAGTATTTTACTTATTGCATGTCGATTGCTGATGTTATTAGTTTAGGATCACCATATATGGCATATCAACATGATAGATATTTTATTACCTGATTTAAAACTTGTTACAGTTATGAGGAAAGAGCTCGTTCGTTAGAAACTGTTGTTACAAAACATAGAGACACTACTACATATGAAGACTTCATTGCGAGAGTTTATAGTCCAGTGGCAACACCTAGTCCATTCTGTGCAGCTGGAGCAACAACCGGTGGTGCAGGTGATGGACCCGCTTGTACTTCTAATCCATCTATGCTTGCTGCAGCATTGTTGGATTCCCATGGACATTCTCATAAGGCTGGACAAAAAAGTGAACAAAAGTTCATTAGAGGTGGTTAGTGGATTTTTAAAAAACTATTTTGTAAATTTTAAGCGTTTGTCCTGCTTATAAACATTCTTTATTAATTCACCAAAATATGTGTATAATTAATATTGAATGCTCCCATAATATGTTATTATAAAATACATATTTGCATAGTTAACCACGCGAGTGATAAAAAGGAACTATACTGTCGAGGTGCATATTAAATTTTTTCTGCAATCATCAAAGAAATAGCGAAACATCAAGCAAATACATAAAGTTTTACTTCATCTGTCAGATTCTCATTCTCCTGTTAAATATGTATCTTTGAACTAAAGCACGCTCAATTTTTCTAAATTCAACCAATGAGCGTAGCGGTTTTTTTTTTACTGCCTTGATTATTACAGCCGCTTTTGGGTACTTATTGAGCTAGTTTAGTGACGATTGCAGAAAAATACATTGTCTTTACATACATGCAACTTCGAAGTTTTTTTGATTAATCTGCATAAAATTTTATGAATTGCCATAAACAGCTTTATAAATAGTATAAGAAATGGCTTTTTCAAAAATAATTAAAATTTTCGTTTGGTTTTTATATCACCATAGAAAATTCTGTAATATGAGCATTTTAGAAGCTCTAGAATTAAATGAAACTAAAGGAAAATTGAATTAGTTTTGCAAAAACATTTATCTTCTATATGTACGACCTTACTTCAAATTACTATGGTTTAATGCTATGCTGATAATGCAGTGTACTTGGTGGGGGTTCTAAAAAAGAAATGAATGGGTGAATCTGAACTAAACAGGCTTCAAGTTACTGTTGTTTAATTTGTAATTATTTTATAGAATAAATGAGTATGCCATGAAATAAATGAGAAAATTATTAAAAATTCAAGTTTTTTACATTTCACTGATTTAAAATTACTTTAGAATCTGCATCTGTTAGGAGCTATTACTTAGAAACAATCGATACATTTGGTACATGTGGATGAAATGTAAATTTGACAAAATATTTAATATCACAGAGTATTAAGCCCGTGTGACATGATGAAAGATTCTGTATAGAAATTTGTACCAAATATACAGAAAATGTTATATCGTGTCATACAGGTTTCTCGTACAAAATTCTGTATAGTTTCTTGCATGTACAAGCGTTCTATGCAGTTTCTTGCATGTACAAGCGTTCTTCTTGTACAGAAAACACAATGGAGCATGTTCTATTTGCTAGCAAGGTTTGATACAGAAACTGCGTGCTACAGATGCTCATTCAGTTCATGAATAATGGTGCCTAACACCTGATTTTGAATATCTGCAGTTAAAGGAAATATAAACAATAGAAATTTCTGTTAACAGTTAATTCTTGGTAATCCGAAGCAGGATGTTGTTATTGTTTAAAATGACAATTACAAGGGATAAATACCTTGTTTTAAGAGGGAGTGCATATCTGTGTTTATATTGTTTAGGTGCATGTGCATGGGCAGCAACTTATACATAAAATTGTATCAGTGTCACACATAGTTGCCATCGAATGGAATTCTGCACTGAAATCTGTACAAGAAAAACAATACAAGATATTTTGTATTACATTTTATACAGAAATTTACACCGTGTCAGACGGGCTTTAGACCATTGGACCATCTGGTGTTAATGTTTTATACAACTTTACATGCCATGTTGATATTTAAGCGTTTAACCCCTTCACGGCCAGACCGAAAATGGTTAGTGTCTGAAAAATTTCAGATTTTTTTTGCTATTTACTTACTAAGCATACTAGCTCCCACTTAAATGTTAAAAAAAATCGCCAATAAAGTCATATGCGGCGCATATGGGGGGGGCTTTGCATGTTGACAAAAAATTGTATAATTTTGTTTCATTTTACTTTTACCTATCACATAGTTCTTTTAGTGTCATTACAAATGCAAAATATAAAAATCATGGGCTCTTGTATTACTGGAGAAAACGAGAACAAATAATTTTGTTGCCACATATGGTGACCTCTGCACTGAATGGTGCCGAAAGACAAGTATAAACCAATCAGATTGAAGTATCATGGGTCACGTGCAATCAACAAACACCTAAAGTGCATAAACCAGCCCAAAATCATGAGCTACCGTATTACTGGAGAAAACAGGAGAACAAATAATTTTGTTGCCACATATGGTGACCTGGTTCGTATGACCGCATTTAGCATGTTGCCACAATTGGCAACAATTGGCAACTTGGACGTGAAGGGGTTAATTCCACTTTGTCAATTGTTTTATCAAAAAACATTTATTGTTTCTTAAACTAACCAGATTTGCTTGTATATTAAGTACTTTTAACATTTTTGAATTTCAAGAGCAACAGATGTTACGTAATTATTATGCCTTATTAAATATCTTGTGTGTTGCAATCAATAGAACAGATACTGTTTTACCTAATAATAACTTGCTGTCAATGTATGCTTTTATGTTAAAAAAATAGTGTACAAAAGTTACTTAAAACAGTAACCTACTTTATATTTTGCTCTGCTATCTATATGGCCGAACCATTTTTCTAAATTTCATACGCAGATAAACTTCATAAAGTACATCTACTAGTGCCATTTGTGAAGTTTATCAATAGTTATATTTTTTAAATTGTTAGTTCCTTATCCAATATTTGTACTAGTAAATCAGATTTTGAAAATAATTAATAAACATTTGCTTGTAAAAACAACAGCAGCAATCAATTTTACGTATGGGAATCCTCTGAGATGAAGAAGTACCATCTCATAATTTTGTGACTAATTTGTTGCTTTGGGTAAAGAATATTTGTATCTTCATCAACAATGTGCAATCCAACCAACAATGCAAATAAAATTATGAAGAATAATTGCCACTTGAAGTCATAAAATTTTCTTCAAATTTATCTATATTTTGAAATTTACTGGACATTCATTGTATTACATTGACATAGTTTAACTTACATGGTATTCAAAATATGTCACTATAGAATCTCCTCGGAAAACAGCAGTTTTTGACTGTTCACAACAAAATATGAATAAAGTTGTGTCAGTAAATTTCGTAACTGTAGTTTACCTCACTCAGTAGAGTTTAGAACTTTTTGGTTTTGAATGTTGATTATATACCGGGTGTAACTGAAATCAGGCTCACCCCTTTTTTTTTCTTTAGTTTTGAATTTAGACAAATGAAATGTTAGACATGTAACATTTGCAAAAAAACTGGATTATTTGAACATGGGTACACTTTTGTTTCACTTCCGGTTTCACCGGAAATGACCATAACTTTGTTATTTTTACATTTTTGGAAAGATGAAACGATTTTGTATACAACTGCACTGTTTTGGTTAATTTTTATAACCTCAAATAATTTTTTGACAAAAATTAAATTTTTTATTAAGTGTGCCGTGACCCGCATAAATTAAATTTTATTTAAATAACAGCATGCGCCACTATCGTTCCATTTAAAAAAATAGATTTTTTGCCAAAAAACCAATTTCGCAACCTTTAAGGTCTATTAAAGCAGCCCAAATGTCAATTAAAATTTACAAAACCGTTTTTCTGACACTTTTTGACATAATAAAATTCAATTTATGCGGGTCACGGCACACTTAATAAAAAATTTAATTTTTGTCAAAAAATTATTTGAGGTTATGAAAATTAACCAAAATGGTACAGTTGTATCCAAAATCGTTTCCTCTTTCCAAAAATGTAAAATTCCATTTAAAATAACAAAGTTATGGCCATTTCCGGCGAAACCGAAAGTGAAACAAAAGTGTACCTATGTTCAAATAATCCAGTTTTTTGCAAATGTTACATGTCTAAAATTTCATTTGTCTAAATTCAAAACTAAAGAAAAAAAAGGGGGTGAGCCTGATTTCAGTTACACCCGGTATAATGTTATAATTGAAGGCGAATTGAAATAAACTATATGGCAGGAGTAAGTGTCATTTAATTAAAAAAAATTATTTTACTACAATTTTGTGTAATTATTACACTACTTGGCTAGTTTAATTTTATTTATTCCAGTTTCAGATTCTGCTAAAGGAGTTTGGTTTAATAATTCGGATGTTTCTCAGAACGTTGAATCCACAAGTATATCTCCTAGACCTCTAAAAAAGTTATCGACTAGCTTGAAAAATGTGCCTCGACGATCAATAAGGCAAGAAACATCAAATGATTCACCTCCCGAGAGTCCCACACAAGTCACTCGAAGAAAATAATTTGGTAAAATTTTTGTGCTAGTATGTATATCATGTTTTTATATTTTAAATAATAAGTTCTTGGCCATTGTGTAATACATGACCCTATAGCGGGTATAACTATTTATTAATGCACAACTGTACCAGAGAATAATTTGAATTTGTAATAAGAAATTTTAACAGTTTATACATCTTTAGCGTTCACAATGTTTAGTTTCCAACACAAGTATTAATAACATTGTTATAATAGCATAAGTAATTTTTTTTTTTACAATTACATGCATATAAGAAAGTTAAGTTATTTTTATAAAGTTGTATAGTAATACTTATCTGAACTCCGATACATTTGAATAGTCATATAACTTACTAAACTCGTGTAATTAAATTATCGAAACAAAAATTGTTTATAATAAAAAGTACTGCACTATTTTTACAAATGTGTTAGGTATAAAAATATATTTTTATGATGTTGGCAATGGTTGCTCCTTATTCATTGAACTCAATAAATTCGTTATTTGTTATTGTTAAATTTTTTTATTTTTGGTCGCCAATCTCAAAAAAAAAATTCAATACTGTAATAAAAGTATAAATTGTGTTACAACCTTCAGTTTTGTATGCAATATATCCAAATTAATTATGTGCCCTCGAATTGTATAATACAAAATTAAGATTGATATTATCAACTTGTGTTATACATTTAAAGTATTGTAATTCACTCAAAATTTTGGGAATCATCTTAGTTTAAAATTTTGAAGATGGATGCCGATTGAAAATATTTTTTGATATTTTGAAATTATTATAAGGTTAATAAATCGAATATTTTTAGCATTGTAAAATAAATTTATCAACAACAGCCATTGAATATCATAAATATTTATTTATTTTTAGAATAAAAAAATAATATAGGGTATTATTTTGATAACGAAAAAAAATTAAAAAAGAAAATCAATTTTTTATAAAAGTATGTTGAGGAAAAATTTACAGTACAACCTAAAATATCTCACAATGTATTATAAGCTTGCTAAAATTTAAAAAAAAAAAGCTAATTATGGCAGAAGCATTTCTTACAAGGTGTTTTGTAATTATAGGTGTAAATATTTTTCTGCACAACGTTAGCATATTAACTGTGTTAAAAAAAAAAACACCAAATTTTTGTAAGAAAGGTATTGTAATATTTGAATTTAATATAGAGTTGTCATGATAACGTTGAAATTGTGGTTTAAACCATAACACAAAAAAGTTGAAAGTTGTATTTGCATGAATTTTCATGTTGTAATTATTTAGAAACCTGCATAGTTGTGTTTGACAACTATAACAGGAAAATTAACAACATCTCCATATTTTGTTATGTAAACAAGTTCATTTTAATTGTAGTGTATCATAATGTGTTGGTTTATTGTTTGACGTACAATTTTGAAATAAATTTTAGCTTATAGGGGTCAGTTTAAGGAATGAGGATGACTTATGGTTTCTTTTGTGTGAAATCCTTTTTTGTGGATTGTGGTATTTGATTTTATTTTATTTGTGGATATAATGCTTTATTTTAATCCGGTCAAATAACGTAGGTAACCTTTTTTTTGTTTTTTATAAAAAAAAGATCCTACTTGAGCCTGTTTATACATGTGAATGTACTGTTTTATTTACTTGCTTAAAACTACAAAACTTTAACATGGTAAAATTTTCAAAATAATGAAATAACTATATACTACAAAATTTTGCATTTAAAACTAATTCGTAACTTATAATATTTTTTGTCAATTATTATTTAAGGATGTCAATTCTTCTTATTTTAACAAGATCAAAGAGTTCTGTTTAATACCTGTTTATTTTTATGTCTAAATAATTAATGGAAACAATATATATGTATTTAATAAATACAGTTTCCAAATTGAAGACTGCATACTATAGAGCGTAATAATCGGAAATATTTCAAATAAATATTGCTATGTGTTAGTTATTCAAGTACCTTGTGTTATAAATGACTGCATTTAATTCTTAGATCAATATTTTATTATGATTTATTTAGCATTTTGCTATTAATTAATTTAAGACAAAAAACAAGTTTAAATAAATTTTAAAATGTTATTATTGTCATGAATAACGGAGATGTAGATGACAGAAAGATTCTTGACAAATACGTCCATCCATTAGTTAATAGGATTTATACAAGTTCGGTAGTTATTACTATTATTGTTTTAACATATTTAAAAAAATCGCTTAATTTATATAGTGAATTATAAAAGACCAGACATATTTATGACTTATTTATATTAGATGTAATAATTTGAGATAACAGTCTCTTGCATTTACTTATCTGTGAATATATTTGTTGTGTAATTATGATAATTTACCTGTTTATAAGTTAATCCAACAACAGTTCAATCATTTATAAGTGTTTACAGTATAAATATAATTGAGCTTAACTGTCGTATCAGCCAATATCATTAAATTATATTGTTTTGTGAATTTATTAGTACTCCATTTTTATATGTTAATAGGTTGACATTGTCATTCATGTATAATGCAGTGGTTACTCACAGCTTTAAAATGAAAATTTTTGTATTTTATTTTAAATAGTGAATGTATTCCGCTGATGTAATTTTGCAGTATTAATTCATGTTTTATTTCTTATTTTGTAAGTGTTTTTGTCGTTAACCATGTGATGGTTTTGTATAAATGTAATATAACATATTGTACTTATTTATATAATTAATATACATAATGCTTTTAACATGATAATAATATAATTTATTTAATTATTATTAGTCCTACACCTAACAGTAGAAGGACTCATGACTAAATAAAATAATAATTATTATTATTATTATTTCTGTCAAAATTAGGTATGCGATGAAATGGTTCTATTTCATAAATGATAAGTAATATCAGATGAAGGAGTACATTTAACTGAATTTTATATCGAGTTTTTAAAATTATTACTGACCATCGAATGTAAAACTAAAATCCACACTTCAACTTAAAAATGTAATTGTATTCACCATCTAAAAGCCACAGGCATCTAGAGAATTAGTAAAAAAACAACATTTTTAGGGATTTATTACCAAAAAGTCTTAAACTATTAAGATATTGCCATTTAGTGTGGTATGAAAAAGTATTTTAAAAAATTTCTCATTGACGTATTAAAGTCGAATGAAATCAGTTCACATTTACTTCGAACCTACAAGTTTTGCTGCCCCTACAAATATTGATGGGAATTAAATGAACATTAGAAAAAAGTCAACGAACATTAAAATAGAACCTTATAGCACTACAACATTCGTTAAAATATAAAATAATATTTTAACGTACATAAGCAAAGTGCATTTATGTTATAATTATGAGGATGGTCGCGTACGTTTAAGAAATTTGTTATCACAAACAACAAATCTTCATCAGTGACTATAGCAATAACAATTTAAAGTTCATGCAACTTTAGAGTAGGATGATGATGGCAATTTTGTTTAGGGTGACCAGAATTCGCTATGTCCAAAGTAGGACACTTATATATAGTATGTTCCAAAATAACTTTGGATTAAAGGTCATGAGCAACTATACATTTTTCTTTATTTTATCATATATTATTCTATAAGGAAACTACATGAAGTGTAATTTAATTAAAAAGAGGCAGTAATTTTCAATGACCTTGAAAATTTAGTTATAGCAGCAGGGGCGGCTCGTCTTTAGGGGCCACAGGGGCCGGGCCCCACCTGTATTTGTGAAACTAGCAAAATAATTATAATTTTAAACAATATTTTATTGTATTCATTCTATTCTGATTTATTCCCAACACGTTTTATTGTTTAAATTAAAAAATTAATGTATTTTGTGGCAATATTGTATAACGCGACTTAAAACGCACTTTCGGGCCAGCCGTCGGCTGGCCCTATTTCGTACGAGTAGAGCACAGGATATGTATGAAGCGCGGGGACTACCGATTGTGTTTCTTTACCGGCCGCAACGTTGATAGTGGGGCCAGTTAGATCGGGCCCGTTACTAGTTTTAAAGTACATGGCGAACGATTCTTTGGCAGTTTCATTATTTTTCCTCGTTGTTGATCTGTTTGTTTTATTTTAGTGTGTTTAATTATTGTTGGTGTGTTTTGTTGCTGTTTATTTGTTGTTTTCTTTATTATAATTTATTTTAAAGTTTACATTTTTACGATGTCTATAAAAATTTTAACCATGAACAAAATCGACAGTTTATTAGAAAAACGTTTTTCATTACTAAGTCTAGGGGAAAAATAAGAAATCAAAAAACTTGGTGCATATCAACCCTGGGATGTGCATGTTACTCAAAAAGATGGCAAAAAAACTATGTGAGTGATAAAAAAAAATCTTTGTTTTGTTTTTATTGTATTTTGTTTGGTGGAGAGAGTGTATGGACACTCACAGGCTGTAAAGACCTGAAACATCTTTCCGAGCAAATACAAAAACACGAAAACAGTAAACTTTAATATAAACAATGCGGTGCAATTTCAAATGTTCGGTAAAATTAACATCTTATCATCCATTGATACTGGATATCGTCTTAATATAAAGAAACATAATGAATTAGTTGACAAAAATAGACATACTTTATCAAGGATCATAGACTGCATAAAATTTTGTGGTATATATGAACTGCCGTTAAGAGAACATGACGAAACCTTAGATTAGAACAATCGAGGAGTTTTTTAGATATGGTTTCATACATTAGATAGTGTTTTAAACGATCATCTCGAAAATTCGAAAGTAGCAAAAAATACGTCAAAAACCTGTTTTTTTTTTGTATAATACTGTTACGCTAATATTTTATCTAATTAATATTATTTAAATTGATGTATTAAAGTTTATAAAACCCCGTTAAAAAGTATTATGTTTCAGACTGCAAACTTAACAGTATTCAAACATCGTATGTTCGTATGTTGTAAGTGCACAATAAGCGAATTCTGTTAAGTTACGTACCATGCATTTCCTGTTAAAATATCAGTTGCTAAGCCAGGGTATTTCGGGTAATAATCTTTTTTTAACAAGTCAGTCATCGTTTGCTTCACAAGCGAGATGGCCGCGATACCCTGGTGCAGTAATGGTTAGTAATGTTCAATGAAATTAATGTAAGTCGTCAGGTTGTTCATTGTCATGCTTTCTACTAATAAATATGCTCCTCAAGTTCATTCGATTATCATTTTAGTAAATTCATCGATCCCCAGCTACGACCCCCAAAGTGCACGATGGCTTTAAGAATAAATCCTTTAAAGCTAACGTGACAATACATATTATGTTTAGTTTAAAAAAACATATTTTGTGTTCCTGGCCCCACCTATTTCTATTGTCACCAGCTGCCACTGTATAGCAGTATTTCTCAAACTATTTACTCTGAGGACCCTTTCCAAAATCAAAGAGCTTGCAGAGCACCCCAATAAATTGTTTAGTACCTAGATAATATTTTAGCCTTGCATATAAATTTGAATGATTCTCGAACATCATGAATAGGCTCGGGGGACCCCTTCAGAAGCATTCAGGGACACCCTAGGGATCCGCAGACCACACTTTGAGAAACACTAAGTTATAGATAGTATTATTATAGTTATAGATATTAGTAAAATAATATACACTAAACTTAATCTTTTTTTCAAGATTTTTTAAAGTCAAAAGCATAATAATAATAATAAAAAATAAAGATAACAGAAAAATAGGCAGTAAGGCGCCTTTGATAAAATTTTGAATTTGTGACTTGCAATTTTTATGGAATGAAAAAAGTTCTTTTATTTTTATTGGAAAAATATAAAGTAGGACATTTATGCTTTTTTTTTTGGAGGTAGGACAGTGGATTAAAGGTTTAATTGAAGACCTTAGTGCAAGAAGGGGATATGTGCAAAAATGTAAAAAAATAAGACTTGTACAGAAATGGGTTTTAAAATATGCGCTTTTCATATGGTGCAAATGTGGGATAAGTAGGGCTGAGAAAAATAATTTCTATAAGCCCTACTTATCCCACATTTGCACCATATGAAAAGCGCATATTTTAAAACCCATTTCTGTACAAGTTTTTTTTTTTTACATTTTTGCACATATCCCCTTCTTGCACCAAGGTCTTCAATTGTAGAACATGTCCTCCAAAAGTAGGACGGGTGGTCACCCTAATTTTTTTATTTAGTAACTTTTTGTTGTTGGATAACATGACGTTTCCAAATGTACAAAATTTATTTCGTCAAATGTGGTCAAATGCCATAGAAGAAGAGTCAAATGCATAGATTTAGTTTGTAAGTTTTAAAATGGTAGTTCACGCCTTTCCTTTGGCAAAACTTGGGGGTTTATTACTAAAACAAGTAAGCAAACCTTTAGCAAATATTCTTAAAGAACAGGCCAAGAAGTCACCGTTTTTTAGAACCTATGTGTGTATGCCACCAGCACAAAGTAAGTTAGGTTATACAAACGTAATTTCTATAGCCTTAAAAAAATGTTTTTTGCAGTTTATAACTGGTGTGAAGTTAAAATAAAAATGTGGATACTTAATTTAGGAAAACCTGTAAGTATACCAGTTTTAAATGAAGCAATGGCGATTGATTTGGGATCAAATTTATTAGGAGAAGGTATAATATTTGGAATAGCAGCGGCTGTGCTAATAACGGAATACGTAAAGTAATTTTTACTGTAAAAAGTATTTCATTTAAATCATCTTCTGTATGCACTATAAGCACTGTAACGCAGTGGCGATGTAGTTGTTATAGTGCTGCAGGGTTACCAGATTTACAAAATTCCATCGCCGGACATAGCAACAAAAAGCTCGTAGCCACAGGGTTTTGACATATTAAATGAGTAGCCTACTTCCCTATATTAAAACACCATATTATTGCGTAACAGTTAGAGGATATGTTATTGATATGTTCTAATCGTCCAAAAATATCAAAAATATGCAGTTTCAAATCAATAATTGATAAAGTTGGGTTGGCGTGACATATTAATTAATATGCGGGACGTGGGAAAAATAACGTCAAAGCGGGACAGTCTGCGAATCCGAGACGTCTGGTAACCCTGTAGTGCTGTAGCGTGTTTGCGATTCCGTATCCCACTGTAGTTTACAGTTAGCTGTATATCTGCTTACATTTGCTGTTAATTTTATGTCGGCAAATACCTGGCTGTAACATGATACCGCGCGGTATAAGTTTACAAGTAAAGAGTGTTTTGTATACAATTAGTAATAAATGTACATGAAGTATTACTTTTATTAGTACATTTTTTATTGGAACAAGATGAACGAAAATAAATTTGAATTATTGCATTTTTAAGCAATAGTTATTTTTAAAGGAATTATAAAGCAAATGAAAAGATGATTAATCTGATCAGATGACATTTCATTGGTGTATGATTTGGAATTAATGAATTAATGGGTTTATTCGGGTTAAAAAAATAATTAGTAAATGTGATTCAAAATGCTTGAATTATTCGAGTGATTTGTTGATTAACATGAATAATACTAATTACACATAACTGATCCCTTTAATAAAGAATCTCTTATAGAAATGCTAGATCAGTATAAGTTTATACAGGGTGATTGAAATTCGAGTTTAAGCATGGGGATCTCGCTTATTATAATAGCCAGAATATAGGTTTAAATTTGGCAAAGTTGCTAAGTTTGGTGCTCATTGATAATCCAAAGAGACATTGGAAATATCTCAAATGGTATCCGAGAAAATTAGGAAAAACCGGAAATTACTATTTTTGAAAATAGCCTGTAACACCTTTGGTGTTTGAAATATTTTAAATGTGTAAAAACTTTGCCGAAGCAACTTTTTAAGCCAAATCGGATGGTGGTCAAAAATTTTTGCTAGATCAATTCGTTTTTGTTTTATGACGGACCAACTTTATTTTTTCTTATGGGTGCAATTTTTGCTATTTACATAATCTAATGGCATTTATTTTTCTGAATTCGTTGATGTATCACACATGGTATTTTACTTTTTCTTTCATTGTCAAATTTGAAAAAATGTGTTTTTAACAATAACCACTATGAATCAGGTAGGCCGGTCGTTGTAGTTTATATTGTTTCCGTGACAACCATTTAACAAACTAAAAGTTTTGAAAACCTATTGTCACATTAATAAATTCGTAAAAATGAACTTTAATAATGAAGTAAAACGAGATATGCTGCAAATTTTTTATAAGTACCGTTTTTTTAAGTTTTGTTATATTTTATTACATGCTTTATTAAATTTTACTCAAGTGTTTGTTTAACGTACAAAAATAGTGTTTTTTTCCATATCTGTTTGTAAAAAAAATGTTTTTTTAAATTTCCATCTGAAACTTTTCTGCCATATTTTCTTCCAGGTTTGCCAAAAGTCCCATATTTCCCTTTTAGTTTGTTAATTGGTTGTCATGGAAACAACAAACTACAACGACCGGCCTATCTGATTTATAGTGGTTATAGTTAAAAACGCATTTTTTCAAATTTGACAATGAAAGAAGAAGTAAAATACCATGTATGATACATCAATGAATTCAGAAAAATAAATGCTATTTGATTATGTAAATAACAAAAATTGCACCCACAAGAATAACAAAGTTGGTTGTCATAAAACAAAAACAAATCGATCTAACAAAAATTTGTGACCACCATCCGATTCGGCTTAAAAAGTTGGCAATGTTTTTACACATTTAAAGTATTTCATACTCCAAAGGAGTTATAGACTATTTTCAAAAAATAGTAATTTCCGGTTTTTCCTAATTTTCTCGGATACCATGTGAGATATTTCCAATTTCTCTTTGGATTATTAATGCACACCGAATTTAGCAACTTTGCCAAATTTAAACCTATACTCTAACTATTATAATAAGCGAAATCCCCATGCTTAAACTCGAATTTCAATCACCCTGTTCAATAAATAATGATAAAAAATAACTAAAAAGGTTATTGATCATGTCATCTGTTTCATTAGAGTATGTTATTCATTGGTTTATGCAGGTTAACAAATTAGTAAATGTATTTCAAAATGCTTTAATTATTAAGAGCGATTTATTGATCACTATGAATAATTTTAACGAAAAATTATCTATCTTTTTTTATTAAGAATCTCTTGTAGAAATAATACGCCAGTATTATTGTATATAAGACTGCTACTAACGAAGAGACAAGAGTCTCGAAACTGGTCTGGAAGTTCTGCAAGAATTCTGTATAACAAAGAAAAGTTATTTTCGATCAAATTTATTTGAATTAATAATTTAATATTAACAAATTCAAGCATTTGTTTATACGAAAACAAGGATTTTACTAGAAATGAGATGTAGAGGAGTAATAGGTGCCATCGATGGCACTCATGCTGAAAACATTGCGTCTCCACAAACTGATGCTGATCACTAAAGGTGGTTGATAAGATGATACAAACATTTTCTTTTCGGTAAATATTGTTACATCAGTGTTTTAAATATCGGATAATTAAATATTCAATTTATATCGAAATATAAACCATAAAGGCAGATATACTATAAACATAATGTACATAACAGGGCATGAAACTGGTTTTTTAAACCCGTTTAAAAATATCGGTTAACCGTTATTTTTTGTGAGAAAAAGTGATTTTTAACCGAAACCGAAACCGTTATTTTTAAAGGCAACAAAAAAGGTTACCTTTAACCAAAATAATAAAAAACCGGTTTTTTTAACATCTTTTTTTAATAAAAATTACGATGAAAAATACAAAATTTGTAGTAAATGCGATTAGTTTACCAAAAGTCATTACTGAACTCTTGATTGATTGTACATTTATTATAAAATTATAAATAAATAATATCTTTTCATACTTTGCATTCCTGATCTAAATAATTTTAAAAACCGGTTTATAATTTAAATCGTTTTTTTACACTAAACCGTTTTTTTACGAATAAAACCGGTTTTTCAACAAAAACCGTTATAAAAATAAAGTTCTCGATTTCGGTTAACCGTTAACCAAAATTTTTTCCGGTTTCGAGCTCTGATACATAATGTTGATATCTGATTCTGAATGTAACATTTTCGCAATAGATATCCAAGATCAGTCCACGATATGCTACTAGATTTTAAAGGTTCAATATTAGAAGAAACACATGAAAGTGTTGATGTCAGTTCACATTTAATAAGCAATAGTGAATGTTGATTGGAACTATGGCTATTTATCCCATATCTTAACATATCATGTAATAAAATGTTAAAAGCAGCTCATTAGATCACCGAAAGAACAAATGGTATTTTAAATGCTAGCTTAACATGTGTTAATGAACATTTTGATTATTCAAAATAAATTAACTAATGCAATGTAATAAAATAAAACTTCTTTGAGAGCAATTTACTTGGAAGCCGTTTGGTTAAAATTTAATAACACATTTTTATAATATCAATAAATTTGTTATGGTTAACCTGTTGCAGACTATTATAAATATATATTATCATAAGAAAAAATTGACCTGATCATGGTTTTAAAAAAACGAAACGTCACACGGAAAATGTAATTGGAGATTCTCATTCCTTGCAAAAAGTGGCAATAAAAAAGTTTTAACAGAAATGAAATTCGACATCAAATGAAAAAGTTACGGGCAAAAAACAAAAATCCACTTTTTTACTTTTTTCCCTACATCTCAAAAACTAAAAGAACTAGATAAGTACTGTTTGCGTCAAATTATTAAGCACCTGAATATACAACTTTGCCCTAATTTAACTGAAGTCGTAACTCTTACCGTTTACGAGATCCCCATAGTGGCCCTCGTAAAACGAGAACCCTGTATACATTATACATGTTAACAATAATTGTCATACTACTATAATATTTAATACAAATATAACAGACAAGATTTATATACAGGGTGGGCAAATTTCGATGTTTTAATAGGGAATCTCGGTAACTATAAGAGGTAACAAAAAACGAACCGCGCATCTTCGATATCTTTTTTCGAGAAAAAGTTAATGGTGAAAACTAAAATTGGTTATCGTCTTTTGTTTTCGAGTTATAGCCGATAACTCGATTTTTCGACTTTTCGTTTTATGACTATATTTCGCTTATTTATGAAAATAAAGAAAAATAATGTTGATGTTCTACAGGCACTTTTTTGATTAGAATGCAGTGGCATAGACAATTTTTCAAAAAAAAAATCGAAATTCGAGTTGTGACTTAAAGTTGTATTTTTTAAAATAGAATCCATAGTTGGCTATGACTTATTTAAATTTCTTATTTTTTTGCCATTCCAAATATATAAGGGTTGATGTATTTATTTTCAATAATACGCAAGTTACGAAGGTTTTTTAGTTTTTTTAAAAAATAAAATAGCGGGCTGTGAAAACAAAAACAACACAAAGTGTAAAACCTTTTGAAACTCATTTGGTACAAGTTACGAAGGTTTTGTAATTTGTTGTTGTGATAAACATTACAAATATTTGAACATAACATAAACTACAATACTGTAGATTCCGACTTTATCGTTGTTTTCTTATTTTTATATATTTACAATGTTTATCACAATAACAAATTACGAAACATTCGTAACCCGTACCAAATGAGTTTTAAAAGGTTTTACACCTTGTTTTGTTTTTGTTTTCACAGCCTACTATAATTTTGTTTAAAAAAAAACTAAAAAACCTTCGTAACTTGCGTATTATTGAAAATAACTACATCAACCCTTATATATTTGGAATGGCAAAAAAATAAGGAATTTATATGTCATAGCCAACTATTTAAAAAAATACAACTTTATGTCAACTCGAATTTCGATTATTTTTTTGAAAAATTGTCTACGCCACTGCATTCCTAATAAAAAAGTGCCGGTAAACAAGCGAGATATAGTCATAAAACGAAAAGTCGAAAAATCGAGTTATTGGCGATAACTCGAAAACAAAAGACGATAACCAATTTTAGTTTTCACCATTAACTTTTTCTCGAAAAAAGAGATCGAGGATGCGCGGTCCGTTTTTTGATACCTCTTATAGTTACCGAGATTCCCTATTAAAACATCGAAATTTGTCCACCCTGTACATACCTACACAACATGTAATATAAAACTTAATCAAACTTAATACTTAATCATAACTCATACAAAACAGGCCACTAGCCTTACTTTAAAATATTAGGCCATTTTATTTAGCACGTTGACTGCAATACGAATTAACTTGTGTTTGGCAATCAGATCCAGGATGCTATATAAAGCCACGTCCAAATTAGCGAACAAAACTGCGAACCGAACATGAAGCAGTCCACCATTTTAGCGAGCCTGCCTCTTAATAGTTTAATACGACCAAGAAACAAAAAGGCGAATAGAACGGCAAAGCGAACAAAGTTTTGCAACATTTTAGCGTGCCTGTAACATAGGAGTGTTACAAAACCCCGATCGGCCAATCGTTGGTATTTCAAAGGATGAATTACATGCGCATGTGCAAATGTGGACAGCTCGGACGGCTCAGCCGTATCACAGCTAGTTTTTGTACTCTCTTACCAAAATGTCTTTTTGGTAGATAGTGTTAAATCTGTTAATTATTTTTGTCATGGAGTGGCCTAACGGAACCGTTGTAAAATTGATCGGCCCTTATCTTTACTATCACATAAGGAAAATTTAAATAAAATAGGTATTGAAAAATAATGCTTGAAACACCAACCTACTAGCATATAACTTAGTTTGTTGCCATGGTCTTCACGTTTTTTTAAATTTGTTTTGCTTCTCTTTTAAGGCAACGTGGATATAAACATATGATGCAGCAGCTAGCAGGGACCTATTCGCATGATTCACACCAACTAATACAGGGAGTCTAACAAGCAGGGGCCTTAAGCACATTCCACCGATTCCCTCGCTTAGGGCCCCACGCTTAAAATAAAAAGAGGAAAAGGCGAATAAATAAATAATTGTATTTAAAAAACATAAATATACATACTCATTAATAGCATAAGAATGCAAAACAATTCTATATCATATCACTTTAAAAGGTTATTGTTTAATGGTGAAATACTAAACTAAATACATAAAGTATACCATTAATATAGCTTTATCAAATATTATCGCTAATTCGCCAAATTTTTCACAGAATGGCAATTATTAAACAGCGCTGCTCGTCTTCTGTTTATAAAAATATAATAAATACTAAATCATTACTTTCTTTCTTAATCCTTTTGAGATGGTTATAAAATATCGTTAATTATTTATGCAATCATCGTCAGTTTAATGGTGAAATTCGTTTTGTTTGCTTATACCGGGTGATTCAGTTTGACTGTCGCACCCTTATAACTTTTTAATTATTGAAAATAACCCCAACAAACCTTATATATTTGGAAACGGCGACAAATTCTCTATTAAATGATGTGCATTTGTCATCTCTACGATGACGTATGTCAGATTCGCGATAGGCAACTGTTTTTTTTTTAAAATTACATAGTATAAATTTTTATGTTGATTTGGATAGAGAATTTAATTCTGAATCCGACCATGTATTAAAAAAGTATGCATACACAAGAAAATTTTCGAGAAAAATCACTTCAAAGTTTATTCAAATTATAGCAAACAGTCTATTTAACATAACAAAAAACGATCAAATCTTAAAAATTATACTATAACTATCAATGCAAATGTATTAAAAGTAAATTTTTAATAAAAATAAAAACAAATAATAAACGTCGCTCTTCGCGTCCTCTATTTGTAACTGCTTGATTGAAATTAAAGTCTAATTTTTTATGTCGATGTTTATTATTTGTTTTTATTTTTATTAAAAATTAACTTTTAATACATTATTTGTATTGATAGTTACAGTAAAATTTTTAAGATTTAATAGTTTTTTGTTATGTTAAATAGACTGTTTGCTACAATTTGAATAAACTTAATACTGATTTTTCTCGAAAATGTTCTTATGTATGAATACTTTTTTAATACATGGTCGGATTCAGAATTAAATTCTCTATCCAAATCAACAAAAAAATTTATACTATGTAATTTAAGAAAAAACAGTTGCCTATCGTGGATTTGACATACGTCATCGTAGAGATAACAAATGCACATCATTTAATAGAGAATTTGTCGCCGTTTCCAAAAATATAAGGTTTGTTGGGGTTATTTTTAATAATTAAAAAGTTATAGGGGTGCGACAAACTGAATCACCCGATATAGTTTTCTTTCTTGCAAATAGTTTTTTAAATTATCCTACCAGTGAACGCTTAAATTCACGGTATTTATGTCAGTCGAAAGTAAAGTCATAAGGGATAATGAAGTTCGACAATTTTTAAAAGATTTTGGGTAAGCAAAAGCTAGGAAAAGTAATTTAAATTGGTTATTTAGCTTTTTTTCCTGATCACTTTGCCTTTGTTGTTTGTTCAACAATTTACAATATCATGCAAATAAAGTTTGGTTTTCTTCGGATTTTTTTAGGGGGCCCGCAGTTTGTCCATGCGTAGGGCCTCGTGCTTCCTAGGGCCGGCCCTGCTAGCAAGGCATGCCTTCACTAATTTTTACATAATTCGAATGTTTAGGAGCTAAATAAAATGTTTTTACTGATTACAAAAATTTTATGTAAGAAGTACAGTCTGTTAAATGGGTCAAAATGATCTTGATTTAAGGACAATTATTCTATAAAAAATATTAATAGTTTTTGGCCTATTGATAAAAAACAAAACCCAACAGGTTTTTAATTTTTGCTTATAACTTGCTTATTTGAAATCACACTCAAATTATTTGCATAGATAAGAAATTTGTTAATAAATTTTACCCATTTTAATTTCTTTTTGATCTTTTAACATCAACTTTTTGATTTTAAAAATCTGATTATTTTGTTTTTATCAATAGCACAAAAACTATTAATTTTTTTATAGAATAGTTGCTCTTACATCATAGATCATTTTAACTCATTTAACCAACTATCTCTAACCATTTACGAGATCCTCATGTTGTTTACGATATCTGGGACATCCTTTTTATGAAGGGAGACAATTTTTTTTATTTAGGTCCTAAACATTCGATTTATGTAAAAATTATTGAAGGCATAACTACCTTGTGAGACAAACAGTATAAAAAACGAGCAAACGGTTGCACGTACGTCATTTTCATCACTCCCTCAGGTTTGCAATTAGGACAGCCGAACGGGATGGCGATTATGTCAGCGATCAGATTGTCTGCTTCACCTTTTTTTGAGCTGGTGTGTGTGTACCACAGGAGTGCAACAAAACCGCGTTCCTCCAAGTGTTGGTATTTTTTAGCAGGTTCGGTAAAATGGTGGACTGCTTTTTATGTTCGGTTCGCAGTCTTGTTCGCTAATCTGGACCCGGCTTAAAAGGTAATTCGTATTGGTATCACCTGTCTTTCATATGACACTTTGATTATATTTGTAGCCTATATATGTAACTGACTGGTAGCAGTGGGCCTTTGCAATAATAATGAAAAATCCAATACGGCGCCAAAAAGACAAAAAATGTATACTCAATACAGTTTGGTCAGATGTTTTTTTTTTATTTGGGGATATTACCTAATGCAAATTGGCATTGGAGACCATTTACACAAGTTGGTCTTGGCAGTCAACATGTTACGAGTCATATGCTGTAACTAAAAGATATGCTTGTATTTTTTTAATTGTGTTTATTTAGCTAGATGGATCTAAACTATCCGTGTTCAAAATATAATTTTTATCTATGAAATTTTACTCAACAATTTTTACATCACATTGCAAATTCTATTCAGGTCATAAAAATAACATGTATATTTTGACAGATCTAGTCGAAAAGAAACAGCTAAAGAGGCAGCCCTATTAAAAGAGATAGCTGACCTGAATAAATCAGTTTTGGATTTGTTTTTTCAATCGGAGCATCAGTCAACCCAAATTAAAGAACTTACAAGATCAATACACCACTTAGGTAAGAAAATATTTGCTTTTCCAGAGAACAGTATATAAATATATTTTTTTTAACGCTTTGGCTGCCGTGAGGATCGCTGACGATCACGCTCTGCTACACAGGTTGGGAAACTCCCATATAAATCCGACTGAGGCCAGTAACTAGTTCCTTAAATTATCCCACAGATAAGTCTAAGAACCGTTCGTCATAAATTTTCGCTAGAAGGCGATAAGTCTAAGAACCAGTTCGTAAATAAATTTTGGCATTGCCTTCGTTAAAAAAAAATATTGAAAAATTCAAATTTAATCAATCAGAGGATGTATATGAAAATGTTTTAACAGAATTTTAAGTCAATTTTGTTCAAAATTAAGATCCCACGTAGTGCAAACACAGGTTCTTAGACTTATCGCCATCTAGCAAAAATTTATGGGAAACAGTTCCTGGATTTGTCGCCATCTAGCGGAAATTTATGTCGAAAAATTCCAGATTTTTTTGACAGGCTTACTAACCTGTGTAATAGACCGTGCCGGCGATGCTCAGAAAAGTTTACTGCTGTGCCGGGAGAATCCCGTTTGTACTCAACAGCAGTATACATGGTGTTCCAGCATGGGGATCTCACAGAGATACAAGTTTGTTTAAATTAGATGAATTATTCCTTATTATGAGAGGAGCCACAATCAATTTTTAAAAGTAAAAAATTCCTCGTGCTTCAGATGTTATAGCAAAAAATATGAAAATGTCGAATTTCTTTTTTCTCTCATTTTTGTCTTAATCATTAGAACAATTTTATTTGTACTTTCTTATGGTACTTTTTAATGGAGAATGTAACTGTTATTTAAGATTTATTTTTAACACCTATAATTTTTGAGATATTACCCCTAATTTCATTTTTTTTATGGACTGCGAAGTTGGCTATGGAATAGTTAAGTGTGCTTTTTTCTTTCTTTTAAAAATTGATTGTGGCTCCTCTCATTGTTAGGAATAATTCATCTAATTTAAGCAAACCTGTATCTTTTATAATAAGTGAGATCCTCATGCTGGAAATGTAATTGAGACACCCTGTATAGCGAGCGTAACTGAGATCTGGTACACCCCCTTTTTTTCTTAAGTTTTATATTTAATTTAATGAAATTTTAGACATATTATGACATTGTAAAAAACCAGATTATTTGAACATACGTACACTATTATTTCACTTCCGGTTTCGCCAGAAGTTACCCTAATATTGTTTATTTTAAACGAAACACCCTGTATATTTTTAAATTTTTGGAAAAAGGAAGTAGCAAATAATTTAGATTAAAATTTATTGGTTTAGTAAGTGTGCCATGACCTGCATAAATGGAATTTTAATATGTCACCCAGTGCCCAAAAAACGTAAATTTTTATTGACATCTAGGTTTCTTTAATCGGCTTTGAAGGTTGCAGAATCGGTTTTTTGACAAAAAGTCAATTGTTTTTAAAGGAACGGTAGTGGTACATGGTTATTTAAATAGAGTATTTTCTGACGAATGTAACAATAGCAATAACCTATATTTGTAGTGAAAGGCTGGCTCAAAGACTTAAAATTTTATAAAAACTTATTAAGATATCCTATTACTCGTAGTATTAAACTATAATTTCTAATACAATAACGTAACGATATTTTAATAAAGTTATAATAATCAAAAAGGTTATTTTATAACATTATTTTTTATAAATTCAATTTTAATTTCTTTTAAGTTTAAGTTATACCTTGTTTGTATTTCAAGTATGAAAATTAAAATAAAATATCTAAAGGTAATTTTGTACTACTTATTTAAATTTACGCTTTAAGGATCTTAAATATGATTTCAGAGTTAACAAATTATACATTTTTTTATAATTTTACATATCATTGTTCACGTAATAATTCATTTTTATAATGTTATTTATAACGTTATTTAACGAAAACAAATAATAAATAACGTTATACAATAATGTAACAATTTAAAACGTTATTTCATCCTGTAGAGCCCTTTAAAATTTTCTATTAAAATTCGTTTAAAAATAATGCAGTGTCGCCGCATGAAATTGATTTGGAATTGTACATAGTAAAGTTAATGTCTACTTATTGAAGATATTATTTCGTTGTTTAGAATCTAAACTGGTATCAAAACCATTATCTTATGATAAACCTCAAAATGATCCTAAAACGCCGCCACCTAGTCCGCCTTTGGGAGGGATTGAAAAATCTGTGCTACCGGTAACATCAGAACAAGAATCATCTGGTGGTGTAATTCTAAAAGCGATTAGAAGTATTGAAAACGAATTCTGGGGTGGTTCAACTGACCTAAGAGATGTAGGAATATTGACGATTGCTTTAAATCATATATATAAAGATGTTTATAGGTTGCCAATAACAATGTATTAAATTAAAAGTAGTAGTATTTTAAAAGTGTATTGTAAAAAGAAAGTATTTATTAGCATGTTTATTTTTACTTTAACTATTAAACGTTATTTGTTTGAAAGTTGAAGTTTCTATTTATTGTAGTGTAAGATGTATGTTAAGCAAGGCCGTGCTGTGTCATTGTGCACCGCAAAAGGGCACCTGAACATGATAGGTGCCTTTTTTATAACAAAAATGAAATAAATTCGCCAGTATTTTCTACGTGCAATGATGTTTGCATAATTAAAACAAGTATACTAGAAAAATATAAGATACATGCATATTCATTCTTGCGTCTTACATTCAATGTAAGACACACGGAAGTGGTGGAACCGTGTTTGTTTCTAACCTAACTCGACCTTTCGTCGTATAGGACAGTACAATAAACAATAATGGCTGACTACTCCTTCCACAATCCACCAGAAAAACACTCGCTTCAAGTTCGTTGGACTAAATGGTGCTGATGGCACCAAAAACTCCCCAGCGGTGTAATACAAGACAGATGCGATGTGCCCACCACACTTTAACCGGTTGAATGTAAGACAGTTTTGATGGAACCGTTGGCACCGCCTGTAGAATTTAAGACACACGGTTCAAATCAATTTCCAATTTTAACTTTATGACGGAGGAACAAAAAGTCACACTCAGATGTGCAAAAATCAAAGCAGACATGAAAAATGTTTGCCATGTAAATACATATTAATATGTAAAACATACCGTACAAACTGCTTTAGTAT
Source organism: Elmis aenea (assembly GCA_947652605.1). Lineage (NCBI taxonomy): Eukaryota > Metazoa > Arthropoda > Insecta > Coleoptera > Elmidae > Elmis > Elmis aenea. Next base: position 27,056,456 of record OX393578.1, on the reverse strand, counting down.
GAATTATTAACTGAAACAATTTTGATTCGACAAGTTTATACTTGTTTTTGTATTTTACTCGCATGGCACATGCTTTTACAAACTGCAGTATCTAAAGCCTTCTAATTAAAAGGAATCTGGAAATGGTACAAAAAAAGCATGTTTAATGTTTCTTGAATTTTTAGAACAGTGAATCAATATATTAAACACATAAAAAATTTAAGTCAACATAGCCTTAAATAGGATTTACAATTTGTTGGTTGACACGATCAAGTCACAATATATTCAATTTGCATTTTTTAGTTTTTCTGTAAAAATTACAATATACAACAAAAATACTTATTGCAATTCATGGCTTACAAATTTATATAAAAACAGTTTTCAATACTTACAAAAAATAATACAGACAAAGTATACATAGCATCTTAAAAAAAAATCACTAATCTAAATCACACATTACAAGAGTACTTAATTATTCCACACATGCACTATAATTTTCACTACTTTATATTTAAATTGTCATTGAGTATTTTTTGTAAATTAATTATCTTTCCCTCTAAATCTTTGTACTGTGTAGTATCACTTCTTGACCTCGATCTTGAGAGTTTACTTCTAGATGCAGATGAACTGTTTGATGTAAAGGAGTTACCACCCGATGCATTTAAATTCATTGGAGATGCATTTCGAGATTGCTTTGGTGTTGTGAGAGTAATTTTTGTTTGTTTTCCTGAATACCTTTTAGCATCTCGTGGTGAACATCGTGAACTAGTTGCTGAACTACTACGACTTCGTAGTTTTGGTGAATTTGTATTAATTAATCTAAAAATTGTTTGTATATGTAGACAAAATTAAACAACTATAAGTGTAGAGTAAAAGATGTAAACTTATATTTGTATTTTCATAAACTTTTTAACTTTGCTGTACGTCTGTTAATTAAAAGAACGTATTTGATTCCTGGAATATCTTGAGATTCTTAAATGTGTTAACTAAAATTCATTTTAATACAAAATCAATAGAAAGCACCCAAAACAAAATATAGTTTACTATTAATATTTATACAGTGCTGCGCAAAAGTATGGAAATACGTAAATATCTAGAACACTAATGTTAGTATTACAATGAAATTTGTTATCTGATTGTTATTGTATGTTGCAGATTCAATGAATATATTGAGGTTGCAATACGACTTTCGATTCAACCGGGAACGGACTGAAACTTCAAAATTTTGAATAGATCACCCGGTATATTTTTATATTTTTGAATTTCTCTATAAATTTACTTCAATAAATGTATGAGGTTATATAGGTCTAAAGTAAAGTGTCAAGATGTTTTTGGGTCACACGGGGGACATTTATTTGTAAAAAAATGTATATACAGGCAAAATATTTTATTATCACAGAAAATGATGACTCAAAACTAGCTAACTTGGCCACCAAATGATTGGCAATGTATGTGTATTTGACTTTAAAAACAACATTTTGGTTAAGTTTAATATTAATCTGTTACATAAATAATACAATATCAAAAACTGTATTTTTCAGAACTGTATTTTTTAAGTAATTTTATATCATTTTTTAAAATGTTGTGAACTTCGTGACTAGTAACATTCAAATTATATTTTGTTTGTATTTAGTGTTTGAACTTTTAATTAAGTTTTTTCTGATGTCCAATATCTAACAATTAACGAAAAACCCTCTTAGTCGTAGTATTAATACCAACGCAAATTCAACCATTCTTTTTATATGTTGACATGGCACATGATTCTCTTTAAAATGTTTGGAGATCCCTACCCACTTCATATCCGATTCTAAATTAGCATCAATCCAATCCTGCATTTTTTCTTCTATGATATGTTGTATTTAATACGAAACCTCATTATACAGGGTTCTCGTTTTTCGAGGGCCACTATGGGGATCTCGTAAACGGTAAGAGTTACGACTTCGGTTAAATTGGGGCAAAGTTGTATATTCAGGTGCTTAATAATTTGATGCAAAGAGAACTTGTCTAGCTCTTTTAGTTTTTGAGATATAGGGAAAAAAGTAAAAAATCCTAATCGGCATGGTAAATAATTGTCTTTGTCCCTTTTTCCTTGGAAGCACGTAAGTAAACCACATGAAATTACTATTTAAGGGATTTAATTAAAAAAATAGGTATTAATAAATATGTTAGGAATGCATTAACATTGTTCACGTAGCAAATATTTTTAGAATATTTTCTTTGGTTAAGTAATAAATTTCTCTAAAATGTGTTAATCCCTTATTTGGCATACAATTATTTGTAACAAAATTTTCGTAATCAAATAATATAAGTGTTCATAGTTTACAAAAAAACGTACAGAAATCTGTTTACGCTTTTTGCTTATTAGAAGTCATTAACGCAGATAAAAGGCATAACTGGTTATTTTTTGTTACAAATAATTGTACTTATTGCTTATAGCTATATAGCCTATAGTGCATTTTTTTAAGTAAATTTAAAGAGAAATATAAAAACATACAGGTTCGAGTCTGTTTCCGGTTGAACTGGAAGTTATATTGTAATCAATATTTTCATAGAAACTGAAAAATTAAGTTGGGGTTATTTTCCACTAAACCGGAAATGCAGAAAAATTAAAAATATTATCAATGAGTTCTTTAGTTTTAACCATATACTCAACCCAAATTTAAAAAAAAGGAGTTACGAAATAATTGAGATAATCGACCCTTCCGGGACTTAGTCCTAACCCTGTATACATTAATAAAAAAGATATTACAAAAAACTGTTGTTACACAATCAAAATACTCTTGGAAAAAAACAAAAAGTATTTACTTTGTTGAAAAAAAATTCCAATTTGTAAAAAACTGATCTTTAACAATGTCTTCTACAAATGAATGTAAATAATTATCAAGTTGAATATTTTTGAAATCAGAAAATAAGTTCAAGCAAACTATATGAAGATTGAATATGGGGTCTGTAAAACAAAAGAAAGTTAAAGGCACAAAAACAAAACTGAATCGACAAAAAAAATTATAAAACCATTAAAAGTAAAATTAAGTTTTTATAAAATTTTAAAATTGTTATAAAATTAAGCAACTTTGTAATGTAAACTAATAACTAATAACCTATATGCTTAAGCTTTTATAGTAAGCGAAATACCCATGTTGAAATTTAAATTTCAATCAGTCTGTACAAGCAATTAATCTATGTGCGTCTACATTAACAACAAAAACAATTTAATAATTGTACGTCAAAATAATTAAAATGTTACTGTTACCTTGTTCCCAAAGAATGTACATTTATAGCATTCCAACTTTTATTTTTTACAATTCTTGGTGAAACTGATCTAGATCTACGACTATAATTTGGAACAAGATTGGGGCGAATAACTGGAGATTTATTTTTAGGAACAGTATTGTGAAAATTGCGTGTTTCTTGTGATTTGTTACTTGTGCTGTATCTAAAGCGATAAAGTAATAGAGAAGAACATTTTTAATAAAATGTTGATTTATCAACCTTGATGGACTTTGATTTATTGATCGTAAAAGCTGACACTTCAGTGAATTCGCAGAACTTTTGACACGCTCCAGTTCCTTTCTTAATCGAATTTTATCATTTTGTAGTTTTTCGACTAAATCGTATGATATATCTGTATCCATTAAGATATTGCTATTTTGTATAACTGGCTCGCTAAGATGAAACAAGTTCTTTCTTTTTGTACCCAATATTACCTTAAGTTGTTTTAGTTCAAGTCGCAGTTGTTGGTTTTCTTCTGTTAACCCATCTATGCTATTTAAAATTGTAAATGTAGATTAACTGTTAATTGTTCTTATTTAGTTTCACCACATCGTACATTCTATTTTTTGCCTATGTTTATCTATAATATAATAATTTAAGTACTATTACACTCTAATTTGGTCTAATTTTTTATTTAAAAATAATACCATCGAATTTTGTATTGGGTATTAAAATTTAAAAAATGTAAAAAGTGAATTTAAGTTGACTTAAAAACTATTTGTTTAGTTCAGTACTTTTAAATATTGCATAGCTTTTGTTTTTCATAGCAATATTATTTGCAAATAAATTATTTTTGTTAGGTATTACATAGCAACGTTCTTTTCAACAATACAGGGTGCACCACGACCCTGAGATTCTTCGATAGCTCCTTTATTAATGAAAATATCAAAAAATGTTAAATACAAATATTGTGCGAACCTATTTTCTACACAACCTAAAATTATTTTCAAATATACAGAGTGTTTCGTTTGACCGGCACATATAAAAATTTAATTTTTTTTAATAGAACACCCTGTATATTTTTACATTTTTGGATTCCTCTTAAAATTTACTTTAAAAAATGTATAAGGTTATATGGGTCTTAAGTCAACCGTTTTCGTAAAATTTACATTTTTGTGAATATTTTGAGCGATACAGCACTTTCAATTTTTTTTAACATTAAAGTTATTTAAAAAAGCGGTAAAATTTCGTTTAAAACTTAAATTGACAATAGATTAATTAACACTTTGCGCTAGTTACATTTAAAAAATATTATACAGGGTGTTTTTTACGCTTGGTCAAACTTGTGAAACTTTAAACATCGATAAGTCATTTTTCTTAAATACAACACCCTGTATATTTTTACATTTTCTTGTAGAGAATTTAATTGTCTTTCGAAATTATTAAGCATGTCCTATACCTAAAATTAATATTTTTCGAGTTATCTCGATTTTTATTAGTATTACTAAGGCAATTAAAATATTTTAAAGTCGGCCATGGACATAAGCCGTAATTTTTCAAAGAATTTTTAAACAAAAGAATAAAAAGAGCTCCAACTTTAATTTTAGTCCAATAATGTACCCCTTTTCCCCGAAATTCATCGTATAAATTGTTTAAAATTATATCCTTGTTCATGTTCTACGCACAGCCGTAGATGTTGTCTCAAAGACTCTAGCACTCTTGATAACATTTCGGGGGTTATACCATTAAAAGCAACACAGCAAGTAATGCAGTTGCCGAACACAGAATATCCTGATAGATGGATAGGGCGAGGTAGACCAATCTCCTGGCCACCTAGGTCACCTGATCTTACCCCTATAGATTTATTTTTGTGGGGACCCATAAAACAGGTGTATCAAGACCCCCCAACAACTGCTGAAGATGTGCAGAACAGGATTCGTGTTGCTTTTGATGGTATAACCCCCGAAATGTTATAAAGGGAGCTAGTCTTTCAGACAAGGTCTACGGCTTTGCGTAGAACAAGGACATAATCTTGAACAATTTATACGATAAATTTCGGTAAAATTTGGTACATTTTTAGCCTAAAATTAAAGTTGCAGCTCTTTTTATTCTTTTGTTTAAAAATTCTTTGAAAAATTATAACTTAAGTCCATAGCCCACTTTAAAATATTTTAATTGCCTTAGTAATACTAATAAAAATTGAGATAGCTCGAAAAATATTAACTTTAGGTATAGGACATGCTTAATAATTTCGAAAGACAATTAAATTCTCTACAAGAAAATGTAAAAATATACAGGGTGTTACATTTAAGAAAAATGACTTATCGATGTTTAAAGTTTCACAAGTTTGACCAAGCGTAAAAAACACCCTGTATAATATTTTTAAAATGTAGCTAGCGCAAAGTTAATTAATCTATTGTCAATCTCAATTTTAAACGAAATTTTACCGCTTTTTTAAATAACTTAAATGTTAAAAAAAATTGAAAGTGCTGTATCGCTCAAAATTTTCACAAAAATGTAAATTTTACGAAAACGGTTGACTTAAGACCCATATAACCTTATACATTTTTTAAAGTAAATTTTAAGAGGAATCCAAAAATGTAAAAATATACAGGGTGTTCTATTAAAAAAAATTAAATTTTTATATGTGCCGGTCAAACGAAACACTCTGTATATTTGAAAATAATTTTAGGTTATGTAGAAAATAGGTTCGCACAATATTTGTATTAGACATTTTTTGATATTTTCATTAATAAAGGAGCTATCGAAGAATCTCAGGGTCGTGGTGCACCCTGTATATCTAGGACTGTGCTTAATAACTTGAATCATAGTTTTTAGGATCATGTTCTAGTGCAATGTATCAATGAAAAATTATATCAATAAGCATAAACAAAAAAAGATGTATATCATTTGTTTTTTTTTGCTAAAAATTCATTTTTTATAAAACAATACTAGTCATTATTTGATAGCCAAGCATCAGCTTAAATTACTTTATAGCTCTCAAAATAAATGTAACTAAAATGACTCCGAAATTAAATCAATTTGTTTGTACGAAGTTTAATAATTTTTAACCCGTTCGTCCCAAATGGTACACGTATGTACCAAACATGTTTTAAAACACCTGAAAGCCAAATTAAACGTTTTAGAGATGCGAGAATTGTACCATGCTGGTATTTAAACTTGCAGTTGTGTCTCAATGAAATATATGGTAGATTTTGACATTAGGCTTACATAGTGAACAGTTGTTAAGTTTTTCTGGTGCAATAAGTGTATTTTAGTACAATAATAAAGCAAAATATATTGTATACATTGTTGTAATTTGTTTGTAATACATCTCTGTGAGTGTCGTCAACTGTTAGGGATGTATTACTTGTTTATAAATTGTCAATTGTTTGTATTGTTTTAGTGCGGTACATATGTGTACCAGCTGGTATTTTCACCGGTACACATGCGAACCAGCAGGGATGGAAATCAATTATTTTTATTTTAGCAAGAAATTGAACTGTTGACATGGACTCAAAAGGAGTTAGAAGATGTTTCTGAAAATTTGTATTTGTATACCATACTAAATAGTGCGGTTTTTTAAATTTTGAATAAATTTTCTTTTCAAAAAAATAATACTTGCAGATTTTATTACGTTATTTTGTACCTGATGGTACACATAGGTACCACACTAAAACCCTGTTGGTACACATATGTGCCATACTCTCCCGCCCAGCCGCAAAACAATAATTTCATTTTTAGACACGAAATACTATTAGTTGACACTAAATTGACAAAATTATATTCAATTTTTGATCCAAAAGACATTATTTATATTCAGGGACGAAAGGGTTAAATCTCTGTCTCTTTTGCCTTTCATGGAAATTAAAACTTCACGTATTAGAAAAGATACTACATTTGATGCATTCTTTAATTTTTACATTGTTAAGAGATTTATATTTTATTACTCAAATTTTCGAGACAATAAGGCGCCAAGAATAAATAATAAATGTATTGGACAGAAAATATTTTTTGAGTATTTATTTTAGATTATGTTTGATAAGCTATAAAGAAATGCTATAGTTGGCTATTTTAGCAAAAAAGTCTTTTGTGTTCTGCCAAATACAATGTGTCTATAACATTTGTAACATATTATCTGTATTTACCGTTTTTGAAGTATAATAACTTGACGTGTCACATTTTTGCTAGACTTACAGGTTGACTCTTCTTTTGCTTTTGTTAATTCTGTCTCCAGTCTTCTAATTGTTGCTTGAAGAATGATTGGATCAGGTAATCCACAATATTCAAGAGGCAATGGATAGTTGATTCTGTTAAAAACAAATAATATTATACAGAAACTTTGTTTATTTAGAACTTACCTATCGAATTCAACAGAATATGTGACTATTAAATATCTTCTATTATTAGTATGGTTATTTGCCATTGAGCGAGTAGAAGTGTGACTTCTAATTTTTCTTGAACGTAGTGCTTCTAAGTCATCAAATGTTAAGAGATCTAAAGAGATGCATTCAGTTGTCTAAAAAATATGTGGTATATCTAGCAACGATTTAGTGAAGGTTGATTTATCAACAGAATTTTTAATTTGTGACTTCGTATTACGGTAGCAATCTAACTTAGGTAAGTATTGGTGGTAAATCAAAAGCTTTGCAATATATTATATAATAAAACAAACATTTACACCTATAAGACTATTAAATTTCGTTAGTTTATTAAATTACTTTCAGCAAAATTATTCTTTTAATTTTTAAAACTTACTTTTAAAAGACCTGACCTAAGCATAGTGACAAAAATATCAAACTGTTTAAAATTGCCAGTTTTGTGTGTCAGGTTTTCGATATCTGCAAAAAAATTATGTATAAAATGTCTCTAATGTATTTTTGTAGGTATATAAATTTACAAGTTATATCATAACAGCACTGCCATTCTTCTCCAGTTTGTTTGTTTGTGGCAATAAGTTCTAAGCAGTTATTTGCTTCATTCATTTTTACTAAATATTCTTGACCATGAAAGTTGTATGTAGTAACTAAATTACTGTCTGACATTTATATTTTATGTATTTAAAAACTTTCTAGATTTTGATTAATAATAAATTTGTCATAAGTGTCATGTTACCAATGTTTGTTACCTAGTAATGTTAATTTGTCATTAATTGTGTATTTAGATCACATTTAGATCAAGAAGTACTTTAGTATTGTATTAAAAGTAGGTAAACCAACCAGAATTTTTTATTTTCTTTGCTTTATTTATAAACATTCAATCCATTTTTTTTTTATCAACTGGTTACAAATATATGTAAATAAAAAATCAAAACTTAATTTTTCTAGTTTGAAGGTGTATTACAACATTACACTTTTAATTACAAACTGCACTTTCAAATTATTTGTTAAAATATTTTTGTTGCCTAGAGTGAATTTATTGTTTTGGGAAAAAATTAAAAGAAATATTTGAAAGAAACTCATTTTTTGATTATAAGAGGTGCGTTCGGGACGCACGCTCCCAGATTGGAGTGGATTGGACAGGATTGGAGTGAGATTGTAATCACGTGGTCTCAGAGCCTCCAAGAGTAAATCTTGTGCGTTCGGGACGTATAAGTGCAGAAAATCAGCGGATATTTCAAATATAAAGGTAACTTCACTATTTTGTTGTAGACCGGTCTAGTTGGTCTAATCAGACATCATTGTAAGTAAAACAAGCAACACATTGTATTGCTTCGAATTTGTTAGATTATTTGGTTATAAAATTGATGTAAAATGTCATGATATGAAACCATTTAACTTCCCCAACTTCCCAAAATTTTGTTTTAATAATAGGGAATTACATCGAAAGTTAATTACTGTCCACAAGAAATTGTTGTTAACTAATTCAACACAATAACACGAAGCCTGGATGTTAACTGTATCATTCTTATGCTGTACCTGGCAATTCAAAGAATTCAAACGTAGACGATCCGTAATGCGCATGTCTTCTTTCGCGAGCTCAGCTTGCCCCAGCTTCAGAGGTGGTGCAAATTAGAGTAGATTTATTTACTCCACTTCACTCCACTTATGCAGTCCCGAACGCCCTTCGGAGCGATCTTTTTTACTCCAAAGTCGCGTCCCGAACGCTGTGGAGCAAAAAAGAGCAAATAAAGTAAAAAGAGCGTACGTCCCGAACGAAGGAATACATTCCATAGCAGATCATGCTCAATGCTAAAATAAATAAAGTTTTAAAAAAACTTACACAGAGCAGGTAAATTTAATGTAATTTAAAATATTTTTTGCACACAAGAATCTTTTTAAATTTTTGTTATATATTTTTAAGTGTTAGTTTCTAATATTAAAAAAATATATGATAGTATATACATTATGTTAATTGTTATGTCTTCTATTTAACGTTTTGTATACTGTAATTTTGAAGTGATATGTGATAATATTTTACGTTTTACATCAACAATATTTTTTCAAATAACAATACTAAATTGTTTTTTATTTTAATATTAATTTGTTATTGCTTAATATCAAATAGCGTCATATTTATATTTTTCAATAGAATTAAGATCAGGTATTAAAATTAGTGCTTTAATTTAAATATAACTAAGGGGTTTTCTAAACAGTTGTTCTATAAAATAGATTATTTTTACTTCATTTAATCAAGTATCAATCTCCATCAATATAGAAGGTTAGTTTTAACTATACGTTTTAAGTTTGATCGTTTTAATTAAACGTGATTGGTAAAATTGCTTTAAGTTATCATGGTTTTTGAAATATTAAAACAGTGATATTTTATGAAGCAAAGCACAAAAAAATCCAATGGTAAACATTAGGTGCGTTCGGGACGTACGCTCTTTTTGATTTATTTGCTCTTTTTTGCTCCACAGCGTTCGGGACGCGACTTTGGAGTGAAAAAGATCGCTCCGATGGGCGTTCGGGACTGCATGAGTGGAGTAAATAAATCTACTCTAATTTGCACCACAGAAGACATGCGCATTACGGATTGTTTAGTAATTACTTTTGAATTCTTTGAATTATTACCAGGTAGCAGGTACAGCATAAGATAAGATACAGTTAACATCCAGGCTTCGTATTATCGTGTTGCATTTGTGTACAAGTTGTTTGTGTTAAATAAAAATGTTTAATAAAGAAAAATACGCCGTTGTTGTAGACGAAGTAGGAAGTCCAACGATAGAAAACAATCAAATTTTATTAATGAACATAGAAGGTATAGTGTATTATATTATTTTAAATAATTGGTTATAAAACTTTATTAATGTTGTTGCAGAACAGTCACTGGAATATATGCCAGCTACGAACGACATTCTTTCTCAATTAAGTGTAGAAGGAAAGGAAAACGTATCGCAAACGGAGAATAATGAAAAGTTATGGTCCCATGAAAATATTTTGTTTCTGATCCAAGAAATGAAAGATAACTATTTACAATTTAATACTGGATACAAAAAGCCTTTTTGGCAGAGTGTCTAAAAAATTCAAGACTGAACTTAACAGGGACATTAACGGTTTACAGTGCCAAACTAAGTGGAAGGGACTTATTGCACACAAGTTTTTTGTATGTTTTTATTTATTTAATAGGTTTTTTAAAATATATATTTTACTGTTTATGTTATGGAAGATTAAAGTTTTTTTGTTGTTAAATATTTTTATTGCATACTTAGTTTTTTAAATATGTGTTTATTTATTTAATGTTTTTTGTATAACTTTTTTTCTATTAAAATATATTTTGGATTGTACATTATTTTTTTTTAATAAAACTTCTTCACAAACTTTTTTTTATTTATTTATTTCAGTTATCAAAATGTTGCACATAACAATTATATACTTATATATTACATTAATTTACTGCTGGTAATGAATTCATAATGTTGTTTCTTTTTTCGATGGCCCCAATATTGATTTCGTTATAAGGGGTTGCATTTAAAATTTCTAGGTGATCTTCTTCCACTAATTCTAAATAATTACCATTGTCACCATTATTTAGACAAACATTATGTAAAATACATGCTGCGACAATAATTACCGCTGCCAAATCTAAACGAACTGTTTCTATTAACTTTAACCGCCGAAATCTGCCTTTGAGCAGTGCAAAAGCATTTTCAATTTTAACCCTAACTTTATTTAACTGCAGGTTAAAATTAATTTGACGCTGGGTTAGGTGACCATTATTCTTAAAACCTACTAATAAATTAGTTGACAACTTGTATGCCAAGTCACCTACTAAGTGACTGCCGTCATGAAATGTAATGCGATTTTCTTCAATAGCATTATATAGACTGGATCTTTTAAATAATGTGTAATCGTGTATTGATCCAGCTTCTCCAGCATACACATCCGTAAACAGTAATCTATCATCACATACACCTTGTAAGAGGAGAGAATAGAAACCCTTCCTGTTGATATACGAATTTTTGTTTTCTTTTGGAGCATTTATAGGAATATGGCTACCGTCGATGCATCCAACGATTCCTACATAAAAAATATTATTACTTTTTACATAAATCATTGCTAAATATAAATACCTGGGATAACATTGCTCATATTTGCTGAAATTTGTCTCTGTTTTCCTTGTGTCGGCCAACTTATTATTTTATAATATTCATTCGCTTGTAACAACGTTTTTGAGGTTCGGTACAGTATTTCCCAACAAGAAGATTTTGAAACACCGAATCTGTCAGCCACCGATCTGGAATTAAAATGTTATGTAAAGTTTTTGAAAGTCAGTGTTTTTAATAATTACCTAAAGCATTCCATGTTACTTAAATACCAAATAGTTATTAACAGTTCCTTGTCTAGTGAAGTCTTCCTGTCCTTATTGTAATTAACTATTCTGTTGACTTTACTACAGAGATCTTCAAAAACTTCTGGTTGCAGTCGGAAATGCATTTGAAACTGCCGATCAGTCATATTGGGGACAGTATATTCACTGTAATTATCTACCTTTTCCAAAACACAATCATCATCTTCATCGGATGAGTCTTCGAAAAAGTTCTTTACAAATGCTATAATTTGTAGGGCACACTGATAATTATTTGCCATGTTCTGTAATTTAAAAACCGTTAATCCAATTCATGCTGAGTTAACAATAATTTCTTGTGGACAGTAATTAACTTTCGATGTAATTCCCTATTATTAAAACAAAATTTTGAGAAGTTAAATGGTTTCATATCATGACATTCTACATTAATTTTATAACCAAATAATCTAACAAATTCCAGTTTGTTGCTTGTTTTACTTACAATGATGTCTGATTAGACCGGTCTACAACAAAATAGTGAGGTTACGTTACCTTTATATTTGAAATATGCGCTGATTTTCTGCACCTACACGTCCCGAACGCACAAGATTTACTCTTGGAGGCTCTGAGACCACGTGATTACAATCTCACTTCAATCCTGTCCAATCCACTCCAATCTGGGAGCGTGCGTCCCGAACGCACCTATTATGGAACACACTGTATAAAAGTGTAAAAGCTTTAGTTATTTTAGTCATCGTTTTATAGTGTTGGTAATAAATCGTTGACGCGCATTTGACCACAATGTACATCCAATAATCCCTAGAGTTTGCAATCAGTTCATAACCAAGAATTATGACGGCGTTCTTTTAACAAATTTCTCAAGTTGAAAGATGGGCACAGAAATTTTAAAATCGTTTGGAACTCTGCAGTCTGAGTTAGAGCAAGCTAAAAGTAGTTTAAAAGGTGTCGATGAAAATATCAAAAGACTAATAGGGAGAGACCCTTCTGAAGTAATAACACGACCAGTCAATAAAAGAATTGCTGTTAACGAATTGTCTCGGGAACGTCAACGCGGATCTATTATTTTAAATCGAAATATTAAGAATATAAATCATGAAAATAATGAACCTCCAAATAAACGAAGAAATATTTCTGTTTTCAAAAGACTTTCGGAGAGACCTAGTCATTATGAAGATGAAATTACACAACAGCCACAGAAGCAGTTAATCAGTAAAGTTATTGTCACACCTAAAGAAGTGCCTAGTAGACAAGAAGCATTAGCGGCACAAAGTAGGGATGAAAAATCCAAAGCTCGTAATAGACGAATGTTTGGTGCACTTTTGGGAACATTACAAAAATTTCAACAAGAAGAAACCAAACTTAAGTCTAAAGTAAGGCAAATCGTTTATTACTGTACCGTTTTATTTTTTAAATTCATTTGTGAGTATAAATCTACATCAAAACTTCTTTTGTATTAATATTAAGAGACGTGCAGTTAAAAATACATAAAATAGCAACTGCCGATTTAACAATTGATGACCATATCAGCAGTGCATGTCAACTGCTGTGCTTTTTTGTAAAGGTCAACACTGGCATGGTGGCGATCGTGATAATAAGTAACCACAAGTTACTCTAATACATAACCAGGTTATTTGTTATGATCGTGACCACCACTGATCGCCATCGTGCCAGTGTGTGTTGAACTTTTATCAAATATGATTAGGAGTATAATGGCTCTTAAGTTTATGATGATTTGTTTAATGCCAATTTGACCATTATTGTTGGTATAAAAGTTTTTCAATATCTTCAAAAATTCAAGACGATTTTATACTCAACTAGATATCAAAGTCATTGTGCATCACTAATTGACATGGGCTATGTTATAAATATATAATCATTTTAAAATGAACGCAATTTAAAGCCTATTGCAGGTATACTACTATTGTACTCAAGTATTTTGTAACTTTTTTGTATACATATATTAAAATTTTATTTTACAATACTTTTAACTTCACAAATGTGTTTATTGTTGTTGGAAATTCTGTTGATTGAAGACACCAAGTTAATATGCAGGTCCGGTATTAAGTATATGCTGCGAGCAATTGAAGCTTATTTTGTAACTGAAGTGAACATATTTTTGTTACATGGTTTTGATTTACATGTGCCAGTACACAATGAACATGCTCTGTTAACCCCTTACCGCATATTGTATCAGATATGATACGTACCATATAAAGCAATATTAGTCATAGTTCTCATATAGTAGCGCCTTCTACAGTGTACTATACTAATAATATACAGTTTCACGCGTAATATTTGAAAAATTGCGCCATCTATGTTGAACTACAGAAAATATACATTAAAAAACGTCAAAGAGCTTAACATTTCCCGCCTACTACCGCCATTTATGCAAATTGGGTAAATTTATGTTATTGCATTTTATTTATTTACATTATAAATTCGACGTGTAATTTTTTTTACTATAATAACGTCTAAATCCTTTGTGCCAAATCATTTAATTTTTATGAATAAAAATTATGTATGTAGTATATATGCATGGTATTACATATTAGAAAAAAAAACAGAAAAGGTAAAAAATTTCGTCTTAAAATAAAAATAAAATTTTTTTAACATTTTTTTAGCATTCTGTAATATATTGTACACATTCAAAAAAATTTATTTGAAAATTTAAAAAGTCATGCAGTAAGGGGTTAAGTCATATTTACCTAAGAAAATGTGATTAGTTAAAGCTCGACAAAACGAGGTAGATTTATGCTGTTAAAAGATCTTTAAAAAATGGTTGAAGTATTTTTAACTCCAATATTAATATTTTAAATAATTTTAGGAGGAAAAAAGAGCTCAGGTAGAAAAAAAAATTGAGGAACATGAAATAAGAGAAAAACAGGAAATAAAGAAAGAAAGACAAGAACTATTTTTTAATAGAAAGAAGAAACAGGCTGAAATTAAAATGATTGAGTTAAAAATGACAAGAATGAAAGAATATGCTCTTTGGGAGGAAAGGCAAAAACCAAGGATGAACTTCATTCAAACTAAAGCCAAACCACATATTCAGTATCTTCCAAGGAGACTAAATGATAATACTAAAACTCTTTTGGAAACCTGCAAAGTTGAAATTGAAAGTATGTATGCGTAAACAAAGTTTTTATGTTAAATCTAAGTCGGCGCTCCGTTTTGAAAAATTAAGCATTTAATACTATTTTAAATACTAATAACCGGGTTATTTACAGTATCTTAAAGCAGAAACCTACATAATTGAGTCTAAAAATATTTTAAATACAAGCTGCTTCAAATTTAAGAACCAAAAATTATATCGCTTGTTATTAGTGGTACAGCATAGGTTTAAATTTAGTAAAGTTGTTAAATTCTTATCGGGTGTCGTAAGTATACTTCTAATTTCCATCATTTCACAACCTGTTGACGAACATGTATGACACCCATAGATGGCATTTGAGTTTTTTGACATAATAGTACGTCCCAGTGCTAATGTGTTCTCTATATTATTTCAATCTTTATCCTGGTTTTGTCCCAGGCGCCTAATGAGCTAGCGCCGGCATACAATGCATTCCAGGCACTGTCTTTAATGGGCTAATCTTGATCCTCTCTACTGTTAGATGTAAGGCTTTTGTTAACTCTTTTGTACGTGGACTCTGTATGGCTCCCCCCATATCTTTAAATTAAAGTGCTATAAAATATACAAAAATTAAACCAGAGTTAAGCTGGCGGCCACTTGAGTAGCGTAGCGTCAGCCTTAGAATTGACTACACGTGCGGCGCGCCTAGTTCTATACTCTTCCCACCTACTAGGGAGCGATAGCTCCGTCATTCTCGATTCGAAGCGGTCTTCGCGCTGCTAATATAATTAATAATAATAAATTAAATTCTCACTACCTAAACATTGTAACGGCAAAATTAATTCAGAAATAGCTTTACTATGCATACATCCATCTACAAAACAAATTGCAGATAAAATATTAATCGGCAGCGGAATTATGGAATTAAAACCGCCCACGCTATAATCACGACATTAAAAAAAAACATAACTTTTCTCCTATACATTCTACCGGCAAATCATTTCAGAAATGGCTTTGTTATGCCTACCTCCATCTACAAAAAAAATCTCAGATAAAGGTATCCGGCTTTAGCCGATTTATTAAATTAAAATTGCCCCCGCTATTAGTATAATTTATCTTTAAAAAATGCATAACATTTTTCTTACAGCTTGCTCCAGCAAAATCATTTAAAAAATGGCTACCTGAATGTACAAAAATATATGAATATTGACTGAGGGCCATTTTATTCACCATGCACAACTTTTGATCGCTTTCGTTGTTTTGTCATTAAAACGTAATCGTAGATGGATGTACGTATAGTAAAGCCATTTCTGAATTAATTTTGCCGTTACAATCATTAGGTCAAAAATTATGAATTTTTAATATAAGTATCATAATAGCGGGGGCGGTTTTAATTCCATAATTCCGCTGCCGATTAATAATTTTATCTGCAATTTGTTTTGTAGATGGATGTACTCATAGTAAAGCTATTTCTGAATTAATTTTGCCGTTACAATCATTAGGTCAAAAATTATGAATTTTTTAAAATAAGTATGATAATAGCGTGGGCGGTTTTAATTCCATAATTCCGCTACCAATTAATAATTTTATCTGTAATTTGTTTTGTAGATGGATGTACTCATAGTAAAGCCATTTCTGAATTAATTTTGCCGTTACAATCATTAGGTCAAAAACTATGAATTTTTTACTATAAGTATGATAATAGCGAGCGCGGTTTTAATTCAATAATTCCGTTGCCGATTAATAATTTTATCTGTAATTTGTTTTGTAGATGGATGTACTCATAGTAAAGCCAGTTCTGAATTAATTTTGCCGTTACAATGTTTAGGTAGTGAGAATTTAATTTATTATTATTAATTATATTAGCATTAGCAGCGCGAAGACCGCTTCGATTCGAGAATGACGGAGCTATCGCTCCCTAGTAGGTGGGTAGAGTATAGAACTAGGCGCGCCGCGCGCGTAGTCAATTCTAAGGCTGACGCTACGCTACTCAAGTGGGCGCTGGAAGTGGCCGCCAGCTTCACTCTGGTAAAATTAATCCGTATCAACAAATCACATTTTTGTATCTAAAATAAGTCCTGGTCAACTACATGAAAATCAAATGTGGAGCCCATAAAAAATTAAGTTGATATTTAAAAAAAAAACAAATTGGCAAAAAGTTGAAAGAACCATTCAATGCAGAATAAAATGTTTACATGGAATTTTAAAATTTTCAGTTCTTGTGAAAACGTAAATACCTGAAATCTGTTTTGATATTATTAATTGGCATAAAATTGATCAACTCTAATTTTAAATTTATACTGTCACTAATAACAAGCGAGATCCTAATGGCTGCCTTCGAATTTGAATTAGCCTGTATGATCACAACTAGGGTTGCTAGACGCACCGGTTTTCTGGGATCATCCCGATTTGGGGCCTCAAATTTTTGTGTCCCAATAAGAGGTTTCGGAACTGTCATTAATCCAGGTTTATTAAAACTATTCTTAAAAATAGCGACGTCCCGAATTTTGCGGGACTGTCACGCTTTGTCGTTATTTGCCCCGTGTCCCGCATTTTAATTAATATGTCCCGCACAACCAACTTTATCAGTTATTGATGTGAAACAGCTTATTTTTGGGCGATAAGAACATATTATCCTCTACACTTTAGGCAATAATAAGTTGTTTTAACCCCTTAACGCGCGCTTTTTTAGTTAAAAAATCAGTTTTTTTTTTATCTGTGAAAATCGTTATTTGAACATATTTTTATACAATAACCACATATATGGGGACAAAAAATAAAATATTCAATCCAAAACATTAATTTTATTCTGTCAAATTATGCAGTTACCATTGGTATCTTGGAAACGGTAAGAGATACGAGATCAGTTAAATTAGAGAAAAGTTGCACATTTTTATGGCAATTGCGAATCTGAAAAAAAATCATAGATATTTTAATTATTTTCAGATTTATAATAAAAAAACTGAAAATGTGATTTTAGAAAAAAAAATTATCTTCCGTACCATTGACACTTTTTTAATACAACTTTGTAACCTTATACCAGGGGTCGGCAACGCGCCATGGCACCCTCAATGAGATTTTTGTGCGCCCTCACTATATTACACACATACGGTGTTAGGAAATCAGTTCTATGGTACGCTCATGGGCATTGCTAACTGACCGAAATGTGCGAATTTGAACCTTATGTATTACGTCCATAAGACCACTACCAGAAATAAAACCTTTTTTTTCCGGGTACCTCCCAATAACTTTTGAATTTATATTGTGCCCTTATTGACAAAAAGGTTGCCGACCCCTGCTTTAGACCATTCTAAAGGTCTCTTCACACACATCAGTCACGGCGCGTCTCAGTTCCGTCTCCGATCCGTCACCGTTTTGTCTCAGTCATACCCACGATGCCTATTCACACACGTCAGTCAGGCGTCAGGCAATATCGGTAAGAAGAAATAGCAAGTTTAACTGTCAGGCACCGGAACTCTGACTGACAGACTGACGAGATATTCGTAACTGCGCCGGACTAGTGTAGATGAATCAACTTCAATTACAAGAAAGAATATTTTTTATGACTGACGGTTGACGGAACTGAGACGCGCCGTGACTGATGTGTGTGAAGAGACCTTAAGTTGAATGACGTGGACAGAAATTTTCTAGGTCTTCTACTAGATTTCAAGCTATGATGATTAACTCTTTTATTTCTTGTGGCCGACATAACTAACATGACATATTCTTATCTATGTTTCCTACAAATCTGTCGTCGCCTAAATCGTCCAAAATAAGCACGGCTCTTGCTCATTTTGCACTCTGGCACAAAACGACCGACCATGAGTGTACGGCACGTAAATAATCACGATATTTTAGGCTTACCAAAAGTTCCAACAATTATTAAAAATTGAGTTAAATTCTGTAAATACTGTAAGAATAATTCTTCTTTAATACAATGGTGACTTTCTTGAGATTATGATTCATTGCCTGTATAAATGTGAGCACGTTAATTATGGAAACATAAAATGCGACGCAACTCGAGTATACTCGGGTTTGCACATTTCGGACAGTATCGCTAGCCCGAGTGTACTCGGGCTTGCGCGTTAAGGGGTTAATATAGGAGAGTGGCTACTTATTTAGCATATGTCAAAAGCCTGTGGCTACGATTTTTTTTTTGTTGCGTTGTCCCACGACGGAATTTTTTAAATCTGCTAACCCTGCCCACACTGTATACCAGGGGTGGGCAAACTTAATACTGGTATGATCGACATTAATTTTTCTTATTTATGCGCGATCGACTTCGAAAAATGGGTTGAATCTCAATTGCCGCGAAAGTAACGTGCTTCACTACAACGTCAAAAATAAAATGTCATTTTTACTATTTTTATTGCTTTTAATTTAGCAAAATACTAAACATATGTATATAAAAATATTTGAAATTAACCTAGTAAATTATTTAAAATGTCTGCGATCGACTGTCGAACTGTTCGCGATCGACCGTTTGCCCACCCCTGCTGTATACATACCAACCATTTTTTTTAAATATTTGCATACTCACAATTTAACTTGTTTTTTTTTGTTTAGAAACTATTGCTAATAAAAAGCAAGATGTGTGTGATGAGCTTCAACTCATTGAGGACAGAATGAAGAAAAATTTTGAGCCAAGGAAAACAAAAGAAGATAAAGACATGAACAAAAAAGAGGAGAAGGCAGATGATGAAGATGCCGAAGTTGAAAATAAAAACGAGAGTCATGAATTTGATGAAACAGAATTGCTAAACGATTTAACATCACAAAAACACGTTAGTGTGGATTTTGAAGAAACCGATCTCCAAAAAAATGATATAGAAGTAAATGCAAGTGATGTGCCAGAGCCCATGGACAATTCCGTCAACAACATAGTGACAGAATATCAAAATTCAGAAAAGTTACAAGATTTGGATGATACAAAAGAACACTTAGAAAGTGATCATGGACAGCAGGATGTTAGTGTATTAGGTGAACAATATACAAATAGTGAAAGTGTGTAACATAAATCATAAATAAATTGTAATATACTGCAGCGTTTTTAGTAATCTAAGTAAGGGTCAACTCACACCGGCGCAGTAGCGGTGGCGATCACGATAATTAGTAACCTGGTTACGTAAGTAAGTAACATGGTAACCAATTATCGTGATCGCGGTCGCGGCAGCGGGCCCGAGCGAGATCGTGCCGGTGTGTGCAGACCTTAATGTATGTAGTTTTAACGAGTGCGTCTTTCCATTATGCAATTTTGTTGCAAATAAAATAAGTATGTTACGTGTTTATAATTTCGCTAATTTTATTGTTTTAATAAAGTTATTATGAATTAACTATTAGTTTAATTTTTTCATATTTATCTAATGTTTGTGTTAATTCTTAATTACCTACTGAATTTTTTAGAAATCACGGTAAAACTAGATGTATATTGTATAAGTATAGTTAAAAACAATTTATATACAGTGCGTGGCAAAAGTATGGAATAAATTCATTGAAACAGAAACAAATTTTTTTGGAAAAAATCCTCGGACAGGTCGTTTTTATCTTTCAAGAACATATTTGTTTATTAGATTAAATTTCTGATCTCCATTTGTTTTCGAGTAATGACGTGATCGACATTATTTTTAAATGGTAACTTCCATATTTTTTCTTGATTCTCTAAATGAAAATTTTGACATGTTAGATAGGAATATTTTTGAACACAACAAAAATAAAAAAAAACTACTTTTATTAACAAAAATTAATCAATGTTATGTTCTTACTTGTCAAGTAAATAAAGTCTCTTAAAATTTAATTTAGTACTATGGCACATTTAGCAGAGACGGTGTTGGATATGGGGATAAGACTGTAACTTACAAGAGGTGCAGGAAGAATTTGTGAAAAAGCTTGCTTATTGTCAGGAAACCAATGGATGACAGTTCGAGCACTTAATTTGATTAGCAACGGAGTGTTTGATTAATTTTTGTTGGCAATAAAATTTAGATAATTCAATTTTCAATTGTGTTTTTAGAGAATTTAGAGAATCAAGAAGAAAATATGGGGAACTATTTAAAAAAAATGTCTATGATGTCATTACTCAAAAACAAATGAGATGAATAATTGAGTGTATTAAAAAAAATGTGTGTTCTTAAAAAATAAAACTGACTTGTCCAAGGATTAATTATACCAAAAATATATTGTTTCGATTTTCATGAATTTATTCCATACTTTTGCCGTGCACTGTATAATTGTTTCCATTAATAAATATATAGGATTTGTGATTTGTCCAAATTTCAAGACACCATGAAAAAGTTCTAAACTTGAGATACAAGTGGTCAAAACAGAAGTTACCTATATTTTTTTACAATAACATGGTAATTAGCTTAACAAAATTATCCATATTACAGATCACGTATATAAATAAGCAAGTTTTTAAAAAGTGTTTGTATTACAGTTATAGCTGTCAATTGGAGGAAAAATTTTAATATTTTTATATAGATATGCAAAGTGCATGGAACAACACTGCAATTGGTTTTATGTGTTTTTTCTCTTAATTTTTCTTTTTGGTGTTGCTTCTGAATAAAAACCTTATTTTATAGAAATGCTAAACCAGTTTCAAGATTCTCATCTCTTCATCAATAGCAATTTTATTTATTTTAAACTTTAACGTATCATAAAATAAAAATTTTCTTTGCCACAACAAATTCAGTGAAAATAAGAAAAAGCAAGGTCTGCGTATTATAATGTAAGCAATTAAAATTTAAACGAAGCTAAACTAATTCATGGCATTGAAATTATTTATGTACTTAAATTTAATGTAAATTAGCTCAGTTTACATGTAAATACTTTATAATTCAAGACACAGGTGTTTCAAAAAGCAGCATTTGCGAGTTTTTAAAACTAACTTTAAAAATTACGAAGTATTAGACTTAAAACAATCAAATATAAGAGACCAATTTATAGTTTACAAAAAATTAAATGGAATATAATAATTGAGATAGTTTCAGAAGTTTCACATTGGTGGATTCCTATGGTAGGTATGTTTATTAAAAACTAAATAATTGAAATTTTGAATTAACTGTGTAGAAGCAGAGTTGGAGAATTGTTAAATTGCAAGAAAGGTTTTTTTGAAACAAATTTAAAATTTAAAAAAATGATTTCAACCAATATACCAAACATTGATCACAATCAAAAATGGTTTACAGAATAAATACAGTTTATGTATTATTTGCTTATAAAAGTATAGATGTAATTTTTAAAGCTATAATGTTCTTTGATCCTTTGTATAAGTTGGTAAAATTTGAAAGTATCGTTCATACCATTGAATATGGTCATACCCACATTATGTATAAATACCATATGTGATAAATACCCACATAAATCCTGTTAGCTTTAAAATTGAAAACCCCTAGAGATGCTCTGTACCCTGGAGTCAATACTCAATAATTAATGCAATATATTCAGCTTTTCAAGATTGTGTAAATAATTTAACTGTCTAAAACTGATAAAACTATTGGAAATTATATTTACATTGCTATTTCCCAATTCTTTTTGGTAAAAATGATATTGATACAAACATCTAACACTAACCAGCAAGTTGAGAGTGTTCTGTGGGACTGTGAGGGCAATATAAAAGAGAAATTTATAGTCAGACCACGAAACCACGATTGACCATAATAATAACGAATTTACCCACGTATCGCGATAGATAATTGTCTCCCTGGTTACGAGTATATTACATTATTTCATGCATTATATAAGAAAGAATTGAAAACAGCGGCGTTGTCTTTATTGCACAGTCTGCAATTCTATGGAACTGGGGTTGTTCTATGGCTACAATTTTCGCATCAAATTTGAGGGAAGTACCGACACATGTTCGGTAAATCCGAAATCTGTAAGACCGGGGTGCACGGGGTCTGTTATAAAAAGTTGACATTTTTAGAGTGAAAATTAAAATTTCGACATTTTCTCAATTTAAAATGTAAATAAAAATTACCCCTTTTTATGAGAGATATATCTATTCGCTTTTGTAGTATAAAACCATTCAGACATAAACATTAATCTAAAAACATTAAAAGACTGGCTTTTTGTGATGGCGTGTAAATTATTTGATTATAACTTTTAAAATTAAGAGTCAAAGTTGATTTGGTTGCATAAACTTAAGTTATCGGAAATAACGATGATACAATTTATTGTACGCGTATTACCTTGTCAAGGACGAATTATATTTAGGAAAGCTTTCTAAGTTTCAAATGCATCCCAACACTGCCAAAAACAATGACAAGTTATACATCAGCCCACATTAATGTCGCCGTTTAATAAAATGGTAAAACACAAGTGAGTTTTTTTTCTTATTTTACCTTACTCATTATTTTGTAAGATTATTAGTAGATTTATATTACACTAAAACAGGATTCATTTATCCTTTTAGCCTTTTACATATTTTTCTTTTTTTCATATTTTTGTAAGTAGACTTTTATTTCCGTATTTTAATTCTAATGTTTTTAGGCGCACTACAGTCTTATCTCTCGTTTTACTGTTATTTTTTTGGAACTACAACCAACAAGTAACATGCCTAGAACCTCCTGATGTAACATTTGTTACTAAGACCGATCATTTAACTCTTCAATCTATTTGTGTGGCTGATGGAAATGCTTTTAACAGTGCTCTTGGATGGATATTTCCAATTCCAGAAGTAAAAGAGGATTTGCCAACAATTGGTATGGATCATAAAGACTTCATAAAATTTAATGAAGATTTAACATTAGTGACTACTAATAAAACTCAGTTTTAAGAGTGGTGAGATTGAATACAGTCAAAATCTGTTTTTAAAATTTGAGTTCACATTTATAAAGTAAAAATGAATTTTAATGGAAAGTTCAGAGCTAAATTAAGTCCATAAACACATTAACAAACAAAATTATTTTCACAGTAAGTAAAACTATCGAGTAATTAACTCCATTTAGCAGCGAAACCTTAAGCCAATAATGAACGAGAATTTTTTTTTAAAACAATTGATTGGTATTCTTAAAAATCCAAATATATTGCAAATTAAACAATTGCGTAATTTTTTGCACATCTTACTAAATATTGCTATCAAATACAAAAAAACAACATGAATATTTTTGTTGTTTTAACAAGTGATAGTTTTTATATTAATAAATTTATTTTTTGTTTATTTGAATTCATTGTTTTGTGTTTCAATTCAAAATGTAAAACTAAACTTTAATAAATGTACATTTTTAGAATCAAATTTTGTACCTGACATTAAAAATGACTTCAACTGCAACTTTTCAAAAGGTAAACTTTGTAGTAACGTTTGGCAAATGGATGGATGGCAATTATCAAAACATTCCTTAAATAATTTCGAACCAACTTTAGACACTAGATGGCAAGGTAAATATAATTTCTCTTAGTTTGCCATAACTGTTTCTTTCCAGATGTTTATGGATGGCTATTTTTCAAAATGTTATTACTTTCAATTCAGAAACATTAATTTTGTTTAACAAGTTGTTTACGTTATTAAATTTAAATTAAATACAAGTCTCATTAAGAACTCCCAAGCTGTGTAACTTCTATTTTTTTAGGAGGAACAGTTTTAGTGTTTATTAAAAAATATTTAAAGTGGCACAAGACGTTTTAAAATAATCAACAATTTTATGCGGGTTTTGTTAATAATTCTAGTTTAATTTGATTTTCTATGATTACTGCCAACTGTCTCTATTTAAATGTTAAAATAACATAGTTATAGGGGTGAGACAGTCAAACTGAATCTTCTGGATTAATGGATATATATTTATATCTATAAAATCTAATAACATAATTTAAAAAGATGTACGACTCTAAATATTTTTTAATAAACGCTAATGCTCTGTTTTTTTAAATAAAGAAATTCCAGGGCTCAGGAATTCTAACTAGGACATTGTGATCGTGTATATGAGAAAAAAATATTGGAAATAACGTATTTGGTACAAAAGTGTTATTTACATACTGTTCTTATTGTAATAAGTGATATTTGATTATATTTAACCATTATTTAAGATTTTACTACTTTCATCACATCATCCAAAGTGCCAGAGTTTAGTGGTAGGGTAGAAATTCCATCTTCGTTTCGTACAGGAATTTCAGTGCGAGTTGCAAAAAATGCAGAGATATTTTTATGTGAAGGGTGGAATCCACAAAACTATCCTTGTTATTACATAAATATTGGTGGTTCTGATAATAAACAGGCTTTTATGCAAAAATTTAAAAGTTTACCAGACAAGTCTTCAAAAAACGACTCGAAACTTAATAAATATAAGGTATGTAAGTTACTATTGTATTTGAAATGTGCATTTTTCCATTGGAATTTTGCAAAAATTTGTTATATGAATTTTTTTTTGTTTTTAATATGTAGTTTACATATTAATTTATGGTTGATATTTTCGTTAAATATTAACCTGTAATATTATTAAATTGCCAATGAAACATTAGTTAACGTATATTTGTACACATAACAGTGGAGAGACATGAAGCTGAGTAGAGTATCATTTATAAATATCTTAAATGAATTAATTATCTGTTAAATACAGGGCTGCGGAGTCGGGAAAAAAAAAGTCGACTCCGACTCCTGATAATTTTAGTGGTCCGACTCCGACTCCGACCAAATTAAATACCAAGTCATTTTATGGTGTGTAATATAGGAAAAAAAAAATAATAAACAAAAAAATTATTTAAAAATTGAGTTTAAATTTTGCGGCAAAGGACCACCTCGCAATTCGGAGTCGGAGTCGGTACATTTTTTCCGACTCCGACTCCGACTCCACTGATCAGAAATTTCTTCTAAACTCCGACTCCGACTCCGACTCCACAGCCCTGGTTAAATAACAATGTGTAAAACTGAAAGTAAGTTACAGATGATTTAATTGTATTGTTTAATTTTGTCTGTTTGTGTTTAATGCAGTGATTCTCAACCTGTGGGGGGGGGCACACAGAAAATTGTAAATCGAAAGCAAAACTATTTATTAAAACAACATAAACACAATAACATAGAATACATTCTGAAAATGACAGCAATCACACATACGATAGGTTGTCCACCAAGCTAAACAAATTTGAAATTTTATTATGAAAGTTTAGTTTACACGTAAATAATATCATTATCAATTATTTTCATCAATATGCAATGTTTACGTTAATATACAACACAGTAAATTAATTGCATTTATTTTAGAGTGACATAGGAATTGTATCAGAGGAGGAATGGCGAAATTTTGTAGTACAGTTAAGTGACAATGGTACCTTAAGTGTAACTGAAATGTATAAAAATTTAAATATATTAAGTTATTCTGACAAGCAACCACTAAAGCCCATATATTTATTTGCAAGAAGTAAAAATGCCACTGGAATATGGAAAATACATAATAGTTAGTATCTGGAACACAAAAACAAATAATCTGTAAGCAAACACTGAATTTTATACCTTCATTTAAACGGGTAAATTTTTAAATTTAAAGTTTTATGTATTTTTAATACTATGAAGATTGTCCCAGAACACTTTGAAATAGTTCATACAACAGTTTGTTTTTAGTTAAAAAAAAGACCTAAAATTATGTTCACCATAACAATTATTGTTCTTAATAAACTGTCGAAGCAGAATTTCAGATGTATTATTATAATTATTTGCTCACTGAGAAAACTTTTTGTTTTATAGCCTGGCATATGCCAATTTTCACCATTTTATACAAAAAATTTTTTTTTTAGTAAATAATAGTATATTTTTGCCATTAAAACAGGTTAATTAAAATTGTAATTGCTAATAATATTTAAGATGAAACAATAAAATTTAATTTCAAGCTTGATTTTTTACCTTATTTACAATGAATTGTTGATATATTTTAAAATTTAAAAAGTAATTATGAAGAATGGTTTGACATTTCTGTTTATTACTTTTTTTTGCTAAAATTAGTGATGCCCAATTTTTTCACCAAGCAAATAATTTAAAATTATTATAAAACAAATACGATTACCTAATAAAATAAAAAAACAAATAGAAATTGTTTTTTGAAGCCCCATATTACAAAACTTTGTTTTGATTTTTTATTCATTAATTATTTTTTTTACAAAAATTACAGTTTTCCTGCCGTTTATAATGATCTAATACACACCCAAAAATATATTATTTGTTAAGCGGCAAATGTTAGTTTTGCCAAAAATAAGGTTTTAATTGTTTGCAATAACATTTGCAGTAAATTAATAAAAATTAAAATGACTCTTCATCAAATAATAATGAATGACATATTGTAATGCCAGTATTGTTTAACATTTGGGTTAAACGAGCCTTTTAATATTTTATTTTATTATTTATTTAGTCATGAGTCCTTCTACTGTTAGGTGTAGGACTGTTTAGTTGTGTTGTGCTCACTTTTTCTCATGTTTTCTGTCTTGTGATAGCATTTTAATGTCTTTCCATTAGATTTTTTTATCGGTTGCTGCTTTTTTAACACGTTGACAGACACTCACAATATGTGAAGTTCAAAAATTGACAATAAACGTATCACTAATCACGCACAACCACGCGTTGGAATAAAAGGGGATGGTAAAAGCCGCCAAATAAAATCAATTTTAAGAAAACTGTTGGAAATGTGACACAAGGCTTGTAGTAGTATGCTAGTAAACGCATATGCAGACGGCTATAGCAGCAGTGTCTAAAAACGACCGTTTCATTGTGGACGGTTATCGCAGTCATGTCACATTTTGAGCTTGGTTTTGACTGCTATAGACGCAAGTCTCCATCAACGTGTTAACTTCGTCGTGCCAGGTTTTTCTCGGTCTACCTCTTTTGTTTTTTCCCAGTGATCATACTTCTTCTTTCTTCCTATAAATGTGACCCAACTATCCCAGCTGTCTTTCTTGTATTTTTGTTTCAACTGATTGATTTTATCTTTAATTGTTCTCTATATGTTTCGTTTCTGATGCTATCTTTTTTGGTTTTTCCTTGGATAATTCTTAGAAACCTCATTTTTGCTGCATTTACACGGCTACTATTTTTGTTTGTGAGTGTCTACGTTTCACTTCCGTTTAAAAGTGTCGCAGTTACTATCTTTTTCATCACTTCCACTTTTGTTTGTTTTGGGACTTATCTATTTTCAAAAAATGTTGTTCTTAAACTGTTAAATGTCCTTTCGCTTATTTCCTTGTCCACTACTCCATTTTTCTCTATGATCACTCCTAAATATTTAAAGCTTTCTACCTGTTCCAACCTAAGCTCATTTAAAATGATGTTATGCCCTTCGTTCTCTGTTGAAACGATCATGGTTTTAGTTTTTTCTGTATTTATTTTCATATTGATTATTTCCAATTCCTAGTTTAGAGTTTCTAGATTATGATGCAGATTCTTTTCTATTTCTGAAACTAAGACCATGTCGTCTGTGAACATTAGCTCAGTTATGTTTATTTTTTCCATTTTCCAGTTGCCTAGATGAACGGTCGCATTTTTTCTTTAATTATGTCATCTATAACTGCGAATAATAATGGACTGAGCACACATTCTTGTTTTAAGCCCTCTTTTGTTTCAAACTCTGCCGATTCTTCATTTTGGGTTCTTACAATATTTACTGTTTTTTCTTACATCGCTTTTATTATGTCGAATGTTCTATTTCTTAATATTTAATTTAATCAAAATTAGATTTTAGTTGAATATTTAATGAACTTGCCTGTACATATTGTGTCACAGTGTTCTGCGATATCCTTCATCATATTTTATATGCAGCTCATTGATACATTCAATTAAAAAATTTCTATTTTGAAAATAATTTGATATTCAATTCATTTATACGGTGCTGCGTGATTTTTTTGTTTTTCAACAAATGAAGTTTTTTGTTTGTAGATGAATTTATTTTTTTAATCAAATTAATAACAAACTAGTAATAATTGGTGTGCTAACAAAAATAATATACAGTGAAATTCAATTTTTTATAAAAAAGTTATGGTATAAATTATATTTTTCGTTTTATACAGATCAGCATTTGTTTACGAAAATTCCCCAAATATCGAAGTTGGGTCCTACTTTACAATTAAATGGAAGTGAGCTGTGTATATCTTTACATGTTTTATTATGCAAAACTTGCCTAATTGTTTTTTTCTTGAAAAATAACAATAAAAGAGAAGTTTTACAAGAAGTTGGCAAAGAAGCAGTAAGTTTCACATATCTAATATGTTTATTGTTAATTTTTTTTTTCATACAGCAGGATGGTGAAAGTCGGTGGACTGAAGTCAAATTATTAAAAAAGAATGTATTTGATGATGATATCAATGTATTTGTGGAAACAAAGTTTTCAAGTAATTCATCAAATATTGATGGGTATTGGGCGATAGATGATGTAAGAATATGCAATGAACATGGTAAATTAATTGTTGTAAAGATTTTTTAGAATATCAAACAACAGCTACCAATACAAATCTTATTTTAGAGATTAAAATTACAAAACTTGTTACAAAATTTAATTCTGTACAAGGAGAAACAGAAAAAGGTCGAATATCTTGTCAGGCTTTAAAAAACCAAACATGGCGTCCCTTACAACACACATTAGTAAAAAAAGAAGGTGAGTTGTAATTTTTTATTTCTCCAGTAAAATTTTTATTTGATATCCCAAAATTATTTAGTATATTAATTTTTTTTTTAATAAACTGAAATATTTTTGTCAAAAAAGTTTCATAAAGGCAAATTTAAAAAAATACTATTTGTGGGTAAACTGTCTAAGCTGATATAAATGATTTGTAAGTTGTTTTAAAAGGTATTGTTGCATCTTGGGTCACGGATTTTAGTTCAGGAATATTTACTTGTTCTTCACATACAAGTTAAAATATTTGTTGAATCACCCTGTATAAGTATAAGCAATGCAAGTGCTAATGTAAATGCTGATGTAATATCACTGTATATGGTTCTAGGACAATCACCCCCCGGACAATAACCCCCCGTACAAATACGCCCGCACAAATAACCCCCTGTGTAAAAAAACCCCAGACAATTAACCCCCCGTGCAAAAAAAAACAACGACCAACTTGAATTATCGGTAAATTATGATGGTCGTAATGTAAAGTGTTAAAGTTGCAAATAAAAAAATTAAAGGCAGAATAACAATATAATCTTTTTCTGGTGTGATCTTTGATTGGGCGCACTCGAACTGGGAAAATATATGGCGATATCTTAATAAAAAGCAGTTCGTATGTTTATCAAAGTATGCATAAATACGTATTTAAATAAACCATAAAGTTTACAAGTTTACTAATTTTAATCCTAATCTTATGATGTTAACATAATTCCAAATCGCTGCATGATGGCCATAACAGTGAAAAATTGTGCGTTCAAAGGTAACACCCGAAGAAGAGTGAATTGTTAAACTGCCTTAATTTCTTTTTTTTTTGCAACTTAATCACTTTACATTGCGGCAATTATAATCTACTGTTATTTCAACTTAGTCGTTGTTTTTTTCTGCACGGGGTGTTAATTGTCGGGTGTTTTTTTACACGGGGGGTTATTTGTCCCAGGGTTATTTGTGCGGGGGGTTATTGTCCGGGGGGTGATTGTCCTGTTACCACATAGATTGATATTTTGTGATAAATGTTGTTAAATATTGAGATTTATATAAGTATTAAAAAAAAAGTTAAAAATTGTGTATAAATAGTTTACAAGTGTGTATAAATTAGCAAGTACTTTTGCTTAACAATTTAAAACTTACAATAATTCTTCTACACTACACCACTGTTTAAATAAATTGATCCAAGAATAATCTAATTTGCTGGAAACATTCTCATACATTTATAAAGTTTAATCGTAGTAACTGATAATTATGCTTATTATATTTACAATCAATTAAAAATATTTTTAACGTTATTTTTAGAGCATACAATAAAATCAATTATTCCAACATCAGAAACTATAAATCTTTCTTGGACCAGTAGTGTGTTACCATCAGATGAACATTATCAACAATTTTACGTAGTACAATTTGAAGTAAGTAATTATGAGATCAATATTGTTTTTATTAAGATAGCGTTATATCTATAGGGGAAAGATCTATGCCCCAATGAAAATAAATCAACATCATTGCCCATAAGTAGACTAAGACAAAAATCTCAAGGATTTGTTATTAGCAGACATCATAAAACAGCAATTACCAACTTAATTCCGTATACACATTATTTTATAAAGTTTTGGAATGTATATGATGAAAACAAAAAATCTTATGAGATGTCTACTGAACCCACAGGTCAGTGTTTTTAAATAATAGTTATTTATGTATCAAGGCCAAAAAGTGTAACTTTTTCGGCCGCGTCTGGTTTGCTGGCCGAGACGTAGTCGAGGCCAGCAAACAGGCAAGGCCGAAAAAGTACATTTTGGCCGAGGTGCATATTAAATTTTTTGTGCGATCGAATTAAAAACAATTTAAATTTTTAGTAATTTTCAAAATTATAGGTTAGAAACTACGTGACATTCTGTCACTGACAGATGACGGCGTATGTACTGCATTACCGGCCCTCTCCTTAGCAACGGCCGTAAAAGTTACTTTTTCGGCCGTTGCTAAGAGTAACGGCCTGAAAAGTAACTTTTACGGCCGTTGCTAAGGATAGGACCGGTAATGCAGTACTTTATGGTTGCTAACGCGTCCGTCAAACAGCTGTTTCTAGTACGATCGCACAAAAAATAATTTTATATTAAAAAAGGTTATGCCATGCATGTTGTGTATTTGGTGAGTGATGTTTTAATAAACTTATATGAATTAATAAATGAATCACTTAATTAATTCAAAAACATACAACCTGTACTATTTTAAAATTACTAAATTAAGTTCACATTTGTGTCTCATGTTTATTCATATTGCTTTTATTTTAGTGGTACCAACTTTAAGAGAATTACCTCAAAATATCACTTCGAAGCTATCAGATACAAGTAGTGTTATTGAATGGGCTAAACCGTTGTGTAATGACACATACGGTCACATTATTTATAAAATTAAAGTATCCAATGTCAGCTCCAACTACAGCAAAATATTTCAAAATATTAACACAAAATATGATTTTAATGATCTTAAACCATTTACAAACTACACAGCAGAAATCACAATAGCACGAAAAATTGAAAATCTGAATAACACCAATTTAAGCAGCAAAGTATATTATAACTTCACTACTTTACCAGGTGGTATGTATAATATTTAATTAATTTTGAACATATCATGAATGAATTGGATTTGTAATTTTTTTTTATAGTGGCACCTAAAATTGCAAATTTAGAACTGTATGCTACGGATCGTACATCAGTATCTTTAAGATTTGATTTGCCGATTAAGCTAAATGGAATTCCAAATTATATTAATGTGGAATATTGTCATCCTTTGTATATTAATAACTGTCAGTTGGAAATTGACCGTTTAATGAAATGTAAATTATGGAATAATAAATACTGTATTTATATTAGAGATCTGATGGCAGATTTTTCATACAGATTTGCTGTATCGATTAAAAACGAAAACACATATAAATTTGGTGAACAAGCTCATATTACTGGTAAAACAATTGACAGAGGCAAGTATTACACATATAAAAACACTGGTTAAAAATATCAGTGAATGTTTTTTTTTATCTTGTTTCTAAACGAAAGTGTGTAGAACAGTCAGTATGTATGGGCAATGTTCAAAAGATCTTCACCAAAGGTTTAAAAAAAAAGTTGTTTAAAAAATGATAAACATGCACTTTTTAAATATGGACTAGTCGGTAATATACCGGGTGATTCAGTTTGACTGTCGCACCCCTATAACTTTTTAATTATTGAAAATAACCCCAACAAACCTTATATTTTTGGAAACGGCAACAAATTCTCTATTAAATGATGTGCATTTGTTATCTCTACGATGACGTATGTCAAATCCGCGATAGGCAACTGTTTTTTTTTTAAATTCATAATATATATATATAAAAAAAGCAGTTACACATAGAGGACAACTGTGTTTGGAAGTCTAATTTTTTATGTCGATGTTTATTATTTGTTTTTATTTTTATTAAAAATTAATTTTTATTACATTTCCATTGATAATTATAGTATAATTTTTAAGATTTGATCGTTTTTTGTTATGTTAAATAGACTGTTTGCTATAATTTGAATAAACTTTGAACTGATTTTTCTCGAAAATTTTCTTATGTATGCATACTTTTTTAATACATGGTTAGATTCAGAATTAAATTCTCTATGCGAATCAACAAAAAAATGTATACTATGTAATTTTAAAAAAAGAAAACAGTTGTCTATCGCGGATTTGACATACGTCATCGTAGAGATAACAAATGCACATCATTTAATAGAGAATTTGTCGCCGTTTTCAAAAATATAAGGTTTGTTGGGGTTATTTTTAATAATTAAAAAGTTATAGGGGTGTGACAGTCAAACTGAATCACCCGGTATAGAATTTGGTTTAAAATAAACAATATGCACAAAATATCAGGATTAACACAAACTTTTGAACAAGCACCCTGATATCATATTTTAGAACGTAATTAATTGGTTTTCTAAACGCTAGTAAAAACTGCACAATGACATAACTGACCACATAAAAAGAGATAAAAATACGATTAAATGAGCAAAAATTTGCATGCATTTGAGCAAGATTTGAAACGATATCATAGGTTTTGAAAAATGCTTTTTTAACTTGAAAAAGTGAAATGTAATTTTATTATGTTATATGATATTTTGTATAATGTTAATACTAAAAGCTTTAAATGTTGTGCATTATTTAGAGCTTTCATGCCAATTAAATTGGCGGTATCAGTTATTTTATCAGCTTGGAAGATAAAACAGTCAACTTTTGATTTTCTAACTAATGTCATAGGTTTGTATCAGCAAGGCTATGCACAATTTGATGAACGATCAAGTATATGAGCAGTATCGATATAGCGTGTCATTAGAGATTATAATGGTACACTATATTGATACCGTGCAAACTCCTGATCATTCATTGGATCGTACATAGCCTTGCTGAAACAAACCTCATATTAGATATTTAATCAATGGTATCTACTTGTTTATCCCTTTTCAATGATATTGTTATGCTAATATTTTACCTAAATAATATTATTTAAATTAATGTAAGAAAGTTTGATGAACCTCATTCAAAAGTTTCAGATGGCAAACTCAACAGTAGTCACACATCGTATGTTGTAAATGCAAAATAAGCTAATTCTGTCGAGTTCATTAGAGATCCTGCATTTCCGGTTTAAATGTCACGTTACCAAGCCGGGTATTGGTAAGAATTGTTTTGAGAATGGGAACAGTCAGTCATTGTTTGATTCACAATTCAGTTGGCCGCGATACCCTGGTTCAGTAATGTTCACTCAAAATTACTGTAAGATTCTTCAGGTCGTTAAGTGTTTATTATGGTTTCTTTTAATAAATTTGCTCCCCAAGTATTTGATTATTATTTTAGTAAATTCATCGATCCCCAGCTACGACCCACAAAGAGCACGATGGCTTAAAAATAAGCCTTAAAGCTAACGTGACAATATATCACTTCTCAAGAGTTGAATAAAACTACCTATACCAACAGATAAGTACTCTTTTAACAAGTTGGGCGTAAATGGCTATTTTGTTTTATTATCAACTAGCGTAGTGACCCGGCTTCGCTCGGTGAATTTTTTTATCAATCACAGACTACCTACTCGCGCTCGCGCCCGGTGGACGTTTTTGACCTTTTGAGAATTTTGGATCTTTTGGGAATTTTTGTATCTATTGAGAATTTTTGTATCTATTGAGAATTTTGAAACTTGTGATATTTGGATCTTTTGGGAATTTTGGTTCTTTTGGAAATTTTTGGAACTTTTGGGATTTTTGGGAATTCTTATATAGCCTATCTTCTTCCCATGGTCCTATAGATTGTCTGTGCCAAATTTGGTCAGGATCGGATGAATGGTATAGGAATGCATAAAGGACAAACAAACATACATTCATTTTTATATACAGGGTGTGTATAAATTGGCGAAAGCGCTACACGTGACGATATTCTTCGTAAAATTCTAAGTCGAAAATCTTGATCCAAAAATGTTGTACCATGCTTCCTATGGCCTCAGGAACCATTTAAAGAAAAAAAAAATTGGCAACATTGCATACATTGATTTGCGTTTGGACATTTTTTTATCAGCAATTTTTACTTAGGTATTTACAATTTTTGTTCGAACTGAAAGCCTTCAGTTTGTAAACATAGCTGCAAACTTTTGGGTATTGTAAAACACAAACTAGAAATAATTACGAGAAAAACAAAGATGACAGCTAATGACAATGTTGCCATATGTATTATTTTCATTCAAATCAGTGATTTACTTTTTTTTAACACCAATTTTTGAAAGGAAGAACACAATATCTAGGAAAAAATATTATTCGAAATTTATTTTTATTCCAAATTGCAGCTTTTTCATTTGCAAGCATTAAATAATAACGCTTATTAAAGGACTAAATGTCAGAACTTTGAGGACCTCTTGCAGACACAGCAAGCATGGTACAACATTTTCGTATTAAGATTTTCGATTTAGAATTTTACGAAGAACATCGCCACGTGTAGCGCTTCCGCCAATTTTTACACACCCTGTATATAGATAAAACCAAAGCGACTTATTTATATATTATTATTTAGTCATGAGTCCTTCTACCGTTAGGTGTAGGACCATTTTATATATTATTATATTTATGTTGGTGTAGGTAAATATTTTCATTTGATTTTTTAATAACAACTGATAGATCACTGGAAGCAAAAAATCTTTTAAAGCAAAACTTGTTTTTATAAACCTTAAAATGTAAATTTGGTGATTTCACACACAAATAAAAGAGATATAATAAAAATTGCAAATTAACTAATCAGAATTTGTATGTTATGTTATCTTATGCCTAAATTATTTTGTAGTCGTAATGAGGTGGTGTAATAATGATTTGAAGTTTTTAATTTTTAGTTCCGGGAGTACCTTCTAATATCACACATCAAATGCATGACTGTAACAAGTTACAAGATTATTGTCACCTTAATGTCAGTTGGATTCACCCGTATGATCAGCAAGGGACAATTACTATGTTTGATATAATTTTAAATGAAACCAGTCATTCTGATTCAACTGATACAATAAAAAGCATTCATGAGGTCTTTAAAATACACAATAAAACTTATCACCATCAATATTATCACATTGTAAGTATAATTATTGTATAAAGTAGCATACTGATATCTATTAATTAAAAAACACCATATCAGTCTTATTATTGTACAATACTTGAAAGTCTGTTTTCTCAAACATGATTTGATGTCGGGTTGGAGTATTTTGTCATTTTATTAAATTGGAAATACCATTTATATTAAACTTGATAAAAGACATGAGGCATGTTCCCTCTGTTCGGATATTTTTAATTATATAGAGTGTTTCACTTTTCGATGTGGCACTATTGCTATCTATCAAATAATGAAATTACAAGGTTGGTTAAACGGAACAAAAGTTGGCTATTTAGGAGTGTATTGTAAATAAGATATTGGTCGCATTCAGTGGACGTAGCATAAATAAATACTGCTCCACTACCGATACCAATACGTTCCCAATGAATTTTAGTGTGAACAGTTTTGATGTATTTATGCTACCACGCACAGAACATATTAACTACCACGCAGTCATAGAGCAGTTGTGTAGTTGAGATTTTAGGTTGTCTTGTGAAATATGAATTATTTTATTTTATTAAAAGAATTTTTTGATAACGGCATAAATATTAATGAAATTGGACAAATAGCACTAGAATTCGCAAAAACTGATTTCTTTCTTCTTGTAAAAAAATAACTTTAAATAGAACAAAATAGAACAATATCAACAATATTTAGGTACTTCTAACGAGTTGCAATAAAATATTTTCTTGAATTATTTAGAACTTGTAATCAGAACATGGATCCCTGCAATTGGATTTTTTATTTCATATGCATTTTGTGACAATTTTTTCTTCTTGCATTGTATTATTTTTTTCAATTGATATTCTTTTATCCATATTTAAAACACAAAATAAGATATAAAATAAACTAACGTCAGTTCAAACATGTCTCACTGTTCGCTCCGTAAGTAGCGGATCCAAAATGCGCTCCCATATATGGCGACCGCTACTCAACTGTTGAGAAAGTAGCGGATGTAACAAGGGGACGTTTTCGCAGCAGCTACACAGCAGTTACGTCCGCTGAATGCGACCATTGTTTTGTTTATAAATTCCATTGCTTGGGTGATATAGCAAAAAAATCAAAATCGAACAAAATTTTTAAACTCGAATGTCTCGACTATCGTTGTTAATACACAAAATTGCCAAAGGAAATAATTTTGTTAGATTTTGTTCGTTATAAAATGGTGATAGTCAAATTTTCATAAATTCATAAATTTCCATGCGAGATATTTAATAAACCAACTTTTTTTTAATGGCCGTCTTAGTAAGTGATGACAGACATAAAGATTTATTGTTTTCTCTTTACAATGATATGATATTTTATATGTTTATTTACAAAGTAAGCCAAATAACTAAACATTATTTAAAAAATTTCAAATCAACCCAAAAAAGTGACCTAACAATGTTGAAAAATATTTTGAGTGTGATTTTAAGTAAGCCAGTTATAAGCCAAAATTGAATACATAATTTTTTGTTTTTTCATTAATAGCGCAAAAACTTTGATAGAATAGTTGCTCTTAAATCATAGATCATGTTGACCTATTTAACACGTTGACTGCCACGGCGTTTCAGGATTCCCGTATCAGAAGCCAATTTTATTTAACAACATATTATATTATTCCAAATCCTGTTAATTTATTAATAAATTTTTAGTTCGTGCAAGCCAGCCTTGATTTTTATGTCTATTACCAGAAGCCACCTATACCTAAATACACTTATATTCTACGAATATAAACGTAGCTGCACAAAAACGACAAGTAAAAGCATTACGAGTTCTCTCATAGTCGGTGCCCTGAACAAGAATGCAAACTATGAGTTATCTCATACTTGGCAGTCAACGTGTTAACCATCTTTGTATCTCTTACCGTTTACGAGATCCCCATGCTGTGCACAATAACTGATACACCCTGAAAATCATAATTGGAATAACTGCTAAAAATTGTTATATATTCAGTTAAATTGGATGTACAAAAAAAGTTAAACATTTTAGTGTTTTGAAATTTGAATTTTTTAAATAATTTTTTATAATGCCTTAATGTAAAGAATATTTATCAAGCTGTATTTAGAAATATTTTTAAAACATAGTACTCAATTTTGCATGTATAAGTAATAACATTGGTTAAGTTTTTGGTATCAACACTAATTAATTGTGATCATTTGACTTTGAATAACCTATTTATATGTGTACATTTCAGGTAAAATATATTCCATACAACACCGATTATGACATATCAGTGCGAGCTGCTAATGACAAATATAAAGGTGATTTTATGGTGGTTAAAATTAAAACGGATGATATACGTGAATATTTAAATCAGTCGCCTACTCTTATAGACAGTACAAATGAGACGTTAAGTTTCAGCATTAGAAAACTGGATTGGAGATTACACTACAGTACATTAGTGGTTATTGTGCAAGATTACAATGAATCACAAACAGTTGATAAAAAAGTTTTAGAATTATTAGAAAAAAAGTCAGAACAATTGTGCAATAATTTTGGGAACTCTTGGATTGCTAAAGTCATCGAAGTAAGTGTAACTTAGTTGAATGGTAAAGTTTTCCGAGACTATGAACAGTAAATTTTCAAATTGATTGGCTAAGAGTGAGAAAAGGCTATAGCCACCCTATAGCCTGCCAATGGTCGAAATGAACTGTGTTATGTTTGATTGTATTTTTAGATTGAGAATAGAACATCAATTAATGTAACTATTGGGGATAATGATGTGAGTACTGTTGAAGAGTTAAACCAGACAGTTAGAAACAAACCTTTACAAGCCAATAGCAAGTACTGCATCACTTTTGGTATATCTAGCGAATACAAAAATTCAGAAAATCTGGCTGTATATCATGAAAGAAATGTTTTTACTAAACAATATAGTTTGACCGTTGCAGTAACCACTAATGTTGCTACATATATTATACCTATAACTATTCTTTGTTTGGTATTTGTTGTAGGGTGGTTTGCATACAGGTAATAATATTTATTGTCTACTCATCAATGTTTATCCATTTTACATTTGCAGATTTGTTAAACGAAAAAAATTTGTGAGGAATTGCAATGATAATAGTGATAACATATATGAATCAATGCCATTTGATGATTATGTACCAGATGCTGCTTACAATGAAACTTATGATAAGTTGGTGCATACTTGATAAGTTCTTACAGAGGTAATGGTTAGCTTATAACTAAGTTCCATTTTGTATACACGCTGTACCATTTCATTCGGGTCACTATGGAGATATCGCTTAATATAAGATATGGAGATTCAGTTAAATTCGCAGAAAAATAAAGCCGATTATTTCCCACATATCATATAAACCAATCGCTTAAGTCAAATTATAGTCACGCTTTTATGTTATGACCAATCACATTCACTTTTAAGCAGCAAAAAATGCTAAATCATCCCTCGGGATTATTTCAGCGACAAAAAAGCCAAATTGTTCCGTGGGCAGGCTTTCTACTTAATTATTTCCATAGCAACCTGGTTGTTTGTTTACAGATGTTTGACATTAATTTGTAAAGTATATTGAAAACGAGTCGTTTTGGAACAACTTCCATCGCAGAAATACAAAAAACTGTAGCAAAGATAATTATTTTTGTTATCTTATATTTGGGAAATAGTCTAATCAAAATATTTCGGAACATTATTTTGCAGGAAAAATTTTAACTAAAGTTTGTTGCTTATTGGTAACATCCTTCGGCAAAATGAATGATAAAATCCCTCGCCTTCCTTCGAGTCAGGGTTTTGTTCATGTCATTTGTCTCAGGATGTTACCAAATCAACAAACTTTTATCAATAATTTTTCCGGCAAAATAATGTTCCCTTAATATATTATAACTGAATATGTTGTGGTATTCAAATGTTTTAAAAAATGCATAGAGGTAAAAATGAAAGTTTGAAAATTTAAATTTTTAGTAATTTTTATTATTTAAAAAAATAAAAATGAAAGTTTTGGACATTACGAAAAAATTTCACATATCTTATAAATTGGCAGTACTATAGCGCCTTGCAATAACGACTTTTACTGTCACTGCTTTTAAATTATGTTCTCTGCTTTTTTTGGTAATTTATGCTGAACATCTGAAAAACATAAATATATTATTTTGCCTTAATATCAATGTTTTTTTACAAAATAAAATGTTTTATTAAATTAATCGAAACTCTATCACTTATATTAAATGACATCCCCAAAGAGGCCCTCTAAGTGGCACGCCGTTTACAAATTTAAAAAAATGACAAATAGTATTAACAGTGTTACAGCAAACACACTTTGACAAAACCACACTATACATGGTGTAGCTGTATTTTATCAATATTTTGTCTTTATATTCCTCCTCAAATGTATAAAATGTGGTTGAAGGTCCCTTCAACATGAATACCTAATAATTTCAAAATACTAGTCACAGCAAATACATTCATGATTTATAGTTTGTGGCTTACATTAAGCCATACATATTAAAATATGACCAGTGTAACAATTGCTTACTGATTCTATGTTTAAATCATAAACTGAAAGATTAAAGAATACGATGTAGATAAAAACAATACTATGTGCGTAAGTCATTTCAATGAGAGATTTTTAGTTTTAAAACTATTACGTATCTATTAGATATTATTTTATCTTTACTATATACATGATATATTGAATATATTTTGTAATTACTATTTCAAATTAATCTTTACTTTAATGGTTGTGCTCTTTAGACTGATTATGAATGTGGTTTCTGAAGTACTTAATTATGGATTTATGTAGCAAATTATATAACATATTCACTGATTTTTCAAAATGTCTGTTACAATATCAAACATTTTCAAAAATATTAAAATTTTGACAAACAGGTTTAGGCAAGAAAGAGTATTTATTTAACAATTTTTTATTTTGGTTGTTTTATTCCAAATAATTTTTTTATGTGAAGATATAATTTCAATAGATTTTTTTAATGATTTCCAAATATAACATTTTTCGAAATTCTTACGCTGTAGTTGTTTAAAAATGCACAAAAAAAATATAAGTTTTCACTTTTTATTTGAATGCATGTCCTCATTTGTGATTAAAAATATATTTTTCTATAATCCTTAAACATTAATAATAAAATCATTTTAATTTAAAAATCTATGAATATGTTTAATGGGAATGTTTTAGTACTAATTGTTGTATAAGTGATAAATTTTGTCTGATGATTTTAACCCCAAAAAAAAATTAAATGATTTTAAACTGTTAGTTAGCATTTACACCTTGTTATAATAATCAATTTAATTTCTGTGATATAATTTTACAAACGGATTGATGAATTACTGTAATATTTGTTCTTTATATTAAAAAAAATCCTGGTTTGCTTTTATTTTTTGTGTTTACAGAGGTGCAGTTATTTTTTAATTAGATGCACAATAATTAACATAAGCAACATAATGCATCTGTCTGTATGTTAATGAAACAACATAATGCATCTATGTGTATGTTAATGTGTTATTTTGAATGTTTTGATAATGAAAATCTGTAAATGTTAATGTGAAATAAACTTTTGTCTTTTAATTTTAGTTTGTTTTTTTTATAATTTAGGTTGTGAATAAACATAAGTTCTTCAATGTTTTATAAATTAAAAGTCAACTTGTTATACTAAAAATTTGTGTTAGTAAAATCTACCACAATACATAACAATGTCTTGCAAAAACATATGGTTTCACATTAACCTTACTAACTGTTACAAAAACATCGACTCGCTTCATAGTGGAAAGCAGGAAAATCAATAGGGGAAAATATAAAATATATAAGAAGGTCCAGAGCACGTGAGATTTTCTTGAGAACAATCAATATATGTGATACAAATCTGAAAAATTAATACATAAAATAGAACTACTACGTATGAATATTATTAATTAAAAGACCTACAATTTTTTAAGTGACTTGTGAAGAAATATAAAAATGAATTACTCAAAAAACGAACGTGAACATGCCTAAAAAAATTGAATTCAGTGTTATACATGCCACGGGTAATATAAAAAATTGTAATCTTGCATTTTTTATTGAAAAATACTTTTTAGGTGAAGATCCAAAGTATAAAGCTAATGAATTAAATACTCATAGTCCGACAGTAAGAGGATGGCAATCAGCCAAAAACTGTGATTATCCACAAGAAATTATTCTACAGGTTGAAAAACGATGTTCTTTAATAAAAATTCAAGTTTTAATACACCAATTTTTGATTCGTAAGTTACTAGTACATTTTAACTTTTTTGATATCCACAAATTTAAGTAGAAATTTAAAAGATAATTTAACATTATAATTTTTAAAATGTTATTTTAATTGTTAGTTTGAGAGAATTGGAAAAGTATAGGTAGATACAATATGTGTTATATGTTAATATTTTATAGCTTCCAAAATAGAATTATTTGCAAGCAACCAAGACACAAATACAATAGACGATGGCACAAAAATCAGTTGGAATTATTTAGGATATATAACATTGTCCGATAATCAAAGCACCGGTTTTAAAAGTAGAGAATTAAAATCTGTTTGTGTTCCAACTTGTACTGCATCGTTCTTGAAATTAAAACTCAGTAAAAATCATAACAATGCCTACAATATAAATAACCAAGTGAGTATTTTAAATAAAACAAAAGCAAGTGATAGCTTACATTTACATTTATGAATGCAGGTTAGTTTAATAGCTGTGAATGTGTTGGGAGTAGAAATTGATA
The DNA here is from genome assembly GCA_947652605.1 of Elmis aenea. Classification (NCBI taxonomy): domain Eukaryota; kingdom Metazoa; phylum Arthropoda; class Insecta; order Coleoptera; family Elmidae; genus Elmis; species Elmis aenea. The sequence continues at coordinate 27,013,563 of OX393578.1, read as the reverse complement.
ATGCCAAGCTCTCTAACACTGGAAATAATACAACAGAAAAAATAAACTCCATAGTAAATGATCCTGAATACACTTCTCCTTATGATGATTTAGCTTTCGATATGTATGTAGACACTGATGTTGCAAAGATTATCAGAGAAATGGAGTACAAGAAACATTTAGCAGTTATTAGTAAGTAGTAAGACTTCATCAATATTTTTAATGCTGTTTTTAAAACATGTTTTGTGTAGATGAACGTTTTGAATATGCAAGAAAACTTAAAGCAACCATGGAAAGTCTACGAACTGCAGGTGAACGGCTCGGGAAAAATGAACTGGAAAAACGACATGCTATTGAAATGGAAGATTATGAGAAAGCTAGACATAAAAAAAATCAAATGGAAGACTTTCGTTCGGAGATATATAAACAATTAAATGTTGAACAATTACTCGAAAATAATGGAGTAAGTTAAAAAATTAAATGAACTTTTAAAACATTTTATAGTAGTTCAGATTTTTACTGTAACCCTTTTTTTACGATAAATTGAAATGGAATACTTGGGCCTGATTGCATAGAAGTTGAACCTGGGATTAACTCCGGAGTTAAACCTCGTTAAGTCTAGAACTAGGCAAATCGCAGCTTAGTTGGCACTGATATTGCCTAGTTTTGGGGATTAACTCGCAGTTTAGCACCAGTGTTACTTTGTGCAACCGAGCCTAAATGTGCCGTAATAATTAAAATTGAAAACTATTTAAGCAGTGTGTGTGTGCGTGCGTGCGTGCGTGTGTGCGCGCGCGTATGTGCCAGACATTAAAAATTTACATTTTTGACATGTTATCGATAGCACCTTCAAAAGCGTATTATAAAGTACACGTATATATTTGATTAATTAAATAATAACATGTACAGGGTGTTTAAGTTGAAACGATAATCACACATAACATGAAAACGGTGATATATAAAAAAGTTCTGTTTATAGAGGATTGTACTCTATGTTAAGGTCTATAAAAAACCCTAATAACGTTTTTTGGTAAAATTTCAAATAACGATGTTATTTAAAAAATTTAAAAAATTTAAAAAATTTAAAATTTTGAAAATTTTTCTTGAAAACGGCTTCAACAATTTCTTTCAAGTTTTAGTATGTTAAAGAGTTTCATTTTCTTAGTGAAATGCCGTTTTTCCCAACTCTCTTGAATTTCTCTGAAAAAAGTTATTTTTTAAAATTTAGAAAATATTTTTTTTCATTAACATTCGCATGAAACGTCATATTTGACAGATGTCATTTAAGTCATACTGACACGTCATTAACAAAAATGAGGTTAGGTAGAGCGCCTGAAGCGGCACTTTAAACTTTTTAGACCCACTAATACACACACACACACATACGGACATAAATACAATATTTATGGCGAAAGTCATTTGGTGGCCACACCAGTTTATTTATAATTTGTTTAAAAAAAAATAATTTATTACCTTGTCATTGCCTGATATTTAAAAAAAAATATCAGAATTTTTAAATCAGCTGGATAATGATTCCTATTTTAATGTAAATATATTTTGTTTAGATATAGTAAAAATATATACTTAGCGGTATTTTAAACAAATCTATAATTTAAAGCACATTTTTAATATTATTTGTGAAACCAAATTACAACATTTTTAATATATTACAATGATTTGTGAGTATATTAAATTATTTTAATTTAAATATATTCCAGGTTTGCCCAAAAAATGATGAATGTGTAGATGAAGCAGACACTGCAAATAAAAAGAATCCAATGTCACCAACTTCACTAAAAACCTCTGCAGAAAAGCGTGTAGTATCACCTAATACAACACACATTTATCAAACGCCAGTATCACCTATGCATAACCCTAGACATCAAAGTCCAAAAACTGGCTCTCCCTGTACGGGTAGTCCAACCAATATACAAACTAGGGGATCCTTCAGAAGAAGAAACAAATCAGCTGGAGCCATTGCTAAATCCAGTTATGAACAATATGAGGATAAGCCTTTGCCTGCCTTAAGACAGTAAGTTACCAAACCACATATTCACTTACTAATGGCAACGCACCATATTGTACCAGGTGATCTAAATTCGATAGGATTACACAGATATCACACTTATTATTAAAGACAGAGAAATAGTTAAGCTACAACAATGATACAGTTTTTCAAGACAAATCCAGAACCATTTACAAAATATATTTACCATTTCGTGTCATTGAGTTATTGTTGAAAATTAATTTTTTTGTTTATTTTATTTTAGTTATTAAATATATCGAAATTATGAATAAAGGTTTTTAATCTATTTTTTTAAGAATATAACACTGATAAAAAACTTTTAACATTACCAGTTGTAAAGTTATAACGCATTTTTTTTTTAATGGCAAATACAGTTGGCCTGAACTTTTATTTTGAATTTCAAGTACATAGTGGTTGAAATTGTTACATAGAAAAAAAGTAGGCTTTTTATAAATTTGTAGTACATATATAGAATATATAAATATAGAGTAGGCCATGGAAACAACAAAATCATGCATTTACCTTATCGATGAGTACTCTTATTTATGACGAGTACTAAAGCAGTAGTTTATATTTACTCAAATATGTACACTACAAACTAAAATTTTATCATCTAATAAAATAAATTTAAAAACTGAAATGTTTACTAGTTTTGATAAATAATCGCTATCTTTAGCGTGTTTAATCTATTACCTTGTTAATTCGTTGTTGTTTAGATTTTTCAGTATAAGTTCAATTGATTAATTTCTCAAATTGTCAGTTAGTGCATAGGCATACATACTTATTCAACAATTTGTGAAATTTTTATACTAATAGTTATTTGAAATAATGATATTGTTATAAACAACTGCTTATACGGTTATACGTCAAGTAAATATTGTTTAGGTTTCGTTTAATAGTTTCGCAGTGTATCTACATTTTTATTTTTTGAGCACCAAAAAAAATTAAATATAATTGTTTTGTTTTTAAATTTTGTAGAATAACTATTTCAACCGTTATATGTTTGGAATTAGAAAATAAATACACTTAAAACTGTCAAAACCAACTACAAGTTTGCATCGCAAATGTAAACTGGTAAAAAAATTATTGTAATATACTTATAATTTATAATATAAAAATAAAATTAAACAAAAAACCAAAATGTTTTTTTTTAAACAGCTTAAAAATCAAAAATGATAAAATATTTGTAAATAGTTTTGATTTTTTGTCGAAAAACTGCAATTTTTAGTAATTAAATGATTTTCTTTTTAATAATTACATACAGGGTGAGGCATCACTTATAACACCCCCACTTATTTTGTTATTGGAAAGAATTATCAAAAAACGTTTCAAATAAAAGTTGTTTGATACAGTATTTCCCAAAATATTGTCATGTCAAATTTCGTTTTCTTTTGTTTTTTTAGGAGTAACGGCACCATATTTGTTTTTTTTTAAATAGCACCATACATATTTTTTTATACGGTTTAAAATTCATTTTTTTTCTCTTTTCAACGCACTAAAACTTTTGTACCCTTACATAACAAAATTTTTAAGAAAATCGCAAAAGAACAATTTTATTTTAAAAGCATACTTTATTAATTAATTTACATTAGTAGGCTTTGCAAATGATAAAAAACGGTAAAAAATGTATTACAGTAGTTTTGTGTTTACCATTGTAACCTAATTAACTTTTTTAAAATCTTTTATCATTTTCAAAGCCTTCCAATGTAAAATAATTAATACCGTACGCTTTTAAAACAAAATTGTTCTTTTGCGATTTTCTTAAAAATTTTGTTATGTAAGGGTATAAAAGTTTTAATGTGTTGAAAAGAGAAAGAAAATGTCTTTCAAACCGTATAAAAAAATATGTATTGTGTCATTAAAAAAAAACAAATATGGTGCCGTAACTCCTAAAAAAAAACAAAACAAAATGAAATTTGACATGACAATATTTTGGGAAATACTGTATCAAACAACTTTTATTTGAAACTTTTTTGATAATTCTTTCCAATAACAAAATAAGTGGGGGTGTCATAAGTGATGCCTCACCCTGTAGTAGGTACATATCTATAATTCCATCTAATTTAGACTGCCTTACAACACAGGTCTGACGAGGGAGTTGAAAGTCAATTCAGATTGTTGGAACTCAACAATCTGGTAAGGGGCCCAGTCGTTATGTTGTATTTGTTATTTTTTACTTACTAGTGTTGTAAATAGCAGGCCTGTGGTGGGTAGAGTGATCCCCGGGGGAAAGGGCCCCTCAAGCAAAGGTATTTAAATAATTGTCTGGTATCAGAATTCAGAAAAAATGTAAAAGGATTCCGAATTTATGCTGTAAGCAGGCCCCGTTTCTTAGTCACGCTACTGATAGTTGTTAAATTGTTTTCTCTTATTAAAATAATTGTGTATTACGTGTTAGACCTCTTTCAAGATGAACCGAACTATGACGTAGAAACCAAAACTCGTCCAAAGCGTTTATTACTGCGCCGCCTAAAGACATCAGTCTGTTTTAACAACATTATTATAATAATATAAATAATTTCACAAAAATCTAACCTTTTTTGAAAAGTCTAAATTTCAACCACCATCCCCTTCACTTTATCTTGTAAGACTTCTAATTTATTTGTAACTTTTCAGTTCTCAAACAAATGAATTTCTTCGAGAATGTCAGTTAGAGTTTGATAACAAAGCAACATCTAAATTAACTGAAAGAGAGAAAAAGCAAGCCGCTCTTCCAATATTAGTATTTGGAAACGATTTAGTTGAAAAATTTTATTCCAAACAATATTGTGACAAAGAAGATGGCCTTAATAAATTAAAAGAAGAATTGATTTCGTATGACAACACTCGAATGCATACGGCCAATAAAACTGGCAGAGCGGCAATATTTCTATTACATCGAGCTTTGCGGGATAAAGTATTTTCTGTTTATAACTTGGCCAATGAAGTTATCAGATTATTTTTTGTGCAATATGTGCCTGGCAGGTTGGTAATGTAAGCTACTGATGGTTTACATAAATACCACAACGGTTTTTGTTTTATAGGGTATCTCCTGCTGAAGTTGCTAGGAGTGTAGATAAATTGTTACCTGAACTATTAACAAAATCTGGTGATACCAGTATAAGAATACATCATATGGCTGTGCATACTATATTAACAATGGCAGACTGCAAGACTGTAAGGTAAGGTTTTAATAATAATTACAAGCAAATATTGATGTATACTCGTATATACCAAACAGAATCATTTAATGAGTAAAAAACATTAGCACGGTACAACTTTTTATGACCTTTTTTTTAAATTCACGTGATGCAAACAATTTTTATAATGGTATAAATAGTAATTTCTTAATATAAGTGAGTCTAATTGAAAATTACTAATCTCTTCTCTTGTCATAATGCTGGACCAGTTTCAAGATTTTCTCGTTGTTTTAAAATTAAAAAAAAACGATTACTACTGATGGAGAAAAGGTAGTTTAGAAACTGGTCTACTATCGCGACAAATGCTTCGATAAACGATAAGTGATTTTTAATTGATATTAATCACTTAAATAATTGAATTACTTACCAAGTAATGTTTATTTTGTTATAATTTGATTTAATTTACAGGGACCTACACATAATACCAGCACATTTAAGCAGACCATTAAGTAGCAGTACTCATCCACGTTTGGCTCTTAGCAGAGCAGAAATGGTTGAACAACTTATCATAAATCACGGAATTTCTACAGACAAACAAAGGTTTTATGTAATTTTTGTTAATGAAAAAATATAAAGTTCAAATAAAAATGAAAACAAATGTTAAACAGACAGTAAACAATTGACATAAGCATAAGGTGCTTTCCTAATTACGAAAAAATAAATTCTGTTCAAGCAAATATAATATTTTTAAGAGTTGTTTATAAATCTGTAGTGTTTTAAATCTATTAGTTAATTTTCGTAATTAAATAATACACATGTTAATATAACTGATGTTTATTAAACATATTAAAAGATCGACCTATTCTGGTCATTAACAAAATGGTACTGTCTCTAATCAATTATCCCCCACTAGCATACTTATCTACCTACTACACCTCCCTTACTAATTTTACTTTTAACTTTTATAAAATTCTGGAGGTTTTCTATTTCTCTTAGGTCTATTATCTGGGGGTTCAAAAAACATTTTACTAAATATGTTATCTCTATTTACATTATCATTATTGTTATTCATCAAGTCGCACTTAATAATCTGGTTTACATGTCGCTTCCATGTTATATCTGTATTACAGATTTTCACTATGAAAGTTCACGACCCCACTTTTTTTATTATTATTGCTTTTATCCACTTTGGACTTCCTGATCTATAATCTCTACACATCACTACTTCTCCTTTTTCAAATTTTACTGACCTTCTTCCTCCCGCGTTTCTTATTTGTCTAGCCTGATTTTTCCTTACTTGTTCTGCTAATTTACTATTTAGATCCATGTTTTGTTTTTGTTCCGGGATCCACAGATCGAATCGTGTTCGGACCCTTCTTCCCAACAGTAATTTAGCAGGAGTTTCCGCTGTTGTTGAGTGTTCAGTATTTCTATAATCCATTAAAAATCTTTGAAGTAAAGTATCAACATTGTTATTGTTAACTCCAACTTTTAACAAAAAATGTTTTACGGTTTTTACTGCGTTTTCTGCAGCCCCATTTGTTGATGGGTTGTATGGACTACTCGTTTTATGCTCAATGGCATTATTTTTTACAAATTGTTGAAAAAGTTCTGACGTAAATTGCGGTCCATTATCGGTAACTATTACTTTTGGAAGTCCGAACCTAGCAAAGGTTTCTCTTAACTTTTTTATTGTATTTTGAGTATCTGTACTACTCAATGGATAAACTTCAATCCATTTCGAAAAAGCGTCTATAATGATCAAAAATGTTTTGCCTTTAAGTGGTCCAAAAAAATCTACATGCAATCGTTCCCAAGGTTGATTTGGAAAATTCCACGGAATAAGTGGACATTTTTCTGGCGTATTTCTTAATTTTAAACATTGTTCACAGCGACTTAGAAGTTTTTCGATTTCAGCGTTTAGCTCAGGCCACCATACAAATGACCTTGCTAAAGATTTTGTTTTAACAATACCCATGTGAGAAGCATGGAGTTCGTTTAAAATTTTATTTCGCAATGTTAAAGGAATTAAAACTTGATATCCCCACATAATCACTCCATCCTCCAAAGTAAGACTATCTTTACGTAACATATATGGCTTAAATGCTGCCTCTACTTTTTGTGGCCAGCCATTTCGCAAATAGCTACTTAACTGTTGTAAAATGGTATCATTTTCAATTGCTTTTCTTATATTTTCAATATTAATCGGTAAACAACCTTCCGAAACATAATTCAGATAAGTGTAATCTTTTGCTTCATTTTCCAGTGTTTCTGGTAAGGGTGCTCGGGATAAAAAATCTGCTACATTACTTTGAGAATTAACATATTCAATTTTATATGTATACGCTGACAAAATTACTGCATAGCGTTGTAATCGATTTGCGGCTAGCGTTGGAATACCTTTTTTTTCACCTAATATGGCAACTAACGGTTTGTGATCCGTGACCAAGGTAAATAATTTACAAAATAAATACTGTTGAAATTTTTTCACTCCGAAAATTAAAGCTAACGCTTCTTTATCAATTTGTGAGTATGCTTTTTCAGCAATTGTCAGTGTCCGCGATGCAAAAGAGATAGGCCTTTGACTGCCGTCTTCGAATGCGTGATACAGCACTGCGCCCAATCCATAATTTGATGCATCACAAGCTAATTTTAATTCTATTTCGGGGTTAAAGTGCACTAAAATTGTGGGAGATGTTATCATTTCTTTAATTTTAATAAATGCCATTTCGCATTCTTGTGACCAATGCCACGGATTATTTTCTTTTAACAGTTTATACAAAGGTTGTAATATTGTTGATAAGTTTGGCAAAAATTTTCTATAATAATTAATAAATCCTAAAACGGATTTTAGTTGTGTTACATTTGTTGGTTTCGGTGCATCAATTAATGCACGAACTTTTTCCGTACTTTTGTGTATTCCTTCTTTGTCGATAAGAAAACCTAAATAAGTTACAGATTTTTGAAAAAATTTACACTTTTCTTTGTTTACCCGTAAACCGCAGTCTTGTATCTTCTGCAAAACTGCCTTTAATCTATCCATATGTTCCTTATCATCGCGTCCCGTAATCAGTATATCATCTAGAAAACATATGGTTCCAGGAATGCCCTGAAATATTTTTTCAATTATCCTTTGAAACAAAGCCGGAGCTGATGATATTCCAAAAGGTAATCTTGTATACATAAATAAACCTTGGTGGGTGCTAATGGTCGTTAAAGGTTGCGATTTGTCATCTAAGATAACTTGCTGATAAGCGTGCGAAAGGTCAATTTTCGAAAACGTTTCCCCTCCTTGTAATTGTGTCATTAAATCGTCAATCCGAGGTAAAGGAAATTTATCAATTTTTAAAACAGGATTAACAGTTACTTTAAAATCCCCGCACACGCGTATTGAACCATCTGGTTTTAAAACCGGCACTATCGGCGTTCCCCACTCACTATATTCTACGGCTTTTAATACACCTAATTTTAACAATTTGTCAATTTCAAAATCTACTTTAGCTTTTAAAGCAAACGGCAATGGTCGAGGTTTAAAAAATTTGGGTTGAATATCCTTTTTACAATTTAATTCAATTTTTCCTTTATTAAAAGTACCCAATTCATTTTTAAAAATTTCCCCAAATCTTTGAAATATATTTTCCATTGGCGTTATTTGTAACATTTTATTTGTCTTAATAATTAATTCAAATTTAGACATAAAATCTCTACCTAATAATGGCGGGCCGCCTTTTGGTATAACATAAAAATCTAAAACATGACTGTTTTCATTAAATTTTACTTCAAGCTTAACTTTTCCTACAGGCCTTATGTTGCCTCCAACATAATTAATTAAAGTCGTATTAGTTTGAAATAATGGATTCACCTTAAAATTTATCTCATATAAATCTTTCGAAATAACAGATACAGCAGAACCACTATCCAATTCCATTTGCATTTTTTTACCATTTAAACAAATATCTATTAATATTGGATTATTACTACTATTTGGTAGTTTAATATTAAACAATTTTAAATCCTGAATTGCATTTACTGCATCCTTACAATCATCAATACTTGAATTTTCATTTTCTATTGCACTATAATTAATTTGATTTCGCTTTTTATGCGTTTTTTTATTTTGACATACATTTGATAAGTGCCCCTTTACACCACATGCATTACAAGAATAATTACGATACCGACAATGTACATCCTGATGATTAGATCTCCCGCAAACCTTGCAGATGTATGCTGTTGCCTTATTGGTTGATCCTGTCCTGGCTGAGTGATGTGATGTACCTGCGCATGGACGGAAATTTCCTTGTTTGAATGAACTACCACGCTGGTTTCCGCTATGGTGATATTTGTAGCCCATGCGGTGGACATCCAAAGTTTCTTCTTTAATTACTTGCATCTGGTCGATTTTATTGATATCCTTGTAGTATCCTCGTGCAGCTTCCATATTTTGAGTAATTTTAACGGCATTTTCAAATGATAGCATCTCACTTTCTTGAAACACTTTTTCTAACAAACTCGTATTTGCCAACCCGAACACAAATTTATCTCGTAACACTATGGGCAAATTTTCATTAAAATTACAGTATGTTGCTAAATGTCTAACTCTAGCAGACCAATTTACTAAACTTTCATCTTTTTCTTGTTTAGCGGCATAAAAATGGTATCGCTCACCGGCTCACCCCACACTGATTTTTTTGTAGAAAAGTAATCGTCCAAAAGTTGCGTTAATCATTCAAAACTTTTATTTTCCGCTATTTCAGGCACACATAAGTCTGATAATAGTTTAAACGCGAATTCGTTTAGACTATGGAGTAATAGGGCTCGACGTTTAACGTCTTTGGTTATATTGTTTATGTTAAAAAATTGCTTTAATTGCCTCTTATGCACTTCCCATGAATTAATCTTTGGGTCAAATTCTTTTAGAGTCCCGATGATTTGTCCTTGTGTTGCAACGACATCGCCTTCGTTCGGCATGTTTAACCGTTCTTCTTTTTCACTGCTTTTAATAATTCACAATTTTCCGCGATTAGCGATATTTAACAAACTTTTATCCTCGTCGCCAATGTAGTGTTTTAAATCTATTAGTTAATTTTCGTAATTAAATAATACACACATGTTAATATAACTGATGTTTATTAAACATATTAAAAGATCGACCTATTCTGGTCATTAACAAAACGGTAGTGTCTCTAATCAATTATCCCCCACTAGCATACTTATCTACCTACTACAAAATCTAATACCTTTTTTTATGTTTACACTGGTTCATTTTAATGATAAATTAATTAAATTTTGATTTATAGTGGATTAACATGTAGAACACTATCAGAATTTGGATCAAGTGGACTACATCATCCTGCTGAGGCTGTTCGAAAAGTAGCAGAACGGATTTTGGTATTAGTTTACAAAATCAATCCACGTTTAATACGAAAACAGCTACCACCAGATGATGACATTACAAGAAGAAATTTATTATATAGACAATTATTTCAAGAATTTGATAAAATAGATATGGAGGTTAGTACTTTTCAAGTATATTGCATTATAGAGCTTGTCGTTGCAGTAGATCGTAAACTGTAAATTTCTGTATAACAACCAATGTATATACTGGTGATTCACGATATATGATTGTGAATTTTGTGAAAAATATTAAGTTATCAATTGACACAATGTGAGCCTGCATTTGTTAAGAATTTCCATGGTGGTCAAGTTATTTTGCACAGTTATACAGGTGTTGCAAATTTGAGCCTCAACATAGGAATCTTGCTTACCTTAAAAGTTATAAAGATAAATTAAAGCAAAGTTGCGTAATTTAGTGCTGAATTTTAAATTGCCATAACCCTCTTAATTCAAAATTTATTTATAAAAATTTAAGAGGCATTAAAAAACTAAAAACAGTTTCACCTAGCTTTTGTTTTTAAATGTTCTAAATGGTGGTATATTTTGTATCAGACTGTTCGTCTGTCTTGGACCATCATCAACTTTATTGTTTGTTATAGGCACTATATTGATTTTTGGACAACATAAATAATAGTACCAAAAATTCTAAATAGAATACACAACTGGTGTAATTTGAAAACTAACGACAAAAAATCTAAAACCACGATTTTTTATTAAATCAACTTATCCTTGAAAACAAACACTATTCAAAATGTAAATAAAACTGCTACAATTGTTTTAATTTCAGGCAAATCATAGCTGTTAATAATTTAAAAATAAGTGCAATATAAATACAAAGTGATGGTCAGTCGTAATTATTCTATCATTTCAGATTTTATTTTTAATGATATTGATTTCATGAATAATAGACATTTTTAGATTTTTTGTGGTTATTTTTAAAGTTGCACCAACATGATATTCCATAGTATTATAAATTTATAGGACTAGAAGGAATAACAAATTAATGAGAATTGAAAATATAAAATGTGACAAAAAATCATAGCATATGGGCATAAAGACAATTTAAAGTTGCTTCTCGAAGATGTTTGTAGTTTTTTTAAAATTTCCTTTAGAAATAAAACAAAAAACGAAAATCAGTTTGTTAGTTTTTTTTAAATAACTTTTAAACTCTGAAGGCTTTGGCAGTTTTCATTTCAGATTTGAATTTAGCACCAATTTACACCATTTTGCCCCGTAGGTGTAACAGACGTCATGATTTCTAAAATAAACTAGATCTCTATATATTAAGCTTTATGTTTGGGACATCCTGCTTAAAAATTGATCAATATTTTTCCTACTTCTACTCAGAATTATAAAAAAATCTACATGTACTATGTAAACGCTATAATGAAGGTGAATCCATTAGTTTGCTTTTATATACCAATTACAGTATGAAACATTTATGATTGCAGTCTTGCAAATTTCAGAGAAAGAGAGAAATGCTGGAGAGAAATCGTTTAATTCAACAATGTTCAATAAACACCAATCCAGAATGTGCGAGTCCTGAACTACAGCAAAATGAAAGAAACTGTATTAACAAATCGGTTAGTTCTATAGATGTGCCTAATATTACGAGTATCAATGGCAGTAATCAAGGTTGTATTCTCTCTAAAAGTATCAGTGGTGGTAACATAGCACAAGTTAATGGCCAAGAAAAAAAAGAAACATCCAATGAAAAACAAAATACAAGTTCGGCAAGTGGTATATCTACCCCTAGCAATAATTCTCAACCAGACGAAGAAGAAAAGTGAGCAAAACAATTTTATTTCTACACATTATTTAAGGCACATATTAAAAAAATTATAAAGTAAAGAAACATTTTTAGTTCCATTTTTTATATTAAATAAAAGCCCATAGAATAATGCACTACCCGCCGCCTCGTTTTAGGATTTTTGTGGCATTTACAAAATTGGAGTACATCTAGAAAACGTTTTGGGATTCTCATGTCATCATGATTCTTGCAGAATTTTATTTGTTCAAAAAAAAAATTATTTATAAAACTATGTCTAAGAAACGAACATTCGAAGAGTAACATAGAGGCTTTTAAGCTGAATGGACAGATAATTAATTACTGCATTCTTCAAAGCAATAAAAAAATATGTATTATTTTGTAACCGAAGTGTAGCAGAGCCTAAAAAATGCAATTTGATGTCCCCTTTTCAATCACAACTATATATAAAATATAAATACATGACACTTTACATATTGTACAGGGTGGTCCAAATTCGATGGGATTGCATGGGTATCTCGGTTAATATTTAAGATAGAGAAACGGTTAAATTCGAGTTATTGAATAAAAAGTGTATTTTTGTCATATTAATAATGTGTCATATCTCCGTTATTGTTGTAAATATCGAAAATATTTATGGAGATTATTTTTAAATATTTTTATGTTTAATTTGATTGTACAAAAAAAATAATTTTACACTCGCCGTTAAAAAGTTATGACATAAACTTACCTTTGTTTAAATAGGAGCAATAGTTGGCTCTAGCCTATTTAAATTTCTTATTTTTTTCTCATTCCAAATATATAAGGGTTGATGTATTTATTTTCAATAATACGCAAGTTACGACGATTTTTAAGTTTTTTTTTTAAAGCAAATCATAGTAGGCTGTCAAAACAAGAAAAAAACAATGTGTAAAACCTTATAAAACTTATGTGGTACAAGTTACCAAGGTTTTAAATTTGTTGTTGAGATAAACATTGTAAATATTTGAACATAAGATAACAACAACATAGTCGGAATCAGCAGTAATGTAGTATATTGCTAATTATCTTATGTTCAAAAATTTTTGATGTTTATCTCAACAACAAATTAACAAACCTTGGTAACTTGTACCACATGAGTTTTATAAGGTTTGTTTTTTTTTGTTTTCACAGCCTATGATTTTTTTATATTAAAAAAAACTAAAAAACCTTCGTAACTTGCGTATACATCAACCCTTATATATTTGGAATGAGAAAAAAATAAGAAATTTAAATAGGCCATAGCCAACTATTGCTCCCATTTAAAAAAAGGTAAGTTTGTGTCATAACTTTTTAACGAGCGTAATTTAAAAAAAAAAGTATAATCGAATTAAACATAAAAATATCTAAAAATAATCTTCATAAATATTTCTGATATTTGCAACAATAACAGAGATATGACACATTATTAATATAACATAAAAATACGTTTTATTCAATAACTTGAAAACCGGAAATGATAAATATTTTTGAAAACAGTTCTAAATTTGTCTTAAAAAACTGGACATTTTGGTAATTTAACCGTTTGTATATCTTAAATATTAACCGAGGTACCCATGCAATCCCATCGAATTTGGACCACCCTGTACATAGTGCCCTTTTTTCCAGTATTACTGAGAAACTAATTATTTGTAAAAAAAATTATTTGAAGGTGTGGTTAAATCTCATATGAGGAAGCAGAACCTCTTGCATTACAAATTGAACTCATTGAGACGCAGTGCAATGAAGACCTGAAAATTTATTAAATTTCTGTCTTTCAAAATCCAAATTTGAAAGAAAATGCAGCTGCCTCTAATGTTTGCTTGGTAACTAAACCAGTCAATTCACAAAAGACGTTGCTCAGATGTAAATCTCGATGCAATTGTGTGAATAAATACAACGAGCATAAAACCTGATACAACTAATTTATGATTAAAAGTTTAAACCCAATGTTGTCACTGATTTAGTCTTAAAATTATTAGTTATTATTATCCATGAAACGATGTTTTTAATAAAATGGTTTATTTGGGTTGGTTTAAATATGGTATTTTGTAACAATATTTTTTATATAAATTACCATTACTGGAGTTGCGATATATTTTCTAATTACAAATTTAAAAAACTGTCATAAAATTATCATTATTATTGTCTTTTAAACAATAATTAATTTTTTTAATGCGGCCTCTGACTAAAAAACAAAATTGTATGTGGCCTCTAAAATAAAAGGTTGTGCTTAGGAAGAAATTGTCAAAAACAGCTGTGATTTATTTCTATGGACATTAAACAACTAATTCTAAAAATGCCTTAATTATTTCAGACATTGTATCTTTTGTCATCAGTCAGAGAGTAGTATATTCACTTTGAGTAAAACTATGAATTCTCATTACTGGCGTTCGTGTCCAATGTTAGTAAGATGTGGAGAATGCAGTCAAGTTGTAGAAGTAGCAACTCTATTTGAACACCTAATTATGGAGTGTGAGCAAAAAGAACGTTACTCACAATGTCCTCAATGTACTGAAGCTGTAAAAGTCGAACAATATCATCAACATCTTAGAGAGTGCGTAGGTAAGAATTGTTTACAATATTTTGTATTACTTTGTAGAACTAGAATATTAAAAACTAAAATTTTACATATTTGTTCTCTTTTGTGATGTTTATAACAAAAAATAAATAAAAACTATTGTAATGTTTTTTTTAAAAATGATTCTTCATAAATATTCTTGATTTGAAATTAAAATTAAATAATGCCAAGGCAATAACAATTTACAGAATTATCAGAAGGATGCAATCGATGTCCTCTGTGCCATGAAAACATAAACGATGAAGAAAACAACTGGAAAAATCATTTGACGGGCAACAAACCATGTATAAAAAATGGTAGAGTAAAACACACAAGTAAGCAGGTAACCATACAAGTTTAAACAAAGCCAAATGAGATGCCAAAAAGTGAAGCTAAAATTAATAAAAACTATACACAACACATTTGAAAAAGAAGTTATACACATGTAAAATAATAGAGGAAAGCTCAACAGCTGAAACATTTTTATTTCTAAATCATTCTGAAAATACTAATTAATCACAATCATACAAAACAATACATATTACAAATGCAGTTGCACTGAAAATGCATATACGGAATACAGGCAAACATGCACATTTGTATTAATTTGAATGTTAATAAGTTAGTTTAACCTCTTCAGGGACGAATGCATAAAATTTCCTTTTATCCCCTAAAGACTACAAAAAAGGGCAGTTGGCCCAATATTTTCACACTTGGTATGTGCACAATTTTTGACATTAATAGCATATATTTATACGTTGCAAATTTAAATTATTTGTCTTAAATCTATAAAGGATTATTTACACAGTGATAAAAATCAGTTTTAAAACATAGTGTATGATAGTAACAATACTGCACATGGGACCTTATATGATCAACATTACACTTGGGAAATAAAATTTAAAAGAAACATTTAGCTAGTTTTCTTCGTGTGCAGTTATATCTTTGCATTTGTAAATAATAGGCGGTCTTCTGTAGGCATGTGTTATAACCAGTGCTTTCATTAAAAAATAATATTAAGTTTAAGAAAATTCAAATGTTAGATATACAAAGGTATAAATGATTTGTTTGTTTGGTAACATTAATTAATTGTCATTAACTACTAGAAACACCTGGAGATGTCAGTCAATAGCCAGAATTGTCGTTTGGTTTTCGAAAACCCTGACTTTAATTTGTACATTCTTGTATGTTTTATGAAACTACATACATAAAAAGGGTACAGAATTTAGCTTAGATGTGTTCCTTCAGACAAAAGCACTGGTTAAAAAACAATGCTGTTCACTTCAAGAACTCCTTCAGTACTGTTAACTGCATAAGTACGTATATACAGCATACCCTAACTAACCACGAGTGTTACATTCCTGAAATTTTTGCAAAACATTTAAACACTTTAAATTAATAAAATCTTTTCACTTTATTAAAAAAATTACATAAGGTATTTACAGCTTACTGCAAAAACTTCACATTAAAGTTTTATAATCCAAACTTTAAAACTAATTTTTAAATGTATTTTATAATACAACAACTATTATATCTGACCTAACGATTTAAAAATATAACGAAACAAGGTATCATAAATTAAATAATCAAACCTATTCGTCCAAAACTGTGCTTAAAATTTGTAAATTAAATATCGATCTAGTCAAGTACATATTTTAAAACTACATTCACTATACTTTATACAAAAAAAGTCTTATTGTAAAGGAAAATTAGCTTCGTAGTTTTTTATGTCCACTTGTTATTGTTCTCTGATAGTTGTAAAAATAATTATATTATTGTAATTAATAAATAAGTTCACAAAACTTACTTTAATCTTTTTCTGCTGAATTATTTGCTTCCTGCATATCACTCTTCACTTCCTCTACATTTTCCTCTTTCTTGAATTTGTTTACATCTAGTTAAAACAAACGAAACATTACTTATGGTGACTTTGGAATGTAGTTAATAAATATTATAATAGTTAAAAGTTTATGAACTTGTTAAGCGCTAATGTTTAAATAAACTGCTGTGTTTTAGTAGTATACAGTAGAGATGGGCAGTATCATTCTTTTTGGTGAGTTGATTCTTTTGAATCAGTTTGCTAAACTGAGTGGCTCAAAAGAGTGGCTTATTCAGGAATGGTTCGGATTGTCTGACGCTCACCACTCTGCAATCGCGTACGGAATGGACTGTGAGAACGGGTGGGAGGAGTGATGTTATTAAGGCACGATGTTGCTTGCAGCCCATACAATTTAAACGAGCGCAGGTGAATTTCGACTACCTATAGATAGGTAGGTGAATGGTATAAAGCTGAGAAAATCTTGTCAGCGGTCCACTCTCCACTCTGGGAGTGGTAAATCAGTCGATAAGGCACGATGTCGCGTGAAAACCATGCATTTTAAACGGGCACAAGCGAATATCGCCTTTGGTCGGTAAAAGAGTGGGTGAGTGGCTCGCTTGTTCAGTGACGATCCACTCCGATGAAACGCGCAAGTGTCACTCAGTTTGAGCCACTCACTTGCGAATTGCCCATCACTAGTATACAGGGACAAATACCAAAAACTTGTGTGTGTAGTTTTTAATACTCCGCTTATAAGTGGAAAAATATTTTAAAATTGAGAATTATTTTACCTATTGTTGTTTATTTTGGTTCCAATATTCCACATAATACAAATGTAATTCTTTTTAAATTGTTATTTAAAATATTAAAATCAAATCAATCTTTACACCAATTATTCTCCTTTCTAGTGGTACATACTGAATTGCACCCAAGAAATTAAATCCTATATTTTCAAATACATTTTTGTAGTTCTTGACATTTTTTAACATATAATATGGTAGTGTTTTTCAACCTGTGTGCCGCAGGTGACCATCGTACAAGTGTGCCACGAAAAATAAAAACAAATAAAAAGATGCACTTTTACATACGTCCCAGTTACATAAAGAAATGCAATTATTTTTGGCGAACCAATCAGTATTCTGAGATTATTTGACATTTGGTGTTGTAAATTAGCTTTTTAATCTTCTTTGTAAATCAAGCTTGATACACTAAATACTGTAATATACCATGATCAAACAAAAATTCGCTTTGTTCTACAAATAAGTTATCTTTTAAATAAATATTAGGTCTATGAAAACTATTAATAAAAAAATATAACTGAGAAATATTCTTTTTAACACATTGACGGACAGTCGACACGTGGTTGAGGTTCGTGTTGTGACACAGTGATATTTTTGTTATATGCTTTGAAATGGTAACCTGCGAAATAAATCCCCCGCAAATTGATGTAGGGTGACACAAGGATTCTGGTGGTGATTCGTATCGTGGCACAATATGTTGAAGAACATACTGTTAAACGGACAAATCGACTGCTGCAGCCGTCTTGTCGCAAAACCAATTTAAATATACGACGGCTACAGCCGCCGTGTCACATCATTTGGAATTCTGTTTGACGGCTGTAGCCGTTTTGTCCGTTAATGTGTTAACACGTTCGCGGACAGCGCCAATAATGAAAGTTCAAAAAATGACACTACTACTAGTTGAATACGTAACACAGCAATGATGGCGTTACACAGCCGCACATGTAAACTGATCAACTGACGGTAAATAACGTCCTTGAAAAAAAAAATTTCGTTGAAAATGTGACAGCATGCTTGTAACTATATGTACACAAACGGAGGTTTAGACGGCTAGAGCAGCAGTGCTTTAAACTGACCGGTTCATTTTTGTCGGCTACACCAGTCATGTCATATTACAAATATCAGCTTGACGGCCATAGACGTCAGCGCCCGCGAACGTGTTAAGAGCAAAAAAAATATTTAAATTAACAATTTAATGACCGAAACTTTGCACTTACTAGAAACATTAATTGGACATTAATTACTTTCCATCCCTTGAAACAAAAAAAAACAAATAATTTTGGATATGAATCCATTTGCAACACAAAATAGTGCTGTGTGTGAATCAAATCGGTAGGAGGAAGAAAATTTGCTGAAATCCGCAACGACCAGTCGTTGTTTACTTATTTTGGCAAAAACAATATTAGCAAATTTTGAATTAAAATGAAAACGACTATTAAGGAATTTTTGAAAAAGCCATTAACATTTAATTAATTAAATAAAATTAAAACAAATTCTTATCCACAATAAAACCTCACATAAAAAATGGTGTCTGTCACCTCAGTAATTTTTTATTTGTACATGTTTGAAACATAAATTGATAACAAATAGTAGCTACATTATTAACACGTTGACTGCCATGTGTATCCATCTGTATACACAGCATAGTGGGTCCTGTGTGCCGCGTGTATTTTAATATATACACATTCGTTTTCAACTTCGAAGCCATGTGTGTGAGAGGAACTCACTTTACTTGGTTATCAATAGGGATATTATTTCGTGTATTCGTGTATTCACATGTATTTCAACTTGACTAGTGGAATATTAAACAATTTTGTATTTTATGATATGTATGATAATATGGGTATATCATAAGTAATTTATTGGTTTGGAATTATTTTGTGAATGTCAAAAAAACAGTTTATGCAAAGAAGTGGCTATTCACAAGCAGGACATCGAAAGCTGTTTGTTTACGTCACTGATTATGTATTAATTAAATAATATAGCTAATCACCTTTTACTAGTCCAAAAGACTTAACTAACATTAATTATAGAATATGTATAAACACGTATAATATACAAAATTGCAGGTTTAAGCATTTTCAGGCATGTATCTTTAAGAATACATACGGCGCTGAAATAAACAAAATACATAAAATATCAATTATGCGCCACGTGTATATTCTGGGCACACAGGTCTAATTGACCCTAAATACCATTTTTCAATTTTTTCAAAAGTTTTTTATGCATATTCTATTACTTGTTTGCAAAGGTTTCCATGCAAAAAATAGGTTGGCGGCAGGGACTCTTTTACGAAAATCGGCTCGCTAGTCAACGTGTTAAGCCATCAAAAATACTAATACAATGATATGTAGAGTGTGCCGCGACATTGAAAAGGTTGAAAAACACTGTAATATACAGTCGGTCTTTTGCATCAAACTTTCTCATTAAGAGAAAAACATTTGACTAATCAAAGCAGTCTGTGAAGAATAACAATTGAAGTCGGTTATTATTTTTCCATGGCAACGTTGATTTTTATCAGATTTTAAAATTGTTTTATTATTTCACCTATTTTTGTAAATAAACATAAAATAATATAATTTCATTGTAAAGAGAAAAAAATAATCTCTATATCTAAGTCATCACCTACTAAGAATGGCATTTAAAAAAAGTTCGTTTTATTAAATATTTCGCAGGGTAATTTAAGTCTGTTTTATACTACACTATTTTTTCGTTTAAGAAAATCGTACACGATTTTCTAGTACGGTGTCAATCAGAAATTAAAAATCTTGAACGAAAAATTTGTACGAAATTACTACCGTCCCTATATGCGTCCAATTTTAGCATGCGTGCAAGCGTATTCTACTGTTACTGTATCTGACCGCATGTCATTTGTGGGTTAGGTTAACTGAAACAATCAAACGATGTTAAATACTACTTATTACCGTTATCTCTCACGATTTATTTTGTAGGAATAAATATGTAGAATGGAACAAGCGTTAACTATACGTTAAATTTGAAAATGATTCGCTTTCTGTTCTGTGATCAAATTGAACATTTGACATGGTTACTCAAGGTGCCAACAAAATATGATAAAAGTTACTAAAAAGTAACCAAAATATATTGGGGTTTTCGTACCAAAATATAGTACAATGTAAAAGGTTGATATTTTCCATGCTAAATTCTTGAATGAAATTTTTGTATCAAAAATCGTATACGATTTTCTTAAACGAAAAAATAGTATAGTATAAAACAGTTTTTACAAATAAAAAAGTGTGACTATTGCCATATTGTAGCAAACAAAATAGAGCAAATTTTTTGCCTTGGCATTTTTGTGTATTAGCAAGGATAGCTGAGTTACTTGAGTTTAAAAATTGTAATCGATTTCTTTTTCGTTATATGACGAAAGACAATATCTTGTTTGAAATACGCTCCTAAATAGCTAAATTTTATCCCATTTAACCAACCTTGTATTTTCATTATTTACGGAGATAGCAACAGTGCCACATGGAAAGTGAAACACCCTGTATATTACACCCAATTAAAATTTTATTTAAGGTGTATATCATATTTTTTAATAAATAGGTTAAAATAAGCATAAACATCAATTTTCTGCAAGAAAAAAAATTCTTTTTGTTTTAACTGGAAGTTTCAAAAAAAAAGTGCATTAAGGGGTTAATAATGAAATTGGGTGTGAAGTATTTGATGTCATTGAGTATTTTTTCTTTAAATGTAGTATCTTTAAATTTCTTTTTAAAATATATTGTACGTGCAGTGTTAAACTATAACAAATTTAATTACCATATTTGGAAACATCTCCTCCCAACAGCCTTAACAAATGTACAGTACTTGGTAAAGCAGTATAACATCGTAATGATTGCACTCCACGCCATCCACTGATATGTAAAACTAAAGGATCTTTTTCAGTTTCTTCAGTGTAAACTAATATACAACTGCCAGGACCTATAAAAATTAATAATATTAATCATATTTAAAAGTGAATGCTAACAAGAGTTCTTCATTTACAACTCATCCAACATAAATCGGTAATCTATGCTTGTCATGGACCAGAGTGCTGTCATGTATAAATGCTATATTCACATGTAAGCGTTTGTGTGTAAAACTCATCGTAAAGGTTTGCAATTTTCAATTTACTATTAAAAAAGCTTTAACCTGATCAGCAATAAAGGGTCAGGTTAAAAGCTGGTTAATTTTTTTTTTTTTAATGCATCGGATTAAATAAATGTAGGCCACAAGTGTTACAATATTTTATAAATAGTGTTACTCACAAACGCTTACAAGTGAATAAGGGTGTCACACAAAAAACGCCGCAAGCTGTAACTCCGTTGTTTGTAGTCCGATTTTATTGAACAAAAAACTAAATGAAATGGCTCCTCAAATACTATAAACTGAATTGGATTTCAATTTTTTTCATGTTCAACTTAAATGTCAAACGATAATCAAATTTTGTTTTCCAAATGGCACCATCTATTTTTTTTATACTAAATCTGGTAGACATTATTTTTTTGAATTCAATGATGTAATCATAAGATAATTTTAGTGCAAAACTAATAAGAAATAAAAAATAAAAGTTTAACCAAAATAGGTTAGGTTTCACAAAATTTTCAAGCGTGCCGTGGAAAACAAAAAAATCTTAATCAACAATTGTCATTTAAATACCACACTGACGTTTACATGACATTTGTCGATTAAGATTTTTTTTGTTTTCCACGGCACGCTTGAATATTTTGTGAAACCTAACCTATTTTAGTTAAACTTTAATTTTTTATTTCTTATTAGTTTTGCACTAAAATTACCTTATGATTACATCATTGAATTCAGAAAAATAATGTCTACCAGATTTAGTAAAAAAAAAATAGATGGTGCCATTTGGAAAAAAAAAATTGATTATCGTTTGACATTTAAGTTGACCTTGAAAAAAATTGAAATCCAATTCAGTTTATAGTATTTGAGGAGCCATTTCATTTAATTTTTTGTTCAATAAAATCGGACCACAAACAAAGGAGTTACAGCATGCGGCATTTTTTATGTGACACCCTGTATATGACAGCCATGCTGGTCCGTGACAAGCATAGATTACCCATAAATCAACTCACTTAAGCTTTCCACTTGTTTTTGTATTGTTTCTGATAAAGATGTGATAGGGGATGGTTTCAGTGGATCATCACATAAGAGTAGCGTAATCAAATCATCTTTAGGAATACGTACTTTCCGTTCTG
Organism: Elmis aenea; assembly: GCA_947652605.1. Taxonomy (NCBI): domain Eukaryota; kingdom Metazoa; phylum Arthropoda; class Insecta; order Coleoptera; family Elmidae; genus Elmis; species Elmis aenea. The sequence goes on along the minus strand of OX393578.1, from coordinate 26,990,879 downwards.
CTTCAATAAAATTAAACAAACTTTCAAGTCCTTCTTGTGCTAATCTGAAAATTATATACCTATAATTTACGTTCAAGCTGAAATTAAAAAAAAAAAAAACTACCTGAAAGCACATTTCATATTTCGGTTATCGGATCTAACAAAAGTTCTTACTCCAGTATTTATGAATTTAATGGTACCCTGATTTCTTTTCACCAAGTCTCTAACAGCATGTGATGTGTAATAAATGTTTTTCTTTTTACCACCATGACATCTCGTCAACAAACATTTAGGATCAAAATCATCAGTTATTTTATAAAATGACTTTATATCTGGCCAAACCAATTCATCATCTTCAAAAAATACAAACGGATCTTCTTTATAACCTTCAAATCGACGTTTTTTTCTAGTGCCTCGTGTTGAATTATCATCATAGTCTCGTTTATTTTTGTTAATTTCTTCTACTGAGCCACTTTGATTTTTGGAATCAACAGATCCTTCACTTTTCGTCAACTTTTCTTTAAAATTTAATGGTCTCACTTTTTCTAATACTGCTACAAAAAATGCCCCTGTGTTTTGTTGGTGTGGTAATATGCGTATACTAAAAATTAAAAAACAGTTGCTTTTATTATAAAATATAAAAACTGACAAATATCAAACACATTTGAATCAACTATGTTCTTTTAAATATAACAGACTAAAGTAATAACTTAATTTCAATTAACCTTCAAATTTTTGTAATAGCTGATTTTATATAATTATAATCAAGTTAGGGATACAACGAGAAGTTAGCAGTAATATAAAGACTTTCCGTGCCATTTTATTAACTATTTTGCAACCATTTAATTTTCCTTACAACTTTTTTATTGCTTTACGTGTAATAGGAATAGATAATAAAATTAAAGTGCTAAAAAAACTTTACCATCGGTTTAAATGAAATTTATCCTTGTCTTCTGGTTTAGGCGGGAACATCTGAGGTCTTATTGTTGTTCTCCACTTGGCATCAACTTCATCAAAGCATTTATAAAATTCCAAGTTTCTAGTGCCCACTAACCAAGTGTCCAGACCTGAAATATTAATTTCTATTAATACACTTCAAATGTGGTAACTTGATAAAACACACATCGTATTATTTATTGTGTACGATCACTGAACACATTTTATTTGACACATAATTTGACTTCTGGTCACTGTGAATCTAATAATCCCACTAATCACATATATTATTTTCATGACTTAACACCGCAAATAAAATCTTTAAATGTGTTTGTGACTTTATCGGTAATTCTTAGAAAATACAATAATTTTGAAATTTTCAAGAAAAAAAATCTCCCAAGACATTTGATGTTTTTTATAACCAGATTTGTTTTTTTATACAGATTCTGCACAGTAAAAAAATACATTCAATTGAATTTATGAAACAATTGAACTCATGACAACCCGAAATAAATGACAGTTTTACTTCAGGTTTCTTTGTAACGTAACTAAACAAAGATCCAGGCTTTCCAAATGAATGATTAACACTTATGAAATGCATACGTCAATGTTATAATTTTATTTTTTATGTTCGGTATTATTATTTACTTGTAAGTTATTTTACATTAAATCTAAAATTCAATAAATGTCTATCTTTACAATGTATAATTACATTTATTTAAAATTTATTATTACCAAACTCAACTCGCTTTTTAATATTTAATACTAATTGAATTTTTATTTTTAACTAACATACTACAATGTACAGTTCACTATTATAGCATTTTATGAATAAAATATATGCAATGAATATCATTTAGAAGAAATTGTAAATGTTAAAATAATTTTTAAAAACTCACAAATGCTGAGATTTCTCATTCTTGTTCAGCAAGTTTTAACAAATACCATAAATTTTTTTTTTAAACAATAAAAATTTGTTCAAAACTACAAATTCATTCAAAACGAACATCCTCTTCCTGATCTACAATTTGCTTTTTACTGTTTCACTAATACACACAATACCCTAAAACCACTGCGTTATATTATTATTATTAATGAAAATGTGTTGTCTTTACCTTGTAAATACTTTTAAAGGTTAGATAAAGACAGTTTTAAACTAATTATTACACAAACCTGGTGTATATTTCAGTCCTGGCAAATCACCACTGACATCGACAAGTTGTAAGGTGCCATCAGTTTCAGATAAAAGTCTGTGTATTACAGCTTCATTTTCTAATGGATTTAACGAACATGTTGAGTAAACTACACGTCCACCCACAGTCACCAATTCTGCTCCTCTTCTTAAAATTCTTGACTGGACTCTAGATCATATTTAAAACTGTCCTTTAATTTTATGTACAAGTGCAGTGAAATTACTAACAAGGGAAGGTCACGATACGTTGTCGCTAGAATTTGATTCCGGCTGTGTTTATTACATCAAGGGCATCCAAACTAAATGTTCTGCAAAGTTATACGTGCCACTGGCCATTACCTTCGGAAAAATAAGGGAAAAACTGAAATATTGGCATAAAAAGATCATTTTTGCGATCACTCTGGCCATGAAACCGTCAGAGATAAAATCGAAATTCTTCTATTTATCAATAGGCGCATCCTTTGCAAGTAAAATGGTGCAAAGTTTTTGAAAAAATCTTGATCAGTTCCGGAGAAAAACGCCAAAAACGAAACCCCTGCATAAGCGCTATGAATTGAGAAGTTGTCGTATATCTGTATTACTATATCTATGCGACTTGCATAGGCGTTTAACATAGGGAAAACCGTTTTTACAAAGGTCTCGTTTTTTGCGTTTTTCTTCGGAACCGTTTAAGATTTTTTCAAAAACTTTGCACCAATTTACTTGGAAAGGTTGCGCGCATTGGTAAATAAAAGAATTTCGATTTTGTCTTTGACGGTTTCATGGCCAACCCGATCACAAATATTACTTTTATAATCAGCTGTTCAGTTTTTCCCCTATTTTTCCGAAGGTAATGGCCAGTGGCACGTATAACTCTGGAAAACATTTAGTTTTGATGCCCTTAATGTAATAAACACAGCCGGAATCAAATTCTAGCGACAACGTATCGTGACCTTCCCTTGTAAGATAAATTTAAATATTCATAAAAAAATTAAGTACCCATGCTGATGCAATCCATTAGCAGCAGTCCACTTCATCCAAATATCTGGATTTTTCCTTAAAGTTCCATCACCAGAGCATGGAACATCACATAATACTCGATCAAACTGTACCTATAATTTAACAAAAAAAAAAAGGAAAAAATAAAAATAATAAGTAGAAACTAAAATATGAATAAGCTTACTGGTTCTACAGCGCCATTTTTGGATGTAGCTAAAAAGTTTGGTAGTATTGCACTGTCATGGTTAACAACTGCAATACAGGGTGAATTAAGACGCTTAGCTTGATGTACCAACATGTAACATCGTTTATTGTCGACATCATTAGCAACAGCATAACCTGTGGGTAAAGTTGTATCATCACTAGCATGTAGCATTTCAATTATTTGTGCAGTTTTTGAACCTGGAGCTGCACACATATCAAGTACCTAAAAATTATAAACATCGACATTTATATTTGCCAAATAAACCATCACATTTATTTACTATGAATATCAAACTTATCAATTATTAGAAATTATTAGAAATTAATGACTGTGGAGGCAGCAAACCTAAAATGAGTGTTAATTCAATATTTGTGGCTATTCATATTCAATGTATCATAAACCAAAAATACAAACAATTAAAACCACTTTTGTACTGAAAGTTTCAATATTATTTACCAACAAATATATTTTAACAATGACATTAAATAGACTGCATGTAAGAGATTATTGTTTTGTATTATGACACCCCGCAAGGCATCAATTTTTTTAATTTTACTTCAGTGTTATTTTATTTACTTAACATGAAACAAATGCTGAAATATCAGTAACTAAAACATGTAACACTTCAAAATGTTTGGGTTTCGTAAATCAACAACCAATTTGTTGATAAATTTGTACATCATAAGTAGAACACATTACTCGTACAAATGTGTTTAGAGGAAAGAATGACAAGGATACAACTACAATAAAAAGGGGATGACAACAGGGAACCCAAAATCTTGGACAGTCGTGCTTAGGCAGTTGAAAACCAACCACCGAGAAATGTACAGCAGGTCAAGAAATAAAGAACATCGTTTCAGTTATACTCTTTTATTTTTTTCTTACTGCGTAATATTTGCTCCAGACCTGTGTATTACGTAAAACATCCTTTGAGGGTCCAACTATCCTAAAAAGACGATCACGAGCCATAATTATAAACAAAAGAGTAATAAGTACTCTTCCCCAAGAGTGCGACCTATGTTTATCACAGTATATGGCTGATACTATAAAACTATTATAAAACAATATATCATTTAATCTAATGTACAGGGTGTCATGGGATCATAACCACCTCGATAACCTCATATGTTTTAAAAATAACTTCAATAAACCTTATATATTATTAAATTATGCAAATAGCTGCATAACATTAAAATAAAGTGAAATTTTTAATGCACAGTAAATATCCTTACTTTAACTTTTTTCTTCTTCAACAAATATTGCCAGTTCCAAGTTTAAAGGCGAAGAGCGGGGGTAAGTTCGCGCAGCAGACGCCACAATATGGTCCACAGACTCCCAAACCATAGGCGGGTATACATTATTATAAACGTATTACAAAAAATTTAAAGATAAAATATACTTGACACATTTTTACAAAAAATAACTATAAACATGTTAGTAATAAATTACTTTTAATAAAAATCACACATTAAAGCTCTCTTGCAGAAATGCAAATCCAGTTGCAAGATATTTAATAAAGACGATAAGCAAATTTTAATTTAACTTATTTGTATTCACAAATGCATCACGTTTATTTATTCGTCATCACTTGAATCGCTTTCAAATTCACTATCACTGTCCCTAAGACTGATAAAAAATGCGTTTTTTGCATGGAGTGGAAAACGTTGGATCTTGATTTTTTGAGCGTTCTGCCACAATTCTTTCCAAAGTTCTGATAGACACTTGGGTAGCGTCGGAAACACGGTTTTTCACATCAGTTAACGTATCGGCACTACATTTTTTAGACACAAAGTAAGTCCACACATTAAACAACTCGCGAGCTTGAGCATTAAACACTTTTCGACCAGACATTTTCGTGTCAAATAGGAAAATTCACTGCACGCAAAAGCTGGTATGAAACTAATTAACCTGTTGTTTGTCTCAAGTACAGAACAACGAATGCATGAAAATATTTAATATTTTTCAAAATAACGGGCCATAACGGACCTTATTTATCACAGGTATACAATAACCAGTTGGAGGGAAAATTGTACATGTTCAAAAATAACTGTTTCGTCTGTCCGTACTATCTATACCAAAAACTTAACCATGGCATAATAGCAGTAGTTATTGAATTGTAGGACTATGCAAAATTCAAAAATTATCATTCCTACAAATAGAAATAAAGGTTGACGGCGTTAATAATAAGTATCGTTTTCAAAAATAAAAATTTTACCAATAAAATAGGGTTCTCTCTGCGTTTGTTGCTTTATAATTTAAAAGTCGTTGTAAAGTTCTACGTGTTTTTAAGACAATTAAAAAATATTTATCTAGCATAATGTTGTACAATTACTAGTCATTTCAATTTTACCAAAACATTTAATTTTCTTGATTTTATAATATAAAGAAAGTTAATTGAAATCAATGTTATTAATATTACTTAAAATACTAGAATAAACGGCTTTTTCATTAGCAGATAGCTTACGCGCCATATTACTATGTAAAATAACGCATTTTACTATTACTATAGTATCGGGTAATATCCATATCACTTTACGAAAATGGAACAGATATGTGAGAAACAGGTACAGCCTTGGAAGTATAATATGTTATACCTATTATCGTAAAATAACCCTTTTTAAATTCCGTAACGGTACGCCACTGTATACCAAAACAACTAAGTAAGTAGGTGTGTTTAATTCCAATTGTGTTTAGTGCGCACCCCCACCCTTCGCCTTTAAACTTGGAACTGGCAATAGCATTGGTGTGGTTTAAAGTCAAAATTAAATAGTTTGTAAATTTTTTTACCTTATGGTGAGACTTCACATCTAGAAGTAATGGAGGAATCATACTAACGGTTTCTTGTCTAGATATAGTACCATTTTCTGTTTCTGTTATCAAAAAATTGTGTAACTTATAGTATGCTTCACTGCGTCTTATATCTTTCCTTGAAATATCTAGCTGCCAAGCTAACTTATCTGGATACCTGAAAAGAAATGTAGATTGCGTGTTAAAACTTTTAAACTGTAGCAGATATAGGATCAGTTGAAAGAAATAAACAATACCCATTTTATAAAGTAACTTAACAATCTTTTAACTAAAAAAAAATAAATTTAATTACATTTTAATTTAATTTTTAAATTTCAATCTTAATTTTCATTCATTTGTGGCACTTGGTTTCATAAAGTTTTTTTGTTTTTCTTTAAAAATGTAATAACTAAACAAATATTTTAACCTATGTACATGTAACAAATTATTTATTTTTTTGCTTATGTCACAGTCAACTAAGATTTAAGTGAAGTTTAAACAAAGAATATTGTAAATGTAATGCCTGTAATCTTCAACAAGTTTTCTAATCAATAACTGCAACAATAAAATAATTTACAATTTAAAATATTGATTAATTTTAGTTTGTCTCTAACATCTAGTGTGCTATGGAATTGTATTAAAAAATAAAAGCATCACTATGTTGCTTTCTAAAACAGGCAACTTTTGTTTCCAACAACCATAAATGTAATAATAATTATATTGCTAATAATACTTGCAATTTCATTTAAGACATGAAACGGTACAGATATACATATATCCTCTCTTTCTAATCCAGCAATTGGACCATAGACTGCTAATATACATCGGATTGGACAACATGAAAAGTGTGTGTAACATGTGTAATGATCATGTAATTTTTGACCGTTTAAAATTATGACATTTGATAATCAACGATTTGTAAAGACTACAATAAATATATAAAATTATGTTCTTAAGGTTGTAGTAATTTGCCTTTGATTGTTAAAACATCAGTGTCTGCACGCGTAATTTGCAAAAATCACATTTTATAACAAAACATCAACAATTTTCATGCAGGTTTTGTTAATAATTCCAGTTTAATTTGATATTCTATGTTTGCCACAGAACACTTTGCTAATAACAGATTAAGTACATCTTAGGAAGAGAGAAATATGTATTCATCTTACTGCATCGTCTACAGTCACCACTCATTGTGTAGATAGAAAACAAGTAATATGAAGATAATACATAATATGCTAGAGGTCTTTCAAGATAAACTGAACTGTGATGCAGAAACCAAAAATCGTCTTAAGCGTTAATTACTGCGCCACCTAAACACATACGTCTATTTCAACAATTGGGGTATAACCTATAATAATATAAAGTTTTTAGAAAGGTCTACATTTTAACCACCGTCCCCTCTCTTTGCGCATTTCGCAGTTCAATTTATCTTGAAAGACTTTTAACAAAACTTTATCTGCTGCAGCTTGCATATCACTTACAGTAAACTTCAAATTCGAACACATTGTACTAATTAAATTATTTTTTAGCTTCATGCTTATGACATTGTTAGTTAAAAAATGGCTTAATTATAATAAGCATGATTAAATTTCTGCAAAAAGAAATATTTAAATATACATAAATATTTTTAAATAATAATAATAAATTGATAGTACGTAAATCTATTAACATTATTAAACAAAAATTTCTCATAAGTTCGATTTACAAAAAAGGAAGTAGAAATGATTGCGGGAACTATAGAGGAATGAGTGTAACGTCGTCTGTATTAAGATTATATGGAAGAGTCCTTAAAAAAAGAATAGAGAAAGAAGCTAAGGAAATAAAAGAGCAAAGCGGCTTTAGACCAGGAAGGTAGTGTACAGATAATCTATTTATGTTAAAACACTTAACAAAGAAGAATCTGGCTAAAGGAAGAGAACTCCATGTGACATTTATAGATCTAAGGAAAGCATAGGACTCCGTTCTCCTCCAAAAACTATGGATTACCGTAAATAGGGGGGCATAAATAAAACATATATAAATGCAGTTAAAAGACTATACAGAGAAAACCAAACCATCATAAAAGTCGGGAACCAAGTCTCTCAACCATTTTCGCCTTTGAAAGGAGTAAAACAAAGTTGCTGCCTCTCCCCTACCCTTTTTAAAATTTACCTATGTGCGGCCTTAAAACATTGAACTAGAAAATGCAGTCTGATGGGAACACTGTTGGGCGAGAGCCCGATACACACAATCCTTTATGCAGATGACCAAATAGTTATTGCAGAAGATCAGCAAGATATGACATACATACTAAATAAACTTATAGAGGAATACAATAAGTGGGGATTGGAGGTAAATACAGAGAAAACACAGTATATGGTCATAGGAGGAAAAGGACAGGACGGACATAAGCTAGACAACGGAACAATAAAAAACGTTAGTCAGTACGAATATCTGGAAGTCACAATATGCGAAGATGGAAGAGACGACAAGGACATAATGAAGAAAATAGGCAGAGGAAAGAATATGACAAAAACATTGAATCCAATCTTGTGGGATAAAAACCTAACCAGAAAAACAAAAACAAAAAAAAATTAAAACAATAATAGAACCAGTAATGACATATGGGGCAGAGATATGGGTAAAGAGTGTTCACACGGTGACATTTAAAGTCGCGACTTTAAATGTCTCGTGTGAACTACCCGTAAGGAACAAAAAAATGAATCAAAGATTACTCTCGGCCGAAATAGCATATTGGAGAAGATGCTGCGGCCTATCCTTGTACGATCACGTTAGAAATGAAGACATGAGAGATAGAATGACAGTGAAAGGCACTATTATAAATGATATAAATGAAAAAAAGTTAAGATGGTATGGACCTCTGTGGAAGAAAGAATACCAATGAAGGTATGGAACTGGACTCCAGCACTAACAAATAAACAAGGGAGACCACGGAAGAAGTGGAAAAACAAAATAAATGAGGAAATGAAAAAGAGATTTACCAGAAGATGACTGGAACGTCAAGTATAAATGGCGATTACGATGCGAGAAGCAACAATAGCTGCAAATACTCGCTGTATACCGGGTGTAACTGAAATCAGGCTCACCCCCTTTTTTCTTTTTAGTTTTGAATTTAGACAAATGAAATTTTAGACATGTAATATGTGCAAAAAACTGGATTATTTGAACATGGGTACACTTTTGTTTCACTTCCGGTTTCGCCGGAAATGGCCATAACTTTGTTATTTTAAATGGAACACCCTGTATATTTTTACATTTTTGGAAAGAGGAAGTGATTTTGGACACAACTGCACTATTATGGTTAATTTTTATAACCTAAAATAATTTTTTGACAAAAATTAAATTTTTTAGTAAGTGTGCCATGACCGGCATAAATGAATTTTTATTGTGTCAACAATTGTCCAAAAAACGTTTTTGTAAATTTTAATTGACATTTGGGCTGCTTTAATAGACCTTAAAAGTTGCGAAATTGGTTTTTTGACAAAAAGTCCATTTTTTTAAATGGAACGATGGTGGCTCATGCGGGTATTTAAATAGAGTATTTTCTGACGAATTCAACAATACCAATAACTTGGTATTTTTATTAGGAGCAGGCATTAAAATTTCAAATTATTGTAAGATTTTGGGAAGATATCCTAATAATCATAGTTGACTCTGCTCAATGGCAACAAAACAAATGCTCATTGTTGTTGACAACTGTCAAAATAGTCTTTATTAAACGGCTGGTTTTTTCATTGTGATTTTCTTAATTTAGAATAATCAATATTTTTTTTTTTTTTTTTTACAATACAAGTATGGCGTTTTTTTCAAAATCACATAAAATTGACATGTTGCACGTTTATGGTGAGTGTAAAAAAAATTCTACTGCAGCTGCGTTCTTGTACCAGGAACGGTATCCCGACCGAAGACATCCAAGCAGGCAATATTTTCAGAAGCTTGAAAACGCCTATCGAACTGACGATAAAGATGAAGAAACATTTGTAATTAGTGAAGGTTGAAATTGACGTACTAGCGTATGTACAATTAAATCCAACGGCTTCAACAAGAGAAGTTGGGTTTAATTATGGCGTGTGTCATCAATCTGTACAAAGAATTAAAAAAAAACACAAGTTTAAATCTTACAAGTATGTTTTGAATCAACATCTTTACGAAACGGATCATAATCGTCGACTTCAATACTGCAATTGGCTACTTGCTAATATTCAACAAAATCCGCAGTTCCATCGTAATATAATATTTTCTGATGAGAGCAGATTTACTAATAATGGAATGTTTAATAGAAACAATACTAGGTATTGGTCTGCAGAAAATCCTAGAGTAGTTAGACAACGCAACTTTCAAGAACGGTTTGGACTTAATGTTTGGATAGGCATGTTGGGAAACACAATTTTACGACCTATTATTTTCGATGGTACACTAACGGGTGAGCGTTATTTGGCGTTCTTGCAGAATGAAGTGCAGGAAATGTTACATGAATTACCGTTAGCTCGCATTCAACGATTGTTTTTTCAACAAGATGGAACTCCTGCCCATAACTATAGAAATGGAGTAGAACACCTCAACAATCAATTTGCGGAAAAATGGATAGGAACTAATGGACCCATCAAGTGGCCTCCAAGGTCACCTGATTTAACACCGCTAGATTTTTTTTTGTGGGGCCATATTAAAAATCAAGTTTACAACACAGTGCCTACTACATTAGAAGATTTAAAAAATAGGGTTATTAATGCTGTTAACCACGTGACTCAAGAACAACTTGATCGTGTGTTAGAGACAACAAAAGCTAGGGCTTTATTATGTATAGAACAACACGGAGGACACTTTGAACATTTACTTTAATATTGTGATTAATATGTACTTATACCATAAGGTTTTGCTAACAAGCAGTTAATTTTTGTTGCAAATTTGTGAATAAATTCGTTTTTTTGTTCTTAAAAGTTTCTATTAATTTTGAGTTGTTAGTGATCGTCTTGAAAAGAGTCAACACAAAAAAAGCATTTGTTTTGTTGCCATTTGGCATAGTCAACTATGATTATTAGGATATCTTCCCAAAATCTTACAATAATTTGAAATTTTAATGCCTGTTCCTAATAAAAATACCAAGTTATTGGTATTGTTGAATTCGTCAGAAAATACTCTATTTAAATACCCGCATGAGCCACCATCGTTCCATTTAAAAAAAATGACTTTTTGCCAAAAAACCAATTTCGCAATCTTTAAGGTCTATTAAAGCAGCCCAAATGTCAATTAAAATTTACAAAACCGTTTTTCCGACACTTTTTGACATAATAAAATTCAATTTATGCGGGTCACGGCACACTTAATAAAAAATTTAATTTTTGTCAAAAAATTATTTGAGGTTATAAAAATTAACCAAAATGGTACAGTTGTATCCAAAATCGTTTCCTCTTTCCAAAAATGTAAAAATATACAGGGTGTTCCATTTAAAATAACAAAGTTATGGCCATTTCCGGCGAAACCGGAAGTGAAACAAAAGTGTACCTATGTTCAAATAATCCAGTTTTTTGCAAATGTTACATGTCTAAAATTTCATTTGTCTAAATTCAAAACTAAAGAAAAAAAAGGGGGTGAGCCTGATTTCAGTTACACCCGGTATACAGGGTTCCTTAAGTATTGCAAAAAAATTCTGGAGGTGATTCCTTATCGAAAATTAAGAGGGGTCTTTCATATAAAATTTTTTCCTTAGACGTCTCCTTTCAGTGTTACACCCCCTAAAGAGGATCGGTAAAATTAGGTTTTTATTTTATTTCTCAAATTTGGACAAATGCAGGAGATTCATATTTGGTAGATGTTTTTTATGCTTATAAAAGGGTTTCCCATAGTAATATTTTTAATCATGACCCACCTTCACAGGGGGCTGAAAAGTGCGACCCCTGTTGTTTTTTTTTCTCAGAACTTTTTGGTGGGTTAAAATTTAAAAATATTTTTTTGAAAGCTTTATTTATTTAGAAACTTTTTTTATTTGTAACTTTTCTCGTAAAACCTACCGTTTTAAAGTCAAAAATAGAATAAGTAAACATGAACCATCAATTATTCATTAATTTTGGTGGTTGCCATGGTTTGTTTACGTTCATATTGAGTAGAATTGACGGGCGTTTTAGCGTTGTCGCCGCGTAAACGTGAATATGAAAGTGCAAATAGGTTTTTTGTAGAGAAAAAAATTCTGCATCTATGAATATAACCAATATTAATTTTTGGTTTTCCAATAACTGAAAATTAAGCAAATTACAAAACGCGTTTTGATAAAAATCTATGGTGCCTTGGAATTATGCTGTGACAACTGCCCATCCTAATGTCGCTTATACTGTCACTTTGACACGAAATTCATTCTTAATTATACTTTTTATTTAATATTTAATCAGACATTTATTTCATGCAGTTAGTTATGTTTTCATTCCATGAAATAATAAAAATGACAATAATTAACAATAAACTTGGCGTCAAGATGACAGTATAAGCGTTATTAGGATAGGCAGTTGTCACAGCATAATTCCAAGGCACAACAGATTTTTGTCAACATGCGTTTTGTAATTTGCTTAATTTTCAGTTATTGGAAAACCAAAAATTAATATTGATTATATTTATAGATGCAGAATTTTTTTCTCTACAAAAAAACCTATTTGCACTTTTTTTCTAAAATAATTAGGGGAGATAATATATGATTTTTAAAATTTTACCAATGAAATTGTTATGTTGCGTGATCCAAGTCTAAACCCTGTATATACAGGGTGTGTAAAAATTGGCGGAAGGGCTACACGGAGCGATGTTCTTCGTAAAATTCTAAGTCGAAAATCTTAATACGAAAATGTTGTACCATGCTTCCTATGGCCTCAGGAACCATTTAAAGAAAAAAAAATTGGCAACATTGCATACATTGATTTGCGTTTGGACATTTTTTTATCAGCAATTTTTACTTAGGTATTTACATTTTTTGTTCGAACTGAAAGCCTTCAGTTCGTAAACATAGCTGCAAACTTTTGGGTATCGTAAAACACAAACAAGAAATAATTACGAGAAAAACAGAGATGACAGCTAAGGACAATGTTGCCATATGTATTAGTGTCATTAAAATCAGTGATTTACATATTTTCAACACCAATTTTTGAAAGGAAGAACACAATATCTAGGAAAAAATACTATTCGAAATCTATTTGTATTCCAAATTGCAGCTTTTTCATTTGCAAGTATTAAATAATAACGCCTATTAAAGGACTAAATGTCAAAGCTTTGAGGACCTCTTGCAGACACAGCAAGCGTGGTACAACATTTTCGTATTAAGATTTTCGACTTAGAATTTTACGAAGAACATCGCCCCGTGTAGCCCTTCCGCCAATTTTTACACACCCTGTATATATATATGTGTGTGTGTTGAACTAGGTTCTCGGGCGTTGAACGGCGTCTGTTATTGGTCTCTACAGAGACAGAGTTCTCGACGTTTCGGCGAGGTCACACTCGTCATCTTCAGGAATTTGTTCAGTGCCCGAGAATCTAGTTCAACAAATTACAACCGCGAGAACCTTCGGAACAACATATATAAACAAAAGATTTGTTTACCATGGAAGAGGAAAAATCCTTGGAGCTTGTTCATCCACCACATTTTGATTTAAACATTCTTTTATAAACTGTCCTTGTACAAGCTCCAACATCTTTTTTGATTCACCTTTAGAACCAGTTATACGAAAAGTAGCGGGTAAATCAGTTTTCATAGTAGCTATACATTGATCCCATTCATCTTCTTTGCACACTTTTTGCATCTGCAAATACAGCTATTAAATTTAATGCGGATACTAACCATTATTTTAATGACAACGGCATTCAAAATCATATAAATGTAATTCAAAATGCAATAAATAAAGACAAAAATTAATCATAAATTGATTGAAAAAGAATATGGGTAGATTTACAGAAATGGAGGTTTTACAATTGATTCAGTGTTACAAAATAAGTTTTTGATCATAAGTAAGAGTTTATTTACAATTTTTTACACTTAATCAACTTAAGTTATAGAATACAAATTGGCAGAAATAGTAAGTATAAAATTTTCGGAAATACCACATACACTTTGATACAAAATGTATGCTATAAACTTATCATGATTATAGTAGTAATAACGGTGCATCATTCTTTGCTTTAATTCACATCCATTTCAAATCAACATCATAAAAACACTTATTAGTAATTAAGATGTAATTTATTCTTAAAATACTATCATTAAGACGTGGACGAAGTTTCTTTACCTGATAATACTTAATAAAAGTGTCATTTTCTCTCACAAGATCTTCATACGGTTTTCTCATGTCTGGTTTGTCACCTGAAACCTATCACCCAAAATAACAAAAAATTGCTTATGCATAATCAAATAGTTTTATACTCCTAATAAATAGCGTCAAATAATTTTAACACAAGCCGATGCCAGAATCATGAAAAATTGCTTCAATCGCCATATTTTTATCATAAATTTCTACTTTTCGAATAATTATTGTAAAGTATAAAAAATAATTGTCGATTTTGTAATGGGTTTATATTTAAGTGAGGTTAAGATTTATCAGTTACATACCGGTTGGCGCATTTTAGAAGCACGTTTTCTTCGGCCCATTTTTCTGAAGAATATTACTAAACTGTTTTTAATTAATGTCAGTTTCTCAATTTTTTAATAAAACTATATAATTATTTAAGACACGTGGTAAACACAAAAAAAAATGTAGATGTTCGTTTAATGTACAACCACCGTACTACAATGTTCAGAGATTCGTACAACAACACATAACCTAGCGCTTCGTTAATTGTTATGATCGTAGGTGGTTGAAAAGAGACAGATTAAATTACGTATATGACTATTGTATTATTGCTGAATATAATGTAACGTCTATAATATCTTTCACCTATAATAAATACATTTGTATCATATGATAAAATGCTTCAACGTCATCCATAAACTTTTTTGAGGTCCATTAAAAAAATATGCTGTGGAATCTGCTACTATTAGGTCCTACTTGAACTATTTATTATACCATGTTTTTATTTTCGATTTCTCAAAAAAATTTATTCCTGATAAAAGTTGCTGCATGGCCTAATGGTGCCTGTACACCTGAGAGTAAAGTACTCTCGAGAGTAGCGTCGCCAAGGATACAGCCAATCGCGAGTTACTCTCAGGGGCTGTATCCTTGGCGACGCTACTCTCGAGAGTACTTTACTCTCAGGTGTACAGGCACCATTAAACCATATACAGTGAGCTCGCGTTATAAGCAACCCACGATATAAGCAACTCGCGTTATAAGCAACACTCGATATAAGCAACTATCGCATCGGAGTATACGTTATAAGCAACTGTCAGTGTGACAGTTAAAAATACAAATATCTAAAATACTATTGCAGATATAACAATGAAATTTTGTATCTGAGCGTTATGGTATTTTTCGGATTCGATGGAAATATTAAGGTTGTAATGCGACTTCCGGTTCAACCGGAAACGGATTCAAACTTTAAAATTTTAAATAGAACCATCTGTATGTTTTTACATTTTTGGATTTCTCTTAAAATTTACTTTAAAAAATGTATAAGGTTATGTGGGTCTAAAGTCAACCGTTTTCGTAAAATTTACATTTTTACGAAAATTTTGAGTGATATAGCACTTTCAATTTTTTTTTAACATTCAGGTTACCTACTTAAAAGGGCAGTAAAATATCGTTTGAAAATTAGATTAACAATAGATATTTTAACAATTATTTTATTTTTAGGAGATTATTAATATACAGCGTCATTCAAAAAGTTTGCAACGAAAGGAAAAGTTTTTTATTATTTTTTTCTCAGAAAATTGTAGGTATTTTTTAATAAAAGTTGGTGCATGGTCTAAAACTAATTTTAAGATAAAAAAAGGTTTGATAAAAAGTCATATGACACTAGATATTAGCGATTTTTGAAATATTTGCAAGAGTAAAGTGCCCTTATTTTAAGAGAAACAAAAAAAATTATGGAAAGGGTTTTTAAGAATCCCAAAATAGGGCTAGATTTAAATTTTGACGGTCAAATTTCAATTTTTATTTTTTAAGAAATTCAAAAACTGCAACAATATGGAAAAAAGTTATTAAGAATCTAAAAACCGAGCTAGGTTTAAATTCTGAGGGTTAAATTCTAATTTTTATTTTTTACGAAACTTCAACATCCAGAAAAATCAAAAAGCCACTAAAATCTAGTGTCATACGACTTTTTATTAATTTTTTTTTCATCTTAAAATTAGATTTAGACCATATACCAACTTTCATTAAAAATAAAATTTTCAGAAAAATCGATAATAAAAAACTTTTCCATTTGTTGCAGACTTTTTGAATGTTAAAATTTCTTAAAAAATAAAATTTTGAATTTGACCGTCAAAAGTTAAATCTAGACTTATTTTAGGATTCTACTTATTTTTCCTACACATTTTTTTTAAACTCTTAAAATAAGGGCCCTTTACACTTACAAATATATCAAAAATCGGTAAAATCTAGTGTTCTATGACTTTTTATCAAACTTTTTTTTGCCCATTAATTAATTTTAGACCATGCACGAACTTTTATCAGGAATAAAGTTTTTTGAGAAATTATTAATAAACATTTTTTTCATTTGTTGCAGACTTTTTGAATGACGCTGTATAATAATATAATAAACTGGTAGGTGAAATTACTAAAATTGTTTGGCTTTACATAATTTACCAAAGACCATCAAGTTCAATTTATTAAATCACATCATATTTTTTTATTTTAGAGATGTACAAGTACATAGATCACGACTAAAGGTACGTGGCACGCGCGTATTTCGTTTGACATAGGTACGTACAGATCACCATAGCAACGCGACCACGATCGCGTTGTTATGGTGTAAACTTTTATTTTTAGTTTTACTACTAAAAACAAGATTTATTTATATTAAAAATCGAATCGTTTCTATTTCTATCATATAAGCAACTTTTAGATCGGAATTGGCCGCCGTTAGTTGCTTATAACGCGAGCTCACTGCATTCCTAAAACTAATTTTGATGAAAAAATTTTCAAGTAAAATCATGTGACACTAGATTTTAAACACGAAAATTATCTTAAAACTTATTAAGATTATATTACTTGCCAAGTACCTTTGTATCATACCATCAATTTAAAATTGTTAAGTACACTCTAAAGCTAACATGGCTTTATGGCCATGAACTACTGTATCGTAAAAACCCAAAATTAACAGTTTTAAAGCTGTGTATCAATGTATTTCACATGTAATGGTGCCTCCTTTCCACGTGATAGTAAACTACTCTTGATAGCAGCGTCATCAAGGATACAACCAATCGTGAGTTACTCTCAGAGGCTGTATCCTTGGCGACGCTGCTATCGAGAGTAGTTTACTCTCACGTGGAAAGGCACCATAACACATCATATTTAAGTAAATAAATCAGATTTTTTAACATTTATTCATTGTCAACAATACAACTACATAAAACATTTTTACACAAATATTAAATTCTATTTACATTAAAAATATAATAGTCTTTCAAAAGTAATTGAGTTTTTTTTATACAGAACTTCCATTTTTGTTTATAAAAATACAGGTTTTGTACTTTTAAATTAACAACTTCTAAATAATTAATTATCCCATAATTAGAAAATACCATAGCAAACAACTACGAAACAATGTTCCAAAATCTAAAGTCCTTAACATTAATTAGTATAAAATGAAACATATAAATATAAAATCACTATAATATATTCTTAACTTAACTTTTAGTCTTGTTCCCCATCAGGACTGGTGGGTGAATAGCTAGGCGATGATGGTGAATATCTTGGAGGTTGTGGGGAATAAGCAGGGCTAGCTGGTGAATAGCTAGGAGAAGTTGGAGTGTAAGTGGGTGACGTTGGGGAATATTTTGTGCTGGCATTTGGAGAATATTGAGGTGAAGTTGGCGAATAACTTGGGGATGTTGGTGAATAATTTGGTGAGGATGGTGAATATCTTGAACTTGCTGCAGGTGTATGCTGTGGTGATGAAGGAGAATAGCTTGGAGATGTGGGTGAATAACTAGGAGAAGTAGGTGAATATTGCGGACTTCCTCCAGCAAACGATGGTGATGTAGGAGAATAACTTGGCGAGGTGGGTGAATATTTTGGCGAAGAAGGGGAGTAACTTGGAGAAGCGGGAGAATATTGCGGCGAGGAAGGCGAGTAATTCGGAGAAGTGGGTGAATAACTAGGAGAAGCAGGCGAATATCTAGGAGACGATGGTGAATAACTTGGAGAAGTCGGAGAGTAACTAGGTGAGGTAGGTGAATAGCTAGGCGAAGTTGGAGAATAACTTGGCGAGGTAGGACTGTAAGAAGGTGAAGTTGGCGAATAGCTTGGCGAAGTCGGTGAATAACTAGGGGAAGTTGGAGAGTAGCTGGGAGATGTAGGTGAGTAACTTGGAGATGTAGGTGAGTAACTTGGCGATGTCGGGCTATAAGATGGAGATGTGGGGGAATAAGAAGGAGAAGTAGGAGAATAACTAGGAGATGTCGGTGAATAACTAGGACTGGTTGGTGAATATGATGGAGATGTTGGACTGTAGCTTGGACTAGTTGGAGAATAACTAGGGCTAGTCGGACTATAATTTGGACTTGTAGGTGAGTACCCTGGAGAACTGGGAGAATACCCTGGTGACACTGGGTTTATTGAGGGAGAGGCTACTGGTTGGAATGCAGGACTAGATGGACTATATGATGGCGATGCAGCTCCAGGAGAAGGAACATATGGTGACATTGCAGGTGATTGTGGTGTTGGAGACCAACCACCTCCATATGGTGATAATCCAGAAGCATCTGATGCAGTAGATGGAGAAAATGCTGGACCTCCTGGTGTCATACCACTTCCCATCAGATCTATAAATAAACATTTTATTAAGTTATCAGTCGATATTTTTCATTCATCGTTATGTAACAGTATTATTTGACACTTACTATGTGGAGACCATGTACTGCCTACATATGGAGTAGCTCCTTGAGTCCAAGGAGTCATTCCACCACCTGGGCTCATACTTGGTGTGGCAGCCGATCCAAAGAACATACCAGAAGCCATTAAATCAGCACCACCTGCCTGGGGTATAGCAATACCCATTTTGCATTTTTCAGCATCCAACAAAAGATCAAAACAACCAGTGCCCATGCGCGGTAATTGCCCTAAAATGATATTTTCAGATACTCCACGCATGGGATCCACCTCTGCATGAGATGCTGCATCCATAAGTACATCTACAGTTTCTTCAAACGAACATCTCATCAGAGCTCCAGTGTCTTGTCTATTAATACCGTGACGAGTAATTGCCATAAGATGGCCTTTTGCAGTCATAACATCACATAGCAATGCAAGATGTCGATAGTTCACGTACAATCCATAAAATTGAAGTACAGCATTCATTTCTTTTTCAACTGACTTACGCACAGCCTCAATACCCAAAACCTACAAGAGGTAACATACTGTTTAACATGGAACTATTATACATTGCACACGAATAACAACTTACTGAAAAAATTTCACAAATATCGTT
Source organism: Elmis aenea (assembly GCA_947652605.1). NCBI lineage: Eukaryota > Metazoa > Arthropoda > Insecta > Coleoptera > Elmidae > Elmis > Elmis aenea. Next base: position 26,971,245 of record OX393578.1, on the reverse strand, counting down.
GGAAAATGTTCTAACAGGGTCAACGTCACGTTCTGACAATACTTTCATTAAACTTGTACCATCAGTTTCAAGCAACCATTCAGCAATAGCTTTAAATTCACCGGTTTCTGTGATAACTATTCGTTTCTTGCTATCTGTTTGTGGCAAGTGCATATATACTTTAGAAATAGCCTCAATACCCTGCAATCATTTAACATGTGAGCAAAAGATGTACACAACTACAAACAAAATTACCTGTAAAGTCATGTCACTAAGCATATTAGCTTCAATACATCTCAAAAACATATCATCGTCCATTTTGTCAACATCTTCATCAGCACCTTCCACAAATTTTCCATCATCACTATTCATAATTCGAATACGTAACACAAGTTTTTCCGCATTATCATCATTAAAAATACAGTTAAGATCATCTCCAAATCCTGCATTAATTTTTTCAGCAATCTGTTCCATGGTTAATTTTTTATCTGAAGAGAAGATTTATAAAAAAATTATAACTTAACAGTAAACAATATGTGCATTACCAGTCATCCGTTTGCGATCCAACTCAATACGCAACAGCCATGGTGAGATTCTTGTTGGATCAAAATCTGGCATTTCATAATAAACATTGACAAATTCTTGATCTTCTGGAATAACAGTGTTTTGTGGATCTGGGTCATAGTAAATGGCTGTGTTTGCTGTGACTTTTCTTAGTGTTGTATGTTCAAGACGACATAGTACATTCTTGGCTTTTTCTGCATCACGGGCTGCAGCACCAGTAAGAAAAACAGTTAACGAAGGTGCTTTTGGTTTCTTTGAAATATTGATAATTTCCTTAAGGCGTGGTACACCTAGAGTTACATTTTTTGATGATACACCAGCAAAGTGAAAAGTGTTCAGTGTCATCTGGGTTGCAGGCTCACCCAATGACTGAGCTGCTAATGCTCCAACCATTTCACCAGGATTTGCCTACAAACATATATTAGCATGTTATTTTCACTCAAGCAATTCCCTTTTTGGAAAGAGTAACTATGGACATCTGACTTATACGCCATAAACACAGCCCTACACAACAATGACAATATGAAACTGAATTTTTATAAATCACCTGTGCTTGCTGGAATCTAGTTTCAATTTCACCAATTAACCATTCGAAGGCTTCCGAACTGAGTCTAAACTCTTCTGAAACACATTTTGTACATAAAGTAGAACGTACAAGACACTGGAATAAGAGTGTAGCATTTTCGTTGGCTAGTTTGGATAATCTATCTTCACCTGCTACTATAATGCATTTTTGTAATAATTCTCGAACACCTGCAAAAAATAATGCACATAATTTCGATACAAAAAACGATTCATTAAACAATATACAGGGTGTCCCAGCCAAGACGAATTATTCGATAGCTCTGTTATTAGTGATAATATTAAAAAAAGTTAAATATAAAAGTTGTTTGTAATCATTTACTACATAACTTAAAATTATTTTTAACTATACAGTGTTTTGTTTTTGTGCTCGGATACCAAACATTGTTTTTTTTTATATGGAACACTATGTATATTTTGCAATTTTTGGATGTAAAATTAAATTCTCTTTCAAAAATATTATAGGTTGTTTATGTCTAAAATGAACCGTTTTTGAGTTATTAACGTTTTTTTGAAAATTTTGATAGATGCAGACCTTTATAAAAATATTTATATTTATTAACATAACAACACCAGAGCAATTTACTCTGGTAATTTATTAGACAATAGTGTCATAGTAATTGTTGACTAGTTCCATTTTAAAATAATATACAGGGTGTTCGTTATACTCGGATCATTTCCCTAAACTTGAAACGCATGTAAGTCATCTTTTTTTAATGGAACACCCTATATATTATTACATTTTCTTGTAGAAAATTTAATTATCTTTCAAAGTTGTTAAGCATGTTTTACGTCTAAATATAATATTTTTGAAGTTATTTCGTTTCTTATGATTATTTGCGAGTATTTTACCTAAAATATCAGTAGTAGCCTTTGAAAATTCAAAACAATTTGTATAAACCAGTGATAGCGAACCTATGACACACGTGTCAACAGTGACACGCCGCTCCTTTTTGGGTGACACGCAACTCAAATTTCATTTAATTTTTTTTTAAAAGCACTATTTTTTTAAAAAATCATTTAGGTTAGGAAGGTTTTCACAAGAGGCGCTACTTTGCCATTCCTTTCGGTATCCTTCACAGGGGGAAGTACAAGCATACACTGCTTTGTTTATAGCGGAGCAGATTATTTATGAAGTTGGTCATGCATTTGTGCAGTTCAGAGAAATAGAAGAAATAATAAATTTTATGAAATATCCAGATGAGTTATTTTTACAAATCTGAAGTTGGATGTGTTCAATTGGTTAAATTAAAATGACTTAGAAATGCAATTAGCAGAATTCCAATCTAGCTTTATTTGGAAGCAAAAGTTTATTGATCTTAGATAGGACTTGGAAGCACTTGAACGAGGCCGCTTGCATGGATCCGGGAATAATAATTCTGACAACAACATTCTGAAAGTGTAGAATTCCATTCCGGAAACTTTTGACGCTCTGAAAACTTGCCAAAGCTTATACTGGCAATTTTTTCGTCAACATACTCCCGCGACACTTTGTTTTCGACACTAAATAGCAAAAACAGAGGAATAATAGATTGCTTGATGATATTAGTGCTGCTTGCGTAGCTTTAAAATGTGCGAATTATAAAATAAAAGAGCTAGCTTTAAAAATACAACATCAAAAAAGCCAATAAATAACATCTGTTTTTTTTGTCATGCTATTCCACGATTACAATGATCGTTTATCATTCATCTTATTTTTACGTGTACAACACGATATTTTTTTAACCAAAAATTGAGGGTCGTTTTGTATACGGGGACGGTTTATAGGTATATTAAAAATCTTAATTTTAGGTTTGAAAAATTAGGGATCGTCTTATACACGGAAAAAAACGATATATGTATGTAGGTGACACACCACTCAAGTAGCATCACCTGAATTTTTAATTTTTGACACGCCGGCTTGAAAAGGTTCGCCATCACTGGTATAAACTGTCAACCAGAACACTTAATCGGCACAATTTCCACTATTATGCCACTAAAAATCCAATTTTTTTTAAGAGCTGTAGATACAACATAAATGGCAGCAAATAACACCAGAATGGTGTGTATCTACAGTTCTTAAAAAATATGGATTTTTAGTGGCATTATAGTGGAAATTGTGCCGATTAACTGTTCTGATTGACAGTTCATACAGATTGTTTTGAATTTTCAAAGGCTACTACAGATATTTTAGGTAAAATACTCGCAAATAAACATAAGAAACGAAATAACTTCAAAAATATTATATTTAGACAGAAAACATGCTTAACAACTTTGAAAGATAATTATATTTTCTACAAGAAAATGTAAAAATATACAGGGTGAGTCACGACGGACACGTCGGAGTTTTATGGCGAAACGGTTTATATTTTCCAATTTCTGTCGCTGTTTTGCCCCCCCCCCAATTTTTTGTCCATCTCTTATGATTAAAAAAAAAGGGTTCCGTGTCCCGGTTTAACTTTACGAAAATTTGGTAGGCATATGTATAGTTGAAAATAATTTTAGGTTATGTAGTAAATGATAACAAACAACTTTTATATTGAACTTATTAAAATATTATTACCAATAACAGAGCTATCGAATAATTCGTCTTGGCTGGGACACCCTGTATATTTAATCAACTAGTATTAATAATTATCAGAACTAATTTTATTAATCACAAAAATAACCCGTTTTTCAAATAAACTTCTTTAAATATTACTAACCTTGTATGACTCTTAGTGGTGATAAATCTGTAGGCGCACGTTTGTTAATATGGAAAATTTTTTGTACGTTCCAAATCATTCTTTGTAAATTACATGGCAGAACAACTTTGGATTCGCCACTGGGGAAAATTTGTCTCAGGGCTTCACGATCCTTCTGTAACTGTTCCCATTCTCTTTCCAACTCTGAGATTACTTCACCTGAACCCATTAGTTGCTTAATGACATCTTCATTAAATATCCTCCTCAAATATCGTTCGTTGCTTGGATCAAACCTAAATTTCCTTTCAAAAGCTTTGTTGCTTAATTTAACAGTAGGTAAAGTTTGAAATTCTACCATTTCACCACACAAACCGTCCTCTCCATAACGTAACTGAATAAGCTGACCCACTGAGTTTCGAACAGTACCATCGTAATGTACCATTACAGACTCCATAGCCTTTATAAGACGACGCTGGATATAACCAGTTTCGGCCGTTTTTACGGCAGTATCAATAAGACCTTCTCGACCACCCATAGCGTGGAAATAAAATTCAGATGGCGTGAGACCGGCTAAATATGAATTTTCTACGAATCCCCTCGACTCTGGACCATAATCGTCTTTAATAAAATGTGGCAGGGTTCGTTTACGAAAACCAAACGGAATTCGTTTACCCTCTACGTTTTGTTGTCCCACACAAGCAATAACCTACAAAATTAACAAGGCTCTTATACCGTTTCATTCAAACATTCATAGTATCTCACCTGAGAAATGTTAATATTAGACCCTTTAGATCCTGCAACGACCATAGCCTTTAAATTATTGTATTCCGTTAACGACTTTTTAGCAGATCCTCCAGTTTTATCACGAGCATCGTTCAAAATTCTGTTGACCTGATTTTCAAAGGTCTGTCTCAATGTATTACCCGGTGTTGGTTCCAACTCCATGTTGTGTGCTTTTTGGATAACTTCTATTACATCTTCTTTGGCTTTTTTAATTGCTTTTTGAATTTCTAAATATGTTTGCGGATCAGCAATTGTGTCGCCAATACCAATACTGTGACCTACAAAACACGAAATTTTGATTTACTTGCTAAGCAAATACTTCGTTTAGAATTTAGGCTAATTATTAAAGATAATAAAACAAAAGGCACTATGCCTGACAGTGCAAGAGTTCATTAAAACAAACAGATACATTTATTACAATTTAAAATATTTTAATTTTAAAATGTTTGCTTTACATATTCAACATGATTTTAAAAAAACAACTATATGATCAATTAGTCTGCTAATCTCGACAGAAAACACACAAATGGCACACGCACTTGAAATGATAGAACAAGAGTGTCGTAAATGAAAATATCATTACACTACTTTTAAGAAGCAATATTATATGAACTATTTGTAACATATAAAGTAAAGATTATCCTCCTTTACCTCTTTAAATTATTGGACAATAGTATTTAAAAACTGTACCTTCTAAAAGCAACCAGTTATTAACGACAGTCTGAATATTGCCATAAAATCGACCACAAACTTCGTGTCCAAGTTCTAACATACAAATATGGAGTAGGGAGCCTGCAGATGTACCAAGTGTCTTTTTGCATAAAATACCCATTACCAGTTCTCCATGTTCTACCATAACCTGTAAAAATATAAAATAAATTGATTTTAAGAGGCAATAACTAGAAACATGCAAGAATTTTAAATCAGTTTTTATTTCAAAAACATAGAACAAGTACAGTAAAACATTGATGATTATTTTAATTTTAAAAATGTGATGGATTGTCTTCTGTCTATTTTATTTCATAATACATAATTGCGAAGTAAGCACACCTTAGTATCTCCTGGAGAAATCCATTTATATGGGCCTTCATCTTCATCATCAGGATGTGTCGAGTGGGTGCGAATCATGTTCACATTCCCGGGTATAATAAGCGAGAATACTTGTTTGCCAGTCCATAATGGTTTTGGTTTGAGGATGGCTGGTCTGGGCATTTTTCCATCCCAAATAGGTAAGAACATAAGCAGGTTCATCATTTGTTCCTTGTCTATGAAAACGTCTCTTTTGGTCATCTTTCGAATAGCTGTGAGGGTGTCTTGTACAATACCCATTACTGGCTTATTTGCTTGCGGAGTTATGATCTAATTTAAAAAAATATATATACAAGGTTAGAAGTAATTTATTAAGAGAATAAAATGTGCACACCAATCAAATAAAAAAAAAAACAATTCTAAATTAACAGTAAAAATTTAAAACTCACTAAACAACGAAATAAGTTTTTACAAAAAAATTCTAAAATAGCCACTGAAACGCTTTAGTTTTCTAGTAAAAGTTTAAAAAAGTAAACTCCTTAAAAACGATTACTGTATATAATTACCATGTCATAATACTTTTAAACCTTTCCCACGGATTGTGTAGTAAAGCGTACCACTTTCAAATGTCGTCTCCCGCGCAATGCGTACTAAAGCGTAGTGACTTTTTAAAAAGCAATAGTATGCCATCTATCTACGTAATTGGCAACTATGTGACATTTCTGTATACTAGAAAGTTTTCTTTAATAGACATCGTCACTTTTGGCGCTTACATACTACTTTAAAATTTCAAAAATCGCGGAACTCTTACAGCAGGTGATAGGCAATTACACATCTCTGAAACGCCGGGGAATCTTGCCCTCTACCAAAATTATCATATTTCAAATATTGAGGTGTGAAGTCCTGCGTATTCTGCATGAGTTAAAAAAAAAGAACATCAGCAGGAAAAGCACTTTAAAGTGCTTTTAAAGTGCCTTTTAAATGCTTACAATGCAATCTAACATTGTGTTGAGTGGGGTTTTCTCCAATAGGTATCATGCAGAGAAGGGAGTTCCAGTAAGCAACTAGGTGGTTGAATATTTTTTTATATCAACTTCATGATGTTGTTATTGTTATGTGAAAATTCAAATAGTTTATATTAACTTATAAATTTTCGAATAAATAATTTAAATGTCAATTTGGTTTAGCAAGAATAATTCTTTGTTTTACACATATAACTGCCCAAATAATATCCGTGGGAAAAGGTTAAATTATAGAGCAAACACCTGATGACAAACAAGTGCTACAAAGTTGTTATTATGAACAACAAACGAATTTAGTAATGTTTGGTGGACTCACGAGTTGGATGAATAAAAAGCTAACAAAAACCAACATGATCACTTCTACGATCATTACCAATTACAACAATCAAGAGCACATCTTTCACTGTATACATATATCATTATTATTAACATTACCTGTCTTGGTGTGATATGTAAATTCTCCACTTCGGCACGTGTTTCCATACTTTGGGGAACGTGTAGATTCATTTCGTCACCATCAAAATCAGCATTGTAAGGTGACGTACAACTAAGGTTCATGCGGAATGTTGACCAAGGTAATACTTTCACTCTGTGCCCCATCATACTCATTTTGTGAAGTGTTGGCTGTCGGTTGAATATTACTAAATCACCGTCACGGATGTGTCGTTCAACTCTAAAATGTATGTATAATTAGAACCGTTAATAAAAACAACTTCACACCCTTCATAACTTGCTATAGTTACTTAACATACAATAATAACTGTCAAAGTGATATTCGGTAATTTTCCTGTATGTAGTATTTTACGGACTATAAGATGCACCTTACTTTTTAAACAATTTTTATTCTTAGATTGCAAAGCCAGACTAAAAAAAATATTCTTAGTTTATAAAACTGCAATGACGCATCATAGGCTAGACCAGGGGTGGGCAAACATACTTGTATGATCGACATTAATTTTTCTTATTTATGCGCGACTTCGAAAAATGGGTTAAAAAAAACAAATAAAAATTTAATTAAGGTCTTTATCGATAATAATATATTTCAAAATTATGCATAAAACCTTTGATAATTGCTAAATTATTTTTATCAAATATTACTGGGGTAAGCAATTGTCCCGCACCGGGCGTGACGAGCACCGTAAGAAAAAGGTTAAATATAAATAAATTATTTAAAATGTCTGCGATCGACTGTCGAACTGTTCGCAATCAACCGGTCGATCGCGATCGACCGTTTGCCCACCCCTGGGCTAGACAGTATTCTGGGTTTGTGATGGCGGGGCGGGAGGGAGACAGTGTTAGCAAGCTTGTGAATCCCCGCAACTCATGTTCGTCGCATCGGTGCACTGCTACTGCCAGTTGAATCCAATGTTGCCAGATAGAGATAGGTTTCCGCGGCATCGAATATATGGCCATTTTTAAGACTGGCGAGAATTTTGAATCAAACACTGGACATTTTTATATTAATTTCGAGTATAAGACGCACCGGAATTTTGGAGGCAATTTTTCGAAGAAAAAAGTGCGTGTCATAGTCCGTAAAATACGGTAATTTAACTATTTATTTCGTTCGTTATTTGCCAAGACTGACTTGTCAATATTTTCTCAAAATGGATGCACATGTAAAAGTATGTACATTTCTTTGTAGGTTGTTCATATGAAGCCCTTTAATATGTACAGAATAATGAAGCATGTCATAGCTTTGACGATACAAATTATAAACATATTTAGAAAACTATTATGTTATCAGTTTAGTAGATTGATCTAAAGAATTACAGAAATTCTTACGTATGTAATACAGTTAAGTTCCTGAAATTTGCAATACACTGTAATGGTACATTACACACACGCTATAAAAATTGATTTTAATTGTGAAGACATTGATTATCAAAGCTTAATCAAATTTGTTTATTATTCTGATAGACGACCTTCGACATTTTCTGTAAATATGGACAAAAATACAAATTAAAGAACCTTCATCGTTTCTCACTTTGCAGTGAATGTCGTTTATTTGTTCCTGAATGGCAATAAATGATGCACTTTTAGTGCACTATAAAGCAATTTCCAAAAAAACTGTCGTTCTGAAAATGACTTTAAAACCTAATCCTGATAAAAAATTTACAATCAAAATAGGACAGAAACAACAAACTAGACTATTTGATACAAATGCAGCAGGTGTCAAAAATAATAAAACCTATTTGTTCATTCAACTGAACTCATCATTAAAAAATAAATGTATAAACACTAACTTGTATCCACACTGTAGATGTAGATCTGATGGTTTGGGATGGAAACGAAGATCGATTCTTTCTCCGTTATCTCTTACAATGTATTTGGCTCCTGGATACTGAGAATTGCCTCTTTGAACCAATTCCAACATTCTAAAAATATGAAAGCATATTTTAAATAAGAAAATAGATCGCAAAAACTTTACTGTTTTTGAAAACCAGGTGTTTACAAATAAAATATTACGAAACTTTTGATGTAAAATAAGACACTAAATGGGATATTTAATAAAAATAAGAAGTAAATATTACTGACTACTCACTTATCGAAATTAAAAGGTGTAACTATTTCTGGAAACGTTAAATTTTGTGCTATACTTCTGGGAACGCCGACCTGATCAATTCTCAAGTTTGGATCTGGAGTAATAACTGTACGTGCTGAGAAGTCCACACGTTTACCCATAAGATTTCCTCTTATGCGACCTTCTTTACCTTTCAGTCGAGCTTTAATAGCTTTCAGTGGTTTTCCTGATTTCTGCATAGCTCTGAAAATTTATATTCATAAAAGACACATTTAATTAAAAATATATTTAAATTTACAAACCTAGGCATTCCTGGCATATCATTATCGACCAAAGTTGCAACATGAAATTGTAACATTTTAATATTTTCCGATATAACATGTGCTGCAGCTCCTGCTGCTTCATTACGTTGTAGATCATTGTTTGATTTAATTATGTCAGCGAGTTTGTGAGTGAGATCGTCTTGATTCTTGGCAGCTCCATACATAACAACAGCTGGACGTACAGGCAATGGTGGTACAGGTAATACTGTGACGATCATCCAATCAGGACGAGCAAACTTTGGATCCATACCCAATATAAAACATTCTTCATCTAGAAACATTAAATTTCATTAGATGCAAAAAGTTATTCACTACAGCTCCATATAGATCACGGTTTAAAAGCTCGTCCAAAAATACGACGTCCCTAGACATAAATTTCTGCTAGATGGTCATAAGTCTAAAGACTGTTTTATACTATACTATTTTTTCGTTTAAGAAAATCGTATACGATTTTTGATACAAAAATTTCGTTCAAGAATTTAGCATGGAAAATATCAACCGTTTACATTGTATTAGATTTTGGTACGAAAACCCCAATATATTTGGTTACTTTTTAGTAACTTTATCCATATTTTGTTGGCACCTTGGGTAACCATGTCAAATGTTCAATTTGATCACAGAACAGAAAGCGAATCATTTTCAAATTTAACGTATATTTAACGCTTGTCCCATTCTACATATTTATTCCTACAAAATAAATTGTGAGGGATTAACGGTAATAAGTAGTATTTAACATCGTTTGATTGTTCCAGTTAACCTAACCCACAAATGACATGCGGTCAGATACAGTAACAGTAGAATACGCATGCGCGCATGCTAAAATTGGACGTATATAGGGACGGTAATAATTTCGTACGAATTTTTCATTCAAGATTTTTAATTTCTGATTGACACCGTACTAGAAAATCGTATACGATATTCTTAAACGAAAAAATAGTGTAGTATAAAACAGACTTAAGAACTGGCATGGCCATTTTTTTCATATTCTACCCTGCTACTTGTTGGCCGCTTCAAAGTCAGTAGCAGAGCAGAATATGAAGGAAGTTGGCCATGCCAGTTTTTAGTCTTATCGCCACTTGTGGGATAATCCACGAAAGTAGTTACAGACTTTAATCAGTTTTACACAAAAGTTGACTGTTATATGTATTAAGTTGGCCATGAGCAGAAAAAAGAATTGAAATGTGAATAGAGAACATGTATTTTGAAAGAACGATTTTTAACAGAAAGAAACTAACACATTTAATGAAGGAACTTTCAATTCACAAATTTTAATTTCCTTAAAATATTTATTAAGTGCTTTAGCCTTTGAAATATACTTTTTCAATATATATATATATATATATAGAATTTTTTGTGTTATATGGGCAACTGAAGAATGTTTTCTGATACCAACTAATACTTAGTAAACAAACACTGCAGTGAAGTAATTTAAAATACATTAACTTCTTTAAACTCAGTAAATGAGTAATGAAATTTAGCAATATATAATCATTACAGTTAACACAACCTGTAATACATACTTCCAACTATATTACATAATACATACCAGTTATGTGTTTAAGAATCTCCCAAACTCTTTCTGCTGAAAGTGCTATTTTCTTTTCTTGTGAATCTTCATTTACATGTTTCCATTCGGCAGTTAGATCTAAACCAGATCTTCTTATATTAGGTTGATAACGACCACAGCCACCATGACCCTGCCTTTTGCCTGAAATTATTTGTACGTTTACAAAACCATGTAATTATGTTATTACTGCAATTGTAATGAACAAATATAAAAAAGAACACAAAATTGCTTTGACAGATATAGCTCTGGTGGTTTAAAAATTTGAATTAATTAATTAGAACAAAATTCACTTAATTCAGTTTTTAACGTGCATTTCTTGCAACACAAACACTATTATTAGTTTAGCATTTCAATACTTCGGATAATGTCCTAAACTTTTTATATGGTTTATTAGTTAACCTTCTGTCCAAAAAATTGAAATTATAATCAATGCATGGGATTATATTGACCATTTCAAGGTTTTATTTATTCCAATAATTCCAGAAATATCATTGTATGCAAAATATAGTTTCAATACACTTTGCAAATATATTGCATAAGCTATTTACAATTAAATAAAAACTAAGAAATTATAATTTACAATAATCTTACTGATTTAATAATTTTATTACATACCTGTTTGATCTTCACCTTCTTTACCAACATCCATTTCATCACCACCTTCACAAATGTTTTTTCCTTTACAAAGATCGTATACGAAAGCTAGTCTCTTTCTAGGCTGACCTTTTGATTTCATAACTACTTCTTTAATTTTGGGATTATTCTAATACAATAAACATTTTAATTATACGACCAAAATTTATTTTCACATTATATACTTACAGGGCTAACAAGCAATTTACTACAAAAGAAACAAACGCATCTCAATATTTTAATTGTTTTCGTAACAAAACCCACATGGAATACTGGTTTTGCAAGATCTATATGGCCAAAATGTCCTGGACATTCTGTCATGTTACCAGCACACGTTTGACATCTTGAATTTCTATCCATGACACCTTGTCTTGGATCCATAAGGCCCCCCAGTTTTGGGCGGCCGGCTTCCATAGTTTCAGGAAACCGAATACCGCCCTCAGTAACGGACATTCGCCGCTAAAAACAATAAAACCATGTTTAATGTAAAATGAAGGTCTGTAGAGGATATTTAAAAGTAGTTGGCCTAGAATTGATAACATTCAGTTTATCAGAGTAGTAACTAGCATTAACTTAAGAAATTATACTCGCGGGTATTTAATTGTAAGTAACTATTAAAGACGGTTATTCCCTTCATATGACGTTAAATTACCAAAGTTTGTACACAAAAGCGATTGCGCCACTGATAGTAATGCAGACATTATGGACCCAACTTATTACTTAAAATATCAAATAAAACCGTTTCACGGGTTATAAATACAATTGGACGTTGAAGCACAATAACCGCTTAAACTTTTACTTACAATTTCATCAGGACTAAGTATCCCGAACTGCACTCTTTTAACAGATCGCAGCGGAGCTTTACTGTCGCTGGCAGCCATTTTGACGACTGCAACAGCTCTGTGATATTCCGCCGCCAAGCCATCTCAGCATATGCGCATTTGACAGAAATTTCATCGTCGTTGAAAAATCACATGCGCAATATATGTTACAGGGCTGTAATATATAAAATGTAGATAGCGGTAGATAGCCTCACAGATAGCCTATACAGCTACGAATAGTCTGCGAAGGCCAATGTCATCAAATATGGAATGATGTTCAGTTAGTTGCATTATTTAACAATATTCTTCTAGAAATGTTGTGGAAGCTTATTGGTCTTATTTTACCAGTAGTTATTAACATGCAGTTTGTATTTTGGAGATACCATACTACCATACATGACATTACAAGAATGAAATGTGTATAGGAGTACAAGTACAATGTTAGCAGCAGGGGTGGACTAGGCCAATCACTTTTTCGAGGAGCGTAGTCGCTCTTGTCTTGTGGTTGAAGTTTAAAGACGACATAGTAAATAAATAATTGATATTAATTACATCATATAATCTGCAAAATTTTCTTGTAGGAGTATGCTTTGTAAAGAAAGCATGTGTGACTAAGTTGTTCGTTGAAATAAATTAATATTACAACCGAAGCTATAAGATTAATAAACTTAAGAACTAAAGTCACCGAGTGGTTTCTTAACCCTTTGCCTGTCCTGTGCATCACCTGTGATGCACACAAGGTATGTTTCATACGCTTGTGCACCCCAGGTGACGCACAGAGTGGCATTTTAAACAATACAAGTTTTCGATTAAGGTCAAAAATTTAATGTTTCTTCGTATGCTTTGTGCATCATGTGGAATACACATATTTTTGCACTTGTATGATTTTTTACAGGTATCCTGACTACTAGATACGTATGAAGTAACCCTAGCCCTAGAGCCATCCTTGTAACATGGTACAAGTTAAATTTCAAACGGACGCACGGCAAATAGCTTCGTAAAATGTGTGGACAGGTAAAGGATTAAAACATTTGATTAAAATTCAAAGCACAGAAAACTAGAGTTAAAAAAACACAGCATGTAAATAAAGATTTTATCTTGAGTATTGTCACACATGTGCAAAATATATAATATCATATAATACTGTATATTAAGTACAGATCAAAAAGTGATCTAAAGTAATAATGTGTTAAAAACGCATAATATAAAAAATTCTTGCGACACTCCAGTAGATACCACTATTAATTCATCGTGTGCCTGCTGCTCTTAATTCCATTAGTGCACTTTGTGTTATGATACCGTGATTGGGGTTGTAACTGTTAAATGAAGGTACATAAACGTTACTTTTTGATGCAAACATCTTCTTTTTTGCTATTTTTTCTTTTGGTGGTATCTCACAAGTTGACTGAACGTATTTTCTACAGTCTCCAGAGGCTTTAAAAATTCTAGGTTCTGGTGCTAATAAGTCATATCGTTTCACTAACTTTGAATCTGATCTTATGTTAAATGGTTGTTTAGATTTGGAATCATAGTGTCTCATTTTGGGTTCTGATAGTGTGTTGTACGGTTTTTCTTTTGGTAAATAATGATTTTTTAAGTATCGCTCGGTATCTTTACAGAGTCTTGCTTTTATTTCAGGTTTTGAAACATCAGGTTGCATTTTAGTATTGGATTTTATTGATAGCAGTTTTACTGGTCGAGTGCTATGATGAGTAGACATGATCTCGTACAATTTATTTCTGTAATCGTCTATCGAAAGCCGAATATCATCGCTTAATGGAGGAATTACATTATTCATCGTTTCTATCTCTTCTGCAGGATTGTGAAATCTGATTTAAAAAATTCCTTTTACTTTATAAAAACAATATGACAAGTGATATATCATTAGAAAAAGGATAAAAAGCACATTAATTTAAGTAATTCAAAGCCAACTCAACGGCCCATAATAAAAATTAAATTAGGGGTAATATCTCAGAAATGGATAGTGATTATAAAAAAAATTTAATATAGTTACATTTTACATAAATAAGTGCATTGAGAAAGTACAAATAAAATTCATGCAATGATTAAAACAAAAAGTTATGAAACTTCTGAAGCACGAGAAATGTTGTACTTTTAAAAATAGATTGGTTTCTATCATAATTAAGAAAAATTCATCTAGCGAGATCACCATGATGGAAATGTTATCTGGGACATCCTATTTAACTTTTAAAAATAAATTTAACAACATGAAATTAATGAAAATTCAAAAAATTACCGTATTAAAAAATCAACATTTGAATTTAAGATATTCTTAAATAAAAGTATTGCACCTCACAACTAACATGTTTTTTAATTTTTGGGTAATTTTCAACATAAAAACCTTGATTTAAATTACCTTGCCACATATGAATGCTCCAGTGCTTGTTCAGCAGTCAGTCTTTTGTATGGATTGAAAATAAGTAATTTGTAGACCAAATCAAATGCATCTTCAGGTACATCGGAACCTAATAGCGTTTGAAGTGATAATCGGTGCCCAGCAGAAGCATTTTTTATCATAGAGGATCCCACGCCCGATACACATATTAGATTTATATCTACAAAATACAACATTATTTAATGTTACTTCATAATTTTTCTGTTGTGACTAATTAAATAAGGTTGTTATTCAAACCATACATTGGAATAAAATATTCATCCTCTGGTGTTTATTTTGTTTTAAATACAATTTTTGATATTATTTGTTTGATTTTTTTTGTGATATAATTACACTTAAGCGGAAGTGAATAATTTACTCTTACTCAAGTCACATTCAGTTTTTCTTAATAACATTTGTGTAATTAACAACATGTTTAGAAACAATCTATCCTTTTTTTAGCTTCAAAGTATGGAGGTAATCTAGTTATAGTATTTTCCTTAACAATTAATTCACATTTGATCGTGAGCGTTGATTTACGGCATGAATTTTTGTCAAGTAAGAATCAATTCTAGAAGGGGTGTTTAATTACAAGACTTACTACATGATGGATTTTACACCTATCATTTCAAAAAACGTATAGTTGTATGATTACATAAAATCGTTATTTATTAATATTCAAACAATTCAAACTTTTTGAGGTACCTATTAGATTTAATTTAATTATGGACTTATAAGCTTCAGTATTCTGTAAGTTAGTGCAAGGGCGTATCTAGCATATGGCAGGTGTGGCACATACCTTGGGCCCCATGATGCAGGGGGCGCTGAAGTATACTTGTACACAGTTTTAAACAACTTTTTAAAATAATTTTTCAAAACTGTAAATTTCAAAAAATAGAATAATAAGTCTTCCATCTAAAAAACTGCAAAAAAAGTTGAATCAAATACTCAAAACTGTTTCAATTTTTCTAATATTTAAGACATCGATAAAAAATGTATTTGATGTTTTCAGATGATTATTTTTATAACAACAGTTTCTTGTTCTGCATTTATTAAAACTTATTTGTTTTAAAGGCAAATGTACTTCTTTTTTATTGCGCTTATTTAAATATGTAAGACTCCAATTTTTAGGGGCGCAACATTACTGTTTGCTATGGCAAAATTTTTCCTAGATACGCCACTGAGTTAGTGTACTTTTAATGTCCATTTAAACAGAAATTAATGTTAATTGAATACTTTTTGAAGCTTTTCTACATGTTACTTACTAACGTATCATAAAAAGAACTTATTGTACTGTGGAAAAATTGTTTAATAAGTGGAGTTACCAAAAAAATCACAAATGTGTAATTATTAACCAATAATAAATTTAAAAATTAAAAGGGTCATTCATAGTAGCTGTGTATGAAGAACACTGGATGATATTAAGGGTGTGATATGACATAATAATATTATCTACTATCTACATCTGTTTTGCTCCAGTCTTACCTTCTGATGTAGGTTGGGGAATCGTGACCATAATTCTTTCCACTTGGTTTACAGTAGAACTGCCAGGAAATATTGGCTTTCCTAGCAACATTTCACCAAGTATACATCCCAAACTCCATATATCAATTCCTTTAGTGTATCTTTGTAAGACAAAAAGCAGTTATAAATATTTGATTAAATGAGAATGCAATGGGCAAAAGTATGGAGTAATTGTTAATTGTATAAATATCTTATACTCAAAATAAAAACTTTTTTTCAAAGCTATAGTACGTTTAATAAGAAATTGTGTCGTTTTTTAAAGTAGGACACAATTTAAAAACAAACGTATTTTATAGAGAATTACATTTTTTTAACTATTAAAACTTAAAAATTAAAACTAATAAAATTATTTCATACTATAAAAAACAAATACGTACTTTCTATTAGCAATTAAAATTTCTGGTGCTCTATACCATCTCGTAGCAACATAATCAGTTAATGTTGGATTAGTATCGTTGGGACTTCCACCTACACATTGTGTTAAAGATCTAGCTAATCCAAAATCTGCAATTTTGCATCTAAAAACATTAAAGCGATGTTTTATGACTTATTTAATTTTTGATCACTTTTTTGTGCAACTTCATACAACTAAATAACAATAATGACATTGCTGTTTTCTTTTCAACAAAACATTGTGCTATCCTATTAACTAATAAAAAATAAAATTCTTAGTTATGTAATTAGCAATATTATAAAGTTGATGACATGAAAATAATGATAAACAAAAGAAAAGGTCTATATTTTTGTGCTAAATTAAAGACAATTCAAACTTTCTTAAACCGATATGACTGCTACATGTTACGTTTATATTTGACCGTTCAGAATTTACATAAAAAGGCTTTAACAGAGTTAATTAATTTTTAAAAATACGGTATTTAATAGACGTATAGGCAATAGTAATTATATTAGTGACCATATTGGTCCAAGATAAGTTCAGCATTATTAAATTAATTCTAAATATCTTAAATCGACATAATTCTTTTTATTCATATTTACTTTTGCCATAGGTATTATGAACAAAGTTATTGTGATCGCGAAAATTTTAGAACTTGAGATTTTTATGGATTTACACATTTTGACTACTTTTGCAAGACAACCGTGTATGTGTGTATGCGCTTTACATTTATAACGCAACTTTAAGAAGTGTATTATTTCAAATCGCGTGTGTAAAGAGTGATTTCTCAAATAATAGCTAAGAGGGTGTTAATTTTTTTACAATTAATTCAAATCCCTGTAAGTTGAAAAAAAATAAATTACACAATTGTTTATGAAAAAAACTCAAAATTTTTAAAATTAATGTTATTACCCTGAATAATTTTATACTTTGTTTTTATTAAAATATTGACATTTGTTATTATTACATACATACCTGCATAAACTATCCAATAAAACATTACTAGGTTTTTGATCTCTATGAATTACATTTCCAGAATGAATGTACTTTGTGGCTTTGAGCATTTGGTACATAATATACCTTTTATGTATATCTTTTAAAATATTGCCTCGTTTAATAACGTTGTGTAAATCAGTTTCCATATATTCAAATCCTAAATAAATGTCTCTATTGTTGGCAGCTCTAAAAAAATGAATAGGTCACACAAATGCAAATGCTTACAAGTTACAATGAAATCGTTCTTCAAGTGACGAACCTGTGAATACTGTGAAGCTTTACAATGTTAGGATGATCTTTAAACGATCTTAAGAACATAATTTCCCTGAAAGTTCTTTGCGCATCAGTCTGATTGCGAAAAGCGTCGAATATTTTTTTTACAGCCACAACTTCTTTGGTTTTTCTATCTATAGCTTTCCATACGATACCATAAGCTCCTTTGCCTAAACGTTTTTGAATATCAAACCTTTTTAAAATATGTTCGTCGATTTCAGACATCTTATCCTTTGGTTGGGCCATGATTGTCATAAACGTTCAAATTATAACACGTTTAACACTTTGTACTATATAAACTTGATTTATAAAATAGTAATATTAATAAAACATGTTAAAACTATTTAGGAATGTCACCAAAAATACTGACACTGACATAAAACAATTTAATTTATTTTTAAATCAAAGATACCCTTGATTCTCTCAATAAATAATTTAAAAAATTACGTTTAATACAATTATAAAAGTATAATTAAATTTAGAATAAAAAGGTATCATTCCTTGACTAAATTTACATACTGCGTTCAATTATTAACCATAAACAAAAACGTATAATATTCTAGATTTGTTTATTCGTGACATATCTTACTCACATTGTTGCTAAGTAACAATCAAAAGAATTCACCAAATATTCAGTGACTTTTATTTTTTGATGTTTCACAAATGAATGATATCGGCTGCTGTCAATTAAAAGTCAAATCTTGAGTGTTGCGTCCGAGATAAGTGATTTAATGTAAACCATTGTAATTATTCTAAAAATTATTGAATTATTGGAAATTGAAAATGTATAATAATGATGAAAACTATGATTGGGATGGTAATAACAGACGAACAGTTCTCGAAGGAAGAGCAATTCTAGAAAGAACAGGTCAGAGTATAGCTCGTTCTCATCAAATTGCAATCGAAACTGAAACTGTTGGTACCGAAGTTGTTTCAGAATTAAATGACCAACGCGAAACACTTTTAAGAGCCAAAAACAGACTTACAAATGCAGACGAACAGTTGGACAATACTAAAAACATTCTACGCAAAATGGGTAGAAATGTACTTTATAACAAGTTAATTTTAGTTTTAATTATTGTTTTAGAAATAGCTATATTAATTGCTGTGAGTTACATAAAATTTAGGCCTAAAATGTAAATTTTTTTATGTATCATTCCAAAACTAAAACTTTATTTGCATGTGTATGTATAGTTTATATTTATTATGTGATATTGATATATAATAAAGGTTTTTCGTGTAAGTTGTTGTGACCGATTAAAATATTTTTTTACATAAGTTATTTATGTGGGTGAATAGAATTAAATTTAGTGAAATATGTACTATGGTATCGTAGTTCAATACTCAATGTGACGTGCCCAAATTTGTTTAGAGATATCGTACATAGTTGGTTATTTTTAGTATTTCTATGTTGGCACGTTATCACTAGCATCACTAGATCTTTTCTACTTCTTGGTTATTGAAGGTAAGCACGTGCTTTAATATATTTAACAAAGTACGGTTGAAAGTTTTGCGAACCTGGTAATAAATTGCAATAATCTTAATTCAGTGCCCTGTTAAGTTATCGCGTATATTAAACTATGGGCACTACCACCAATAATCAAGAGGTTAATATTGATACCGAGCAGTTTCATCCACCCAAAAAGGCAACAAAACGTAGGGCTCGTTCTATTGGAGATGGATCCATGGAATATGAGATTCACAATGGCATAGCAGGTCGAAGTCGACAAAGACCACCAGAGACAAAAAAAAATAAAACCAAATCACTAAGTGAAAATGCTGGAGAAATACGTAAGGTGCCAGTACCCGCTCACAGGTACACACCTTTAAAAGAAAACTGGTTAAAGATTTTTACTCCAATTGTTGAACATCTTCAGCTTCAAATTAGATTTAATCTGAAAACAAGAAATGTAGAAATTCGTACGTGTAACGAAACTAAAGATATTGCTAACTTGCAAAAAGCAGCAGATTTTGTCAAGGTATGATCATTGAAACTACCCATTAATATTTTTCTTTAGTATAAAGTGAGTGATGGAACAATATTATTGGTGTAACGACATTTGAAATAATCAAAATTTGTGGTTGTTTAAATTAATAATGATTATTGAATATCCTTATTAATGTTTCGAAATTGTATCGTTTAGCATGAATAGGTTCGACTAATTTATACTGTTATATGTAAATTAAAGTCAAAGGATGTACCTCTTTTTTAATTTAGATCCCTTACTGTTTTACCAACTTATGGAAGTCACTACAGGGAATAAAAAATGATAGAAATATTTTCAAAAGTATTTTGATTGTAATATTATTGTATACATGTTGGGATGTAGATTCAGGTTAGGTAATAATGAAAATCAAAGATGATATTGAAAAACCCCGTTTTTTTTTCAAGGATTCTCGTGTCAGTTGTAAATTTATTTACTTTAAAATAAATAAGTTTGGTATTGCATTTTGAAGAGAGATGCGCGTAAACAAAAAGGATAATTGATAGTTCATGAAGCTTATTAATAATGATAAATCTTCTTTTTAATCGGTTCCTCTTGTACCTTTCGGTGTCGAGGTATGCTTTTCTATTTCTGTGTTATGTTTCTCCACTCCTGCCTATCGTTAGCTAATTGTGGCACATCTCTCCAGCCGACTCCTTTTTTTTCTAGTCTCTGCCTCACTTCTTTTTTCCATTTTATTCTTGGTCTTCCTCTATTTCTTTTTCCCTCCATCTGCATTTTCCATCCTATTTTGCACGATTCTACTTTCTGGCATACGTAATTGATTCGTCTCCATCCTTTTCTTAATATCTGTTACTCATAGGTTATTTTGAATTTTTTCGTTACGATTTTATCGATCAGTCTACATCCCTCTATTCTTCTCAGAAATCTAATTTCCTGTATCTGTATTCTTTGTTTTTGTGTTTTTGTTAAATGAATCACTTAAATAATCCAACAACTTATCAGAACATATGATGTATTTATGTATTTATTACAGGCCTTTATTTATGGATTTGTAGTTGAAGATGCGTTAGCCTTACTACGTTTAGATGATCTTTTTGTGGAAACTTTTGAAATCAAAGATGTTAAAACTTTAAAAGGCGATCATCAATCTCGAGCAATTGGTCGTTTAGCAGGAAAAGGAGGCAGAACAAAGTTTACAATAGAAAATGTAACAAAAACGAGAATTGTTTTGGCGGACAGTAGAATACACATTTTAGGTAGTTATCAGAATATACAGTTAGCACGACGTGCTGTCTGTAATCTAATATTGGGTTCACCACCTTCCAAAGTTTATGGACAGTTGCGAAATGTTGCAACACGTGTATCGGAAAGATTGTAAATTAGTTTTTATGGATATTTATTTATTGTTGTATTATAAATAAACGTGTGTGAAAGAAAACATTTACTTTTATTTGCAGTTTTTATAGTACTAAATGGGTATATTTTAAAATAATGTTGGGTTTTTCACATAATTAATAAAACATTTCAAAAGTGTATATTATTTGCATACTTTATTGTTACCGTTTTGTTAAATTAGGTCAGTGATCTAACTATAGAATGACACATCTGCTAAGCATACTTTGGGTTGAGCAATTGAATTTTATGAGTAAATAACTTACATTAAATCAAAACCTGATGGTAGCTTACTTTTTAGATGTGTTGGTGAAAAATGTATTATTTTCTTTTGATAACTAACAATGTTTAACTTTAAAGTTAATAATGAAATTTAACAGTACATTACGAACAGGCTATTGGTATTATAATTTCTGGTCATCAGACTAAAAATACTATTGAAATTTACAAATTAATAATAGTGTTCCACTTAATTCCAGCTATTACGGGGTTTTAAAAAGGGTCAAACATTTGGTTCAAGTTGCAAAGCATTTCGGTCATCCGAAGACAACAAAACTGACAAAAATGTGGTTCGTGTTAAGAAATTGTTCGAAACAACCTTTGGTGTAACAATTAAGATGTCTGCACAGTTACGGAAATGTGAGGTACAGTCTAGCGAAATGAGGCAGTGAAAAGTGGTTCACACATGATGACATGATGATAATGCGTTATCTCATCAGCTTTCTTTGCTCGTGAATTCTTAATCAAATGATTGACATTCCACAAGTACTTCGAGGGTGTCGGTGCAGATAGCGAGTTTTGCGCACTTTTAAAATATTTGTAAATCCATTCCTGAAACTTTTTAATACCACCACGTACTGAGGAAAATCTCCATAGTGACCCAAATTGTTACATCAGATGTTAGTATTTACAATGCAGTAACTATGATAATTTATGACGATTATTTATAAAGAAGTGATGCTGGTGTTTTAATAAAAGTATGACCTATAAAAGCTGTTATATTTTATATTGCAACTTTGCAATAATCTTTAGCAATGTGTTTTTTTAGACACATGCATGAATAGTCATTTAAGTGACAATCAGCAGTGAATATCAGTGCCGATGAGAGTGGGGGGGGGCCTCCAAGCCCGGAATAAGTTAAGGGCCCAGGACTTTACATACATTTTTAATTCTGGTGTCTTAAATATTCACGATTCACAATTCTTTTTTTTTAAAATAAATTTTCAAATTATTTACTTGGGGCCCATGTAAATTTTTACTCCGGGCCCGGTGAAGTCTCGCAACACCTCTGATGAATGTACTTTAAACTATAGTTTTTAAGTATTTAATACCATAGCAAATGTAGTAACCAACTGCAGTAAAAAGTTATTTCTACACTCCTTACTGTTAGTACATTTACAACAATAAACAGACTGTAACAAAATTGTCATGTGGAGCTAACTACTTAAAATTATGGCCAACTTCATTCATAATCTGCTCAGCTACTTGCTTCGCGGATTATGAATGAAGTTAGTCATGCTTAAAATCAGGGACCCAGACCGGACCGTTAAAAAACCGTAACCGGACCGGACATTTCTAAAATTATGAGAAATCGGACCACAACCGGTATTTTTTTCGGTCCGGACCGAAATTTTCGGTAAAGATCGCGAACTGTCGGTTGTCGCGTCGGTTACCAATGAAATGATTGATACTTGTTGCAGCTTGTATTTTGCCGACAAAAGCTTCTTCTATGGCATAGGCAACTTAACTTCTATGGACAAAAGTACTTAATAGGCCGTTTACAATTATTTTTTTTTTGCACGTGGTTTTGCTGACTTTGTTTTGCATGTGGTTATAATCGTGTGTGTGAATCTAGCTAGAGCTAGATTCACTCGTGCAAAACCAAGGTCAGTAAAATCGCTTAGTTTTAGCGTTTACACACACGATCATAACCACATGCAAAACAAAGTCAGCAAAACCGCATGTGTAAACGGCCTATTAGAGTGAAGAGTGAACGGTGTTCTAAGTTATAAAAAATAGTTTATTTTAAAGATTATGTGCAGACAAAAAGCAAATTGGACACATGAATATTTCATATTTGATAGAGAAAACAAGAGATCTCAACTTTGCAAGGAATTTTTGTCCGTAAGTACAAGTACAACTATCTATTACCAATAAAACCTTACATTTCGGATAAACTCGTGGTGCGCTGTGGGGCGACGCATCTTTAGGTTCATATTGGCTTTCTCCTGATTGAGCTACAAAAGGAGCTATTTAGTTTTTGTTAAATTGCATGAATTTTTCACCATTTGTTACTTTGTTTACAACCTTTATATTATAATAGAAAATAGAATAAATACGTTTATTAGATGTAATATTATTAATATTAAAACACATTTTGACAAATAAAAGTCGCGATATTAGAAATTATTTTTAAAATTGAGAAAAAATCAAGCGTCGCAAATATAGGCTTATGGCTGATAATGGGTTTATTGTACTTGAAATTAAAAACGAAAAAAACTTTTTTCTATTTAATTATCTTAACATTTTATTTATTACTAGCTGAATAACCTGTGCTTTGCACGATTAGGATTGTTATTTTTTTGTTAGTGAAATTTACAATCTGTCACTTTAAAACATTTAGTAAATAGCTTGTGTGAACATTAAACACTGTTAATATTGATATTGTTGTGAAGATTGCTTTTATTTAGAAAAAAAAAAGGACCGAAAAAGACTGCGGTCCACGTAAAAAAACCGAAACCGGACCTTTATTGTAAAACCGTAACCGACACTGGACCCCCAATTCCAAAGGGTCCGGGTTCCTGCTTAAAATCAATACATACACTATTAAACAAACGAGGACCAGCAGTGTTTATTGTATGATTATGTTATCAAAAATGTACTTAACAATTGTACAGCCATGTGCTTTAACTTGTTTTAAAATACAGAATTAGTTATTTTACTCTTAACTTCTGCTTAAAATTGAAACAGTCTTAATAGTTGTGTTTTGTCGTTCTTTCTATTGGTGTTGTGGGTGTGCAAAATAAAACAATAAATATGCGCCAAAGATATAAAATATATTTCGATAGATTTTTTAAAAACGTTTACACTGATAATCTTGGCGCCGGCTATGCAAAGAAATTTATTCTTTTTTTATTTGTTTTCAATTAATTTTTTACATTTTTTTATTATTTGTACTGCAATATGACTTAATGTCTATTCCCATTAAAAACTTTATAAAATTTTTAATAAGATTACACAACATAAGTATGACAAACAAACTGTCTTACAAACTATTAATTAATATAAATACTTAAATCTATAACAATGTATGTAAAAGTGTCCAAATATAAACAAGTATTTAAAATTGTTTTACATATTGCAAGAAAAATAATTCACTTTCTATGTAGATTCAGTCGTCCAATGTAAACTAAGCAAAATATAAAACCATGCCTGCTTACACGTGGAACTGGTCTATAACGACCAAATAAAAATAAAATTTGCATTAAACACAAAATAATATGTACATGGGAACAAAATCAAATTCTTGTAAGCAACTGAATCAAAATTTTTTTCTTTAAACTTTAACTGCTAAATAAATATCACCTGCCGAAAATTACAATTTACAAATAGTACTCCAATAATAAAAACTTATATAGTGCTCGTGTAATGACACTAGTGATTTAAACTTGGAAAAAAACGCACCAATGAAAAAATGAATAAACGGAAAAGCATCGAAATGAGCATTAATTAATTTAATATTCGTGTCATTTGAAATATTGATTCCCTGAATATTTTTTTAGAGAGTGAAGTCATGGAAATATAAATATTTCAATTATCACAATTGTTTCAACCAGATTTATACAACTATTTACAATTTAAGCATATGAACAATCTGATACTTATTAAACAACCATTTTTACAATTTCTTATGAATTAACACACAGTTACAATAAAATGCAGAATATGGTCTAAAACGTGATATTTATTTGGATATGC
Organism: Elmis aenea; assembly: GCA_947652605.1. NCBI lineage: Eukaryota > Metazoa > Arthropoda > Insecta > Coleoptera > Elmidae > Elmis > Elmis aenea. Next base: position 26,945,857 of record OX393578.1, on the reverse strand, counting down.
CCATGAGATTAATTCCGCACTTGTTGCAATAAGAAACTCTACAGATGCTGCATATTGCACAAGTAAGTAAATGTGGTAATGTTAGAACAAACGAAGTAAATGATTCCCTATTTTGTGTGATTCGAATGTACTCAAACAATTTTGAATCTCGAGCCTTACCAACCCGAATGATCAATGTAAATTATTTAACTAAATAAAGTCACCATCTTGTGCAGTTTACCTAAAACACTTACTGACACAAGAGTGGTGCTACATCACGAAAATATGGCAAAATATGACTAAGAAAGTTTTTTTGCAGTTGTCCAAGGTATGTGTCACCCTCTTATTATTCCAAAAACAACAATTATTTTAGTACAGTTTTTAACACTAAAAAACCACCAGCTTCATACAGACTACTATTTAAAGTTACTTTTAGGCACTATACAGACACGTTAATTTAAAATATTTATCATACTTGCTTATTGAAATCTATCGAAGAATATAAAATTGAAACAGTTTGATTATTATTTTTAGTAGACTATGGTATACGATTTATAAAAATTGCCTTAACAAATGTTTTTGTTGATTTTACAGAATTATTGAAGCACACAATTCAACATGTTTAGTACTTTAATATACTTATGTCAATTATACTAGTCTTTTGATTTTTCATAGAAAGATGGAATTGTATTTATCACACTTTACTTGTTTATAAAATATAATTATTACATATTCACATCACAACCAATGATGGCAGCATTTTAGTTTTTCATTATTATCTTACGTTTCCTACTGGTAAAGTACTTTATGCACCATATGAAACGATTCTGCTAAACTATTACTGATTTTCAATTTTTAAATAAAATTATGCAAGGTTAAATTAAACAAAAATCTGATATTGGTAGAAGTAAAATTTAAACAAAAAACATTGAATATTTATGAAAGCAAAAATTGAGTAATATTTAGTATTAGATATAACTTTTAAATGATATTTAATTCAAATTCCATAATTAATAATAATTATTTTTTGTCAGTTTTATTGTTCTATTGAAGGTACTAAATGTTGGTGTTTCAAATACATAATAAAGGGTCGTTATTAATTTTGGGTTATATAATAATGGTGACACTTTTTTCATTTTTATGTACATTATTATTGCTGATTATAGTATCAAATAATATTTATACATATCATACAAATCAAATGCCACCTCACGTCTATTTAAAACCAACTATTTCGAAAACACTTGCATACTTTATTGAATCTGAGTAATAATTGTTGGTGTTTAAGAGGCTGAACACTTTCACTATACATATATGTATATATACATTTTTTTTTCTGTTAAAGCATAAGTCTATCGCAATTTTTTATTTTATAATAACTTGAGGATTAGAGGATGAAACATCCCTTAGTCGCAACTGCTATTAAAACTGGTTTGTACAACTTATGATCTAGTATGGTTTACTCAACTTCTATGCGATGGTTATTATGTTTCATTGGTCTCTTACGTCTGGGCTGTAATGTGGAGCTTCTGGGATTGCTTTTTTGACGAGTCCGCCATGTTGTATGTTTCTGTGGTGGTTGTTTCTGTACAGGTATGTGATGAATATTATTATTAGGTGATATGTCACGTGAAGGAGGATCTGAGCCCTGAAAAACAATACAATTACCAACTTGTGTGAATAATTTTACAATTATATTAAACCAGACATTTAAAATTAATTTGCTTTCTATATATGAAACTAAATAATGACTTTAATTCTGTATTTGACAGATGGTTTGAGTTCCATGTATTCAATAGCTTTCAGAAATACTATACTATAATCAGAGAGTCGAACCGAAATTTATTTCGTTCCGGTTTCCGGTTACGTTCCGTAAAAATGTTTTTCGTTCCGGTTTTGGTTTGGCTGAAAATTCTGGTTTAGTTTCGATTCAGTTTTGGTTCCGGATCGAATAACAAGTAAAAATTAAGTCTGAGCATTAATTCTATTTCTTACCAATTTTAGAATTGGAAAAAAACTTAGGACTTAATAAGATTAATTAAGTTTATTGACAAAAACGAAAACAAATTGTTCAATAACATTTTTTATTTGTATAATTAATTTAAGTAAGCAATTATAATTAAACTTTATACTGAAAAAATTGTATTTTTTTAATAAGAATAATAAAAGTTCATCCAATTTGTATAAAATAACGTCCTTCGTTTTTCGATTATCCACTCATCTCAATTGGAAAGAATCTTAGCGTGATGACAACTGCTTGACGAAAAGAACGAAATAAATTGTTGCTAAAAAACGTAGAGGATGAGTTAATGGTGAAAGAAAATTATAAAATGTCCTGTACGGAGTTTTAAAACATTTCAAAAACAAAAAATGTGCATGCAAAACATTAAAAAATGCAGCAAGGAACGAAAAATATTAAAGAGTATTGCTTGCACAGATGGTCCAAATTCGATGGAATTACATGGGTATCTAATATTCAAGATAGAAAAACGGTTAAATTAACAAAAATGTGCAGTTTTTTAGGGCAAACTCAGAGCAGTTTTTAAAAATATTTTGTCATTTCCGGTTTGTAAGTTATTAGCGAAAAACAGTTTTTTGTTATATTTATAAAGTGTTACATCTCCTTTATTGCTGTAAATATCGAAAAAATGTATGCACATGGTTTTTAAATGTTTATGTAGAATATAATAGTACAAAAAAATCTAAGGCACTGTCCATGTCGAGGTTGCAAAATTACTTATCTCAAATACTTTTTTTTTAGTTTTTAAAACTGATTTTTTCGTGTAGAATAGTAAAAAAAAATTCAACCTTTCTGTAACCGAAATTAACCGTTATTATGTTTTTCCGTTCTAACCGAAATTAACCGTTAATAAAATTTTGTTCCGGTTCTGGTTTTTAAATTCTGCAGTTTTTCGTTCCGGTTCCAGTTTCGATTGTGTTAAAAATACCGCTTAATTTCGGTTTTCAGTTTTCGGTTCGACTCTGACTATAATATTTATGATTACTTTAATGTTATGTCCATATGCTGAAAAAATTCTTAGTGAAATCCTATCTGTTACGTTTTATTACATTTGGATAGTAAGTAGTATGTAACCGTAGGTGATGCTGAACTATATTTTTTCAATTAATAATCGCTTTAATAATTTCCATAACTTTTCCTCATTTTACAAAAATGTATGTAACGTACAATACAGCAATTATCACAAGTATATAATTTTGAAATTAGCAAATAACTGATTTTAATTATGTAGTTATAATAACATAATACTAAACTAAAACATTCTTTACTCATATATAAAATGTTTAAAACAAAAACTGACATATTATTTGTAAAATTTATCAAAGTTTAACTTTTTTGCTCTTTAATTATTGCTCGCTTAATACAATAAAATAAAAAAACTTACTTCTGAACTGCCTCCACTATCAACGCTTGACGTTGAACCACTACTTGAAAGTGATCGAGATGCCCTTGAATATTTAACTGCCGATGGTGATAAAATTGGTGAATTATACAAATGGGCAAACTGTTGATCAACCCATTGTCGATAACGAACTACTTCATCAGTCACACATAGGATGCGACCTAATATTGATTGTCTAACAAAATCTCTGTACATATTAAGGGGGTTTACAGCATTTGAAAGAACTGCATATGCAAAATCAAATGCTCTTTTAACCTGCAAATAAATAAAAAATGTATTAATTATAGAAAAACAGTTGATAATAACGAATTTTGATGGAACCTCAAATGGGTATTGCATTGCATGTTAAAATACTATTAAATTTTAAGCTAGTCAGTATAATTTTATTATTTTAACAGACATGACTATAAATATGATGCTACAGGAAGAATGGTTGTTATATACAGGGTGTTCACTGAGAGTATCGTACATAGGACTTTTACCAAGCAAAATTATTAAATAATTGCAAATATTGGCTGTCTCGATTATTTTACGACAAAAGTGTTGACAAAAAAGTTAATCAGAATCAAAAACTACCTACGATTCTGCACTTTCATTTTCAATTTGGTTAGCATTTCCGCTTTTTTTAAGAATACTTAAAAAATATTGCAGTAGTCTGGTTTCCTAGTTTTATATGGATTTTATGCAACTTAACAATATGCATCTGAGGGTTCCTAGAGCAGAATAGTCCTCTGAATCCGAATTTCAGATGCTAAAAGTAGTGCAGTGTTGCCAAAAGAAAGTAAAAGGTAATTTTATGAAATTTGAAAAATATGCGCTTTTCATTTTTTTTTTAATGCGTAAAACTTATTTCGGACCCAGAGGATTATTCTGCTCTGGGAACCCTCATTTTAAGATGCATATTGTTAAGTTGCATAAAATCCATATAAAACTATAAGAAACCAGACAACTGCGATATTTTTTAAGTTTTCTCAAAGGAAGCGGAAATGTTAACCAAATTAAAAATATAAGAGGAGAATCTTACGTAGTTTTTGATTCTGAACAACTTTTATTTTTACATTTTTGTCGTAAAATAATCAGGGGAGCCAATATTTGCAACCATTTAATTTTGCATGATAAAGTCCTACCTATGTACGATACTCTCAGTCAACACCTTGTATGTACTTTTTGTGGCAAGAACGGCATATCTGAGCTTCTAAATCTCACCACAATAGAGCACGAGAAAGTCACTTTTATGCCATCCCAGTTTGGCGGCTAGGTTGTCTAAAACACCGAATTATTTCACAATGTTATGATTGCTCAAAGTGATCGCTACGTCATTTTCAAGAAACACCATTCGATTTGACGATTTTGCCATCAATTATGAATCCTCTTAACTCATGACATTGACAAAGCAAATGTTTAAAATGTGTCTACTAAAGAACCGCAAAGAGTGATATGTGGCATGTAAGGAACTGAAAAATTAATAACTTATTTTACTAATGCGCCTTACTAGTACTTATGAAATTTCATTACTAGGTTGATTTTTAAGTCATTTCATTTGCCTTAAAAATCTACAACCATAAGTAAAGTTTTTTTTCAAACAGATGAATAGCTGTTTGTTGGAATTAGTTGATTTTTATAATGAAATGGTGATACTTGAGCATAAAAATAAACTTAGTTATTATAGTTTGTTAATTACAGAATAACAATAAATAAGTTAAGCAGTTTCGTATTCAAAATTTTATTTCTTATGACAAATAAGAAACCGAATTATCAATAAATCACTTTTTACAAGGAAAATAATAATCATCATTAAAAGTTATTACACTGGTCACTGACAATGTTCTGTGTGTTTATGTTGTTTTTTATAATTCCAAATATGTGAGTAAAATATCTGCTGCCACATATTCAATTTTTAAATGTCAAGGCATACATACTTGATACCCGTATATCTTTGGAAATTGTTTTAGACGAATACCACAAAGTGGTAATTCCACATAATATTTACAATTGATTTATTGAAAAAATAATTAAAAAAAAGTCACCAAACTTAGAAAGTATGCTGTTGTAAAACAATAAAATAACAGATTAAGTTATAATTAATTTGTTTTTAATTATATTGAACAACAGTGGGTTGTGTGGTAAATTTAAGTGGTCAAATAATTTGCTATTTTTTGAGCTCAAAAAAAAAAGAAGATATTTGTTCATAAATATGTCACATTTAAAACAAGTATACTTTTTTTAGTTACTTTTGCAGTACAATACCTGTATTGCTTCCTTATTACGCTGTTAGAAAGTTTTCTTTTTGTGTTTATGATAAAAATTATGTAATGTATTGTAGCGTTAAAATTGCGGTAGATGTTTCAACGATTTTCCGAGTTGAAATAAAATTTATTAAAGCAACAACACAATCAACACTAAATTTTTCAAATCATTCATCTCATCATAAATTTTTTTAAACTCTTAGACAACCTTAAAAAAAAATTACTAGATATTTTGAATTATTTACCTGTAAGACTCCGTAGCTACTCCTACCAATGTCATTACTGGGTAGTAGTGGATCTTCTATACACAGTAGACTAGGCCGGTGTCCGTCTATCATGTCTTTTTGCATTTCTTCTTTGTTGATATACCGTCCACCATTTTTTATTCGAATACCGGTCTGCATATAATTAAATTTTCTACCATAAAGTTCAAAAAATTCAATAAGAAGTACACCTAAATTTGCTTGTTTAAGTTGGCTCTCGGGCCTATGGTGTAATTGCAAAAAACTGATACACATTAAAATTAAACTATAACTAGAAATGCCTCCCGTAAAAACTTCATTCAAGTCTCTTTCTAAAAGGAACTGTTTTAAAACATATACTAATTTTGGTAACACTGGAAACTGGCGCATGTAGCGTTTTATAAGTTCTGCCGACTTAACACCATTACACATATTAAAAGAAATGTCCACTTTCACTTCCGTTTTTTTGTCCGTTAGTTTTACAATTGGAACAGATGCCTTATCAAGCACTTTTATACTGCTTTCATCTGCTATGTCTTTATCCAGGAATTCTTTTTCTAATGTCCTTAAAGGTAAATTGGACCATTTTCCTAAAACCAGAATAACAATTGCTTTATAATTATGCACATTGTATATTTTATGTTCTACAATTTTACCAATAAACATTATTAATATAGTCAGCAAATTGACCAGTCAAAAATCTACCTTTTGTATGTGAAACTGTAAATATAACTTTAACAACATCAACTGACAGCTTTTAAAATTATTTATTACATAAGAACCTTGTTCAGAAGCTTCCATAAGTAGACTGTAATAGTATATTGCATAACAAGAGTTGTAAGAAGCATATTACACACGAGTGAAAAAGTTGTGCACGGAGCCATGAGTGCGTATTTCCACGAGTGTGAAATTGCTTTAAAACTCTTGTTATGTAGCTTACTTTTTCTACGAACACATAATACCCACGATTTTAACGGCTTTTTGGCTAATATACACATGTAATTACGTTGTCTTGTCAATTTTGACATAAGCCTACTTTGATATTTCTAGACAAGTGTGCGTTTTGCTTACCGTGCGTTATAACTCACTTACTAGACATGCAGGAAGTGTTTGACGTGAGTCTACTTTGATCATTTCTTTAAAAAACTGTGCTTTTTGCTTTCCGTGCGTAAGGATCCACTGACTATGCATGCAGGCTGTACAGTAAGTCATTTACATTAGTGGTCGTAAAAAAATGTTTTAATAAAACCTTATTAGGGTTCATATTTCACTCTAAATTTGTTTCAACAATGTATTGACACAAAAATCACTTGTATAGGAGCAAACATGAGTTCACTTATGTTTTCACAAATAAATATTTCAGTGTATGATAGTTGATAACTAAACTAAAAAAATTAAAAGCAACTTCTTTCATAGCTCAGGTTTCAACTCTATTTACAAAACCTACTCAGAGCTGAACTTAACACTCAGACAATATTGTACTTCAGAAATTAAATTTAACAAAACCAACAAATTACTTTATTTAATAGGAGTAATTGTTATCAATTTTAACTAGTTTAACAGTTTATAAGTGAAAATAATTTCAATTTTATACTTTTACGGACAACAATCAAAACACAGTTTTAAATAACTGCTACAGGTAAGTAAATAGATTACATTCTGTATTTTCAATGCCTCAAAATCAGGAAACAACAGTTTTTTGGCAAATACGATGCTTATAAAATATGTCCATGTGCTCTGTGTAAATTGCACACTGATAAATTAATTATCTCTGTCAGGTCATTTACATTGCACAACTTTGGATTTATTTAATTATAAAATGATAGGAATTGTTTATTTTCTGTGACTTTGTTCGTTGATGGATACACGTAGTAAACTAGTAACTTTGATTAATCTAGTACACATTTTGTATACATAATATGCTGATAAAAATGTAAGACTAATTTTTTATGCTTTTATGAAAAAGATCTGAGATTAAGTGACTGAAATAATTTCTAGTTATTTAATTTTTGTTATCAAATAATATATGGAACTTATGTAATATTTTATTATGTATATTCACCTATTTGTGTTGTCATAAATTATTATTACACAAAGCACTTATAAATAAACAAATGTCATCAAGTAAAAAAAAAATCATAATACACAAATATTTACATTTAACATAATCTATTACAGGTTACTTACACACGCATGTTCATCTTAGAATAAGTGAAAGAAAATATTTTAAGTGTTTCCCATTAGTGTTATTTTAAAAAAATACTGTGTATAGTTTATTCAAAACTTAAAAACAGCTAAAAAAAAATTTAATGCATACTATTAATGCAACACTTTTTAAACAAATATAGACAAGATTATTGTAGTAAGTGTTTTGAAAATTTAAATACCAATTGCATCATAAAGCGGGACAGCAAAATGAAATAAAAAATAATATTTGATTCTCTCCTTAACCTGAAAAATGTACAACTTTTCCACAACGTAAAGTAAAATCCATTATTCGTTCTAACTGCAGGTCTGTGCAGCCTCAACTTAAACTTTGGAAGGTTTAAACAAATCTGTTTTAATTTGTAAGGTATGTTTACTAAGTTAACAAAATTTAAAAAGTGACATTTCCGGTCTATTTGAATTGACTGAATAATATTACATTTGCAGGACTTTATAATCTATTTTAACTATGCATTTAGATTAAATAAAGGATACTGCAGTTACTAATTTACTAATGAAATATTCGTAACAATCATTTACAGCTTTAGTTTTGACCAATTAACATATGACAGTTAAATATACACATTATACACTGTATCAGTGTATCATTAATTATTCAGCAAGAAGTTCTAGTTGTTTACTAGGCTACAGCAACTAATATTTTTGTATTAGTGTGTATAAGTATATTTAATGTGTGGTAATAGATCTTGTTGCATATTTAAATCTCCTAATATTTGTATAATTAGGTGTTTTTATAGGAGGTAGTACTTCAAGGGAATTATCATTTGCCATGTTGTACTTTTGTATTATATTTAAATTAAAAACTTATTTAATATTCAACACAACCTACTTGCTTAAAAGAGCTTAAGATGCAATTATAAGAGCTAAATTACTCAAAGTTGCACATAAACCATGCACTGTTTATTCTCATCAATTGGGTTAATTGGTTAAGTTCTTTGATGATTTCAATTATACTGTAACATTCCAGCTTTATAAATCTATAACAGTTAGTTTTTTTTTTTTTTTTTTGTAAAATGTCTAAAGGATGTGTGTTTTGGTGAAAATGATAAATATTAATTGCATATAATTGTACTTTATACAGATTTTGTAACATGCTCTTTAATTTCATTGGTTATTCTATCATACACCAAACAGAATACTGTTCATAAAAATTGTAAATAACATACAACCAATCTGTTCAGTATATACATGCATGAAATTTGATTAAACGAAAAATGTTTTGATAACAGATGAAAATTTCATGTTCTATTTGACTGAAAATTATTTATTCACTGACAATTATTGAATTAAAGGTGATATATAAGATTATTGGTTTACAACATTGACTTCAGTCATAGTTTGACAAAATATATAGTTTCTGTAAAATTGGTTTTATTGCTTTGCCGGAATTCTGACCACAGTTTTAACATAACTCATTTAAATTACTCGTTACATCGAATTGTTAAGAATGTTTGTATATGTAAAATAATTAACATTACCTATAACCACAAGATCGATATCACTTGTAGGTAAATAAAGACCTGTCCTATATGATCCAAAAACTTGCACTTGCGCATCTGGCCACAAAGAAAGTATTATTCGTTCAATCCGATTGATAACATCTCCACGAATTCGATGTTCTGTCGTAGTTGGTGTCATATATTCATAAAAGTGTTCAATTTCTTCATGTAACCTGTAATTAAAAATTATACTAAATTTCGTTTATTACAAATAAAAACAGATTATTCAATTTTTTAAGTAAAATATATGAATTTTAAAATTCAAGCTGTTCCACTCCTATGCATGAAGCGGTTAATCCTTAAATGTCAAAGTCGCGTTGAAGGCCATCTGCTGACAGCCATCCGAGTTGTTTTGAAAATCAAGAACTAGTTTGAAATGGTTGCAAAAAAAATTGATATATTTATATACTAACCCTATAATACCCCGCGCATAAGAATAATTTTCTTTTCGCCACGGGCACCCACCAAATTCACCCACTAATTTATCTGGATGACGAGTCATGCCTTTTGTGCTTGCGCGATTCTCGAACTTATGTCTTCGCGGTATAAAATTGTTAGATTTATCACTTTTGCCGTTAATAATGCCAATATTTGATTGGGTTTGAGTATTAATAGTATTATTTAAAGCTTCAACATCATTGTCGCCGTCTTTTAGGTTCATATTCTCAAAATCTAGATGAGTTTGCCACAGACGAAGCCACAAATGTTTAGATGGACCCTCTTGTTCTGGCTGGAACCAAGATGTCGAGGGATCCATTCAAAGAATTCGCACGAATTATAGCGAATTAACGATCATTTAAACACTTCTTAATTAACTGTAACATTTGTTTCTTGAGAAGCACAAAAATCACGCTGAAGTCACACCTTGCGAAAATCACAGGATTGACAGGTTAACTTCCCACCCGCTAGATCGCGGCAGATGTTTCGGTTATCTTCGGTTTAGACAGATAAATAAGGCGCCACAATTTAAATTTTCTTGTAATTTACTTAACACAAATGCATTTTTATTTACCGATTACCATTTTTCAAAATGCAATCAAGAGTCTTATTCTTGTCAAATATGACAGTTTGTCAAAATAAAAAAAATAAAAATTATTGAGTAATCACATGTGCTGAAAATCATTTAATAAACTTGTGGCCACTACCATTTTTTTACCTTTTAGGTAATACGACGGTCTTACGAGCAAAATATGAAAGTATTCGATATGATCGTGTGCGTTCAGCAGCTTGGTTCTCATTTATTTAAAAAAGTTGTAATTTTTGTATCTAAGCAAAAGTGAAAATTAAATGATTTGACAAAATTACACTACTTTAATTTAGAAAAATTTCCTTATTCATAAAATATTTAAGGTTGTATTTACAATTTTTAAAACATGTGTGTCATGTTTCACCATTTGTACCAGACATGTTAGTAAATAGTTTCCACTGCTTCTGATAAAATTTAAGATCATTAATTTTACTTTTAATAAAATTACAAAAAAAAAGATTCATCTATTAATATGTATTTTTATAAATTAATTGCTATTTAGAGCCCGTTGACAATATAATCGAATCAATATAACTCAGAATTCAACCATTTTTATTTGCTTGTTTAATATAATCATAATGCAATAGTATGCATAATATTCATGATAATTTCGAGTTGATTTTGGACTTCATTCCTTTAACCCTCTCGCTGCGGCACTTGTTTGTAAAGTTCATGGATTACGCTATCATATTTGTCCGGCTTCCGCACATGGGCTTAATCCGGTTCCTGCAGCGAAAGCGTCAAGCAAATTTTGTCAAACTCACATTTTTATTAATAAATCTTCAGTTTTGATATAACATGGGATTAGGCAGGCTGTGGGTACAGGCTGATTGGTATTTATAATTACATTATTATTCAACAACCTTTGGAAATAAAACTTTTTTATTCATAAAAATACAGGTACATTCATTTTATAAATGATAATCACTCAACGATACACAGAAAACAAAAATTATCAAAGACATGCCATAGTTTTTAAGAACTTTGTAAATACTTTTATTCAAAGAGTGCTTTGGTCAAATCTTTTTTATTTATTTTACCCATTGCATTTCTTGGCAAAATATCAACAGTTTTAATAATTTTTGGTACAGCATAGTCAGCCATTTTGGTTTCGGACCACGTCCTTAAGCTGTCTAATGTTAAATCACTGCCTGGGTTTACTACAAGAACAGCAGCCACTATTTCTCCCCACGTATCATCCTTAATAGGTACCACAGCACACTCGATAATATCAGGATGTTCCATTAAGTGAGTTTCTACTTCTAAAGCACTAACCCTATACCCTCCAGTTTTTATCATGTCAGTACTTTTGCGTCCCAACATTTTGAACAGTTTTTTCTCTTTTGAATATTGACACATATCACCAGTTATAAAATAATTGTCCAGTGTAAATTCATTTTGAATTGGTCTATTATTATAAACTTTGAACACACTCTCACTTTTTACCAACAGTTCTCCAACAGGATCTTCGTTTTCACATAATCTATTATTTATATTAACTTTTACTTCTCCATTTATATTTGAGCTTTCAAGAAGAGATAAATATTCAAAGTCGCATTCGTCACTTCTCAGTCCAAGTTTAATAGATACTCCGTTTAACGGGACTCCGACATAACCAGGTTCTCTCTCAGAATCATATGTTTGTGATAAGCACATTCCTATTTCGGTCATACCGTATCTCTCCAGCAATTTATGTCCAGTTATTTCTAGCCATTTATTATATATCGATGTTGGAAGAGGTGCTGATCCACTGACCATTAATCTGACTTTATTTTTTAACGTAGTTTTAATATATTCAGTCATTTTAGGATCATTACTAAACACACGCTCATATTCTTGGATTAACTTTAAATAAATAGTAGGAACTGCCATAAACACAGTTATCTTACGATCACCCGCTATAGCATTGATGCCCAACATATTTGACCACACTGTATTACTATCGTATTTCAATAACATTTTGCACTTTGCTCCTACATAAAGGGAACACAGTAATGCATTTACAATACCATGGACATGATTAAGTGGTAACGTATGTAAAATGGTATCATTTTCGGTCCATTTCCAGGCATCTACTAAAGTATTGACTTGATTTATCAAATTTTTGTGTGACAAAATAACTCCTGCAAAATAACATAAAGTAAATTAATTTGTTTTTAATGTACTATATACAGCACGTCACAAATTGGCATCTTTATAACAGTCGGGCATAAAAATTGAAGATAAATTCCTGTCAGAAATATGATTTAAATAAATTTTTATAAAACAATTTGTTTTAAAACTGATTATTAATAATAAACTTTATGACAAAATCACGATATTCTTAACTGTTTTTGATCTTTAAACCTTCAATACGGGTGGTGTCCCAGTTATCGTGAACAATATTGGGATCTCGTTAACAAGGGGTCCCAAAACTACGGCCCGCGCCGGTTAAAAAAAAACATAATGATGCTAATGTCACATATAAAATACCTACAAGCATAACTCATGGCAATTTTAAGTAACTTCAATCTACGAGTTGGAATCAATACGGAGAAATGATTATTCAAAAGTAAAAACTTGATATAAATTTTATTATTTGTTGCCAGAAAATAAACATAGCAACATTAAACATTTTGCAAGATAAATGATTGCTGCATTAGATAGTACTTGCATCTGCAAACAATTATTGCTAAGACTAAAACATATTTAATGAAAAATCCTCTTAAAACTAACCGATATCAAGGAAACAACAACAAAGTTTTAATTAGCACTATTTCAATACATACTTGACGATGATGATTAATAAGGATTTTAAGAATACCTTTTTGTTTAATAGAATTTTTTTAAATTATTTATTTGTTAAGTATATTGAGTTTACTTTATTTTATTTATTTATTTAGTCATGAGTCCTTCTACTGTTAGGTGTAGGACGAGTTTACTTTATTGTTAAAAAAAATCTATTTGTTTAGTTGTACTTGATTTATTATTCTTGTTATACTTATATAGTTATTTCGTGTGAATATAATATACATTTTTTAATTCGGCCCACTTAACACTTTCAGTACTCCTTTAGGGTCCTTAAAAAGTTTGGGGACCCTTGTCGTAAACGGTAAGAGATACAGAGTTGGTTAAATGTGTCAAAATGATTTAACAGCAACAACTATTCTATGAAAAAATTCTTCTAAAAAATGTATATTTTTTGCGCTATTGATAAAAAACAAAAAAATGACGTTTTCGATTTTGGCTTAAAGCATGCTTATTTAAAATCATACTTAAAATATTTTTTCGATATTATTAGGACTTTTTTGGATATTTTAACATCAACTTTCTTATTTTAAATAAGGGTTGTAGTTGGCTGTGACACCATTACAAAGATAATTTTTTTCGCGTTTCTTTGAGGTTGTTAGGTTTATCTTTAAAAATAAGTAAGTAATTACAATATTTTTGTATTTATTAAGTTTAATCAAAGTGGCCATTAAAAAAAAAAAAATATTTCATAAATAGGCTAGCTCTACTCAATTAAATTAAAAAAATGAAAACTTAGATAATTTTAGGTATTTTTTACATTTTATAACATAATTAATTTATAATTTTTTACTTATTATCACAATCAAATCTAATACAAATTTGAGATCTGGGCTTTCTAGACACTAGGTAATGTTTTCCTAAGCATATTTCTTTTTAATTAATAAACTGCCTTAAAACAGTCAATTATAATTCATCAATTGTATTTAACTGTCTTTTTTGAATTGGCTGTTTCAAGAACATTCCATTAAATAAAAAGTAATATGCTAAAAAAAAATTATTATCTACAAAGTGCATATCTTAAATTTGTTTTTCCCATAGAGAGACCATTACACTTTGAATGCATGTTATAATTTAGATTTAATAGTAATAGCAAATGAAAAATCATAAATTATTATATTATGTAGAAAATAGTTTGATTTAAGTTTTAATTTTTTGTGTTTAATCAAATACAGCTAGCTTATTCATGTAATATTTTGTTTTTACAATGGTAACTTTGATTAAACTCAATAAATACAATAATATTGTCATAAATTACTTATTTTTAAAGATATACCTGACCACTCATACATCAATGAAAAGATTAAAAAAACTCTGTTTTTAATGGTGTCACAGCCAGCTATAACCCGCATTTAAAATAAGAAAGTTATTTTAAGTATGATTACAATTCAGCAAGTTATAAACAAAAAATGAAACATTATTTTTTTGCTTTTTATCACTAGCGCAAAAAATATAATTTTATTTTAAAGAATTTTTTTTAAAAGAATAGTTGCTCTAAACCAGGGGTGGCCAACCCGCGGCCTTGAACATTTTTCCGGCCCGCGAGATTCATCACACTTTTACAAAATATATTTATTTTATATATATATATATAATCATTATTATTATATTATCTGTTTACATGTAAGAATAATAGTAAACACGATAATAATAACTCATTATGTTACAATTTTTCAATCCAAAAAAATGTATATAATCTATAGTGTATCTAAATCTAATATGGGGATATATAATTTTATATGTGGCCCGCGGAGTTATGATGCATTTCCAAAGTGGCCCGCAAGATCATTTGGGTTGGCCACCCCTGCTCTAAACCATAGATCATTTTGAACCATTTAACCAACTCTGTTTCTCGTATGGTTTACGAGATCCCCATGCTGTTCACGATAACTGGGACACCACGTATTCATATCAAAATTAGACTGTTATTAGCGACAGTGAAATAAAAAACAAACATTTTGAGGCGCGGATTATATGATTAATACGTTAATTATAAATTTTCAATTTTTCTACTTTATAATACTTCCTCCAAAAGAATCCAATGACGCAGCGATGAACTACCTACAACTAGTCAGAGACAAAATCATGGCAAAAGCATGGCATCGAAGTAGACTATCAGATGATAAAACCAACTTGAATAGGTTAGGTAAACAACTTAAACTATTATTACACAAGATAAGAAACGAAACATTTGAAGACTATGCACGTAGACTCTCACCAAATCTACAAGGAGACCATTCGTTGTGGAAGGCAACATGCAAAACAAAACAACCTACTCGATCCATTTCACCAATACGCAAAAATGATGGAACATGGACTCGAGACGATAAAGCAAATGCTTTTGCTGAACATCTATCCACTGTGTTTCAACCAAATCCTCCACAAGAAAGAAATGAAGAAAATGACATCATGGAGTACCTAGAAACTTCTCTGCAAATGTCTTTACCTATTACTATTAGATACGTAACTCCTAGTGAAGTCCAAGAACAAATAAAACTCCTACACAATAACAAATCACCTGGTTACGACTTAATAAATGCACGAATACTAAAAGAATGACCAAGAAAAACATTAGTTGCAATAACTTAAACCTTCAATGCAGTTTTAAGGTTACAATATTTCCCCGCTCAATGGAAATTTGGTCGCATAATCCTTATATGAAAACCTGGTAAATCATCGCATGAGAGGACTTCATACCGACCTACTACATTACTACCATGCTTGTCAAAAGTGTTACATCAGTTTGGATTCAAACAAAAACATGGAACCCTAGAATAAGTCCATAGGATAGTAGAAACAATTAAAAAAGACTTGGAAGAAAAACGCTTTTGCTCGGCGGTATTCCTAGACGTAGGACAGGCGTTTGTCCGAGTCTGGCATATTGGTTTATTATATACGATAAAGAAGATGCTTCCTTACCAGTACTAATTGCTTATAAAATCATACCTTGATGAGAGATTCTTTCAAGTTAAACATGGAGATGGTTTATCTGAATATTATCCTCAAGGAAGCATCCTAGGCCCCTCTGTACAACATATACACAGCTGATATTCCATCTACTAACAATATTGTTATGGCCACTTACAAGGACGACACAGCACTCCTCTCCTACCGTAAAGATCCTGGGGGAGGTGATTAGACAATTGCAAACTGCAATACTTGCCTTAGAAAAGTGGCTTCATAGATGGCGCATAAATAAAGTGACCAGACGTCCCGGATTTGAGTTGTTTGTCCCGCATTGAAAACTGTCCCGGATTGGTTACGCAACATTTTAACCACTTTTGCAGTTGCACAAAGTTGCCATTAATTCATTAATACTAGATAGCGCTGACATGTTTAATGCATTTTGAACCCGTTTTTGAATTTCCAAATTCCTGACAATTTGGAACCTTTGGAAATCGCATTTTTTTCGGGAATTTCCGACATCATCTTTATCATTTAATTTTCGTAGTACACCAGTGAGCAAATTTTATTTAGCAGCGCTAAAATTAGCTAGTTATGTGATCCGATAGCTGAAGCTGGTGTCGCGCTTGTATGTCTGGGGTTCTTTGAAACTATCCGTGAGAGTTTTTTGTGATATTTTTTCCGGCAGTGCTGGCAATTAAAATAGGAAAATTTCAAAGAGGTACATTGCGTATAGTAGGTACATCTATTTCCCACTGTGAGTACTAACGAGTTCAAAGTGCAATGAGAACAGGTGGAAATTCACACTACCTTTAGAGTTTTTTTTTAACATGTCCCGCATTACAGCATAAAACATCTGGTCACTTTACGCATAAACATAAATAAAGATAAATCTACGCACATCGTTTCCACAAATAAAAAAGTGGCAAATCAAGAGGTCCAATTGCATGGACGTACAATACCGCCCAAGGACAAGGTGAAATATTTTGGTCAAGCGATTGACTTGGAGAGACCATATACCAACCAAAACGAAAGAGCTAGATTTAAAAATCGAAAAAATGTACTGGCTACTGGGACACAAATCCAAACTATCCTTAGTAAATACGTTGTTGCTTTACAAAGTCACTCTGGTTCCGATTTGGATCTATGGAATGTTTTGAGGTTGCAAGAAAAAGTCAAACATCAATATAATACAGTGGCTCCAGAACAAAGCCCTGCGAAGTTTTATGAATGCTCCATGGACATCAGCAACAAAACCCTACATGATGATCTACAAATACGATGGGTTCACGAAGAAACATCAAGACTTACCAAAACCTATGTGTCTCGCCTGTATGACCATCCAAATGTTTTAGCTATAAATAAATCTACTACACAATGAAAACATGACCAGGCGACTTAAAAGAGACAAAGTGTAATGTAGTAGGAATTGCCTAAATAATCGTAACAGGCAGAGGGTAGCCACTCCAATCTCGTCACTTAGTTCTTTTAATCAGTTTTGCTTGATGGCCGTCTTAGGGCCAGTTGTAAAAATTAAAAATTAACAAAAAAAAATAATCAGATACTAACCTTTAGGGTTGCCCGTAGTGCCACTAGTGTATAAAATCATAGCATTATTTTTGTTATAGAAATCTGCACTCAACCTTCCTTCCATATCACTTTGTTTTGAGGGACATATTAGTGTAGCATTTTCTTGTAACTTTTCATCTAATACAAATAATTTTTTTTCACAAGCTTTAGCAACATTATACAATTTTTCTGTATATTCTGGAGTGGTTATGATCAGTGAAGCGTTACTGTCTCTACAGTAATATTCCAACAGACTCTCTGGGTGGTTTATACCTAATGGTACAGCTGAAACAAAAAAAGTTTATTACTTAAATTGTTGTGTATAATTATTCCTAGATTTTTTAGGAATAAAATTTCATCTATACAAAACAGTAGATAAAAACAGAGTTTTGTTTTTCAAATTTTTGTATTAATTCGAGTATATTATACGACTGTGCCACTGTTTGATGTTATTGGCAACTCTACTGTGCGTCTACTAATCAAAAATATAATTATTGGTACAAGTGTCTAACCAAAAATTTAAACATCAAATTAAAGTTTGCCCCTACTAATGATTTTAATTTTCAAATTTACAACCTTTACTAATAGCTTTCTTTCTCACTTTAATTGTAAAATATTTAGGAAATGAAATCTAGCAATACATTAAGATTGAAGTAGCAAAATTTATTGCATACATTTAATTTACCAAAAATCACTAAATTCTTTTATAAATCTTGTCATTATAATTTTAGTTTCAAAAGGTATGAACAACTTATTTGCCATTTAAAATCTTGTAATATTATAACATATCTATAATTTCCTCTTCATTTACATTTCAACACATTTGGATTTTGGATGAGTGGCTTAAAAATAAAACCTCATGTTGCAAGTAATTAAAAAACTTAAAAAGTAGTGATTGATGCTAATTGGTAACTCATATTTAAAGTAATATTATATGACAAACAACCTTTGTTTAACACGTTGACTGCCAAGTACGAGATAACTCGTAGTTTGCATTCTTATCCAGGACGCCGACTACGAGATAACTCGTTGTGCTGTTACTAGTCATTTTCGTGCAGCCACGATTATACTTGTAGAATATAAGCATATTTATGGATAGGTGGCTTCTGGGAATAGACAGAAAAATCTAGGCTGGCTTACACGAACTGAAAATTTATTAATAATATTATAATTAGAGTTTTGAATAATATAATATGGCTTCTGTGAGCGGAATCCTGAAAGTTGCCTTGGCAGTCAACGTGTTAAAACCAGGTACTGTAGGTATATTATTTTAATGCACATATATTTTTATTTTATATTTCATGTAACATTGAAATTTATAGTAAGTATTAAATTATAAATGAGTAAAATGTACTTTAACACTATATTTTTCAATCATATGTACCATGCAATGTTTAACATAAATCTTTAGGATACACACCTATTTGTCCCGACATCCAAATGGCCCATTGTGTTATCACATAATTAGCATTGTTCGGACACAAAAATATAACCTTTTCATTAGTTTTGTGTTCAACATTTTTGGTAATATCTTGTGATAGATCTTTGGCACTCATAAAAACATTTCCATAAGAATAATTTCCTACATCATCGCGCAGAGCTGTTCTTTCAGTGAAATTAGTTGCTCTTAAGAACACAGGTACATTATTAGTTCGATTAACTATTTGTGGCTTGCTTTTGGCTTGGTTGTGTTGATGGAAAAGTTTTAACTCAAAACTCGATTTAATTTTTTTCAGCAAACTACTTATTTTTAGAACAGTGGACATTTTAAACTGCTTTTTCTGTAAAATCTAAAAAACCATGAAAATATAATACACCAATTTCATAAAAAATATATTGTTAACAGAGGAATCAGTACAATTAAGTATTTACAAATTATAAACTACGTTTCTTATCTAAAAATACTAGTCAAGGTTATGATGATATATTGTGTTGTTGCAAAATATTAATAAAATACTCACAATTTCACAAAATAAATCTTTAGGCTTACCAAATATTACTGTACGTTACCACCACACGATAAATTTAAATATCATATTTTGACACTTAACAGGTAACAGGAGTTAGAAGTCAAATGACAGGTTAGGTTGGTTACAGTTATGTGATACTGTTTACAAAAACAATTGGAAGCTACCAACACTATTTTAAAACACCATATATCGCAACACTACCAATTCTATCTTTGCATAGCTCGAACTTGTTCTTTAACTTCTTCAATTTGTTGAGCTGATCTCAACATAGAATCGTGCTGATAACCCAAATGTACGCATAATAATTGCATTTTTTTGAGGTTAGACTCGCTGTTTTCCACTGCATGTTCCTGCATTGCGAAATTTCGGGCAGAGTGCATTAAAATCTATAAGATAAAGAAATATAACGAGTGAGGTTCATTATTTTGTTTAATTATTATACCTCGCTACTTTTAGAGCCTCTAACGATTTGTCGTGCTAAAGAAGCTACATTATTAACATTTACTTGCACACGATCAGCTAAACGCATTTTAGAATCGGCGAACAACGACCTAGCGCTAGTGCTACTGGCAGATGCCATACTTTAAAATTGTGATACAAATGTAGTGTAATGAACATGTACTTAATTAAAACGTCATTTTTCATCTAATCAATCAACCTTTCTTTGTAGGACATTACATAACGGTGTGATAACAGTGACCTCTGTCGAGACAAAACATTTTAGTTTTAAGCTATTGACATGTGCTGCTAGGACGAGTGAATTGTGAAATACATTATTCAATTAGGTACTAAACAAATAAATAGATAATTCAAATGCTTTTTGGAGACCGGCGCGACTGTCAGGTATTAACGCTATGTTCTCGTGTTTAAACGCTACGTTCACATGTAAGCGTTGGGGCGTAAAACTCATTATAAAGGTTTTTGCAATCCATTAAAAATTACAATCAAAAATACTTTCACCGACCTTTAACCTCATCCTCGTTCGCTTGGACAATAATAAAGGGTCAGGTTAAAGGTTGGTTAAGGTTTTCTGTTTTTTAAATGTATAGGATAAATTAAATGTAGGCCATACATGTGTAATGGGTCACAACATTCATAAATACTTTTACGCACAAACGCTTACAAGTGAACACAGCGTTCATATGACAGCATCGCCGGTCTCCAACAAGCATAAATTACCGGCGTAGCTTTAAACTAACGACATATAAAATTCATAAACTATATATACCAGGAATCAGAAATAGTTGTTTATTCTGAAATAAAAAATTTATTATTCGAGGGTTAAATTTCTTTTGACTTAATAAGAAGGAAATTTGTTTTAAACATAAAAATTAAGCATCAATCAAGTGCTTTGGCACTAAAACAAAAAAATCAAAAGTAGAGTTTATCGCTTTGGCCTATAAACTGCTGTTCTATAATTTAAAAAAAAAAATGACAAAAAGCAACGAAGGAAAAAAGAAGATAAGAAAAATAACGTTTAGTTGTTTAATAATTGCAAACGTCACTTGTTTACGAAATCATGGCAAACTTTGATAAGGAAATTTTCACAAAATTGGCCATATCTCGGTTATTTTTTGCAACAAATAAATAGAACTATGTGTTTTTAAAAAGCTAAAAAAAATCTCTTTCATATAAAGTCATAGTCAATTAGGGTTTCTACTTAAAAAAGTTTACTTCATATCTCAAGTCAAGGTAGTTAAAAAAGAATTACCTAATTTTGTTTATAAATTAAGCATACATATCTGTATAAAAAATCTTTAAAACATTTTGCTCTATTTTAACAAATAAATAAGTTATAGTGAATTTTCAAAAATGATGAAATATCATTTTTCATTTGTAGTTCCAAAATGGAAAGCGATATAAAAAATCTGATCTCTCAGAAAAATAGCACAAGAGACCGATATCAGATTTTCGTTAACTAGGTATTACGGTAACCGAGATACCCCATAAAACATTCGAATTTGGTCCACCCTGTATATTGTTAGAACATTACAATTTGTATCCTTTCAAATAATAATATATACTTAGTGCAACTGCATTAAAGTTTGCTTAGTATAAATTCAAATATATTGTCTGTGTTTGTCCCTAAATAACCATACCCATCTTCTAGAGCTGCGCTAGGTATAACCCTTGACTCTTGACTATGATATCCTTTGGAAAATCGAAAATCAATGGTATAACTGTAAAACACATGAGTTTTGGGGCCACGTTGGAGTAAGTATGAAAACCATTTGTTGGAGGCAAACAGATACGTAGGCAGAGCCGTAGCAATGTTTTTGGCGCCCTTGGCAAATACCTAAAATGGCGCCCTTTTTTTAAGGAATTTTATTTTAAGAAATGTTGTTATAAGATTTATAAGTAACAATTTATCATAAAGAAACAAAACATAACTTCAAAATTAAATATTTAATATGTACAGGATGGGCCTGAATTATGTACTTACATCGCCGTAGTTCGGATATAGATGGAGCCACAATTTTTTAAGTAAATATTCATAAGAATGCTGACTATTGTATATAGGCAAAGCCGGATTTAGGAATTGCGGGGCCCTAAGCACAAAATTTTGTTGGGCCCCCAAAAAAAAAAAAACAAAAAAAAAAGTGAATTTTAAAAATATAAAAAATACTCTTATTATCTTTTTATGTATAATAAATATAAATGCATTATCACATCAAAAATATCAAAATCATTACAACATTTTTTTTCTACTTTTGGCGGTGGAAAATTGGTCGATTATATCATTGAAGCAAAGAATCCGCAGCTTATCGTGTTCCATGCTCAGAATACATAAATCGACCAATTTTTCCTGAGCCATAGTCGTTTGCATTTAAATTTTTATACTTTTTAATTTACTGAACGATCGTTCGCCAGTACAGTTTGATATCATTAAACTTAAATACAATCGCAAAATTGTTTCAATGTTTGGAAATGCTAAAGAAATGTTGTCATGGCATATAATATGGTACAGCTCTTCGTGATTAAACTTAGTATTAGGATATGCGTCTTTCACATACGTAAAAAAATTAAAAATTTTAACACTAAAATCACTATTAAAATCTTTCGGATATTTTTTAAGTAGCTGATTACGTTATTTTTCAGCGCAGATAGTTTTGTTTTTAAGTCAGTTAAAAATGAAAACGTGTCCGAAATATTTTTATAATCTACAGACCGTGTTTTCAAGTTTACCAATAATGAATCTATTATCGGAATGAAAGATGTTATTCGAAATTTTTCTTTTGGGGTTATATTTTCAATAACATCAGGTGCGTTGCTATCATTGACTTGTTTCTTCCGCCGCTTTCTTCTAGATGATAAAATCTAAAGTAATCGTCATCTTTTCGTGGGAAATTTAAATTTTAGAATTTTTTTCCGGGCCCTGGAATCCGGGGTCCGGGGCCCCAAAAAGGCCGGGGCCCTAAGCAATTGCTTATTTTGCGTATACGTAAATCCGGCCCTGTACATAGGCGCATAACCTATGTATGTAACATACGTAACTGATTGATCTATAAATGCTCTGCTCATCTGCTGCTAAATTTCATAACATGATTTGTCTATAAGCGGAAAAACGGGGATTTCCAGTGTCAGCTCTTGAATTCATCCATCAGGTTAGCGCGCAGGGCCATTTTTACTATTGGTTTAAAGTAGGCAGGACAAGAAATCGGTTTTTTAACCGGTAAAAAAAACATATTTTTAGTCCGTAAAAGTGATTTTTAATCGAAACCGTTATTTTTAATGGTAAAAAAACGGCAACCTTTAAATAAAATAATTAAAACCCGGTTTTTATAACATCTTTCTTCAATAAAAATTACTTTAAAAAATACAAAATCTACCGGGTGTAACTGAAATCAGGCTCACCCCCTTTTTTTTCTTTTGTTTTGAATTTAGACAAATTATATTTTAGACATGTAACATTTGCAAAAAACTGGATTATTTGAACATAGGTACACTTTTGTTTCACTTCCGGTTTCGCCGGAAATGGCCATAACTTTGTTATTTTAAATGGAATTATTGCATTATTTATTAAATGGTAAGAGATGACGTTAAATGCAAATGTAGCAAATTTATGTAAATTGTTTTATTGTACACATTGTTTAATTAACAAAGATTGATAATAATAAAAGCTGGAATTATTTAGATGATTAATTTACTAATACAAATAAATTTAAATAAAAATCACCCTTATTGTTTTGAAGGATCTCTTGTAGAAATGCTAGACCAGTTTCAAGATTCTCGTCTCTTCGTCAGTAGAAGTGAGAGTAGAACCGACGAAAAGTCGAGAATCTTGAAACTGGTTTAGCGTTTCTGCGAGAGATTTTTCGAAAAAAAGTAATTCTGAATTAAATTTATTTATATTAACATAGACGTAGATAAAAACATGCATTAATTAAAAATTAAAAATAGATCGCGAAATAATTTTTGCAGTATCTATTTTTAGTTCATTCGTTTTGTTCTAACGAGATGACGTAAATATAAATTTTAAGGGAATTTAACCATGACGTTTTTACGTAATAAAAATAAATTGTTAAAACTATGTTAATTGGTTTTTCAAAACTTTTAATGCATTATTTACAGTTCATAAAGTTAAAGGGTACTAATTATAAAATCGACTGCTTAATGGACTATACCGGATGATTCAGTTTGACTGTCGCACCCCTATAACTTTTTATATATATATATATGTCCGGTTTCATAGCGTCCTCCGACGCCCTCCGGTTACCCGTTGCCATCCTCTCCTATCGTTCCAGTCTCCTGGTTGAAGGTTTCTTTCTGACATAACTTTTTAATTATTGAAAATAACCCCAACAATCCTCATATTTTTGGAAACTGCGACAGATTCTCTATTAAATGATGTGCATTTGTTATCTCCATGATGACGTATGTCAAATCCGCGATAGGCAACTGTTTTTTTTTTAAATTACATACTATACATTTTTTTGTTAATTCATATAGAGAATTTAATTCTGAATCCGATCATGTATTAAAAAAGTATGCTTACATAAAAAAAATCGAGAAAAATTAGTTCAAAGTTTATTTAAATGATAGCAAACAGTATATTTAACAAAACAAAAAACGATCAAATCTTAAAAATTATACTATATCTATCAATGCAAATGTATTAAAGTAAATTTTTAATAAAAATAATAACAAATAATAAACGTCGACATAAAAAATTAGACTTGGATGTTTGAACTTATTTCGTGTATTTTTTAAGCTTTATTTTACAAGCTTTCTAGTGTAGATTAACATTTTCTGTAATTACATTATAACGTAGGATATACCATGTCGCTGAATAACGAAGAACCCCTTTTCTCGTACGAGTTACACATAAGGATTAGCAATATTCGTCTCGTATGTGGGACCCTACCTCCGGGATCGGTGATTAGCCTAATGGCACAAAAAGCAACGAATTTTAGTGAAAATTTAATGATTAAGACGAAAAAGTTACGAGAGAAAAAAGAAATTCAACATTTTCACAATTTTTGCTAAAACATCTGAAGTACGAGGAATTTTGTACTTTTAAAAATTGATTGTAGCTCCTCCCATACTTGGGAATAATTCATCTAACTTAAGCAAACCTGCATCTTTTATAATAAACGAGATTCCCATGCTGGAAATTTTATCTGGGACACCCTGTATAAAACTTCTTCTATTTATTGCTGTTCAAAATAATATACAGCTTTAATATTTTACTTTTTAATAAATTAGTCTAACCTTCGTTTTAACATAAAAAACTAACTTATAGACAAGCATATGGTTTATAAATTAAGGTATATTATTTTGTTATTTTATTATTATGATATAATTATGTATAGTTTTTATTTTACTACATTAGACTACCGTTTAAGTTTTTGCCTTGCGTCTGTAACATATGTATCGCCATATTTTACTAAATGATTCGTTATTATTTAACGTTTTAAGCAAATGTTGATTTTACTTATTATTTTATTTGCGATTTAATAAAATCTAGCAGATTTGAAGGCAATTTTAAGGTGTTACCAGTATTTAACTCTTAGAATGACGTATTACGTGTTAAGTCGTTTTTTCGTACAGATTTTTTATATTTCGTACACTTTTTGCCTTGATATTTATTAATAATAAATAAATGTATATTCTTTTAAATCTTCGCCGCCTAATGTCGCCGACGCTGTACCACTTAAGAAACTTGAAAATTTTAAATTAAGATGTTATGTTTTTCTAAGTGACCAAGGTTGCATAAGGAGGTGAAGGGTAAACTTTTTATATCTTGTGAAGGAAATTTCTTTTCTGTAAATGTTAGAAATGAATAATCGGAGAAATATACTAATAACATTTTTTGTTTGCAATTTTATGCGGATTTTAGATGTTAAACAAATTT
This sequence comes from Elmis aenea, assembly GCA_947652605.1. Classification (NCBI taxonomy): domain Eukaryota; kingdom Metazoa; phylum Arthropoda; class Insecta; order Coleoptera; family Elmidae; genus Elmis; species Elmis aenea. The sequence continues at coordinate 26,919,631 of OX393578.1, read as the reverse complement.
TGTAAATGAAATGAAATGAACTAGGATGATTTTTTTCGATAACATTATAATTATATGAAATGAAAAATAAGTATTTGATAATAATATAGCGTAGCTTCTTTGCATAATTGATAACTATAAAAACGAACATGTACCTATACTGTATAGGATACAATCAGTTAGTTGCAAATGCAAGTCAAATATATCAAAAGTTTACAAAGTTAAATGAAGCACTTAAGTCAATTAGTTGATCACGGGGCGAGCTTGAGGTGCTACATACAGCTAGGATGGGCAAATAGAGTAAATTATATTAATTGTTTTTGGTAAAAAACTTTATTTTATTTAAAGTCATTGCGAACATTTTAAAGGTCACACTTTTCTTTATAAACTAACGTTTTCAATAAAATCGTTTAACAAGAAAACGTGTGGTAGTCACTTCCGTTCGACGGTTTTTCGAAAACGGTTTCTACGGTAACCATATCATCTTTGTTTTCTCTCTGGAATACATTCTTTTTCAAATATCTATATATATAAAAAAAAAATTGTCTTGACGAAGCCGATTTTTTACTTTTTTCAATTTTTTCCAAAATGGCGGTCATTCTAACGTTAATTTCGGATTTTTGACTACAGATTTGATCTTTAATTAATAAAAAATGAACTACGACGTTTAAAAGCAAAATCCTACGATAAAAACTAGATAATTGTATGAATATTCACTGTACCAAATCTCATGTAAATTGGTAGATCCGTTTTTGAGATATAATGGTTACCGTTACAAACAATTTTGAGAAAAAAGCTGGGACGCGTTAAGCAGCACTGCTGCCAAGAGTGCGAATGCATCTTGCAACAATGTTTCACAGCGTTACGTGCGCTTATTTAGAGCTGAAAATGGCGTATTTTAAAGTTTGCAAGTTTAGGACGCACCCCGTTTTGGCGGACTAAAACAAGTTTAAGTTTGAGCGTTTTATAGGTGAGATTTACAGTATAACGACAGTATTATCTGCGCGCAAGGGGGCTCTTGGCCAGCTGTAACTTCGCCAATTTTTGGAATTTTTTATTGAAATTTCCAGAGAATGCAACTAAAAGGTTATATTATAGAATAAAGATATTTTTGAAATGTCGCTTTTTTGACGTACCTAGGTGTATGTAGCCCCTTGAAAGAAAATATTTGTTTTCGTAATAATTATAATTTATTATTGATTGCACAAAAAATGTATATGATCAAAAACGGGAAACATCTACATCATTTTTTTTTGCAAAAAGGAAAAAACACTCTAAGTAGTATTCCTAGGATTCATAATTGTTTTCATAGGTTGCAAGTTGTAAGAAACAGTTTGATGTTAATCAAGTTGAATGTAAGCTATAAACCAGGAGTTGAAAAAGCTGTCGACTCCTGACTCTTTGATTTAGTGTTTGTCAAGGACAAGAACTGAACAAAGACGAAAACAAAATAAAGATATAACCGTAATTTTTTAAAGGACGGAAACGGGAGCGATTTTTTTTCAAGAACGAAAACGCAATTGAAACCATTCAATAAGTACAGTTTAAACCGGTTTTCCTTAATGTTCTCCAGTGTACTGCGTTAGTGAAAAAAATCGGGAATTGAAGTGGAAAGTCACAGTCGGTTTAAAAAAGATCGACCGGGCAGTCGAAAGTAGTAAATTTTTCTGCCGACTCCCCATCTCTGCTATAAACTTAGCATTTACAAACATGTTTAATTACAATAAATGTTTAAAATGATCTTAATTAACCTATGTCCTACTATACATTATTACAAGGAAAAAATTAAGATCCAAACAGAAAATGAAGAAATAGACAGTGTTATCGCTGGGAACAAGAAAATTAATATGCTCTATCTAGGACCATACCTTGCCACAGTCTTAAGTATCTTTATCAATTAACAAATGAAGCTCAACGGAAAAAATAAAAGCTTTTTAATAAAAAAATGATATGCTGTTGATTGAGTAAAATAAAAAAAATACATGTTATAATAAAACTTTATTTTAATAAGTACACTGCGAAATTTATTGATGTTTTAAAACTCTAAAACTAAATAATTTATATCGTACATTTGCGCTTAATGTTGACAAAGGAGAACAAATGCTCTGTAAATCGTACGGCAATCTCAAAGAAAAAATAGAAAACAACAAAAGAGGAGAAGATTAGGAAAATAGAAGGAGAAGACTAGGAAAACAGATGGAGAAGATCAGGAAAAGTAAAGGAGACGATTAGGAAAAGAGAAGGAGAAGATTAGGAAAGGTGAAGGAGAAGATTAGGAAAAGAGGAAAAGAAGATTAGAAAAAGTGAAGGAGAAGACTAGGAAAAGTGAAGGAGAAGATTAGGAAAAGAGAAGGAGAAGATTAGAAAAAGCGAAGGCGAAGACTAGGAAAAGTGAAGGAGAAGATTGGGAAAAGATTATAAAGAGAGAAGGAGAAGATTAGAAAATGAGAAGGAGAAAAGAACAAGAAGAGAGGAGAAAAGCTGGGGAAGAGTAGAAAAGGAGAGGAATAAGAGAGGAAAAGGAGATAATTAGAGGAGAGGGAGACAGGGATTCTGCGATGTGCGGAGCCTGTGAGTAGACGTGTTGAAGTTACAGCAAGCTAATTTAAAATTAAGTTAAAATCATACAAGTATAACATGCCGCTGCCAGACCAGAGAGCCACGCGTGCCACTACTGAAGAAGATGTGCTCATTAAAAAAGTCATAGAGAAAGTGATCAGCTCATCCACATTCTTTGATAAGTTAACGGATAAAATACGGGAAAGTATAGCCGACGAGTTCAAGAAAATTATCCAGAGTTACGATCAAAAGGTCGAACAACTAGAAACAGAACTGAATAACACGAAGCGCCAACTACTATTATATAAAGATGAAAGTGAACAGTATTCCCGCCGAAACAGCCTCCGTATATTCGGGCTTCCGGAGTCGAAGAATGAAGATACGGACAAAGTCATTAGCGAATTATGCAAAAAGAAACTCAACTTGGACATTCCTGTTGAAGCAATTGATTGTAGTCACCGGTTACCTGGAAAAGAAGGTAAAACTAAACCTATAATTGTTAAATTCATAAGCAGAAATACTAAAAAACTTATATACAAAAATAAAAAGCTGTTAAAAGGAACGCGAGTGGTCATCCGCGAAGATTTAACAAAACATCGACAGCAATTACTACAAAAAGCAGTCAGTAAGTTTGGCTCAAAAAATGTTTGGACCTCTGAGTGTAAAATCCTTGTAAAGTTAGATGACAAAACTATCAGGCATATCGGTTGTTGTGAAGATTTAAATGCAATTATTGTAACAACATAAATTAAAATCTTAAGCTGTAAATTAAATACCCTTACTTTAACACATTGATTTTTGTATCTCCCTCTAATTCACATTGTACTTTATTCTAAATTTATCTATATTTTTAAGTATTTATCCAGTGTTGTTATCTCTATTAGACATGAGAATTTAGGAGCAGATGTGCGCAGGGTTAGCTTGAAATACTACTGTTCTACATTGTTTTGAATATATAATTTTGTCACTTATTACTTATTGCAATGCAGCTAGCGCATGTCAATGTAAGGTCATTAATTCCGAAATTATCACAACTAAAATCTTTTTTAAACGAAAATCCATATGATGTAATAGCTATCAGCGAAACTTGGTGTACTGCTGATATTGTGGATGAAAGTATCAATATACTAGGCTACAAATTATTTCGCCAAGATAGGGTAGGTAGAGGTGGTGGAGTGTGCTTATATATTAAAAATTCACTAAAATGCACAAAATTGTTATCCAACAATAACATTGAACAAGTCTGGGTCAAGATTAAAACCGGCAATAAAACTCTGGCCGTTGGTTGTATTTACAGACCGCAAAGCATAAGCTACAAGATATTCTGTGATGAATTGGAGCAATCGCTCACAATGACCTCTAGTATGTGTGATAACGTATGCTGTTTGGGAGATGTTAATATAAATATGATCAAAACAAAATTACCGGAGACTAGTTATTTCAACTCAATGCTTGATGCTACTGATTTTGAACAGATTATTTCAACCCCTACACGTATAAATGAGAAAAATGAAACTCTAATTGATATTATTTTAGTAAACTCTACTAACATTGTTCAAACCTCTGGCGCTTGTAATTACGACTTTGCTGACCACGAGTTAGTGTTCTGTGATTTAAATTTAATGAACACCGCAAAAGCTCCTGTATATAAAACAATTAGAGACTTCAAATATTTTGATGTCAACAAGTTTAATCATGATTTAATGATGATTCCTTGGCAATGCATATTTTATTTGAACAACATCAACGACAAAGTTGAATTTTTAAACAATAATGTAATTCAATTATTAAATGAGCATGCTCCATTAAGGATAATAAAAATAACAAAGCGAAAAGCACCATGGTTAACTGATACCATTAGATTTGCTAGTGACTTACGTGACAAAGCTTACAAAAAATATAAAAAGTCAAAAATGCCAGCTGATTGGGACTATTATAAGACCTTGCGGAACTCAGTCAATTTTATGATTAAACAAGAAAAGCGGGTATTTTTTCAACAAAGACTTGATATCGGTAATTCCAAACGGTTATGGGATGAATTAAAGGTCTTAAATATAGGGCGTAACCCTAATTATAGTATTCCAAGTCATCTCCAAAAACCCAATGAAATCAATAATTATTTTTTAAATTCAATTCCAACGATATCTAACAAACAGGATGTTGATAATCTCATTGAATTTTATAAAAGCAATAAAATCCTTGATAGTCAACAATTGTTCAAATTTTCCTCGGTTGATGCCGCTGATATTCTTAAAATAATAGGTGAATTAAAGAGTAAAGCAACTGGACACGATAACTTAAACATAGATATTTTAAAATTATGCTGTCCACTGTTGATTCCCTACATTACTCATATCATTAATTCTTCCTTGGCTACTAACATGTTCCCTGAAAGTTGGAAAAAATCAATAATTATACCAGTTCCAAAAGTACTGAATCCCAGCGAGTTTAAAGATTTCAGGCCTATTAGCATTTTGCCAGTTTTATCAAAACTTTTAGAAAAAGTGATGAATGTTCAATTAAGAAAATATCTAAATGACAATCACATATTACCTGACATTCAATCTGGATTTCGACCTAATCGAAGTTGCACAACGACATTACTCTATGTCACCGATGAAATAATATCAGCTACTGACTCAAACAATATAACAGCACTTACACTACTTGACTACAGTAAAGCCTTTGATACCATAAATCACCCTGTATTATTAGCGATTCTTGAAAACATAGGATTGTCACCATCGGCTCTAAAATTATTTAATAGCTATTTATCCAACAGATTTCAAAGTGTGAAAGTCTTGCAGGAGTACTCTCAGTTTGAAGCTGTAAACAACGTTGTTCCGCAGGGCTCTATCCTAGGGCCACTGCTGTTCATCATATACACTTCTACTTTTTATAAATACGTTTCAACATGTAAAATGAAAATGTTTGCCGATGATTGCCAGCTATTGCATTCTTTTCCATTTAAGGATTATCATAACGCAATATCTAATATCAATACAGATCTTGATTCCATAAATGCAATTTCAAAAAAACACAATCTTATAACTAATCCCAATAAATCTGTCGTACTTCTATTTGGTAAGGTTAATAAAATCAATTATTTGAAGGATCATATTGATGTTCGTATTGGTGACATTTCTATTCCAATTAAACAGGAAGCTCGGAATTTAGGTTTAGTTTTGAGCAACACGTTCAGATATCAAACGCAAGTAAATAATTATATTAAGAAAAGTTTCTTAAACCTCAAATTAATTTTTCCTCACAGACAATACTTAACTTCTAAAATCAAAACAATGCTATGTAACTCTCTTGTATTGTCTCATTTCAATTACTGCAGTGAAATTTATGGTCAATCTATAACACTAGAACAATCCAATCGAATTCAGAGAGTACAAAATTCATGCTTGCGTTTGATATTTGGAATCAGGAAATACGATCATATCTCTCACAAACTAGTTGATCTTAAATGGCTGAACATGGCGAACAGAAGGAAGCTACAGCTTGCTGTTCTTTGTCACAGAGTGATCTCTCAAAAACAACCGGCTTACTTATACAATAAAATTAAATTTCGCACTGACGTTCATACTTTAAATCTTAGGTATAAAAGCTTAATATCTCCACCATCTCATAGGACTGCTTTGTTTGAGCGATCATTTCAGTATCAGCTGTACAAAATTTACAATGGAATTCCAATTGAGATTAAACAGTTAAGCATTCATTCATTCAAGCAAAAAATGTATACACTGCTATTCAATCTGCAATGTAAAAATTAATCTATTACTATTATGATATATTGTTTCTAATCAATTTTGTAACAACACTGGAATTATGCTGTACAATTAATCTTCTTTTTGATGTACTATCGCAGAATTTAGGCTAAGTTATATTTAGGCATAAGTTTATTTGGTAAACCTGAATTGTAAATGGTTCCAATGGAAGAGCAGAACGTAGTTTAAGATTTTTAACTTCAACTACAAACTGAATTGGCGCCATTTGGTTTTTCTTCTCCAAATCTTCTCGTATTCGTATATTTTCGTATTTGTATTTAAATGTTAAATGTACTATCTTATGATAGATATGATATGATATGATATGATATGTAATACTTATGTGTTAAATCTGAGAAAAGAAAAATAAAGGCTTTATTATTATTATTATTATTATTATTATAAATGGAGGTAATGAAAACGGAGAAGAATACAGAAAACAAGAAAAGAAACTACAAGGTTTAGATTAATGTTCATAATAATTCATATTTATATGTGGGAATTAAGTAGCGACGGTAGTTTTGAAAATAATCCGTTTCTCAGTGTTAATAAATTATGCAGAGCCGTCTTTCTAAAAATTTTTTATTTAATAGGATTTTTCTTATCTAATTTGTAAAATTTATTTGATAACTACACTCATATGTTAAATTTTCTATAATGACGTCACGTTTTGTCGTTATGACAGCGGATAAAAATGTACCTAACCTAACTAATATCCACTTGCATTTTTGCATTTAACTTTTGTTACCATGCAACCGAATTATTTGGTGATTGAAACGAAGTAAAAGATTTTGACGTTTTGTTAGTTATTATTTGAAGGTTATAATTTATTCGTGCAGTTATCCAGGGGGGTGGAACTGCTATATGCAATGCTGTTCCGTATTTCGATTTAGTACCAAGCGGACTATCCAGGTGGCGCTAGTGAAAATGTTTAAAATAGTTACAGATTCCATTAATTTAAGTAGGGGAACAATCACACACATTATTATGATTGGTTGCTAACACAGTAGCGCAGAAATTTAAATTTAAAATGAATATAGATACCGGGCGTCACCTGTCATTTATTATAAAGTGAAAAGTAAAAATTTCATCTGCGTAATATAAAATATTTTTAAAAAGTTAAGAAAACATTAAACATGAAAACAAAATGTTGCATTATAAACTGCAGCAGTGCAGAAAAAACCATGCACAATTTCCCTGATCCCCATCGCGAGCCTGCTCGGTACAATAATTGGGTTGTGGCTACTGCAAATCCTAAAATTACAGGAAAAGACCCAGCAATGGTTAATAGACATTTTAGGATTTGCAAATTCGGTAAGCTTAGAATAATGCCAAAATTAAATGAGTTTCATGCTTATCCGTCCAAAATTAAGAAAATAAAGGTATCAGCGTGTGCACAGGTCTTTAGTACAAGTGTTGGTGCCGCTTTAAATGTGATGAGCCGAGGTAAATTGTAAAGCCTAAATGGGATAAAGGAGGTGGAGTTTGAAGGATTACATACTTCAGACCTTTGTGTTTTTTTTACATTTTTTTGGTTATACATAATACATAAATTTGATTTCTTTGTAATTTTAATTTTAATTGCTCATTGTGAACAATGATCTATTATTATATGTTTAAGGGTATATAAATGCTTTTATTATATTTGCTGTATAATAAATGAATAAATGTTGTTATGTATTCGTTAATAAGTCAAATAGTTATAGTGTTTTTTTTTAGTATAAAGTACTCAACTAAATATAATTGTTTTGGGAGAATCAAGAAAGAAAAAATGTCTAACTTTCAAATCTGTATTCAAAATACATTTTCATATTTAAAAACATTTATAATTTTCTTAATAATCCGTTGTAGATCATTATTATCTCATTTTAGCATAAAAATGTCAAAATAGTATGTAATGTGCGAGACTGATCTTTTTGCTGTAAAAATAATAATTATCAATTTATAAAAAATGTAAGGCGATATTGTAAACCACACAAAACAAATGTTTACTATGATTTTATCCATTTAAAATGATCAGTCAGCATAATGATGACTAATTAATTATATGCTCCTTTTTTGTTATTTGTTAACGATGTTATAGTGCTATGTACTACAGTATTATGAATATATTTTTGTGATTGTCTTAATTTTCGTTTATTTTTTGTTATTTTAATTTATAGTCGAATAATATAATGTTTTAGTAATTCATTAAAACAGTTTTATATTGTTTTTAAATGAATATATATGTATTTTTTATTTGAAATATTTAAGTTAGGTATAGGTTTGTTCAAGCAGGGCTATGTACGATCTGACGAACGGTCAGAGCATGCGCAGTATCGATACTACACATGCCCGACAGTTCGTCGGATTGTATATAGCCCTGCTTGAACAAACCTTATGAATTGGGCGCTAAAGTAACGTGCTACGGTTCATTTCTTTGCTAAATAGTTCAGAGCGATCTAACCAGATGGCAGCCTTACGGTTTTGTTTTGTAACTAGGAGATTTCCATTCTGCTTGTGTATGTTCTGTGCAGTTATCGTACCGAATACACTCGAGCTTTGTTTGTCCGGCTAAAAAAAAAAGCTCTCGTGTAATTAATTACCCCCCATACCTTGATGTAAATATTTCTTTTAATAATTAACTAAAGCAAAAAGTTCGAAATTAAATATATCTGCTTTAGAAAATCGTATTAGTCACATTTTCATGACTTGAAATCCTTTACCTGCATTCCATCCTTTATTTTATTAAAGCTAGGATGTAAGCAATCGTTTATATTAAACGAAGTAATTTATTTATCGATGGTTTATTACAAATATGGTTTCACAAAAATAAGTGCTGGGAGAAAGCGCAATGAAAAAATGTATTCCTTAAAAAAAAGAAGTGTAATGGCGTACCTAATGGCTATTTGGTGTTTTAATAGCTTAAAAAAATAATGACATATAGAGATGAGTTAACGTTCTTTAGAAGTTTATATTGAACTATAAATCGCTTTATGATGTATCAATTAAAGAACCAACATTGTTCATATTTTTGAAAGTAATGTCAGGAAATTCCAGCCCTATTAACTGAAATCTAAGACAAATATGCAAAACGTTTGTGTATATTTATTGTTATTTATCGACAGATCCCATAAAACGAAATGACAAATATTAATTGAGTAAGTAAAGTACTGAAATAGATACAGAAGCTTGTCAAAACCAAATACTTTATATTATTAAAACTTAATTAATTTAGTCGACCTCAGATTATTATTTTAATTAACTTTAGTATTCTATCAATAAGCAAGATATTTACAATTTAAATGCAGAACATTACAATTATAATAAAACAGAGATCAATACGTAAACTTGTCAATTAAATATTTTTATTGATTTTTTGTTTATATGCTGCAACAAAAATTATTTAAATAAGGATTTAATAGTTTTTTAATGAGCATAATTATGCATTAATAATTCAATCTAAAAAGTGTTAGCAAAAGCATCACTATGGAAGGTTGCGTAGAATATATTAAATTAGTATTCAAATATCTGTTAAATAATTAATTTGCATCAAAAGTACGTATTTAACTGCAAAAGTGAAACGTCGATATAGCAGTTAGTCACACTTGTAAATAAAAATACGATTACCAATAAGTCAATTATTTTATTTTAATTCAAGTCATTGTTTGTGATTTTGATTTAGTAATATATTAGGTTATTTACTTTTGCTACGATTAGTTTACTTATAAATAAAGGGGTAACCAATTTGGTAATAATATCTTAAATAGAACAGGTCTTTTTTATCTCATGCAGAAGTTCTCCACTAAAGGTCAAGGAGTTCCATATACCACGTAAGGAGTTTTTTTTTTGTAATAGTTGTTATTATCTAAATTTTTTAATTCAAAACGTTGGGCGCCTACAGGGGCGGTGAGAGACGTCGCCGGGCTGGGAAAAATTGTACATGGGCTCCAAGCAGGGAGGGGATCTAGCAACAAATGTAACCAAAATTTTTGCACAATATCAGTAAAAATTAAACCAAAAATATTCTTTATGTAAAAAACTAATTAATTACATCTTTAAAAAATATTTTAATTCCTTTGCTCCTTCTAGTTTACTAATTTATCGATAACTCTTATTGAAATTAGTATTATTATAAATTAAAAATAGTCAAATTCGACGTAGAACGCCCCAAAATTTAAATTTAAATTATCTCGTTCAGAGATACACGAAAAAAATTGATTTGTTGTAAATATTAAACAGATTTTTTGTTTCGATTTTGATTAATTTTTATCCATTTACATTCATATGTCAATAATATTTTTGAAAAAACAACAGAAAATAAAACACTGTAAATAATTATATAATATATTAGCTCATAAGCTCGTAGCCGTTAACTTTGTTTGGGATTTAATGATTGCAGCCTTAATAGCATGTATGTAACGGGTGTTCCAATAAGACGGAAAGATGTTAAATGTGAATTAGGCTTTAACGTCAAAAGATTTTTTGCATCTGGTTTTGACATTTGACAAGTTCAGTCTTTGGCAATTTTAACCATGGGAAGATTGACAATCGAACAACGTGTTAAAGTTATTGAAGCCTAATACGAAAATGGGCTTTAAAACAGAAATGCACTTCGCGCACTTCGCGATATTTTTGATCAGCATAATCGGCCAACCGAGAGTGCGATTGTAAAAATTGTTCAAAAATTTAAACAAACTGGGTCGGTGACAGAAGTAAAAACAACATTGCATGCTCGTGTACGTCGTTCAGTTGAAAACATTGCTGCAGTGCGCGAGAATGTAGTCGAGAGTCCAGACACCTCTATTCGGCATCGCACACAGGAATTGAACCTCTCCGAAACCACGTTACATCAAATTTGAAGAAAGATTTGTCTCTACACGCTTACAAAATTCAATTGACACAAGTACTGAAGCCTGCGGACCATTTGAAGCGCCGTACGTTCGCTGATTGGATGCAAGAGCAAAACAGCGAAGTCAATTGACCACCAAGATCGTGCGATTTGACGCCTTTGGACTTCTTCCTTTGGGGTTGTCTCAAGGAAAAGGTCTATGCCAACAAGCCAACAACAATTCAACAGCTAAAGGATGAGATAATAAGGCATATTGGTGATATCGAGGAGCAATTATGCAGAGATGTGATCAAAAATTTTCACCATCTTGTGGAGGTGTGTTGCCAAAGCCTTGGTGAACATTTGGGCGATATTATCTTTCACACATAATTGCCATGTGCCAAATAACATGATTCAATAAAACAAATTTAAAAAAATCAAAATTAACATTGTCTTATTTACTGTTAACATCTTTCCGTCTTATTGGAACACCCTTTATATCGCGTATCACCCCCATCCATGCCACTCGTGGATAAAAGTGGTTGACAGTTATTATTATTGGTATTTGTTGTCATTTCCAATATTTACTATTAAAAATTTTTAGTTTTCTCTTGACTTTATCAAAAATTCTTAATAAACTCGAAAATTATTACAGATAGATATAGGAAATACTAATACACATTGATACAGAATTTAATTTTGTTTTAAAAAACGAAAAACAAATTTGGGCATTGTATTTGAAAAAACGAGTTTTAGTGGTCTGAAGTTGTATTATAAGAAAATTAAAATTTTGGACACCCTGTAAGCAATGTATCGATTGAAAAAATTCCAATAGGAACTCCAAGGTTTTTCTATGCATAGTCTCAATTTGAGTGTTTTAGCTTTAAAAACGGTGGCGGTGGATAATATTACCTAAGCATCACGATAAAATCAAAACATTTTCAAAAAAGTCCAAAAATCTAAAAAACGACTGCTCTTAGGTATAGGGATAGGGAATACTATCAAAAATCCCTCTCAATAAACGTGTTAAATTCAAAATACAATAAAAAATATACCATTGTATTTGAAATAAGAAAGTAGACGTCAACTTCTGGTATTTCCGGAAGTGTCGCCATCTTGAAAATATTTTCATTAAACAGATCATACCTATTATGCCATTATGGTCATAACCAAAATTTCAGATCATAACACATTTTCATTCTTCATATAATTTTAAGGCCTGGTCCCAATAAATCTCCCTGTATATTGACCATTGCGTCATGAAGGATATTTGTTTTAATTTAGCTATACAAATGTATTGGGTGCATGTTTAAAAAATTCATTCATATATTTCATACTTGAGTGTAATCTACAAACATATTTTTCATATGCAAATGTTTTACGTTTTTATAACATCGTTTCCCGCTGTTATATACGCATATGTGATTATAAATATGAATTAATTTATTTAATCAAAATGTATCCTAAATCTAAACTAAATGTAGCTTACAATTAGTCGCAGATGCATGTTTATATCATTGAATAAAAAGATAAAGGAAGGAGCTTTTAATACTATACTGCAGCGTTTGGGCGGCGACGGAAATTACGACATAAATGGCCTCTGATGGCGGCCGGTTTTGACAGGTCAAACAGTCAAGAAATTTAGGGTTTTGTGTGCTAAAATGGTTAGCTGCAGATCTTGTAGTTTTACTAGGTCAAAAAATGTTGAAGATTAAAAGATTACGTTTCATAGGTAAGTAGACATTAATATTTTGTAGTGTAATCATGTATTGAAAATTTGATGTGGTCTGTCAAATTGGTATGTCATATCAGTGGCGTGCATTTGTGTACAGCATATTTTTTAACTCTCATAATAAACAATCCAAATATTGAAATATGCTGTCGTTTTTTAATTCCCTCAACCACGAAACAAGAAATAAATAAGTAAATAACAGGCTCAATTCAAAACAAAGCAAATATTTACATTAATCAATACATATTTAAAAATGTTAGATACACCACTGAGAAGCGGAAACATGCATCCGCCATATTGAGAGGCTAACCTGGACGCCTTAGTATGGCTATAACGCTCCTTCCTTTATCTTTTTATTCAATGGTTTATATGTGTTTAAGACCATGACATAATGACGTGATTGTCCCTAACCTCAAATTGAGGATTAATTAATAATCACTTCAAGTGTATTGAAAAAATATTGTTTAAGTACTTAATTTACAGCATTTTTCCATATACGTAAAGTAATACGAAATCAAGCTACGGAAGTAAAGAAATTTTAGTTTAACCCTTTAGTGCCCTACGGTACTTAAAAGTACAAAGAGAATATATCGACTATATTTTTTAGTGCTAATGAATTTACACCGCTAATGCCTATAGGTACACTCTAGTACCATAGTATTGTTCCCGCCTTTAGTTGTCAGACTGATACATCTCGCGTTTGGCGCCATTTCAGCTAAAATTGACGTATGCGTGCGTTAGAGTGCATGTATTTATATTGTTCTTAAGTATTGTATAAATAATAAATTTTGACGTAGTAAAGGTTAATTTATGTAAAAATATTGTTAATTGGTATATTTAATAAACTATTAGTATCAAACTTACTTCATTTCATAGAGGCCGCAAAAGTACCGTCAGGAATAATGGAAGAGAAAAAAAAAATTAATTGGTTCCGTTCGAGACCCCTTACCGATGTGGAATTAGAGCAAATAGCTGACTCTATTTTGCTAGAAAATTTACCTCTGGACAACAGCTTTACAACTGATGATGAAGAAGATGGCCAAATAGAAGATGAAGACAACGAAACAAGTTTTCCGTCTACGTTTAGTAATGTTCAACTCCAAGAGTCATCTGTTTGTCCTATTCCATCCAACTCATAAAGTTTTATTTTCGAAAATTTACCGGCATCACCGGTCGATCAAAATGTAGAGTTACAACCAGAGCAAAATAATGACGAAAATGTTATTTTGTGGCAAACTAAAAATATATTAGAGACTGATATCAGACGAACACGGTCGAAAAAAATCCTAGGAGAGATTGTAGAAAACCAAATAATTTCGGAACAAACCAATAATGTTACGGCCTGTGAACCACCAAACCGAATTTGGGAAAAAAAAATCAAATTACCTGCATACCTGATTATTCTCATCATCAAGGTCCAATTTCAGAAAAATTTGAAGATTGTAGGACCGCTACTGATATATACTTGAAGATTTTGGGAAATTCAATTGACGATATTGTATATCACAGTAATTTATATGCAACACAGAATAACAAGTTGCTAAACTTGACAAAAAATGAGTATTTGGTATTTATTGGTATTAATTTTATGATAACTTATCATCAACTTCCTGCATGGAAACAATATTGGAACAGCTGCCCGGATTTAGGCGTGCCTCTTATTACCAATGCAATGCCAAGAAGGCGATTTGAAGAAATTCTTAAATTTGTTCACTGTAATGACAACAGTGCGATACCTAAAGATAATAAAGACAAGTTATACAAAGTGAAACCATTATCTGATACACTCAATTATAATTTTAAAAATTTATACAATCCCACAAGATCTATGAGCATTGACGAAAGTATGATCAGGTTCAAAGGCAGAAGTACTTTGAAGCAGTACAATCCACAAAAACCAATAAAAAGAGGTTATAAACTTTGGTGTATCGCTGATGAAAATGGTTTTATTTCTACGTTTGAAGTTTACCAAGGCAAAAATGAAAATTTACAAAAGGAATTTGAGGAATTTGGGATTGGAGAACGAGTCGTGCTTTCTCTTAGTAAACACTTTTGGGATGAGAACAAAATAATATACTTCGATAACTATTTCACATCAATACAACTTATGGAGTCATTAAAATTACATAACACTTTTGCATGCGGGACAATTCGTAGCAATAGAAAAGGATTTCCGACAGGACTAATTGAGGACAAAAATATGAAAAGAGGATATTATGATTATAGGGTATCTAACACCGGCGTATCTATTTATAAGTGGAAAGACAACAGAGTTGTGTACTTTGCATCGAATTTTCATGGCTCTGAGGAAACTAAAGTCAAAAGAACCCAGAAGGATGGATCACGCGATGAAATAAAATGTCCATTAGTTGTCAAAGATTATAATAAGTACATGGGTGGAGTTGATAAGGCCGATCAACTCCGGGGCACATACGGGATGAATAGACGTTCCAGAAAGTGGTGGCATAGGTTGATGTGGGGATTTTTAGACATAGCATTCATAAATGCTTATATTATATATTGCATGCAGTTTGAAAAAATTTCGACTTTAGAATTTAGAAGATCAATCAGTCTTGGTTTTATTGCAATGAATAATGATCGTCGTAAAAAAACAACTCCATTGAAACCTATAGCAAAACGTCGACGTTATAATTATAGCGTAGCTGAAGATATTAGATTAGGAAACAGAGGAAGCCACTGGGTAATCTATGAGCCAACAAGAGGAAGATGTGAGATGTGCAGTTCAAAATCTGTACAATCGCGACCTCATAGCAAATGCTATACATGCGGAGTATTTTTATGTTGCAATGAAAAAAAAAAACTGCTTCCTTGAATACCATGAAATGTTATAATTATATTATAAAAAGATATTTATTTTTATGCACTTATAAAATATATTATTATATTATATTACTTTGTAAGAATACATTATATTAGTTCCTTTACTTATTTTATGTTTGCCAAAGATATCATCCATTTTTGTGTTATAGTACTTATAAAATATACTATTATATTACTTTCTTAGAATACATATATTTGTTATATTATTTATTTTATGTTTTGTATCTATTTGTTAACAATAATCTTTTTTATTATCTAATAAAGTAACACGAAACAGTAATTCATTCCTCATTTTATTGATTTTCAAAAATCTATTTTAATTCTTGACGGTACTAATAGGTACCAAATGTTTAAAACAACATTACACATACGAGGGTTGTTTAAATTAAATTTAAAAAATTTATAGTTATTCTATTGTTATAAATTTAACCAAAAATATAATTTATATATATTAAGAAAAAAAAATCTTGGGCACTAAAGGGTTAATGAGCAATAAATCTTTTTACCAAGAATTATGATTGCGTACCGTTTATTTTTGTAGACTCTCCCTACATGGTGTGTAAATAATTGTAGGTTTATATGTAAAATTACATTAATTAAAACACAAATTTGGTCTAAAAACTATTTGAGGTTATAAATATTTTGAAAATTATATGATTCTATAAATAATTAGTTTTTTTTTTTAAAAATGTGAAACTACGAGGGTCTTTTAAAAAGTAACAAGAAATGGAATATTTTGAGAAAAATAATTCGATAAGAGATACATAATATGATGTAATTTAAATTTTTCTACATTATCACCCTTCTCTTCAATACACTTCTCACACCGTAGCACCAACTTCTCTATTATATCAGAAAAAAGTTTTTGGTTGTGCTTTCAGCCAGAAATGTACTGCTTCTTTGACCTCATCTTCCCCAAAATCTTCACCCTTCAGAGAGACGAAACCTATAGGTGCAAGGTGCATTACTACTGTGAGCCCGCAAGAGGCAGTCTTCAGAATGGTGGCACACGTTTTCTTCAGTCAATAAGAAGTTTTAAGTCTTAACCCTCCGCCGGAAAGGTCCCGTTTATTCTCTTCTAAGATATAAATGGACCAATTTTGGAGCATTATTAGAAAAAGGCCGAAACAGTGAATAAATAGTACCCGATACAGTGCAATGTTGGAGAAGGAAAACAGAGCCGTCGCAGAAGACTTTTGTCTAAGGCATTTTTCTCCTTCATGATAACGTACAGAGTGGTCTAAATTCGATGGGATTACATGGGGTTCTCGCTTAATATTAAAGGTAGAGAAACGGTTAAATTACCATATTACTCCGAACCGTTTTCAAAAATATTCTATCATTTCCGGTTTTTGAGTTATTGGAAAAAAAGTTTTTTTTTGTCATATCAATAATGTGTCATATCTTCGTTATTGTTGTAAATATCGAAACATTTATGGGGAATGTTTTTAAATATTTTTATGTATACTTTGATGGTACTACAAAAACATTTTTTACGCTCTCTGTTAAAAAGTTATGGCACAAACTTACCTTTCTTTAAATGGAAGCTATAGTTGGCTATGACCTATTTAAATTGCTTATTTTTTCTTATTCCAAATATATAATGGATGATATAGTTATTTTCAATAATACGCAAGTTACGAAGGTTTTTTTAGATTTTTTTTTTTTAAAGAAAAACAGGATGAAAACAAAAAAAAAACAAGGTGTAAAACCTTTCAAAACTCATGTGGTACAAGTTACGAAGGTTTTTTAATTTTTTGTGGTGATAAACATAATAAATATTTGAACATTAGATAAACAACAATATACTACATAAATGCTGATTCCGACTATACATGTATTGTTGTTATGTAATTTTTAAAAATATTTGTAATGTTTACCTCAACAACAAATTACAAATCTTCGTAACGTGTACCAAATGAGTTTTAAAAGGTTTTACTCCATGTTTTTTTTTATTGTTTTCACAGCTTACCAGGTTTTTCTTAAAAACAAAGACTAAAAACCCTACATAACTTGCGTATTATTGAAAAAAACTACATCATCCATTATATATTTGGAATGAGAAAAAATAAGGAATTTAAATAAGTCATAGCCAACTATAGCTTCCATTTAAGAAAAGGTAAGTTTGAGTGATAACTTTTTAACGACAAGCGTAAAAAATTTGTTTTTAGTGTAATCAAATTTTTCATAAAAATATATAAAAACAATCTCCATAAATGTTTCGATATTTACAACAATAACGGAGATATGACACATTATTAATCGTGTCCGGAACATTCTTCGCCCACAGTTCTTCGCCCACAATTCTTCGCCGCCACAATTCTTCGCCGCCACAATTTTTCGCCGCATTTTTGGTAATTTAACCGTTTCTCTATCTTGAATATTAAGCGAGATACCCTTGTAATCCCATCGAATTTGGAGCACCCTGTACAAGTGTACACCGTGACACGGCCATTGCAACTATTGACACATCATTTGTAGAATAAGAAAAACATCTTACAGCATATCCCCTACAGTCCTGTTCTTGCTCCATGTGATTATCATGTGTTTCCCTGAAAAAGGCTTCGAGAGGACAAAGATTTGGCGGTAATGACGAGGTCAAAGTGTATTGAAATGTAGGGTGATAATGTGAAAAAATGACAGGTCATTTGTATCTCTAAATGAATTATACATCTCAAAATAATCAATTTGCTGCTACTTTTTAAAACACCCTTGTATATAGGTTGTTCTATTTGAAATAACAAAGAAACCACCAGGTGCGGCGAAACCGGAAATAACGTAAAAGTATGTGTCCAATAAATCTGAATTTATACTAAAAGCCTAGTCTTAGAAGCTATTCCATGTGAGTTAACGCTGTATAAAAAATCTGTTCTAAAACATTAACACGAAGATTTTGTAATGTGCTATATCAATTAAAAAATCACGTCGTGACTTTAAGTGTGCGAGAATTGAAAATTACTTACACTGGCACCTTCATATGCAACTTTCCCATGTTCTACATTATTTAATCTCTATCGTATTCAATTTAGAAACGATCGTTGTTGGGATGTTTATAGCAGCATTTGTTTTTGTAGTTCGTAATTGGAATTCTCGTGCTTGAAGTTAAAAATTTAATTATACCTTATCCATCTTCAATTATTAGAAATTAGCGGGTTGGTTCGTCATGTTGTCATTTTAATGCCTAGGTATTGTGCTTAAATGCCGATTAGTTTTATATGCTGTGTGCAATGCAATTTGTACAGATACACAAAATTTCGGTTGTTACAAAAGTCGTCTAATACTGGTAACATATTCCCTAAATATAATACTTAAATATATGTATATCTTTACACTAATAAGTAAGATTAAGGACAAAGCTGGTCATGTCTGCGTATTTTTAATGACGGGTACAATATTACAGAGAATTATATGAAAAGATAGGATTAAAGCGAATATTTTGTACTTTAAAACGAATAATTTGTGTATCTATTAAAAAAAGAAATAATTAATTATTATAAAATAAATATTTCTATTTTAAATAAAACATATTACATTTGAAATATTTTGTTTGTAGTGTACGTTAAAACGATTTTTTTGTGCATTAATAGACTAATAGATAACAAGAGTTGTAAGAAGTAATTGCTTTACAACACGAGTTTTGTACTATACTTTTTCTACGACCACATAATATGTACGGTTTTATCGGTCTTTTGGCTAATAGTAAACACACTTGTACGCATGCCGATAATTGTTAATTTTGACGTGAGTCTACTTTGATAATATCTAGAAAACCGCACTGTTTGCTAACCGTGTATAAAGACCAGGGTTGGGCAAAATTAGATTTTTTTAAAAAAACGACAATTTCCCTTTTTACAACTATTTTATTCATTATTCACGCTGCATTATATCTTTTATACAGCGTCATTCAAAAAGTAGCAACAAATGAAAAAGTTTTTAACAAAAATTTCTCAGAAACTTTTATTCCTGATAAAGGTTGGTTATACCTAGATCTAAACTAATAAAAAGATGGAAAAAATTTCACAAAAATGTGTAGGTACGATACCAGATTTTAGCAATTTCAGAAATATTCGCAAGAGTAAAGGGGCCTTATTTTAAGAGTTACAAAAAAAAACTTTATAGGTAAAGATAGTTTAGAATTCAAAAATACGACCAAAGATTAAATAAGACGTTAAAGTTTCTATTTTTATTTTTGAAGTAATTTTAACCTCCAAAAAGCACCCTTATTTTAAAAATTTCAAAAAAGTTAAAAAAATGTTTAGAATTTAAAAATTTTACCCAATATAAAATATCGTTGTCGCTTGAATTTTTTTTTAAACTCTTAAAATAAGGACACTAATCTTGCGAATATTTCTAAAATCGCTAAAAGCTAGTGTTGTATGAATTTTTATAGAGCTTTTTTTAACTTAAAATTGGTTTTATACCATGCACCAACTTTAGCAGGAATAAAATTTTCCGAGAAATCGATAATATTTTTTTCCCCCATTAGTTACAAACTTTTTGAAGACACCATTATAAAAATTTCGTATTGTCATATTTTTGATTTCTAAACAATTTTTTTCCACGATTTTTTTTTGCCTTGAAATAGTGGCACTTTACTTTTGCGAATATTTTTAAAATCGTTAAAATCTAGTGTCATATAATTTTTTTCATCTTTAAAATTAGATTTAGGTCATGCATCAACTTTTATCAAGAATAAAATTTTCTTAGAAATCGTAATAATTTTTTTTTCCTGTTGGCATCTCGTAAACGATAAAAGTTAAAAAGAAGTTTAAATTAGACATATCGTTGCCCTTTCTGAGACCTATTCAATGATGCTTTAATGTTTTAAAAAATTTATATAGCACGCTAGATAATAAACAAAAATCAAAATGGACATTTTTTCGTTAATAACTCGGTTATACTTAATGGTACAAAAATGTTTTTGGTAAAAAAGTTGTAGATTTTTTTACGCACTGTAAAATAAAAACATTGTTTTAATATTGTTTAAAACACGGTACTTTATAGCTTCATAGGAACTTTTTGATGAATGTTATTTGTTTTAAAGCTAAATAACAAAATAAATAATATATTAAACAATATTTTATTAAAAAGAGGAAAAAATGCTTCAGTGGTTGTGAATACCACATTAAAATTTAATGCACAAAATACTTGTTTTAGGTCATATATGTTTTTGTTGTGGTTGAAAACTTATTAAATGCACACCCTTAATATTGAAGTAGTGATTTAATTAAAATATTGGGAATTTAATTTTTTAAGCTGTTTATATCTTTTAATGGGGATGTCGAATGTATGGCATATCTATTTATTTAAGTGTAAAAATATAATATAAAAGGTACACTCAAATTTATAAATGCGTAAGCATTTGTTCTAAAGGCTTTTTTAAATGTTGCAAATTTTTTAGATATTTAAAAAAAGTATTTATTGCACTTTTAAAAAAAATGCTACAGTATTTTTTTTTATAGCAGACTAATTTTATGAAATGCTTACAATAAATGCGCATTTTATTTTATGCATTGCGCATTTAAATTGTCTTCTTTACTTACCTTGGTTTTTTGTATTTAGCTACTGTTTCATGCCGTTTAAGAAATATTAATTTCCAGTTCTGCGCAAAGCAATCATAATTTGTGTGTAACTACGATTATAGTAGAGATTTTAAGAAGTAGCGGTTCCGTGACCGAAGGGAAAGTGAAAGTTGTATTAGTTTAAAAAATACAAGATTCAGACTAATTACAAGTAATGATGAAGTTTGCGGTTACCATTGAAAGGTAATTGCAGAAATATTAATAGAAGTTTATCAGATATTTTGTTAATGCTAGATTTTTGATATTACAATTATTGTACCCATTAAGATAAAAACCGTTGTTGTTCAAAGAAAACATTTGGTTTACAACTGAATGGCTCATCTGCTACTTGTCTATGTAATTTCGTTGCGTTAGGGTTTCTCATATTTGACATTTTTGCTTGTCCCGGGATTCCGGGAAGAAATCGGTCTCCTTCCCGGGATCCCGGGGCGTAATAAATTTAGTCAATATTTTGAAATAAATAACCTTGAAACGGGAGGGAGCGGTTTATCATTTAAAAACAACTCCATGTCATATATGTAATACATTTGGCTCCATCATGATTATTTTAAGTAAATAATAAAATAATATTGGTGAGAAAAACATACATTTTAGAAATATTACCTTACTATTGCAATATCATTTGTTTGAACAGAATAACATAATTTTTACAATGAATTTTTGTAATATGATATAAGAAAACAAAGTTGATCTATGCTTCGGTCACTTAGTCATATTCTTAATTTATTAACAGAAAGTCTCCCCGCATAAAATGCTATTTCAGTTTCTATTCATTCCACCTACAAATTGTTTTAGACCATTTAGCAGAAAAGAGTCATCGTTTTTGCCGACCTAGGTTATAGCCTATTAAGCCTTATGGTAAATCCGCTTTTGTCCCTCCATATGAATCAACATAAACAGCGATGATTTTGTAATTTGCATTTATCTTTAATTTATCTCTATAGATCCTAAAATATTGCCAGAATTTCGTACCATCAGCTGCCAAATGCGGAAAGAAAGTGTAAAATTATCCTTCCAACTTTCGACGCTTTAACGCAGGATGTACCCATTTTCTTTTCTTCTGGGTATGCTTTTCATTTGCGTCAAGCAATAACGCCACCATCAAAAGGTCCTTATTGCTTAAATTTGCAGCTAGGGTTTGGGAAGATTCGGTCTTTTTGGATTCGACGAATCCGAATCGAATCCACGATTATTTTACGAATCCGCGATTATTTTACGAATCCGAATCCGGATCCGAATCCAGTTCTAAAATTAAATGAATTGTAGTGCCATAAAAATTATTGTACGTATGGTGTTTAAAGTTCGCGCAAATTTTAAAATTACAGGCGATTTACAATATTTGTCAGCGGTTGTCAGTTTTGTCAGTAGCGCATCAATGGGTTTTACTAACACGGTGTTAAGTTAATTCATGTTTATATTAATAATTTAAACGGCCTTCAATCAGTTAAAATGGCACTGTATTTCATTGTTAAAGTATGAAGTAAAATAACAAGTATATTAGTATACAGGGTGTTTCACTTTTCCATGGGACACTATTACTATCTCCGTAAATAATGAAAATACAAGGTTGATCAAATGGGACAAAATTTAGCTATTTAGGGGTGTATTTTAAACCAGATCTTGTTTTGTTTAAAAATTCCATGGCTTGCGTGATATAACGAAAAAACCGAAATCGATCAAAATTTTTAAACTTAAATATCTCCGCTATTGTTGCGAATACACAAAAACGCCAAAGGAAAAAAGTTTTGTAGATTTGGTTTGCTATAAGATGGCAACAGTCAGATTTTTTTAAATGAATTACCGTGCGAGATATTTGACAAAACAAATTTTTTTAAAATGGCAATCGTAGTAGGTGATGACTGATTTAAAGATTATTTTTTTCTCTTTACAATGATATAATATTTTGTATGTCTATTTTCAAAAATAAGCGAAATAACCTAAGAAAATGCAAAATCTTAAGATAAAAATCAAGGTTATTTTTTTGCTTCAGCTTCAGAGAAGTTCTCTCTGAATTAGTTGACCTTGGTTCAATTGTTATGATTGCTCGATATACTTTTTCTAAATAGTTCGTTCTAATTTTGGCATTTGAAAATAATGCATTTTTTTTAAGTAGGCAAATTTATCTTGAAACTTTGGTAAAATAAGGCATTTTACCGTTTCCAATATATGATTAAGCTCTTCTTCCATCGTTAACAACTGAACGTCATCTGCAATATTCCGCAATCACCCTCTGTTGAATGCTCTGTTTCTTCATTTTTGTCTCCTCCGTCAAACAATCGTTTCGTAATATTTGTTGCAAAATTAAGTATTTTCTCTGAAGTTGTGGTAGCATTAATGAGACCTAATCCAAAATTCGTCGAATCTTAGACCGAATATTGAATCCGAATATTTGCTGTAGGATTCGGCGAATCCGAATCCGGGTACCCGGATCCGAAAAACCCTATTTGCAGCCATGTATAAATACAATAAAGCGAAATGAGCTTAAATTTGCAGCCATGTATAAATAAATAAAATAAAGCGAAATGAGATGAGTACTGACCGCTACTGGAGCGCGGCTGGCTTGAGTCTAGTTCGCGCCTAGCTTGCGGCCAGTGTGAATACGCTGGAGCGGAAGAGGAGCGCGAGTGGAGCGAGAGCGTACCTATAATGTGAATTGACCTTAAGAATAAAGCTTTTTCATAATTTAATGTTGGTTAAGATATTTATAATAATTTCTGATATTAATGATATTGATGAATTATCATATTATTACAAAGATTTTAACACAAAATAAACGAAAATAACAGATTTTAAATATCCCGGGACAATAAGTATGTCCGGAGAAATATAAAATAGATTAAAATGGACTGGGATCCCGGGAGAGAAACCCTAGTATGCGTACACATATACACATGAATTGTTCACATACTCCATACACTTTTGTGTACGTATAATACATATTACATACTATTAATATTATGAATGATACACGCATTTTTTTAAAAATAAATTTTGAAATGATAAATAGACAAATTTCTGTCGGACATTTTGTGGTAATTTAGAAACTTATGGGATAAACCTTGCAATGTGTGTAATTTAAACTGTTAATCAAGTCTATTCCGAGTAATGTTATTCCTCTCGGGAAGTACATTCTACAATTATTACTACAAGACGTCATTTAATTAAGTGGCTGTAAATTTTTCTCTTTATATAAAAGAACATTTTAAAGAATCTTTGTTGCAAAAATCACTTACAGTAAACAGTGAATCATAGAGAGGTGGAGTTAGGCAACGTTTAAATTCTATAGTCAATGTGCCTAGCACAATATTTTCATTTGTTTGGTGAGTCGCAAATGGTTTTTAAAATTTGCATATTTATTACTATTTCATTTTCATAAAAAGTACATTATTATACTAAAAATTGGCTGACATGTTTGTAAAAATCATATACATATTGCTTAACTAATATTGTTGACAACTCTCTAGCCATGCAACTTCTTTAGAGAGTTGTTTTTTAATTGCATCACTTGTTTACGAAATCATGGCAAACTGTGATAATTAAATTTTTACAAAATTAGTCAATCCTCGGTAATTTTTTGCAACAAATATGTGTGTAAAAGTATCTATGTGTATATTTTTGAAAAGCGAAAAAAAATGGTATCATATAAAGTCATGGTCTATTTAAAAAATTAAAAGATACCTATCTCAAAAGTTAAGGTCGCAACAAATTTTTTAAAAGGTTATTCAAATGAAGCATAAAAATTCTATAAAAAATCAATTTAATATTTAGTGCCGTATTTATAAATAAAGAAGTCACAGTCAATTTTCAAAAACGATGGAATTTAATTTTTCGTCTGTAGTGCCAAAATGGAAAGTTGTACCTGTAAAAAATGCCATAACACAGGTATGTTTATCTCAAAAAAATAACCCAAAAGACCGATATCAGGTAATCAATCGCTAACTATTATGGTAACCTAGATACCCCGTAAAACATTCGAAATTAATTGGTCCACCGTGTACATCGCTGCTAACAGGTATATGAGCAGGGAATTGTCTATTGCGCGTTTATTTACAAAATAAAACTAGGATGTCGTTATGTTAAAGCACATGGCAGTACACTAAAAAATAAGTTGCCGACTCATGTACCGTAAACATATAAAATACCATTTATATTGAGACCAGTACACATATGTTAAATATGAATCAGCTGTAGGTACAATATCAATTGTTTTTTATTATAAATACCCGGAAAACTATATTTTTCTCCAACGTATCATTGCGTAGCTAATTTAAAGTCCAAGTAAAGAAGGTAATAAGTTTGGAGGTTGAATTGTATAGATGGGAAACACCACATAAATACAATGAAGCAAATGATAATGCATAGTTTATTGTTATCAAGTGTATAAAATATCTAAAGATAGAGAAAATAATAAACATTATAAACCAGGTGCTAGGGTCAAATATGAGGTCAGGGATTGTTAACTGACCTCTCAAAAATCTGTTGATGACTCAAGTACAACTAATTATACTCCAATGTCCACTGATTTATTGTACAAACACGTCGTAGTGTGAAAATGTCTAACCTCTGCCATTTATTTAAAAATTGATGACTTGCGACCATAAAAAATATTATAGGATAAATTAATAACATAATTTGTTTGCAAAATTTATATATACAAATCAAATTAGTTGAAGTTAAACTAAAGAACTTTTAAAATACAAATATAGTATTCCTACAAATTTCTTGTTTTAGACATACTCCAATCAAATTTCACCCTATTTTTTGAGATTTCAATCTACAGTAAAATATTTTTACACACATTTTCATTCACATTTTTTAAAAACTTTTTTTCTCTTACTGTTTTAAGTTTAGAGCATAATTTAACAAACTCATTCAATATTAGTCTTCGAAGACTTGTTTGACAAAAACCTTGTGTTGATAGCAAACTCGAGATGTGTTTGTTAATGGTGTTATAAAGCTTGTTATTATGGTGACAACGTTTCGACATTCTAGTTTTCTTAAAGAGATTATTTATAATTGCAAATTTCTGTTTTTGAAGTAAAGTAGATGAAAACTATAAAAAATGTGC
Organism: Elmis aenea; assembly: GCA_947652605.1. Taxonomy (NCBI): domain Eukaryota; kingdom Metazoa; phylum Arthropoda; class Insecta; order Coleoptera; family Elmidae; genus Elmis; species Elmis aenea. The sequence goes on along the minus strand of OX393578.1, from coordinate 26,893,287 downwards.
TCACAATTAATAATTTGTTTCTTAATTTGTGAGTTTTTAAAATAGAAAAAATATTATTAAATAACATAATAAATAAGATCATATTATATTTTTACTGTGACAGTGATGATTTCCATATGAATTTATCCAAAAATTTGTTTTTGTTGTAGAAAAAGAAGTAAACAGCGGGCATTTTCGTAGATTTCCCAATAAAAAAATCTCCAAACGTGGTAGTTTTTTTTTTAGTTCTTATTTACTTGTAACCATACTTTTCTAACGGTGATCGTTAAACTAATAATTTTGATATATATACAATACATGTGTATTTCGAATCTGGTTTAAAATTAACCATTTTGTACCATAACTAAAAGTGATGTGCCGATAAATAATGTTTTAAATTGAACAGAAATGTGTACTGAAGTTTTTAGTGTAATATAAAGTTCCAAAAATGTTCATGTTGCGGATATTATCGCCATTTACAAACAAATATGTTTCTTTCACTATAGGTATAATTATATTTCGTTCAATGTCTTCAATTGAATACTGCAGGTTTGGGTAGCTTGGTTTTTCAGAATAAAACCACTTATTAAAACGTTGTGCTATTTATTATTTAAAATTCATACCTATATTCATAATGTAAAGAACATAAACGCATAGTTAATCTGTATTGATACAGGTGATGCTTTCATGAATTCTGAGTCGTATACACAGAAGGAAAATTAATTAGTGTGACTTGCGCGCGGGTGTCAAAGGCTAGAAATATTAGGAAATTTAACTAACACGGTGCAAAGTGGTCAGAAGTTTTTTGATTTTTCGCTCCGTCCCTAGTGAATGCACACTGAACACAATTAGCCGTCGCCAACGTCTTAAATTAGACAAATTGTTCCTCTTTCTGAAACATATTTAATGATGCTTCAATGTTTTAAAAAAGTTCCATGGCATGCTAAATAATAATCAAAAATCAAAATGGCCATTATTTAAAAATCGTTGATGGTACAAAAATATTTTTGGGAAAGTAGTTGTAGATGCTTTTCGCACTGTAAAATTAAAACTAAATTGTCTTTTGTTTCATGGCACTCTAAAGCGTCATAGGGAGTTTTTGATGAATTTTATTTGTTTTGAGCTTAAATATCAAAATAAATACATTAAATTTTTTTTATGAGGTCATAGCCAACTATGGTTGCTATTTAAAAAAATGCAAGTTTGTAATATATCTAAAAATGTAAACAAATGAATGTTTTCATCTTACAGTGCCTTAAAAAATCTACAACCTTTTCCCCAAAAATATTTTTGTACCATCAAGCAGGTATTAACGATTTAAAAAAAATGTCCATTTGTGTTTTTTTTTTTTTAAATCTAGCGTGCAATGGAACTAATTTAAAACATTAAAACATGACTTTTACTCAGAAAGAGGTATTAATTTGTCTAATTTAAACTACGTTGTAGCTTTTATCGTTTACGAGATCCTAATAGAGGCCCTTCTATTAGGATCACCCTGTATATGTAGATAAACATGTTATTTTCAAAAGTCATTGTTAATTAAAGAATTTTGTATCCATAAATTGATAAGTATTATTATCTTTAGTACAAAAAACTAAACAGCAAAAAGAACAAAGGTCATACCTCGGTTAACGTTACCTCCGGTAACGAAGCCTCGATATAACCAAGTTCGCAATTTCAAGCTCCATTTTACGTAATATGGAAAGCTAACAGAATAGTTATTTATGTATCAAGGCCAAAAAGTGTAACTTTTTCGGCCGCGTCTGGTTTGCTGGCCGAGACGTAGTCGAGGCCAGCAAACAGGCAAGTCCGAAAAAGTACGTTTTGGCCGAGGTGCATATTACATTTTTTGTGCGATCGAATTAAAAACAATTTAAATTTTTAGTAATTTTCAAAATTATAGGTTAGAAACTACGTGACATTCTGTCACTGACAGATGACGGCGTATGTACTGCATTACCGGCCCTCTCCTTAGCACCGGCCGTAAAAGTTACTTTTTCGGCCGTTGCTAAGGGTAACGGCCTGAAAAGTAACTTTTACGGCCGTTGCTAAGGATAGGGCCGGTAATGCAGTACTTTATGGTTGCTAACGCGTCCGTCAAACAGCTGTTTAGTACGATCGCACAAAAAAAACATGTATTACCAAGGAGTTATTTACTGATTGGTTTGTTCAAAATTTTTGTCCCCACGTGAAACGGTATTGTCAAAGAAATAACTTTGAACAAAAAGCTTTTAGGTTGTTATTGGACAACGCTACGCGCATCCCACCGATCTTAATACGTTAGACACATGCCTAACTGTCAAAGTTTTTCCTTTTTTCAGCAAACACAACTACCCTGATTTAACCTATAGATCAGGGAGCAATAGCACGTTTAAAGCTTAATATCTGCTCACTACAAAACGAAATTTAATTGAACTAGAAGGTAAAGAGCAAATGCCAATTAAAACTTTTTGAAAAACTACACCATTAAAAACATAAATAGCTTTTGGTAGCAGTTGCCAGCAGTTGCACTAGAAGAAGAAAATAACATTCAAGAGATTAGAAATGAAGTTATCTATATGGCTTAATCAATAGGTTTCGAGTATGTCGACGAAGAGTATGTAAAAAAATTATTAAATGCAGAAGATGATGGTTTGCCAGTGGGAGATTTAGAAAAACTTGTTAGCAACGAAGCCAAAGAAAATGAAGATGAAATTAAAGAAGTTCCTACCGAAAAAGTTTCAGCAACCAAAAATTTAAAGGGCGTTTTAATTTTTTGTCAGTGAAAATGATCGGGATTTAGGAAAAAGTGTTATTGCTAAGCCATCAGTGTTAAATGCAATAAATTCTTACAGGCAATTGTTAAATAAAAGAGAATATAATAACATTAACAATCAACTAAGTGCAGATGAATTAAAATAATGTGTGAGAGAAATGAAACACGGAAGATCATCTGGGCCTGAAAATATACCTGCTGAAATAATTAAATATGGCGGAAATCTTCAACACTTATTTAATTTGTGCCTCACACAACAAAAAATTACCAAAGAGTGAAAAATATGTCATATCTCTCCACTTTTTAAAACGGGCGACAGAAAAAAACCCAAATTGTTATAGAGGATTACGTGTGAGTGTGACTAGCTCTTTAAGTAGGTCATGGGGAAAAATTATTCAAAAAAGATTAACAACCGAAGTAGGCCACTCTATAAGCAAAGAGCAAAGCGGGTTTACACCCGGACGTTCATGTACAGACAGATTTATTTTTTATACAACTAATAGAGAAGAAAAAAAATCGTTAATCAAGGTATGACCGTATTTTGCCTATAAGTTATTTGACTATAGTTACACTACAATCCATTTGCGTCAAAATTACATAAAACTTTACATACTTTTTATATTCATCCTTTTTTAACATAAACTGTAAATTAATGTTAATGCAATAGTTTTTTTTTTTTTTTTTTAAATAAGGATAAGTTATTTAATTACACTGATTTTTATTCTCTCAAATAATTCTAGCATTATAAAGTTTCATTTCCAAAATTTTCAATTACTTAATTTATCAAAAAATTTCATGTTTTACCTTTTTTCGACTTCGCTGTAAGTCGATTTTTGCAACAAACGAAGTTTGAAGTGCGGCGTATGTATGAATTTTGTAGTTATATTTAAAACATCTTGACTGTTTTTATAGTTTGCCACTCTGTAAATATATAATATTAAAATTAGGGTGAATAAATGTGGTACCAGTTCAACTGGTTTTTAAGAATTTGAAATAACCAATACTCATTTAATTTTATTCGTTGTTTATTAAATTTTTGCTTATTACGTAAAAATAATACAACAACGTTTTTTTATAGTAGCATAAAGCTATAATTTATTTAATATTCATAGTCGATGAATCGACTAGAAAAAAAAACGATTTACTGCTTGATCTATAGGTTACCGAAATTTTAAGTAATAGGTTTTAAGATCGTTTCAGGAGGTATTAAAATTAATATACATTTTAATGTATACTCCAACGTTTAAATGATTATAGAATAAAATAAAACTTTGATCCAAGAACAACAGTTTCTATATATTTTTTTCAAATATAGCTGATTAAAATTTTACAATTTTTTCGTTTTTATTATGTTTAAAATTGATGAGCATAAAGTTATATGGCAGCGTCTTTCTCCTAACTCTGTATTTAATTTTTCAATTTATAAAATAATCATTTGTTTGAAGATTTGATCTATTGCTGATTTGTGAATAATCGCTCCATCTTCAGTTGTTTACAAAATAATTAAATTAAAACATATTTTAGACTGACCGAATGAATTGTTAATTTCTATAAAAACCCTTTAACAGTTTATATTTCAAAAATTTAAAAAACAATTGTATACTTTAACTTTTAAAATGGTTTATTGCAGAGGATAATGTTCAAAATTATTTCAGTACGTTCCGCTCTTAATTAAAGTAGTGTTCATTGTATACAGGGTCCACTTTTTTTGTCGATATAAAAACTTATTTTAAAGCGAATATTCCATGTCAACATTGGTCCAAAAACGATTCATTTTGAAGATACAGGGTGTTGAAATTTTCGAAAAAATATCGATAATTTTTAACCGTCTTCCAACCAGTGGATATATTTAAATCAAATTTGGTATACAGCACCATCTTACAGGTTGCCATGTTCAGTGCCACAAGCAACCAGTGGCGGAGTTGTGGGGGTTTCAATACATTTTATAAAAAACTAGTACGGCCCTGTTCAAATCAAACCTTAACTTGTTTTTGGGTAGAGCATATTATTGTAAACAAAAAGTTTCTCTTGAATTTTTTTCGTATCTGCCACTGTTTGGCGCAATATTTGATTTATTTTACTATTTTCGCGAAAAATTTGCTCATAAATTCAATCTAACAATATCGCTAATGTTCGAAATAAGGAAGTAATTAACGACTTTTTCAGTTTTTAATAACAGAACATGCTAATAATGAGGGAAGAAGTTCTGCTAAATAACGATTATTGATCCACATTTTGACATTTACTCTGCAATTTGCAATTTTCTGCTTTTCGCGATATTTTTAGATCGGACATGAACAAGTTTTTCGCGAGAATAGCAAAATAAATCAAATTCTGCGCCCAACGAAGAAAAGTCAAGAGACACTTTTTGTTTAGAATAATATGCTCTACCCAAAAACAAGTTTGAGTTTGATTTTAAACAGGGCCTTACTAGTTTTTTTTTATGAAATTAATTAAAACTTAACCCCCACAACTCCGCCAGTGGTTGATTGTGGGGCTTGCCATTCTCACTGAACAATGTTCAGTGAACATGGCAACCTGTAAGATGGTGCTGTATACCAAATTTGATTTAAATATATCCACTGGTTGGAAGACGGTTAAAAATTATCGATATTTTTTCGAAAATTTCAACACCCTGTATCTTTAAAATGAATCGTTTATGGACCCATGACGATAAGGAATATTCGCTTTAAAATGAGTTTTTGTATTGACTGTTAAAGTCCTGTTACAAAAAGTGGACCACCCTGTAGAAATGAAAATAATGTTATAAATAATGAAAACATTATAAATTTAAAAATAATGTACAACTTTTAACATTTCCAAAAAAATATTTAAGTTTAAACTAAAACATTAAAATTGCTACTATTTCTGCTACATAAAATAAGACATAACTACAGCAGTTTATGACTAAATTTAAATTCTTTCTTTCGGCTTAGTCTTCTGATGTTATCCTCTGTTAAAGCGAAAAGATTGTGTAAAATTGGCGGCGGATTGTTGTGCAATGTTTAACCAAATGATAAAAGTATTAGTGATTATATAATTAAAAATTAATTTGATTAGAACGATAACCCATTTAAATAAAACCATGAAAAATTATGTAATAAACACAATTGCAGTATACTTTTATAAACACCAAACAGCTTAAGTATATAAAATATGGACCAATCAAATTTGATTTTCTATAATTAGCCCGCTATAATGTTTTTTAACTACTTTTTAAATTAAATGTAGTTATTTTATTACTTATGGTTAGTAGTATATCTTTTTCAATAATCTATCTATACATGCGTTTTGTATAAAACCGTAAATAAATTTCAATACGTTTTGGTTCTTTCAGCTTCCTCATTTGAAACGGCTAAAAAAACAAAACAGATTAGATAACAATTTTGTTTCTTTATCGTGCCAACCAAATGTTTTTCTCAAGAATAAGCATAAAATACCGGGTGTAAATGAACAAAGTTGTGGTCATTTCCGACGAAACTGGAAGTGAAACAATTGTGTGCCTGTACTTAAAAAATCCGGTTTTTTGCACATATTATGTGTCTAAAATTTCATTATTCTAAAATCAAAACTAAAGAAAAAAAAAGGGTGCACCACACTTTGTTTACACCCAATATACAACAAATATAACTATTTACTATTAAGCTGCATGAATAGTTTAAAAATTGTATCAAGTTCTGAAGTTTGATGTACATTATGCTCAAAATTAAAATCAGGTTTTGGTATACTGTACGCACTTAACACTAAAAAAAAGTGTTTTTAAGATTTGTTTAGTTGAATAATAATGCAGATAAGGTCCCTTGGCACTGACTTTGTGGGTTTAATTTATGGTTTGTGTGATTATTATATCATATCCAAGTTATGTAATGCCATATGTAAATTATCACACTTTAAATCAGACTTGGCATGTTAAATTTCGCGGCCCAAGTTGGCTAGGGTTAAATTACAATCACTTATTTTTTGCAGTATTATTTATTTCGACAAGAGAATATTTGAAAAAAGATGATTAGTTTTTATTGAAGCTTATTTTTATTAATTATAAATCACTTGTATAATCCAAAAATTTATCAGATAAGGTTATATGTTTGAATGTGGTTAGAAACGGGCGAAGTTATCATAATCAATCATATTATACTCTGTCAAGGTACGCGCCGTTTCCAAAAAATCAGTTGTGAATATTGAACTGAATTAATTTAATTTTTAGCATCAACCAAGTTTCTACCAAATTTATTTTATGTAACCAGTCAAAACAATTTCAAAGATTTAAATTTTGTTTTTACATGTTAAGCTACGTGAACAAAATTTAATGTTCAATTTTATCGGCGACACGCCGGGTCCAGTTAAACGTTTTCAGTAGTTATTCGACACAAATAATAAAAGGACAAAATTTAAATTTTAAATTTGTTTAATTGTGCAAAATTTGTATTATATTTAAGAAATAATTTTCAGAGCGATGGCGCGACTATTTAATCGCGCCGCCATTTCAAAGTATGTTTTAATTTATATGCACTTGAAAACGTATTGAATTTTACGTGTAGTCTCCTCTTATATTTGGGTCTAGGAACATTCTTCGCCCACAATTATTCGCCCACAATTCTTCGCCCACAATTCTTCGCCCACAATTCTTCGCCTACACAATTCTTCGCCGCCACAATTCTTCGCCGCCACAATTCTTCGCCCACACAATTCTTCGCCTCCACAATTCTTCGCCGCCACAATTTTTCGCCGCATACAAGCATATTACAAATTTTATTTGTAAATGTGATTGTTTTTATTTATAACGTAATTTTTACAGATTATTTTACATTAGCCTAAAGTTGTTTCTTGTATTAATACTTCTTCTTTTAATATTATGTTTAAAATATGCTACATAAATAGCGTATGTTGTGATTTTTAATCTTGTTTATGTTATTATAGTATGATTAAAAATTCAATAAACCTAACCTGACCTAACCTAGCTTAACGTAAAATAATATGTAATAATTACGTTATAAATTAAAACAATCACATTTACAAACAAAATTTGTGATATGCCTGTATGCGGCGAAAAATTATAGCGGCGAAGAATGGCAGCGGCGAAGAATTGTGGCGGCGAAAAAATGTGTAGGCGAAGAATTGTGGAGGCGAAGAATTGTGGAGGCGAAGAATTGTGGGCGAAGAATGTTCCGGACACGCTCATATTTGGCAGTAATCCCAGAACCGTAAGTGTCATATGTGCTGTATTTTATAAAAAATAGTATGAATGGTCGGAGCCAACTTGGCTGAGCGATTCAACGAGAGACATAGGCGATGACCATGACCTCTGTTGGTCACTAAAATGTCACAAGCTCTACCACTGAGTCTCCCGCTATAGGCACAAATGATTACTTTTTTGGCCACGTGTTTCTCACGACTAGTCGTACTTTTTTACACACGCTGTCTAGAGATATTACGATGAGTTATAGTGGAAAATATGTTGAATTTGGTGGATCTACAATTTATGCAAACTTTTATTCTAGAACATATTTAGTGAATAATCCAATGCAAATTAAAGGATTAAAATAATTCATGTTCAGGCAGCTCCTTCAGTTTACGATTATTTATGGTTTGATATCAGCATATCTAAATTTTAATGGCAAAATAGTTTGTGCTGAACACTTATCGGAAGCATATTATTGTAATTAATGTTTATTGAAATATTGTACAATGTAAAGACAAGCAACTCCCCTTTGCACGACCTTAAAATGATAATGTAACTGTAATTCTTATAAATTATCAGCTTGAAATCAACAATGCCAATAAGTACTAGACTATGTCACAAAGTAGCCTTCGTTGAAATAATTTCTTATAGATACAACTCATATTTGAAAATCATTAATTAGAGGCGAGGACGATTCAAAAAGCGATGTATTAATTAAACAAATTTGGACTGTCCAAGTAACATTTTGAACATCCTGTAAATAATCTTGAATAAATCCTTGACTTTTCTGATGCACAACCTGAAAATTGGCTGGGAAGCTTTATGTAGTGTTGGTAGCGTACGTTTTATGTTTCAGTGTATACATTTTATATTCATAACAAATTTTAAGGGATGGTGTCAACTTAATTCAGAAAAATAAATTCAACCCACCTTTGAAAGATTTTAAAACAAATTAAAAAAATATGTATTTAAATAAATTCACGATGTCTTAAGTTTTATGGTACAGTATTATACCGTGTGAAACTTGGATTGCAAACACAAATCGGCACTGGAACATATTAAGTACCTACGTTATTCCTACCATGATGTTGTTTAAAGTTAAAAACTGTCGTAAAAATATAAATCAAAGGCAACGTCAACGTTCTTTAATCATATCAAAGTTCTCAAAATTCTTGTTTTTACAAGATAATAAAAAAAACCCTTAAAATAACCTAAAACAAAACAGATAAATGTATACAAAGCATTTTGCAATATACGATAAAATACACTGGTTTAATGTAAGAATGCAGTGATAAGAAAATTGGCCAATTATTGATTACCGATTAATCGTCCTTCGCTTATCGGCCGATTACCGATAATCGGCCGATTATTGACTTTCACATCCAATGAATCGTGGATAATATAATTCGATTACATTCTTTAAAAGCGTCATGATAATGATTCTTTAAAAGCGTCTTTTGGGGTGATTCTTACTTTTAATTTTTGCATATGTTAATGGGTCCCTTCAGTTTTGTTCTGCCTGTAGAAAAACCCATGTATGAAAAATTTAAAGTCATTTGAGCAACGTTAAAAGGTTGCTAAAATGGTTTAAAATTGAGCATTGTTACATATATGCGTTCAGCCTGCGGTTCAATAAAGGACACAAAAAAGTAGACTGCAATAACATGTTTACTGCTTTTCTGAAATTATTTGAATATGTTGACTGAAAAATTAAGTTTATTTACAATTTTAATACTACTGTTGCACAGTTAAAATTGTGAAATAAATGTTAGGTATATGTTGTCAAAGTCACAATAAATAATTAAAGCATGTTAATAAGATTTTGATATCAATAAGTAACAAATAGCCACATTAGCAGACAGACACTAAGAATTACAGTAACTAAAAAAAAAAAATTCATAGGGTAAAGGTAAAATTATAACTTTCTTGTTGTTTTCTTTCTATTGTTCTAAAATTTTCGCTGTCCACTTCCATAGCCTACTTGAAAACATTACGTTGTCCTAATAATTAACAATAAAATCGCGATTTCTCAGAGAATATCAATTGTATGTATAAAAGAGGCTTAATGTTATTGAAGGACAATTAAATTTTCTAAAACTGAGTAAAAAAAGGTTTTGAATTTAAGGAAAACGAGTTACCGAAGTTTATAAAATTTATAAGTTTGATCAAGCGTAAAAAACGCCCTGCATAATATTTTAAATATTTAGCTAGTGCACAGTGTTAATCTATTGTCAATCTAACTTAAAAACGAATTTCTACCGTCTTTTTAAAGTGTTTGAATGCTAAAAATTATTGGGTATCACTAAACCGTTCAACCGTTTCAACCAGTAAATATATTTAAACCAAATTTGGTTTACAGCATGTTACCACAATCGGTGAAAATTTCAAGTCTCACAAGCAACCAGTGGCGGAGTTGTGGGGGTTCAGTTTCAATAAATTTTATAAAAAACTAGTACGGACCTGTTTAAAATCAAACGCGAACTTGTTGTAGCTCCACTCATACTTAGAAATAATTCATCTAATTTAAGCAAACCTGTATCTCTTATAATAAGTGAGAGATCCATGCTGGAAATGATATCTGGGAGCTGGGACACCCTGTATACGGCAATCACTGTAGTGTAACAGATACTACTCTGTATATAACACTCATACATAACGTAAATTGTTTGTTACCGAATATTAAAATTGTTGATTGCATTTTTTAAGCGTTACATCGCGTAATCAGTTTTATATCGGTTGATTTACATTGTAACGAAGGTAACATCAATTATAAGTTATATATTAACTTATCCGTGTCAAATTTGTAAACTATATTACATATTACAAGCAAAAACCGTAACCTTTCAAAATTTCTCAGATTGCAAAACACCTCTGTCTGGAAGAAAGAATATTAATTGCATCACTTATTGAGTATTAAATCTTGGCGTAGTAAAAAACCGGCAAATTGCTGTATTACATGTGCTTTTAATTCTGATGGAGCTAATTTGCATATTTGTATTGTTAAAATTTTTTCGCTATCAATTTGTAATGTTTATTGTTGATTATTTTAATTATTAGTGACATCAATAGACTATAAAAGTTAAATGTTTCGTAATATGTAATATTGACCTTAAACTAGGAATCTCACGTATTTATTTCTAATAAATATAGCAAATCTATTTTATATTACATAATAAGGTATACCAACTAAGGTCAAATAATAAAAAGGAAAAGCCTGTTTTACAGAAAAATATGTTTAACTATAGATAATAATAAATTAAATTAGAATTATTGCACCTAATTCTAAATAAATTTAAGATTCCTGTTTAAAAGATTGGTCTTTACAAAGATTTTATGTACTTTTTTGTGTTTTTTAATATTATGTGTGAGATGGTGTTATATAGCATACATAACATTGTTTTCATGTTGATTCAGACACATCAAAATCATGTAAAAATACATTCACAATTAACAAACCATAAATAAGTACCTACGTTACTTTTACAGTAAACGTGACTGACGTATTGCAAATGTTGAATAATTCATTCGTAACAATCGGTAGCACAAAAACGATTATTAAATATTAAAAAATAACTGTCGAATCCGGTAATCTGGATAATATTTTTAATTAAGTATCTACGTGTGTCCTAATTATACAGTGTGTACAAAAAGTAACGTAACGGAATAATATCTCGTCTTGTGACAACTTTACAAAAAAAAAGTTGTTTGTGGTCATTTACTACATAAGCTTAAATTAGTTTCAACTACACAGTGTTTTGTTTTTGCGCACCGATACGTCACTTTGTTTTTTTTTTTAAACAGAACACCCAGTATACTTTTAAATTTTTAGATGTAAAATTGAATTCTCGTTCAAAAATATTTAGGTTTAATGTATCTAAAATCAGTCGTTTTTGAGTTATTTAAGTTTTTATAAAAATATTATTATTATTATTTTTTTTTAACCCCTTTCTTTCATACAATCTATCCCCTTAAGGACAATAAGTACTTCATGTGTCGACAAGAACACGGAGGGAAAAATTCCAATGAATAATTCCCTATATATACTAACTTACGTTACTATTGACAAAGTTTACTAATCACTTAATATCTATCTATCACAATACTATTTGAACCTATCTTGCAAGTCCGCTGGTCTGAACCGCTTGAAACGTCTTTCTTCTAAATAGCCTTCCATTAGCCGGTTTGCAAGCACATTAGGGTGCACTTTAATTCGTTCACAATACTTTTCACTAAATGTTTTGATCACTTGCTTCATAGTTGGTATTTTTAGATCGCGCTGGATCACGGCGTTTGGGACGTACCAGGGCGCACCCACAATAAGTCGAAAAACCTTATTTTGGAATCTTAGTAATATTTCTATATTAGAATTGCTTGACGTGCCCCAGAGCTGTATTCCATATGTCCATATGGGTTTGATTATTACATTGTACAATAGCACTTTGTTTTCCATTGAGAGTTGGGATCTGTTGCCTATCATCCAATACATCTTTTGAAGTTGGAGTCCTAGTTGTTTTCTTTTTGCAAAGATGTGTTTTTGCCAATTTAATTTCCGGTCAAGGTGCATACCAAGATATTTTTCGGATTCTACGTGATTCAGTTGTTGACCATTGAATGTCACAGCAGGACAGCTTCCTCTTCTGTTGGTAAAAGTTATGTGGTAGGATTTCTTGTCGTTTACTCTCATCCTCCATATTTTTAACCAGTTTTGTATGTTATTTAGTGCAGTCTGTAGATGTTCAGAAGCTCTTGTAGGATCAGTATGTGACGAGAGCACAGCGGTGTCATCGGCATATGTTGCTATTGTAGTTAATCGCGTAATAGGCATGTCAGCTGTATAAAGAAGGTATAGTGTAGGGCCTAACACTTCCCTGTGGGACTCCAGCCAGTATAGGATACAATTCTGAGCATTCATCCTGGTATTCCACTAGAAAATGTCTATTTTGTATATAAGATTTCAGGACTTCGTACATCTGATATGGTAGGCATTTTTTAAGTTTAGATAATAACCCCGCGTGCCAAACTTTATCGAAAACCTGTGAGACATCTAAGAATACCGCTGAGCAGTATCTTTTGCCTTCTAAGTCCCTATTAACTTTATTGACTACCCTGTGTATTTGTTCAATTGTTCCGTGTTTGTTTCTGAATCCGAATTGGTATTCAGGGATTAGGTTCCCCGACTTGATAACAGCATTGAGCTTCTTAATGTATATTTTTTCGAACACCTTCGACAGCACAGGCAGTAAGCTAATAGGTTTATATGAGGTGACATCCTCTGCCGGCTTACCCACTTTATGAATCATAACAATCTTGGCAGTTTTCCACTCACTAGGGAAGTGTCCAGTTCTGATAATTGCATTAAATATCTGTGTAATTGCTTTGACTGCTATTGTTGGTAATTCCTGTAACACTGCACCTGTTATTAGGTCAAAGCCTGGAGCTTGCCACGGGTAAGCTCATTTGATGTGGTATTTCCAGGCTTTTTTCAATTTTTTCAAGTATATCTTGGGATGCATCGTTTGGGAAAGGTCTAAATACGTTTGTAAGATGTTCTGCAAATACTGATGTTTTTTCTTTGCTAGTTTTTGCCCATTCTCCATTTTTATTTCTAATTGGAGGATTCATTTGTTGCGGTCTTTTTAAATATTTTGTGGCTTTCCATAATGAGTGGTCAGTGGCTGGGGTTGGAGTTAGTTGCTCTAGGTATTTTCGGATTCCCTTGTTTTTAAGTTCTAGCATTAACGTTTTGAGTTCTTTGGTGATTTTGTTAAGTGTTCTTTTATTTTCCGGGCTTCTGTTGAGTTGCCAACGTTTTCTAACTCTTATTTTTTCTGCAATTTTTTCTTTTTAAAAATATTTACAGAAACAAGAGTCCACAAGCATACTACACCACTATAACAGCTATGTCGTTACGCTGTTATTGCCCGGTTTCTCCGAGACATCTTAAGATCTAGCTGAATCTTAAGTTCGCCTTAACGTTATAAAGTGTTGCATCAAGCAATTTTAAGAACATATTCGACTTGAGCTGAGCTCACATCTTGAGTCGCTGTTTACTAGAACTTGAGTTGGAGTACATAACCCAAAATTATCTTGTATTTGCTTTGTTTGTAGTTAAGTGTTTGTTTAAATTGTGATTTAAGTTTAAATATGGATATTGACTTTATAAATATGATAGATGATACAGATGATGACTTGTACGACCCTGTAAGTCCTCTAATTCCTCGAAGGCGATTTGTTCGCGCAAATCCATTTACGGATTTCGAAGACGATCGTTTTTTTTATGCGTTTTCGCCTCACAAAAGAGACGGTTATTGTGATCTTAGATCAAATTGAGCCTCAATTGGAGTATACAGGGTGTTTGAAATTCGAGTTTAAGCATGGAGATCTCGCTTATTATAATAGCTAGAGTATAGGTTTAAATTTGGAAAAGTTGCTAAATTCGATGCCTATTGATAATCCAAAGAGAAATTGGAAATATCTCAAACGGTATCCGAGAAAATTAGGAAAAACTGGAAAGTCCATTTTTGAAAATCGTTTATAACTCCTTTGGAGTTTGAAATATTTTAAATGTTTAAAAAAGTTGCCCAAGCAGCAAGGATGGCGGTCACAAATTTTTCCTAGGTCGATTGTTTTTGTTTTAGACAACCAACTTTGTTTTTTCTGATGGGCAGCATATCGTGTGTTTCTTTGTTATTAAAGTTCATTTTTACGACTAACAGGCCTTCAAAACTTTTAGTTTGTTGATCGGTTGTCATGGAAACAACATAAACTACAATGACCGGCCAACCTGATTTATAATGGTTATTGTTTAAAACGTATTTTTTTAAATTTGACAATAAAAGAAAAAGTAAAATACCATGTGTGATACATCAATGGATTTAGAAAAATAAATGCTATTTGATAATGCAAATAGCAAAACTTGCGCCCATAAGAAAAAACAAAGTTGGTTGTCATAAAACAAAAACGAATCGATCTAAGAAAAATTTGTGACTACCATCCGATTCGGCTTAAAAAGTTGCTTTGGGCAATGTTTTTACACATTTGAAATATTTCATACTCCAAAGGAGTTATAGACGATTTTCAAAAATCGTATTTTACAGTTTTTCCTAATTTTCTCGGATACCGTTTGAGATATTTCCAATTCTCTTTGGATTATTAATGAGCACCAAATTTAGCAACTTTGCCAAATTTAAACCTATACTCTAGCTATTATAATAATCGAGAACCCCATGCTTAAACTCGAATTTCAAACACCCTGTATACATAATCTATTTATTTTATTTTCTTCCACCAAGCTAATTAATAATTGTTTTTCCTCCATGGTATAATTTATTCTTTTTTGTCCGCCAGTTCAACACAAAATAAAATAATAAACACCGAACTGTAACTTTATGTGTGACTAACAGCTGATAACAACAACAAGATGTCACAGGGAGCCGTTTTAACAGCTGTGATGTAAATGGCTAATGAAAATTTGCCATTACAATCTACCGCTAAAATGTGCCGACTTCTTGCAACGTTGCCAAACCGAGTTCTAACTTAGCTGAGATGTCTAACAGATTCCGGAATATGTTTTCTGTGCAACGCATTGTTATCTTGAGACGATCTTAAATATAAGGCGGTCTTATATAAGTTCGATCTTGAGATGTGACGGAGAAACCGGGCATATAGCACTTATAGTGTGTGCAGAATAGACCCATAAAAATAATGATGGCTATGTCAGAACGAATTCCTTAGAAACTTTGTAGGACAATAGTGTAACAATTGTTGTTGATTAGTTAACATTTTTAAATAATACACAGGGTGTTCCTTATGTCCGGTCCATTTAGTGAAACTGCAAACACGAATAAATCAGTTTTTTATTAATGGAACACCCTATATATTTTACATTTTCTTGTTGATAATGTAATTATTTTCAAAAACTATTAAAGGTCAATCATGTCTAAAATCACTATTTCTCAAGTTATTGCGGTTTTCTTGATAATTTGCGGATACAAACTCAATATTTTATAGCATTAAACTTATAGGCTTTGAAAATATTATTGTTTACAATGTCCTAATCGCTAATCCTAATAGGGTCGTTAAAAATCCAAAAATAAAAATCGATATTTATATCCTAGCAAAAACTATTATCGAAAGTTTAGTAACTTTAACCTAAATTAAGAATATTTAAACTGTTTATGATGCTGTTGCGGGATCGAATATCCTCAAACTTTATTTTATGTTGTTGTTTTTTTAAATTATGAAGTAAAATTTTGTCCATGACATCATAATTTAGATATATTTTAAAAGTATCTGAATTATATGGTTTACTGCAATTTATGTAAATTTTGGTAAATTATAATTGATTATCTGTTGTATTTATTTATGGACATTCTAATAGACCATGAATAACTTTCAAAAAGCTAAGATGCATTAGGTTAACGTAATAATTCAACAACTAACAGTAATCAATAAAATCTTAACACCTCACCATCATTTATGTATGTAAAAGTGTATTTATTATATTATGGGAAAACATACGAGCTGTGACAAGTTGTTGAGAATTCGCTAGTTCCATTTTTAATATACAGCGTGTACAAAAAGTAACGTAACGGAACAATATCTCGTGTTGTGACAACTAGGGGTGGGCGATATATCGATATGTCGATAGATATCGATATAATTTTGATATCGACATATCGAAATATCGGATATCGATATATAGGTCACCAGTGTCTTTTTTCACTTTTTTACCGACTTTTTTAGCTTCGCGCCGCGAATTTGCGTGTGTAAAAAATATCTTAAATTATTTAAGTTTTTTTTTTAAATTTGTGTTTAATTAAGTACAGCTTGCTTAATTATGTGATCTTTTGTTTTTCTTTTTTCAATGGCCACTTAAACCTAATAAATATAATCAATGAAACGATTTTTGTATTTTAATGAACCCATGGCCAACTATGGTTGTCATTTAAAAAAAGTCAAGTTTGGCTTATATCTCAAAAATCAAGTGTGCTATGACTTTTTAGATATTTTTTTCTTATTTTACGTGAAAATATCTACAGGAATCATTTCACATTTTGATTTTAACATAGGTGGCTATGTAATTATTTACCATTAAAAAAATTGTGTTTTCAGTTTTTTCAAAATATAAAAAAAAAAAAAATGAAAGTGAGGTCACATGTCAAAATGGCGTTAAATTTGTCTTGAAATTCTGCCCAACTTTGCTATCTTAACCGACCTGTTATAATAACAAAGTTACCTATACAACTCCGAACTCCGCCTGGGTCAGTGGAGGGGTGAATTGAGTAGCTCCAAAACTGTCCTTGCCGGTCCCAAGCCCGGATAAAGGAGGAGGGTTGTAGCGGTAGACCAGCTCTCTACCCTACGTAAAAAAAGGCATTGCTAAAAATCCTAAGGCGCAGCCTCGGAACCTGGACGGACTACACGGAAAACGACACAAGCAAAGAAAAAGGCAAATGAATATAGGATGCTGGAACATACAAGGGCTGAGTACAAAAGAAGACCAAGTCTTTAGAGAACTCCGTACGTACAAAATCGATATTGCTGTACTCAGCGAAACAAAAAAGAAAGGGCAAGGAAACAGATACACAGACGAGTACATATACTTCTGGAGTGGAGTAGAGAAAACTGCGAGAGCAAAAGCGGGCGTGATCGTGGCGATAAGGAGGAAATTGGAAAAAAACATAGTAAACTGGTATCCAATAAACGAGAGAATCTTAATAATAGACCTGAAGATAAAAGGAAGAGATATAAGAATCTTCGGCATATATGCACCCACCGACGACTCAAACACAAGTATAAAGGACGATTTTTTTTTAAAAACTCTCGGATGAATTAAGTAAAACAAAATCCAAACAAGAAATTATTATGTTAGGAGATTTAAACGGAAGGGTAGGTAAAGCCCTTGACAGTAAAATAATTGGACGACACGGGGAGGATGTGGTAAACGAAAATGGAACAAGATGGCTTCAACTATGTCAACATTCATTAAAAGTCTTGCATGGATTCTTTCAGCATAAAGATATCAACAAATATACGTGGATCCAAAAAACAAAACAATTAAGATCTATATTGGATTACATAGTAATAAAACAAGATTCATATATAAGACCATTTGACGTGAAAGTATGGAGAGGGGCAGAATGTGGCTCAGACCATTTGCTAGTTAAATCACCTATAGAAATAAAATATAACAAACATACAGTAGAGGACAAACAACAAGGAAAGGATGTGGGCTAAAGTCTACAATCTAGAAAGCCTGAAAAATGAATCTACTAGCTTCCTCTACAAAATAAGAATAGCACAACAATTAGAAGAAGACATAACAGGTACGCCAGAAGAAATATACGAAAAACTAAAAGAGAAATTACATAAAGCAGCATCAGAAGCTCTTGGAACTAGAGAAAAAAAAACAAAAAACTTCTGGTGGACAGATGAACTAAGCGAAATAGTTAAAGAAAAGAAAATGCTATATTTTAAGTATCTAACCACAAAGGATGAAGAGGATCGTAAACAATATGACCGATATAGATACATAGTCAAAAAAGAAATAAAAAAGATAAAAAACGCGGCATGGAACAGCAAATGCGCACAAATAAACTCAATGATAGGAGGGTCTAGATCCAGAGAAGCTTGGAAAACTATAAACAGCCTAAGGAAAAATTCAAATGAAGCAAAAAAAAAAAAATCCAATAAGAACGGAGACATGGAAGGAATACTATAGTGACCTATTAATAGAAAAGCGAATAGAATATTTGGACACACGATTAGATGTAGATGAAGTAGAGGAAAATGAAATAGAACAGATTACGGTAGAAGAATTAAAGAAAGCGCTACAGAAAATGAAAAATAATAAAGCACCAGGACCAGGTGATCTGCCTATCGAGTTACTAAAACATGCCACAACAAGAACATTAGAAATAATCTGCGATATATTTAATAAATGTCTAAGGGGGGAAAACATACCAACAGATTGGAAAATTTCTCATATAAACTCGATCTACAAAAAAGGAAGTAGAAATGATTGCGGAAACTATAGATGAATAAGTGTAACGTCGTCTGTTGGAAGATTATATGGAAGAGTCCTTAAAGAAAGAATAGAGAAAGAAGCTAAAGAAATAGAAGAGCAAAGCGGCTTTAGATCAGGAAGGTCCTGTACAGATAATCTATTTACGTTAAAACACTTAGCTGAGAAGAATCTGGCTAAAGGAAGAGAACTCCACGTTACATTTATAGATCTAAAGAAAGCATTCGACTCCGTTCCTCTCCAAAAACTATGGATTACCTTGGAACAAGCGGGCATAAATAAAATATATTTAAACGCAGTTAAAACGCAGTTAAAACGCTATACAGAGAAAACCAAGCCGTCGCAAAAGCCGGAAACCAAGTCTCTCAACCATTCTCGCCTTCGAAAGGAGTAAAACAAGGTTGCTGCCTCTCCCCTACACTTTTTAAAATGTACCTATGTGCGGCCTTAAAACATTGGACCAGAAAATGCAGTCCGATGGGAGCACTGTTGGGCGAGAGCCCGATATACACGATCCTCTTTGCAGATGATCAAATAGTTATTGCAGAAGATCAGCAAGATATGACGTACATGCTAAATAAACTTATAGAGGAATACAAGAAGTGGGGACTGGAGGTAAATACGGAGAAAACACAGTATATGGTCATAGGTGGAAGAGGACATGACATACAGTTAGACAACGGAACGATAAAAAACGTTAGTCAGTACGAATATCTGGGAGTAACAATATGCGAAGATGGAAGAGACGACAAGGACATAACGAAGAAAATAGGCAGAGAAAAGAATATGATAAAAACATTACATCCAATCTTGTGGAATAAAAACCTAACTAGAAAAACAAAAATAAATATATTTAAAACGATAATAGAACCAGTATTGACATATGGGGCAGAGATATGGGTAAGGGACAAATCAATGAATCAAAGATTACTCTCGGCCGAGATGGCATATTGGAGAAGATGCTGCGGTCTATCCTTGTACGATCACGTTAGAAATGAGGACATCAGAGATAAAATGAAAATAAAAGGCACTATTATAGATCATTTGAATGAAAAACAGTTAAGATGGTACGGACATCTGCGCAGAATGAAGGAAGAAAGAATACCAATAAAAGTATGGTACTGGACTCCAGCACAAAGAAATAAACGAGGGAGACCACGGAAGAAGTGGAAAAACAACATAGATGAGGAAAGAGAGGTTTACGAGAAGATGACTGGAACGATAAGGATAAATGGCGATTAGGATGCGAGAAGCGGCAATAGCTGCAAATACTCGCTATATATATATACCTATACAACACATGTAGATGATTGTCCCCTGAATAGTTGATGACAGGGTTTCAAAGTCAAACTATATTCAAGCTAATAAGAATTTTGTAGACTTTCCCCTAATAGTCTGCTCGAAAAAAAAAATCAACCATCATAAGTTTAGGTAAATATTTCGCAATATATATGTATATATTGCAACGACCTTGTTTTACCAAAAAGCTTGAGAATAACGTTCCGGACGGAAATACCAGCGGCGGCAAGAAAGCGCTTGGCGTCTAGAAGCGTCCAAAATACAAAATACCACGTTAGGATGTTCCAGAATACGGTATAATAGCATGAAAAAGCGAGCGATAATCAATCCTGTTAACATTAAATAACCATCGGCTTGTTTGGTACATGTATGTGCAGTGGCGCGCCAGCAGTGTCCGGCGCCTGTGTGCAGAACTTTGGTTGGCGCCTATTTCCAGATTTTTGTACCAAAAAGTTAACGCAAAAAAAAAAAAAAAAAACGTCGCCACTTGGTGTTTTGCTGCCCAAAAGTTAAGCCAAAAAAAACTATGCAATTTGGTCTGCGCCACTGCCTGCGTCTACCTCTCGCCCAAAATACAAAATCACTTTATAAAAACGTATCAGTGAGTACAAATGAAATACGAAATATATAAATTATAAATATATTGCACAAGCACTAGGAACACAATAAAATATATAAAAAACAATAAACAAACAAGAAGGGTACAAAAACATCAAATATCACTTGGAAGAAAATAAATTGCATCTTATAGTTTTGCATAAATTAACAAATAATAGGTAACAGAAAGAAAAATCATTAAATAAATTGAACTTTTCTAGCCTTCATTAGTGAACATTTTTGAATAATATCGTGTATATCAAGTTTATTCAAAATATCTGACTCTATTGATATAATGGCAAGATTTGAAAGTCTGTCTTGCACCATTGTGGAGCGCAAGTAGTTTTTAATAATTTTTAGTTTAGAAAAAGAACGTTCCGCAGATGCTACAGATACCGGCAATGACAAAAAAATCCGAAGAGCAATTGTAAAGTTTGGATAAACTGTGATTAAGTCGTTTGAATATATAAACTGCATTATTTGATATACATCGTTTTTAAAATTAGCAATAAATGGTTGACAGTGTAAAATTTCTTCACATAAATCGTCTCCGTCAATGTCTGAATTATTATGATGTGTTAATTTTTGTTGTAACTTTTTACAACATGATAATAAATGTTCTTTTTTTTGTGAAGTACTTAACAAATACAAAAACTGAAATGAATTCATATGCTCTTTTAATAACGTAAATCTTTCCTGCAAAGATGTTGCTGCTTGATCTATTATGCAGAGAAAAAAATTTACTTTAAATGAAATTTCAGAATCTACTATACTTTCATCTTCATGTTCGTAATCAAATTGTGTTGCCTTTTTACGTCGCCTCAGTGGTCTACTACAAAAAAATACAGATTGTGCGTCAAATGTTGCTGCAATTAATTTTGAGCTTTGTACAATTTCTTTGAAACTTTCAACTTTGTCCGTGAGCTGACATTTTTTTGGCGCCTTTACTATCCTGGCGCCTGTGTGCACCGCACACTTTGCACACTGTGTCGGCGCGCCCCTGTGTATGTGTAAAATAATTGGAAGATGAGGCATTAATTAAGTTAATAAAAAAAATATTGGTTACAAAATCGCTTTCGATTAAATAGCTCTATTGGAAGCTGACGCATAAATACATAAATATTAATTATATCAGCAGGATTTTCTTAAAATGCTGGTAATCAGCTGCTATTAGAAAGGCATTATGATAATATAAAACGTATTTTGATTTAAATTATTGATTTACCAATTAATTATGTAGTATACTGATATAAAAAGTTACTGCTGGCCATTACTTTTTTTATGCATTATCACGTGAGTCACGTATTATGAAATAAATGCATAACATTTAAATGGTATGCAAATACAGTTATTCTAGAAAATAAATACATAACAATAGTGGATAATTATTTTATTATGCATAAGTTAAGTAGCTGATAAAACGCAGTCATATTACGGTATTATTACGAACTCTGTCATATTGGTGTTTTATGCTTACAATCTTACAAATGATTCGTTGACTTGTAGAAGTGGTTGTTTCAGACGTACTGCCAAATGAAAAGATTTTTCTTTTTGGTGATTATTGGCAATAAACAAACTTCTACGTTTTTAAAAAGAATTTGGAAATTACAAACTGTACAGGGTGTTCTATTTAAAGCAGGGGTCGCATACTCAAATGTCAGTAAGTTAGATGTATAAGTGACGCGGGCCGTATTTAAGAGACGAAGTAAGGAAAAATGGGCAAGAAACATATCGGTTAATTTACAAACAGTCAATAGGTACAATGTATAATATACAGGGTGTGTAAAAATTGGCGGAAGCGCTACACGTGGCGATGTTCTTCGTAAAATTCTAAGTCGAAAATCTTGATACAAAAATGTTGTACCATGATTCCTATGACCTCAGGAACCATTTAAAGAAAAAAAAATTGGCAACATTGCATACATTGATTTGCGTTTGAACATTTTTTTATCAGCAATTTTTACTTAGGTATTAACAATTTTTGTTCGAACTGAAAGCCTTTAGTTCGTAAACATAGCTGCAAACTTTTGGATATCGTAAAACACAAACTGGAAATAATTACGAGAAAAACAGAGATGACAGCTAATGACAATGTTGCCATATGTATTATTTTCCTTCAAATCAGTGATTTACATATTTTCAACACCAATTTTTGAAAGGAAGAACACAATATCTAGGAAAAAATACTATTCCAAATTTATTTTTATTCCAAATTGCAGCTTTTTCATTTGCAAGTATTAAATAATAACGCTTATTAAAGGACTAAATGTCAAAAATTTGAGGACCTCTTGCAGACACAGCAAGCATGGTACAACATTTTCGTATTAAGATTTTCGACTTAGAATTTTACGAAGAACATCGCCACGTGTAGCGTTTCCGCCAATTTTTACACACCCTGTATAATGTAGAATAGGTAATAGCGACGAAATTTAACCAATGGTTGAGGCCGCGGGCTGGGTATAGAGCCTTCAAGGGCCGTATCCGGCCCGCGGGCCGCCAGTTTGCGACCCCTGATTTAAAGGAACAAAGTAACGTATCAGAGCGCAAAAACAAAACACTGTGTATAGTTGAAAATAATTTTAGATAATGTAAATAAACACAAACAACTTTTAATTACAATGTTTTTTAAACGGTTACCAATAACAGAGCTATCGAACAATTGGTTCTGGCTAAAATCTTTAGATTTATCAAATTCAATTTATTTTGATGAATTTTTAACAAAATTAATGCAATGATATTTATTCTAAATTATGTTTACTGTAAAACATTTACATAAATTGTATTTTTGTTAGATCCGAATAACTTGCAGTGTTCTAAAATTGCATATCAGCTAAATATCAGTTTAAGTTTAAACCGTAGCTTTTTTAACACACACTTTTTATTATCTCTGTCGTATATTGAAAAATGGTTGACAGTAGCTTATTTTTTAGAATTCTTAATGCAAAGAAGATAAGTTGGCCAATCGCTAATGAATTATGTATGCTTGTGCAGCAATAAATAGTTATATGCCATTTTTACATGTTGTATTAAAAAAAAACGAAAATAATGCAGCTCATTATATTATAGAATTACATTATTATGATTAAACCAGTAGTTCTTGGGAATATTGTATGATAATGTATAAATAAAAACATCTACAAGGTTTTTTTATGAATATATGTGTCACGAGTCTGCAAACTGTTATGTTGGATTTAATTAAAAAAATATACAGATAACTAGTAAGTTATGCTGTTCATTTGAAATTGAATTTGTATATGTATAAAGTACATACTTTATCATTTGGGACATAAAACAAGGTTTTAGACGAGGTAAATCAATCACTCAGGTTTTTTTTTTTTTTTTTTACAAAAAGGCAAATAATAGTAATGGCCATTGAATATAATGTACCCCTTTTCTATGTATTTTTGGCGCTGCAAAAGCTTTCAACAAAGTAAATCGAATAACAGTTAGCAATAATAACACCATCTTAAGAAATAAACACCTAAACATAAAAACACTTATGCGAATATACAAAACCATTGTAAGAAACTTACACTTGTGAAACAGATCGGCACTACAAGAACCAAAAGAATTAGGAAAACAAATGAAATGAATATTTTACGAAACAGCATTAATACATCACTAATATAAAGAATTAAAAAAAGCAGATAGAAAAAATGTTGCAAATAGCAGTAATGAACGAATAAATACAAGGAAGGGTGCAAGAATGGTATGAACATATTATATCCAAAACGAATTACAAATTTGGAGTAAATTGTATACCAATATAATACTGCAATTTTTTCAAGAAAATATGGTTTTCGTTATTTTAGACCGTAAACAATACAAAAACCGCCACATTTCAAATTGTTAGTTATTTTGGTAATGCCAAATTGCCAAACAGCAACTTCGGTAGTTAGTACAAATGCATATTTGCATGTTATAAAAACATATCTCGATGCGAATTTAGGTAAATGCATATTAACAGTCAATTCGCATAAATTGCAGCATTTAAGCGTAGTAATTGAACCTTACTTTAAAAACGCCTTGTATGTAAGGTGTGTTCGAATTTTTTCAATAAATAAGTGGGATGCCAACATTGCGCGAATGCTGATCCAAAGAATAAATAAAAAAAGATCAAGGTGATTATTTTTACATGATAAGAAATATAATTTCTAAAATAATGTTTTTTTGTCACTTTGCGCACTTTTTAAAACGATTTTTCTCGGACTTAACCGAAGAATTATTGTATTGAAAACCCGAAGCCCTAAGAATGATCGCCAAACCCGAACTCTTTGGGTCAAAATGACAGTATTGGCAACCCTACAAATAAGATTAGGTAATCGAGGTGGTAAGAATCTCTTGGACACCCTGTTTATTTGTTGATGAATACGCAGATATGAATAATCATAAGTTGGACTTCAAAAACTTGATGACTGGTCTCGATAAGTGAGAATAACAAGTAAAACGGCAGTCCCTACACGGGATTTTCTTTAGTGAAAGGACCTATAATTTTTAAATGCCACTATTTATGTTTAATGGAATTAAATTATAATATGAATTTGCGATCTTGTTGAATGATTTTTACGGCATAATTTATTTTAAACATCGTAAAATTTATTAAGACGGCAAGATTCTATCAACTTTTCACCTTTGGTACTGGTTTGGTAATAAAAAGAATAAAAATGCCTGTTTTACAGCATAGTTTGTTTAAAAGTATTTTTATTCATGTTAGTTATTATGTTTTGCAAGTTATTTGATACATACCATAATTCAATAAAAAGTAAAATAAATATTGAACGACAATCGTGAGATATTTGGTAATAATATTTACAATGTGTTCATCAATGACTTGTACTTTAGCTTGTCGTTGGTAAAAGGTGGCCGACATTCTTTTTATTTATAGCTTTTGTGCAAATATTCGTTTATATCTTAAATACGAATTTATTTGTCTGTAATTCGACGCTGTAATTTTTATGGTTGACTCACACGATATAATAAGTTTAAAAAACGTAGTACCATTATACAGTTTGCAGGTATTAGTTGGAATCTTTAAATGTATGCAATCAATAACCAACAAAAAAATGTAGAAGCTGTCGTCAGATGTTGCTTATTAGTATTAATATCAATGTAAAGGTATTAATCATGAGCATATTTCTTAGAAGGTTATTTCTCCCTTAGGTATACGAACTTTGTAGACACTTTTGTCATACTTATATGACACTAAAAAGGGCAATTTATTATAATTCTGCTCATGTTCGTGAGGTTACAATAGTATTTTTTTTTTATACATTTATGGATTATAGTTTGCATATCCTTGAACTTGGGGTTCATTAAGACACCTGCGGATATCTGGAAGCTTATTTATGTATAATGTTTTGCATATTTTTTTATTGTCAGTGGTTTTTCTAAGAAATCTGAGTTTTGTTGTTTTTACATATTTGTGTTTGGAATACACGTCTTATTAATGGGGTTTCAAAGTTAACAAAAAACTGAATAAAAAAAAAAGTCGACGAATTAATAACGACTGGATATAAAATGTAGAAGCGAAATTTATACATATATTATAGTGTTTAAATAATAACGAGTGGAATAATATTTTAAAATAAATTATTGAACAGTAATATTAAGCAAACCTCAATTTTGTATAAGATATATCTAGAAATAGTATACTTAAATCAAAATAAAATGACTATATCTTAAATTTTTAAAAGCAACATTTTTCAGGTAATTTGATTTAATTTAAAAATTAGACTTCATATAAAAAATGTATTTAAAAGAACTTTTTTAAATAAATTTACAGTTGTTTTCACCATTCATATCATTAAAAAAAAAACAGTTCCCTATCGCGGATTTGACATACGTCATCGTAGAGGTAACAAAAACACATAACAATAGAGAATTTCTCGCTGATTTCAAATATATAAGGGTTGTTGGGGTTATTCTCAATACTTACAAAGTTATAGGGGTGCGACAGTCAAACTGAATCACCCGGTATACTTAAATATATAAAATTTAAAACTTTTCCTTAATATGACTACTGAGCTTACGTCTAAACCTTGAAATATTAGTTTCACTTTTAAGTTCACTTGATAAATCATTGTAAAATTTCAGTCCTTTATAAAAAAGATAATTTTAGGTGTGTAATTTCGTGTCCTGAATGGCAATTTAAAGTCTTTACAGTTTCTAGTCGGATAGTTATGAACATCAGAGTTTTGGGTTATATATTTTAACAAAGAATTTGGAAGCAGGTTATTTATAATCTTAAAAATGAAAATAATCGTATTAAAAATTATCCGTTGTTTAATACTAAGCCACTGTAAAGTATCCAGCATCAGAGTAATTTTGGTGTATCTGGAACAGTGTAAAATAATTCTCATAGCCCCTATTTTGCAATTTTTGAAGCCGGTTACACAAAATTATGTGATAAAATGGAGTAAAGATTTAAAAAAACGGACATTATAAGTGTTACAAGATGCTCTCTTGCGGTTGCTTTAACTTGAACGATTTGTTAATAATTCCAAAAAATGATTTCTCCAATATACCATGTTTACTCAATAATATGATTATAATAATAAAATAAGTTTTCGCCGTTGTTGAAAAAAATATTATCTTGGAACTGTCTGATTTTATTGACAATATTGATGTTTTAAGCAGTTAATCCATATTATTTTGAGGATTATATTATTTTAGTTTCGAATATGTTCTTTTATGGTTTTTACAGATTAGAATACTATTTATGCTTTTGTTTACGATTATTACAATTCTAATCGTAAATAGTGATATTTTAATTCTTTTAAAATAGATAACGAAAATATTATGCAAATAAATTTGCAACAAAATTCATAAATTACTTATTTAATTTAAACGTATGCTGCAATTATTAAATAAATAAATGATTGAAGCGTTAACAAGAAGAAAACTCATTTGTTATCATACTTTCGTTACGTAGTGCTAACCCACTCGTATAAGTGATGTTTCAATTTGCACGACGATGCCTATAAAAAATGTATAATTTTAAGCAGTGGCGGGTTTACCTAAAGGCTAAGTAGTCTACAGGGTGTAGACTCGGATCACGCAACATAGCAATTTCAATGGTAAGATTTTAAAAGTCGTATTCTTGCTCCCCTAATTATTTTAGAAAATAAGTGCAAATACGTTTTTTGTAGAGAAAAAAATTCTGTATCCATAAGTGTAATCAATATTACTTTTTCGTTTTCCAATAACTAAAAATTAAGCAATTAAAAAACGCATTTTGACAAAAATCTGTGCTGCCTTGGAATTATGCTATGACAACTGCCCAGCCTAATGTCACTTATACTGTCTCTTTGACGTGAAATTCATTCTTAATTATCCTTTATATTTTATCAAACTTTATTTTACACAGTTAGTTATGTTTCCATTTTAAGATATGATAAAAATGATTACTATGAATAAACTTCACGTCAAAGTGACAGTATAAGTGACATTAGGCTGGGCAGTTGTCATAGCATAATTCCAAAGCAGTACAGATTTTTGTCAAAAGGCGTTTTTTAATTGCTTAATTTTTAGTTATTGGAAAACGAAAACGTAATAGTGATTAAATTTATGGATACAACATTTTTTTCTCTACATAAAACGTATTTGCACTTTTTTTTCTAAAATAATTAGGGGAGCAAGAATACGACTTTTAAAATTTTACCATTGAAATTGCTATGTTGCGTGATCCGAGTCTACACCCTGTATAGCCTAGGGCGGCAAATTTTAGTTAAACCCATTATTAAAAAATTTGAGATTAGGTTTTTAGGGGCGTCGCTCTTTCTTAATTTCGAGGATTCCCAGGATACCCTTAGGAATTTTGTTTTTTTATTTAGTTTATTCTGATTTTGTTTTGTTTACAAAAAATATACAAAAAATGGTACTTATTTAAGTTTTTATATTTATTAAGTTATGTATAGGTATTAAAAACTAGAATCATTTTTTCAGATAAAAAGTAAAAATTAGAAAACAATTATTTGTTTACGTAGTCGATTAAAAAAAAAAATGTTGGGCGGCAGAAAGCTCAGCAAAATCATAAATCCACCACTGGTTTTAAGGTTTTATTATGATGTGTTTTGTATCATGTACCGTAGTCCCAATATTTTATTTTTATTTGTTCTATTTTAATAATCTATTTAACATCTTCGTTTTTTAAATGTGCACCGAAGTAAACTTACATATTTGGATTTTATATGATTAATACAGTTTTAATAACACTATAAAAATTACAATATTTAAAAATAAATTGTAGCCATCCGGCAAAAGGTACAAATACCTATGGGTGTCCCAGATTACTTTTCCAGCATGGGGATCTCGCTTATTATAAGAGATACAGGTTTGTTTAAATTAGATGAACTATTCCTTAGTATGAAAGGAGCCACAATCAAATTTTAAAAGTACAAAATGCTCGTACTTCAGATGTTATAGCAAAAAATATGAAAATGTCGAATTTCTTTTTTCTCTTATAACTTTTTTGTCTTAATCGTTAGAACAATTTTATTTGTACTTTCCTTAGGTACTTTTTAATGGACAATGTAACTGTTATTTTAGATTAATTTAACACCTACCATTTTCGAGATAATACCCCTTACTTCATTTTTTCTTATGGGCCGCGAAATTGGCTATGGAATAGTTGAATGTGCTTTTTTTTCTCTTTAAAATGAGATATTACTTGCTATATCTATTTTTATTAATAAGTCACATAATGAAGAAAAATCGTATTTTACCCATCACTTATCAAGCTATCTGTGAAAGTATTGTTGTGTAATTCGATAGTGTTTGTAGCAAATTTGTTATCATATAATTATGGGCACATTTATAACTAAAGAAAAATTTTACATGTTGAAATGCTACATTCTTTGCAATAGAAACTGTGTAAAATAGATAATTCTAACTAATAATTGATTTGTTTTGGATTTTTGGTTGGTTTCTCTCCCATATTCTTTTAAATTTATTTACAAATTATTTCTGTAATTACGTACCCTTCGTTGCCTTTTCTCGGGATATAGCTTTAAGTATATTCGCTCAGCTTCTACACAGTTTTTATGGTAAAGAATGTAGCATCTCAACATGTCAAATTTTTCGCAATTTTAAATGTAGCCGTCGTTATAACAATTACTACAAAGACTATAGAATTACACAACAATAATTTGAAATTCTAATAACTGATACCGCAGACAAACAGTAACTGTCATTTGACATTCAATCAGGGGCGGATCTACATAGGGACTAATAGGGCTTAAGCCCTGGACCCCCAAGTGTCAAGGGCCCACAAAAATTGAATTATTATCATAAATTTTGTTTGTTTACACGTTTTTGTTAATAATATTTCTTTATTTCTTATGTTTTTTTTAATATAAGATATAATGTTTGTCATTAAACACCACTTCATAAAAATAAATATATTTCAACTGTGATTTTGATGTTATTAAAAATGAATTTTAAACCTCAATTTAAAGATTCTTTATCTAACAACAATGGGGCCCCATTGGACTTCAATAAGCCCTAGGCCCCGAAAAACCTAGATCCGCCCCTGCATTCAATTAGTTGTTTTATGTTTTTATTTTCATAGATAGCTTGATAAGTGATGGGTAAAATACGATTTTTCTTCATTTTGGGACTTATTTATAAAAATAGATGTAGCAAGTAATATCTCATTTAAAAGAGGAAAAAGCACATTTAACTATTCCATAGCCAACTTCGCGGCCCGTAAGAAAAAAAAATTAATTAGGGGTAATATCTCGAAAATGGTAATAAAAAAATCTAAAATAATAGTTGTATTCTTTATTAAAAAGTACCTTAAAAAAGTACAAATAAAATTGTTCTAATCATTAAGACGGAAAAGTTGTAAGAAAAAAATCTTCATTTTCTTATTTTTTGCAATAACATCTGAAGTACGAGGAATTTTGTACTTTTAAAAATTGATTGTGGCTCCTCTCATACAAAGGAATAATTCATCTAATTTTAACAAACCTGTGTCTCTTATAATAACCGAGATCCCCATGCTGGAAATGTAATCTGGGACACCCTGTATAGCGCTTCCCTATGCCTATGCAATGACCAATGAGTGGCGATAGACCGTGGTGGCGACTAAAGCCGATGAAATGACATGAAATGTGTGCTTTAGACACTTGGCACCATGCACCAATAATAGAAAATCAAATGAAATTAAAATTCTTAACAAAATGAAAATGGTTGATGTTACGTTACTAAACTTGATTTTTGTAAATTACGTGTGCAGGCACCAGTGTCGAACAATACTAGGCGAATTACTACAAACCTTAAAACAGAATTTTATGTATTCATTGCAGTTTTTACAAATCGTAGATCAACGTCAAATGTCATATTTTTAAACTGTCAAAAATGACGTGATTATTACACGCGCTTTTCACGTTGTCCAATACAATGTATGTTTCCATGGTCCAATCGCCGGATTAGAAAGAAAGGATGCTGCATATCTGTACCGTTTCATCTGTTACAGAAATTTTTAAGGTTTAGCAATATAGGTATTTGTACATAATATGATGGTAAATTTAATTTTTTAGTACTAATAGCGTAAACATAAACGTATTTCAGACTCGAAAGACAGCTTTGGATGGATTTACGATATACATAAGTGTTGCGTTCCAAAAAAGACAATTCGTTTTCTATTCTTTACAGTTCCGTTAACTCTTTTTAGCTGTTTTTATTACGTTTAATTTTGACACAAATGTTCTTGATATTTTTTTTGCAATTTCTAATACTTGAAGTTATTTCCGGGTATTTTATATCAAGTACTTACTATATACGCCCGTGTGTTTATGCTGTAATGTAAACTAAATCATTCAACTATGAACTGTAGAATTCACACTTTCTGACTCTGAAAGTGTAAGCAGTAGGCTATATGTTACGCTATAATATTAGACAAACTAAGTCTTATTCGTTTAATTAGTGTTATTCATAATTGCAATAATAAAGCTAACGATTATGTTAACAAATATGTTAATAGCTGAGATAATCTTAGGATTGCGATATAGTTCAGATTTCTGGTAATATTTATTATTTCGTGCACAAAAGTTTTTACATATTTTAGAATAGCAAGTTTCTACACAGCTGATAACAGATACGTCTTTTCACGCATTTAATTATGAGATATAATCTTATAAACTAAATTTCCGTAATTTTCACATTTTTAAAGAGAAAATTTGGGAACAGAAAATTAAATTTTATGCATTTAGTCTCTGAAATTTTAGGTTTATGTTGTACTAAACAAGATTTCTTCCAGTAAAAATTGCATGCAAAAAGGAAAATATTTATGAATATAATAATTTTTAGAACAAATTTTATCGAATAGTTCTATGGATTTGGAAGCAATAACAGCAAAGATAATAATATTGTCTATTAGCTACTTCTCGCAGTTGGTTCAGAAGTAGTAACTTCTCTGAGCGATTCATAACATTATTAAAATATTATTAATTATTGATTAATTGTACATAAATAGTAAAACGAATTATGACATTTTTTTGACATTGTGCAAGACTTAAACTAATAAGTTTTTCATTTAAATATGTAGAAAAGGACATTTAGGGATTAGTAGGTGACCAAGTAAAAAAAAAGAAGAAATACGCGTCAATTAATACAAGACGTTACGAATATTCAACAAAACTGCAGTTGAATAAAATTTCGTTAATTATGTTAATAAGATTATTTCATAAAATAGCTTTTTCTAAATCTTTAATTGTAAAAATAAAGTAAAAATATTTCCAGAAATGGTTTATATTTTGACTATGTAAAAACGAAGCCAAAGAATGTTTCTGTAAAATTATCATGGAACTCTTTTTATTAGCCAACTTGAACATGATTTATAATAAAAAAAACGTTAATTGCACACTGCTTAAAGGCTTTAACTAATACCTTGAAAACTTTTTTTAGCTGTAATATCCTGGTGTGCTTATCGATAATATATGTTTACTTCTACTTTAATGCACCTCTTTATGCCATCTAATCTTTCGCCTTCTATGTTACACAACTTTCTTCATACCAGGGCTGCGGAGTAGAGAAAAAAAAAAATACATAAATACCTTCCTGGTGAAATTACCAGTAAAACTGGAGACTGGATAAATGTCTCCAGGCGAAAATGACACGGTTGGTAACCCTATTTATTATACATTAAATAATAGTAAACAATAACAAAGAAACCAGTTATTTTTGAAAATTTAAATTAAATAAATGGAAAATGCAGATAGAGGGAAAAACAAATAGAGAAAGACCAAGAATAAAATGGGAAAAGAAGTGAGGTAGAGTCTAGAAGAAAAAGGAGTCAGCTGAAGAAATGTGTCACAATTAGCTAACGATAGGCAGGAATGGAGAAACATAATACAGAAATAGAAAAGCATACCTCGACACCGAAAGGTACAAGAGGAACCGATTAAGAAGAAGAAGATAACAAAAAAATATATACAAACATTTTCCTTCTTGACGTTTTGCCTGCAGTCATTTATTTTACCGTTAAACAAATTTTTGTTTATCATTTTTTGTTTGGGTGGGTGCTTGGTCGAGCCGTGGCGTCATCCTATGCAGCCTTAATTTAAATCTGCTTTGGGGTTCAGAAGTGTTTTTAAAAATCGGTTAGGGTGAGATTCGAGAACATATATTGTTCGAGTTTGGATAATTCCGGGAAAAATCTTGTTATGGCGAAAGAACTATACAGTTTTTTTTTTAAATTTAATTTTTTGCATTTTAATACGTATCTAATACGTATTGGCGTGTGTATCTACAACTTTTATTATTACTTTTAAAATTATTTATACGCTTGTTTAAAAAAAGTTACTTAAGAAAACTAAATGATTCTTTTAAAAATAATTTGATACAATTTAGTATTCAATAAAATCTAATAACAACCGTACCATGACTATACTTTCACTGGCTTTACATAACAACATAAAATTTTTATATGATATTATTTTTAATGTACAAAATATCTAAAGAAAACATTAGAGTTACGTAAACGTTTAGAAAAACTTGATGTGGATAACTGAAGCGATGCGATCAATTTATTCAAGGTTGTAACAAACCAATATTGTAATTATTATTGTAATGCTACGTGATTTTCATTTCTTTTTTGTTCTCTTTTTTAAATAATTATTAAGATGTGCATTTTTGGAAAATTATTTTTAGCGGTATCTCGGTTATAATAGCAAAACACTTAGCCGTGAGTGTTAAACTATTAAATTAATGATTTGTACCTGCTTTATTCTGTAATTAACTAAATTTTCTCACATTCAGCAATGTATTTTTTTTACCTCATTGTTATTTAGTTTACTGCAAGTGGCGAAAAACTCTCTTATAAAAAAGCAAAAGTTGCATCCATTGTTATGTTATTAAGCGACAAAAAGTAATCAACAGTAATCAACAATAATTAATAGTCCACGATAAATTGTTAAGAATGAAAATATCATGAGGATAATAAAAAAAAACTTTAAATATTTAAAAATAATAAAAAATCCAATTATGCAATAGAAACGCAGTAATTTTTTTTTCTCAAAAATTTTCTTATGTGTGACTATTTTTTCACTGTTATTATTTTTTTTTATTATTTCTTAGAATGAAACATAACTAATTGTATAAAATAAATGTTTGATCAAATATAAAATACAAAGTATGAATTTTGCGTCAAAGTGACATTAGGATGGGCAGTTGTCACAGCGTAATTCCAAGGCACTACAGATTTTTGTCAAAACGGGTTTTATAATTGCCTAATTTTCAGTTATTGAAAAACTAAAAACCTATTTGCACTTTTTTTCTAAAATAATTAGAGGAGATAATATACGACTTTGACAATTTTACGATTGAAATTGCTATGTTGCGTGATCCAAGTTGTATAAAATTTGTAGGACGTCATAGCTGACGTCATTAATATCACTCTTTCGTCATCGATATGTTTACGAATTTCGTCGGATGCCATCCTATTAGTTTACTATCCTTGAGTGTTAATGACATATAATAAACATTCAAATTGTCTTTAACAACTCCTAACTTTTTCACGGAAATTCAAGAGTTGGGACAAATGGCACTTTACTAAAAGAAATAAACTTTTAACAAACAAAAATTGTTTTTATAAAAAAATTTCAAAATGTTTAATATCAACATCATTTTATAATTTAAAAATTTATCAAAAACAGTTAAAGGTAAGGGTTTTTTTATAAACCCCAACATTGACTACAATCCTACATAAATGAAATATTTTTATCTATTACCGATTTAATTAGTTCAGAATTAACGTTACAACTAAAACACCCTGTTACCCTGTACTACATATATTATTTATTACACACAAACACACGGACTTCATGACGAAAATAGTCAAAATGGGTTCAGGGGACCTCAAAACGTATCCGTCAAAATCTGGAATTCGAATCACAAGTCTTTCTTCATCCTACGTTGGGCGATAGCAAAAATAAAATAGAGTCAGTACTCTCCTTAATTAAATCTTCCATACCCTTCTTTGTTACTTTATTGTTATAAAATTTACTTGTAAATGTAGGGTCTCGTTTTTTTAAACGATTGTTAAAATTACATCTTTATTGTATATACATGTCAAAAATTTCGTAAGGAAAAGATAAAATTATATCCTACTTGTTTTTTTTCTTTTAATTGTTCCAAAATTACCGCTGTCTACCTTTATAGCCTATTCGAAAATATTACGTTGCCCTAATAAATTACAATAAAATAGCGATATCACGAAAATGATCAGTTTTTGGTATAAAACATGGTAAATTGAAAGGCAGTCAAATTTTCTACAAAACTATGTAAAAACATATAGGGTGTTGTATTTAAGAAAATAGAGTTATCAATGTTTAAAGTTTCACAAGTTTGACCAAACGTAAAAAAGTCTGTATAATATTTTAATAATGTAGCTAGCGCAAAGTGTTAATAAATCTTTTGTCAATCAAATTTTCAAGCGAAATTCTACTGCCTTTTTAAATAAGTTAAATGTTAAAAAAAATTGGAAATGCTGTAACGCTCAAAATTTTCATGTTAATTTTACGAAAACGATTGACATTAGACATATAACCTTATACATTTTTAAAGTAAATTTTAACAGAAATTTAAAAATGTTAAAATATACAGGATGTTCTACTTAAAATTTCAAAGTTTGTGTCCGTTACCGGTTGAAGCAAAAGTCGTATTGCAACCTCAGTATTTTCATCGAATCCTAGAAATACCATAACGCTTAGATATCAAATTTCATTTTAATATCTTTAATGATGTTTTAGATATTTTGTCTGTTTCCATCCATACTTGCGCATCATTGTACGGTACGCGACAACTGGGCGACGCGACGGTCAACTGGTCGAGACCAACTGGGCGACGCGACGGTCAACTGGACGACGCGACGTGCCAACTGGGCGACGGTCAACTGGGCGACAGGAACAGGAACATTTTTGAACTCTCATCTTAGCACACGAATTTCTTGATTGTTTTTGTAAATATTGGTAAAATATACTTACTTAATTTTGTAGAACTGTATCGTACATCGAAATTTGTAGAATCATTTACGAAAGATATGATCAAAAAACGTGGTCCGAAAATAATTTAAAAATGAAGAAGTATGATTGCACAATATTAGAATAAAGAGAAAAATACAGTTTTTTCATTCATTTATGAATATTATTTTGTAATTAACAAACATATTTACATTAAAACAAAAAAGTATGTAACATTCAAAACAACATTATCTGAGATTTTAATTTTTACCCTATTTGAGTATTCGAGTAGACTAAAGGTGTCCCAAATAACATTTCCAGCATGGGGATCTCGCTTATTATATTATTAGAGATACAGGTTTGCTTAAATTAGATGGATTATTCCAAAGCATGAGAGGAGCTACAATCAATCTAAAATAACAGTTACATTCTACATTAAAAAGTATCTAAAAAAGACTAAAGAATAAAACTAACAAGTTACGGCGAAAAAAATAAATTCACCATTTTCATCTTTTTTGTCATAACATCTGAAGTATGAAGTATTTTGTAATTTTAAAAATCGATAGTAGCTCCTCTCATACTTGAAAATGATTCATCTAATTTAAGCAAAGCTGTATCTCTTACAATAAGCGATATCCCCTTGCTAGAAATGTTATCTGGGACAACCTGTATATATTATTTATTAAAATGTTTGTTATTCAGAAAATTTAAAAAACGTTGAGAGTTGCAGATATGATATTTAGTTTTCGCAATTTTGAAATTATTTACTAACTACAATGTTGTTAGACAAATAAAAATTGTAACATATTTTCTGTAAAACATTGGGCAATGCAACATTACCAACAATTTCTAGAAAACATTTAAAAATGGGAAGGGCAAAGAAAACAATAATAAAATATGATGAAACTCGTTACTATCACACCTTTAAAGGTGCCACTTTGGTAATTGTAGCATCACTCTCATTTTTTAGAATATTGAAATATCAGTATTCATAACAGATTAGAACATTTAAGTTTTACCTCTTTTTGATGCTAAATATGA
The DNA here is from genome assembly GCA_947652605.1 of Elmis aenea. Taxonomy (NCBI): domain Eukaryota; kingdom Metazoa; phylum Arthropoda; class Insecta; order Coleoptera; family Elmidae; genus Elmis; species Elmis aenea. Next base: position 26,855,950 of record OX393578.1, on the reverse strand, counting down.
AAATAGAAATGTTTATTGTTTTGGTATTAAACAACTTACTTGGGAAAATCCTGGCTGTAATGACAGTCAATAATACAATTTCAAATATGTATAATTTAGTTTGTTCGGAAAGGTTTGGTATTACGTATTGACAAAAAACCGCCGTTGATGCAGTATTATTCGAATTTATTTATTTTTTTTAAATTTGTAGTAAAGCCAAAAACTGAAATTTTCACAATTTGTAAAGCTTTAAATAACTTTTTATTTTTAAAACAAAAAAGTTGTGGGAGTTTTAATTTTTGTTTTTAAGCAAATATATGTTCATGATTTTTTATGAAGATCTTAGTTTTGAGTAATAAAGCAAACCATATGTACAGGGTGGCCTATTTTCGATGCCCATACAGGGTATCTCGGTTATTATCAGAGATAGAAAAAAAACTAAGTACGTAGTTTCGATTTCTTTTTTCGAGAGGAATTCATTGCCGTAAACAGATTTTTGATATCTTTCTTAATTTTCGAAATATAGCTAAAAACTGATTTTCGGCACTTTTCAAAAATTTTAAATATCTCACTTAAACAAAAAGATACAGAAAAACTTTAATAACATTTTTGGCATGGGTTTTTGACCTTAATAAGATAGCGATGTTCAATTTTATTTTAGTCATACGAATATTGATATATTACACCTAACTTTCTTATTTTAAATGGCAACTATAAGCAAATTATATATTTTTGAAAAGCGCAAAAAATAAGCTTTCGATTCATGTCAAAGCCAACTATGGTTGAACATCGCTATCTTATTAAGGTCAAAAACCCATGCCAAAAATGTTATTAAAGTTTTTCTCTAGCTCTTCGTTTAAGCGAGATATTTAACATTTTTGATATCTTTTTTAATACTCGAAATATAGCCACCACCATTTTTGGCACTTTTCAAAAATGTTAAATATCTCGCTTAAACGAAAAGATAAAAAAAAGTTTGAAAACATTTTTGGCATGGTTTTTTGTCCTTAATAAGATAACGATGTTCATTTGTTTTTTACTCCTACGAATATTGACTTTTTACACCTAACTTTCTTATTTTAAATCACAACCATAGTTGGCTTTGACATGAAACGAAAGCTTATTTTATTGCGCTTTTCAAAAATATATAATTTGCTTATGGTTGCCATTTAAAATAAGAAAGTTAGGTGTAATATATCAATATTCGTATGACTAAAAAAAAATTGATCCGCTATATTATTAAGGACAAAAAACCATGCCAAAAATGTTATTAAAGTTTTTCTCTATCTTTTCGTTTAAGCGAGATATTTAAAATTTTTGAAAAGTGCCAAAAATCGGTTTTTGGCTATATTTCGAAAATTATAAAAGATATCAAAAATCTGTTAACGGCAATGTCTCGAAAATATAAATCTAGACAACGTACTTGGTTTTTTTTTCAATCTGATAATAACCGAGATACCTTGTATGGGCATCGAAAATAGGCCACCCTGTACATACATATAGTGTGTCATGGCTAGTAAGGATTTTTTTTTCAGGTTTCACAAAATATGTACGTCTATCATATATGACTTCCATATGGATCCGTGCTAAAAAAAACTAACAAAAATATAGTTACTTTAAAAAAAAAAACGTAGTCATAAGATGCTAAGGATTTAAACATATTTGTGGGAATCGTATTTTACGAATTGTTTTGAAATATTCATTGTTTGGTTTTAAGTAATTGGACTTAGTTTGTTTTATATAATTAAAGTTTAAAACTTCGAAATATTGGACATGATTGAAGCTTGCATTTAAAGTGCAAAAGCCGTTGACGTTGCATCTGATTCACGTTAAACGACTACCAAAAAATCTAATAAACTCTTTGCATAATAAGCTTTAGCAGACGTACTAAAGAGAACAATTTTCGGTTGTTTTTGTAATGTAAACTGTTGTTCCCGATGAACATGTCAGTTTTTGGAGAATAACATCAAAAATGCCTGGATGTAAAAGGTCAAGCTTTGCCAATTTACTGTAAATATTTTATTTAATTACTTGAAATATTTTTAGCAACATTACTAGAAAATCAATTGCGTTGAATATCTTATTTGGATGTTTTTTAATCCATAGCGAAGGTTTACCTTTAATAAAGTACACATTTTGTAAAAGCTGAAAACATGTTTTTTTAATTAAATTAAGTCAGGGTACGGTTAAGGTTTCATATAAAATATATGTTTGTTTCGTCTTTAAAAAATTAAGATCGTCACGAAAGATCGTAATAATGTATCAAAATTTATTCATTGATATTTATAATAATTTAAGGTTTTGTTAACAATTTTTGGGGGTACAATTTTGTATAATTGACATTAAGCAAAAAACTAAATGTTGTATGTTGTATATTAAAAACAAAAGGCCAGTTTTAAGACTGTTGTCTTTTTCTTCAGCAGCATTCTTATTGTAATTATTTATAATATTATTAAAAGTTAAATTATTTAAGAAATTGTTATTCAACAACTTTGAAAATAAGAACAATCTTCTTGGGTAATATAGTAACAAAAGACAAAAATACAATTATAAATATTTATCACCAACGTTTATTGTTGTTATTTTATTAGTCGTGGCTATCGTTACTTCAGACCAACCCTCATGCTGATCGCACAGGGTGGTCTTGAAATCAATTTGGAGTCGTCTGCGCATACACAGATATTTTTTATTAGGTATTCTGCGTACTTTTTGGGAAATTTTGTTGGAGGTAGTAAATTTGGTCCGAGTATCGTACCCACAACAGAGACTTTCTAAATACGATTGCGCGAGTGGCTTTAAGACATCCATAAACGATTATTATGAATATGAGCTCTGTGTATGAGATACTTATTATATTTTGTAGTCTTTGTACATCATAAAAAGTGTAAATCAGTTTGTAAAATGGTAAAATGTGTTTAAGCCAGGGCTGTGGAGTCGGAGTCGTAGTCGGAGTCGGAGTCGGAGTCGGAATCGGAGTCGGAGTTTAGGAGAAATTTCTGGTCAGTGGAGTCGGAGTCGGAGTCGGAAAAAATGTACCGACCGACTCCGACTCCAAGTACAACAAAAAATTGCGAGGTGGTCCTTTGCCGCAAAATTAAAACTCAAATTTTAAATAATTTTTTTATACTTTTTTTTTTTTTCTTATATTACACACCATAAAATGTCTTGGTATTTAATTTTGCCGGAGTCGGAGTCGGAGTCGGAGTCGACCTACTAAAATTATCAGGAGTCGGAGTCGACTTTTTTTTCCCAACTCCGCAGCCCTGTTTAAGCAATCAAAAAACCCACGGTGATTTTATGGGGAATGCGAAAGCTGGCCTGGCAATTATTATAAATTCTTTATAAAACCAATTTCAATATTCTTGACACCACAAGAATCTAAATAAAGGTAGCTGAAATATAGCCCATTCTTGGGCTGTGCAATGTGAATGCGTTTTTTAGTAGGAGCAAAAAATTTATATTATTTCAAATTAATTTCTGTCAGTAATTTAATGAAGTCAAATGTTTTTTTTTGCAGACAGGTATACAGGTATATAGGGTGTCCCAGTTATAGTGAACAGCATGGGGATCTCGTAAACGGTAAAGGATACAAATTTGGTCAAATGGGTCAAAATTATCAACGATTATTTAAGTTTTTTTTTTTGTTTAATTAAGTACAACTAGTTTATTTATATGATCTTTTGTTTTGTTTTCCAATGGCCTCTTGTTTAAACTTAATAAATACAATAATATTGTAAATTTTCTAGATTCCTTTATGATTTTCCAAAATTTTTTACGGCCTTGGCGATCTGTTTAAAGGTGGCTATACACGTTGCGGTATACCTGTCAGGTTTGCCTGAACAGTAAAAAATGTTCAGGTTTACCTGAATATTTTTGACTCTACACACGCTACGGTAAACCGTAGAGGTTTTCAGTTGACCATGGCATCGACAAGATGACGCGGTGGCGGTGATAGGACTTTTACTCGCGATGGAATCATGTGAAAAAACAACGAAGAGAAAAACGCGAAAAATTGCGTAAAGTGGCTTTTGAAAAGAAAACAATACAGTCTTATTAACTTTTGACAAGAATTAAGAATAGAACCCAAAGACTATCGTAATTTCTTACGTATGAATTTAAATATTTCAGTGAACTCTTCAATAACAGTGTTATGTTACGATTTGACATATTTCTTAGCCATTTCTAAACAAAATTTAGCACTGCATACTGCATAGATCATAGAATATCAATTCTCTCGCATACGCAGAACAATTAATTGAGACCTGTGCAGGCGAGCGGCACACACGTTCCGGTTGGCGCAGGTAGTAAGAATCGAATTTGGATTCTTCTTCGGTCGCCTGAACAGGTAACATTGCCTGTGCAGTTGTGGTACACACACGCTCCGGTATACCTGCAACCAGGCAAACCTGACAGGTATACCGCAACGTGTATGGCCACCCTTAGGTTTATCAATGTTCTTAGCTTTGCCCGTAACATATCTGTTTAAGCGTATGATTAGACCGTTTTTACCAACAAATACTCTTCGACAAATATTTTTTATAGGTATATGTTTTACCACACGGTGTACTTGAAGCGTTATTGCCCTCGGTCAATTTTTTTTGCGTATAGGACAAACTGATCACATTCAGTAACTAAAACGCGACAAATAACATCCACAAGTATAAAATTATATTAATTATAAAGTTAACATTTGAAGGTTTCCTTTTATGTATGGGACACCCAATATCAATTTTCTTTACTGATATTATCTTTACCCACGAATATAAAAAAATTTGCTGTTGACAAGGCAATACTTTTTCATAAGAGTCAGTGGGAACATATGTATACACATATATTTGAAATATTTTACTTTTGATTAATTGTTACATCATTCGAGCAGCTTCTTAATAGTTAAAATGACCATATACCTGCTGCTAAAAGGATTTATGTACAAACCGTTGAATTCGATAAAAAATATATGGTAAGAATCAACACACTCAGTCAGGTTCAAATAGTAAAACAGTAGATTGTTTATTAAGAAATAAAAAAAGCTGTAGACGTCAGTTTCACAGCTTGTTAAATTTGAATTATTAATTATTAATTTGCTACTTTAAAATATAGATTATTTTACTGTTTTAAATTTAAAGAGTGTAGGGTGTATACATGTTTTCAGATAAAATCGAAATATTCGATTTATCTATTTGAGTGTTTTCTTTTATTCTCTTTTTTAATATTTTAGAATTAACTTAAATCTGAAAATAAACAGTTTCTTCTACTGAAAAACTAATCTTTTTATGTTTATTCCAAAAAGATATTGAGCATATCAAAATTATATTTTTCAAAGAGCTTCACGACACTTGCGAGTCGCGATTTGCTGACGAGATAGTACGAAAGCTTATTATTTCCAAAAAAAAATATATAATTAAAATACGTATACATACATACACATATAGCAGCAACTCATTTTCATTTTAGCGGTTTACTATAAAATGTTTAGTTTTTTTAAAAATATGGTATTATTTTTAATATACATTCCAATTGTTTTTGCTAGATTTGATTTTAAAATTTGTTTTTTTTTAAAAGTCAAAGTTAATTATAAGTTGAAATTCCTGTTACATGATACAATTTAATTATGTTATACTTGCAAAGATCTGTTTTAATTAAAACAACAAACATCAGATAAAGTAGTGTGTAATAAAATTGGAAAATACTTACAGTAGTGAAAATAATAATAAAAATTAAGATACACGGTGTTTCAGTTTAAGGTTATTCCAAAATTACAGAATAACGGTAATATACAGGGTGTGTAAAAATTGGCGGAAGGGCTACACGGGGCGATGTTCTTCGTAAAATTCTAAGTCGAAAATCTTAATACGAAAATGTTCTACCACGCTTGCTGTGTCTGCAAGAGGTCCTCAAAGCTTTGACATTTAGTCCTTTAATAGGCGTTATTATTTAATACTTGCAAATGAAAAAGCTGCAATTTGGAATAAAAATAGATTACGAATAGTATTTTTTCCTAGATATTGTGTTCTTTCTTTCAAAAATTGGTGTTGAAAATATGTAAATCACTGATTTTAATGACAGTTATACATATGGCAACATTGTCCTTAGCTGTCATCTCTGTTTTTCTCGTAATTATATCTTGTTTGTGTTTTACGATACCCAAATGTTTGCAGCTATGTTTACGAACTGAAGGCTTTCAGTTCGAACAAAAATTGTAAATACCTTAGTAAAAATTGCTGATAAAAAAATGTCCAAACGCAAATGAATGTATGCAATGTTGCCAATTTTTTTTTTCTTTAAATGGTTCCTGAGGCCATAGGAAGCATGGTACAACATTTTCGTATTAAGATTTTCGACTTAGAATTTTACGAAGAACATCGCTCCGTGTAGCCCAATTTTTACACACCCTGTATATAGGATTGTAGAATAATAATTATATAGGATTGTAGTCTATATGTAGTCTAGCCTAAATCCTGTTTTTTTTTTGTATAATTTAAAATAACAAAATTATTAAAGTTCTCAAGATTTAAAATTTTGTCGCGGTCGCGACTTTAAATGTCATCGTGTGAACTACCCAAATTGAAAGTCGCGACTTCAAAATAAAAATGGCCGCTCTTGTAATCGAGTGTTGTAGAGCAGGTAATTATTTTGAAGTTGCTATTTGTTGATAATGATCTAAAATCGTTGGAACATCTATTGGGGACATGATAAATTGGAAATCGATGACAAACAAATGTATATTATTTGTCTGTTATGTCAAAATATTAAAATATGGTAGGCTTACGTCAAATGCCGAACTGTCTGACTTTAAATGTCACCGTGTGAACTACCCTTTATATAAAATTGTATGGCATAGTATAGAGTTTATTTTCTTTAATAAAATGCCGTTTATTTCATCTTAAAGTATATTGCAAGAGAAAGATAAATAATGAATTATGTGATGACGAATTCCTAGAGCTTTCAAATTATGAAATTAAATAAAGTTTTTAAATATAAAATCTTAAAAACAATCTTATGTATAAAAAGCTGTATTACACTACACAATTTCTTGTACAATTTGTTGTCAAAAAATTTTATACTAGATTGTACAGCTGTTGCCAAGTTACAATGTCGTCAATTGACATACGCGAAGTGTCAGTTTACGACCTAAGACGTGTTGTAACTTGGCAACAGCTGTACAATCTAGTATAAAATTGTTTGACAGCAAATTGTACAAGAAATTGTACAAGAAATTGTATAGTGTAATACAGCCATTTTACAGTTCTAATACAATCCTTAAACAAGACCTTTAAAAGTTTTGCTGCAAACACCGAAATTTTCTCTTAAAATAAATAAGTTACAATGCTGGGGAGCTTTTACTGAGGGACCCAGGATATGTTTGGCCTTATTTGCTTATAACAAACATAATGTTAAACATACAAATTAATTATTATTGTTCGTCAAATCATGAATAATTTGAAGCTATTTTGAACAAGCGTACAATTAAAAAAATAACTAAATTTTTTTGCATGTGAGCAATAAATGATTGATTTAACATAAATGGCAAAAACAAGTATTTAATTTTGAAAATTTCTAATCGGCATGGTAACTAACTGTCTTTGTCCCCTTTTAACTAAAATTGTTTCAAAAAAGTGCCAAGTGTTATACATTGTCGAATTCAGAATAAAATGCTCTACAAATTGGCGTTAAAGTCAGATATAGCGTCTATAAGAAAAAATTGGCCTGATGATGGTTTAAAAAAGCGAAACGTCGCATGGAAAATATAATTGGAGATTTTAATTCCTTGCAAAAAGTGAAAATAAAAAAGTTTTTACAAAAATGAAATGCGACATCAAATGAAAAAGTTACGGGCAAGAAACAAAAGTCCACTTTTTTACTTTTTCCCCTATATCTCAAAAACTAAAAAAGCTAGATAAGTTCTGTTTACGTCAAATTATTAAGCACCTGAATATGCACCTTTTTCCTAATTTAACCGAAGTCGTAACTCTTACTGTTTACGAGATGCCCATTGTGGCCCTCGAAAAACGAGAACCCTGTTTAGATCTGTTTAGTGTTTAGACCCATGGTTATACAGGGTGAGGCATCACTTATGACACCCCCACTTATTTTGTTATTGGAAAGAATTATTATTAGATATCTGTTACGTTACTATTGTCCGATTGGGAGTTAGGTCCCATGAGTAATAGTTTCGGCTTATTTTAGTAGCTCCAGTGTCTAGTATATTTTCACGCATGTCAATTGGTATTGTCTACCGTTCACGCACTTCCGGTTATTGTCTGGTTTGGTGATACACCTGTGATTTGTGCAGGGTGAATATCCAGGGAAATATTGTAAATTTTGGTGGATCTCGACTTTTGTAGTCACGCGTACGGCGAATTTGGTCCAGCCAAATAAAACCGTTGGATTATTTAGCGGCACATAAAACAGGTGTTTACGTTTCGTACTTAAATTGGCTGATATTTCGTTTGTGTAACGTTTGGATGTACGTTTTGCTTTGAGCTGGAGGTTAAGCTCAGTCCTTTTCTCCAAGTTTCGTTTAACGTTGTGATCGGACGTTTGATACTCCGTTGAAGATTGGTTCCGTGGATGTTTATCTGTTAGTTTGGACTACGGACAGCAGTTCCGGCCCTCTTCTCTTTCATCGTGCCTTCGGCGGCTCATCGAAAGCTAAGCTTACATATTTAAGCCCCGACTAGCTACGTTCTTAATATTTTTATTATCTTACGTTAACTATTGTAGAGCCCTCAGCTCGTACTATAGTTAGTTCACTGTTTTGCTTTGGCGTTATGTATTAACGTTTAGTTCATTACGTTGTATTTTTGCTAGTGTCATTTATTAACGTTTAAATCAATTCTTATATTGTTGTTAACAGGACCTTACGTCCATGATACATCCTACGTTCTCAACAACCTTTGAGTGGCTTTGGTGTCACTAAATTCTTATTTGAAAGCTACGATTAATAAGTTAGAGACCGTTTTCGGTTTGCAAGGTATTTTTTATTTACGTTACCGCTTGGCGATTTTACTGCCACAGTTTTGATAGGTTGGAGAGCTCTTCCACTTTATTGACGTTGTGTTATCAGTCTTACATACAGGTATAAATATATGTTGGTGTTTTTTATATAGGTACTTGCAAACCCCGGAACAGGACCGATCTTATTTCGTCGTACATATTTTATTTAGGTTTAATTATAACGAAGGGTTTCTTCGTAGTGGCCTTCTAAGTCTGTTGAGGCGAGGACCATTTTATTGTCAAGTGCGTTCTATATTTTGTTTGTTATTTTCATTTCTGTGTTTGGTGTTATTAAAGGCATATACCGTTCAAGCCTACGAGTTCTTTTATTTCTTTCCTTAGGTTTTTTCGCTATTTTACCTTACAGAATAAATAGTGTGGCGCCCTTTTGATATCTACAAGTTTAGTTCTAATCTGGACCTACCCCTTCTCGTCTGACTTAGCCGCGAGTCCGAATCACCCGTTCTTGTTGTACGAGTATAGGCTTTCTTTATTAAGTGGCCGATATTCGTGTAACAAAATTGACGCCCAACGTTAGTGGCCTTGTATAACTAAACTTTATTCCTTTAGTGACTTGTCTGATAATTGCCTTTATTTTGAAAATTTTTCTGTTGGACTATTTTTCTAAAATTTTATTTCTTGCTACGTGTGTTGCATATATCTAGGCGTTCCTAATAAATACAAGCATACATTTATCCTAGCTTCGCGACGATTCTTTAGGTTTTGACTTCTCTGCTGGACGTTTTCGTTGTTACTACCTGGTTTTCGGGATTTCTGATATACAGGGTGGAACAACAATTTTGCACTTTTTTTTTTTATTGGTTCTATAGATTCCTTAGGTGGTTCTATGCAATTTAGCACATTTTCTATATACAGAGCCAGTAAAAATTTTTGTCCAAATTTTCTTTTATCGCTTTTTAGGTTTTTGGAAGTCTTTTGCGACCAGACTTGATACGTAGGTACAGTTTCGGTCAAAAATTTAGTCCAAATAATTTTTCTTTTAGGCTATTTAGTTGCTTTTTCTTTCTTTTTGGGTTGTTTTCTTCCTTCTCGAAGGAAAGTTAATTACTTGTTATACTTTACTGATCTTGACTAGATACAATGGCACCGTCGTGCATTTGGAAAGATTTTATTGACTCTCTGAATCAAGTTGAGCTCGCGTATGAGTTAACGAGCCGTGGTTTTCCGTCCGCTACAGTAGCCGGGATGAGAAAGTCAGTTCGTGGCGTGCTTAAATTAGATTCAGAAAAATCGCTATCGCAAGTTGCCTATACTGTTGAGTTTAAAGACGATAGTGCAGCTATTACTAGAAATTTAATTGAGTTAGAATCGGCACTTCAAACTTTTGAAGGTGATACGAAATCTACGTGTTTCCGTCGAACATCGGCGCTGATGAAACATACTGATCGACGCCTTGAACTCGCTAACCCTACCACCGGCGAGATGAAAAGTCAACTTAACGCGCTTCGACTGCGTGCGCATGAGCTTAAGTCAGATTTCGAAAACGCTTACAAACGCTCGTTACGTGATCAGACTGCAGCACCGACCACCAGCACCCCGCTTCGTAATGCGGTGACACATGCGTCAGATGACTCATCTGACGAAGGCGATATTCTAGTTCCTCCTCCTACTCCTCAAGTATTTTCTACACACTTTGTTCCGGTCTCGAAATGGGGCATTACGTTTAGTGGACGAAGCGATGCTTCCGTTAGCTCTTTCTTGGAACGTGTTGAAGAACTAAGAATAGCGCGTAATGTTACTACCTCTCAATTATTTTTTTCGGCCATCGACCTGTTTGAAGGCGATGCTCTTCTATGGTATCGTTCGGTGCGTGAGGATATTCGCGATTGGACTTCTCTAGTCATTAATCTTCGTCAAGCATTTTTACCATCGGATTATGACGAGAGATTGAGACAAGAAATCTACAATCGCTTACAGGGATCTTCCGAACGCCCAACCTTATTTGTCGCTGCGATGCGTAATTTATTTCGCAGATTGACCTTCATTCCTTCTGAGGCTGAACAACTTCATCGTATTATCGGTAATCTACGTCCTAAATATTCGCAAAGCTTACTTTTTCAACAACCAACTACTTTTACTAAACTCATTCCCTTGTTACGCACGTTAGAGGATGCAGAGATTCGAAATCGACGTTTTGAACCTCGATCTGGATCCGAACCTTTGCTGGAACCTGACTTAGCGTGTGCGCAACGATCTTCTCGCCAACGTGTCGATAAAGTTGATGTTCCTTCTTCTCTTGAACGTACTAAACCTGTCGCGTCTCTTTCTACCTCGACTACGGTATGTTCAAAGACTGTTCCTGTTTCTTCTTCTAAACCTCTCGCTTCCATGACGTGCTGGAATTGTGGGAAAACCGGTCATGTTTCTCCTTCTTGTCCCCAACCCCAGAAACGTCATTGTTATAAGTGTGGCCAACCGAACCACACTACTCGGACTTGTCCGAAATGTAACAGTAATAAGCCTTCGGAAAACTAACTTGTGAGTCGTCGACCCGAGTGACTGACTCACCTTTCTCTTCTAGTACTGCAATCTCGGATTCCTTTTCTGACTTAGACATTCGATCTAAATTCGCTTTAGATTTTCTTTTAGCTTCTTCTGAGGGTGACGAACGCCCTTATTTATCTGTAGAGATTTTTGGGAAAACTTTTCTAGGTCTATTAGACTCTGGTGCTTCCCGTACTATACTTGGTCGTTCCGGTTGGGACGTACTCAAGTCTTTTGATTTAACTTTGTTGCCTTCTTCGATTCCTGAGTGTACTGTCGCTAATGGCGTATCCTGTTCCGTTTTGGGATTACTTTGTGTTCCTGTAGTAGTAGAGAAACGCGTTGTCCTGACAGAAATTCTAGTTATACCTTCGCTACCTCATTCTCTTATCTTAGGTGTTGACTTTTGGAAGAAATTGGGAATCATTCCCAATATCCGTAATGGAGGATGGACGTTTAGCGATAGGAAAGAGCTAGAAATTGCTTCCATTACTGACCATAGTCACTTGGACTCAAGGCAGATGTCTCTTCTTTCTTCGTTGCTTAGGGATATCTTTTCTGTTATGAAACCGACTTTAGGATGCACGAACCTTGTTGAACACGAAATTCGTACTACCGCTGAACCCATCAAACAGCGTTACTACCCTATCTCCCCAGCACTACAAAAGTTTGTGGATGCTGAAATGAACGCCATGCTGGAGCAAGGTGTTATCGAACCATCACAGTCACCGTGGGCGTCACCCATTGTGCTTGTCAAAAAGAAAGATAGTACTTATAGGTTCTGTGTGGACTATCGCAAGGTAAACAAAGTCACTGAACGTGATGCGTATCCTCTTCCATATATATCTAATATTCTAGATCGTCTACGTGACGCTAAGTTTCTTTCTAGTTTGGATATTAAAACTGCTTATTGGCAGATTCCTGTTAAAGCTGAGTCTAGACCTATTACTGCCTTTACTGTACCAAATAGAGGTTTATTTCAGTTCCGACGCCTTCCCTTTGGGTTACATAATTCTCCAGCCACGTGGCAACGGCTGATCGACCGCGTTATCGGCGCAGACCTAGAACCTCATGTCTTTGTCTATCTCGATGATATTGTCATAGTCACTAATGACTTTGATAAGCACTTGGACGTCCTTCGGGAAGTCTTCAAACGACTTATGGACGCTGGTCTTACTGTTCGTCGAGATAAATGTCACTTTTGCCGTCCCGAATTACGCTATCTCGGTTATGTTGTCGATAAACAGGGTTTACATGTGGACCCAGAAAAGGTTTCTGCTATTCTTAACTTACCTATTCCTACTTCCGTTACTGAAGTACGTCGTGTCCTAGGAATGGCATCGTGGTACCGACGTTTTATTCCTAATTTCTCTACCGTTGTGTCTCCTATTACTTCTCTTACTAAAAAGAATGCTAACTTTCTTTGGAGTGACGAATGTCAACTAGCTTTTACGGCCATTAAGGAAGCTCTTATTGCTGCTCCAATTCTTAGCTGTCCTGATTTTAACAAGGAGTTTACTATTCAGACTGATGCCTCAGATTATGGTGTAGGTGCTATCTTGACCCAAACGCATGATGACGGCGAACATGCAGTTAGTTATATTAGCTGTTCGTTGCAGAAAGCAGCGCGTAATTATAGCACCACGGAAAAAGAATGTCTCGCAGTCGTATGGGCCATAGAAAAATTCCGACCATATATCGAAGGTGCTCACTTTACTGTGGTCACTGACCACCACTCCTTGATTTGGCTTAATAATCTTAAGGATCCTTCTGGACGCCTTGCTCGGTGGAGCGTACGACTACAGCAGTACGACTTCACAATAGTCCATCGCAAGGGCAAAGATCATGTCGTTCCAGATACTTTGTCTCGTTCTGTTCCTAAACTTGATGTCGTGGAACCTGCCACTATTCTTCCTCCACTTCAGACTTCTGATGAGTGGTATTGTCGCTTACGTACCTCTATCGAAACCAACCCGGATAAATATCCTGTTTGGCGTGTCGACAATGGTAAGGTCTTTAAGTATACTTCTCCTCGTATTCGTGGGCTCGATCCGGAATGCGATAACTGGAAGTTTGTTGTTCCTACGGAACTTCGTCGAGATCTCATCAATGAGAACCATGACTTACCAACTGCCGGTCACGCTGGTGTGTTCAAAACGTTTGAGCGTTTGGCCACACGTTACTATTGGCCTAAAATGAGATCCTCTGTTGCCAGATATGTCCGGAGATGTGCAGTTTGTGCCGCACATAAGGTAGAACAGAAGAAACCTTATGGTTTTATGGTACCTCGTGCTAAACCTTCTCGTCCTTGGCAGTTCCTCTGCATCGATATTGTAGGACCTCTTCCTCGTTCGCCTAAAGGCTATACCTTTATTCTTGTTGTCGCTGATTGCTTTACTAAATACTCTTGCTTCTTTCCTCTTCGTCGTGCTACAGCGGCTACGGTTTGTCGCGCTGTAGAAGATGAAATTTTTTTAGTTTATGGTACACCGCAGTACATTATCTGTGATAATGGTGTACAATTTCGTAGTAGAGAGTTTGGTTCTCTATGTGAACGCTATCGTTCTAAAATTCTATTTAATGCTCCTTACCATCCGCAAGCTAATCCTGCAGAACGCATTAACCGCGTACTAAAAACTATGCTTTCTTCGTATGTTGCGGATAACCACCGAAAGTGGGATTCGCTATTGCCAAAAGTTGCGTGTGCTATTCGCACGTCCAAACATGAAGTAATTGGTCACTCTCCTTTCTTTGCTAACTTCGGACGTGAGCACCATCTATATGGAGATCACATGGGACGACCACCCGATCTCAATGAACCAATCGAAGACCCTGATCGTACTGTTGACGAACCTGGCTTACGAACGAAAGGCATAGAACAACTTCGTTTGGATATCAAGGATCGATTGAACAAGGCTTACGAACAAGCTAGCCGACGTTACAATCTTCGTCGACGCCCAGTCGAGTTTGCTGTAAACTCACTTGTGTGGCGCAGGAACTTTGCTTTATCCAACGCCGCTGCTTACATCAACGCCAAACTCGCTGCGAAATTTATTGGTCCCTTTACTGTTTTGAAACGTGTGTCTCCTTGGACTTACCAGTTAGCTGACGAGTCTGGTAAAGACGTAGGCACCTGGCATGTTCAAGATATGAAGCCTTATCTCGCTGAAGACTAATACGACATTTCTCTGTTACTTGTTGGTTCACTTTCTCTTTACTTAGTTGCTTTCCCTACTGGGATTTTCTTTGGACTGACAGTTTCTATGTTCGTATTTGTCGATGTCTCGGCTTCACCATTCGACGTTTCGTAACTTTCTGTTCTTTCGCTTTCTCTCCTTCTTGGTTCAGGATGAAGAATTGGCCAAGGGTGTGTGGTTACCAGGGGTAAAAGCCCCCTAAACACTCACTTTGTTTTGTCTTTCTCTGTTTCTTTCTTCTTTCTCTCCTTCTTGGTGCAGGATATAGAATTGGCCAAGGGTGTGTGGTTACCAGGGGTAAAAGACCCCTAAACACTCGCTTTGTTTTTCTTTTGTCGTTCTTTGGAACTTTCTTCTTTCTGGAAATGACTGATGATGGATAGATGTGAAGATGACGACAAGCGATCAGTTCTCGGAACCCTGACTCTTTGGACTCAGACCGAGCCGCCTCTGTCAGAGTAGTTGAGTGACGGATGACTGCTGTCTTTTGGTTTCACTGTGTGATCTCTCCTGGACAGGTGGATCACGACAGCGCTTTTCTTCGCCCAAAGTCCGTGATATATTTCTTACCAGTTCCGAGGATAAACCGATTGGTTTATACCTCTTTAGTTTCAGTTCGGTGTCCTTATCGGCGCTGTATTAGTAGGTTAAGCTGTTTTCTCTTTTGTTCCGATTTCGCTTGAATAAGCTTTCAAGTGTAGTTGGTGGCGCTTGGTCTCCACTTGTTGTGTGGGATGACATAGATGGCCACGACGCGACGAAGATCTTGAGCGAGGAATCCTTGTCCCCCCTGCTCCCAACAAGCGTGTAGCGTGGAAGGTGTGCCGACTCACACTAGGGTTTTCAAGTGAAGTTGCGGTTTTCTTTGGTTTTCTCTTGGACCTTTCGGTTCTTTCTTTTGATTTCTTTGTATTACTACTTTTCTTTTAGGAAAGAATTTTTTTTTTTTCCTTTTTCTTCATTTTTCCTTCTAGTAAGGGGGGGATTTGTTACGTTACTATTGTCCGATTGGGAGTTAGGTCCCATGAGTAATAGTTTCGGCTTATTTTAGTAGCTCCAGTGTCTAGTATATTTTCACGCATGTCAATTGGTATTGTCTACCGTTCACGCACTTCCGGTTATTGTCTGGTTTGGTGATACACCTGTGATTTGTGCAGGGTGAATATCCAGGGAAATATTGTAAATTTTGGTGGATCTCGACTTTTGTAGTCACGCGTACGGCGAATTTGGTCCAGCCAAATAAAACCGTTGGATTATTTAGCGGCACATAAAACAGGTGTTTACGTTTCGTACTTAAATTGGCTGATATTTCGTTTGTGTAACGTTTGGATGTACGTTTTGCTTTGAGCTGGAGGTTAAGCTCAGTCCTTTTCTCCAAGTTTCGTTTAACGTTGTGATCGGACGTTTGATACTCCGTTGAAGATTGGTTCCGTGGATGTTTATCTGTTAGTTTGGACTACGGACAGCAGTTCCGGCCCTCTTCTCTTTCATCGTGCCTTCGGCGGCTCATCGAAAGCTAAGCTTACATATTTAAGCCCCGACTAGCTACGTTCTTAATATTTTTATTATCTTACGTTAACTATTGTAGAGCCCTCAGCTCGTACTATAGTTAGTTCACTGTTTTGCTTTGGCGTTATGTATTAACGTTTAGTTCATTACGTTGTATTTTTGCTAGTGTCATTTATTAACGTTTAAATCAATTCTTATATTGTTGTTAACAGGACCTTACGTCCATGATACATCCTACGTTCTCAACAACCTTTGAGTGGCTTTGGTGTCACTAAATTCTTATTTGAAAGCTACGATTAATAAGTTAGAGACCGTTTTCGGTTTGCAAGGTATTTTTTATTTACGTTACCGCTTGGCGATTTTACTGCCACAGTTTTGATAGGTTGGAGAGCTCTTCCACTTTATTGACGTTGTGTTATCAGTCTTACATACAGGTATAAATATATGTTGGTGTTTTTTATATAGGTACTTGCAAACCCCGGAACAGGACCGATCTTATTTCGTCGTACATATTTTATTTAGGTTTAATTATAACGAAGGGTTTCTTCGTAGTGGCCTTCTAAGTCTGTTGAGGCGAGGACCATTTTATTGTCAAGTGCGTTCTATATTTTGTTTGTTATTTTCATTTCTGTGTTTGGTGTTATTAAAGGCATATACCGTTCAAGCCTACGAGTTCTTTTATTTCTTTCCTTAGGTTTTTTCGCTATTTTACCTTACAGAATAAATAGTGTGGCGCCCTTTTGATATCTACAAGTTTAGTTCTAATCTGGACCTACCCCTTCTCGTCTGACTTAGCCGCGAGTCCGAATCACCCGTTCTTGTTGTACGAGTATAGGCTTTCTTTATTAAGTGGCCGATATTCGTGTAACATATCTATGATTTATATAATTAGCAATAACAGGTTGTTATAGTTACATGTTGATAGAATATAAAATATATAAAATACTAATGTCACCAATATAATAATTTACTATTTAAAAGTATTCTTAATACACAACAAAGTGGCGACGAGGATTAAAAAAGTACATACAATACGAAGATACAAGAAATACATACAATACGAAGATACAAGAAATATATACATTACGAAGATTAAAGAAATACATACATTACGAAGATACAAGAAATACATACCCTTACATTACATAATCTACAATAATGCCTAACGAAAACGTGGTCCAAATACAGGTACCATATAATTTTATTGAATTTTTTGACAACAAATGCAAATTCGACAGATGGGTGCAAAGATTGGAAGGTGCATATACAATATTTAATATTTCTGGAGACCGAAAAAAAAGTTACTTATTACATTTCGTGGGAGCAGACACTTACGACCTGCTTTGCGATCTACTGTCGCCCCAAAAACCCGACACTAAAACATATAAAGAATTAATTACGGTGCTTGAAAATCATTTCGACCCCAAACCTTTAGAAATCGCGGAGTATTACAAGTTCCATCATAGAGGTCAAACTGAAGGCGAAAGTGTGAGGGATTACGTAACGGTGCTCAGGAAAATGGCAGCCACATGCAATTTCGGGGCGTTCCTGACAACAGCCTTGAGAAATCAACTCACTTGTGGAATCCGAAA
Source organism: Elmis aenea (assembly GCA_947652605.1). Taxonomy (NCBI): domain Eukaryota; kingdom Metazoa; phylum Arthropoda; class Insecta; order Coleoptera; family Elmidae; genus Elmis; species Elmis aenea. The sequence continues at coordinate 26,838,171 of OX393578.1, read as the reverse complement.
CCCGAAAATTCGAGACCGATTGCTGGAGACCAAAAATCTTACTTTGGAAAGAGCCATCGAAATCGCTCAAGGTATGGAGTCATCCCAGCAGGATTCCAGAGAGCTAACAGACAAGGCGGTTAACGCAATAACACCTACTAGAAAACCAAGTAAAGCTTACTACAAAACAAGGGGATCACAAGAAATGAATAAGGAGAAGAATCAAGTATACAAGAATGAAAAATTACAGAAATTAGTTGGTAAATGTTTTAGATGTGGTTATACAAACCATAGTGCAAAAGACTGTCGTGCCAAGAATTTATTTTGTCGAAAGTGTCAAAAACCAGGTCATGTACAAGCAGTATGCCTAAGACAAGAACATAAGCAAAAACAATTACAAATTGTAGACGACGAATATTCAAGTACAGAAGAGGATTACGATATCATGCTGAATTCATTAAATACAATAAATTCAATACATTCAGACAAAATGATAATTAAATTACAGATTGAAGATAAACCATGTTTAATGGAATTAGATACAGGTGCAGCAGTGTCTACAATGTCAATTCAAAAATTTAACAGATTATTTCCTGAAAAAGAACTTACACCCACAACATTAACATTTAAAACATATACGGGAGAACCAATTACACCCAAAGGCATATGTTTTGTTAAAATAAATTATGATAATCAAACGGCAAATGGCAAGTTATACGTACTACCAAATAATGTTGATTCAATTTTTGGAAGAGAGTGGATCCGGAAAATAAAGTTAAACTGGAAGGAAATAAATGTTTTAAATACAGCCACAGAGGAAAATTATCCTGAAAAATTACATACATTACTTGAAACTTACAAGGATGTTTTACTTCCTAAAGTGGGTAAGATACCAAATTACAAATATTCGCTTAAATTGCAAAATACAGATACAAAACCAATTTTCATTAAACCACGCCAAGTGCCATACGCATTAATTAAACAGGTGGAAGATGAAATTGAAAGACTACAAAAGCTGGATATCATTGAACCAATGGTACATTCAACATGGGGTACACCGATTGTTCCAGTACCAAAGCCAAATGGAGAGATCCGTTTATGTGCAGACTACAAAATTACTTTAAACCCAAATTTACACGATGATAATTATCCAATTCCTAGAATAGAAGAAATTTTTCATAAAATGGGCGGAGGAAAATATTTCTGCAAATTAGACATACATCAAGCGTATCTACATATGGAAATGGATGATGAAAGTGCAATCATGCAAGCCATAAGTACACACAAGGGTATTTTTAAAGTTAAACGACTTATGTTCGGAGTAAAGGTAGCACCGAACATATGGCAAAGGTACATGGATCAAATCTTATCAAATATCGAAGGAGTAGTTTGTTTCTTTGATGACATTGCTATTCAAGGAAGCACAACTTCGGAATTACTTAACAGATTACAGACAGTATTAGATTGCCTACGTAAAAATGATCTACACATTAATCGCAATAAATGCAAGTTTTTCAAAAAATCAATTACGTACTTAGGTCATACGATCAATGAAGAGGGATTACATACAACTACAGACAAGGTTGAAGCAATTACAAATAGCCCAAGACCTACAAATGTTTCAGAATTACGTACATTTTTAGGAATGGTAAATTATTACCAAAAATTCAATCCTAACTTATCAGCCAAATTACATCCATTAATTACATTCTTTATTACAAAAAGAATCAAAGTTTATTTGGAAAAAGGAATGTGAAGACAGTTTTCAGAAGATAAAATTGACATAATTAGTACACATGTATTAATGCCTTTTAAAGGACAACTACCGGTAATACTAGCTACAGATGCATCACCCTATGGATTTGGAGCAGTATTATCACACAAACTGAAAAACGGTTTAGAAAGACCTATTGCTTTCGCTTCCCGTTCACTTACTAAAGCTGAAAAGAATTATAGTCAAATTGATAAGGAAGCTACTGCAATCATATAGGGAATGAAAAAATTTTTCCAATATCTTTACGGACGAAAATTTACACTGATTACAGATAATAAGCCTCTTACGAGCATTCTACATCCAAATAAATGCTTACCAGCTACATCAGCCTTACGGTTTCTACATTACGCAGCATTTTTATCTGGATTCAATTACGATATTGTATATAGAAGAACAGAGAATCATGCAAATGCAGATTATTTATCCAGATCAATTACAAAATTACAGCAAACAGAAGATAAATAAATTACAAAACTGTGAAATGTTTCAAATTTCACAAATCGAATTTCTACCAGTAACACGAAAAGATATTATGAAAGAAACAGTTAAAGATCCAGAGCTAAAGAAAATTTATTTAGCATTACAAGAAGGCATACCGTTACCTGATGGATACTCAATATCAGAAATTACGATTCAAGATGGATGTTTATTGAAGGGAATTCGTGTAATAATACCGCAAAAGCTTTAAAAGCCCATATTAGAAGAATTACACACGGCACATACAGGAGTTGTAAAAATGAAATCTCTGGCCCGCAACTACGTATGGTGGAGGAATATAGACAAAGATATAGAAAATATGGCAAACAGCTGCAAAAGTTGCGGCAGAGTAAAAAATAATCCAGCGAAAATAACGACACATTTCTGGGAATATCCAACAGCACCCTGGATGCGCATACATATAGATTACGCTGGACCTTTCCAGAACACAAACTTTCTGATCGTTGTGGACGCCTACACCAAATGGTTAGAAGTTATACCTACCAAAAATACCGATTCAAAAAGAACTATAGAGATATTAAGAGAAAATTTTGCTCGTTTTGGTTTACCTATTACAGTTGTAAGCGACAACGGTACAAACTTTACTTCTCTTGAATTTGAAAATTTTCTAAAACAAAATGGAATAAGGCATAAGAAAATAGCACCATATCACCCATCTACAAATGGCCAAGCAGAGAGGTATGTACAAACAGTAAAAAACGCTCTAAGAACTATGATAAACGAACCGGGGGACATAAAACAGAAATTATGTCGATTTTTAATGCAATTTCGGAAAACTCCAAATATTACTACAAATGTTAGTCCAGCTGAATTAATGTTTAGAAGTCCAATTAGAACTATTATTGACTTAGTAAGAAGAGATATAACAAACGAAATTAACGAAAAAAGAATTCCAGATGTGGTGAAGAAAAACGATTTTAATATCGGAGATCGGGTACAAATACGCTACTATAATAATAAAGATGAAAAATGGAAGTTTGGAGATGTAACGAAGAGAAAAGGATTACATTACGAAGTTGAAGTTGATGGTCAGAAGTATTTACGTCACACAGATCAGATTCGTCCATCGGGAGTAGCTGATAATAAAGATGAACAAACAAAAACAACGAGTCCAAAAGTTCCACTTCGCCGTTCCACTCGCACAAAGAAAATTTTATAACGCGGGGAAGAATATTAGATATCTATGATTTATATAATTAGCAATAACAGGTTGTTATAGTTACATGTTGATAGAATATAAAATATATAAAATACTAATGTCACCAATATAATAATTTACTATTTAAAAGTGTTCTTAATACACAACAATTATCAAAAAAAGTTTTAAATAAAAGTTGTTTGATACAGTATTTCCCAAAATATTGTCATGTCAAATTTCATTTTCTTTTGTTTTTTTAGGACTTACCGCACCAAATTTGTTTTTTTTTAATGGCACCATACATATTTTTTTTATACGATATGAAAGACATTTTCTTTCTCTTTTCAACGCACTAAAACTTTCATACCCTTACATAACAAAATTTTTAAGAAAATCGCAAACGAACAATTTTGTTTTAATAGCGTACGGTATTAATTATTTTACAATAGTAGGCTTTGAAAATGATACAAAACGGTAAAAAATGTATTACAGCAGTTTTGTGTTTACCATTGTAACCTAATTAACTTTTTTAAAAATCTTTTACCATTTTGTATCATTTTCAAAGCCTACTAATGTAAAATAATTAATACCGTACGCTTTTAAAACAAAATTGTTCTTTTCCGATTTTCTTAAAAATGTTGGTATGTAAGGGTATAAAAGTTTAAGTGCGTTGAAAAGAGAAAGAAAATGTCTTTAAAACCGTATTAAAAAATATGTATGGTGTCATTAAAAAAAAAAAACAAATTTGGTGTGGTAAATCCTAAAAAAAAACAAAAGAAAACGAAATTTGACATGACAATATTTTGGGAAATACTGTATCAAACAACTTTTATTTGAAACTTTTTTTGATAATGCTTTCCAATAACAAAATAAGTGGGGGTGTCATAAGTGATTCCTCACCCTGTATATCTGACAAATAACTCCTGCACAAATAACCCCCCCGTATAAAAAACCCCCTGGCAGTTAAATCCCCGTGCAATTTTCAATTTCAATTTAGCAATAGTTTGACATGTACGTCAAGACTAAAATAATTCGCAAATTTAAGTTACTTATTTAAATACAAATATTTTATCATAATGTTTACAAGTTTACTAATTTTAATCCTAATCCTATGCTGTTAACGTAATTCTAAGTCGCTGCATGATGGCCATAACAGTGAAAAATTGTGCGTTTAAAGATAACACCAGAAGAAGATTAAATTGTTATTATGCCTTAGTTGTTTTTTTTTGCTACTTTAACCCTTAACATTGCGATAATTATAATCTACCGATGTTTCTCAAGTTAGTCGTTAGTTTTTTTTTGTTTGCACGGGGGGTTAATTGTCCGGGTTTTTTACACAGGGGTGTTTACGGTGGTTTATTGCAATTGTCCAGGGGGTAATTTTCCTGTTACCATCTGATTACTGATATTTAACATGTGCATCAACAGTATTTAAAAAATTTTTAAATGCAGATTAAAATTCGCATACATAAAAATGTCCAACATCTACAACACGTACAACGGCTTGGAAACTTCTTTTATGCTAATGTTTAAGATAACATGTGCTATAAAGAACTATACTTGAAATGTGACAGGGTAAATGGCCCAAAGTTTATACAACCGAAATACTAATTTATTTGTTTTTGATATTAGCACCGCAGAACATGCTAGGTACAATTCAAATATTGATTGTATGCAAAATATAAAACGTCGTCTTTTACGTTGGGGTTAAATGGTCCTTCAAACAAAGTAAGAAGTTTTTGACACTGGACTAAAAATATCATTGTAAATATTATTGTTTTTTTGTATCATCTTGTTTGGCTAATGTGGCAATGTTAAGTACATATTTCGCTTAGGGGATGTTTGTAATAATGTCTGGCTTTGCTTTTGTTATTTTTCACCTTGACAATAACAAAAGTAGTCTGTAAGGTTCTTATTTACTTTATTATAGTGGTTTTTAATGATATTTATGTTCGAACCTACGTGTTAACATGTAAAGGTGGGTACACACATAACTGCAAACTTGACAAGCATGCATCATCAATGTTTTTGTACAAGCATGCACAATTTCCCCTTTGCCGCCACACGGTACAAGAACGCTTGTACAAGCGCCACTTTGTGCTTGGAATATGTCGAGCTTGGACAACCATGCGCTCGCTTTGGCTGCTTGTCCATGTGCACCAGAGAAAAACGCAAAAGAAGAAACGTGATGTGTGGAGTAAGGACTGGTTAATGAAAAGGAAAACTTATTCCCACATTAACTTACTGAGTGAGAAAGATATATCCGCGTGATTGGCATAACTATCTCAGAATGAATGAAAAGAATTTTATTTGAACCTTCTGTCACTCGTAACACCTTTCATTAAAAAGAAGGATACGATCATGAGAGAAGATATATCACCCCAGCAGTGGCGTAGGCAGGGGAGGGGGAGGTTAGGGGGGATAGAACCCCCCTAGGTTCGCAATAAGTCATTATAGAGCTGGAGAATTGTAAATTTTGTGCTAAAAAAAAGGTCTCCGGCTCTTTTTGACGTTTATTAACCCCCCCCCCCCCGATGACAACTTCAAACATCCTGCTGCTTAAAAACTTAAAAAGAGAGTGGTGACCTAAAAAAATAGGTCCTCAGCTCTTTTTGCGTTTATTAACCCCCCCCATGGAAGCATCCTGCCTACGCCACTGCACCCCACGAAAGATTAACAGCAACATTGCGATTTCTCGCGACTGAAAGGAGTTATGAAGACCTCAAATATTCGAACCATAATTTCACCACAGGCACAAAGTCACATGTTCCTAAAACCTGCCTTGCTATTTACAAGGTGCTAAAAGATATGGCTGACTTTGGTATGCACATATGAAATATGCAAGCAATTAACGGTTTTTTACCTTTTTTCAATCGCTAGACATGATGTTAACACCCATCACTCACGACTGACGTTCGCTTGTACAAGCTTGCACATCCTCGGTACACACCTTCCATTTTGCTTGCGCCCGTTTGGCTTGTCAAGCATGCATAATCAAAATTCAATCAATCTTCAAGCAGCTTGTACAATCAAAATGCTTGCGCAAAATTATGCCACAGACACTCAAGCAAACTTGTACAAAAATATTGATGATGCATGCTTGTCAAGCTTGCATTTGTGTGTGTACCCACCTTAAGTGAAACAGTGAAACGTATTTCTATTATTTTTTAAATTATTGTCCAATTATTCTAGGTTCTAGAAATAGAATCTAGAAACAACATGTAAATTATGATGCTGTTTTTCAAATATCGGATATTTTTTAATTCTACAGTTTTACTAGTGTAGTAATATTTTATCTACATTAAACAGTTGATAGTTTTTATAACGAGACTTTCTAGATTTCTCGATAATTTTGTTTAAAATTAAATAATATTACCGATAAATCTTTGATAACCTAGAGCTAGAGCGTCTAGCTCTAGATTATTAAAGTGCAAGTTATTAGTTTTACCACGCGAGTTCAGAACTGCTCCAGGTTGATATAAAATAAAAAAGATAAGAAAGAAGAAAAGATGAAATGGGATAAGGGGAAAGGAGAAGCAAATTTTTAAAGAAAATATGAAGAAAATAAAAAAGATAATGCAGAAAGAAAAGATAAGGATATAAGGCGAGAATGAGAAAAAGAATAGAAGAGGAGAAACAGAGAAAAAATGAAGATGATAAGAAGGGAAGAAGGGAAGAAGGGAAGAAGAGAAGTAGAGAAGTAGAGAAGAAGAGAAGAGGAGAAGAGGAGAAGAGGAGAAGAGGAGAAGAGGAGAAGAGGAGAGGAGTAGAGGAGAGGAGAAGAGGAGAAGAAGAGAAGAAAGAAGATAGGAACGGAATAAAAGATGAAAAGGCGAAGAGTAGAAGAAGAGAAGAAAAGGAAGGAAGAGGATAACAGTTGAAGAGGAGAAGAGAGTAAGAGAAGAAGATAGAAGAAGAAGAAGAAGAAGAAGAAGAGAGGGAAAAGAGAAGAAGAAAAAATAAAAAGATTGGAATGATGACAGAGGGGGAGGGGAAATAAAGGAAGGTCAGAAGAGAGGAAGAGAAACAAAAATGAAAAGAAGAAGAGAGGAAGAGGAACAGAAAGGAAAATGAGAAGAGTGAAATAGGTTCAAGAATTCATATAGATACATATGACGCTCCTATGGGAGTAACGAGTAGAAAAGAGATTAAATATAGATATAGGAGCGACCTTTAATTTAAACGGTTTTTTGAGAAACAACTGCGTTCAGTGCCGTAACTAGCCTCTTAAGTGCCCTGTGCTAGATATTAAATTTGGCCACCCTAAAGCACCAGCAAAAAAAAATGGCGGGTGAAACAATAAGAAAAAAATATATTTGTAAAGAAAATTATATTTTTAATATACTCTAAGTGTCTGGGCCCTGTGCGGTTGCACCTGGTGCACTTGCCTAGTTACGGCCCTGACAGCGTTGAACATTTTTTGTGAGTTAAGCGAATACAGCAATAAAAAGCGGTAAGCATTTATTTTATACGGGTTTAAGAAAGTAAGTAACCATAATTATGCATTTAAAACTGTTATCATGTTTTTGCTGTCGTTTATTTAACTTCTTAACTGTAAGCTTTAAGGTGCTTTATTTATCTTTATAGCAAGAATAAAAAATCATTGTTTATCATGTTCTTAATATTAGAGATCGGCATAAGTTACGCAGAATTGTCGTAAATTTAGTAAAACGCGTTTAGTAAAACGCGTTTAGTAAAAAGCGTTAATAAACGTGAAAATAATAATTTAAGAGTTTAGGGCGGAAAAAAATTCACAAAGCAAGAGAGCCTATAGGGAATTATTATTTACGTCACCTAAAAAAAAAAAGGTTTCGCTCACTTATTCATACATATATCTATATAAGTTTGTTATTTCTTATATTTAGATACTGTTTGTAGTCATAAATATTGTTAAACATAAGAACCTTGTGAGGTTTTGAGATGAAAAAAATCAATTACCATCTACGATTGGTACCTATATAAAATACGTACTTCAGATATTTACTTTTGACCGCGACATCAGTTAAAGGTGTGAAAAATATTTGTGTATCTGCCTTATTTTTCTAACAATTAGTGTTGTACACAGAACTAGTAGGTTTTGGTTAATATTGACGCAAATATCGCAATTATTGTTATAAAATGTACGTTGTTGTTGTCAGTCGTTTAAAACTAAATTACTGGAAAGTGTTGGGGTGTGTACGGTTCTATTTCTATGACATAACTATATGAGCTAACTGTTATGAATGATTCACGAAATTGTTTCCTGTCATATTTTGAACAGGCGCGTAAAGTTGGCAACCAACCAACGCAACGGCGCATCTGAACACATATTCTCATCTTTTAGCGCCCTATACGCGCCTCAAAAATGTTTAATTGTGCTCAATTTTCACCAACTTCACGCTGTAACAACAGACTAGAGTAGAGTAAACTCTCTATAGCGCGAGGCAAGATGTCACATATGTCGTAATAACACAGCTCGGGCACTCTCAGGCCGCATTTTTCATCTGGTCGTTTTCGATCCACTAGCGTTATTTCTCTCGCACTGAGCGTAAAAGTCGGGGCCGAACTTAAAATATTTGTATATTATCCCAAGTGAGCGATAACAGCGCAGCGTTAAAAACTGATGTCCACGTAACAGATTTAACTGTAGAATGATTTCAATACCACCTCTGTGTTGTTTTCAACTCAAAGGCGGGGCTAAGAAGTGGCGCGTGTGGATCGGTGCAAACCGTTCTTGCAAAGAGAGTGCCCTAGCTGTAATAAGCTGTGGTAATAACTCCAGTAAAGATTTTTTTTCGAGAGTGATGCTCAAATCGGCAATCATAAAATGTTTGCGTCTGAAGAGATTGACTTATTTTGGTCCCTGCCCTGATCACAGTGCAGGATATAGCTTAGGGCCCCCACTTTCTTGGCCCCCAAAAAAATTGTCCAAGTGATCGATTGTCATATTTGGCACTGACATATAATATCTGGACTTATAAACGGCCCCATATCACAGATAGCTTAGGGTCTTATCAAGTCTAAATCCGGCCCTGCCTAATCAACTGGCACAATTCCGGTTTTTGAAGGTTATACTGGCATGTCGTATGGTACTAAATCTCGGTTAAAAAAATAATAATTATACGAGTTATTAAAGAAAAAAATTTACCATAAATGCGTATCAAAAAAATATTTCTAAAAGATAAATGAAAGACGTGGAACTTAAAAAAAGTTATAAGAAATATTTGATAAATTATTTGATTATTTAAGCGATTCATTTATAATTATAAAAATTACGTATTATTTCTTAAAGAATTACTTGTTTAAATGCAATACTAGTTTCAAAAGTTTCGTTTCTTACAGTCTTATTTATTTCGACAAGAGAACCATCGAACAAATTTCAAGTCTGTGAAATCGTTGTATTTCAAAATATGTAGTTATTTACGTAACAAGACCGTAAAGTGGTATTTTACTGGACTCGTATGCTTTCAGGACACGCCTACGGCTCGTCCCAAAACTGCTTACTCGTCCAGTAAAGTACCACTTTCTGGTCTTGTTATGTAATAGGAGTAGTATATTACATAACAAGAGTTTTATCAAGCATATTACGCACGAGTGGAAAAGTCACGCACGGAGCCGCGTAGCGGCGAGTGTGTATCTCCACGAGTGCGTATTGCTTTATAACTCGAGTTATGTAGTTTACTTTTTCTACGAACACATAATACAAACGATTATAACGGCTTTTTTGGCTAATATACAAATGTAATTACGTTGTCTTGTCAATTTTGACGTAAGCCTACTTTGACGTTTCTAGACAAGTGCGCGTTTTGCTTACCTTGCGTTATACTTACTATGCATGCAGGCTGTGCGGTAAGAGTCATTTAAATGTACTACCACTAATGAGTGGTAGTAGAAAATTAACTATTTTGAAAAACAACGATTTTACAGACTTAAAATTTTGAATTGTACTTTTTTAATACATATCTATATTTGTGTAATAACGGACATATCATTATACTAAAATTAAATTTTTTTAAAGTTCACTTAAATTCACCAGAATAAATAATCACTTTTGGGACACCCTGTACAGTGCATAGTGTAGGCGTAGTGTGCAGAAAGTAGTGGACACGTATGCACTTGAAAACATGTTGAGTTTTACATACAGTATTCTCTTAAATTTTCTTGTATTTGGCAGTAATTCTCAAATCGCAAGTGTTGTATGTGATTTTTATAAAATATAGTAAGGATGGCCGGGAAAAGAAGTTCTTTCGAAAAGAGATAGGTGACCTTTAATTAAGCTTATTAGTATTTCTTATTCCTATTTGTTGTATAATGTCTTAGAATTTACTCTGTCCACTAGACAGACTAGAGGTCCATATCCGGAGAAAAACTATTTTCGCAAACAAAAATGTAGTTGTCTTTGAAATAAGTCGGTTTTATTTTTCAAGTTTATTGGACATAAAATGTAATATAATTAAAAATTTTCAAAAATAATGTTTTAATAAAAATCATTTACTTCCAAAGGTGTTATTACTAAGTACAAATTTTCTAGTTAATAATTCCATACTGAATTCCCCTTCTTTGCCAGTGCCTTGGTCAGAGTTAAAAAACATGATCTCAAAAAATAAAGATTTACAAAAATTAAGTTGAAAGTAAAGCCAAACTAACACGTTCAAAATTCATTATAAATACTTGCAGTCGTCGTTCAATCCTTTAAATTAAACTAAAAGATTTTTACCATTCCGGACGTCCTATACTTTATCACCACAACGAAAAGCTTACATCAAAATTTATTTAAAACAAGCCAGTTCAGCATATATAAAAAAATTAATATACAGGCCATTGAACATCAGCCGTAATAAAGTATGGTAATATTGTTTTTTATTATGTTCAACAAAACGAAAGGCATTTTGCAAAAGGCGATCAAATTCACTGGATCAGGTAATAAATGACACGTTATTCGTAGGCAGGTGTTAAATACGTCAATTGAGTAAAATACAATCACGGATGTAAACATTAAAGTTCCCCCGTATTTCAAATTCAGTCACATATCTATTGTGTAGGATTACAACACCAAAGACGCATCTTCAGTTTTGAAAATATTAGTTACGTAGTTTTACGTTCTAACAATTTTACGTCTATAAATCACATATTTATTAATAAAAAGTTTTAGTATTAGATGTTTATTTTATGATAATGAGTAATCGCTTAGCAAAATATTATTGTCAAGAGCAATTTTAGGAAGTGTTAATTGTCTTAATGTACTGCGTTTTAATTACATTTTTTTCGTTTTCGGTTTTATTGGTCAGGCATTTCCATACAATTACTCATGACAAGAACTAAACATAAAAAAATGTGTGGTCAAAATTACCAGTATTTTGAATAACGGTTCTGTATTGTGATAAAAATATTTTTATTACCGTTATAAAGTTACAACAGGATTTGGACATGGTATCACAAATGTCAAATGTCAAAATATCAAAAATGTCAAACATTTTTTGACTGTCAAAGTTTTTAAAAAAAATTTCTTTCTATTGTACGTACTCTTAACACGTTCACTGCCACTGACTCGAGGTTTGAGTCATGGCGGTCGTTCATTAGGAGCCAATGACTAGACATTTGAGTCACGGACATATCTGTACTAAATGTTCCAGTATTTTGTTGGCCGTTGTGAGCCTACTTTACGATTTTACTGGCTTGTAGGGAAAGGTGAACCTCAACTTTTCCTGGTGTCGGTTTTAAAAATTTGTTTTGGTAAGCAGTTACAGTTTTAATAAAATATACTAAACATTAAATATTTCAATAAAACGCGTTGGCCTCTGAGGGTCGGCACAAAATTTTGGTTGGCAGTGAACGTGTTAAGCAATTTTTAAACTATTTTAATTATGGTTTTCACCAAAAATTTACCTGACTGAAGGCTAATTTTGAACTGGTGTGCTAGTTAATAGAATTTGGGAATACAGCAAGCGTTTATGTTTAGACGATTTTCAGGGGTACTTTAAAGACTTAGCAGTTGTACCAAAAAATTTTTATGTTTGTCTAACAAATTGTTCGCGAAAATGGCTTACTGACTCATAAAAAAGGTGCAGTTAGGCCAACCGTTCGTACCAGTGGCGGATTTATGATTTTGCCGCTTGTAGACTAAGAACTTTTTGCCGTGCTATAAATTTTTGTATACATCGTTATTCAAATTTTTTTTATACAAATTTCTCAGAAAATGTTATTTTTTTATAAAAGCTGGTGCATGATCTAAAACGAATTTTAAGGGAATAAAAGTTTAATAAAATATGTGACAGTGCACTCATTTTAAAAGTTACAATTAAAATTCATAGAAAAAAGTTGTTTGGAATTTCAAAATAAGGCCAAATATAAAGATTTAACGTTAAAATTCCATATTTTATTTTTGTAGTAATTTAAACATTCAAACAGATGATGTCAGTATGAGACGTAACTTGACAAGCTTTGGCAAAATTATTACAAAAGAATGATAAAGCTAAGGCGACAGTTTTCCATTCCATGACCACCTTTGACCAAGATAATTTTTGATATTACGGTACTTATCAGCAAAACTTCATAATTTTTGTGATATTAGTTATAGAACATTAGTCTTTATATTAAAAAAAAGATGTGTGTGTGTGTTGTATACAGCGTGTCCCAAATTCGAGTAGGTAAATGCATGGGGATCTCGCTTATCTTAAGATCTACGCGGTCGGTTGAATTAGGTTGCGAAATTAGATGCTCATCAAACATCTGCAAAGAAAATTTTCATAGCTGTCTTAGTTCAAAAGTTATTCAAGAAAAACTGAAAAAATCGATTTTCGTTTTTTTGTCCTATTTCCTACACTTTTTAAGATATCGACAATCTGGAAACACTTCTTTATGGCAACCTCTTATGCTTTATATTTTGAGATAATATAAAATTTCCAACAACGTTTCGTCTCTTCAGAAACATCATTCACTTAATTTTTTTAAATACGGCGAAAAAATTTTAATCTTATAGTCGGATAGCATTTTATCTTCTGATTTCATTGATATATGACACTTACTATCTAAAATGGTTTTTACAACAAAAATTTGAGAAAAATTCATTTCGTCCCATTTTTTAATCAAATGATCTTATACAAAAAATAAATAAGTAAAAAACAAAACAATTTTGTTGTTGTTCTGTTAAAACTGTCACTTTGACATTAATATGATCGTCATTAATTGTATAATTTGCAACCGGCTAGAAATTCTTAATAATATAAATAAAATAAGACGCAAAAATGTCTGCTGTAAAAAGTGTTTAAAATATTGTGTTAAAAATGAAGAGAAAATGTGCAGTGTTAAATTGTGGCAGTGTGGGAATAACACTGCACAATTTTTCGGATCCCCATAGAGAACCTACCCGTTTTATAGTGATTGGTTTGCTTCTACTGCAAATCCTAAAATTACACAAAAAATACCAACGATGGTTTATAAAAATTACCTATAGGATTTGCAGAGAATATTTTAAAATTGTTGCTAGGGTCGGGGCAAATCGTTTAGGCAATAGTGCAATACCAAAAATTAATTTACCAGGTAAGCTACACATATAGGGTATAGACTTGGATCACGCAACTTGGCAATTTCAATGGTAAAATTTTAAAAGTCGCATATTATCTGTATCTATAAATGTAATCAATATTAATTTTTCGTTTTCCAATTTTCTCAATTTTCTGTTTTTTACTAACCTATTTAGCTTCCCGCCCCTTTTATATCGACATTCTGATATATCTATACAGGGTGTGTATAAATTGGCGGAAGCGCTACACGTGACGATGTCCTTCGTAAAATTCCAAGTCAAAAATCTTGATACAAAATGTTGTACCATGTTTCCTATGGCCTCAGGAACGATTTAAAGAAAAAAAAAATTGGCAACGTTGCATCCATTGATTTGCGTTTGGACATTTTTTTATCAGCAATTTTTACTTAGGTATTTACAATTTTTGTTCGAACTGAAACTTTTGGGTATCGTAAAACACAAACTAGAAATAATTACGAGAAAAACAGAGATGACAGTTAATGACAATGTTGCCATATGTATTATTTTCATTCAAATCAGTGATTTACATATTTTCAACACCAATTTTTGAAAGGAAGAACACAATATCTAGGAAAAAATACTATTCGAAATTTATTTTTATTCCAAATTGCAGCTTTTTCATTTGCTGGTATTAAATAATAACGCTTATTAAAGGACTAAATGTCAAAACTTTGAGGACCTCTTGCAGACACAGCAAGCATGGTACAACATTTTCGTATTAAGATTTTCGACTTGGAATTTTACGAAGAACATCGCCACGTGTAGCGCTTCCGCCAATTTTTACACACCCTGTATAACGAAATGTCGAATAGCGATATATCGATATATCGATATTTTGATATTTCGATATACAAGGTGACCCCGTTATCACCGCAAATATTTTAGGTGGTGATAGAGGACATTTTCCTAATAGAAAATTTCATGTAAAACTTTTTTCTAAAATTAAATGCTAAGCAGATATCAACACGTACTTGATTTTTTTGCACTTCTGCATTTAAAAGGCTCTGTCGCCGAAAATATCAATTTTATCGTAAAATATTGTTACAGCTTTTTAATAGAGTATAAAATTCTCTACAAAATTGGTTATAATTATTTTTTGTTTACAGGCAATGGTTTAAGAGTTATAAAGCAGTTTGTATAAAAAAATGTGTAAAATTTAAAAACTTTAATTGTTTTTTAGACTTTGCAACCGCTGTATCTTAAAACGAAAGGTTGTACAAAAAAACGGACGGTCCATTCCGGATAGCAAATTTTATGGGCTACATTTTTGGTCCAGTGAAATTTTTGGAAAATCAAACCGATTTTCAGGAAAAGCTGAAAATAAGGAACAATTAAAGTTTTTAAATTTTTCACATTTTTTTATACAAACTGCTTTATAACTCTTAAACCATTGCCTGTAGACAAAAAATAATTATAACCAATTTTGTAGAGAATTTCATATGTTCTATTAAAAAGCTGAAAGGTATTATACGATAAAATGGATATTTTCGGCGACAGAGCCTTTTAAATGCAGAAGTGTAAAAAAATCAAGTGTGTTGATATTTGTTTAGCATTTGATTCAAGGAAAAAGTTTTACTTAAAATTTTTTCTTAGAAAAAGGTCCTCTATCACCACTTAAAATATTTGCGGTGATAACGGGGACACCCTGTATATCGATATATCGAAATTTCGATATCGCCCACCCCTATTGCTGGCAACCAAGATATTTTATATAAACAATAAATTATGAATTGATAGGGTAGTACAGATTCAACAAAACTTGTTTCGGAATAATGATCAAATCATCAGGTTATAAGATTTCACTACCAGTATCAGGTGCGTATTTGTATATTTTTATAAACTTATATGTTTAATCGCTAGAAAAGGACCAAAACTTACGATTGTAATAGATCGTGTTGCCTAAGGTTGTTAATTGTAATAACATTAAACTATTTTATTAATTTAAGTAAGAAAATTTATTTTGGATCATGACATTTTACTAATAAAAAAGGTCAGTTTTGTTTGTGGTCTGCGGTATTGGAAAAGTCCATCGAAAGATTGTGGTTGTGAAGAACGCACGTATCAATAATACTTTACTTATAGTCTGAAGTTGTTATTGACGATTTGTTAAATAAATATCAATTAAAAGTGCGTCTTGCTTGATTTTCTTAAAACTGTTATGCTTACACTTGTTTACAATCGTCACTAAGCTTTAAAGTAAACAATTGTATTCACAATTGTATTCGCAAATTAAATGTTATTATTAAGGAAGTGTTTGGCTGTAAAATTTCAACATTATTTGACTTATTGTTCTTTCTGAAAAATGAATAATAATAAACTTTGAGTGATGATATGTTTGAAGAACACGATTAAATAAAAATTATTTTGTAAGATTTGATGTTTTTTATTAGGTACGTATTAACGTATTCTGTACGGTGTACGTATTCAAATAATCAAATATTTAATGGTTTAAGCATGTTCTACGTAAATCAGTTTTTAGTCGGAAATGTTTTGATGCTATTTGCTCTAGATGAGAGTATGCTAATGATGATGATAATATTATTGAAGTTTTTAGAAAAACAATACTAAACGAATAATTTGTCCCAAATGCAAAACTCAACGCAAAAATATCTATATAACTTTATAATACAGATGATTAATTTGGGAAAAAGTTACATAAGTTATGCTAAAGTAAAATCTAAAACGAAACTTACTATAACATTTCTAGTTCAGATGTTAATTAGACTAAACAAAATATTGAATGCCAAAGGATTTTTGTTTTTAGATTTTGTTTACTATAGGATAGTGATGGTCAGATTTTTATTTATAAATTACCGTACGAGATATTTGGCAAAACAACTTTTTTTTTAAGTGGCAGTCGTAGTAGGTGATGACTTAGATTTAAAGATTATTTTTTTCTCTTTACAATGATATAATATTTTGTATGTTTATTTCTAAAAATAAGCGAAATAACCTAAAAAATGCAAAATCTTAAGATAAAAATCAACATTGCCATGGAAAAAACAATAACCGACTTCAATTGTTTTATTTCAACCCTTGCTAGTTTATTCCGTCATTCTTTAGACGGTGACATTAAACAAGTGTTATGCGAAATTAAAATAATCATATCTATTAATTGTTTATATGTATTTTATAGCACTTACTAAGAAATTAGCAAAAAAGGTTTTAAATATTTACATAAATATTTAGTTTTTTTTGTAATAATTTAAAATGGCATAACGTCTAGCTTTAATTTGGAAAATTTCACGTTTTAAATTTAAGATATTTAATCAGGGGTGTTTAAATTGCAAACCAAGATGTTAATGAAAGGGTTTTTAAATATTTACGAAAGTGATTCAAAGTATTTCCAGTTACAAGTTATTTGTACTACTTTAATTATACGATTATTTAATTTCTTAATAAGAGCTATAAAACACATTCATATAAACAATTAATATGATTATTTTAATTCCCATAACACTTGTCTACACCGTCTAAACAGTTACGGGATAGACTAGCAAAGGTCGAAATAAAACAATTGAAGTCGGTTATTGTTCTTTCCACGGCAACATTGATTTTTATCTTAGATGTTGCATTTTTTAGGTTATTTTACATATTTTTGAAAATAGACATATAAAATATTATATCATTGTAAAGAGAAAAAAATATCTTTAAATGTAAGTCATCACCTACTAAGACTGCCATTAAAAAAAAGTTGTTTGGTCAAATAACTCGCACGGTAATTTATAAATAAAAATTTGACTATCGCCATCTTATAGCAAACAAAATCTACTTTTTTTTTCCACATTTGTGTATTAGCAACGATAGCCGAGATATATGAGTTTAAAAATTTTGGTTGATTTCGGTTTTTTCGCTATATCACGCAAGCCATGGAATTTTTTAATAAAACATGATCTTGTTTATAATACACTCCTACTAAATAGCTAACTTTTGTCCCATTTAACCAATCTTGTAAGTATTTTCATTATTTACGGAGATAGCAATAGTGTTCCACGGAAAAGTGAAACACCCTATATAGGCTGACTGGGTATCTGCAAGATTTTTATAAAAACTAACAAAAAAAAAAAAACGATTTCGCTCTTAATTTTATATTACCGAAAATTATAATATTGGTAAGAACTTCCTGGTATAATTTTTTCCATTTTTTGTTTGTTAAGTAAATCAACTTTCGGTTTCGTTTTTTGACATATTTTTAACAACCTTTATTTTTGTTAAGTTTTCCAATCGCCATATTTGATTTTAAAACAAATGTAGGACTTTATAATTAAATTAAAATAAATGAAGGTAATATTGTCAAAAAAAAAACAGTGTCTGCATAAATAAGATACTCTTGAAAACACTGTCCAATTTTTAATTTTTATAATTTTGTATAAGATTATGTTTGTTTTTAATATCAATTTATTAAATTTGTAATACAAACGATATGCATAGGTAGTTTATTTACAATTTAACCTCAAAGAAGTAGGTATGTTAAACAAATTACAAATTGAACTAGTTTTTACAAAAAAATATATACGTTCGTTAACATTCAACAAAAGGCAGACATTCTAGAACTATTATATATTTATCATTACCTCTAGACGTCAACAGAATTTTGTTTATGTTTTTGTATTATAAGGCGCCTTTTTACAGAGCCTAAAGTACAATACATACATTAAAACACGTAGTATATTACATAACAAAAGTTGTAAGAAGTATATTACGCACGAGTGGAAAAGTTGTGCATTTCCACGAGTGCCTAACATTTCGAGTTTTGTACTATAGTTTTTCTACTACCACATAATATATACGCTTTTATCGGCCTTTTGGCTAATAGTAAACACACTTGTACGTATGCTATTAATTGTCACATTTGAAGTGAGTATACTTTGATAATTCTAACATTTTGTTTACCGTGCGTAAGGACTCTCTTACTATACACGCAAGCTGTACAGTAATAGTCATTAAGGAAGTTGTCGTAGAAAAAGTATATTTTGTGTTCAGTCAATTCCTTGTTTAGTTTTAGTAGACTTATAATTTCGATCGCTGAAGACTTGCTTTGAACGCGGATTTTAGTTGTGATGTACGTTATGGGGTTCAAAAATTTCCAAACAATAATTAAAAACGTGGTTTTGTGCACCAACAATTGATGAAGCTTTTCTAGTTGATAACATTAATTCGACACATTGTTTTATTTTTTGTTAAAAATAATTCAACAATAATTGTTTACGATTACCACCCATTATCGTACGAGAAATAATTGTGACTATGTACATATGTGTATAAATACTGAAACGTTTACCTTGCTATGAACATGCAAATGTAGACCCTACGTCAAGGCCTTATAGTGAACCACATAAGTAATATGTGATAATAATGATCGACTATAAAAGTGAAAACAATTGGCATAACGGAATAATAGGTATCGAATGTTTAAACTGGTGTACATTTTATTAGACATACTTGAGTGCTTCAACGGTAATATGCATTACAAAATCGTTACACAATCCCAACTGTTATGTTCTACCTCAAGCGATTTGCAGCCCAAGCAATAATAATAATAGATATAGGTGTACCTATTGCATCTACGGGTATTTTCATGTCAATTAAAATTGGCTGATACGAAATATTGTTCGTGTTTATGAAATGCAAAGGACTATTCTTAACTATTTCTAATTTTCGAAAGTTCTGTCATAACGTTCGAAGTGGGTAAACATTAATTTTGTGGTCAACAGCTTAAATCGTTTTCAACTCTCACTAAACTGCGTATATAGTTCACATTTATGATAGTTTTGTTAATTCTATGTTACGAACTTTAATTATGTTTGTAAAAATTATTTTTGATTTCAGATCTGGACACGAGGAAATTGGACTCTAGACCTCAATTAAGTATGTTCGTTGTTATCATCATAATAAAGAAACAATAAAAAAATAAAATATATCCGTAATACGTAATAATTACTAAAAACATTGGTGAATTGTCACGGTTGTGTAAAAATAATGTGTCCTTGATTCAAAGAAAAATTTGCAACAGATTTATTGGTTTCCAACAAAAATTAAGACATTGCTAAAATTGCTCAGGCGTAAATCTTTGCATGTAAATTAAAAGTGCTTTATATTCAGAAGCTTAACATAAATATAACGGCGTATTTGTATGAGTGGTTGCTGCATGTAAACGACAGGTTATAAATTTATAAAAACAAAAATACACACCACTATGCTTATAAAATATTTTTAAAATTTCACACAGAAATCAAGAAAAGTGGTTGTTATTAAAATGGAATAATTACATTACCAAATTACAAAAATTTATCAATTATATATTTCTATGACAATTCTACAAATTGTCACAAAAAATATTACAATTAATTTCACTGGTTTGGTTCAAATGATGTTAAGAATATGAGAGTAATTAAAAAAAAAAAAACTAAGCAAGAAATATAATCCAACTGATAAAAATGATAGTAGGTATATTATACACATAAAGAGAGAAGAGCATGATTTTTTCTTGAGGTGTAAAAATAAAAAACGTACTTTTCTTATGTTTTTTATAGCCGTAAAATAAAAAAAAGAGATTATAATTATAATACTACAATGTAGTTGTCTTTAATTTGGTTTTATGTCAAAAAATTAACTAATTTTAGTTTTGAAGATGAGTTATATATTTTTTTGAAAATTTAATTTCATTAACGATTGTGGCAAAATGAAAACGTTGAAAACATGTATCATGACACCAAAAAAATATTACTGATAATTTAAAAAAATAAATTATTGATTTTTGTTATTTTGTTTTCTTATGCTCTATGCGGGAGTTTTGTGCATACATTCTCCATAAAAAAAAATCTGTTACGATTTTGGTACCACAGAACCCGATTTCTAGCTCCGTTCGTGAATAAATAAATGTTTTGAAACTCAATCGAATATTAAAAATTAAAAAAGTTGTGATGACACTTTATATTTGCTTAGGTATTATTAAAGTAGACTACAAAAACAAATAAAATTACCATTAAAAAAATTAAGGCCATCAAAGTTGTAGATGATCTTACGCATTATAAAATGACTACATTTGTTTGTTTATATTAGCGATAAAGTGTATCATTTGGTATTTAGATAATGCCTAGGTATTCGGTGTAATGCCGAGTGGAATTTGAGTATAAAACAATATTGATCTTTTACAGGGTGTTTCACTTTTCCATGGGACACTATTGCTATCTCTGTATATAATGAAAATACAAGATTGGTTAAATGGGACAAAGGTTCGCTATTTAGGAGTGTATTTTAAACAAGATCTTGTTTAGTTTAAAAATTCGTGGCTTGCGTGATATAACGAAAAAACCGAAAACGACCAAAATTTTTAAACTCAAATATCTCGGCTATCGTTGCGAATACACAAAAACGCCAAAGGTTTTTTGTTTTGTAGATTTTGTTTGCTAAAAGATGACGATAGTCAAAATAGCCAAAATGGCAGTCGTATTAGGTGATGACTTAGATTAAAGATTATTTTTTTCTCTTTACAATGAAATAATATTTTATATGTCTATTTTCAAAAATAAGCGAAATAACCTAAAAAGATGTAAAATCTTAAGATAAAAAATCAAGGTTGCCATGGAAAAAACAATAACCGACTTTAATTGTTTCATTTCATTAGATCAATTTTATTTATACATTATTGAGGTATATTTTATGTAGAATGTAACTATTATTTAAGACTTTAAAAATCACTCTCCATTTTTCAGATAATACCCTAATTCTAATTTAATTTTTTCTTATGGGCCGTCAAGTTGGCCTTGGAGTAGTTAAATGTATTTTATTTCGTATGCGAGAGACCCATGCTGGAAATGTTATCCGAAACACCCTGTATAGGGTGCTTCATTAAAAAAAAAAAACTTATTTATGTTTTAAGTTTTCCAAATGGTCCGGGTATAAAAAACACCCTGTGTATTATTTTAAAATTTAGTCAACAACCACTATGACACTATTGTCAAATAAAGTTTTAAAGCAATTCGATTTGATATCGCTAAGTTATTAAATGTTAACATTTTTTAGAGTTCTGTTCCTGTCAAAATTTCCAAAAAAAATGAATAACTCAAAAACGATCAATTTTAGGTAGGTACAAAAAACCTCATATTGTTCGCCTAAAAAAAAAAAACTGTTTATGTATAAGGGATTATTTGGTGACCATATACCTAAACTGTTTCGTTTTTATCGTTCTGGCTTTGGTTATCTACGTATATAAATTGTTTTTGATTGCGGAAAATTATTCAAAAAATGCAGGAACCCGTACCGAACCGGAACTGGAACAAAAACCGGAACGAACCGGTGCTTTTTTCATGAACCGTGAACCTTTCATTTGAAAAAATACAAAACCGCAAAATCGAACCGAACCGACTAGTGTGACCGGTTCAAACCGCTTGAACCGGTTTACACAACTGTTCGGACCAATTACTTTTTTTTTTACGACCACTAATGTTACTGACTCTTACCGTACAGCCTGCATGCATAGTAAAAGAGTCTTAACGCACGGTAAGCAAAACGCACACTTGTCTAGAAACGTCAAAGCAGGCTTACGTCAAAATTTACAAAACAACGCAATTACATGTATATATTAGCCAAAAAGCCGTTTTAATCGTATGTATTATGTGTTCGTAGAAAAAATAAGGTACATCACGAGTTGTAAAGCAATTACGCACTCGTGGTAATACGCACTTGTTATGCATGTAATATACCATAATGACGTACCTACACCTTTATTTTCCTAATTTTAATTACATTTAACCAAAAATGAAAAAATTACAGACAGTTAAACGTATAAATTTTTGTCATATTTTGCATTGAATCGGAACCGGAACTGAACCGTTGCTGCCGAACCGGTTACCGAATTATTATAAAATAAAAACCGGTGGTTCCGAACGTAAACCAAAAATGTAAAATTTATCGAACCGGTAACCGGAACTGAACTGTTATTGTTATTCTTTGCAGTTCCGGTCCCTGAAAAATAGCCATAACTTTTTGAAACCATTACTATTAAATAAATACGATGTATTGTTTCCTCAATATTGAATTTTGATATTCTTTGCCTTTTTAAAAGTTCACCACAGTTAAACAGCTTCATCACTTTCCTTTCAATCACTTTACTTGTAAATAGCACATATTTCACCTGCAGCGAAGCGTTAATTTTCCCTAATAATTTTGTTTTACCTACTTAGGTAGAGACCACGTGATATTAAGTAATCAGTTTAATGTGTTTTTAAAAGACAAACAGTAAAACCTTATTTATTATGTTATTTTTTAATAAAAAGGTACCTACATCGTCATGATGTCTAGCGAATTAGATATAAATGAAAAAAGCATGGCTTTTATATATTGCAATACTATGTTTATAGTACCAGAGCCTTTTTACCTGAAGTAGTTATATAAAACTATAATTAATTAAGATTGTTTTGTTTTGTGTTTACTAGTTTTTTTTAATGATATTTTAGTTTTTAGATAGTTTTTCATTTAGATTTGTCGAAAATATTTTGGATGTTAAATGCTGATAAAACAATTAAGGCAATTAAGATAACTTTTATTTATTGTTCTTTCGACGTTTAAATATAGCTGTCAATATTAATGTACAAAGGTAAATAAAACAACTTTAAGTATGCAGCTATAAAAATAAATTAAAACAATAAGTCCATTAAATCCGCGTGGATATAAAAGACGTTTTGTAAATAAATCTTTTAATAATTTGTTGTAAATCACGATACATTAATTCAAAGTTAAATTAAGCCTGTCAATCAATAATAAAAATATCTTTAACAGTGTCCTAGGAGAACGTGACATGTCTTTTTAATCACTACAAAATTATAATAAGTAGGTGCCCTTTACTTCACTTTTTTTAAATTTTTTATTTCAATGATATTTTTGGAAGTTATTTTTATGTTTAATGTAACTATAAAATTCTACGCAGTTTATATTATAATTACATTTGGTGTAAATGCAAGTTTCTAGTGATTCGACTCTCAATTTATTCTTTTTCATTGATACAAATTTTATTTAGCTTAGAAAATACCGTCCAAGTAGTAGCGTTTGAGCCCAGCCAACATAAAGCATACTCAACAATTAGCAATAGATTTTTATACAACAAATTTTATTAAAAAGATCACCTTTTATTTGTAATTTCATTTTATTGAAAACGAAAAATCTTTTTCTTCTTCTTTGGACCAAACTAGTTCCATTTAAAAGTATCCGGTTAATTTCAACCATTTCTTGTACAACATTATGCCTCTAATTTAAATAGGTAATGAATACAAGTTTGATAAAATGATTGCACAAATTCTTTAAACTATTTTGTATTCTGATAGTGATCTTTTTCCAATCGTGAAACAGTTTTTTTATATTACCGGGTAAAAACTTTTTTGTGCGATCGTACTAGAAACAGCTGTTTGACGGACGCGTTAGCAACCATAAAGTACTGCATTACCGGCCCTATCCTTAGCAACGGCCGTAAAAGTTACTTTTCAGGCCGTTACCCTTAGCAACGGCCGAAAAAGTAACTTTTACGGCCGTTGCTAAGGAGAGGGCCGGTAATGCAGTACATACGCCGTCATCTGTCAGTGACAGAATGTCACGTAGTTTCTAACCTATAATTTTGAAAATTACTAAAAATTTAAATTGTTTTTAATTCGATCGCACAAAAAATGTAATATGCACCTCGGCCAAAACGTACTTTTTGGCCTTGATACATAAATAACTATTATTTAACGTTTAGACAATTGAAATTTTAATTTGTTTTTATAGTAACGAAAGTTTCGCATATTAAAATATTCCGAGATGCAATTTTCAGAATGTGTCCATGAATAGTTAAAGCTTGACAATGAAAAAAAAAAACATGCTTTAAGTATGTTTTGAGAGGCGCAAACAGTTTAAAAATCATTTACAAAATCGGTAATAGAGCCTACTACCTTTACTGTACCCTAGTAGTCTTTGATACTGAACATATTTCATCACAAACTTCCTTGAAATTTTCAACTCATTGAAGGGATATAAAAGTATGAATAAATATTAACTGTTATAACTTCCAATATCAGCTGGACTAGAAAGCATTTTATACCGATACTAACACAATTGTTCCATATGTGGCCGGCACAATAAACACCAATTAATTTAATAACGTAATTTTTTTTTTTAAATAAAGGACAAAATTAAGTAAAATAAAATAAAGCCAAAGGACATCGCTTTGAAATAAAGGACTTCCCTTTATAATAAAGGACGTATGACCACCGTAGTCATACAACTTGTGCTATTTAATTGCATCATACCATTGTGTAAAAACAATAAAGAGTACAACAGTACATGTAAGGATTAATTACATCCATAAGCAGTGATATGGAGTCTGCAAAAAAATAAAGTATTTTTTAAAATCGTCTTCGACTCAGACTCCTCTAATTAATGCACTACACTGGAAAATATTAATGTGACCGGTATCAAATATTTTCAATTTCGTTACCGTTCTTTTAGAAAAGGTCGTATTCTTTCTTAAAAAAAAATACGATCAATATGGTTATTCTGTTTTTGTTCTCATCCTTGATAAAAACTGAATAACAGAGTCGGGAGTCGATAGTTTTTTCAAGTCCCAACTCGGCCTCCCAAGTCCTCTAAATGACTCGACTCCTCGACTACCGACTACTGACTCCGACTCCCCATCCCTGCTCATAAGTACTTACTAGCATGTCTTTCTTAAATGGTAAAGAATCTTCATAGTGTCCGACAGCCAAGCAGCGTTGAAAACTTTTGGCTCGTCGGAAGTAAACTCAGAACTTGTTCTGAACTGCACACATGCACTTAACCTGCTAGGAAGCAGGAATAATGTTAAACTGGTATGGTGCCCAGGGCACACTAATATACCAGGGAACGAGAAGGCAGATCGCCTAGCCAAAATTGGCGGCGAGACACCTTTCTACGGACCAGAACCCGCAGTTGGTACATCCTATGGAACAGCCAAGCGGTGTCTTAATGACATATTAATACAAGGGCATAATGTTAATTGGAAAAAAAGTTGTAGGACAAACCCATCCTAAGGCTATCATGTCAATGATCTTTAAAGAAAAGACAGAAGAAATGCTCAGGATGGGCAAAGAAGACATCAGAGCAGCCACAGGACACTGTGGGCTAAACAAACACTTCTACATAATAGGGCTCTCAGAGACCGATATAGGTATGTAGAGGATGTAGTGAAGAAGAAGAAACTCCTCTTCACGTAATATGCCAGTGTGAAGGATTCACACCCTATCGGCGCAGACTTCTAGGGATGGAAAAAGCCAACGAAGATGAGCAAAGAAAAACACCCTTAAAGAAAATCCTGGAGTTTTTCAAAAACACAGGACTTAAGGGGCTATCACCAGAGGGTACAATAGACCAATAGGTCGCAGTACAGGAACCCGAAAGTGGACCACCTCCGCGGAAATAATAATAATAAATTCTTAAATAGTTTGTTAAATTCTTCGATTTTCCTTGAATTGACATCGCCAATATTTCATATTGCATTTATTGAATGAGTATTCCTCAATGAATTTTACAATTCGTGATATCGTCTCTTATGTGTATAAGAAATAATACGCCTTCTCCTCACTGTTTTGGCATGACCTATTTTTAAGTATATTTTTGGTAATTTACTATTTTTCAGTTATTAATTCTTTTGTTGCTTCTAAAGTTTATTTTCGGTATTTAATAAAATGTTTCATTAGATATTGTTGTGCCTTTTTGAAGAAAACTAAAAAGCTTTTATATTTGCATACTTATAATTAATAAATAATTATTTACCTAGTTTTATACTTTTCTTTTAGTTTATATTGATTTATACGTAAATAATTAAGTGGGTCAAAATGTGCTTCTCTTTGATTTTCCCATTGACTTATTTGGTCTCATAAAGTTAAGGGTTTATGTTAACTTTAAAGTCGATATTTTTTGTGTAAAAAACCTGTAGAGCGTTCCATAGGAGGGGCGCGAACAAAATTGGTTTTGAAGTTAAAACTATTTATTAAAACTACAAAGAAACAATAATTAAATACGCACTAAAAATGATAGCAGTAATACATACATAATACATATGATAGGCTTTAGTGAGCCTAATACTTTGTGTTCTTGATTTCAAAGTATTTTTTTACATTAACCTAAAACACACATATAAAAAATAATACAATCGGTCAAAGGACGGTTAAAATAATACAGTGTTTTGGCAATACAAAAGAATTGGAAGGAAGCGCAATAAAAATTAATGTGGAAAAGCGGGGCGTTATCAAATTTGACATAGAAAAGGGGGGCTGACACAAATACAAAAAGGTTGAGAAACACTGGTGTAAAAGAATGACTGTGACTAGGTAAGTCGAAAAATTTGATTGTAGCAGTATACAGCGTGTTTCTTAAATATTGCGAAATTCTACCCAATATGAACATAAACAAACCATGACAACCACCAAAATGATTCGTTTTATATTGGAATATTTGATGATTCATGTTTACTTGTTTTATTTTTTACTTAAAAACTGTAGGTTTTACGAGAAAAACTAAAAAATAAAAACAGTTTCTAAATAAATTAAGCACTTTTCAGCCCCCTGTGAAGGTGGGAGGTGATTGAAAATATTACTATCGGAAACTTTTTAATTAGTACCTATAAAACATCTACTAAATGTCATTCTACTACATTTATCCAAATTTGTGAAATAAAATAAAAACCTAATTTTACTGCTTCCCTTTAGGGGGGCGTAACTCCGAAAGGAGACGTCCAAGGAAAAAATGTTATATAAAAGCCCCTCCTTAATTTTCGATAAGGAATCACCTCCCGAATTGTTTCGCAATATTTAAGAAATACCCTGAATATCTAGGTCGCATTTAACAAGATTTATTTTATAAAAGTTTGTTGGTGTCATAATTATATTTTCAGTAAAGTTTATTTTATTTTTGTTAACTTAAGAAATGCATTTTTTTTTGTACAAAAGAGATTCTTGATTGATAATTAGATTAATGGTTTTTACAGTTAAAATTAATCGCTTAAATAATTCGAACGTTTATCAAATAAATAATGAATATGATTCCAAGTATAATAAAATAGTTCTGTCGCAAATACGCATTCAATAGAGCTGCTAATGACGCTAGCATTTTTATTGTAATTTTTTTTGGTACTTTATTAGGGATGAGGTCATGATGCTTTTCAACGTATCGGTAGATTTTTGACGTCGCTATGTTTCATTAGAGGTGCGATTCGAAGAAGTGTGTCTTCGGTGTTGTATTTTTTAAATGGTGCGTCTTTTGTTTCAATATGAAACAAGCATACATCAAATATGTGCTTATTTACTTATGTGTTTTTTCATTTCAATTGGGTATTGTCTTGCAAGAACTGGTGTAGCCTTTTTTGATTCAGGTTGAGATTTGATGTAACAAAATAATGAAACTTCATAAATTTGAATGGAATATAAGAAATATCAAGTTTTGTAATATAAATCAGAAGTTACGAAAGGGTTCTTGCCAAAAATGATAAAAATAGGGAAATGAAACGAGATTTTCTTTAGCAGTTGGTGCTATATATTTTTGAAAAGCTAAAAAAATTCTCTTTCATATAAAGTTCAATAAAAAAAATATAAGTTAACTTCATATCTCAAAAGTCAAGGTCGCTAAAAAAATTAATTGTGTTTTTAAATTATGCATAAAAATCTGTATAAACAACCTTAATAAGATTTTGTCTGTTTTAATAAATAAAGAAGTTATAGTAAATTTTAAAAACCACCAACTGCTGAAGAAAATCTAGTTTCATTTTTCTATTTTTGTTCTATTTTAATAAATAAAGAAGTAAGAGGAAATTTTGAAAAATAATGAAATTTCATTTTTCGTCTGTAGTGCGAAAATGAAAAGCGATATAAAAAGTCTGATTACACAGGCGTTCTTTTCTCAAAAAATAGCCCAAGAGACATATATCAAGTTTTCGCCAACTATTACGGTAACCGAGATATCCCGTAAAACATTCGAATTTGGTCCATGCTGTATGGTGTCTCAGATAACATTTACACCATGGGGATCTCGCTTTAAAATGATACAGGTTCGCTTAGATTAATTATTCTTAAGTATGAGAGGAGCTAAAATCTAATTTTAAAAGTATTTTAAAATTTGATTTAAATTTTAAAAGTGTTATTGTCCGATTGGGAGTTAGGTCCCCTGAGTAGTAGTTTTAGCTTATTTTAGTAGTTCCAGTAACCAGTCTATTTCCACGCATGTCAAAATTAATTACTTCCGTTTCTTACTTGGTTTGGTAATGCACCTGTAATTTGTGTAAAGTGAATATCCAGGGATATATAGTTAATCTTGGTGGATTTCGACTTTTCGAGTCACGCATATTGCGAATCTGGTCCAGCCAAATAAAACTGTTGGATTATTTCACAACACTTAAAACAGGTGTTTACGTTTCGCACTAAGCTTGGCTTAGGTTTTACGTTTGTTTAACGTTTGGATTTACGTTTTCGCTTTGAGCTTGATGTTAAGCTCAGTCCTTTTTTTTCTAAGTTTCGTTTAACGTTGTGATCTAACGTTTGGTGTTCCGTTGAGGATTGATTCCGTGGATGTTTATCCGTTAGCTTGGACTACGAACAGCAGTTCCGGCCTTTCTTCTCCTTCATCGTGCCTTCGGCGGCTCATCGAAAGCTAAGACTACATACTTAAGCCCCGACTGTCTACGTTCTGTATTATTATATTCCTGAAGTCATATTTCTGTAACTATTGTAGAGCCTTCAGCTCGTTACTACTGTTTCTTTTACTTAGCATTATTTATTAACGTTAATTAGTAATTTTGTTATTACCTACTGTTATCTATCAACATTTAATCTAATTTTTATATATTTATGTTAACATCATACGTTCTCAACAACCTTTGAGTGGCTTTGTTGTCACTACATATTGATTTGAAAGCTACGATTAATAAGTTAGGGACCGTACTCCGTTTGCAAGGTATTTTTTGGTTATGTTATCGTCCGGTGACTTTAGCACCGCAAGTTTTAATAGGTAGGAGAGCTCTTTCATTTAAGCGGGTTGTATTTTCATTGAAACTGAATTATTATTCTTTTATATATTTATTTGTGTATTTTTATATAGGTACTTGCAAATACCGGAACAGGACCGATCTTATTTCGTCGTATATATTTTCTTTATGTTTAATTACAACGAATGTTTTCTTCATAGTGGCCTTCTAAGTCTGTTGAGGCGAGGAGCATTTTATTGTCAAGTGTGTTCTATATTTTATTTGTTATTTTCATTTTTGTGTGTGTGATTATTAAAGGCATATATCATTCTCGTCTACAAATTCTTTTATTTCATTTACTAGGTTTTTTCGCTATTTGAAACCTTATAGAATAAATAGTGTGGCGCCCTTATTGATACCTACAAGTTTCTTTCTAATTCGGACCTACCCCTTCTCGTCTGAACTAGCCGCGAGTCCGAACCACCCGTTCTTGTTGCAAGAGCATTCATTGGCTTTCTTGGAAAGTGGCCGATAATCGTGTAACAAAAGTACAAAGTAAAAACTAAGAAAATGTTGAATTTATTTTTTCTCTCGTAACTTTTTTGTCTTAATCATTGGATCAAATTTATTTGTACTTTCTGAATGTACTCTTTATGTAAAATACACCTATTACTTTAAATTTTTTTAATCACTTAACATTTTTGAGATAATACCTCTAGTTTCATTTTTTCTTACGGGCCGTCATGTTGGCTTGTGAATAGTTAAATGTGCTTTTTTTCCCTTTCTAATGAGACACCACTTGCCATCTATTTTTATAAATAACTCAGAAAACCAAGAAAAATCATATTTTACCAATAACTTATCAATCTATCTATGAAAAAAACAATCAATTAAATGTGTGCGGTATAATTTATTAGAATTTCATAATATTTTTGTGTAATTCGATAGTCTTTGTCGTAATTTTGTTATAACTAGGGCTATATTTATTAATAATGAAAAATTTGCAGTGCAATTAGATCGACACTACGCAGATCACATTATGTTTGGAACGTAATAGACAACTGTTTCACAAAAGTATTATTTCTTCTTTCACAATTAAGATTAATATAGATTCATAAATACTTTTGTCTGAAATATATATTTATTGTTAATTCATATTTAACAGCAAACTTGGAATAATATTGGTAAAGTACGATTTTTCTGGATTTTCTGAGTTGTTTGTAAAAAATAAATCTGTGGTCAGCGGGAAAAAGCACTTAAGTCAGAAAGTGCAATTTTTCAGGAGCAACGTTTTTTTATTTTACTGATTATCTTGTGAGTTTAAATTTTACTTGTATGGTATATTTTACTTAAAATTAAGTATTAAATTATCGCAATATGTCAACATGTTGAAACTTTTTAATAAACAGTAAATACTTGACTTAAACTGGCATGAAATAAGAATATCTTAAGTAGTTTTTCATAAATGTAAACAAATGGATATATTCAGTTTAACTCGTTTATTCTTAAAAAATATATTTTTTATGTAGAATTTAAAAATAATTAATAGAGTAAACATAAATACTCATTTTTAAACACAACTTTTATTATCTTTTGATTACACAAAATTTCACTGCAATGGAAAAATATTATTAATAAAAATACGTGAAATGGAACTAACATTATAAACAGGAAACACGAGCCGAAATTGCAAATATATGTATAAGAACATAACAATATGAATGGTATGACGGTAATAATAAAAAAATTGCACTTTTTGACAAGTGCTTTTTCCCGCCGACCACAGACATATGGCAAGTGATATTTCTACCATTCGAAAGAGGAGAAAAAAAAACATTTAGCAGTTCCAAAGCCAAGTTGACAGCCCATAAGAAAAAATTAATTAGGGGTCATATGTGAAATATGAAAAGCGATTAATGGGTAGTTCACACGGTGACATTTAAAGTCGCGACAACAAAAGTCGCGACTTTTAAAGTCCGTGTGAACTACCCAAATCCAAAGTCGCGACTTCAAAATAAAAATGGCCGCTCTCGTAATTGCAGCATCGAGTGTTGCAGAGCAACTAATTATTTTGAAGTTGCTATTTGTTGATAATGTTCTAAAATCGTTGAAACATCTATTGGGGACATGATAAATTCGAAATCGATGACAAACAAATGTATATTAGGTTAGGTTAACCTAACCTATTTGTCTGTTATGTCAAAATATAAAAGTATGGTAGGCTTACGTCAAATGCCGAACTGTCAAATCGATGTCGCGACTTTGCGTGACATTAAAAGTCGCGACTTTTGCTAGTTCACACGGTGACATAAAAGTCGCGACTTTTTAAGTCGCGACTTTAAATGTCACCGTGTGAACTACCCATAAGAAATTTAAAATAAAAGTTACATTCTACATAAAAAATATCTCAAGTGAATAATACAAATAAAATGTATCGAATTATTAAGACAAAACAGTCATGAGAGAAAAAAGAAATTCAACATTTTCATATTTTTTGCTATAACATCTGAAGTACCTACGAGGAATTTTGTACTTTTAAAAATTGATTGTAGCTTCTATCATACTTGAGAACTTTTAATCTAAGTTGAACAAACCTGTATCTTTTATAACAAGCGAGATCCCCATGCTAGAAATGTTATCTGGGACACCCTGTATAATGGAAATTGTTTATCGCTAAACTTTAACGGTAACATCATTGTTTAAGTTTTACTTTATGCGTACCTAATGTTTGTTGATAAAGTCTGTTGTGACTTTTTGATGTTTTAATATAACAAGTTGTACATTCTGTAATGCACTTTTATTGTTTGCGGTTAATTTTAATGAAATGTTTCTCAACAAACAGACAATTATTTATGGTTTCATGCTTTGCATTTTACTTTCGTCAGTAGTTATTAAGATTGCGGATTTTTTAATTTAGTCCAATTGTTAATACTTGATCAACGATGTTATAATTATTTAGTGGTTTACATTGAAATTGTAATGCCATGGGAAAACAATTATAAAAATTTGTCATATTGTATGGAATCCTTGTTCATTTGTTTATAAAACTAGGTAACGTCGGATTCCCAAAATACACGAACAATTATCGTTATAAACATGTTTTAGTGACACGTGTATTTGCTCAATAAGTCACATTATTTTGAATCAAAGTTTTGAAAACACCGGTTTCTAAGGAAATCTTTTATTTTTATTTGTGTAGGTACGCGAAATTTGGAGAATTATCATATTCGTCATATGCGCCATCTACATAAAAT
Source organism: Elmis aenea (assembly GCA_947652605.1). Lineage (NCBI taxonomy): Eukaryota > Metazoa > Arthropoda > Insecta > Coleoptera > Elmidae > Elmis > Elmis aenea. Next base: position 26,805,045 of record OX393578.1, on the reverse strand, counting down.
CTCTTTAATTAGTGGATTGACTTGACAACAAACGTCACAGGAATCAGGTAACGTGAGTATATAACCGACTGACGATCGCCCGTAACAAGTCACAATAGCCTAGTCATGCCTTGCTAGACGAATCGGTGTCCTTTACTTCCTTTCACCTGCACTTTCCCTCTCTTTGGTGTACTCAGAGATTTGTGCGCGCGCAACGTCTCAACAATGCTGAAACAGAATAGTTACAGACTTTAGTCCACCTCGTGACACTATTGTTGAAACACTTATTTTGTTTAAATGTGAATATTCAATTTTTTAATAAGCTGTTTGAATATATTTTTGAATTTTGTATCATTAAGACCCCTATTTAAAAAAAATATTTATCTGAATTTCATTTAAACTTAGACACAGTTTTACATTTTGCAGTAATTTCAGACTTTCATCACTTTTAATAATTTAAATATTATTTTGAAAAACTGGATAAGAAATTTCGTATGAATTCAAAACACAATGTTTTAGTATATTTATGAATTGAACTATATGTTTGATTCGTAAATAATATATTCAAACAGTTTTTGTATGTATCACGATCTGTTCTACATATTATACAGAATTTTGTAAAATAATAATTTTTATTTTAAGACTATTCATTTTTAATGGAAAATGAATAATGGCTGGACTTGGTAAATTAGTAGTGCCATTATTGAAATCAATAACAAATAAGTGTTAGTGTTCAAAAAAGTATTGTTAGTTAGTGATTGGTGATATCTGTGATATTTTTTAATAATTTAGAACCGCTGTTGGACTTAAATGAACATTGAAATCAGGTAATTATTCACTACAGTTTGACTGTAAATTTAAAATATTTTTTATGGTTGATATAAAACGATTTATAAATTAGGGAAAACTGTATGTAATGAAATAATACGTAATACTCTTATCGTATCGTTTTCCTTGTAGACGAGCTAAAGTGTAGACGGAGTATATTGGCTCGATTTGAAAGTAACAGATCCAAGTGAAAGGGAAATTTTCAAGCGAGTTCAGCTCTGCCATATGCATTGTTTTATATGTCATTATTAGCGTTAAACGCGTATTATTTTTATTTCTTTTAGCTGCAACGCAATGTCATGTGTAATCACAATTATTAAATAACGGAACTTTCTACGATTTTTTACAGTTTATTTTGCTTCATTAATTAACTTCCGGACCGATGTAAATATAAATAATACAATTTTTTTGAAATAGCCTTCACTGAATTTCTTTATTCGCCAGAACTAGTTTACAATGTGAAAGTACTTAAAGATATTGTTATATTAAAAACGAAATATAGTAGTGTTTGATTAAGATTGCGTTTGATAAATAAAAATGTTAAAAGGTAAAATCAGTCGACTTTATTTACTTAATGATATTTTCAATATTTGATGGGATAAACTTATATTTTTTTATCATTTTCGCTTGCAAAATATTTATATATTTATTTCTTAAAAATTATTATATCTTTAATTTTTAACGTCAGGTTGTAAAACTATATTGCAGGAAAAAAATCGTTACTCGACAGGGTTGTGCCCTGTTAAGTAAAGGTTTTTTCATTATTAATATTAATATATATCATTATCATTAAATATTTAATATAAAATAATGTTTAAAACACTCTTGTTTTACCGTTGTGTAACATTCTATTCATTATTAAATCAATACTTTAATCAAAATATCTTAATATTAATGGTAATATTTACTTTGCTAAGTAATTTGAATTTGTGAAACAGAAAGTGGGAATTACTAAGAAAGACCAAACCACAGTTTTTTGTAGTAAGGTAGTTTACAACTATAAAATTTTACAGTTGATACTACGTAAAAAAATTAAATTGAATGTTTATAAAACAAAAAGTAAACGTCGCTATCCAGGGTATCCCAGCCAAGACGAATTACTCGATATCTCTCTTATTAGTAAAAATTAAAAAAAAACAACTTTTGAAATAAAATTTGTTTGTAGTTATTCACTACCTAACCTAAAATTATCTTCAACTATATGTGTTTTGTTTTTGCGCGATGATACGTAACTATGTTTTTTTTTTTAATACAACACCCTATATATAATATACTATACTTTGTAATATTTAAATGCATAATTTAATTTGTACCTAAAATCAATTTATTTTGAGTTATTTTAGTTTTTATGAAAATAGGGACAGGAATAGGACTTTTTCTGACACAAATAAAATATTTAATAGCATGAACGTAGTAAGTTTTGGAAATATCTGAAAAATGTGTTTTACGTATTCAATATTAATTTTCAAATTTTTTTTTTCGGCTGATTATAATTTAATTTTAAAAGCTACATAAAATTCAAAATTGTTTAATCCACATAAAAGTTGTTAATTTTTCAGGCAGTTATGACAAAAATAACTCCTAAGAACACATATTGCATGATTTAAAAAAAAAAAACCTGAAGTGCACACTAACACTTAAGAAATGTTAATATTATTTATATTCGCTATCTGCTCCTATACACGGAACATTTTTAATAACATGATTTCGATTAGTCATAAGCCCATTATATACAATAAATATACGATTTTCTAGTTGCTATTTTCGCACAAGTTCTATAAATAAATAATTCTTATGCCCTTTTATACACAACACAAAGAAATTGGTATCAAATCTGTTTTTTAAAATTAATAATTAATGCAATAAAAAATACAGTGTAAAAGTAAAAATAGAATTGTATTTGACATTTAGTACAAATTTTTGAAATATTTCCAAAGTCTACTAGTTTAATGCTATTAAATATTTTATTTGTGCTTCAAAATTATCAAGAAAACTGCAATAACTGGAGAAATAATAATTTTAAACATAATTGACCTTTATAGTTTTTAAATATAATTAAATTATCAATAAAAAATGTAAAAAGATAAAGAAAGTTTCATTAAAAAAAATACTTATGCGTGTTTGAACTTTAGCCAAATGGGCCGGGTATAAACACACTCTATGTAACATTTTAAAATTTTAAGTAGATAGTTAGCTATCATTATGACATTATTGTCGAATAAAGTTTTTGGAAAAAATTCGTTTTGACATTGCTATGCTGTGAAATATTAGTATTTGTTCCAGTTTAAAAACGATTGATTTTTAGGTAAAAAAGATATTTAACATTTTTAAAAGAAAATTTAATTTTGCATCTAAAAATGACAAAATATTCCTATTGTTCTATTAAAAAAAAAAAACAAGTTTTGTAGTAAATAACTACAAACAACTTTTGTTTACGACTTTTTAAAACTTTTACTAAGAAAAAAGATATCGAATAATTCGTCTTTCTGAAACACCCTGTATAATAATATTATAATTACAAAGGAACGCTGTATTTGTTATTATTTTTGTTGCTTTACGTGCAGATTACAGTACGAATTCAAAGGTAATTTTCGAACATTAAGATGTAGTCGAATAATAAAATTGATTTATTAGTCAATATATAAAAATAACAAAACAATAACACATACTAAAACGTGTGCAATAATAATAAGGTTGGAAGATATTATAATGATGAATTTGTAACAGTGGTGCGCTTGATACATTTAATTTTTATAGTATTGGTACTGCTGAAATTGCGTATATAATTTAGACTACTATTTAATTTATCACAGCCACTGAATTTTTTTATAAAAAATTATACCATAGAGAAGAAATTTACTTAACAAAATATTTATTAAAATCAAGAACTATTTATGTAATCTGTTATTTTTATGCATTTATAAAGTGATTATTGGCACTTGGATTGATTGTCTTTAACGTTCTGTTTTAAATTTATCACCATGATAGATTAATGTGCAAAACATTTGTGTTTTTAATTATCCTTATGTTTATATTACTCACAATATATTACAAGGTTAGACCTTTAAAAAAGTCAATTTTACGAACGTAATCAAAGGTCCACTGTAGTTGAATTAATAAAAACAAATTCAGATGGGTTAAATTAAACATCAGTGCGCGTAAATTTTAAATAATGAAATTAAAGAATAGCGTTTGTCAAAACTTTTTTGTGTAATTTTGATTTGGCATAGATTGTACTTTGAAAATGTGTAATTGAAAAATCAATGTAACTTTTTAAGAATAATTATTAACATTGTTAATATTTAAAATGAATAAAATATGAACTGCAGTATTGAATGTTAAGAAATTCATGGTGAGGCAAGTTCATGCTGGTAGAAGTAAAAGGACCATCTACGCCAAGAAACTAATTAATTGATAGGAAAGGCTTGTATAAAATGAAATTTTCACACCTCTACATAAATTGCCGTAAGTTTATTTGCTTATTGTTCCTTGTAAGATTATTCTTTGCATAAATTAATTAATAAAAACTAGACACAATAACTAATTATTGATTTTTTATTCAAAGTAGATATCTGTTGCGAGATAATTTCCATTTTCCCAAGTAATTAATTTATTTTACTTGCTATTATAAACGGTTATTTGTTCTGTCGCAACTAATTTGCTTTAACCACGAATAATCAATTTTAATGCCGTAATGGTATTACTCTGAAATTTTATAATTGAAGACTTAATATTATCAAATCAGTTGCTTAATATAGTGTGAAGAAATAATAAGTTTAATGGACCTGCAGTTTCATGTACAAGTGCAATCACAGCTTTATTTAAGTTGTATTTCATTAAATCGTTAGACTAAAGGATTGTTTAAATATGTATGAGTATAAATGTTTATTTAAACTGGAGGAAAACATTTTACTTAATTATAATCAGCAATTAGAAATAAATGTTTTATTGCTGTTTAGTGTTACTTGGGTATTTATTTTTGCTTCACTACTTAAAAAATCATTGAACATCAACCAAACGTAGAGAAGTTTATATTACAACGCTGTCTAATAAATTATTAATTTTAAACGAAGTAAATGCGGTTTAGTGGCTTCAAGATATTTAGGCTTTTGTTTAAGTATTACATACTGTCTGTTGTTATTCCTTTGTAGTTTTACGATTGTTGCCTGTAAAATTTTAACATGCTGTTAGCCTTATAATAGATTCTTAGTACTCAAAATCAGCGGTCGCCAAACTTTTTGACCTCACGGACCAGTTAATTCATAATTTAAATCCCGCGGACCACTAATAAGATTTTTTAAGTGTTTAATGCATCTTAAAACATAACTTAACATGATGAGTAAGTATATTCCACATTTTTCTGCGGACCAGCGAAATTTTCTCGCGGACCATTAGTGGTCCGCGGACCACCACTTTGGCAACCGCTGCTCAAAATAACATACTTTGGTTACATTAATTTCGATTAAAAAAAGATGTCGTTAGATCTTAATAACTTATTGGGCCATGGCAGACCTGTTTGATAATTACAGATAATTTATAAAACTGTAAATAGACAGATGATATACAGGGTGTGTAAAAATTGGCGGAAGCGCTACACGTGGCGATGTTCTTCGTAAAATTCTAAGTCGAAAATCTTAATACAAAAATGTTGTACCATGCTTCCTATGGCCTCAGGAACCATTTAAAGAAGAAAAAAATTGGCAACATTGCATACATTGATTTGCGTTTGGACGTTTTTTTATCAGCAATTTTTACTTAGGTATTTACAATTTTTGTTCGAACTGAAAGCCTTCAGTTCGTAAACATAGCTGCAAACTTTAGGGTATCGTAAAGCACAAACTAGAAATAATTACGAGAAAAACAGAGATGACAGCTAATGACAATGTTGCCACGTGTATTATTTTCCTTCAAATCAGTGATTTACATATTTTCAACACCAATTTTTGAAAGGAAGAACACAATATCTAGGAAAAATATTCGAAATTTATTTTTATTCCAAATTGCAGCTTTTTCATTTGCAAGTATTAAATAATAACGCTTATTAAAGGACTAAATGTCAAAACTTTGAGGACCTCTTGCAGACACAGCAACATTTTCGTATTAAGATTTTCGACTTAGAATTTTACGAAGAACATCGCCACGTGTAGCGCTTCCGCCAATTTTTACACACCCTGTATATTTCCATCAGTAGTTGTTACAACAATTAGTACAGTAATATAACACCGATTAAGTTACTTTTTTAACTGCTGGATTAAAGTACCTTTTTTTTTCTCAGAAAACACTAACAATAAAAAAACAAACAATTTGTACAAACTTTATATTGTTGCAAATTTATGTTAGTAGTATGTAGGATTTCTCATATTGAATGATTTTGCTTATTTCGGGATTCTGGGACGAAATTGGACTTCTTTCAGAGATTTCCCGGGATCCCGGGACGTAATAAATTATGTCAATATTTTGAAATGAATAGGTAACTCGAATGAGATAGGGAGCGGTAACTTTTTTTAATAATAATTCCAAGTCAAATATGTATTACATTTTGCTCTATAATTATTATAAATAATAAAATAATTGATGAGACATATACATTTGAAAAATATTACTTTTCTATTTCAATTTTGAAAAGTGTTTTCATAATTTAATATCAGTTAAGACATTTATAATAAATTCTTATAATGTATGATATTATTGCAAAGATCTTAACACAAAATAAACGAAAGTAACATTTTTCAAATATCGCGGGATTTCTCGGGACAATAAGTAGGTATTTCCTAGGAAATACATAAAGTGTATTAGCGTTAAGTTAACGCCGTAACGTATAAGACTTTTTGTTGTTGGCGGTGGTATTTTATTGTACCTCTATTCTACAAGTGATTTTTCATTAAAAAAAAGCAATCTATATCAGTAAATAGCCTACAATTACTTATAAAAAAATGAAAGTTAAGTGCTATATTTTCGCGAAAAAATGGATACAGCAAGTTTATTTGGCATGTAAAATGATCCAAATTGAAAATAATACAAATTGAGCTCTTAATGTAACGTTTTGTTAATTTAATCGAATCTTTATCTCTTATATTAAACAATATTCCTATAGTGGCCCTAATTAAGTGGTACACCCTATACATAAGTTTGGGAAGTCACACTACATTTATATTTAAGAATAAGCGGAATCCATTTAAAAGTTTTTAAAATTCATAAATAATTTATCTCGACACTTTTAATAATTATGTTAAATTAATATGTATACGTTTTGTTATTAAAAAAGGAACCTATAACATTGTTTATTAAAGTTGAACATGAGATGGATAATATTCCTGCGATTTCGACAAAACTTTATCTGGCAACCGGCATTTGTCATCACTTTCAATGCAAATTGCACAAATTTGTTTTTGGGTCCTTTAACAGATTTAGGTCGTGTATTATGTAAAATAGAACATTTGGTTAGCCATTTTAGAGAATTAAACTGATTTGATTTAAAAATCTTAACTTTCATTCTAGAAAATAGTATTTTCAAATTGACATTTAGGATTCATAAATCTACCTCGAAGTCTCGATAACTGACATTTTATAAAATCACGAAATTTATAAACACTTTTAACCATAGACCAACCTAATAGGTACGTCCATAACCTTTAGTTTTACTTTCCATAAATTTTGTTTGTGATGTATTTCTTACAATTCGTTTCATGGATATCATATATTGTATTTTAGTTTAAACTGCGTAAATAAATAAATACTTTACTTGTAATTTCATATATTTGTATTAGACGTCAATCGCATGGTATACGTTTATTGTAAATATACTTTGTCATTTAATAAAGCTAAAAATAGCTCATTTACTATTACTTAAACACATTTTATTTTTAAAATATGTATGAGGAGTTCATAAAATTGTAAAGATAATGTTGTGTGCAACGTATAAAATTACGAGTTACTGTTTTATAATATTTAGTATGCAAATATCCTGTTAAATGTCGATACAACGATACAACAAAATAATAAAACATTATTGTGCATTTGTTGCAAAAATATTTAAAAATATATCGGTAATGACGTAAATTTTGGTAAGACCTGTGTGAAAATTAAAGTAGAAGTTTTGAACATAATTAAAATTTATAACAACTAAAATAAGAACACTATTTGAACAACATAACATAGAAACATGCTACACAACTAAAACTATACGTATTATAAATAGTACAAAAGATAAAATTAATAACGAATCTGGAGGAATTTACAAAATTTATTGTACTTGTAGTTTGTGTTATATCGGATAAACCAAACACAATATGAAAAGTCGTGTGAAAAAAACATATTATACATACAAAATGAAATCTGCACTCGAGTAACACACAGCACAAAACATTTGGCAGACTTTGATTAAGTAAAATATTAAATACAGAAAAAACTATACCAAAAGAATTATTAGAGAGTCCTACATTACTAGAGGAGAAGACTGTGTTTTAGACGATTGTTGAATGACGTTCTTTTAATGAAAAAAAAACATTCGACTTAATCAATTTAATTTTAGATATAGGTAGGTACGTCGTTGCTAACAATGATCGTTGCAATGATAGTTGTGTGTGTGTGTAAATATATAAATCAATAAGACTGCAACTGATAAGAAGACGGAAGTCTTAAAACTGGCTTTGCATTTAGACAAGAAATATTTCGAAAAAAAATGTCATATTAAATTAAGGTCATTGATATTAATAATTAAGAAGGATTTACAAAATGTTTGCGACCGATATTATTATCTTTCGTTGTTAAAAAACTGTAACTTAACTACTGCGTGCTTAAATTTAGTGCAGGTGCTATATTAGTAAGTTTTTTTTTTTAAATCTGTTTTATATGTAGGTTTTCAAGTGGATTAGGTAACCAAGCAGTTTTAGTTATTTGCGGCCAAAGAAAAGCAGTCGTATAACCTTTAGCATATATATTATCTCAACACATTTTAATCAGCTATGTTTCATTCCGAAGGACGAACTATTAAAGTTATGCAATAAGAAAAATAACGGTCATGCAAAGTAAGACAATTTAATTACCATTACTGGATTATTCATACGGCGCCAGCTCACTGCATGAGCAAAGTTACATGTAGCTTTCACCAAATTCACTTTTTATTTTTTCTCGTGTAAAACCGACAAAAAGAAACAAATAATATCGCTTTCTGTGTGCATATTTCAATACTTTACCAGATATTGGATATATCACCCGTATTACTTTGTTTTTTAATTTGCATTTGTAGCTAACTTTAAGTAGTATAAATTGTGCCTAACGCACCGTGTATTAAAAAAAAAAAACTCTTAACAGCTAATATCTCGTAAAATACTGTTTTTCCAACATTTAAAATAAACGCAGCATATCATTGATATAAACATACATTATTAATCAAAATCAGCTATTTTTAACAATTTTCTAAGCAAACAATAATAGGCACTCAACAATTTTAAAGCAGGGTGGTTCTGGGTTGTGCAGTGCTTGCATGCACTCAGGCTGCCAAATTCTTAGAGCGGTCGGAGTGGCCTCTTTATTGTGCACTTAATTAGAATAAAAATAATATTCTTTACGTAATAAGACTAGAAAGTGGTACTCTACTGGGCGAGTAGGCAATTTTTGGACGAGCCGTACGCGAGTCCTGAAAGCATATGAGTCGAGTAAAGACACTTCGGGTATGTTACGTACAATATTTTTTCTGTGTCCGCCACTGGCACCAAAATCACTATAGTCACCATCCATAACCAAACAATAACTTAACAAACTACAGGTGAAAACTCGCTTGGTGGTATAATGGCGCTTGTTTAACAGCGCAAATCAACAAAACAACTTATCACCATGGCAACCAGCTACTTTTCGGTCTAGGCCGGTAAAGACAACTCATCACCATTGCAATCAGGTACTTTCTGGCCTAGGCCAGTAAAGATGTATTTTCCAGCTTAAAAATTGATCAGAAACTGATTTTCTGGACGAACGCAGAAAAAAATTGGTGCCTGCTCATTTTCCATGTTTATTTTCTTATACTTAAATGTGGGTTAGATTAGGAAGCTAATAGCATATTTACTTTTGCTCGATTCGTATTGGCATGAGCGGCAAAAGATCTGCTGCATGCCCAGAACTAGCCCTGCGTCAAAGTGAAACAATTGCAGTTTAAGGTAGCAATTTTGAGATCCTTAGCACCTTAGCCATATCAATTATGTCAGACTTTGTTAATTAAGACAAATTACAGCATTTTTAAATAATATTAAAAATGGAAGTAAATTCAAAGCATCCTTAGAAGCAGACCAAGTTAAGCGGTACCAATAAAAAAAAAAATCATTTTCGGTTAAGTTGAATTAACATTAAAAGTTGAACATCAAAATATTATTAAACGTTATACCCTGAACAAAAAATGTAATAAGTTATAAGCTAGAGTGTTTTTTTTTTGTTGGAGCAGACGGTATATGGTTTTAAAATTTTGCTGATGGATATTCTTTAGCAAAGTAATTACAATATTAAGTAGTACAAGATCTAAAGGTTTTGCTTCATATTATTTTTGCTTACTACTCGCAGTATATAAACTGCACTTTGTGCTGGGTTTTAATTAATCATTTCATGAATAAAAAGTTAGTTTTAGTCAGAATAATGTTCTGATGTGGTATTAATGTTTCATATTTTATTATAAAAGTTCTAATTTTCATTTATATCTAGCACCAAGGTTTGAATATCATTAAGAATTAGGTAGCCTTAAAAAAATATTAATATTGTAACGAATTTTAATGCAATACGCTTAAAATAGTTATAAATTGAGTAGTGAACTCAGATAATGATACAGAACCGTTTTTGAAAGTAAAATGCTAAAAATATGTAAACATTTTCACTAATTTGTACAAATTGCGTGCAACTTCACACATTTTTAAAATATTTACGTTATAAATTAAAAATTTAATTTGTCTTGAAAAATGTTACATGTTAGTATCTTATAATATTATTACTTTAAGCCACCCTTTTTTTGTTTTCTGAGGAAGGTTTTGATTCATTTTGTTTTTATTTTCCCGTTTCATGTTGTTTTTGCTATTTATGGATAGTTATGTTTAAAACAATAAACCTAATTATTATTTATTTCCTGTTCCAAAATAAGCCAATAAAACCGGTTATCACGCAAAAATTAATTAGCGTTTATTCAAATTTAGTTGTTCAGAAGTAATAACCGGTATGAAAGTTATACATGCAAATTAATTGTAATTATTGTTTATTAAAACTATTTACCTACTATTTGCGTAAAATGTTTTATTTTGATATTTTTAAACATGTTCTATGTAAATACCGTAGTATTTATTACAAAGTTGTCTGAATGATTGCAAAATATGCACACGTTTATTTATTAATTACGCTTAGCAGTGAAGTAATTACATGTGCATAATTTGGTTACTGCAATATCGCTATTACGTATTACAATTTTTATGCTGCAAAATAATATTGTTAATAAGTCCATATCGCAATTTTTTAATTAATATTGATCAATCCTTGTAATGCAATGTAAATGAGATAGCACCCTTAGATGTGCATGCAAAGAATCGTGTGGGCACCTTCATTGTGTTCACGTGCATCGCATTGATTATAACTGCAAACTGTTGATAAAATATAACGCCATCTACACATATAGGTGACTAATTTAAATTGTTTTAGCTGCTTGTAGCGACACAAGACCATTTTTTGTTTTCAACAACCATTTTACTTCTTATTAAACGCAAATGTTAATGTAATTTCTCATCACTTCAAATTGAAAACGTTTTGTAAATTAAGTGTTAATTTACATGAGTACTTATTACAAGAAATATAAAATTTTTAATTTAAAAATCTGAGTTGAGAGTTCATAAAATAATTTTAAAACGTTGCCTTCGTTTATCAATACATTAAAATAAACCTGTAAGGAGGTGTACTATGTAATGTCTGTTTACTATCTCTTTGTCTCTCTGTCAGTCCCTCCATAACTCGAAAATCACTGAACGGATGCGAACGAAATTTTGTAGGTGTGTCTATAAGTTTTCAAAGATAATATTAGAGTACGTTTTATCTGGTTTAATTAATCATTGAATGTGCAATTAAGGTAGATAATAATAAAACCTAGGCGGCTAGCGCCCGAATATCTCCGAATACACTTGAATAGACCATGTCGCGATTCATTTTTTATATATTATACTTTTTCTATAGACTTTTATAATAGGATGTTAGTCTGAAGCTACCTACTAAGGGTTTGTTATATTTGACAATTTTACTTGTCCCGGGATTCCGGGAATAAAATCGGTCTACTTTTCGGGAAATTCCTAGATCCCGTGATGTAACAAGTCATGTCAATGTTTTGAAATAAATAACCCGAAAAAGTAAGTGAGCGGTTCATTACTTTAAAACAACAAGAAAAAAATAATCGTTTTAATAAGGCCACGGCCAACTATGACTACCATTTAAAAAAAAATGCAAGTTTGTGTTGTAACTCGGAAATTGAGAGTGCTATGAATATTTCGTCAACATACAGGGTGATTGATTGAGACCGGGCATTAAAAATATATGAAGAATGAAAAAGGGTATGGATCTGAAATTTTGGTTATGACCATAATGGCATCTGATCTGTTTAATGAAAATATTTTCAATATGGCGACACTTCCGGAAATACCGGAAGTTGACGTCTATTTTCTTATTTCAAATACAATGGTCTATTTTTTATTGCCTATTTGGATTTAAAACGTTATTTTAGAGGGACTTTTATTAGCATTTCCTATACCTAAGTGCAGTCATTTTTGAGATTTTTTGGACTTTTTTGAAAATTTTTCGATTTTCATCGTGATGCTTAATATTATCTACCACCGCCATTTTTGAAGAAAAAACGCTTAAATTTAGACCATGCCTAGAAGAAACCTTGGACTACATCCTGGATATTTTGCAATTGATGCATTACTTACAGGGTGTCCAAAATTTAATTTTCTTTTAATACAACTTCAGACCACCAAAACTCGTTTTTTTCAAATACAATGCCCAAACTTTTTTTTCATTTTCTAATGCAAAATTACATTCTGCATCAATCTGTATTAGCGTTTCCTATACCTATCTGCAACAATTTTCGAATTATTAAGAATTTTTGATAAATTTAAGAGAAATTGCAACATTTTTAAATAGTAGGCCTTGGAAATGACAACAAATGCCAATAACCGTCAACCACTTTTATCGCGTTTGTCTGAAGTATCCATGAAAATGGATTATCAAGAGTATTCAAACACGGATATTTTGAATTTATTTTACATTCTTGGACAAATTCAGAAGATTATTGAAAGTGTGAACGAATAGTTGTGTATTTTTAATGTAGCTTGTACAGCATAGTATGTTAAACCCGAGTCTTGCGCTACCAATCGAATTGATCGCTGAGGATGGTCATTAAAATATCTCAGGATGTTAACTTTGTTAGTTTCATCATTTGTCACACGCTTAGGTCGAATACAAGCAGATTTCATTGATTCTATTCATTAAAATTTCTGTCTGGTCATTACAGTCAAATAAGGATAACTCTCACTGACCACGCGGCAAGTTCTTTCAATAATCTTGTTACATCCTTCATGAATATAAAATAAGTTCAAAATATTCGTGTTTGAATACTCTTGATTATACATTTTCATGGATGCTTCAGACAAACGCAATAAAAGTGGTTTACAGTTATTAATATTGGCATTTGCTGTCATTTCCAAGGCTTACTATTTAAAAATGTTGCAATTTCTCTTAACTTTATCAAAAATTCTTAATAACTCGAAAACTGTTGCAGATAGGTATAGGAAACGCTAATACAGGTTGATGCAGAATGTAATTTTGCATTAGAAAATGAAAAAAAAGTTTGGGCATTGTATTTGAAAAAAACGAGTTTTAGTGGTCTGAAGTTGTATTAAAAGAAAATTAAATTTTGGACACCCTGTAAGTAATTCATCGATTGCAAAAATTCCAGGATGTAGTCCAAGGTTTCTTCTAGGCATGGTCTAAATTTAAGCGTTTTTTCTTTAAAAATGGCCATGTTAGATAATATTAAGCATCACGGTGAAAATCAAAAAATTTTCAAAAAAGTCCAAAAATCTAAAAAATGACTGCACTTAGGTATAGAGAATGCTAATAAAAGTCCCTCTAAAATAACGTTTTGAATCCAAAAATGCACTAAAAAATAGACCATTGTATTGAAAATAAAAAAGTAGACGCCAACTTCCGGTATTTGCGGAAGTGTCGCCATCTTGAAAATATTTTCAATAAACAGATCAGATGCCATTATGGTCTTAACCAAAATTTCAGATCCATACCCTTTTTCATTCTTCATATATTTTTAATGCCCGGTCTCAATCAATCACCCTGTATATAAATCTACGTAAAAATATCTATAAAAGCCAATTTTTATTTCGGTTCTAGATTATATGCGTACGGAATTATTCAAGTCTGAAAAAATCGACCTTGTTCAGTTTTTTCAAAATGTTTCGTAAAGTTAATGACGTAGGTCAAATTTGATAATGGCTTCAGATTTCCCTTTAAATTCTGCACAAATTTGCTTATTTAAACGTTTCTGTGTCTTTAATATTAACAGAGTGACCCATACAAACGGGTTAGAAAAATGGGCACCCTGTATAATAAGGCTGATGGGTAAAGCTCCCAATACCGCTCTTAGTTGTGCTACTGGTACTACCCTTTACTGTACAAGTAAATAATCACAACGTTCAGTAGATTTCCACAGCTGAAGAAGAGTATTAAGGCGTTTAAAGAGGTACCAACCATCATGTAATCTTAATTGAAATTATAAATCGTAATAACTACTTTCACGGTTACTTCCACACCTCAATAGAAAATCATCCATTTCTAGGATGAGCATATCTTAAACTTTTTAAAAATGTATACCCAAGTGCCAATTATGTGTAGTGCTGTACATCAAAAACAATATAAAAGATATTTAATAACTTTAAAGAAGCGTTGAAATTTCAATCTAAGTTTTGAAGAAATAAATACTACATGAACAACGCCGTAAATAATAGTTCATACTGCCAAATGTAATTATCTTATTGTACTGTGAAAATGCTGCACGTTTTATATATGTAGAAGATATTTAAATAACAGTCTACATAAAACTATCTTAAAATATTTACAACACATTTAATTTAAACTGGCTCTTTACAATACAAGTTGAAAGTCTTTGAAAAAACACTGCTATAGGGAAATTTTTGCACCTCAAAGTAAATTTAACAATATTAGTTTATCTAAACTACGTAATACCGTTAAATAAAATTCGAATTTTTAAAAACAGGCAACTATATTTCGAAGAGAATTACAAAAAATTAAACAAATAATGTATTTTATAAAACATGCAGTTTTGATGCCGATAGAACAAAAATTATTGTATTTGCACTTTTGTTTCAATTTTAATGTTGTTTATGAAAGAAGGAATGGAATGTAACGCTTTATGGGTTGCAATTATTTTACATTAAGTACCTATTAATTTAAAAGTTTTTTTTTTGCTTTACACGATTCCTTACAAATATTTGCTGAAAAACAAAAATCGGTAAACGTACGGAAGTAAAAAGAAAAGTCGAATATATGAAGCTTTCTAATTGCGAAAATATCACTTACACGTGGCATTAGTCTGACAGGCGGAGTAGGAATGTGTTTAATTTATAATTTAATCGTTATTATTTTAAGTTAGGTATTTAGGATCAAACAGAACGATATGAGCTTGTATTGAAAAAAAAACTGCGACCTTTGGTAGGTGAAAGGGAAACCATGACATGAAAACAATAGCAACGAAAATCCTCGTTACAATCGGTTTTTTAAACTATATTTAGGACATTATGTGATGATACTTCACAGTAAAATTGAATATGCCTAATTAGTTCCTAGTTTTGAAAGGTTTTGTCTAATGATTTTACGGAATTAACGGTATAACAAAACAAGGTCAGTCAGTTTCTTGTTTTATACAGTAACCTAAATGTTATTAGTCTAACGATAAATAAAATACACTACCGCAACAATTGGTCCGAATTACCTCTAGCGACCTTCGAAATACCGAATTAAAATTTTTCTGCCTGTGCAATGAATCTTGATAATGTCAGATAACAGATTAATAATTGTGCGTGCAGATTAACCGATCACTGGATCGGTAATCAACATAGATTTATTTATATCTCCGTAATGAGGTGTGACCGGAACTATGTAAAAACACATTTTTACTTTTACTTTCGTTGGCCGTTTAGCACATTTTTAAACTACATACATAACGCATATAAAGCACGGTACGTATGAAATATGTTAGTGATTGGATAAAGAAACAGGTTTATTGCTAACTGGTTAAATTTTTGACGTAAAATTTATGTATATGTAACGGTTTGCCAGCTATAACTGAGAAAGATCAGATATATATTTAGACTTAGAGATTTTCAAGGTTTTTTTAAAGATTGTAAAACAATATTATAACGCTACTGTTGACATTTTTAAGAAAATTCTTTATCTTAAAATATTTTTTTAATAGCAGCTTAATCCTAAATATGCAAATTATAGTATGAAAATAGTTAAATTATTTGAATTATTTTTATCCAAAAAAATGTATTCGTTTCACTAAAGCAAATAGTTAAGAATTAATTAATGACATTTAGATTTGAAAATTCTATTAATTGTTTATTAAACTGTGTATCAATTGCATTTTTATTTAAGTCTGTGTATTATTTAAATTACCATTTAAAAAAACATTTAAAATTCGTAAAAAGATCAGTTCTATTATTTTATCATATGTACATATGTGTATCTAATAGTTTAAATAGTTAATAGTTTTTAGTTGTCATACAATAACGAATAGAGACTTTATATATAAATAATATAATCAATGAATGCCATCGAAAACTTCATTTATTATGATTTATGTTTTCGAATATTTCCTTATTAAATTTTCTTCAGTTACTCAAAGTGATATCGCAATAGTTTAATTATCATTTAATATCTTTATTGACATTGTAAGAGTAAGTTCAGTTTGTATAATTATAATCTTTGTAAAGCACAGGGTTAAGAATAAAAAAATCGTGTAAAATGAATCGCGTCGATCCAAATTCTTGTAATTGTGTAGGTACCTACCTATAACTTCAAAAAACAAATATTCTTAAAAACACACATTCATAAAAATTGATATGTGTTGTAATAAAACAAATTATTTAAGTTCGTTCTGCATTAATTCTTTTATTTATAGCATTTTACTAATTGTGTTTTGTCGTGAATTAGCAAAATTAACTTTTTGTTACCCAGTGTAAATAAAACAAGTGAAAAACAAATTCACCAAAAAAATTATGTTATTTTTAACATCATAAATTATGGTCGAAAACTTCATTGTAGTAATAATGTATGTATAACTTGGTTAATTTTTAATATAGGTACATATTTGCAAAAAAATGTTTTTGGGTAAAAAGTATGTTTTTTTTAAAAATAAATGAATATTTAATTAATATGCAAGTATTTTATGTCGGTATAGGGAATTAAGTGAAACTTTATTGTACGCAATAATATTTTATGTTCAAGAAATTCAGTTCATGATATAACAAGAAATGTTAACGCTCGACTGGTAAAATGATAAAATCAGAGAAAACGGTAATACGTGGTATTAACACAAAAAACTAACAAAAACATATTCGGGCGTGTTAAAACAAAAACCTACCGGTAACCTCCTGGTGGCAATGAACATGCATTAAACTGTGTAAACTAAAAGGTCATAGTTTTATTGTGTTCATAACGTTTGCTGGATCCGTGGGTCTATAAAAGTTTACGATTACTATCATTTCGTCTATAAATAATAAATAGGTTTTTAAAATGAAAGTTGGATCATTTAGCATACTTATAATTTACATGAAAGTAAAACCTTGCTCCTAGCAATAGTTTTTGATTTGAATAGTTTCATAACAGAAACCTAACGTAGAAATATTTGTATATTCTTAAAGTAAAATGCATAAATGCATTTTTTACTATACAGGGTTTATTACTGAACAAGAACAATATGGGAGTCTTGAAAATCGTCAATGATACAGAAATCGTTAAATTAGCAAAGAAATGTCTATCTTTAGGAACTTAAAAAAGCATCTTAATTGAAAATGTGCAATTCTGTTTAGTTCTGAAATATCCTAAAAATCGAGAAAATTTTAGTTTCTCTATTTATAAGATTCTCATTTACAGCAGTTGGGATTTATAGTTTAGCCCCTGGTCTTAATCGCTTAGCGCGATTAAAATTAACACAGCACAGCCTGTTTAGGTTATGAGATGCGATAGTCAACTTTTTTGTCACTTACGGGTGTCATATTCGATTTTTATGCTATCAGCAAATTAAATCACGAACATACTAATTATTAGTATTACAGTGTAACCTCTGTATTTGTTATTAATCCAATTCTGAGGGACAGACGAATACTAAGTCGGACGAATATATAATCAATTTTTCTAATCCGTTCCCAGTCCCGGATCTGATACATAAACAAATAAAAATTTAACCAGAACTTTACCTTTACTGAGGACCGATGATGGCAGGAGGAAATAAATTATTGTTTAGAAGGGGAGTTACCTCCCAATAAATCATTAGGTAACTCCAATTCTGGTGATCGATGTCTTTTTGTCACTTGCCTGATGATTCAAGCACTCGATCTAAAAAAGAACTTGTTCAATGTTCTGTTTTTTGACGAAAATAGGGACAGAGGTTCCACTGTACATTTAAAAAACAGACAGGGTGATCCGATTTAGATCTCATAAATAAATGAAATATTTCTGGTGTTAAAAAGGTTGGAAAAAAAGTAATAGTCAAATTTCTGGAAAGAATAAAACAGTCCAAACAGAAATCAAATACATATCTAAATCCGTTTCCCAGATATAGCTAAAAGGTAAAATCTTGATTTGGTTAATTAAGTTACTCGATCCTCGCTTGTTTTATGATACACCTGAACTGTTTAAGGGTACATTTCTACGTGTTTTTCAATGACAAATATTAAAATTATCTAATCTCTTAATTTGAAAATATGTTGAATTTTTAGGCCTCTTACTGTTTTCTCTCATACAAAAATGGAATAGATAATGCCCATAAAGATACATATTGCTATTTTATTCAATATTAGTTGTTTTATTTCTCATGTCTTTTTCAGACTGGAAAATAAAAAAATATAACTACATACTCCATATTTTATCTTATAGACGGTTTTAAAATAATGATGATAATCGAGATACTGTTAATATAATGTTAAATAACATGTGTGCGGTTACATCTGCCGCATGTTAGATTTTCTCGTGTAGGTATATATTTTGCATGAGTTTTACTACTTTGTGAAGAAAGTTAGCGTAATCACTATCATTGCTTTTTAAAACGGATGAAAATTTTCTAAAGTAAAATTTTAAACTTAAAATTAAATGTCTTACATCTCTTTTTTAAATTCGATTTTGTTTATTAAATAATTCGGAAATAGCACATTTAGAAGACGTAATATCTCTCCAACGCTGTATTTTGTGCAATTCTTTGGTATAACATGGTACAGTCTGTAATTACCTTACAGTACTGAATAACATTATGCGATTACTGTGTAATGCATCTTACTGTGTTAAATTTTAAGATGTCAAAATCTGCATATATACTTAAGCATATTTTCTAGTAACTGATAAACTTAACGAAAATAATTTTGTAACTTCTGATAAATGCATTTAGAAAACGAATAACACAAACAGTATGATGTAGAAAATAAAATTTATTAACAAGAATTAATTGATATATAGGGTGTTTCATAAATATTGCGAAACAATTCAGGTGGTGATTCCTTATCGAAAATTACGGGGGGTCTTTGATATAATTTGTTTTCCTTAGACGTTTCATTTCTGAGTTACACCCCCCTAAAGGGGAGCGGTAAAATTAGGTTTTTATTGTATTTCTCAAATTTGGATATATGTAGGAGAATGATATTTGGTATATGTCTAATACTTATTAAAAGGTTTCTCATAGTAATATTTTCAATCATCTCGCACCTTCACAGGGGGCTGAAAATTGCAACTCCAGTTGTTTTTTTTATCAGAACTTATTGGTGGGTTAAAATTTTGCTATTTTAATTTTTTTTTTGAAAAATTGGTTTATTTGAAAACTTTTTTTGTTCTTTAGTTGTTCTCGTAAAACCTATCGTTTTTGAGTAAAAAAAAAAAACAAGTCAACATGAACCATCAAATAATATTCCAATATAAAACGACTTATTTTGGTGGTTTCCATGGTTTGTTTATGTTCGTATTAGCTAGAATTGACGGGCGTTATAGCATTGTCGCCGCGTTAACCTCAAAATGCATTATACACTCAATTCTAGCTAATACGAACATAAACAAACCAAAGCAACCACCAAAATGAATCGTTTTATATTGGAATATTTGATGGTTCATGTTGACTTGTTTTATTTTTTACTCAAAAACGGTACGTTTTGCGAGAACAACTAAAGAACAATAAAAGGTTTTAAATAAACCAAGCTTTCAAAAAAATATTTTAAATTGCAAAATTTTAATCCACCAAAAAGGTCTGATAAAAAAAAACAACTGGGGTTGCACTTTTCAGCCCCCTGTGAAAGTGGGAGATGATTGAAAATATTACTATGGGAAACCTTAAAATAAGTATTAGACATATACCAAATATCATTCTCCTACATTTATCTAAATTTGAGAAATAAAATAAAAACCTAATTTTACCGGTCCCCTTTAGGGGGGTGTAACTCAGAAATGAAACGTCTAAGGAAAACAAATTATATCAAAGACCCCCCTTAATTTTCGATAAGGAATCACCACCTGAATTGTTTCGCAATATTTATGAAACACCCTGTATACGAAAACCAAAACTAACTGAAATCTTACATTTCAAGTAATTTAATTTTACTTGCTTATAGAAGACGGTTCGTTCTTAATAATATATTATTGTTTAATGCTTAGTGATAAGGAGAAAAGACCCATTAGTATAAGCTGTATAGTACCTGGATTTATTTTGTGCACCTTTTTTTAAATGGGGGTTTACGGTTATTTATAAAAGGTACACTGTACAGTATGACTAATTCAAAATTAGCTGATTGGCGTTGCGTTTACATCATAAAAAACTTTAGTGCATTACTTCTTCATTTAATTGTTGTGCGCGAAAGGTTTTAAAAAGAAAAATCAATTACCAAAACTTTCTCTACTCAATAAATTATGATAGATATTATAATTACACCGCAAGTTGGATATGCTTGTCTAATATACCTACTTACTTCCTTTCTTTCAATTCAATTACTTCCGTATTAGCAATTATAACAGATTTGAGCGATATGAACAAAGTTATATGCAAATATTATATACGTTTTGTAATTTTTATGGCTTGTTAATTATAATCCAAAGTTTATGTTTCAAGTTATTTAATTTGTTGTACGTTAATGATTTTTTACCTAAATGTATACATGGTTGTACTTCCACTTTATTTAATTGCCACATAACTTAAATTTAAAAGAAAGTGAAATTAAGTGGTTTGCATTAAGAATAAAGAAATGAAACATAATATAGTTCATTTCAAGATATTATGCGGATTTCGGGTTTTATGGCCTATTAAGCTTAAGCACAGCCCCTCCTACACTAATGAGGACTTGATTATTGGCACGGTGTTAGTAGCACAGAACCGAATTCAAGGAATATTTTATCCACAATAACTTGTTTGTATTATTTGAGTTTCCCTCTGACAATGTACTTAACATCTGTATAATTTACAATAAAGTAATTTATTATAAATACGGTCCTGAGGTTATTGCCTTGTTGATGTAAACAGAAGGTGTGAACAGGTCAATTCTAAGAAGTACCCTCCCTAAGCTGATAACAGTTAATTAGCCATAAAACCCGAAATCCGCATAATATCTTGAAATGAACTATAAAAGCATTCAACAACTAATCTCTTCATCAAAAGTTAAAAGAGAAATTGTTCAGGTAATTTTTAAATGTAATAACTATTATATATGCGTTGTTGTTGAAAGGTGATCGTTCTTTAAGGTAACTGATGTGAGTAATGTTGTAAGCTGTTTTCAGCTCTGACTGCCTTTGATACGAAGATTAATATTAATAATACTGACAAGCAAAGATTATTGACGTTGTTTTGTTTTTGTTGGGTAATCACTTGATGCGTCTTTAAATGTTTCTTAATCCATGACTAACTCTACAGTAAAGCAATCACAGTTAAATACATTATATTCCTGTATTACGATAGTGGTACGGCACCGAAGATATACAACATACTAACATTGTAACACTGTTATGTAACGAAGTTATATTGCTTGTTGATGTTTTGTTTATTTAAAAATGTCATATGTTTTTTTTACTCTCGTATATTACCATCGTATCCACTATTTATGTGTAAATGTGCTAGCTATTAGTTAACTTTCTTGTAGTATTGCACACGGATATTAATATCAAAAACTTTAAAACAATTTTTTAAAGTGTAAATGATGACATTTTTGATTCAGCATAAATATACATATAATTGCAAATTGTTATAACATCGTGACATTAACAAAATATAAAAAATAATTAAAATTAGCATAAAATTGAATACTAACAGAACCAAAAACAAAACTTGAATTATTCTGTTAAAATTATTGTGGTGTGTTTAGTAGCTAACGCCTTATTTTATTAAAACCAACAATGTCAGAGGTTTCCAATAGCAGTTCTTTCTCTCAAGTTTTTTCTCTATTTCTACAGTAATTTTTATGGTTGCAAATATGTGCATTATGTATCAAGCTAAGGCATATAAAGTCAAAGCATACTTTGATTCAAAATTTTGGGGATTGTCGTTATAATTTTATAATCTTTCTATAACTTAGTTGGCAAGTTCTAGTTAACCTGTCATTTATTACGGGTTTAACTTTTTATAATGGATTTATCGAGGGTTTTATTGAACTACTGTTTCAATAAGTTTATATATATAAGACACGAGTAAAAGCAAGCAACCAAGGTATATTGTAATCAATAGTTAATTATATGTCGCTAAATATTCCAACGTGTAAAGAATAAAAGTCGTGTAATTTGGAAAACTAAATAACTTATCCCTTTACAGGTAATAAAGAGTCCCTAACTGTTGAAATTATGTGTTGGTATTTGTATTTCATTGTCTTGCAATCTGTTCGGTAGTTAGTAGGTAAAAGTGTTACGTAAATTTAAAAGTCGAGCAGTTTGAACTTTGTCAAATATTGTTAAAATCGTTTATATAGACATACAATACATAGACATACATCTATCTAACCTATTTTATTTGCGATCTTAAATGGGATTTGCAGTTAAAAGTACAAGCTAATATGCAATTTTTTAAATATTCTCTTCATTAAATGTTTCACATTTGACGAAAGTGTAATTTTTAAATTTCATTTTATACTGATCAGAAATTTTGTAGTGTAAAAAGCGCGAAATAGCCAAAGAGATTTTGTAAGTTTTACACCAACACCAAAAGTTTTATATAACAAGCAACAGGTGAAATACTAAAGGCATGTTTAATTTTTAATGTTGCAAGTGACCTACAGAGAAAATATGAGTTTACCTTGATGTGAGACCTTGTGTATAAGAGCATTTTTAATATTGAACTCACATATGGAAATTGTTGTTTTCAAATTCCTTTATGAGAATTTTTTATGTAGCTGTAGTAGTTTTACGATTTACGAGTATGTTTAAAAGGCAATAATAAATACATTGATCTACTTTACTACTTTATTGTTTGTAGATGGGCGCGGTTTACGTATGTGTATGTGTTATATGTATATCTCTGAACCTTAAATCACGTACAAGTTAGTTACCTACGACATGATTTAAAAAAAAATGCGCTACAACTATTTGTAGCAGCCTTATTAAAACTTGGTTTCTCAATAAAAATGCTTAGATTTATTGCAGATTTGCGTAACTGCAAGATTCGTTCCAAACTTTACTACTAGACTAACTAGACAAGTCAGTTTCAGTAATTTTTAGACAATCTGACTAAAGTTAGAATAAGGGTGTCCACATTACGATGCGGTGGCTGTAGCGATGGCGGTGACGATCAAATGTAACCTAATAAAATAAATACATGCGTAGTGCGTACACACTGACGCGATCTACAACGCGGTGGCGGTCAACTGCTTTTTTTTTAATCGCCTGTCACTGTGTGTCAAAACTGCTTAGTTATTTAAGCACTGTAAAAATGACAGCAACATTTATTGAGACAGTAAAAAATATAGAATTTTAATTCTAGCCTAAATTAATAAAATTCAAACTTAGTCTAAGGTTTACCCAATAGTAGTCCTTAGTTTGCTAATATAATATAAGTACACTAATTATTAACGTGCACAGTACCGCACAGTCTCTACCTTAAACTTTTGCTTAAAGCCTTTTGAGTCTTCTTAGTAATCCTGTAGTGTCCAGGAGCTGGATCGCCTCGACGTTTACAAATAAAATGCTTTAGCTGTTTGAACGAAAATCATATATGTATACAGGGTGATTCAGTTTGACTGTCGCACCTCTATAACTTTGTAATTTTAAAGGGAATCCCCTGTAAACCTTATATTTTTGTTAATCGTGGAAAATTCAATATTGAATGACTAATTTTTTCTACGATAAAACATGTCTAGCTGGCGAGTCAACTTTTTTTTTTGAAATTACATGGTACCTACTTTTTTTTTAATGATTCTGAAAGAGAATTAAATTCTAAATCCGTAGTGGATTAGAAAAAAAGCATACATAGGAAAATTTGTGAGAAAAATAAGTTTAAAAATGTTCATTATTTTTCACAAAATCGTTGTATTTGACTAAACAAAACACGATCGCTGTAGTAATGTGAGAGTTTATAACCTGTCTAATTGCGTTTTATTATTTTTCGACAAAAAATCATTATTTTGTAGGTATTAAATGGACTTTGTGTTAATTTGTTTCTGTTAGTGTGCGTTCCAAATCTAGTTTTAACCAAAAAAAAATTAAATAATTTGGAGCAAAATTTCACTACAAGAGGGCGCTGATTGTTACAATAAACGAAAATATGACATCTGACTTCATTTGTTTCGTTTGTTAATTCACAGTAAACTAGTTTTTGTTAAATACTTTCAATAAATATCAGAGTTATATTTTAATAATATCGAGTTTTTCTCCAAAACGATGGTTCCTATCAAAAAACTTTAAGTTACTAAAAATGTACATTTTAGACCTACCTATCCGACTGTTACAATAAAAAATTGAAATAACGATCGACAAAAAAAATACAGCAGGTTATTTCTCTCCTATTATCGATTGTAGCGCCTACTATGGTGGGATTTCACTCAAACTTATGTATAAGAACACGCTTGCCTATTGTAGAATACGTGCCAAATATAAATGTTGTAGGTCAAAGCGTTCTTGATTTATCAATAAAAAAACAATTTTTCATCCCCTCTTCATGGGGCTGTAACTTAGCAACGATGCAACTTTCCATAAGGCATGATGGGCTTAATCGTCCTATTTTTTTATGTAGATTCACCAGTAGAAATTATGCTACATCGTTCAGAAACACCCTGTATATTTTAAAGCTTTACTTTTTAAATGGTATAAAATAAGACTGTCTTTAAACTTACTTGTATTCTGTGTTGTCCATTGTCCCTCAGGAAGTTAAATAAATTAAACTGGTAATATTTGTGATTGAAAGAGTTACATTAAATGGTGGATTATTTTACATAAAACGAATTTATTTGTGTTACTGCATTACACTTTACCTGTATAATAACAAAAATAAAATAGCAAGTAGGAACCGATAGATAAAAAGTTGTTTATTAAGTTTTGAAAATTAAAAATTATAAAGAACCGTCAATAATGGAAATTTGGTTGTAATATTTGGCCATAAAAAATATTTTCTCATATATTATTATAACTTAAAGATTTGGAAAATAGTAAACTGCGTGTTTTGAATGCCCACCCAAGTTTAAGAGCAGCAAAAAATGAAACCTTTAGGTACTTACGACCAAATTGATCACAAAGAAGTCATTCTGAAACAATTTAGATTCTAAATCGTCTTTCTCTAAATTTTAGGAAAAGACTGACGTTGTCATACGTCGTTATAGCTTTGGGATTAGAATGAGTTTTTGTAAAACTTTTTAAAGTCGTTTTCGCTATCAAGTTCATAGGTTTTAAAAACTTTTTTTGTCCGTATTAAAGGCAATGGTTTTTATAAACTATGTTGAGTAATGAATTATTTCGTGTATCAGTAGTTATTTACTGTAAATGTGTAAATGTTAATGTGGCTTAGCTTCTACTGGATTTGACAAATAATTAGTTTTATATATCACATGCACAAATAAATGTTTGTTAAGGGTTTTCTATATTCTGTGGATTTCCCAGATACGTCTCTTAGATGTGTTTGATTTTATTTAACTAAAAAAAAAAAAAAGGGAAACATGATCAAGCACCTACAATTTGTATTACTTTTACTACAAAGATATTTTTATCACCCAACTAATTTAGTATACAGTGACAGTTTTTATGGCGTTCAGAAATTCGTTACACAATTATGAGGTGCCATGAATGTGACAATTACTTTGACGTAATGACAAAAGCCTTTTATTACAGTCGTTATAAATAAAGGCTATAATAAAAATGATTTCAAAACTATAAATTTCAAATAAGGACTAGGTTAACAATTATATTTAATAACATGTATTTTGAATTACACCAATGTAAATATCTTAGCATAACTTTCACTTATTTTAAACAGCTGATTAACGGTTTATTGTTTTCAGAACAAAATGGTGAAGCACGTTTTCCTTTTGTTTTTAACTTGGCTGGCCAGCGTGTGTGCCCATGACGTAAGTAAACACTTTCCTTTCAATTTTTTACATCTTATACAAAATGTAGGTTTCTTTATATATAGTAAGGCAACTAGTAGACTTTGCTACTGATCTAGATCTAGTTACGTGTTACTGTGTTGAAGAGTTCAAGTTAAAATATTACGTAATCTACTATGGACAGTGGAGTCTAGATATAGGCAACGCTTGATATTATGTAATATTATATGTATGCAGAGCAAAACATGTTAACTTTGCAGTTTAATGTTATTTAAATTACTGAGAAACGTTTGCTGGAATTCCTTTCACGTTTATTGTTCAAGTACTATTTGTGTTGAATGGTAGTTATAATCTAAAGTCAAGGGCTTAGTTTAAACGGTGATTGTTGAAGATCATTTTTGCGGAAAATTAAAAGGACTTGTATAGATATCTACTTGTAAATATAATAGCTGTGATTTTTCAATTACAGTTTGCACAAATATGTGCAAAATAGTTAAATTATTAAAAATATTAATAAATTTAACAAAAACGTAGAAATGTTATGCAAATTAAATAATTTGTCGGCACAGACAATAAGCAATCAATGTTTTCAAATTAAAAAATTAAAAGTAACTGGCCTAAATGAGCCATTTTCAACTCTAACCATTTTTTTTGGACCAATATCACACTTGTCGCTTTTGCAACAAAACAATCAGCAGTGGAAAGGAAATATTATTATGATGAAGCTGCGTGTAATAGAGAAGCTATTGAGAAATTGATATTGAAGGAACGCGCAGTAAGATAGGTAATTTTTAATTACATTAATAAGCCAAATTAAATCAAATTACCTTCAATAATTTTAGAAATTTTTTGATTAAGTATACCGGGTGTATACTGTCGCACCCCTATAACTTTTTAATTATTGAAAATAACCTCACAAACCTTATATATTTGAAAACGGCGACAAATCCTCTATTAAATGATGTGCATTTGTTATCTCTACGATGACGTATGTCAATTCCGAGATAGACAACTGTTTTTTTTTTTTTTTAATTACATAGTATACATGTTTTTGTTGGTTCGGATAGAGAATTTAATTCTGAATCCGACCATGTATTAAAAAAGTATGCATACATAAGAACTTTTTTTTTGAGAAAAATCAGTTCAAAGTTTATTCAAATCATAACAAACAGTCTATTTAACATAACAAAAAACGATCAAATCTTAAAATTTATGCTATAACTATCAATGGAAATGTATTAAAAAATAATTTTTAATAAAAATAAAAACAAATAATAAACGTCGACATAAAAAATTAGGCTTTAATGTATTCACATTCCAAACACAGTTGTCCTCTATTTATAACTGCTTGATTGAAATTAGAGTCTAATTTTTTATGTCGACGTTTATTATTTGTTTTTATTTTTATTAAAAATTAATTTTTAATACATTTCCATTGATAGTTACAGTATAATTTTTAAGATTTGATCGTTTTTTGTTATGTTAAATAGACTGTGCTATAATTTGAATAAACTTTGAACTGATTTTTCTCAAAAAAATTCTTATGTATGCATACTTTTTTAATACATGGTCGAATTCAGAATTAAAATCTCTATCCGAATCAACAAAAACATGTATACTATGTAATTAAAAAAAAAAAAAAACAGTTCCTATCGCGATTTGACATACGTCATCGTAGAGATAACAAATTTGTCGCCGTTTTCAAAAATACAGGGTGTGTATAAATTGGCGGAAGCGCTACACGTGACGATGTTTTTCGTAAAATTCTAAGTCGAAAATCTTGATACAAAAATGTTGTACCATGCTTCCTATGGCCTCAGGAACCATTTAAAGAAAAAAAAAATTGGCAACATTGCATATATTGATTTGCGTTTGGACATTTTTTTATCAGCAATTTTTACTTAGGTATTTACAATTTTTGTTCGAACTGAAAGCCTTCAGTTCGTAAACATAGCTGCTAACTTTTGGGTATCGTAAAACACAAACTAGAAATAATTACGAGAAAAACAGAGATGACAGCTAATGACAATGTTGCCAAATGTATCATTTTCATTCAAATCAGTGATTTACATATTTTCAATACCAATTTTTGAAAGGAAGAACACAATATCTAGGAAAAAATACTATTCGAAATTTATTTTTATTCCAAATTGCAGCTTTTTCATTTGCTGGTATTAAATAATAGCGCTTATTAAAGGACTAAATGTCAAAACTATGAGGACCTCTTGCAGACACAGCATGGTACAACATTTTCGTATTAAGATTTTGGACTTGGAATTTTACGAAGAACATCGCCACGTGTAGCGCTTCCGCCAATTTTTACACACCCTGTATAAGGTTTGTTGGGGTTATTTTCAATAATTAAAAAGTTATAGGGGTGCGACAGTCAAACTGAATCACCCGGTATAGGTAGTATTTAGAAATTGATCTTAGTGTCAAACAAATACAGAAATTCGAAATTCATATCAAATTTGTATCCAAACCTGAACAATATCGATTTGAAAAAATGAAAATTACTACATAAAAATTGTCGGCCTTGATAATATTTTAAGTGCACTATGTTTTCGATTTTACAAATTTTATACTTTTGCTTGCTCATTTCCGTGTTCTTTAAACGGTATAATTAGTATTTACTATTTAGTATTAACATGTTAATAGTAAAATAGCTGTCAAGTAAATTTCGGACGAATTACCGTATTCTAAAATCACAATGTATGTATCATTAAGTATAACAATAAAAGGTTACCAAGTCAGAAGCGAATAAAAACAGTCTAATTTACCGCAAAACAATGTTTATTTACGCTTGAAATTCAAGACTCGTAATGAGATTTTTATCTTCAGTAAAAAGCTTATAATGGGAAACTGGAGAATTTTTCATGCATGAACAACAGGCCTTTAGAAATCTTTTATGCTAAATTTTATGCAAAACGTGCAATTTCATAACAACGATTTTATAAAAAATACCGTGAATGTTAAACAATACAGCATTATACATGAACAAAATAATAACACGATTTTAAATAGTTTATTATTCATACAAAAATATGCAAATGATCTTGACGCGTATAGTGTTGAACATTTTGTAGGTCATACTTTTACACTTAATATGCAGAAATGTTACCAGTTTGATTTTTAAGTGTGTGATATGCAATTAACAAACCAGTTAACACAAAGATACATTGACTGTAAAAGCGTTTTCATACGGCACGACAAATTATCGCATATAATTATTAAATTTTTACACTTTACATACAAGCTAAATGCAATAGTATTCTAAACACAGGCACTCCCCTACTAACGAACTTGCACGACTTGTAAGCTTCCGGACATACGAACAAATGGCCGAATAAGATAACCGCTAATAATAATATTCTGCTTTAAGGTTTGTGCCCTGTCCTGCAGCTAATCGAGTCATCATATCATTTTCGGTCGCCTAATGTCAAATATTCGTGTAGGCTTTTCGTTTTGATATTGTTACCATCTTTTGTTTTGCAGAGCGGTAAATTCTTCTCAAAAAATGTCGTGATTTATTGTGAGCTACCTGAATTGTTCATTATTAATTATTTCTGGACATCGTCCAATTTACAGAGCAGAGGTTGTTTAAAATTGTTAGGTTTAATTAAACGTATTATCTGAAGTCGTAGAATATGTCACATTTTAAACATTTGAACTAGGAGACCTGACTTAAATTTTGTTCTCATGTAATATTCACCTAATGTAAACTGGTTCTCGCAAAGTAATGCAATAGTTTCGACTAGTTAAAATCCAATTTCTTCGTAATTTTTCAATCGTAGTTATTTTAGGGTTGATAGTATAAAAGTGGTACAGGCAAATGCTGTGACAGTACTTCCACCGGACGCTAATGGCCAAAGTAGTTGAAGCGTCCTTAAGCCAACTATTTAAAAAAAAAAAAAAGATGTATTGTAAAAAAGAGTTGCCGAGTGCAAATTTTTTTGAAAGGTTAGTAAAACGTTCATTGTTAGTGCTGGTGTTATTTATGCGATTTGCTCCATTAGATGCAAGTCTGATAATATACTACTTTGTTTTCAAAGAATTTCAATGTTTACTACAAGATATGCTAATATTGTACGCTATAGTATTGCAAATCATTTTAGTAGTTTTAAAGGATCATTACCTTGATAAATGTCAGTAACATTAAAAAATGCTTCAGTTATATACTAAGTATACATATAATATACATAGCGATGGATTTAAACATTTGTTTGAATTGCATTTCTTGTCTACATAAGCATTTTTTTTTTTTTTTTTTGCAATTTTGAGTACTTATTTTATTGTTCTCATTTTTGATGTGATATATATATATATATATTTTTTTTTAAATGTTTATGTCACCAGTTCAGCAATCTGGTTTGCTATTCATGGTGCTTCTATTACAGTATTGCGATTAAGTATTGATAGTAGCAGGGTAAGCACTTCAGCCTCCCTGGTAACTATGAGTAGTTATAAAAATAAAAAGTTAGTATTTATAAACATAAAATGTTATCTGGGGTTAGTCTCTCTCGATGATCAGAGAAACAGGTCTTGAGGCAATTTTCTTTTTAGCCTGGTGTGAATGTTCTTTTCTCCGACATTGTAGTAAACTGCTCCTGGGCACTGTGATAATTTGTTATGATACTTGACTGTTGTTGCTTTAATGTGTTGTTTTACTGTTTGGACGTTCAACTCCAAGTGTAGTTGTTCGTTTCTGACAAACCAGGGAGCCTTGGTGGCTATTCGGAGCACTTTGTTTTGTAGCACGTAGCTTGTTAAGCTGAGTTTTTGAAGTATTGCCCCAAATTACACAGGCGTATGTAATGATAGGCCGAAGGATTGTTTTATAAATTAATAGAGAGCAGCTTATACTCATTGCTGATTTTTTATTTATGACGGGATATAGTTTAGAAAGTCTAGCGTAGCACTCGTTCAGTTTTTTATTGATGTGGTAGCCCCAGCTTAGGCGAGTGTCCAAGTATTGTTATTTTTTGTACACAATATAAGTAACTCTTAAATTAAATTGTTTACATTTCCTTCCATTCTGTTAGGATTTTATTTATTGTATTTCACGACAAATGTGTCAGTTACTTTTATCGAACAGAAAAATGCATGTTAAATTTAAGTTTCTGTGAATTTGTAGTTTTATGTTGGCCAAAAATACTTTTTTCTACGACCACTTTGTTAAATGATAATTACCGTACAACTTGCATGCATAGTAAGAAAGAGTGTCCTTACGCAAGGAAAGCAAAAAATACAGTTTTTTAAATGATCAAAGTAGACTCACATTCAACCTAACCTGCATGCATAAAGGGTCCTTATGGTGCTTACGCACGGCATGAAAAACGTAGTTTTCTAGAAATGAGCAAAGTAGACTCACGTCAAAATCGACAATTAACAGCATACGTACACGTGTGTTTACTACTAGCTAAAAAATCGTGTATATTATGTACAAAAGTATTCAGTACAAAAGTCGAGTTAAAAAGCAATTACACCCTCGTGTGTAAAATGCTTCTTACAACTCTTGTTATGTAGTATACTATTAATAATATCAAATCAATGAATTTTTCAACAGAAACTACTTTATAGTATGTGTTTTTTGTTTAAATTAATTTGCCTTATAATGTGGAAATATATTGCACTGGTAACATCTACTGGGGTGAATGATAGATAACCTCAAACTAAAAACAGCGCAACCTTAACTGACACGTATACAATGACATTGAAATATGTGTACACTATGAAAATGACAGATTTTCACGGCTGCCTGTATGAAAAGATCTGAAATGGCTTATCGAAAATGTAATCTACACGGGTATTCCAAAGAATATATAGTTACGCGGAATCACTTTAGTTCTTTCATAATAATCTGCGATATTGTCTGTAATTTGTCTCAAATCAATTTTTTACATTCCATCAGTGAGATAAGAGTTGAACAATCTACTCGTTAATAATTTAATTACTTCTTTTAGTGGGTAAATGTATTTGGTAACAATCCACTTACAATAGTCTTTTGTTCAGATTTTTAAACAGCATTTACTGTCATTTTTGTTTGTTTGACGTTTATACAACAATGAAACATTTTTAAACAATAACCGCTCTATTAGACATACATCTTGGCGTAACTGCATTGTTTAAGACTCGTGGTGGATGTAAAATGCGTAAAGTGTAATTAATTAATTAACTTCAATATCGAGAATTTTTATGTTTACAAATTTTTGCATTGAATTGCCCTAAGGTTTAAAAATTAATCCAGTTTTAATTGTCATATAGGTAAACATTATTATTATTTATGAACTTGAGTGCAGTTGTTGAGAAAAACAGTGTTAAGTAAAACCGGGTGTAATAAATTAGATATTAAAAAAACTGCGATTCGTTCAAAAAAGTGAATATATCATGTAAAAACACGGAATATTTTATGAATTAATGATAATAATAATTCTCAAAATTTTCACTTATGAGCTCGTATAATCAAACAGAAGTGTCATATTGTTAAATAATAGAAAAAAGTAATTAATGTATTTCGCACCTGTTATTCGCACAGTTAAATCGAAACTGTTAGTATGTATTACTAATATAAACATGCATTTTTATGTTGTTTTAAATAATTTATTAGTGACAGCTGTTGTTTACTGTTAGGCGGCTAATGTGAATATATAATTAATAAACGCGACCATACTTACCAAAGAACGTTAAATTTGTTATGTAAACTGGGATACTTTCCATTTTCCATAATCGTATTTTACAAGAATGCAACAATTTAAGCAGAATTAACCTAAGCAAATTTTTATTGGCTATCTTTCTTTCGTATGTACCTACTGTAAAAAACGGGCTTGTTCATACCAAGATATACATTTTTTTGCCAAGGATCGAAATATTTTTGTACAATAAAGACTTGGTAGTGATTTGCGGATTCTTCGAATCTTGCCACCATAAACATTTATTATTGAGGACAAATTGAATTTTGTAAAATAAAGCACTCTCACAAAGAAATTTAAAGAAGTTTCATCTGTAAATGAGTAAGCATCACAATCTGAGCTCGCCTAAAATTACTTAAAATGCAAGATATGCTTAAACTTTACGAATCAATAAAGTACAAGTATGTGATAATTGTACACAATTAGATAAATGTATACATTTGCTGGTTAATGTGAAAATTTTCTTCACCTGTCTAATTTGCGTTTTCAACCAATCAATAATCTTTAATTTTCTAGAAACTACCAATAGGAGTATTATTACACGGTCATAATTTTATTTCCCTGTCAGATGTTGATCCTCCTGTCAAATTTGCGTTTTCGGCCAATAACAAACTCAGATTTCCTAGAAAAGACCAATGAACATAATCATACACTTATAATATCCTTTTCGCAATTAACAGATTTTTATGCGTTTATTAGTCGTTTCTAAGAAATCTGAGTTTATGTTTGGTCGAAAATATAAATTTGGAGAGGGCATTAAATATTTTGGTCTTGATAATTTTTTGACGAATTTCGGAGACCAGTAGCGTTACTTTAATATAAGGTTTGTTCCAACAAGGGATTTAAGACCGATCTCTGAACCGGTTTATTCGCATGCGTGAACTATGTACTATGTAATTTACTGCACAGTATTAGCCGTTGTTGGAACGCTTTTACGACTGGCCTAACTGTAAATGACATTTGCGTCTATTGGATTCATACAAATGTACGCATCGCTAGGGTAAACACCTTAAGAATTTAGCACTCAGTGGGGTTGGGAAGCGATGCATAGCTAGCTGAGCTCACGTTAGTTATGAACAGCGATTGCTGGTACACGCCTCTCATCCAAGAACTGTTCTGACCGTTCACTGACTAGTTCATGTATCAATTTTATAATGTTGGAACAGCCGATAAACCGTCTGGTGAACTATCAGAGCCTGTGTTGGAACGCGATATTGATACTGCGCAAACTCCTGATCGTTTATTGTACCGTGCAAATCGCTGTTGGAACAAACCTATAGATTAAACCACACCCCTGACACACCACTCTTACTTGTAAAATTTGACATGACGTACATTTAATTTGACAGGTAGGTTAGGTGAAGAAATTGTTTTTGACAAAATACAACTCGTGCATTGCAAGTAATCTATAATTTTTGACAAATTTTCACTCGTGCAAGTTGAATTAGAAAAAATCGCTCGTGCACTCGTGTTTTTTTCAGCTCAACTTGCATTGCAATGTACTTGTTATATTACTACTGAATATCTACCACCACTAACCTTAAAAGCATTTTTGTCAGTAAATGTGCACTTTTTTTTTAAATTTGCAGAGCTTATTGGGGTTATCGTGCCGCATAATTAGGCTAGTAGTTGTCTGCCTTATGGCGGTTTTCTTATCATTACGTCAGCAATGCGTTACTGTCTGACTACGTATAAATCAAAATCTAGCCGAAGTTTTTCTGTTTTGCAACTACATTTGTGACCGCTGTTGTGGCTGGCCCAGCGATATTTTAATTCATTAATTTATAGATCCTACGAAACTGCCTCAGAGAGATTATACTCTCGCTGATGAAATTGCCATACGCAACCAAATTATGAACCAATCGCCTAACACAAATCTGCATTGGACTTGTAGTAATAGGATACTTTTCTAATTATGTCAAACCATCTTTGTCCCGATATGTCCCAATTAACCGGAATCCTTTGTGTTTACATTTTGAGCAGAAGATAAAACAGATATTTTGCATTCTTACCAATTTTGTTTTAACACAGCCTCTATCTACCAAGATTGACACATTAGTCGGGGAACTATTTGTTAATTCCTGACTTATAATTTCGTTCTGAGATCCTAGTAAGAGCTGTTTGTATGTCACCGTTACTTCATATATACCTACGCTACGAATGATAATTGTTAAAAGCAGCAACGACTTAAAAATTACCCGATTAACCAAAATATTAGGTTTGTTCCAACACGCTTGCTGACAGTCCGCCGCACTATCAGAGTGTGCGCAGTATCAATATCGCGTTCCAACACAGGCTCTGATAGTTCATCGGACGGTTTAGTCGTCTATTCCATCATTACAAAATTGATACATGCACTAGTGAACGGTCAGAACAGTTTTTGGATGAGAGCGTGTACCAGCATTTGGATTTTTAGACGCTTACGCTGTTCATAACTAACGTGAGCTCAGCTAGCTATGCATCGCTTCCCCACTGAGTGCTAGATTCTTAAGGTGTACTCTAGCGATGCGCACATTTGTATGAACCCAATAGACGCAAATGTCATTCACAGTTAGGCCAGTCGTAAAAGCGTTCCAACAACGGCTAATACTGTGCAGTAAATTTCTTAGTACATAGTTCACGCACCAGTTCATGAACTAATCAGAGATCGGTTTTAAATCCCGTGTTGGAACAAACCTATTGATGTTGTCCCAAGGGTGTGCTGTTGCCTAATATCATGAAAAAGAGCACAATCATCAATGCAGCATTGTGTTGGGCAACCCTAGAGCAATCTATATTGTTTGAGATGTAATTTTCATATTTTTTTTAATAAATACCTGCTTGTTTCAAGTCGATAGTTCATGCGTTTACCGCAGGAAATAATAAATTGTCAAGGTGGAAATGCTAGTCTCGTGTAAAATTACTCTATGACACTTTGCTATGTCTTACCTTGACATGATTTTCCTTCTCAGATAATTATTACACTTCCGTAATTATACGCGTACGAGTTACGCGTATTTACATAAAAGTTAAACCTCTAAATTTAATTATGTAAATAATGTTGTTTAAAATAATTTACTAATTACTGTATATTAAGAATTTTTGATATAAATCTTCCTTTTGATGATAAAAAGGTTACGAGTGCTATATAAATTATAAACTTATACGCTGTGATGATATAATTATCATCATTTTAGTCAACAGGATGATAAGTTATGGCTGTTTTATTTTAAAATTTTCCGCTGGCTGATTTCGACCAGATTATTTTGATTTTATTAAAAAAAAAACTAATGTTTGTAAATCTGTTTATCACAGTTTATTCGTTTTGTTTTATGGTTAGGGTTTCAAGTAACTAAATTTCAAGATTAATGTAGAAATCGAAACATATCGCGGTGACTTGAATGCTGGCTTACGCTGCATAGCTTTACGTCGATTGCCTTAAAATTAAAAACTTTGATCGTTTATGTATACAGGGTAACTCGGAGATAAACACTACCTCAAATATCTTATTTTTTCTCAGTAACAATCCTGCCAAATTTTATTTTACTTATTGGCGGAAATGGTTGCGTAACTATACCTATTATAGCATTAAAATATACCTAATTATCCTAAATGTTGGTATATTTCATTAAGTTTTATTCAATATTTCAATTGATATTTAGCACAATGCAATAGTAAATATTCCTTTTTTTCAGTCATGTAAAACATTTAAATAATGTTCATTCATGTTTTGCAAGAATTTTTTTTTTAGATTTAGATTTCAAGTATAGGCTTTAAAATGTTTACATGTCTGGAAATATAAAAACATTTATAATCTGATTTTACCTTAAACAGACACCACTCCTGTTTAAAAAAAAATTAAATACAGCAAAATTTCTACTATAGGTATTTATTACTATTGTCCGCAACCATTTTGGTGATTTACTAATATAAAAGGTTATATCTAAAATCAAACGAGAAAATTGAGATATAATATGAATTCCCCTTTATTTGTTCTCAATTTATTTTCAGATTGTCGGTAATTTTTATGAAATTGTGCCACAAGAATAACTTACTACGCAAGTGTTTACCAAGCGTACAACCATCTCTTACCGGCGTACCCCTCTCGACCTAAGATAGGACTAGTTTTGGGTAATTTTTAATAAAACTCTTTTATTTAGGGATACTTCTACAGCTAAAAAATGCTTAAGTAAAATCAAAACTTCTGCTGTGTACCCCTTAAAGTTACACACTACTTTTATTTTCAAATAGGAATGTGTGTGCACGATATTCGGCAATTAAATACATTTTAAAACAAAAGAGTTTAATTAAATGCAAACAAAAGCCAAATCTTTGCTTTTAGTTTAAGAAATCTGCTCTCAGCCCTGCATTAAACCGTTTGTAAAATATTTCTTTGTCAATGTTTTTTTTTTAAATTTAAGTATTCCGGGTGTGTGACATTGTAAGATTTTTGCAATAATTAATGTATAAAGAATAATTTAAAAAATACGCTTTAATTATACATACTTAAGAAACTTAATAATTTCCTAAATTACTTAGGATTAAGAACACACGTTTTTCATTCAACATTGTTTCTCATTAATAAATAAAAAAGTTATAAGTAGACTAACAGTTAAGATGTTATTACGCAATCGTGTAAAAGTTATTTATTTACATTTGACAAATCGATGAATTTAACGAAACAGACAAACAATAAAGTGTAATACGTTATGGCAATGGTTCTTATTTATTTCGCTAAGTATAGGCTAGTTCTTTGTAAGTTTCTAAATGTTGTTATAATAAGCAGCCAATAAAGACTGGCATGGCCCAGTTACATATTCGACAGCAATAATTACAGTTGCTTAAATAATTATTAGTTTACGATGAATTAGAACGGTTATTATATGAAAATATAAACTTAAATGATTCAAAGAGGTATTTTTAAAATGCTTTGTTAGTAATATGCCTTGAGGTCTGTAGAAGACTGTATATCGAGTTGGTGTGTTATATAACCATTTTAAATTAAATTTTTGCTTTATGTTAAAATATTAGTCTACTTTTTAAGTCGTAAAAAACGCGTGCAAATTAAGCAAGTTGAACGAAAAAAAAAAGAGTTTTAAAAAACGTCGAATTGCAATAAAAGTTGACAATCACCTCCGTTCACATCCCGTGATTAACCTGTATGAATAAGGAATTATAAACAGATACAGTGTCAATAGCCACGGTTGGCAATCTTACAAATAAAAATGATAGTATAGGAAGTGGCACAAAAACTTGTCATATTTCATAATTACAGTTTTTATGGACATTCTTAATCGTAGGTTGTATCGATTGATTTTGTTTTTGGAATAAACTATTTAAAGTTTTAGCAAATGGCTGTTTTTTGTTTAATTATTAAAAAAATATGCAATGGCATTTGTAACCAACGTTATTAATTGCTAATAATTAGTAAGCGATGTATGGTACGTGTAACTCACATATAAATAAATACGAATCATGCCTATTAGCCTTGTAACATTTTTTCTATCTTTAAGGTTAGTATGTAAGTTGTGATGAATTTAGCTTGTAATTTACGTAATTAATTTAAAAATATATTTTGTTAGACTCTTGCAATTAATATCTATTTTTCTATACTAAATTGTGAATGGTTGTGTTATTATCAAACGGAACATATTGTATTACAATATCGATAGACCTTCGGTTGGGCCTACAATTATTTTTTTTATAGAGCAAACGTATCTAATTTGCTTTCATTGTTTTTTAAATTACACTTCCTGATAACGTAATTATGATTCAGAATTTAAGAAATCACGAGTTTAGGAAAAATTAACGATGAAGACCTGAAAAAAATTCACAATGCTAAAATTTTTATGAATAGTCATAGAGTAACGTGTTCTCTCACAGAATCAACATATTTACGAAAGCTGTGTAGTATATTGTATTTTTTTTTGCAACTGCTTCGAACGCAAGAGGTAATTGTAACCGATGTTGCCTAACGGTATAGTTACTTAATTGTTCTCGCAAATTATGAAAATTTTATCCTTTTTGCTAATGGGTTATTTAAATAAATCGTATAGTTTTATTAATAAATGCATTGCCCACTTGTTTGTATTTGGTGGTGAATATTAGTTAAGGTTAAAATTTTATTTAAATTTTTGTGTTATCAAAATTGTAATTATTATACATATTAGATGCGCGTCGATGTATTTGATTTGTGGTTTAGTTTTTAGTTTAAAAAAATTCTTTTTACAACTAAAAAAAAAGTTAAATATTTTAAAAACAAAATGGGTGCGATAAATCTTAAAAATAAAATAATTTCTCAGTAACGTTACACTAAATATGGATACAGGGTGTCGCAGATAACATTTCCAGTATGGGTTTCTTGCTAATTATAAGAAATACAGGCTTGCTTAAATTAGATGAAATATTCCCCAAG
Source organism: Elmis aenea (assembly GCA_947652605.1). Taxonomy (NCBI): domain Eukaryota; kingdom Metazoa; phylum Arthropoda; class Insecta; order Coleoptera; family Elmidae; genus Elmis; species Elmis aenea. The sequence goes on along the minus strand of OX393578.1, from coordinate 26,765,353 downwards.
TACGAGAGGAGCTACAATCTATTTTTAAAAGTACTTCAGATGTTATAGCAAAATATATGAAAATTTCAAATTTCTTTTTTCTCTCATAATTTTTTTGTTTAAATTATTATATCAATTTTATTAGTACTTTCTTAAGGTACTTTTTTATGTAGAATGTAACCATTATTTTAGATTTTTATTTGACTTACCGTTTTCGAGAAATTATCTCTAATATCATTTTTTTTTTGTGGGCCGTGAAGTTGGCTTTGTAATAGTTAAATGTGTTTTTTCCCCTCTTTCTAACGAGATATTACTTACCATATTTATTTTTATAAATATTCAAAAAATCAAGAAAAATCGTATTTTACCAATTACTTATCTAGCTATCTATAAAAAAAGAAACAAACAACAACTAATTAAATGTCAAGTCAAATGACAGAATCATTTGTCTGCGGTATCATTTAGATAGAATGTTATTTCTTCAAAATATTCACATTTTAATTAAATAGATGTTTTGATGATCTTAAAATTAATTCATATTTTAATTTTTTTAACTATTAGTGTAAAGGTTCCCCAGTTTTTGAGGCCCTCTATGCTGTGCTTACTCTTAGCAACATCTCTGACTAATCTATATGTGTGTAACGTAACAATCCTTTCATAAACAAAAATACCAACAGTGAAAAATATTGACACACCCTGTGTTTCCATATTTGGTGCGTATTTTAGTTTGAAATATATTTCGAGTGTCACTAGGATCAAAGGTCATGAATCAGTATTCGCTTTATGTAATTAATTATTTTCGCAGAATGTCAATAATATGCAAACGCTGCTATTCGTTGGGCATAGAAATATGTGCTGCAAAATTTATACTTCTGTTGAAGCGTATGGACGAAGGTGTGGTACTCTTATATGTGCAAATACATATTTATAGTTGTAAATTAATTTGTGATGCAGAGGTCGACATAAGTCATTAAAATTTGACACATATAAAAAAAGGTTTTCGTTTTATTTCATTGGTGTTAATGTTAATAGTATCTTGATATAATTTACAGTGGTTGTATAAGAACGTTATAAAACTGTATACACGACTCTGACACATTATGAAATTCAATATGAACAAATATTGATGTAAAATATCTATTTTGTACTGTTTTGTTATTTACAATCGCGGAAATTTAACACTATTTAAAGTTTGATTTATCTACCTAGAGCACTTTTTATTTAATTTATAACTGTGTTATAATGATTTTACTAACTAATAAAAATTAATCATTGTTAGAGGTTTAAGGGTAATGAACAGGTAATGCTACTATTTACTTGTTACAAAATTTAGTGATAAAATTTTTATTATAAATATACAGGGTGTGTGTTTCGACGTGAGATGAAAATCTTGAAAACTGTCAGAGAGAACGTGGCTTTAATTAGCAAAGAAGTGTGCATTTATGTGCCTGCTAAAAATCTAAATTAAAAGTGTCCATATTGTGGCAAGTTTATGAAATATCACTTAAAGAAAAACTTTGATTTAAAATTAACTATAACTTTTTTATTGTCGACATTAGATCTCTGAAATTTGGTAATTTTATATATTGCAAAGACCTTAATTGCGTGGTGTTATCAAAATTAACCTAGTCTACTTAGTTTTTAAGCTGCAATAATCATTTTTTTATTTCTTATTTTATCGTGATGATTTTTTTTATGATATAATGATTAGAGAAAATTAGTAACATGAAAAAAATATTTTTAACATAATTCACTCAACTGTATGTTAGAAATCTAAGAGTGAAAACGAAATTAAATATACGAATTTATTTTCGAGATATAGCTCAGACAAAACGTAGACTTTTGCTTAATATTTAAAAGACTTTTTTAAATACATTTTAGTCAGTATTTAAAAAAAATCTGTTTTGTAACTTCGTTAATCACCGAAATATTTGCCCAGATAAAGCGATTTAAATGGAAAAATCCTATCAGTATTTTAAAAAGTTTATAGTCATGGTATTCATGACGAAGTTCGTCAACTGATAGCATAAAAATCTAATACGACGCCTATAAGAAATAAAAAAGTTGACTGTCGAATCACGAAAACGACAGGCTGGGTTATAATTTTGTTGATAAAAAAGTTATAAAAATAAACAAGAAAATTACGTTTTCCAGTTTAAGAAGGTATTTTAGGAACTAGGTAGAAAATAGAACTTTTAATTTAGATTCTTACTAGACACATAAAAATACTTCTTTGCTAGTTTAACCAACCTTCTATCTTTAACGATTTCCGGATGTTGTTCACATTTATTTATACACCCTGTATATTTTTGACATACTATACTGTATAAAACGTTACTTTCAGCAAAATACTGATTTGATGCAATTTGAATGACTTATTATGAAGTTTCTTACACTTTTTTTTTTGTATTATGATTATATATGATGAGTATATGTATGATGAGTATAGACGTCTTGAATCTATTTTAAATTTTACCTACCAATTGTTTAAAGTATAGGTTGATTACCTTCACTATTTTCAATAGTGGGTATAGACATTTCTCATATTTTTTACCAGCATAGGTGCGTTATAAAACACCACATTAAAGTGTAAAAATTAGTTTGCACGTTGTGCGTTTTTTGCACGCGGAAGGTAGTTCCCCAATTTCTAAATTTCATAACGTTTATGTAATAAAATTGATCCATCGTAAAAATAGCCTCAAGTATAAAACATACGTTGAAAGCGAACATTCTCCTTGTTTAGGTAAATTAAAAATAAAACCTGTAAATACAATGAAACTTGCATGTTTGAAATTGGTTAAAAAATAAGAAAGTCTGTTCCTGGTACACGAACACGTAAAATACTGTATTTAAAACGTTCATCGCAATTTCATTGCATTGCAAATCATTAATTTAGGTGTATACGCGTTTTTATCACGTGTACCACATTTTTAAAATTCATTTTTTGGAATACATTCGAACAAAATTATCACCTATTTTGAACAGTGATTATTTTGTTTTATAAATACTTTAACTCCATTGAAATAGTGCTATGAACTAAATGTGATAGTTGAACGAACATCAGCGCCTCTAAAATATGTATTTCAAATTTCAAGTTGAATATTATTTAACAAGATTTCTGGCGTTTAAATAGTAATTGAAGTCAGGGACATTTTGCCTGTAATGGCTATGTGATGCATATTTCTGTTAAGCATTCTATACAAAAAAAAAAAAACTGTATCAAACATTGTTTTCAAAAAATTATTTATCTTTGAATTTTAATAGTAACTTATTTTGTTAAATTACAATTTGCCGAATTGTGCATTGCGAACACGGCTTTTTCATAGTTTACTAAAGCTTAAGCGAGCCACTAAACGTCATTGTGGCAATTAATAATATTTTAATTTAGACCTTAAAATCAAACCACAAGTAACTTTGGTAGTTTACAAAGGCGACTGCGTGGACCTCGCAAGGATGGTACATCACCATTTTTTGTTTTTTTGTTTTCTGACTAGCGATGCCTTTCTGCGGCACAAACCTTTTTAGCGACCCTCTGATTATCATGTTATTGAATTAAGCTAAGTTGAACATTAAAGTAAAGTTAAATATAGCTGGAAGTCTTTAAGGAAAGATTTTTTTTGTTTCTCTGTTGTGCTTATCGAACTTTTTATTATTTCCAAGTTTTTGCTGCCCCTTAATTCTTTATGCAACTCGCCTAGACGGGTCTCGATTCCTACTTTACGACGCTCTGTCCATACTACCCTTGTTAATATACGTATAATTAAAATATCAAAAAGTTTGTAATGTGCACCGTAGTGATTTGTGATTATCCTCAGTCTTAAGTAAACAAAATGCCACGAAAATTCAATAATCAAGTTCATTGCGCTATTCCAATATTGTATAAAATTTATTTTAAAAAAAAAGTGAAATGTCTTACAAATAATTGCGAGAAGTCAAAAATGTATTTTTTATTCATGGATTATTTTAATTATGCGCGCATTATAAAAAATCTCGGAGTATGTGTTGTTTATCACATCGTTTGTTATTTTAATATATAGCCTTGATATGACAAAAACAATAACTGTTTTACAAGTTATTAACTGATCGTGGTACTTATCATAAATAAACATAATTTTCCTCATGTTTCAGATTTTCCAAGTTTTTATTTGTATTCGAGTGGGAAAAAAGTCAATTCAAGTTTTGGTCTTAAGATTTTTTTAAAATACTTGTGTATTTTGGTAAAATATAAATGATAACGCAATTAAATTTGATCAATTAAAGTATTTTTTTTCATAACGAGCCATGAATTAAGTAGGTAGTTATTAATGTATATTTCGCAGACACAATAGCAAAAGATCATAGTTCAGTGATGTCGCATTATTTCACAAGTAAACAGGAACTATCAAAATTCATCGGTGTAATTTTATTAATAAATCACAAACTCATCTTTTATCGCGCAAACGATTGTAACGTGAAACCAATAAATGACACGCCTTGTAAATAGTATTTTATTTTCTTGCAAGCTGCCGTCCTTGACGGTGTTAATAAACTAATGGGAGAATAGTTGTAAGACCTTCAAACCGTTTATATCAATTATTACAATTCACACTATCTAAAAATGCGTGAACATACGGCAACGCGTATTAAAATAGAATACAACATAAAATCCATTGAACGCAAACACACTTAAAAGCCACTACAAACAATACAATAGAATACAATTGGTGCTTAATTACGAAATCGTGAAACAACCTTCTAAATGTTAGTTAAATGCTTTGAACAATTCGAGTGGTAAGATTTAAAAGTTTTTTAGTGTCAACAATCCTTCAAATAAGACGCCTATTAAAAATTATGCAACTGCATGTAGCGTACATACCTTTGGAACCATACATAAACTTCACTTCATTCAAACATTGTGACGTAACTGCTATAAACATTTATTATATTTAGTAACAGTTAATTCAGTCTTCACTAAATAGTATGTTCATTAAGCCATATAATCGTTAGGATTATGGCTAACGCCGAGGCGTTTTTTAAAATCGATTTATTGATTTGGATCGGTCCTCTCTCTCTCTCTGATTTTCAAAGCTTGTTGTTGGTCCTGGCTGCCTCCGTTATTTCTTCCATTCTTTCCTATCTTTGCATTAAGATTTCCAGTCATTATTTATTCCCAATGCTTTTGTATCTTGCCCCAGGGCGTCTCTCCATCTTTTACTTCTCCTGTTCCTGGGCCAAATAGGGATTCATTGTGTTATCCTCCTGATCATTTCGGTTGGTTTCCTTCTTATGATGTGTCCTGCTCGTTGTTGTGCTTTACCGTGTTGAATGATATTTTCTCCTCTGAGTTCCTCCTCTATGTTCCTTCTAATTCTTACTTCTCCATCTCTTGTTACGTTAGGTCCTAGTATTGCTCTCATTACTTTTCTCTCCACTATTTTTAAGTCTTCCTCTTCTTTCTTATTTATTGTTATTGTTTCCATAGCGTATATTATGACGGGTCTTATCAGGGTTTTGTTTTTGTTGTTTTACTTAGTTACTTTCTTAATATTGTTTTTACTGCGCTGAATATTTTAAAATAAAAAGTTGATATAAATTATAATCATTTTATTAAATTTAAAGTATTTTTTGGCATCTGGATGATTGTAATACTAAGCTAGTATCTGACTGAGATATCCAATACATAAGACATTTTTGATGTAAAATACACGTGTGTAATCAGATTATTATAGTAGCGGTTTTTTGTATCCTCTACAGACAAAAATAGAAATATTTATTATTTGAAAAAATTGAGCAAACTTTATAATCAAAAACGAAATAGTATTGTGAGAAAGTTTTAAGTACTTTTGTTAATATTAATTTTAAAAATATAAAGTAAGTTTATAAATACATATTAAAATGGAATTCATAGTTGACCATGAAAAATTAAATCGTAAAACATTATCGTTACTTTTTATTGAACATATACTTTGATTTCTACAAGCTGAGAAAATAATGTTTTTAATAAAAGTCTTAACCTACGAGTTGGCTTCATTGCTCAGAAGTTATATGTTCATACAAAACTGGAAGTATTTATTAAATTTTTCCCAAATAAAACAGATGTAATTGTTTTTAACATTAGGTTTGTTCCAGTAGTGCATTTCGCACTAACTCACATACTGATACATGAACTGGTTTATACACATGCGTGAACTATGGACTAATAAATGTATTAGCCGCGTGGAACAATCCAGCGACAGCTCTTGTCTTCGTTCTTTACCGTTCACAAACTGATTCATAGATCGATCCGATAACTGCTGGAACAGCCGACTAATCGTCAGAGACAACTCGAACGCGACATCGAACTGCGTGCGCATTCTATTGATTGGAAATTTTAAAAAACTACATATCTGATAGTTCTGGAATATTTATCTTTAAAAAGTAGGCTAAGAGGGTTACCCTAAAAATATTTAACCACCCTGTTTAGGTGAAAATGTGTTAAACTTGTTGCTCCTAATGTTGAATCTTGAAGAATCGTGTACTCGGGTAGATGCAATGTACCGATCACCATTTGTCCTAATATGTATACCTATTTACTATATTATACGAACGAGTTTGTACAGTATAGGTATACATACTTATGTAGGTATTTGTTTTTTATTAGATAAGCATTTAGCAAAATTTTACAAAACTTCTTTTTAAACCTAAATATATGTTTCTAAATAGGTACATCTGCCAAATGTAAATTTGATTAGTTTTAATCACACACAACTACAAGCAATTATGTTTTTGTCAATATGTATTTGGTTTATTTTTGTGGATATGATATATACAGGGTGATTCAGTTTGACTGTCGCACCTCTATAATTATGTTATTTTAAGAGGGAATCCATATTAACCTTATATTTTTGTAAATCGTGGAAAATTCTTTATCGAATTACGTTCAAATGTTTTTTCTACGATGAAATATGTCAGACTGGCGATAGTCAACTTTTTTTTGAAATTACATGGTACATTTTTTAAAAATTGATTCTGATAGAGAAACACTCTAAATTCAATAAAGCGTTAAAAAACTAAGCATCCGTGGAAAACAATTTGAGAAAAATTTGTTTAAAAGTCATTTATTATTTCTCAAAAAATCGTTTTTTACCGAAAAATCATTATTTTGTGAGCATTAGGTAAATTGAAACGCCCAAGTACACACTAACAGAAGCAAATTGCCAGGAGGTTCATTTTCAATTTATACTCACAAAAAAATAAAAACAATTAGACGAGTTATAAACTGTCAATTACTACAGCGATCGTGTTTTGTTTAAAGTGAAATACAACGATTTTGTGAAAAATAGTAAATAATTTTTAGTTAACACACCATAAACACTTACTTACATTAAACATTGTGCACACTGTATAAAACACAATGTTTGCAAAATGTGTGGAACCAGAATTTAAGCAAAGACATTTTGGTAGAACCGAGTGTAGTATTATAAACATACAAAAAAATGGTTTATAGGATTTAGTAATCATCTTATCATACTGGACCAATAAACAAATGCATTATAAAAAAATGTCAGAAATGCGTAGGCAAAAGATAAAACTAAATCTTTCTTGTTCTTTCTTTCAATTGTTTCAAATTACCGCTGTCTACCTTCAAAGCCTACTCAAAAATATTACTTTGCCCTAATAGTTAACAATAAAATCGCGATATCTCGGAAAATATCAATTTTAGGTATAAAACAGTATGAATGTTTTCGAAAGAGAATTAAATTTTCTATAAGACGGAGTAAAAAAATATAGGGTGTTGTATTTAAAAAAAATGAGTTTCGATGTTTAAAGTTTCACAAGTTTGACCAAACGTGAAAAAACGCCCTGTATAATATTTTAAAAATGTAGGTGGTGCAAAGTGTTACATAATCTATTGTCAATCTTATCTTCAATAAAATTTCTGCAGACTTCTCAAAGTTTTTAAATGTTGAAAATTTTTGAAACTACTGTATTTTCATGAAAATGCAATGTTCACGAGAACGGTTGACCTTAGACCCATATGACCTTATACATTTTTTGAATTAAATTTAAAGAGAAATCTAAAAATGTAAAAATATACAGGGTGTTCCATAAGAAAAAGTATAACTTTGATATGCCACTCTTTTTTGGAGCACCCTGTATATTTGAAAATATTTTTTAAATGTAACATAATCTAACAGCGACAGAAATTGGAAAATATAAACCGTTTCGCCATAAAACTCCGACGCGTCCGTCGTGACTCACCCTGTATAAATAACAAAATTATAGGGGTGCGTTATTCAAACTAAATCACCCTGTATACATACTTTTTATATTTATTCAATTACCATGCTCATATAGGTACATATATTTCTTTTCAGAGTTTTATGATGTGTATTCAAATGTTAAATTTGTTAGACATTATTGCTTAAGTCCATAAGTTATGAAAATTGTTTTGACTTAATTTTGTTTGATGTAGTATATTTATTTTACCATAAAATAAAAACAATCGACACAGCTGTGGTTTAAAAAAATCATGTACATGTAGTTACCTATGAACCATATACGGGTACTCAAACACTTGCGCGGGCCCGCGCACACACATATGCAGATAAGCGATTAAACGTTCTTGTTTATATATTTTTTTAAATTTTTATAGCTATTATTGTATTTTACCTTCTTGCTTTACGCTTGTTGTATTCGAATAGAAAATAAAGATAACTTTTTTTTAACACAATTATGTTTCCATGTGGTCTAATTTCTCATTTAACACCAAGCGTAAAGAGGTAATGAGATAATTAATAGAACCACTCTGCAATAATTAATACTGTAGCAATTACAATACCAAATCGTCAAGTCATTCACCAGGTTGGTGTGCAGTAGGAGTTATTCAAGTTGATTAATAAAACAAAGGCGTTAAAATTGGTAATGTGAAATGTTAATGTGAAATATTTTCCTTTATCAAATTAAAAATGCGGAATGTTTGTTGTGTGCAACTGATCTCATGAATAAATCGACACAGTAGTTGATCTATGCAAATAAGCGTTTGAAATTTTCATACTTCTTAAACACCCTAAAATGTATACTGTTATGCATATTCATTTGTTAGGTTTTTGCAAGTAACACTGTTGGTTCTGTAGTTTGTTGATTGTTTGATAATATACTTTTCCAAAAATAATGTGCCATTTAAAGATGAAAAATTTGCAAACGTTTATAGTGCCATCGTTGTTGCGCTTTAATAAACAAGTGCAACTCAACAGTTACTAAAAACAAAAGAATTAATTTATTCTAAGTTAGCACTTGCGTCACCTCGTTGTAAAATGTTTTTTTAGTTTCTTCTTTTACATCTTTAACTTGTACCCACTGAAATTTATTTTGAACTTTGCATGTTTAATGGTATAGCTACCTGCACTTAATTTTTTAGTAGTCATATATTAAGGTAATATCACGACAGGGATTTGTGGAGCGACCACGCAATAAACTTTCATAATTCAAATTTTGGGCAAGTCGTTAATATATTTCAGTGATTTATTTTTGAAATTAATTATTTAATAACAATACAATACAGTTTTAACAATTTACCATTGGAGTGAAATGATTGTCCGGGATCACATGAAAAGTTAAATATTTGTATGACTTATTTATACGCTATGACTTAGTGACTTACTGTGACACAAAACGAAACGAAGGTGGAAGATTATTATTGCCGGTTAAAAAAAATTGCAGTAATTCTATTGTACAATTTAAATGAGGGAAATAGCAAATAAAATTCAATTTCACGGTTCTTGATTGAGTAAAAATAAAAATATTTTACATTGTCGGTAGAATAATTAAAGACATTTTGACCTACTCTAAGCATAGCCCTTAGAATATTTTTCCTAAATAATAAATACTCGCTTAAAATGTAATAAACATTGCACTAATATCCATAAAAATAATAGTACGTTAATAACTAGGGGAATGAGATTTTTTCTGATCGCCCTCTTGTTGTATGGTTCTTGTTTTATTGTGCAATTTCGTTTCCTTTTCTTCTGCAATCATTTTAAATGTGTATATTGATTCGCTATTTAAAGTTACAATGTTACAAATAATAAAGAAGTAGTTTTTATATTGTAAATATGATGATAAAATAATGTTGTGACAATACAAAATACATAAAACCAACGTCAATTGTATTATGATCGTTGATAATTAATTTTGAATCCTTCCGTAAAACAAAGAATAACCTTCACACTTCGAATTGAAGGTTTGTCTTAAAAACACCTAAGCGGCATTTAACCAAACATCCTCATTCAGTCATTCTAGCATCTCCTTAAGATTTCCTCCATATACATAGACGTGCATTAGTTTCAGAATGTCGATACTTTGAAAACCTTGTTCTAGTGCGGCATAAATAACACTTTAAAGTTCTTGTGTTCAAGCAAGCAGAACATTTGACATTGTTTTTGGAAAGAGCGCCATGCACAAATTTTCAAGCAATTTAATTAACAGAAAACACGTTTATGTTGAACTTGCAAATTTTTCTTGATATTATCTCCAATGTTATTGTTACGTTTTTTATGGCTTCTGTTTTGTTATTGAAATAGTAAATGAATGCTACAGCGTTAAGTAGTATTATGTAGTATTACAACAAACTACTAAGTTGTTTTTTCTTAGATGATTTTTATTGAGTGATTTGGTCAATGACTGTAATTTATTGCAATTTTTATTGCGTTTTATAAATAAAAACAGTTTTATTATCTTGTCTTTTCACGTGGTATCAAACTTTTTCTGAGTTGCACCCATTGACGATGTCAACAGACAGATTGAGAAGAAGTACAAATGTAATCAGAAATAATTAGAAATAAACAAATGCCTATCGTGTATGCAACATTACTAGATATTCTAAACGTTTGTTTTTGAAAGTTATAATTTTTTACTGCTATAAAGAGTGTACGTAGGGAGTAATTAAATCTGCGGTTGATTTCCATAAGCAAATATTTAGGGCATATGATTTTTCAATTTCAAGGAAATCTAAAAAAGCAATATATTTAAAAAGTATGGTTAGTTTAGCAAAGCAGTATATTTTTATGTGCCCAATAAGAACATAATGTAGAAAGTGTCTATATTGTGTAAAGAAATATTTTGAAAAATGGCGCTATTAAAATTGACAAAGTACGCTTTTTTATTTCTTTTTTTATATTTAGTTACCATCTGTTGGCACGTAAAAACACACTTCTTTGCTAATTTAAACATTATTCTATCTGCAACGTTCACCCGTATTTTTCATAATGAATCATTCACCCTGCATGTCTACTATAATTAAATAAATTTAATTACGTATTAATTACATTCCTAAAGTAATAAAATTAAGAAAACAAATTATACCTCACAAACAACATCAAAAATGCAGACGTTAGATAAAAATATGACCAAAACATCCGTTCTAAGAGGCCGGACAATTCAAGTGTTTTGTTTTTGTAAAACTTAGGTAGACGAATATAATAACAGCTCAATTTTTTTATTGCCCTTCAAATTTAAAAATAATATTTTACTTAAAATACTAGAGTACAGGCGTGTACCTATCCAGAGCCGCATTTAGGGAAATGGTAAACAAACGCAAAGTTTTCTATTCGGTTTCTCATTAAGTATAAAGTATAATATATAAAAAAATCGCAGCAAATCGCGTTTACCTTCGTTATTGAAGTTAATTGATACCAATTTGTTACGATGAAAAGTAATAGGCTTTCAGAATTTTTAATTTGTTAACGACATAAACTACAACGACTGAGCTGCCTGATTTATAGTAGGTTTTGTTGTCCAAAACACTATTTTACAAATTTGATGAATGCAGAAAGAAAATACCATGTGTGAAACTTCAATGAATTTGGGAAAAAAAAGAAATCTATTTGATTATGTTAACAGCAAAAATTGCGTATATAAAGAAAAACAAAGTTTGTCACAGAACAAAAACGAATCGACCCAGGAAAAATTGGTGATTACACATTTGAAATATTTTATAATCCAAAGAAGTTATAGACGATTTTGAAAAATCGTATTTTCCGGTTTTTCCTAATAATTTTCTTGGATATCGTTTGAGAGATTTCGATTTTCTCTTCGGATTATTAGTGAGCACCTATTTAACAACTTTGCCAAATTTAAGCTCATACTCTAAGTTCTAAGTATTATAATAAGAAAGATACCCATGCTTAAATTCGAAGTTTAAACACCTTGTACATAAATTTTTAAATGTTAACGCTGTTCAATATATTTTGTAGTATTATCTATTAAAAAAGCTTTTTTGTTGGTTAAAAAAAAACGTTGAATTATTTACGACAATGTTTGAGGAAAGACTGCGTGCTCGATTTTTTTTGTTTGGAAAGTTAGGTTAGAAACAAAAAATCGTAAATGTTAATTGACCGTATGCATTTTTTAACATATTATGTATTGTTTAGTATGACCATGACCATAAACACAGACATATTCATACGTATAAAAACATTAGCATATACATAATTTATAATGTTTTTTCCAATTTATTTTATTGCATTAATTTTTTGTACCAACTCGTGAGCAACATTACAATAACTTTGATACAGTATTTCACACATCAAAAAACCCTAATAAATACGGTCACGATTTGGAATATAATTATTAAGAGATTTATGTTAATGGCAACTTTGATTTAATTATAGTATTTACGAAGTTTTTACTTTTAAATAAAAGCCAATATTAACGACTAGTTTTAGAAATTGGTAGCAATTTGGGAAATATTAACGGTTATTAATTTTTAAATCATTTTTCTTGAGAGTTATCAACGGGAAAATGCTTGCATCAGCGTTGGGTGTTGCCCTGGACCCACTTAACTATGACGCCGGCGCTCCCATTCAGTTCATGAAAGTTACAAAGCTTTTTCCAATCAAAAACAAATTGTTTGATATTATTTATTGCTTATTACATTCAGTTAATTTAAATTTGAAATTTAAAAATTGTAATTGATTAATTGAAATGTGATTAATTAGTAAGTAGCATTATTTATTACATATAAGTTTATAGCATAACATTTGTATCACACAAGGACATAAATTGTAGTAATCACGTAATACAGTGGACCCTCGAACTTCGAACATAATTTGTTTCAGGAGACAGTTCAACTTTCGAGTTGAATTTCCGCATTAGATATTATGTAAACTGAATTGGTCCGTTCCAGACTCCCAAAATTTATCCAATTTAAAACATTTTAAGTGCGTTTTTCAAAATATGATGTTGATAATAATAAAACAAATACATTTAATTTCAATAATTGAATGTTTTTATTTATAATAAACAGCACATCATTTTTTTGTATCAATCAATAATAATAATAGGAAGGATATTAGTAAATGGTTATTAATAAAGATAAAATAAAAATAACCCAAATAAATAAATAAAACGCTTAAATACAAATTCTATGTACGACTTTCGAGTATTTTTGTCGAGTATCAAATCGGATTCTTTGTTGGAGTTTCAACTTGTTTAAACACAAACAATTCGAAGTATGAGGTTTCATTGTAATTCACTTAATAAATTTTAATTTAGACGTTGAGGCTTCTTGGGTATAACAATGAAAAACGTAAATATAGTCTATTTCTTATAAGACCCATGGCGGTTTAAGTAAACTGAACTAAAGGAAACAAATTCACAATCTCAATTAAAGTTTTAATCTACTTAAAGGTGTCTCCATGAACATTATTGCAAGCAGTCAAAATTTGATCCACAATTATAGATTCAATAAGGTTTAAAGTGGGTTCTTAGGTAAAAGAAAATTAATATTGGTTTCCCATATGTTTTTGCTTGAAAACAAAAATATAATTTAAATTCTATTATAGCAGGTATCCCGGAAGGTTAACTTGTTTGGAACTGCAGCGTTATGGGCATCATGCTCAAAGAAAAACAATTAAGAAGATGTGGTCTACAATCATGGTTTTTAAGTGCTAGGCCATACAAATCATTTAAAGTTTAAAATCCATAAATGTTTATGTATCGTACTAAAAAATGTATTGGCCAGTATAAGCCGTTGTTGGAACGCTTTTACGACTGGCCTAACTGTAAATGACATTGGTGTCTATTGGGTTCATAGAAATGTGCGCATCGCAAGGGTAAACATCCTAACAATCCAGTACTAAATGGGATTGGGAGGGCGATGCATAGCTACAAGAGCTCACGTTAGTTATGAACAGCGCATGCGTGTAAAAATCCAAGCGCTAGTACATGCCTTCATTCGCGTACTGTTTTGACCGTACACTGACTTGTTCATGTATTAATTTTATAACACTTGGAACAGCCGACTAATCGTCCTGTGAACTATCAGAGACTGTGCTTGAACGCGATATCGATACTGCGCATAATCCTGATAGTACATTGGATCATACATAGCCTTACTGGAACAAACCTATTGTGTTGACCATGATCTATACCAGGGGTTCTTAACCAGGGGTCCGTAGAAAGATTTCAGGGGGTCCGCGAGCTCTGATGGGAAAAACTAATTTATTAACTTTATTGTTACTAACTTCTAACTGAAATCTAGATTTTATTTACTTATGCATTAAATTACAATAGTATTCGCTGTATCGGTGGTCCTGAATAGAAATAATAAATATTTTCTTATATCAATGCAGTTGTTAAACATTTAAAAAAAATCTTTATTCTGAGAAGGAGTCCACGGCTTTCACCTGACTGGCAAAGGGCTCCATGGAACAAAAAAGGTTAAGAACCCCTAAACTATACGTATTTATCAGGTATGTCAGGTTAGGTTAGGTCTGGCCAGCTAAAATTAGATATGGTTAAATTAGGTTGACCATGGTGTATAAATATCTATGGGTAATAGTTTAATTTAGTATTAAAAACAGTGTCATGTAAAATTCGGCAACTTTTTTTACCTACCAAGGGCCGCATTTCACTTTGAAAAGGTCCCACAGTAAAAAAGAAATTGTTTTGGCAAACCAGCGCATGAAAAACTTTCTTTTGTCATTCAACATTTCGCGAACGTTATAACAAAAAATAGAGAAGCAGGAGATACGATTCCTAAAAAAAAAAAGACTAATTTAAAAGAGTGGAAGGTCTAAAGAAAAGATAAAACAAAACCAACTAAGATGACTGGAACGTTTAGTTACTACCATCGGTAGTTACTACCACTAGTAAGAGTAGGTACCAGAAAGAGAATATGCAAAAATTTCGTGGATAATAAAGATAAAGAGGAAAAGAAGTAGAGTAAAACTAAACAAAACGGAAAAACGAAGAGAGGCAGCTGGGGAGATGTGCTACAGTTAGCAAAAAAGGTGGGGAAACATAATCGAGAACTGGTAAAACATACCTCGACACCGAAAGGTACAAGAGAACTCGAATAAAAAGAAGAACATTTCATTTTCATACTCAAACCAAACAATTTTTTTTTCACGGGTTAACGCAAGTGAAAATTATTTTATTATTACAGTGCACTATATTAATCAAAAATCATTGCCGGATTTGCCTAATTTAAGTTTTCACACACATTATTATAACCTAGCCTTGTTGTTGCCTTTTAAATAATTCAAGAAATAAAAAATATTTTCTATTGACTGAACTTAAGTTTTGTTAGTACTGCTCAACGCGTAAACTTTTTTTATACCATTTTGTTGCACATAGTTGTCAGTTGTCACCTATTTTTCATATCTGGAAATTGAAGCTTTTTTGTAGCTATTCTTTAACAAGATCGGCAAGATTACAGTAACTGTACCATGTAATGTACCTATTATACTACTAACATGGTTTGACAATAATCTTTTATGAAGTACATGATTTTAAAATTAAAATTTAATGATGATCATCCTTCATTTCGTGTTGATAACCGAAACATTCGGTATTATGTATTTATTACTCAAAATATTTTAATTTTGATTTTTACGGAATAATGTAACTTTTGTCACGTCATTCATGATTTGTTTAGGTTAAGATCGTGTTATGCCGGCAATTTGACAGGGATTGAGCGGACATAAATTTATAAATCAATGTAATTTTCAACTTTTAAAACTGCATTTTTTTGCTTTGGTGCTGTAATATACTGCGATATTAACAACTGTTAATATACTGTAATATATATATATATTAAATGCTTTAATATGAAATCATTTTATTTACAGTCTAAACGTACAACATTACTGGCTTGCTTAATGGCAAGCAGTTGAATATATATTACATACACTATCAGTGGATGCGCGCGACTAGCTGATGCGCAAACCCAATACACCACAGGTGCTTAAAATAAGAATTTACCACATGTAAATTGTCTCCTAATCGTATTATAGCATTTCCTCATCTGTTCTAGAAAAAAGTAAGAAACATTAATTATAAGATTTGTTGCTTTAATAAGAACATAAATTACGTATTTATATTTGTTGTTTAAAATTTTGCTTTCGTTTTTTAACGTCTGGAAATATTGGATTATGTTGAAATAATAACCTATAAACATCGTCAATCATTCTAATACGGATTGTAATATATTTTTAATATTATACTGAAGCAAGATTTTGTATTAATAAAAAAAAAAACATTTTATATGTCCAGTTAACTGAAATTCATAGTGCAACCCTTTGTTTTTACTATTCCTGGCTACAAAGAAAAACCTAAAGAATTTATATACTTGCTAGTGAGTGCATAATTCTGAACAGAATTCTTAGCACAACTTTATTCATGACCTATCAAAGATTTAAACTATTTTTGGAGCGAATTTGTATTGAAAAAATGATATTTGGACAAATATGTTTGTGCTGAGTGCTGAAAGTAAGAATAATTTTTTACATGCAAAATTATGCATAGTTATTTACAGTTTTTTGCTAAACATTTATTTTTGTGGTAAACATTACTTATCAGTTATCATCTTACATAAGTCATCCTGTTTTATTTATTTTCTTTGTTGTTATAGTTTTTAAATTCTTTGATTTAAATAGTAACAGTTATTAATGTAAGTTCAGAGTTCAAAATTCCTCCGTATATCTTTTATAAGCATTTCTAAACCGCAAGTACAAACATATTGTAACCAAACATTTTGATTGCAATACATTCATGGCCATAAAGCAACACAAAAAGTCTCACTTAGAAATTGCCGTCTAGAACCAATTTGTTAATACCGATGTAATAATAAGCTTTCAAATATTACCGACAATGTTTGCGTTATTTGTAGTTAACGATATACAACACATACATTTCTATTGTATTTATTAACTAAAGCTGAAAATACGACCCATGATGTAATTACAGGTAATTATATAGAAAATGTTTACATTGCAGACATATTTTTAAGCCGGCAGTAGAACAATTTCATGCGATATCGAATTTCCATTCTTAATTACTTTGGATTATAATAATATTTTAAGGAAGTGTTATATTTTTGGTGTACAAAAAAGTTGATTTATTGTTTTATAAATTTAACCGCGTCGACACTTTCGATTATTATAAATTATTGAAAGAAATCTTTATACAATATCGCAAAAAGAAAGTAAGATATTTATGATTATAAGTAGTTTTATTTTGAAAATCTCAAAATAAAATTTGTGGACGATGGATTCTAAACAATAAAAAATTCCAAAATATTTGTATCATATACAGAGCGTTTCTTAAGTATTGCAAAAAAATTTGGGAGATGATTCCTTATCAAAAAATTTAGGGGAATCTTTCATATAATTTTTTTCCCTTAGACGTCTCCTCTCGGAGACACCCCCCTAAAGGGGAGCGGTAAAATTAGTATTTTTAAAAATTTTTCAAATTTGGAGATGTATACAAGAATGATATTTTGTAAATGTTTTATTCTTATTAAAAGGTTTCCCATAGTACTATTTTTAATCACCTCCCACCTTCATAGGGGGCTGAAAAGTGCGAACCCTGTTGTTTTTTTAAATCAGAACTTTTTGGTGGGTTGAAATTTTGCAATTTAAAATATTTTTTTGCAAGCTTGATTTATTTGGAAACTTTTTTTATTCCTTAGTTTTTCTCGTAAAACCTACAGTTTTTAGGAAAAAATTAAATAGGTAAACATGAACCATAAAATTAATATTCCAATATAAAACGATTCATTTATTTATGTTCATATTGGGTAGAATTGAAGGGTCTAATTCATTTTGACGTTTACGCGGCGACAACGCTAAAACGAACGTCAATTCTATTTTTTGCAATACTTAACCCTTTCGTCCCGAGTGGTACACATATGTACCACACATGTTTTAAAACACCTGAAAGCCAAATTAAACGTTTTAGAGATGCGAGAATTGTACCATGCCGTTATTTAGACTTGCAATTATGTGTCTCGATGTAAATATACTGCAGATTTTGACAAAAAAATAATACTTGCAGGTTTTATTACGTTATTTGGTACCTGATGGTACACATACGTACCACACTAAAACCCTGTTTGGTACATATGTGTACCAACAGGGTTTTAGTGTACCAACAGGGTTTAAGTGTACCAACAGTGTTTTAGTGTGGTACGTATGTGTACCAAATAACGTAAAAAAAAAGTATGGTACACAGCCGCAACAAATAATTTCATTTTTAGTCGCGAAATACTATAAGTTGACACTAAACTGACAAAATTATATCCAATTTTTGATCCAAAAGACATTATTTATATTCAGGGACGAAAGGGTTAAGAAACACCCTGTATATAAGAATTGAACATAATTGTGGTTTATATTGGAATATTTTATGGTTCATGTTTACTTATTTATTTTTTAACTTAAAAACTTAGGTTTTACGAGAAAAACTAAAGAGTAAAAAAAGTCTAAACAAACCAAGCTTTCAAAAAAAATATTTTAAATTGCAAAATTTCAACCCACCAAAAAGTTCTGATAAAAAAAAACCAACACGTTTCAGCCCCCTGTGAAGCTGGGAGATGATTAAAAATATTACTATGGGACAACCTTTTAATAAGTATAAAACATCTACCAAACATCATTTTCCAAATTTATCCAATAACTGGAAAATAAAATGAAAAACCTAATTTTACCGCTTTTCTTTAGGGGGGTGTAACTCCGAAAGGAGACGTCTAAGGAAAAATTTTTCTATGAAAGACTGCCCTTAATTTTTGATAAGGAATCACCTCCCAGCGATACTTAAGAAACACCCTGTATATTTTTTATTTGACACTAGATTTTTTTTTTTTTTTTTGCTTTATTTAGCAAACTAAAAATTATAACAACAAAATGTAATTTCCTCATTTAACAAATTTTTAAATAATATTGATATATCATTAAATATCGATTGATCGAAAAAAGATGTATAGAAATATTATACGATTCGATCTTAAAAACTTTTCGGTCGACTAAGGGTATAATACGATGTTATAAAATTTTGAAATATCGCCCACTTTTGAAAACGTGTATAAAACAATAAAACAATTTTTAATTTTATTGTATAATAAATTGAAATTTATGGTTATAGCAAATAAAATTTTGATTTTAAAAGTACTTAATGATATTTCTTAAAGAAATATTTATAAGATATATAATTTGTGTTGGAATACAATAAATAATTAAAGGTTTTATAAATTAGATATAAACTTGTTACTTATTAAAAATCAAAATTGATATAAATGTTTATCAACTACAGTTAGCAATACAATAAAAGATTCATAAAATAGTTATTTATGTACCAAGGCAGTAAAGTTCGACTTTTTATCACGAGTGCGGATATTATTTGCCGAGATTTTCTCGGCAAATAATATCCGCACTCGTGATAAAAAGTCGAACTTTACTGCCGAGGTGCATATTAAATTTTTTCTGCAATCGTCAAAGAAATAGCGAAAAATTAAGCAAATACATAAAGTTTTACTTCATCTGTCAGATTCTCATTCTCCTGTCAAATATGTATTGAACAAAACCACGCCCACTTTTACTAAATTCAACCAATGAGCGTAGCGCATTTTTTTTTTTTACTGCCGCTTTTACTTTTTTACTGCCGATCGGCAGTGAAAATGATTATTACAGCCCCTTTTGGGTACTTAACCCTTTCGGTCACGAATTATTTTTTCATGGAAAAAAAAATCGAGGCTTTGCTAAGCAGTTCTTTGAATTAAATTATGATTTTTCAGTCGTATAAAATCTCTCCAAGGAGGCCCCCAAGGGGGGTGTAACGCGTCCCCAAATGAGGACATTATGATCAGGTGGTTGCGGTATAAGTTAAAAATTCAAAGTATTGAACAAGATTTTATTTCACCAAAACTTTATACAAGTTTATATTTTGAGTAAATATAAAGTTACTGAACTTTTGAAGACGTGTGATAATCAAAAAAACAATTTTTGTTTCTGTCAAGACATAAATGAATGTTACATTTTGCACAAATAAATTTGGTTTTTCCTTTGCAACCTGGTTTCTTACACTTGTCAAATAATTTTTTATCACTGATCAATGGAAGATGTCCAACGTTGTCCAAAGGGACATCTGCTGGTGGATGAACTTCTACGTGGGCTCTTTTTGGGGGTACTTGGAGATGGCACTGGACTTTCAGTAGTGGGGCGGCCCCTTTTTCTGGTAGCTGGCTTGTCTATTTTTGTGAGTACTTCCGCCACAGTTGCCCTTAAGTGAAGCAAATGAAGCACCTTATTTTTAGGAACTCCTAATTGCGAAATCACTATAAAAACAGACTAAAAAGACAGCAAAACATTTCACTAAATTTCTGTGCCATGACAACCATTACAGCACAATGTCCTCAAATGGAGACAAGCATAAAGTTATAAATAATTCGCTTACATTTTGTTTTGCACAATCGTGTTTGCTCTCACATTCAAAAACGCACTTTTTTACCCAAAAATACAATTTTGCTTGTTACCTCAGAAAATATATACCGGTTCACGAAAGGCACAAAGATAGCGGGGTAAAGTCCACTTGAATGCACGTGGTTATTTTGTTTTTGTGATCACACAATTTGAAAAGAGAGGTTGACACCGGTGTCGAATAGAATCTATGGCTGTCACCATATGAGGACAACGTTTACAAACGGTAAAATTTGCGGAATTTAGATATACCAATCATTTATATAGTATGTCCTCATATGAACACGCCATGACCGAAAGGGTTAATGAGCTAGTTTAGTGACGATTGCAGAAAAATGTATTTTTTGCGAATCACATAAAGTTTCACTAAATGAATAAAGAGCATATGTTAGAGCCAAAATAGAAAGTTCATGGAGGTGATAATGTATTTATAACACAGATAATACCGTATTTACTCATTTAATTACGCTAATTATCAAGTGCATAACTGATTAAATGCAAATCAGCGTTTCACGTCTCTTCCACCCTCAAGTACAATAATTATTTCCGCATGCTCTATCAGTCTATCATATAAAATAATACCTAGTTGCTATCTCAGTGGCGGAAGGAGATTAAAGAACATTTGCAAATTAATATTACACGGCGCGTGATTATGATTATTATTATTATTATTATACATAATAGTTATGTACTGGAAATAAGCAACTTTCCAATTATATGAGAAGAAATATTATAAGCTAATATCTATAGCGATGCGTGCACTTTTCTTTTCTGGGCGCATTGCGTAATGTGAATTTAGCACGGTTTCAAAGTTTTAAAACAATTGCATACCTATTTAGTAATAAACGCCATTTATGCGTAAAACTTATCCTTGACAGTTTAAGAAACGATTTTCTCACGAATTGAGTTCATATAAAGTTTAGGTTAGCAGTACATAGGTTTAGAAACTGCAGTAAGAAACTTAAGGCGATTTATTTATGATCCAATAAACCCCATTCGTTAGTTTTAGTAATGATGTCAAGATCGAGGGCTTCAAATTTAATTTAAACTTCATTCGGATTTAAAAGTTTTGGAACAATTGTTATGCCAAAAATGGAAAGCTTATAAACACCAATAAATTACGATATTCATAAATCAAGTAAATTTGTTTTATATAAAACATTTAAAAGTAATAAATTTTGTTAAATAAAAGACTCGATAATAGATTAAAGCATTCTATGATAAATAAAAAAAGTCAAGCTTAATCAAGTTCAATTTGCATAATAAATATTTACTTCTATTATATTACTGTAAACCGGATTTATCATTGGATATCGAATACTGTCTAGATTTTAGCACAAGCTTACATTGTTTATTATTTAAAATCAATTGATTGTAATTATTTGTTAACTAGTTGTTACCATGTTAGATTTAAAATAATTTTTTGTTGTGTATAATGATCGTCAGTAAATGTTTGCAACGATCAGAATAATTAAAAATCAATAAAATCATTGCATATACTAGTTTATTAAAGTTTGATGTAACTAATAAAGAATAAAACTAATCATTTAGCGCAGAGGAGCCGTAAAAAAAAATTAAACGATGCTCAAAATATCGCTTTTTAGTATATCTACCATTTGTTTAAAAAAAAAGAAAATAATTGCATTGGCAGAAACTAACAAGTTTTTTTATAAGCAGTTGCTATATTTTTTATCAATCTTAATATTATTAACTTCATTTTTATGATAAAAAACGTCTTTAAGATTTACTTAAGAAAAATAACTGTGCAAATAAATTTTTATGTATTAAATGCTTACTTATGAGTATGTTAATGCATTTTCACAATTCTGAACAGCATTATTTACAAACGTATTTTTAAATGTAAGTACCTACCTAATTCGATAAGATAAAGCAAAAATCAAATTTTAAATATTTAGGGACGATAATCACAGATAATGGTAAATTGGAAAAAAAAAACGAATAACAGAATAGTTGCAGCGACGAAATTTTAAGAAGTCACTTTT
The DNA here is from genome assembly GCA_947652605.1 of Elmis aenea. NCBI lineage: Eukaryota > Metazoa > Arthropoda > Insecta > Coleoptera > Elmidae > Elmis > Elmis aenea. The sequence continues at coordinate 26,742,657 of OX393578.1, read as the reverse complement.
AAAGGTTTGATAAGTAAGGAGATCTCTAAAGAAACTAAGACGCGAGTATTTAATGCAGTGTACGTACTAATTCTTACTCATATTTTAGAAACTTGGGCATTAACAAAAATGCAAAACAAAGTTTACAGACGCAGGAGATAAGACTTTTGAGAAGAATATAAGGATGTAGATTAACTGATAAGATAAGCAATGATAAAATAAGAAAAAGCTTAGGAGTGAAAGACAGAAAAAAAAAGATGGAGACAAACCAATTAAGATGATTGGGACAACTACTAAGCATGCCAGAAAATGGGATGAAAAAACGGAGTTTGAGAGAAAAAGAATTAAGGGAATACCAAAAACAAAATGGGGAAAACGAAATGAGACATAGAGACTAGGACAAAAATGACTCAGTTGGAAAGATGAGCCACAAGATGATAGACAGGTACGGAGAAACATAATCGAGAATTAGGAAAACATACCTTGACACCGAAAGGTACTAGAGGCAGAGCCGGATTTAGGTATTGCGGGGCCCTAAGCACAAAATTTTGTTGGGCCCCCAAAAAAAAACGAAAAAAAAAACAACCAAAAAAAATAATGAATTTTAAAAATATAAAAAATACTCTTATTATCTTTTATGTATAATAAATATAAATGCATATCACATCAAAAATATCAAAATCATTACAACATTTTTTTTCTACTTTTGGCGGTGGAAAATTGGTCGATTATATCATTGAAGCAAAGAATCCGCAGCTTATCGTGTTCCATGCTCAGAATACATAAATCGACCAATTTTTCCTGAGCCATAGTCGTTCGCATTTAATTTTTTATACTTTTTAATTTACTGAACGATCGTTCGCCAGTACAGTTTGATATCATTAAACTTAAATACAATCGCAAAATTGTTTCAATGTTTGGAAATGCTAAAGAAATGTTGTCATGGCATATAATATGGTACAGCTCTTCGTGATTAAACTTAGTATTAGGATATGCGTCTTTCACATACGTAAAAAAATTAAAAATTTCAACACTAAAATCACTATTAAAATCTTTCGGATATTTTTTAAGTAGCTGATTACGTTATTTTTCAGCGCAGATAGTTTTGTTTTTAAGTCAGTTAAAAATGAAAACGTGTCCGAAATATTTTTATAATCTACAGACCGTGTTTTCAAGTTTACCAATAATTAATCTATTATCGGAATGAAAGATGTTATTCGAAATTTTTCTTTTGGGGTTATATTTTCAACATCAGGTGCGTTGCTATCATTGACTTGTTTCTTCCGCCGCTTTCTTCTAGATGATAAAATTCAAAGTAATCGTCATCTTTTCGTGGGAAATTTGAATTTTAGAATTTTTTTCCGGGCCCTGGAATCCGGGGTCCGGGGCCCTAAGCAATTGCTTATTTTGCGTATACGTAAATCCGGCCCTGAACTAGAGGACCCGATTAAGAACAAGAGGAAGACAAATTCGTTTTGTTTGTATGTGAGCTAATTAATGTCATTGTGAAATTTACCACTACATGTAAGAAAGGTCATATAAACTTTTAGTAATTTTGAAATTATTAACAAAACAAGGTAACTCTTATCCTTTTTTTAAATTTAAAAAGCGTTATGTGAGACAGGTTAACGTTCCTCCTGATTTTATCTTCAATTACTGTTTTATTATTTATTAGATGCACTTTCGTTTTTTTTCATACTTATTTACAGGCTACTGTTACATCACCAACTTATTAAATTACTTAATTAGTTATAATTTCTTAAGTGTTACAGATAATTGCAATAAAAATATAGCTAATTCATGATCCCACAGTAGACCATAATTTGTATTTAAAAAAAATTGTCGCTGCATATAAAAGCTATTTACATATTTAAAAATTTTTGCAAAAACAAATTAAAACTGAAAAATTTAAAACATTGGTTTTTTATCTTTTCTTAGATAAAAATACAGATTCACGTTTTCACCCTAAATTGTTTCTAAAAAAGGTGGTTTAATTCGTTTCTTTGAAGCTTTAAAAAGTTTTTTTATGATCTTTGAAAATTAACCATTTTTTTAACAGATTGCTAAAATAATAATTTTTAGACTAATTTTAACTTCGACTTAATAGAATTTTATAAATTATCTGTTTATTTGAAAAAAAAAAGAGCTTTTATTAGGACACAACTTTAATTGAGTAACATCTAAATATAAAACTTGAACCCAGTTAATAACAATTTAAAAAAATATGCTCGTTTTGATTTTTGTTTATTATCTAGCTTGCCATGGAACTTTTTAAAAACCTTAAAGCATCACTGAATAGGTCTCAGAAAGGGGAACAATTTGTCTAATGTAAACTTCTTTGTAACTCTTACCGTTTACGAGATACCAATAGTGGCCTTTCTATGTGAACCACCCTGTATACAAAGTGGACTTTTTTTACAATAATGTTATGATAAGTTATTATGATTCATTAACGGTACAAATATCATAATAAAACTGTTATAAATAATTTACAGTCATGCGATCGCAATTTCTGTAAAACTTTTATACTAAGGTAAAAAGTGTAACACAAAAAAAAATTAATATTCATGCATGATAACGTACCATGTGCATAGTACCTGATTACTGTTATTTTCTTAATAAGATAATGGGTTTACTGCGTTTTATCTTGTGTTACATAATTCGCATTGTTTGTGTTTTTCATGAGACATTAATATTTATTGGAAAGTGGTAAAACCACAATTAATTGCAAAATAGTACACCAACGTATACACGTACGAAAGTATTGTACGAAACTTAAAGTTATTTGCGTTTTTAAACTTTTTTGTATACGCATGTCTGCACTTTTTTAAGTGCTATTTAAAAATCTATTTACTTAATCACACTCTGTCTGTAGTAATCAGAACTGAACTAAATGTTTTAATCACGTAAGTTCTAAGTATAAGTTGCTAATGAAATTAAAAATATTTTTTCTTAATTTCTTAAAAAATGTCAAATTAATAATACTATTTTTGCAATAAATATTACTTAAAAATATTTAGCAAACGAAACGGTAAAAATTATAATGTTTTCCTTTATAAAATTTAATTCTATTGTTACTATACAGGGTGAGTCACGGGACGCGTCGGAGTTTTATGGCGAAACGGTTTATATTTTCCAATTTCTGTCGCTGTTAGATTATGTAAGTTAATAAGGGCTACATTTTAAAAATATTTTCAAATATACAGGGTGCTCCAAAAAAGAGTGCCTTATCAAAGTTATACTTTTTCTTATGGAACACCCTGTATATTTTTACATTTTTGGATTCCTCTTTAAATTTAATTCAAAAAATGTATAAGGTCATATGGGTCTAAAGTCAACCGTTCTCGTGAAAATTGTATTTTCATGAAAATACAGTATTTTCAAAAATTTTCAACAACTGAAAACTTTGAGAAGTCTGAAGAAATTCGCTTGGAGATAAGATTGACAATAGATTATGTAACACTTTGCACCACCTACATTTTTAAAATATTATACAGGGCGTTTTTTACGCTTGGTCAAACTTGTGAAACTTTAAACATCGATAACTCATTTTTTTTATATACAACACCCTACATTTTTTTACACCGTCTTATAGAAAATTTAATTCTCTTTCGAAAACATTAAAACTGTTTTATACCTAAAATTGATATTTTCCGAGATATCGCGATTTTATTGTTAATTATTAGGGCAAAGTAATATTTTCGAGTAGGCTATGAAGGTAGACAGCGGTAATTTGAAACAATTGAAAGAAAAAACAACAAACTTATAATTTTATCGTTTGACTACACACTTTTGACATATTTTTATAGGAAAGTTGTAGTTTTACCATACTTACGTTTAAATAGAGATTTTTTTAAAATTATTTATGCATTTATTTATTGGACCAGTGTTATAAGATAATTATTAAATCCTATAAACCATTTTTTGTCTGTTTACGATACGACACTACGACACTCTACCGAAAACAGTACCAACCATGTTTTTTTTTAAAATGTAAAATTAGACAAGTCAGTATTACTTTTTTTTTTAAATCAGCGTTCCGTTCTCGTACCTAATACATTATCAATCGTTTTTTAAGACTTGGCAAACGATCAAACTCAATTATGTGAAAAATATTGTGGCCCTGATGAGAAACCTATATTTAAACGTAAAAATGGTAAATCTACAACTTTCTTATAAAAAAATGTCAAAAATGTGTAGGCAAACGACAAAATTATAAGTGTCTTGTTTTTTCTTTAAATTGTTTCAAATTACCGCTGTCTACCTTCATAGACTACTTGAAAATATATTACTTTGCATTTAAAAAAAACGAGTTATCGATGTTTAAAGTTTCACAAGTTTGACCAAGCGTAAAAAACGCCCTGTATAATATTTTAAAAATGTAGGTGGTGCAAAGTGTTACATAATCTATTGTCAGTCTTATCTCCAAGCAAATTTCTTCAGACTTGTTTCAAATGTTGAAAATTTTTGAAAATACTGTATTTTCATGAAAATGCAATTTTCACGAGAACGGTTGACTTTAGACCCATATAACCTTTTACATTTTTTGAAGTAAATTTAAAGAGAAATCCAAAAATGTAAAAATATACAGGGTGTTCCATAAGAAAAAGTATAACTTTGATAAGGCACTCTTTTTTGGAGCACCCTGTATATTTGATAATATTTTTAAAATGTAGCCCTTATTGACTTACATAATCTAACAGCGACAGAAATTGGAAAATATAAACCGTTTCGCCATTAAACTCCGACGCGTCCGTCGTGACTCACCCTGTATATGTCGTTTCATGTACTTAGTATTTAGATTAGAAAATTATTCTACGAGTTATAATAAGTTTTAGCAACTACAACTAGGGTTTTCAAATCCCCGACAGTTTGGAACTTTCGGGAGTCGGGAACGAAAAACGATTTTTTCGGGAATTCTTATAATTCATCTTTTTTATTTAATTTTCGTAAAACACTAATTATAAAAAATTTAAAAATTGTAATTTGATTTGTAGGGCTAAAATTAACTGGTCATGTGATGATAGCTGATGCTGGTTTTGCGCGTGCATATATGGCAGCGTTCTTTGAAACTATCCCTAGGAGTCTACCCTGGAATTTTTTTCCGCAGTGCTGGTAACGTAACTGTTGTATCGCGATAACTAGGAATTTTTTTTTAAGAGAATTATTCAAGATGTTTGTTTCTTTCCCATAGTGAGTACTGGTCCAAAGAGCAATTTTCTCGATTTCGGGGTTTTCGAGTTTTTTTAGGGATGTGAGAACTAGAAAACGTAAATAATTCCCGAGAACTGGCGGGGAGGAATTCCCGCCCGGAAACGTAACAAAGAAGTTACCTGAACATGTTTATCAAAATCCAGACTTTGTGTTTAGGCTTTGTGTAGATATATGTTTTCGTTTTAACTGCTAGATGCCATGCATAAATTGAGTTCAATTGGTTTATAGTTATTTGCATCCTCATTCATAATTAAAATAATCCTCCTCAGATAATGCCATCCAAATCGAAATACTAGGTACGTCTCTACATTGTTTGAAATCTAATTTTTATTGCCCCCATTGTAAAGGTTGCCAAGTGCTTGCAAGAATAATCCAATATGACTCCCATTAAAAATTAAAAGATGGATATCGCGTCTCAAAAATAAAGCAGGCTGCGTCAATACTAAACATATAAAAGCCACCACTTCACTATTTTAATATCTTTTTGTGTTTAACGGTTTTTGAGATCCTAATGTTTTTCATGTTAAAATATACACGCTAATAAATTGGTTAGAAAGTGATGACCTTACTTGTTGAAATTTTAGATTTAAAAAGTTTACTTAGGGTTAAAATTGCCTATTAATAAGATCATTTATGATTTATAAACCAATTATGTCTGATTTTTTCAATCAATCATCCATGGTTTTCAAATTATAACTTGATAAATTCATTTTCTTGTGAATTATGAAAATTGCACACAAAATTTTTAAACCTTGTCTGGTTTATTGTGGAATATTGTTAATAAATAATTTAATTAATTTAACTTTAATACTAAGGTTTAATTAATTTAATTGTTATAAAATGTGAAGGACGTGAACACACGTGTTGAATGTGAAACATGTCCAAGTAAAGCTGCAATATACCAAAGGATTTTAGGCGAATTTAATACACCAAAATAATTAATTATTTTTAAGATTGGGCTTAACATCCAATGAAACTGATGTGTGTATATGCTACCGCTGACGTCCGACATTACTTTAATGACATCACCTAGTTAATCGCAACATTATCTTTATGTTTAGGTTTAGGTAATGTTGAGATTAACTAGGTTATGTAAACCTTAAACAAATTTGAACTCTAGCGGTAACGTATAGTACATTCATTGGCTGAATAATATGATATTGGTAGCACAATAGGCGATAGTTAGTAGTTAAGTGTGTCAGTCCAGTTAATATTGCTAATTGATATAAGTAATGTGTGAATGTTGCGTCAAGCAAGGACCAACAATGAGCATGGCCATCATTTTTATTATCATCAACGTAACAATTTTGTACAAGCAGTTCGCAATTTGGTAACTTAATGCTTAGTTCTTAAGAGAGTGCCCTAATTACAGTTCATTTTTTTATGGTTGCGTGCTTGACGAGCTAACGTACCGTTTCAATCGCAATTGAAAGAATTGCCTTAAAATGTCGAAAGCTTAAGTTACCCTGAAGCGAAAAAACCAAATCAATGCTACTAGAGTATAATGAAAATGAAAGCGATCATGCTAAACCGGACTGATTGCTTTCCTGACAGATCTTTACTCTTGTTGATCACGAGCTGCGGGTTTTACAATAAACTGGTTTCGTTAAACTGTTTATTTACTATGTTCAATATTTTCTTCCTCTGTTTATCTCGTTCTTTCTTTTTATATGTGAGAAAGAAAATCGTTACAGATAACGAGTGTCTATAAAAATTACTTACGTAGGAGTTTAAAACTTAACGTTTAGCCTTTTATTACTACCTCTAGACACACCGTCCCAGAGATAGATCATTACCAAGTCGAGTATCTTTTATTTTTCGATATCACTATAAAAAATCTTACACAACGTTATTTAAAAGGTTTGCAACAAATGGAAAAAATAATAAAAAAATATTATCGATTTCTCAGAAAACTTTATTATTGGTAAAAGTTGGTGCATAGTCTAAAACTAATATCAAGTTAAATACTGTTTTGTAACTTTTAAAATTAGGGCACTTTACTCTTGCGTGTATCTCTAAAATTATTAAAATCTAGTGTCATGAACCATGGCACCAACTTTTATCCAAAAAAAATCCGAAAAATCGGTACCTAATAAAAAACTATTTCTTTTTTTATAGACTTTTTGAATATTAAAACTAATATAAAATTCAAAATTAGAATTTTAACGCCAAATTTCGTATGTCATATTTTTGATTTCTAAACAATTTTTCCTATGATTTTTTTGAAACTAATGTACGGACACTTTACTCTTGGGCTTGGCAAAACTTTTGAAATCGCTAAAATGTAGCGTCATGTGAATTTTAACTGAATTTTTTATCAACTTGAAATTAGTTTTAGTTTATTAAATTTCTTTTCTGGAAATCAATAATAAAAAAACTTTTCTATTTGTTGCAGATGTTTTCAATGACGCTGCATATTATAAAATGACAAAAATAATGCATATAATGGCACAAATATACATAAAAGTTTTTGGGTATTTGAAACAGACTTTTTAAGGCACTAGTGCGATTTTTAGTCTAAAATGTTGGTTTCATTCAGTTATTAAATGTTTTAATTTTTTTAAGGCAATATCAAAATCTATAAGACGCCCAAGTCGTGTGTGTATGTATTGATGAAAATTAGTGTCGCTCTATTTTTTAAGGTTCAAAAGCCAAACAAAATAATGGCATGAAATGATATAAATATCAATATAAATACGTTTAATTTATCGTTGATTGTTATATTACAGCTACGTGTGAGTAAATTGACAAATAAATGAGATTGCTATTGACGAGCTAACTAGATTCTTGATACTGGTCTTTTTCTGGTAGAAGTTCCTTAAAAAAGATAATTGATTTTTAATTAAACCTATGTGGCTAACTAAAGTAGTTTATTATAATCAGATTTCAATTCCCAGAAATATCGTTATGATCCGTTTATGCACATGGGTTATGCAGTAATTTGTCGAAGATATTATGAAGTATTACTGTTTACATGAACTAATAGATAAAAATATTTGCCATATAATTTTGCTAATACCATTTGCAAAAACGCTTTTTGAATAACAACAAAATTTGGAATTTATTTTTACACATAGTTTGCAGTTTTCCCGTTTAATAATGTATTAAGTTTTTTTGTCAAAAAATACACGAGATGTTTATGATCTCTGAAATACCGTTGTTCATTATTTTACGTTGAAAAAAAAACGCTGTACAGGGTGGCCTATTTTGGATGCCCATACAAAGTATCTCGGTTATTATCAGAGATAGAAAAAGTACGTAGTCTTGATTTATTTTTTCGAGAGAAATTCATTGCCGTTAACAGATTTTTAATATCTTTTTTAATTTTAGAAACATAGCCAAAAACCGATTTATGGCACTTTTCAAAAATGTTAAATATCTCGTTTAAACGAAAAGATAGAGAAAAACTTTAATAACATTTTTGGCATGGTTTTTTGTCCTTAATAAGATAGCAATCTTCAATTTTTTTTACTCATACGAATATTGATATATTACACATAACTTTCTTATTTTAAATAGCAAACATAGGCAAATTATATATTTTTGAAAAGTGCAAAAAATAAGCTTTCGATTCATGTCAAAGCCAACTATGGTTGCCATTTAAAATAAGAAAGGTGTAATATATCAATATTCGTATCAGTAAAAAAAAAATTAACCTCGCTATCTTATTAAGGACAAAAAAACCACGCCAAAAATGTCTAAAGTTTTTTTCTTTTTTTTTGTTTAAGCGAGATATTTAACATTTTTGATGTCTTTTTTAATACTCGAAATATAGCCAACGCCATTTTTGGCACTTTTCAAAAATAATAAATATCTCACTTAAACGAAAAGATAAAGAAAAACTTAGCCGACTTTTTTACATGGTTTTTTGTCCTTAATAAGATAGCGATATTCAATTTGTTTTTACTCATACGAATATTGATATATTACACCTAACTTTCTTATTTTAAACGGCAACCATAGTTGGCCATGCCAAAAATGTTATTAAACTTTTTCTCTATCTTTTCGTTTAAGCGACATATTTAACATTTTTTGAAAAAAAAAATCGGTTTTTGGCTATATTTCGAAAATTAATAAAGATATCAAAAATCTGTTTACGGCAATGAATTTCTCTCGAAATAAGAAATTGAGACTACGTACTTAGTTTTTTTTTCTATCTCTGATAATAACTGAGATACTCTGTATGGGCATCGGAAATAGGCCACCCTGTACAGTTTAGTAAGGTGGATAACACCCAAACATTTAAAAAATGTCGAATTACTGTATTCGTTGAAATTAGTGAATTTTAAATAGATATTATAGATACAGTTTCTATTGGTGACTCCATATGCAAAAAAAGTATAGCAAACAGCTAGTTTTGTTTAATAGAAGTAGCTAAACGATCAAATGAAACGTGTAAAGGTTTGTGTCCCGGTATTGAATTTATTGGACTTATGTATAATTTTTTTATTACATTTATGACGCATACCTTACTAAATACACCTTATAGATCATCGTGTCTTGGTCGCATTAGATCAAGAACTAATAAATTGACAGCCAATTAAATGTTAGTTTGATGTGTAAGAAGTAAATTGGCAATCAAATGAGAATAATAAATATTTCGTAGGTTGTTGCAAAATTGACTAAAATAACATGCAGTTTTCTTTGTACGAAATATTAGTAGCAAGCGGAGATAATGAACAAGTATGGACGTACAAACTTTAATTTCAAACTTAATACTGTAGGCCGGGCAAACAAACGCTAGTTTAAAATAAATTATACATATTTTAGTTACAGCAGGCCAAGTTAATGTTAAAATAATTTTGTTTGTTGCAACGTTCGCACACACAAAATATCGTCCAACTTATGACTAGTTGCAGCAATTAAAATTCTATTAGTTATGGGTCTTAGACAAGGAATTATGACAACATGTAATTAGGATTAATGTCACTGCAATAACGAATCTAACAAAAACCGCAAGATATGTGTAATGCTATGTACGTATGCATGCGTTTCACGCCGGTATTGCACTTTATTAAGTGACCAGGTATTTTGCAACAACAATAAACTTTCAAGTCGATAAAAAATTCTTTTCTCGCTGTTATATAAGATGAATGCACACGATTTCCTCTTAATCTATTCGTCATCGTTAATGCTTGGCAATTCTGTACGTTCTGGTTCATGATCAAACCTGATACATTAATGTTCAGCTTACAATGCGATTTTCTTGTAATAATAAATAAATGATTCGACTTTTAAATATTTTAATAGAAGATGTAAAATTTTCAGCCAAGTAAACTGATTAGAAGAAAGTTCAGGTAAGTCGTGGAAAATTTTCGAATAAAAATGAGTATGAGAAAAAGAAGGGTTGAAGGGGCAAAAGTGGTTCATTGTTTGTTTTTATTTAGATGTAGTTGTCAAAATCATTATTTATTTCAACACGTTTGTGGGCTTTATAAAAGTTAGATCTAGTACCAAAGGTTAGTAAGTGTAGTAATGTATTTGTAATAATGCAACAAACTGTCGAAATTAAAGATAATTTGGGTCAATAAAATTGCTTAGAAAGCAGCCATTCTGAAAATTAAGGTAAAATAAATAAATTAGGTTACCACCAAGGTAAAATGTTCGTGGTCGATATAATAGGGCAGGTTCAAATGAATGATTATCCACAAAATAATGATTTTACGTTTGCATGTACCTGATTTAGAATTTTACAAAAATCGAGTTAACAATTATTAGTAAACTGTTTTTTGTTCAAAGTATAATTATTATTTATTAAGCGTAGATCTCACATATGTATTGCCCATAGGGGGGCCTGCACTTTGAACATGTTATAATTTAGATTTAATAGTAACAATAATTGTTAAATCCTAAATCATTTTGAAATGTAAAAAATATGCAAAATTATTTTTTTGTGTTTAATTAAGTACAGGGTGGGCAAATTTCGATGTTTTAATAGGGAATCTCGGTAACTATAAGACGTATCAAAAAACGGACCGCACATCCTTGATCTGTTTTTTTCTAAAAAAAGTTAATGGTGAACACTAAAATTGGTTATCGTCTTTTATTTTCGAGTTATCGCCGATAACTCGATTTTTCGACTTTTCGTTTTATGACTATATCTCACTTGTTTATGAAAATAAACAAAAATAATTTTGACGTTCTACAGGCACTTTTTTGATAAGAATGCAGTGGCCTAGACAATTTTTCAAAAAAAAATACGAAATTCGAATGTGACATAAAGTTGTATTTTTTTAAAGGGAACCGATAGTTGGCTCTGACTTATTTAAATTCCTTATTTTTTTGTCATTCCAAATATATGAGAGTCGATGTAGTTATTTTCAATAATATGTAAGTTGCGAAAGGTTTTTAGTTTTTTTTTTTAAGAAAATTATAGTAGGCTGTGAAAACAAAAACAAAACAAGGTGAAAAACCTTTTAACACTACATTGAAACACTAGTGTCATAAGGCGACCTTTTGGCGCACGAGTGCGCCAAAAGCCTTATGACAGGTGTTTTTCATACTATTTTTTCTATTTTGCGGTTTTTATGACTTTTAAAATAAAATATTTACATTACATCAAACATATAGACATTTAGGGGATTTTGTATGCCTGATGTGGTAGTTGGTCACTAGGGGTGGGCGATATATCGATAAATATCAATATAATTTTGATATCGACATATCGATATATCGAAATATCGGATATCGATATATCGACATATCGATATATCGATAATTGTAGACGTTATTCTTCTTCTTTGTTTAGAAATAGTGCAAAACTATTGATTTTCTCAAAGTTTTTTTTCGTGAATAGTTTATCTTAACTTATAAATCATTAACCAAGTCTGTATCTCTTACCGTTTACCGTTGGAGTTTGTCTGTGACTACTTGTAAACCCATTCGAACAGCTAGTTTTGCGGAGTCATCCGCAAATGTAACTGTTACAAAATTTTCTGGGCGTTGTATATCATGTATACAGTAGATACAGAATAGGTCCCAAGACACTACACCCTGAGGAACACCTGCTTATATTTCTTTGAGCTGAGATTATTCTTCATCCTGTTTTAATCAGTAGTAATATAACAAGTGCATTGAAAATTATCGATAATTTTTGGTAAATATGCCCGAATGCAAGTTGAGCTGAAAAAATCACGAGTGCACGAGTGATTTTTTCTGCTTCAACTTGCATGAGTGAAGATTTGTCAAAAATTATAGATTATTTGCAATGCACGAGTTATATTTTGTCAGAAAATTTCCTTCACCTAACCTATCTGTCAAATTAAAATGTTGTTTAATTTAGATAAATTAAAGTATACCTACTACTTACTGCGATTGTTATTATTAATAGATCATTTATAACTAATTTTTAATCCAAGAATTATATTTTAATAAAAATTAATGAACCAAATAGTATTTAGGTACATATATAATCTGTTATGTCAAATTTTAAAAGTACTGTCACACTGTCAGAGTGGTGTGTCAGGGGTGTGGTTTAATCTATATTAAAGTAACGTTATTGGTCGCCGACATCTGTCAAAAAATTATCAAGACCAAAATACCTTATTCCCTCTCTAAATTTATATTTTCCACCAATCAAAAACTCAGATTTCTTAGAAACGACCAATAAACGCATGAAAATCTGTTAATTACGAAAAGTAAATTATCAGTGTATGATTATTTTATTCTTGAGGCTTTCGCGGCCGTTATCCATAATACAATCTTGGTTTCCGGGTTTGGAACCGCGTCTTCTATATTTAGAAGTAGTTGACGTTTCGACCATTGTGTCTTGGTCTTTTTCAAAACGACTGAAAAAGACCAAGACACAATGGTCGAAACGTCAACTACTTCTAAATATAGAAGACGCGGTTCCAAACCCGGAAACCAAGATTGTATTAGTGTATGTTTATGTTTATTGGCCGTTTAAAGGAAATCTGAGTTTGTTATTGGTTGAAAACGCAAATTTGACAGGAGGATCAACTCCTGGCAGAGGAATGTAAAATTATTACCGTATAATATTGCTCCTATTGGTAGTCTCTAAAAGATAAGATTAGTGATTGGTTGAAAACGCAAATTTGACAGGTGAAGGGAATTTTCGGAATAATCTATCTGAGATGGATGATTTCAACAATTGATTTAGCTTATTAATCAAACCTGCATGCCACACTTTTATCAAAGGCTTGTTTAATATCAAGAAAGATGGTTGAACAAATTTCGTTTTTCTCTACTTATTTTTTTTTATAGTAAAGTAAAGTAGACTACTCAATTTATTAATTGGTTGTTTAGTAAAGTATGTAGACCATAAATGTAATTTACCGAGCTCGGTGGCTGGTTGGTATGCAACCTAGCGAGTAAAGTCGGGAGGCGTGGGTTCGAATCCCGCGGCCGTCTGTCATCGTAGTGGTTTCAGGTGGTTTCCCCTACCTACTATAGGCAAATGCTGTGACAGTACTTCCACCTACCCTTACCTTACCCACCTTTTTCTTGTTCCCCGCCCCCTCCTCCCGGACGCTAGTGACCTCAGATATCGAAGCGTCCCTAAACTCTCAATTTAAAAAAAAAAAAATTAATTTGTTTAACATATCGTTTGTTTTCATCACGAGAGGTTGGTGAAAAATTACTTTTGATAGTGACGAAACGAAAACGTTATTGACTGTTAAATGAAAGTGTGTTGCAGTTGTAGTGCAGCTACAAGAAATGTCAGTTTGACCTAGGTCAGGCGCTTTAAAACATTTGCCAATGGATAATATTTCACCATTAAATTATTGATATTTTATCTTTTATTGCACTTTCACTTGCAATTGCGTATTTGTTTGTTTGTTTGTTTGTTTGTACGTGCGTTAGGCTGTTGTGAAATTAATATTGCTCGAACAGACACATTATTTCCAAAATAATTTACGTTAATAGTTTATATGCTTTTAATAACCATTCAGTTTAGAAATCTGTTGGTCATCATGAGCAGGTTAGAGTAATATTAATTTATTGCTTGGTTATCGTCAGTTAATGTTTACTTTCCAAATAAGTAATCTTTTTATTATTATCTTAAAAATCGGGAAGTAAAAGCGTTGAATTTAAGTTATGTACCTAGAATAATGCGGAAGACAATAATTGTTGTAACATTATATTTTTGTTTTAAGCGGTATTTTGGCATTTTAAGTTATAATTCATTTATGCTTACATTATTTAAAATAAGTAATAGGTACTCCTAATTTTTACTTAAGACTTTCGTATGTAACGCTATCATATACCAAAATATATGTATAAACAGTTGTAAACCGATTTTTTAACCTTTTAAACTGTTGTTATAGTAATAAATTTTCATGTTGCATGCACCTTGCGTTAGATTTGATTAGTTTTTAATTTGCTTTAATTTGTGGGTAAAATTTAAGCACGTCCGAAATTTAAAAAGAGTAGGTACATTTTGTACTGAAATTAAAGGGTAAAATAGACCAGGGGTGGGCAACCTTTTGTATAACAGGGGCCAGAATAAGATTTACGTTTCGTCCGCGGGCCTTAGTAGTTAATGGACACATTTTGGTTACTTGAATTTTTTTCTGAAAATATAAAAACAATAATAAAAAAATATTGCGACGTCCATTTATCTTGAAAAGCTCTGTTTTCCAAATCAACTTTTCGTTTTTTACTGTTGTTCGATGCCATTTTGCTTTCAGAACTAAAATAAATATTTATAATTATTTTTCTTATTTAAAATTTAAATTATACGAGATTTTTTTTTATTACCTTTAATAAATAAATATTAATTTTAATTAAATATTTCACTTTAAAACTATGCCACTATTCATTTACTACACTACCTGACTACACGGGGGATTCCACGAACGAAAAACGAATTGTCGAACATTTCCGACGTTAAACGATTATTGAACATATCCGAAGTTTCTGCGTGACGACTTTCTATGTTACGACGTTAGTGCTATGTGGGTTTAATTTAAATACGACGAATTATATCGAAAATTAAACTGTAGATGTTTCCTTTATCCTTATGTTAGGTACCTACTAACCTAATCCTTTTCTGTCAAATTTTTGTTTTTGAAAATATTTATTTATTATTTCTTCTAAAGATCTCGAGGGCCGGATTAGAACTTTACGCGGGCCGGAGTTGGCCCGCGGGCCGGAGGTTGCCCACCGTTGAAATAGACCATCAATAGATCGCAGTAAAGGAACCCGAAAGGAGACCACCTCCGCGAAAAAATTTAATAATTAAAGATTTTAATGGAACACGGCGCGTAGCAGATAAAAACTACTATGAAAGATTGTATTTAAGTTTTGTTAATGAAGTTTAAAATGCAAGTCTAAAGTTTATATCTGTAAAATGCACTATTATTTAGCATATGTTAAGGCCTGCTTGTATTTCAAAAAAGTCATGTTTATATGCAGTAAAAATTAAACGAATTTCGTTAAATGTTAAGGCGGATCCACATCAATAAAAATGTGCGTTGTGCGTTGTATTTGACACAAATTTGCTCGTGTTCGTCGAAATTTTTGTTGGTGTGGACTGTGCGCCGCATAGAAATGCACACAAATAATTTCGTGACGAACAACGCACGCTATCCATCGTGCTGTCGGTTTTTAGCCAACTTCAGAGATTTGCGTCGCACGATAGTGTCAATGTAGACTTGATTCTGAGTGCATCTGTAGTTTTTTTTCATTTTACTACGTAAATACCTATATTTGGGTGATTGATCATGTCTCATTTGTTATTGTACCTGTTCCTGCTCCGTTGGTTTTTTACCTTTTGCCTTCTTCCTTCTAAAAGACCCCAACAAGCTTCACATTTTTTTCTTTGCTTCTTCAACTCCAATACTACATGGTACATGCTTTAGCTATTTCGTCCCATGCATCAGTTTTTTTCCGTTTTGTTGTAATGCTGACAGTGTTTAAGTGTTTTGGATTCCATAACAAGTCATGTTTTGAATATTCCTGAATGAGGTGCAATGAATCTTCATTGCTCCATTCTATGTTATTTTATTATATTTATTATATTAGTCGTTTATTAGTTATTTTATTATGCGAATTACGACTACTTTACTCCCGAAAAGTGTTTATTAATATAATAACAGGCTCTCGAGTTGGAAACTAATGCGCCCGGGGTGCGGAAACTTGCTCGAAAACAATTGCTCGAAAGAAAATTGCTCGAATACAATTGCTAGAAAAATTGTTCCTCGAATGGAAAGTTCCTCGAAAGCCTAGTTGCTCGAATAACAATTTCTCAAAAAAAATTGCTCGAAATAATGAAATAAGTTACTTTAAAAAAAATTTAATTTATATAAATACAAACCTGCACACGTGGATTCGGCCGTACAACACACAAGATAAATATTTACGTGGTAAAATACTTAACCAGAGTTAAATTTGTGCCGCAAATATTTTTGCTGAATTTTAAAATACAACATACAACATACATTTTTATTGATGTGGATCCGGCTTTACAAGTGATTTTTTTGAACTGCGTGACGTGACAGTTGACGTGTGATACGATTTATTTGGATAACTCCGCCCATTTCCAGCAGTATTCAACCATGAAGACAGAAAATGACAACATACCACGTGCACTAATTATACGGTGTGCTACTCTGACTCTGTTAAGAGTAGAAGGAACTAAACTTATTTGAGAAACGGCGTGTGGTACAGAAATTATGAAAACCGCATAAAAGCAAACTTGCATTTTTAAAACCATGATTTTGCCGTGCGAAATTATAAACATTTTGTTTTTTAAATACGATAGCTTTTAATACTGACGGTTTACCAAAAACTGTTAAACCGTTCATCGGTGAATCAACATTACATCCCAATCCAAAACATTTAAAAGATTTAAAACATTAAAGCCCGATTGCATAAAAATTAAACCTGGTATTAACCCCGGTATTAAAGCACGTTCATTCCAAAACTAGGAAAAATTGCAGTATAATTGGCGCCGGTATTACCTAGTTTTAGGGGTTAACTTGTATTTTAACACCAGTGTCGCTTTGTGCAATCGGGCCTTAAGGTACGAAACGTATAAAAGTACCCATTCCACCTTGTTCACCCTAAGAAATTATGATTTTGAGATTATGATGAGAACAGGACGACCAACCCTGACCAAACTTGACTAAAACTGACTCAACCTAACCTAACCTAACCTGACCTGACCATGTTAAGGTTAATTTATTTTCTCTTAACAAGTAAGGGGTATTTATGATTCTCTAGTTTTAATGTAATGAGTGAAAAAAAAATACAAATCGTGCCTTCGTTATCTATCACTAGATTTAAAACAAGTTATGTTTGCACGTGCAAGACAATCGATCATGTATGCAATAAGCCGTTTTTGTTGCTGCCTAATTTATTATAATGCATTTGTTTTAATTCGAGTCTAGTTTTGCGGTTTTTAGTGGAATTTTTGCATCGTAAATGTATAACCTTCAGTTTAACAAAATGCTCGTACGTGCTGCTAATAACTACAATTAATCACTAATTTTTCGTCAATTTGTAATCGGTCTATAAATTGAAAGCATACGATCACAAAACTTAAATTCAAAGGCCATCAATTAAAAATAAGATCATCAAAACATCTTTGTTCTTTCCATTATACTCCCAAATTTTAAAACTGTTTAGAGTTTTTGTAATTATGCAGCTCATAAACTAATTAATTGATATAAGCTCTCAATAGAATCAATTTGGAACAGTTTTATTTGATAAATGCTCATAGAATTGAATGGTTACAAACATCTTAATTTGAAGTATTGTATCACTACGACATTAAGTTATAATGAATGGGGCATTAATAATTTCGCATTACTTTTGTCTTGTTGCCATTTAGTACGCATTAATTATAAAAGCGACGTTTCTGGGTGATAACGATTAAATTATCAATCAACGCAGGAGGTTTTTTTGGTAGATAATTTTATCAAGTTCACTTTAATGTTAATTTTGAATAAAACTTTGAAATTTTACTGTTAAATTGGCAATCTTGTTACTTGGTGACCATATGACATAAGTGATAATTACCCTAGAGTTCTTATCCGTGTAATTTTTATCTGATTTATTTAATCCATCACGTGACTTTAAATGCTTAGACTTCATAAGATTTCTATTAAAGCGAAAAATTACCCTGTGACTAGTTGCAGTATGTTCCTGAAGAAAAAGCGCGCAACGAAACAACATTGAACAGGGTCATTTTAACACAGTAAACAAAAAAGTGTTACTTTAATTTGAAGTTATTTTTGAAAAAAAAAATGTCATTTTTATTTTAACATCTTTAAATCCACTCATTTTGTATAATTTAAAAAATGATAATGATTAATTTTGAATTAACAAATTGAATCTTTGTTGATTGTATTACAACTTAATTCGAGTAGAACCGCGTTACATCAAGTTATTGAATATTTAGCGCTTTTTTAGGGTTCAGAAAAACGTCAAACGGCGTCTTACTCTACTGAAAGAATTTCTTGTTTAATAAAGTGCTGATAATCACACAGTTATTATGTCTCTTTATTATTTAAAAAGGAATAGTGGTCTCATAGTTTCATGTCATGTGTAATAAAGACATTTTTAAACGAAAAGCTAAAGCAACATCAATTTTAACTGTATTTACAAAGAGAACATACCAAAACCACTAAAATTAAATTTGTAATAAATGAAATATTTGTAACTTTTCCTTTTAAAATGTAATTGGAATGTTTTTAGTAAAATAATTTTTGAAATCGTTTATTTTATAATGAAAATGGTTTGTTAGCATTAGTGAGGAAAATATAGCTATTAAATAATATTCAAATTAGATTACAAATGTTTATTGTAATATTTAAAAGTACATATTTAAATATTATTTTGAAAATTGGTGGCGATTTCACACACTTGTAAATAAAGCATTTTTGTTGTTGTTATATTTGATACTTTCGTACAATACAAAATACTACAAAAAGGCGGAAATTATACATTTGTTTTAATTTTAATTAATTAGTAATTTGTACTGTATTTCATTTATGTCTTTTCTATAATAAGTTTGCTTACATATTTTATGAGACTACTTTTCAGATAAGTGTGTCGCTTCATCAGTCATTTTCATACAAGACACATTGCAACTGATAAATCGACGAGACGAAACAATTTTACATTTATAAATAAATATTAACATTGCATATGAATTATTCTCTAAACGCCTTTAAATGAATACGGTTAAGCTCTGCTACGGATTTTTTTATTTACACTAATTTATAAGTTAAAATGACTGAAAATTATACTTTGTAGAAAACTAAATTATTTAATTCCAGCTTTTTATATAAATGTAATTGCTATATTTATTTGATTATATCGTGTTTGTCTATTGTCTATATTTAATAATTAGCATTTACATTCGAACAGCTGAGTGATTAAGTAATTTAGATGTTCTTACTACATAAGTTATGCTCTAAAACATAGGATAATAACCGGTACGGACCTGCACGTTACCTAACTGTTAACATTTGCAATAAAATTGCCTTTCATTTTCAAACCTCTGCAGTGAAAGTAGAATTTGCTTATCTTTAAATTATACAAACTTGCACATTTTGTATCTTTGTTTATAGTTAATTAAATTCCCACAAGCAACAAAG
Source organism: Elmis aenea (assembly GCA_947652605.1). Classification (NCBI taxonomy): domain Eukaryota; kingdom Metazoa; phylum Arthropoda; class Insecta; order Coleoptera; family Elmidae; genus Elmis; species Elmis aenea. The sequence goes on along the minus strand of OX393578.1, from coordinate 26,722,897 downwards.
ATGAGTCTAATTGGTTTAAGCTTGAACTTTAATAATTTTTTGAGAGGTTTTTCCTCCATGATAATAATTTTTTTTTCTACGTGCGTAAATTCTCATACTCAAATGCGATAAAGATGTATGAAATGTTAATTACACACAGTATATGATGATGGGCTCTGTTTTAATACGCACATAAACCTTAATTTCACTGCCGAGATGTGATTGAAATAAGCAATCAATGACATTTCTTATTACCCAACTAAATAATTTTATGCTAGAGCAATAAATATGAGTAAGATGTAAAGTATTTTATAATTTATGACAAATATTTCAATGCAAGACTTGTACTAGATATATTTGCAAATTTGCCTTGGACCATGAACTTCTGTTAAACACAAAAATTTTAATCCGTTTTCTATGTCACGATATGTTAACAATATTTTAAATGTAGATTTATATTCAAAACAAACTTTTCTTAACAGTTTATTTTGTAGTTACTTTAAAATTTTATGGGACGTCTAACCTCAACCACGATTTTAGTAGTTGTATGTATACTGCTTAAATTATCTTAATAATGGAGCATTGTCGTCTGACTCTAGACTCTAGACGTACTTTCTATAACTTCATGATTGAATTTATTGTACTTATTCATCGGAATGCTCCTGCTAATTAATTAGCCAATGTTCGTGTGCTTTTTAACTCCTCTTTAACTCTTACTCCAAGCAAGAAAATTTACATTAAAAATCAATCTGTCCCTACCAACTGTTACTTTGATACGACACTAAAAAAAATGAAATTCTAGAACGACCTTCTAATAAACGTTTTTTTTATAATTCATTGGGCACAAATTCATAAGGTTATTAAACAATTAATGTACAATAAGTAGAGGCGTTTTCAGCCCTTAATTTATTATCAACATTTTACATTGCATGAAAAATACGAGGTAGGTGTGTTTCTATCCTGTACTAAAGACAGGACACGAGTAATGTTTTTAATATAAATTAATGTCATACATTTGAACATATTGTCCCTCACTCATAAACGTCCCCCAAAATGTCCTCCATTAAAACGTGCACTTTTTGATGAGGTTTCGGATTAAAAACAATATATCACAGAAGAAAAAGTGCATGATTGGTTTAATGCTAATATAGAATCGGATATGAAGTCGGTAGAGATCTCCAAACATTTTAAACAGAATCATGTGCCATGTCAACATATAAAAGGAATGGTTGAATTTGCGTTGGTACTAATGCTACGACTAGGAGGGATTTTCGTTAATTGATATATATTGGACAACAGAAAAAAACTTAAATAAAAGTTGAAACACTAAATACAAACAAAACATAATTTCAATGTTACTTGTCACGAAGTTCACAACATTTTAAAAAATGATATAAAATTACTTAAAAAATACACAGTTTGACCCAAAAATATCTCGTGATTTTAACCCACTGAAACAAGTTTGAGCTTGCAAACTTCTGTTTTTGTTTTTATAAAGTCAAATATTAGGTGTCAACTTTAGATTAGATAATTCACTCGTTTTGTTGATGGGGTAAAAATTGTGAGCTATGTGATCCAACGATTTATTTTAGTGCGTGTGGGATAATTTATTATACTATTGGTAAAGAATATTTTCGAATTTGAATACAGCAATTATTTTATTCGCTGTATGCCAAAAAACTACTGAATTTATGTATTTCATTCTTGAATTCAAAACTATCTGTATTTTTCTTAACTTTTTCTGTCGTTCACGACCCTTTGGGCAAATCAGTGATGTTCGGGTTAATGGTGAATTAGCTAATCGGTTGCTCACCTCCAAAAAATATAACCGGCTCAGTTATAATCGATATATCTCGGGAACGGAGTCACTTAGGGATATGGAACTTGCACCAAACGAAAGGTAATTCTTTGCGCAGAGAATTATACGCGTAAGACTCATTCTAGCGGCAAGGAGCCCCTGCGGCGCTTCGCGTTTGTCTTAAAAAAGTTCACTTTTTACAGATAGGTCCTGCAGTTGTAACTTGTTTTCTCATTCGATATGTTATTACACGAAAAGAATAGATAAGTCATGGATCCAACGAGTCGTTATTGACCCACTCAAAATCTCGAAAACTTTCTGTACACATTGAACCAGATTTTTTTTTAAGTTTAAAAAAAATCCCAATCAAAAATCTAACTTTTGTAGTTTCGTTTTAAAAGTTTTTGTTACTTAAGTAAGGTTTTCCTAAAAGATTCGGGATGCTTTCAAACGTTAAGGCTTTTCTCCTTAGAATTAGTTACTAGGGTTTCAAATAAAGTAAAGGATGGACTCTGTGATAAACAATAAATTATGAATCAGCTCACAGAATAAATCTTAGTAAATGAAATGCTTAAATGTTTATAGTGTGTTGAAAATATCATAAGTTTGAATTTTGGGCTAAGTTGTAACCTATATTCAACTCTGTTAATCAACTGGTCTTAAGTGCTATATAAGTATTATCAAAAACATTGCAAGTATGTTTCAATAAATAAAAAAATATTAATACGAGCAATACAAATAAATGAATAAAGAAGCAATACAAAAGAAAGTATTAATATATTTTCGATCACAGATCATGGTTAGTAGAAAACATAACATAAAAGTAATATTAATGTGTACAGGTGTTTAAAAAGGCAACTTCGAATATTACTTGCATCATTTGTGGTTAAAGAACAAATGCAGTAAACGAAGTAGTCGAAAAAAATGTATTTCTAATCTAACAATGCGCAATAAGTAAACGTTAAATAATTAATCGCGACAATAGTACGATTTTGTCACAATTAATGGTACATTTCAAATTTAATTTCTTAAATTACATAATTTACAATAATCAATTTACTAGCGAAGTCAAAAAAGTGGTGAAACTTCATTAATTTAATTAGATGTAAATCATGGTAAAATTTAAATAATCAATGTTTCGGTACGATAATTGAATAAGTCGCGCTAACCACAGACCACAGCATCACTTACGGTTTAATAACGATTTATTTTGTGGACCTAATGGAATAAAACCGTTTAAAAATTGGCTTGTTATCTCATGTATCGGATATACTAAACAAAATTATGTTCTATATTTTTTTATCGAATTTAGTAGATATTCAGGTGTATTATTGTATAACAAATGATATTCGTTGCACAATTCAGGAAATGATTTTAAATATTTGACTGAATATAACTTATCGATATTTAAATAATTATGTTGCAAATATTGAAATAGTTTTGGTTGTTTAACTGTTATTTTATATTACATATATTTTTTATTTGGTTAATAAAAAATAAGCTTAGCTGATATAAGAACTATAATGCAATATTTATTTCTTCTTTGAGTGTAAATATATTATTAAATTGCGTGCATATTGGCGTCAGTAATTTAAAAACGTTGTTGTTTTAAATCTTATCATTATTACATAATTATTTTTTAATAGTGATAATAAACTGGCTACTGTGTTTAATTATATGTGTAAGTCACAATGGAGTCAATAATGAAAGTAAATTAGTAGATAATTAGGATAATTTCAATGTTTACATATAATTGTTTCAACAATTTGATTTTATTCATATAATTCAACCAATATTTGTACTATCACATAAACTTCTTTTAACTAAATAATAATGTCAAGAACAAAACATATCCAATATAGGAGTGTCTTGTTTTAGTTGTTTGTAAGTTAACGATGAATATCGACTTTGAGCTTAATCAGTTTAATGAATGTATGAAAAGAGCCCAATTTTTATTAATAGGAACTAATATTGTTTTCTTTTTTGTTTTAGGTACATAAACATATGACATTAGGAGAATTAAGAAGTACATTTCACGTAGATCATCACGATTTAGGTAAGTCCAACATCACTGTAAATTTTGTTCGTTTACAAATGGTATATGCATAAAGAATTATTTATTTTAACAAGAAGTTTTATAGTTACAAATCTTGCATAATTAACGAGGAAAAGGAAGAAATGTTGAGTATAAAATTGTAATTTTATGGAAAGGTTGTACGGTTATATCTCTATTAGATGTCTATTAGTATTTAAATTTAACGCTTTTGGCAGAAATTCAATTAGTATTATGTTACATTATGCGAAATTAGCGATTTTCACAAATTAAGTGTTTGGAAAAGGTGAATTCCTAAAATAGTTTGTCATGAATAAATCTGTTTACTTTCCGGTTATCATTATGAAATGTTTTTTAAAAAGTGTTACGCAAAAATTGCTGATTTTACTTGTAAAACCAGAAACGCATTGCGTCTTCTTTTATTTGATTGGCAAGATTCATTAAGAGTTTTACTCCATGTTATAATACGCAAATTTGGTGTTGTTGTTTTGTACTTTTGGTAACCCAGTGATTGACGTAAAATGTTTGTGATGAATTTTAAAGTCCATTTGCATTCTTGTTTTTGTTTCTTAGCGTTGGTTGGGCATCTGTTAAATTATAGGATGAGGCTATTTATACATACAGTATGTATAAATAATTGACTATTTATACATACTTTTTTTTTAAATAATTGAGATAAACCAATGAAACGAAGAAATAGTTTTTCTTAAAAAAAAACTCTTACCTAACCTTTAGCCTAATGTAAAAAATATATATAAATAAAAAGTTGGGCCTTAGAAATAAGTTTATTGTATGTATAAATAGCCAATTATTCATACATACTGTGTGTATAAATAGTCATATTCGAAATTATAAACTGCGATATGTTAAGTTTTGACCTGTTATTGACGACATATTTGAGACTGGCGAACCGCCACATTAGATTAGTCAAATTTTTAAACATAATTAATATACAGGGTGATTGGAATTCGAGTTTAAGCATGGAAATCTCGCTTATTATAATAGCTATTTACATATTCAAATAGCATTTATTTTTCTGAATCCATTGATGTATCTTACATGGTATTTTACTTCTTTATTAATCGCCAAATAAAAAAAAGGGTTTTAAACAATAACCATTATAAATCAGGTATGCCGGTCGTTGTAGTTTATGTTGTTTCCATGACAACCAATGAACAAACTAAAATTTTGAATGCCGATAACTTGTCACATTAATGAATTCGTAAAAAGGAACTTTAATAACGAAGAAAAACGCGATATGCTGCCAATTTTTTATTCATTGAATAGGAATTCTATATTGTTAAGTCAACGATATGCAGAAAAATATCCAGATAAAAGACAACTCTCGCGCACATATTTTTGTACGTTGGACAGACACTTAGGGCAATATGGGGCTTTTGCCTAACACAGAAGATAATATGGCAGAAAGGTTTCAGATGAAAATTTAAAAAAAAAAATTGTTACTGACAGATCCGGTAAAACACAAGTTTTCTACGTTAAATAGAAACTTTAGTAAATCTGTTTAAAGCATATGATAAAGTATAACGAAACTTTAAAGAACGGTATACAAAATTCGCAGCATATAGCGTTTTTCTTTGTAATTAAAGTTCATTTTTACGAATTTATTAATGAAAAATTGAACAACCTATTGTTATGTTTTTTATTTCGTTTAAAATATAATGTTTCAAAAATTCGATAGTAAGTACCACTGCGCGACCGTGCAGCTTAAAAAAAAGATTGCACACGAAAAAATAGTTTGGAAAATACTGTCTAACAATATGGTTATTATATTATAATCGAACGATTATTAGACATTTTTCATTTGATGTCTATTGTTCATAACATCTAACATCTATCATTGTTGTATATAATTTAAAAAATGTGCTGAAAACAGTTTGTTTATTATAATATGAGAAGTGTCATACAAAGGACGTACAAGTAACCTTTGCGATTTCCGCGTTTGGTCCATTGTTAGTTAATAAGAAAGTTACAGAAATGTAAACACACGTTCAACGTTTCGGTTTGACCCTTTCACCAGCAATTACCTGGAATACATGACAGCCGGTTTCACACAGTATATTATTATGAGCCTTGACTGATAATTTGCATAACAATGAATGATTAGTAATTACGTAAAGGCGCAATCAATGCATTGTTAACTGACAATTTTTAAAGTTGAATCAGCACTCGATCCCACTATCAATAAATATTTACACATTCAAACACCGGATATGCATTCTACAAATGTTGATATAAATTAGGGAGTAAATATTAATATATATCTATAGTTTCAGAATCAACAAAATAAAATCTTTATTCCTTAACAAAATTTTAGGTAAAGAATTTTTGGTAGTTATTTAATAACACTATTATTTTCTTAATCTCTAAAAAGTTCGAGATAAACAATTAGTACATTTAAAACTTTATAGGAGTTAACAGAATCAACTAACTAACTAACATGTTAGCACAAAAGTTTCCTATTTTATAGAGCAACTTGACAATATAGACAAGTTTAAATAAAAATCACTTAACTTTTTTATGAAAGATCTGTTGTAGAAAGGCTAGACTAGTAAATAAATTACTTAAATAGTTTAAGCACTTATCTACTTAGCAATATTTTATTAATTAAATAATTGCGTGGCATGTTAAATATACCTGCAACACTAAAATTGCAATTTTTTAAATCATATATGGTTTCATTATAGCTGTTGGTAAAAAATCTGAGGGAAAGGTATACATATTTGTGAAGAAGATTGATAAGGCCCTGTTAATGTGTTAATCCACTTTCTTAGTTTAGCCCAGTGTTTCTTAAAGTGTGGTCTGCGGACCCTTGGGGGTCCCTGAATTCTTCTGAAGGGGTTCCCAGAACCTTTATTATGTTCGAAAATCATCCAAATTTATTTGCCACGCTAAATTGAAAACACAAATATTATCTACAAAACAATTCATGTGGCTCCTCTGTGAGTCTTTCTTTTTGAAAGGGGTCCTCAAAATAAAAAGTTTGAGAAACACTGGCTTAGTCCATGCATTAATGCAACACCTAACCTAACCAAACCAAGTGTCGTAGATTAAGCCTAATTTACCCAAACAAAGTAAAAAAACAGTAATCATCTAAGGTTTACCCATAACATAATAACATCTATTTATTCATCTATTCTTAGGTAATACTCTTATAAACAGCAGCATATGTTTGTTTCAATGTGTATTAAATTTTAGAATAGACGTTAAAGTTTATGACTTTTATTAAAACTAGATGGATTTAAAATTGTAAAACACTATTGTTTTTATATTTATTAAGTATGTTGGTTATTATATTTATTTTAATAATTAGATTCAGTGAAGAAAAAAAAACTTGATTTAAAACTAAAGAGTCTTAAAAAACAAATTAAGAACAATTGATAAAAAAAATTACAAGTAACAATAAGTTCAAATAACTTTTGTTTAATGCATTTTAAATAAAATGTGTCGAATTTAGTTATTTGTTTGTATGTTATCGTGTGATAATTAAAAATAACACCATCTCTAAATTAAACTATGATACACTAAAGTGGGTAACTTTTGTTCTTCCATTAAAAGTTTAAACAAGCATCACTGATGAATCTTGAATTTTGAACTCGGATGTGCATGTATAACTTAAATGACGAACAAGAATATCGGCTGATCAACGTCTTCGTTGTTATTGACATGAGTTCCTGAAGATGGAAAGTGAAATTCTACGGAAACATTTAAGCACAATCATTACTTAAGGAAACAAATCAATAAAGAACACACAATCACCCAAGCAACTTGTTCACGATGTACTTATTTATATCCGCGAGACACAACATCATGTACACGTATATTTATGAATATATGCACTGTAAATAATTACATTGAATTAAAGTTGTTTTTATTGTTATTGAGTAACAATATGAGATTTACTTACATCAAACAAATAAATAAATTGTAGAGTTATTTTAGTGGAAGGAAGATTGTGATGTTGATTTGTAAATCTAATAACACTTGGGACGTCAAGCCATTATAAAAGTTACGTAAAGAAACTGGTATATTTATCTATTATATGCATGTACTGATAATGAAAAAGTTTCATTAATTTACGGGTAATGTTCTGTAACAATATTTTTCTACGAAAACAATCTTGTAAACAATATACTTTGTGGTTAAAATGTTTTTTCCTATTTTTCATCTTGCACGGAATTTTTTATAAGGTTTTATTACAAGCGATAATTAAAATTATTTATTTGCATGCACGTTATCAGTACTGAGTACATACCAAATTAAAATGTGTTTTGGAACATTATTCTGTTTTAACCCATAAGAAACGCAAAAAGTTTCAAATAAACGTGTAAAGTATTGTAAACTTTGTCGGGTATTACTTTTTTAAATTATTTTAAAAATTTAATGACATGACGTCAAAGCACAAATATTAATTGTTACACAACAAAATATATCAATAAAATATCAAATAAAATTAACACTAGTAACAACATGAACCAAAATATTATTAATAACACAAACATATACACTAAGATGTTGTTTATCTTATATCGAAGGTACCACAGATAAAATAAAAACAGTATCTACTTACACGGCATAAAATAGAAATATGCCACACAACAACTACAAACTATACATTATTTCATTGATAGTGTTAAATATAATATAATATAAAACAAAATTAATTGTACCTGTAGTTTGTGTTATATAGGACAAACCAAATAAAATTCGTGTGGAAGATATACAAAATTAAACGAAAAAAAAATTAATCTGTTTCGCGGAACACTTGTACACCACAAAATATTTACTAGACCCTGTGTTGAAGAGACAGGAGTCTTAAAACTGAGATTGCATTTAGACAAGATATCCTTCAAACAAAAAAATGTGTGATTTAAATTTAAGCCTATTTATACAGGGTGTCCCAAATTCGAGTAAATGCATGGGGATCTGGCTTATTTTAAGAGCTACGAGGTCAGTTAAATTAGGACAAAGTTGCGAAATTAGATTCTCATCAAATATCTGCAAGGAAAATTTTCATAGCTGTCTTAGTTCAAAAGTTATTCAAGAAAAACTGAAAAAATTGATTCTCGTTTATTTGCCCTATTTCCTAAATTTTTTAAGATATCGACAGTCTGGAAGCACATCTCCACGGCAACATCTAAAGCTTTATGTTTTAAGATAACATAAAATTTCCAACAACGTTTCGTCTCTTCAGAAACATCAACTTCATTTTTTTAAATACGGTGAAATATTTTAATCTCATAGTCGGATAGCATTTTGTCTTCTGATTTCAATGATATATAACACTTAATATTTAAAATGATATTTTACCACAAAAATTTGAGAAAAATTATTTCGTCCAATTTTTTAATCAAATGATCTTATACAAAAAATAATTAAATAAAAAACAAAACAATTTTGTTGTTGTTCTGTTAAAACTGTCACTTTGACATTAATATGATCGTAATTAATTGTATAATTTGCAACCAGCTAGAAATTCTTTGATATTCGTGCTTTTGTTCTCAATTTTTATTTTCATTATGTTCTGGTAGAACATTTTTAATTTATTTATTTATTCGCTATCCCTTCGTGTATTGCGGAGTATTGTTAAAATAATTTTCGTTAATTATGGAAAATAAAAGGTGTTACAAATATGCTATTGTAATCGATTTTAATGAAGTATTAAACAAACTGTTGAAAATTAAAAAGCATGCCATGAAAAAACAATATTTTGTGTATATTATAACATTTCTCGAATTCCTTAAAAAGTGTTGATTGTCATATTTAATAAAATGGTTTTTACAAACAAGAAAAAACAGGAGCTGGTTGCCATGCAGAAGTGCTTCCAGATTGTCGATATCTTTAAAAATGTAGGAAACAGGCCAAAAAAAGGAAATTAATTTTTTCAGTTTTTCTTGAATAACTTTTGAACTAAGACAGCTATGAAAATTTTCTTTGCAGATATTTGATGAGCATCTAATTTCGCTACTTTTCCCTAATTTAACTGACCTCGTAGCTCTTAAGATAAGCGCGATCCCCATGCATTTGGGACACCCTGTATATATACTATTTGGATTTAATTAATTTATATATAAAAAATAAACAAAATAATTATGCAGCAGATTCCAGTACCCACGCCTCTTGGTCGTGGGCCATTGCTTCGTCCATATTTCTATTTCTTAATTTCCTTCGTACCAAGATTTTCTTGGACATCCTCTTTAACTTATTCCTGGTGGTTTCCATTTAAACATTCGTTTGAGCAATTGTAGCAAATTTTCGAAGCACTTTAAACTTTTTTTCTTAATTTTATCGACAACTGTTTCATTTGCTGCCATCCTGTTTCTAATTTCTTCGTTACGGATACGTTGCATTCTCGATGTTCTTGCACTTCTACGTAAGAAATCAATTTCTAGTGCCGATATTTTTCGTTTTTCTTCTTCCCTCATCGTCCAGATCTTATTGACATATGTTAGAATTGTCTCAACCATTGTTTGTCGAATTCGTTTTTTGTTTTTGTTACTTACTTATGTTTTTATTCCACCATATGCTGTTTAGTGCACCTACAACGTTTCGTGTTTTGTATTCTGTGACGTATCTCTTGGTTTCTAATTCCATCCCTAACTACAACTGTTCCTAGATATTCAAATTGGTTTACTTGCTTCGTTAGTTACATTAGCTACATACTTATATTTTACTACTTTTTTTTGGTACAAATTATATAAGCTTTATATCTTTCAGGTACATACTAAATTCAAAAATTGAACTATTTAATAAATATAACGTTGTAACAAATGAAAAACATGAAAAAAATCAGCGTATTAATGTAATTATCTATGAAACTTCAAAATTAACAACTGTAAAAGTACTATGCAGTTTCTTAAAATAAATATTAATTGCAATTGTAAAGATTCTAGTGATGCATTGATATTGACATGGTATTTTTTTAAATTTGAGTAGTTCATACCCGTTATTACTTAACCAAACGAAAGTAAACTTCTTTTTACGAGAGCAAACTACTTTTGCCGTAGAAATTAATGATGCAATTAGAAAACAAGCAAAGAGGTGTCTCTAATAAGCATCTTATTAATTTAAGTACTTTCTGTTTATTTTGCAAGCTTATGTAGTACTTATATTAACTAATCGGCATTGAATTGAGTAATTTAATAAGCGTTTCTGTTAAAAGAAACCCAAGTAAAAAAGATTTTCATTTAACTCATTTGCAACGGATATTACAAGTATAACCTGTTGTTTGTGGAGGAGGGTATTCATGTTTCATCATGAAGAACGTGAAATCTCGGGAGTTTTAGAGATAAAAGAATGGTTAAATTAGGGAAGTAGAGTAATTTTACGTGTTTGATAAGAAAATCAATTTAAAAAGTGCATTTTGTGCCCAGTTCTTATTATATCCTAAAAATTAAAAAAGATTTACCTAATGCCGGCATTGTAAATATTTTCAAGTGATATTGTTAGGGTATGTCTCATAATGTGGAAACTGTAGTTGCAAAAACGCTCAAATTGAAACTATGCATAGAAGAAACCTTGTTCCTACTGAAATTTTTGCAATCGATGCATTAGTTGCAGGGTGTCCAAAATTTATTTAATTGTAATACAAATTCAGACCACTACAACTCGTTGATTTCAAATACAATGCTCAAACTTTTTTTTTTTTTAAATTTTTAATGCAAAATTACATTCTGCATCAATTAGTATTAGCATTCCCTCCTATACCTATACAGGGTGGTGCTTTTTTCGATGCTCACCATTGCTATCTTGGAAACGGTAAGAGATACAAGGTCTGTTAAATTAGAGAAAAGTTGCACATTTTTATGGCGATTAAGAATCTGAAAAGACATCCTGGATATTTTGATTCGTTTTTGATTTATTACAAAAAAAACTGAAAAATGTGATTTTAGAAAAATATTATTATCTTCCCTACCATTGACGCTATTTCATTTAAACTTGGTAACTTTATGTTTTTGACCGTCTTGGGTTTGATGACATCAACAGAAATTTTCTAAGCCTTCTAGATTTCAAGTTGCGATAGTCAACTTTTTTATTTCTTATGGCCGCCATATTGAATTTTTACACCATCAGACAGACAAAAAAATTAGCTTTTCAGATTGGTAACCAACATACCTTTTTTCTTTCAAAAAACTTGTTGAGATTTTAAAATTTGTATAAATAATCTTTAAAATCGCGAATGTTCTGAAAAACAATTGAAATTATAATATAAATCAAAGTGACACAACATTTTATAGGTCTAATAAAATAACGAAATGACAATAAATTTAAAACACCAGATAAATAATTATTTAAATTGTTTAAAGTGCGCGCCGTTATGTATGGTATTGGTTAGTCCTCAGATTCATTTCGTCCACTGCCTTTAGGATAGTTTGTTTCGAAATAAAGTCGAAAGCATTTTTAATTTTATGGCAAAGAAGTTCAATATTTTCCGTTGGGGTTGCATAAACAACATCAATGTAAAAGTAATCCATAGGCGTTAAACATGGCGATCGCGGAGGCCAATGAACAGGACCAAACGTACCAAGTCATGCATTTTGAAAGCGTACATCTAAATTAATATCCTTTTACAATGCGGGCGTTGTGAGGACCAGCTCCTTCATGCTGAAACTACTGATGATTTTGAATTGTTAATAATGGCAATTCGCCTAACATATCTTCTAAATATGTTTCCAACAATCTTAATTTCGTTATCATTAGACCTATAAAATTTTGTGTCACTTTGATTTATATTATAATTTCAATTGTTTTTCAGAGCATTCTCGATTTTATGAATTATTTACACAAATTTTAAAATTTCAACAAGTTTTTTGAAAGAAAAAAGGTATGTTGGTTAACAATCTGAAAAGCTAATTTTTTTGTCTGTCTGATGGTGTAAAAATCCAATATGGCGGCCATAAGAAATAAAAAAGTTGACTATCGCAACTTGAAATCTAGAAGGCTTAGAAAATTTCTGTTGACGTCATCAAACCCAGGACGGTCAAAAACATAAAGTTACCAAGTTTAAATGAAATAGCGTCAATGGTAGGGAAGATAATAATATTTTTCTAAAATCACATTTTTCAGTTTTTTTGTAATAAGCCAAAAACGAATCAAAATATCCAGGATTTATTTTCAGATTCTTAATCGCCATAAAAATGTGCAAGTTTTTTCTAATTTAACCGACCTTGTATCTCTTACCGTTTCCAAGATAGCAATGGTGAGCATCGAAAAAAGCACCACCCTGTATACAATAATTTTCGAGTTATTAAGAAATTTTGATAAAGTTGAGAGAACATTGTAACATTTTTATTTAGTAAGCCTTGGAAATGACAACAAATGCCAATAATAACTGTTAACCAGTTTTATCGCGTTTGTCTGAAGTATCCATGAAAATGGAAAATCAAAAGTATTCAAACACGGATATTTTAAACTTCTGTGTCAAAGTGTTTTAAAGAATGCATAAAAATATTAGTTGAAATAACTATTCGCTGAAAAATTATATAAATTTGTTTAATAAATATATAATTATATTGAAACGTGCTGCACAATAAATATTAATTAGTTTACAGATAAACAAAAATAATTAAGGTTATTAATAATACCTATAGTTTTCATTCTATAAGCGCAATCTAGATAATTTCAAGTAACTGCTACCAGTTCAATACACTCTGCATAATAATAATTACATGTCGATTTTTTTCTGTTTGCCCAGAAATATAATAACTAAAGTGCAAAGTAGTATTTTATGTAAAGGTTAATTAATTTTAAAATGTCATTGTCGCTATTTGCAAATACTTCATATATATATATACTTTAAAAATATGTTCTTTTATACTTAACACAAGGCTTTAAATGTAAAAGCTTCAAACCTTAAAAATCATGAATTCATTTAATTGTTTACTTTTTTATTCTTAAGGGTAGTTCACACGGTGACATTTAAAGTCGCGACTTTAAAAGTCACGACTTTTTATGTCACCGTGTGAACGCCTAATGTCGCGACTTTAAAAGTCGCGACATCGATATTGACAGCTCGGCATTTGACGTAAGCCTACCATACTTTTATATTTTGACATAACAGACAAATGGGTTAGGTTAACCTAACCTAATATACATTTGTTTGTCATCGATTTCGAATTTATCATGTCCCCAATAGATGTTCCAACGATTTTAGAACATTATCAACAAATAGCAACTTCAAAATAATGAGTTGCTTTACAATACTCGATGCTGCAATTACAAGAGCGGCCATTTTTATTTTAAAGTCGCGACTTTCAATTTGGGTAGTTCACACGGTGACATTTAAAGTCGCGACTTTAAAAGTCCCGACTTTTGATGTCGCGACTTTAAATGAATGTCACCGTGTGAACTATCCAATAAACGGATCCAAGGAGAATAATCTCTGGTCTCCATAAACGACCCAGAGAGCTTTTTCTAAAATGTATATTAGTTTGATACAATTTTGTAAAAACTCGGCCATTATTTTTTGTAATTTTTACAAGTTACCTATTCGTGCACGGAAATAGCCCACTTAGTATAGTAAAAAATAGTTTTAGATTACCATAAACAACTTTTTATTTAATATTTTTTTATCCTAATTCATAAATGAGATTAAAGGAAATATACACACCAGGTGAAAATATTGTGTATGAACGTAGTTGAATCTATAAGCCTCTTACACATTAGGCAATTTGTCGGGGCCGACAGTCGGGAACTCCGAGTTGGGTGTTGTCTACACACCTCCCGATCAGTCCAACCAACAGCATAAACGTCATAGCTTTTTATTCATTTTGATGTTAAATTTTCGGTTTAATAGTCCTTATCTAAAGGAATGTGGTGGGGCAATTAGCTTGTTGGATAGACTGCTCAGCCGACCGTTCCAACTGTCGTGTTGGTCGGGTGAAACAATACACATTAAACAATTTATCGGAATGGTCGGCCGGTTGTCCCGACAAATTGGTAGGTCTGTAGACCCCAATAAGGAAAGCGAGAATAAAAATTATTTCTGTTCGCACATAAGTAAAAACTAAAAATATTTCTTTGTCTTTGCTGCTTGTGATAATACGATATAGTTTTTAGAGCTATACGAGTTAGAAACATATATATGTTATTGGTTTTATAAATTACCACAATAAACTGTCATACTATCGCTAACAGAACTTATGTTTTCTACAAAAGATTGGTAACCCACTTATTAATGGTTCTGATATCGTCCTTACCTGGCAGTTGTTGATTAATACATTAATAGTTTAATCGATAATTATTAGTTACAAATTAATTTGATGTTTACAATAATTTCCCGGGAATGTGTGTCTGAATATTAACAAGTAACATTCTGTTGTAAATAGTTTTCTACTTTAACCGCAATTTTTTCCAAACGGATTTGAAATGTAGCATTGCCGTGAGCGGTTATTTTGATTTAGCGTTGATTATTTATTTATTTATTGCTCTGTTAATCTGTGGTCTTTTCTGGCTACGTGTAATAAAATTTCACGCACGGAAAATTAGCATTGACCCACATAATTTAAAATGCACTTAAAAATTTGTTGTAGGCAAATAAATAGATAAAACGATTGTCTTAGGTTATTATAGCAAATAACTTCAGGCGAGTGCCATTCATCAAGATGATCTATGGAAGGTTATCATTAAGGAATTATTGTTCTGTGTACCTTGAAAATCAACTTAAATTCAATTTTTTGTTTGGTTGCTTATTTTGTAATGTTGTGTATCATATCTAAGCTATCTGAGTGGCTTAGATTGTTATAAAGCGGAATTAGAAAGTAATTAATCGCTGCGCCTGTTGAACATACTTAAAGAGATCCATTTCGGAAGCTGTTTAAAATTTTAAATGGACTCGCCTTGTAAGTTTTTGATATTATAGACAGATTTTATTTGATTAAAGTTTTAGTTTAGCTAAATACTAAGCAATATTCTTTAAATTAGGTTTTATTAACAGCTTTTGTGTACTCGAAATTTAACTGTAGTATCGCAGATAAAATATTTTTGGTCTCTTAGTTAGCTTGCATATTTTTTAAACGTACTATACAAGGTGATTCAGTTTGACTGTCGCATACCTATAACTTTGTTATTTTAAAAGGAAACCCCTATTAACTATATATTTTTGTAAATCGTGGAACATCCTTTGTGAAATGATGTTAAAACGTTTTTTTCTATGATGAAATATGTCAGACTGGCGATAGTCAACTTTTTTTTTGAAACTACATGGTATACTTTTTCTTAATCGATTCTGATAGAGAATTTAATTCTAAACCCGATATTGCATTAAAAAAATAAGCATACCTAGGAAAATTTTTAAGAAAAATAAGTATAAAAGTTGTTTATTATTTTTCACAAAATCGTTGTATTTGACTATACAAAACACGATCGCTGTAGAACTGTAGAACAACTTATAACTTGTCCAATGGGTTTAATATTTTTCGCCAAAATATCATTATTTTGTATTTAGTTGAAACGCCTTAAGTACACAGTACACACCAACAAGCAAATCGGCAGCTCAAAAAAAAGTTGTCTATCGTCAGTCTGACATATTTCGTCGTAGAAAAAACAATTGAACATTATTCCATAGAAAATTTTCCACGATTTACAAAGATATAAGGTTTATGGGGGCTTCCTCTTAAAATAAAAAAGTTATAGGGGTGCGACAGGCAAACTGAATCGCCCTGTATACAACTTATTTGACCAGAAGTACTGCTAGGTGCTTGCATCTAATTTTGTCTATCGCTGCTCTAAATAAAATAACTCTGTAGATTTCATATTCGCTCACAGCCGGGGTATTTTGAGCCAAGAGTCTTCTTAGTTCACTTTTATTGTTAATTTTTTCTTCGATTAGAAGTTGGAAAAGTTTTTTTTTGTTCCTAATAATGTAGCCGCATCTTGTTTTTCGTTCGTTGATACTTGTAATAATTTTTTTTTCGCATTCTATCAAGTACATCTGTATCTGTTTAATGTTATTCACGAAATTCGTAACTACGATAACATGGCATTTCAAATTACTCTATTCTTAGTTGTGAAATGTGAAAACCAAATAAAATAACATCTCACCAAAGATACTAGAGTTTCTCATTCGTATAATATCAAGTTAATAATTTTTTTAATTTAAAAATGTATTACTTGGGTTTGTACATTAGCTAAATTGACGAATAAAAAAGTTTAATAAAAGTTTTTTGCTGTATTTTATCGACTAAATAAGTCAAAAATTTTGCGGAAGGATGTAGATGTGTTGTGTACATATTTGGTTGTATGATATAACTTTGCAGATTTCTGAATTAACTTAACTAACCTATTTTTAAATATATTGTGTGATAATTCAAAATTAATTAAATTAAACAACCGCATATCAACCAGGGCCGTTGAGAGGGTGGGGCAGGGGGGCTCTGAGCCCCGGGCCCGGAGGTAATTTAAGGGCCCAGGAGTCCACATACTTTTTTAATTATGGTGTATTAAATATTCATAATTCACAATTGGTTTTTTTTTTTTAAATAAATTTTCAAATAATTTATTTACTTGGGGCCCATGTAATTTTTTTCCTCGGGCCCGGCGACGTCTCTCGACGCTTCTGATATCAACAACAAAACAGCTGTTAACAGTTGGCCAGCGTCATGTTTTGATATTTAGCATCATTCCAACGCAGTTTAGTATTAACTACATCTTATGCCAACAAAATTTGGTGTAAGCTTATGATTTTTGATGTGTTGATTTAACTCGAAAATTTAATAGTGGTGATATTGCCTAGTTTTAAGCGTTTACATGTATGTTAACACCAAATGTAGCCTTGTTAGTGTTAACCATGCAAAACCTTAGCACAATTGGCGCTGATAATGCCTATTTTTTAGCATATAAGTTACTTTTCTACTTTACCGTAAGGTCTTTTTAAAAAAGGTTTTATTATCCAAAATACATACTATTTAGCTGAAGGCTAGATTCTAACTAATAAAAATTACAAGATTATAAAAGTACATGAGTTTTACATCTTGTACGGGTATCATATTATATTACTGAGAAACGCAAAGTGTTGATGATAAGAAGCCGCTGCAAGTTGCTGAATAAGCTGGGAACCAATATGTAACTCCTCCCTCCTTAGAATTTAGCTTCCTCTGGAAGATTGATTTTTCTTTCTTCTGTTTTCGTTTTGATTGATTGATTTAGATTTTTCTTCTGTTTTCTATTTTTGATACACTTTATAGTTAAGAAACAACCGATAATTATGAGTATTATGTACACAATCACTGTCCATGCACTTGGCACATAATATTTAAATTCTTGTTCTATAATAGGTGTGGAAGGATTTGACGGTAGTTCTTTTAAATTTAGTGTTCTTAAATTTATCTTGGTATCAGCATTTTTGTTTTTCATGGGTGTTAGCTGTGGGGCGTTGATCACTAATGGTTTGCCAAATGTTTCGTCTCGAAATGTTATTTCCCGTTGATTGCAGTATAGTTTGCAGGAATTTTGTTTTATTAAGTAAATTCCTTTAAGTGTCTTCGTTTCGGTTTCTTGTTGGCACTTGATAATAATATTTTCTTCCAATGGAAATACTCCCAAGTATTGGTTGATTTCGGGAATTATTTCTAGGTGATTTTCTTTAATATCCAATTCCACATGGCGGCACTGGTTTGAGTGTCCTTCTAATAAAATTTGCTTTTCGCATAGCGACAGGTGGTTTGTTTGTAAATAACTCGGACATTGAAATATTTTATTAAACTGTTAACTACTTCAATACCTTGGGACGAATTCAATTTATATGCTTGACAGTACTTCGAAAATGAATCAATTATAGTTAAGAATTTAACTTTCTCTAGTGTTATACTGTCAATATGTAAAATTTGGAATGGTCTAACCGCTGTAGGGGTTATATTAAATTTAAGTTTTAACGGGTTTCTATCGTATTTCGTTATTTGACAAATCTCACAATTGTTTATAAAAGTTTGGATTGACTTTCGCTGATTTGGCCAATAATATGAAATTTTGATCCTATTTTCTGTTTCGTCTAAACCGCGATGGTTTGTTTTACCTTCATGGTAATTTCTTATCGTTTGTATTATTTCGTCTTCGTCAATAATATCGATTAATTTTTTAGTACACCTAATCATGTTGATGCTTGAACTTTTAAAATATTTTTGAAGTATGTTACAGAATTTTTCATATAACGGATCTTCAAAATAAGTGTAATATTTGACTTTGGGTACTATAAATTCTTTAATAAAATTAATTATTTCTTTTTCATAGTTGTTCTTGGAAAACTGAACTAGAATTCTTTGCCTGTCTTTATAAAGTTTTATGACTGAAGGGGACGATGGTGAGTAATTTGTTTCTGAGATAACAATCTGATTTTTACCAAAGTTTACTGGATATTCAGTGATTGGAATGCCTATAATAGGATTTTCATCTTGATTTGAATGTACAGTTTCGTCATCGTTTAGATTTTCGCGTTCGTTTAAATTTTCCACTTCTACCACTAATGATTCGGTATCATTGTGTTTTGGAGTGTTTACGTTTTTCATTTGTTCATTGAAATTGTCCATGTATTCGAATATACCTTTCGAATGTTTTTGGGTTTCATTCATATTAAGTTCGATGCGTGATAATGCATCGGCGTTTTTATTTAAACAACCTTTTTTATAAACTACTTCATAATCATACTCCTCTAGTTTAAGTCGCCATCTAATTAATTTTGAATTTGGCTCCTTAAGGGAAAATAACCATTGGAGGGGTTTATGATCAGTAACTATCTTAAACTTTCTACCGAATAAATAGGGTCTAAAGTATTTAACTGCCCATATTATTGCTAGTAACTCTTTTTCTGTGGTTGTGTAATTTTGTTCTGAGTCGTTTAAAGTTCGACTTGCATATGCTACAGGTAAATCAGAACTTATTTTACCTTGCGACAATACAGCACCTATTGCAAAATTGCTGGCATCTGTAGTTAAATTAAATGATTGAGTAAAATCCGGATATTGTAATATCGGTTCATTAATTAATAGATTTTTACATAAATTAAAACATTTTATATACTCAGGGTCTGCAAAAGTGATTTGAGCATCTTTCTTAAGACAAACGGTGAGTGGCTTTGTTAGTTTAGCAAAATCTTTAATAAATTTACGATAATATCCCAATAAACCTAAGAATCCTTTAATTTGTTTAGTTGTTTTAGGTAAAGGGTAATTTTGGATAGCTTTAATTTTGTCTGGATTAGGTTTAACACCTTCGGGAGTAACAATATGTCCAAGATATGCTACTTCCTTCCGTAAAAATTCGGATTTATCCAATTGAATTTTAAAATTAGTTTCTCTGAGTCTTTGAAATACTGATTTTAGTCTATCAATATGTTCTTGTAGTGATGTGGAGAAAATTATTATGTCATCCAAATACACCAAACACTTTTCATTTTGAATACCGCGTAAAATATTGTCCATAACCCTTTGGAATGTTGCAGGCGCATTTTTTAAACCAAATGGCATTCTCAAAAATTCGTAATGACCATTTTCTGTGCTAAATGCTGTTTTGGCTATGTCATCTTCATGCATTTCTATCTGATGAAAACCACTAGCTAAATCTAAAGTTGAAAAGTATTGGCACTTGCCCAATTTATCAAGTAAATCTGTGATATTAGGAAGTGGATATCTGTCGTCAATAGTTTTGTCATTCAATTTACGATAATCGATAACAACGCGCCATTTTTGTTTGCCTGAGGCGTCTAATTTTTTTGGTACGATCCAGATGGGGGATGACCAAGGCGAATTGCTGTTTCTAATAATGTTTTGATCTAACATATTTTTAATTTGTTTTTCAACTTCTGATTTGTGGATAAAAGGGTATCTATATGATTTAGTGTAAACTGGAATTTCGTCCGTAGTTCTAATTTTGTGTTTGATTTGATTCGAAAAGCTTAACTGATTATTCTCCAAATGAAATATATCTGAATATTCTTTTATTAATTTAGTTACAGTATATTTTTCTTCGGAGTTCATATGAGACGTACGAATTTTTGACGTATCGAATTTAAGTTTTTCTGTATTTAAATTATTAAAGTTCGGGTAAGTGGAGTGTTCGTATTCATCGAACTTCTCTACTATTAATGGTTCAATAACCGCAACTGATATGCATTCAGTGGGGTTTAGTATAGTACAAATAGCCTGGTAGTTGTTAACTGTAGTAACACACTCAGGTATTTCTAGGTCATTAAGTTTTTTATATGGTATTATAATGTCGCCTTCTTTAATATTTTTGATATTAATTTTTATCACTTGTTCTGATCTTGGTTTTACCGTTATTTGATTAGTAACATGTGATAATTTATAAAAGTTAATTTTTATGTTACTGCTAGGCGTATATAAAACATTATCGTTTAAATTAATAATTGCATTCAAACTTCTTAAATTATCGAGACCTAATAGGATATCGAAATTTTTGTGAAAGTTAAATAGATAATACTTCAACTTATGTTGTAATTTAAATAATTTGGAACATTGAATAGTTGCGCTATAATGTCCAATCGATTTGCCATTTACTGTAGAGATTTGAAATGGGTCATTTTGAATTGCATTTATAAAGTACTTTTTTGCGATTTCAGGTTTGATAAACGATCTTGTACTACCTGTATCTATTAAAACTTTTAAATTGTTTTCTGATAATATTATGTACGGTAGTTCGCTATCTTTATTAATCAAGTTCATTAATTCAAAACTGGGTCCGAGGCTTTCTCGTGAAAAAAAACATTTTCTTCAGGAAATTCAACTGAAGGTTGATCATCAATATTATTTAATTCTTCGACAATATAGTTTGGGTTACTTTGTCTGAAGTTATTATGGCTAGGACGATAATTTTGATTAGAAAATTGTCGATAAGTATTTCTAGTCGATACACTCATTGGAGTTGGTTTTGGGAATCTTTGATTAGGATTCGATGCAAAAGCATTGTGTTCTGCACGTTTTCCATAATTAGTATTGTTATTTTTATTAAAATAATTTGTTTGAGTATTACTAGTACTCGGGTTTGGATTTTGTGAATTATGAGCATAATTAGTTAATTGTAAATAATTCACTTTTGGTGGGTTTTTATAAAAGTTTGTTTTAGTTTGAAATTTACTTTTAAATGTTTTTTGAGTTTGTGGCTCTAATTGGAAATCGTTAGTTAACATATTTAATGCTTCGTTTAAATCTGATGGATTCTTAGCACGCATAAGTGAACTTAATGGTTCTTTTAGTCCACGTAACAAAATTCGTAAAGCACATTTACGGAAAAATGAAGTTAAAACTGGTATCTCTTGTGGGCTACCATGCATTGTAATGTAAGAAATTTGCAGATTTAAAATATGTTGTATACGATTATAAAATTCAAAAGGCGTTTCATTACTTTGTTTTAATTCTGTCATTTCTATATTTAAAGTAAAACAATCTCTTTTATCAGAGTAAGTAGTTAATAACGCTTTTTTTAAATCTTGCCAATTTTTAATGATACAAGAAGATATACTTAAGGCGGCTTCACCTTTAATTTTTGCTAATATGCTTGACATCAGATATTCATTCTGAAAGTCATTTACATCAGCTGTGCTGTAAAATTTATTGACTAATTTTTCGCAAATTTCGACAAATCTTGGCAAAAGTTCTGTTTCACCATTGAAATCAGGAACCATGTTTAAATATTCTTGTTTAAGGACAGCCATTTTATTTGAATTGTCGATTACTTTATTTTTAATTGAAAAATTAGGTTTGGGCTGATCTAGGTCTGAATCAGAATCACTTTGTTGGTCAATTGAGCTATCAGAATTGTAGTGACTTGGATTACCTCTAAAAGACATAGGTACTTACAGTAAAATAATTGTTATCCTTTCCATTTAATCCACTATGGACTGGTGAGTACTCCTTTACAGACTTCCTCTTTGGATAGGAACTTGTCACTTCACTCGAAGTTTTACGTTAAGGTTGCACTTAACTTTATTTTATGGAATAGTCAATCAATCGTTGAAACGAACCGAATATTATATTCACTAATATTCGTTTGACCAATCCTACCGACTGCGCCAGTTACTTTTCTACTTTACCGTAAGGTCTTTTTAAAAAAGGTTTTATTATCCAAAATACATACTATTTAGCTGAAGGCTAGATTCTAACTAATAAAAATTACAAGATTATAAAAGTACATGAGTTTTACATCTTGTACGGGTATCATATTATATTACTGAGAAACGCAAAGTGTTGATGATAAGAAGCCGCTGCAAGTTGCTGAATAAGCTGGGAACCAATATGTAACTTATATGTATGTTAACACCGGCTGTTGCTTTATGCAATCGGGCTTGAGTGTTCTATCCTGATAAACCTCTGCTACACCTATCTATGTATTAACACATCTAGAAAGAATATCAAAATTATATAAGTAGTTGTTCTAAATATAAACCTTAAACGATGTTGTAAACTTTATTGAGTTAGTGAACGCAACACCTTTTTACAGATTGTTAAATTATACTTTATTATCTGTTTATTTAAAAATTTTGTAACATCGCTGTCAGCATGTTAAACGCTAACCACAATTAACGAACTAGAAATTAATTGAATTTTTTCTTAAAACATTGTTTTGCAACGAAAACTTATGTAAGTGGTTATCTTGTGTAATTATATAAATTAATAAGTGTAAAATAAAAAGTAATTACTGAGTTTGTAAATCTTCAATTAAACGACACTTACGTTGTGTAACAAAGCTTCTGTCAAGGATGCGTTATTTTGTATGCAAGTCGCGTAAATAAAGTTGTTAAACTGAACTGACAGATAACAAGCAAAAAATATTTTAAGATATTTACTAAGATATTGTTTTTTTTTTTCAGTTCCTGAATATGATGTAGTTCACATACATCACGTTAAAAGAAGAAGTATAGGAACGAATCGTGATAATGTCTTAGGAAATTTAGCCGACGTAGATTCAAAATACACAAGAACGAAAAAGGAACAAGGAAAGACAACAGAAACGTTAAAATTTAAAGACGATACGGCAAATTTACGGCTGGTGGCGTTCGGAAAACCCCTAGATTTAAGCCTCACAAGGAACCACGGTCTTTTCAAAAAAGGTGGACTCAAAATATGGACCGTTGAACCTAACGCGACCGCACAACACGGTGTGGAATATGTGGAAATTCCCGAGGTAAGCAATGCTTCTTTAACAATTTTTTCTAGCTTAGATAAAAGTCGTGGATTACCAAATTGTACGCAGACGTACAAAAAAACGAGACGTGCAAAAACATGTATTAAAATGCCAAATTATTTGGAAAATGCCCGTAAAAAATTGGTTTTTGTTGCATTTTTTAACGTGATAATAATTTATTTTATTTTATTTTAAATAGCACTTTATTGTTACTTAAAGTTTTAAATAACTTAAAATAATGCTTTCTGAGAATAATAAACTTAATATATAATCTTTGTCTGAACTATTTTGAATCTTATAGCGTCGTCTCAAATTTTTAAAATTGCTTAATTATTCCAATGTTCTTTGGATAATAGTTAAGTGTTTACCATTCAAAAATTAAGTGTTCATATTTAAGGAACAACGTCTACACTTGTTACTGTTGGTTTGAGTGCCTTGTTTACAAATACATATACTTATGTATAGACATTTAAAAAAAATCAATTAAACAAAGTTATTTGTTAAACAGCCTTAAGCATACTCGCAATAGTGAAAAGTTTTATGTAGCTCGTGCATTTAATTTATGCCTGACGAATTCGATAACACGAAATGGTATGGATAAAAATTTCTTAGATGAGCGTTATAATTTTGCTTGCACCAATGCTTTTCTCTTAGCGCTCTAAGTTTTTACATACATATTACATTGATGTGTAACTTAATTGCACATTTTTGTGCAGCTTTTGTTTTACTTGTATCTCTCAACATATTATTATTTATATTTTAGTTTTAAAAGTTAGTCTGAAGTTAAACAAGTACAGGGTGGCACAGGGAAATTTTGAAGTTACTCTCACAAAGGTAAGAAAAATGAATTTAAAAGTTTTGTTGTTGAAAACAAAAAGTAAATTACATGCCATTAAGTGTTCTAACAAAAAAAAAAAAAAAAATTCTAAAATCAATGTCCATTCAAACGTATGCATTCCTGCAATTCTCTCTTCAATTGCACGAACGACCATTACACAGCCAAAAGGTTACAGTTTGGTGTGCCGTTTTAACACGAGGCGTGATTGGCCTTTACTTCTTTTAGGATGAGAGTGGGAATGCAAGGACAGTAACGTCTGAACGATATGTTGATATGCTCAACACTTTTGTAGCAGAATAACTTAAAAACTTTCCCGATCTAACAAAAAAAAAACACAATTTCTAAAAACAATGTCCATAAGATGATGGCCATTCAAACGTATGCATTCCTGGAAGCGAACGCTGAGATTTTGCATTGCACTTTGAAACATTTCCATGGGAATTGCAGTGATTTCTTCTCGAATCCTCGTTTTCAACTCAAGGATTGTCGTTGGGCGTGTGGTGTACACTTTGCTTTTGAGGTGGCCCCACAAGAAAAAATCGCACACAGACAAATCTGGTGATCTGAAGGGGCCAATGAATGTCGCCAAAACGTGAAATTACGTGGTTACCAAAGAACTGTCGAACGGCCGCCATTGACGCTCTGGCCGTATGGGCCGTGGCTCCATCTTGCTGAAACCAAGGATTATGAAGATCGGGAAAGTTTTTATGTTGTTCTGCTACAAAAGTGTTGAGCATATCAACATATCGTTCAGACGTTACTGTCCTTGCATTCCCACTCTCATCCTCAAAGAAGTAAGTGTTGAAACGGCACACCAAACTGTAAGCTTTTGGCTGTGTAATGGTCGTTCGTGCAATTGAAGAGAGAATTGCAGGAATGCATACGTTTGAATGGACATTGATTTTAGAAATTGTTTTTTTTTTGTTAGAACACTTAATGGCATGTAATTTACTTTTTGTTTTCAACGACAAAACTTTTAAATTCATTTTTCTTACCTTTGTGAGAGTCACTTCAAAATTTCCGTTTCCCTGTGCCACCCTGTATAAGAAAACAACAAAATTTATACAGGTTAAGTTATTTTCGATAATTGCTACTTAGAGCTTAGAAACTATAAGAGATAGAGAAACGCTTAAAAGTGGGAAGTAGTGCAAAATTATTAGGCGAAGAAAATGAAGTTTTTAACATTTAAGAAAAGACAGGGACTATAAGGTTAAAACGTATTTTTTTATTTAAACAGATTTATATTATTTGTTATACATAGCAGAAAAAAGTTTAAAGGAAAAGTAAGCAGATTTTGTTTAACGCCATTTGTTTTCGAGATAAAACAAACTGACGTATTCAAATGTAAACCGTAATTGGCTAAAACATTTTTAAATAGCTTATCTCTTCTTTTTTTAAGCTATTAAAGTTTATAAACAGAAAAGGTTTAAGAGTTTCTGCCATAAGAGAATACACAGAAAGCATGGTGCGTACAATTCATTTTTTTCTACGGCCACCTCTGTAAATGACTACTAGTGTACAGGGTGGTCCAAATTCGATGGGATAATATGGGTATCTCGCTTAATAGTCAAGATAGAGAAACGGTTAAATTACCAAAAATGTGCAGTTTTTTTAGGACAAACTCAGAACCGTTTTCAAAAATATTCCATCATTTCCGGTTTTTGAGTTATTAAAGAAAAACTGTTTTTTGTTATACTTATGATGTGTCATATCTCCCTTATTGTTTTAAATATCGAAAAAGTTTATAAAGATTATTTTTGGATATTTTTATGTAGATTTTGATCAAACTAAAAAATAGTTATTTATGTATCAAGGCCAAAACGTGTAACTTTTTTGGCCGCGTCTGGTTTGCAGCAAACAGCCAAGGACGAAAAAGTACGTTTTGGCCGAGGTGCATATTACATTTTTTGTGCGATCGAATTAAAAACAATTTTAATGTTTAGTATTTTTCAAAAATATGGGTTAGAAACTACTTGACATTCTGTCACTGACAGATGACGGCGGTGGAAACGTACTTGCATAATTCTGTACATAATTTAAATAACCTTTTTGTGTGCCATTGTAATATTTTATTCATAAATTTAATATTATATAAATATATAAATTACTTTAAGGTAGAATGTAAATCAACACTAATTTTTTATTCAGTATTCAGTAACAGTATCAACACGAAAATATTAGGTTATAAACTATCTCACAGTTAACAACCTAAAGACCTCTACGTCCTACGTCACTACCCTTAGCGGGGAAGCCATAATCTCAGAGAACTTATATTCACACGCACATGCGCTTTCCGTTCTGCTTAATGCAAATGATCTTTTTCGTACGCTGTAGCAGCCGAAAAAGACTTTTTCGCCCGTTGTTAAGGATAGAGCCGGGAATGCAGTACTTTATGGTTGCTAACGCGTCCGTCAAACAACTGTTTCTAGTACGATCGCACAAAAAAAAATTATGCTCGCCGTTAAAAAGTTATGACACAAACTCGCCTTTTTTAAATGGAAGCTATAGTTCTTTATGACCTATTTAAATTCTTTATTTTTTCCCCTTTGCAAATATATAAGGGTTGATGTATTTATTTTTAATAATACGCAAGTTACAAAGGTTTTTTAATTTTTTTAAAGATGAGAAACAAAAAGTGAGCTGTGAAAACAAAACAAAAAAACAAGAAAAACCGGAAATGATAGAATATATTTGAGAGCTGTTCTGAGTTTGTCTCAAAAAACTGTACATTTTTGGTAATTTAACTGTTTCTCTATCTTGACTATTAAGCGAGATAGCCATGTAATCCCATCGAATTTAGACCACCCTGTACAGCCTGCATGTATAGTAAGAGCAGTGGCGGCTTCTTAATAAGTGCACATGTGCACGTGCACCCCCAACTTACAATCCCAACTATGTCTCTTTTAATCATCTTTCAAACAGTTAAAATGTATTAACTAAATGGAAGTTATTTTAATTTCATTTTACATTTTATCGTGACTCAGGACCGCACCGAGACTCGAATCGCTTAAATCCCCGTGAAGCGTAGTCGTAGCCGCTGCCGTGCACTGCACAAACCACCTCGGACTCTGATTGGAGGAGCCGTTACCCCGCTAACCCTTTGTTCCCCGTAACAGTCCACATTCTTAAGCTCGCCTATGTGCACAGTCGGAATGTGCACATTTAATTTAGATATATTGGTTTATGGTTTTCGTTTCATTGCGTTGGTTTGTTATTGTCGGTCTGCATTTCTGCGAATATGGAATATTCGGCCTATGTCAGCGTGCAGTATTTAAAAACAATTCGTTTTTCTTCTTCATCTTTAGAAGAAAAGGTAAAAATCAAGAGTACCGGTCGTCCAAAACCGAATTTGTTAATCCCGAATGTAACAAAGTGCAAAACTCGTGACTATAAAAAGACTTTTAAGATAGAAACTTATGAAAAAAGTGATTGGTTGTGTGGGTGTGATGGTACTAATAGTCTCTACTGTTGTTCTTGTTTATTATTTGCAAATGATGATCAGAATGGACAAAGTCAGGCGTTAAACATTTAATTCATTTAACAGAAAAAATCAAAAACATGAAAGTTCAAGTTTGCTCCACCTTTTTTTTTGAAAATAATTTGTGCACCCCCATAATATCAACCCACGCGCCGCCACTGAGTAAGAGGGTCTTTCCGCACGGTAAACAAAAAGCACAGTTTGCCAGAAATTATCAAAGTAGGCTCACGTCAAACTTGACAGTGAACAGCGTACGTGGCGACAAGTGCGCAACTTTTCCACTCGTGCGTAATATGCCTTTTTACAATTCTTGTTATGTAATATACAATACTATTAACGAACTGGCAATTCAAATTGCGATTCCTTCGACATTTTTTGCACCCGAGTTACTTAATTTTCTTGAGGAAACGGCAGTTTCTGGAGAAATTTGTCGTGATGAAGGCGTTGGTTCTTGGTGAAAACACGCTCTCGTTTATTTCTGTGGCTTCAGCTAAAGAGTCCCTTTTATCCTTTGGTCCCTTAAGCAAATTAAATTGTTGCAAAAAT
The DNA here is from genome assembly GCA_947652605.1 of Elmis aenea. Taxonomy (NCBI): domain Eukaryota; kingdom Metazoa; phylum Arthropoda; class Insecta; order Coleoptera; family Elmidae; genus Elmis; species Elmis aenea. The sequence continues at coordinate 26,694,057 of OX393578.1, read as the reverse complement.
AGTTACGGATAGGTGGCATAAATTAGTGTAAAGATTAAAATATTCGTCAGCAGCTCTTGCACTATAAATGAAAAAAGGTCGAAAAAATCTCAAATTAAGTTTTCAGTTTTCAATTGTATCATAATTAATTATGATTTTGCTGTAAATGAAAACAAAAACTCTCACAACCTTTTTGTTCATGAAAGAAACTATATTGACCTTTATCTAATGGAAACGAAAATCCCGTAAACGCTAGAAAAAATAATAGTATCTACATTTTTAGCTTAAAATGATTTACATATTTTTCCTTTATTATTTTTTTTTAATTACATATAGCTAAAATCTAATAGGCCTTGACTTTTTTTAATTTTACTTTTCTTATTTAACCGTTTATTATTTATCTCTTATACCTCACTCTCTTATTAAGTCAGAATTATCATCTTAGTGACTGCAGTGCATCATACCTGCCTCTGGTAACTGTATGCGGCATACAAATATTGCAAAATATCGCAATTTAAACTTTGTGTAATTACAATTAACATAAAAATGACCTTTATTTTAATGCTTCATTTATAATTAATATATTGTAATTGATGGTAAACACATACCTACGAAAAGTAAATAATGTTCATATTAAACAACGACTAAGCTAACTAAAACCGTGATTGTTTTATATGGCACCAAGATTTTGAAATGCTTCTTAAATAACTGAATTATGACGAACAAAAATGTAATAAGTTTCTTTGTGGCATAATAAAATATACACGTGTCGTTTTACATTCCTAATTTCCTTTGGAATGCGTTAAATACATCTTGTAAATTTTAAAATAAAACAGATTGTATATTGGAAGGACTGAACTGTCGGCTATTTTAGGTTTTTATTTGCTCAGTGTGCACAGAAATTCAATTAAAGATGTTTAAAACAAATATAATTGTAAAACAGGTTGCTTAAATACCGCAAATACGGTAATTTAACGGCCAAAGATTAGTAGCGGTGAATAAATAAACAAGACAGACAATACAAACATTAAAATTTTGCCTTGTTATATAAACTTTAAATTAAATACAAGGATTTATTTTTAATGATAGTTAAACAATATAAAAATAACGAAAGTGAATTAAATATACAGTTCGTCTTCGAGTGAAATTTGGAAAACAATGGTTTCATTACGGCGCAACATGTGTTTTGACAGATGTAATTAGACTTGTTAATATGAAAATTTAATGAATAAAATAGTATTTTTTTAATATTACGAAAAACAAAAAGGCTTAACACGTAAAGAGAACATAAAACACGTAAAATATCTTAGTGGTAGATATATGACAATGCTCTTGAGAATAATTATTGAAAATAATATATTTATGAACACATCCTGTTTATAATTGTATAGATTTACTGATTTCAAGATATTGTCTAATTTAATTTATTTAAAGTAAATGTTAAGATTACTGTTAAATATAAAAAAAAAAACGTAAACAAATCTTTTATTTTTGTTACTCGACGTGTATCTTATTATTAGTATTTTATTTTTATACTTTAGTATAAACATACGTTTTAAATTTCATTTTTTTTTTTTTAATGTATGATGCCTTGTTTTTTTTTCTATAGAACTATGTGACTTTTCACAGTTATCCATATTAAATTTAAGGGTTGAAAGATACTTTACTTATGAATATACTGAGCTACATATTTCCTACACTTAACATCAAACTTTTTCAGCATTATAAATGTTTCCAAAGATAATTAATACAGTGCTCCAGTAAAAAGTCCTTAGCTCTGTTACTTCTTTGTTTTAAGAGGTAGAACTTGGGTGTTTATTACAAAATATTCAGAGGACTCTATGCCCTTTTTCAATTTGTTATTAGATTTTTTACGTATGCAATTTATTTTAACTATTTTATTTTAAACTTTTATTTAGAATTCTTTGTTTTAAGCCCCCAGCTTTATTTTCAATAAATCACTTTAAGCCCCCTCATGTTTTTAACAATATTTTGCGAAAAATTGATTTCCAAAGAAGCAAACAGATCCATTAAAGTAGGCGGTGACAAAATTATGACATTACTAAAAACAGTAAAAAGTGATTGGAAGTCTTCGATAAACTATTAAGGATGAAAATAAAGTCCATAGAAATAGTTGTATAAATGAAATAAAAATGCAATATGGTTTTTGAGATGCTCGATTTTACTTTTCAATTTTTGTTTTTAAATTTAAAAAATTTAAAAGTCTTTAAAAAATCCCCATAATATACGATACGTACTATAAGTATGTTCTCTAAAAAAGTTTTTTAATGAAAACAGCAAACATTAGACCAATTAAAGTAGAACTCATCGATAATAATGTACAGACTTAAACCTTAGCATAAGTTAAATTAAAATATTTTAAATAATTTTTTTGTTTCTGTTTGCTATGTGTAGGTACTGTATTTTCATTGAGTAAAGTTTACAGAAGACAATTACTTTTCATTATATTTTGTTGTTTCAAAAAATTGTTATAGGCTACTTGGACTGATCTAATGTCTGCTATTTTCATATTAAAGTACTCGCAAAAGTAACTGCCATTAATAATCTTGTGATAGGGAATCTCAAGAGTTTTGAATGATGTATTTGAAAACATAGGTTGTCAAATGAATTAAAAAGATATTTAAATTTTACTTTTTTACAACTGAATAAATGCAAAATTTGATTTAATATTTAAAGAGCACTAGCGACCCAAAATTGGGTCGCTTGGCATATTGAAACTTGAAAATATTTTCAATAACAATAATAAATATTTTTTTGTAACATCCACTACTTTAAAAACATTTAAGAATCAGTTTAAAAATCTTTATATGTTGTTTAAAAACCATTGTTTGGGTCTTAAAAGCAATACCATTATCCCAATTTGAATCACAACTCAATAGAAACACTGCTCTAAATATTTTGTAATATAAACCGAAGCTCTTTATCTTAAAATAAAGAAGTTACAGGGCTGAGTGGCGCTTACTGGAATTCAAGATTAGGTTACTATCGATTGAATAATGAATACATTGTTAAATGGATTTTATTCTCGATTAGGTTATCTAATTAGGGGAGGGAGGGGTAATGGCGCCCACATAAGCAAAAAAATTCATATATTCTAAACCGTAACAACAATTACGCTGTAATTAGAGGTTATTGTCGCCAAAACATTAGTGTTCGGGTTAAGTCAAATTTGATTGAACCTTAAAGAACCAAAAGTTATTAAAAATTTAAAAACATGTAAGTGAGTGGAATTACCCGCCTGCTAGTGGGTAATGGCGCTCACCTATTTTATGTGTAAACAGCTTTGGATATTGATGTTCCAGGATGTTCTAACAGTTGTTCTTTTAGTTGTACGAGGCATTGTGCACAATTACTATGAGAAAATTAAAACATAAAGTAAATTATATAAAAATATCAATGAGGGTAATGCCGCTCACCGAGCGGTATTACTGTAGCTAGTTGAGCGCCATTACCCCCTGTTGCACAATTGTCTAAATTCGGTATTTTACTAAACTAGCTTTAAATTTAAAAAATAGCTTTATATGGACACTCCTGCTAAAAATTACACAAATTTCATAGGAGACCAAAGCACAAACTCAAACTAGACTAATTGAACTACTTACAGTTTTTTTTTTGTCGGCGATTTCTTATATGAAAATGTTAAAAATGACACACATTCAATTAACTTACGTTTTATGGTGAAATAAGTTTTTTTACTTACGGAATTGTGTTTATTAGAACGAAATCTAGGTGGCTGGTGGCTGCTTTTAAATATTTGAAAACTGGCCCAAAATGACGGTGAGCGTAATTACCCACTGAGCGTCATTACCCCGCTCACCCCTAGATTTTATTTTTGACGTTCCTACTGTTGATTGATCTAATATTATCTTATAACTCATTAATCGTTTTAGTATCGTTCGGTGTAATAACAATCCTTATGATTATTTCAGGAATAAAAATAGTTATTTTTTAAAGCGTTGTAAGTATAGTATCGCGGCTATCGGCGACCTAACAAAATAACGTAATAGTTCCTCATTGAATGCGATGCATCGAAATTTTATTTAATTTTTATTTATGTTTATCCCTAACGTAATAAATTTTCAACATATACTTACAGATTTCACATCTAATTGTTCTTTTTATAGAGATACAAATCCTTTTTTGTTTTGGACAAGCGGCTCATTCACGATATTACTTTGTTGTGCGTTCCGTGGGATGGACTTACTGACTTTTTCAACGCAATAACAATGCCGCTCAATGTATGCATTTGGTTGACTAGAATACATAATGACTTTTGCAACTAAAGCTTTTACTGTCGGCGAGAGGCGCGTCAACGATCTGCTTTGTTTTAAGTGTGGGCAGTGTCTCAAACGTTTAACCCAAATTTCATTGTTACCATTGTCAAGGTTGTTTTTACTAAATTACTTCGTTATGTTAATAATATTGACCTTCGATTTATTACTAACTAAAAAGTTTTTTGGGACGTCGTTATAATGGCCTTAAACTTTTTCAACTTATTGTGTATGTCAACTGTTTATTATATCGTATTATTAAACTTAACCTCGTTTTTTAAATCGCCAACAGTGTGTCTAATTTAATTAGCAACACTACATTATATTGACACATAGGCCATAGAGAATTTCGGGGTATTTGCTACACAACAAAAATACCTTGTAGTAAACAGTTTATGAAACAAATGATTCAAATAATTTCGAAACAAACAGTAGGTGGAAAACTGCCCAATTGCGATATGTTTTTATTTCCAATATTTCAATAATATCAAATATATTTTATAACTAAAAAAATTTCAGAGGACTTACATCGACAGCGATTGCATCAATCTAAAATAGTTTCTTTACGAAATTGAGTGTAGAAGAAGCTGTTAAAATATTTATCAAAACGAAATATTCTGAATGAACGTTCATTCTCATTGTCCTTTTATTGTTATTTTAAGTAACCGAAAATTGCTCTCACGTTTCTTCGTTTGTATATTAACATTAATTACGTTTAGTTTACGTTCTTAATTAAGATTAATTGCGTAACGTGTGAAGATTTGTTTAAAAATTAAATATACGCTAAAATGATATTCCCTTTATAACGCACGTTTTTTTACTTTTTAAAGTTAGTGGTAGTAAATGTAATTTAAGAAGCCAACTGGGGCGCTGTTAACCCTACATGTTTTGAGAACTGACTAGACGACGATCACTGGATAGGGACTAAAGACTATGGACTATGCGACTAGAGACTAGGCCATTAGGCGAGTGTTTTGAGACGAAACAGAAACAGTGAAACTGCATTTTTAGTAAGCAGGCAGTGAATTGCAAGTTTGCCATTGTTTTATTGTACAGTTGTTTAGAAGTATCATTAGCGGGGGTCGGCAACGCGGCGCCCTCGGTGAGATTTTTATGCGCTCTCACTAAAGGGAATCCCGGGAAATTAAAAAAAAGTTAAATTAGGTAGGGAAATTGTAAAAAAATAAATTTAATACACAAATTAAAAAACAAAGTAAATTATAATCAACAAAAAGTCAAATTAATATAAAGAGATTTCACTTATTTGTTTAAAAAATAGCATTTTAGAAACGAGAGGCAGTCAAGGGAGAAGCCTTTTCTTTAACAATAATTTGACGACGCCGAGAATACCCTTTCGCTTTCAATTGAGGTGGGCTGTATAGTCATCAAAGCACCCAACAATTTTTGTAAATTTTTTGTTGTGTTGTAGTGTAAACTACGGAGTTGAGGCTTTTTTGATTTATGCTGACAAAAAAACTTTTATGACTTACATAATGTATAGGTAGGTAGATACCTATAGGTACACAAATGCGTATCATAATTAAATAGGTTTACAGGAAATTGTTTGTAAAAAAATATTGTTTTATCTTGATCTTAGGAAATTTCGATTACCGATTGAATAACGAGCGGTCGTGTAACGATGTATGGGCGTACTTGTTTTTTTTTTTAAATTATTTCTCGCGAAATTTTCTATTTTTTCCCGGGGATTCCCGGGCGCGAATTTTTGGGAGTGACTCTAGCTCTCACGATATTACACACATGCAGTGTTATGCTGGCCACTCACGATCCAACGCCGCAGTACGATTGTTGGATGGGACGAAATTGAAGTGTTTTGGATCGTGTATGGGCGCGATTCAGCAAGATTATACGATTGGGACCGCAGACAAACAAGTTCATCTGTTGCGGTACAGCACAATTATTGTACTGCGGCGTTGGATCGTGAGTGGCCAGCATTAGGAAATCAGTTCTATGGTACGCTCATAGGCACTGTTACCCGACTGAAATGTGCGAATTTGAATCTCATGTATTGTCAATAAGGCCACTACCGGAAATGAAACCTTTAATATTTTGAAGTTTTTTGTTTCGGGCGTCCCCCAATAACTTTTGAATTTATATTGCGCCCTTATTGACAAAAAGGTTGTCGACCCCTGCATTAGAGTATGAATAATTTTCAATTTATTTGTGGGATGTTGGATTTCAGGGAATGGTCGGGAGAATTTTGTTACTGGTAATTCCTCTAATAAATTAATATCAATTAAATCAGTTCTAACGCATTGCTACCACGTAGTAGCGTATACAGGTGAGGGTGCGAACCCCCCCCCCCCAACCTGAATATCGCAACAATGTGCAATAACAGCTTTCTTCATCTGAGCCGATGCTGCGCATTCAACACTTGATAATCGATATATTTCCATCTCGTCGATATTTTTGAAAACTGACTCCGACTCCTGACTCCTTTGCCACATGCACTACCCTGGAGACCATAAAAAAAAAATTCGTTTAACATTATTATTTTGTGTTCGTTCTGTTTGCATATTTATTAAAATTTAATCAAAGAGTCGAGTTTCGATAGTTTTTCCGACTGCCGATTGCATAAATGCATCTACTCCTCGACTCCCGACTCGCAACTCTGACTCCCCATCCCTGGTCTTTATAAGTAATTTTAATTGCATTCATTAAACTCCTATATTGCAACAAATAAATAATTTCAGTGTTTACCATACTTACTACAAACTTGCTATTAGGTACCCATGAACCCATGTCGGTGTTTCCTATCTCGTGTCTAACACAAGTGTGTTGAAAATTGTTTTAAAAAAGTAAATAAAAAATTATAACAAGTATCATAATGTGTTAAGTATATTTTTTTGACTTTTAATCATACTGGTTGGGACATACTGTACAGTGTATATTATTTTGTCACGGTAAAATAATTTTCATTTTATTTACTCTCAAAGAATTTTAATCTTTACTTAGTGCGTTGGTATTTGCGTTTCAACTTATTACTGTTTTTTTACAATGCAAAAAAGCGTAAATCTTTATTATAAATGTTTCAAAAGTAAACGATGGTCCGCTTCATGTTTTTACGTAACTGTTTTTTCAAATGATTCAGTAGTGTGTTAGAGACCCACATTTGTTAACCATTCATGTTTTTTTACATGTTTAATAAGTTTTGTACATAAGACGGTCCAAGGTTTACGCAAATTTCATTCTCATTTTAAAACTAACAACATTTGTTTATTACTCAGTCAATAGTAATCATTTATATTACTGATAATGAATCTTAAAAATTCAATGTCATGATGGTCTAGTCGCATTTGTGTACCTTTTAACTGAATTAATTTAGCCTACTCGGCTAGCTAATTTACTACAAAATGTGTGACACGCGATTAGTGAATAAGTTGTAAAAAATTTATTTACATTATAGCGTAAAAACCAATCAGACGAGGACGAGCATTTTATAACAGAAAAAGACGGAATTTCTGTACGGGATCTAAAGTTTTTTTCATCGTCTTATTTGAATGAATTACGTCGTGTAATAAAGAATAACTGTTACGTTATATAATCAATTTTAAATTTTATTAAGTTGTTTGTTTAAAGTAAACAATGAAAAAAAGATATATCAATGACATTAATTTTTTGCACACTAAGTGTGTACGGAAACGTTTTAAAAATAACTTTACAATTAATATAAAATACATTGATTATGATCAGGTGAGTAAACATATGTTTATTTTGATTAATAAAACACTTTTTTCGCTGTTGAATCAAAATACTATACAAATTATGGTAATCAGTCAAAACACAAAAAATGAGTTGTAGAAGTGTTTCCGTGTTGGTAAATAGTAGTAGAGATGTCCTCTGGCACAAATATTTTTTTGTGCTAAGACTATTAAGTTTGTTTATGCAACCATTTATATACTAGTATTTTAATGTACATACAATCGCACCTATTAGTAAAAGCAGTAATTTTCATTAACAAATGCTAGAAACATTACAAAATATGTTTTCTACTACCACTAACGTAATGACGCTTACCGTGCATAGAGTCCTAAGAGTCCTAACGCACGGTAAGCAAAACGCACACTTGTCTAGAAAGATCGATGTTTACGTCAAACACTGTCTGAATGCATACCTAGTAAGTGAGTTATAATGCACGGTAAGCAAAACGCACACTTGTCTAGAAAGATTGAAGTAGCCTTACGTCAAAATTTACAAGACAACGTAATTACATGTGTATATTAGCCAAAAAAGCCGTTATAATCGTATGTATTATGTGTTCGTAGAAAAAGTAAGCTACATAACTCGAGTTGTAAAGCAATAACGCACTTTTCCACTCGTGCGTAATACGCTTCTTACAACTCTTGATAATTTTAGTAGTTCGACTTCGACTCCGACAAAATTAAATACTAAGAACTTTTTTGATGTGTGTTAAAAAAAATAAAAATATGCATATAAAGAAATGATTTAAATTTGAGTCAATAATCAAATGCAATTAAGTTAAAATTTGTACTCTACTAAAAAGAAAACTACAGATTTAATAAATTAAAAAGCCATACTAGCATTATATATTTAAATAAATAAATTCTTTCAAAATACAAAAACACTTTAATTGTAAATTGTAAGAAGTTTGCTTGATCTGTTTACTGTCTACTGCGACAAAGAACCACCTCGCAATTTTTTGTTTCAATAAAATTTAAACATGTACATACTCGGAGTCGGAGTCGGTACATTTTTTCCGACTCCGACTCCACTGACCAGAAATTCCTCCTAAACTCCGACTCCGACTCCACAGTGTCCCATGGAAAAGTGAAACACTCTGTATATTTAAAATGAAGTACTTGACTATTTCTAAATAGTACTTATTAATAAGTAGTTATCGTGTTTCTAAACATTCATCATCCATCCATGTGTTGATGTTACATAGAGACTTTTGCCTTCAATTTGTAAGGTGAATGTAAAGACACTATACAGGGTGGTCTAAATTCTAAATTTGTTGTTGAGATTGACATCAAAAATTTTTGAACATAAGATCAACAGCAATATACTACATAACTGCTGGTTCCGACTATGTTGTTGCCATCTTATGTTCAAATATTTACAATGTTTATCTCAACTACAAATTAAAAAGCCTTGGTAACTTGTACCAAATGAGTTCAAAAAGGTTTTACACCTTTTTTTTTTGTTTTCACAGCCTACTATAATTCTCTTAAAAAAAAAACTACAAAACCTTCGTAACTTGCGTGTTATTGAAAATAAATACATCAACCCTTATATATTTGGAATGAGAAAAAAATAAGGAATTTAAATAGGTCACAGCCAACTATCGCTCCCATTTAAAAAAAGGTAAGTTTTTATCATAACTTTTTAACGGCCAGCGTAAAATTTTTTTTAGTCTAATCAAATTTTACATAAAAATATCTAAAAATGATCTTAATAACTTTTTTCGCTATTTACAAGAATAACGGAGATATGACACATTATTAATATGACAAAAAAAAAACACTTTTTATTCATAACTCAAAAACCGGAAATGATAGAATATTTCTGAAAACGGTTCTGAGTTTGTCTCAAAAAACTGCACCCTTTAATAATTTAACCGTTTCTCTATCTTAAAGATTAAGCGAGATACCCATGCTATCATGCCATCGAATTTGGACCACCGTGTACACAGGTGTCTGAAATGTATCAAACCTTTCTAATATATTTTTTAAATGTTAATAATTTGATAACCATAAAAATTATATTTTTAAATGTAAAATTTCGAATTTCAAGATTCGAAACGTTTATGTTGACAATAAATGATTTATTCATTGTTAAATTCAGTGACATTTTAAACTTTAACCAACATCCATATATGTTTTTGTGATTATATCATGCAAGTAATAAATTATTCGTTAATTTTCTTGACTTTTATCGTTTGCCCTTTTTCAATTATTATTTTCATCAATATAATTGCATAATTTTTTGTCTAGTAGTTTTAACGTATAGTTTATGTAACTGCATTTGCATATGCAGTTTTGTTTGTATACACATGTAATAATCGAGTAATTTTGAAGTAAATCTTATTATTACGGTTAGATTAATTACATACAAATATCACTCCTAATTAATTTTGGAAGGTATGTTTTTTTTTAAATGAGTATCATTAATAACTATGGATTGTTCCAATGTCATTTAGAAGATTTGGCCATGTTTATAGCTGTAAAAATAATGAGAATGTTTTTGTACACAGGGACGTTTTGTCTGATTTGTTGTTTATAGTTTTATCGTTTCGTAAGGCAGGATTTAATTACTTTTTAAATTAATTTGGCGAAATAAAAAATGACAACAAAACTTAAACGAATAAACGAAGACGAAATCAAGCATTATGCCTTATGGTTTTTATAAAAATGAGCTAAGTGCCTCAATAGCACACATTCATATGAAAAATTATCAATATTACCTATAAATAATAATTATAAAATTTGTTATAGATTTTAGCGATACTACATCTTTTTTTTAAAGTAACGATTAGGATAACACATGTCATTAACAGAAACGGGAAAGTAATTAATTTTTAAAAGGGCTGGTTCTGGATTTGGTATCAGTTAACAATTTATGAAAGGTTCGTTTGAAATCACAATTTTACAAAATTTATGCCTGTACGATATTTTCTTACAATCTACTTACAAATTTAGAACTCTTAAAACCTTATTTTTAGTGTTTTTTTTTTCAATTATTAAAATTTTGGGTTTCTCAATTTTTTAGGTTTCAGGTTTAATACTGGTAGTAAATATTTGATGGGAATTCTTAGTAATTTGACAATTGGTTGAGTTGCCAAAAGTGCCATTTTTTTCAGACAAATTCAGAAAAAAATTTCTACTACTTCTAAACCAGAATTTTTTGCAAAAAATTATTTTTTGTCATCTCACTAATTTTTAAAAAGTTTGTAACATATATTTTTCACATAACAGTGTCGGTCCCTATATACTGCAGGGACTTCTAATGGGATCAATATAGACCCCAGGGCTAATAAAATTTAAATGGAACTTGAGTGGTCGAGCATATCAGATACTTACTTATTCTACTGTTGAAAATTTTAAAAACGAAAACCAATAAATTTATTTCGTTATCATTATTTTAAAAACATATATTCAAAAATCTTGGAAAATACCTAAAGTAGTGTGCAAATTAATGTGAACACAAATGATACTTTCAAAATAATAATTTATTCTTTATTTATAATATGTTAAATCCATAAATGTATTGAATTTGCATTATTTTAATACAAGATATGTCCTCTCTTAGTTTTTATGACCACTTGAACACGTTTTGGCATAGAGTCAACAAGTTTACTGCAATTTTCTAATATTTTCTCGTCGTAAAACCATATCTGAATTACAGCCTCAGATTTATTTTTGTTGTGCAGTCCACGATGCAAGTCTAGCTTTTACAAAGGGCCAAAAATTTTTAATTGGATTAAGGTCCAGTGAATTCCCTGGCCACTCAAGGCAGGAGACTTATCCTTGAAATATTTCATCATGATCTTTGACACATGGCATGATGCCGAATCTTGTTGGAAGACAGCTTCACCGTTGCTATCAACTTTACACCGTTCTTCTAGTCTTCGTTCTAATAAGTCTATGTATTTTTGGGTATTCATCATGCCTTCGATTGGTACAAGAGTCCCAGTTCCTAAATAAGAGAAACAGTCCCAAAACATCGTTTTCTGGGGGTGTTTAACAGTTTGACCGATATGGACTGTTGTTTTTCATTACCACTTTTTCTCACATATCGATATCGTAGTCCCTGTACCAAAAAGTGTGTTTCGTCCGAGAACAACATTTTTCTCCAAACCTTAACAGTCCAGCTCGCATACTTTTTGGCCCAAAGATATCTTCTTTCGCCATTGTAGGAGTTAATTGTTGTTTTTTCTGGGGTGATGGTTTTTCTCCCACCCTCAATAAGCCTTCTTCGTACGGCGGAGTCGTGAATTATTACTCCAGCGTGTGCTAAATTTTGCTGAAGATTAAAGCTAGTTTTTCTAGGGTGTAATTTACTTTCCCAGATGAGAAAGGCTACATCTTTTGCAAATGTTTTCTTCTCTCTTCCACATTTTCTTTTTCGCTTCACCTCAATAGACTCAGTCTCCCTTTTTTTTTTGCTTCAGAATTTGCAGCTCCTAAACCCACACCATACTTCTTCTTGGCAAAGTTTCTTTAAGTCATAGATGTATGTTCGCTCTAAGTAATGTCTTTGTACGCTTTTTAGGCGAGACATCTAATTTTGCACAAAATACACAATAATTAAAATTACAATTTAATTAATTTAAATTTAAAACTGTATGTGTCAATAGCACTCAACAAGATGTTACTTACTAAAATGACAGGCCAGTAAGCAAAAACACCGCCAAAACTAATATAATTTTGTTGTCAACTGCCATAAATAGAAAAATGTTACTCTGTTCACATTAATTCGCACACTACTGTAGCATAAGGGGTCGATAATAAATAATAAATAAAAAAATGTCAAAGCCAGCTATGACTGCCGTTTTAAAAACTTAAGTTTGCGTCAGAAGGTTTAAGTTAACAAAGATGCATTTTTTGATTGACGTCATTTGATTTTAAGAACGAATAAAAAAAGCGGAACGGTTACCGAAGCGAAATTGTAAAAACGCGAAGCGGATTGTTATGACATTTGGAGAAAACGTTTCACAATAGGTTAATTTGGATCTCAAATGTAATGTCAAATTATGATTAATAATACGACCCGTTCGCTATCTAAGATCTCCATATAAACTTTACACTTATTGCGTGGCTATAACTAATTTTGTTTATATTGATGGTTTCGGAATATTAATGACAAAATTATTTAATTTACAAAACGTTTCGATACAAAATCAAACAATTTGACTAGCGCTAACGATAAAAAACTATAAACCGATTTGGCCAAAATGGTTTATCTCCAAAGTAATTTACAAAAAAAATTACTAGCAGTATAAAAATTCGTTCATTTTACCAAATGGTTGTTGAAAATCAAATAACTTCGAATTAGTTTTTATATTTATTTGTTATTGTACCGCTCAAATACAAACAACATAATAAAAAATTACATTTTGAAATACTTACAAGTAACAAACTTAGATTGTTAATTACGTCGACTTGACTAATTAACCGTAACAAATTGTATCAATTTTATAATTACTTGGTGAACCGCTTACGTATTGAATAATCCTTGATTAGTTTTGACTACTTTTTTATTTAATTATAGTCATTACGACAGAAAAACATCGATTTCCTTTATCATTTATTGCAAGATATCGTTTATTGGTTTCATAATATGCCGTTTACAAATAAATACGATATTAATATCGATATTGAAATGAGAATAATATTTGAAAAACTACGTATGATGTAATTATTATTTTTACCTTTCATTGTTTAAGCGATAAAATACGCATGTTGTTATTAGGAATAGATTATACAAATATGAATTAGATGCTACATAAAATGATTCTGAAATTGTTAATTTTTCATGTTTCATTAATCAACATAAATATAATATAATAGGCAGAGTCAATTAACTCCATCGAATTTTGGATGCTTAAACTCATTGCTATTGAATCGACTTAATTTAGCTAAGAAGATACTTTAGAATAAGAAGCTACGATTGCATTTATTAAGCAATACCCACAAATGCAACTAACAAAATGACACATTAAACATTAACAAACTTTCCAAATGCTGTATGTTTCCGTATGAATGACGTAATTCTAAAAGGTGTTGTGTCCTTTGTAATAAATTTTGTTAACCTATTTATCTAGTAAGTAGTAACCCCCTTTTTTTGACAAATATCTAAATGTTTTTTTTTTTAACTATCTATGTATGTTTTTTTAATGTACACCTTAAATGTCACGAGCCTTTTTGTCTTTTTTATATACCTAAGATACTATAGTTTTAAAATATTATTTCTACTTTTAAGTATTATTAAGTGCTAAGGCCATAAACTAAAAATAGAATTTTATTTTATGGTCCGAAAAGTTTCTGAAATATTTAAATTGAAATTTAAAATATCTAAAATTTTGCCATAATATCTATAGGCGAATAACAATAACAAATAGTTTTATTCAGATATTAAATCAATATAAACGACGCAAAAATTTAAAATTATTTGTAAACATTTAAGGCTGGAAAGAATTTTATATGTACCTATAACTATACAGGGTCTGGGACACACATTGCCACCTCGAATATTTTGTGTATATTTAGAAATAACCCCAACAAACCTCATACATATATCGTTAAATGGCGAAAAAAGTTGTTTAAAATAGCACGAAAATATGTTTGAAATTTTAATATCCAGCGTCATTTAAAAAGTCTGCAACAAATGGAAAAAAATTTATTATCGATTTCTAAGAAAATTTTATTTTTAATAAAAGTTGGTGCGTGGTCTAAAACTAATTTTAAGATGGAAAAAAGTTCAATAAAAAGTCATAGGACACTAGATTTTAGCGATTTTTGAAATATTCGCAAGAGTAAAGTGCCATTATTTTGAGAGATACAAAAAACATTTATTGAAGAAAGTTATTTAGAATTAACCAAAAATTACGACCATGTAGTAGTTTGAATAGAATGACGGGATAGTGGTCCTTGGGTTTATAAAGAAAACTCTTTACATCAGCTAAATATTTCGGATCTTTATTTGATCCTTTATCGGTAGCTATAAACAAAATACAAAAAGTCCTTAGAATTATAATTTAAGTCTAATAAGGTGCTACTCACCGATGAGCGAGGATGTTTGAAAGCAACAAACAGGTGAACATTAAAAATTTTTTTTCGAAGATGAAATGGTTAAAATTTATGGAAGTACTTCATTAAAATTTGCTTGAATTATTAATCGTCGACACATTTGTTTTCTCTTGAATAAAAATAAATTGAAATTTGAAAAATTGAAAATTGAAGCTATAAAGAGAAAATCAACATGTGGATTCGTTGAAAATTTGTCACTTTAATCACTAGGATAGATCAACATCCAATAAATAAAAGGTACAAAGGATGATGTTAAACATAATAAAAGTTTACGACGGCACGATCAAAACAGTTAACACATATTTAATTTAAATTAAAACAGATTCATTATAGCGTGGCAAGTGGCAACCATCGCTTCTTGATGTGCAGAATCAGACTGTCAAATGGACGAACGACAAAGTGACGTATAAATATGTGTCTAAACTACCTACAGCGTGAAAATCTAACATGAATAACTTAATTATCGTAGTGGTAACAATTACATTGGTATTACAGTAAAAAAGGATTTACAATATAACAAGTATCCTTATGGTATTATCACAGAATGAGTAATAACTTAACTTATAACATACTAAAATGGTACAGTTCAATTAATACAAAAATTATTGTAATGTAATCTAATTTAAATACAAAGTAGTCAAGATTATATAGCTATAAATAATATGGTGTACAATACCATATGTGAAACTTTAAAAACAACCCAAAACGGAATCATATCTACGTTGTGTGTGTGAGTTGAAAAAAGAAAACAGTCAGGAAAAATTATTATGATAAAAATTAAAACAACCAAAAAGTTGAAAGTTAAGTATTTGAGGAGCGAAGTAAATAAGTATATATCAGGCTTAAATTACTAATGTCAGTTATATTATTAAGAGCATTAGGTTCGTTACTAATGTGATACATTTCCAAAAACAGTCTTTTGTTTAAATTGCTTTCTTTGTCTAAAATTTTTATGTTATCATTGTTGATTATGTGTTTGTTGTTTTGAAGATGAGAAGCTAAAGCGCAAGAGTTCAAGTTGATTTTTCGTTTGCTTTCGTTAATATGTTGATTGATTCTGTTTTTTAAAAGTTGTTTAGTTTGACCAATATAGATTTTGTCACAATTTAAACAAGGAATACTGTACACTAAATTTGACTCAAGTAGCAACGGTGTTACATCTTTGACTTTAGAAAATAATTGACCGATATTGATTACGTTACGTTTAGCGATCAATAAGTTTTCTTTATATAGTATGTTGGTGATACGTGGTGTCAGATCTTCAATGAAAGGCAGCGTGCCTATAATAATACTAGGTGGAACTGGGTCCACACAGTTAGTATAAATGTTATTGACGTCACGATTCACAGGAGTTACTTTTTTGACAGGTTGAGTGATGGAGTTGTGGAAAATTAAATTGGAAACCAGAGCTTTAGGGTATGAATTGTCAACTAGAATATGTGTCAATTTAGTTAAATTGTTATGTAACAAAGAAGTATGTGAGATTTTGGTTATCCTGTTCCTCATACCAGTAACAAAATTGATTTTAGTATTGAAAGGATGAGTAGATAAAAAGTTAATGTACCTACCCGGGCATTGAAAGTGCTGTATTGCTCAAAAATTTCATAAAAATGTAAATTTTACGAAAACGGTTGACTTAAGACCCATATAACCTTATACATTTTTTAAAGTAAATTTTAAGAGAAATCCAAAAATGTAAAAATATACAGGGTGTTCTATTTAAAAAAATTAAATTTTTTTATGTGCCGGTCAAACGAAACACCTTGTATATTTGAAAATAATTTTAGGTTATGTAGAAAATAGGTTCGCACAATATTTGTATTAAACATTTTTTGATATTTTCATTAATATAGGAGCTATCGAAGAATCTCAGGGTCGTGGTGCACCCTGTATAAACAAAAGTGTAAAAATGTTTAGATGACTAAAAAAATAAAAACATTGTGAATACTTTTTTAAAAATATTTATTAATGTATAAAGTTTATTAGGATATTTCTCAAAATATACAAGATATTCGAGATAGTAATGACCTCTAGGACAACCTGTTTTTCCTATATTAGCCAAAATAAATAACACGTAAGAAATAAATTTATGTTGCAAAGTTTTACAGCAATTTTTGACAAAAACTGGGTCCGTGTATTTTAGAAGGGTTTACTTCGTTTTGTAATCTGTAAAGTACAGTTTGGTTCATGTTTGTTTTTTTTTTTAATGACCGATTAATCTGTTGCTGAGTAACATGCGTTTTGTTGTACAGATCTAATTTTTGAAATGTTACGGTGTTATTTATTATAAATGTGTACCTATACTGATTTGCTATCCAAACAAGTGATATTAATATAACAGTGAATAATACATAAATCTACTAATTTTCAACCGGGAAATGTTAATTAATGATATTTTGGTGATTTTATTAAATTATATAATTTGATTTTATATTATTCCTATTTTGTATAAATTTGATTTAGTGACCCAATTGCATAATTAGAAGTAAAATCAGATGTAAATAAATTTTTGTCAAAAAAAAAAATTCTTCATGATATTCAGTTTATTAATTACTAAAAACTTAAAAAAATAAGAAAAAAACTTGAAATAAAAGTGAAACTGAATACGTACCCAATAGAATTAATTTATCAATAAATTTATGGTCCATGTATCCGTTACCTTTTAAATTACTCACGATATCATTGCTAATTGACACAAGTATGTTGCAAATTATGCCACTGGTACATACATACACATAGGTTGTGGCACATTATTTAGTCCTGCTAATGACTTAATACGATTACGATGTTTCATTACCTAATAACAAGACAGACGTACTTAAATAGACTTGTACTTTTAGAAAGCAAATTTCGTTTTTGGTTCTTTTAATACCGTACATAGGAGAATTTCTGCTGATCTATTATTATTACGCTATTGCAACGCTAAAATTGGTAAATAAGTTTATGCAGGTTAAAAGCAGAATAGGTATTCACGCAAAATAAAGTAATTTTGTACTTTAATTTCATCGTATTGGCACAGTGCTTGCTTTCACAAGGAATGCTTGATATTTAGATCGTAAATATCGTAAGGCATGAAGCAGTAAGTAATTAAATCAGAAAATTGCAATTTACTTTGTTCTAAATAAATATAAATGTGTTACAGACGTAACTGAATAATCTAGTTAATAATGCTTACTGTTACATAACAGTATATTGTCTAACTGTGGGAAACAATCGATTTTTCTGACGTTTATTTAAGTTTAACTGATTACAACTTATATTTAAATCAGGGACAACAAAGCAAATTCTTTAAACACTACTAATAAATAAAAATAGACGCTCGTCTTGTGTCCATATTGACTTTTATTTCACGCTTTTTAAGTATACGTATATTTTTGTTGTAAATGTTTGCATATTTAGGAAGGTGTTATGTAAACTTGCGGTGTACCTACATCCGGGTTCTAAATACTAACTATTCATTTCGTACCCCAGCAATGAATAAGTTATTTAGGAAATTGGTATGTATAAATTTAAGAGTCTTAAATTATTTTTATAGTTGTTTAAAAGACATGTAAAGTAATCGATCATATTTGTCCATGTGTTTATACTAGGGTTTCTCATATTTAACATTTTTGCTTGTCCCGGGATTCCGGGAAGAAATTGGTCATGTTCCCGGGATTTCCCGGTTTCCGTGCAAGTAATAAATTATGTCAATATTTTGGAATAAATGACCCGATAAAGGAGGGGGGCAGTTTATAACTCAAAAACAACTCCAAGTCAGAATATGTTATACATTTTGCTCCATGATTATAATAAATAACAAAATAATATTGGGGAGAGAGAGAAACATACATTTCAGAAATATTACCTTTTTATTGCAATTTTATTTTAATGAGCACAATTGACAATATTTAGAACTAATTTTTATATTGTGATTAAATAAAACAAAGGCGTTCTATCCTTCGGTCACTTCTTAATTTATTAACAGAAAATCCTGCTGCATAAAATGCTTTCTCAGTCTCTATTGATGTGTGTGAAATTGTCTTGAGAGCATCTAGCAGCAGAGACATAATATAGTTTTTATCAACAAAATATCATTCTTACGCTATTTTGCTTCGCAATACATGGGTACCCAAAAATAGAACTGTAAACGTATTTTGACGATACAAACTTTGTCAAGGAGATCGGACTTCTTTACTTATAGTACGGGTGTACCGGGTGGTCCAATGTCGATGGTATTACATGGGTGTTCCGCTTAATAGAGAAACGGTTAAATTACCAAAAATGTGCAGTTTTTGAGATAACCTCAGAACCGTTTTCACAAATATTCTATCATTTCCTGTTTTTGAGTTATTAGCAAAACATTGTTGTTTTTGTCATGATAATAATGTGTCGTATCTCCGTTATTGTTGTAAGTATCGAAAACATTTAAGGATATTATTTTTAGATATTTTTATGTAAAATATAATACAATTTTAAAAAATATTTACGCTCGTCATTAAGAAGCTATGGCACAAACAGGAAATGAAAAAATATTTTTGAAAACGGTTCCGAGTTTGTCTCAAAAAACTGCACATTTTTGTTAATTTAACCGTTCCTCTATCTTAAATATTAAACGAGATACCCATGTAATCCCATCGAATTTGGACCACCCTGTACATAATTTATGCGTTGTAGAATATTAATAGTACCTATAGTAAGTTAATTCATTATATTTGCCATGTATTACATAAAAAATTAAATTTCTTTTGAGTTTACCCACCTAAGAATTTTTACATTATAGAAACATTACATATACCGGGTGAATGTTTTAATGTGAAGAACATGGGAATCTCGGAAACCGTTAGAAATAAAAGGATGACCAAATTAGCAAAGAAATGTGTTTTTATTTACATGTTAAGAAAAAATTAATCTTAACTGAATTCGTGGAAATTGTATATACATTATTATAGATACATCTGCATATTATTATTTCATTTTAATATTATTATGAATATTCAGTGTATTGGTAAGTTCTAAACCGTAAAGATCGAAAAACTGGGACGAAAGTTACAAATTAAATAGAACAACTTAATCATGCTTTTAGTGAAAAAAGTCATAATTCCCTAGATACGGTCAAATTCCTAAAAGTGGTCAATATTTTAAATCTAGATAACTCCGTTTCAGTTTTTAGTTGCCGATAAAGGAAGTTGTTATGAATAAGTTGTAGATATTTTATGAAGTAGGTACAAATTTAACAAAAATAAATTCTACGAAAATTATCAGTAGCAGCTACATAGATGACGGAACGTAAAATAAAATTATCATAGGCGATCTAAATGGAAGAGTAGGAAACAACAAGGAGTAGTTAGAGGAGTATTTAAGAAAACACAGAAAACCGGACAGAAACAAAATTAAATAAAGAATTTTAGAATTATACATAGATAATAAAACGCGTAGTGACAAAAATAGAAATGAAACCTATTTATTTATTAACAAATCCAGAACACAGCAGAACGAACCCAAACAATTTTCTCGTTTTTAAACAATTAAATTAAATTACAAGCATTGTAACACAATATTAAGTAGACACAACTAAGATGGCTGGGTCATATACATGGAATGAGAGAAGATAGTTTGGCAAGAAAACCTATGAAGCGCGAACTGGAGGAAATTTCAAAGGGAAAAACCAAGGAAAACCTGTAATAAGGAAGTAGAAAAAGGGATCGAGTTAATTAAAATTTGAGAGATGGAAAGAAATGGATGGAATAATATAAACAGAGTCTAAATACTTAAGAAGAAACAAAAGCCTGCCGACTAACGCTAGAGGGGAGTAAGAATTACAAGAAGATAAATTGACGACATTCATTTGTTTAAATATTGCTTAGGTGCTGAGACAGAAAACAAAGTTGCATTTTTTTAAATGGAAAATATGTATAGTTGATCAGGTATATCATAAAAAAGCGTATTGTTTGTTCAATGATATATGATGAGTGATGTTAATTTTAATATTTGGTCTCTAAACAAAAAGCAAAATTTATGAAAAAGCCCTGTAAATTCCAGTGCCGTAAATCACGATAAAATTTTTGAATGAAGCTGTAATATTCATGTTTATGAAACCGTATATCTTACATCGTTTTTACCTTTAATTTTGGTTTAATGAAAAGTTAACCAATTTCATGACCTTAAAATTTAAAATTTACTACTTCGGTCCTTTCAGTATTAACTAATCATAAAAGTAAATACAATATTTAATCATGATCTTATCTAAATCACCTCATTAGCTTCTTATTTATTACATAATTTTTTGCAATAATGTAGGTACATTAAAAAGATACTGTAATGTAATTTACAGTGTCCTAAATTATATTTTAAATGATTACTACTACTTTACCAACATGATTGTTTATATAAGGGGTGATTTTTGAGTTTAATATTAACTGTTGACACTTCAATACCGTTATTTTTCCTCTTTTAATTGCTAAATTTAAATCTACAGCATACTACTTGGAAAAGTAATTGTAGGGTATTGTAAATTTTTTCAAGATCGGCTTTCACTATACTCTATTGTATTTTTTAAAATATATAGGTTACAAACAAAAAATATTGTTGTTAATATGCGATTGCAATCTGCTGAAAATATTTTTAAAACGCTTGATTGTTACTAAACGAAACAGTTTACTTTGAAAATTGATTAATGTAAACGCTTCCAGTATTATCTTGACATACCCTACATATGCCGTAATATGAACAGTTATTAGACAATTTAAAGGCGTTTCCACGCCTACACAAATGCAGCAACTCTTATCGAATTGGCTACATAACGTCTAGGCGCCGATATATGATGCAGATGCAGGCGGCTTAAGTAGGTCGCTGTATCGGTAACTTTCACTCATAGCAAGTTGAGTACGGTTCAGTACGGCATACCGACAACGTCACTAACACTTTCTTATGTTAATGGTAGAAGTACGCTAAAAAGCCGTTTCTTTTACTTGAAATACGTATGGCTTGAATTTTTTTTAGCGCAGTGATTAATTACTAAGAACAAAATTTGTCGAGATTAAATAATTTCGTTAATTAAGCACATACATTTTGAATAATCATCGAATGTTTTAGTTTTGTTGTTCCTTGATTTATAAATTCCTTTCCTTATACTTTTTGTAAAATTAAGACATGCACATATTAATTAATACAAATTAAATTTTGGACAACAATTATACAGGCTGATTGAAATAACAATTAACGCACCGAGATCTTGCTTATTACTAAATTTTGTGCAGGTTAATAATATTCAAATAGATTTCAAATACCTGCAACTTTGTTCGTAATACCTAAAAAATTAAAAAAATTAAAAACAGACTTCCCATTTTTCTGTCACTTTTTTATTTACGAATATCTTAAAATTCTATAAGAACTTCCTTGCAGCAATTTTTTATTCTGCATTTAATAATCTTATCACCTTTTTGCTAAGTCAATTCGTTTTTTTTTTTTTTGTCATAACCTAGGAGTTTCTCTTCTGTTGTATATAAATGGAAAATATATTGCAAAAAGACTTAAGTTCATTATCTGTTTACCAGGGTTGTTTGAATTAATTCAAGTTGAATTAATTCAATGAATTAATTCATGAATTAATTCAAATGAATTTTTTTAAAAATTCATATGAATTAATTCAAATTATTATTGTTTACTTTACTACAAGAAATGAAATATATTTATTATTATCGGTTTAAATGTCAATAAGAAGCGGCCAAATAATTTTCTTTAATTTACTAAAAATGGGTTTATACAAGTTACAACTTGCACATATTCTGCACTCTGCAGCATATCTATGATTCAGTTTTATGTCAAAGTTGACAGTGGGCAGTGGATGCTTATTTTAAGTATAAGAAATTTTACCAATTCTTATAAAGTTTATTGGTCGTGTGAAACCTTTTGATGATTCTCTACTTCATCCTAATGTGTTAGCCAGCATGACTGATGCAGAGTGGTGGACGTCAGCATTTAGTATCATAGGCCAAAAGAAACCGAAAAACAAAAAAATCTTATAATGCAGTTCATGACAGCAGTTGCATCGTCAGCTGCAGTTGAAAGGGTTTTTTCAACCTTTGGATTTGTGCATTCTGAGCTAAGAAATCGTCTTGGTGTCGAAAAAGCGGCAAAATTGACATTTCTATTTAAAGAATTTAATAGAAAAAGAAAATAAGTTTCTTATAATTAAGTCCACTTAATATATGAAATTAATAAACAAATAAACTGTTTTAGTTATCCAGCAATATTATATTATTTTTAAGAATTAGAATGTTTTATTTATTTGTTGACATTCATTTAAGTTTGAATTTATCTTTTATTTGTTATTACATGTAGAATATTTTTATTATTTTTACATAAAATAAAATTTGTACCTCAATAAATGAACCTATATATTGTAACTAACGTTTTGTAACTTTTTTTACATATATAACGACTTGCGCAAAAAATTAAAAAAAAATCTGAATTAATTCAAAAAATTCAGATTTAATTCAAAAATTTTGAATTTTTTAAAAAATTCATGAATTTTTCCAACCCTGCTGTTTACCTCCACTTACACTTTTATTTATTTTTTATAAATTTATTAAAAACTAAACTAGGTATCTAAAATTGTATAGTATATAGCAAATCTAGTATATCTAGTGTTAAGTATAAATAATGTTTTACTGCGTAAGTTAGAAAAGTACTCTTTGTTATTGTTAATAAATTACATGACCATAAATGAAACCAATGCGTACTAATTATTGAATTAGTTCGAATAATAAAAGCAACAGGATGTTAAAAGGTTAACTGAAAAAAAAACTTTAGAATGTCAAGTTAATATACATCGACTAAATGTTTTAATATTTCAGCGTATGTTATAAAAAAAAAAAACAATACGTAAAATTACACCAGCGATAATATAAAAAATGTATAATTATTTACAGCCTAAATAGATATGATCCAATGTAAATAGTATATTTCAAATTCCAAAAAAGATTATAGGTACCGACCAATTTAATGACTTTCAACTTTTTCCTGTGCCACTCATTTTGGTGATTATGACAAAGTTTAATCAATTATTGATATTAAATTTTGTTACCTTAAACAATGCCTTGATGTTTTGACAAAAAGTAACAATTTGTTACTAAATAAAAACGTTATAGGTAAAATAAAACATTTCGGCTTGCTACGTCAAATGTTAAGCAAAATATTAAAGATACAGTATAAAATAGTACTTCCTGATAATGTTTGATCTTATTTAGATTAAAATCTCACATTTTTGGTATTCGCAATCTGACAACTTTCTTTAGATATTTATTTTTCATGTTAAAACTTAAACGTACAAACTTTTTTTTATTAATACTTAGTTGCTTTTCTTACTTGCTTTTACTTTGTTCTAAGATTGATTTTTTTAATTTCAGGGGTCGGAAGACGTTGGAGAGGTTTATCAAGATGAACAAAATGAAGCAGCTGTTCTTTTACGAAAAGATGATAAAAACGGCGCCGTTTTAGTGGTAAGTGATAAAATTAATAAAAAATGAAGGTTTTGTATTGTATTTCTGCTAAACAGAAACACACTGTTACTGTTTAAAAAAACTTGGAAGTAGTAATGAAATATCTTGACACAAGTTTCGCAATTCATTAAAAATTAAGGAAATCAAATGCTAGAAAACTAAGCAAAAAATTATCAAGTTTAAAAAATACATTCTACGGCAATCATCAAATGATTTTCACATTAATATCGAGGAAGTGACAAACAGTTTTCAAAGCAATATTTTTTGTGATGAAAGTATGTACTCTGTCGCGATATCGCAACCATTCAAATGTACAAATTTGTAGTACGTATATTGTATGAAAAATATACTATGGCGCATATGGCTATGCGGAAGTTATTGTAAAACTATTTTTAAACATATTTTGCTTGTCTTTTAAAAGAACTTTGAGTGCCACACAGAAGGGTTAAAATAGTAAACCCAAAAATGTTCAGTGTTAAAATGTTATATTTTGTCAACATATAGAAATAATTTGGAAAAAAACAATTAAAATGGTTTACACTCTACTTTTTTGTGTTCTTTATTGAATTGTTGGCTAAAGTAGTAAAGAACAATTTATTGGTCTAATTTAAACTTCTTTGTATTTCTTACCGTTTATAAGATCCCAGTAGTGGTTCTTCTATGTGAAGCACCCTGTTTACGTAACAGTGCTAAATAAATTTTGAACATACATTTTAAACCATTTTAATGACCTTTAATCAGTTCAAATTATCTTTTTTTGTGAAGTTATGTCACTACAAAGAACAAAACTAGGGACCACCCTAATATTTATATTTCAAATAATTACCGTTTTGATTATAAATTTGAACTAAAAGTGTAATTAGAGTATAAGAGTAAACAAATTTTAAACAATACATTTAGCCAACTGTTTTATTTTTTATTGATCCAAATTCCGGTAATGTTATTCTTTTAAATTACGTGATAATATTGTATTAATTTTTATATGACTGGTTTATAAATTAATATTCAGTAAAATGTGTTTTTTCAATATTGATGTAATTTGTACATTTAATATGCATACTGAAATAATAAAAGAATATATATCAATATAACATATTTCTAAATTTTTTATTATTAAATATGCAGTATATTAAAATATGAAACAAGTTTAAAAACTGATCATATTAATAAATACGTTAAAACGAACGAATTATAACGCCTCCTTGCGTTGGAATTAATCGTTAAAACTAAACTGTCGCTAAAACGTGAAATGTTCATAAAAACATTTGTAATTAAACGTTGTTCTTTTTGAACTGCTTAATCATAATAAAAAAGTATTTAATAAAAACACGTGCGTTGTGACGATTTTTTTTGCACTCGCATACATGTTAAATGGATAATTGGAGCAATATTATCATTACAAATAATATCTTTATCTTATCGTTTCCGGCTAACTTTAAATAATGCTTGGAATGGCATTTTTAATTGCGAAATTCTTTTAAACGGTCAATTATGTAAATCACATTCTAAATAATAATAAAATAGATAATGCAGTCGATTCAAATAGCTGACCAGATTGACTGATTAAACGGAAATTACTTATTCGAATATAGGCATGTAAGAACAATTTCATAATAAAATAAATCCCGGTAAGGCAACTATGAACTACATGGTAAGTAGCAGCGTTTAAATCCGCTATCGCTTTCAAAGAAATGAAACAAAGAATTGCAAGAGTCACGCCCCGAGTTTTTTTTTTGCACAAGTCACGGCTACAAAAAGTGAACTGAAGGTCTTTGCTTAATTTGTAATGCACGCTTTAAGTTTTTAAACTTTTGTTGATTAATAGTAGTCGATTAAATGTCAAATTCGTTCACAAAATTTCTATTAGTGCGATAAAATCTGTGAGATTTTCAGAAACAAGCGGGTCATACAGACGGATAAACTGTTACACAGTGCGTTTTTGTTTATACACCTTGACCGATATTTGGAGGAGTACAGAGCACACTTATTATGTACGGTATCGCGCATGTTACGTATTGCAATATTTGACCTCATGTTTATTGTGGAAACCACCCGCAATTGTTTGCTTATGCGGTCAACACATTAAGAATGAAATGGAATTGTACTATAGACACGTACCATTGTGAAATTCTCAAATATAGGCTACGTTAACAATTTCGTTTACTCAAAAAAATATAAAAAGTAAGCGCTTAAAATATTAGCAAGAGATTTGTGTTGTTACATTGACAAACAATTATATCGAGTGGACCAAACCAAACGCCCCAGCGCAGCGTTTACATATCTTAATAAATACACAATTCACATATTACGAAATTTGTAGGCGGTAAATGTTATATGTTTATGTTTCTGTGATGTACAGGGTGGACCAAATTCGAATGTTTTACAGGGTACCTTGGTTACCATCATAGTTAGCGAAAATGTAATATCGGTCTCTTGGGTTATTTTTTTGATGAGATAAAAACACGTCTGTATCATTTTGGAACTACAGACGAAAAATGAAATTTTGAAAATTTACCATAACTTCTTTGTTTTTGTAAATAGAACCAAATGTTATTCAGATTTTTTATAGACATGCTTAATTCAAAAACATTTTCAAAATTCTTTAACGACCTTGACTTTTGAGATATGAAGTGAACTTTATTTTAAATGGAAACCCTAGTAGGCCACGACTGAATATAAGAGAAAATATTTTTAGCTTTTTAAAAATATATACTTTTGTTTATCTGCAACACATGGTTCTCGGGTGTTCCGCCTCTTCGTAGCGCAGCTCTCATAGGAGCCGTTGGTCATCTGAGGTTTCGACAAAATCGCACTTGCCATTTTTTAAGGATAGACTGTATATTTATATATATTCCAGTTTTTACGTCTGCCAACGTTTTTCGGCTCCTCTCCGCCACTTCTCCCTATCTTCGGTATCTCCATCTGAGTTTCCTTAGATTCATAGCTTTTACCACCCCTTGCCTCCATGTTTTGTTGAGCCTACCTCTCTTTCTTCTGTAGGGTAGCGTCCACTCGCATATTCTCTTCGGCCATCTTTAACCGTTATCGTTTTCACATGTCCTTACCATATTAGTTGTTTTTGCTCAATTGTATCCATTAAAGTTTTCTTTGCTCTCATTCTATTGCGTATTTCTTCATTTACTGCAACTTCTAAGTAAGTCCATTTGAGCGTCATTAGTTTTTTTTAAATAAATATATTTGTTGCAAAAAATATTCAAGATATGACTGATCTTGTAAAAATTTTATTACCATAGTTTCCAATTATTTCGTTTACAACTAATAAACAATTAAATGTCTCAAAAATAACCCAAGAGATCGATAACTATCTTCGCTAACTATTATGACAACCGAAATAAACCGTAAAACATTCGAATTTAGTCCTCGCTGTACCATTGTTAACACGATGTTCAGTAGAGCATTGATTTTTTGAGCTAACGCTATCCTGATTTCAAATTTGGGTTTCTAAGATTTAGATTTATACAAAAATTGAATGCATATTTAAAATTAACCAGTGTTGCCTACTTTTAGAAAATATAGCAAAATCACTAAAATATGAAAATATTTTCAAACTGTTATTTTCGTAACCATAATAATAATAGAAAATCATTCTTTTAATTCTCTGTCGTAATTTTGTCCGAACTGAAGTTGCCGGAAAATCGTTGTAGTACCTGTAGTAATCAAAACCAATAAATAAGCGTATGTAGATATGTATATCAAAGCATAAATTACATAAGAACTTTAAAATATAGGTAGGCCTAATTCATTTTAATAAATAAATAACTGTTATATTGAAATATCTTAAACTGCGTTTTGTAACTTTAATAAACCCTTATGTAATTAGATTTTTAAATGATCAATATTGTCTGGTTTAACCCAGACAATTTAATATTTATCCACTTCATAAAAATAAAAATATCTGCTTATCGCCTTTACATAAAGTTTTGGAAACACTGTCGTAAAGCTCTATGAGTATGCCCAATATCTATGTAGTAACTAAACAGCTGTAATTTTTTTATCGGTTAAAATACAAACATTTTCTTTGTATTTTATAGTTATATATGCATATACAGGGTGCCCCAAAATCATGGATAACATGGGGATCGCGCTTATTTTAAAAGCTACCAAGTCGCTTAAATCGAAGCAATGTTGCAAAATTTTGCGCTGAATTCAAATCTGAAAAGAAAAGTATAATGGTCCTCTTACTTTAGCAGTAATTAAAAATTTGTTTTGCTAATTTTCATCATTTTAAGATGTATTAAAAAAATAAAAATACTTTTAACTTTTGCTACTCTTATAAGATTTTGTGTCAGATGTTTGGTCCCTTTGAACTATTCTTAACTTTGTTATTTCGTTTTGGCACTGTATTAGATTTTCAATTAATATTTTAAATACAACTTAAGCGTTAATTTTTTGACTAACATTCAGTTTCCTGTGTAATTATATCCAATTTTGCTAAATTAACTAACTAATAATAATAAGTTATTGCTCGAGATTCCTGTTACTTTGTATCTTATGAAAAACACATCTTTTTTCGGTTATAACTCATACATTATAACTTACCATAAGAGTGTTCTCATTTATCTACCACATCGAAAATTTTATCATTAAAACTGCCGTTTTATTAGTATCTACTGATAACTAAATTGTTTGATAACTAGTAGATTGTAGGATAAATGCACTAAACACATGAAAGCAATTTTAATTTTACGTGTTTCATTATTTTTAAGAATCAATATTTATGTTTCTTTGTGCAGCATATGAAATGACCAATTAATTACACTTTTTAATTTACAAGTCTGAAAAGTGATAATTTACATTAATTCAAAAAAGTTACTATTAGATGAATTTTTTTTATATTGTGGCTGCCTATGCTTATTAATTTTTTTCTTTTTCAAAACATCGGTAACGGTTTTAACGGAAAAAATTGTACTAAAAAAAACTATGTAAGGCTATTTAAAACAACAACGTTGTAGTGATCATTAAACAGAAACCAATTATATCGAATAATATTTTACCTGTTACAATATTTACAATATGTAAAATACGTTAAAGTTATTCAATTCGATTTAAGTAAAGGCCAATTTTTGAAACACACGATTCATAAACGAAACAGCTTGTTTTTTCAGGCTGTCTTTAAGGAATTGATCTATTTATTAGACAATAGACATAAGAATTTTATAACTCGTCTATTCTCATTTTGTTTCGTTCAAAAACTGTCAAATCAGTATTCAACCTTATCGGCATCAATTGATATTTACATTTGGTAATTATTCAATATTAAATTTCAGAACTAGTTTCTGCTAAATCTAATAAATAAACTTTAAAATCTGTTACTTTATCGTTTAGCTTAAGAATTAAATTAACCTTTAAAAATACCACACATGATTATTTGCTTGGAAAGAAAATAAAAAGGCTGTAAATTGTTATGATTATTGATGGTTGATTTGTAAAATTACTGAACTTGTTTTAATTTTCAAATTTAAGTGGTAAAATGATATTTTAAACAATCAGAATAAAGATCATGCTGCACGACTAGATAGTAGTGCATGGAAAGTAAAAGTAAAAACTAGATATTTGTACATAGCGTAGAACAGTAAAAGCGGAAATAAGAGCTGTTCTCTAGATAATATTTAAACTTGTCCTAAATAAGAGTTAAGTATATATCCACAATATTTAATGTTCTGGTTTATTTATTACTCATTAACAGAAGAAATACCAAGCTTACTGAAATATGCAATATAAATATAATTAAAATTATATACCGGGTGATTCAGTTTAACTGTCACATCCCCATTACTTTCTTATTTTAGGAGGAAACCTCAATAAACCTAATATTTTTGTAAATACAGGGTGTTTCAATTTTTCATGGGACGCTATTGCAATCTCCGTAAATAATGAAAATACAAGGTTGGTTAAATGGGCAAAAGTTGGCTTTTTAGGACTGTATTTTAAACAAGTTATTGTTTTGTTTAAAAATTCCATGGCTTGCTCAATATAACGAAAAACCGAAATCGATCAAAATTTTTAAACTCAAATATCTCGGCTATTGTTGCAAATACACAAAAATGCCAAAGGATTTTTTTTTTTTTGTAGATTTTGTTTGCTATAAGATGTCAATAGTCAGATTTTTATTTATAAATTACAGTGCAAGATATTTGACAAAACAATTTTTTTTTATATGGCAGTCGTAGTAGGTGATGACTTAGATTTAAAGATTTTTTTTTTCTCTTTACAATGATATAGTATTTTATATGTCTATTTTCAAAAATGAGCGAAATAACCTAAACAAATGCAAAATCTTAGGATAAAAATCAAAGTTGCCATGGAAAAAACAATAGCGGACTTCAACTTTTATTTCTTTAGGCGGTGTCATTAAAACAAGTGTTATGCGAAATTAAAATAATCATATTAATTGTTTATAAATGAATGTATTTTATAGCTCTTACTAAGAAATTGGCAAAAAAGTTTTTAAATATTTACATAAATGTTAATACAGTTATTTGTAATAATTTAAAATGATATGTCATTTTAAATTATTACATTATGTTATTATTATTACATTATGTTATTACGTTATGACGTCTAGTTTTAATTTGGAAAATTTCACGTTTTTTAATGAAAGGGTTTTTAAATATTTACAAATATCTTGGTTTGCAAATCTAAACACCCTCGATTAAATATCAAATAAATTTTAAAATATACTGGTTGATTCTGTTTGACTGTCGCACCCCTATAACTTTTTAATTATTGAAAATAACCCCAACAGACCTTATATTTTTGGAAACAGCGACAAATTCTCTGTTAAATGATGTGCATTTGTTATCTCTACGATGACGTATGTCAAATCTGCGATAGGCAGCTGTTTTTTTTTAATTACATAGTATACATGTTATAGTTGATTCGGATAGAGAATTTAATTCTGAATCCGACCATGTATTAAAAAAGTATGCATACATAAGAAAATTTTCGAGAAAAATCAGTTCAAAGTTTATTTAAATTATAGCAAAAAGCCGATTTAACATAACAAAAAACGATCAAATCTTTAAAATTATGCTATAACTATCAATGGAAATGTAATAAAACATAATTTTTAATAAAAATAAAAACAAATAATAAACGTTAACATAAAAAATTAGACTCTAAAAAAAAGCAGTTACCTACTCATAGAGGACAACTGTGTTTGGAAGTCGATTTTTTTTATGTCAACGTTTATTATTTGTTTTTATCTTTATTAAAAATTAATTTTTATTACATTTCCATTGATAGTTATAGTAAAATTTTTAAGATTTGATCGTTCTTTGTCATGTTAAATCGGCTCTTTGCTATAATTTGAATAAACTTTGAACTGATTTTTCTGAAAAATTTTCTTATGTATGCATACTTTTTTAATACATGGTCGGATTCAGAATTAAATTCTTTATCCGAATCAACCAAAAAATGTATACTATGTAATTAAAAAAAAAAAACAGTTGCCTATCGCGGATTTGACATACGTCATCGTAGAGATAACAAATGCACATAATTTAATAGAGAATTTGTCGCCGTTTCCAAAAACATAAGGTTAGTTGGGGTTATTTTCAATAATTAAAAAGTTATAGGGGTGCGACAGTCAAACTGAATCACGCGGTATACTGTGTAAGGTATAAAAAAGTCGACTAACGCAGAAAAAAAACCTTTTTGGTGTTTATGAAAAAAAATAACAAAGTTTTAAGGGTGTGACAATCAAACTTAATCACCCGGTATATTGGGTGTCAAAAAGTCACAACAACCAATATTTTCCATACTTTTGTACTTTGGAGTTTTTTTTTGTAAATGAATTATTTATTTACCGAAAGGAAGTGAGATAAAAAAATATCCATCGTCATTAGTGTTATAAAAGTTCCATATGTGGTGTCACGTACGAGTATGTTGTGAAATTTTATAAAACATATTAATTAATATAAGAATTTATTAGCAAAGCGATTATAAAAAATATCGATGTACCAAATGAACTGCAGTTAGTTAGAACATTTTCATCTCATTTTATTTCTTTAATCACATTAATTTTGATTCCTTTTGGTAATTAAAGCTTATGAAATACCATCTATTTAAACGATGATTCTACCATTGTTGGTGTTAAGCTAATCTCAATTCTCTACGCAGCAATTTTTATCTGAGGTCATCTTTACGCAAAAATTCAAAACTCGCCAGATTAGTCGAGAGATTGCATTTAAGGCCAAACCTTCCTAACAAATTTCCCATATAAACTTCGAGTTTCCGGAAGACATTTATATCC
This sequence comes from Elmis aenea, assembly GCA_947652605.1. Classification (NCBI taxonomy): domain Eukaryota; kingdom Metazoa; phylum Arthropoda; class Insecta; order Coleoptera; family Elmidae; genus Elmis; species Elmis aenea. The sequence continues at coordinate 26,661,242 of OX393578.1, read as the reverse complement.
TGTCAAAAACCTTCCGTAAATTTTAACATCTGTGTGGTCGTCATTTAAGCCGTTCGATCCGAGTTGAAGAGCTATAATCTAATAGGGCTTTGTGCTTTGTGTTGCTAAAATTCCAACTAAATAGTTTGGGGTTTAAGTGATTTTAGAATACATTCATTTAAAAAACATCCTGCTTCACCAGATGTAGATTTCAAAACTAAAACAGGAATTTATCTTTAAAAAAAGTTAATTTTGTTAATAACTTTGTTCCTATTTATATTACAACAAAAGTAATACCAGGTGATTCAGTTTAACTGTCGCACTCCTATAACTTTGTTATTTTAAAAGGAAGCCCTTATAAAACTTATAGTTTTTTAATCTGCAGAATTTTTTTAATCAAATGACTCTAAAATGCTTTTTCTACGTGAAAATATGTTAGATTGGCAAAAGTCGACTTTTTTGTTAAGCAAAATGGACCGGGCATAAGGAACACCCTGTATATTATTTGTTCTGCAATCGTCACTAAACTAGCTCAATAAATATCCAAAAGCGGCTGTAATAATAATTTTTACTGCCTAGGCAGTAAAAAAGTAAAATGCGCTTCACTCATTGGTTGAATTTAGAAAAATTGAGCGTGCTTTTATTCAAAGATACATATTTGACAGGAGAATGAGAATCTGACAGATGCAGTACAACTTTATGTATTTGCTTGATTTTTCGCTATTATCTATCGATTGTGGCAAAATTTTTATTCAAAACTTTTTTTGTAAAGTTAGACGAGATATTGACCCGTTACGTTACTTTTTGTACACACTGTATCATAAAGAACATGGGAATCACCTCTAAAATAATTAGAAGTAAGAGAATGAGCAACTTAACGAAAAAGTGTGACTTTTTGTCCTTGTTTAGAATCTTATGTAAAAATATAAATAAAATTATTAGTTTCCGTAAAATCTCGCTCTTAATTTTCTCATTTTTGCCTGCAAAAATTCGTCTGCCAGTACTAAAAAATAGGTACTTCATTTTTAATGCGGAACGTAACCTACATTGGAAAGGCTGTTAAGTTTATGTCACATTTGACAGGGAAAATGGTGCAAAATGTATTTTCTTATGTGCCAGACATCGCCAAAACGCTTTTCGCACTCTTGGTCTTCAGTCAATCAAATGTTTTATGAAATAAAATCTAAAAAAATTATGGTGCATATAATACACGATATTCCATTTAATCAGAAAATGTTGGGCTAAATTAAGCATGAGTATTATACCTATACCAGTGTGTGGTATACGCAAGATTTTACAGTAGTTCTATTTTTAAGCAATCAAGTATTAAATCTGATGTCCTACTCTCTGTCTTTTACAATCTGGAATCGTTTTGAGTTGTTTTAGGTGGCCATTTGTAATACGAATTTGAAAAATTACTTATATGTACTATAAGGGGACTTTTAAACAAGAGTCTTCCGTTTATATACGTTTTTCCCTTGCTGTATTCAATATTTAATAATACTGATTTTGTGTTTGTTTAAAACGCACGTGTAAAACCTTTCTTCTGTAATTTTTTTATATTCCATACATTAGTATTCGAACGATCAAAGCAATCTGGGTATAAATTATTCCGAAATAAATTATCGGCAAAACTACAAATAACCAAATTATTCTACGTGATTCTAAATAATGTTAAGTAAATACCCACACGTTTGTATATAAACACTTGTTTAACAAATATCTAAAGTTTAAAGTCCAGCATTCTTATTGAATACAAATCATCTGAGGAAACAAAAGAAAACGAATCGGCTTTCCTGTAATCCGTAAAAAAAATGTGCAGTAATTTGTAGTGACTTATTATTTGTTCTTAGAATATTTTATTATTGCAATACTTCCTTAAATAATGTGGCCAGGAAATAGGCGGAAGCTTTTTGCTTATTTACGTGTTTGAGTTTTTAACATTTACAAGGGAACTAAACAAATAAGCGAATTATTTCATATTCAATATTAACAAACGGTGAAACTTAATTCTTACCTATAAGTGATTGCAAACTTTTTATTTAAAGAATACATCAAAATATTTTTAAAAATAAGAAAGACACTACTTTAAAATATAATTTTTTTCTGAACCGATGAACATATTTTATTGAAGACGGAGCATCATTTGTTTTATAGTTCCTTAAAATTATTACAATTTTTTATGACTTAGTTGTCATAATGATATCGGGTACTAAACTCTCGCCTTTGTTCTTTGCAAATGCATGTAACAGTACGTATTTTCTGTAATGATTTTTGTGTATTCATAAAAATATATCGTGACATTTGACTCTATAATAGTAAAATCACAGCATAATTAATTACTATACATATATCTATCTAGTAAATTATTCTAGTGTATCGACTTATTTGTATTGTATACCACAATGCTTTAGCATTTATCACATTGTAATATCCAAGTAAAGTTTACCTTCACATTTCTTCACTATAAAATCGCTTATTTAAAAATTAGACTTTTTAATAGGTATCGACTATCGATATATTTGGATAATAATGTGGACTTGTTTGCAGGCAATATCTTGCGTCACACAATGTCATGATTTATGAATGGAATTATAATTAAAATACATGTATTTTGTAATACAGGTACATGATTATATACAATATTACTACTTGCCTATTTGTAATGAGGCAATTTCTTATTGCATAGTATCTTTGTGTCAAACAATTACTAATTATTTTTTATTTATTTTTTAAATATAATGCCTTTTGTGTTTAAACCATTTTTGTTGTTCAGTAGACATCAGGCGCCGTAGAAGAATTATTAAATTGAATTTGTCATGAAGTGCAATTTGAAACTTTAATGTTGTGCAGCAAAATAACTATAGTTGCTGTAAAAGTAATGTTTTTGGTAGACTAGTTAAGAAGGCCGGATTATATTTATTTTTTGTACGATAAGTGAAAGTCACTCTTATATTACAGTATTTCTGTAACAGTCTGATGTAATGCCATGTCCGCAAACCACAAGTTATAATTTCTTAAAGATATATATCATAACAAACAATATTATTTTACCATAATGATCACCTGAAAAATTGTACGGAATATTTTATATCACTGAATTTAGATATCGCATAATTGACTTCAATTTTTGTTGGTTATATTCAATTAGCTTGGACTTTGTTGTGAATTATAATAGTCTTAATGTTAAAGCAAAAGTTTCTTAAGATGTTATGCAATTTTGATAGTTTACATTATTGAACTATTACTTTGGAGAGAACATAATATGATCCTTAAACTAATTATAAACAGCTTTTGTTTATAAAGGCTAAATAACACGATGATTAATCCAGTAAATAAAAATAGCGCTCATTGTAAATGGCTTACCGTATTTTTTTAATTTAAACTTTCTTAAATAAATAGGAGCATATTAATTTTACCTATCTATTCATAGATTTAATTCAGGTATTTTTGTAAAAGGTCCAATATCTAAACGTTTTTATTAATATTGCTACTTTTTTTTCGTATTTGCGTTATAAGTGGTATAAATATTAATAAATATGTGTGTTGAGCTACTCAAACTAAAATTAGGGCGCGTGTTATACGCCGATGCGTGTTATATGTCGATAAATACGGTAATTCTGGCCACTTAGAGCATCTCGCTTCATCTTAGAGATAGAAATTCGGTTAAATCAGCAAAAAGTTATATACAATTAAGCTCAATTTACAGCTCAATTTCAACCAAAAATGAAACGTTGCATTTTTAAATTTTGCGTCACATGTTTTTTAGTTTAAATGACAAAAATGTACATTATTTTACATTGTGGTTATTTAATATGCAAATTAAACTAGTGATATCAGTTTTTGGCATATCTAGTTAAAAAGATATAGAAGTCAACTTTCGATTTTATTATGGACGCCATACTTATCATTCGTTTTTCCACTTTCAATAAACAGCGTAATTCGAAAAGTCTGCAACAAATGGAAAAGTTTTTTATAGATTTCTCAAAAAAATTATTCTTTATAAAAGTTGGTGCATGGTCTAAAACTAATATTAAGATGAAAAAGGACACTTTACTATTGCGAATATTTCAAACATCGCTAAAATCTAGTGTCCTATGACTTTTTATTGAACTTTTTTTCATCTTAATAATAATTTGTACACCATGCACCAACTTTTATTAAGAATAAAATTTGTTGAGAAATCAATAATAATGTATATTCGCCGAAAATTAATAAATGTATGTAGGTAGATTAGATACATACACCACCAATAAAGATTTTTTTTAACGAGTTGGCCATGAACGGTAATGTTTTTTTTTTTATAAACACAAAACAGTTACAAGTTATTTATCAATATTTTACATTTATATCACTTATTAATTTAAAATATGGCAATTGTTATTTACTTAAAAATATTCATGTAGGTGTAGGTAATTTTTGCTTGTTTGTAACAAGTGACATTTTGATGGAAAGATGAATACAAATGCTTTCTATAAAAATGAATACTAAATGTTTTTTGAAATACTGCGTTCCAGATTTGCTGATCATGAAGTTATTAGTAGATATACTACAGTTTAGTTTAGCTACTAAATACCATTGTATCAATAAATACTGTAAGTGAATCATAAAAACTAACAGTAACTTTAAACGGTTTTTAATTCAGATTTAAATCATGTTTTATTGTATTTATCGACAATAAAAGTATTTCTATTTCACCATGAATATTTAAATAGTTTTTTAATAAACATTATGTATTTATTGTTTCGCTAAATGATGTAAAATTAATATTGCTAATTTTCCAAGTATAAAAATAAAATGTTTATTAATATTTATAAGAAGAATCTTCCTTAACACCTGTTCAGTCATATATCACTTCTCATTAATTTATTGCTTTATGAAAATTTTTATATTGAATTTTGAACTATTTAAATTAGATGTGTTTATGCGTTTATCATAATTCATATGACAAATGTTCAAGATTACTAAATTATTATTTAGTGTTTCATGCTGCACCTCGTTAATTTACGAATATTCGTGATTTCAAAATTGAGCAACTAATCGTGAAAAGGACGAGTCTATTACGTATTTATTTATGTACAAATTATGCCATCGCAATAAACTATTGAAGTTGTTTCGTTAATAAAATGATATAATGATTAATAAATGCTAACGGATAAATGTTATTTAACTGAAATATTGTAAAGACAATATTTTTTCGTTTCTTTACCAATAGACCTAATTAATTTACTTTAAGTTGTTGATCATAACATAATTAAAGGGGATTTTGTAATTAAACGACTTATTATTGTGCAATTAATCAATCACCAATACCAATAAATAGTGTAGAAAATCGAAAGGAAATGGAATAAGCTAGGTATAAGTAATTGATATATAATAGTCTTAATACGTATAAATTAATATTAATTAAAAGTCACAAAACGATAATTTAAGCGATGTGAAGATTTAACTCTTAACTGTATACTACCTATATGCTTTTTAAAAATAAATGCTTATAAAGCATACTTTTTAAATGCTTAAAATCGTGGTGCACGCAACATTTGTCTTGCAAAATAATCACATGAGCGATTTTTGAAAACTAAATTATTAAATGAGACCGCCAAGTAATTTTAACATATTTGAGTTCAGCAAGTCTAGTTTTATTAAAGCCATAGCTAGGGTTAAATTTAAGCAAACTAAGTTAAAAATTTCACAAAATTGCTGTATCACCAGTCACCACCAACAAGTGCAGTGTACGTAATGTTTTTCTACGACCACTATTGTAAATGACTATTACTGTACAGCCTGCATGCATAGTTAGAAGATCTTTACGCACAGTAAGCAAAAAGCACAGTTTTCTAGAAATAATCAAAGTAGACTCACGCCAAACTTGACAGTTAATAGCCCACGTAGAAGTGTATTTAGTATTATCCAAAAGGACGATAAAATCGTACATATTATGTGGTCGTAGAAAAAGTATAGCATAAAACTTGAGTTGTAAAGCAATTATTACGCACTCGTGGAAATGCGCCACTTTTCCACTAGTGCGTAATATAATTGCTGAATCATCAGTTGCCAGAAAAACGGTGTTGTACCTGTATATTTTTATAAATAGCACTAGGGTAATATCATGTTTCGTTAAAATAAGATAGTAAAGCCATGAGAACAATTTAATACATTTATTTGTTATTAATTTTTCGAAAAAAAATCAAGATCTTTATTTATGTTTAAACAATCGACAGCAATTAACTCTGAGAGTTGTTACTACAGAAATTATTGTTTTTATTGTCAAAGTCAGGGTCTACTCCGAAAAAATTAGGACATTCCTACAAAACGCATACAAGAATAAGTAAAATGTAAATATCTCAGAAAATATTCACTTTAGGTATTGGTAAGTATTAAGAAAAGTTGAAGGAAAACAAAATGACGTAATAATATACAGGGTGTTTCATTTGAAAAAATAAACTTATTGATGTTTGAAAATTGGGAAGTTGGCACATCTATAAAAAAAAAATATAAATTAATTTTGATGTATTTAAACTATGGCGCTACCTTTTGACTTTGTATGTAGAAAATATCCTTTGCCAATTATTATTCATAACGTTGCGCTCTTGACAAGTATTTTTCCCTGTTTTTCTGGAAATTCAAAGATTTTTTGAGATAAAGTGGCAACGTCGCAAAAAAAAAATATACTGTCATATGGAGATTTTCTTGCTGAATTCGATATTGCAAAAATATACTGGGTGTTCAATTTCAAAAAAATACCTTTAGTGACGCCCCACTTTTATGAAACACCCTGTATACTTGAAGCTAATTTTAAAACATGCACGTCTAGAAATATTATAAGTTTCATTAAAAACTTTTTTTGATAAGTTGACATTAAGGGCAGTAGTGGACTTCATCGCACTATTGGCGCACCCTGTATGTATACATACACATTTCATTTAATCTTTAATCAACCTTTAAACCAGGGGTGGGCAATTTTTGTCTGCAGAAGGCCGGATGAAAATTAGTTAGGATTACGTGGGCCGGAATAAATTTAGATGCGAGGGGGTTAAAAATCTTTTGCCGCGCCTCAATTTTTATCAGAAGCTAGGTTCTCTAAACTCTAATTAACTTCTCTTTCGTCAAATTCATCAAAATTGGGAAACCTATTTCATACAGCGGGCCAGATTTCACGCTGTCGCGGACCGCGGTTCAGCCCTGCTTTAAACTATTTTTATGTACATGTTCGATTGGTGTAAGTAAGTGATTTTTGCTTTATGTAAGTGTAGTGTAGATATTTATTTAAAAAAATTTTTTTTTTTTAAATTTCAATTCTTTAACAGTTTGCAGCATTGCGCTGTTTTATTAAAAAAAAAAAAAAAATACTTTGCAGCATTCATATTATGAATCATCAGACTGCTCCGTCAGTAGAAAAAGTTCAAAAAAATTTCTTACTGACGAAGCAATACGATGCAGTAAACCGGTATAGAAAATGATATTGGAGTAAAAAAGATGTTATTTTTATTAAAACAAATACTTTCGACTATCAATAGTAGGTATGTGAGAACCTGAGAACTTAAAAATTTTGGAAAAAGAAAAAAAAAACAGCTGTTCGCCTCCAATACATTATAGACACAAAACGAGTATTTATAGAAATTTACATTTAATTAACAAATCATTGCGCTAAAAACTATCAATATAAACAATCCATAAATAGCAACAAATATCGAGTGCGTAATAGGTTTAAATAAAAATGTATTTACGCAAACAACTGCTACTAGTTTTTAACAATATAATTTACTGTTTATTCACATAATATAATAGTAATTACTATATTTACACGCTTTTAAATTGGATTGCATAATTAGATAACACAAAATCGGATCATTATGTTTTATCATATTCAATGTCACACGATCGATATACTTTTTAATACGAAGTTCCACTTTTTGCTACTTGACTATTGCTTCAATTATGTCTGTGTAAATGAATTATTCATAATCCGGAACGATAACTTAACAATAAACTTCCTAGTAGTTTACATAACTTATCATCTTTATTGGAATTTTACGCTTTGTTAATACGTAAATCGTTTTTGCATTTGGTTAATATTATTATTGCGAAAAGCGTATATCTTAATTCATTGGTTTCAGTTACATTCAGTGATGTACCTACCATTTATTATTATATATTGTATAACAATTATTCTCTATTTATTATCGTGATTTCATGCTTAGTACAGAAGATTTAGTCATAATAGTAGGTACATGGTCTCATATTAAACATTATTTGCTGGATTTTAAACTTAAGTTGTGTAAGGTAAACTAAACCTTAGTAGAATATTGTTTTATGGACTTAATTAAATTAATAAAATAATTCTTTCCTTTTTAGTTTTAATATTTTATTTTTTTTGTAAAGTTGTATTAAACCTTATTAACTTAAATTCAGTGTTTGTATAATATTTATTTCAGAACTTTAGTAATTACAAGAAGAGATATTCTCGTGCACATTTTTTTATAGTTTATAATTTTAATAGAAGCTTTATCGACAAGTGCAAATTTACAACAATACAGACTACTGTTTGCGTTTGTGTTTAAATTATTTCAATATCTTTAATTTGTTTTATTTTCATTTTTCAATCTGCGTAAGTTAAAGTAAAATAAATGTTTTAAACAAATTTTTAATATTTTACGTACGTTTTCTAGTGGCTATTAAAATGTTTTGTTAATTTTAAGTGTCCCTTCGTGCAGTTCATATCATCAACACTAAAATAAAGCATGTTACGTTATTTTACAGATGCTAGAAATCGATTTGGATAATTCATCTAAAATGTTTTTAAAAATTGTCTAATGTAGTTTCGTCATGCACCATGAATGTGACAATAGCCGTCTATGTAACTAACGTTCATTATTTAAAATATTGTCTAAAGTGTGCCGCCAGTTGTGAAACTGAGACAGGAGTGGTTTTAAGAAACGTTGCACGATATACATATTAAATATGTATGTATATTGTGCCTTTACTTCTTACAAATATTGTTCAAACTAAAACTTATCCTATCTTCATGATTGTCATCGTTATAATTTGTTATGCACATGAAACAATTTTTAGATTTGTGATACATAGCGATAAAGAAACAGTCAAACAGATACTAGGTAGGTGGATTTACGATGCAACAATATACTAACAAAAAAACTGCTCGAAATCAGTTGCTCTAAATTCAGTTACTGAAATTAAACGGTTGCCCAAAACGATTGCATAAAACCTGGAATTTAACCACGTTAACCCTAGAACTAGGCAAAATCTCAGCATAGTTGGCGCTGATATTGCCTAGTTTTAGGAATTAATGGGTAGTTCACACGGTGACTTTTAAAGTCGCGATTTTAAAAGTCGCGACTTTTAAAGTCACCGTGTGAACTACCCAAATTAAAAGTCGCGACTTTAAAATAAAAATGGCCGCTCTTGTAATTGCAGCATCGAGTGTAGTAGAGCAACTAATTATTTTGAAGTTGCTATTTGTTGATAATGTTCTAAAATCGTTGAAACATCTATTGGGGACATGATAAATTGGAAATCGATGACAAACAAATGTATATTAGGTTAGGTTAACCTAACTTATTTGTCTGTTATGTCAAAATATAAAAATATGGTAGGCTTACGTCAAATGTCGAACTGTCAAATCGAAGTCGCGACTTTAACGCGACTTTAAAAAGTCGCGACTTTTTAGTTCACACGGTGACTTTTAAAGTCGCGACTTTAAAGGTCACCGTGCGAACTACCCATAACTTGTACTTTAATACCAGTGTTGCTTTGTGCAATTAATTGGGCCTGTCAGTGTCGTATAATCGAACTTGTACTGTATTATGAATTTGCAGTAAATAATAATTTTTTGATTTATTTATTTTTGAACATTATAACAGTACAATACGTTATGAGACAATAAATCGCGTACAATGTACATATATTTCTTCTATTTGCAATAACAGCAATTCAAACTGTTACATTTAATATGATATATTAACACAAACCAATGTTAACGCTGTAATAATCGTTTAAAAAAAGAATTGCGTTTAGATAATTTTTAATATAAATTTTCATATTTTAATATTTTGGAAGGTAACAAAACAACCACAAAAACATAATCCACCCTTTAGATTGGAAAATGGCAGCTGGGCACAAAGTAATAAAGAAAAGGCACAATTATTTGCAGAACACCTAAAAAATCCATTTGTACCATATCCTCGAGAAATATCATCGGAAGAAAAATTTGAAATACACAACTACCTATCTAGAATCTCTTCGGCAAGTAGAACTTCCAATATAAAAGTTGAGAGTAAAAGAAACCAATTTTATAATTCATAAGGATCTTAATGCAAAAAAGGCGCCGAGATAGGACTTTATAACCGGCAAAATATTAGATTCGAGCGCTAAATATGTTATTTAATGCAGCTTTAAAACTAGGACACTTTCCAATGCATTGGAAAACAGCTCAGATTATACTAATTGCAAAACCTGGAGAGAACCCTGAAAATGTAACTTCCTATCGGTCAATCAGCCTATTACCAATAATTGCGAAAGTATTCGAAACACTCATATTAAGAAAAATTAAACCAGTATTACGCCAAAGGCAGCTAATCCCTGGGTTTCGAGAGCAACACAACTACTATACAGCAAGAACATACAGTAGTGCGTAAAATCAACTTGGACCTTGAAGATGAAAATTTTTGCTCGTCAGTATTCCTAGACGTGTCACAGGCGTTTGACAAAGTGTGGCACACGGCGTTATTATATAAATTTAAACAGAAGCTACCGCACAGCATGTATTACTTGCTAAGATCATAATATGTAAATGACAGAAAATTCTACGTTAAACATCAAAACGAATACATGAACTTAACTTCTATAAATTCGGGAGTGCCGCAAGGAAGAGTTATGGGACCGGCTTTGTATTTATTATATACTGCGGATCTACCAACATCCAAAGAAGCTACAACAGCAACGTTTGCGGACGAAACTACTGGTAATGGCCTCACATAAAAACTCAAAAACAGCAATTCTGCAAAAAAAAAAAAACATAAACAACATTCAACGATGGCTGAAGATTTGGAGAATAAGAGTAATGAGCAAAAGTCAGTACATGTAACATTCACAATGAAAAGGAAAACCTGTGCGGGAATAACTTTAAATAATCGATAAATCCCACAAACCACTCATGCAAAAAACTTAGGAATACACTTGGATAAAAGGTTGACGTGGAGAACCCATATTGAAACAAAAAAACAAACAAATGAAACTGCAAATTAATAAAATGTACTGGTTAATAGAACGGAAGTCAAAAATTACGCTAGAAAACAAAATACTATTATATAAAACTATTTTAAAACCAATATGGTGCTATGGTATTAAGCTCTGGGGATCCGCTTCCACTTCCAACATCGAAATGCTCGAAATACTTCAGTCAACGGTTCTCCGCAATATGGTGGCTGCCCCATGGTTCGTGACGAATGCAATAAATAATAAGAAAAGATTTGCAGATACCAACGATGAAAGAAGAAATGCGGAAATACAGTGCAAAGTATAGTGAAAAACTTAAAGTGCATCCAAACCAGATAGTGCGCAGGCTTCATGAGGAACCAAATGACAACCGTAGGTTAAAGCGGTTTAAACCTCTAGATCAGGGGTTCTTAACCGGGGGTCCGTGCAAAGATTTCAGAGGGTCCGCGAGCTTTGATGGGAAAAATTTAATTTATTATCTTTATTCTAGATTTCCTTTACTTATGAATGTATGCATTAAATTACAGTAGTATTAGCTGTATATGTGGTCCTGAATAGAAATAATAAATACTTTCAAATCGCAATGCAGTTGTTGGGCATTTTGAAAAAACATTTTATTCCAAGAAGGGTTTAACGTCTTTCACTTGACTGACAAAGGGGTCCATGGAACAAAAAAGGTTAAGAAACCCTGCTCTAGACTCAATAACTAGGTTCACTTAACTGAACTATCACTTTTACCTTAAGATTTAATTGTTATACCAGTAGTTAGAATAAGTCTGTTTAATTAAACAAAATGTCACATTAGAGGCACTATTCGCTGGGATATTGCCTACACGATTCTTTAATAACTGCTCGCACATTTGCTTGTTATCCATATCGGATAGTTGTAAATAATTCTGGGATGTTAAAAACTTATAAAAAATAATACCACAAATATTTTGGTTTTTGAATTAATTACGTTAATTAATTTATTGGAGAGAAATAATCCAAAGTTATTTATAATTTTACTTGTGTTAAAAAAAATTTGCTTTTCCAACGGTAAACTAACGTGTATACAACTGCATTTAAATTGTCTGTAAATGTGTGTTCCAGTATATTTCCAGTATAAATATGTTCACATACCTATATAATTGTAAAATACCTTCGTATACACACCTCCCTTTTTTCTACCCTATTTATATTGCATAAGAAGGTTATAATTAATATGCAAAAACTAAGGAATTTTAAACCGATTATGAAATTTAAGTATTTTCAACTTTTTATAAAAGCCGGTACGAATATATTTATGGATTAATTTTAATGCTCTGTGTTCTGCGAACAAAACTCCGAATGGCTATATTATTAAATATAAACGCTAACGCATTTAAGAAAATCTAGTAAAAATAAGTGAGTTATGTCCTAAGGGTAAAACTCTATTTAGATAATTAAGTAACGAAAGAAGTGTGTTTACAATTTTACCTGTTGATTACAAAATATATTTCAACCAGGGACTGAGAACGGAACGAAAACGAAAACGTTAAACGAAATTAACCGAAATTTATTTAAGAACGAAAACGAAATTATTATTTTTCGTTCAAGAACGAAAACGAAATAAATATTTTCCAAAACCGGTTTTATCACTATTTAAATTGTATTTGTTAAACACAAACGCGAATTCACCTTCCATGCTGGGCAGACTCCACGAGGCAGTAAAAAATCTCACTTGAAATAAGTGAGCTTCACTTTTCTCCATATACATGATATGTTTTAACAATTTATTGTTTATAAATACTTGCAGTTTTGTGTAACACAAGAAACGGTACAGATATTCTCTGTTCACTTGATTGGATATATATTATTAATGTGTATGTTTTATTTGCGTTTATAGAGTTAATAAAAGTAAAATTTACTCTTACTTCGAAAAGGACTAATGTAAAAGAAGATTTATTGTCTGATGTGTTGCTAGTAAGATTGAATGGATTGTGAAAATGTATATTGTGCAGTATGTACAAATTATTAAGTTAAAGTATATTTCAAGTTAATTTTTTTTATATTATTAGTGTGTATGTTTTATTTGGCTTTAGAGTTAATATAAGTTTTCTTCTAATATCTTTTTTATTTCTAACATTCATGGGAACATTAAGTGAACTATCCACTTATTTTGTCTTTTTAAATAATTACAGCAGAATCTAATTTAATTCAAATTCATAGATTTTTAGTACTAAAACAAACTTAAAACAGCACTGCTATATTTTTATATTTTTAAATAAAAACCGTGTGTACAATTTAAACTAATCAAGTTGTATTTTTGCACCTTACGGGTGTTATATCTATTAAATAAAATGGTTAAATGTTAATGTGTTTAACGATTTGATAAATTTAATATGGCGGCGGTTCGCCAGTCTAAAATATGCTGTCCGTGAGCATCAAAACCCATCGTCATCGTTAATATTTTGGAAACGCAAATATTATTATCATAATTATAGAGGGTTGTAGTGACTTAAAGAAAAAAAAAATTAAAGTCCTCGATTTTTTGACGACAAAAAAAAATTAAAACCGGTTTTAACCGTTATTATTTCGGTTCACGAAAACGAAAAAGGAATTTTTTCGGTTAGAACGAAAAGAACGAAAACGATATATTTCGTTTTCGTTCCGAACAGAAACGAACGAATTTTTTTTCGTTTTTCGCCCCTGATTTCAACACAATGAGTTGGTTCATTACTTTAAAAATTTTACCATTAGGTTGGTATTGGTGCAGCTTAAGTATGTAATTATTGTAGAGATATAAATTACATGCACTAAAGCTGAATAAATAAATCATATTTCCTTCCAATCTGTTATTTATATTTTAAAAATCGCGATGGTATTTAACATTGTGTAACCAAAATATGTTAAGAGCTTGCTACCTAAATTTAAAAACGTATATTAGATCAAAATATGTATAAAGTTTTTTGTTCAAAGACCGTCTTATAACTTATTTTTTAATAATAATCAAACATATTTTTTCTTATTATGATGTATTGATAGTATTTTAGTGTGTAACATTATAGAATTCACAACGATATACGTTTAAAAAGTCTAATAAAACGTTATTTTATATCATTGCGATTAAATTTCACAGTTAAAATTTTCTTGAAACCGTTTTTTCTTTCTTATTGCCAGAAACACATTTTTTATTTTGCTATCAAAAAGTGGCTTTGTTTTTATAAAAATGTATTCCTTAACTAACATGAACAAGCGCACTTCCATTTTGTTTGTAAGAACTATTTTAAATATCTTTTGCATTCCATTCTTTATAAAAACAGAAGATACTTCACATGATAATATTACTTTAGATGGAATGGTAACGAAGCACTTTTGCTTTACTTAACGAAGAATTTACAAAATTTCACTAAATATATGAAGCTATATAAAGAACGTAGGAATAAAACTATCATTCATTTATAATTAAAAATTTTGTTTGTTACTCACTGCAACAGAACAGCGTATTCAGTTACTGTTATCAATATATTAAGAGGCTAGAAAGAAAAAACTTAATATTTGCTTCAGATAGCATGTGGTCAGAGGCGTAGCTAGGGGGGGGGCAGGGGGGTACATATGTCCCTGGGCGCCACAGCTTAGGGGGCACCAAAATGAGGATCGATTTAAACTAACTTTTGTATTTTAATTTTATAAAAATGAATGTATTTTAAAACGTGAGATGTTAAACGAAAAATTAAAAATCTTGAATGTTCAAAAAATTAGTGACATTACAACCCTGGTCTGTAATCTGTATACACGCAATAGTCACGTGACCGCTAAATAATGGCTTCGACGCGTCTGCTCTTCCGAATTGTGTACACGTCATACTCTATTTATGAACCATAATATAAACTAAAAATAACAATTTTTTGGGGGACTCCGGCCCCAGTGAGTCTCCAGACTCTCGATACGAGAAGGGGCGCAGATTTTGTGTCTTGTCCCCGGGCGCAAACTACCCTAGCTACGTCACTGCATGTGGTACATACATACCTGTAACTGACTATATAACAAAAAGTGAAATATGATTGTTAGTTTTTGCGATTTCTCTTTTTCGCTTTACATTTTTAGAACCCGGTATAGGTACTTTTTAGATTAAGTATTTTTTATTGGTGCCATTTACCACCTTTAACGCTTTTACATGAAAATAATGCTGTTGTGTGAGATGTAATACGTACCACAAATTTCAATGACCGCGCTGGTTGTGTCAACACTAGAAACAATAAAATTGTTTATGAAAATAGACTGTTAGAGTAAGAGCCATGTACTTGGAGACATAAAAAGCTGGTTTAATATTGTTTATTTCGTGAATCAAGTTCATGCAGTTCGTTTACCTTTTGTGTTATAACTAACACGTGCATTTTGAACGTTCGCCCGCCTAAAACTCTTAAATTTATTTATTTTAACACGAAGTCGTTGGTCCTTCAGTTACCACTTGACCAAACAAAAAGCATGGGTGTTGGCCAAATATTAGAAAACATCTTTAACATATTATCTTTAAACACCATTACGTCTCATAAACATTAATTTATGTTCGTGATAAAATTTAAAACAATTTTAAGTTGTTCGAGCTAAGTTAAATATAAATTATGTATGACAAATCCATTAGTGCAGATACAATTTTTGATTCAAGGAGTATTTCGTAAAAATTTCGTATTTTGAAGTCCCATGACTTGATTGATGTCTTTAGATAACAGCACAAACAATCTTCCAAATACGTTTATCTTTATTTACGTACATCCCCAATTATTGTTTGGGCTCGGTGCTCTTATAAGGCTGGGCGCTGACATGCAATTATCAGTTTCAGTTGTGCAACAGTTTGGCTGCGTGAGTCATTATTATTGGTTATATAACATGCTCACGTGCAACTAGCGTACAACTGTAAATTTCAGCAATTGAACAGTTTGTGTTTAGACACAAACTGAACGATTGCGCGATTTCGTACAAATGTTTTGTGTCGTGTAAGTTATCATCTCAAGAGCACATCGTATCTAATTCGTAGAAATCCATGTTAAAACCAAACAATTTAGTTGCTTGTGTGCTTGCATCTATGTGATATTTAGTTTTACGTGTGTTAGAGCGGTTTAGACATTCGTGGATCAAACTGTTGCAGAACACTGATTCATTGCACGTCAGCGCCTACTTACTATTGCTACATGGTACTGTACAAAAAAGTCCCTAATTTTTAAGGAAAATTAATTTTTATTATTTTTTTTTCTAACTAGACATTAAATATATTTAAATACTCTTAAGTACGCTAGCAATAGGCTCAAATGCAAAGAAAAGCTATAAATGCATTTGTGAATGTAGTCTACGGAGTGCGTGTATGAATTAATTGATTAATTAAAGATTATAGTATTTAATATAGTTTTTAATATCATGTATCAATGTAAAATTATGTACTTACTTTTTTTTGTAAAACTGGTTCTTGAAGTTGAACAAAATCTACAGTGCTAAAATAAACTTAAGGTTCTCTGCCCATTAACGCATAATTTGTGTAAATAATCCTAAGTGTCAAAAAACGTTTTCATTATGTTAGTAAACAATAGCAATAACATTATGGAAATTTTCATGAGATCATCTGGAGTTTGTTGGTCTACCAAAATATTCGATCTCTTTTAGCTTCTAATGATTTGCTAGGTTTGTAAAATAAAACAGACAAAAAAATCTGTAGTCTCCAAGTCCTGTCTTATAAAATATTTATTACAAAAAATTATAATCCAAAAAATTTGGATTAATTTTAAAAAAGTTGATCGGCTTATGAATACGCTGCCATACGTTTAGCAGTCTTATGCCCGATCGCACAAATCTATGTCAAAATTTCGCGGTTGGTTACCTCGATAGCTGAGCAACATCATTGTTGTTACTATGGAGACGGTTTTGACAGCTCCACTAACTTTAACCGGGTTTTGTGTAACCGAACTTTAATCTTTGTAGTAAGAAGTAAGTTTTCCTTTACACAAAAATGTGACCTACAAAACTTGGTGGTCTGAAACAGTTTATACGCTGTGGGTGTGCAGTAGTGATTGCAATACCGGTATACCGGTATACCGAATACCGGTATACCGTGCCATTTTACAATACCGAAATACCGTCTCATTTAATGGTCTAATACCGGTATTCGGTATTATTTTTTTTTTTTTTTAAATTTGATTTTTATTATTTTATAATTTGCAGTCTGCCATAAATAAAAAAATAGCAATAAATGCAAAACACGAAATTGTGCCACAAAATGATGTATTTAAGTTAATTAAAAGAGAGATGATATTATTAGAAGACGAAAGAATATTGCAACATTGGAATATTTGTTGTCAGTTCCAAGGCTTACTGTTAAAAAATATTGCAATTTCTCTTAACTTTATCAAAAATTCTTAATAACTCGAAAATTATTGCAGATAGGTATAGGAAACGCTAATATAGATTGATGTAGAATTTACTTTTGAATTAGAAAATGAAAAAAAAATTTGGGCATTGTATTTGAAAAAAACGCGTTTTATTGGTCTGAAATTGTATTAAAAGAAAATTAAATTTTGGACACCCTGTAAGTAATGCATCGATTGCAAAAATTCTTCTATGCATAGTCTAAATTTAAGCGTTTTCTCTTAAAAAATGGCGGCGATAGATAATATTAAGCATTACGATGAAAATCAAAAAATTTCAAAAAAGTCCAAAAATCTAAAAAAACGACTGCACTTAGGTATAGGGTATGCTATTAATAGTCCCTCTAAAATAACGTGTTAAATCCAAAAATGCAATAAAAAATAGACCATTGTATTTGAAATAAGAAAGTAGACGTCACTTTCCGGTATTTCCGGAAGGGTCGCCATCTTGAAAATATTTTCATTAAACAGATCAGATGTCATTATGGTCATAACCAAAATTTCAGATCAATACCCTTTTTCATTCTTCATATATTTTTAATGCCCGGTCCCAATCAATTAGGTACCCTGTATATCTTCAGTTTTTTGTGTCCATATTTTTTTACAGATTATGTAATTTTTTAAGTTTCTTTATTTTATGTAAATTTGTGTTTTGACATTATACTTGCTATATGTACATATGTGTAAAATGCATTTATTGTATTTGCAAAATTAATACTTTTTTTAAAAAAGCAATACCGGTATTAATACCGGTATACCGGTATTACTTGCGAATAAATACCGAATACCGGTATTGAATTTTGGTCCGGTATTGCAATCACTAGTGTGCAGTGTGCATCTAAGGGACACCGCACACTACCGACTTTTTAGTCGGCCAACAGTTTAGTCGTTATCGGGCTATGACAGGGATTTGTCACCGACTAAATAGTTTAGTTGGACACACTACCGACTTTTTAGTTGACCGACTATTTTGTCGGCGAGTGTGCGGACTCCAATTACAGGCCTGTACTATTTCAACGTAGGCCGATAGTTGGCCGACTTTTTTGTCCAAAGGGAATCGGGTCTCTGATACGATTATTTAGTCGGCCAACTAAATAATCGGTAAGTGTGCGCGCTCTCATAAACACTCATGCCTTTTGCGAAGACGACTAAACTGTCGGCCGACTAAAAAGTCGGTAGTGTGCGGTGTCCCTAAATTTACAAAGACGTGTATAATTATCGTGTTTTTAAGTGACTTTACAAAACTGAAAACATAGCCGTTTTGTATTTAGTGCGTTTATTCTGTACAAGCGTAATACGAAAACAGTTCTTAGAAATTAAGACGTTATCTTTGGCATTAGAAACAACTGTAAAGTACAAGGGTGAACAAACTTTGTACTTTGTATTTGAATCATCCTATGTACTTATACAGGGTGATCTCGCTTATTATACTAGCTAGGAGTATAGGTTTAAATTTGGCAAAGTTGCTAAATTTGATGCTCATTAATAATCAAAAAAGAAATTGCAATTATCTCAAACGGTATCCGAGAAAATTTGGAAACACCGGAAATTAGGATTTTTGAAAATCTTCTATAACTCCTTTGGAGTAAAAAATATTTCAAATCTGTAGAAACATTGCCCAAGCAGCTTTTTAAGCCGAACCGGATAGTGGTTACAAATTTTTCCTAGATCGATACGTTTTGGTATTATGACAACCAACTTTATTTTTTCTTATGGGTGCAATTTTTGCTATTCACATAATCTTATAGCATTTATTTTTCTGAATCTATTGATGTATCACACATGGTATTTTACTTCTTCTTTCATTGTCAAATTTGAAAAAATACGTTTTAAACAATAACCACTATAAATCAGGTTGGCCGGTCATTGTAGTTTATGTGGTTACCGTGGCAACCAATCAACAAACTAAAAGTTTTGAAAACCTATTACTTGTCAACGTTTGAAGATCAATAATCTGTTTTTTCAAACATTTATTTAACTTCACTTGTTTGTTAGGGCCAAATATTGTTATTTTCGACCAACTTCTACATATCCGATAAAATTAGAACTTTCTTTTTAAAATCAATGTTTTTTAATCAAAAAACTTTTTTTAAATATATTAACAATATTTGGAGCATGGAGCGGAGCTCGATCAGGCATTTTGATGCCGGAGCGGAGCTGGAGCGGAGCAATTAAAAAATTGGACTGCTCCAAACGCCTGCTTCAAAAGAGTTATAGACGATTTTCAAAAATCGTATTTTCCGGTTTTCCCTAATTTTCTCGGATACCGTTTGAGATATTTCCAATTTCTCTTTGGATTATTAATGAGCACCAAATTTTGCAGCTTTACCAAATTTAAACCTATACTCTAGCTATTATAATAAGCGAGATTCTCATGCTTAAACTCGAATTTCAATCACCGTGTATATAGTTATTTAAAACATAAAATAATTTATATTTTCCCATATAGTTTAAATGTAAAACGATAAATTAATATTTTACAATACATGGATATTAATAAAAATACACCCATTTAATTAGCATATTAAACAATTATAACTTCTTCATTAAATATGCGTATGAGCTAATAATATAATCGCATTATAGGTTAAATTATAAAATTGACACCGAGGTTGACACACCTGTTGATCGCCTATAAAAATGTACTTGGTTGCAGTAAACTTGTCCCCGATTACGTAACGCGGTTTTATTTATATTTCCGTATTCACAAATCACCAACTCATGGTTGAAACTTTTGTTGTATTCTAATAAATTGTGGTTTGTGAAGCACAAAATAAATAATATTACAAAATTACGCGCAAAAATTTCTCATTCTTCTTTGATGAGAAACTTAGGTGTCACTTCCTCAATGTTATAAATTCATAAATCAAGCATTAATAAATCATACAAGTCAAAAACATCCAAGACTTGTATAATCGAATTAAATTACATGGGTTGATTTTTTTTTAAAATCACCATACAGAAACCATGAACGCTGAAGCTAATTAAGAAAATAATGAAGTTAATATAAATATATCTACGTGTTTGGTACATTTTTTCATCCTATATTATCCCTTAAACCTTAACCAGTTAACATTCATTGTACGGTTACAAAACAAGTACATATTTAAACGTTTTTAATTGTAGTGGAACACCATATACTATAGAAGCTTTAACTAGCACACCTTTAAGTGAAAATCCAGAAAATGTAGAGATATAATGTGTACAAGTTTATACAAACGATTGTTTGTTGTTTAGGACTGCTGTTGTAGTTAATGTTGAACAATAAATTATTATAAAACACGAAATTTTAAACAAAATTAATTTTTTTTTCAGGAAGGAAGCATCGGTTCTGATTTAGTTATTCGGCCGCTTCCCTCAAGACTGCGATTTAAAACTCGACCAACAAAGGAGGCTGAACAAACTACCCCAGTGGTAGTGGACGATATGCAAACATCTGATAGCACTGACGATGATGAGATGTTCTTGGATGATGATGGAGAGCTTAATTCAGAAGTTGCCATTGACACAGGACTTCCCATCAAACGAAAACCAAAGCCACAAGGACACCAACACATTATTTATAAACGAAAAAATGATCAAGATGACACATTAAGCGATTATGGTAATAAAACATTATTTATCGATATCTATTAATAATAAAATCGTATAATGATTTTCTCATAATTTACGACCTAGGTTATGTTAAGTGATTGTTGAGTTATTCAATGATCTTCAAATTGCATCAAACGCAATATTTCTTTTGGCTTTGGAATAATTAATTGCTGAGGTTGTTATAATAAAAGCCATTTCAATAAAAATCAATAAAAAAACAGATAAATCGTATCGCCTTGTGGTATTTCCATTACACCCGCAAACTTGGACACGCCGATTCCTAAGAAATGCGAGATATGCAATTAATTAGTGGATTGAGTTGCCATACACTCACAAAAGTTGATTAGTGTCATTAGAAAGAAAAAAATCTTGTAACTTTAAAATGTTTTCACAAAACATTTTGGTCTTTTAAACATAATTATCAAGATAAAATTTAATGAACTGGCATAAAATGATGAGACCTTTATAAAATAATTATTGTAAACTCTAAATTGTCATTTTAAATTGTTTAAAATACACGAAACTTTTTTGTAATGATTATAAAAATGCTTTAGCATTAAAATCTCACAAACATAATACTTTAATGGGTAGTTAACTATTATTCAGTACACAATGACTAGCTAGAACGTAATTTGAACAATTATTTTTTCTGTGAAGATTCTAGGCATAAAATGCTCATCGCATTTGCAAAAACTTATTACTGTGTAGTTATCTTATATTAATAGCTAGACATGTGCCTTAAAGTCTGTTTTATAAGTACTATACTATTTTCTCGTTTAAGAAAATCGTATACGATTTTTAATACGAAAATTTCGTTCAACAATTTAGCATGGAAAATATGAAATATGAATGTTGCATTTTTTTGTTTAAGAATTCTAGTTGATCAATTATAATTTAAAAAAAATAAATTTCGAAAAAATTTACTGTAGTATTGGGTTACCATGGTAATGGCATAATATTACCGAATGAACACTTTCACTATTGATGAATATAAAGAGTAACATACCATGTGTCATACATCATATGATTTAGAAAAACACATTTATTCAATGGTGTAAACAGCAAATATTGTGCTTATAGAATAAATTTACTAAATTTATAGTAAAAACAATAGATGGAGAAACATTTGGTGATAACTAACCGATATAGCTTAAAAGGTTGCTATAAAGTTAAAAAACTTTGTATAATAAAAAAGTTGTTAACGATTTTTTTAAATCAGATGTTTCATCTTTTTCCTGTTTTCATGAATATCTCTTCAGATTATTATCAACATGAACTTTAGCAACTTTACCAAATTTAAACATATGCTCTAGCTGTTGAAACAAGCGAGATTTCCTAGTCCTCGCTAGAATTCAAATTTCAATCAACCTGTACGTATTTTTTAACATTTGCATGAAATATTCAATACCTGAATTATTTTAATAAACATAAGCGATGTTCAAATTTTCATAGATTACTGTGGTTTCTAACGTTTTTCTAATCAAGATATAATTATTTTTAAAAGAATTTAATTGCAATTTGCTACATATGAACACTCCAGTGCAACAATATGACTTTATGATGCAAGTATTTACCCTATGCAATATGTGGTCATTGATGCCATAATCAAGAAATCTAATAAATAATAAATAAAAATATAATTTTTGAGCAGCTTTGCACAAGTATTAAAAAATTAAGTACAAGTATCTCAGAAATATATCTAACTATAAGTGCAAATATTTGGTTGGAAAACACAAGTACAGGTGAAACATATATTACTCAATACATCTGTAACTCTATTTACCTCAGTAGCTCGACTTTAGAAAGATTCCATTGAAATCGGTGCACACGAACTACAAAAATGCTAATAACATCATTCCCGTATTAATTAACCTTTGACCCTGCCTTACTTAATCCTCCACTCTAATAGCTCATTTAACAGAACCTCTAAGTCGACTATCCTCCACAACTTGATTTTTAAGCCACCCTTGAAAGTTGAGTATAAAAGAGGTTTTACCTGTACTTGTATTCTTGTATTTAACACATGCATTATTTAAAGAATTGATACTTTTAGTTTAGATTAAATTCAAGTTTGATAATTAAAACAAACTGCAATAAATTAAAACTACAAAAATAGTTTTGCTCTTATAACATAACTAATTGATAATAATTTCTATATGTACTAAACAAGTACGAGTATAGTACAATAAAAGTAAAAGGCATAAAAATATTATATAAAGTCAGTAAATTGCATCATAGGGAAACCCAATTAAAATTTTAGGATTTTATGCATACTGAATCAATAATCACTAGGGTTTCTCATATTTGACCATTTTGCTTGTCCCGGGATTCCGGGAAGAAATCGGCCTTTGTCCCGGGATTTCCCGGGATCCCGGGATGTAATAAATTATGTCAATATTTTTAAATAAATAACCCAACAAATTAAGGGAGCGGTTTATTACTTAAAAACAACTCCAAGTCATTTATGTAATACATTTTGCTCCATGATTATTACAAATAATTCAATAATATTGGTGAGAGAAACATACATTTGGGAATTATAACCTTTCTATTGCAGTTTCATATTTATGAATACAATAATATAATTTTTACAATGAATTTTTGTAATGTGATTTAAGAAAACAAAGGTGATCTGTGCTTCAGTCAATTAGTCTTTTTCTTAATTTATTAACAAAAAGTTCTGCTGCATAAAATGCTCTCTAAGTCTCTATTGATGTAGGTGAAATTGTCTTGAGAGCATCTAGCAGCAAAGGAACATAATTATTATCAATAAAATTTCATTTATAAGCTATTGTGCTTTGAATTATCAGGGTACACAAAAATAAAACTGTAAAAGTATTTTGAACTTTGTAATGAAGACCGGGCTTCTTTGCGCCATACTAAAAAAAAAATTATTTTGAAGTTTTTTCATAATTTACTGTTAGTAAAGACATTTTAAGCATAAAATTCTGATGTTACGATAGTATTACAAAGATCTTAGCACAAAATAAACGAAAACAACACTTTTTTAAAATCCCGGGAATTCCCGGAACAAAAAGCATTTCCCGGGAAATATAAAATAGCTTAAAATGGACCGGGATCCCGGGAAAGAAACCCTAATAATCACCTTACAAAACGCATTGACATTTAAGTAATTTTATAAATAACTGAAATAAGTACATAATTCAATTGTTCTTAGTAAAAAAAAGCAAGTACAAATAATTTTATAAAAATGTACTTAAACACTGTGAGCATATTTACTTAAATTTCTTTATAGTTCCACTTATAACTAACAATTAGTAAACTATTAGTTACCAACTGATTTAGGTTGTTTAAATTTTTTTAGCATTTATGGAACCAGATCATCTAGCTAAGCGCTATCGTAGAAGTGCACAAAACTTAACATCATCACATTCAAGAAACAAACGAGAAGCCCCATATATCATTTACCCAGAAATTTTAGTTATTGTAGACTATGATGGATACCGGTTACATGGAGGTGACAATCTACAAATTAAAAGATATTTTATATCGTTTTGGAATGGTGTAGATATGAGATATAAATTATTAAAAGGACCACGAGTTAGGATCTCTATTGCTGGTATAATAATTAGCAGAGTAAGTATGTGATTGTTATATCATATTTACAACAATAAAATGTTTTTTTTAAATAGTCATTAATAACTTATAGACAATAGCAAAATTTGATCTTAAATAAATTTTATAAAATCATATTTTATAAGCATTAAATGACACATGATAAGTCGTTAAAGCATTAAGTACTTCAATTAACAAATAATATATTAGTTGCGCTATGAAAAATATAATATATTGATTTAAATCACTTATTTAATCGCTTGTAATTATTTAATTTATTTAATCATTATTTCTTAATAGTAATTTTTAGACTTCGTATTTAATTTAATGTAAGTTATTGTGTGAATTATTTATATTGAAAAAAAAGGTTCCATGACATTACGTCTTGAGTCATTCTCTTCGACAAGGTTACTGCACAGGACATTACCTTGTAAAAGTTACTTAACTGGAAAAATTAATTTTAGCGTTTTAAAATAATCAACTAAACTTTCACATAAGCTATAATGTAAAAACGTTTTTTAGATAATCTGAGGAAATGACAGATTTTATAAGTTTTTATAATCTGTGGAACTGATCCTCAGCTTTTTCGCGGAGACCCGAGCATATTTAAATAACTTTTTTCGTTATGTAAATTATACCCCAACACAGTGGTTCCCAACTTTTTTTGACTTGCGTACCCATTGGCGGCCCATTTCTCTAAATTGTACCTCTTACATTAAAATAATGCCACCAAAGAGCTGAACCCAGCACAGTATCTGAATTTGCTTCCCATACGGCCGTCATTATTACCCCTGGGGGTTTGCATTGGGAATCGCTGCACCAACATATAATTAATTGGCAGAAATACTTAAAACACAGATATGATTTCAAAGAAACCCCTAAAATCCAATTATCATTAAATATGCCTCTGTAAATGTTCACACTAAAACAATAACATGTTTTAAATAATTACCATTTTATTATTGTAAAAAAAAAACTTCAACAATACTTCGTAATAACTCAAATATATTGTAATAACTATTATTAAAAATATTTACATAAATATAACTCAAATATAAACAACTTAAATAAAGTAGGCAATGTTAGATAATTGTGTTTTTAATAAAAATTAGCCTAGTTTGTTGCATGGAACTAATTTTTTAAAACTTTAGTTAGTTAGCATTTGGTGCAAGATATTTTTGTTTGCAATACCTCACACACCAATAAATGAATGACGAAACTTAAACTTGAAAACAAAATTCCTATTTATAGTAAACCTGCAATTTATAAAAAAATTAAATATACTTATAAAATTAAATCAGCTCAATAGTTTCCAAAAATTCAAGAAAATGAAAATATTTTTTATTATTCCAGTTGAAAGCCCACATCTTCATCAGTTTCAATTCCGATTTCTTCCAATAAATGTTTTTTAGTTTTGGGATAATTTTCTAATATAGAATTAATAATATCCATGCAAATTCGTTTACGCTTTTTATATTCTTTTGTGTACATTTCATGTTGATTGTATATTTTTGTTTTTTCTTTTTCACTTATTGGTACAGCATTCTCCTTACTTAGATTATTTAATTTATTTTTCAACATTGACACTTCATTCAGAAGTTTATCTTTCTCTATTTTTGCTTCTTCTGTTGTCATTTTGCTTTGCAAACTTTTTAATTCTGACATTGCAACATGTAACTTTTCTTCGGTGGATGTTAAATTTGAGGATAACTTGTCTATTTCTTGGTTAATCTGTAGTAGTTCTTCTTCCATTTGAGATGGATCATGATCTGCTTGCACGATGCTATAAATTTTTTGTTTTCCATACACTTTTTCGATGACATTATTTTTCTGAAGTAATTTATCCAATGATTTTTGTATAGCAGATTTGCTATGATCTTTTCCGATGTTTTCAAGTATATCATTTGCTGCATATGGCCGATTTTTGTCTTTAAGAAACTTATACACTGCCTCCGTAGTCATTTTGAGTCTTGGCTTTTTCTGAAACAAATAATTTTATAAATAAAAAAATCCAAGAATAATATGTATGCAACACATCAATAATATGACATAACTATATTGTTTCTAAATTGTTTGAACCGTCAAGCAATTAACACATATTTAATTTTTAAGGGTCGTGATGCAACACCATATTTGGAAAGAAACAGAGTCGGACGTGATGCAATTGATTCTGCAGCAGCACTAACCGATATGGGAAAATATTTGTTCCGAGAACGACGACTTCCTGTATATGACATTGCTGTAGCAATAACGAAGTCAGTATAGTATTATAATATTGCTCGCACTAGCATTCGAGGGGTAAACTCTCATTACAATATATCGTAATTTTATGATTTCTGAACAGAAATGCGTGTACAATAACATTAACAGGTTAACTGTTAAACTGTTTTTACAGTTTTTGTCTTGGGTCAAAGTGAAACTCAGATAATGATGAAAGTTCTTAAACATTATTTAACCTCATATTAAAATTTTAATATATGCACAGTAAACAATGAAATAGTGAAATGGACTTAAATTATAATACGACATCATGGCACTACCCAACGGTCGAGTTGTCACTCAATATATCAATGAACATGTTAAATGAACAGGTTGATTTGGAACAGATGTATTAAACAAACTGAACAAGCTGTAGAACCTTGTTTTTTATTTTTGGGTCGTAAAGCTTATGGTTTTTATTTAAACCCATTCATATTAACAAATGAATCACTTTAAATAATCCAACGATTTATCAAATTGGATGACTTGCTAACAAGACACAAAGCACAATGCTACCAACAAACTTTATGTGTGTATAATACAAACATTTCTGAGCAGAATTATGTAAAGAAATATAATGTAATTATGTTTTTCTGTAATAATTTTGTATAGGTACGACATGTGTCGTCGAAGAAAGGGTGGTCGTTGCACCAAAGGAACAGCCGGTAATGCAGTATTCTACTTTATTTGCAGCGTGTATATATCAGCTATAACTAACTTAGACAACTCGGTTATAGTTAAAGCATTGCTGTCTGCAAGGGATTATACTAATAAAAAATTTCTAACTCAATTCATGTTTTTGTGTTACTCCAATAATTTTATATAGAATCAGTCAATTTACTATTGAATTTTGTAAAACACGAAAGCATGAATTTACAAAGTAGGTACACATTTATCTAGACATGTAGTCTAGACTGATCATGCTGGCGAAAGGAACCCAGTGGTGTAGTAACATTATTAGTTTTAGATCACGTGTGACCCCATATATTTGTTTGCAGACTAGACATGTGCAGAAGGCAGTATCCCTCAGATGTGTGCAATCGTGGCACCGCAGGTAATGCAGAAAACTAAAGAATGCACCTCCCACGACTATTATATATACTTCGAATCATTCTAAGTACTTTTGCACGCGTCGTTCTTCACTTGTTATTTAAATTTCTGTACTTTCATAAATTTCTACCTTAACACTAGAAAAATATTCTGCACTCTGCACGAAAACTTCAAATTACTTATTTGTTTTCTTTTGTTATTATACCGTTTGCATGGATATACTATAAAACACTTTTACAACGGAACAGAAGTTAAGTACTGCTTCTTAATTTTTACAAGATGTTTTTATTTATTTGAAACTTTTAAAACAGATTTAATTACTGGTGAATTTTGGTATTTTTTTCACACTATAATTTCTTAAGGACAGTTTCATTTGTTAAATTTTCCTTTAAAATATCATTTAATTACTGACATAAACGGAGTTCAAAGTTTAAAGAACAGCAAATAACTCCATATTCCTTAAAATAATTGATATAAACACAATAAATTTATTACAGGGAAAAAGATTTAATGCTACCTACATCTTGTATGAATTATAAACAAGTCTATGTTCTGCACGAAAAGTTTACTTATGTCATAAATATTTTAATTTTCAGAACTATCAAGTTCTTCACTGATTTGCATGAAATATAGGAATGGCAAATTATAAAGTTTTTTAATGTTTGCAGTTCATTGATTCATTCATATCATACAGTCCATTTCAAATTAAATATTACATATTCATAAGCATTGCAAGCCAAACATTTTTATGATTGTCACTGCTGTACTACTACACCTACAGCGTAATATAAATGTAATATTTAATGTGATCTTGGCTGGTTCTAAAATTAATTTTAGTGCACTAACATGTTAACATGTAACAATTACATAAGATATATTAATGCATACAGATTAGCTTTACAAGCAGAATAACAACATAATAAATAATCATTTAAAATAATAAGCGCTTCTAAATAATTTTAACCATTTTATGTAGAACGCGTGGGTACGGTATTTTAGCACTAAGTAATAATAAATATTACCACTACATAGTTCTTTGCTATTAATTAAGGTACTCATAATATGTTACAAAAAAATAACAAATTGTCTTGTGCCAATATACCACCAAAAAAATTGCTAATAATTAATGATTTAATAAATGTTTGAAACAAAATTAATATTGATAAATAACCAACAGTTATGTGCACATACAAATATAAATTTTATATGAACATATTTTGAAAAAAATTAAAACTAAAAATGAATCCCTATTTAAAATTCAATTTAAACTATTTAAACAATGTATTTTTAATTTGTCTATTATATTTTACACAAAATCTTGTGTATGATAAAAGTAACACCTAATTTTTCCTTTCATTTTATATTTCAAGTATTAATAGATTATATTAATTTTCCAGTATTTTCAAGAATTTAAGTAACAAACTTGAACACATACTTTCTTGCTGTTATTTTATAATTCAGTAATTATTTTCAATAATTTCTTAAAAATGTTAATACATAGAAATTTATTAAATACTTTTTACAGTATTAACACACCTTCATTCATATGTGATATTTAACAATAACATAATATGAAACAGCTAAATGTAATTATTTGTTAATATGAATTTCTTGTAAATAGGATTTGCCTATGTGGGTGGAGCATGTGTTGTAAATAAGCGATTGGAAAAGGTCAACTCAGTAGCAATTATTGAAGATACAGGCGGTTTCAGCGGTATTATTGTTGCTGCCCATGAAGTTGGCCATTTGTAAGTATTAAAATTACATTTTTAATTAAGTAAATAATTTTACTAAATTAATAAAGTAGTTATTTTTTTTTATATAAATAAACTCACTAAAATTATTATTTTAATCAATTTGTAACAACTAAAACCAATTTTACATATTTAACAGTTTGAAATCGACATTAAATTTTTTTATACAGAGTGTGTATAAATTGGCGGAAGCGCTACACGTGACGATGTTCTTCTTAAAATTCTAAGTCGAAAATCTTGATACAAACATGTTGTACCATGCTTCCTATGGCCTCAGGAACCATTTAAAGAAAAAAAAAATTGGCAACATTGCATATATTGATTTGCGTTTGGACATTTTTTTATCAGCAATTTTTACTTAGGTATTTACAATTTTTGTTCGAACTGAAAGCCTTCAGTTCGTAAACATAGCTGCAAACTTTTTGGTATCGTCTAACACAAACTAGAAATAATTACGAGAAAAACAGAGATGACAGCTAATGACAATGTTGCCATATGTATTATTTTCATTCAAATCAGTGATTTACATATTTTCAACACCAATTTTTAAAAGGAAGAACACAATATCTAGGAAAAAATACTGTTCGAAATTTATTTTTATTCCAAATTGCAGCTTTTTCATTTGCAAGTATTAAATAATAACGCTTATTAAAGGACTAAATGTCAAAACTTTGAGGACCTCTTGCAGACACAGCAAGCATCGTACAACATTTTCGTATTAAGATTTTCGACTTGCAATTTTACGAAGAACATCGCCACGTGTAGCGCTTCCGCCAATTTTTACACACCCTGTATAAAATACTTTTTCTCTCACTTAAAATTAAAATTCTCTTAGTTTCCACTACAATTTCTTTCATAAGTTTTCCTTAAAAATTTTATTTTACAGATTGGGTGCTGTTCATGATGGAAGCCCACCACCATCGTATCTTGGTGGACCTGGAGCTGAAAAATGCCAATGGACTGACGGTTACATCATGTCAGATTTACGACACACAGAACGAGGCTTCAGATGGTCACCTTGCAGTATTTCCAGTTTTCATCATTTCCTTAAGTATGAAATATGTATAGACCTCAAATTTTTAAAAATATTTGCTTATGTCACTTATTTTAAAAGACTAGCAAACATTATCAGTAAACCATAGTAAGCTTCTGCAGTCAATGTCCACTGGTTCATAGTGTTTCCAGGTTAAAATTGCACCTTCTGAGCATTTTGAAATCGACATTTAGTACTTGAAGCAATTCCATTGTTTTATACAGTCACATGCAATTATCCAACAACTAAGATACCCTGACAATGTCTACTGCAACAGGGTCGAAACATTGGTTAAACTCTGTTGTTGCTTAAGGGATGCATATGTCCCAAACAATATTAAAATAATTTTATTGATAATATTATCATGTTATTTTAGTGCTACTTTATCATTGTGCTTGTATACTCCGAGTAATTTTCGAAATTTGCACTTCCTTGGAATTATTTATAACTGAGATAAATACGTCATTTGTAAGGGTTGGCTGTTTTATAGACTTTTTGATCAATAGATTTCTTGTAGTTTTTAATCACAACAAGTACATATTTAAACAATAATATTTAAAAAAGTGCAAAATATTGTTAGTTTATTTTTCACTCATACCCTCTTTCAAGCATATTCTCTCACGAGTGTTTTTTATTGTTCACATAGGTCATCCCAACAGTTTTCTAACATTTTAATTTATATGCTAAGGTTGTCACTTACTATCAATCCAAAATTAAACACTGATAGGAAATTTCAACTTATTATTTTGGAAATTACGTTTATAAAATTATGTAATTTGTGATGAATCATTTGGAAACTATTGCTAAAAACAATATAAAAATAAAATTTAATTCATTCATAGTAAAACTCAGGAGATGTGGTTTCAATAAGGAAAACAAGTACTTAAATTATTCGCAAAAGTTCTAGGAAATTTTCATAAATTTTTGTAATATCAAAATTGTGTTACAATTCAAAATAATTTGGATACAGTATATTTTTGTAAATCAAAATTGTATTTAATCACAAATAATTATATTACAAGTTTGATGAATTATTACGTTTAAATGTCACAACAAAATTGCTGAAAACATATAACATTTGTGTAAGTCACCAATATCAAACGATACATATTTTATTATTATTTTTAGTGGTGATACAGCGACATGTTTATTTAATGCACCTCACGAAGATGATAGTTTACCTAGGGTTTTACCAGGTAAATTATTAAGTTTAGATGCACAGTGTAGAAGAGATCGAGGCACTAGTGCGTGCTTTGTAAGTATACAATAAAATTTTAATTCAGTAAACTCATATTTGCTCATGTTTGCAGAAAGATGACAGGGTATGTGCTCAATTATTTTGTTTTGATGCTGGCAGTGGCTACTGTGTAGCTTATAGACCAGCAGCTGAAGGATCAATTTGTGGGGATGGACAGGTAAGGAAAATTTTATTTTGATAAAATTATTAAAAACTAGCTTTTTATGTAACTTTGTTTCCGTGGATGTCTGTTTTTTTAAGCCAGGTCTTACGACATATTTGATCTAAATATAATACGATTAGGGACCCACAAAAGCTGTAAGTTTTAAATTTTGTTGGTGCCGCCATTAAAATGCTTATTAAATTAAAACAATTTTTTTACTGTGCAACCAATAGTGCAGATATGTCAAATTAACACAATTGCAATCAAACTTATGTTGTTCATAGATAGCGCAGAACATTTATCACCCATACCAATAAAAAGACGATCTACCACAATAGTATTAACAAAGGAAATTATAAGAATATCACTGTAATTGACAAAATTTATAAATATAGAGAAAAAAGTAAAGTTCAACTTTTAAAACAGTTTTGTTTTCAAAGCTACAAGGATAAAATAAATATTAAAAATTAATTACAAACTATAAACATGTTTTAAAAAGTAAATTTATTGTTTTTTAATTTTAATATGTTTAAACTAGCTCAATTAACATTTTATATTTATTTGCAGTACTGTGTAAATGGACGCTGCGCTGCAGAGCATGAGAATATAATTCCAGATTATTCACAAAATACGCCATCTTATATTAGAAGAGAAGGAGCTAATGCCAATCAAGGACGACCATTGTAAGTAAATGTGAAATACATATGCAATATGAAAAAAATTTAACGAACGTGTTATTATATTTCTAATATTTTTTATTTCATAATTAAATTTTAATACAATATAATATACACAAAACTGTTATTTGTGTAGTTTTTTTTTTTTTAGTTCTTTATGTGCAAAACAATCATATATTTCCACAAATATATAATCATAATTAAAAAATGATGTTGAAGCGTTATATTTTCAATACATTTAATTTTTAAAATATAAATAGAAAAAGTTTACTTTTAACAAATTAAATAATATTTTTAAAAAACAACTAATTGAATTAAAATTTAATTTGGCACTGTAATAACAAACCTGAAATTTAAAAATCAACAATGTAACTTTAATTTCTGTACAACAAAACTAAACAATTAATTTACATAGATTTTTATATTTATTGCAAAAAAGTTTCGTGAAATGACGGCTTTATTAATTTATTTTCAAAAATGTAAATCGTTTTTTATGCTGTTATACACTATGACATTAAATTATGTACAATACAACACCAATACTTAGAGTCAACCTTTGTAAAATTATGCGTGAATTGACATGAATCAATAATATTTTACACATAGATGAAATGTCTTGTGTTAACATCTCATATACTGATTCACATCTTGCTTAAACAGGTTCCATGAAGACGAAGATGATAATTTAGTACCCGAACCTCCTGATTCTGCTTTTCCTCAATACACAACTCAAAATCCTAATCAGCAAAACCATTACCAGAATCAGTATCAAAATGAAAACCCAAATGTACCAAATAACGACCCCTATAGCACAACACAAAACCCATATTACTCAACTCAGACCGTATCGACACATCAACCTTTTAATTATTTCTCCATTTCGACAACAAAATCCCCATATAATTTCCAAGGTTTCGGCCAAGGTACAACAAAACCTCCCTATTTCCAACAATTTAATACCCAAGATTTGCATACTACTAAAAATCAGTATTATACGACAAAAAATTATTTTTATTCGACACCAAACCCATTTTCCAACAATTATTATTCAACTACGGCACCACCCGTAATACAATTCCAAACAACTAAAAATCCTTACATAGGTGACTACTACATACTAAGACAACAGACAACAAAAAATCCTTACGATTTTGCCAATTTTGGCAAGAATTACCAAACAACCAAAAATCCCTATAACACAAATTATCAAGATATAAATAACAATTACTTGAAGCGATCCTATAATTTGGCAAGTTATTATGACAGTAGTAACATAAGAAATATAACGACAAATTTTAATAGTCCCAGGATAACTGGATAGGGTAAGAATAGTAGAATCGAAATTTTGTCATCAGTACATTATCGTGTCATCGAAGTTCATATCTGTATGTCTTACTACATAACAATTTTATTACCTTCGTTTACTTCTGTGTAGTTTCAGTTAATCTACATGAATGAAATTTCAGCACGAACCTGTTTACAATTTACTACCTAATTTTTCAGCGCTATTACTACTGAATGTGCAACATTGTAAATGTACTATTTACTTAGTATCATTTTTTCGTAGTGTTTCTCACTTCTATTATCGACTAGACTTTGTTACTGACATCCTTAATAACTCTTCCTGTTTATTTTCTATTGCAGATGCTATACTATAAACATGTTTTGCCTTTTTATAACCAATACACTATTAGCAACCTTATACAAAAACCAACCTCCTAATTATACTTTATAAAACAACTCTGTTACTACTATGTATCTATTTTTCCCTAATTAAGGGTGCAATAACCCTAGGTTTTCAAATTTCTATAAACGTTTTTCATCATCTTTCAGCAAATAAATTTAAAATGATATAAAACTAATTAAAAAAAAAAATTATAAACTATAAAAAATAAAGTTGATTGATGATGAAAGACAACACAATGTATCTACCTTAAGTCACAATAAAACATTTTACCACAGATCACTCCAATTTTACATTCGAAAAATTAATAGTCTAATTAACATTATTGAGCAAACCTTGTTACCTACATTTTTTTTTAACAATGATTGTTATAACAACCAGTACATTTGTTTAATGTACATTTTTATTTAAAATTTATTTATGTATTATATGGTGCCTGTCCACGTGAGAGTAAACTACTCTCGATAGCAGCGTCGCCAAGGATACAGTCCCTGAGAGTAACTCGCGATTGGCTGTATCCTTGGCGACGCTGCTATCGAGAGTTGTTTACTCTCACGTGGACAGGCACAATATAGTAGTAAAATACAGTGCTTACAGCAAAGATATGCTTTTCTTAATTAGATTAATTTGAGCAGCGATGAATTTCCATATTAACACGCAATATCTCATGTCAACTACAAAAATTACCTTTACCGGATGCCTACAAAAGTAGGCTTATCTTCTTTTTTCAACAGTTTATTGGACA
Source organism: Elmis aenea (assembly GCA_947652605.1). Classification (NCBI taxonomy): domain Eukaryota; kingdom Metazoa; phylum Arthropoda; class Insecta; order Coleoptera; family Elmidae; genus Elmis; species Elmis aenea. The sequence goes on along the minus strand of OX393578.1, from coordinate 26,625,879 downwards.
TCTTATCTCCACTTTTACATAATTGTCATTTTTGTGAAAAATAGCTGTAACTTTGTTAATGCAAATTGAACACCCTATATATTTGTTATTTTGAAAAGACAATTTAAAATTATTGTAAAAACTTGTCAAAATATTCTTTTAATCATAGTGCACTGTGCTGAATTGCAACAAAACAAATGATTTTCATCATAACGAGAAATTGATTAATTACAATTTTGTTGTATTAGTGTAAGTAATAAACGTAATGTACTAAATTTGAAAAGTATATACATTATTAGTTTGACATGTGTAGGAAAAAGAATACATTTTTGTCAAACAATATTTCATTTTAATGAGCATTTCAAATATTAAAAACTATTTCCTCTACTCTACTCAAAAACATAAAAATATCAGAATTTTCCATTTCAAATAGAAAAGTGATAGCAATTTTCAGCAAAATCGAAAATGTTTTGTAAATGTTGACGTAACAATTGATCTTTTCATATATTCAAGATTTTGTTTATTTTAATTTATTACTAAATAAACAAACAAAACAACATCAGCTTGATTCCATTTACATCCGGTATACATACAAATGAAATTAATGAACAATTTTAAAATTGTAAAATAACAATTTTTGCTCAATACAAATTTCAGAAATGTCTTTACACAATTTTAACTTTGTTTATTTTATGTTTTAGCCTACATATAAACCAATAACATAATGAAGAAATTAACATGAAATGGGGAAGAAGATGATAATAACGATTCTTAATTTATTAATGTAACGTCTACAGAGAAGCTGATACCGTTTTTAAGGTATCTACAGCGATATAATTTCTAAATGATGAAATTAATTGTGCTTCAGAAGCATGTATAAGTGCCTTAAGAGACAATGTTCTTATGTGCAACACAACAATAATATAGCAATAAGTGAATATGTAAATACATGTGATTATTCTTGTTGGACAATTATACAATTGATTAAATTTAAAATTTAACGATAAAATGTATTTTTAAATATGAAGAATAATGAAAAAATTAAATGTAGTGTAAAAATGCAGAGAATGAAACACAGTTTCATTTAAATAGTTTTTAATCGTTATCTTAAGTTTTGTGTACATATAGTGCTTAATATTTTTTAAAAATATATCAGCATTTGTACTGCCAAGCAACAATAAAATGAATATGCTGTTAATAAACTTTCAATTATAATACTAAAGTAATGTGATCAGTTATTTAAATTTGTTTAAAAGAAGTGAGGAGGCATCGTGCAATAGTGTATGTAAAAAGCTATAACATTATCTACATCTTACACAGGATGTCTTTTGTAATTATTTTTGCAAATAATGGTATTTCATCACATTTTTGTTTAGTACAACTTACTGCTAAAACTCATGTTATTGCTTTGGTGAAGATGCGTTAAGATATCCTGTGTAACAAAATGATTGGCAATATATTTTATCATAAATACTGGTTGTTTGTTTAGAATTTAACAAATGATAAAATAAATTGCAAAAAATTAATTATTCTTTGATTTATTAGTGGTTACTCGTAGTTTGTAACTCCCAGTTGAATTTGTTAGTTAAGTTCCTATTATTAAAAACTTGAAAGCAGCTGTACATTTAAATCTTTTATGGCATATTGTGCTTAAAATTGTACAAATACAATAGTTATTAAATTTATATGTATTTAAAAATCAGTTTTTACTTCACACATTACTGTTAATCAGAGTTGCTATCAGAGCCGGCGCTAGATTTTTTGGGCAGGACTAGGAAACTGCGCCCCTTTATTTGAGATTGTTTCTGCAATCACCGAACACACAATAATCGTACGTAAATCCTATAAATTTGAGTTATTATCACTTTTAAGTAAATTTTATTTTCATCTATATTTTACATGCAGAACTATACCAAGAGAAATTTATTTCAGTTAATTATAGTGTAGTCTAGTAACTTAAATTATCTATAACTATTTTGAAAAATCACAATGTCTCCAGATGTGAATAAAAACAACCTTGAATTAGTGTAGCTGTGCTGACAAATAAGTACATAAGAATAAATGAAATTATTTAAATATTTACTCCCTCCGTCCGAAAATATGGTATACATTTTGATTTTTTTCTTGTCCGAAAATATGATATACATTTACAATTTGAATTAATTAGAATGATTTTATTTATGAAATAGTTACAAATATCTAGTTAAACAAAGAATAATACAAAAAGTTTTAATTTAACAAAGACATGGCTGTTTCCACAGCTTCTATGGGACATGATAATGTTTGTTATGGCCCCCACGATGAAGTTTTGCCTTATTGATGTGCGGAATCTTATAGGAATTCCCTCCTTTTGCTAACATGGTTGCTTCTAGACAAGTTTGCAATGTTAGAAAAACATTATCAAGGGTTTGAATGTTTAATGCATTAAATGCATTTTGCATGCATTCAATCAATACGTCGATTGTATTCGGTGAAGCTGTATGTTGTAAGGTTGTATATAGAATTGAAAAATCCAAGATCCGATAGATAAGAATCTGGACTATTTGGCGGTTGTGATTTAAGTCGAATAGACCAGCCATTTCTAGAGCCTTCTGCTACAATATCTTCATCATCATCGGAGGAATGGGGTTTCGCGTTATCTTGTTGTACGTAAATTGGTTTGTGCTTGTAACTTATGGGAAATTTGGATTTTTTTTTTTTTAGAGTATACTATTACGCTGGTTAAGTGTCAGTTGCTTTGATTTGGAATTTCTTCTTTTCAATTCAACACAATTTTGATAAAAATTCGCCATTTTGTTGGAACAGCGGGTGTCACTTAATTTGTCTAAAATACGCGAATTTTTTTCCTGTGAATTATTTTTGACATAATGCCCAACTATTTGCGTGCCATTTGTTTATTAGTTGCCTAACAACCACCTATTTAGAAACAAAAACAAAAAAAGACCAAGATAATATTACTTTTGTTATTCCCACTTTTTTTTCTTAATGTATACCATATTTTCGGACGGAGGTAGTAATAATTACAATACTTTTATTTATTTTTAAATATTTATAATTTTACAAAATTATTAATGTCATCAACATAAATTTTTCAAATAGAACATTTTTTTAGGATAAGATTGCGAGGCTAGATAGTCGCTCTTAGCCCATGGATGACTGTAAATAAATATCTCTAAAAACAATTGACACGAGCATGGTCAGGAAAATTTTATAACAATTTCTATATTGGGTACAAAATGTTCATATTTCATTTGCGAACAGTATTTAGAATGTCTAGTGTAGATGCAGTTTCCAATACTGGTAGAATTTCCAAAATTTATAAAATACTTTGAAAGATTTAATTTTACTGACAAGTTGTGTATAAAGCCACGTTCACATGGTGACACTAGATGTCGTGGTCTGAACAGCCCGATGTCGCGATGCCACGATGCTAGTGTCGTGACCTCGTGACACTAGCAATGTTATGACACTGACATCAATTGCCAACTTTTAATAATAAAAATGCGGTACTTGACCATACTTTTATATTTTGACAGGGCGTATTTGTCATAATAGACAAACAATACACATTTGTTTGTCATCGATTTCCAATTTATGTCCTCAGTAGATGTTCCAATGATTTAGAGCATTATCAACAATATCCTTACTTATGGGACAAATCTATTCCCGAATATAGCAACTTCGAAATAATTAGTTGCTCTACAACATTCTTTACATTACATAATTATTTTTTAAATGAATGCCGCATATTTAGTTAACATTACACATATATCTTAACAAATTTAGTGCTCCGAAAAATTACTCTGCAATGAATAATAGTGTTAATAATTATATAAATAAAATTGAATCGCAAAATACAGTAATATTATCTTTAAAAACTGCACAAACTTCTGTTTTTATCTTTAACAATAGGCATAGATCTATTAATAATAAATACAGTCGATGCAGATTGGATATATGATATATTAAAAATAAAATTAAACTAAAAATCTAAAGAAAATTCGATATCAACATGTAACAGAAAATGATACAAGACAAGTTGTTATGATCAAAATTACAATAGAAATAAGAAGCATTATGTAATACCTTCACAAAGTAACATAATACTTAAAAATAGCACTGTAGCACTTAATATATAAACATTAAAATATCTATTCAATAAATGCGTAAATAAAACGTAAGTCAGACTATGGAAATATATATTCGATTTTATACCATATACATGTAGATATTTGTATATTAAAAAAACACAATAGCATATTGGATACAAATGACAAGTTAGTTACACATCTTTGAAGAAATATCACAAAAACATTTTGTAATATTTCTCATTCAGTAAGTAGCAAATTAAGTTTGATACTTCATTTTATATTTACAAAATTTAATGTGCAAGTATACAACACCATATTATAATGCATTTGGCACAAGAAGCATTAAAAATAATAAATACTTCATTTTGGCAGTTATTATATCTACCGCAATTTGCAAAACTTTACATGAGATACAGATCATATACTGATTATTTCACATTGGTAGTCAGTTTGTTTTACTTAAAAAGCACTGCATATGCCAAGAATTATTTTATATAAATAATTGTAAACTACTATAATCTTAATTATAAATACGTAACTGATTGATTAGGTACAATACATACAGTATAAAATAGGTACATACTTTTACTACGTCATAAAACAATTGGCTATAGCTATTAAAAATGAACTACTATAGACTATAGCTCAACATACTTGATTATTGTTAATTAAAATTACGGAAGTTACTACGATTAGACTTAATAAGACTATAAAGATATAATAACAAAAACAACCCCTGAAAAAATTAGGTCAACCACAGCAAATATTAAAAGTAACCATTCTATCAGACTCTAACTCTAATGTAGTACTTCTTATCCACTAATTCTTCGTTCACTGACACCAGTTGCTTTAACTGCTATCCTAACTATCATAGCAACAGAAATGAGACAAACTAAACCCGCAGGCATAATTTTTCCAGAATTATAAAAACGATAGCCCATAACTCCAGCCAGTATTGATGTAGTTGCTAGCTGTGTTGTATAATTAGAAGGATCATTGCTAACTTGCCATGCTCCATAAGCCAAGGCACTTCCAAAGAGAAGGCCTGCTCCCAGTGATGGGACTGAACCTAAGATAATTATGTGTCAATAATGTCACTATACGACGTATACCGTTCATTTACATATTGAAATGTCATACATTATTATATTTTAATAAATACATTAATTTTTCACTTACCTGCTTTGTAATAACCGAATATTCCACCAGCTGCTACAACAGCAGCGTATGCGAATCCAGGAATATCAACAGGCATTTTCACACAATTTACTTGATTAATTTTACGATAAAAATTCAATTAAGGAATACAGGACAAACAAATAGGTACAGATAAAATTTGACAACTGTCAATGCGAAATGACAGTAAACTCGCGGGAGTCAGTTGAATTTCTAACCTAATATTTACTTATTAATTATTACTTACAGACTCAAGTTTTTTGTTCCCTTTGAATGAATCGATTCTTTAGGTACCTAAAACGACCCTAGACTTTTGTATTCCGAATATTATCAATAACTTTTAATCCAAAAGCACAAACGGTTTGCACGACTTGTATAACGCATGTCCATGCTACTTTTTGAACTTGTACATTCTGTTTCAAAAATATTGGTTATTGCACAACAAAATATTGTTATAAATTTCTTTTGTATTGCTTTAGCACAAATAATCTAAGAAAACAATAACTAAAATTTGTGATGGCAATTTTTATGCACATAATAACTTATAATAAAAGTAAAAAAGATTTAATGACTTGCAAATCGTTAAAATAAATTATGACTCATATTGTACATTCCAGAAACAAACTAAAAAGCAAGCAAACGATATATTTTATAAGGTTATGCAAGTATTATTCCAGTGCTCATTTGTTGTAGAAGTGGTTTGCTGAAATTGTCAGAGATATTATGGCGTTTAAAATTTCAGAGGATATTCGAAAGGTTTTGATTAACACTGGAAATATTTTGTCATTAAATGACATTACGAAAAAGCCAGGTCAAAATCCAACTGAAGAGGTAACAATCATTTGTTTATTTTTCTGTGGCAATTTGTTTTATTTTATTATAGTGATGTTGGGCATTTGGGTAGTTCCATATACAACTAATAACATTTGTCTTTTTTTGAGTTTTACTTAACGTATAACTATAAGTTCTATTTTTATTTATTTTTATTCGTACACTGTTCTAACCTATTTTGTTTAAACAAATACGCCGTTAGTTGTATTAAAAGTGTTAACATGCATTATCACATATTTTATTCTACATGATTTAATAAATTATTGGTTTTAATTTACATCGGTATAACTTAAATTACTTGTAATTAATTATGTTTCAAAATTGTTAAGTCATTATTACAAAATAAAATCATATCCTTATCTCTGTTACTGATATAGGTTACCAATATTAATTATGTGAGTGTGATACTCTTATTAATTACAGAGTGTTATATGGGTAACTTTGTTATTATAATAGTAAATATGGCAAAGTTGAGCAACAACACAAACAATTTAATGCGTTTTGAAAAATTAACCAATATTACCAAATTTCAGTAATATTCTTAAAATGGCGAAATATCTGATGTAAGATACAATAAAATTGTTAGTAGATATGATTAAGGTAGATTTTATAAGTTGGAATAGTTATATGTACAAAGAAAACTAATAGGAGTATTTTTTTAAATGGAAATAATAGTTGACTGTGATCTGATTGTTTGATTGTGTTGGTGTATGGGGTTCCATACGTATAATTTATTAATAGTTTTTGACGTAAACAGAAAAATGTGTAAATCTTAAAAAAAAAAAACTGAATAAGTGTCCCAGCATCCCAGCAAAGACGAATTAAGGCTCCCTCAGACAGACGCGTTGTACCGCTCGGTACGATTCGGGACGATACAATCCGTATGGGGATTATCATTGCCAAACAGGTACTAGGTATATCGCGCTCATCGGTATACCGAACGTTTGTGTGGGCGCTTCCATATACCGCAATGTTATTAAGATATCGTCCCGAATCGTACCGGCTGTCTGAGGGAGGAAAACTTTAGAGACATTTTTGGCATGGTTTTTTGTCCTTAATAAGATGGCGATGTTCAATTTTTTTTGCTCATACGAATGTTGATATATTACACCTAACTTTCTTATTTTAAATGGCAACCATAGTTGGCTGTGACATAAATCGAAAGCTTATTTTTTGCACTTTTCAAAAATATATAATTTGCTTATGGTTGCCATTTAAAATAACAAAGTTAGGTGTAATAAATCAATATTAGTATGAGTAAAAAACAATTGAACATCGCTATCTTATTAAGGACAAAAAACCATGCCAAAAATATCTTTAGATTTTTTCTCTATCTTTTTGTTTAAGCGAGATATTTACCATTTTTGAAAATTGTCGAAAATCTGTTTTTGGCTATATTTCGAAAATTAAAAAAGATATCAAAAATCTGTTTACGGCAATGAATTCGTGTCAAAAAAAAAAATCTAGACCACGTACATAGTTTTTTTTTCTATCTCTGATAATTACCGAGGTATGGGCATCGAAAATAGGCCACCCTGTACAATGTACATATATGTTGGGGTCTATTAAACATTCTTCTAAATATTTTTGGTAAAATTAAAAATTACGAAATACTTTTAAAACCCCCTTTACAAGAACTGTTTGTTTATCGTAAGATTTCCCCTAGGCTGGAAAATAGCCACATTAACAAACGACACCTTCAATTCTAGTATCCTGGTGCTTAATACTTGCTTGTAATACCTAATTGCACCAGAATATCAAACGTATTGGCACTCATTCGAAAGTAATTAAAGAATTTTGATTGATCTTCTCTAAGTTTTTTAAACAAAGTATAAAAACTTCCTTCCAAATATCGCACGCTTAAAAGGGGATGAACCCTGTATTTTCTTTTATTTTTATTACATCTGTACTTCCTAAGGTAAATTAGCCCAAGGAGATAACGTGTGTTGACAGCAGCATACATCTTTCTATCGTCACAACTAAAAACAAACTATTCAGCATTCAGCGGCAGCGGTAATGCCGTCGTGTGTGAAAGACTCGGACTTCTGATGCCGCTACCGCTGGCGGCAACGGCAGCGGTATTGCCGTCGTGTGTGAAAACGGCCTTAGGGTCCACACCAGTGGCGTGCGGTGACTTTTCAACCAGGGGATGCTGTCCAAAAAAACGAACAATTTATTTTTTTTTAAATTAATTTTATTCTACGATCTTTTTTACAAAATTCGTCTATAGCAACATCATACAATCTTTTTTCATTTTTCATATTTAGCAATAATTTTTTTTCAATTGATATTAAAGCGAGAGCAGACAGTCTATCGTCATTTTGGCTGCTTCTGGTGAATGTTTTTATTCTTTTTATTGTCGAAAACGATCGTTCAGCCGATGCGCTCGTGGAAGGTATAGTGCAAATTAATTGTATTAATTTAAATACTTTTGTCAAAACATCTTTTTGCTCATCTTTCACAATTAATTCTTTTATGCAATTTATAGATTTTAAATGAAAGTCGGGAGTCGAGTACAAGGTACAAGTAAACTAATTGACTTTTTAACTTCATAAAATCAAAGTATTTTCCATAAGTTGGCTGAAGTGATTGTAATAGAAAATCCGGAAAATTCTTTTCATATTCTTTAAATTTTCAATCAAAAATTGCAATTATTATTAACCACAGTTTCATCCATATTATGGGTCGTATTAAATAATAATCAAAATTCTAAGTAGCGAAACAGTGCACTAAAAATAGAGTTAAGCTTATTTTAATAGAAAAATTTAAAGAAAGTAAACAAAAAGCAATTTACAACGGAAATGATTATTTTTGTAGCGTGCGGTAATATCAATCGAGTGCGGCTGCCCTACCATATAACAGTTGCCCCACACAGGGGAACCATGAGAGTAATCGCTTCCCGTAGCTGTTAAGTAAAGCAACGATGCGGGCAATACGCTATGGACTGCATCGCAGTGCGCATGCGCCAAGAACGCAAATTTCGAATCCACAATCAGAATCGCATCCCACAGTCGGGCTCACAATCGCTAGCGCTGTGCATCGCACGCATTTCGTCAGCCGCTCGCTGGATGTAGATTATATAACGCAAATTTTCGAGCGGGCAAAACATCCTATATAATAAATACAATTATCACGTAACAAAAAATAAAATCAAAGCGAAATAAAGCTACACGAAATTCAAATATGATACGGAAAAAAATATTCTTGACGTGAATTTTAGGGGATGCGCCGCATCCAACGCATCCATGGACCGCACGCCGCTGGTCCACACACACCGGCGCGATTTCGACGCGGTCGCGGGCGCGGTCACGATAATTGGTAACCACACACCGGCGCGATTTATCGTGACCGCGCCCGCGACCGCGTCGAAATCGCGCCGGTGTGAGTTGACCTTAAGTAAGGTGACCAACCATCCTCCTTTAGGGAGGACAGTCCTCCTTTTTTCACTTCTGTCCTCCCTTGAAAAGTGTCCTCCTTTTTGTCCTTTTCGATATTTGAAGACTAAAATCTGTAAATCTCCGTATTCGATCGTGAAGAAATTAGAAGACTGAATGTGTATTTAAATTCTGAAAAATTAATACAATGGGAAAATCAACACGTTGAAATTGATAAAAGATGGGTGGAAATATTCAGCCATTTCAAAAATGGACATATTCCATGTGAAAATTTATTTATTCTTGTTCAATGTGTGTTGTGCTGCCCTGGAACTAATGCAGCAGTTGAAAGTATTTTTTCAGTTGCTAATGATTTTTGGACAAGTGAGAAATCGGGATTGAATGTTGATACTCTAGCTGCAGCACTTGCCGTAAAATTCAATATGAAGGACATTTCTTGTTTAGATATTTCCAATATATTGTTAGAAGAATACACTGACAAAAAATATTCATTCAATGGAGAAGTACTCCTTTAAATAGTTATAGGCATGTAAGCATAAAATTTCATGTTAGTGTTAGTTACAAATGTTTTTATTAAGCATTTATCATATTATAATGTTTGCAATGCATAAAATGTGTCTTTTATTTATTTACTTTTTTTTTGCTCTTCAATTTGTGTCCTCCTTTTCATTGTAAGAAAGTTGGTCACCTTACCTTAAGGCTTCGTTCCGATAGTGACACTAGCGTCGTGAAACTAGATGCCGCGGCATTAATGTCGTAGAGTGCTGTCGTCTGAACAGCTTGATGTGGCGTTGCCACGATGTCATGACGCCAGTGCCTTGACACTGATATCAACTGCCAACTTTTGATATTGAAAACGCGTCACTTGTAAGCCTACCATACTGTGTGTCTTAACACATTCATGGACAAATAAGTCGGGTTAGAGGTGTGTGGTATGGCACATGCAAAATATTAATTTTTTTAAATCCTTTAAAAGGCAGTTCTTAATCATTTTCTAGCACTAGAATTTTTGAATGTGGATGTGTTGTGTTACAGTGAATTCAGTTACATGTTAAGTTAATACAAACCGCAACGGTCCAACACGTGTCGAAATCCTGCTAAATGTTTTCGACCGTTCACGACGTCGCTACACGGTCTGTCGTATCATACTAAGCGGCAGACGACGTCTATACACATTGTGTCTATCAATGTGTTAACTAGGGGTGGGCGATATCCAAATTTCGATATATCGATATCCGATATTTCGATATATCGATCTCAAAATTATATCGATATATCGCCCACCCCTAGTGTTACGCCACGTACACATTTAGGCGAACGCATGCGGCCGAATGGATGCGGCCGCATGCGTGCGGTGTTCGATAAAAATATAGCTTGCTGTCCACATTACAACGAACAAGCGAGTATAATGCGGAACCTCCATCCAATTCCACCTCCAGTATAATGCGGAACCTCCATCCAATTCCACCTCCAGTATAAAAATGGCATCAGACTTAATCATTGCTAGTGCGTCGTACATTATTATTAGTGAGGCAAGTGATGAGACTCTAAGACGAAGAATTGCAACATCACTTGTTTACGAAATCATGGCTAACTTTGATGATCGAATTTTTACAAAATTGGCTATATCTTGGCTATTTTTTGCAAAAAATATATAAAACTATATATTTTTGAAAAGCTAAAAAAATACTCTTTCACATAAAGTCATGGCCAACTAGGGTTTCCATTTAAAAAAATTTAAGTTTACTCCCATATCTCGAAAGTCAAGGAGGCTAAGAAAAAATTACTTTTGTTTTTAAATTAAGCATAAAAATCTGTATAAAAAACCTCCATAACGTTTTGTTCCAATTTAATAAATAAAGAAGTTACAGCAAATTTTCAAAAATGATGAAATTTCATTTTTCGTCTGTAGTGCCAAAATGGAATCCGATAGAAAAAATCTGATTGCATAGGTGTTATTTTCTCAAAAATATAGCCCAAGAGACCGAAAGCAGATTTTCGCTATCTATTACTGTAACCGAGATACCCCGTAAAAAATTCGAATTTGGTCCACCCTGTACTTGTCCAGCCTATAGGTCTTAAACTTACAGAAAGGTTCAGGAGGTACCTCAAAATGTGTAAATCGAAATATCGAATTCAAAAATTTTTGCATCACAATACTTTTGTTACAGGGACTAAAAACGAAAAACATATCGTTCGTTTCTCATCAAAAACGGAAAATTTCGTATTCGTGAGCAAGAACTAAATAACGGTTAATACCGGTTATAAATACATTAACATTAATGCGATAAAACCCCGATTCTTCGTGTATCCGATTATCCAAGTTATAAATACTTCATACTTCATAGGTAATATGTTAATTACCGCAGTTCGAGTTTATAAAAGGCCGTTTACACACACGGTTTTGCACATGGTTTTGCTGACTTGGTTTTGCATATGTGCAAAACCGTGAGTGTAAACGCAACTTGGTTTTGAATGCTTGGTTTTGTTCACTGCGCATGAGCCACTTTACATTTCAATCCATTGTGCATGCGTATCGTCATCCATTGAATGCGTATACACGCGAGCTAGTCACTCAGCGTTTGACGACACAAATGATTATAGTAAAACTATGTGCAAAACCGTACGTGTAAAAATAAAAAAATGTTCAATTAAAATTCATGACACTGGATTTTAGCGATTTTAGAAATATTCGCAAGGCCCTTATTTTAACAGGTACAAAGAAGGTTAATTTTTATTTTTATAGTAGTTTTAATATGAAAAAGTCTGCAACGAATGAAAAAGTTTTTTATTATCGATTTTTCAGAAAATTTTATTTTTTATAAAAGTTAGTGCATTACCTAAAATCAATGTTAAGAAGAAAAAATGATTTTAAAAAAATCATGAGACTTTGGATTTTAGCGATTTTAGGAATATTCGCAACAGTAAAGTGCTCTTATTTTAAGAGTTACATATTAAAATTCAAAGGAAAACGATATTTTATATTTAGTACTATTTCTGAATTGTACACAACTGTTTTCGTAGAACCTAAAAAATAGTTATTTATGTATCAAGGCCAAAAAGTGTAACTTTTTCGGCCGCGTCTGGTTTACAGCAAGGTGCATATTACATTTTTTGTGCGATCGAATTAAAAACAATTTAAATTTTTAGTATTTTTCAAAAATATAGGTTAGAAACTACGTGACATTCTGTCACTGACAGCTGACGGCGTATGCTGTTAGCTTTAATGCAAATTTACGCTGTAGCGGCCGAAAAAGTTACTTTTCAGGCCGTTGCTAAGGGTAACGGCCTGAAAAGTTACTTTTTAGGCCGTTGCTAAGGATAACGCCGGTAATGCAGTACTTTCTGGCTGCTAACGCGTCCGTCAAACCGCTGTTTCTAGTATGATCGCACAAAAAAAGCTTTTAAAATAAGGGTTTTTACGATATTTGTAAAATCGCTAAAATCGGTGTCATACATTTTTATTGAACTTTTTTTTAATCTTAACACTTGTTGGTGATGCACAAACTTTAATCAAGAATAAAATTTTCTAATAAATCAATAATAAAAAACCTTCATTTGTTGTAGACTTTCTGAATGAAGCTGAGCTTTATATCCTAATAATATACTGAGAAAAGTAGAGCTCGCTTGTTTCAAGTGAGATATTTCACCACCTCGGGGGAGTCCCCTAAGCACAGACGATTAATCACCATTTGTTTTTAAAATATGAAATTGAAATAATGATAGGTATTATTTTGCTTTCAATCTTGAACAAAAAAATAAAATTTCGTTTCGTGAATCGGCCAGAAAGCCAATTAAATCGGCTGCCGATTAAATTTAGTTATGACTTATGAAAATAGATTGTATTACATAAATACTTAAACCTTTTCACTGTTACTTTGAATTTTTGTGTCTGGCTGCTAATATGGCTATTATTGACATGAAATTCACGAAAAGTGATCTAAAAAATGCATCGTATTTGAACTACTGCAAATGTTGAAGTATGATATAAAATAACGTTTAATACATATTATCAAAATTTCATTGCTCTTAATTTATAATATAGGAACACAAGAATTTCTCCATTTTCAGGGCATACCTATTTCAAATGTTTTATGAATTTTACATATGGAAATGAACTTAACCCAAATAAAAACTGAGTGACGATCAACACTTATAATTAATGCATTATTTATAAATCCCAATAATCATATGTAAAAGTCAATAGATTAATCGCCAATTGGCCTACAAGTAAGATCGATTAATCGCCAATCGGCCTACAAGTAAGGTCGATTAATCGGTAATCGACCAATTTGCTTATCGGTGCATTTCTAGTTATCACTGTAGGGTTGATGTTCTGCAATTATTTCATTTTGAGTTTGGAAAACAATTGCAAAAATAAAAAATAATGCGCGTAGACGAACAGACATTGCATTTGATTAGTAAATTTAAAATTATTTTATTGCACACACTATTATTTGTTAGTCTCGCTACACTCTACAGTCTACACTGCTTGTTTACTTACAGTTGATTGAAGCTTTGAACATTACTCTGACCGATTTTCAAAATGGAGGATCAGTTCACCCGCATCCAGAACAGCCTGTTGTTATCACTCGACGTCATGACGATCTTGCAAGTAAAATGGCCGAACAAGAGCTTTCTGAATTGAAAATTGGTTTAAAAATATTTTTAAACAGTGATGATAATGTATTTTTAAAAGATGCACTTGATAAAGGTAGGAGTGAAATATAATTTTAAAATGTTAAAAAAAAAACTTGGTTTAGTATATAAAACGCTTATAATACTTAAAGAATAATAAAGTAGGAAGCTCAAATAATTTTGCTTGTGACAATCTGCGTACATGAATGTTTTATACCTCCTTTCAGGCGCTCTTATAAGTCTCAAGTCCCAATGATCAGAGACGACCTCCGTATCTATTGTAATAGATTCATTGATTACGGTTTTTGGATTATTTAAGTGTAATATAAAAAATATTGATAGCAATAAAACAGTCACTTGTTGGCGTATAGGGGAAGGTCGGGTTATATCGGACGGTTAAGCTTTTTTGCTATTTGTGAATTTGTTAAAGGCCCAATTTGACCATACTACGCATCAAAGCATACTTAGATATGTTGTACAAACACCCATAAAAGCAATTACTACCCCTAGGGGAAAATTTTTTACCATTCTTAGGTACTCGAAAAAGACTTTACTTTTTGCCCATGCAAAAAGTTGGAGGGTTATATCGGACATGATTTAATTTCTAGAAAATTACATATTTGTGGTTATCCAAACAAGATTTTATTACTGTCCAGGCCTGATCAGATTTAAGCATAAAACATTTAAAAAAATTATTTCTTGTTGCTACCAATACACTTAGAAAGTGTTTGTACGTTTAAGCAGGATCAGCACTCCAAACATAGCTTCGTGCACAAAAAAACACTCTCTAACCAGAAAAAAAACTGTATTACTTTGACACACGGAAACGACGCATTCTAATATGGTGTGCGTTTTACTCTACTAGTTCCTGTCAACAGCCAATATCTCGACAGGTGCCTCTGTGCATGGCAAGTGCCCGAACAACCAACTTGTCCGATATTACCCGCTGTCCGATGTTACCCGACTTTCCCCTAGTAACAAATACAAATTAGGCACTAAAATTGCTCTCTAAATAAAGCCCTCAGTAAAAAGTTATAACCAGAATTCCATGGATTTGATTCCATCATCGGATTTAAACCTTGTGTTAGTTTGCTGCCCATGAGCTTGTTATTAACTTAACTTGAATTTTTTAGATGTTATTTTTAAAATAATAATTAAATCAAGCTAATTTGACACTTTCTGTAAGTATTAGCATTTCAACTGCAGCATTGTTGATATTTTACTTTATCAATGGTTAACTTTATTCTTTAACACCTTGACAAAAATCACACGCCAAACATTCAAAATTACGTCAGTTTTAAGTTGCGCACATTTTGATCTCGGTTCTCGGCT
The DNA here is from genome assembly GCA_947652605.1 of Elmis aenea. Taxonomy (NCBI): domain Eukaryota; kingdom Metazoa; phylum Arthropoda; class Insecta; order Coleoptera; family Elmidae; genus Elmis; species Elmis aenea. The sequence continues at coordinate 26,610,437 of OX393578.1, read as the reverse complement.
CTTTTGCCGTTTTTTAACTCGCCCATCAAAAATCCTGCTGCTAAAATACTTAAAAAGAAAGTGGTGACCTAAAAAAAAAGGGTCCTCGGCTCTTTTTGAGTTTATTAATACCGCATAGAATGATGCAATTTAAAAATGTATCAAGTAGTCTTTTATTTTATTTTGTATAAAGTCATAATTTGCTCGTTTTGCCGGCTTTTTATAAAATGCCTAGGCGTTTTATAAAATGCCGGATTTCACATTATGCCTACGACATATATACCGTTTACTTTTGTTTATATTACTCACTCAAATTAATTAAGTGTTGATGCTATTCAGTATCCATGCATTTTATCGTGTGCTCACTTATTTTACAGCGTTTTCAGCCTTAAATGTAAGTTCAGTTCATAACGTAATCATAGCTTATAACAACAAAAAGGAAGGACAAGTAGATGATGATAGTATAGATGAAATTCAGAATATATGGAAAACCTTGGAACATTTTGCCGAAAACAAGAAGATTTTGCAGATAGGAATATCTGATATCGAGGAGAGTACTTTCCGTATTTTGTATGACTGGTCAAAAATTAAACCCAGTATAATACAGATAAACTTAACGACATGCTGCGTAGTGCCTCCCACTTTACAAACTTTTTGTAAAGATAACGACGTACAATTGTTAACACATAGTGATCCCACAGGTAAGACATTACAATAATTATTGGTAGTTTTAGTTCTATGCGGTTTTGCTATTCCTTCGTAGATGGCGCATATAGTTACTACTTGTGCATAGGTGTGTATAATTATAACATTTGCGTGGTTTCAAGTGTGAGTAGGTGATTTATAGGTACGCTAGCCACTAAAACTTACAATTCATTACATCATTCATCATTTTATCGAATAATGGACCATTGCAGTTAACCCAACCACGATTACTCAGCTTTGGTTTACATAGAAATGTAAAATTGCATACAAAGCATTAAAAAGTTAAATTTATTAACATCTTAACCCCGTTTAGCTACTTTTTTTTTACGCCGTTGCAGCAGCGTTTCCATACTATTGGCGTACCCTGTATATGGAGCCAGTGAAACTTGCGTTTTAAATTGGTAATCAATCGTTTTTTGTACTTTAACTCAATTGGTTGGTAATTTTAACTTAAATTATGAATGAGCACACATTTACACATATCATAGGCATATACAGGGTGGTCCACTTTTTTGTAGCAGGACTTTACAGTCGATACAAAAACTTATTTTAAAGCGAATATTCCTTATCATCATGGGTCCATAAACGCTTCATTTTAAAGATACAGGGTCGAAATTTTCAAAAAAAATATCGATAATTTTTAACTGTTTCCCAACCAGTCGATATATTTAAACCAAATTTGGTATACAGCGCCACCTTACAGGTTACCACATTCGGTGAGAATGTCAAGCCCCACAAGCAACCAGTGGCGGAGTTGAGGGAGTTCAGTTTCAATAAATTTTATAAAAAAACTAGTACGGCCCTGTCCAAAATCAAACTAGAATTTGTTTTTGGGTAGAGAATTTTATTCTAAACAACAAGTGTCTCTTGACTTTTTGTCGTATCTGCCACCGTTTGGCGCGGAATTTGATTTATTTTACTATTCTAAAAATATTCTAGTTTCATTTTGAACAGGGCTGTACTAGTTTTTTATAAAATTTATTGAAACTGAACCCCCTCCACTCCGCCACTAGTTGCTTGTGGGGCTTGATATTCTTACCGAATGTGATAACCTGTAAGGTGGCGCTGTATACCAAATTTGGTTTAAATATATCGACTGGTTGGGAAACGGTTAAAAATTATCGATATTTTTTGGAAAATTTCAACACCCTTGTATCTTTAAAATGAAGCGTTTATGGACCCATGTTGATATGGAATATTCGCTTTAAATGAGTTTTTTTATCTACTGTTAAAGTCCTGCTACAAAAAAGAGGACCACCCTGTATTGTAAAGATTAGTTCGTTTTACTGCGGAAGATAAATAAAATACCACATGTAACTAACATGTCATGTTAATATAAAATTTTTGCAATACTTTTTGAAGTATGGCAAAATACATTACATTCTTGTATGCAATGCTTTAACCTTACCCTTACCCTTTTTGGTGGGACTATGTTTGAATGCAGAAAACGAAAATTATTACCGGTTTTGCTGGGACAGTCGTTATGCAGGAAATGATATTTACCGTTTCGGTGGGACGATCATTATTTGCATGAAAATAGAATTACCGTTTTCAGCTGGGTAATCATTATATGTAGGAAACGAAAAACCGCTTCGGTGGGACGATTATTGTATGCAGGAAAGAATTATTACCGTTTTCGTTGCGACAATCATCGTGTGCAGGAAACAATAATTACCGTTTCGGTGGTAATATCATTGTGTGCAAAAAACGAGAATTACCGTTTCAGTTGGACGATCATAGTGTGCGGGAAACAAGATTACCATTTTCGGTGGGGCGATTATTGTATGCAGGAAACTCCGTTTTTGGTGGGACAATCAATCATTGTGTGCGGGAAACAACAATTTCAGTTGTAGGTGCGCCGAATACTGCATACAGCAAATGAGATTGACCGTTTTCCGTGGTCCACACTCCACACACCGGTCCCAGAGACAGTATTAGACCTATCCTTAAGTTGGGCTCAAAGTTTAATGAAAATGTATCTACGTTTTAAGACAAAATCGAGTATATGATCCGAGGACGCTTACTACCCGAAAATGCTGATTTCCACGCTACATGTATAAGACGTCGAATTTTTCATAAAAATCAACGTTTCGTCCGTCTTTATAATAGCGTACAACAAATTACAGTTTAAATTGTTTTCAGGAATGGAATTTAATATTTTCTCTTAAAATTTTCAATTTATAATAAATACTTAATACGAAATAAAACGCAAACGTTTGTATAGTCATGACACGACTACACAGTACGATATGCAGGCGTTTTTTTTTTCATTTTTTATCATACACAAATTTATTGTGTATCAGTTAAATAATGCAAGTTCGTTAAAGCAGCTTGATTATCTAAATTTATGTATTAGAAGCTGTTGGTTCTTGTTGACGCTTATACTACAGTCATGATCAAAATATACTAGTTTTTAACAGTTCTTAAGTTGATGTACTGTGAAACCCATCACGTTTGTTTTAACTTTTTTTTATTACAATGTGAAGTTGTTTTCAATTTGTTTCAGATATTTTTCCAGAAGATAAACTTGAAAATATTTTTGGAATGGTTCTGAAATTAAACTGGGTTTTAAGGTTCTTGGTGCATATTAAATGTAGAGGCGTACTAGCCACCAAAGGCTACATAATTGCTATTAGTAAATAGTGATGGTAAATAAAAATAATTTTACACATACTTATTTAAACTGTAAATGCCATTATGCATTTAGTACTTTTCACTTTCACAATGTAAATACAGATGTAGATGAATTTTAAATCCTGTTAGTAGGTTATTAAGAAGCAGTATTTTAAACTCTTTTAGATGAATAAAATTTTTTTGTAGTTATGTTTTGAATAATTTTATATTTATAAGATATTACTTGTTGTCAAATAGAGTATATAAAATAAATTACATTCCTTATAACACAAATTTGTTTTTACCCTTTTCTACAAACTTGTTTTTCCCTTACTTTAAACATTCGTATTTGAACGTTTATTGATATAGAGAACTCACCTAATCATTTAATTTTCTCTGCCCGTACAAAAACGACTTTCAGTGTGTTCTCCGCTAATGGGCGATGGCGGCACCATTCTCGCGACATGAAATCGCCTCTCGACGTAGCCGACGATCAAAGTGCTAAAACTTTTAGTGAAGAAAGTTGGTAAATATGGAGTTCATGGAAACATTTTATATAGAACTACACAATTAGGAATGTTCGCATTAACTGTTAAGGTTAAGACCAACACCGACGGGAGCAGGTTTAAGTCTCGCTAAAACGGACCAGCTAAAAGCAAAAAAAAATAAGAGCTAGGCCCCCTTTTGGACCGCTGATACCCCATACGAACTGTCGGATCTCGGCAATTTGCACCGGTTTTGGTAGGCCTTAATCAAGAGGCCAAACGGACTGCACTGCCAATAAGCAGCTACTAATGCAACCACGTTCAATAATAAGTGCATCGCGTGTAGGACCTGGAAAACCGGACGGTTAACCGGTTATGAACCAATTATTTTCAATCATAATAAAATTGATCGATTTGCTTGCAAATGATAATTTTTGGTGCATGTATCCTCAAAAAAATAAATCAGATATTATTGCATCGATAAAAAGGGGGTTGTGCAGTCGTTTTCTTTAAATTAATACAACACAATCTTTCATGAAAAACACATGTTAAACAATAGGAGGCTTTACGAATACGGTATACAATGATGCAAAATATTCAATCATAAGTTCGCAAATATAATACAGAGTGTACAAAAAGTAACGTAACGGATCAATATCTCGTCTTGTAGCTTGTGGCAACTTTACAATAAACAGTTTTGGATAAAAGTTGTTTGTGGTAATTTACTACATAACCTAAAATTATTTTCAACTATACACAGTGTTTTGTTTTTGCGCACCGATACGTCACTTTGTTTTCTTGAATAGAACACCCTGTATATTTTGCACTTTTTAAATGCAGAATTAAATTGTCTTTCAAAATGTATGAGGTTGTATGTGCCTAAAATCAATCGTGTTTGAGTTATTTAAGTTTTAATGAAAATTTTGACAGAAACAGGAATCTTAAGAAAATATTACAGGTTGGCCTATTTTCGATGCCCATACAGGGAGGGTATCTCGGCCATTATCAGAGATAGAAAAAATAAACTAAGTACGTAGTCTCGATTTCTTTTTTCGATAGAAATTCATTGCCGTAACAGATTTCTGATATCTTTTTTAATTCTCGAAATATAGCCAAAAACCGATTTTTGGCTATTTTCAAAAATGTTAAATATCTCGCTTAAACGAAAAGAGAGAAAAACTTTAGACATTTTTGTCATTGTTTTCGTCCGATAGCGATATTCATTTTGTTTTACCCAGGGCAGCATTGCTTATCACCGCTGACACCAATGTGAGTCATGCATTTCATGCGAATATACCAGAATCTGAACCAAATCGGAACTGGGACCAATTGTTTTTTTATAACTGTGAACCGGAACTGAACTGTTCATGTAAAAAATCATCGAATCGCAAATAGACTCAAACCGACTGACGTAAACCCGTTCATGCAACGGTTTGAACCGGTAGTAGTTTTAACGCCACTGTAGTCTGTATATTATTTATTTACATTATTAGTAGTAACATTTGATCAATAGTATAATAATCAAAATTTAAATGAATTAAATTAAAAAGCACTTATTTTTTCCGAAGGATCACTCGTAGCAGTGTAAAAGCAGGTTCAAGACTCTATTCTTTTTATTAATTGTAGTCTTAATTATTTATTTATTTAAATAAACACGTGCAGCTCAACTGTCATATAGCAACGACAATCGTTTGCAACGACGTTAATCTAAATCACAACTGATTTACTTAAAACAACAAAACAATATCTTCCAATTTTTGTCCAAAATATAATCTAATTTGTATTAATAAATGAATCACTTAAATAACTCTACCATGTAGGAGGGCGATTTCAAAAGTAGGCAAGGTACACTATAAAAACGAATAAAAGTTTTATTACAATTACTTTAAATTACATACCAAAATGAAGCTTATTTCTTACTTATTTTTCAATATAATTCCCAAACTGTTTTAAGCATTCGTCCCAACGTGACACTAATTTCATTACACCCTCTTCATAAAAATTTACGTCCATATTTGTCAACCAGTTTATGGTCTCACTTTCCACTTCTTCGTCAGATGAAAATCGTCTTCCTGAAAGATGTTTTTTCAGCTTCCCGAACAGGTGATAATCAGAGGGTGCTAGATCGAGGCTGTACGAAGGGTGCTCGATAATTTCCCACCCCATCCTGTTGATTTCTTGAACAGTTATCCAAGCAGTATGAGAAGTTGCATTGTTATGCAAAAGTTTTATACCTCGGGTCAGCATTCGAACACGTTTTCGACAAAAATGGCTTCCCGGAATATGATTAAAGTTTTCAGGTAACGACCAGCATTAATTGTTTCTTCTTTAGGAATGAAATCAACCAAAAAGAGTCCCTTTTTGTCCCAGAACACTGTCGCCATAACTTTACGAGCAGGTGTTGTTGCCTTGAATTTTTTTGCAACAAGAGATCCTGGATGTTTCCATATCATGGAGTCCTTTTTCTTTCTGGGGTATTGTCATTGATCCATATTTCACCCCCGGTCATAATACTGTTTAGGAAGTCCGATTCTTCTTGATAACGCAGCAGGTTGTTCAAGGACACACTCATTCGTTGTGCTTTGTGTTGCTCAATCAGTTGTTTTGGTAACCACCGGGCTGACACTTTCTGGAAGCCTAAAGTGTCATGAATAATCCGATAAACAGAAGTTTTTGTTAGGTGAAGTGTGTCTGCAATGTGGTTTAGTTTCATTCGTCGATCGGTTAACAAGAGTTCTTTAACACGAAGTTCATTATCAGCATTGCATGCAGTTTGTGGTCTTCCTCCGCGTTCTTCGTCAAACAGTGATGTTCTTCTTTCTCTAAACTGGCTACACCACACTGACACTTGTTTACGTGAAATTACACTCTCACCGTACACTTCAACAATTTCTCTGTGGATTTCAGTTGGATTCTTTTGTTTTGCATTCAGATATCGAATAACTTCTCGCACTTCTCCTCTGGACGGGTTTTCAATAAGAGGCATTTTGTAAACTGATTAACATGAACTTAACACACAAACGACAACAACAAACAACCAATGCCACCTAGATTAGAATGCATTAAATCTTCTTGCAAAGATACATAGTCGAGATCATAATTACATTTATACTCGCATGGTAGCGCTAGTGTACCTTACTTATAGAACCGCCCTCGTATCTTTAGTTGTTTCCTAAAGACAGATCTTTGCTGAGCATGGATTAAAGTAATATTCTGTAAGTATTGTTATTATTGCAAATCTTTTAAGTTTGATTAATTTGTGTTGTTCAAGTTGCATTTTTATATTATATCAGTCGGCGCAAGATTAACATATCACTCATAAATTCGCAGAAAACTATGACAGTGAGAAGCATCCAGATCCATTCAAATTTTTATATCTTAAACAGAAATCAATTTTACCAAACATATCATCAGTATTCTGGTCATGCCCGAAATTCTGTTGGTCACCAACTGCAGTCAACCTTAGAGCTCCGCGGGGTAGATATAGGATCGGACTGATTGATGTGCGAGCGTTTGAGTTAGCTATGTCACTCGAACCACTTTTTGCAGGCCTAGCTAGGCCCATTAGCCTTTAGAGAGCATCATCTCACTTAATAAGGGTACCTTTTTCTATGAATTTCTGCAAAACTTGTAGTATAAACTTATAAATAACTTTGTAGCGGCGCAATTGGTTAAACTGTGCTTAAATCACGCCATTAAATGTTTTAAATTACATAGTTAAAAAAACATTGGTAGACAATTTTCCAAAAATTTTATTTCTTGCAGTTGTTTGTTAACTGTTCTTGTGACCGTTGCTAGTAGAGAAAGATCTAAAGCTGAATTTAATCAAAATCTATTTACCTTCTACAATGACATAGGAAAGATTGACAGAACTGGTATTCTTGTCTATCGGACATGATAATTCAACTAATTGAAATTTTGAATTCGTTATAGGCGATTTTTCTAAAAAAAAAAGTTTGCAAAGTACAGTTCATATAAATTTAATAGTTTTAATTCTATTATTTTTTTGTTCAACAAAACATCTAAATTGTAATTTATGTTCTTTCATTATTGCGTGTGCACAATGTTTCCTTGTTCCGCCATTATCCCGTTACTACATACATGTGAAACCTCGAGTACTCGGTTTATCTGTAACTCGATGATTAACCTTAGTTACTCGACTTTAGAAAGGGTCCGATGAAATAGGTGCACACGAACTGTAAAAATTCTGATATCATCATTAAGCCTTATGACCTGACCTTAAACCTCCACTTTAATTGTATAAAACTATTTGTGAACCTTAGATTATATGGGATTGACTCTAACTTAATTTTCTTAAAATTATTTTAATGTAGATTAAAGAATTCGCTGAATGAACAAGTAACACTTTGTAATTTAATAAGTATGAAGGCAATGAGATAAGTATGAAAAGTGTTAATGTTAATTATAATTATTCAAGAATGTTTGCAGTTCAAGTGCGCCCGTTGAAATATAAACAGTTGATAAACAAACATTAATTTATTACAGTGTTCATCATCCCTTATTAAAATGAATAACGGAAAATTAAGTATTTGGTTGTACTGTAGTAATCATTTTTAAATTTTTAAAGTTTTCATGAGTGATGCATTGTTAGTTTTTAAATGCGATTTTAATCCTACGAAGGGAATGAACATTAATTTATTGGAAACGGGCATCTACATATTTAACAAAACCTCCCAAGTCGATTACCCTCCATAGCCCAATTTTTCATAAGCTCTCCTTAAGAATCAAGTAACAGAGGTTTTACCTGTATTACGCAAGAGGCGGCACAATGTGCGCTCGCCTCAAGCGGCAATTTTGACGCCACGGCCCTGCTGACGGTAAGCCAAACATAATTTCTATATCTAAGACTGTAACAGTTTTTAAAGTGCACACAATTAGAAATTAACGTAAGATTTTGTTGTCGGTTTACAAATTGCCTAAGAGTAATAATAAAAAAAGTTGTGTCCATGTAGACATTCTCTAGAAATATTTATTTCCTAAAATACACTGTTCACCAGCATAACATACATTCATAAAGAACTTAAACGCTTTGTGTTACAAATGAGGTAGTATTTAAATTACAAAAGGATTTGTAGCAAATTTAATTTGCAATTAACCGAATTAAGCTCGATGAAGATTTATTTTATCTATACATGTCGATCAGAAATAAAAATATCCTCCAATGGGTTTCGAATGCGCAGAACTCTTTAATTTGGGACTGATTTACCTCAATTGATTGATCTGTGGTTAGGGGTAAGAAAAGTCAGATTTTAAGAAACAAATTTACAATATATAGGTACATACTTGAAATGTAACTATTTTCTTTCTCATTTTAGATTATGTTGATTTTCTAAAAACTCCTTTGAATTAATTATGTAGTGTCATTTTGTTAATTCTTTTTGAAACAATTGTTCAAATCATTTTTAAAACTTTATTTTTTGGTAGTACGGTAAGTTAGTAATTTTAAATTTAAAATGCATAAAGGTTCTTGTGAATGCGTACAGTACTTGAATTGTTTCGTGTTCTATTGTATAGTTAATTATTGTGACTTGACTGGCAACATTAATTGATATTTTGCATGAAGATTCATTAAATTCGAAACCATCTCCCAACAAAGATCATATTTTGTTTGTAACATTTGTAGTTCAGGCACGTCTTTTAATGTAATTTTCATTTTAAATTTTAGTATGTGTTATCTCAGAAATTGTTTTGTATTTGTCGGATATCGAATGTTTATTTGAATATACCGGGTGATTCAGTTTGACTGTCGCACCCCTATAACTTTTTAATTATTGAAAATAACCCCAACAAACCTTATATTTTTGGAAACGGCGACAAATTCTCTATTAAGTGATGTGCATTTGTTATCTCTACGATGACGTTTGTCAAATCCGCGATAGGCAACTGTTTTTTTTTTTAAATTAAGTTGTAAACATTTTGTTGTTGATTCGAATAAAGAATTTAATTCTGAATCCGACCATATACAGGGTTCTCGTTTTTCGAGGGCCACTATGGGGATCTCGTAAACGGTAAGAGTTACGACTTCGGTTAAATTGGGGCAAAGTTGTATATTCAGGTGCTTAATAATTTGAAGCAAACAGAACTTATCTAGCTCTTTTAGTTTTTGAGATATAGGGAAAAAAGTAAAAAAGTGGATTTTTGTTTTTTGCCCGTAACTTTTTCATTTGATGTCGAATTTCATTTCTGTTAAAACTTTTTCTTGGCTACTTTTTGCAAGGAATCAGAATCTCCAATTGTATTTTCCGTGCGACGTTTCGTTTCTTTAAAATCATCATCAGGTAATTTTTTTCTCATGGACGCTATATCTGATTTTAACGCCAATTTGTAGAGCATTTTTTTCTGAATTCGACAATGTGACACTTGGCACTTTTTTTAAACAATTGTTAAAAATGGCAAAAACAAATATTTTATTTAAAACAAATCCTAATCGGCATGGTAAATAATTGTCTTTGTCCCTTTTTCCTTGAAAGCACGTAAGTAAACCGCATGAAATAACTATTAAAGGGATTTAATTTTAAAAAAAAAGGTAATAATAAATATGTTAGGAATGCATTAACATTGTTCACTTACCTATTAGCAAATATTTTTAGAATAATTTCTTTGGTTAAGTAATAAATTTCTGTAAAATGTGTATTTAATCCTTATTTGGCATACAATTATTTGTAATCAATTTTCGTAATCAAATAATGTACAGTGTTTACGCTTTTTGCTTATTAGAAGTCATTAACGCAGATAAAAGGCATAACTGGTTATTTTTTGTTACAATGTTAATGCATTCCTAACATATTTATTATTACCTTTTTTTAAAATTAAATCCCTTTAATAGTTATTTCATGCGGTTTACTTACGTGCTTTTAAAGAGAAAGGGACAAAGACAATTATTTACCATGCCGATTAGGATTTGTTTTAAATAAAATATTTGTTTTTGCCATTTTTAACAACTATTGTTTCAAAAAAGTCCCAAGTGTTATACATTGTCGAATTCAGAAAAAAATGCTCTACAAATTGGCGTTAAAATCAGATATAGCGTCCATAAGAAAAAATTGACCTGATGATGGTTTAAAAAAAACGAAACGTCGCACGGAAAATATAATTGGGGAATTTGATTCCTTGCAAAAAGTGACCATGAAAAAGTTTTTACAGAAATTAAATTCGACATCAAATGAAAAGGTTACGGGCAAAAAACAAAAATCCACTTTTTTACTTTTTTCCCTATATCTCAAAAACTAAAAGAGCTAGATAAGTTCTGTTTGCTTCAAATTATTAAGCCCCTGAATATACAACTTTGCCCCAATTTAACCGAAGTCGTAACTCTTACCGTTTACGAGATCCCCATAGTGGCCCTCGAAAAACGAGAACCCTGTATTAAAAAAGTATGCATACATAAGAAAATTATCGAGAAAAATCACTTCAAAGTTTATTTCTTCCACACTCTCCGTGAATTAAAATCATTTCCAACTTTTCTTGGTTAGCCCATTAAGCACCAAATTATTTATTTGATTATTTTAATTTATTTTTTTTTTAATTTTGCGTAAAAAAAGTACCAAAAAAATATTTTGTGCATTGTTGATGGTTATAACACATTCTGAGATATTTGAATAATTGAAGAAAAAAACACGCTGTCCTATAAAAAGGACGCTGGTACTTAACGGTTTAGTATAAAATTCCATTTTCACTTAACAATTAACAACTAACAATATTGATAACACTGTAATTTACAGAGTATTGTCTAATAGACTGGTTGCTATAATTAGATAAATTAACTTTGAACTGATTTTTCTCGAACATTTTCTTTTGTATGCATACCTACTTTTTTAATATATGGTCGGATTCAGAATTAAATTTTCTATCCGAATCAAAAAAAAAATTTATACTATGTAATTTAACAAAAAACAGTTGCCTATCGCGGATTTCACATACGTCATCGTAGAGATAACAAATACACATCACTTAATAAAGAATTTTTCGCCGATTTCAAATATATAAGGTTTGTTGGGGTTATTTTCAATAAATAAAAAGTGAAAGGGGTGCGCTAATCAAACTTAATCACCCGGTATAATTGCACTGGATGTGTCAAAAGTTGAATTTTTTTTAAATTAATCTGAATATTACAATAAAATTTGAGCTACTTTTGTTAAAAAAGAATTTATGTTTTAGTCATCGGATGCAGTGTTGTAGTGTGTACCGTGCATAGCACAAATGCAGCTGATAAGAGATAAGAGGTTTCCAGATCGTGTACTCGTAATTTTTGTTTAACCGGCAAACTAAATTTGTTCAGCACTGATAAGGTAAACAAGGCAATTTTTACTACAAAAGAATTATCTGCTGAATGGTGTATTTCAATTCATTAATCGTAAGTACAAAAAGTACATAGTTTTAAATATTGTCGGTGAAGTATAAGCGCAGCAAATACTCGTTGTTAACCAGCTACTTAAAGGCCAATAGTGCAATCCAATCAACAACAATTAATTAACGGAACAGATAGAAGCAAGCATGTAGTACCCACTTCTCGTTAGCATCTTGAATGGCCAGAAGAAGCACTAAAGCTCAGATAGCAGCAGTGTCGTCTAGCAAGCGGCTCTACAAAGCGGATTGTGACAGGCAGCGCTGCGGAATGCCGCGGCCGCCCGCCTAACTTATGCCTGTCACGTGCGAGCACCACTATCTGCCGTGCCGGCCACCAGTTCCACTAAGCGGTCACCTAAGCTGTCCATACAATTGTACCTATTTGTATTTATACTATTCAAGTGTACAATATTGTTCTTAGATGATTCATTGATTTGGTTTCTGCCACCCCAACCAAAAATTAACCGAAAATCAACTCACTGCTCTTCTCGTCATTATAAGCTTGGTTAAGACAATACTAAAAGTAATAAATTGCATGTAATACAGTAATAAAATTTCGTCGGAATAATTAAAAAAAAAAGTGTATTGGAAAAGGCAGTTACGCTTAAATTTTTAAAAGATACAGTTTTCAAGACCTGAAGAAAAATAGTGTAATAATTATTGGGCTTAAATATATTTTGCATAGTCAACTAAAGTTCATGATACAATTATTATAACAGGATAAACTAGTAGGTAATGAAAATGATTTGTTTCGAATTATATAGCAATAATAAAAGGTTAGAGGTTAGTAAAAGTTTTTTATGGTGTGTTAAGCAAAGTATTAATTGATACAATATGGATGTGTGTGGTGGCAGCTACTTAGTTTATCTAGTAATAAGGCACGCTAAAATAGATAACTTTTATTACTTTATTTTTTTCTATTTAACGTTTACACAGTTCCTATATTACGTTTATTAATCGTGTGTTTTTAATATACCATATTGATACTTTTTATATAGCCTTTGGTATTTTTGGTATAGCGTTTTTTTTTGTTTTTTTTGTAACATTTTGTTATTTTTTATATAATTTTAGTATTTTTTATATAATATAGGGTTGTATTTTCATAAAGCATTAAACTCCTTTCCGTCATCAATCCGGAATAGGTGTCTTTTTAAAAGTTTTACAATTTGAAGAACAAGGCAATCGAAACAGACATGTTTATTTTAAGTACATACTTCTTCTGTTAAGGAACCGCATGAAAATTTGGAACATTCAAATATGGAAAATTTGTGTCTAGCACAATTTCATTGTATTTCATTAAGATAAAATAACGTGGGAAAACTTGATTGATTAAACGATGAAATTGAAATTATATTTGGACCGTGTCAAAAATATGTTTTATCATTTTTATTTAGTTATAAGTTTTAGTGTTTAGTTTTAATGATAATTGTTAGCTAGTTTATCACTCGAATAGTTTTTTATTCAAAAATAATTTGAACTTGCTTCGTCGCAATTTTTTTATTTCTTTTTGTAAGTTAATTTCTTTTTGAAATTGACTAAGCATTATAATTATAAAATTTTGCTCAAATTCTTAGCCCTTGAGATACATTAACATGTTGTTTTTATCTTTCACTGTACAATATTTAAGACAAAATATAAAACGAAGTGTTCTGTAATTATATTATACTTTGGCTGTTGTAATACAGAGGGCAGCAAAAAATTTTAATTTCTGAATTCCAGATTTGAGCTTTCCAGCGATGAACGATTCCCGTGTTGCATGGTTCCATCGTTGCATGATTCCTGCGTTGAGTGATTCCAGCGTTGAACGATTCAAGATTTGAAAGATTCAATCGGTGCATTTTCCAGATTTGAACATACCATATTTAAATGTTCCAGATATGAATGGCTTAGCTTCTGTTATGTAAGATCTTTTATTAACTTGTTTTAGAATTATACAAGTTTTTATTTTTTACCGTAATTTACTACTATTCTTTGCTAGTCACGGCACCTTCTTAACGGGTCGTACTATATTTTCACTTGTTTTTTTGTTTAAAAAAATTCTTATTATATTAATTACGACTCACAATCAACTCCATTAGTTAGTAAGATCCTCTTACATTGTTTACGTAGTATACAGGTCTAGAGTAATTAGGTATTATATGCGATAATAGGGAATAAATTAAATGGAATTCGGTAAAACTGTCTCATTAGGTAAAGCAATTTTTAAATTTTTTTTATCCATTTAACAAAATTCCAATCGCTGTTTATTACACAAAGAATTAAGAAATAAAAGGATCCCAAACTGAACAGTTAGATAAATATTGTTTAGATACTTAAAGTTTTCTCTGAGTTTAACACTGATGACACTATAGAATACCTATAGGTATATTTGTACTTTTGCACCAAATGAATCGCTGGTTAATGAGAACATTAAAAATATACCACTAAAAATTTGTTTCTAAAGTTATCATTTGTTTGGACTCTCTCAAAAACTCATTGATACACTTCTATTTTTTGTGCTACAAGAATATTGTCAATAAGGTGTGATTGCAAAACTCATTAGCAACCAATCGATTTTAATAGTATCTAATTTGATCCGGCTTTTTATTTTATAAAGTTTTTTTAACCCTTTAACTGGCAAATTATTTTAACATAGTAGTTGTCATCAAAAAATGACATCTATTTCAAAGGGCTTATCTCAAACTCTTAGGGATATCTATGTCTGAGTTCTGTTCGTTGCAAAAACTTCGTTAATATTTTGTTACAATTTTGTCTCGATATAATAGCGACCTATAAAAAAAATTTAAAAGGTTCTCTTAGTGACATTTTACGCTGCACGCGCTTTCCAAAATTTATGAGGTCAAGCTTTAAACTTATTTGACAAGTATTATTAAATCTCGTGAACAATAATTTTTCACATAGTGCGATTCGGCCAATTGGGGATAATAATTTAATTAAAAAATCGCTAAGATAATAAATAAGAAAGCTATTAAGTTTTACGCATTAAAAAAATTTAAAAACGCATATTTTTCAAGTTTCATAAAATTACGTTTTATTTTATTTGGGAAATACTGCACTACTTCGAGCTTCTGAAATTTGGATTCGGAGGATGATTCTGGGAACCCTCAGTTTAAGATGCATATTGTTAGCTTGCATAAACAACCAAACGTTTTGCTGACCAGTTAGAGCACCCAAAACCCTCGAAGAACTGAGCTGGTCATTATCATTTTAAGGGTTAAATAAAATGACATCAATTTGAGACGAAAGGGACGTTGAACTGTTTTATTGTCTCATGTATTTGTAGTTTTCCAATCTAATAATCATTACAATTAGTTAGATTCCTAAAAACTACATTCCTTGTCACTAAAAACGTAGATACACTAGTGCCTCTGTGAATCATAAGAATAATTATACGAACCTTTTGAGGAATAAATGTTTGACACGTAAAATGTATACATATGTGACGATAATTAACTAACGTCATTTGATTTTTAAGCAGCAGAATATTTTTTTCTTTCCAACAACACCTCCTGCAATTAATAATGTCATGGCTGTGACCATAACGAAATACTCTTAGGCACTGTAGTGCCTATACCGTCTTTGAAAAAAAAAAAGTTAGGTAAAATCTAAAAATGGTTTTGGAAACACAAAAGATACAGAGAGCCATGGGCTATAATACCCACAAGGGAGGGTCACGATACGTTGTCGCTAGAATTTGATTACCTAAGGCTGTGTTTATTGCATCAAGGACATTAAAACTAAATGTTTTCCAGAGTTATACGTGCCACTGGCCATTTCCTTCGGAAAACTAGGGGAAAAACTGAAAAATTGGTATAAAAACGCCATTTTAACCGTCAGAGATAAAATCGAAATGATTCTATTTACCGATGTGTGCATCTTTGCAAATAAAATGGTGCAAAGTTTTTGAAAAAATCTTTAACGGTTCCGGAAAAAAAACGTCAAAGACGAAACCCCTGAATAAGCGCTATGATTTGAGAAGTTGTGGTATATCTGTATAACTAAATCTATGCGACTTGCATAAGCGTTTAACATAGGGAAAACCGTTCTTACAAGGGTCTCGTTTTTCGCGTTTTTCTCCTGAACCGTTTAAGATTTTTCAAAAACTTTGCACCATTTTACTAGCAAAGAATGCGCGAATTGGTAAATAGAAGAATTTCGATTCTATCTCTGACGGTTTCATGGCCAACGCGATCGCAAAAATTACTTTTATTATTACCTTTTCAGTTTTTCCCCTATTTTTCCGAAGAAAATGGCGAGTGGCACGTATCACTCTGAAAAGCATTTAGTTTTGATGTTCTTGATGCAATAAACACAGCCTTAATCAAATTCTAGCGACAACGTATCGTGACCTTCCCTGGCCAGTGCATTAGTAAAGCAGGAGACAGTAATTTAGATAAGTGAAGATCTTTTTTTTTAGGTCACCAGCCTCCTTTTTTCACTTATTTAGTACTCACAACTACAAACAAATGACACCCGCGGCAACTACAACTATTGCATAATATAATAATGTAGGATGGTTAAATTAATTCAATAGTTGAGGTCAAGGGCCGGATATGGAGCCTTCACAGGCGGTATCCGGCCCGCGGGCCGCCAGTTTGCGACCCCTCATGTAAAGTAACAATTCTTGCGAAATCAGTAGTAATCTGAGAATCCCATTCCATTTAAAAACTAGCGTTGCTTGCTTTTTTTGGACGTTTGTATTGTGTTGCGTCATTATGCCAAATTTATTTAAAAAAAGTTTAAGTTCGAAATTTTTATTTCATCATTAATTCATCCCAGAAATCATGTAAATCAGCCAAATATTTACAAATGAATTCGTTGTTTCGACTCAGTGGCGTAGGCAGGTGGGGGTTAGGGGGGGGTCAGAACCCCTCCATAGGTTCGCAATTTGTCCTTATAGAGCCGGAGAACTGTAAATTTTGTGCTAAAAAAAGGTCTTCGGCTTTTTTTACCGTTTATTAAGCCCCCCTCCGTATGGTGAAACCATCAAATATCCTGCTGCTAAAACACTTAAAAGAGAGTGGTGACCTAAAAAAATAGGTCCTCAGTTCCTTTTGCGTTTATTAACCGCCCCCCCCCCCCATGGAAGCATCCTGCCTACGCCATTGTTTCGACTAACGTGTTTTTAATATTTTTTGACTTTGTGCTGAAGATTCACTGATCGGCGATTTAATAATCATCTGAATTGACATGTATGATTTTGTTTGTATGAATGTCTCGCGAAAGGGCTTCAAGGGATACACGACAGAAGTGTTTAATTTACTTTAGCACTTTTAGCTGTAGAACACAATTCATCAAAATTGAAGACATGAGAAACTAGTCCTATTTTTAGCCAAGACGAGTGCGCTGGTAAGATAAAACTCTCAAAAGCGGTACGAGAAGGTTGTAAGTTTGGTAAACACTGCATCATTTCAGGGTGGAGAGGAGCAATATGATATGTGCGAACTATCTGACAATACTTAAAACAAATAAAACGGCGATAGTATTAAATTATATATTGTGTGACTAAAGTTTGTACATTCCAAAAATTAATGTTGCAATAGATTAAGAAATACATCGTATAAATTTATTGACTTTTGTCGAAATATTTTTTTGAATAGGAAATTATAAAAATAACTGCTTGTTTCTGAAATACATTTACTGACATTACTCTTTGTTACTGTATCAGTTAATATTTATTGTTTCATGATTCCTAAATTTAATTATTTATTTATTAAAAATAAATAAAACCAACGGAATTAAATCTTTCGTACAGAAAACATCACATACTTTTTAAAGTAAATTCGCGTTATATTTTTTTCGGTAAACTAGTAAATCAGTAACGTAAATCAATTACATTTAATTGAATAAAACTGAAAATCATAATTGTGTGCGTATTTTAATCTAACACCAGACAAACACTAACCCGCTCAACGTTACGGAATGAACCAGCAGGTGTTAAATGGTGCAGGTTTAACATCCCATTATTTAAACACAATGAGTGGCCTTGTCAAAGCGTATTAAATGTACAAGCCGCTCCTTACGTATCAAGAGCTAAACTAGAGAATTGCAAAAATCGGTTGACATAACTTAGTATATGCCGAAAAGCAACCTGCACCGGCTACCGCAGTGTCCACTCGGTACAGTCGACTCAAGAGCAGTGCAGCATTACCATATCAGAGCCTGCTATGCAAATCCAGAATCAAAGCTGCCGGTGCACGTTACCATGGTTACCCCGACAATTGTTTATATCCCTCGTTTGTAGCAAGCTGCCTATGCTTTTTTGTTTCCTATGCGTTTTTGTCCGCAGATTTTTGCTTGTTGCCTCTGAGTTATGGGTGTCTGATCGAGGATGGAAGCTACCTTCGCCTGCTCTTTCGAGGAAGTGATTTAGGTTCCAGGATAGGCATATATCAACTTTTTTCTAAGATTATTTAGTCAAGTAGTAAAGAAAGGATCAATGATCACGATTCGGCTCCGATTTTATCGTACAGTGAAGTATTTAAGATCAATATCAGCGAAAATAAAATTCTAAGTTTGATAAATCAGGAACATTAAGGGTTTTTGCACGGATAAGGAATGTAAATGGAATAAAAATGTAGAAAGAAATCATTTAAAATCAAATTTATTTCAACAGTTGTTCCATCCACATTTTTATAACAATGCGCATCAAAGTTTTGACAGTCATCAAACTGTGTACAACTTTGGTACCTACTGCAGTAATTTTTCCCTTACCCTTAACAAAATTACAGTCCTCGAATTAGTTTATTTGTACTTTATGAGTAGAAAAATGTTAAGTTTAAAACATATCTGTTATTCTGTTAATATACAATGTATAAAAGATAAGCGATGTTTTTTTAAATGCTGTAGAAATGCCAATTTTTACAACTTTTACGTTTATTTTATCAAACTGTATTTTATCACTCACAAATTATTACTCAGTAAAAAGTAAGTTGCAATGGACCTATATTTAACAGTTTATAATAAAAAGGGTAATTTTTTAAATATTATTGACCTTAATTTTTGTTCCAAAACGTTTATTAAAAATTTACTAAAGCTCACTAGATCTTTTTTCGAAAAAGCTTCCTTACTGTAGTTCTTAACTGCAGAATCGAGCCGATAAATCTAATAATCTAATTACCATATGTGGCTAGGCCGGTTGGTATCGGTAGTATTTTTGCGGTCATATCTGTCCGATAATAGCGGGCAGTACAGGGAGAGACCAGCCGGACAGGGACCTGGACAGCGCTGGTTTATTGGAGCCACCGCTCTCGATATATAACCCTGCCGGCCAACTAGTATATATGGGCAATGCCAAAGATAATAACGCTCTCTGCACTACAAGTGCGCGCAACCACTAACTTGACTTACTGAAGAAATGCGCTGAAGGGCATACTAACAAAGAAAACTGCTTAGAAGCTGGTATTTTAGATCATCCGATAACAAAAATTATTAAACTAAGCGATGTAACACACATGCGTTAGTGTGTAGTTTACAGTTTATATCGAATTACATTAACAAAAACAAAATAGAACAGAGCAAATTAATATTACACTGGTGTATCAATATTTGTTTACGCTTTAGGTCTTCGCCTATGGGCGATATTATAATACGGTCATAAAAAAAAACTGATTTCGGTTTGATTTCCTCCAAGAAAACGTATCACAAAATAAAAGCATTTCCCACCAACAGACATAAAAATTTCCTTGCCCTACTAAACATATATTATTTTGTAATTTATTCGAATTAATCGGAAATTAGGAAGCTTTTCCAATGAAGTGATCGTTTGCGATTTAATTTTTTGCAGAGGTAATCTATATTTATGTCTTTTAAAGACCCTTTCGCACATAGTAACACTGTTGTTAAAATACGAGTCAATCTCCAAAACGAGGCAACATCAGAGCCAACTATGCAGCGATTTTGCCTAGTTCTAGGCTTAACATGGTTTAACTCCGGGGTTAATCCCAGGTTAAACCTTTATGTAATCGGACCTAAGCGTCGTTTTGTTTAGAACCCAACCTTACCTAACCATATAGCGTACTGTGAGAGCCAGTGTAGAACTAAGCCTTTAGCAGATCCTAGAAAAAAATTGCGTTTGGCCCCTTCTATAGAGGGTGTTTGTGAATATAACAAATTAAATCGATTTCATTATTAATAACAATTTTTTCAGGGTCTAATCGGGCCCCTTTCATTTACAAGCCCTAGATATTTATCTGTTGGTTAATCCGGCCCGAGTGAGGGTAGTGAATTAGTAAAATGAACGAACTTTATTTAACTTATCTTTTTTTAAAAATAGTAATGCTTGAATAACCGGTTGCACGAACTAAACTATTTTTTTTTTGTATTTTAATGCATACAGTATGCATAAGAAAATATAACTTACAAGGGAGGGTCACGATACGTTGTCGCTAGAATTTGATTAAGGCTGTTTATTATTGCACAAGGACATCAAAACTAAATGTTTTGCAGAGTTATACGTGCCTTAGGCCATTTCCTTCGGAAAAATAGGGGAAAAACTGAAAAATTGGTATAAAAAGATCATTTTTGCGATCGCGTTGGCCATGAAACCGTCAGAGATATAATCGAAATTCTTCTATTTACCAATGCGCGCATCCTTTGCAAATAAATTGGTGCAAAGTTTTTGAAAAAATCTTGAATTGTTCCGGAGGAAAACGTCAAAAACGAAACCCATGCATAAGCGCTGCGATTTGAGAAGTTGTGGTATATCTGTATAACTGTATCTATGCAACTTGCATAGGCGTTTAACATAGGGAAAACAGTTTTTACAAAGGCCTCGTTTTTCGCGTTTTGCTTCGGAAACGTTTAAGATTTTTCCAAAAACTTTGCACCATTTTCTTGCAAAGGATGCGCGCATTGGTAAATAGAAAATTTTTGTTAGTATGTAGGGCTAGATGAACAAGAGACAGTTACAGTGAAATGATATACAGAACAAAGTTTCTCCGAAGTATTTAGTAGAGTTTAACGGAAGAGAGATTTTGCTCCATCACGATAATGCATCTTGTCATACAGCAGCTTTAACCTTCAACTATCCAGTTGTTGAATTAAAAAATATAAATCTAATAAAGCATTCACCGTACACACTTAACACTTATCAATATTCAGCTTTTTGTTATTTTTTTGATTTGCAGGGTAAAAAAGTTATTATTTGAGGAATAGATTGATACTGCCGTACACGATTATTTTTTAAGTATTCCGAAAATTCATTGATTGGGAGCTTTTAGAGAGTTGAAAGTAAGAATGGTGAGATGTATTATTGCTAAACGTATTACTTTGGAAAATAAAATGTTGGATACTATTTACCGTGTTGTTTATTCTCAATAAATTTAGCTTGACATCCGTAAAAAAAACGATGGTGATTTTGATATACAACGGTAAAGATGAGAAACATTCTGAATAAAAAGAGACACTAATACTAATACAGATACGAAATATGTATGTTAAGCTGCATCCACACCAAGCGAGCGAGCGAGAATATGCAAGAACGAGCATTCGCTTGTGGTCGAAAACAATGTTCGGTTTTGGTCCAAACTGAACGACATTGTCATTGTCGTTGTTGATCCATGTGCTCGCTCGCCATAGCTGATGACAGTGTAATCGCATGTGCCTCCTTTATTATAATTTCTAAGTTACTAAACCGCAAGAAAAAAAGACAGCAAAGGAGATGGTGGACTACAACATTTTTAAAAAATCGCGAGTTGTATAGCGGTAATCGTATATTGCAAGACTTACAAGCGGAAGATTCCGGAAAATTTAATCGTCGACTCCTGACCCACTTGGTTTGTTTTGTAATTTTTGGCGTTCACGTCTAAATGACGCTAATAACGACTCCATTTTTTTTTTAAATTCGGAAGTTTCACTGTCAAACTTTTCAGATATATCTTTCCAGGCTTCTTCCCTCTTATTTTTGTTTTTAAAATATTTGCTTGTGCAATCCCATAATTCCGGGCGATCTCGGTAGGCATTGATGAAATCCAATATCAGTTCATTTGTCCACTGCATGTTGGACTTTTTACAAAATCAGGTTAAACACCTTTAAACATCAACACAATAATCTCAATATTCAAGTGCACGATCTTTCTTTAACGTTCCGACCCAGTACGGAACATGTCCGAGCGCGAGCGATCATACATTCGCTCGCTAAAAAAGGCGTCCAGACCGCCTCAGCAAGCGCAGAAAACATCGTTCGCTCTTGCTCGCTCGCTTGGTGTGGATGCAGCTTTTCATGCCAGAATTTTTTTTAAAGAACTTATTATAGTATAAAGCAGAATGAAGAAGAGTTAAAAAAAATATATAAAATACCTTTTTAAAGGTGTTTTGGTGATATTGCAATCTGATCGAAGAATGGATCAATTATTTTGAAACCTAATTAAATACTATAAAAAATGTAAAACTATGGGCTCACTCATTAGCATCCCTTAGGTTCTAACAGCGTAACTACACCAATATTATCGTGTATCACTGACGCACTATGCCCTGTTTTTCACCAACTCGAAAGGCTTCTTCCTCGTATGTCTTCTAACCAAGTATGTATTGTCGAGGAGCTGGAGAGCCTCGACGGTAACATGTTGAAGAAGTCGTTATTCTTGACTTCTTGCAAACTTTTCGATGGTCTGGTTAACGGTGTCAATTTCCAGGTCCCTGTGGAGGTTTCTGTTTCTGAAATCCGGAATTTTATAAAATGCCTTTGCATTTTGTAAAAAGCCGTCAAAACGAGCAAATTATGACTTTCTCTTAACCTCATACGTTTGTTTTCATACAAAAAAAAGCTTTGACCAACCTTTAACCTGACCCTCATTCGTTTGGTCAGTAGTGGAGGGTCAGGTTTAAAGTATTTGTTATAATGCAGAACTTGATAATTCTATGTTTACGTTGCAAGTTAAGTTTCAACTTTAAGTAAAAGCCAAAGCTTGCCATAATTGCTTCATTAAGTTGATAGTTAAAATACAAAAACAATATTCAAATACAAAGAATTTTTTATCACAACCGAAAAAATGCCACCGAACGAAAAGTAATCTATTTTAATTACGTCAACAAATATGTTAAAATTGTTTATCAATAAACATAAACGGCGGTGTAAGTTAGTGTGCTGGTTCCAACTATTATACTCTATTATTTAATTTATAAAACCAACTATGCTTCTTTAAGCTAGAGAAAAATAGCTTAGGTGTTTGAAAAACCAACCAACGCAACGGGCTAAATCAGAGAATAAACAAACGAATTTATTTTTAAAGCTGAAATGTAACTCAAATTAAATTTTAAAAAAGACGCCTTAACAGTTTGTTTTGAATACATGAACACAAGGTTAAGTAACATACGGAATTAAGTTCAGTGACACGAATAAATATTAATTAAATTTGTTGTTATCAATTTGATAATATAATTCCATTTGTACTTCATTATTATGGTTGCATGGTCATAGTATTGAAAATCAGAAACTGATGCATTCGGTGTGGTTACTAAAACTTTACAGTAGGAAAAAACTGGAAAAATTTTCACCCACTATATTATATTCAATAATATGTTTATTTAGCTGATAACAAAGTTAAACATTCAAATTGTAACACAACAACTGTACCGGTTTATTAAATGACACAGTAACTTATTTAAAATACAAAATCTTATCAAGCATAAAAGCAATTTATTGATGCTGATAATAATATAAATGAAATTTAAAATTGTTTATTATTTAAGCTATAAATTCAATGTTAAATAATGTTGTAACTATAATTGATAATAATGACTTAAGGTTTTATTGGCAGACCATTAAAATATATAAATGAGAAAATGTATCAGCCATACGCCTACTGACCGTTAAAACGTATAAATTCAGTTAATTTCAATATGCAGATACTTATAAATCGTGGAATTTTAAAACAGAAATGTACGTAGACGTTGGTATTAGTTGAGTTAGATTGCAATCGTTGAAAATTTATATATTTCACTGTCGATTTCTCGTTTCACATGTAATTTCGTTGCACAAGCATCTTTATCTGTTTGCTTTATATTGGCGGTTAGGTTATTCAAGCAAAGAAATAATAATGCGGAAAGGAGACATCTCAAAATCGATCATTATTCATTTCCATCGATAGCATTATTATGCGGGTGCTAATGTAAATTATTCACTGCTCCACAACACACGTACGCACGTATATTCGTACAACTGCAGTATAAAATCACTCGCCCATAAGTTACTCTTATCGCCTTCTTTCAACTTTTTATAAGACCTTAATAAAAAATGTTAGACGTGTAGTTAACAACATTTAATTACAATGTGTTAAATATAGGGGTAGTGTAGTATAAATATTTTTTGTTGTGGATTAGCAACTTGAAAGAGTAGTTAAATTCTAGTAATTAATATATTTTACACGTCTCCATTAGGTGTTTTTTCTCGACTATAAAACTTTTAAATAAGAAAAATAGGTCTGTTTGTTGGCATATGTACTGGGTGCACCACTAAATTAAATAAACATTGATTTTAACTTTCATAATAATATTGCCTTTTCAAAAATATCTGTCTCATCTAACAATTTAACATGAACAGTTCTCTCTAACTCTAACTTGTATGTCCACTTTTTTGTTTCATAAAATTGTTTTTTAATAATAATTGTTACTTTATTAATGGAATAAGAAATAAATATGCTTTTTAAATGTTTTTTATAACTTGATAGATTTTTGAAGTACTCGCGAATAAGCTTTAAAAAAAAGAGTTGCACATAATTCACTTTTGTTTTTAGAACATGGAAAAATATAAAGTTCTAATTTTTTAGTACAATGCCAAGTAGATTTAATAGTTTTGCTGTACTACTCGTTAAAATATTCTGCACAAGTCAGTATTTTTTATCACCACACATTAATTAATTAATTATTAATGATATACTTAATAATATCAATTAGTTATTCGATAACTTTATAATGAGGCGTTATATATTTTATCGATTTATTTATATTATATGTTTATGATTTCTGTTATTGCTTTGTCATATATTTAATTACAAAAATAAAAGTCCAAGAAATGTTAAATTATGTTTTATGTACTTTGTCACGTTCTAATATCATTTTTACCGCCATATTTTACACGTAATTTCACTCCAGCTCCCGATATAATTAAAGTTATTTAAAGAGTTATTTGCCATAGGCTATAGACATTTTTATATCTTTAATGGGTGTAAAAATTATTAACATATAAATATAACTATTACCTTTAATATCATTTTAACTGGCGTATTATTACAAGTGCTTGTAAAATACGTATCGACAATTTTAATTTGAGAGATGTATATAAGTTTTAAAAATAAGATTTTTTTGTATAAATTATTATATTAACAATAAAAAAAGTATGAAAACAACTCATGTACAAAAAAAAAGTATAATACCGTAACATTAGACATTCATATTATGGTATTTTATCTAACTAATTTTACCTCAATATATTTTTGCTACTAAATTATATGCTGACAAATCATTTAAAAACAGATTTCAGATATTTGCTACCGTTATCAAGAAAACTAAAAAAAAAATCTGAACAACTTTTTTTTTGTGTATTGGTAGAAAATTAAAAAACTCGCATTTTCTTGTTTTAAATAAAACACCTTGTATATTTCAAATTTGTTGGTTTCAAAAGTCGATTACACCGTATATTTAAATATGAATAACTTATAAACATTTTTTGCAAAAAAATTTAATTACAGAATTTTAAAATTTAATTTGATTTACCTCAAAAACGATTTAAGGTTTCTTATTTTTTTTAAATAATATGCCGTTTCTGCACTAAACTTTTTATGCACACAGATACCAACACTCACAATTTATGGAAAAAGTAATTTTGATGCCCAAACCAGTTTGCATTACGTTGTTAATTATTTATTTGTTTATTTTAATTTAATTCGGCATAATTTTGCTGCTAAGGCTAATAAGGTTAAAACAAACGTAATTTATTTTTATCCTTTCTATAAATGCCAATATATGTCTCTATAATTAAAAAGACTGATATGGCCAAAAGACTTTCGCCATGCCATATAACATTATATCGTGTGTATCGTAGTGTGTTTTTGTGTATTTTTGGGTATAAAAAGTTTAAACTATCGCTCCAGCCGTTTTGATTAAACTCACATTAGTAAACGACGTCTGTCAACATGGCGTAAATGGCGTCTCTCAAAAACCACAACGTTCTTAAAAAATATTTAATTACTATTAAAAAAATCACCTTTTTTAAATTAAAATTCAAGAGGGTTAAAGCAAATGGCATTTACTAAGAAACATAAACTAATAACTTATTAAAATTTGAAAAAAATTGTTTAAGCCATTTTCGAGAAAAACTTTTGGAATTTAGAATTTTGAAATACATTTCGTAATTAAAATTCTACTAAACAAACATTTTTTATAAACCGTAACATACACTACAATTCTATATGAACAAAATATTTTTAACTATTACCCATGGACCCGAACCGCAAAAATTAAGGTTTAGTTCCGTTTCCGGTTCAATGCAAAATATGATGACAACGATAACTACACTCATATGTTAAATTCTCCATAATGACGTCACGTTTTGTCGTTATGACAGCGGATAAAAAGGTACCTAACTTAATATCCACTTGCATTTTTGCATGTAACTTTGTTACCATGCAACCGACTTATTTGATTGTAACTAAGTAAACGATTTGACGTTTTGTCAGTTATTATTTGAAGGTTATAATTTATTCGTGCAGTTATCGTACCGAATTACACTCGAGCTTTGTTTTTATCCTGGACAAACTTGCTTTTACTAAACTCAAGTTTAGTTGCTATTAGGCAAATCTTGACTCGACAACTGTCAAAGATAAAACAACTCGTCCTACGGACTCGTTGTTTTATCAGACAGTTTTGTCACAGTTTTGTCTCGTCGATTTTCCTAGCAACCAAACTTTCGTAGCAACGCAACTTTGTCCGGCTATAAAAAAAGCTCTAGTGTAATTACCCCCGAATATTTATAAACTAGCACGTAACCCGTCCTAGGACGGGAATATTGTATATCTTAAATTTAAACTATTACTTTTTATAATACCGTGAGCTGCACGTTAGACACTCTTATGTTACCCGTGAGAAAAAATTTACGGTTCATTAGACACAACTCAGTCGGTCAAATGAACCCGTAGTAGTTTACTGCGTTACTATATTCATGCGTTACAGACAGTCAGGCTGGACTTTTATATATGTTCATTGAACTGTCTGACATTTTTTCATTTTTGGTAAAATGTAATCAAAATTACGAAAATAAATAATTTACATTGTCATTAAAAAAAATATTGGTCCGAACCGTTGTGTGAACCGGTTAAAGCGGTTTGAACCGGTTCACACCAGTCGGTTCAACCGGTTGAAGCGGTTTGAACTGGTTCACACCAGTCGATTCGTATCGATTTTGAGGTTTTGTGATTTTTTAAATAAAAGGTTCAGTTTTGGTTCACGGTTCACGAAAGAAGCGCCGGTTCGTTCCAGTTTTTGTTTCAGTTCCGGTTCGGTTCGGGTCCCTACTATTACCATATTCCTGTAATTTTGGATTACCTTTTATACTTAAACATCCTATCTATTAGTTATTATTTGAGACATCAGTTAAATTCACCCGCTTTGCATTATACGTTTAATGGCTCTACTTATAACTAATTTTAAAATTATGCATTTATAGCGTATGTTACAAACGCGCTTGTACACACGGACGTCATCGCGAAATTGTCAAAACACTTTCACGGAACCTCAAAACGTGCATATCCGTCGAAATCTTGAATTCGAACATTTTTGCGATCCTAATTTATTATTTATTATTTCCGCGGAGGTGGTCTCCTTTCGGGTTCCTGTACTGCGACCTATTGGTTTATTGTGCCCTCTGGTGATAGTACCTTAAAGAAGTCCTGTGTTTTTGAAAAACTTGAGGATTTTCTTTAAGGATGTTTTTCTTAACTCTTCTTGGTTGGCTTTTTCCATTCCTAGAAGTCTACGCCGATAGGGTGTGAATCCTTCACACTGGCATATTACGTGAAGAGGGTTTCTTTTTCTCCACTATTGTATTAATATGTCATTAAGACACCGCTTGGCTGTTCCATAGGATGTACCAACTAAGGATTCTGGTCCGAAGAAAGATGTCTCGCTGCCAATTTTGGCTAGGTGATCTGCCTTCTCGTTCCCTGGTATATTAGTGTGCCCTGGGCACCATACCAGTTTGAGATTAATCCTGTTTCCAAGCACGTTGAGTGCCCGTATGCAATTCAGAACAAGTCCTGAGTTTACTTCCGACGAGCCAAGAGTTTTTGCGATCCCAATACTTTTATCATACTACGTATGGCAAAAGTAAAAAAGATAACATTATTATAGACACATATGGAAGTATGAAAAGAATGGCAAAAATACGCATTTTTAAGAAAAATTTGTTTACAGGATTACACTATGTCTATGTTCGTTTGAAAATGTTGGGCACTTACTTATTGCACTTTGGGTAGAAAACCACACTAATTGAAAATCGTAACCGCACTACAAAAGAAAATGGTAGCATAAGCATAAGCTATAGCTATATCCATGATAATACTCGAAAATAAATTGCCCTGTATAATATTTGTTTATTACAATGAATATTATGCAAACTTCGTACAATATTATGTAGCGTTAAAAAATATTGACAAAACAGATCGACGTAACTTATACAACACCTAAATTAAGCACAATTTGAATAAACAATCGTTTGGTTTGTTTAATTTGATATGTCCAGCTATATTATTTTATTCCCAGTTTAATGAATTAAATCCATAAAGTATGGGTTTATAAATAATCATTAATTTAATTTTTAATCTTGTAAAAAAAAACAAATATAATCAAATACTAAACCACTATATTGGTTTTGGTTATAGGTATTTTATTGAATCAACCTTACTGGAATGCTTGAATTAGTAGGTAATGCGTTTAGTTTAATAAATTAATCAACGTTTACAAGACAAGCACGTGCTGTTCAACACTTTACAGTTACAATTTAAGACTTCGGACACGTGAACGAAGACAATATAATGTAAAATAAGATACATGATTTAGCCATGCTGCATTTTTAATTTTACATTAAGTTTGTCATGTAAAAAGGTGGTTCACACTTCTTTATGAAGAAAAAACAATGATTAAGAATTCAAAATCGATACTTTTTACAAGAAGTGTTACGTTACATGACTTAAATTTATATTATACCACCATGACTTCAAAATACTCGAAACGTAGAGAATATTATATTTAACATGATTCTAAAAAACATGTAGTCCTACGCATTAATTAAAAAATGTTTACTACATTTAAGAGTTTTGATATTTATATTAAAAACAATTAAGAGTAATAAACAAAAATTGTTTAATATCTAAAATATATATATTTGTTTGATAAAATGTTTCAAGTTGTAAAAACTATATCTGAAAACAAAATAGAAAATATATTTTTGTGTTTCTTGATTATTTTATATTGGAGCCTCTATAATTGTTTAAATGTTGCACAATATTATGTCCTAATACTAGTTTTTCTTGTTCATTAAAATTATAACCTATAATTATGATTCTTAAAATATTACAATCTCTTTTTTAGATGCGTCTATAGAAAAATCTAAGTTTTATGTTTGAATATTATACATGACGTAATTCATTCATAGGTTTTAAATATACAGGACGAGATACTTTTTCATAATTCCAAAGACAAGGCTAATTAATTCACTGTCTGAGGAGAACTTGGAATCATGTATGTTGCTATTCATTAAAAAGGAATTGTTAGATGAATTGAATACAGAAGCAATTATTGACAGATTTGCACGATCATATAGTGAATTCAAACGATTGTTGATAATGTAATGGACTGCATGAAATACGCTTTTGAACTATTTGTCAACTTGTAAAATGTTCGGTACAGTTGGACCAAATTCGAATGTTTTATGAAGTGTCTCGGCTAGCAAAAATTTGATATTGGTCTCCTGGGTTATTTTTTTAAAATAAACTCGCCTGTGTTATCAGACACCACTTTCCAATTTGGGACTACAGACGAAAAATAAAAATCCATCGTTTTTGAAAATTTACGATAACAATAAATTTTTAAATTCAAAACAATCTGTATTTACATTTAGTAACTACTGTATACTGCCAGTAATATGTACACTGTAATTTCTTAAAAATATGCATTTATTTGTACCTTATTTGCTCTTATACAGTGTGCACAAAAAATAACGTAACGAATCATTGTAAAAATATAGTAGTAGTAGTAGTCTTTATTTGTTCTGAAAAATCCAAAAAGGCGTAGAACATGTCACAATAATGATAATTAATAATAATACACATATATACGAATATGTATATACAACACAAAATTATATTTACTTAAAAGAGTTTTTAAAGTAAGCGTCATTAAGATATTCACTAACTCCATAGTAAACTTTAGAGATTAGGACATTTCTTAATCTTTTCTTTAAGTCGGGGGTGGGTAGATTTTTTATACTCTCAGGTGATGTGTTATATTTTGTAATAATTATAAAGGCAATTTTTTTTTTGAAGATAGGTATATTTGAAGCAATCGGGAGATCAAAATTATTTCTTACGAAAAGGATGGCTTCGAGAATGAATAAACCGTAAAAAGTTACTATTTCTTTGTCACAAAAAGTGTCTTTACTAGTTGAGACCAAAAATAGTTCTTATGCATCGCTTTTGTATAATAAAGAGAGGCGTTCAGACGTTCAGAGTCACTAGCATTACCTCAAAAAATTACAGCATAGCGTAACCTACATTCAACATATGCATGATATGCAGTTTTGGCTGCGTTTGTACTGATCATTTTTTTTAGGTTTTTTAGTGCGAAAGGATACCGTGACAGGCGTTCGATGTGGTATGACCAGTCCAGTCTAGAGTCAATACCTAAACCAAGAAATGATATTTTATATTAACAACATTTATAGTTGTGGAATTATTTTGAAGTTTTAAGTCGGAGGTTAATTTACTTTGTGAAAATTTTATTACTTGAGTTTTATTGACGTTTAAGGTTAAGTTGTTTACTGTGAACCAATGTTGGAGTTGGCCTAAGCAGTTAAAGAGTTTTTGTTCAGAACATGTCATCGGCAAATTGTATAAGGGAAGTTTTGGCAAAATCTAGAAGATCATTAGTGTACAGTATGTATAACAGGGGGCCTAAGATTGATCCTTGCGGGACTCCTTTTTTGATTTTCTTTTTGTTAGATTTTAGAAATTTACCTGACGAGTCTTTTCCAGCAACGTATTGGTTTCTTTCCGAAAGATAAGATTTTATAAGGTTATGGGCGGTCCCCCGTACACCATAGTGCTCTAATTTCGTTAGCAGTATCTCGTGGTCAACACTATCGAAAGCTTTTGAGAGATCAACACACATGGCCATGGTGTGTTTGTCTTTATTGAGGGATTGAAGTACCTTTCGGATTGCCATGTTAATAGTGTGGGTAGTTGTTTTGCCTTTCCTGAATCCATTTTGAGCGTTATTAAGCCAAAGTGTTCTACGTAATTTTCAATTCTGTTGTAGATTATTTTTTCAAATATCTTGCTAATGTTTGTGAGAATGGATATGGGCCTATGGTTTTCTATGTCACTTAAATCCCCTTTTTTGTGGATTGGTTTGATTTTTGCACATATAAGTTTGTTAGGAAATATGCAATTTTTTAATAAGAGGTTTATAATGTGACTTAGAGGTCCAGATATTAAGTCGGCAGTATATTTTAAGAGGTTTGTTGGGATTTCATCTTCTCCTGTTAATTTTGTGTTTTTAAGTGACATTATGGTTTTATAGACTTCCTCGTAAGAAGTGGGACGTAGATAAATAGACATATTATTATGTTTGAAGTGGCTGGTTTCAGAATTGGTCCCATCTGCATTGTCGGGGCACATATTTATAAATAGTTCGTTTACGTTGTTTAGTATATCTAATGGGTTATCACCTGTATTTTTGACATTGTTGATGAAATTGTCTTCTTGTTGCCTTTTTCCCATATAGTTGCCTATTACTTCCCATGTCGCTTTACTTTTGTTTTTGCCGTTTTAATGTATTTTTCGTCCGCGAGTCGTCTTGCAAAACGAATGGTGCTTTTTTAATATTTTTGAGTATGTTTTGAAGTATTCCTCGGATATTCGACCTTCTCTGTAATCTAAATATAGTTGTCGTTTGTTAGAACAGGATGTTTTGACGGCGATAGTGATCCAGTTTCTGTGGTTTGACATTTTTTTTAATAGTTTTCGGTTTGAAAATAGTGTCAAAGAATTCTTTATGTATTTAAAAAAAAAAATCGTAAGCCGAGTTTATGTCAGATGATAGGTATACTTCATCCCAATTACGATTAGCGGTATAAGGGGTTCCGTTAAAAAAAAAGACTAATTCCTGTTTGAAGTTAGGACAAATGGACCGGACATTAGCAACACTCTGTATATTATTTTAGAACTTTAACTAGTTAAAAACAAATATGGCACTATTGTCAACTAGGGTATCAAAGGAATTCGTTCTGAAATTGCTAAGTTGTGAAATATTTATATTTTTTTAGAGTCCTGTTTCTGTCAATATTTTTCGTTAAAACTATTTTTGAAAGAGACTATATTTTTGCACATTGCACCTAAAAAATATAAAATATACTGGATGTTGTATTTAAGAAAACAAAGTTACGTATCGGTGCGCAAAAACAAACCACTGTTTACATTTGAAAATAATTTAAGGGTGTGTTGTAATAATCATAACAACTTTTATTCGTTTTTTGTTTGTATGGTTATCACAAGACAAGATATTGACCCTTTACGTTACTTTTTGTTCACACAGTATATTTTTAAACTTTGTTATTTATTAATTTATTACTTATAAAAATTAAATGTTTTAGACCCAGTTCGAAGCATTCTAATATGGGTGCGAACACCAAACTGGGATACCTGGTATAGCAGGCTGGTACATTTTTAAGGAGTATACCAAAGTTACTTTTTTTTAATAGCATATGTTGTATATTTTGTAATTTTTAGTTGCAAAATTAAATTCTGTTTCAAAAATGTAAAAGGTCATATGTATACGTAAGGTTAAAAGTTTTTGAGTTATTCAAGTTTTTATAAAAATAATGACAGGAAGATAACTCAACTTACAATTAGTAATGTCTGAACAGTTCCCTAAAAACTTTATTCGACAATAGTGTCATAGTAATTGATTAAACTTTAAAATGCTTATGTTAGGTCAATTTGGCTTAACGTCAAACACGAAGGAGTCAATTTTTTGAAATGGAACTGTCTGTTTATTTTTACATTTTCTTGTCGATAATATATTTATCTCTAGAAACCATTGAAGATTAATTGTGTGTAAAATTAATATTTGTAGAGTTATTGCGGTTTTCATGATTATTTTTTAAGACCAACAATATATTTTAATAAATTTAAACGAGTAGGCTTTAAAAATATCTCGAAAATTATTATTTTTTAATTATCGATAATAAAATTGTACAATATACATATGTACTTATATAGTATTCTATTTAAAAAATTACTTAATCATGTTTAAAGTTACATAACAGTTAATGCAGTCCCTATAAAACATAATATAAAGACATTTAACACAATAACTGCACAAAAAACAGTGTTATGGACAAAATATCTTACGAATGCCAAAGACTTTACAATAATTAATTGTTGTGGTTTGTATATAAAGGGCAAATCAAACAAAATATTAAATCTCGTGCGAAAAAACATGTTTCATATTCAAAATGAAACCAAATAAATATATTATTGCACTTGGCAGTACATTCGTGCATCACAAAACTCATAATAGGTTTATATAATTTTAGGATATTAAATTCAGAATTTAACTGTTATAAAATAGTCATTGGGGAATGAAACTAAAAAATTTAAATATCAAAATTTGTGTTTAATTAGAGAGAAAATTTGAATTTTAAACACAAACTGAAAGACATTGTGTTATTAATAAAAATTTTACTCTACGAAACAGATCAACGTCCTTTCGACAAATTACGATCGTTACTAAGACAGTGTAATAAAATAGAATAATAAAAAATTAAAATTCTAGCGATGAAAGCGGAAAACTTGGAACTAGTCTAGATATATTTGCAAGAAGAGATTTTTTAACTAAACATGTATTACGTATTTAAATACGGAATTTAATTGGTTTCTCAATAATAAAGTAGCCACCATGTTTGGATTCACTTAATTTATGCATAATATGTTCCAAAGTTATCTTTCCCATCAGAAAGTTTGTATATTCATATATAGGTTCGCATATTTTTATAATTAAACAATGTTTATCGATTTTCTAAACCATAAACCTGCATATTAATAAATGTTCATTGCATATTTGTGTTGACACATAGTTGCTCATGCCCACACGTTCTTGTTTATTATCTTACATCTTAGTATTTGCACCACAATACTATTAAATGCTATTTTGCAAAACAGGGTGGACCATGAGAAACAAAATTAATAATAACAAAAGTGTAAACTTTGATTGATTAACGCAATAAAGAAACCTGAAAGAAAAATAATGAGATATTAAGAAATTTGGTTGTAAGTTTTAGTATCACTGAAAATCTACCTTAGTTGTGGGTGAATGTGTACAACTGACGAAATAGATGTTAATTAGTTTAAAGAAATTCTGTGCTGATTCACAGTGTGTCCAAAATCCAAGGAGCACCAAAAGCAACTTTTAAATTCTAATGGGCATGTGGTCGGATAAATAAAACCAAAGTTATTTTTACTTTCGCCGTATAAAGTGATGGAAATATTGTCATCGCGAAATTTGCAAAAGCAATTTTCTAAGAATTTACATGTTTTGAAGTTCTTTGAACACATTCTGAGATTCTGACTATTATCGTGATGACGTAGGCAAATCTTGTAAAATTAGTAAACTCATCAATTTATGTAATCAAAACATTTTTATCAGGTCAGAATTTGCTTATAAAACACTTGCAATTAGTAAAGTATAAAGTAATTACATATGGTCTATTATGAGCAGATATAGATATGTGGAAATTATAAAGCATTCATACTGCGTACCAGACCTAAAATTTTCTTGTTACAGCTATGAAGTGCGAAGTTAGAGAGCATACTAATCCTTATCTAAAAACACGTTCAAGATAATTATATATGTAACAAGATTTAACGCAATTATTAACAAGTTTTAGTGTCGTAATCTCAACATAAAAATATTGTGATGGATAAAACAATGTTTGTCCTGCTATATTCTTGCGTTAAAATATTATTCATATGTGTAAGGCCTTAGGTCATATTATTACAAACACTCCTTTTTTCTCTATTTTGTACTGTTTTATAACAACTACATTTAGAAAATATGCTGTTATCATGTGAATATTAGGTAATGTCGAGTACTTCTTAAAACTACCTTTTAAAAGTTTCACGAATAACTTTCAACTAACAGCACCCTAGCAACTTTTTTTCAAATTTCAAATTAGTATAAAATTATGCAACTTTGCCTTAATTTAAGTGATTTCCTCGCTTTAAGAAATCATGGGGAATTGAGTGTCGAATTTAGGATACCCTATCCCAGCCACGTATCAGTGCGGAAAAACAAAACACTGTGTAGTTAAAATAATTTTAGATATGTGGTTTATGAACACGAAACTTTTTTTAATTATAAAAAATTAATAGTATAATAGCCATCGAACAATCGTCTTTGCTAGGACACCCTGTATAGTTGGAAGATCCTAGATAAAATGCTCGAAAACTTAATGCTAGCGAATTTCCCAAAAGAACAATTACTCGAATGTAAATTGCTTCAAATACATTTTGGTCGATAATTTCACTACTGTCATTAATGTCAATGCAAATGCATACGATTTATCACGTTTGCTAGCGGATAAATAGGAACCTTACTATTTGCAATATGTTCTGTGTTTGCAATCGGATAAATTTTTGTTTACTTTCACCATAGCAACGCAATGACATTTTGGAAAACTGATATATTGGTTAAGTTTTCTAAAAATGGTTTAAACGTCACACTTCAGTCGTGGAATTTTCGCTACAAATGCCATTCGAGGTTAAAATTTTGCCAGGTCAAATTTTTATTTGTAACACTTGTTATTGCTTTTCAATTTAAACTCGAATGAATTGACATTTGACAAATCAACTCGCGCGACGCTCTCGTTGATTTCTCAATGTCAATTTATTCTCGTTAATTGTTACTAAGCAACAACTTGCGTCAAATCAAAATTTGGCCGGCAAATTTTAACCTCTTGTGCCTCTTGTGGTATTACCCCCGAAAAAAAAACACTTTTGTGAAATAGGCTTTTTATTTAATAAATTGATTTATATTTTTGTAATTCATGCTATACAAAGAAATGTGTACACAAGTCAGGAAAAAATTAATAAAACAAAAATAAAATAAAAATATACTAGTATACGCCTTTAATATGATAAGTTGTGTGCTATTTCAGATATAAAATCACAATTATTTGTGACAGGTTCATAATTGTTTACAAATCTTAGCAGTCTTTGTGCAATATCACGATATACCCTGTGATAATACCTATGTCATAGAACCGGATGAACATAATCTTAAATAACCAAATTCGAGTATCTGATAATCAAGCAATTGCTTTTTGAGATACTTGTATTTCAGCAAAGTTCCGTTCGAGCAACAGATTTCGAGCTATTGGACTGGAGGAATTACCGGTTACCAAATTCGAGACTCAACATAAGGATCTCTATAAAATCGGTTTAATTAGAGCAAAGATAAAAACTTGGTGCTTAATTTAAATCTGAAAAGAAAGTACTTGAAAATATCATAGTTCTTTTAATTCAGAAGTTACTTATTTAATAAGAAGTGAAATTATTATTTTTTTGCTTAATTTTGAGAGAGATGGAATTTAAAACGGCCTTTTTTATACTTCTTTTTATTCTCTATACTCTGACCTAAATGGATTTTAAGATAGACGTTTCGTCCATTTTGGACCATCAACAGCTTTATTATTTATTAAAGCCGCCATACTGAACGTTTACCTTCCTTAGAATAAAGTAATAAAAATTCTAATAAATTAAGATTTAAAAAAAAATAAAATACCCGTTTTGCATTAAATCAACATTGCCATGAAAAGCAAAACATATGTAAAATTGTAAAACTTGTTCAATATCGTATTGATTTGTTTAAATTTATAATATTTACAATGATTTTATTATTATAATGTCTATAATGTACAGGGTGGACAAATTTCGATGTTTTCATAGGGAATTTCGGTAACTATAAGAGGTATCAAAAAACGGACAGGGCATCCTCGTTCTCTTTTTTCGAGAAAAAGTTAATGGTGAAAACTAAAATTGGTTATCGTCTTTTGTTTTCGAGTTATCGCCGATATCTCGATTTTTCGAATTTTCGTTTTATGACTATACCTATCTCGCTTGTTTGTGAAAATAAACAAAAATAATTTTGACGTTCTACAGGAACTTTTTTGATAAGAACGCAGTGGCGTAGACAATTTTTAAAAAAATATTCCGAAATTCGAGTTGTGACATAAAGTTGTATTTTTTTTTAATAGAACCCATAGTTGGCTATGCCCTATTTAAATTACTTATTTTTTTGTCATTCCAGATATATGTATAAGGTTTGATATAGTTATTTTTAATAATATGTAAGTTGCGAAAGTTTTTTAGTTTTTTTTTAAAATTATAGTAGGCTCTGAAAACAAAAACAAAACAAGGTGTAAAACCTTTTAAAACTAATTTGGTACAAGTTACGAAGGTTTTGTAATTTGTTATCAGGAGACACTTTTTGTTTAAAATAATATGTTCTACCAAAAACAATTTTGAGTTTGATTTTGAATAGGGCCGTACTAGTTTTTTACAAAATTTATTGAAACTGAACACCCACAACTCCACCACTGGTTGCTTGTGGGGCTTGACATTCTCACCGAATGTGATAACCTGTAAGGTGGTACTGTATACCAAATTTGGTTTAAATATATCTACTGGTTGAGAAACGGTTAAACATTATCTATATTTTTTCGAAAATTTCTTTAAAATGAATCGTTTATGGACCAATGTTGATATGAAATATTGCCTTTAAAATAAGTTTTTGTATCGACTGTTAAAGTCCTGCTACAAAAAAGTGGACCACCCTGTATATAATACGTGCAACAAATATGTGTATACATCGTTTGGCTATAGATTGTTAAACAAAGAGGTTACTGAGTCATGTGGGCTTACCCCCGGTATTGACTGTTTGTTTTTCTTTTACCATTTTAAGTTTGGGTGATGGTAAAATATTAAAAACTTGAGGGCAAGGCACACTTTATTTGAGCACGCGCCAGACATGGCACACTGCTTGAATATGTTTATTTATATTATATACGTACCTTGCTGACTCGAATTTTAATGATCGTTAAATCATCGCGGCCTAAAGTCACAGTTTATTGACAGACAAAAACTAAAACACAAATTTGTTTTTGAAAATGTAGTTAAATCCTAAATTCTACCTTTCCCACAGCTTTTAAAAAGTGTATGTCGTAATATATTGATAACTTCTCATTTGTCAGTCAGCGGGTGGCCCGCGACAGTCACTTATCTGTCAATCTCTTGGCCTCTTTGATTTGTCAAATTCTAAATATGTCAGTTGCGTAAATGTGTACATTCATCTCTAGACCGGTATAAAAATAGTGACCTTAGTCAAGACTCGTCTTCACATACTTTCACAGTTACCTACGCAGTAATAAATCATATTCATATGCACTTTAGATCAGATATGTTCGTGGATTCGCAAAAAAAATGAAATAATTAACTATATTAAAGTATACTTCTTTACTAATACACGTCATGCTACAATTTAAAAGTGTGCTTTTATTAAAAAATCATGCCCAGCCACTCCTCTCACCAGATAATGTTTTCTCTAATAACTATAATCATGTAGAGTAAATATATAATCAATTTGATGTTAGGGCCTGGTTGGACACCCACGCATCAGTATGCGCTTGCTTTGATACACTATTAAAACTTATTTTACATTTAATGGTACATACCTATGGGAGAATTTGTGTGGTACACTGTTTGAAAATCAGCCGTTTAAGTGAGAATTCATTACTACCTACGTTATAAAATCACCTACTCACATTTTAATCAAGAACAATGATAAACGTCGCCTCCTTATTTAGTTTCTTTAATTTTAGCAAATGTTTTAAATTAGGATGCGTCCCAAAAAATTATTTAGAGTAAGTAAACAACTATAAACTGAACTTACTTATACTTATACTAATACAAGCATAGTCAAGATCATATCATATAAATATTCAGTCTTTTCCTTAACATACAATTCAGTGGAGGCCGATTTAACTAAACAATTGTACAAAAGGGAAAACCAATTAATAAAAATCATATCTAATCATATCTTATTAGGTTCTAAGACCAACCTTCAAGTATGTATATATATTATTAAATAATTATTTTAAAATTTTTCAACTACAGGCAAACATACAGTTGCAAAATGTGAGCAGCATATTACTTTTTTAAACTAAAATAAATAAACCTACGAAAAATAATAAAACGACCCTACAAAACACATCCCATATATTTTATACATGTTTTTACCTCTTACATTTAGACATTATTGATGCAGATCGTTAGCATAAATGATTAAATTTAGTATATAGTTATTTGTAAATTTGTATCGACAAAAAATATTTTCTAATTACGTATACATGCATTTGTACGTAAACATTTTTCATTGCCAGACATCATTTAGTTAACATTCAATACTGGTGTATTAATAATTACATACAGAGTGTGTCAGATCGATCATATTGTCTGTTTATAAAGTTCAGAATACAGAAAATTAATTGGAAAACTTAAAAATTTGGATTTCCATTGTTTCTTAGTTAAAGAAGTCACCTTAATCGCTAAACCAGCCTTTTTAGTTCAAATATGATATTTAACTTTTTTTTTGAATATCATGTTTGATTCTTATGCAAATTTAATGGTGAATACAATTTTATTTATTAAATATTTTAAAAAAATAAGTAAATACCAGGTGATTTAGTTTAACCGTCGCGTCTCACCCCTATAACTTTGTTATTTAAGAGGAAACCTCCATAAATCTTATATTTTTGTAAATCGCAGGAAATTTTCTCTCAAAGGACGTTCAAATATTTTTTCTACCATGGTATACGTCAGATTAGCGATAGCAAACTTTATTTAAAATTACATAGTACACTTTTTTTATTGATTCTGGTAGAGAATTAAATTCTAAATCTGATAGTAGATACATTAAAAAAATATAAATAATTTTTGAACTCTTTTATCTACAATATTTTTTTATGTATCTACTATCAGATTTAGAATTTAATTCTGTATCAGAATCAAGAAAAAAAAGTATATCTACTGTGTAATATTTTTAAAAATAGTTTACTATCGCCAGTCAGACATATTTCATCGCAGAAGATATATTATAAAGTGATTTGAGAGATAATTTCCTGCGATTCACAAAAATATAAGGTTATTGGGGTTTTCTCTTAAAACAATAAAGTTATAGGGGTGTGACAGTCAAACTGTATACAAGATGTTTTGATTTGGATTAAATTTTCGGTAGGTGGACTATTTCGGTTAATGATCAAGTAACAATAAAACTAAATGTACATAATACATTTTATTTTATGTAGGAAATTTAACAGTTAAAACAAAACTCAAATATTTAGATCCCTTAACGAGATACATATTAAAGAATATTTCTGGATATTGTTAGATTGATATGTTCTCGTAGGTAATTCGCTTGTTTTAGATTATATCAAAACCATTTAACGATGTATTAATTTTTTAGATATTTTTAAATGTACCTACAAGACAAAGGTACATCGGATTTACCGAATTGCAGTATGAAAATAAAACTACTATATTGGTCACTTTTTATCTAAAAAAAATACAATATTTGAAAAAAAACGAGAGAAACGGGCAACATTGAACAAGTTCTTTGCTAAATCGAGTGCTAGTGAATGGTCAAAAAAATGACAAAAAGACCGATCACCAAAATTGGATTTACCCGATGGTCCTCAACTTTTTAGTAGTCGCGTCCCCCTAAACGTCTTTAAATATTTTCGCGCCCCTCTAGTAGTAGTAGTAAAATAATAATCATTAGGATTTATTTTAGACGAATTCAAAGAGGGCTTTTGTGTGCAGAGAAAACCTAAACCAGTGACATAAAAACAAGATCTCCGATACAGTATTGAATCCTACAGTCGCGTCTTTGCAGATCTAATAGCATGTATA
This sequence comes from Elmis aenea, assembly GCA_947652605.1. Lineage (NCBI taxonomy): Eukaryota > Metazoa > Arthropoda > Insecta > Coleoptera > Elmidae > Elmis > Elmis aenea. The sequence goes on along the minus strand of OX393578.1, from coordinate 26,569,051 downwards.
ATAAATAATAAGTTGCTTTATATCTAAGTCATCACCTACTAAGACTGCCATTAAAAAAAAAGTTTTATTAAATATCTCGCACGATGGTTTGCATATAATAATTTGATTAACGTCATATTATAGCAAACAAAACCAATTTTTTTCTTTTGGCATTTTTGTGTATTAGCAACGATAGCTGAGAAATTTGAGTCTAAAAACTTTAATCAATATCGGTTTTTTCGTTATATCACCTAAGCCATGAAATTTTTAAACAAAACAGGATCTTGTTTAAAATATACTCCTAAAAAACTCAATTTTGTCCCATTTAAGCAACCTTGTAATTTCATTATTTACGGAAATAACAATAGTGCCACATCGAAAAGTGAAACACCCTGTATATTTTTACTTTTAATGCGAATATTAAATCCTGTTAATCATTCGTATAGTCATAAACTTTTTTAATTAAAATATTTCAATTGGTATTATCCATCAATCGTCATTAAAATTACTTCATAATGCTATAAATTATATTTATAATCATTGTTTCAAAAAAAAAGTGTAAATCATAAATTGCGCAACCAGTTTGTTATTATATACATTAATATAAATAATTAACGACTTTGCTCGATTTAATATGGCTAAATTGAAGCTTCAGACTGAAGAAAGTGTTAATTGAGATGTCGATTGAAATTATGCACGACTGAAATAGTTGTTTATCGATAACTGCGAAAACAGGTCAAATAATAAAGTATTTACGCACCCACGCATTTTAATATAAAAATTATTAACGAATACTTACATAAATTATGAAAATTACTGTGATCAAAGTGAATTGCTATTTGCAGTGTACCATTATAGATTATCGTGTAGGTAATAATAACGTTCAAACCTATTAAATTTCATAAGTAAGTACTAAAGATCTTGATGCACGACGTTGTAATTTAGACTGATTCGGTAAAGTTCGAATTCATTCGATTGTTGTTATGCATTTTTATATCGTCGTACTAAACGTAACAATATTTAGCAATAAGAAATTAAGCTGGAAGCGATTTGTTAACCCTCAATAACGTAATTAACAACTAAATAAATATTTAAAAAATGCATTAAGCCTCAAACACATGGTGACACTAACGTCGTGACACTAGATGCAGTGACATTAAATATCGTATAGTGCCGTCCTTTGAACAGCCCGATATCGCGATTGTTAAAAATGTTATTTTATTATTTAATAAGGTGTTCGAATTATCTTTCTTCTTCTATTTGACAGTACCCATGCCTATTATAAAAAGTTGATATACATTCCGCCACTTCTCATCTGAAATCTGTTCGGTTGTCACTATTATTCGATTTCTAAGATCATCTAAATTTTCTGATTTTGCTTTATATACATTATTTTTGAGGTATCCCCACAAAAAGTAGTCTGGAGAGCATGGTGGCCATTAAATTGTACCTCGCCTTCCTATCCACCTCTTTTATGTGGATGAAACAATTTCGATTTCATTGGTATTTATTAAACTAATTTGTAATCAGGTAAACATAGCTTAAAGATGAAAATAGAACGTTATTTGACATTTAAAACAAATTATCGAGATATTACCAAAGCCGACTAATTAATTTCTATTAAATATTTGGTTTGTGCCCATTAATTATCATGAAAACCGCAATAAACCGAGATATATTAGTTTTAGACATAATAGAATAATTAAATTATCGATAAGAATATGTAAAAATATATAGGGTGTTATATTTAAAAAAATTGACTTATCCGTATTTGAAGTTTAACCAATTGGACCGAGCATACAAAACACCCTGTGTATTATTTTAAAATTTTAACTAGTCAGCAATCACTATCATACTATTGTCGAACAAAGTTTCAAATCAATTCGTTCTGAAATTGCTATGTTGTGAAATCTCAATATTTTCTTAGAGTCCTGTTTCTGTCAAAATTTTCATAAAAACTTAAATAACTCAAAAACGATTGATTTTAGACACATAAAACTATACATTTTTAAAGACAATTTAATTCTGCACCTAAAAAGTGCAATATATACAGGGTGTTCTATTTAAGAAAACAAAGTGACGTATCGGTACGCAAAAACAAAACACTGTGTATAGTTGAAAATAATTTTAGGTTATGTAGTAAATTACCACAAACAACTTTTATTCGAAACTTTTTTTTGTAAAGTTGCCACAAGACGAGATATTATTTTAGCCTACCATACTTTTATATTTTGACAGCGCGTATTTGTCATAATAGCAAATAATATATAGGGTGTTTCGTAAAACATGCGAAAAAAATCGGGAGGTGATTCCTTATCGAAAATTAAGGGGGGTCTTTTATATTAAATGTTTTCCTTAGACGTCTTCTTTTGGAGTTACACCCCTAAAGGGGAGCGGTAAAATTGGGTTTTTATTTTATTCCTCAAATTTGGATAAATGTAGGAGAATGATATTTGGTAGATGTTTTATACTTATTGAAAGGTTTGCTATGGTAATATTTTCAATCATCTCCCACCTTCACAGGGGGCTGAAAAGTGCGACCCCTGTTGGTTTTTTTATCAGAACTTTTTGGTGGGTTAATATTACGCAATTTAAAAATTTGTTTTTGAAAGTTTGGTTTATTTAGATTTTGAGTTAGTTTTTGAGTAAAAAAACAAATATGTAAAGATGCACCATTAAGTATTCCTATATAAAACAATTCATTTTGGTGGTTATCATGGTTTATTTATGTTCAAGTGTGTCCCGCATTGATTTTGTAATCATAATAACTTTGCGGGCCGCACGAAATACATAGAGGGGCCGCAAGCGGCCCACTTGCCGCGTGTTTGAGGCCCCTGGTCTAGTGGGAGGTGCTTAAGTTATTTGTATAACAGTACCGAAATTATTAAAATATTTTGTAATTATTTATATGAAAGTAACTTATTAGGCAAATTATCCAGTCGTGCATTATAAAAATTAAATTTTTTAATTCTTTTTAAAGCAAACTTTGTAAAATTAAATATTTGCAACCTTAAATATGAGGTATGAATTTTGTTTTAGAATACGATAACGTTTTTTAAAACAAATAGGAGTATATTAATTGGAAACGAACAATTTACAGTTGAGATACTTAAAAGCACGAAATATTAACAGATACTTTAACACATAACACTGCTTCAGTTTAATATTCAGTTTCAAAATTTGATACATTAATTAAATTTAGTAAAAGCTTGACTGTATTTATAAAGCTACAAGTATTTACTGTTAAGATTTTAAAATAACTGTTGACTTAAAGCCTGAAAAATAATATCCAAGAGCTGTTTTTCAAAACCGTTAGCTAGCAGGGTCAGTTCACCTGCGCTTCTATCTCGAAATTTTTAATAAAAACATTTTAAAACTATAAATCGTGTATTTTATGAATTTCATTCATACGTCCCGAGGTAATGAATGGCTTAAGTTCATCTCACCTCTCAAAGGCCCTACAAACCGTTACCAACTCTCTTATTTATGCATCACTGGTTTATCTGAATTAAACGATTTGCTCCGCGATATTTACCGCTAATAACATGGTCTAAATTTTAGTTTCACTAAATATTTCGTTGCTATACTTAAAATATTTCAGACTTTTGCGGCAAATGTTGAGTATATTTTTTTTCGGGACTTTTTCGTCTAAATCATTAAATCAATTTAATACTTTCTTAGGATACGTTTTAATGGAGAATGTAACTATTATTGTAGATTTTTTTATCACTTGCCGTTTTTAAGTTATTACTCCTAAGGGCCGCAAAGTTGGCTATGGAGCAGTTAAATGTGCCCTTTTTTTTGAAGAGATATTACTTGCTATATCTATTTTTATAAATAAATCACAAAATCAAAAAAATCGTAATTTGCCAATCGCTTATCTACCTACCTATAAAAAAAAAAAAACGACTAATTTAATGTCAAATGACAGTTGCCATTTGTCTGCGGTATTATTTAGTATTGTTTTGTAATTCGGTAGTCTTTGTGGCAAATAATAATAATAATAATAATAATCTTTATTTGTTCTGAATATCCCAAAAAAGGTGTAGAACTTGTCACAATAATAATTTACGTACATTACAAATAATATACATGTAATATGTTATCATGTAATTATGGACACATTTACAACTAATGAAAATTTTTACATATTGAGATGCTACATTATTTGCCACAGAAACTGTGGAAAAACAGATAATTCTAATTCTTCATTGATTTGGTTTGGATTTTTTGTTGGTTTATCGAAGAAACCATATTCTTTTAAATTTATTTCCAAATTTCTGTAATTAGGCGCACTTCCTTGCCTGCTCTCGAGATACAGCTCTGAGTATACTTCTCTACACAGTTTTTATGGCAAAAAATGTAGCATGTCACGTTTTTCGTCATTTTTATATATACCCATAATTATAACAATTACTACAAAGACTATCAAATTACACAACAGTACTATAAAATTCTAATGAGTGATGGAGCAGACAATTGATACTGTCATTTAGTTAGTTGTCTTTTGTTTTTATTTTCGTAGATAGCTTGATAAGTGATTGGTAAAATACGATTTTACTTGATTTTGTGACTTATTTATAAAAATAGAAATAGCAAGTAATACCTCATTAAAAAGAGAGAAAAAAGCACATTTAACTGTTCCATTGCAACTTTGTGGTCCATAAGAAAAAATGAAATTAGAGATAATATCTCGAAAATGGTAAGTGTTAAAGATTTAATTAAATGAGTCAAAATGATCTGATTTACGAGCTACTATTTTACAGAAAAAATCTATTGATAAAAAACATAAATTAAGTTTTCGATTTTTCCTTTTAACTTGCTTATTTGAAATCATACTCAAAATATTTTTTGACATTATAAGGACCTTTTTTTGTGTAGATTTGAATTTTTTTAATAAATTTGGCTACCTTCATTTGTTTTTGTTATTTTAACATCAACTTGCTTATTTTAAATACAAGTCGTAGTTGACTGTGACGCCATTAAACAGAGTATTTTTTTTCGTGTTTCATTGATGTTTATCTTAAAAAATAAGCAAGTTATTACAATATTATAGTATTTTTTGGATTTAATCAAAGAGGCTACTGAAAAACAAATAAAATATCACATAAATAATCTAGCTGTACTTAGTTAAGCACAAGAAACTTATATAATTTAAGATATTTTTAACAATTCATAATAATTTATGATTTTTCAGTTACTATTACTATTGAATCTAAATTAAAACACGCGTACAAAGTGTAACTCTCTCCTTAGGGACAAAACAATTTTTTTTTACGATTTTTTTTTCGTAAAATAATAGTAGCTCGTAAATCAAAGATCATTTTGACTCATTTAACCAAATCTGTATCTCTTGCCCTTTACGAGATACTCATAACTGGGACACCCTGTATACGTAGATATATTATCTTACCGAAGTATTTAAGTAAATGCAATTTGGTCTTTGGAACTAAAGAAAATTTATCGTTTTTAGAGTAAAGTTTTAATGGAAACATTGACAGGAACTGAAAAACATTAATTTTTTTACATATTTGAAAAAAAAATGCATTCAATAATTAAAAAATATAAAAATTTTCTATTAAAAAAAAACAAAGTTTCCTATCGCTGCACAAAAACAAAAAACTTTATACGGTAGAGAATAATTTTAGGGTATGTAGTAAATGACCACAAACCACTTTTATTCGAAAGTTTTTTTTTTTTAATTGTTACTAATAACAGATCTATCGAATAATTTGTCATGGCTGAGACACCCTGTGCAAAAACTTTAACCAAAAAAGACCATTCGTCGATGATACATCGTTCTCCCGTAAATTTAGTCCAATATCAGTAATATAACTGCAGTTGCTGACTTTTTAAATGTTTTTAATTTTTTTTTTTGTTCTAAACAAATAATTTTTACATTCTTTTAAATTTGTTTGACAAATGTTTATTTTTAACTCTACTTTTCGTTAATGCCAACTTTCTACAGATTTTTTCAATGATTGTTTTTGAATACCAATTAATTTTTGTCTTAATTCGACACTTTTTGCCTTACAGTCCCTGATAATGCTGAAAAATGTATGTAATACAAAAACCGTGCGTTGAAATTACTATCTTAGCAAAAATAATTTTTACTTGAACGAAGATTATTGCAAAATCCATGTTTTTATTTCAATTTGAGCATTTTAAATATCGAACGAATTTGATTCTTACTTGATTATTTGTTATTTCATTTTAACTGTTAAATCGTTTTTTTTAATCAATGTTACATTCTCAAAGGTTAGGTAACGTAGATTTTTTAATACTGGTACAATTTTCAAGGTATATTTGCACGGTAACTTAAATACACCAGAAGAAAATTTGTGATTTAGTGACTTTGTAACTGAACAAACTTAGTATTATACATACATGATTATTCTTACTAAACTAAGGAATTTAAAAGATATTTAAATGAGATGTTTAAGTTATGCTGTAATTTTAATAACAGAATAACATTTATACATAAAAATTACCGATTTAATTAAGCACAACGTACAGATGATTATCATCAGAACAATGCAGATATTTCACTGTTACTTAGTTATGGTAATATGCCAGTCGCTCAGGATTCTAACCACTCACTAAATAAGGGTTACTTCGCAACAGCGGCTATTGTATCAAATTTAAAAAGCGGAAAATTAATGATTTATTAATTTGTAGATGTAATGAAAAGCTGTTTGTTACTTTACTTCATTTTATCTGCATATATTTTGTGGTTTATGGTTACCGCTCATATAGCCAAATTATGCTAAACGGTTATTAACAATCTGTTCACTCTATTCGAACGATCCTTTTAATCATTTTAATAAATTCAGTTCCAATTCATTTTTTTTACACTCGAGATATTTTATGTTAAATCCTAATCTTTGTATGAAACTATTAATAAGTTACACTTATACGGACTGCAAAGAGCATTCCTTAAAATCACTTATAAAAATAGGTACGTTTTATACTGGAGGTCGTTTCAAAATTTAAGAGTGGTCATTGTTCAGTGATGTCATTCATACGCAAAATTAATTCGTTTTCTTAATTTAAAAATGCGGTTGTTGTCCTGTATATAATTTTTGCATAAAACCTGATTTTACTATAGGGTGTCCCAGATAACATTTCGAGCATGGGGATCTCGCTTATTATACGAGATGCAGGTTTGCTTAAATTAGATGAATTATTCCCAAGTGTGAGAGGAGCTACAATCAATCTTTAAACGTACAAAATTCCTCGTACTTCAGATGTTATAGCAAAAAATATGAAAATGTTGAATTTCTTTATTCTCTCGTAACTGTTTCGTCTTAACTATTCGATCAATTTTATTAGTACTTTTTCAGGGTACTTTAAATGTAGAATGTAACTGTATATCAAGATTTTTTTAATCACTTACCATTTTCGAGATATTACCTCTAATTTCATGTTTTCTTATGGGCCGTTAAGTTGGCTTTGGAATGTTAAAAATCTTTTTTTCTTCTTTCTAATAAAATAAAGTATACTTATAATATCTATTTTTTATAAATAATTAGGAAAATCAAGAAAAACGATATAAAAGATAATATTTTAATTTTAAAAGAAATACAATTAAAGTAATGTTAAATCGTCATTTAATCCTTCATAACAATATCTTCAACTTTTCTTTTACAATTTTTATTGAATCAAAAATCATAGCAAAGATATTTAAAATTGAATATATTGACTAATTTTGATTTTCGATCATAACTAGTGTCATAGCATTACCAATACTAAGTTATCCTATATAAAAAGTAACTTTTGTTCTATTTAACCGATGCATCTAATATGGTTAAGAAGTTGTCAATGGTAAACCGCAAATTTCGGACACACTGTATACAGGATGTTTGAGAATATCTTACATAGGACTTTACTGTTTAAAATTAAATAGTTTCAAATATTGGATTCCCTCATTATTTTACGACAAAAGTGTAAGTATAAAAGTTGTTCATAATCAAAAACTAGTATAATTCTTCACATGCCTTTTCAATTTGGTGATCGTTTGCGCTCTCTTTCGGGAAACTTAAAAAATATCGCGGTGTCAGGTTTCCTATAGTTTTATGTGAATTTTATGCAACTTAATAATATGCATCTTAAACTGAGGGTACCTACAGCAGAATCATCCTGCGAGTCAGAATTTTAGATGTTCAAAGTAGTGCAGTGACGAATTTATTTAAAATTTAAAAAATATGCGTTTTTAAATGTTTGTTTACATGGGAGAACTTTTTTATTTTTATGAATAGATGATCACTACTATATCAAGACGAAATTGAAACCAGATATTAACGAAGTTTTTACTACAAACCAGGGTTGAGCAGATTTAAATCAATTGATTTAAATCACGATTTAAATCATGATTTAAATCAAGTGATTTTTTTAAAAAAATCATTGATTTAAATCAAGTGATTTAAAAACAAATCAATTTAAATCACAGATTATATGAGTAGATACAACATAATATTTATAATAAAACAAAATTGTATTACTATTAGTAATTAAATACACGAAATGGTGAATAAACCATATCAATTTGCTCTTGTAAAGTAATATTCATTGTGGAAATGCAATAATTCAAAAAATAAATGACAAGTTTTTGACGTTAGCGAAGTGAACAGTCAGTATTTTCAATTTCCACGGCACTCTATTGCTTCAATAACGATTTGAAGAAAAATGTCCAATATCTCGAAAAGTATGAGTTTTGGGTATAGGACATACCTACTTAACAAAATATGAAGCTCTTTTAAAGACGAATTCGATGACATAAAAAAATACAGGAGTTCGCATTTAAAAAAATCGAGTTACGAGCTTTTGAAAATCATGAAAGTTTATTATTTATAAACACTCCTGTATGTGTGATTCAAATTTTTTCATATCGAGCGAACAGAGAAATTTTTTCTGCATGTCTATACCAAATTAAAACTCTGTACTTCAAAATAACTTCAGGAGAATTTTTTAAATAAAGACTTGAATAATTTAGAAAATTAATTTTTTTTTTATAACGCCGTATAAAAACCTTTAGTATTTTATATTGATGCAAAGCTAAAATGAAGGCGGTCAAAAATATTAAATAAAAAATTGGTTGTTGTATTTGAAATATAAAAGTTACTATAAGTTCCAGAAAGGTGACTCACCCTGTATATTTGAAAAAAAATTTATTGTGTTGTTTAGAAAAAACCGTATAAAATAGTATTATTGATTCAACTTCATATCTCAAGCTGTTTAGCCACAATCGACCGATCCCGCACTAATGACTCACCCTGTATATAATTAATTAAACCACCATTTAGCACTGATTTTTTCAAAATTCTTAATTATTATATTTAATTTTTCATTTTGACAAAAATTCACCAATGAATTAAATATATTGGTTATTAAATAAATATATTAGCACAAACAGAAATAGCATGTGAATATGTCACTAAATTCGATAATGTGGTACATTTGATTTAAACCAAAAAAATCTGATTTAAATCAAATAAATCGATTTTTTTGATTTTTTTAAAAAAATCATGATTTTTATCCACCCTGCTACAAACAGAATTCGGATATATCTAACGGTTTAACCCTTTTTAAATAAATGTCTTCTTGGCGCCCCTACATCAACAAAATAGCACAATTTTTAAATTTTTATAAGAAATTTTCACTTGTCTACTAATATCTGAAAATGTATTACATAAATAATAAATAAAAGATAAATAAGCGCTGGTACGTCTTGCAGGAAGGTAAGTTTTTTGTGATCTTTTAAAAGTGCTGTTGGCATTGTTATTCGGAAAATAACGGTATTAAAAAAAGTTTACACGTTAGGACGCCACAAAGACCTTTATTTAAAAGTGCGTATCTCTTAAATCGTTTGGGATATCTGACTTCTGTTTGTTGCAAAAACTTCGTAAATAGTTTGCTACAATTTCGTTTTAATAGTAATGACCTATTAATAAAAATAAATAAGTTCTCCCATGTGACATTTTACGCTGCACGCGCTTTCCAAAATTTGCGAGGTCGCGCTTTATACTTGTTTGTCAGAGTTATTAAATCTCGTGAAAAATATTTTTTACACAGTGAGAGAATTGTTTAAGATAAAAATTATCGAGATCCAATAATAAATAAGGAATTATTATGTTTAACCCATAACAAAAATTTAAAAACTGATATTTTTCAATTTTTATCAAACCACCTTTTTCTTTATTTTGGCAACACTGCACTACTTTAAGCATCTAAATACGGATCCGGAGGATTTCTGCTATACGAACGCTTAGTTAAAGATGAATATTGTTAAGTTGCATAAAATCCATATAAAACCAGATACCGCGATATTTTTTTAAGTTTTTTCAAAGAAAACAAAAATGTTTACTAAATTAATAATACAAGAAAATAATCTTAGGTGGTTTTTGATTCTGAATAACTTTTAGTTTTACACTTTTGTCGTGTACCTAATAATGAGGGGAACCAATATTTGCAACTATTTAATTTTGCATGGTAAAGTCCTATGTACGATAGTCTCAGTCAACACCCTTATAAATGAAATTGCAAGGAGGGCTGTCATGCATTTTTTTTACTTTTAGAAGGTTTAAATCTTTTAATATTGTTTGAGTTATTAATCTCTCTCCCATATTCCGAATTTCCTTATAATTCGAGAACTTTTACACGGATCTGAATAAAATATTGTAGGTATGGATATGGGTTTACGAAGAAAACAACAGAGTACTTATTATGCCATTTAGTTTACTGTCAAAACTTTCGCAGCAGGTTCCGCTTATTGGCGAAGAGGACCTAAAACTAAAACGCTTCAAAACGCTGCTGGCAATAGTTTAACAGCATTGAAACTCACGAAAAGTCCTTGGGAATAATGTAATTTTGTAAATACATCATTTAATGATTATTAAAATATTTTGTTATCACATATGTTGTTGAAAATAAACTTCTGTTAATCTCAATTGTTGAAATTAATGCTCGTTGAAATTTAGATTAATTATGTTTCGCTACTAACTCGGTGACATATTGGTATAGCAAAAATGAGCCTATTGATCTATGTTTAAATCATGAACCGTAAAATTAGAGTGCAGTGGCGGATATGGAAGCTATAGACGCTAATTAACGTTGTTCAAGTATAACTCCCGCGTCAAAGGTGCGCCGCTTTATATGTTGCATTTTTTTAATCAGTAGAGTACGTTTCCTTTTTTTTTACAACGAATAGTTTATATTTGAGCACACCTCAAGAGAACGATTTTTTCCTAAAATTCACTATGTTTACTGCATGAAAAATAGGGTGTCCCAGCCACGACAAAGACCTGTGGCGAGTAGAATTTACAGAAATTTTAAAAAGAACAGTCAGCCGTAAAATACAAAATTTGTACTAACATAGTTTTATTTTTTTACCCTTTATTTACGGTATAATTGTTTATTTTGTTTTGGTTAAAACCTAGTTAATTAATTTCTTAAAATAGCAGAAATAGTGAAAAGATTGGGTTAAACCGACAGCATTTTTGAATTAAGATTTATAACTATTTTAAAAAGAGCTGAAGCGCTTACGAATGCAAGGAAAGTTTAGATTCAGCTTATAGTGAACAAGCGCCTTTCTTGGCTACAATTGACCGCTGGTATTTGGTAATTTAAACGCGAAAGGAGTTCTTTCTTTTCAGCATTAAAAAGAGGCAGTACAGACATGCAGCAGTAGAGCATCAACTCAAGATTGGATCCTCAATTGTCAGAATAAACATACAATATTATTTGCATTTAAACAAAGCTGTCAGTAGTTTTGTGCCGTATCAGTATTTTGCTGTATCGCTATTTTGCTATGAAACTGATTTTCTTAATCATGGCGGACACCAATTTTTTTTCAAAATTGTGATAGACGCCGAACCTTACATTTCCATTTTTGATCTAATTAACCGCCAAGAGAGTAAGTCGTATAAGGGTTCCTAACGACAAACAAAAAACAGCGAACAACGAAAATTTTCATGGCTACTTCAGACAAACGCAATAAAAGTGATTGACGGTTATTAATATTGGCATTTGCTGTCATTTCCAAGGCCTACTATTTAAAAATGTTGCAATTTTTCGTAACTTTATCAAAAATTCTTAATAACTCACAAATTGTTGCAGATAGGTATATATAGGAAACGCTAATACAGATTGATGCAGAATGTAATTTTGCATTAGAAAATGAAAAAAAAGTTTGGGCATTGTACGTATTTGAAAAAAAACGAGTTATAGTGGTCTGAAGTTGTATTAAAAGAAAATTAAATTTTGGACACCCTGTAAGTAATACATTGATTGCAAAAATTGCAGCATGAACTGTGAGGTTTCTTCTTTAGATAGTCTCAATTTGAGCGTTTTCGCTTAAAAAATGGCGGCGGTAGATAATATTAAGCATCACGTTAAAAATCGAAAAATTTTCCAAAAAATTCCCAAAATCTAAAAAATTACTGCACTTAGGTATAGGGAATGCTGATAAAAGTCCCTCTAAAATAACGTTTTAAATCTAAATACGCAATAAAAAATAGACCATTGTGTTTGAAATAAGAAAATAGACGTCAACTTCCGGTATATCCGGAAGTGTCGCCATCTTGAAAATATTTTCAATAAACAGATCAGATGCCATTATGGTCATAACCAAAATTTCAGATCCATACCCTTTTTCACCCCATCATTTGGCCTAAATACTTTTTAAAATTTTTAACGTTTATGATTGACATATTAACTTCTACGTTGTGTGCTCTGACTCCGTGCAGATTTGTGTTTTATATGCTGTAGTCCTGTAGTTATAAAATTGACTGCCGATGGTGAACAATAAAGGAAAGTGAGGCTAGGCTGCATTCACATGCCGAAAACGATAAAAAATTTCTGAATACTCCAGAAACACTTACCAATTCATTTTTACCCTGTGATCGGAGCGACAAAAAGATATTTAAAAAAAATTTAAACGAGCAACAAATGAAACACAAACACGAAACACAAGTTTTTTTTTAAAACTGAAATCACATTGATTGCAAAAACAGCCAAAGTGCATTAATTATTAATTGGAATAATTATATGATTTAAAAAACAGAATTGAAATGGATCAATTTTAATAACACCGCAGTAAATCTTCAAAACACATGTTGTTTGATTTTTTTGTAAAACCTTAATATAAAGTAAACAGTTTTTTCAATATTTCCAAAAGTTAAGGAAAAATGAACTGAATGGTTATTTTTGCAATCAGCGATTCAAATAAGCAGAGCCTCGGGCCATTTGTACTTGCCCCGTTGCCAATGCATTGCTAGATTGCTACAGCTCTGCAATTAAGCACTGAATGCAAAGAAGATAGTTACAACAAAATTTTTACCTGAAGTATTTAGTAGAGTTCCGCAGAAGCGAATTTTGCTCCTTTACGATAATGCAGCTTCAGCTCAAGTTTTTGGATGGAAAAAAAGAAGAAATAAAGCATCCACCATATTCAGCTGACTTGCAATATGTGACTTAAAAATGCCAGGCCAAAATAATTCAGACGCCGAATTGATAATACTCTCATACTAGGTGCTAAATAATGACACTTTTAAAATAAGAAACTAAATGTTTATTTGTTGGGTCCAATTAAACAACACGAATAAATAATGTTTTTCAGACAATCATATCTTAAAAATATTCAGCATAATCATCTGTCTCGAGTAGCATTACAAACTTTTATAAATGTATGTAGAAACAAAATTCTCGGTATACTTAAATATAGCTTATGACCACAAACAAATGTATATTTATATTTTTGTCTATCTTTACTAATTACAGAGCTATCGAATAATTCGTGTTGGCTGGGACACACTGTAATATTGTAAATACTTATTTTATTTAAAATATTATTTAAATATAGAAGATCAATTATCTATGACATTATTTGTTGCAATGTTTGCATGTAACTTTTACCCTTTAAAAAAATGCAAATGACCAACTTTCCTTTGAGATACTTTTAACTTAATAATAGTTCTTTTGTTGCTTATAAAATTATAATAATATTGTATTTATAAATACAAAATATTGCAAATATAAATAGTAAATAAGCTAACACATATATCATAAAATTTTTTTTAAAACAGTCTTGGACTGATTAATATAATAAAAATTACAATTAGCAAGATAAATATTTTACACCACAATAAAACAACGTCCGTAAAACATACAATTATTAGTTAATCACCAAACGAATGTATCATAAAACCATATTAGCAACCACCTACAGAAATTCCTTTTATAGATTGTTCCATTTACCAGACAAATTGCATAAATATAAATAATAAAAACGGCCACACAGAAACTTAAATTCACAACAGCAAGCAAAATAATTGTCAGAGGTTAAGCACTAATACTATAGCAGTTTCTAATTTTCCTTCACAATAATAATCGTTTCTTAATCTACATTACAGAACGTACAGGACAATTTATAATCTTGTCAAATTTTGCTGGGGAGTATACAATACAATACACAAATATTTTAAAATTTCTAATGCAGTTTTAGCAACAAACAATAATGCAAGAGTGGTATTTTCGAAAAGTAAGACTGCCATTGACGAAGAGAAAATAGTGGTGTAGCATTTCTACAAGAGATTCTGCATAAAAGTGATTGTTGTGTTACATAAATGAATCACTAAAATAGTTCGAGTATTTACGTTACCTAGTATTAAATTTGATTAATTCACAAATAACTACATTAGTCACAATTTAATAATCAGTCTCATAAGCAAGATTACTGCAGGATTTTAATAAAAAAAAAAAAAAAAATAACATGACATCACCCATTACGAATTCACCACTTTTTTAAAATTTTCATTATTGTAATTCAGGAGATAGTACTTACCACATTCGATATAACAGATAAAAACTGTATGAAACAATAAATAATAATTATATCTGATGTGAAAAACAATTTCTTAAATATGTTGTAATATAATTATGTTTATACATGTACCGTAGACCTTAAAATATTTATAATCAAATAACAACGATACGTTTGTAAAATAATTATAAAATCTTTTAATGACACTTGCCTAACGGAGTTTTTGCCACATGATTTAAAATTATTTGCGATTGTAATGCTAATGTAAAGATATTATTCTGACAATTAATCTTACTACAGATTATACAGCAACGGCTCAGCAGGCGTATAATGAATTTCTCTCGTTCTCGTCTCGAATTCTAAAAAGAAAGGATCTCTTACTTTACAGCTAAAACAATAACAAAATATAGTTAACATATTTTTTATACGTTAGCCAAACATTTTAGGCACACTTTAGTTTGTGTGGATAGAAACCGGTAAGTATATGGCAAGATTTCCTAAAATTAAACATCGTTGTTGGTTGGCTGTATATCTTTTTGCCAAAGTAATTCTAAAAGTTAGAGGTTGTAAAAGTCGACTGTTAAGTTCTCATTCCGAATGTTAATTAGATGTGCACTGACCCGGGCGGTCGAGACGGTATCGGTTCATCAACAAACGCCACTCACCTACCGGAACCGGAAACTAGCGAGCTACACAAGCGTTAAACCTGCCGTTTCGACTACAGACACAACACGCTCACCGACCGACCCATCCTTGGTGGCCAACTTATCCATACCGTGGAGACGTTCCCTGATTTTTAAATACAACTATCAAAAATTAAATATCGCAGTGCGATAATCTATAATCGCTAACTAACCATAAAATTTAAATAACATTGACTGATTAACGGTAAGGACATTACGAAGCGAAATGATTTGAATAAGGTTTTAAATATAATATAAATTTAAATATAATATTTATACAGTGTTCCAAATTCGAGGTGTCTCGCTTAATCTAAAAGGTACAAAGTCAGTTTAATTGGGGGTAACGTTTCACAATTTATTTATGAACTTTCAAAAATATACCAGGGGTTTATTATATCATCGTTTTCAAAATTAAACGAATTATTTTTCTGAAAAAAAATCAAATCTATGAGAAACAATAAAGATTATTATGGTACAAAATCTGATAAGATCAGTCAAAATGAATACAAAATTGCCTTAACCCTTTCGCTACGACGGTCCTATCCGCTACCTACAACGTCTCCGCCGAACGAGGCTCTCTCTCCGCTAGAACACGCCGCTGAATAAAAGGCCGTCTACGCTAAAACACGCCGCTGAACGAAAAGCTGTCTCCGCTAAAACATCCCCTCTGAAAGAAACGACGCGCCGCGCCGGTGTGCTCACTCTCCCATGACAGCCGAAATATATTTTTAACTAGGCAATAGCTGGACCGCAAAAATCTTTTTTTTTTACATGAACTGAATTGCAAACTAATTATCAAAAGGGTTGTTGTTTACAATAAATCATAGAGATCGCAGTACAGTCTTAAAATCCCGCCATGTCCTGTGAATCCCACACAGGATCGCATTTACCATAAGGCATGAGGCGCATGCTCAGGGCCTCGCTTCTTGAGGGGCATCACTTTATTTACCGCCACTGTTAAATAAGAAACTTATTAACTTGACAATGTGTTACTAGATCAGACTTCTAGTTCAATGTCTAGCGCAGAGTTTCCCAAATGGGTCGCGAACCGGTACCGGGCCACGAAAGCAAAATGGTGGGTCGCAACAATAAACACATTATACTTCTCAATAACAAAAATTATTTGGGTTAAGTTTAATTTCTTTACATTTTTGTATAAGTAATTAAATGCTTCTTTATTATAATATACAGTGTGTACAAAATGTAACGTAACGGATCAATATCTCGAGTTGTAACAATTT
This sequence comes from Elmis aenea, assembly GCA_947652605.1. Classification (NCBI taxonomy): domain Eukaryota; kingdom Metazoa; phylum Arthropoda; class Insecta; order Coleoptera; family Elmidae; genus Elmis; species Elmis aenea. Next base: position 26,552,330 of record OX393578.1, on the reverse strand, counting down.
CACAAAAAAAGTTTTATACAAAAGTTGTTTGTGGTAATTTACTACATGACCTTAAATTATTTTCAACTATACAGGGTGTTCCATTTTAGCGCTATATCAAAAACAAAGATTTTTTTAAATGGAACACCCTGTATATTTTTAGGTCTTCGAATGTCTTTTTTTAACCCCTACATAAATGTTTTTTCATTTTCTGATTTTGTGACAGTGTTGCCAACTTCTTAATTTTTTTCCGAAAAATCTGACATAAGCAGGCTCAACTTTAAAAAATCGTAGAGACCTCGTTTCTTGAAATTGAGAAATAAGTATTAACAATAATGTTAGTCCGGTTAGGGAGAGCAACATTTTAATAATAAAAAATTTAAATTTATTGATACAGGGTGTTTACAAAAAAATGCCAAACTTTCCAAACTTCAAAGTGACATAACTAATTTTTTTTCAAATGTAAACACCCTTGTTTATTTATGCTGTTCGATAGCATTTTTTCTCCCCTTCAATTTTTATGCAGGGTGTCCTATGTCTAAATCCCGTAGTTGTTGAGATATTCAATACTTTTCAAAAAAGTAGCCATTTAATTGCATTTTTATGCACCGAAGTAGGCAGTGCATATGCAAAACAAGTGCCAAAATGTAACCAAGTGTCAACTTAACATTTGAATAAGTTTAGAATTTAAGCGGATATTAATTACGTAATAAAATTAATTGTCTTTATTCAAAAACTATGAAAAGTGACAAATTGAAAATACATAAAAGATAAACGACTAGAATAAATGTTCATTTTTAGTAAAAGTGGACCCACCAGGTGGCCTGCCAGATCATCTGATTTGACTAAACTTGACTTTTTTTTGTGGGGATACGTGAAAGGAATTGTGTATAACGAACCACCGACAACAGCAATAAATATGCAACAACGAATTGTTGACGTTTTCACAAGTATTTCACCTGAAATATTAAGAAGAGTGCAAAGATCTTTTCAGCAGAGAATAGATTTGTGCCTGGATGAAAATGGAAGACATTTTGAACATTTGTTGTAGTCGTTTATCTTGTATGTATTTTCAATTTGTCACTTTTCATAGTTTTTGAATAAAGACAATTAATTTTATTACGTAATTAATATCCGCTTAAATTCTAAACTTATTCAAATGTTAAGTTGACACTTGGTTACATTTTGGCACTTGTTTTGCATATGCACGGCCTACTTCGGTGCATAAAAATGCAATTAAATGGCTACTTTTTTGAAAAGTATTGAATATCTCAATAACTACGGAGTTTATACATAGGACACCCTGCATAAAAATTGAAGGGGAGAAAAAATGCTATCGAACAGCATAAATAAACAAGGGTGTTTACACTTGAAAAAAATGAGTAATGTCACTTTGAAGTTTGAAAAGTTTGGCATTTTTTTGTAAACACCCTGTATCAATAAATTTAAATTTTTTTATTATTAAAATGTTGCTCCCTAACCGGACTAATATTATTGTTAATACTTATTTCTTAACTTCAAGAAACGAGGTCGCTACGATTTTTTAAAGTTAAGGCTGCTTATGTAGATTTTTCGGAAAAAAATTAATAAGTTGGCAACACTGTCACAAAATCAAAAAATGAAAAGACATTTATGTAGGGGTTATAAAAAGACATTCGAAGACCTAAAAATATACAGGGTGTTCCATTTAAAAAAATCTTTGTTTTTGATATAGCGCGAAAATGGAACACCCTGTATAGTTGAAAATAATTTAAGGTCATGTAGTAAATTACCACAAACAACTTTTGTATGAAACTTTTTTTGTGAAATTGTTACAAGACGAGATATTGATCTGTACGTTACATTTTGTACACACTGTATGTAAACTGTATGGACATTCAAATATGTTATCTTCTTCCTATAGGCCAGTAAAGGCGATACAAATTTTAGTGGGTCACGAAGGAGAAGTATAAAAATATTATAACCGGGCCACGAAAAAAAAGTTTGGGAGACACTGGTCCAGCGCATAGGCGACGCCATAGGCTTAGCCAGGAAAATATGACATAAAGATTTGGGCATCCTGCGATAGTCAAATTCATACGTTTACAATTGCCAGGACAATGGTAAAACAGGTGACCAGCGCGAACACAATCAAAACAAACAACACGTTTTAGAATTGATAAATTAGGGAGAAATGTGATCAACGACATTTTTTTTACGAGTCTCGAACTTGCAAGAGATTTGACAGAGAAGAATTTAACATTGCTTATTACAGTACGAAAAAACAGACCATGAAGTAGTAGATTCGCGTAGAAAAGACTTCTGTTTCACTAAATGTGGCTCTCAAGACGACGCTATATTGGTGTCTTATTGTCAAAAAGGGAAAAAACTGTAAAGCTACACATGAAACTGGTGAAATTTCTGAAGGTGACAAGTAGGGGTGGCCGATATTTTGATAAAGGACAGGAGAACTAAGAGTTAGTAAAAAACTGATAAAAGAGGCTGTTGACCTAGACCTAGAAAAAAGGCTCGTCGGCTCGTCGCCCTCATTTTTGTTGTCGATATCAAGAAATATTAAGAACATATCGAATATTGGTATGTCGATGTCGATATATCGACATCCGATATCGAAATATCGATATGTTGACAAAATTATATCGATATCTATCGATATATCACCCACCCCTAGAAGAAACCACAAATAATAATTGACTATAATAAAACAAAATCAAATGTAGATCCCATGGACAAGCTTATTCGAACATAAACTGTGAAAAGATAAACACGATGGCTTGTTGCAGTTTTTTTTAATATTTATTTGCGATAAGCTAATTTTGGACGGAAAGCTATTTAGACATAAATATGTACGAGTATTACATATGTTTGACATATTTTTAAAGTATGTAGATCTAGACAAGTATATGACTAGTGTTAACAGAATTTTACAAACTCATAGGAATTAATTATATTGACAGCAAAAATTTTATTGACGGAGTCAAACAATTTTGTTACCTATGATAAATAAAGACAATTCTGTAATTAAAAATGTGTACAAATTTAGAAACGACGAGTTAAGGTTTACGTTCCTGAATGTAAAAACTATTTTAAAAAGAAGCCTTTCACCTCTCGTAATTTTGTCCGGACTAACGGAGATGCCGTACCATCAGTTACCGGGAAATCGGTGTTGTAGCTGTTCTTAATTTTTATTACATGTATTATTTATTATTTTTATTTTATTAAATTGACTTTTTTAGAAAAAATAAAAAGAATATTCATAAATTTGATTAGTGGATATAATGCCAGCCACTCACGATCCAACGCCGCAGTACAATTGTGTTGTACTGCAGCAGACAAACTTTTTTGCCTGCGGTCCCAATCGTACAATCTTGCTGAATCGCGCCCATACACGATCAAAAACACTTCAGTTTCGTCGCATCCAGTGGCGGATTTATAGGGAAGCTTATGATGCTGGAGCATCAGGCCCCCGTTCATTGGGGGGCCCCAAATTCTTACTCATTATTTTAAAGAATTTATTTTTTTTTTTTTTATGAGCTTCAGTTGCTTTTTTTGTTTTTTAGATAATTTATAAAAATACTGTCATTTATGCACTTTCAAATTATTTTATTGTCTTTCATCTAATATCGACTAATCACAGAAATCTCATAGACATTTTTCCAAATCTGTATACTATTCTAAAAATCTATTTAACAATGCCGATAACAAGTTGTGAAGCTGAAAGAGCTTTCTCTACATTAACATTTATAAAAAATAAATATAGATCGACTATGAGAGATGAGAGACTGAATTATTTGTCCATTCTCTCTGTAGAAAATGACATAGGCAGATAAATTACATATGATAAAGCAATTAGAGAATATGCCAGGCTCAAATTTAGAAGAAAAAGTTTATAGCATACCTAATAGGTATATTTTTTATACTTTTAAAATTAATATTTTTTCTTTTGATATTTTTGTGTGTTACTAAGAATAATTTTTTTTGTTGCCTACTTATTACATCCTTAAAATTATATATTTTTTCTTTCGATATTTATGTTTGTTACTAAGAATTAATTTTTTTGTTATCTATCACAACCATTATTTTTATAATTTGTCCCATCCTTAGACAACCGACTTTCCCCCCCCCCCCCCCAATGATATACTACTAGGTACTAGGGGCCTCTGAAATGTAATTAGCATCAGGCCCCAAAAAGTCACCATACGCCACTGGTCGCATCCAACACAATCGTACTGCGGCGTTGGATCGTGAGTGGCGGGCATAAGCGTTTGAAGCATTTTTTTTACTATGCACTGACTTGATCTGATTTTTTGGGGCCTCATAATGGTATTGCGCCTAGGGCCCCCAAAAGTGCAAATGCGGCACTGATCCCACAGTTACATTTTACCATATTTATTATCTGTCTCAAATACGTTTGTCGATGTAGTGGTTTTGAGCACTGAAAACGTTTATTTTACGAAAGTAAAGTGATACATTGTGATGTACAAATCCTGTTTTCTTAAAGTTGTTTGAATTAGAGCAAAAATAGTAATAATTGGTAGCAAAATAAAATTGTGTTCCAAAATGCGAAACACCGCAATTACCTGCGCCCAGATGCCCTTCTTTGAAATTTTGATAATTCGTGTAAACAATCCATGATCGTTGATATTTTAGTGACTGATAATTTATAAAACTTTGCTATATTTGCTTCAAAAACCACTCGCTTTACATAAACAAAATGTTTTGGTTTTAATTTATCGTTCACATTTTATCTCTAGATATGGAAATGTTAATTTTCTAACACTTTTAAATAAATTTAAGAATTTTTACCTAAAGACATGTGCAATATGTGACAATATATCAAAACCGCAAGTTAAGAATAAATGTACGGAGTTTCGCGGAGGGCGACTATAGTCGCCCTTCGTTTATACCAGAGGTTCCCAAACTGTGTCGTAGACCACTTGCCATGTTTTTCGGTTTTGGGTAGACCCCCTGCTTACCTGATATTGATTTTTTTGCAAATTCATCAACTTTTTTTTACAAAATAAAAACTCACACGCGCAACTGCTAGTTTATAATAATTCTTAAACAGTTTCATATATCGGAAAATATACCTAATAACTTAAATTTTAATATAATTCTTCATTACGTTTCATGAACATTTATGTTTTAAAAATTTTTACTTCATAGGTAGGTACTTTTATAATTTATGTAGATCTGTGCATGTGGATTATTATTCCATTCATGGAATGCCAAAATTAAAGTCACGTCCTGCTTATATGAGAGCCACTATCGTTGACCCCCATTTTCATTTCATGGACCCCCAATTTTTTTCCCCGCTGACATGGACCCCTAACAGGTCGTCGTCGACCCCTGGGGGTCGATATAGACCACTTTGGGAATCACTGGTTTATACAATGTTGTTTAGCGGATGGCTTCTATAGCCAGCCGCCCGTCGTAGCAAAAAGGTTAAGAATGTGTTTTTGTATTTTTCATGTACAGTGAACCCTTTAACATGAAACCATGGAGGCCGAAATATTTTTCGTATTAAAAGAATTTCGTATTAACAGAAGTATACAAAAAAAACTACCAATGGTTTTGATGTAATTATAGAATTAATATATCCGTTTTTGAAGAATGCCTGATATTTACTACTTTAAATAAGTCCATTTTAACTTCAGGCAAAATAGCGCTTAGTTTACAAGTTTTTCATTGTTATGTTTTTGAGATGCAGTATCTTTTCGTGTTAAGTGTTTTTTTACTTCGTGTTAAAAACAAATAAATGTATCAAATTACACAGTATTTTGTTGGGGCTATAATATTATTAGGTACCTACATGTTAACAAATTTTTCATGTTGAACGTTTTCGTATTAAACGATTTTCAGTATTCACAGAACTCATTTAGCATCTTAATCCAAACTTATCCGATTTTCTATCTATTATCATCAGTGAGATGTACATTTATTTAATCTCAAATTCTGGAAAGCACATCTACATACTTAACATTTGGTCGCAAACATTTTAACTAGATGTATCCAAACTGCATGATTTTCAAGCGAACTTTTATTGACTCATCTTTGATATTTACCAAATATCTAGACATGGGAGGTAATAAAAACATGGTGTTGGTAATATAATAAATTAATAAAATTACCTTTACTGTTTCATTAAGAAAAGTGTTACTAAAATATTTTTTATAATCACAGATTTATTCATATATTGCTTTTTTTTCAAGTTTCATTTTTTATGTGTTATTAAAAAACATCGCCAGCGCGAGGCCGGACTACCCGCGGGCCCGTGTGCAATGCGCACCCTGTACTTCGCTATCGCCGGCTCTGCACACACCCATAATAATAATCTTTATTTGTTCTGAATATCCCAAAAAAGGTGTAGAACTTGTCACAATAATAATTTACGTACATTACAAATAATATACATAGTTAATAAAAAAGAAAAAACACAGAAAAATGATATTTAAATATAACATTTTACAAAGTCAGCATCATTTAAATATTCGCTTACTCCATAGTAAGCTTTAGAAATCAGAACTTTTCTTAATTTCTTCTTCAATTCGCGGGTGGGAAGATTTATTATACTCTCAGGTGATGTGTTAAATTTATTATATATAGCAATAATTGTGGAGGCTACATTTTTTTGAAGATAGGTATATTTGAAACAATCGGGTTTTAGGTTTTTTTTATGTCGCGTATTGGCTGCATGATTTCTTATATTCTCTTCGAACAGATCTACATTATTTTTTACGAACATGATGGCTTCGAGGATAAATAGACCGTAAAAGGTTAATATTTCGTTGTCACGAAAAGTTTCTTTGCAGTGATCTCGGTAGTTCAGGCCAAATATATTTCTTATACATCGCTTTTGTATAATGAAGAGGCGTTCTGAGTCACTAGCGTTACCCCAAAAAATTACAGCATAGCGTAACCTAGATTCGACATATGCATGATATGCAGTTTTGGCCGCGTTTGCATTTACCATTTTTTTAAGGTTTTTTAGTGCAAAAGGGTACCGTGACAGGCTTTGTGACAGGCGTTCGATATGGTATGACCAGTCCAGTCTAGAGTCAATACATAAACCAAGAAAAGATATTTTATTAACAACATTTATACTTGTGGAATTATTTTGAAATTTTAAGTCGGAGGTTATTTTACTTTGTGAAAATTTTATAACTTGCGTTTTATTGACGTTTAAGGTTAGATTATTTAACGTAAACCAACGTTGGAGTTGGCCTAAACAGTCAAAGAGTTTTTGTTCAGAGTTTTTGGAATCTGAGTCACTAATAATGGCAGATGTGTCATCGGCAAATTGTATAAGAGAAGTTTTGACAAAATCTGGAAGATCATTTGTGTACAGTATGTATAAGAGGGGGCCCAAGATTGATCCTTGCGGGACTCCTTTTTTGATTTTCTTTTTGTTGGATTTTAGAAATCTACCTGACGTGTCTTTTCCGGCAACGTATTGGTTTCTTTCCGAAAGATAAGATGTTATAAGATTATGGGCGGTCCCTCGTATACCATAGTGTTCTAATTTCGTTAGCAGTATCTCGTGGTCAACACTATCAAAAGCTTTTGAGAGATCAACACACATGACCATGGTGTGTTTGTCTTTGTTGAGGGATTGAAGTACATTTCGGATTGCCATGTAAATAGCACGGGTAGTTGTCTTGCCTTTTCTGAAACCATTTTGAGCGTTGTTTATTATGCCATAGTGGTCTAAGTAATTTTCAATTCTGTTGTAGATTATTTTTTCAAATATCTTACTGATGTTTGTGAGTATGGCTATGGGCCTATAGTTTCCTATGTCACTTACATCCCCTTTTTTGTAGATAGGTTTGATTTTTGCACATTTTAGTTTGTTTGGAAATATGCCATTTTTTAAAGAAAGGTTTATGATGTGATTCAAAGGTCCTTATATTAGGTCGGCAGTATGTTTTAAGAGGTTTGTTGGTATTTCATCCTCTCCTGTTGATTTTGTGTTCTTAAGTGACATTATAGTTTTATAAATTTCCTCGTAAGAAGTGGGACGTAGATAGATGGACATATTATTTTGTTTGAAGTGGCTGGTTTCCGAAATTGACCCATCTGTATTGTCGGGGCACATATTTATAAATAGTTCATTTACGTTATTTAGTATGTCTAATGGGTTGTCGCCTGTATTTTTGACATTGTTGATAAAATTTTCTTCTTTTTGCCTTTTTCCCATATAGTTGCCTATAACTTCCCATGTCGCTTTACTTTTGTTTTTTGCCGTTTTAATGTATTTTTCGTCCGAGAGTCGTTTTGCAAGACGGATGGTACATTTTAATATTTTAGAGTATGTTTTAAAATATTCCTCGGATATTCGACCTTCCCTGTAATCTACATATAGTTGTCGTTTGTTAGAGCAGGATATTTTGATGCCGGTAGTGATCCAGTTTCTGTGGTTTGGCCTTTGTTTTATGGTTTTCGGTTTGAAAATAATATCAAAGAATTCTTTATATATTTTTAAGAAAATTTCATAAGCCGAGTTTACGTCCGATGATAGGTATACTTCATCCCAATTACGGTTTGCAAGGTTTGCTCTAAATTCTTCTAGTTTATTGTGTGAGAAGATCCTTGCGGTTAGATTTTTGGGGGTGTCGTCCTTGTGATGTACTTTTTCAATTTTTACTTCAACTGACTGGCCGTAGTGGTCAGACAGTGCTGTTTTGATAACTTTCCCACAGCTTTTAGGGTCTGTGTCGCAGAAGTTTTTAATGAAAATGCAGTCAATGAGAGATTTTGATTGTTTGGTAACCCGGGTTGCTTCAAATATTGTTTGTTCATAATTTTGACTGTGGAGTATGTCGAGAAACAGTTTACTATTTTTATTTTTATTTATATTTAGCAAGCAAATATTGAAATCACCTGTGAGTATAATTTTATATTCTGAGAAAGTAACGAAGCTTTCTTCTAAAAATTTCTCAAGACAATTGAAGAAAATATCAAGAGAGCCTAAATTAGTTCGATAAATACAGGCAATAATAATTTTGAAAGAAATGTTTATGATACAAGAACACTCGAATTGACCTTCAATATTGTAGAGTGAAAGATTTTTTAATTCTCTAAAGTTATTTAAATTGCTGAGAACGAATATACATGTTCCTCCGTGTTGCATCTTGCATAGTAGGATACTAATGTATATCCTGGGATGTTGAGGCACTGTAGTTCATCAGATGTGCACCAGTGTTCACTTAAGGCTAGTATATGTGGTTTTAAGTTCATTGTGTTAAGTGTCAACTCGAGTTCTAAAGTTTTGTTTCGTAAACATTGAATATTGTGATGAAAAACATGGAGAGTGTCATTGTTTTTTGTTTGTTTTGTATGGGTGACCGATTCTTGCTCCTTAGTGGGGCACGTCGTTGAATTTAAAAATTTCGACTAGGCGGATTGTAGTAGCTTCGTTGAGTTTCTCTACATTTTTGCAAAAATGCTAGTCTTTCTGATGTGATGTATGATTTGTAGGCGGCTAGATCATCGGCTACTTCGTTTTGGCTAATACCATAGGCAGTGTGGAAATCGTTGTATAGCTTTTTTATTGATGGCAGGTCCACCGGTAGACCTTCAGAGGCCAGATATAATTTAATGCTAGTACTTGTGAAACCATCGTAGCAGACGGTGTTTGATTGGTCAGATAAATACGCTAGGTATATTCTGATGGCATTCTTGATGAGCGGCTCCCTAAGTCTAGCTAGGAGAGTACGACCAAAAGTGGACTGAGCTTCTTGCGTTAATCTTACCCTAGGCGGTGTTAAGGGGTCAATTTTCATTGTTGATGATGTTTCTTTTTTGGCAAGTTCAAACAGAGTAGATTGATTTATTCCGATTGACTTACACGCTGCTATGGCATCTGCATCGGAGGAGATTGTCAACTTCTTATTTCCACAGCTGTTGATGACATTACATGGTTTTGTTGTATGAGTGGCGACTGTTGCTGTATCGGGTGTATTGCATGTTAAGTTGCTCGTTAATAAGTTCTTTTTGAGTTGATCAGAATTCTGATTGCAGGTGGTGGCTTTTGTGCTTTGCGACCAACTAACTGAAATATTAGGTGGCCAGAAAGAATTATTTGCCATTATTTCTGCACACCTTTTGTTTTTAATACCTAATTTAAAAGAAGAACCGCCTCGGGTGAGTTTATTAGGTCGTAGCATCTGATGAAATCCGTCACTCCAAGCTTTTCTTTTGCGTAGTGGACAATGTTTGCAGATGTGTAATGTCGTGGTAGGTTGTTAATAATTACGTAGCGCCATTTATCATCATCATTTTCGTATTTATTTGTTGACTGTGGTTGTTGAGGGTTGATTGGGAGCGGCTTGGATGGTTGCACATTATTTTCAGGTGAAATTTTGGCCGTTTTTGTTGCGTTTATAGTCGGGTTAAGCGCTTTTAATTTATTGTCCACTTCACACAATTTTTTTGAGATGTTGTCCATGTTCGTCAGAATGCCATCGATTCCTGTTTTAATGGCAGGGTTGTGTATTTGTACGTTAATCGGACCTTCGTCATTATCTAAAAAAGTTGACGTTAAGAGAAAGAGGTCTTGTTTCATCTCTCTTAAAGATTTTGTAATTGATCCCGACCCTTCTTCAACCAAAGTGTGCAGTAGTTGATATATTTTATCCGACTTTTTGTTAATTTGCTCCCATTTGTCTTCACTTTTATAGATAATATCATGCAGTTCAGTGATCGTCGGTATTACATCTGTTAGTTTTTTGATCTGAGCACCTAATGCTTCAAAGTTTTCTTGTGGTATTTGGTTTTTTCCTATATTTGTTACCTTACATACTTACATAAAATGGATTTTGGTGGCCACACCAGTTTATTTCAGTCAGAGCAACATTACATATTAGCCGGTGTAACATTGAAATGCAATACTCCGCACAATACGTAAATTAGCAAGTAAATAGAAGTTTTCACTATTAAATACTCCTACAATTTACTTAAAACGTCAATAGAGTTTCAACAATATTTTTTAGTAAATTGATGCAATTCGTGTGTATAAATCGTCTAATGATTTTAAGAAAAAAGGTTTATTTTCTAAAATAATTAATATTGATATGTATCACCTTCTTATATCGCAGATTGTAAATTACAGGATAAAACTGCGGTAGCGCAAGCTTTTTAGCATAAACACAAGGAAGTTGAACTGAAGCTGGCTGCGTGTTATACAACCGTAAGATTATGGGAACGACGAGCAGCGGAAGCTTGTTTAAGCAATTATGTTATAAAAAATTAACGTTCTTTGTTATAATTATTAACAGATTAGTGTCGCTTATCTTATGTAAATGAGTTTTTCATCGAAACGAGAGCAGGTCATTTCTGCGGTGTGAAAATTCAGCGAAACAGTTAAGTGTAAAGAATAGAAAAGTGTTATTCAGAAAGAATTATCTTTTAAATTACTCAGTGCATTAAATATATATCGTTTTTATTTAAAAAAAAATTTAAACACAAATTAATTATATCGCTGTTGCTTAAAGAAGTATTTTTCTGCAACATGTAAAGTCGTAATTAAAATTGTTCATAAAAACACGCAAAGTTAAGACATAATATATGGTATTTTTGCCATTTATATTTAAACATAAGCGAGATTGTTGAATCTTATTCTTACACTAAAAAATATGTGTATTAATACAAATAAGTAGTATTATTGTATGTTTGAATCCATAAACGGTTTTAAAAATTTAATTTTTGTAAATATTGACTATCCCAGATAACATTTTCAGCATGGTGATCTCGCTTATTATAAGAGATGCAGTTTGCTTAAATTAGATGAATTATTCACAAGTGTGAGAGGAGCTACAATCAATTTTTAAAAGTACAAAATTCCTAGTACTTCAGATGTTATAGCAAAAAATATGAACTAGTTGATTTTTTTTCCCTTGTAACTTTTTCGTCTTAATCATTTTATTAGTACTTTTTTAAGGTACTTTTTTAAGGTACTTTTTTAAGGTACTTTTTTAAGGTACTTTTTTAAGGTACGTTTTTAAGGTACTTTTTTATGTAGAATGTAACTGTTATTTTAGATTTTTTTATCACTTACCATTTCGCCCACCCCTAGTTTTTATAGGTACTACTCGATAAGCCGTAGGGCTGTAGGAGGTTGTAGTTTAGCAATCTTCAAGCGGTGGTAACCAGAATAGTGTCGTAGATCAAGTGTTCTCCGAATGTTTTCGTGTCAAATATGAGTGCTAGGATCACAAATACACTGTTTGTTTTCTCAAAACAAAAAAAAAACTTTGAACGACTTTTACATGTGTATGTTCTGTGGACTTTTAACCTAACAGTCATTCGTTTGCTCAGTAACAGCGAGTCAGGTTAAAGCTTTTTTAAAAATAAGCAATGAAAATGAAGGTAATAGGTTATTTCCATTAAAAAAAAAAGGCTTCACCAACCTTTAACATCATTCTCATTTGGTGATTTGTGTGTTATGAACCTAGCGCTCGTAATTGACACGAAAATATCCAAAGTACACTTTTACTACTGGGGTTACCACCGCTTGAAGATTAGGTACTTGTAGTTTGCCTTACTAATATAAATTCCGACTATACATTGTAGGGTACAACATCCAAACTATTTCTAAAAATCATACAAGTTTACGGTAATTGAGTTTTAGCTTTAGCTGTAGGTAGTTATTTTGTGGGAAAAGCATAACCAAAATTCAAGCACCACAGTTAATTGTCAACACGATAGCAATCACATAGCAATCACCACAGAGTGAATAAACCGCCAACTTTGTTTATGTTGCGCAACGTCATAAACTGGCTGATTTAGACATTTAGCCCAACAAATTTTAAGCTAAAAAGACACTAAATTTTCTTCTGCATTCCATGGTTCACGGCGTTTACGCATTTGTTGCCTGTTTCGTCTTTACAGCTGTCATGTCTTGCGGGGACGTCCAACATCTTTGCTTCCCACTAGGTTCTATTACGTTTACGTGCACTACACTCCATAATACGCATTAAACCAATTCTAATAACACTAGCAGTTAGCCCGTCCTAGGACGGGAATATTGTATATCTTAAATTTAAACTATTACTTTTTATAATACCGTGAGCTGCAAGTTAGACACCGTTATGTTACCCGTGAGTAAAAATGTACGGTTCATTAGACCCAAGCAGTAGCGGACTGGAAAATTCAAACGGCCCGGGAAAAACCTGCTAGACCGGCCCCCAAAAAATTAATAACCTAAAAAAAATTAATTTTAAAATGTCATTTTTAGATAATAATAAAATTATTTCTAAAAAATTTCCATGTTCAGTCTCATTGTTCTCTAATGAGAATGAATTTGCAGAATCCGATCTGTGAGCCTGAAAAGCTAAACCCCTTTTTCCAATTAGTTTTACAACATCTATAATTCTTTCCAATACTTGCTTGCGTTCAAGAGCATTTTTTTTTACGTAAGCTTCCTTCATTTGAGAACATTAAACCATAAATATTCTTTTTTTTTAAATTTTAAGCATATGGCTATAAACACAATTCTCATGGATCGTATTATTTTCATGTTCTTTATTTGCAGAATATGCTTCCAGTCTTTCATTCCATCATTTACAAACCAACATTCGTTCTTATGTATGCCAAGCACACGAAACAAAATAGAGATTCTTTTTCCAAACAATATGATAACCATCGTCTATTTATATTATCATCTCTGTAAAATATAACATTTGGCTTAAATGGCAAATAAGTTGGCAATAGTTGGCTGATAAAGATGTTTGTTAAAAAAATCCTCAAAATTTTGACTTGTTGGTGTTGTGAAATAACTAGTTGATAAGCATTCAAAATTTTTGTTACTTAATAAGTTAGACTTGAACATGAAGACTTTGCATTGATAATAGACGTTTCAATTTTGTCTGTTTCAATGGGGCAAATTATATAGTCTTCGTTTGTCGAATTTGTTGTTAGATTTGTTGTTAGATTTGTTGTTAGATTTTTGAACATCAGGTGCACTAACTTTAGAAGTTAAAGCAAACCAATCACTTACCTTAAAACTTTTTTTAGCAGCTTCGTGAAGTACTTTTTGCTTTTCTCTTTCTCTTTTTGAGCGCATTTTCTTTTTTCCATTTTTCCTTGATTAAAAACTATAACCAGAATAATCTCACAATATCGCAATGAATGTAAAGAATCAGTCTGCATTTATTAAGTTTAATAATTGTTTATTAATTACTAAAATATTAAAACTAAAATTCTAGTAAGGTATAATATCAATATAACTTGGTGCTGAAAAACACAGCCCGGACGTTGAAATTTAACGAAAACGTCGGACATAGCAGAGACACAAATCAGAGACGTAGTCAGCTTATAAAGCTTGGGAGGGCCAGGGGTATAAAAATTATGCGATATTGTAACCTATTCTTTATTTATTACTAACCGAAATAATAATATTGCATAATTTTTTGATAAAAATCATAACAAGTACTGTGGGTCGCGGCCTCAGAGCGACCGGCCCACCGGGATTCCTCCCGGTGTCCCGCCGGCCCAGTTCGCCACTGGACCCAACTCAGTCGGTCAAATGAACCCGTAGTAGTTTACTGCTTTACTATGTTCATGCGTTCCAGAGTCACAGATAGACAGAGTCAGGCTGGACTTTTACATATATTTATTAATAATTCAATATTTAAACATTTGATACTTCGAGTTTTATTTTACATATTGATTAACGTTTAAATTCGGTTTTAGTCGCAAAACATAGAACATGTTTTAGATAAAAATCTCACAAATTGCCAACATTGCAAAAATAGTGATAGCTAAAGATCTAACCCACAGAACATAGCTACATCTAGGGTGACCAGACGTCCGGATTTTCCCGGACATGTCAGGTTTTTGTATTTCGGCGGGGAAGTCCGGGCGGATTTTTAAAATGTGTCCGGGTTTTCCATAAGTTTTTATAAAATAAAAAAATGCATAATTTTTATTGTCAGTGGAACACTGTTAGTTTAGTGTTAGTGTCATAGTGTGCAACAGTTGGCACTATTGTTGCTCGTAGAAAATGCTATGATATTCGCAATAAAAAGTTGCAAACATTTTAAAAATATTCCGGTGAAATTTGGTATCTGATCGTTGTATATTCCGGATTCGATTAAAATATTGAGGTCGCAATACGACTTCCGGTTCAACCGGAAACAGACCTAACTTTAAATTTTACATGGAACATCCTGTATATTTTTATATTTTTGCATTCCCCTTTAAATTTGCATTTAAAATGTATTAGGTTTTATGGGTCTTAAGTGAACCGTTTTCGTTAAATTCACATTTTTATGGAAATTTTGAGCGATACAGATTTCCAAAAATATTCAAAATTTAAGAACTTTGTGAAGGCAAGTAATTGTTTTTTTAGAAAGCTACGGTTACAATAAGCTAATTAACACTTTGCAACAACTACATTTTAAAAATATTATAGAGGGCGTTTTTTACGCTTGGTCAAACTTTAAACATCGTTGACTTAATTTTCTTAAATACAATACCCTATATGTTTTTACATAGTCTTGTAGAAAATTTGATTGTCTTTTAAAAACATTCACCATGTTTTATACCAAAAACTGATATTTTTCGAGATATCGCGATTTTATTGTGCATTTTTAGGGCAACGGAATATTTTCGAGTAGGCTATGAACAGAGGCGGATCTTGATTTTGTGCGGCCCCAGGCGCAACCTGATCTGGAGGCCCCCTATTAAGATGG
Organism: Elmis aenea; assembly: GCA_947652605.1. NCBI lineage: Eukaryota > Metazoa > Arthropoda > Insecta > Coleoptera > Elmidae > Elmis > Elmis aenea. The sequence continues at coordinate 26,536,662 of OX393578.1, read as the reverse complement.
TTCACTAAAATGAACAATGCAGAAAAATCATAACGTTTTTTATTTTTAGAACCAACAAAAATATAAACACAAAAATCAAATACGGAAACAAAAAAATATTCTCAGGTACCTACCAGAAAAAAAATCACATTCACATTTAAAAGAAAAAATCCCATCTCAGGTAAAAAAATCACAGTAAAATTCTGCATCATACAGTACAGGGTTGTCCAAATTCGATGGGACTACAATGGGTATCTCGCTTAATAGTCAAGATAGAGAAACGGTTAAATTACTAAAAATGTTCAGTTTTTTTAGAACAAACTCAGAACAGTTTTCAAAAATATTCTATCATTTCCGGTTTTTGAATTATTAATGAAAAACTGTTTTTTTGTTATACATATTTATAATGTGTCATATCTCCCTTATTGTTTTAAATATCGAAAAAGTTTATGAAGATTATTTTTAGATATTTTTATGTAGATTTTGATAGAAGTTACTACAAAAAAAATTTACGCTCGCCGTTAAAAAGGTATGACACAAACTCACCTTTTTTTAAATGGAGGCTATAGTTGGCTATGACCTATTTAAATTCCTTATTTTTTCCCTTTCCAAATATATTAGGGTTGATGTATTTATTTTCAATAATACGCAAGTTACAAAGGTTTTTAAAATTTTTTAAAGATGAGAAACAAAAAGCAGGTTGTGAAAACAAAGGAAAATCGGAAAAGATAGAATATATTTGACAACAATTCTGAGTTTGTCCCAAAAAACACACACTTTTGGTACATTAACCGTTTCTCTATCTTGACTATTAAGCGAGATGCCTATGTTATCCCATCGAATTTGGACCACCTTGTACAGTACATCGGCTTGCAGTGCACTGTAATCAGTTGCAAGTAGGGTTGCAAGTTTTGGCGATTTGGAACCAAATTGGCTATCATTTTTGTTTAATTTAACATGTTTTTTTTTTTTAATTGGCATCAATGGCTATTACACAATACCCACTATGAAAATGGGTTTTAGAAGATATTACAATTTGCCTACAATTATTATTTTATAATTCTCATATTAACAGACAATAAAAATTTAATTTTGGTTTTTGAGGATGACGAACCCAACGATTCTGAGGCCTCTTTTTGCCGAGGCCCGAGGCGCGCGCCTCATGCGCCTGTGCGGTAATCCGCCACTGGCTATGAAGATAGACAGCGGTAATTTTGAAACAATTGAAAGATAAAAACAAGAAAGTTATAATTTTATCTTTTCCTTACGAGTTTTTGACATTAAATTTTTCTATAAAAAATGTCCTGGTTTGAAAAGTGCAAAAATGTCCTGGTTTTTCATTTTTTGTCCTAGTTTTGCTAAATACATCGGCAGCTGGATTCTGTAACTTTGGATTTAACGGAAATGCAAGTTTATTACTACCTTGTTAATATTACACACTTCTACGAAAAGCGATGCTCTAACCCACCGGTGGTAACTCACGGCGGGTTTATCCAAGTTAAAGTTGGGTATTGACAATGTTCCTCTAAGTAAGATCTGGCAAACTTTGGAAGGAACCAACATTAATGTCGAATTGATAAACGCTGTGAAAACGCTTTATGACCAACCTACAATAAAAATTAAAGTCGGAAAACAAATAACATCAGGTTTCATATCGTCAAAGGGATTAAAGCAAGGTTGTTGTACATCACCAACCCTCTTCAAAATATACCTCGAAGAGGTTTTAAAACACTGGAAGAAGAAGTGTGGGGCAATGGGTGTACCCCTCACCGATACAATACTTTATACACTATGCTTTGCAGATGATCAAGTGGTGGTGGCTCAGGAGTATGACGATTTGAACTATATGACGAGAAAACTTATCGAAGAATACAGAAAATGGGGTTTAGAAGTGAATTTTGAAAAGACCAAATATATGTGTATAGGTGGACAACAACAAGACCTAATACTAGAAGAGGGAGAACATATAAAAAATTGTAAAGAATACAAGTATCTGGGACTGAAGATTTCACGAGAGGGCACGCTGGACGATGCAGTTAAAGAGAGAAATAGGCTGGGAAGAGCAGCAATCTCGATGCTGAACAGTGTTATATGGGATAAAAAAATTACAAAGGAAAATAAAAAACTAATTTATAATACAGTAATAAAAAGCATTATAACCTACAGCTCAGAAGTATGGCCGCTAAAAAACAGAACAGAGAATATATTGAAAGCAACAGAAATGGATTTTTGGAGAAGAGCGGCAGGAAGATCAAGGAGAGAAAAAATAACAAACCAGCGTATAAGGGAAATAATGCATATTACACATACGATTACGGATGACATCAAAAATAAACAACTAATATGGTACGGACACGTACAGCGAATGGAGGAATATAGAATCCCTAAACAAATTCTAAACTGGCAGCCCAAAGGCAGAAGAAAACCAGGCAGACCAAGAAGAAGTTGGAGAGAAGGCATAGATAAGGACATCAGGGAGAGAGAACTAGAAGACGATACATGGAATGACCGAGAAAAATGGAAGCTGGAAGTCGGAAAACGTCGGAGAACGTTCTAAACCGATATATATATATATATATAAAGTTGGGTATCTACTATTTTAGGAAAGTTAGTACAGAAAATCCTACTGCGCACGTTCACGTGAAATGTGCTTAACGCGTATTTGTTTAAAAATTACCGCCATGTAACTTTGTACACTCTGTCTTACGTTAAAGAATTTATGGTAGTTTTTTTTTTTAAGTTGTGATACGTTTTGTTCCTATTTTTATATTACACAACGATTTTGTAAAGTTTTCTTATCTTATACTTTGTTTACTGAATTAATTTTGTTTCAATGGTCAGCACTTTGGATGGGTATTTTTTAAATTGGACCAGTGATGGTGGTAAAGTCATTCTATTTGTTTAGTTGATTGCAGATATCGATATAATTTCGATATCGATATTCGACATATCGAAATTTCGATATAAAAGCGGCGCGAAGCTAAAAAAGTCGGTAAAAAAGTGAAAAAAGAGACTGGTAACCTAAAAAAAAAAGCTTCTCGCCCTTAAAATATCGATATATCGGAATGTCGGAATATCGATATATCGCTATTCCGATATATCGATATATCGATATTCCGATATATCGATGTCGGCGGACACAAAAATGACAAGATAACGTTAACAATTTATTTCAACTCACTACCTTTACATCACATAATCATCATATTTTTTAGGTACTATCCGCACACGTCTGTCTTTTTCCGCTGTGTTACCACTACTCCACTCTTCTGCCCTCTGTCGCGTAGTAGTAATAACCTGGTTGCTGACATTCGGCCACGCTCCTTGAAGAGCCGTCCTCGGCTCTGGGGCAGGGTCTTCTTCGTTCAGGCTCTCATCATCGGACTCGGGTGAATTTTCATCATCGGGTGGGCTACACGCTACACCACGGCTTCATTCTTTCAGCTGCAAAAACGGAATGAAACGACGTTGAGCACCTGGGATATCCTCTAGAACATATCTGTCGTTAGTAAGAACTTTGGTTACCTGATACGGGCCCTTATAATTTGGCATTAACTTCTTGGGTATCCCCATGGCTGCAGCCTCTCGTTTAATCAGGACTAGGTCGCCTTCTTTGTACTGCCTTGGCTTTTGATGTCTACCGTCATATCTCCATTTTTCTTTCTTCTGTTCATTCTCTATATTCGTTAAAGCAATTTTTCTATTATCTTCTACTTCTATTTCTTCCACTCCCCTGTATAATCGTCCTTTCCCGAAGTTGTAATTCTTGTGGATTTCCCTCTCTTGATCATTTTCTGGAGTTTTTCCCAGTATATTTACAATTTCTTCGACTTTCGGGTCTTGAATCTGCATGGTAGTTAACCAATCTTGTTCGTCTATTGTCGTCGTAAGCACTCTTAAATTCGCTACTTCCATTTCTTTGGAATCTTCTACTGGATTTCTACTAAGTGCGTCCGCATGCGCTAATCTGTTATTGGGTCGATGTTCGATTTCTACGTCGAATTCTTGAATTTTTAACCACCAACGACCAATACGTGGAATAAGGTCTCGTTTTGTCATAAGTGTTCGCAACGAATTACAATCCGTTATTACCTTGAACTTTCTTCCAAGGAGGTACATTCTGAAACGTTCCAGAGATTCTACAACAGCTAGCACTTCAAGCTCATGGCTATGAAACTTCTTTTCCAGCCCTGTCGTTTGACGACTAAAATAAAATACTGGCTTCCAACCATCTGTAGTCTTTTGAAGCAATGTTCCAGCCAATCCCATACTGCTTGCGTCCGTGTGGACTTCTATTTCTGCTTCTTGGTTAAACAACGCTAACACTGGTCTTTCAATTAACATTTTCTTTATTTTCCTGAAAGCTATCTCCTGTTCTTCGGCCCACTCGAACGGTTGATCCTTTCGTAATAATTGTGTTAATGGTGCCGCCATTACGGCATATTTTTCGATGAATTTTCTAAAATACGACGCTAATCCACAGAATTGTCGTACCTCGTGTACATTCGTGGGTCTTGCAAAATCTTCTACGGCACTTATCTTTTTCTTATCTGGTCTTATTCCTTCTTCCATTATTTCATGTCCCAAATACTCTACTCTTGTATTTAGAAAACTACACTTCATTAGTCTTAATGTAATACCTTCATCTTTAAAACTCTTCAAGACTCTTAATAATTTCTCTATGCCTTCTTCAACTGACTTACTAGGGATAATAATATCATCGAAATAATGGACTACATCCCCAGGTTTCATCTTCTTTGCCAACTTATCCATCATCTGAGCGAATACAGCTGGAGCTGTCACCAGTCCAAAAGGCATGTACTTAAACTGATAATGCCCTTCGTTTGTTACAAAAGCAGTTAAATGTCTGCAATCTGGTTCAATCTCTATTTGGTAGTAACCAGATGCTAAATCTAATTTTGTAAAGTATTTATTACCAGCCAATTTATTCAAAACATCTTCAATGTTTGGCATCGGATACTTAATTTTCTTGATGTTTGCATTCAATTTTCTATAATCAATGCATAGTCGACTTTCACCAGCAGCATTATTTTTACTAACCAGAATCGCGGGACTTGCGTACTCTGAACTAGATTCTTCAATCAGATTTGCTTCAAGTAGCTCGTTTATCATCTTGTTCATTACTTCTCGTTGGGAGTAAGGTGTCCTATACGGCTTGTGACTAACAGGTGTCTGGTTATTCATTTCGATCTGCATGGTTATAATGTCGGTTTTGCCAATTTCGTTCAAGTTCTTAGCAAAACACTCACGATGCCCACTTATCATTTTGACCACTTTGTCTCTGTCTCTTTCACTAATTTCTTCACCAATTACTATATCTTCATTACCTATTGGTTCAAATTCACTTTTTTTCTTTACTTTGTTATTTAAGTATTTCATTCCTGCTTCCTCTTTTGACGCCCTTTGACTTATGTTAAGGTTCCCGTCTTCAAGGATAAACTTAATTCCTGGTCGTTCTAGAGCATTTCTACCAATTATCATGTCTTCCTCTTGAGCATCTTCGGGTACGATCAAGATTTCGACTTCTATCTCAATGTTATCAAAAGAAATAATTGATGTCCTTCCTCCCAATGTTACACACTTTCCTGAACCAAAACCTCTAACTTCTATTTGCCTTGGCAGGTACTTTAGGTTAATCCTCTCTGCTACCGACTTCTTTAGTGTCACACAATCGCTCCCTAAATCTATAAATGCCCATACCTGGTGACCTTCAAGGTAAGTAATTCTATTGTACTGATCCTTGTGTTGCTTTGGTACTACTTCAGTTACTTTTCTCACAATTTTTGTCTTGTCCAGTCGTTTTAACTGACTCGCTTGATCTTGCATTGTTTCTCCTTTTGGGACAAGTTATTGATATATGATCTTCGGCTTGGCAAATAAAACAAATTCTTTTATTCCTCGTTGGTTTGTCACACTTTTTTGCTATGTGACCGGTATCGTTACAGTTATAACAGGTAACAACTGATCTTTGTGATCTTTGTTCAACGTCCTTCTTGGGATGTTGTCTCTCCAAACTTCTCGATACTGTCGCTTTCTCTAATGATTCTCTTTCCTTTAGACCTTCATATCTCTTGATTTTTCTCAGAAGTTCTTCAACGTCATCTAGTTCACACAGAGATAATGATTTTGCCATCTCTCTGTCGTCTAGGCCATTCAAAATATATTTTATTAGTGACGCATCTTCAATACGACCACGTTGCGCTACTGACTTCATTGTGTACACATACGTTTCGCAACTCTCGTTAATTGTTTTGTAACGTTTCGTTAACATGAGGTGTATGTCTACTTGATCGACATGTGATGCAAAACTGTATAACAACTTGTGTTTCAATTCCTGCCACGAAGTTATATCCTCGAGGACACAATCCATCCATTGTTTAGCAGGACCTTTCATTTTATTTGCTACTTGCACTAGAATCATCGACGGGCTCCACCCATACACTTTGGCGACATCTTCTACCCTTTTGACCCAACGATCGGCCGTTAAACTAATTGTTTTGGACGGATCAAAATCAGGTAAAAGTTTTTCTGCAATTTCGCGCTGCATTCCCGCACCCATGGTCATGTCAACACTTGTTTGCATCTGTATCGCTGTTCGTTCACGTTGTAACAATGTTCGCTCACGTTCTAAAAGTTCCCGCTCACGCCTCAGCAATTCACGCTCCCGTAAAGCAAAATCAGCTTCAACTATCGTCGATTGCGCACGTTCCGCCATTCCTGTTTCATATACATTATATATCGGTTCCTCATTCTCGTGAATTGACATTTTCACTACTCAAAAGCTCAACAAGTTCTAAATTCTAATATTCACACTCGCACAAAATTTCCTTTTTGTTACTAAACCGACTCGTTCGACCACACTCTAACGTTCGCGTCCCGCCACTAAGCAACGCGTAGTCTCGACACGGACCCCTAACCTCACACAGGGTATCGTTTCGCTCGTTAACCTCACTTCACGGTCAACTCACAAAGTACACACCGGTTTTCTCTGTCAGGCACTGTTTTTTGGCAATATCCCTCTTCTGAACTGTCGGCGGACACAAAAATGACAAGATAACGTTAACAATTTATTTCAACTCACTACCTTTACATCACATAATCATCATATTTTTTAGGTACTATCCGCACACGTCTGTCTTTTTCCGCTGTGTTACCACTACTTTCTTATCTATGACCACTACTCCACTCTTCTGCCCTCTGTCGCGTAGTAGTAATAACCTGGTTGCTGACATCGATATCAAAATTATATCGATATTTATCGATATATCGCCCACCCCTAGTAAACACCACGCGTTAGTGGTGACTTCCCAATTCGCGTAGTTGATATTCTGTTTCTACTGAGGACCAAGAATGAACCCTAACCGTAAATTCACGTGAAACCGGCTCGACAGCCACGTTTAAGGCTAAAACCCTGTCATTTCGACTTGTTTACTCAATAACATTTAGCTACATCTAACCCTAATGGGTCTTGCATATAAATGTTATGTAGAAAATCCTATATTGCGCATTCCCTATCTACACAATGAGAGGCGGCTGAAGCTGATTGAATGAAATGGAGATATGTACCTCTCTTTCTAAGGTGTACTTTGGACAGTTGGCAGCAAACATAAATAATCAAATAAAACTAGGATTACTAACCGAACCTGCATGGAAATTGTTGAGGTAATGTTATGAAACGTGATTTTTGCAAATTACGCGTGCAGACATCGTTGTTTAACATTGCGAGGCGAAGTAGCGAATTAGTACAAACCTTAGAACATAATTTTGTTTATTGTAGTTTTGACAAATCGTAGATCAACGTCAAATGTCATATTTTTAGAGTCAAAAATTACGTGAACATTACACGCGCTTCTCACGTTGTCCGATGTCCTATGTATTATTAGCCAATATTAGCTTATGGCCCCATCGCCGCATTAAAAAGAGAGTGTATTTCTGTACCTTTAACTATATTACACAAAATTGCAAGTACTAGCCATGATTAGTCACATTTTTATTTCAATATAAATTAATACATGAACTTGATTTTACCGATATTATTGAACAAGATTAAAATGCCGGCTTATGGACAAGTTTATACCAGTAACCACATTCACAGCGTTTAGGAATACCTCTATGTACCCACATGTAATTCACAGTAATACTGTCGACATTGCAGAAGCAGCCAACAAGACGCTCATTAAAAGGGGATGGTACTTCGGTAGGTTCGCATTTAGTACCGGGTCCTCTTTTAAATAAACGAATTGCATAAGGATCTTCTTCGCAAGCGAGCTGTGCTAACAATTCACGTTTTTCTATGCCTGTTGCAACTTCTACCGGATCTCCCATTGTTACTACGGTACGATATCAGTAATAAAATAAAACAACTTTTAAATATGTTTATCATAACTTTCATAAATCCAAAAAAAAAACTAACCTTTAGTTGCGTAACTTCGCACAAATGGATAAAATATCTTCGACCATAATAAATTCTGCGCTATTTTTCCACATAAAATCGACATTTTTTTAACACGATAGAACTGTCTAGCGTTGTGTACAAGTTTAAATCAAATAATAAATGAAGTTAGAAAACATGAATGCTAGATTCACGCTAGATTTTCGTAAACAGTTTGCACAGAACCCGCCACTGTGTTGTACACATATCCCAGACGTACAATTATACTGCATCTCCTTCTAACACATATGAAAGTATATTTCTATCTCGCTTTCCGGCCCCACCGAGTAAAATCGTGTGCGTTACTATGGTTACGCGCGAAATTTAAACTAAAGCGTTATTTGAACTACTGGTAGATGCAATGTACTCGGATGTTTCCGTGTCAAATATGGGAGGATACAATAACATTAGATCAGACTTAGTAAGTTTTATTGAAGTACAGTAAACACCGCTTATTAGAATCAATTGATTCAATTAAACGACGATTTTAATAGCAAAAAATTCTAAATGTCATTCACGCGTCAGTCGCTAGAATAGGCTAGGTAGGAAGTACTTACAGTTATTATCACGGTTGCGCTACGATGACAGCGCATATAGTGCCCACATGATGTTGAAAGAGATAGGTTTAAAAAGGCACGTTGTACATGTCGGCAACATTGTCTTAACTATATTCCTATGGTGTTGTGTTATCCATGTAGTTTATATGATCAAAGGAAAATATTGAAATACATTTATTTACAATTAATTCACTACTGGTTACATTTACAATTTATTATTTGTACCAAATTAATTTCTTGTACATAATCTACACTTAATTTTAATAATATATCATTTTGATTTTTTGCTTTCAAAAAAATTTCTTCATATATATTTCGCTTACTAAAACCTGAAAAACTTTATACTTCGCACACAAAATTTTAACAATGAAGTCTTTTGGGACTAAGCTATCACGATCTAAGTCATTTATACATAATTATACAGGATGTTTCTTAAGTATTGCAAAAAAATTCTAGAGGTGATTCCTGATCGAAAATTTAGAGGGGTCTTTCATATAAAATTTTTTACTTAGACGTCTCCTTTCGGAGTTACACTCCCCTAAAGGGGAGCGGAAAAATTAGGTTTTTATTTTATTTCTTAAATTTGGATAAATGTAGGAGAATAATATTTGGTAGATGTTTTATACCTATTAAAAGGTTTCCCATAGTAATATTAGTTGAATTTTCATTGCCATTTTGTGATAACTCAAAAAATAATGTTTTTATTTCAAAGGTTCCGTAAATCGCTGATTTTAACTTTAACAGATTAATAGTTCTTAATTTTTTTTTCAGATTTTAAAACTCGTTCTACACTTATATTATAAGAAGCTCCACTCATTTGTCTATATTGATCAAATCTTGCTTCCAATGGATCCGTTTGAAATTTTCCCAACAATACAAATTGTATTTTGTTGCTTAAATAAATATTTTATCAATAATAGTAACGTATTGCAAGTATGTGTTAATGAAGAAAATGGTTTGTCAATTTTGCGTTTCGTTTAGCAATGTTATTAATTTTTAACTCATCCCATTTCTTAACCAATTCTACAAAATTTTTCAAAAATGCCAAGTTTTCATGTTGCAAGTTTGTTATTGGTTCTACATATTGATCACGAAGACGCTGCCCTTTATATACATTTTTGCAATTTACAATTTTCCACCAGTTAGAATTAGAATTAGATTGCTTAAAGCAGGTGCAATTTTAATTACATTAGAATTTTCTGAATAGTAAAGTCACCTTAGGTGTGAAATTTTAGCTTCTAAACACCTATGGATTGTTACTTTTGAACAATGTTCTCAATGAAGAACACTTTCGATTATAGATGTTGGAGATACAAAATTTCCTTTAATCATCTCGTTTTAGAGACCAGCAAAGACATTAAAACGTACCGCAAACATGAGCAAATAATGAACGGTCGGCCTTTATCCCCACCACTTTTCTCGCATTTTGCTACAAGGAGTCGGCTCGCTAGTATAACAAAGGCCCCGGTACTACCTTATTTTGACGTTAAACTAAACCCGTGTACCTATTTAAAAAACAAAGTTGAAATTTTTAAAAATTATGTATCAAAATTGATTTTTATGCTATTTTGTGCCATATAATAATATATTTTCTACAAAGAAATAAGTCAATTAAAATGGTAATGATCTCTAAGATAAAACATTTAGTAAAATTGCGTGTTTTAAACTCTCCTAAATAATTATTATGGGCAGGTGAAAAATAAATCATTTTTTCTTGTTAGTTGTCCTTGGTATATCGTACAAGACAGAAAATTTTAAGATGAAAATAACTAATACTATTTTCCTGTTTGTTTAAAATAGTAATTAACTCTGAATTGCATGATTAATTATTTAAATCTTTGCTTTTAAATTGTAGAATATAATACAATAATCATCTGCCAGATATAAGGTTATGAAAGCCAAATAGCGTAACATGCGAAACTCGATTGCTACCTAAGTTCACATCTCCGTTAGTCGCTCTTTATTTTATTTCAAGTGTTGGAAGTGTTTTATCCAAATGTGTATGGTTTTAGCATATCGTAGGATTGTTGATTGAGTAACAATAATTTAATGTACAGTGCGACAATAAACGTGTTTTTTTAAAATTTCACAACTTTTTTACTTACCATCTGATATTTGCGATTTTTGGCTTAAACTTTGGTAAAAAGATTAGATTACAAGGACCTTTTATTTTTAATTTAAGAAATATCCATTTGCCAGAACACGCTTGTTTCCAAACACGTTGAAACTGTTTTTTTTTTTAACAGTAACATCCTAAGATGGGAATTATATGGAGACGTTTAAATAGCAAAGGTTTTTGCTCGCCAGTGTATATAATAAATACATAGAAATAATGTTTCCTAGTTAAGAACTATACTTATTATTGTTCAGTCTATTTTTTACAACAATGTTATCTAATTCAATTACAAAGCATTTTTGTGCACGAGACTAAACCAATAACCACAATCACATTGTTTGGGTTGTCCTTTATGTAGCCACATCCAACTTACATCAGAAGAATCTTCATCACAAATACAACCAACGATACGTGCTTCAAAATTAGATTGTATTTCATTTGGACTTCGTTTTGTACCAACTCCTCTCGGCATTGTTTCCAGGCCATATGGATCTTTTATACTCGTAATTCTTGAAAGCAGATCACCTTTATCCGAATCAGTTACGAGTTTTTTAGTTTTAACTAAAAGCGAAATAAATTTAGAACAACTGATGTTTAATAGACGTATAATTTAAAATAAAAAAAACTAAAATTATTATCTAAACGTTAATATGTGACAATTTAAATTTCGTTATAAAATAAGTAAAACGGGGATAAATTTTATGAATTTAATTATTTCTTAATTTTTCTAAATTCAAAATTTAAATTCGTTTTGGGCATTTAAATCGCAACTAGTAGTTTCAGATTTACGAGCAAAATATACTCATTTACTTAAGAGATATCGAACCAACTAGAAAAAGTAATAAGCGGAATCTTTTTTATATTATTATACATACACGTTAACAAAAAATGCGAAAGCCAGGATACTGTTTAAATAGTAAGGTAAATTATATTTTGCCATCCAGGGTAGAACAGAATTTTAGAGCACACTTTAAACCCGCGTATTTTATACAGTAGCGCGCCCAGGAGGGGAGCAAAGAGCCCTGGCACCCCACCAAAAAGCAAACAAAGTAACACTAGGGCCGCCCGAGCGCTAGTTCTTTTGCCCAAGTCCAGATTCGAACTAGCTGAAGGCTTTCAGTTCGAACAAATATTATAAATACCTAAGTAAAAATTGTTGATAAAAAAAATGTACAAACGCAAATCAATGGATGCAATGTTGCCAAATTTTTGTTTCTTTAAATGGTTCCTGAGGCCATAGGAAGCATGGTACAACATTTTTGTGTAAAGATTTTCGAAGAACATCGTCACGTGGGTATACACACCCTGTATACCCGGTGAAATATGTTTTTAAGAAATATCATTATTAATTGAATACGTCAGGGACGTCGCTACTCGCTAGCACCAAGACAATTCGGGCACCTTTGAGGGCAGCACTTCGTAGGGGCGGTAAAATTATTAATTACCACAATTGAATATAAAAATTGAAAGAATTGTGCGATAATTTTTTTTTTCATAAAAAAGGTATGTGAAAATGTTTTATTCGTTAGTTACTTTTGATGACACCGAAAAGGGGCAGCACTGAAAAGATTAACTAAAGGCGGCACACACCCTCGCGACAAAAGAGAAAGAAAAAAGATGTAGCCAAAGCCGAAAAACTCTAGAGAGAGACTTGGCTTATTATATTATATTAAACATTTTGCTTTAAATATTTTTTTCGTATTTTTTATACAGAATTACACAGTCTACACAGGGTGGTTCACATAAAAGTGCAGGCCAGTATTGGAATCTCGTAAACGGTAAGAGCCACAAAGAAGTTTAAACTAGACAAATTGTTGCACGAAATAGTAAGTATTAGCAAGATTAATTATTACATAATTTGTTTCCTTCTAGGTTTTCGCGGCTGTTGAAAATCTCATTTGTTGCCATGACAATACTTTTTAATTTTGATTATTTAAAAGCACTTAATAAAAAATACATGTTTAAATAAATGGTTACTCCCACAAAATCCTAAACTTCAAATAACTTATAAAATTCATCACTATTTGCTACAAGTAACATAAAATTAGCGCTTCTTACCATTCGTACTAAGAAAACGATTTTTTAAGTTGATCTCCATAACATCTTTAACAGTAACAAGTCGTCTACTCAAACGAAACATTTTATATGATGTTCACACCAACAACCAATAATAGTAATTAAAATAGTACATTAAAAACTTCTGTGGCAGATATTGATATCATTAACTTTGACAGTTAGATTGAATTGTCATATGAATTTTAATAGAGTGCTATGTAAATGTCGAATTTTTAGTTCGCTTTTGTATGTTCTATGGTTGGTAGTGCGACAGTGTGTATGTTATGTGGTTGGCAGAGCCGTTTAGTGCCGGGATGCAAGCTAGCAAGCACGATGCGAGGCACGAGGGCGGCGGATTTGTAAGATCATAACGATGAGGAAATGTAAAATTTAAAGTTGGACGATATTGTGAAAGAATTTTCGTTTACGAAAGCAAAAACAATAAGTTTGTAAGCATTGGAACTATAAATATATATTTTTTATAGTTTCCTTTTACATTTTTCCATCTTTTCTTGTAATAAATGATTCAAAATAATTCAGAGGGGGCGCCAAAAAACTTCGCTACCGGACGACGTAAACTCTTTAATCTCACGAAACGGCCCTGGTAGTTGAAATGCGTAAGGTATATTCTCTGTACACGTCAAAAATTTACAAAATTATCACAATTTAAACTTTTTTTATTAAGAAAAAAATGCATACTTTTAAAGTCGCGACTTTAAAAGTCACCGTGTGAACTACCCATAATGAAAGGTTTATCCAAGAGGCGCCATATTTAAGTTTGCCCGTAGTTCCAAATGCTCTAGCCACGGCCCTGGTTTCTAGATAGTTTAAATCTGTTGAAATTTTTTGCGTATCAGTAGACTTCATCTCAAAATTTATAAGCTTTAATATTCAATAAAGCTCTTTAAAAATTACAGACATGAAATACACAAACTTTTAAGGCAATTCAAATTTAAAAACGAATGACTTTTGCGTTGTGTTTTGAGTTCAGTTAAAATTAATATGTATCCTCTGCTCCAGTTCTAAGAGAAGTTTATTGTTTTTTTACACAATTTTAATCAATTACCCATGATATTACCCATTAAAGCTGACGTCCTTGGACATATTTTGTCAAAATTTTAATTAAATAATGTAATCACTAAACAATCCTAAATAACAGTAATTAATTGCAAAGCTAAACTATTTACGAAACCTGTGGAATGGAAAATTAAAAGATACCCATAGTTAAATGTAGGACCCTAATGATTACTATTTTAGATATGAATGCATGACTGAATAGATAGAAGCGAAGGATCTAGTATAAAACAACAAATTACATTTACTGCTAGTTTCCTGAACCATGCACACTATTTTTAAATCATTATCTGACACTAAAATTCAAGCAAAAGTTCCCTAATGGAATAAAAATCAACGGATGTACGTACAATATTTCAATTAATATTATGAGTAAAAGCTACTACCCTTTCATGATGACATCTTTATGTGTAAGACAAGAGACGTGATAATCACAGAATAAAAGGGAGAGGCATACATACACCTACTATTAGAATGTAATGAGTGGCAGGTTAAAACCCCTACACCTGTGCCGTGACGTCACCCAACTTCCTGTTCTCACGAGATCCCATCGCGCCGAAATAATTACATCCGAGCGGACATCGCACTCCTTTACCACTGTCTTGTTATTATATTAATGTTTACAAAACTCGCATACTTCATCTTCCACCAAGAAATCACGCTGATTAAAACAGAAAGCTATAATATTAGCGAAAATCAGTAAAAATATTGAATTTCTTTGTTTTTTATGTCATGGTTAATAATACATAGGTAGCACCTAAGTTTTCAGCGAACTAATATAATCAAGACACACATGACTACGAATAGACTGGAAACAAAATCAACATCATTATGCATTGTGACATAATATGACTTGAAGTTAATTACTATAATTGTTGGTTTATTTACGAATTTTCAAAATGTATGTTTTAATGTTATAAGGTATGATATCTATCGCCATAATGTGCAACGATTTTAAAAATGGCTTGTCTTCGAACGTTTGAATTGAGCAACTTTGTGCTGCATTTGGTTATGAAACCCCTAGTTTAAGGACTATCTACAGCTAGTTCAACGAATTCAATTTCAAATGAATTTCCACAACTGACGGATTCCGTAAGGGACGACCAATTTCTTCAATTACTGAAGAAAACTGGGGTAATTAAAAACAATACTCTAAAGGTGGGTATATGCAACACAAAATTAGTAATAAGAATAGTAGTAAGGATTATCAATAGTAATAAGAATAACAAAAGCAGCGTTTATGCAGTCGTGATAGTAATAGTAATAACCTTAAAATCTTAGATACGAAAACAGTCGAATATGACAAAGAACAATTTTTTAAATACACCCGTATGATCCCAGATAATGATTTGCATTGATTTGCACACCTTGTGACAATAGTGGGTCCTTTGATTCGCAAAAACCCGAACAAAAATCCGATATCACAACAAACGCACGTGTACGATGGGCGTATCGATTTCTTGCGACTGCGCATTTCGCGTTAACCAACTTTAAAGGTTATTGCTTAAGCTTAAAGTTACTACTAAAATTAAATCCAGTGCGTAAACGCTAGCATTGATTTAACAGGATTTTAACTTTTATTCTTATTACTATTCTTAAGTCTTATTACTAAAACAGCTGCATAAACCCACCTTAAGTACCTTAAAAACTGAAATGGTGCTATTTAAAAAAATTCGCTTTCCCATAGTTTGGTTTATTATTCTTATAATTTGCAGAATTTTTCGGTGCTACATACGTAAAAGCAATTGTTAGTAAATGTTGTATATTTTTTCAATTCACTATGATTCACTATCCCCACCGTATACCTACAGTAGATCAGCTAATGGGTAGCTGACACGGTGACACTAGCGTCGTGACACTAGGTGCCGTGGCATCAAATGTCGTCGTCTGAACAGCCTGATGTCGCGATGCCACGATGTCATAACGCCAGTGTGCCGCTAGTGTCACCGTGTGAACTACCCTTTACTCGTAGCAAATACACTTATGTTAAGAAATATTAGAACATAACATTATTTAAACCGTAAATAGTAGTTTATTAGTTGAAAATAAAAACGTGTTCACGTACAGGTCGTCACCTGAGTTGACCCAAATGAACTTAGAACTCGTGCCAAGTAAACTATATTATAATGTCTACACACACATTTTGCGCTAGTGTAAAACAATTTTTTCGTAATTAAAAATATTTTAGTTCAAAATTTAAGTTTTTAAATTAATCGTATAAAACAAATATTATGTGCATTTTAAAAGGTCTACAAATTAATTCAGTGCCTTTTTTTTTACTAATGAAAAAGTACATAATAAATCAACTACAAGAAACTCAATCATTTAAATAATCGCCATTGGTGTCGATGACAGGTAATTTTAAATTGACGGCTTTGAGTAAAAAAAATTGATAATGCTATTTCGGATCTCGTCAAGAGTATTGAAGTGACTATCTGCTGCAGCGTCCGAAATAGATTATAATCAGAAGGAGCCATATCTGGTGAGTAAGCTGCATGGGAGAAAACTTCCTAGCCCAGAGCCCAGAGTAAAGTTGACTTCCTTCATTTGTCCCTTTCGCGACATGCGGGCTGAGTTTTTTTCATAAATAACTGTTGCAATTTGTCGTTTTCAAATTTTTGAGGTTGGCCAGGACACTTTCGACATTGAAGACAAAATTTTCAATACGAACTCTTTGGTACCACTTTTTGCAGAATTCTTGCCTCTTAGCACTTTAACCAGGAGCAGAGCAAATCCTTTCAACAGCTGTAGCAGCACTTTTTTTTCAATTGGAATGCAAAAAGAATGCAGCCTTAAATATTTCCATCACTTTTTTCCACTATTTCTCCTGCCAATGTGTATTGTGTAAACGTTATTGCTAGCTGGAAAATATTTGCAATTTAAATAGTAAATATAAATACAAAAATTCAAAGGTACCGAATGAGTTTGTAAACCGATAGATCACTAAAAGCATTAAATAAAAACGAAACTAACTAAATAAAATGTGCACATTACCGACATCTTAATTATTTGTTGCGTTCGTTAGCGAATTGAGAGTATTTTTAAATTATAGTCGACATTTATTTACTTTCTATTATTAATTACGTACCTAGATTTCATAATATATCGTTGTTTGAGTAGAAAGTACTATAGTTCCACCATCTTATTTTCCAAAACAAGTTCCGCTTCTAAGTTAGATGCAAATAAGTTGTTTTGACATTTGCATTACACTCTATTATACAACAAGATGGCTTAAATTTCCCATGGTTTTCGCAGTCTATTGCTAATAGTAAGATTATATCTTAGGTAGTATTCTGTCATCGGTACACCACTACCTATTTTTTCTTGCACCGCTCACCTGCGAATATAATACACTCATGTAATGAAACGTACAGAACCATTTCTTATTTAACTCATTCGTGCATTAAAGACAAAATCAAGTTTTACAAAAAGAGTTATATTTCAAAGAGTTTTATTACGAATGCTTGGATGAGCCACTTAAAATAATTTTAAAAAGGTGAAATTTCAACTTTTTCTTAAATTGCAACTTTTTTAAAAGGTAAAATTTCACCTTTCATTTTTGAATTTTAACTTGTAAAAGATGAAATTTCAATTTCTTTCTTGATATTTCAACTTTTTAAAAAGGTGAAGTTTCACCTTTTCTTTTGAAATTTTAACTTTTAAAAAGGTGAAATTTCACTTTAATTTTACTTAGCCCTTATTTAGCTTTGAAACACATAAATGTTAATTTATAACTAACTAGTTGGGATAAGTCTAGAGCTGCAGTCCATTTAGTCCATATGCTAATGCACACTGAAAAAAATATAGGTAATACAATAATAAAGGAAGATAATGTTTGACTGCACAGTTATAGTTTACTATAAATTTTAGGAGACTGAATCAAAAATTAAAAGCAATCTACTGATGTTATTACTCCCTTTTCTTTCATCTACAAGAATACAAATACTAAAAGATTAGAACTGTAACGATTTAAATTGGAATGTTAATTCTTTGAAGGTGTTTTATTAAACAGTTTGCGCATATTTTAATTATAATTTTTCATATTTCTTAATTAATAAGAGATACTACAAAAAATTATTCTAAATGTTTTAGGCATTCGTAACTACAGGGTGATCCACTTTTTAGTAGCAGAACTTTAACAGGCGATAGAAAAACTTATTTTAAAGCGAATATTCCATATCAACATGGGTCCAAAAACGCTTCATTTTAAAGATACAGGGTGTTGAAATTTTCGAAAAAATTACGATAATGTTTACCCGTTTCTCAACCAGCAGATATATTAAACCAAATTTGGCAGCACTACCTTATACGGTGAAAATTTCAAGTCTCACAAGCAACCAGTGGCGGAGTTGAGGGGGTTCAGTTTTAATAATTTTTTTTTAAAACTAGTACGGACCTGTTTAAAATCAAACTCGAACTTGTTATTGGGTAGAAAACTTTATTCTAAACAAAGAGTGTCTCTTAAGTTTTCTTCGTATCTGCCACCGTTTGGCGCGGAATTCGATTTATTTTACTATTTTCGCGAAAAATTTGCTCTCAAGTTCGATCTAAAAATATCGCGAAAAGCAGAAAATGCAACTTGCAGAGTAAATGCTTATTAATCGTTAATTTAGCGGAACTTCTTCCCTCATTATTAGAAAATATGTTATGTTACTAAAAACTGCAAAAATCGGTAATAACTTCTTTATTACGAATATTTTAGCTTTATTTTTAGCAGGGATGGGGAATCGGAGTCGGGAGTCGGGAGTCGAGGAGTCGAAGCTTTTTTGAGGAGTCGGAGTCGGTAAAAAACTATCGACTCCCGACTCTTTTTACTTTCGCCATACGACAAACGTAGTATGAAGAAAGTATTGTGATCGCAATTTTTTTTATAAAAAACTGATTTTTTACATTTTCTTCATTATGTATTAAATAGAAAATTAAAATATTAAACTTTGTTTACCATCGGGAGTCGGAGTCGGGAGTCGGGAGTCGATTTTTACAAATACCAACTCGGGAGTCGGGAGTCGATTATTTTTCTGCCGACTCCCCATCCCTGATTTTTAGATCGAACTTGGGAGCAAATTTTTCGCGAAAATTGTAAAATAAATCAAGTTTCGCGCCAAACAGTAACAGATACCAAAAAACGTAAAGAGACACTTTTTGTTTAGAATAAAATGCTCTACCCAAAAACAAGTTCGAATTTGATTTTGAACAGGGCCGTACTAAATTTTTATAAAATTTATTGAAACTTAATTCCGACAACTCCGCCACTGGTTGCTTGTAGGACTTGAAATTTTTATCGATTGTGGTAACCTGTAAGGTGGTGCAGTATACCAAATTTGATTTAAATATATCTACTGGTTGGGAAACGGTTAAACATTATCGTTATTTTTTCTAAAATTTCAACACCCTGTATCTTTAAAATGAAGCGTTTTTGGACCCATGTTGATCGGAAATTATCGCTTTAAAATAAGTTTTTCTGTCGACTGTTAAAGTTCTGCTACTAAAAAGTGGACCACCCTGTATATGGGCTAAATAGACAGCAGCTTTAGACTTTTCCTAATTTTTTGGACATAAGTTATACTTGTGATTGTTCTTCCTCTCCAATATCGACGTCACATTTTGTTAGCTCAGGCCATCTTAATGTCTTAATGTTGCCCTATAAACAGGGTGGTTCA
The DNA here is from genome assembly GCA_947652605.1 of Elmis aenea. NCBI lineage: Eukaryota > Metazoa > Arthropoda > Insecta > Coleoptera > Elmidae > Elmis > Elmis aenea. Next base: position 26,516,769 of record OX393578.1, on the reverse strand, counting down.
CATAGAATGGCCACTATTGGGATCTTGTAAACGGTAAGAACTACAAAGAAGTTTAAATTAGACAAATAGTTCCCCTTTTTGAGACCTATTCAGTGAAGTTTAATGGTTTAAAACAGTTCCATGGCACGCTAGAAAATTTAAAAAAAATCAAAATGGGCATTTTTTAAAACGTTAATAACTCGGCTTTTTACGCACTATAAAATGAACACGTTCTTTGGTTTCAATATTGTTTAAATTCATGGCACTCTATAGCTTTTGATGAATTTTGTTTGGTTTGAGCTTAAATATCAAAATAAATACACATAAAAAATTTAAAACAAAAACAAAATAATGATAAAGTAACACAAACTAGTTTTGTCTGTGAACGTCCAATTTTTGTCTTTAAAAATACTTGACTGGGTAAGGTTTATGGACAGCGCAAGTATACAAAACGCATGTTTCGTGTGATACACGGTAGCGTTAGTTCTGTAGTCAACCAAATCTTACCCCATGTTGACATTTAAAAGTTTTCAAAAGCCGATAGTGCCTTTATTTTGAAGTTTTTAATTTCAAGGTTTATAGAAATTTTGATAGCATATCCTATACCTAAGTGCAGTCATTTTTTAGATTTTTGGACTTTTGAAAAAAAAATTATTGTCATTGTGATGCTTAATATTATCTAAATAATGTTTGTGTTATATGAAAAAGATCTCTTTTTTTACATGATGTAAATTTAATACTAAATAAGCTCCAAGTCCAGAAAAAAGTATTTAAAACTTAAAAACAAGAAAAAAAGAGAAAAATTTAACTTTCTTAAAAATTTGAAATTTCAAGAAAAAAGGTGAAATTTTACCTTCTTAAAATTATCTTAAGTAGTGCTTTTAAGCCTTCGTAGTTTTCAAGTTTTTAGTAGGAATTAGGTTTATCATTTACATTAAGTTGGTTTGGTATAGGTACTAATAGGAGTAGAGTTTTTTAAGTTTTAAATTTATTTCATGCTCGAATTTAAAAATCATTATAAAATGTTCATCATATAATAAAAATAATTAAAGATCTTAGAAAACTAAAATTATATACCTACAAACGTATACGAAGCATTTCTTTAAAGGCAAATAATGTCTTCTCTCTTTAAATCAGTATATCTTAATTAGCATCTTAAAATAATTTAGCTTTAGCGAGCAGTAAAAAATGACCAGAAACTCAGTTATGTATTTAATATGTGTGAACCTAAGTTAATTGCGGATTAAAATGAAGTTCCTTCCTAAACTATCTAACTGTTTATGCTGTTAAGTTGGTAACCTTGCGTTCTTTCAAACAAAGGCTCCCACACTTCTGATTCTCCCATCATAAAATACAGTGTGTACTTGCGGAAATTTTACAATCTCCGTTTTATACATCAGATCTTTTCCTTTATGTGGTAGACATTCGATCTTTGTCTCGCTCCGCTCTGTTCGATTAACAATAAAGGACAAAAACTGTAGGAAAAGTTCAACTGCATTGAATTAATTTAAAAATGTTTTTACTAGGGTATGAAACCGTTGCTTCTTTATATAAATTGTTAATCATTACGTGTGAATGACTTCAATTTTATTTTAAATTAGTTTTAACATGCATATTTAAAAAATGTGTTATATTATACATAAGCTTCATGATAATGATGATCTCATTTCAGCCTAACAGGATTTAATAAAAATTGCTTTGTTCCTTCTCCTCTGTTTTATTGCATTAAACGCAATTTTAATTTTTTGTTAAACCGTGCCGGAAATGATAAAGCATGTACAAGCTGCGCTAAAAGTTGAACATGGAGTATCTAGCCACCAACAATATTTTGTTAGTACTTTCACGTTCGTACTAAATTTTGTTGAAAGTAGAGTTGCAAAGTCGATCGAAACCAAACTCTGAAACTCTGACAACCCTGAGAACCTCATTAAAATTTTAGAACCAAAACCGGAACCCGACCGGAAACTATGTCCTCCAAATATTTAAGATATTATGGATTATAATTGCATTTCGTTGTTATTATGCAAAATATTTAAAAAAAGAAATACATTTTAAACTTGTTATTTTACTATAAAACAAATGCAAGTAACGTGTCATAATAATCAGACAAATGCTATCCAAAAATGTAAAAAACAATCATGGACTCCATCTTAAAACAACAAACTTTCTAATTACATGAAGAAAACTACGGTTAGCAGCCACCAACAGAAACTTGAAGTATTTATTTACCAGCGTATAATTTTTTTTTTTTTTTTTAATTCAAGGCTTAAATTCTACCTGCGTGTTATACGGGTACTTTCTTCCCCAAAAACTTAAATAAACAGAAGCATATTTATTTTACCTATCTATTCATCAATTTGATTTAGGTATTTTTGTGAATGATCTAATGTTTAAGTTTTTTCATTTAAGGAGGTACTTTTTTTCGTATTATTTGCCTTATAAGTGCTATAGCACTTATAAGGCAATAATTTAATTTTCGTAATCAAATAATGTAAGTGTTCATAGTTTACAAAAAACGTCCAGAAATCTGTTTACGCTTTTTGCTTATTAGAAGTCGTTAACGCAGATAAAAGGCATAACTGGTTATTTTTTGTTACAAATAATTGTATGCCAAATAAGGATTAAGTACACATTTTAGAGAAATTTATTACTTAACCAAGAAAATATTCTAAAAATATTTGCTAATAAATGAACAATGTTAATGCATTCCTAACATATTTATTATTACCTATTTTTTTATTAAATCCCTTAAATAGTAATTTCATGCGGTTTACTTACGTGCTTCCAAGGAAAAAGGGACAAAGACAATTATTTACCATTCCGATTAGCATTTGTTTTAAATTACATATTTGTTTTTGCCATTTTTAACAACAATTGTTTCAAAAAAGTTTTAAGTGTTATACATTGTCGAATTTAGAAAAAAATGCTCTACAAATTGGCGTTAAAATCAGATATAGCGTCCATAAGAAAAAATTGACCTGATGATGGTTTTAAAAAAACGAAAAGTCGCACGGAAAATATAATTGGGAATTCTGATTCCTTGCAAAAAGTGGCCATCAAAAAGTTTTAACAGAAATTAAATTCGACATTAAATGAAAAAGTTACGGGCAAAAAACAAAAATCCACTTTTTTACTTGTTTCCCTATATCTCAAAAACTAAAAGAGCTAGATAAGTTCTCTTTGCATCGAATTATTAAGCACCTGAATATACAACTTTGCCCTAATTTAACCGAAGTCGTAACTCTTACCGTTTACGAGATCCCCATAGTGGCCCTCGAAAAACGAGAACCCTGTATATTATATTGTTACTTTTTCTTTTAACTACTAATTATTATTACCTCTCTAAATAAATGAATATATTGCTCCAATTTCTTATATATTTTTTTATAATAATTAGTAATTTACAAAAAAAAAATATTTTTCTGATTTCATTATTACCTGGTGCATAAATGTTTTGATGTATATGTGTATATGTATATGTATGTTTTGGAGTACAAAAATCTAGCTTTTTTTCAATTATGAACATAAACAACCTAAATGTTTTATGTAAATAAAATTGTTATTGTTATTGAGCTCTGAAAGAATTAGGCAGTTAGCTTACATTTTTTTCTTATTTACAAGAGTAAAGTCAATGTGTAATTTATTACCTGTGTGATTCAAGACCACCGAAATTGAAATGAAAACAAATACACAGAACGCCTTGTACTACAAAGGGCTCAAGATTTTTAATGAATTACCTGTGGCAATTAAACAAACAACGTCAATATCAAATTTAAAAACATTATGTGTGGAATATGTAAAAAATAATGTTAAGAAGAATAGTTTAAGAGAATATGTACAAATAAATATAAGCAGTATGAAATAAATGTAAAATTAGTTAAAAGCTAAATTAAGATTTCTTATTATTATTATTATTATTATTATTATTGTTTGACTTTAACTTTGCTACTTTAAGAAGAAACTCCTACAATAACAAATTTTAGTGTGTGTAACGCCTTGAAACTCGGAAAAGCAATATGGCAGAAGGTGCATTTTCAATTTAATGCTAAAGAATTTTTTTTTTTCGAAAAAATAATAAAAACACAATTACACACGTTTTAAAGAGTGAATTACCAAAGTGAGTGTGTTTTGTCTTGTCAAATACAAAGATTGCTACGATTTTGTCAAAAATAATAAATAATTTTTGAACCCATTTTTCCCAAAAAATATTCGTATGTTCATTTTTTTAAGGCATGGTCGGCTTTAAAATTAAATTTTTTACCAGAATAAAACTATACAATATTATTCTAAAATAAACAAGTTAACTATCACCGGTCAGATATTGAGGGTCTCATTTGTAAAATTGTTCAAGAAAAGAGAAAAACTTCCTCTAAATTCAATTTTTATGCAATCATTTCAATTCTGTTCCTGCTTATATGTATATCAAAATATGTTGATTTTTGTGACATACATATTTCATGTAAGAAATTTTTTTAACGTCATTGTATACAGATTTACCTGTGATTTACAAAAATACAAGGATTACCTCTTAAAATAACAAATTATATGTATGCGACAATCAAAATGAATCACCCGGTATACCAAATATTTTAATCAAAAATATGCAAACACTTGTAAAACTTAATTATTAAAAAAATCGAATTTTATTAAAAATCTTTTAATTGCAACATAAAAAATATTTATGATATTTTAATGTCTTCTTAAACGTCCAAACGACATACGAAGTTTTGTTTTTAATGATAGATTGTGTTACCTAAATGTTAAATATATTTGCAATAAATTGTGTTTAAAAAGATGTACATTTGTTTAAGAAATGTTAAGTTTTTCACAATTTTTGTAACAATATTATGAAATGTTATCTATGTGCAGCTGCTAACAAAACAATAGTCTGTATGTAATTATATTTTAAGTCCATATTTAATTGAGAGCGACCAATAACACTAAGAAATGTAAAAAAGTAAGGATTTTATAGATACTCGTGAGTGTGATGACACTAGCATATAATTGACCTATGACATAGCTTCCGCTGACCTCTGTCGTCATTTCCGGTCAGAAGAACTAAAAACACATCAACACTACAAGTTTCTACCATAAATATTCATTATATTCATGTTAATTACTATAAAGTAACCTGATTTAAATTTTAGGAACGTTACAAAGTTTATGTCGAAAGACTGCATATTCTATCGAACAACTGACGCAACTATCAGTTTTTTGACCTCCTATTATCATCATGTCCTTAGGCCAGGGCTGTTGTCAAAACGTTTGTCAATTATAACATTAAGGTTATGAAACATTTATTGAATTAAGGAAGCAAAGTATCTTCGAAGATTCTACACGAGTTTTAAGAACAGCTAAATACATGGAACGTGTCATATGCGTATATTGCCGAATTTATATAGGCGCAATATGGCGTCATATGGCAAATATGGCCTCGTTTGGATATTTTAGATGTTTGGTTAAAAAAAAAACTTAACAAACAAATAATTATTGCGATAGATTTTGCAAACGATCCGTAATGATTCAGTTTAATTCAACTGAGCGCGACTTCTAATGTTTATGTATTAGTTTTGTGTTTTATGCATTTTGCGTAATTTTTGACGTTTAAATGCCATTGCTTTAGCACAAGGGTCGCCAAACACGATGACCACATTGGGCATTTGAGTAAAAAAAAAATATTTTTGGTGAGCAAATTTAATTAATGTCATATATTATAGCTATACATTGGAACTTCTCACGCAATATAAAATGTAAGACTTCGGTTTCCGCATTTTTGCGTTATTAGTGACGTCACTTCTGGATAGCCAAATAATACTTTAGTCTTATGGGAATGGGCCATCCTATTAGTTTAGTATCCTAGGGATGGGCTATCCCAGGGATTCCCAACCCTGTGCCCGCGGGCGCACGTGCGCCCGCTACAAAGTGTTAAAATAACGAGAAAAATAAACAATAAAATCTTAAAAGTAAGGAAATAAAAAGTTGCTTTAGTTTTTAAAATCTCACTAGATTTAGCGAAAAATTCGCTAAATTGGCAACACTACGATACCAACACAAACTTGGTTCTTTTTTTTTCGGGCCGATGTTAGCAGGCATTAATCATTTTCGATCACCCGATATACCGCCAGTATGTACAGGGTGGTCCAAATTCGATGGGATTACATGGGTATCTTGCTTAATAGTCAAGATAGAGAAACGGTTAAATTACCAAAAATGTGCAGTTTTTCGGGACAAACTCAGAACAGTTGTCAAATATATTCTATTTCCTGTTTTTCTTGATTAATTTTGTTTTGACAGCCTACTTTTTGTTTTTCATTTTTTTTAAATTGAAAAACCTTTGTAACTTGCGTATTATTAAAAATAAATACATCAACTCTTATATATTTGGAATGGGAAAAAAATAAGGAATTTAAATAGGTTATAGCCAACTATAGCTTCCTTTTAGAAAAAGGTAAGTTTGTGTCATAACTTTTTACCGGCGAGTTCAATTTTTTTTTTAATAATTTCAAAATCTACAAAAAACATCTAAAAATAATCTTCATAATCTAATTCGATACTTACAACAATAAGAGAGATATGACACTTTATACATATAACAAAAAAACAGTTTTTTTCAAATAATTTCAAAACCGGAAATGATAAAATATTTTTGAAAACGGTTCTGAGTTTGTGCCAAAAAACAGTACATTTTTGGTAAGGTAACCGTTTCTCTATCTTGCCTATTAAGCGAGATACGCATGCAATCCCATTTCATTATTTTTTTTAAATCCGACTTGCGCCCGCCACTATTTTTCTCAATCGCGATTGCGCCCGCGCCACAATAAGGTTGGGAACTCCTGGGCTATCCTATTAGTTTAGTATATCCTTGCGTGTTTGACATATGAACAACCACAGCGATCTTTAAAAAAATTATAATTTTTGTTAAAATCCATAACTTTTTCCACGAAGAATCAAGAGAGTTGACATAAACGGCATTTTTCTAAAAAAAAATAATAATAAACTGTATAACATATTAAAATTTTAAAGAAATTGTTGTAGCCGTTACTGAGAAAAAAATTCAAAATTCAAAATTTTTTAGATAATTTCGTAATTAAATTTTATTTTAAATAATTTTACGAAGTTATTTTATTGAACTTAACATAGAATACAATCCTACATAAACAAAATATTTTTATCTTTTACCGTTTTCATGTAATTTTGGATTGTCGTTTCAACTTGAACACCCTGTATATTAATTATTATTTGAAAAATTAAATAAATGCACGCACTTTGTAATATGCCTTAACAGCTTTATTGATAAATAAAAATGAAAATTTACAATTTTACGTTTGACACGCACGCACGCAGCCACGCACGCACGCGCGCAAACTCACACATAGGTACCTACATCGCAAAGTCAAAGCGGGTTCAGGGGACCACAGAACGTGTATATCCGTCAAAATTCGAAAATTTCCTTCATACTACGTAAGCCGGGTCTAGGAACATTCTTCGCCTACAATTCTTCGCCCACAATTCTTTGCCTACACAATTCTTCGCCGCCACAATTCTTCGCCGCCACAATTTTTAGACCGCATACAATTTTATTTGTAAATGTGATGATTTTTATTTGTAACGTAATTTTTACAAATTATTTTACATTAGCCTAAAGTTGTTTCTTGTATATTATAATACTTCTTCTTTTAATATCATGTTTAAAAATTGCTACATAAATAGCGTATGTTGTGATTTTTAATCTGGTTTATGTTATTGTAGTATGAATAAAAATTAAATTAACAAATATTTTGATGGTATAAAAGTAAAACAAATAATCAGCGTTTGATTTTGTTTTTTTTTTGTTTTGATAGGCTAGTGAAAGTTGTCAGGACGATGAAATAAATCTATAGAAGAATATTATTACTCAATTTGGGTCTGATAGTAGCTAAACCAATACCTATAATATGTATGTACCAAAATTAGCAGAAATACGTTAGTTAATGACAGGGTGTAGGGTTAATTTCATTTTCCTAGAATAGTTTCAATTTGTGATAACCAATTTGCTATAACATTTTTGTTATGCGTCTACATACGAATTTATTTAAAAAAAAAATGGTTCAACAACAGAAATATTATTAGACGCAAACTAATATATAATAATATTCTTCTATAAATTTATTTCATCGTGCTGACAACTTTCACTAGCCTATCAAAAAAAAAGAAAAAGATAATCAATCGCTGATTATTTGTTTTACTTTTATATCACCAAAATATTTGTTAATTTAATTTTTATTCATACTATAATAACATAAACAAGATTAAAAATCACAACATACGCTATATATCATATATGTAGCAATTTTTAAACATAATATTAAAAGAAGAAGTATTAATATACAAGAAACAACTTTATGCTAATGTAAAATAATCTGTAAAAATTACGTTATAAATAAAAACAATCACATTTACAAACAAAATTTGTGATATGCTTGTATGCGGCGAAAAATTGTGGCGGCGAAGAATTGTGGCGGCGAAGAATTGTGGGCGAAGAATGTTCCGGACACGATGTTATGTCAAACCAGCAGTCAATTATTTTTTTGTAATTTTTTTGATGTTTATAGAGAATTTATTTCTGAATACGACCATGTATAAAAAATATTAACCTATACAGAAATGAATTTCAGAAAAATAACTTCCAAAATTTGTTGAAAATATTTCACATGATTGTACCGATCTTTGTATTTGACAAAACAAACACGATCGCTTTAGCAATTGATAGTTTATAATCGGTATTGCCATTTTTTCCCGACGAAATAGATTTATTTTGAAAGTTTAAATTGTAAATAAAACTTCAACGGCATATCTACATAAAATTGAAAAAATAATATAGTTTACGGACATTATAAAAGTTTTTGTGCTGTAAAACCATTATATCACCTACACTGACCCTATACTGTAGGTATAGATAGACCAGTGCTATTAGATAAAAATATCATGTTTTTTTCGTAAAATAATTACAATAATTAATCATTAGGTACAGAAGAGTGTTTTGTTTTGTGAAATTCAGTTGCTGTGATATTGTGAAATATTTTAAATAAGCTTTTTATAATACTTGGTCGTATTTAGACTAGAATTCTCTACCAAAATTTTAAAAGAAGTAAACCATGTTATTTTTATTATTATAGTTGGCTATCATCGGAATGACATAGGTAATTGCTTAGTAAAAATGTGACATGGTACCAAACTAAAATTTTGTACACAGTAATCTTCTGAAAATGTAAAAAAGTGTAAGTTTAAATTTAAACGATAGCTTTCTTGGTATTAATGTTATCAATTTTAAATTTGGTATTCTTCGGTTAGGCAAAGACATTAATCGAAATTGACTTGGCATGTAGAGGTTTTTAGAAGCGATTGATTTTTTTTTAAATTTTAAATAGACGTCATCTTTGATTTTTAGTAGTAGAAGAGTAATTACATTTATTTTGAAAGTTGTGAGTATCAAATTGTAAAAAGTTATAAAAGTGTAGAGGGTGTTTCGATTTAATTCACATTATCGATGGAAATATTTTAGTTATTAGCAAAGTTTAAAAAAAGCTTTTAGATAATCATATATTAATTAAATTCATAAACGAATCTAGGAGAAAAAATCTAAATATAAAGTATTATAAGAAAATAGATCTCCATTTAATTTTAACTGTACTACTGCTGAAAACTATGATGTTATCATAACACATATATTTCTAAGATGATGGTAAATATGTAACATTAAGCAAGATCTAAGCCTACTTATTCCCAGGTTACAAATATACGCTTGAGGACCTTTTAAAATGATCATCAAGTGGTACAACAATTTACAAAGACGTATAAAAACTCACCTACTTCTTAAACAATCAAAATGAAATTACGAGAACTTGTATTAATTATACGTTATTATACACTTAGTAAACTTTATACGATAATTTTTAAATGTAGCTGCATTGTTCTAGCAACAGAACTACATCCTCATATCGTAATATGGTATTCAACTAAACTTTTTGCCAACAATTGATAATGTCAAGAATTATTAATAATTTTATTGTTTTGGTAGTAACAACAATGAACAAACTGATTTGCAACAAATGTAATACAGTGATTATTAAAGCTGTGTAAATACAATAAAAAACGTACGGTTTTTTTGCTCGATTGCCAAGGTTAAATTTTCTTCTTTGAGCTTTGAAAACATACCTACTCATTCGAGTCTTTATTTAATATTTTATTTAATTCATGAATGTATGATTTTTAATTAGTATTAAACGTCTAATGATTTTCTATTGTTATGTTAAATATCTCAATTAAATGGAAACCTGTTAAGTTCTTAGAATGCAGTTCATAAATGAAGTTTATTTAGAAAATTGTCTCACCTTTAATGATTATGTCAAAGTCTTAAGCGAGCGCGCCAATTTTAAAATTGACGTCTTTTAGAATCATTACTGCCCCTAAATGGCAAGTGTGATTTTTTATTCTCAGTTCGTTCAACTATTTGCTATCAGTGCTCGTCAGACTACACAAAATGTCAAAAATTCTTGTGGTTAAAGGATAAAATTCAAGCAAAAATCTAGGACTTCAGATTAATAAAAATATCAAAATTCAATTAAGAATAAAACAGACTGGAAAAGCTGTAGGTAGTGTGATTAACATTAAAGATGCAATAGGGAAATAACAAAACCAAAAATAAGAGCCACAGAAATGGATGCTATATGAAGATCGGCTTGAATATTAAGGCAGAGTAAAAAACTAAATCCAGCACATAAAAACTAAAGTATCGATTATAGATGATATAATAGGGAAACACTTAATTCCCTGAAAAATAAAAAATGGACCTGGTGATAGAAAAGAAATACCAAAATTTAATGGTACAAAAATTTAAAACGCCCGCCATATCATATCTTATGACTTCTACAAGAAATCTCTTAATTGGCGCGATTAATTGTTACAAAGAAAATCGCGCTTATCAAAATCGAAAACAGTAATCACACAAAATTGCTTACAAAATCTTAACCTATATTTTTAATATACACGTTTTTATGATTATTTTGTGCGGGATATTATGACAATAAAAATAAAGAAAATATCAGGGAAAATCAAAATTTTAATTACAATGTATGACATACTATTTTTTAGAAAACTATTTAAAGGGGTAAAAAACATGAGAATTTCACTTATTATAAGAGCTACAGGCTACAATATAGGTTTAAATTTGTTAAATTTACTCAAATAATGGTGATAAATAATCCGATAAAAATTGTAAAATACATCATTACAATTATCATGAAAATTTCGAAGATCCCAAAAATCGTCTCTAAATTTATTGTAAAAAATTTCTAAACGGTGTTAAAATATTAGTTTTTAAGCAACTTTTTGAACCGCATCGGATTATGACCATCAGTAATTACTGGTCAGGTTAGGTTATGTCTTACTTACTGCTATTTTTTTTTCTGCTCGTTATACCATCCTAGAAAATTTCTTTTTCGAGTCCAATGATGTACGATACATGGTATTTTACTTCATATTCATCAATAACTTACCAGGGAAGGTCACGATACGTTGTCGCTAGAATTTGATTAAGGATATTTTTATTACATCAAGTACATTAAAACTAAATGTTTTGCAGAGTTATACGTGTCACTGGCCATTTACTTCGGAAAAATAGGGAAAAAATTGTAAAGCTGAACAATAAAAGTAATTTTTGCGATCGCGTTGGCCATGAAACCGTCAGAGAAAAAATCTGAATTTTGCAAGTTAAATGGTGCAAAGTTTCTGAAAAAAATCTTGAACGGTTCCGGAGAAAAACGCGAAAAACAAGACCTTTGTAAAAACTGTTTTCCCTATGTTAAACGCCTATCCAAGGCGCATAGATATAGTAATACAGATACATCACAACTTCTTAAATCATAACGTTTATGCAGGGGTTTCGTTTTGACGTTTTTCTCCGGAACCGATCAAGATTTTTTCAAAAACTTTGCACCATTTTACTTGCAAAGGATGCGCGCATTGGTAAATAGAAGAATTTCGATTTTGTTTCTCACGGTTTCATGGCCAACGCGATCGCAAAAATGAACTTTTTATACCAATTTTTTAGTTTTTCCCCTATTTTCCCCACGGAAATGGCCAGTGGCACGTATAACTCTGGAAAACCTTTAGTTTTGATGTCCTTGATGCAATAAACACAGCCTTAATTCTAGCGACAACGTATCGTGACCCTCCCTTGTTAGTAAAATTGTGTTGGATAACTACCACTTTAATGTAAACGGCTTAGTCGTTATTGTTTTGTCGTTGCCATGGTAACCAATCAACAAACTAAAAATTGTCAAGAGTAATACTGCAAGGGGTTGATATTGGCCTGCAAAATTTTTATTTGACATGAGTGAAAATTTAGTAACAATAATTTACGAGAATAAATTAGAAAGCAATATTAAGTGTTGTAAATAAGAATTTGGCCTGCTAAAATTTTCAACTCTAATGGTGTTTGTAGCAAATATTTTACGACTGAAAACTGACGTTTAAAGCATATATAGAAAACTTAACATTTAATGTATTTTAAAATTTTATTTTGTTGCTATGGTGAAGGTAAATAAATATAAAACCGAATGCAAATCGGAAGGTTCCTTTACAAGCTTGCAAACGCGATAAATTATTGTAAGAATTTGCATTGACGTTATTGACAGTAGATAATTATAGAAGGGTTATTCACTTTCAATCATTATTAATGTTATGAAAAACCACAAGTGTTGCTCATAGGAACTTAGCAAAAAAACATAAAACAAATTAGTGATCCTGCTCAAAGAGTTGCGTAGGAAATGTTTGAGCACCCTTTAAATTTTTCGATTCTAGGTAAAGCAATTCCTCGAAAAAAAAATCAAAGTTATTAAAATAGGCTATTTATTTAATATAAACTTTTATAATTAATGCTAGAGAGTTGGTTAAATGAGTAAAAACGATCTATGATTTAAGGGGAACTATTCTAGGAAAAAAAACTCGAAAAAATTAATATTTTGTTGCGCTAAAATTATCACTTAGCAAAAAAATTTCCAAATAAATAAATAATTTTTGAATCTAATGCATTAATAAAATTTCATAACAAAGGTGGTGAACATGTCATAATAGTCCCATTAGATCAAATTACTTTTCGAGGAACTTAAAAGTAATTTGAGAAATAAAAACAGCGGGATGTCAGAAAAGGGTTAGGGTGCAATTAGAAGTCTCACAACCTGTGTGATAATATGTTAAAGAACCGGATTAACATAATCTCAAATAACCAAATTCGAGCAATTACCTTTCGAGGAACTTGCATTTCGAGCTAAGTTGCATTCGAGAAATAGATTTTCGAGCGATTTCGAGCAACTGCATTCGAGGAATTTACCGGTAACCAAATTTTTCACAGTGAAACAGTAAGATAAAACTACCGTTTCCAATATTTCTTCAAATTATATCAAGATTAAATTTAGCAGCTTTGCTAAATTTAAATCTGCTTGAACAGGCTGGACCAAATTCGAATGTTTTACGGGGTATCTCGGTTACCGCAATAGATAGCGAAAATCTGATTTCGGTCTCCTGGGCTATTTTTTTGAAAAAATAACGCCTATGCAATCAGATTATTTCTATCGGATTCCATTTTGGCGCTACAGAAGAAAATTGAAATATCATCATTTTTGAAATTTTGCTATAACTTCTCTATTTATTAACCTAGAACAAAATGTTATATAGGTCTTTTAGACAGATTTTTATGTTTAATTGAAAAACAAAAGTACTTTTTTTTAGCCATCTTGACTTTCGAGATATGGAGTAAACTTACATTTTTTTAAATGGAAACCTTAGTTGGCCATGATTTTATGCGACAGAGTATTTTTTTAGCTTTTCAAAAATATATACCTAGTTTTATATATATATAAAAAATAACTGAGATATTTTGCAAAAATGTTCTTACCAAAGTTTGCCATGATTTCGTAAACAAGTGATGTTTTCAATTATTAAACAACTAAACCTCATTTCGAAGTACATTTGTCAACTTTAAAGAAAATCCGTGTATTCTTTTGTTTTTTATAACTGTTTATTGTGGTATTGTAAACATGGCTAAATTTGAACTTTTTGAAAAGTTTAATGTGTTAGAATATTACTTTGTAAGTGATAAAAACGTAGCGGTTGATGTAGAATTTACTTGGCAATGATGTTTAGTTGTTTAATAATTGCAAACATCACTTGTTTACGAAATCATGGCAAGCTTTGATGATCGAATTTTTACAAAATTGGCCATATCTCGGTTATTTTTTGTAACAAATATATAAAACTATATATTTTTGAAAAGCTAAAAAAATACTCTTTTACATAAAGTCATGGCCAAGTAGGGTTTCCATCAAAAATATATAAGTTTAATCCATATCTCAAAAGTCAGGATGGCTAAAAAAAAATATTTTTGTTTTTAAATTAAGCATAAAAATCTGTATAAAAAACATATATAACATTTTGTTCTTATTTAATAAATAAAGAAGTTATAGCAAATTTTCAAAAATGATGAAATTTAATTTTTCGTATGTAGTGCCAAAATGGAATCCGATAGAAAAAATCTTATTGCATAGGCGTTATTTTTTCAAAAAAATAGCCCAAGAGACCGAAATCAGATTTTCGCTATCTATTGCGGTAACCGAGATACCCCGTAAAACATTCGAATTTGATCCACCCTGTATAGGGTGGACCAAATTCTAATATTTTACGGAGTTAATTAGCGAAAATCTGATATCGGTCTCTTGGGTTGTGTTTTTGAAATAAACACGCCTGTGTTATCAGGTTTTTAGGTAATTTTCCATTTTGGCACTACAGACGAAAAATCAATATTTTTTTTTTTTTTTAAATTAATTTTTACTTATTTATTTATTTATAAAATAGAATTAATGTTATTTGGTTTTTTATAAACATTTTTATGCTTAATTTACAAAACATTTCAAATATTTGTGAGACCTTGATTTTTGTGATACGAAGTAAATTTCTATTTTTTTAAGGGAAAGTCTAGTGGGACATGATTTTATATAAAAGAGCTTTTTAAAAATATACAGGGTGTGTAAAAATTGGCGGAAGCGCTACACGTGACGATGTTCTTCGTAAAATTCTAAGTCGAAAATCTTGATACAAAAATGTTGTACCATGATTCCTATGGTCTTAGGAACCACTTAAAGAAAACAAAAATTGGCAACATTGCATACATTGATTTGCGTTTGGACATTTTTTTAACAGCAATTTTTACTTAGGTTTATACAATTTTTGTTCGAACTGAAAGCCTCTAGTTCTTAAACATAGCTGCAAACTTTTGGGTATCGTCTAACACAAACTAGAAATAATTACGAGAAAAACAGAGATGACAGCTAATGACAATATTGCCAAATGTATTATTTTCATTCAAATAAGTGATTAACATATTTTCAACACCAATTTTTGAAAGGAAGAACACAATATCTAGGAAAAAATACTATTCGAAATTTATTTTTATTCCAAATTGCAGCTTTTTCATTTGCAAGTATTAAAATAACGCTTATTAAAGGACTAAATGTCAAAACTTTGAGGACCTCTTGCAGACACAGCAAGCATGGTACAACATTTTCGTATTAAGATTTTCGACTTTTACGAAGAACATCGCCCCGTTTAGCGCTTCCGCCAATTTTTACACACCCTGTATAGTTTTATATAACGTATTGCAAAAAATAATCGAGGTAAGGCTAATTTTGTGAATATTTTACTATCAAAAAGTTTGCCATGATTTTGTAAACAACCTATGTTTGCTATTAATAAACAACTAAAAGTCATATCCAAAATAATATTTTAAGTAGAATGATTTTGGAAATTCTCCCCTAGAGGGTGTGAGTAAGAAATTGAAATCTTCCGGGTAAAACAAAAAATCAATGTCACGCCCAATATAAACGAGTACAAAATATAAGTTGTTACGACTATATTGATACCCTAAAATTTAAAAATCTTGTCCCTAAAAACAATCAAAAAAGTGGAACGGGTTTAATAACGTTGTCAACAGGGTAAAGTCAGTGTAATTTTTGCGTCACTTTAAACAACTTCAAAATGGCGGCTAGCGGTAAACTTTCACAGTCTTGTTGATTAGAAGTACATCATTTCAACAATCAGGGCGAGAGAAATGTCACATACCACAACACACTCGTTTCGCCAAATTTAACAAACGTTAGTCGTGCTTGGTTGCAATAAAAGTGAAAACAGTGGCAATGCATTTTGTCACTTTTTATTATTATAATAAGGTTTCCATTTTAGTTTTAATTGACAGTGCTTAAGAACCCTTATCTAATGGGGTGTTACTTTTTATTTTCACTTTTTAGTTAGCCGAGTGAGAGTTGCGTTATTACATTATCTTATTAGATCATATAATTGCTAGGAAGGAAATCAAACAATTAATTTAAAGACCGATGAATTTCAGTTTAATTGTCAATCTTTTTTTTACATTTACAGTGTAAGTAATACGGACAATTATGTAAAAGTTTTTAATGAAATATAAAACATATTTAAATATTGCTTGCGAATTTTAAATTTTTAAGAAAATTAGTAATTCCACAGCGGCGAAAAACCTCTGATAAGGGGAGTCCGCGACGCCATTGGACCAAAGGTAAATTTTCATTATCGTATAGATGAGCCCCAATTACGGTGCTATGTTAAATAATTTTTATTTTATTTCAAACATCGTTATCGGAAAGCTAAAACTACGCCATCGATAAATGCTGTACGTAAAAGCAGTGCCGTAACGAGGGTACGAAGCGCCTGTGGCAAGTGTTTAACTTGCCCCCCCCCCCCCCAACCCAAAAATGATCAAAATTTTGAAAAATTTAAATGTAACAAGTTAAATTTTATTAAATGCAGTATGTTAAATACTTAGTATTAACCCCATCAAAATGAGTTACCTGTAAAACCAATTATGCATTGGTATAAATAAATAATCTATTAAATCAATTTTTATTCAAAGTCAATGACAAACAAATTAAAGAAATACAGGATATAGGTAAAATATAAAGTATGTAATATAATAAAACCATAAATAACTTCAGCATATTTTAGATGTTAATTTTTCTAGCTTTTTCATTTGAAAACACTTCGTCATAGTTCAATGTTTTTGCAATATCTTTTTCAATTGATATTATATGTTTGTTAATCGCTCTTGACCAATAGAAGAACGAAGGTACGATTTTAGAATTTTCAATTTGCTAAACGAACGTTCGTAGGAAGCTGTTATTACAGGCATCGTTTCATTGTTATAAAAATCTTTGTAACGAGTCGTAATTTTTTTGCCAAGATTTGAAAAGCCTAAAGTTTCAAAAACTACCATGGCTTGATATTTGAAACTCGCAATTTCACATACAAGTTCTATTATATTTCAATGCCAGGTCAGCTGGGCATCATTTGAGATCATATAGCAGCATAATTTTTAAAGCTTGCGATCTCTTGTAAGGCAGTGAGACTATCAATGAGTTGTATGAGTATTAGATCTAAAAGTTTACACATTTATTTTTTAGTGCACTTCATTTATGGCAAACGAATCATCTTTTTTTCTCACCAGTCATATTTTTTATTTTGTGCCGTCTTTTTTCTGGAATGTCAGTTTTAATATTTATTTTTTGACTAAACTTTTCGCCGAATGGTGAAGCAAATCGAAAAAATTATTTTGGTACTGTTGAATTTCATTTTTAGAGCTTTTATCATTTTCGCAGCATTTTTTTAGTAAAAGTAAATTTACATTATTTATCTTTCCTAATATTGCATCCCAAAATATTAGTAATGCAACAAACTTAAATTTTGTTAATAATTTAAGCAACATTCGAGCATTTCTTACAGAGTCTACTGTAACTTGTCTTTAGTCTTTGCCATCTAACTCGAAACGAATTGGAGCTCACCAGTGTTACCAAATGTAGGGAAATTCCGCTGTTTTATAGATGTAGTAAGTCTAAAGCGGCGTATTGCCGAAATTTAAAAATAATATATACAATAGCGGACTTTTATATCTATTTACTTTACATTTTTTATATTTTGCGCCCCAAATATAGTTGCGCCCGTGGCGGGCGCCTCTTTCGCCACGCCCTTGTTACGGCACTGCGTAAAAGTCATCTGCTAAAGATAACATTCTGTAGATGATCACCTTCTCGGTGTAATCCAGTGGTTTCCAACCTGTGGGGCGCGAGACTATTGCAAGGGGGGCGCGCAGCTGTTACCAAAATATCATTTTTGAATACAAACAAACAAAAAGAACTTTCTTTATACAGAATATGGTGGTGTGTTTTGTAGTCCATTAAATAATTCTTATTTATCAGCACAGTATTTATGAAATTAGATTGTTACGAAAAGTGAGGGGGGCACAAAAAAAATTATGAAAAAGGGGGGGCGGAGGTACAAAAAGGTTGGAAACCACTGGTGTAAGCATTCCTGCATTCGCAAACGCAGGTTCCCCGTAACTCGCTGCAACATTTCAACGGAGATCGCGTCAATCTCATAACGAATCCTAGATCTTTAATTCATCGGTATTGTGAGGACGATGACTAAATACTCGATTTTTTAAAAATCCTCATTAAAATAATCACACAATGAAAGTTCTAGTGATCTCTCTGGCCATAGAATATGGCCCTTTCTAGATTTTGATCAAACCAATGGCACTACTTGAATCTTGTAGTCACCAATTTAAATGTTTCCTCAATATCCTACCCAAGGTACGGTGGGACAATCCTAATCAGCGTTTCTCAACCTATGGGTAGCTACCGGGGCCTTCTTACACCCTTACAGCAAAATGCGAGAAAAGTGGTGGGGATACAGGCCGACCTTCATTATTTGCTCATGTTTGCGGTACGTTTTATTGTCTTTGCTGGTCTCTAAAACGAGATAATTAAAGAAAATTTTGTATCTCCAACCTATAATCATACTAAGTGTTTTTCTTTGAGAACATCGTTCAATAGTAACAATCGATAGGTATTTAAAAGCTAAAATTTCACACCTAAGGCGACTTTATTATTCAGAAAATTCTAATGTAATTACTAAAACTGCACCTGCTTTAAGCAAGCTAGTCTTACGTCCCATAAGAATTCAATGACAAAATGTATTAGTTTGTGTTAAATTGTTTGACGAAAAGAACATTGCTGTTTTGAAAATGTTCCAAAATGACTTAAAAATGAACGCTTTGTGTACAATCACATTTATGCAATTAATTTCTAATTCTAATTCTAACTGGTGGAAAATTGTAAATTGCAAAAATGTATATAAAGCGCAGCGTCTTCGTGATCAATATACAGAACCAATAACAAACTTGCAACATGAAAACTTAGCATTTTTGACAAATTTTGTAGAATTGGTTAAGAAATGGGATGAGTTAGAAAATAATAACATTGCTAAACGAAACGGAAAGTTGACAAACCATTTTCTTCATTAACAAATACTTGCAATACATTACTATTATTGATAAAATATTTATTTGAGCAACATAAAATACAATTTGTATCGTTGGGAAAATTTCAAACAGATCCATTGAAAGCAAGATTTGATCAATATAGACAAATGAGTGGAGCTTCTTATAATATAAGTGTAGAACGAGTTTTAGAATCTGAAAGAAAATTAAAAAACCATTAATCTGTTAAAGTTAAAATCAGCGATTTACGGAACTTTGAAATAAAAACCTATTGACGAATTAGACAAATTATTTGAGGATATAGATCGACATATTGACCTTATAGATATATCAAGCAATGAATTTATGGTTTTGATTTATATTGGATATAATAAATAAGTTGAAAACTAAAATAAAATGTAAAATTTGTCTTAATTATCCAACAGAGGATAAAACTCTACCAAATTATGAAAAATGTGTATGTTTATTATATATATAAATGAGTTAGATCATGGTGGCTTAAAAATCCCAAAAGACTTCATTGTTAAAATTTTGTGTGCTATGTATAAAGTTTTTCAGGTTTTAATAAGCGAATTATATGAAGAATTTTTTTTGAAGACAAAAAATCAAAAAGATATATTATTAAAATTAAATGTAGATTATGTACAAGAAATTAATTTGGTACAAATAATAAATTGTAAATGTAACAGTAGTGAATTAATTGTAAACAAATGTATTTCAATATTTTCCAATATATTATTAAATAACTATCGAAAATTGAGAAATTGAGAAACACTGATCCTAATGATACGGAAACACTTTGGTCTGTGCATGATAGCGGTTTTGAATGCTTCGACAGTCCCTGCCGTTCGATTGGTAATTCTTGGTCCTATATGCTTCTTGTTTAGTGCTGTATCTGTTGTTTCAAAATAATCAACCCTTTTTTTAGCGCAAGCTAATGGATCTTGATCTAGACAATGTAATTATAGGGGCGCCAAATTTTTTTATTGCTGTTATAATACAATCATTGTTTTTGTGAAATGATTTTATTGCAAATGCGCGCTACGCACCCGACCTCATATAAATGTCAATTGCATAGTTAGGGGTTAAGTTTGACGTCATTATACAGTTTTGTCAACTTAAATTGTGCCTTTGAAATTATATTACTACCAAAATATCTAAGTTATTGTGCTTGCTTTATATCATTAGGTATAAGACGCATACAGTTGTTGTTATTTTTCGTTCACCATACCTTTTATTGACTTCCTGATTCGTTATTATTTTTCTCAGTCTCCTCGTTTTATGCCTTCATATGTTTTTTTAAGAATGCACCTCTCCCATACATCCACTTTTGTTTCCTTTACGAAAAATCCAAATGTCGCACATATAGAGAAGTGCTGGCCGAACGATTGTAGGATAAGGTCTTAATTTTGCTCCCCTGGCCTCCTTCTTTGACTTAAACATTGTTTCTTTAGATAATCGTATTTTATTCTTATTTCAATTTGTTCATGACAGTATTAGTTATTCACAACTTCTTATTCAAAATTTTATTCCATTTATCCTCTGTCAAACATGGCGAAACTCATACAAGTCTTGCTCCTATTCTATTTGGTGTTCCACAAGGAAGCGTTCCTGCACAGCCCTATATTTACTGTACACTTTTGATTTATGCAGCCTACAATACAGACATTGCTATTTTTAACCATCCTTTTACCTATTACGATTTGTTGAAACATATAGGTACCCTGTAGATTTTGTTAAGTTAATATTTGTCTAGCAATCTTGGAATATTCTAAAACTTCATATAATTAACAGTTTTTAATTGTACCACACGCTTGTTTTAAATTAAAGTATACTCATTACGATTTAGACTCTTTAGGCTAAGATATCCTAGCCTTATAATTTTAAAACATTATTTTTGCATGAAAATTAATTGAAAAGTTTGACGTTTGTTGAATTTTGACCCATTGGATCACAGACACAAAAATGTTGCTACTTTTTTACTTTTCCCACGGAAGTTAAACAAACAAGTTGGAGATAATTAAATTAATACGCTGGTAATATTTATTATACATTTTCAGAATAATTTTCTTTAAAAAAATTATAAACCGTATGAACTGTTTTTATAATAATATTTTGATAGCTCGCTGTCACAGTTTCTTCACTCGTGTCACTTGATGCCAAAGAAGAATCATCAACCGTTACAGATGGGAGACGAAATCATTATTGAAGTTAGAGTGGCATCTAGAGCGTGTGGCGAGTGTCATACAAACATTAGACTTTCCCCCAATCGTACCTAATATCGGATATAATTTAATAGTTAGAGAGCACATAATAGCTTCACTCATCTTTTACGTTAAATTTAGAAAATCGCTGTTTAATTTCAACAGGTTAGAAATCTAAATGAAATGATGAAATGCGTTATGAATACAGAAAAATATATTATTAAATTTTGATTGTATATTTAATAAAACACATGAAACGTGCTTGCGGGAGGAAAACTAACAGTACAAAGAAACAAAACAATGGAAAGAATGAATAGAATATTTTAACTAGAAGTTTTTTATCGTCCTTCTAAAAAACTTTTAGTATAACGTGTATTTTCTTTTATATTACTACCGATATTTTAGGTAAAATACTCGCAAATAATCATAAGAAACAAAATAACTCCAAAAGTATTATATTTAGACATAAAACATGCTTAATAACTTTAAAAGATAATTACATTTTCTACAAGAAAATTTAAAAATATATAGTGTTCCATTAAAAAAAATTACTTAAATGCGTTTAAAGTTTAGCGAAATGGACCGAGTATAACGAACACCCCTATAACTTTGTAAGTATTGAGAATAACCCAACAAACCTTATATATTTGAAATCAGCGAGAAATTCTCTATTAAATGATGTGTTTTTGTTACCTCTACGATGACGTATGTCAAATCCGCGATAGGCAACTGTTTTTTTTTAAATTACTTAGTACCTATACATTTTTTGGTTGATTCAGATAGAGAATTTAATTCTGAATCCGACCATGTACTCAAAAAGTAGGCATACATTAAAAAAATTTCGAGAAATATCAGCAGGGGCGGCCATTTTGAATACATTAAAATCAAATTTTTTATGTCGGCGTTTATTATTTGTTTTTTCGGATTGGTAACCAACATACCTTTTTTCTTTCAAAAAACTTGTTGAAATTTTAAAATTTGTGTAAATAATTCATAAAATCGAGAATGCTCTGAAAAACAATTGAAACTATGATATAAATAAAAGCTACAGAACATTTTATTGGTCTAATGATAACGAAATTAAGATTGTTGGAAACATATTTAGAAGATATGTTAGACGAATTGCCATTATTAACAATTCAAAACATCAGTAGTTTCAGCAAGAAGGAGCTGGTCCTCACAACGCCCGCATTGTAAAAGGATATTAATTTAGATGTACGCTTTCAAAATTCATGATTTGGTACGTTTGGTCCTGTTCATTGGCCTCCGCGATGGCCATGTTTAACGCCTAAGGATTACTTTTACATTGATGTTGTTTATGCAACCCTAACGGAAAATATTGAACTTCTTCGCCGTAAAATCAAAAATGCTTTCGACTCTATTTCGAGACAAACTATCCTAAAGGCAGTGGACGAAATGAATTTGAGGACTAACCACTACATCATACCTACATAACGGCGCGCACTTTAAACAATTTAAATAATTATTTATCTGGTGTTTTAAATTTATTGTCTTTTCGTTATTTTATTAGACCTATAAAGTGTTGTGTCACTTTGATTTATATTATAATTTCAATTGTTTTTCAAAACATTCACGATTTTATAGATTATTTATACAAATTTTCAAATTTCAACAAGTTTTTTGAAAGAAAAAAGGTATGTTGGTTACCAATCTGAAAAGCTAATTTTTTTGTCAGTCTGATGGTGTAAAAATCCAATATGGCGGCCATAAGAAATAAAAAAGTTGACTATCGCAACTTGAAATCTAGAACGCATAGAAAATTTCTGTTGACGTCATCAAACCCAGAACGGTCAAATACATAAGGTTACCAAGTTTAAATGAAATAGCGTCAATGGTAGGGAAGATTATAATATTTTTCTAAAATCACATATTTCAGTTTTTTGGTAATAAATCAAAAACGAATCAAAATATCCAGGATTTCTTTTCAGATTCTTAATCGCCATAAAAATGTGCAACTTTTCTCTAATTTAACCGACCTTGTATCTCTTACCGTTTCCAAGATAGCAATGGTGAGCATCGAAAAAAGCACCACCCTGTATAGTAAATGATTACAAACAACTTTTACATTTAACTTTTTTAAATATTATTACTAATAATAGAGCTACCGAATAATTTGTCTTGGCTGGGACATTCTGTATATCGTTTAGATTTTTTCATATATGTATTTTATACCATATTTATAAAGAAAAAAAACTGTATAAAATGCCTAAAACTGTTCCGCGAGATAATTACGAATGCAATTATCTCTTGTACTTGAAAGTGTTAACCCTAACGAAGATTATAGGTACATTATTTAATGGCAGAATAAATTGCATACTTGCTTACAGGGTGGACCAAATTTGAATGTTTTACGGTTTTACGGTTATCGAAAATCTGATTATATGAGCTATTTTTTTGAGAAAAGAACGCCTTCGTTATCATATTTTTTATATCGCTTTCCATTTTGGCACCACAGACGAAAAATGAGATTTCATCATTTTTTAAAATTTACGATAACTTCTTTATTTATTAAAACAGAACAAAATGTGATTAAGGGTTTTTTATACATATTTTTTCTCTAATAAATAGAAATCACAAACATTTCTTTACATCCAGTACAAATCGTAAACATATTATAGTCAGTAAAACTTTGCAAGTTAATCAGTGCAATCAAAGACATTTTAATGAACTGTAATGTTGTGATGTATAGTCACGTAATTTATTAATATTATTATAATAAAATTATAATGTGAGAATTACAACTTTTTTAAACTCGACCATGAGATAAAGATAATAAAATTATTCAAGTTCATGTGGAGGCCTAATTAAAATGCGACCTTTGTGCTTATAATACACAAGCTTCGCCATTTATTGTTCAAGACGAACAATTAAATGCATTGCAGCACTGATTATTACTTACATTACATTACTGATTCTAGTGTTAATTAACGTTATATTACGCTTGCATAAGAAATGAAAATAAAGCTGTTCGCTCTGATTTTTGACTTTTAAGTTTAAAAAAAAACTACATCACTAAACAAATTACACCATGTAATTGGACTAAAATATATTTGATCTCAACTAATTAAAACATGACTGTAAATATGATGAAAGTGTTATATTACAAAAACCTGTTGTTAAGTAAATCGACATAAAAGATCTAATTGTTTTAAGACAAAATGTATAATATGACAATTTTATGCTTTGTAAAAAGCCTTGCATTGTGCATTAATCAATTTGGAAATTCGTGTTATTAAACTACATCACATAATAAGTCCTTCCATGCAATAAAGTGATTTTTTAATATTGTAGCTTGTTTATTCACACGCTTGCCTCTTCAATAGTTTTAATCCAAAAGTAACAAAATTGTTGTATTATTATTTCAAAGTCGAACCTTTAAATAATTTGTAAAAAAAAACACTAAATCTTAATCTCAAACTATAAAAAACGCCAAGGGGTTCTTGCTGGAATGCCCTGTTGAGTTTTTTTTTTCGACGAATACAAATCTACAGTTTATTTAACGTTTTTTTAGTGAAAACAATTGTTGTGTTCAATGTTTTTATTTATACTTGGCGTCACATAAAACGTATTTAAATTAAAATCAATTTATGAAAATAATAAAATAAATTGAACTATTTCAAATCCACTGTTTGAAATTTGATTCACACGTTAATTATTACGTAAAACGTCCCTCTATAGATAGGTAGCCATGATACTAATGCGTGTACCATATGACCAAACGAAGTTTTTACAATTATTTGTGTAGCTAATGTAATCGACCAAGGCTTATCGCTACTGAAACAATAAAGTTAAACCAATCTTAACACGAGCAGTAGGTTTAACTGAACTAGGAATTGAAATCTACGTTCTACGTGTCGACATTTTGCATAGCAAGGTATATTATCAAATACGCAATCACATAATTATTATGGAAAATATAGTGCAAATTTGTTGTAAAATTGGTAATAAATTTTGCTTGATACTGTTTTAATGTGTTCATTTATGCGATTTTACTATTTTTTAAACTACTTTTATAATTATCAGTAAAAGGGTATTAAATGCCTTAATTTAGGGTATGACTATACGTATTTCTAAATTTTGATTTTTTTGTAAAATAGTTTGGTTCATTAATCATTAAATATTGGAATTAACTTTTTGAATACTTTTAATTAATTTTAATTACTTTTTGACTATACAGGGTGTCCCAGTTAACTTGAACAGCATGGGGATCTCGTAAACGGTAAGAGATACAGAGTTGGTTAAATGGGTCAAAATGATCTATGATTTAAGAGCAACTATTCTATGAAAAAAAAACTTGAAAAAAATTTACAGTTTTTGGGCTATTCGTAAAAAACAAAAAAATGACGTTTTCGATTTTTGCTTATAACTTGCTTATTTAAAATCATACCCAAAATATTTTTAGACATTATTAGGACACTTTTTTGCGTAGAATTGAAATTAGTTAATAAATTTTACCTATCTTCATTTGTTTTTGTTATTTTAACATCAACTTTCTTATTTTAAATACGGGTCGTAGTTGGCTATGACACCATTAAAAAGAGATTTTTTTTCTCGTTTCATTGATGTATGGGTTGTTAGGTTTATTTTTAAAAATAAGCAAGTTATAGCAATATTATTGTATTTGTTAAGTTTAATCAAAGTGGCCATTGGAAAACAAAACAAAACATCACGTAAATAAACTAGCTGTACTTAATTAAACACAAATAAACCTAAATAATTTAAGATATTTTTCAAATTACATAATAATTTATGTTTTTCCAATTACTATTACTATTGAATCTAAATTATAACATGCGTTCAAAGTGCAGCCCACTCTCCATGAGCAATGCAAATTTGAGATCTGCACATTGTAGGTAACAATTATTTCTTATGCATATTACTTTCTGCTTGATAAAATGTTCTTAAAACAGCTAATCATAAAAAGACAGCTGAACACAATTACAAAATTAAGATTGGATAGTTTAACAAAAGTTTATCAAATAAAAAGAAATATCGTTAGAAAAACATTATTACCTACAATGTGCAGATCTCAAATTTGTATTGCACATGGAGAGTGAGCTACACTTTGAACGCATGTTATAATTTAGATTCAATAGTGACAGTAATTGGAAAAACATAAATTATTATGTAATTTGAAAAATTCTTAAATTATTTAGGTTTATTTGTGTTTAATTAAGTTCAGCTAGTTTATTTATGTGATGTTTTGTTTTGTTTTCCAATGGCGGCTTTGATTAAACTTAACAAATACAATAATATTGCTATAACTTGCTTATTTTTAAAAATAAACCTAACAACCCATACATCAATGAAACGAGAAAAAAAATCTCTTTTTAATGGTGTCATAGCCAACTACGACCCGTATTTAAAATAAGAAAGTTGATGTTAAAATAACAAAAACAAATGAAGATAGGTAAAATTTATTAACTAATTTCAATTCTACGCAAAAAAGTGTCCTAATAATGTCGAAAAATATTTTGGGTATGATTTTAAATAAGCAAGTTATAAGCAAAAATCGAAAACGTCATTTTTTTGTTTTTTACGAATAGCCCAAAAACTGTAAAATTTTTTCAAGTTTTTTTTTCATAGAATAGTTGCTCTTGAATCATAGATCATTTTGACCCATTTAGCCAACTCTGTATCTCTTACCGTTTACGAGATCCCCATGCTGTTCAAGTTAACTTGTAGTTTTTAACAATTATTGTAGCAAACTGTTTTAAATAAACCACCACGGCATTTTGATCATAAATAAATCAAATGCCCAATTTTATATAAATAGTAGGTACTTTATAAAGAATTTTTATAGTCAAAACCAATGTGAATTTATTCAAAAAAGATCAAAAAACAAAGTTTTTTACTTTATTTCATGTATTTTAAGACATATTAATTAACTAAAAATACTATCTTCGAGCTACTTTTTATTCTCTACCTTCAGGGTGTTTCAGATAACATTAACACGGGGATATAGCTTATTATAAGAAATACAGGTTAGCTTAAATTAGATGAATTATTCCTAAGTATGAGAGGAGCTACAATCAATTTTTAAAAGTACAAAATTCCTCGTACTTCAGATGTTTCAGCAAAAATTGTGAAAATGTTGAATTTCTTTTCAACAATTTCATATTTTTTGCTATAACATATGAAGCACGAGGAATTTCGAACTTTTAAAAATAGTTTATGGCTCCTCTCATACTTATATATAATTCATCTAATTTAAACAAACCTGTATCTCTTATAATAAGCGAGATACCCTTGCTGGAAATGTTATCGGGGAGCTGGGACACCCTGTATATTCTGCTCTAATTAGATTTTGTGTCGTACTGCGTTGATATATCATACCTTAATGCAATAAAAAAAAATAGCGCAAAAGATTTAAAAACAGCGATTTTTCATGAAATCAACATTACTTAAAAAAAAAAACGCATAAGTTACGAATTTTAGTAATCAACCACAAAAATTTTACAGTAGTCGCCATAATTTTACATAATCGTTTCCATTAGTGACTAAATAAGGTATTAACAATTCTCTATTTGAGCAATAAAATATAGAATCGACCATTTAACAATTACCTTCATCCTGATAAAAATTAAAGTCGATCTGAATTAATTTATAACAATCGTTGTAAAAATATTGGTAACAGTCATAAAGGTTTTAAATTTTGTTGGACAAGTTTTGTTTTAATGACGATATTGTTTAAAAGAAAAATCGCTACATTTTTTATTCAGATTTTTTAAAATTTAAATAACACCTACACAAAACGTCATACACAAAATCTAATTAATTGCTTCAAATAGTATTTTTAGGTTTCCAGTATTTACCAAAAATATTTTTTTAAATTTTTGTTAATAAATTTTCAACTAAGAGGATCATAAAAATTTGAATTCAGTATGAAATTACAACAATTTAATTTTACCGACTTTGTTGCGAAATATAAATGCCGAGCGTCGACTTTAGGACTCTCTGTTTACCGTGACATGAAAAATACACCCGTTTTTTTAAATTCTAGTCACACATTTTTTACCAATTTGTTTTTTATTAAAACATTAAATTATCATTTACCACACTGAACTTGCCGAATTAGAAAATTATCTGCAATTGTTTCTTGATGACGTTTATTCATTTGAGAATTTCAGCTTCATAATTATGTAATATTATGAAACAATTGTTTAAAAGTCCTAAAATTTCGCATTTCCACCTACGACTTTTACTAACTACACACCTTCACCTGGCAACTTGTAAGAAATTTTAAAAATAACATGAAGCGTAAAATTTTCACATCTCAACGATTATTAGAAACGCCAAAGACATTTTTCCTGCAATTATTATAATTCAATTTTTATGAAACTTGCTATAAATTACGCCAAATTAAATTAAGATTATGCCGATTGCATAGAACCTTTGTTGGAGTTTAACAATCTGTTAAATTTCTTATATTTGTTGTCTTCTTGTATACCACAGGAACAAGCATTTAACGGTTTGTTAAATTTTTACTAAAGTTTTGTGCAATAAACACATACAACAAGATGTCAAAACATGTGTTGCCAATATTACAAGTAATTTCTCCAGCTTCCTGTCTATTAAGAAATTTATCAAAGTTGTGTATACGCAAATATTTTAATGCATTCGTCGATTTTTTCTTCATATAGTTTATTCAACATTACTAATAATTTTCTTTAAAGAGACTTAGCCCTGTTAATGATATTCAGATATGATGCTTTTATATTTAAAAATATGTTATAGCATATAAAAAATAGGAGTAGAAACAGCATATTTTACTGGTTATAAGGTTATAACAAACAACATTGGGATAAATTCGTGGTATATTATTTCGAAATATAAATTTTCGTACAACTAGAGCTGATCATTCTTGCAGAACCATTCTCCTAGAAACATTTAACCCTCAATACAAATAAATTTTGTGCAAGTTTGAATTAACCTGTACATGTAAATTAATTCAAGAGCATTTAGCTAATTTTTCATTTCCACTACATAATTAGCACATAGATATTTTTTTTACTCCACATTTGCCTGCTTTTGTTGGCGATGGACAAGTAAAGACATTATTTTGTATTATATTATAAAATAATGTTTTTACTTTTATTATTATAGCGAAAACGGTATTTTTTTAGTGATGAATTTAGACAAAAGCACAAGGTTTGTAAATTTGATAAAATATAAATTTAATTTATTATTCGCCCAATTAACATTACACTGGTCTAATGCAAAATTTACATGATTTTTAATCAAATGAAGAACGTCAGATAAAGTCTCAATATTCTGTTTAAAAAAATATATATTTTCTTAAGAATAAAACTAGCTCGTGTGGCCACCAAATGTGTTTCTCCATTCATGTGTACATTTACATTGAAATGTAATAAAGTTCAAATAAACCTAAATTTGTAAATTACATCTGAGAAAATGATGTAAACGACGTGTCGTCAGAGAGTTTTACGATTTAAAAAAAAACCACGGCATCCTTATAAAAACAATGCAAAAATCAATTAAAAATACAAAACTAGAGAACGGCATTATAAATAGAAAAATAAAGTTCATTACATCCTACATCTATATATATAAAAATGAATGTATGTATGTATGTATGTTTGTATGGATGTTTGTCCTTTATGCATTCCTATACCATTCATCCGATCCTGACCAAATTTGGCACAGACAATCTATAGGACCATGGGAAGAAGATAGGCTATATAAGAATTCCCAAAAGTTCCAAAAATTCCCAAAAGAACCAAAATTCCCAAAAGATCCAAATATCACAAAAGTTTCAAAATTCTCAATAGATACAAAAATTCTCAATAGATACAAAAATTCCCAAAAGATCCAAAATTCTCAAAAGGTCAAAAACGTCCACCGGGCGCGAGCGCGAAGCGCGAGTAGTCTGTGATTGATAAAAAAATTCACCGAGCGAAGCCGGGTCACTACGCTAGTTAAAAATAAAAGTATAAATCGTTTTTGAGAACAATGAAGTCAAACTTTTAAAATTTTATAAAAAATCGTATTAAGCTGTATAACTAATTTCAAAAATGTAAAATTATTGTATGTGGCACACACATTCAAACAAACGGACGCCATCGCTAAATTGGTCAAAACGTTTTCAGAGAACCTCAAAACATGTCAAAATTCCAGAGTGAAATTTTCGCGAGTACAATATATTCTTCATGCCACGTATAGCAAAAGTTAAAAGTAAGTTAAAGGTCTCTTTAATTTTTTAAATTATTTATGGTTATATATACAGGGTGATTCAAATTCGAGGGCGACCATGGAGATCTCGCTTATTATAATAGCTAGAGTATAGCAAATTTGGCAAATTTGCTAAATAGTGCTCATTAATAATCCGAAGAGAAATTGGAAATATCTTAAACGGTATCCGAGAAAATTGGGAAAACCCAGAAAATACGATTTTTGAAAATAGTTTATAACTTACTTCTTTGGAGTATAAAATATTACAAATGCGTAAGAACATTGCTTAAGCAACTTTTTAAGCCGCATCGGATAGTATCTAATCACTAATTTATTCTAGGTCGATTCGTTTTTGTTTTATGATAACCAACTTTATTTTTTCTTATGGGCGCAATTTTTGTTAGTTACATAATCAAATAGCATTTATTTTTTTGCATGCATTGATGTGTCACACATGGTATTTTACTTCTTTATTCACTACCAAATTAAAAAAAAAGGTCTTAAACAATAACCATTATAAATCAGGTAGGCCGGTAATTGTAGTTCATGTTGTTTCCATGACAACCAATCAACAAACTAAAAGTTTTGAAAGTTTGTTACTTATCACACTAATAAATTTGTAAAAATGAACTTTAATAACGAAGAAAAACGCGATATGCTGCGAATTTTTTATTCATTGAATAGGAATGCTATA
Source organism: Elmis aenea (assembly GCA_947652605.1). Classification (NCBI taxonomy): domain Eukaryota; kingdom Metazoa; phylum Arthropoda; class Insecta; order Coleoptera; family Elmidae; genus Elmis; species Elmis aenea. The sequence continues at coordinate 26,485,283 of OX393578.1, read as the reverse complement.
TTGTCAAGTCAACGATATGCAGAAAGAAAACAACCCTCGCACACATATTTTTGTACTTTGGGCAGATGGGAAATATGGGGCTTTTGCCAAACCCAGAAGATAATATGGCAGAAAGGTTTCAGATGAAAGTAAAAAAAAAACATTTTTATTACAAACAGATCCGGAAAAACACTATTTTTCTACGTTAAACAGAAACCTAAGTAAATTTGTTAAAAGCATGTGATAAAGTATAACAAAATTTAAAACAACGGTATAAAAAATTCGTAGCAAATCGCGTTTTTCTTTGTTATTAAAGTTCATTTTTACGAATTTATTAATGTGACAAGTAATAGGCTGTCAAAATTTTCAGTTTGTTAATTGGTTGTCATGGAAACAACATAAACTACAATGACCGGCCTACCTGACTTATCGTGGTTGTTGTTAAAAACGCATTTTTTCAAATTTGACAATGAAAGAAGAAGTAAAATACTATGTGTGATACATCAAAGAATTCAGAAAAATAAATGCTAGGAGTATGTGATTATGTGAATAGCAAAAGTTGCGCCCATAAGAAAAAATAAAGTTGGTTATCATAAAACAAAAACGTTCATGAAGTTGAATATCATTGTTGTATCTATATCAGATGCAGAGGCATACAAAATTGTTTTAAATAATTTTTAATAAACTGTTCACACAATAAAGCTCAACATACAAATAAGGGAAGGGAACACATTTTTAGAAAAACTGTAGCAGGAATGTAAGGATACTCTCAACGAGAATAGGGGAAAAAAGATTAAAGTAAACTGTAGACAGTCAAAATGCTTGAAAAACTGATGACTAATGACAAGAGAAATTTAAAAATATCGTTTGCTTGCTAAGAGGCTATATATTCAACAAACTTTTAATATCAATTGAAGACAAAAGATCATGGAAAAAATCTAATCGAAAAATCACGGTAAGTTAGATTTAATTCAATATTACACTGCACAATCAAGCGGCAGATCTGAAAACGCTGAAAAAATATAAATCTCCGTTATATTAAATAGTACTTGAATCTGCCACGCGCGGGACAGCGCTAGTACACGTACCACTCAGGTAAGCAAGGTAGGTACGTCCAGCCAGGTATCGCGCGTTACCACAGCCCACTATTCAAGAGTATCAGTATTAATATACACGAGCGCTAAACAACACCGCGCGCACCTGTGTCGCTCGATCCGACGGACGCAACAAGTGCTAGCATGTGTACGTTTAGTGTTTGACAATAACTGTTAATATCATTACTCTTAACCTGGTGCCTTTATCGACTAAATTATGCCTTAATATTACGTGTCTTTGTGATAACTGACATTTTTGAGCAATAATTTTGTGCCTTCCGCTACTTCTTAGTCGCTCGCCGCTTTTCCGGTAAATACATTGCGTACTTACATTACATGATATTGAGTGCATTTTGTTTTTGCGTATTCGACAACATAAACTTTTTCGAATATACTACGTTTTTCGACAACTGACAAACATTATTTAGTTGTGCGACAATAGTGTGCCTTTCTTATTGGAGAAAAGTACTGTTTACAGAATTAATATTAATCGCAACTTAACTCGTTGATTTAACGTGAAAAAAGAGATTAATTCTAGAATTGCGTTAATGCTAACAAATTAAAGTACAAGTTTATGAATACTTATTTGTGTGTTTGACATAGGTTCTTAGAAAATCAGCGCTTAAACAGACTTTTAAGACATGTCTACAAACTATAACTTTTACAAATAACCGAGCAAGTTTTGTGCGTTCAAGTAAAGTAAATAACCTAAAGAAATCCACATATTTACTCTTCAAACAGTCAAACAAACAAGATTTCTTAATCCATCAGGAGACAGATTATATTGTAAAATGTAGTAATTGTTACTATCTTTTAATAAGCTACAGTGATTAAAATTAAACGTTCACATAATAAGTGATTTTCAATATTTACTTTACCCAAATATGGCATCCGACGAGGATTGTAACACAACTTATACATATCCGTAAGTACTATTTGGTTTCTAAAAACTAATGCTAAGTTTCATTTTTGTACATTATATGCATATCACATGGTATGATTCATTTCTTAAAGTTTTTAATTGCACTTCGTTTTACGGTTTTACAAAAGCCTCAACGGTGATCAAATTAATTTAAGCTGACAAATATGTGATTGCACGTTGTTTTTATATCCAAGAACACTGGCTCAGTAATGTAAAGTACCAAAGTAGTGTGTTTAATTATCATATCGAAAAAAAAACCTTTTCTTTACCATATTTATAGTACATAATTCCCGCATATCACCAAGTATAGTTAGTATTATTTAATCTAATTTACACAGAAAAAGTACCAAGTGTGTTGCAAACATTTTTTAATGGGTAAATCTGTTATTAACTTTCAAACTGCATATTAAATCATTTATTTCTTATGTTTACGTACGTATCTCTAAAAAAACTTCTCCTGTTATAATCGCAACTTTAATTTCTTCTACTTCTTTCCAGGTATTAATAAATACACACATTTTCTGGAGAACAGAAATTTTCTATTATTTCTACAGCAACCTGATTTTGATTACCTTTCGTAATATCTTGTCGTTGTGTTTATTCAAAACTTTTACCTAGAAATTATTATCGCAAATGACGAAGTAAATATTTGAAGTGTCTTAAAAATATATACATATATTTTTTAATATGTAATGCATGGTTGAACATTTAACTAGAGATAAACGGAGTTTTACAATATTTGACTTTTTAGTTGCTAACAGCACAGAATGAATGAATATCGCATTCATTTGCTGTAAAAATTAATAAATTTGGACAACTTAACTTTTTAAGACCAATAACAATAAACTTTGATTTATCAACGTAACATTTAGATTGTTTTGTCATTACATATTACACAATAACATTTCTTATTTCATTTATTTAAAAATTTAAATAACGTTGGGCTTTCCATGTTTTATTATTTAGATCTCGCTTAGTTATAGTTATACTCGTTATAACGACTAAATAGGTACCTTAAAATTATATCTACTCATATTTATCAGAGTTGGCAACTTTCATCAAATTATTAAGAAATAATTTTTTATCTGTCGGAAATTGTTATTCACAAATGCTGGAATTAAGTTATTACCAAAAAATAGCCATGCGTCAACATATTTTTCATATTCGCGAATTAATCTGATTAAATATGCCAATCATTTTTATATATCTGTTTTACGTTGCAAGATTAAACTTAATTAATTTTATTTAAAACGCTTATCAAAAATTATCAATACATTTGTGGAAATAATTGTAAGTTGCTTACGAAAGTAAAGTTATTTTTATAAATAAGTCGGAAGAAATTATGTCTTCGTTAAATATATTTTTTCTATTGACTAATATGTGTTTCTTCTAAAATGTCTAATAATAAAATGCATGGTAGGTATTTGATTAAAAAAATTGCACAAAACATTCTTTGTGTGTATATTTAAATATGTCTTCTCTGCTAATTACACTAATATAGTACAAATAAATTACATCGCGTGGTTTATTTTGTTTGTGTGATATGATACATTTCTGAAACGTTCAAACGTGAAAAATAAACAAAAATTGCCCAATTTCCGAAATGAACCAGAAAAGATACCAACTCTTATTTAACATTAAGAATTGGCCTTCATTTGTAGCACACAATTTATTAAAGTCAAACAGTAACTTATGGTACAGAAAATTGTAATATTTAAATGAAAATAAATAGTGTTTGTAATCCACCAATTTATACGACGTTATTTTTTTTATATGCTTTAAATCCAGGGTTTTTTACATTAATTAATTTTATTGCTTTTAATTGAATAAGACAGCTGTACAATAAATATCTATTTAAAATAAAACTCTAGACGTCCATACATACTATTAACACAATAAAAAACGAATATTAAAGCCTGTATTAAAAAAAACTCCCTGTATCGTATTCATACATATTATGGTAATATCTACTTACACGGTGAATGCTTATACTTAATGTTGCACTGATTCAATCTTTTTTTAAATTTTAAGCTAATTTGTTAAAATATGGCCATTGTTTTACTGTGAATAATCTCAACAACGAATTTAAATGAAATTTTTTTTAGTTTCAATGCACACTTATCAGTGGGTCTTTAGTGCCAATATTTATACTTATGTCTCCATTTTTTTAAAATTTGTTCGTCTTTTCAAATTTGCATAAAACTCTTCAATTATATCAGTCTAATTAAATATGTTTTAATTCCATACTTATGCGTATTTTATATTTGTCATAATGATTTACAGCATCTTTTTTACTGTTCCAGATAATTCTTAAAGCAAAGTAAATATTATATTACACATCTTTTTTATAACGAATCAAGTTATTGCGATCTATCGAGTATACAATTTTAACTATTGCTCCTATATTAGTAATATCTCAGTTTTGGTAATATGTTTCCAGTGTTGTTCAATATAATATATTGGTATAATGGAGCTGCTATGAAAATTAAGTATAGTACCAAAATATAAAAAGAAGAAATATAGATTCAATTTACTTTCATAACAAGTTCGTCAGAAGTCAATGCATTTGTAACTTTGTATATAAAAAATATTGCTTCGTAGAAATTACAAGAATACTATACAACATTATCGTATGAAAAGTTGGAGTGAAGCAAAAATATTTCTCGTCAAATAAAAATTCTTGCTTGGGTAATAAGTGTTTGTCAAACAATAAAACCGAAATAAAAAGATTTTTAATTAATTTTGCTACTATATGAGGCTGTTCAAAGATAAAATTTGAAAAATTCGTGATAAACTACTGTGTAAGTACAAAAAAAAAACTTTTACTATTTGAGTAGCAAACATAATAACCAAACGAAAAATATTAATAACATGGGATACATATGACAGTAAATTAAACAATTATTGGGTTAAAACAAATTAACCCTGAATCATTAATTGTTATACTCTTAATAGTCTTAATAGGTGACGTGTGTACTGAAAGAAATTATTGATTGATAAACAAACGGTAAAGTCACCCTGGCGTTGATCAAATCGGTTATAATGAATACGGCTTCATTATCATAATAAATAATATCGTTTAATTGATAAACATTATGACGTGTTTCATACAAGATTTGGAACATAAAATTATATAAGACTGTACTGTTTCGATTCCGCCAAAAATCTTTTGATGGATTATGTTAACAGTGACTAAATTTCACCAAAGCGATACTACAAATAATAATTAAAAAGTATAGTATATTTTATTTATATTTAACTGTTATCCACATGCTTATCTTTAAACTATCCAATAAAGCAGTTTTTCCTAATGTGTGGTACCCAGGAAATCGTTTTATATATTTTTAAACAATACGGAATCCCATTCGGTTTTTACATGCCTAAAGTCTGTTTTATACTATATTATTTTTTCGTTTAAGAAAATCGTATACGATTTTCTAGTACGGTGTCAATCAGAAATTACAAATCTTGAACCAAAAATTCGTACGAAATAACTACATGTTCTATTTTAGCATGGGCGTGTTTTGTGGCATGGGCGCATGCGTATTCTACTGCAACTGTATCTGACCGCATGTCATTTGTGGGTTAGGTTAACTGAAATACTCAAACGATGTTAAATACTACTTATTACCGTTATCCCTCACAATTTATTTTGTAGGAATAAATATGTATGATATGATAGAATGGAACAAGCGTTAAATATACTTTAAATTTGAAAATAATTCGCTTTCTGTTGTGATCAAATTGAACATTTTCGTACCAAAAAATAGTACAATGTAAAAGGTTCATATTTTCCATGCTAAATTCTTAAACGAAATTTTTGTATCAAAAATCGTATACGATTTTCTTAAACGAAAAAATAGTATAGTATAAAACAGTCTTAACACAGTACATATTATAAGGCCCAATTGCACAAAGCAACACTGGTGTTAAAATACAAGTTAATTCCTAAAACTAGGCAATATCACAATATCAGCGCCAACTATGCTTGATTTTGCCTAGTTCTAGGGTTAATGTGTTTTAATCCCCGGGTTAATACCAGGTTCAACTTTTATGCAATCGGGCCTAGTAAAGCTCAAAAATTGTAGCCAGGTACTAAAGACGAAAAATATATTATTTGTTTCCAATTGGAACGGTTAAACAAATTTCATTTTCGTGCTTTTTGTTCCCAACCAAAATTAAATAAGGTTAATACCGCTTATAATTACATTAACAATAATACAAAAGAACCCCAATTATTCGAATATTCGGTTAGTCAGATTATAAATACTTCAAATGTTATAATATTAACGCAGTTCGTTTCTAAATAAAAACAAATTTAACGTTATGAATTTGTACTTTTAAGCAGGGGTTCGGAGCGGAGCACGGAGCAGTGGAGCAATGAGTTTTTGCCCGGAGCAGGAGCGGAGTCCGGAGCAAATAATTTTGATTACTCCACTGCTCCAGTTTATTATGTACAATTTTTTTAAAAACTACTTTATTTTTTGTTTGTCAACGTTTGAAGATCAATAATTTCTTTTTCAAACTTCACTTGTTTGTTAGGGTCAAATATTGTTATTTTTAATAAAAATAATTACGACCAGTCGATGATAATATAAAAGAATGACGGGATAATGGTCAAGAGATCTCTAAAAAATTCTCTTTACATTAGCTAAATATTTCGAGTTTTTATTAACTCTTCTTCAGCAGCCTAAAATATAAGTTACATAGGTATAAGTCTATAAGTAAATAGGTAAGTAAACAGGTATAAGTAAAATAAGTAAATTTGTTTGTTTATAAAGATTGTCAGCTTTAAATTTACTCATTTTACTTATACCTATTTACTTACCTATTTACTTATATTTTAGGTTGCTGAAGAAGAGTTAATAAAAACTCTAAATATTTAGCTAATGTAAAGAGTATTCTTTAGAGACCTCTTGACCATTATCCCGTCATTCTTTTATATTGTTATTTTTGACCAACTTCTACATATTATCCGATAAAATTTAAACTTTGTTTTTAAAAACAATTTTTTCAATCAAAAAACGTTTTTTAAAAATGTTAACAATATTTGGAGCCGCTTCATACTGGAGCAGACATTTTGATGCCCGAGCGGAGCTGGAACGGAGCAATTAAAAAATTGGACTGCTCTAAACCCCTGCTTTTAAGTTAACCAAAGATAGAAGAAAAACGTTTGTGATGGGCTTAATGTAAACTGTAAAGTCCATTTACATTCTTGTTTCTGTTCCTTAGCAATCTTCGGGTGCCCGCCAAATTATAAACGACGATGGGTTTTGAACCTCATGGACAGCATATTTTGGACAGTCGAACCCACATATGAAATTTACTTAATTTTTAAACATAATTAACATATATTCAAATACAATTTATTTGTTTATTTAGAGTAACTTCGCGCCCGTCATTTTGTGTAAAAACACAACTCGATTTGTTTTATAAAAATGTACACACGATTTATACTAATAATATAGCAAGTGCTATTTTAAATTAATTTTTATACTAAAAAACCATGCATTTATATAAGTTCGATTCTGCCGTAATTAATTAAAACGACAAACGTATTAATTATAATAGATGCTTCACTAAACGTTCATAAGAATAAAGTGCAAGTAAAAAGTGATTAAATCGGTTAAAACCGGTACAATAAATTAAATATGTCATTTACATTTTTAAACCGAACATACAAATTTCGCTTTCGTTTTGGTTATTATTAAAATTTCGGTTAATTTGGTTATTTTGTTTACTTTTTCGTTCCGTTTTTAACCTTTGATGGTAACTGACTTAATAGAATTATAAGTAACGATATTGATTTACTGTATATTAGTGTTAAACTATCAAGTAATTAAGTACCTATATACATTTTTTTTACTATTTTCTGATGGAAATTTTTCTACTCCTTAGGGTTCCTTGGAACTCAATTTAGGAAACGCTGCAATATAGCTACTGAAACGTTTAACAGTCAAATGTTTCTCATAGTGGCTCGGAACAATTTTTAAGCAAAATAAATTTCTCTATTAGGTATTATTCACAAATTTTCATAAAAAAAAAACAACTAAAAAAAGCATTGTGATTTTAAGGTTAATTTATTATTGAATGGTAAGTGTTTACTAAAGAAGACTCGTAAAAACAAGTTTCTCAAAACGACTAAGACTTTTTTTAAACTTACCTAAATTTAGAAGACCGCTAGTGCGACGCATACCTTTGCAGTGGTCATCGAATGCCCAACGTTTGAGATATATCGTTCTAATTGTTTTCTTTGTTTCATGTTTGGTTGAAGGGCGAGTGCTACATAATTTTTCGCGCAGTAGATTAACTTATCAAACCCATTTCTAAAAGAAATAAACGTTCATGAATGAAATATATCCATGAATCAATTTCGAAAATTGATATCTAAGATGCATTGAATTCCTCCGAATCCATTGTTTCGAAATTCAATTGTTTACAAAGTCTACCTTGACCTAGCTTTGTATAACTATTTGTTTATCGTGTTTTGTTTATACTATATAAAACAATGTTTAAATTAAATATTTTTAGTGCTCCATTTCAAAGTATTCTCAAGATGCCCGAAATTTACATAAATTATATCTGTGACTTTTGCTTACAAAAAAAAACGGCATTCTGTGGATATTATGGTAAAATATCCAAATTTATTCGGGTGTAAAAAACTGCAGATGCAGTATTGGTGGACAGCTTAAAATTTATATTACCGCATATTGTTTCGAGCAAAAACATTTTAAGTTTTACATTAATTAAAGAATTGTTACAGGTGCAGATATTTTACTGCAATTTCCATATCTTCTTGATAATTTGTTTAACGAAATGAGTTTAAACGACTTTAATTGTATTGTTGTAGTTAATTAATGTATCTTAATAAAATTCTCAAGAGTTATTCTTAACATTTAATAAATAATAAAAACTTTTTTAGTTTGACAAGTTGCAGTACTTCTAGTTAATGTTTAAAACAGACTGAACAGTATACTTAAGGTAGGTAACTGTAACATGATAATTAGTGATTTCAAGACTTTCAGAGGCAATGATTTTAAAATTAAGCACATTTTTTAAGTATGCAGGCTAATTAAAATTCCGGAGCAGTTGTAATCTCACAAATAATAACAAATCGGCCATAAAAATTTCAATTTGACTAAATTTGATGCCAATTAGTATGATCAGCAATTTTTTTAAACTTAATCTGAGAAATTTACTTTTTGTTTTCTTACCTTGAGTTTTTACCCATGCAAGTATTTAAATTCTTTTAAATCTTTTGTATTCCCACTTTTTTATTATATTTTTTATTGTGTCTGTTTTAAGTTATTTATTATTGAAATCGAAAAAAAACTTCTACTTAAAAAAAATCTTTTTTGTTGTAGATCAAATAAAATCTATAGTGTTGTTAAATTATTAATTCTAGCAATAATCATTTTAAAACTCAGTTTTGCTCATCAGTATTGTGGATTTGCAATATCACTTGTTCTGTCGCTTAGAAACGCTATTATAACTTCTCTAAAACATATTTAACGACTAAAAAGTCTTATCACAGTTCGACAAGGTAGAAGAATAAGGCCCTAAGTAATTCTACGTACAATTTAATTTTACAGAGACCAAGAATTTCTACTACAAGCATGGTCCAACTTGGAATTGGAACGCTAATTAACGAGTTACCTGCGTTAAACTATTTTATGACTGATAACGGTCGAAAATGTTTAGTTTATTGTAATAAACCATTAGTAAGTGTTAATTGGCAATGCATGTAAAACAACCGTGATTTATTATAGAATATTCAAGCGTAGTTAAGTGCATTTTTAAACTTTAGTAAGATTTATAAAACGTAGCCCCATTGCGTTTATTTTCTTAACAATTATAAACAAAATTGGTTCAACTCTATGTAGATCTGGTTAAATCGCGTGTCACTTATTCTAACACCAAGTGTCCACCTAAGTGATATAACGTAATCTTTATTATTAGATTACGGCATTGTGATGTTTAGTAACCTTTAATACTTCAGTTTTTCTCTGTTCAAAATATTACGTCACAACACTTCGGCGGACGCTCGGCCTAATAAAAAAAATTAACGTTCTCATATTTGGTGTTGTATTGTTGTGCTATTGCAATTGGGTCGTTATTGGGTAATCCTAAAGAATCATGCACTCGGGTAGTTACAATGTAACCTAGCCTGCTTATTTTCCCGTAAATCAAAATCCAACTTAAAATATGTTTATCATCAAATATTTTACAACAACATTTAACGTCGGACTATCGGTTGACAAATTATTAAGATAATGGTCCGATAAATATTTTATTATGTTAAAAACAAGAGCGTATCATAATAATAATCTAATATGGACAAATTATCAACTGAAGTTCTATAAAAGATTTAGAAGTATGACATTTAATAATGCTTTTGGCCAAAAAACTTTTTATGGAACAGGGAAAATTTTATAGATTCATTTTCAGACAGTTGTTTTTTACTCGAAAATTTGAAAAAAGCAAGAAGTACCTGAATTAAACATACACGAACGTTACTCGAAAGTTGTAAATCAACAAGATTATAAGGTATAAGGTAATAGTGTTTGTGTTTCCATTGAAAATGATGTACTTACTAACGAATTCTTTGTTAATTTTAAATAAATTCAAAGATTCATTTTCAAAAGTATATTATGTTTCTTATGTATCTATCATTTTAAAAATTGGGTTTTTTCGCATACTGAACAACAATAACAGCAATTAGTGTACAACATAGCTTTATCATAATGCCTACGTGCAAAGTTTTCGAAAATGAACCAAATAGATAATCGCTTTACTTGATCAAAAAATAAAGCACATTTAAAAATTACACGCAGTAAAATATTGTAATTGATTTTTTTTTCCATACAAGTATTATAACAGCTTAATGAATGTTTAATTCGATTTAAAATTATTTGCACTGCTGTATTTAATTTTCTAAACATTTTTAATCAGCAGCATGAATGCATTTTCAGGTGTATTTAAATTTTTTTAAATTACGTAAAATAATTTCCTAATGTTGTTTTGGCTTGTCCAACGATCACAAGTTAATTAAAAGCCGTTTTTATGTATAATTTAATATAAAAACCTGGCGGATCCGAAGCAGGTGGAGACACTCTTAAATTATAAGCAGATTTGATTTGATTTTTTCTTTCTTACTGTAAATTCGTCACGTTTTTTAAATATATCGTATCTTTAATTCGCTTCGCGTTTAAAATAGTCTTACAACTTAATCTTGTTAATTAATTTTAAAGTTATGACAGACCTTTGCTGTGAGGACTTATTCTTTATCTACGTATGTAATGTACCGATTTAATCATAAGTTATCTTATCAAAGAAGTATTTTTTCCAGTACATAAATAAATATATGTTTGCTGTGGTATACTACTTAGCTTACATCTTGCACTTTGTCTTATATTAATAAAAACAAATAGGAATGTACGTATGATTTTTTTTCATTTCTGATAAGGCATGATAATGCAAGTATAACTGGAAATAAATCAAATTTGTCTTTCTTCATGAATTTCCGTTTCAAAACAGTTTTGTTAACCTCTTCACGGTATGGAATAATTTTGTGCGTTTAATATTTAAAATGAATAATTAAGATAAAGATATTGCGAATTGCGGATCTATTAATTATTTTATTGCTAAATAAAGATTAAATTTAAGTTCATTTTTCCAACTGGGACGCAACTGCACTTGACAATCTGCTTACTTTTTAATTTTTTTCAAGTGTTATTACTCATATCTTATTCTATAATTAAAGTTTCTTTTTTTTTATTGTGAAGCAGGCAATATTAGGTGAAAGTGTAACACACATAAAAAATATTAATTTTTTGTAAGCAAGGGTCGAAATAAAACAATGGAAATCGATTATTGCTTTTCCATGGCAACGTTGATTTTTGTCTTAGCTTTCGCAGTTATTAATTATTTTGCCTATTTTTGTAAATAAACATATAAAATATTATGGCATTAAAAAAAACTTTATATCTAACTCGTCACCTACTACAACTGTCATTTAAAAAAAACCTAGTTTCATGAAATATCTCGCACGGTAATGTATAAATAAAAATGTGACTATCGCCGTTTTATGACAAACAAAATCTAGCAAATCTTTTTTTTTGTAATTTAGCAACGATAACCGCGATATTTAGGTTTAAAAATTTTAGTCGATTTCGGGTTTTTCGTTATATCACGTAAGCAATGGAATTTTTAAATAAAACAAGGTCTTGTTTAAAACACGCTTTTAAACAGCTAAATTTTGTCCCTTTGTGTTTTCATTATTTACGGAGATAGCAATAGCGCCACATCGAAAAGTAAAACATCATGTAGGTATGCATATTCATGATATGATTGAAGATATCTGAAAATTATGTATTACTCCTAATTGTTAACGTCATGTTTTGACTACGTATTTATGTGAAATTTTTTAATTTTGCTGAGAGATTTAAAAAGAAATATAGTAACTAATAAATATGTTCAAACATTCAAGGTAAAACGGGAGGAGCGTATACGTAAAATTTCCATGGGCGAATTCGCAAAAACTACACAACACGAACGCTAGCTAGTTTCACATGCATACACCTAAAATTGCTACTCATTGTTGTCTTATATTGTAATTTTTAGCCTTAACCTTTACTTACGCTAAAGTTTTATACTCGCCAAATTTACAGAGCTTGATATATTAAGCATTTCATCCCACATTATTAAAATTAATATTTAACTTAAGATTATTAATTCTATATTTACCGTTGTTCTCTGAACGTGCGGTTTACTTTATGACTATTTAAAAGTAAATCTTAAGACAAATTAAGATTATTGATAGATACTAATTATTTAGCGACAATCAAATAAAATAAATTTTATTTGGGTTTTGAAGTTTGGAGAATTTTGATGATTCCACGAATAAAGCTGGATTCTTCGGCTTTCTAGTTACGTTACTAGTCTGTCTGGACGGTACAAAAATACTATAAAAAGTATACAAACGTCCAAAAATTCCTCAACACTAAAATTCTCGAACTAAAAACTGGAAGCTGACAAAAAGAGAGTTTTTCATTGGAAATAATTCACATCTAAAATGTCTCTTCTGCAGTCGACTCACGTGCAGTATTCAAGACTGTTCGGTTTTTGTCTGAAACCTGGCTAACTTGGATCTCCTGAAAAGGTCTTAGTAGACCGTTTAAATTCGCGCCGTCGCATTGACCAATAATTAAGACATTTGCTGCACGATATCACGTTTAAATCAAGCACCAACTATGTTAATGGTTACTGCTTAAGAGGAACCGTTTTTCTGAAATATTCGCAGTATTTTATAAATGTTCAGATTTATTTCGATATGATGTTTAAAAACTATTAAAGTGTGCTTATGTCTCCACATGTTACGCTAAAAACGATGATGTATGACAAACAAGTTTTAATAAGGAATACGTAAGAATTCGTTTTTCTCTGGCTTGGAATAAGGAGCGAGGAAGAAATATAGACATACCTTATATTGCTAACTTAACGTATAAATTACTGACAACGCTGAAATTAGCGGCATTGTATAGAAACATTAAATTCGATTTCTTGCAGTTTAATGTGTTGTACACAGAAATAATATTGTAAATCAATATGTTATATACAGAATAACGAAAAAGCATGAACAGTTTAAATCAATCATAATTCCAAAATTGTATTTACATAAAACGTCAATTTTTGTCTAAATCTCAATATTTTTAAAAATTCAAACTTCGTATAAAACTGTTATTTTTATATTCGATGTGACCTGAAAATTTCATAGTTATGCAACTGAATAAAAATGCTCGGCAGTATGTTGCTTATTAGTTTACTCTAAACAGTCAAAACAAATATAGCTTTGAATATATCATGCAGAGATTCAATAAAAACAACTGAACGGAATTATAAATAACAATGATTAATTAATTGCATTTTGGAACGTGTAGTAGCCACTTCGGTGTAATGGAAAATTGACTTAATTATATAATTAATGTAATTATTTGCAATTTTAAAGAGATAATACACCGTACGTGCTACTGGTTCAGTAAAAGCTTTTGATTTTTTGTTGAATGAAATATCTCGGGAAATTATTTTGTAAAGCAGGTGCGGCGAGGCATTTGTTTAAGGTTTACATTTAATTTACGTTTGTTTTTCAAATATTTTGTTGTGTTTTATGTTTTTAAGTCTGATTTTTTTAAACTTATAATTTCACAAACTTATTTCAGGCAGATGTGCGGTATTGGTACCAGACATGCCCAAATTATAAACTAGCTAAGCAGCTGCAAAATACAATTTACTTATGCTAATATTATTATGGATCATATTATTATGCTATAGGTATGTGCTAATAATGCCACGTTTTGTTTTTATTACATTAAATCCGTTTACGGGTTTTAGTAGTAAAGTATATGTACAGGTGTACCACCTAATTCTCGTCTATATAAGAGATAGAGATTCGGTTAAAATAATAAAAGCTTTTCAAAATAAGAATCTGAATTTGTTTGCATAGTGATTATTTGATATACTTACCTAATAAACTTGCAGTATTAGATTTTTCAAAGATCACTTAGTTACGAAAATATAGATTTATGAACTGAAATAGCTGTCACTTGTTTTTTTCGCCCAAGCACTAGTTGCAGAAAAAAATTTAAACACTTTACCTGCTTAAACATAAAAACAATTGTAAGCAAATAACGATTCTCATGATATATTTTAAATAAGTACAATGATGAGTGTTGGCGGGTAAGAGGCTTTTCTTTTATTATAAACAAAACGGTAACGTTCATTGCAAACTTTTTGAAACACTAATACCTTCACTTTATTTTGCTTTATCGAATAATCAGAATGCACAAATATTTAGATTTTTAAAGCAAAAAAAAAGTACAATTTTAAGAGGCGCAAAATTGTATAATTTGTTTATATCAACTTACATGTAATAATAATAATAATATTCTAAATATCCAAAAAGGCGTGGAACATGTCATAAAAATAATATACGTGGTCTACAAAAACATTGAAAATTATATTTAGTACGTCAAAGCGGTTTAAGGGAAGCATCATTTAGGTACTCACTAACTCCGTAGTAAGCTTTAGAAATTAGAGCATTTCTTAGTTTCTTCCCAAGTCGTGGGTGGGAAGATTTTTTATACTATCAGGTGATTTATTTGAAGATATGTATAATTGAAGCAATCGGGCTCCAGATTTTTTTTATGTCGTGTATTGGCTGCATGGTTTCTTATATTCTCTTCGAACAGATCAACATTATTTTTTACGAAAAGGATGACTTCGAGAATGAATAGGCCGTAAAAGGTTAATATTTCTTTGTCACGAAGTGTCTTTACGGTTTTCTCGGTAATTTAGACCAAAAATATTTCTTAGACATCGCTTCTGTATAATAAAGAGGCGTTCTAGTTACTAGCGTTACTTCAAAAAATTATAGCATAGCGTAACCTAGATTCAACATATTCACGATATGCAGTTTTGGCCGCGTTTGTTTTGACCAATTTTTTAGGTTTTTTAGTGCGAAAGGGTACCGTGACAGGCTTTGTGACAGGCGTTCGATGTGGTATGACCAGTCCAGTCTAGAGTCAATACCTAAACCAAGAAATGATATTTTATTTACAATATTTAAAGTTGTGGAATTATTTTGAAGTTTCAAGTCGAAGGTTATTTTACTTTGTAAAAATTTTATAACTTGAGTTTTATTGACGTCTAAGGTTAAATTGTTTAATGCGAACCAATGTTCAAGTTGGTCAACGAGTTTTTGTTCAGAATTTTTTGAATCCGAGTCACTAATAATAGTAGTGTGTCATCGGCAAATTGTATAAGGGAAGTTTTGACAAAATCTGGAAGATCGTTAGTGTACAGTATATATAAAAGATTGTTCCTTGCGGAACTTCTTTTCTTATTTTATATTTGTGGATTTTAGAATTTTACCTGACGAGTCATTTTCCGCAACATATTGATTTCTTTCCGAGAGATAAGATTTTATAAGGTTATGGGCGGTCCCTCGTATACCATAGTGTTCTAATGTAATCATCTTTCAAAATATTTGAATGTAGCTACAGCATGAGGCTGTATTATATGTAACGTTTTGCTACTTTAACCAAATCTTTATCTCTTACATTAGGCCTGATCTTTATAGTGGTCCGAAATATGTTGTAAATCTTGCACATACATAGTACTACAGCACTATATATATACAATAATAAACTATTTTTAGTACACTATTCCTAAATACTTTATTTCTTGATTATTAAAATCATGTAACATAAAAATAAACAGAATGCTTAACGTTTTGTTAGAGGTACAATTATTTTTAAAGTAATTTTAACATTATACCTATACCATTCAAACATTAAAATTCAGTTTTAGTGATTTAATTGAAAACAGTCTTTTGGCATTAATTAAATTTTGAAAGTCAAAATCAAATTCAATTACAGGCTTAATATACATGCGTTTATCAAAAATATTTTACAAAACTATTTATATCTTGTACATGATGGGTCAAATTAAGGGGATTGTATAGGTATATGACTTTTTATTGAAGATGGAAGGATAATTAAATTTCCAACAATGAACCGTTTTTGCAGACAAATTAAAACCATTAAAAACATTTAAGCAGTTTTGGCTGTTCACGTGTTATAAAAACAATTAACCATAGTCAAATTGGATGTTATTGTAAATTATCTATTAACTTTCTTATTTACTTACTTAGTTAGACTTTATTGTAAATAAAAAAAGTTTGAAAGTAGAATTTCTTAAATGAATATAGATAGATGAATATAGTTTTTTTATTTTAAATTTTTTATTTCTTTGACAATAAAAAATGCACTAGTGAGTATATCCCGTTGCCGCAGTGATGGATTATTGTCACGTGGAATAGTCTTTAAAATATATTTCAAAAATAAAGAGTCACCATTTTGGTAGCATTATAATGGTGCCTGTACACCTGAGAGTAAAGTACTCTCGAGAGTAGCGTCGCCAAGGATACAGCCAATCGCGAGTTACTCTCAGGGGCTGTATCCTTGGCGACGCTACTCTCGAGAGTACTTTACTCTCAGGTGTACAGGCACCATAATATCCAATAACAGTTTCAGTTGTAATAAAGTATTTAAACCAAAACATTCGTTTAGTTTTTCCATCGCCAAGGAATCAACTCACAAATAACTCTTACTTAGATATTTCGTAGTGATGTAAAAATCGATTATAAAGCTATGCAATTATTTTCTTATAGTAATAATACATGATTTATTAGTTATTTTATAAAACGTACTAAATGTATTATATCAGACGTTAGAATGAATTCATTTCCATTTTATGCAACGCTAAATACAGAAGTCATGACATTCTTCCACAGTGTTTTTTGTAATCATGTGTCACATGTGAATTACTTACATATCACATAATCTCATCAGATATAGCATGACTGATAAACTCAGTATCTTAACTAATCGTGACGTAACGTCGTGGCAATATTTATTTAGATTACTTGTAAAGTTTTTTTTATTAAAACTTAGTCTAGTTTGAGAAGTGATACGTGTTCTAAACTGGATGCTACAATTTAGTGTCTTAGTGCCTGTGTATAAACCACACATATACATGCAAAGTTTTTCATAACAGTGTTAAAGCCCTATAACATATTTGTGATTTCATGTTGCATTTGATGGGATGTAAATAAAAATTAACACTTGCGCAACAGTTAGCTTTTTTAAATAGTTTTAAGTGTGTTAAGTGCGAAATTAGTGTTGTAATATTTTTCATCAGTAGAATCGAACTTTTGGGAGTGAAAACGTAAATAGTTTTTGATTTTAAAAGTGTATGAATGTTCAAAATCTCCTAATCATTGTATAAAAAATTAGAGTTAATGCTTGTTTTAATTATTTTCGTGTGCAAATCGATAATCTTTGTAAATTATTTTTTAGATTAATATCACATTCAACGTTTTTATCGTATCTAAAAAACTGTACATTGCTACTTAGCATGATAGTACAAAAATATACATATACAATAAGATAACCAATAAGTATAAAAAAAATTTAAAATAGTATTGAAAATCAAAACTGTAATATTTTCTTTATTCAATTGACAAACGAAATAGTACGTTTATAGTTTTTGGCAAATTTTTATAAAAACTTAATTTTTTGGTACTTTTTCTACAAAAAGTAAGTCAACGACGATCAATTTGGTTACAAATTTACTTTGATAATCAAATACAAATGTGAATAGGTCAAGTAGGTATAAATTGAGAATTTTTATTTTTTTAAATTCAAAATATCTTTACGTTTTGGTATAAAGCGTATTAAATAATACTCAAAAAGTATTGTTAATGGACTTACAGCCAAAAAAACACTGTAAGAAAACAGATGTATCGAGAATTTTGTGTGAAGGTGAACTAAAATTTTGGTTTATTTACTGCGAAGGAATTTTTTGAAGCTATTTTGATTCAGAAATTATATAATATTGCAGAGTTAAATAACTTAGCCGAAAGAACAAAATTCGATATTAGTGTCTAGTATAAATTTTTACTTTTATTTTATTTCAAACAGCTATAACACTTTTTCTCTTACAAAACTACAAATTTTTTGATACATGTTTTCACTTGCTTTTATTTGAACATCCACAATATTTACTTCCAACTATAAACGTACTTTCCATGAAAACAATTACCTTATAAAAACATACAAGCATAGATAAATGCTACGTGTGAATTGTTATTGGAAAAAGTAAAATTGTTACATTTATTTTGATATATGTACTTAAAATTATCAAAGTAAACTTAAGTGATTATTATAACATTTTAGTCTAATTTGTTTTAATTAACATCTTCAAAATTTAATAATATAGATACTGATCAAGGCTCATGTAGTCATTGTTTCATTTATATTATTTAAACTACCATAATTATTTCTTCCCACTAATCAAGTATCTGACCTATATTATTTAAAAATTAAGTGTCCCACACTTTTCAGCAGTTGTAATTATTATGAATCAGAACCTTAGTTTGGACTTGAAGTATTATAATTGTATGATCTTCATAAGTACTGCCACGGTGGCTGACAATTATTTTCTGAAAAGCAACCATAATTTTATTATGTTTTTAGATTCTTGAAATATTTGCTTATTCGTTTACAAGTAATAACACTCACTTTTTAAAATACATGCGTTGTAAAAATATAATTCAAAAGTCCTTAAATGGAAACTGCTTTAAAAAAACCTATGCGCGACTCTTAGCCATTATCAATCAAATTGAATTTTTCTTTAAATGTGTTATACAAAATGTATTAGATGTCACTAAATTAAACTTAAAGCATGGCCAACTTTATTCATGCTTGGCACGGCCACAAGTGGCAGAGCGGCTTTTAAATAAAGTTGTCCACATGCTGAAAGTTATCCTATATTTAACAAAAAAAAGCTCGATAACAAAAAACTGTGTCGGTAACGAAGGTAGAAGTAATCAAAAATCCTTAAAACAGACCTTAAACTTAAGTTGAATGTGTAATATTTATTGATAACTTATTATCGTTCCAATTTCAGGGCGAATGTGCTTAGTTTAGTATTAAAACTGATTTAGCAATTTAGCATCGTATCCAAACACTTGATTTACTTGCATTTATAAACGACTACTAAAAGTATTAATTGTAATAATTCTTATAGAAAAAAGTTCATGTTCCCCAATCCTTAAAGTGGTGTTATCGTTTTGTTTAAAAAAAAAAAAAAACACAAAACATCTGAAAACATCTGAAAACTACAGAAATTTAGAAATATCATCAAACGTTTGGTATGCGGAAGAATCGTCGAACACAATTTACAGAACCGCAATGTATTAAACCACAATTTATGTAATGGTAATTCATTAATAGTGCTTTTGCATTAATTACTGTCACTAAATCTTGACATATGCGATAGCTAAAAACGAGATTTATATATTATAAACAAAATCATTACCGAAAATGGTAGATTACCTGAGGATATGGTGGTTCCCTAATTCATTGTATAAAATTATTAAACTTAGGTATACGTAGAGGTATGACAACTTTGGTATCTTCCGATGAATTATGTAGTAGTTTATGTTTCAAGACTCCAAGCACATTAATGTTCATGTCAACGTTTTGTTAATAACGTTATAACATTAAACGCTTAAGTGTATATGAACAATGGATTGAAAATTTTTCTTGGAAAACAGGCGGTTGGTGTTAAGGTATTTTTGCCCCAAAAAAAGTTGCAAGTAGTATTTAATAATAAGGTTTTATGATATTAATTAGATACAATAGTTAATATAATAAACCATATTTGATATTTAAGTAAGAATTCATAAAATAACTTACGGGCGTCCCTCCATTTCCTTAAGCCTCGTTCTCATTCGTCAAGTTACTTGAATTTAAGCGACTTGATTTTAAGTAACTTAAAAGTACCGGTGAGAACCTGATATTTAGTTAACTTGAAGTTGACTTGAAATTGACTTAAAATTCACTTGCTAGCTGCAACTTCTAAGTTTCAAGCAAAGTAGAGAAACTTTCAACTTTTTACTGACAACTTGAGTAATGCGATTGTTTTTTTCATACAAATTTGACACAGCCGAGTGACGTTTGTTAAGAGTCAATAATGCGTAAGTGGAACGTGGAAAAATTTTGTTAATTCCTCGAAATATATGGAACATAGATGACAAATATTGCGATAAGCATACACCAACCACTTTGATTAGCACTGACTTCAATCAACTTGTCAAAATATGAACAAAAACTTAAGTCAAGTTGCTTAAAAATCAAATTACTTAAAAGTCAAGTTACTTAAAAGTCAAGCGACTTGACTAATGAGAACGAGACTTTAGGTACCGTCAACAAGTTTTAAGAATCGTTAGATAAGTGTGTTAATGTTATAACTTTTCCATACTTATAAACTTTTATGTGTATAATTTTGTGTCAATTAATCTATAATATGATCTTTTTATCTTGTGGGAATAAACTAATAATAAATCATACTAGCGAGAATGACGATGGGAACATTAAAGTCAAGGATATTTACAAAACCGCGTGTGACTGCCTAAAAGTATTGGTTATCTTAAGTAGTCTTGTTAGCCGAAATAATTGATAGGACACTCAACCAGATATAGTCGACTAATATTTGACAGATACTCGTGTAATTCATGTCGCGTGCCTTATTTACCTTAAACCTCATGATAGACGTTGACCTATTTCAAAACAGCGTTATTTTTAATACTTTGTTAGTTCGTGTTTATTAGGGCACCCTAAAATGATGGTAATACGAGAAAAGTGTCAATTTTTCAGTATAAAGTAATTATGAATCCTTAGTAAATAAATACTTCGTTAAAAACGTAAGAGACTTTCTATTTTTACTATTTTTACCACGAATTGCTAATTAGTATAAGGGTTTGCGTGTGATACATACAAACCCAATTAGGTTTTTAATTAATTGGCGTAAGATGTTTCGTAGAATGTGTTTTTATATGACATGATCAGTCTAGTCAATTATATTACCCGTAATGAAAATTTGTAGTAGAACTTTAAAACCTAAAAATGTTGATCGTTTTCAAATAAAATAAAAATACATGATTTGAATTTCTTAAAAATGTAGGCTCTTTAACCGTATATTGTTATAGCAACGCTAATCTTTTAGTAGATGTATAAATATGAAACACCATCGTAGTAAAAAAAAAAAGTTAAAGTTTGTATTTTAGCGATCAAAATGTCTGTATGTCTTTTTTTTGAGTGGTTTTAACGACAGTTTTGCTGTTGGGCAACATATTTTTTATGTTATTTTATTCATTAAATAATCTCGGTTTTTTCTGGTAATTCAAAACACAAGGTAATACAGAAAGTTTTGTTTTTTTAAAGCAAAACTGTTGAATTTTTATATTTTTAACACCTTGGCGAGAAGCTCGCTCCAAGGTGTCGAAATTCTGAGCGGTTTTCGAAAATATTCAGATTGCCATTAAAACAACGTATAGCATTAGTACACTTTGGAAACACTTACTTCACCAATGACGTGTTTTTGAGACTCTTGGTTGCTTGAACAGAGATGTTTTATATCACATCAATAAAATTTACTAAAAATAGAGCATTTCTGTACGCTTTTGTTGACATAAAATATACGCGTTTCTTTTAAACATCTTAATACGAAATACATTTTGTAAAATGTCGTGTTAATAACTGTTTTCAAATAATGAATACAGTTTTTTTTTCTTCTAAAATGCAGGGTTTAAAACGACTGACTAATTTTACGACGATGGCATTCCTTATTTAAAAGACATAATTGCAACTATAGGGATTGTGATTACAGTTTTTAAGATTATTGCAACTTAAAAAATGTATCTCGGTGTTTTGTTGTAAAATATGCGTTTAAGTTATTGATAGATAATATTTGATTTTACAATTACAAAAAATAATCGGTTGCTAATGTGAACACAGTACAGGGTGGTCCAAATTCGATAGGATTACATGGGTATCTCGCTTAATAGTCAAGATAGAGAAACGGTTAAATTACCAAAAATGTGCAGTTTTTTGGGCCAAACTCAGAACAGTTTTCAAATATATTCTATTAACTCCAGTTTTTCTTGGTTTTTTTTTCACAGCCTACTTTTTGTTTCTCATCTTTAAAAAAATTACAAACCCTTTGTGACTTGCGTTCTTGCGTATCATTGAAAATATATTTGGAAAGAGAAAAAAATAAGGAATTTAAATAGGTCATAGCCAACTACAGCTTCTATTTAAAAAAAGGTGAGTTTTTGTCATAACTTTTTAACGGCGAGGGTAAATTTCTTTATTTGTAGTACTATCAAAATCTACATAAAAATATCTAAAATTAATCTTCATAAACTTTTTCGATATTTAAAATAATTAGGGATATAGACACATTATAAAAATATAACAAAAAACAGTTTTTCTTTAATAAATCAAAAACCGGAAAAGATATTTTTAAGAACGGTTGTCCCAAAAAACTGCACATTTTTGGTAATTTAACCGTTTGACTATTAAGCAAGATACCCATGTAATCCCATCGAATTTGGACCACACTGTACTGTATGTCCGATACAAATATATTTTGAAATAGTAATCCACACAAATATTTTTTAAATTTAAAATGCACCTCGGCCAACCGAATTATAAATCATGCTATTTATAATTGGGATTATTGTTTTTGCCTACCGATTTTATTCTTTGAGAAATGTCAATTACAGTGAAATGAATGTGTCCGACATAAGCTCTTCATCAACTAATACTGTCGTATTTTTTGTTTTGCTCAAAATAGCTGCATTAATTTGGGACATCTATTTGCTGACTGTTTCGCAAAAACGTATCTGATGTATCGTACTTGGCGCCAGATTCTGATTAAAACAATTATTTTCTTTTAAGAAATGCTAAATTTTACGTTGTATAAATATTTTTTCTTTATTGCTGAATTGTTGTAAATATTTTTCTTAATAATCTACAAATAAAAACAGACAACAAAACAGTTAAGTAAGTATCTGTGATACAAATTTATGAAACTCGGCCTCGTGAATTATACTTGCGTTAGTTAGTTGCTTACCTGTAAATTAATTCAATTTAAAAAGCAATTATCACAGTTTTCATCTATCAGTAACCAGTATTCATACACAAAAACAAACTCGCCAAATGGTTCCTTCAAGTGAATTACTATGATTACATTTGTTGCCTTAGAAGGGATTTCAATGCAAAAATGTTTATTGATGTAATTTATTAGAATTTATGGAGAAAACTATTTTATTGTATAAAGCTATGAGAACCAACAAAAAGTATTTTTTTAAATTTTATAACTTTAAAAAGATAGCTGTGAATTTATATTTAGTTACAGTTAAACGCTCATATTGACGAAAATAACTGTTAGTTGTTTGTTTTATTGAGAAAAACGCAAAACAATTAATTAAAATATGTACCTATACAGGGTAAGTCACGACGGACGCCACGGAGTTTTATGGCGAAACGGTATATATTTTTACATTTTTTTCGTGGTTTGATTATGTAAGTCAATAAGGGCTACATTTTTAAAATATTTTTAAACATACAGGGTGCTCCAAAAAAGAGTGGCATATCAAAGTTATACTTTTTCTTATGGAACACCCTGTATATTTTTGCATTTTTGGATTCCTCTTTAAATTTTATTCAAAAATTTTTTAAGGTTATATGGGTCTAATCTAAAGATAACCGTTTTCGTGAAAATTGCATTTTCAAGAAAATGCAGTACTTTCAAAAATTTTCAACATATGGAAACTTTAAAAAGTCTGAACAAATTCGCTTGGAAATTACTTTGACAATAGATTATGAAACAGTTTGCACCACCTACATTTTTAAAATATTATACAAAGCGTTTTTTACGCTTGGTCAAACTCGTGAAATTTTAAACATCGATAACTCATTTTTCTTAAATATAACACCCTATATTTTTTTACACAGACTTATACAAAATGTAATTATCTTTCGAAAACATAAGGGCTGTTTTTCACCTAAAATTAATATTTTCCGAGATATCGCGATTTTATTGTTAATTATTAGGGCAAAGTGATATTTTCAAGTAGGCTATGAAGGTAGATAGCGGTAATTTGAAACAATTGAAAGAAAAAACCAAAAAATTATAATTCAAATTTTTTGCCTACACATTTTTAACATTTTTTTGTAAAAAAGTTGTAATTCTACAATTTAACAGAAAACTTATAATTTTATGTTTTGCCTAAGCGTTTTTGTCATTTTTTCATAAGAAAGTTGTAATTTTACCATTCTTATGTTTAAATAGAGGTTTTTAAAAATTATTTATGCATTTATTTATTGGACCAGTGTTATAAGATAATTACTAAATCCTATAAACTATTATTTGTATGTTTACAATACGACACTTGGTTCTATCGAAAACGGTACCAACCATGTTTTTTTTTTTAAATGTAACATTAGGTAAGTCGGTATAAATCTTTTTTTACTCAGCGTCTTTTTCGCGTACCCAGTACATTATCAATGGGTTTGTTGGACTTGGCAAACGATCAAACTCAATTATATGAAAAATATTGTGACCCTCATGAGAAACCCCCATTCAAACGTAAAATTGTAAAATTACATCTTTTTTAAGAAAAAATGTTAAAAATGTGTAGGCAAAAAATTTGAATTATAATTTTTTGGTGTTTTTTTTCAATTGTTTCAAATTGTTTCAAATAACCTACTTGAAAATATCACTTTGCCCTAATAATTAACAATAAAATAGCGATATCTCGGAAAATATTAATTTTAGGTGAAAAACAGCCTTAATGTTTTCGAAAGACAAATACATTTTCTATAAGACTGGGAAAAAAATATTTGGTGTAGTATTTAAGAAAAATGAGTGATCGATGTTTAAAGTTTCATGAGTTTGACCAACCGTAAAAAACGCTCTGTATATTTTAAAAATGTAGGTGGTGCAAAATGGTAATTAACCTAATCTCAAAGTAATTTCCAAGCGAATTTATTCAGACTTTTTAAAGTTTCCAAATGTTGGAAGTTTTTGAAAGTACTGCATTTTCATGAAAATGCAATTTTCACGAAAACGGTTATTTTTAGACCCATATAACCTTATAAATTTTTTGAATAAAATTTAGAGAGGAATCCAAAAATGCAAAAATATACAGGGTGTTCCATAAGAAAAAGTATAACTTTGATATGCCACTCATTTTTGGAGCATCCTGTATGTTTGAAAATATTTTTAAAATGTAGCCTTTATTGACTTACATAATCTAACCTCGAAAAAAGTTTGAAAATATATACCGTTTCGCCATAAGACTCCGCGGCGTCCGTCGTGACTCACCCTGTATATGTAATAATAAGCTGTAATTAACAAAATCACTATTTTTAAGAAAAATCTTTTGAAGAAATACTAGACCAGTTTCAACACTGTCATATTTTTGTGATTATTTTAAAAAAGAGAAGGGATTGTTAATTATGCTTATTTATAACTATAAATAAGTCACACAAATAATTCAAGTATTTATTAAAATATTTTTATATACTACCAAAAAATAATCTTACACTCTACTCTTATCAATGACTTCCAATCAATCATTCAAGATATTCAGTGTAATCTAGCTGGCCAAGTTTGTAATATATGCGGTACACAATAGTTACGTAATTTACATGGTGTGTTGGTCATGTAACGAAAATCGTACTTCATCAGATCACACATATCCAATTATACGTTTTATTAAGCATAATTCTTACATTCATCATATCATGCACAGATCGATAATTGTAATTCATAAATCAAACATAGGTATCTTGTAATTTCACGTCTGTCAAAAGATGTAAACTGTAAATCGGTACACATTAACTAATCATTCCCACTTGCACAAGTTTATTAAAAATTTCGACCAATTGATATCATAATGAGATTCTTGTTTGTCCGTGCGATGTTCCCGAAGTTCAACATAAAAGATAGTTATAATTGAAAAGATAATAAACCGTGTGGGTGGGTCTAATTCGATAAAAAAAAATTAAACACCATAATATATGCTTTAAAAAATTGCAAGAGCGTAAGCATTGGATATCGACTTTTCATGTTCAAAAATAATATATTTATTATCATTTGCAATTTTATCTGTCCCTTCCCACTTAGTTTTTTTATTAATTATTTTTCAATACATCTTTAAAATTAATTTTTAATGTAAATTGACAAAAATGTAATAATAAACAAAATTATCCGCATTCAAGAAAAAAACAATTAACATTAAGAATCATAGGTTGCTGTTTTGTTGTTACAGAAAATCTTTCGCTAGTTTTCTGCTTGTAAAAAGCAGTTTGTCCAAATATCAAATATTTATCAAATTTGATAGTACAATATTTAATTCATTTAATAATACTACCGGCCCTGTTCTATTTAAATGTCCTGGCTAAAAATTTTTTTTATTATCATTTTTAGTAGGTATAATAATATACTTTTTTTTTACAACAATTTATCCTATTTAAATTTTAAATTTGTTTCAAATGAAATTAATAGAAAATTAAAGCCTCAAAAATATAATTGGGCTTCATCAGTTTGTCTTCTTCAAACAAGAAATTTGAAAAAGCTCATATTGTACAAAAATTAATAATTACCTATATGTTAGTCTAGAGTCTAGACACATAAACTGCAAGACATATATTTCTACGGTTGAAAGATATCATTAATATGTTATTGCTGTGTCATTGTTATTTATTTTTCTGCGCGTTAATTAAACAATTAATTAAAGTATATAAAAGACGCTTGAATGGGATATGCGCGGAAATTATTTGCAAGCCAAACGTAATGTTGCATGTTAGGACTTTTTAACAACATTAGAATTGTTTCGAATGACCTAACGCAATTAATTTAATAACATAAATTGATAATACGTCAACATTTTATGTAATAACAGAATTTCACAGTTACGTTCTAAATTATCAATATTTCCCATTTCAAATCATTTTAATTTTATACTGTAGATTTTTTCCTGATAAAAATTTCAATGTTTTTTTTATAAGTTTCTTGTAATCTCATAGTTAGTTTTCCACGGACACAAAAAAAACATCTCAAATAATATTTCCAGCATGGGGATCTCGCGTATTATAAGAGATACAGGTTTGCTCGAATTAGATGAATTATTTTTAAGTACCAGAGCAGCTACTCCACCTTAAAAATAAACGGCTCATATATTGGATCGGGTAACGTAAGAGTAATAGTAATAGTAACTTCGATATGACATAATGGATTTTTTCTACGACCACTAATGTAAATGACTCTTACCGTACAGTCTACATGCATAAATAAGTGGATACTTACGCACGGTAAACAAAAGGCACAGTTTTTTAAAGAAATGATCAAAGTAGACTCAGGTCAAACGCTTCCTGCATGCCTAGTAAGTGAGTTATAAAGCACGGTAAGCAAAACGCACACTTGTCTACAAATGTCAAAGTAGGTTTACGTCAAAATTGACAAGACAACGTAATTACATGTGTATATTAGCCAAAAGGCCGTTAAAATCGTCGGTATTATGTGATCGTAGAAAAAGTAAGCTACATAACACGAGTTATACAGCAATTACGCGGCTCCGTGCGCAACTTTTCCACTCGTGCGTAATCTGCTTCTTACAACTCTTGTTATGTAATATACTATTATAGACTACAATAAACATACAAAATTCTGTTTCATATTATGGTTTATGCGCATTCGATTTTCAGTTTTTTAAAGTTGGTGTGTTGAAAATTCATTAGAGAAAAATTATGTTATGTAACCGACAACCGTGTCCCCAAAAATTGTCATGCAGGTATTGCCAAGGCAGGTTACTGCCAATAACAATAGATATAGACAAATATACTTCCATCTAGCGTTGTGTAGTGCGATCGCCAGTAATTAATTGCCTACATACGTTTGATATAAGAGATAAAACATACAGGATTGTAATGAGCAATGCACACATTTAAAAATACATATTTTGTTTAAGATTTAAGATAATTTGAGTATTATAAGCAATACTTTATTTGTTTCGAACCAAAAATCACCAATAAACTAAAATTATTTTTTTTTATCAAACTGAGTGGGTACAAACATTTTAATGTAACTTTGAGCACGCGCTCTATAATTTATTTATGAAACGCTAGGGCTAGATCATCACCGACAAGTCACTAGATTTTCTTGTGGGGATATTACATTGCAAAGATTAATTTTGTTTTTGTTTTTTTACAGTATGATGGAGGACGCTACGCCGTCTCCGACTACAACAAACCCTTATGCCAACTGCATATCACCCTCAAGTTCACCATCACCATTACTAACCCAGCAGTATCCTTTGCATATGACCCCAAGGTACGATTACCAAGATCAAGATATGATCCCAGCTTCCCAAGTAATTCCACAAGTTCTACCAAAACCACAAGAAATGTGGGATATAGGACAAAACATTTACGCAGATTACAGAACATATGAAAACAGTCGATTCACAAACGATTACATACGATCAAATTATTCTGACGCTATACCAGTGTACGCTCAATCAAGGGCAACAAATTTTGTTCCTAAAATTGGTGGACAACAACAAAAAGTTGCTAAGGAGGCTAGAATACGTCGACCAATGAATGCGTTTATGGTGTGGGCGAAAGTAGAAAGGAAAAAGTTGGCTGATGAAAATCCAGATCTCCACAACGCGGACTTGAGCAAAATGCTAGGTAAGCTCATTTATTATTATTTACCTTCAACTATTTTATATCTTTAATTAAATTATGTAATTTATATTTTTTATTAGAAAAGAAAAAAATTTAACTTTTGCCTTCCATCAATATTAATTTCGCAAGTATAAAACACAAATTACTTTAAATTTTAAAAAAAAAAGTACTCTTTTTTAAAGTTGTCATATGGATCGTATATTTTTATTTCTACGTATCTGTGCGTTGTTTATTGTTTAACTTACCTGTATATCAAGTTTCATTAATAAAAATCTTTGCATTTTTATCTAGCCGTTGTAGAAGTATATTTCTGTCGCAATTATTAATTTATGAACGGCAGTCATCTGTTATTTATTTCAACAGTTTCTGATACCGGCCGCGTGATAACTGTAGATAACTTGTAACAAAAACAATTGACGTTATCGTTTACAATTGAAGGAAAATTATACACCGGATGTTGCTATTTATATGACGTAACTCGTGTAATTGTCAATACGACAAGATAAAATACCAATAATACACATAAGTTCCACCGAAATTTTTATAATTAACAGAAAATCATCAGCACAGAATTAATTTCCTTTATTTAATTAGTTTCTTTTTTCATCGGTATTAGTATTGGTTGTCTGAGCGCTATTATTTAAATTTTCTGTTAATCACTTGTTAGTTGATATTTTACCTCGAGAAAGTTCTTGAAGTAAAGTTGCGTAACATAACCTCAGTCGTGACGTGTATGCGTGAAAATTTAAAATTCTATATAATTTGGCGAAACGTTACTTTAGGTCAAACATTTGCTAAAAAAAGACGAAGTAAAATCGCATGACAAAAATTTTCGTTAATTTTACAAATTTGCATGAGAAATACAGACGCACTCCTGTTAACCACATTTGTCATTATAAACTTCATCAGCAAACAAATGAACAACAAAACATCAGGGACTAATAGGGCTTGGGGGCGTCGAGGGCCCACAAAAATTGAATTATTATCATAAATTTTGTTTGTTTATACGTTATTGTTAATAATATTTCTTTATTTTTTATGTTTTTTTATATAACATATATTGTTTGTCATTTAACACCATTTCATAAATAAATATATTTCAATTTCAACTCTGATTTTGATGTTATTAAAAATGAATTTTAAACCCCAATTTAAATATTCTTAATCTAACTACAATGGGGCCCGATTGGACTTCAATAAGCCCTAGGCCCCGAAAAACCTAGATTCGCCCCTGCAAAACATAAACGTTTTTAAATTCGAATGATTTTTTAAACAATTAATTTCGTGTAAAAACCAATGTTCATTACAAACTAGATTATCAAAATCAAAGTAGCCTATTACTTAAATGTAAAGCGTACTCGTTTTAAAAATCGATTTTAGAGATCCATCAATTACATCTTCAACACCCTGTGTTATTTATCAAACAAATGAAGTTGTATACGACCACGCACTGTCGATGCTAAACGTTACGAGCAAAAAAAAACTCTGAATCAATATTGTTGGGATATGCAGCTGCAATATAATTATTGTTCTTTCCATTTATGTACACGTCTGTACGTGTAGGTACTCTTTTTTCATCACATATGCAAATAAGTACATCCTGATGATTTAAAAATAAAAGCGGACGGTCCGGCGAAATGAAGGTTTGGCTCAACCAACTTTTTGGGAGTGTCTTTAGGTGTGCCCTGTCAATCACTAGGGGCAATAGGTCATTTCATCTCGTTTCAGTCGCACTGTGCTATAGTACTGTAATAAAAAAATTCACGGTTTAAGCAACGTAGTTTTTTTTATATATTTAGTAGTAAATTTTAAAATGCTACGAATCGAAAGAAATCAATTAAAAATGTACTTTTCCAACATGTCATTTTATAGTTCTATGCTTGCTTAATATTGCCTTTTTTACCACTCGATTTTTAGCGAACTTTTATTTAGAATGTTAAACTTTCTATAATCTCATGGCGTCGTCAATG
This sequence comes from Elmis aenea, assembly GCA_947652605.1. Taxonomy (NCBI): domain Eukaryota; kingdom Metazoa; phylum Arthropoda; class Insecta; order Coleoptera; family Elmidae; genus Elmis; species Elmis aenea. Next base: position 26,454,157 of record OX393578.1, on the reverse strand, counting down.
TGGGTAACACTGCGCTCTGCTCAGGTTACAATTTTTTATCTTTTTGTTTCATACAAAATTTCTAATTGAATAAATTACTTTACACAGTTTACGGTATAGGTAACTGCCAAAAATTTCTAAGGTTTTATGCATTACCTATGCAGGCGCTCAATATTACATAAATTGGGTATCTTTCGCCCTTACTTTAAAATCAGCTAAAATCAGCCTTGAATCGACACTAAATACTTAAATGACTACATACATCAAAAAATCGTGTAAAAAAATATTTTACCTTGACTTTCTTTGATAAAACTGGAATATCGCGTACAGTTTCAATACCACCGAATTGAAAAAATGTGTTTTCCAACCTACAGTGGTGACAGATCGCAGACTAATTTAAATTTTTGTAAGTTATTATTTCCCAAATTTTATTAACATACTTTTCAGTTTACAATTTTAAAAATACTTTAAAAAAACGCCGAGAGTAATGTTCCTAGACCACAATTAGTTTCGATATACACAGGGTGTCCAAAGATTTAGGCTACCTTAATTGTCTTGTTTTAAAAATAGCACCAACAAATATTATTTATTATAAAATAGGGAAAAAGCTACATATAATAGAATTATAAAAAACATATGTATTTGAAATTTTCATGTACATATGTACCTATGTATATAAAATAGGTATTATGCAACTGTTTATTTTTAAAGGCACTTTTCATTATTTCATATCGTTAATGAACTTATCTTTCCATTCAAGTAGGTCTCTTTATTAATACCTACTGTTGAAAATTTCCTTCACCTATCAAATTACACGGTAATAATTTTACATTCCCCTGTCAGACGTTGATCCTCCTGTCAAATTTGCTTTTCGACCAATAACAAACTCAGATTTCCTAGAAAAGACCAATAAACATAATCATGCACTGATAATATCCTTTTCGCAATTAGCAGATTTGCATGCGTTTATTGGTCGTTTCTAAGGAATCTGAGTTTGTAATTGGTCGAAAATATAAATTTGGAGAGGGAATTAAATATTTTGGTCTTGATAATTTTTTGACGAATTTCGGCGACCAGTAGCGTTACTTTAATATAGATTAAACCACACCTCTGACGCACCACTCTTGACAGTATTTGTAAAATTTGACATAACGTACATTTAATTTGACAGGTTAGGTTAGGTAAAGGAAATTTTCTGACAAAATGTAACTCGTGCATTGCAAATAATCTATAATTTTTGAAAAATCTTCACTCATGCAAGTTGAATCAGAAAAAATCACTTGTGCACTCGTGTTTTTTCAGCTTAACTTGCATTCGGTTATATTTACCAAAAATTATCGATAATTTTCAATGCACTTGTTATATTACCTACTACTGATTATTTGGGTAAAATTGTATCAAGTATCGATAGACTATAAAGACGTACCTATTATGTGTTTAAATGAGCATATTAGTAACAATCATTAAATAGTTTTTAAAGCTAATTGAGGTAAGTACCTAGTTGATTATAACGCTCAATAAATAAAAAGATCGTTACTTATTCATACATCTCGAATACTTATATTGAGAAATAAAGTATTAAAATATTTACATGACTGGTGCAATAAAATACTATGTAATTTTGACTTAAAACCATACGGGGGTGCTATTAGAAAATTAAAAGTTCAATAACGTTTTTTTTTGTGTACTTCATAATTAATTGTGAATAGGTACATGTTTATGCCATTGTGGGATTAGGTTTATTCCAAAAACAAACGAGACAATTAAGATGATAGTGATCTCTGGAAGACTTAGTTTACCTAAGTCAACCAGATTTTAGGGCCTCGTGATTTAAAACAATTCAATTAGGGTGTTCCACCCTCAAAAAATTGAGAACCACTGGTATAAACTCTGCAAATTCATGAAAATTATAGTAAATATTAAAGTTCCTTTGAATGATTAAAGTAAATCGTATTAAACTACACTACTAATTAAGTAGCCGTTAACATAGGAACGTATATCATCAATAGCAAGATAACCTTTAATTAATACAGGTATAATTAATTTAATATACCAATAACAGCAGGTACAGTAAGGATTAGTAAGAATCGGAAGCGCAGATTAAGACCTCGGCGACTTTATTTAAATGTCCTTTGCCTACTTAATCAATGGCCTTAGAACTATGGCTTTATTTTAAACGTTTTAATGAAAATAATTCCACATCCACACAATCTTTATTGCGGCTATTCATGCCAGTGGTAAACAGCTTATGTATGCACTTACGGTAATGAATAACTTATACTTTCACCACGTTCTGTTCATAAGCATTTACTTGATCATCCGTGAATGTTTGTTAAAAATAAAAACTCGTTAATTATGGAAACTGCAATAGTGTAGTATAAAGTCGACGTAGTGAAATGGAAAGTTGAAAAACTTCAACTTTAAATATAAAATAATGTAATGTAAATAAACGTATAGCACTAAATAACTGCATTATATACAAAATGCAATTACCGACAGTAGAAATATTTAAATGCCAGCCTGTCTAACCGCTAATCCAGACTGCTAAAGATTTATTTAAATATACAATGCTCATATATAATAGTAATTTACTATATACGGTAAATGCATTTAACGAAATGTTTAAAGCATTACGTACATAAACATAGCCAAGCTATATTTTTTTATACTTATGGCTTTTATGTTGGTTAACTGTTTAGAGTTTCCGACACCCCTATTTTTACAAAAATCTGAAGAAGTGTTAAATATAGATCAAACAAACTTTAAAATGTATTAATGCATTAGTCAAAAAGATAATTAAAACAAAATAATACAAACAATATGATTTAGTGACTATCTTATGTAATATATTTGCAATAAATAATAGATACGTAATATATTACATTTATAAACATGAGAAATTTATAATATGCACTACAAATTTAATTGGTTTACTTTGATTAAGAAATCATCGTAATAATATTTATTCGTTGAAATATTTTATTTTATAAAAACAAAATAAACCGTGCTTTTTAATAGGACTAAACAAATAAGGTTAAATTTTATAGTAAGCATCCAACTAGGTTTGCATTAAAAATCGTGCCTGGGTGGACAAATGCAAATTATAAGATTATAACGAAGTGTTTTCGAACTTACAGTGGGAGAAAACGTAGAATATCATTAAGAGTAAATAGACTGCATTATTGCTTAAAAATCGTTCATAACGTGTTATGAAATCTCAACAAATTGTTGTTTTTTTTTTAAATCTTATTCAGATCTAATCAACATATGAAATCCCAATAAAGCACTGCAATAATAATATAAATGAGTTTAATTAAAATTAAACGTTAATTGTATTAACAAATGAATCACACAATAACATAATTTAAGCCTTTTTGTTACACTCCAGTGTTTCTTAAGTGTGGTTTGTCGACCCCTGGGGGTCTCTGAATCCTTATGAAGAGATCCGCCGAACTTTTTCATAATGTTTAAAAATCATCCAAATTTATTTAGAAAACAAAAATATTGCCTATACAAAACAATTCGTTGGGCTCTTCTGTAAGCTTTTAATTATTTTGGATCCTCAGAATTAAAAGTTTGAGAAACACTGTAAAAGTGTTTTTTAAATTTTATAGGTAACTGTCAATGTGAAAAAGAAACAAAAAAATTCAAATGTTAGTTGTCCCAACTGTGATTGTATCTACCTATTTATCGAACTTTACGCATACATTTTACTAAACTAAATGCAAGATAAACTATTAACAAGAATTTGAAAATGGGGAATTTTTTAAATACACCACCACATTTAATATTTTTAACTTAACAGTTTCAATATTTACAGTGACAGGATAAGTATAATCAGTTTTATTCGATTTATGTAACTTCTTAATTGGTTATCATTATCCGATTATTGCAGTTGCACAAAACACGAATGTCGTAAACGTAATGTATATGTTTTGCGGTTTTTAGTGTAAAAGTTATTTAGCAACATATAAAAATAGATTCCATCATTTCTTATAAGTACGCATCGTCACTGAGTTAATTTTTGATCAATTTATTCATGTTTTACTACAATAGGAATTCCAGACTATCTTCTATATTTGTTACGATGTTACTAAAATCATAATTATTGAAGTAAAAGCTATCGATACCGTTCCTTGACTATATTTACTCTGTGAGTCATACAAGGTTAGCACGTTTTGTTGTAAAGTGTCCTACCGGAGATCTAAATAAGAGAGATAATCGCTGGTCGCCAGATTACCCAGACTGTACATACAACATCACATATGTATGATAATGTGATGGAGCAGGATTTGTGCATCTCATTAGTCACGGATTAATAGTCTTTTGACTGGACTGTACCGGTCGGCCTGCCCTCTCTACCCATTGGAGAGAGAGTGGTCGGTCAGCCAATCCACGCTGGTCTCCAATTATTCCCGTTTATTTTGTTTTAAGGCCAACTGGCATATAAAATGGCCGAATTGACTTGTTTACTTTATATAGTTGTTTGTAAGTAGTAAGGAATAAAGCGAGTCGTGCAAAGCTCCCTATAGACTAAGGCGACCGCAAGGAATTTCAGCCGATGTCGTAGCCTAACAACGTGCGATGCATATACTCACCGCAAAAGCGCTTAGCATAAAAAACATTAACTGCTGCCTGTAATAGTAATGACTTGTATATGACACTAAGGAAATAATACAGATGCGTTAGAATACATAAACAAATGCTCTCCAACGATCACATTCCTCGTTGGTTAGATCTTTGAAATAATACCACATTAATGTCGTAGTACGTAGTCGTAGGCATAACGTACAATTTGGGTATTTTATAAAAAGTCAGCAAAACATGCAAATTGTAGCTTTCTCGTGTGTTATCTAGGCAAATAGTAAAAAGCCGGCAGTTTTTTTTTTATGAAACAAACCTGTTAGCTTCATTTTCATTATTTATTTTTTTGTTAAACTGTAACCAACCTTTAACCTGACGGACCCTCTATTAGCTACTGATTAAATGAATTAGGGTCAGATTAGAGGCTGGTTAGTTTTTTTTTTTTTTTTTTGTATGAAAACAAACGTTTGAGGTTTATGAGAAATCCATAAATAGTTCGTTTTGTCGGCATTTTATAAAAAGCCCAATATTATATAGGTATGTTTACGACATTAATATACTTACTTAAACACTGTATAGATTCTATAGATATATTATGTTATGTAGCTATAATCGAGACTTATTTGCATTTTAGGAACTAAACGCGAAAGAAAATAGCAATATTTATTGTCAATAAAATCGAAACTAATTAGATATAATTTTTCAAAACTATTTTTACAGTTTAAATATAAATTTCATCATTTCGTAGGGACAAAATAAATACAATAAAATATGAAAGATGTTTTTAAAATCGCTTACATGCAACCAAAAACAATAATGTTTAAATATTATTACTCATCTCAATCAAATATATTTAAACGTAAAATAGTTTTTAGTACCTATTAGGTAGATACAAACTTATAAAGAAACTAAGCTTAAATTTTAAAGCTTTAGATGTGAGTCAACGATTAACATTTGATGAATTTCAAATATTAAATAGGTTCAAACGAAATTATACTTTTAATCACTTACCAGTCACTAAAATCATCAAGTTATTCAAAATGTATGTACTTTACTTACCTATGTATTTAATTTTTTATGTAGTATACCTATAGGTACATATACGGGTGGTCCCTATTTTTCGTATTTTAAAATGTATAATGGGAATGAGTCACCCAACAGTTTTGTTCTGTCTATAGAAAAACCCATGCACGAAAAAGTTCAAGTCATTTGAGCAATGTTTAAAGTGCGCTAAAGGCGCTAAAGCATTGTATACTTACGTACCTACTTATATGCGTTTATCTTGCAATTCAATGAAGGATACAAAGACGTCAACTGTAATAACATGTTTGCTGTTTTCCCTAAATTATGTTAATATGTAGATACCATACTTATACCTAATATTTTACTGCTGAAAATTTACTTTGATTTACAATTTCAACCCTTACTGTGGGGCACTTAAAATCGCCTTTTTGAATCCCAAATCTGAATCGACCTAGAAAAAATTGGTGATTACCATCTAATTCGGCTTGAAATGTTCCTTAAGAAATGTTTTTACAAACTTAAAATATTTCATAATCCAAGGAAATTTCATACCTATAATTGAATTTTCCGGTTTTTTCTAATTTTCTTGAATACTGTTTGAGATATTTGCGATTTATCTTCGAATTGTTAATGAGCAGGATCGAATTTAGCAACTTTATTAAATTTAATTTCATACTATTATAATAAGCGAGATTCTTATCTTTAAACTCGAATGTGAAACACCCTGTATATAAAACAGTCTGTGTATAAACTGTATCGTGCACGTCTATTAGGTATATCAAAACTTTTTATGTTCTTCGGTTAAATTAACTTGTACACGCGATATTTCCCATAAATGAGAAAGCATATCAGGTATTTTGTTATTGGTCGACAATTTGTGAAAGTTCTAACCAATCTTAAACCAACAAACCAATTGTTATTAAAACATATACGTTAAGCTGCTATATTAAAAGTTTATGCTACACCTTGAGTAATTGTAACCTCGTAATACTAATATTTCAGATAAAACGTGATGTAAGATACAATTTATTTATCCACCCAAAGTCGTGCCTTTAAACATAATAATTATTTATTGACGAGTTTTATTTTGAAAATTTATTGACTTTATTTCACTAAAATTATATTGTGATGCAACTTTGCAATGTAACAATTATAAATTGAGGCTCTTTTTAAATAAAATTATAAGGTTGCAACCACCTTTCTGCACCTAAAATGATAGTTAAAGGATTGTTGTTCAAAGGCGTTTAAATAAGTAGATAAATATTTGCGTACCTATATAAATTAGCATGAAAAAACCATCATGAAGTGGTTAGGGACCTGAGATTCGATTGAGGAGTCAGAACACGAACCCTAAGCGAGTCACGTGTCGCCACATCCGTTCTGCGCGACATACTGACTTATAATAACGGAAACTTTTTTATGGTTGCCTGACAATTTTTAAAATATGAACCTAACCTAGGATACACCATACACAAAGTAATACTTGACTGAAATACCAAAAAAAATCAAATCTGTGTTTAAAAAAATAACTACATTTTTTCATATTTGCTTCCATATTTTAATAATAAATTCTTCTTTTTTTCTTTTATTAGCTTGATGCATAATTATCCGCCGTTTTTTTTGGCGAAGTTTTGTTATTCAATTTGTCTTTTAATTGACATTTGTCATAATATAATTCTTTAAAAGGGTTGGGAAATTAAAATGCGCATCGAAAATCATACACATATAAGCCACATTATGCTGCATCACTTCGAGGAAGGATGGAAAACTGCTGTCATTTCGCGATCTCTACGATATTTCGGCGAAGGAACGATTAGCGAAAAGTTTGTTCGCTTTAAAGCTTAGACAACAAGTCAGGAAAGGGTCGATCTTCGGATTTGGTAGAGGATGTCAAATCGTGCATTGCCTCCAAAAACCAGTACTTCTTCGCCCGCGGAATCGACCGTTTCCCAAGCATATGGGAAGCAGTAGGTAATCGACGTTGATGGTTACTTCCCCAAATGATAATTGTACCTACCGCTTTGAGTTTGTTTTCGATTTTGATTATGTTACATTATAATTTATGTTACATTATAATTTTTAAAAAACGGCGGATAATTATGCATCAACCTAATATATAGTTCTAAGAGTATATTAGGCTACTTTATATTGTATTTACAACATTGATGATGTATGTAGGTAGGTACCTATTCTTATTTTGAATACAATGATTCTTTTCTTTCTACGCTCTTAGAAGCTTCGTGAATTCGGAGCCCCAATCTTCGACATATTTCTATAAAAAAAAGTGTGTAAGTATCATTGGGTTTTTTAAAACATATATCCAATGTTTTAAACACTCAGTTGTACCTACTTTTGCATAAACATTTAGCACCCAGTCCGCGCGCACTCTAAACTTCTTCATCTTAAATATTTATTCAGAGCCACATTAAAAATAAAACCTGCACCAATTAGGAGAATTAGAAAGCAATTTTTAACCTACAACAATGAAACAAGCAGTCAAAACCAATATATTCAATAACTTGTGCATAATATTCAAAAATGAATGAATGCTGTTTTATTAAAAAGTTTGAACTTCCACCAAACAGCAATCATATTTTATTTACCAGTACTATTCTGAAATAAGTAGGTCACATTTTTCGAATTCAGCACTTAGTTGGTTTAACCATTTAGCTTCAAGGCGATGAAGTTTAAGTAAAACGATGTTCTGTTCAATTCAAAAGAATTACATAATATATGTAAGTAGCATATTTCTGTGTCTAGGGAACATTCCCTATTTAGATATTTTATTATAATGGGTTTTGTTCCTATGGGAAAATATAACTACAGCCAAAAGCATCCAAAATAAACGACATTCCATTTTGATAAACAAATATAAAAGTATAAAAATATTCTTTTTTGTTCTAAAACGCACAAACAACTTGCAATTGTAGATATACGAAAAACTTCTTAGGCAGTGTTCTAATTATTCTAGCAATTCTAAACTGTTTTGGCTGCGGTTAACTAACTCAATTATAAGTTAAGTCTGTTTTATACTATAAGTAGGTACTTATACTATTTTTTTGTTTAAGAAAATCGTATACGATTTTCTAGTACGGTGTCAATCAGAAATTAAAGATGTTGAACGAAAAATTCGTACGAAATTACTACGTGCCCTAAATGCGTCCAATTTCAGCATGGGCGCATGCGTATTCTTCTGTTACTGTATCTGACCGCATGTCATTTGTGGGTTAGGTTAACTGAAACAATCAAACGATGTTAAATACTAGAAGTACTTATTACCGTTATATCCCTCACAATTTATTTTGTAGGAATAAATATGTAGAATGGAACGAGCGTTAAATATACGTTAAATTTGAAAATGATTCGCTTTTTGTTCTGTGTTCAAATTGAACATTTGACATGGTTACTCAAGGTGCCAACAAAATATGATAAAAGTTACTAAAAAGTAACCAAAATATATTGGAGTTTTCGTACCAAAAATTAGTACAATGTAGGTAAATGGTTCATATTTTCCATGCTAAATTCTTGAACGAAATTTTTGTATTAAAAATCGTAGACGAAAAAATAGTATAGTATAAAACAGACTCTAGAAATGAAAAAGCGATTATTTAATTAAATATATTGTGACTATCAAAAGGATTTCATATTTCTAATTTAATAGGAATTTTAAAAAAATAGATTAGGGTTTTTGTGATTAAAAAGATTAATTAAGAACTATCTCGAACCCTTATAGATAGTGACGTGCGATTTATTAAGCCTATTATTACTGTAAAAGTAACTTTTCAACAGATTAAAACAACTTTTTTATAAATGTTATTGGTATAAGTAGGTATTATCGCAAGAAAAAAAGAGTATCAAATATTGGCAATATAGTTTTCGTGCACATTAAAATGAATTAATATTAAACAAATTTACCTTCGGATTTAACAGAATAGGACAGCCAAATAATAATTTTAGTATGCACGACCTGCACACCATGGCCCATGGGTAAATACTTTAACAATAAAACCTGGTGTTTCCCAAATTTATTTGTATAATGTGATTACTAATCTGGAATTAGCGAAATCGTACATTAACTTGTACCTATGACTATTATATTTCACTTTAAATCAGATGTCAGTCATTCTACGAATTCAAATTAAACGCTGTATTTTTTTACGTACCTACATATAAAAAATATCCAGTTAAGTAGTTATCTAGCATGTAGTGCTTTGTAAAATTACATAGATTAATAAAGTTTCTTGCTATAGGATACTGGCAATACTGGTAGTTTTTTACCTATAAGTAACCGCCATGGATTAACAATTGAACGTCCACCAAAGATTTTTGACCACTGTTTTGGTAAGAATGAAATATTTAGCGTAGGAGTCTGGATTTAGGTACAATAAATACCGTTTCGTTACTTAGTTTTTGTAATTGTTTACTTTTTTATTAGCTAACATTAAATAAAAAGGTTAATAAAGCTAATATAAAGTTTCTTATCAAAGTAAGAAAAATAGGTAATTGTTTTTTCACAGTTACAAGCAAGTCTTAAACAACTTCTAGTTAAGTATATTCAGATTAGGTTTGTATGTTTATAACTGCTTTCCTTGCGTATCACCAAAAATTAATAGGTACTATGATTTGCCACGTTTAAAATTTGTTACGATTGATACTGATACAAAAAATTAATTAATTAATATTGCGATAGTAATTAATTATTACAATTGCATTTTAAATGTAGAAATAAAAATGTTTCTTTACATTAATGTGGTTATTGCCTATTAATGACGTCGAAATGTTAATAAAGTGTATTTTGGTGACCTTCAAGTCGACGTTGTTAAATTTTCTTGTTAACCCACAGATGTAGGTATTTGAAGTAAATATGTTTTGTTTTCAACAATTCGCTATCACTGCTGGGTTATCTTTTTGTTATTTATAGACTGTTAATTACATAGCAACGCACCTATAAATTACTGTTTTATCGATTATTATATTTAATAAATGTGTATAATATTTTGGGTTAATTTAATTTACAACATAATATGTCTGATCCATGTAAAACACCCTCTTACACAAAGTATTAAAAGTGTGAAAAGTGCGTCAAAAAATATACTGTTCATGTATTATAAATTTTCAGTGGCAGCTCGTTCATGGGGTTGCAGCCCCGCAATATGTAATTGAAATTATGCATATTTTTAAAAACTTGTTTAAATTTGAACTAAAAAACATTATTTTGTCGTTTGCACTGCAGCTACACTCGGTATAACAATGGCTGTGTCATAAAATTTTTAAGTGGACTGCGCGTTTTCCGCAACGCTATCATACCATTATACGAAATTGCGAAGAGACATGGAGTGGGGGTGACGCGTGAATACTAGGGGTGGGCGATATCGAAATTATATCGATATATACAGGGTTATTCAAATTCGAGGCCCACCATGGGGATCTCGCTTATTATAATAGCTAGAGTACCTATAGGTTTAAATTTGGCAAAGTTGCTAAATTTGATACTTATTGATAATTCAAAGAGAAATTGGGAATATCTCAAACGGTATCCGAGAAAATTAGGAAAACTGGAAAATGCGTTTTTTGAAAATCGTCTATAACTCCTTTGGACATTTTTATAACAAACATATCTGGAAAAAACACTATTTTTCTATATTTAACAGAAACTCAAGTAAATTTGTATAAAGCATGTGATAAAGTATAACAAAACTTAAAAGAACAGTATAAAAAATTCGGAGCATATCGCATTTTTCTTCGTTATTAAAGTTCATTTTTACGAATTTATTAATGTGACAAGTAACAGACTTTTAGTTTGTTGATTGGTAGTCATGGAAACAACATAAACTACAATGACCGACCTACCTGATTTATAGTTGTTATTGTTTAAAACGTATTTTTTCAAATTTGACAATTAATGTAGAAGTAAAATACCATGTGTAATATCTCAATGGATTCAGAAAAATTAATGCTAATTGATTATGTAAATAGCAAAAATTGCGTCCATAAGAAAAAACAAAGTTGGTTGTCATAAAACAAAAACGAATCGATCTAGCAAAAATTTGTGACCACCATTCGATTCGGCTTGAAAAGTTGCTTGGGCAATGTCTTTACACATTTAAAATATTTCAAATTCCAAAGGAGTTATAGACAATTTTCAAAAATTGTAGTTTCCGGTTTTTCCTAATTTTCTCGAATAACGTTTGAGATATTCCCAATTTCTCTTTGGATTATCAATAAGTATCAAATTTAGCAACTTTGCCAAATTTAAACCTATACTCTAGCTATTATAATAAGCGAGATCCCCATGGTGGGCCTCGAATTTGAATAACCCTGTATAGATACATCGGAATATCGATAATATCGGAAGCTAAACAGTTAGTAAAAAACTCAGAAAAAAAGACTGGTGACATAAAAAAAAAGGCTTCTCACCCTTATTTTTGTTGTCCATACCACGAAATGATATCGAAATATCTATAATCGATATATCGGAATATCGATATATCGATATTCGATATTTCGATATATGGATATATCGATATTAAAATTATATCGATATTTATCGATATTTCGCCCACCCCTAATGAATACATTCTTCTGAGGCTGAAATCGTAGCAGCCCAAGCCAAGTTAACGGCTACGAGCGTATGAGCATACAGGGTGTTTCTTAAATATTGCGAAATAATTGGAGAAGTGATTCCTTACCGAAAATAAAGGGGTATCTTTCATATAAAATTTTTTCCTTAGATGTCTCCTTTCGGAGTTACACCCCCCTAAAGGGGAGCGGTAAAATTATGTTTTTATTTTATTTCTCAAATTTGGATAATTGTAGGAAAATGATATTTGGTAGATGTTTTATACTTATTAAAAGGTTTCCCATACCTAGTAATATTTTCAATCATCTCCCACCATCACAGGGTGTTGGTTTCTTAATCAGAACTTTGTTTGTGGGTTAAAATGTTGCAATTTAAAAAAATATATATTTGAAAGCTTGGTTTATTTTGAGTTTTTTTTATTCTTTAGTTTTTCTCATAAAACCTACAGTTCTTGAATAAAAAATAATATAAGTGAACATGCACCATTAAATAATATTCCAACATAAAACGAATCATTTCTGTGGTTACCATAAACCGTGTTCATATTGGGTAGAATTATTGACGGGCGTTTTAGCGTTGTCGCCACGAAAACGTCAAAATGAATTACACCTGTCAATTCTATCCAATATGAACATAAACAAACCATGGTAATCACCGAAATGAATCGTTTTATATAGGAATATTTAATGGTTTGTTTACTTATTTTATTTTTTACCAGAAAATATAGGTCTTACGAGATAAGTTAAAGAATAAAAAAGGTTACTATATAAATAAACATTTAAAAAAATTGCAAAATTTTAACCCACCAAAAAGTTCTGATAAAAAAAACAACAGCGGTCGCACTTTTCAGCCCTCTGTGAAGGTGGGAGACGATTGAAAATATTACTATGGGAAACCTTTTAATGAGTATAAAACATCTACCAAATATAATTTGCCTACATTTATTCAAAGTTGAGAAATAAAATAAAAACCTAAATTTACAGCTCCCCTTTATAGGGAAAGAAAGGAAACGTCTAAGGAAAAAATTGTATATGAAAGATTCTCCTTAATTTTCGATAAGGAATGACCTCCCGAATTTTTTTCGCAATATTTAAGAAACCCTGTGTAACTAATTATTTCCAGTGGTATATTGTCTGTTGTTTACCAAAAATACAGGGTGTGTATAAATTGGCGGAAGCGCTACACGTGACGATGTTCTTCGTAAAATTCTAAGTCGAAAATCTTGATACAAAAATGTTGTACCATGCTTCCTATGGCCTCAGGAACCATTTAAAGAAAAAAAAATGGGCAACATTGCACACATTGATTTGCGTTTGGACATTTTTTTATCAGCAATAATTTTTACTTAGGTATTTACAATTTTTGTTCGAATTGAAAGCCTTCAGTTCGTAAACATAGCTGCAAACTTTTGGGCATCGTAAAACACAAACTAGAAATAATTACGAGAAAAAAAGAGATGACAGCTAATGACAATGTTGCCAAATGTATTATTTTCATTCAAATCAGTGATTTACATATTTTCAACACCAATTTTTGAAAGGAAGAACACAATATCTAAGAAAAAATACTATTCGAAATTTATTTTTATACCAAATTGCAGCTTTTTCATTTGCAAGTATTAAATAATAACGCTTATTAAAGGACTAAATGTCAAAACTTTGAGGACCTCTTGCAGACACAGCAAGCATGGTACAACATTTTCGTATTAAGATTTTCGACTTAAAATTTTACGAAGAACATCGCCACGTGTAGCGCTTCCGCCAATTTTTACACACCCTGTATAATAGAAAGGTTTAGAATGTAAACGAATAAAAATAAATCAAAATAAAACAAAAATTCTGCTCAATATTTACAACGAATCAATTTTTTGCGTTTACTTCTGGGCGAGAAAATTGATTTTTTTAAATTTGGGAGTTCTATGCCGGATTTAACTATTTTTGATTGAGAATATAACTAATTTTAATTAAAAAAATTATCGATAAATCAGGAAACCAAAATGAGCCATCCAATTTAATATAAATAGATATTATAAATATGTTTTTAAAAGGTTTATAAGTAAGACAATAGCTTTAATTTTTCCTTTTTTTTACATTTCAATTTTTAACCCTCGTCCATAGTGAACATTTTGGTTACATTTGAGACTACAGCACCTCCATTGCTTTTAGCTGCCACTGTAAATTTTACACAAAACCCTTATAGAAATTGTTCGTTTAATATCGCACGCGTCTTTTTCTATACGTAATTTGTAAGTGTAAATTTAAGTTTTATTGATTACATTTAGTTAAGCAGAAAGTAAGAATTTTTAATGCATAGGTACCTTACAGACTTCAGGAAATACTTTAAAGAAAAAATTGAAGTTATTACAGAACCTATTACCATATTTTCCGTTTAATACATTCACTGCGCCATCCGGATTCGTTTAGTAAGGTATAGTTTTCGCGAAACTACACTTATCTAAAGAATTGGCGTAAATTAGTTTGTAAGGTTGCTGACAGAAGCAACTATTCACGTTTTTCTTTTATTCACAAACTGTTTTAGTTTAAGACAGTTGAAGAAAGTTAAAGATGTTTATTAGTATTTTCGTTTTACATATTAGGTACCTAAACCTATATATCACTTCAAAACGTTTACACAAACAGTACTTACATTATTATTACTGTTTTACACAATTTTCTTATCACAATAACCAATAAAATATTTTCATTAACAATTATATGATTTAAGTAATTTACTTTAATGTCGTTATACTCACTCGTTTTTGCAATTAACAAACCCACAGCTACAATATGAAAAGTGTTACAACACGTTTAAAAGCAGAACAAGTTATAAATTTAAAGTTTCATATAGGTCCTACATTACATAGAATTTGTATGCAGCAGCAATTAAAAGGTACCTTAAACTTAAAGACGTTATGAAACATACATATATGTATTACCGTTATTAATGCACCCAATTATTGCTTACTTGTACGTTCAACGATTTTTAGTATAGTACAAGACACTTCTACAATTTTAAACGATTATTGTTCATAGATGTGGGTAATACCATACCTCACGCCACATTACATATGTCTGTTTAACACTCTTCTCGATATGTGAATCATAAGAACGCTTTTGGGGGTCCTTTTACGTCTTTGATGTGGTGACAATTTCCGAAATGTCAATTATATATTCACGTTGTGATCCCAATACTTCTGTTTAAAAATGACTCATTGGAATAAGGAGCTTAAAAAGAAATCCTCGATTAAGTACTTAATTATTTTACTAAGTTGTGTTGGTATGTAATAATATGGGGTTAAAAAAGGTTGAACGTGATGTTTAAAGTGAGTATGTGATGTAAATCAATTCGTCAGATATAAACTGTAAAAGTTTTGTGATTATAATTGTGATTTATAATACAAATTTGTATCAGTTCTACTTCTTCTAATCTACTTATACAATTTTCCAGGCAAAGCACGAAACCTTAGAATATTACTGGTTAAATATGTTTAAACTGGCGAAAATCACTATTTAAGTAACGATGGTTAAAAAATGTTGTTGCACTTTTGATTCAAAAGATTTAATTTGTTTTGCTTATAATAATTTGTTACTTACACTGTTTGCGTTATTTAGTTGTTTGTGATATTTATGTACAAAAACTTAAAGGTGGCTAACTTCTCGGTAAATATCCGCAGCAAACTTCAAAGTGTGGCTACTATAATATGACCTTTTGCCACACGTACGTAAAAAGTAGACTTTTACGTCGTGTTGATGCACTATGAAGTTTATGTAGCAACACAATTTGCGAAACTAATGAAGTTAATTACGACTCCTGTCATCATCTCTCTGGGTCTCAGCTTTTAGGACAAATTGCCCTAACAAACACAAATTTTTAAATATAGCAAAAATTGCCGTGAAAATCTGATATCATTAATTAATATACAGGGCCATTCAAAAAGTATGTAACAAATGAAAAAGTTTTTTGTTACCGATTTCTCAAATTTTATTTTTAATAAGTATTGGTGCATGACAAAATTAATTTCAAGATGCAAAAAAGTTCGATGAAAATTCATGACACAAGATTTTAGCGATTTTAGGTATTGTCACAAGAGTAAAGTGCTCTTTTAACAAAAAAGTGCTTGGGAAAAAGTTGTTTAGAATTCAAAAATATGACTTAATAGGTATGAAATTTGACGTTGAATTTCAAATTTTTATTTTAATAGTAGTTAACATTCAAGAAGTTTACAACAAATGGAACAGTTTTTAATTATCGACTTCGTAAAGAAGTAACTATTTGTTGTTATTTTCATACTTAGGTAAGGTTTTTATGTTTACACTTACCGACTTACCTACTTAATGCGTAAATACTTGAACTGTAAATCCTTCATATAATTAAAATAAATTGAAATATATACTAGTACAAAGTACAGACACACATTTTGTTGAATTTTTAGGTTCTAGGTAATTTCAAAAGATTCAGTTTTAATTAAAATTCGCAATTTATTTCAAATGCCCTATGAATTGTGGATTTGAATTCATTAACGTAATATAAAACAATTTAGAGTCATTTCAATTTTCTAAGAAAACAATACCTATTTGATATTTAGTCATATTTTTGAACTCTAAACAACTCTGTTATGCACTTTTTTTGTAACTCTTAAGTCTTAACACGTTGACTGCGTTACAAGACCCCGGGGTCTTGTAGCAGTCATTCCTACTGTGCGGGAGCGAAATTTACAAAACATTACTCCTGTGCGGAGATTTTCAAATGGGTATGTCTTTAACATTGCGGTACATACCCCGCGCGGTATGTAACGCACAGCAAAGATGAGCTGTTACAAGACCGCGGCGGTATGTAACGCAGTCAACGCCAAAGTACTGTCGAATAGCGCCGCAGTCAACGTGTTAAAATAAGAGCACTTTACTATTGCGAATATTTTTAAAATCGCCAAAATCTAGTGTCATATAAATTTTTATTAAACTTTTTTTCATCTTGTAGCCTAATTAGTTTTATAGTTCACGCACCAACTTTTATCATGAATAACAAAAATAACTTTTCCATTTGTTGCAAACGTTTTGAACTAACCTGTATTTACGAAAATACTTATTAACTGAGTTGTATGAGATGATGTGAGAGTTAATTAAAAAGTTTAAAAAAAAGCTATAGAAAATGTTTGATCATTAATGTTTTTATATTTAATTTGCGATACTAAAAATATGTGAAATTATTTATTTTTCTGACTTTAAATGAGGTAAATCAATTTTTCTATTTATTGTTGCAAGTGGGTGACGCATCCATCAACCAAAACTGTGTACATCAGGCGCATTTTATTGACGCAGCGGGGTTTTTCAAGCAGATTATTGTTTGTATTGGCGCGTAAAGTGCTCTTACTTTATAAAAAAGCCGAGATAAAAGATCTCAGGTGTAAGCTAACAGTAAATAGGATATAAGTTAAACAATTCAGATCCCAGAACCCATTGTCTTGAACGTGTGACTTCACGTTCATTCATAGAGTTCATTCATTTGCCCTAACGGTTCGCAGACGGACATCTGACAGATTTATACAAACATGGCGCTGACGATTGTCAATTGTTCAGGGCACGCGTCTCGTGCCTTTGTTATTTGTTTCATTTTACTTTCGTGATGTCAATACAATGCACTGAAAAATTTAATTTGAGACGATTGCACTCACGTCAAAGAAGTGTAGTAGGATCAATTGTTTTATATTTATGTTCGTTTCATTGCTCCTATAATATTAATTCCTAATTGAATAATTAATTTAAGCAGGTTAGCTTTCTCATTAGTTTGAGGTCGTGGGACGAAATAAAGTGCACCATATTATAAGACACTTAGTTAAAAATAGTATGATTATTTTTATTTTGACTAATTAATTTTTTTTTCAATGATTCTATTCGCTTTATAAAAATATTATATATTGTTACTAAAGGTGATTCAGTTTAGAGTTGCACCTTTGGATTTCATTTGTAATGACAGATTAAACTGAAGCAGTTTCCGGGGTAGTAATATCTTACAGGTTTTAATATGTTTAACTTTACATGGTAAACCAAAATTATACCGTGTACATTTTATATTTTTTGAGTGATAACAGGCTTAAGCAAGATTTAACAGTTCAAACTCAATTGAAACAACAGCAATGAAATATACATTGGACAAAAAGACTAATTAATAATCTGACTTTTTTAATCCACGGATGATTACAATTTAATTTTGTGATAAATTTATCTACTACTATTTTAACAAAAATAATAATAATACTTCTAGAGACTACACAAAATTATTTAATCACTTGATTCTACGGAACGTAGTTATGCACAACGCGAATTTTATGAGATAATTAAAAATTAAAGAAACCATGTGAATTGTAAAATTTAAAAAAAAAACTGTAACTATGAAGAGCTAATATGTACTATAATTTGTTAAAAATGATAAATTTAAAATTAAAGTGAGCATTTTACACTGGAATCGAACAAAAATGCTAATCCTAATTTTTTTTTGTTAAAAGTGCTTTAAAAAGTCGTTATATACATGGTGTCCCCGTTATCGGTGCAAATATTCTAAGTAGTGACCTTTTTCTAAAAAAAATTCAAGTAAAACGTTTTCCTAAAATCAAATGCTAAGCAGATATCATCAACACTTACTTGTTTTTTTTTTACACTTCTACATTTAAAAGGCTCTGTCGCCGAAAATATCAATTTTATGGTAAAATACCTTTAAGCTTTTTAATAGAGCATAAAATTCTCTACAATACTGATTATAATTATTTTTTGTCTACAGGCAATGGCTTAAAAGCTATAAAGCAGTTTGTGCAAAAAAATGTTAAACATTTAAAAACTTTAATTGTTTCTCGAGTCCTTCTTTAAGTAACTCTAATTTCCAAGTATTTAATAGGGCGGTAATCAATTGTTCTCAATATAATATTTTGACCATATTGATATTGATTGATATGTCGCCCTCTCCTAAGACTCTTCAATAACATTAAATTATCAAACTGTGCACATCATAAAAATACTTTCAATTAGTAGTTTCAGTTGCTTTTTGAAAATCAATTGTATCTGAAAATATATCGCTATTAATAACTTGCTGAGTAATAAGTACTTCTGTGAAAGATAATTTAAAATTAGTCTATTATGATCAATGTGATTATTGATTATTGTCCACATATACGGTTTGATATGAGAACTTAACCGGATTTATAGCAAATAAAAGTTGGTAAGTAACACTAATTTAAAATTTGCTAAATTAATTTTGTGAGGCATAATTCATAGATTTAAAAAAATCTTTGACCATTGCATTTGACGAATCATTAAAATTAATCGTTCTATCCAGTTCACAAACAAAGTATAATAAACCAAAAAAAAAATACGATTAGTATAAGTTAGTCAAAGTTAATATTAACTGAGAAATGAGCCTTTATAACTAAGATGAACTGAATCGCAATTTTAAGTTGATTGTGGTAAAGATAAAATAGATAATATTTTTTTAAACCTTTAAGTAATACAAAATAATAAATTAGTTTTCGAGTTAAATTGTCTCCTACACTGTAATAAAAATTATAATTAAGTGGATCTAAATCAATGTAGGCTGATCATGCTTCATACACAGTGTGACGAGTGCGTGGTGACATTACTTTGAAAATGTACAGTAAGCTTCATTAAGGAATTATTAACGGTTACCTTTCTAGTAGTGGTAGTACTGGTAGACCACCTCGTAACTCATATTAATACGACTACAACGTGTCCCATTTGTGACCCTAGAGAAAAACTACCGACGTACAACATAAATGTTATTTATTGCGAGTAATAATTTTCATTTTAAACTTTACGACTGTGACTTTTATTAAAAAACGTATTAGGAGATTCCAAATGAATGGACATACAGTAGTTGCCGTCGACGACTAATTACGCACATCTTTAAATGCATTATGACAAAAGCAGTTTACGGCGGGTATGTCGTAAAGGCTTCGGAAAAGTGCACTTACTTTGAATAGAGTATTGGCTATTAACTACAAATTGTGCAGCATGCATTTAATTACTTAATGTAATAACATTCTATCTTGCAATGTAAAATCTGTCTGATATTCGAACTTTGCCATGCCTAAACCGTTAGAGAAACAACTTTATTTGAATAAGTAAAGTGATTTGGAATTTTAATTTAATGATTATATAAATACGAGAAAAAAATTGGTGCTGAGTTACTTTATAAGTTACTTAAAACAGATTTTTTTGGTTGTTTCCTTTATTTTTTGGAACTATTTAAAAAATTAAAATTGGATTTTGTGTCAGACTTTTCTTTCGTTTTAACAAGTTGTGGCCAACAGGTCGATCGCGCAGCTATTTTCAGCGATCACTTCAACGATTTCGAAAGTTGTTAGGTGAAATAATTATTTTTCTCAACGAGATCTTATTTTGAGTATTATTTACGGACGCCCGTAAATGGTATCTAAAAATGGTCATTTTTGCAGTCACGTTGGCTATAAACCCGTCTGACATAAAATCAAAACGTCCTTATTTACTGATGAGAGCATCCTTTGCGCGTAACACGATGCAAAGTTTTTAAAAATGCGTCTAATGGTTTCGAAGAAAAACGCGAAAAACGGGACTCCTGTTAAAGCGGTTCTTCCTCGGAGTTGGAACGAAAACGAAAAACATTAAGTCACCGCACACCACAGACTTCTAGTCGGCCGACGGTTTGATCGTTATAGGGCCATGATAGGGATTTGTATTATTTAGTTGGCCAACTTTTAATCGGTATGTGTGCGCGCTCTCATAAACATTCATGCTATTTGCGAAGACGATCAAACTGTCGGCCGATTAAACGTCTGTAGTGTGCAGTGACTCTTAGGGTCACAAAAAATTCAATAACCTTCTAGTTTTTATTCAAAATTTTTATGTTTTGGTCTTAAAATGTAACAAAAAAATAGCCACATGTGGTGCACATTTTTTTGTTTCAAGTATCCTTTACGGTCGCCCGAAGATGATGCTTAAAAATTGCCATTTTTGCGGTCGTGTTGCCCATGGAATTATGCAGGAAAAAAACGAAACTTTTTTAGTTTTCCATGCTTTTATCCTTTGCGAGTAAAGTGATGCAATGATTTTGAAAATAGGTCCAACGGTTTCGGAGAAAAACGCGAAAAATGAGATCCCTGCAAAGCGGTTTTTCTTTGAAGTTCGTTCGAAAATAGGGAAATTAAAAATGTACGTTATAAAAAGAGTAAATTATCGAAGCGATGGATGGCGTGCAAACATCGCACCGCGAGTTCATAAATTCGGAACTAATGCAAGTTGCATTCAACACTGAATTAATCAAGACTATTTTACATTTTATCAATTTTTGAATAGGATGGCGTTCCGTGCCTCTCATCGACCATTACAACAACAAATATCTCTCATATTCGGTATTAGGTTGAAGAACAATGAAAACAGTTTTTACATCTTTACAGCCCACGCTCGAATCAGTCCCAAATAACCGTTTCATAAACTTATGATCACTGCGTGTATAATTTAGAATCGTAATGTTAATTCTTAACCTAATTTAAATAGCAAATCTAATTTAACTTTATTGTTATTACTCAACCATGTCTGTTAATTCTTAGCGCTTAACTACCAATCAAAATTAAAAATATAATTAAATGCGATCCAACAACGTTGTCTGTTCACTTGTTTAATTTTTAATAAGCATTCAAAACGAAGAGATATGTCATATCGTCTTTGGTCGTTTCTTCAAACGTTATGTCAGTGGACATCACGACGCGTTATACAATTTGAATATGAATTATCATTTAAGTTCCTGCATAAGCATATTTATTTCTTATCGGTGATTCAGTTTGCGTCGAACATACAACTAAATTATAACAGAAATATCAATAATTTAAATCAATTTCATGTTTATTGTGCTCGTTTTTATTAATAAATACACGTTGGCTATCTGTACCGATGGAATTTTTCATTATATTTTTGTTCTTATCATTAACTTAACGTTTCCATGGCTTACTCACCGTTCAAGCGCGCAAGAAATATAACCTCTCTATCATAGAAACATTTCGTACAAGTATTTTTTACACCTAATTCTATCCTCTATTAAACTTTTTTCAAAAAAGTTGTTCGCCATGGTGATTGTCCTTCTGATAGTATTTAAAATGTCTTCTTATAGTTAATACGCTTAAAGCAAACGTCAGTAACATTGTGGGCGATAAAGAATTAAATTTAAATAAATATGAGAACATTTGACAGACGTGCGATGTCAGCCATTTTTATCAATATCTTTCCAACGCCAACCTAAAAAATATGCAAACGTTTCACTTTTTTTTGTGAAAGCAAAGATACTCGTGCATAATTGCTCATAAAAGGTTAAAATCCGTAAAAAAAAACTTATCAGAAAGTGTTGTAAAATAAGATTTTAATAGGAAAAATAAATTATGTTGGCCTAAATGTATTGAAAAATTATAATATGTCGAACTAAACTTATATTAGTCAGATGACAGGAAATGCAAATATTTTCAAAAAAACTGTCATAGCTAACTAATAGTACATAAATAATAGTAGTAGTTACTAACTATTATTTACTATAGCAATGAATGTTTTTTTAAGGACTTGCTCTGTGTCTCAAAATAAATCAGCGTTACGAGAAACCAGTTCTAAATAATAATTAAACAAATTACTCTCCATAGCAGAGAATGCAATGTTGGTTCATATCCAACATTATTTACAAAAAGTAAAAGACAACAGATTCAACTTTAAAGTAACAAAACATATACTGGGTGATTCAATTTGATTGTCGCACCCCTAGCTTTGTTATTTTAAGAGGAAACGCCTATAGACCTCATATTTTTGCAAATCGCAGCAAATTCTCTAGAAAATGACCTTAAAATTATTTAACTGGCGATAAGTCAACTTTTTTTTATATTACATAATGTAAGTTTTTTATTCATTTTAATAGAAAATATAATTCTAAATCTAATTATGCATTCATTATAAACATAACCATTCCTAGGACGATTTTTAAGAAAAATTAGTTTTAAAATTATTTATTCTTTTTCACAAAATCTTTGTATTTGACAACACAAAACACGATTAAATCTTAACAGGTGCAATATAGCAAATAATTAAAATGTACTGAAAAGAATTTTTAATAAAAATTATAACAAAAAAAAAATAGGGTAATATTTTAGTAACAAATTGTAGTCTTGCATGATTAAAGTGTCCACCGTCTGCTTGCAAACACAGTTGTATTCTATTTATGTAACGCCTTGAATACACATTCGCAAAAGTAATCCAAACAAAGGTACTTTTTTAATGTAATGCCCACAAAATAATGATTTTTCGTCGGAAAAAAATAAATTTTGAGATTAATTTTTTTCATATTTTTTATGTACCTATCTACCTATATTAATTTTGTTAATGCCTAATCCGATTTTGAATTAAATTTTCTATCAAAATAAATAAATAAAGTATACGCCGTACTGTATTTTTCGGACTATAAGACGCGCTTTTTTTACATAAAATCGACTTAGAATTGAGATGCGTCTTATGGTCCGAAAAAAAAGTTAATCGCCGTTGGTCTGATATATTTCATAGTAGAAAAAAATTAACGTCATTTAATAAAGAATTTTATGCGATTTACAAAAATATATAGATTATAGGGATGTGACAGTGAAACTGAATCCCGGTATATAAAGCCTTACCTAGACTTGATAATTTAAATTAAATTATTCCAAGGAGGTTAAGTCGTTTTTGATTTAAAAATTGCCAGTAAACATTAAAAGTAATTAAGCAGTGCACATTAACTATAATTTAAAAACCCAAGTGGTCTTGCAATTCCACTTAGTTTCGCAAGATATTAAATAATACTTTGAAATAATAACGCCGTCTTCATTTCGGTTACAAATTATCGTTTTCTTATTTATTTTGTGTTTAATATGCTGTACGGTATTCGTAATACCCTTTTAATTGCTAACGTATCTGTTGAGTATTGTATAGTTAAAATTAGTAGGCAATGTACCGTAATATTATTTTAGTAGGCAATTTTGTAATTTAATGTTACCAAGGTTGCTTGCTATTCATTTGTAAAAAAACTAATTTCTGAGTAAATAACAACAACAAATTCACAGCCGAATTGTCTTATTAATTAATAATAAAATACAGTCCACTTAAAATATATATTATATAGAAGTTCAATAGACACTCACATCATTTGGTCCTTCGAGCCGGATTTTTGATATACAATATACAATACTCAACATACCTATATAAGCTAAATTGTATAATTTAACTCTATATTAAATGGTAAAAAAGTTTTAAAAAAGCAACACATTAACATTAAAAAGAAGTAAACAAAAATAGTTCATTCTGACATTAATATTTGTTAATTCGGCCCTAACTGTGTTACGTGTACAGGTTGTATCACTTTATTTGGACTCCTATGTAGTTCTCACTTAACACAAAAGATAGAGATTCGATTTAATGATCAAAAAGTTACATTAAACAAAACCATACTATGTCTCTATATTTAGAAGATTTGAAAAGTGCATAAGTAACCTGATACGGGCAAAAGATTAAATTTAAGAGTTTATTTGATATTTTAAATTATCACCATCCACAAAAATTCTGATTTTTATGTATATAATTTTTTTTTAAACATTTAATAAACAAAAACATCCAAAATTTAATTTTTTGCTTTTATCAACTTAACCATGCTTTTTTAATTCTTTTAAATGCTGTTACATATTGAACTTTATTGTATGTAATTTTTTGCTAATTTAACTGAATTTCTATCGCTTAGAAACTAAGCGATATATTATGGCGGCCCAAATTAAGTGTACACTTCGCATAGGATGCCCAGATATCAATGTACAGGGTGGGCAAATTTCGATGTTTTAATAGGGAATCTCGGTAACTATAAGACGTATCAAAAAACGGACCGCGCATCCTCGATCTCTTTTTTCGAGAAAAAGTTAATGGTGAAAACTAAACTCGGTTATCCTCTTTTGTTTTCGGGTTACCGCCGATAACTCGATTTTTCGCCTTTTCGTTTTATGACTATATCTCACTTGTAGAACGTCAAAATTATTTTTGTTTATTTTCATAAACAAGTGAGATATAGTCATAAAACGAAAAGTCGAAAACTCGAGTTTTCGGCGATAACTCGAAAACAAAAGACGATAACCAATTTTAGTTTTCACCATTAACTTTTTCTCGAAAAAAGAGATCGAGGATGCGCGGTCCGTTTTTTGATACCTCTTATAGTTACCGAGATTCCCTATTAAAACATCGAAATTTGCCCACCCTGTACAGATAACTCTTAAGCTAAGGCCGCACTGCGGGATTTTTGGCTGGAGGGTAGATGGTAGATACACGCCGTCGCCTGGCGACAATCCAGGCGCATTGTTTCACAACAAATTGTCGCCAGGCGACGGCGTGTATCTACCATCTACCCTCCAGCCAACCCTCCCGCAGTGCGGCTTTAGCTTAACAGCAACACTACGCATACGTGCAGTGATTTAAGATTTAATCGCCATTTGCAATACATTGGATAAATGATCAGCAGTCATAACGGATGAAATATAAATTGATGAATTCTATATTGTTGCGGCACTCGACGTAGTGGTCGCCGATCTTTCAAACAACGAACCTTCCAGAAGATTCTGGTTGACTGTTTTGTAAATGGACCGAAATATCTACCCTGGACATTAATCAATTCCTAAGGACGCAAAAAAAGTTGGATGTAATTTTTGATCGGGCAATATTTACAAAAAAAAAACGTTACCAAAGGTCCGTTTTCAAATCATTCCTGGGCCAATCCACCTGTGCAGTTTTTAAATTTATAGTATTATCAAACAAAAGAAACTAGACGAAACAATTTGTAAACTTCATCAACATTGCTCTGTGTTAAGCTTTTTGTTCTTTGTAATGTACTCGCTGTATATGTACCTACGTACATAAATTTTTATAGCAATGATGCAGTGAATTTAACAAAGTTTCTTTGTCATCAACTTAATAACAGAAACACGTATATATTTGCCAAACACAAAAAAAAACTTGCAAATATTACAAGTTACGATTACATAGTGATGTTTTATGTTTACATTTGAACTCTGTACGCCTGTTACAATAACGAGATGTCTCGTACGAGTAATTTATTTCTACGGCCTCTCTGATTTTACGACGCCAATGCGATCGATTTTATGACTCCAGATTGATAATGAAATTGCAAATGTAATGAAGATTTTAATTTAACTCCTTCACTGCGTGCTTATCTAGTGACCGTGTAGGTGAGGAATTACTTACCTGAACTGATATGCGTACATTACCATTTATCCTTTCTTATGCGTCCTCGTAAATGCTGCCAAATGAAAAATCCCACTTTGCGATAAAATTAATTGTATCTTAGAAAACAAAAATATTTTCGTTGACTAAAAACACAATTGAATAATTGCCTTTAAATGAAATTCAAGACAACAAAATTTTAAAAAGTATGTTAATTAATTTGTTTGTGTTTCGATAAATCTAACAAACCAAGATACATCATAAACATTAGCCCTTTTATTTAAAAAACTTTTGAAATGTATTGCATTCATCGTCAATGAAAACTCCTTACCGTATACTTCTCTTTGCACAAACATTAAGCATTTTTATGGTTTAAACTGAGTTAGTTTAGTTATCATTAATTAAAGAAATAAACTTACCGGAATTAGATTTAGCTTTTCTACAATTCTTAGGTTATCTAGGCTATATACATTCTTAGCCAAGGACGGCTATTTTATGCTCAAAGTAACGTATTTAACATGTAACAAATACTTGGTTATTATATTGTCAATATTTCTGAAATGTATAACTTACGACTGTTTAAAAAATTGTTGCTTTAAAAATTATTTTTTGTTTTCTATCTAACTGCATACCATATTTAACGTTTCCATAACATATTTGGAACATCCGTTGTAAATACAGTTAAATTACATGACCTTTAACGCCATATAAATCAACATTTTTCTAATTAGTTCTAAATTACCATTGCTTGCTAACGAACAACTTACTCGACAGTATGCGTCTTATTCAGTGGCGTGCAGTCCATGAATGCGTTGGATGCGGCGCATCCCTTAAAATTTTGAAATATTGCATACACTAATGTAATGCATAATTTGTTTTTCTAAAATTAATTTGTAAAGACTAATTGTTCAACTATTATGTCCATTAAAAGTTACATTTTCAAATTAAGGGGAAAAAAATCTTATATTTCCCATTTGTCTGACTGCCTCATTTAACCCCGTGAATGCGGTGTAGCGCTCAGCATCTAGGGCTGGACTCGTAACACCAGAGATATAGAAGTTAACGCATGCGTATTAAGTAGCAGTAGATGAAGCTATATGCTAGCTGTAGATGCTGTTTTGAAAACAGCATCTACAGCTAAACACGCATTCATCGAACACTGGTAATGCGGTAGTATTGTTCGCGCTTAGCATTTATTGTTGGATACGATTTAATTAAAGGATGAGGCTATTTATACACAGGGTGGATAAAAATTGTGATTTAAAAAAAAAAATCGATTTATTTGATTTAAATCAGATTTTTTCGATTTAAATCAAATGTACCATATAATCGAATTTTGTGACATATTCACATGCTATTACTGTTTTGTGCTAATATATTTAATAACCAATATATTTAATTCAGTGGTGAATTTTTGTCAAAATGAAAAATGAAATATAATGATTAAGAATTTTGAAAAACTCAGTGCTAAATGGTGATGTTTAATTAATTATATACAGGGTGAGTCATTAGTGCGGGATCGGTCGGTAGTGGCTAAACGGCTTGAGATATAAAGTTGATTCAAACGCCATTTATACAGTTTTTTCTTCCGAACACGATAAAAATATTTTTAAATATACAGGGTGAGTCACCTCTCTGGAACTAATAGCAACTTTTACATTTCAAATACAACACCCCATTTTTTATTTAATATTTTTGACTGCCTTAATTTTAGCTTTGCATCAATATAAAATACTACAGGTTTTTATACGGCGTTGTCAAAAAAAAATTAATTATCAAAATTTTTCAAGGTTTTAAGTTTTTATTTAAAAAAGTTATTTTGAAGTACAGAGTTGTAATTTGGTATGGACATGCAGAAAACATTGCTCTGTTCGCTCGATATGAAAAAATTTGAATCACACATACAGGGTGTTCATAAATAGGTGGCAACTTCCATGATTTTCAAAAGCTTGTAACTCGATTTTTCAAATGCAAACCCCTATATTTTTTTATGTCATCGAATTCGCCTTTAAGAGAGCTTCATTTTTTGTTAAGTGTGTCCTATACCCAAAGCTCATACTTTTCGAGATATTCGACATTTTTCTTCTAATCGTTATTGAAGCAAATTGAGTGCCGTGGAAATCGAAAAAGTTGACTGTTTACTTCGCTAACGTCAAAAACTTGTCATTTATTTTTTGAATTATTGCCTTTCCACAATGAATATTACTTTACAAGAGCAAATTGATATGGTTTATTCACCATTTCGTGTATTTAATTACTAATAGTAATACAATTTTGTTTTATTATGATTATTATATTGTACTCATATAATCAGTGATTTAAATTTATGATTTAAAAAAAAATCACTTGATTTAAATCATGATTTAAATCGTGATTTAAATCGTGATTTAAATCAATTGATTTAAATCTGCTCAACCCTGTTTATACATACAGTTTGTATAAATAATTGACTATTTATACATACTTTTTTTTAAATAATTGAGATAAACCAATGAAACTAAGAAATAGTTTTTCTTAAAAAAAAACTCTTACCTAACCTTTAACCTAATGTAAAAAATATATATAAATAAAAAGTTGGGCCTTAGAAATAAGTTTATTGTATGTATAAATAGCCAATTATTCATACATACTGTATGTATAAATAGTCACATCCTTAATTAAACGTGAATACAACATGCAACTGCATAGTGGAGAGTTTGTTAAAACAATCATAAATCTTAAATTTTTTTTATGTAAGTCTGTAAAAGAAAAGTCTTTTTTATGTTACTAATTTGCAGAGCTCGAGTGTCTTAATTTTATTTTTTTATTTTTCAAATTATCAGTTACAATTTTATTTAGCTTTGTTAAAAATATGAGAGTGTCTCTCGCAGTTATGTACACCACTTATTATAACAGATTAGTAAGAAGTTGTATTTTTTTTTAATATTAAAACTTTTTCTGATTATTACAAGTTATTAGCAGTACAAGTTAATAATAAATACTTTGTCATGATAGTTTACGGAATTTAAGTATGTATATTATGTGAGTGATGAAGATGAAGATTTAAATAAATTTTTAAGGAAAAACCAAATTTTTTATATATTCGACAGCATCCCTTACAGTAAAACCCACCGCACGCCACTGGTCTTATTATATTACTTAATTTAATTTAAGAAAAAACAACTTTTATTTTATGGAATACCTAAACAAATAGTTAAAATTTTTTGAATATACAGCGTGTGTGATTGATTTATCACGAAGTACTGGGAATATCCGAAACCATTAAAGATACAGTAATGATTTTACCTAAGCAAAACCATACGTATTAATGAGATTTTAACTAAAATTGTGCACAGTGTCCAATTCCGTATCTTGAAAAATCTGAAAAGCTTCAATTCCACATTATTTGTATAATTTACTTATTAAAAACAGTTGAAATTATAATTTCGTCATTTTTTATAATTTAGACAATGGCGTTAAACACATGATGGTGGTAAAATTCAATAATAAATTTTAAGAACAGTCAACCCTTTCAGTTTCATATGGGAGGAGGCATATATCGCTTGTTATTGCAGTTACAAAAAAAAACTAATAGTACCGACTCAAAACTTTTGGAGAAATTTAAAAGTGAAAACAAAAATTAAATCTAAATCGGTTTTCGAGATATAGCCTAAAGTTAAAAATAGCTGGATTTTGTTAACCATGCTTATTTGATTTTTAACATACAGATTTATACTTCTAAATATTTAAGACTATTCATTTTTTTTCACGTTATTTACTTTTAACTGTTTCCAGCAACTCCAATAAAAAGTTTGTTGCAGCAATGCATTTTGTACTAATTCATGTACTGATACATGAACTGGTTTATTCGCATACTTCAACTATGAACATATTAGCCGCGGCTGGACCGTTTTAACGACATACCTAACTGTAAATGACATTTGTGTCTATTGGGTTCATAGGAATTTTAGCGTCTTAGTTGTGAACATCTTAAGAAAGCAGTACTAACATGGGATGGGGAGGGCGATGCAAAGCTGCCCGGGGCCACGTTAGTTGTGAACAGTGCATAGTGCGATAGGTTTTGCCTTCGTTCATCTACTGTTTATAATGTCCACATACTGAATTGGTCCGATAAGTGCTGAAACGGCCGACAAACCGTCCGATGAACTATCAGAGACTGCCGGAACGGTATATCGATACTGCGCATACTTCTGGTGGTTCATCGGATCGTACATAGCTTTATTGGAACAACCTTAATAAAACACCAATTTTTAGTACGATGCATGTCAATAAAGAAGCGGCACATTTAGTTCAAGGTGATTGTATGACGACAGTGTTTATAGATGTCAGTTTCCTTGAAGGTTTACAAAGAAAAACGACAATGGTAAATGGAATAGTAGTCTTAGATACCTATACTGAAATAAATAGCAACTATGACTAAACAAAACACATTAATGTAAAGCAAGATCGTAAAACCGAGGGGAAGAGGATAATTATTTGCTCGAAAACCGAATAACCGTGACTAAAAGCGTTTTAATGAAAAAACACATCTTCATCAAACAATGAAATTATCAAATAATTCAACTAAATGTTTTTAATGGAATGTAAAAATTACACATTTCGGACGTTAATTAATTAAGTGTGCATTACTAGCATCAGTTAACATGATTATTAATCAGACTTGACTAACTTTGAGAACTGTAAAACGTTTGTTATTGTAAATAATTTCAAGAATTACTATGAAATGAGTAAACCATTTGAATTGATTGCGCGTGTACCGGTCAAGTAGACTTCTTATTTGATAAGCTCTTATCAGCATCAGTTTATCGCGACACCCGTGACAAGTGGAAACAAGTCATGATAAGATAAAACGTCTATACACACTAGCCGTGTTGTACACCTACACATCTACACTGTTTAGCCATTAAACGGTTATACATATATTACATACAATAATTGCTGGATATAGCAACACATCGAGATTACATACAGAATAAGAATATGACACACATACGTATTATGCATGAATGTAGTTGCATGTAACGTGCAACAAAGCCTAAAATAATCCAAGGTACGCAATAATTTTTGCCTTTAAAATCATGCATGAATTTTATATGAATGTTCAAGGTTAGAGTAAATCCAAAGTTACACAAGATAGACATCATACTAGAAACTTAACTGCTGTAATTAAATTTATCTGTGTCCCTTATACATGCGCAAAAACACTGTAAAGATCAACTGCAGATTGATTAGGTATTTAGATTCTTGTGTAGTTTAATTTAAACACTAATCACAATCTGCATTATCCATGTAGTAATACTTTGGAAAACTTTAGAAAAAAATCACCGCTTCAATGTTGAAGCTTTGACAAAAATTGAAATCACGTTTGATTAAGACAAACAACTGAAAATCGAAATTAAGAAATTATTAATTGATAAGCTAATAAGTATGACATTCAATAATTAGATGGTTCTCATTTGATTAGTATATGGTTATACGTTTTGCTAATTATACAATGAGTGAACTATTGTCAAAATGCAGTGTTTGATATATGCTAATAAAAGTAGAATTAATTCGGTCCAATCCTACACGGCTTTCTAAAGTGATTTGCAGTTTTCTGCTGCATTTATGGAAAATGTAGGCAAGTATCTCTTGGCTTACCTATTGGTGTGGTTTTCAAACGTTTTTTTTATTATGACGCATATGAGCATAAGAAATAGTGGCCCTCCTATTCTCGAATAGAACAAAATTTCAATGATCATTAAGAATTGGAAAAACCAACTACTATAAACTAGTAAAAATATTATTTTACTGAGATAGCACCAAAATATATACTAGGAGTATTAATTATCTCAGATTCTTAAAATATCTATGAAACTTTCCAATCATTTTTCTTTGAGTATGTGCTCATGATTTTATGGTGATACGATTCTAATTCTATAGGACTTCGAATATTCAATATATTTTCGTAGATGCTTAATAAACGCATCATACTTGCATGAGTATTATATTTAGTAGAGAAAATATAACAAGCAAAAACCCACAACAAGATTAATTATATACACAACGCCTCCGTCATAATGTCTAAAACTATTTTGGGCAGCTTTATTCTAATAAATATTAAATTAAAAGTTACAACAAAAAATATTTAAATTCATTAAGTCTGTATTTTAAATTTAAGTCATTGATTTACGTATCTATCTGTCTATTGTCAACCTTTTTGCGATTCAAATCAACCTATGAAATTTAATTTAATTAAAAGTAAAATTAGCGACAACAATTACGTTTTCAGTTTATTAACTACTACTACCTTTTAATACTTTTGTAATTTACAATACAGTGTCCTTGATATCAAAGCCACCCTCAGATACACCGTAATGTCAATTAACCCTTATGTCAATAACCGGGTACCCACGTAAGCACTTTTGGTAATGTTTTTAATGTTATAGTGATTTTTTTTTAAAACCTAGATCGTCGCGTTTTTACCTTTTTAAAAGCGAATATCTGGTTTGTTTAGCGACGGGGGGACAAGGGGGGTATCGATGCCCCGGGCGCCAGTCTTTGGGGGCGCCGTTAAGACAAAATATTTTTGCGTTTATTTCACTTATTTAAAGCCAGAAAACTAAAATGCAATTATTATTTTATAATTTGTTCTTATTTTGATTGCAGTGTATTTGAATAAATAACACAACATTAATCTATGTAGGCTTCCGCAGCCGATGTCCAATATATACAGGGTGATTGAAATTCGAGTTTAAGCATGGGGATCTCGCTTTTTATAATAGCTAGAGTGTAGGTTTAAATTTGGCAAAGTTGCTTAATTCGATGCTCATTGATAATTCAAAGAGAAATTGGAAATATCTCAAACGGTATCTGAGAAAATTAGGAAAAACTGGAAAATACGATTTTTGAAAGCAGTTTATCACTTCTTTAGAGTATGAAATACTTCAAATGTGTTAAAACATTGCCCCAGCAACTTTTGAAGCCTAATCGGATGGAGATCACAAATGTTTTCTAGATCGATTCGTTTTTGTTTTATGACAACCAACTTTGTTTTTTCTTTTAGACGCAATTTTTGCTATTTACATAATCAAATAGCATTTATTTTTCTGAATCCATTGATGTATCATGTATTTTACTACTTCTTTCATTGT
The DNA here is from genome assembly GCA_947652605.1 of Elmis aenea. NCBI lineage: Eukaryota > Metazoa > Arthropoda > Insecta > Coleoptera > Elmidae > Elmis > Elmis aenea. Next base: position 26,420,597 of record OX393578.1, on the reverse strand, counting down.
CAAATTTGATAAAATATGTTTTTAACAATAACAACTATAAATCAGGTTGGCCGTTCATTGTAGTTTATGTTTTTTCCATGACAACCGATCAACAAACTAAAAATTTTGAAAGCCAGTTTCTTGTCACCTTAATAAATTAGTAAAAATGAACTTAAATAACGAAGAAAAACGCGATATGCTGCCCATAAGAAAAAAACAAAGTTGGTTGTCATAAAACAAAAACAAATCGATCTAGGAAAAATTTGTGACCACCATCCGATTCGGTTTAAAAAGTTGCTTGGGCAATGTTTTTACACGTTTGAAGTATTTCAAACTCCAAAGGAGTTATAGACGATTTTAAAAAGTCGTATTTTCCGGTTTTTCCTAATGTTCTCGGATACCGTTTGATATATTTCCAATTTCTCTTTGGATTATCAATTAGCATCGAATTTAGCAACTTAGCCAAAAAACCTATACTCTAGCTATTATAATAAGCGAGATCCCCATGCTTAAACTCGAATTTCAATCACCCTGTATAAGTTGTTTACGGGTTGGAACCGCGTCGAAGGTTTCTTCATAACCGACGTTTCGTCCTCCTTTATCGATTTCCGACCCGGAAACAACTTATATACAAAACAACATTATTTTACTTGAAACTCAAAAACTACAATCAAAAATACAGACGTGGGAGGGGGGGCGCAAAAAAATAATATGCCCCGGGCGCCACTTACCCTCGCTACGCCCCTATTTACAAAAATATACAAAACATATACCATACGTTTATTATAAAAATTCTGTAGGTGGTACCCGGCCATTGAACAGCGTTCTGAATTTCGGTTATTGACATAATGGTTAAGGTCTTAGTGGAAAGTAAAACACACTGACTAAACTACTTTAAAAAAATGTAATACACTTGAAAATCTCCTAAAGTAAAGCAGAACATGCAATCCATTTGTGCCACTAACTCTTTACCAGGTTCCTTTATATAAGTTTTGTCCAAACTATTTACAATGGTATGTGCTTTTTAAACGTATGGCACAAATCGGTAACTAGAAATATCGAGAAAGCTTTTGCACTAAAATGTATAGTCAAAAAAGTATTACAAACAGGCTCATATCTCACTCAAGTTCAGCTCATTTAAATGATTATATTGTATTCAAGCTTTCCACAGCGTATCAAATATCTTTCAAGTAATAAATGGTATGACAGTTTTAACTTTGCGTGGTTAACGACGATCTAATAGTAGACGATATGGTTTATAATAAAATACTTACGAGTACTCCAAATGATTGTTGTTACTTGTTAACCAGACAGTGTTCTGTTAAAACTATCCTTCTTACTTTACTTAAATAAAGAATCATTGAAAACTATTTTGTCTCATAAAGATACCTGTGAATTACAATATTTATGATGAAAACCAAAGTGTCTTCTAAAATAAATAAGAAACCAAACAATTAAGTAGGTAGTAATAAAACATGTGATGATTAAAATTTACCAAACTTAACATATTATACATTTGTAAACAAAATTAATTAGCAGTCACTATACATTTATAAATGCAATTACTTGGCTAATCAAAAGCAAGTAGTGCTCGTAAAAAAATCGTCATTATTTTTACAAGGACACATTAAACATATCACGTTAATGTATGGGTATGTGTATGAACTATAATTTATGATTTTTTGTGGAATTTCACGATTTATGAAGTCATTAACAGAAATTTATTTACATACAAACTAAAAGTACGACCTTAAGCTTGTATCAAATGTTTTAATTTTGTTTGTTGCCAATTATTGAGTAACAGTAGTAAATTAAATTACGTAGGAATTGCAACAACATTTGCATAATTAATACGCTTTTTAAATGAGTACATTTTTACTATTTTTCTACTACAATATACTGTTATAAAAGACTGATTTAATTATTATTCATGCAGAAGATATGTAATCATATGATTTTAATAAAATATTCACAAACTCATGTAGCTGCAAACACATTAACAAGTTCGTTTAATATATTGCAAGTTGCAAAATTTTCTCAACGTTTGTCGCTGTAATATTCGTTATTTCGCTGTCTCTCAAAATTTTCATTAAAATATAAATTTCATAAAAACTGTTGACTTAGGCCTCATGAAACCTCATACATGTTTTAAAGCAAATTTAAAGGAGAATTTATATACAGGGTGTTTCACAGAGAAGGGCTAATATTGGGATCTCGTATAGGGTAAGAGCTACAAAGAAGTTTAAATTAGACAAATTGTTCCCCTTTCTGAGACCTATTCAGTGATGCTTTAATGTTATAAAAAAGTTTCATGGCACGCTAAATAATAAACAAAAATCAAAAGGGCCTTTTTTTAAATTGTTAATCACTCGGTTATACTTGATGGTACAACAATATTTTTGGGGAAAAGTTGTAGATTTGTTTACGCACTGTAAAATAAAACATTCATTTGTTTCAAGCAGTATTAAAAAGTAGTACAATTTCTTAGCAGTCGTTTTTTACGCTAAGCGTTTAAGCGAACAAATATTTTCTATGTATGTGTTCGCTAGAAGGTTCTTTTAATGACATTCAACAAAATTTGTTTAGTAAAAAACATGTCAGCATTAGCGTACAGAAATTTTCTTTATCGCGTTTATATTACGAATGTGCCGCCAACAATAAGTATTGACATTTACTTAAGAGTTATTAAACGTTGATTTTTTCGATTCAATTTATTATTTTCGTATTTTTGGTCCCGTAAATTTTATATTTTGCCGCCCAGACCCATAAACAATTAAGGACATTTTTCTGCATGCCACCCAAAATATTGTCACGTACCACCTATCGGCATGCGCGCCAAAGGTTGCCGATGCCTGTCCTTAGTGTTAGACTGTTAGACTTCTTCCAAAGTAAACTGGACTGACGCAGAAACCAAAACTCGTTAAAAGCGTTAATTACTGCGCCACCTAAAAACATGCGTCTATTACAACAACGGGGTTATAATTGTGAGGTTAATTTTACTAAAACCTAACGTTTTTAAAAAGATCTACATTTCAACCGCCATCTCCTCTTTTTGCGCATTTCGCGGTTCAGTTTATTTTGTAAAAAGTCTAAGTTATGTGCATGATAGATCCATGTGTGTTTTAGGACCACTTAATACTTGACTCGAGCATTGCCAAAACTATAATGTTAATAAGTTACTTGAGCAAAATTTGTGAGTCGACAGTTTTGCTACTGTAGAAATGAACATTCACGGATAGTGCATGCGCCAAGTTTTGTACATTCAACATATTTTCAGTTTTCTTACATCTTTTTTTTTTGATAAATTATAAAATGTAATATTAGCTTTTAAGATTACTTAAAATGATGTTTAACAAAAATTCGCCAAACTATAAATAAGATAGCTGTTCCCTAATAAAATAATTGATCTACAAATTTACAAATTTGTTATTGCAAAACCGCAGAGTTGTATTTATCTGTGAACGAAAGAAATAATTTCCCGTTTTTTAAAATCCTGTACTGAACATAGTTAGTAAATATTCAGTTTTTAAACAGAAAGTCGCAATTCTCAAATAAGAATTTCGTAGGAATATCTTAACCTATAAAAAATTAAGAAAGATACTTGTTAATGTCAGTAAGATGCAAACAATAACATTATTTCGCTATAAAAGTCGTACATTTGGAAAGTTGAGCGCACACGCTCATTCTACAAAATTAAAGATGGAATAATGTCACGGATATTGACGTTTTACATGGGAGTTACTTTAACCTAATTGTACGAAGTGTACACTCCATCAACTCATCAAAATGTTGAATATTTTATTACCACATAAAATTTATTTATAACTCCTTGCAGTTGAGCATAGTATTTTATAGTGGACTATGTTAAATTTTAATGAATTACACAATCTCTCCAACTCACTTGTTTTACATCCACTTACGAGTAGAGTTAATAGAAAAGTAATATTTGTTATAGGCTCTAGGGATTGTAAATTTACCGACTTTTTGAATTACCGGTAATTCGGTAAAATTTTCAATCAAAACCGGTTTACCGGTAATTTACCGGTAAATCATAATATTATATGTACATATATTGTATATATGTACATATAATTGTTTTTTTTTTAGATTTTCGCGGTTACTAACATTTTTAATATAATTTTTGGAGTTTATCCGCGTATACCTATAGGGAGAGCTTGCCGAAACGTCGAGCCAATTTAAATATTACGCGGATAAACTCCGAAAACCATATTCAAAAATTATATATTTATTTAGTATGTAACTGATTGGGATAGTTGAAGCCTAAACTATCACAATCAATTTCATACAATATATCAGTTAAGAGCCATCAACGTAATTTTTTTTATGTAATAATAATAATATAATTCAATATAAAATAGGTAAGAGTACACAGGGTGTTTTTTTCTATGGGACACTATTGCTATCTCCGTAAATAATGAATATACAAGGTTGGTTAAATGGGACAAAAGTTAGCTATTTAAGAGTGTATTTTAAACAAGATCTTGTTTTGTTTAAAAATTCCATGGCTTGCGTGATTTAAGGGAAAAACCAAAGTTAAACTTAATTATCTCGGCTATTGTTGCGAATACACAAGAACGCTAAAAAAAAATGTTTTGTAGACTTAGTTTGCCATAAGAAGACGATAGTCAGATATTTATGTATAAATTACCGTGCGAGATATTTGACAGAGAAGTGAGTAAACAATCATATTCCATTTGTATCTATTTTCCCCTTATTTTTTCTCCTTGAAAATAAGTCAATATTCTTTTTTGATTATTTGATTTAGATTTTTATCATTATTGGAAAAATATTGTAAAATTACCGGAATTACCGGTAAAAAATTGGCAAATTACCGGTAAAATTTGAAGAGCTTTTTTTGCGATTTACCGGTAAACCGGTAAACCGGTTTACCGGTATTACAATCCCTAGCTCATACCGAATATTCTATTGCGTATTCGATTCGATATGAATAGCTTTGATTGTTTATTATATAACCTTGTTTGGGAAAGAGATTAATAAAAAGGGCTGATTAAAATGTAACGAATAACTCCATTGTTATGTGCTTATGTGTGCTCTGAAAAAAAAAACACCTCATTGTGTATCTCCTTCAATATTTGTTTTACATATTTTACTCCTAAGAAAAATTGTTATAGGGAAATTGTTCTATGTAACTGGGACGTTTTCGCTTTTGCATTTAAGGAGAACTGGCAAGATCAATGTGTATGTTTATTTTCGTGCTGTATTTAAAAAGCACTTATTTTCTGGAACACAGCTGTATCCTTATTTCCGGTATTCACGCAATTGGGTGACGCCTCTGTTATTTCATTATTAACGATAATGAGTATTTATGATGACAAATTCGCTTTAATATAAACGAAATTAAAATAAAGAAGCACCAAGAAACTAAAAATTATGGTAATTGTCAAAAAATGACTATTGTGTAGTTTGCAAATTTCGTAAACTTTTCTTGGTTTATGTTTAAAATAGTAATTATCACAACATTTTACAAATTTTAACTTAACTAGTTTATTTGTTTTTGCTCTAGAAGTAAAACGAAAACGCTACTTTTCAAAATTTTTAAAAATTTAGAGTTTGTTTTTTGAACCTGTATGAACATCACAACAACAAACCATCAACCTCCAAAAAAATGATAGCAAAGAACAATAGAAAATATTAGATCAACGATACAGGCAATGAAAAAGGACACGAAAAAAAATAAATTTAAAAAATAAGAAATAAGAAAATACATCGAAAATCACACCAGCAACGAAAAAGAACTTGCAAAAAAAAGAAAAGAGGAAAACACAAAAAGAACTCGACTCCAGAAAAACGCCAGAAAAGAAAGAAAAAAAAATACGTAGGTACACCTTAGGTTTTTTTTACCCTCTACACCGAAAGGTAGAAGAGGAACGGAAAAAAATGAACATGAAAAATAAACAGTATATGGTTAACCAAAAAAGGATGTACTTTTTTAATTAAAAAGAATTTTAATGCAATTTTAAAACTTTCTATTTTGGCAATAAAGCAAATTGTCCGCTTACAGGGTGGCCTATTTTCGATGCCCATACAGGGTATCTCGGTTATTACGAGAAATTAAAAAAAAAACAAGTACGTAGTCTCGATTTCTTTTTTCGAGAGTAATTCATAGTCGTAAACAGATTTTTGATATATTTTTTAATTTTCGAAATGTAGCCAAAAACCGATTTTTGGCAATTTTCAAAAATGTTAAATATCTCGCTTAAACGAAAAGATAAAAAAAACTTTAAGGACATTTTTGGCATGTTTTTTTGGCCTTAATAATATAGCGACTAAAGTTTTTCTCTGTCTTTTCGTTTAAGCGAGATATTTAACATTTTTGAAAATTGCCAAAAATCGGTTTTTGGCTACATTTCGAAAATTAAAAAATATATCAAAAATCTGTTTACGACTATGAATTACTCTCGAAAAAAGAAATTGAGACTACGTACTTAGCTTTTTTCTATCTCCGATAATAACCGAGATACCCTGTATGGGCATCGAAAATGGGCCACCCTGTACACTAATTAAATTAAATTTTGAATAAGACAAACAAAAGATATATTTCAAGTGACAAATGTACGTACAGTTTTTTCTTATTTCGTTTGCGAACTTTTACTGTTGATTAATAATTTTATTACCGCATTAAAATATACGATTGTGGGTAGAATCGATAAACCAAAATCCCCAATAGCAAATCATAGTTTACGTTGGTATATCTATAAGTGTGTGTGAGTGTGTACTTCAGTTCATATATTGGCACATGGCGACATTGCGTATTCGTATTACTCCACATAGATACGGTTCTAATATAGAGTGTGGGAGTATTCTGATGGGAATGTGACCTGACGACCTCTCACCGGGGCGTTCCCAGCATTGTGCTACCGTCCCCCTGGCCTGAGTGCCGGGGGAGGGGAATCGCTAATTACCCGGTAATTGAGGCAGGAAGTTGGGAAATCATAGCTTGTTGTCTACTTGCACTCGCTCAAAAAATGGGACAAACAAGAAATACTTTAAGCAGGTACTTTCATATTAGCATCTTATACGAACACTGCGCGCATTACACAAACCATGTGATATATACCTTCCATAACAATTATGGAGTTATTGCTGTTGTCCTTATATTTGCAATAAGACTAATTAGGGATTTTGTGCAATTACCGCTTTGCAATAAACAACACAATTTGGCAACATCGCTAAGCAAATCATGCAAAGACTATATCTTACTTACGAAGTTCATTTTTAACAATCGAATTAATAGACCGAATTGATGTAATTCGAATAAGCTCAATGCGTATTAAGTAATGTATGTAAACGTAATAATAACAATTTTGTTCAATATGAGCTAAGAAATGTGTGCATTTGCACAGGAATCTAAAAAGAAATTGAATAATATAACAAATCAAATGTATGTACCAACAATGCACTATCAAGCAGGAACCATAACCGAACCACACACCAACTTGAAGAGTCTAGTTATTTAAACTTGTGTGGGTACCTGAATCTATTTTCCAGTTAGTATCCAGTACCAAGCTGTATGAAAATTATTTTCATGAACCCAACACGGATGTTTCGTAAAACTACTAAACCTGAACCTTATTTTAGGTTTCCAATTTATTCTTTCGTATACTTTTAGTTAAAGTAAATATCCAAGCAATCATAGTAGAAGGAAGGGTATAATTTTTTTTAAATTAAAAATTGGAAAAAACAGAATATATGTTGTTTGATTTCATATGTTAATAATATGTAAATTGGAAAAGTTTTTTTAATTTCCTGTGATAATTTTTAAAAATTACATACGAAACTATCTAATCTGTACAAAATAAATCTCAGCTAAAACAAGGGCCTCACGAGCCCATATTTTAAGTCATGTGAACTGTACGAATATCTTCTTTTGTTTTATTATTTAAAATACATCGAGAGAAACTTAGATAAAAAGAAATTTGTAGTGTTTTTTTATCACCAATTGTTAAGTAAAATGCTTTTGCAACTCTTTGCTCCAATTAAAAATGCCTAGGATATATTTGTTATCCTCAAAAACACGTGGTTGTAGGCTAGTGTTGCTGTTAATTCGACAAAGAAAGCAACCGTTATGCAAAGTTAGATGAATACCACTAGCTCTATTTAAGAGTACATTTAATTGTTATTGTTTTCCTTGCCATTGAATATAATTAACCTATATTATTTGTCGTAGAATAAAATGTATGGTAAAAGCTACACATAAATTGATTGCATTAAATTACTTGTACGTAATTTATATGTAAAAATAACCCACAAGGCTTTACAACTTATTGTTTGCCCTAATTACGAATCTTAGAAAAGTGCACGATAAAAAAATATTATAAAAATTGGTATGTAGTACAACGTTCTCTTTAACACTTTTTCTAACATTCTTATATGTATCAAGATATCTGACTTACTTTATAATGCCTCATTTAATTAACTGAAAGATGTTTAGGTGCTTTAGTTTAGGTAAAGTACATATTTAAGTCGATATTAAATGTTATTAAGGCAATATGCAACGTATTAAATTCAAATGTTTAGCACGTCAAATCGTTCGTTCGCCCCGTGGTGATTGTTTTAAAATAATATTTTTTCTGCGTCCGCCCAGAAAATCAGTTATTACCGATCAATTTTTAGGCTGGAAAATACATCTTTACTGGCCTAGTCCAGTAAAGTGATGGTTGCCATGGCAAATCAACACTTTACAGGGCTATTCCAGTAAAGTAGTGGGTTGTTTTGTTGATTTGCGCTCATAGAAGTTTGCGCTGTCAAACAAACGTCATTATACCACCAAGCGAGTTTTCACCTGTAGTTTGTTAAGTTATTGTTTAATTATGGATGGCGACGAACGTGATTTTGTCAGTGGCGGACGCAGAAAAAATATTGTACGTAACACATCCGTAAAGTGTCTTTACTGGACTCGTATCCTTTCAGGACTCGCCATGCCTCGTCCCAAAACTGTCACTCGTCCAGTAAAGTACCACTTTCCGGTCTTGTTACGTAAATAACTATTAAATTCAAAGTAAATTAATACTACTTAGTTAAATGTAAAGTAAATTAATTTAATCTGGATAACTTTAAAACGCCAAAAAAAGCAAAACCTACGTTTAAATGTATTCAATAAGTATTAAAAACAAGGTTTGAAAATTCGTTGTGTATAAAAAATATTAATGTTCTGCTACTTAACAGGATTTTAAAAGCTAAATAACTGATTTCAAGAGCTTGTAACTAAAATTTTGTAGAAACAAATTATTTTAATTATTTATTGTAATTAAAAAGGTGTTGAAAGTGCGCTGTCTTTAATTTTATTTTCATATCATGCGACAGCTGCGCATTAATATGTATTTTTTTTGCAGTTGCGAAATGCGTGCATAATTACATTTTTAAATTTAAATATACATACAATCAACGTCGCTGTTCCTCCACATCATTTGCAACATTTAGGCACTGTTCATGTTAAACTTCTAAGGTAATTAATAGGTGCAGTTAAAAAGATATTTTCTTTTATGGAGAGTGATCGCGTAGTGTAATGGCAACGTTTAAAGCACCTTAGCACTGATTTCCAATAATAATACTACATACAAATACCACAAGCTGTAACGAACTTATCAGATGTATACTAAAACGTGTCATTTCACAGTTTTTAACACAATTACACGAAAGAATTATAGCATGCGTAAACATTTCAGTCTGATAACATAAGCATGAGGTAAGTTAGTTATTTTCATTGCTGTATATCTCGGAGTTAAAGTATCTAATACAGAGCAACAGCTCTTAAATACCCAGTGTAGTTTTTCATAGAACGTAAACGGCGAAAGTTAACAAACTCAGTAATAATTTAACAATTTTTATAACTTTTGCGTTAATAATTGCTCTTGCTTAATATATACGTAATCTTGACAATTTAAAGGAAAAACGCAACAAAATATCTTTTATTTACATGATTTTTTAAATTAAATAATTCACGTTTTTTACGAGTGCAAAATTTTAAAAAAATCATTCTTCTTAATTGGAAAACGTGGTGATATTGTCAAATGTACTTTAATACTTTTGTTATTGTCCAAGTAAAAGCGAATTGGGGGAATTAAAAAAAAAATCGGCAGGTCTTCCGGTCTTGCGGCCTAATTGGTTTCTAAACAACAGTCGTAAGCGAAGCAGTAGAGCGGTTATAATTTTATAACTGAAAGCACATTAATGTTATACAATTCCAAATTGCTTGTATTAAGTGTTTACATATTATCGTTACCTTACGAGTCGACTCGGGTCGGGTACAATTCTGAACATTAGTATTAAAATCTTATATTAATCTGGTAGGCAAAGAAAGATCTGCAACAGTGTTTCTTGAAGTGTGGTAGAGTAGGGGATACCCCTGGTGGTGCGCGAAAGGTTTACAGTACAAGGTGCATTCATCCAGAATTGTACGAATAACGAATGTGTCAAATACCTGGCCAAATCCCTGATATGTACCAAGCATGTACCGAGAAAAATAGCACTAAGGATCTAAAATGAAAAATTAGATTCAGAGATAGACGCTTGATAATGTAGATTTTTGTGTTAAATTTTACTACTTGAGGCCAAAAAGTGACAGATGTTCTACAAGACTGAAAACTATCAAAAAAATTACAAACTTGGACACAAAAACGTACAAAGCATTTTTAATTTGAAAAAAAAAACGCTACTAATTTATTTATACTCATCGTCATCAGTATCATACAAGTTTTACATCGATAAAGTAACATGCTCATATTACATAGTAGCACATTAAGACGACTTAAGTTCTATGAATTGAAGTAGAATTTTTTGTTTGTCTCCTAGCAAGTACGATAAATTATAGAATTTTCATTTACTTATTGAACAATATAATTTCCCCGGTTAATGTTATAACAATAACCTAGGAGTATATTTTTGTGAACTTACTGATTGATACCAGTTTTGTAAAAAGTCGTATAGAATGTTCTTTAAATAAACCTCTGATGCACATTTTCACCTCCTCTAAAATTTTGAATTTTTTCGTTTTGAATTAATTTGTAGAGATCACTTTATATGATAATGAGAAAGGGTAAAATCAAGTAATTTTGGATGTTGAAAATTTACCAGTTACGCTCCATTCATTTCTATCGTCGTCAGTGCCACATGAGGTGTGGCGTTATCTTGGTGAAACGTTGTACCCTTACGATTCTATAACGCTGGACGTTTCGCTTGTAACCCCTTCTTTAGCAGATTTAATTTAATTATCTTTATTAGAGCGTCGTTAAACATTATTACTTTGTAATCTCATCAGCAACACAACATCATCTTCTTTTGATCCACGAGACACCCAGATCTTAAGTTTAGAAACCATGTTCAGTTTGTGCAAATGCTCCAAAACAATGGTGCGGTCTAAATTTACTCTTTCTGCTGATTCTCGCTATGTTTGGAGTGGATTTTATAAAATCAAGATTGAATTGCTCAATTTCCGTAACCCATGACATTTTGTCAAATCAATATTAAAAGCTTCAACAACGTTATGCGCATTGGTGAGCTGTAGGGGGCTCGCGAGAGCCCTTTGTTAAATTATTCCTTAATTTGCGAGCCCCTTGTTCTTCTTGTTAACCATTTTCTCAAGAAAAAATGTATCTTAAAATCATTTTCATTACATACATTTGTAAAGCGACGAAGTCATGCCTATCAAGCAATGACGATTAAATTTAGAATAACCCGTCGCACAATAGATTTTTTTGAATTATGTACAATCACTCGATTATTCACGTTTGAATTTAAAATGACTTTTTTTTTTCCAACATATAATTAACATTATTTTTTTGTTTTTATTTAACTATGAGCCAGCCCTTTGTTAAAAATTTCATAGCTCACCACTGGTTATGCGGGCATTTTATCAAACCCCGTATGTATCTTATGTATAGTTCAAATAAAATTGCTAAAGTAAACATATGATTATCAACTTTATGTGAAGGATGTTGTATGTATTTATTTTTAATCCTTATACCATCAGCTCACATAAAAAGCTTTATTAAACATATTCAAGTGATTGTACGCTTTTGAGGGCAACGTAATGCGATAACCAAATTGTATGTATATATTTTGACCGAAACAAAAATCTGAAAGGCCACACCCGTGGAGTATGTAGTTTGTGGAAGGAGTAAGGGGTCACGCGGAACTCCCATCCTGTCTGGGGTGCGCCCGCTCTTCACAGCTCAATACTCCGGAGCACCCAAGCGGGACCCAATACTGTTATGTCCACTTAAACTATTTTTTTAAATCTGATTCTTTAAACATAATTGAATTAGTTACAATGTTTAAATTAGAGCTAACCTCGTATGAAAGTAATGGGATGTTACAAACTTAAAAGTATGTGTCAATAAGTTTAATATTTTTGGCAGCAATTTAAATAAAAGAGGAAATGAAAGGAAAATGTTATGCGCAAAGATTAAGCATGTTTGAACTTTCTATGGCCATGTCAAATAAATTGCACAACTCGCTTAAATTACCGAGATACTCCTGGCGACCCATCAGTACTAGCTTCTTTTTTTGAATTATCTTCTGTTATTTTTTGAACGGATTTCTGGAACGGATTTTCTTCGAAATTCTATATTTACACTTATCTAATTGTTTCTCTTCAGTTCCAATCATTCCAGTTTCGCAACTGCTCGCTGTTCCGTCAGTAGGAACCCTTTTTTCTGTTTAGTTATTTACTCACAAATTTTAATTAGGCACAAAAAGTTTAATTATAAGTAAAAAATAAACGCCAATATACAGGGTAACTTTGTTATTATTAGAGTAACATAGTCGGTTAAATTAGCAAAGTTGAGTAGAATTTCAAAACGAATTTAATGCCATTTTGACATTTGACCCTACACCTTCAACTTTTTAAAATATTTTGAAAAACTATAAACAGACAATTTGTCAATGGTAAATAATCCCCGTAGCGACCTACTTTAAAACCCAAATGTGAAATGATTCCTGTAGATATTTTTACGTAGAATCAGAAAGAAGTATCTAAAAAGTCATAGCACACTCGATATCTGAGATATAAGCCAAACTTGTTTTTTTTTTAAATAGTACCCATCGTACATTAAACAGATTTTTTCTCGTTTCATTGATGTATAGGTAGTTAAGTTTTTCTTTAAAAATAAGTAAATTATTAAAATATTATTGTTTTTGTTAAGTATAATCAAAGTGGCAATTGAAAAAATATACAAAACATAACATAAATAAACAAGCTGTACGTAATAAACCACAAAAACAATTAATATCTCATATAATTAAATATACTTTTTACAATTCATAATAATTTACTATTACTATTAAATCTAAAGTATAACTTGCATTCAAAGGGTAGCCCTGTCTCTATGGGCAATACAAATTTGAGATCTGCACTTTGTAGATAATAATATTTTCTTTAGCATATATCTTTTTATTTGTTGAAGTGTCTGTTCCTTAAACAGCCAAACTGAAAAAAGGAGTAGAATACAATTGATGAATTGTTTTCTTTTTAATAACCACTTTAATTAAACTTAACAAAAACAATAATATTATAATGACTTACTTATTTTTAAAGATAAACCTAACAACCCATACATCATCAATGAAACGAGAAAAAAATTCTTTTTAATGAACCCATATGGTTGCCATTAAAAAAAAGCAAGTTTGGCATATCTCAAAAATCGAGTGTGCTATTATGACTTTTAAGATTTTTTTTTCTGATCTACGTAAAAATATCTACAGGGATCAGAATCATTTCACATTTTGATTATAACGTAGGTCGTAGGTGGCTATGTAATTAATTATTTACCATTGAAAAAATCGCCTGTTTTAAGTTTTTTCAAAATATTTAAAAAAAGTTGAAGGTGTAGTCAAATGTCAAAATGGCATTAAATTCATCTTGAAATTCTGCCCAACTTTGCTAATTCAACCGACTAAATAACTCTAATATTAACAAAGTTGCCCATACAAATACAACGCATGTAGATTATTTTCACTCTGTATAAGTTTTCTTGCTGACAAAACAGTGAAAACTTTTTTTAAGAATCAAGATCGAAAAAAAATTATCACCTAAATCTACAAACATTTTGCAAATTAAAGCTCTGAAAAATATATATGTTTATCCTCTAACAATGTTATTAGTATCTTGCGCATTTTTTACGATCCCTAGGTGTCGCGCTTCACAGTTTGTGACACTTTGGTGACTGTATATAGTCGTTACGAATTTTATTTTGAGATGTTTCATTGTGATATTTGTTGTCTGTAACGGTTATATCAATTGTAATCGTTTGAACGTTTCTCATGAATTGCATACTGCATATTGTTCACAATTTTGTTTAAATGAGAAGAGAATATTGTTTTTTTATTTATTGAATTTAGTCGACGTATGAGCGGTTTCATCTATATTTATTCATTCGTTTAGCACTTCTCCCACATCATTTTTAGTGTTCCGTCGTATAATATATTCGTTTTGCAGTTGTTTTATGTAAATCTGTACTTGTTTGTTTTTCCCATTTCATGTACAGAAATAATGCAATTAGTTTTCTATTTTTTTAGTACACTTTCGCCATATATGTTAACGTAATATATTGGACCACATTTCTTTCTTAAACAATTTGATTACGGCTTGTGAGCTACTAATTTCATATTTTTTATTATCTTTAGTGTTTTGTCGTCATACGTACCTTACTACCTTCACTAATACAATAAAGTCCTGATTATATACGAGAATACGTGAACCAATGAATCTATAATACAGTTAATAACAAAAGTTTAATTAATTATAAGTTAATAAATTAAGTTTAAATACATTAAAATATTGATGTAACCATCTACCCCCCGGTTTTAATATAGATCTACTTATTTAAAATTATTTTATTTACAACTCATTAATTAGAAACATTACTCGTAATAACAAAGTATAAACACCTATTAGATAGTTCACTTCGGATAATGCGAACTCTCGGTTAAGCGAGTCTTTTCCAATCGAGACTGTTGTATTTATTATTCCATGCTGCATGATCTAAAAAATATTGGCATACCTCAAACCTTACTTCAACCGTAATTTCTGCTAAAGCCTTATCCACGTAATGAATGTATTTACTTTTCTACTATTATATGAGCTTATATATTTTCTTGAACTATCATTAAATAAGGTTTTTCCCAGTGTCCATTTTTTAGCGCCTACTTTCCCGAAAAGTTATTCCTGTCCCCAACTATATCTATCTGTCGTGATAATTTTGTTGTTTTCATTATTTTTGTACTTTTGCCTTTACTGTATTTTACGTTTGTTTTTGTATATTAAGTTATCCAGTAGATTAGTTTAAATACTTTTCGTTTTAAATGTTTAGTTTTTGCCTCTACTAAAATTCTTTAGTCTACATTTGTTGTGAATTTTAATTTTTCGTAATCGTTGAAGCTTTTTATAAAAGCATGCTTACTCGTACGTGTATTAACCGTGCGTGAATGCGTGTGTTAAGGTTTTCTTTGCTGCTCCGACGTTAAAATCACAAAGTGCCACATAGAACTTTACCCCTGTTTGATTTAAGCGCGTATTGCTTTGTAAATTACCACGGTAATTTATTTCCAATGCATTTACTAATCTGTTATTTTAGTTTTTTTTTAATTATGGTCATCGAAAAAATATTCCTTTTTTAGTTTGGTATACCTTTCATACATGTAGGCGATGTACTTTTTGATTGTTTAGCAAACTATCAGTTTTTCTACTTAAGGCAAAAAGTATGCAACAAATGGAAAAGTTTTTTATTATCGATTTCTCAGAAAACTTGATTCTTGATAGAAGTTTGTGCATGCACTAAAACTAATTTTAAAATGAAAAAAGTAATAAAAAGTCATATAACGCTAGATTTTAGTGACTTTTTGATTTTTTGAATGTTAAAGTTACTATAAATATAATTATTAAAAATTAAACGTCAAATATCATATAGTAGGTCACATTTTTAAATTCTCAACAACCTTTTCCTATTCATTTTTTTTTCTACCTGTTAAAACAAGGGCACTTTACTTGTGCGAATATTTCTAAAATCGCTAAAATCTAGTGTGCTATAAAATTTTATTAAACTTTTTTAATCTTAAAATTAGTTTTAGGCCGTACACCAACTTTTATCAGAAAAAAAAAATTGCATACTTTTTAAATGACGCTGTTTAGACATATTTTGCTTTTTCACAAATTACTAAAAATAACCATAAAATAAATATTTTATAATTGTTATAACGTAAACGAATTTAATATTCCGCAATAATTTTGTATGTTTTTTAACAAAAACGGGTTGCTTGGTAACAGCCCGAGTTTTTATTTAAAAGCAACACGTCCGGAGGGTTAAAAAATAATCGAGTACCTATATGTTGATGTATAGTTTTATGTAAGTACACTAATTAATGTCAGTTTTAAATAAAACTATGACATTATACCGTCAACTAAGAATCCTGTTTATGTAATTTGAAAATCACATGACATGATCATTACCCTAGGGTTGTTATAAAAGTAATTTTAATCTGATTTGTTTAAATTCATCACATGACTTGAAACATCTAAATTTTATTTGTTCCATATAAGCAAACTTTTATCTTAATAATTTAATTAATTAAGTACATATTTGCAAAGAATGCAAGTTTAAAGTTCAGTGAGAATTAGTTGATTGTTTAGTAGAATGATATATTAAAAAAACACTGTTAGGTTAAATAGAAATTTATTTATACTTTTATTTATGTTTTTCCTAGATAATCAGTTTTTATTCTTTAAGATTTCGTATCGACTTTGTTAAATCGTGTTATCTAGTACATATCTGCTATAGGTACATAGCAAAGTAGTATTAAAAACGAAACAATTGCTATGAGCTTATATGTTGTGCTCATACATAGTGTTACTATTATGTTGATTGATACTTTTTCAATGTTGCCTTAAACTTTTGCTCAAGTTTTCATGCATTAGGTTAAATTTTTCTAGTGCTGACACTTTAAGGTCAAACTACTTTTAAAAATTGGTTATGTAAAATAGTATCAACTTATGTATCGCGTTTTACAGGGATTTTTATTAATATTAGGTATACCGGGTGTAAATAAAGTGTGATACACCCCCTTTTTTTTCTTTAGTTTTGATTTTAGATAATTGAAATTTTAGACATATGATATGTGCAAAAAACCGGGCTTTTTGAGCCGTTGCACACATTTGTTTCACTTCCGGTTTCGCCGGAAATTACCCCAACTTTGTTATTTTAAATGGAACACCCTGTATATTTTTACATTTTTAGAAAGAGGAAGCGATTTTGGATACAATTGCACTATTTTGGTTAATTTTTATAACCTCAAATTTTTTTTAAAACAAAATTTAGTTTTTTATTAAGGGTGCCGTGACCTGCACAAATTGATTTTTATTATGTCCAAATAACGTTTTTGTAAATTTTAAATGACATTTAGGCTACAAAAAATTCTCCTGAAGTCATTTTTCGAAGCACAGAGTTGTAAATTGGTAAGGACATGCAGAAAACATTGCTCTATTAGCTCGATACGAAAAAGTTTGAATCACGCATACAGGGTGTTCATAAATAGGTGGCAACTTTCCTGATTTTCAAAAGCTCGTAATTTAATTATTTCAAATGCAAACCCCTGTATGAATTCGTCTTTAAGAGAGCTTCATTTTTTGTTGAGTATGTCCTATACCCAAAACTCATACTTTTCGAGATATTCGACTTTTTTTTTCTAATCATTATTAAAGCAAAAAGGATGCCGTGGAAATCGAAAAAGCTGACTGTTTACTTCACTAACCTTAATTTATTTCTTGAATAATAGCATTTCGACAATTAATTTCACTTTACAAGAGCAAATTGACATGGTTTATTCACCGTTTCGTGTATTTAATTACTAATAGTAGGTAGATACTTAGTCTTGTGGACTCACTTATAAGCAATAAATAAATTGGCAACCTAATCAATTTTATTATTGTTATGAACTTTACTAGTGTTTCTAAACCTTAAAGAAAGGGTGAAGAAAAATGGAAAATGAAACACAAATTATTTGTTAAAACCACAAAAAAAAAATTAAATAAATTCTGTAAATAAAATAATAGAACATAAAAAAATCATTGCTATATGAAATTAAATAAACTAGTTAGCCTATAAGTGCAAATTAATCAAAATGTGCGTAAATCCTTGCCGCCAGCAAAGGATTTCTTTCGCCTTCTCTCAAGCAATAATCCATATCAATTTGCTCTTGTAAAGTGAAATTAATTGTGGAAATGATATAATTCAAGAAATAAATGACAAGTTTTTGACGTTAGTGAACAGTCGGCTTTTTCGATTTCCACGGCATCCTATTTGCTTTAATAATGATTAGAAAAAAAAAGTCGAATATCTCGAAAAGTATGTGTTGGGTATATGACATACTTAACAAAAAATAAAGCTCTCTTAAAGACGAATTCGATGACATAAGAAAATACAGGGGTTGGCATTTGAAAAAATTGAATTACGAGCTTTTGAAAATCAGGAAAGTTGCCACCTATTTATGAATTTATGCATGATTCAAACTTTTTCGTATCAAGCTAATAGAGCAATGTTTTTTGCATGTCCTTACCAAATTACAACCCTGTGCTTCGAAAAATGACTTCAGGAGAATTTTTTAAATAAAGACTTGAAACCTTGAAAAATTTTGAAAACTATTTTTTTTTAGTGACAAGGCCGCATAAAAACCTGTACTATTTTATATCGATGTAAAGCTAAAATGAAGGCGGTCAAGAATATTAAATAAAAAATTGGGTGTTGTATTTGAAATATAAAAGTTGCTATTGGTTCCAGAGAGGTGACTCACCCTGTATATTTCAAAATAATTTTATCGTGTTCGGAAGAAAAAACTGTATGGAATACCGTTTGAATCAACTTTCTATCTCAAACCGTTTAGCCACAATCGACCGATCCGCCACTAATGACTCACCCTGTATAAACCCTGAAGTTGATGCCCCTGAGACATTAATTACGAATAAAATTTTAGAACAAACGTAATTAAGCCAATATTACAGTTGAATTAATTTTACTTAACTAAAAATTTTAATTTATTTTTCATTTTTATTTTTACTGTAGGTATTAATAATCTCAATTAATTAAATAGCCAACCTCTACATTAAAGATATTCATCATGATTTGTCCCGTAAACAATAGTTTAATTAATGTAATTTATAAGACCTTTTTCTATTTCATTTTTTTTTCTTGGAAAATAAAACAAAATTATTTTCAAATTTGGCAGCTTTCGTAATATTTGTTTAATTAAAACACAAAAAATATATACGCACTGTATAGTTACGATCAGGACCGTTTCTGGCGGGGGGCGAAAGCGTGCCCCGCACGTGGGCGGCCGATGTAGAGGGCGGCCAAATGCCGCCCTTGCGGTCTTTAATGTTTCACAAGAATTGAAAATACAATATTAGTTTGAAAAATAGTATGTAAAAATGATCAAGGATTAAAGATTTCAATCCCATACTATTCAAAAAAATTGTAAAAACGCGTAAATCACTCTCCAGTTTGCTTATTCGGTAATTTCGACTTGAGAGTGAAGATTGCGATTAAATGTATGTACTCAATCGGCGGTTGTATACCGTACCGTAGCAATGTAGATAGCAATGCAATTGGCAATGGGACAAGTGCCAAGGGCGCAAGAGATGGCGCTGAAAATCCCTCTTACACATAATGACAAATTTACAGTCATTAAAACAGTTTGCAACTAATGGGAAAAATTTTTATTATTGGTTTCTCAGAAAATATTATTCTTGATAAAAGTTGGTGCATGGTCTAAAACTAATATTATAAGATGAAAAAAATTTCAATAAAAAGTCATGGAACACTAGATTATAACGATTGTTGAAATATTCGCAGGAGTAAAATGCCCCTATTTTAGGAGATATAAAAAAAAATTAGGACGCTGGATTTTAAGGATTTTTGAAATATTTGCATAAGCAAAGTGCCCTTATTTTATGAGATATAAAAACAATTTATAGGAAAAAGTTATTTAGAATCTCAAAATAAGGCTAGATTTAAATTTTAAAGATCAAATTCAAAATTTTATTTTTTAAGAAATTTTAACATTCAAAAAGTCTGCACCAAATGGAAAAGTTTTTTATTATCGATTTCTCAAAAAATTATATTCTTGATAAACGGTAGTGCATCATGGTCCAAAACTAATTTTAAATGAAAAAAAGTTTAATAAAGTCATAGGACACTAGATTTTAGCGATTTTTGAAATATTCGCAAAAGTAAAGTGCTTAAAATTTTGTAATAATTGTAATTTTGGAATTTGACCGTCAAAATTTACATCTAGCCTTATTTTGAGATTCTAAATAACTTTATTCTCCAATATTTTTTTTGTATCT
This sequence comes from Elmis aenea, assembly GCA_947652605.1. Taxonomy (NCBI): domain Eukaryota; kingdom Metazoa; phylum Arthropoda; class Insecta; order Coleoptera; family Elmidae; genus Elmis; species Elmis aenea. The sequence continues at coordinate 26,400,244 of OX393578.1, read as the reverse complement.
CTTAAAATAAAGGCACTTTACTCTTGCAAATACGTACTTCAAAAATCGCTAAAATCTAGTGTCCAATGAATTTTTATCAAACTTGTTTTTATCTAAAAATTAGTTTTAGACTATGCACCAACTTTAATGAAGAATAACATTTTCTGAGAAATCAATAATAAAAAACTTTTCCATTTGTTGCAGACTTTTTGAATGTTAAAATTTCTTAAAAAATAAAATTTTGAATTTGATCTTCAAAATTTAAATCTAGCCTTATTTTGAGATTCTAAATAACTTTTTCCTATAAATTGTTTTTATATCTCATAAAATAAGGGCACTTTGCTCTTGCAAATATTTCAAAAATCCATAAAATCCAGTGTCCTATGACTTTGTATTAAACTTTTTTTATCCTAAAATTAGTTTTAGACCATGCACCAACTTTTATCAAAAATAAATTTTTTTGAGAAATCAATAATAAAAATGTTCCCCATTTGTTGCAGACTTTTTGAATGACGCTGTATACATGTTGTTAAATATAATACTTGCAACGACAATTATTTATTTTTTTATTTCAATTTTTTTTGTTTACCGAGGCGGCGAAACGTACGTTAGCACGCGGGCGGCCAAGTACTCAGAAACGGCACTGGTTACGATATTTCTGTAACTTTAAGTTGCCCTAAATTCAATAAGTGTTGCTCTGTTAAAACATTTTTTACAGTTAAAAACTGTTTTAAGAAGTTCATCAACGTAAATTTTTAAATTATACTACACGATATAACAATGACGTATAAGAATACATCTTTAGATAATTTTTCGTTGAGATTTTATTCATTTAATGTTAAATCGTTTATCTTTTTTTAATTTTGAACTTTCTATCGTTTTTCGGTCATCTCAGTTCAAATGTTGTAACTGAATTGACGCACATCTATCCCAATATCAGTATCAAGTAATTTTTAGTTAGCAGTTTAATTTTAATCCATACGTAGAAATATTGACCAATTTCTAAATTTTCCAAATGAATTACTAAGAATAATCCGATCGATCTAAAACTCCCATTGGTTTTGTTAAATTTGTAATTGTCAATAAGTTGGTTTTGTAGATTACGATAATTGTGTTAAAGGAAATTAAAAATTTAATTTATCACTCTTTCCTGATTCGTAACGAGGTACTTTGTAAACATTCATAATGAATGGGCAAAATTTCATTGAAAGTTTTCGTTTTACTATAATTGCAAATATATTTTGAAAAACATCACGTAAGGCGATTAGAAATTATAAAGAATAATTGAAAAACACGAACACATTCAACAGCTGAGTTGTTCACATTAATCCACAATCACCGATTAATTACAGACAACGTGCGGTATAATTAATTTAATATTTAAACTGAGTTATAGGCTCGAATAGACTTTTATCAGTTGAAAATATCGCATCGACGATAACATTTTTATTATAATCTAGTGGGTCAATTGACACATATTAGTGTTTTGTTGTATGCCTACGGCATGGCTCACTTTGACGGCGATGCGGCCCGTGCAGTGTGGGGCTTGTGCTATACCAACACTGGCCGCAAGACGTATTATTACGCCGCTCTGTTATTAAGTCCCGCCAGCCTGCCCATTGCCCATATATCACCGCACACACTCAACTGATTGTAGGGTGTAAACTTTGTCATTTGATTTCTCTCAATTTTATACTCGCACCTAACAGCTGTAACGGTTTAACCATTTAAGTTTTATATGTTCGGTGAACTTTATTCCTTATAAAGAAATCGTTTATTAAATATAATAATTTTAAATTGAAAACTGAACATTAACAATCGGCGAATATAATTCATCTTTCAGCTTCATTCATGGTGTTTGATAAGTAAATTTTGGAAATACTTAAAACATTCGTACGTTGTTTGTCCTTCGGCAAACGAATCCTATCATCACACTTACTTTAATTATTATTTCATCCATCGTTCGAACGAATCGTGCAAATTAGTATTTAGATTTCGTCATTTTTGCTTAAAGTATAAACGCGTTTATGACCTCGAATTAGTAATGTCCTCAAAATGATACGTAATGTTAATTTTACATAAACGTTACGGTAATAAAAGGCAATATAGTTTTTGTACTGTATTGGGAAACTAACATGTTGATAGAACCATCAAATCTCAGTTACATAAAGCATTTAATCGCGTATGAAACACTTGAAAACTGACCTAATTCGTCTGAGATTTCTTCACGTATCTAATAAAACAGTCAAGTTTTTCAAGTTGGATTTATTTCTCAATGTGTGGGCGTCCAAAGAAGAGATATTATAATAATTGATGTCATTTAATTCTAGTAATCATCGATTCCCAACATCATACGTGGAATAGCTATCATAGGAATTTAGTATAATTTAAGAGGATGCTAAATGTGAATATGAATATATAATTATTTTATTTTTTGTGTATTTTTTATTGCTCATAATTTTGAATGAGTCATTACCACTTGCATGCTAGAGTCGAAATCAATGTGACGAATATTAAAATGACTATGAGATTTGGAATTATGTGATACGTGGTTGTTTTGTCAATAATTTTATACTCTAGATTATATACTTTATAACTTATGTAGGTATTAAGATAAAACGCCTCGTGACCTAATCAAAAATTTTAGGTATGCATGCCTTTCGTGAATATAAATGTTACAGCACCATTAAGCAAAGTTTTGTTCTGGTACAGTATGACAGGATCAACTATTTACATCCACAGATTGGTCGAGAACGTTTGATGTTAGGTTGGTACCTAATTGTTATGATAACAACGAGTATGTAAAATTATCTGTGACTTCTTTAGCATTGCTTTAAATACTTCATTTAGCATCGCCTCGTCTTTAGTGTTAGTTCTCTTCTTAAATTTGTGTAGTAAAACTTGAAAATAAACATACAATATTAAATGAAACTGGATATTACTGTTAGACCTTCAACTTGTGCATTTTTCCTTTTTGAAATTTTGTCTTCTTTAACTTTTTCTTTTTAATACAACTCATGTAATCTAGATCTTGATTGTCCTCAATTTAAAAAAAAAACATATGCAAACAATGCAGTCAGCCTACTTAAAATTTCTCATAATGAATGTAACATTACAAATTTATCTTTAGTGAGAAAAGTTGTCCAATTTTTTAAAGAGCTGAATAAATTAGTTAAAATTAGGTTTGATTAATATCAAAACACATTTTGATTGCATTGGAGATGAATGTTTTGTATTTTTAAAATTACAATTAAATGCTACCAAAATGGTCAGTTTATAAAATCTACCTACAGAAATATTGGTTACTAGCAGATTCTTGCAAATATATTTATAAACAGTTTTTATAATAACGGTAAACTTTTTATTGAAAAATATTTTAGAATGTGTAATTATTACAACAACAAAAACGTTAAATAATTACTGTTGCAATATTTCGAATCTGACGACGATCGAAGGTAATTCATGTATTTCGCTTCATCTTGGCAACTCATACATAATTATATCTACCTGTCTCTCGCTCGGGCGTTGCAATATATAATATACATTGTATTTTGAGCTGTTGTACAAAAATGTATTAAGAATAAAATTTTATTTTCTTGATTAGCTATTTCAAGATGATAAAATTACACTTATTTTTCTACTACCACTATTGTAAATTACTATTACTGTACAACCTGCATGCATAGTAAGTGGTTCTTTACGCACGGTAAGTAAAAAGCACAGTTTTTTTAAAGAAATGATCAAAGTAGGATCACCTTAAACCCATTCAGCATGCAGAAATGAAGTCGTTACGCACAGTAAGCAAAAAGCACTCTTGTCTAGAAATGTCAAAGTAGACTTACGTCAAACTTGACAGTTAACAGCGTACGTTCAAGTGTGCTTACTATTAGCGGAAAAATCGGTAAAATCATATGTATTATGTGATCGTAGAAAAAGTATGCTACGTAACACAAGTTGTAAAGCAATTACGCACTCGCCGCTACGCGGCTCCGTGCCAACTTTTCCACTCGTGAGTAATAATGCTTCTTACAACTCTTGTTATGTAATATAGGCTACTATTAGACTATCACCCACCTATTTACGTTAAATTATTCAAAAAAAGAACATTTAAAATCTAGCATTTCATTACGCCTAATTTTTGGTAAAACTCGGGTTTTAAAGTAGATTTGCAATCAATTTAAAACTAAGCACGTTTATTTTACTCATTTAACCGATTTCGCAGCTGTAATTAATAAGTCCGATTGCACCAATTTCGGTTAAAGTCGTCATCCGTCAAACATCGTTTCCAACAACGATGTTGCTGAGTGACCGAGAGTTACCTATGCGTTAAATTTTGACGCAGTTTTATGCAACCAGACTATAGTAGTACCTGAAATTCTGGTAGGTAGTGAGAAAATATAAGAGTACATCCAGTATAATAATGGTATTCAAAAGATTATATATGTTTTGTATTTAGTTATATGTAGTTATATGTAGTTACTTTACGTCCTTTGTAAGTTTTTAAATGTTTCTTCGTTTCTTCTTAGGTAATGGGGTATACAATATATAAACATGTTGGACTATGTCGTTATTTTTTTTGCATATAAATAAATGTGTGTTAATGTGCTGCCTGTTTACGATTAAAGTTCGACACGGCTATGTTGGCACCTGCATGTGTTTTTGTTTTTATTTTAATGCGTTAGGGGTTAGTTTGATTCAATAGCAAATGTAATGTATAATTAAACCGTATTCTGCATTGACAAACTTAACTTCCCCAGTTTTAGATAACTACCACATTTTACATGATATAAATGACCCTAAATTTGATTACGCACGTTGCAGAAGTACTAATTAATTTAAAAAAAAAAAAAGAACAGTATTAACGATGTTTTATGACGACGTCTGCAACATGGAAGAAAGCGCGTAAGGAGCGAGCAATTGTCATCGGCAACACGCCATACAAGATTTTTTAGCAATAACCCTTCTTGTTGGCAATCAGGCAAGACCAATCAATGTAATTTATTGCGAGAGTTTTACGATGTGACGTCACTTAATGCGTTTTTCTCCGTGCCTCTAGTATAAACAGCGCAACTCTATCGACGCACGGAACGCATTTTTAGGCATAAACTAGTAGAAAATACTTGACTGCTTTTGCTACAAGGAGTTATGTTGCAAGGAAGTGTTAGATTTTATGGAATACGAAACACTAGACGGATACGTAATATTGTAAACCATGTGTGAAATTTGTGTACTGCCGTATCGCTTTAAATTATTTTAAATGTTTAACATGATAACGGGCATGTATTACAAAACGTCCAGACTTCGATTTAATTTTTAAATTATTTAAATAAGTTTTTTATATTTTCATTATCACTAACACATTTTAATATTATCGTAATTCATGAAAGAAAACTATAAAACCACTATCCATATATCCTTTATTACTCTTTATGGTATTACTACAGTAAAGGAGGTAGTCTGTATAACGTCATAATACATGTTGTTATACATTATACAAACTATATATTACGTTATCATTCCATGTCAAACAATTCCTAAAATAAAAAGCTTTGCAGTTAGACAAATATAAACATTCAGTTTAATTTTTTTTAAATTTTACTCACTGAATTTCTAAGTACTAACCAATGCAATTATAATAGGTACCTACTAGTTTTTCTGTTTGTATACACAAACTTATAAAACGGCTTCTGCTTTAGCACTGTCTTTACTAAACAAATTTTTTTGCGATCGTTGTGTTAATTTATAAATTAAACACAGAATCTGCCGATAGCAATTTATGATGCCTCAGTAGGTGGCCTGCGATGATAATTGATAACTCTACCGAATTCTTTACACTAACATTTTAAACATGTAGCTAAATACATTTAATGCAATAATTTTATTGAAATTTTTTTTGCTTCTTCTTTACTTATTGATTAAAGATTTTTTGGGTTTGTGAAGTACTGCATTGAAAAAGTATACCTACTTTTGTAACTTAAATATTCATCTCGCTTGTTATATCTTCGTTTAAAAGCTATAGAAAAACATCTAAATCTGCAAAGTTTTCAAGGTTGGCGTAGCTTATTGGTAAAGTTTTGAAAGAGTTTAAAACTAAAGATATGTTAAAAACCACTGCTTTAGATTTTTTTTTATGTCGTTTGGCATTAACGATTAACTTGGAGAATCATAAACGAACTTAATTTTATTTGTCTTTAAACTGTATTTTTATTATTTTTTTAATAATTTGTAGATATTAAAATTAAAACTATTGTCAACTAAAATTACTTTTTTAAGTTGTTTATAAACTCGTTTCTGTAAAGATATCGTTACATTTAATTATTTAAACTTTTTTTTAGTAAACTCTGTTACTACTGCTAAAATAATTGTTTTAAGGTCCTAGATATCAATTAACTGAGTAGATAAATGATGAGAACTAATTTAAACTACACAACTAGAGTTGATACTTTTTACTTTTCCTTCTATGTTAATTTGTTCTAATACACACAGTTGAAATAGAAAAGTAGTTTATTAATATCAAATATTAAAATTCTTGAGAGACTTCAGTCTAAAGTGTTGCGGATAATTAATAGGCGACGCACCGTGGTTTGTGACAAATAAATCAATTGGAACGGATTTAAAAATCCCCTGTGTAAGAGAAGAAGTGCAAAATAATAGTAATAATTAAATATAGTGAAAAAATAAAAGTGCACCCTAATCGATTAGCCAAAAGATTATTAACTGAATCAGATACGCGTAGACTTAAAAGGTTTAAACCATCTGACTTAAAAACTAGGTTCAATTAATTAATCAAAATAGAACAAGTCTAAATAAGTCCGTATTGGGACGGTGATGTAAAGAGCATGGGCCATTGGGCGATTGCTGGCATGTTATTTAAATATAGTGTTTACCTATTGTCCATTCAGGACAGATGGTAAAAAATCTAGGGGTTATAATACAAAAAATAAATAAAAATTAATAAAACAACTTTTATAAAATAAGGTTCAGTTTTAAGTTAAAGTTGTTAAAATACTTTCTTGTATTCAAAAAAATAATACAGTATCACTTATTAGCGAGAAATAATGTACGCTGCTGTAACGGCGTTAAGTACTACAAGTTTTATGATAAAAATTTTGTATAAAAAGTGTATGGCAATTTGTTAGCTACATTTTGACGTACTTCAATTTTTTCGGCCTAACGTGTGCAATTGACAAGCGATTGTCATATTTTTTTAAATGGTAACCTATTTTTCTTCCTGCAATTGATAGACTTGTTTTCTGTTTTGAACCACATAAAGTTTTTTTGGTGTTCATACGATAATTTACGGTAAAAATAAGTTTCAAAATAATTTATTATTGTCACAAAATCGTTGTGTTTGACTGAACAAAATACGATTGCTAATTTCGATGAAAAACCATTATTTTGTGAGTATTAAATTGCATATAGTCCTTCTGTCGAATTACTTCTGTGAAAGTGTATTCAAGACGTTTTAATTTAATGCTCACAAAATAATGAATTTTTATCGAAAAATAATAAAACGCAATTTTACAAGTTAATGTTAATGTCAATTACTGTAGCGATCGTGTTTTGTTTAGTTGAATACAACGATTTTGTGAAAAATAATAAATAATTTTGAATTTCATTTTGCTCAAAAATTTTCTCATCTAACACTAAGAAAACTTAATATCGGCGAAAGGAGAAAGAAATTTTCTATCAATTACAGCGATAAAACAATATAGGTTGTCATTCCAACAAATATGACGATCGCCGATCAGCTGCACACGGTTGGCCGAAAAAACAATTGAAGAACAACAAAATGTAGCCAACAATTTGCCATAAACTTTTTATATAAACTTTTTTCATAAAACTTGTATTTACGCCGTTACAGCAGCGTTTCCATGCTTTTGGCCTACCCTGTATAACTTGTACTTTAATTTTTCTGCGTCCTTCCAGAAAATTAGTTGTTCCCGAACAATTTTTATGTTGGAAAATACATCTTTACGGGCCTAGGCCAGAGAGTAACTGGTTGCCGGGTGATGAGTTGTCGTTACCGACCTAGATTGAAAAGTAGCTGGTTGCCATGGTGATGAGTTGTTTTGTTGATTTGCGCTGTCAAAAACAAGCATCGTTATACCACCAAGCGAGTTTTCACCTGTAGTTTGTTAAGTTATTGTTTAATTATGGATGGTGACGATAATGATTTTGGTGTCAATGGGCGGACGCGTAAAAACTATTGTACGTAACATACCCATAAAGTGTCTTTACTGGACTCGTATGCTTTCAGGACTCGCTTACGACTCGTCCAAAAATTGTCTACTCGTCCAGTAAAGTACCACTTTCCGGTCTTGTTACGTAAATAACTATTTCTTCGCCAAAAAATTAAAAATATAGCTCCTAAGCTAAGTTTTTTAAAACGTTTTTTCCATCGATTACGTTAAAGTAGTTTAAGAGAAACTAGAGGTTTTGGTTTTATTACGTTTTTTATGTTTATATTGTCGCTTTATCCATTAAGGTTAAAATTTAATTATTTACATATAAATCAAGCTATAAAATATAAATAATTAGATTATGATTGGACGTTAATATATTATATATAATATAACCTAACGTATAATTTTGCATTTATTTTCATTTCCGATATTTAGAGCAAAAAAACGGTTGTGATATTTTCAAGCTGTTGGTGGTAGAAATATTAACAGCAAGGTTAACTGATTGTTTCAGCTTATAGTTTAGCTTATATTTCAGTATGCAAGCACATATTGATACAGGTGTTCTAAGCACGGTGTGTTAAATTAATTTTATTTCACTTTTAGCATGTTGTGAGACCGTATTCACCGCGATAACACATATTTAGCTATTACACTTTTGAACGGAAGTGTACTTAGCATAAACAACTACTTTTAACTTTTTACGAAGGTTTTATTACAGGTTGCACCGTACGATTATTTTCTCCCGCGAAATAAAGTAGTGATTGGAAGACGTGACATAAAAATCACATTATTATTAACGCAATGGTAAGCTATAACACAGCAGTACGAGAAGTGGTTATCGGTTATGTTTTCTAATGCTGAACGTAATAACAATTTTATTTATCGATAAATATATACATCTCGTGTAAGGTACGAAAATTTATATGCAAAACTGTGTTTGTTTTCTGTAACATTAATATTTCCGATAAGTTATAAGTGTGACCGATAAAACTTTTTAAATTATTGTGCAGTGCAGCAATAAAAAATTATGTTGTACCTACATGCATTCGTGAGTGCCAATAAATGAATTTTTTTAACACGAAATTAAAATTAAGAGCCAAAAATTTGAAATCCATATTTTTTATTTTGTACATTACATTAAAATTAATTCTTGGTTTGTTTCCCTATTTTAATTAAATTCGTTCCTTAAACTCTACTACGTTGCTTTAATATTCCTTATTTTAAAGTTTGGCGGTTTACAAATATAAACGTCATTTTTTCGACCCAAAAAGATAAATCAACATGAAGTAGAGGACGTATGAAATAAAAATTGAGTATAAAATAGCAATTAAAAACTACATTTTAGTGTTCAAAAATAGAAAAGAATTAGTGAACACGACATGTTTCTTTAATAATAATAAAATAAAGCGAAATTTGTTTAAGAAAAGTTGTCCAGAATGAAAAATGTATACCTTCAAACAAACTTTAAGAAAGATCAATTCTCTTTGGCCAAATAAATAAGAAAATGTTTATTTTAAATGATTTTTTATTGTTGCCATGATGACGATAAGTTTTGTTGGTTAACTATCTATTTCATATTGATTTTCAGCGGTCTGTTCTAATTTGTTTGGATTTTATAAACTTTTTTTTTTAAATATACAGGTGTAGATTCTCGTTTTAAATGCAATGAAATGTAATGCAATTTAATGAAAAATAATTTGTCGCAATTTTACATAAAGGACACTTTATGATTCATATTTCTGTGACTGCTTGATTTACAAAAGACTGAAATTTACTTAAAACGAGTTTCAAGTCAAGTAAGAATAAATCCCAAAATACTATTAAATACTTTTTTGTACGTTACTTCTCTCGTTGCATCAATCCTAAAAAAACGTCACATAATTAAATACCAATGTGGTTAGTATTTTAGCACATTTACAAAAGCCAACTTTGCGATTACGGTGCGTATTCCTTTTCAAGTTGCGGCTGGTATAACTGTTCAATAAATTCAGGTGCACCGAATGCCTAGTGACATTTTTAAAGGCTGCCCTACCTGTGCTGAATGACAAAGCAGTTCTTATAACAGATTTAAAAATCGATTTATTAAAGTCACAACGATGCGATGTAATATCGTGCCTTACAAATGTAGCTTTATGCCTCTCGTATAACAAATTAAAAAATATTTGTAGCAACGTATATTAGTCTACTTTTGCATGAATAATACAGTTTACTACCAGAGTTGTCCAAAGAATATGCCTTTTACTATTATGGTTACTCTATATTCGTTGAGTTCGAAATAAGTTCAATGATTTAGCTGTTCGTTTAAGTTTAAAAGTCATTCTAAGTTCAGTGTTCGGTAAGATATGCTCAAAATCAAATGTCATCTACATTTCATACTTCTTCGTTAGTTATGGGTATAGCAGCAAGATAAAATATACTAAAGATCTTCTAAAGCAATGTTTACTAATAGTATACGCAGTGAACATTCAATTATTGTCTTTGTGCTTATTAATTTCTACAGAAACAAAGTACTGTTTTCGAAAAATTAAGCTTTTATTTTTAATTTAATAGCAATAAAAATAAACAGAATGTAGGTAAAAAGTTATTTTTAATCATATAACATGCAATACACAAAATTTTCATTTAACATAATATGTTCCAAAATAGTTTTACTTCAGTCAATACTGTCAAAATTATAACGTTATTTGCTTTACATTCTGTTCCTATTAAAATTATAAATTGCAATTATGACACCAAGGTGTTGGTGACAATCCGGAAATAAAACAAAATGAAAATCATCGCTTTCCTTCATGTAAAAAAAACTAAAATTATTGACATAAAAAAATCAATTGTACTACAACTGAAACCAGATATATTTCCAAGCCTATATCAATTATATATTTTGTGTTTTTTTAAACTCATTTTTCAAAATACAGATACATTTTTTCGAAAGTTCCTGGTTATATAAAGTGTGTGAAGAAAAGCAGAAGGTAGCATAAATGGATATTACCTATAGGCCTTATACAATAAATTTTTTCAATATTTTATTAGTTAATAATGTAGGTCAATATCTGAGCTGAAGGCAAACATTGATTACATGCTTGAATATGAATAACATATTATAATAAATTAATCAGATTCTTATGAAATAAATCAAAATTATTCAAGTGTGCGTAATACAGCAAATAATATAACTATAGCGCCATTGTTTTGTAGTCGTCATATACTTTCTCATGCATTGTTCTGCATAAGTAATTGTTGATTTACGTTTAAAGAAACCATTTTTTGTAATTATTGCACCTTGCTTATATTTATACGCTACTTTTACTTGTTGAGTAGCTTGATAAGTTATATAAATATGAACGGAAACGTGTTATACCCTTATAGTGACTTAAACCCTATAATATAAAAGTTAATGTAACTAACAAATTGAAGTTATTTCTATTTTTATATTAATGTCATACTTACCCAGAAAATATAAATTTTTGAATTTATTGAAAGATTTTTATAACAAACAATTTTATTTTTATGTACCTTACACATGTTGAACATACAACAACAAATAAAAAGATTTTAAAATGGAATTGTAAAAGAGATTGTACGCTCCAAGTTGTGTAAAATATATTAATGTCTCAAAACAAAAGTTGTAGGTGTAGGTATAGGTACATATTATTGAAATTTAATTATTGTGAAACTAAAGATAAAACCAGAAAATTACGATGTAACACGCAAATTTTTCCTTACATTTCATTTTCACTAAAAATTATTGTTAATAATAATTGAAAAAAGTCGATCAACAATACTTTGTTAAATATGAAAATAATATTGTTTGTATTCGCAAACGATTAAGTTTAATTATTATAACAGTTATTGTCTAACTCTAACTCAACTTTGTCTTGTCGGTTTCAATTAAATTAAATTTGTTTTAAACATAGAAGATATGGATATTAAGTTTACCAAGGATTAACCAATAATCAAATGTAAAAACTTAAGGCATTTCGCAAAATCAGTCGACAAAAGGACTTAATTTGAACTGAGAATAAACTAAAAAAACCATTCTACGCGTCAAATTTTTTTATTAATCATCATTCAACACTATTCATCATTTTTACATGGTAAGTTGTGCCGTGCCATTGATAGAAACAGCAAATACATTTTTAATAAACTTTCGAGTGTAATCAATAATGCTGTTTATTTAGAATCGAGTTTGCTTCTCTCATTTCATACACATGTCAAAAACAGTTTTATACTTTACTAGTTCTGTAAGTTGTTTAAGAAAGGTACGCTATACGTTTACAGTTCGTGATCGACGGGTATTAATAATGATATCGGGTCCCGGACACCGACACGGCTCGGCCAGACAACTGATGAATGCGGTGTCAAGCACCGCAGACAGATACACATCGCTCATGCAACTACCCCAGTACCCCGCTGTACTTCAATGTCTCTTTTTGACATACCTACACTACCCTAACAATTTTAATGATTCTCCTTTAAACAAACACACACTATCTCGATAACTAAAGTTAGAATTCAGTTCTACATGTCCTCCTCACTGCAGAAACTTACATGACAATTCGGCACAATAAAAGTCATAGTGCAGATGTAATTTATGAACAAATCTGTTAAAGAAAGCTACATTCAAATCGGTTTTCTTGCACATTTTTATTATTAAATAAACCAACATTAACGGACTCGTTTAATTTTATCTTAAATGAATTCAACTTCATACATGAATATTATTGGTACCAGGAAAAACCAGATTTAAAAAATATTATGAGATTGTTATCAATCATTTGATTTTGGGTTTAAGTTTAAATCCAAATGTTCGGCCATTATCTAGAAGAACACAGAAATATGTATTTCTTGGCTATATAAAATGTAAATTTTCTAAAAACAATCGTTTTTTAAAATTATTATAACACGCTGGCTCTGAAGTAAACAAATGTGTGTTATAATGAAAAAAATCTCTGATAATATTGTTATTCGTGAATCCAATAAACTACAGTTTTTAAGAATACTTTATGTAATTCCAAATAAACAAAATAGCAAAGTTTAAATAACTATCATACGCTGTGAGCGTAAAACAGTAACGCATCGTAATTAATAGTAGTGCATAGCTTATGCACTACTATCAATGCTATGCAGCATAGGGATGGTACGGAATTGATGAAACTGTTCCATGGAATCTTATCTGCACTCGGAACTGTTTGGCTCAGTTACAATGCGAATAATAAATCGGTCCCAGTTAAGTAAAGTTATTATCATTATTATGCATATTCCAAATCTAATTTTCCAATGTAGGTACAAGGCTAAAACCTATGAGAGAATGAGTTTGAACCAGGGCTGTGGAGTCGGAGTTTAGGAGGAATTTTTGGTCAGTGGAGTCGGAGTCGGAAAAAATGTACCGACTCCGAGTACAACAAAAAATTGCCGCAAAATTTAAACTCAATTTTTTTTTTTTATATTACACGCCATAAAATGTCTTAGTATTTAATTTTGTCGGAGTCGAAGTCGGAGTCGAACTACTAAAATTATCAGTCAGTCGACTTTTTTTACCGACTCCTCAGCCCTGGTTTGAACAAACGAAATTGCAATTGTTTAGAGTACCTAATAAAACGTAAAACGGTGGAAGTGGAAGAGTTGGAACTATTACAAATATTAAACGTTCCATAACATCCCTAATAGTGCATACTAATTATGGATAGTTCGTGAACGATCCGTTCCAGTTGAATAATGCACTTGCGTGATTCGTTGCTGTACCAAGAATATTTCTAATTCTCGTACCTAAAGAGTGTTTAATCACACTCCGAAATATCGTTTCTTCATTTAAAATGTATGTTTGTGCCTCATCGACAAATATATCTTGCTAGTTCATAACGAACTGCACACCATAGGCGCTAACAGGGGGGTGCAAGGGTGCATTTAAACTCCCCAAATAAACAAGGGAAATGGAACACGTTTGATATATCTTAGTGGATAAAATAAATAAACGGAGTAGTAATCGATGTAGATGCGACATTCTCATATAAACTTCATTAAATAGTCATATAGCGCTAGAGTCGACTGTTCCTTGAAGCTGGGAACAATCGAAACGGGGTATGTACAGGGCAAGGCCGTTTCTGGCGGGGGGCAAAAGCGTGCCACGCACGTGGGCGGCCGATTTAGAGGGCGGCCAAATGCCGCCCTTACGGTCCTTTATATTTTACAAGAATTGAAAATAAATTTTGTTTGAAAAATAGTATGTAAAAATGATCAAGAATTAAAGATTTTAATCACATGCTATTAAAAAAAAATCGCAAAAACGCTTAAAACACTCTCCAGTTTGCCTATTCGGTAATTTCGACTGGAGATGCGATTAAATTTATGTACTCGATCGGCGGTTGTATACAGTACCGTAGCAATGTATCGGGTGATCAACAATGATTGATGCCCGCTAACTTCAGACCGAAAATAAAATAACAATGTTTTTGTTGGTATCTCAGTGTAAAACTAGGATATCAGTGGCGTAGTATTATTTTCGTTTTCTGTGACCTTCAGGTTGACCTGTCATTTTGTGTGGTTTTCCTACGCCACTGGTTTCCCCCTATGGGTTACCAACCGTTCGAATAAAGTTCCTAACACCCTTGGCATCAGTCATTTTCGATCACCCGATAGATAGCAATGCAATTGGCAACAGGGCAAGTGCCAACGGCGCAAGAGATGGCGCTGAAAATCCCTCTTACACATAATGACAAATTTATATATGTTGTTAAATATAATACTTGCAATTAAAATTATTTTATTTGTCTATTTCTATAGTTTTTTGTTTACCGGGGCGGCGAAACGTACGTTAGCACGCGGGCGGCCAAGTACTCAGAAACGGCACTGGTACAGAGTACCATATCTTTTGCACCTACCAAGGTGAATTTCTGGTTGTATTATCGTTAATTAAATTTGTTTCCGTGCGCAATTTATTTTAATCGTAAATCTATTTACAAATAAAGTCAAAGTTCTCTCGGCGTATCCTGTTTGCGAATCTTGAGAAACCGAACAATGACTCGGAACGCTTTTCTGTAGGTATATGAGATTCTTTTGAATGATTCTTTACGAACGATTCAGTTAAGTGAACTGAATTAATAGTCTACTCATCAAAAAAAAAACGCACTTTATAACTCTATTGTAAACGACCAAACTCGCTAGTTTACATCTTTTTTACAATTATTTTAGGATTTTTGCATTTACGATGCTGTAATCCACGAGTCTTTTTATATTACGGCTTATTCTTCCATTTCACTTAGTTTCATCACTAACGGCGCTAAGAAATTATTTATTTTTATGGAACTGCTAAACACATTTTCAAAAACTTTCGGTCATTACACTTGTGAATAATAAAATAATCACAAAATGTTATGATTTTGTTATGGTAATACATATCATATTTATAAATGTTGGCAAAAATTTTAAGAATTTCAGAGCCAACGTGTTTTTTTTTTATTAATAAAGAATCAAAAAGTAAGCTTTTAAGTATTTTAAATTAATGGCTTTGATAATGGTATTAAACAACAAGTTAAGGCCAAAAATCGGTTCGTAAAAAATGTATATGGAAAATAAAAATTTGTTTGTTCCGACCACATTGCATTTTTGCTGCTTTATTTTGATTGTTATTGATACTGTATTAATACTCGATAATGTGTGTTTTTAATTAACAATTAAATCGTATTCCACGCCATAAAGTAGTGAAACATTCCCAAAAGTAAGTAGGTAGGTCGATGACAAAAGCAATAAAAATACCATATAAAGGTGAGATAATCTGTAATCCTGGTGGACGATTTTGCACGTCCCAACAGTTTATAGCGGAATTGTTGTAACATCCACTGAATATTTTCGTTTTCAATTTAAATAACAAAGAATAATTGGCTGTCATTTTTGTTATCAAAATTCCTAATAATAAATAATACTTCGGATTAGTTTTAATAAACAAGAGTCAAATCAAACATGATTTTCAAACCATCTAACAGGCGAGGAACATTCATTAATTTTAATTATCTAAGTTATTTAAGTGATCGACATCGTGACATGTAAAATTAAATTAATTCGACATCAAAAGAAATACACGAATACATCTAAATTAGTAATAGGAAAATATAGTACTCTGTGTGTACGAGTGTACGTATACAACATTTTGCATTTTTAAGCTGAAGCTTGAATATAAAAAAAAAGGATTTTGTTAGTTGAGTGTAGAAATTAATGGCTGCATTCTTGTAGTTTTGATTAAGGCGTTGGAGTATTTTATAGTCATGAATAGACATTTAGAATGGGATTTTAATATATTATTATCATTGTAAAAAACATGGGTAGGGTATACTTCCGCCTGTAAATTTATCGTTAATACTAAAACAGCATCGAGCTGTTATGCTAGATTTATTCAATCGACGGAATCATAAAAAGAAACTCGAATATTATTATAGTTTAATATCCAATAAATCACCTTGGATCTTCTCTAATAAGAATTGGGGAAATCCATTAACGCAATCGCTAACACGTTATTTCTGCATAATAACCTTGATCTAGTGATCTATTAAAAAAAACAATGCAAGTATTTTTTTAAATTAAATTACTTATTTATTCAAACCAAACGTTGCGCATGAAGACGACATGTATTTACAAAAATACTTTTGGCACATTGACTTGCAAAATTACTTATGTATTACCATACCACGAAAAACAATTTAATGGTCATTGCTGTAGTTCAATATGTAAAAATAATTTATTACTTGTTTTTCTGGAAAATTAAAATTATTTAACGGTTTACTTGTGGACGTTATTGTTTTACAGGTGTGGCAGTATAAATAAAACTAACTAGTGGTGACTGAATAAAAATTAATTCTTACCAGCGTAATCCTAAAAACAAAAAAATCTGTTCTGTTTGTTTAAACCTTTCTATCGGATGATCGAAAATAATTGATGCCAGCTATCTTGAGACCGAAAAGAAAATAATTAAGTTTATGTTGGTACCTCAGTCTAAAACGAAGATATCAGTGGCGTAGTATTATTTTGATCTTGCGCAACGTTCTCTTGTGGTTTGTAGCTTTTCAATTTAATTTGCATCTTCTTCTTTTGAGCAAAAAGCTTTGTAAACCTTTTTTTCAATTCAAACTTTTTTCTCTATGCCACTCGTTTTTCCCTAAGTGTTACTTGCGTAGTAAAATCTTATGTGGTCAGCATTATTTTATCAGTTAAAATGAGATTTTGGTATAGTATTAGAAAAAGATCTCTGTCTTAGATTAGATACCACTTAAAAACATATTTTTAAGATCAGTTTTAATCAAATAATATTTATTGGGGTACTTTGTAGATCTAATTTATGATTTGTGTGTCAAACTAGAAACTATTATGTTTTACAGGCTACTTTAATTGATCTAATGTTTGCTGTGTTCATAAAAAGTTTGTGGCAAAAGCAAGTGCAAATATACCGGGTGATTCGGTTTGTCTGTCGCACCTATAACTTGATGATTTAAAGAGTAAACCCCTATAAACCTTATATTTTTGGGAATCACAGGAAATTCTCTATGAAATGACGAGAAAAACGTAAAAAACAAGATTTTAACAAACAACCAAACCAACAAAATTTTCAAATTATTAGTTTACGTCTGTTACCAATATAATTACGATAATCAAACAATTTTTATGAAAATAAAATGGCGTCCATCACTTATTAAAAAAATTGGTGGAACAAAAATACCAAGTTGTGATAGTTTTATTTTTAATATGTTTTATTACTGAATAAAATATTGACTTATTTTAGTTACTGATAAACAAAATTATCATACCTTTTAAGAAATAGTTACAGTACTGGACAACTTTTAAAATTTTAAATAATGTTGATTTTATAACAAATCGCCTTTTTTGGATTTTTTAACCGTTATTTGTCAAATCGTATCTCTAGTAGGTTTATACTATATTGTTGTATTAAAAATTGTTAGACTTCCTTTTTGTGCAAAAATGCAAAATGTTGCCAATAACTGACGAAACATCTATAACTAAATGTATTTAGAGCAGCGTAAAGAAAATCAGAAGTTGCTTCCGAAAAGTGTTTTTCTTCTTCAGTATCTTTTAAAGTAAGTAAAGTAAGAAAAAATTAAAGTCTTTTTATATGTCTACTACTAAGAGGGTCTAGAACTCCATGATGACCTTCGAATTAGGGTCACCCTGCATAGAAATAGGAAAGACAAAGGAGCATCAAATTATGTTTTGTCAGTAATTGCAATGTGTTATACGCGTCGTGTCTTGTATAAAACGCGCAATTTAAAACCAGATCAAAGTAATACGTATGTACACTTACATAAAGTTCAAATACATACACTGCTGTAAAAATGTAAAGCTGCGTTTAACTGCGTTTTAAAAATTGCATCCGGATCGTGACAGAAATTCCATAATTCAATAAAACGGATGTTATTGAAATTTATTAATAATTCTCTCAAGTTATACCAAATACGTGACGGTAACAGCCGGATCAGACAATAACCCAAGAATCCCAAGAAAATTGCGACAAATTTTAAAGAACGCCAACTCACTGCGTGCACGTAACATATTTTCTTATCAAGTGTCCTTTAATGTAATTCACAAGTACGTACTGCCTAAATGTGTTGAACATAAACTATAACTTAAAGTTAATCAGTGACAACAACAAAGTTTCCAAAAGTATGTCTCTAAAAAGACATTAAATATACCGTGAAAAGGAGTGTCCGGAGCAATGAGTGTGCATAACTTGTGCGCTTCCGATGACGTCACATATCCGCTTCAAGCGTTGTCTCCGAAAGACAAATTAAGCACTAATTTAAAATTGTATTTTAAGGTTAATTTATTTGGGCTAATAACATATAATAAAGCATCGTGCGCAGACATGTAACACGAAATAAAAAAATTACCAATTCAACACGCAATAATCTAAGAAATATCGAAATTATTTAATGCAGAATGAAGCACAATTTAATTGCATATCTGTAATACTTATACTCCTATTATTTATCTTCATAATGTTAAATTTTAAATAAGAGGACATGTTAATGTAGTATCCGTGGTCTTTGTCCATATAACATGTACAACGATAGATATATTTTTGATATTCAACAAAGAGTTGTAAAATTACTGGCTACTATTAAAGTTTATGAACCGCAACTGTTTTTATGAAATGTCTTGAATCTTAAAGTAATGTAAATATAGGTAATCAAAAAAGCGTTAAATGTATTACATAAGTATTTTTCTTTGCACGTTGTTTTTTTCTTTAAAGTTCATAAATTTTCTCCTGTGAAACACCGTTAAATATATTTATTCTTTTAATTTATTTCCCGTACTTTAATAAGTTGTGGAGTTTTACATTTTGTTTTCGATTGTTCGTTTGTTATATTATAAATAATTATATTTTATTTTTACCAATTGCACTGCATCAAAAGGAACTTTAGTAAAAGAGTTTTATATCAATACTAGAAATAATAAGAAAACGTTAATATACGATCCACCAATAGATACTTATACTTACCTATTAACATGCACATTTTGTTCCAAAATGTTTGGGCCGAATGTAAAAACCATCACAAATACAAATATGTTACATTTTACACCCAAACAGTGTTTACCAAAGTTTATAGTATTTTGTAAACTGCATACACTTAACCAGCATTTTAATAATTTTTTATACGTGATATGTAAAAATCACTCATATATACCTTACCTACTCATAATTTATATTTAGATTAAGCTTATTCTAAAAGATTTGCTAATGAACTTCGAAAGCAGATTTATATTACCACCAAAAGTCTTTGATGTCTTATCGGCAATAGGATTTAAGTTTTTCTAGTCATAAAACAAATAAATGTTCATAAAAAATATATATTCTTGGTTGTTTACTACTAAAAACAGTTAATTTAGGGAAATAAGAAAAATAATAATTTAATTACCGTTTTCATTAATATTAATTTAATGCTTTATACAGGGTGATTGGTTGGGACCGGGTATTAAAAATATATGAAGAATGAAAATAGTAAATAGTAGATACTATTTAAAAATGTTACCCTTTCTCTTAACTTTATTAAAACTTTCTAATAACTCGAAAATTTTTGCAGATAGGTACCTATAGGAAACGTTAATACAGACTCATGCAGTATTACATTTTGCATTAGAAAATGAAAAAACAATTTTGCATTGTATTTGAAAAAAAACGAGTTTTAGTGGTCCGAAGTTATATTAAAAGAAAATTAAATTATGGACACCCTGTAAGTAATGCATCGATTGCAAAAATTCCAGGTTGAACTCCAAGGTTTCTTTTATGCATAGTCTAAATTTAAGCGTTTTCTCTTTAAAAATGGCGGCGGTAGATAATATTGAAAATCAAAAAATTAAAAAGTCCAAAAATCTAAAAAAGGACTATATAGGGAATGCTATTGAAAGTCCCTCTAAAATATCGTGTTAAATCCAAAGATCCAATAAAAAACAGACTATTGTATTTGAAATAAGAGAGTAGACGTAAGACGTAAACTTCCGGTATTTCCCGAATAGTCGCCAGCTTAAACATATTTTCATTTAACAGATCATATGCCATTATGGTCAGAACCAAAATTTCACATAAATACCCTTTTTCATTCTTCATATATTTTTAATACCCTGTCCCAATCAATCACCCTGTATGTATAAATGTATTTTTTAAATTCGACTATGAACGGTAGATGGTATTGTGTTTGATTTTCTTATTTTGTTTATAATTACAATAATGTAATTGTAAGTATTAAAAGACTAACTGAAGTTACCTTTGTATCATCGATGCATTTTGATCGCAACGCGTATGAACTATGACTCCACAATAAGCGCTTTTTTATAATGACAAATTTACTGTTTCGTTATTATAACTTGAGTAACATTTTTTATTTGATTCCAATCGTATTTAATCATCTTTTCAGATATTATATTTTATATACAGGTACCGCCAAATCTCGCATATACAACGCAAAATTTTAACTCATTTTTTGTTGCTAACTCGGGTGCGTAGTATACGCGAGTGCTAACAAATACGTCATTTTCGATATCGACATAACCTCTGTTGGGTTAAATCATGCATACGTATGTTATACGAGTGCGTATTTTATACGAGAACGTATTATAAGTGAGATTATACGGTGAATCCTTGATTTAATTTTTAATCCCAGTTTGCTAGGTTCTAAAAAACTGGGAGTTAGCAAAGCCTTTTAGCCCAGTACTTTGGCTCAAAAGTGTGTAATATATTCCGTTTTCATATTAATATTTTCATCTATTAATAAGATGTTTTATTATTTAGGTATTAACATAAAGTTCTTACATTCAATACGTTCGACCCTTATTTAAAAGCAAACCAACCTATATTCTTGTTAATCTCACAAAATGTGTAAGCTTTTCATATCTTCAATACTATTAATACACGTATTTTGTACATGACTTATTTAATCGATTTTAATTCAATAGTTTAAGGCTACATTGTTATGATGACAACTAATTGTTATTAAAATTAATTTGGTTTACATAAATTTTACGCTATTTTCATTCTCTGTGAGTTTAAGATCAGAAAAGCGATACAAAAATAATTATAATATTTTAATTAAACGTCACAACTTAATATTGTATTAGTGCAGCGCGCACCTAATTACTGTTACACAACTCATGGAAATTAATTTAACAGGATTTTGTAAAAACCCAAAGCAACAAACTAGTTACTATGAAACTTTTTGTCGTTAACTTTAATTTATAAAGTGTGTCTTTTTACAGTTAAAATCTTTTTTGTATCTTAACCAAATGCGCTGATGCGTTTTATTGGAACTTTGGTGTATAGGCATGCCTAAAATATACAACAATTGTCGGGTTCTTTGATGTTTCTGACGCAATTTGCACGACCTTGAACCGGTCACGAGATAGCATAGAATTATAATACATGTCAGATATAATGTCACTTCGCACTTTCATGTAACTTTACGTTTGTAGGATGCGAAATATGTACGAAAGGGAATTGAAACTTGTAACGCAATGGTCATGACATCAC
The DNA here is from genome assembly GCA_947652605.1 of Elmis aenea. Taxonomy (NCBI): domain Eukaryota; kingdom Metazoa; phylum Arthropoda; class Insecta; order Coleoptera; family Elmidae; genus Elmis; species Elmis aenea. Next base: position 26,378,056 of record OX393578.1, on the reverse strand, counting down.
TAATTCTAAACTATTACAAATTATTCTTTGCGGAGTACAGCATTTATCAGTCGATGAAATTATTATCTCCATCTTCAACGAACCAACGGATCACAAATACAACAACGCCAGTTCTAATTCGAAATAAAGCGCAAACAGGCAAAACAAAGGGTTATTTATTTATCCATTTTTTAAATTAATGTAGCGAAAATCGTAGAAAAACAATCATTTGCATTAATTTTAAGGTGCACTGAGTAGATACCATCGAGGAACACACATTTATTATAGTTATTTTTTGCTTGCGTTATCTGACCGCGTAAAAATAAATGTACCTACATGGGTACAGCAAAAAAGCACACCTACAACACTCTTTCATTTGAATTAATTTACTATATCTTATTTTTATCGGCGTGTTGATTTAAAAATCACGTTCAAGAAAAATTAATTTTTAAATAAAAACAAGAAAAATTGTCGAAAAACAACGTAAGATAGTATGCCTATGCGTAAACAAATATGCAAGAAAAAGTTCAAACTAAGACCTGTGAGTTGTAATAATTTTATGAATCACGCACCGATAAATAAAATTAAACAAGACATGTTAAACGTATACACATATAAATAGAATAAGTTTATTACTACAAACACCACGTAATTATAGTATGATATTACACTTTATATTTCAGCTGTATTCGGTAGACTATAATAATCGCTTCTGAACTGCTAAATTTATGATTTGATGACAGTTAAGGGCGGTAAGATTTTTCGAGCCCCGCACACTTTTAATAAGCACTATTTTAGATCTTGTTGAATGTTACATTAGATTTACACCGAGTACGGAGCTCGTCGACACCCGAGATCTGTGGTTAGCTCAGTGCATATAAATGTAGTTATAATTATTTACGGAACAAGACCTAAAAGTGGTACTTTACTGAACGAGTAGGCAGTTTTGGAACGAGCCGTAAGCGAGTCCTAAAAGCATGCGGGTATCTTACAGACAATATTTTTTCTGCGTCTGCCGCTGACACCAAAATCACTATCGTCACCATCCATAATTAAACAATAACTTAACAAACTACAGGTGAAAACTTGCTTGGTGGTGTAATGACGTTTGTTTGACAGCGCAAATCAACAAAATAACTCATCACCATGGCAACCAGGTACTTACGGCCTAGGCCGGTGAAGACAACTTATTACCATGGCAACCAGTTACTTTCTGGTCTAGGCCAGTAAAGATGTATTTCCCATTCCCATTCTAAAACTTGATCAGAATTAACTGATTTTCTGGACAGACGCAGAAAATAATTATTTACGGAACGAGGTACTTTACTGGACGACCAGACAGTTTTAGGACGAGCCGTAGGCGAGTTCTGAAAGCATACGAGTTAGCTAAAGACACTTACGTACAATATTTTTAACGCGTCCGCCACTGACACCAAAATCACTATCGTCACTATCCATAATTAAACAATAACAACAAACTACAGATGAAAACTCGCTCGGTGGTATAACGACGTTTGTTTGACACAACACAACATTGTTTTTTATAGGTAACAATTGATTTTAGCCGCCTGTAACTTCAAAATTTATTATATCCATTTCTTTTCGCCCCACTACTTAAGTCAAAGACGTTTTAGGACAGAATGGCATTAAAAAAACTTTAAATCGCTACTGATATACAAATTCACTAAAAAAAATTATGATGATCGATTTAGTATTAAGCATACATATTACGCAAATAAAATCCCTATTAACATGAATTATAAAAGGCAACAATAAAACAATAACTGTCTAAGAATATATTATAAAAATGAATTGCACTTATAAAGTAATATATTTCGACGATGTTGTTTTTATGTTATAACTATTTAATTAAATAACTCGTTTTATTCAAGTTTGTAAATTAATAATCATTAGCTTAATAATATGTCAATAGAAATAATTTAGTTAAGTTATTGTTTTACCTGCTTATGATTTTCTGTAGCTACAGGTGTTCTCCAGGTTAGTTTTTTAGTGAATGAGCTAGGCATAGCATATTATTATTACCACTGGTTTGATCTATATTGAAATCTAGAAATCTACATTTAAAGTAGAGCTACTTGTGAACTTTAAATTAAATTGTTTTTTGCTTCTTTAACTGATCGCATCTAAAATGTCCATTTTTCGTCATTTGTTATTTGTTTACCATTATTATCGTCGGCACTTTTTCATTAATTCCTTGTCAGACCTACGAAAAGTGCTCTAAAACGATATCTTATCATAGTTTAGTTGGTGTAACTGGTAGACGTATTACAAATGTTCACTGCTAATAATATTCAGCCAACGATGGAAGTTATTATTTATTACGTGTTTGTCTGTCAGGTTTACTGATATCTTTAACCTCACTCTCAACGAAAAATTACTGCTTTGGTTATAACGTTCCCGTATGAAAATGCAATTTGTATTAGTATATTTAAAACAAGACATATTTTGTAAGTCTCGTGAACTATCTTGTGCAATACCGACATAATGCACGTTTCATATAACGGTGACTGCAACAGTCAATGAAGCCCGAAACCCGCATTAATATTAATACCAATAAACATGCACAATCTATTGGTCTCGGAGTATAATAATACCGTTCAATTTTGTGTGTAAGAATTATTTAGGTGATAATGTCAAGTCTATAAAAAAAATTATTTATTTAGATAATTCGAACTAATTATATAGCCTTTTTATACATATGTATCGTGCCAAATTTGTTCATATATTTATTTTATGTTAAAAAAACGATCTGAAGTTTGAAATGGCAATACAAGATGTCAACGGTCTACAGCGATATTTGGATAACCTTGTTATTATAAGAGTAGAGGAGTCGGTTAAAGTTGGGCAGAATTACAATACAAATTAAAATACAAAATAAACCAACGTTGCCACTTTTCCGAGATTAATGTCGAAAACTGAGAACTGACAAAGTATTTAAATGCAATATTTTAAGTATGAGCAACAGAAAAAAGTAGTAAGTACCTACTTATATGTTCAGATAATTTATAGATAATTTTATGTAGATTGTGATTAAATGTTTATTAGATAAAGTTGTAGGTATATTAAGTACCTAAGTGTTTTTCAATAAAAATGGATAAATGTGTATCTAACTCCTTCAAAAAGTCTTAGATACTGTGAAAATTTGAACATTACGACTACTTCATAATTTTGAAAAAATGTTTATCTGTTAGTTAACTTGCACATATTTTTACGAGCATTATATACAGTGTGTACAAGAAGTAACGTAACGTGTCAATGTCTTGTGATAATTTTTTGAAAAAAAGTTTTAAATTAAAGCTGTTTGTGGTCCTTCATAACCTTAAATTATTTTCAATTATACACAGTGTTTTGTTTTTCGCACCGATACGTCACATTATTCCTTTAAATAGAAGATCATGTATATTTTGTAATTTTTAGATGCAAAATTTTGTTTGTTTTTAAAAATGTTTAAGGTTGTATGCTTGTATGTATATAAAATCAATCGTTTTTAAATTATTCAAGTTTTTCTTTTAAATAATGACAGAAACAGGGCTCTAGAAGAATATTAATATTTAAGAACTTAGCAATGTCAGAACGAATTCCTTTGATACTTAAGTTGACAGTAGTGTCATAGTAATTGGTGACTAGTTAAAATTTTAAAATAATATACAGGGTGTTCCCTATGCCCTGTCCAATTGGCTAAAGTTCAAACAAGAATAAGTCAATTTTTTTAAATAGAACACCCTATATATTTTTACCTTTTCCTATCGATAATTGAATTGTATTTAAAAGCTATTGTATGATTGTATGTTATGTCCAAAATTAATATTCCTCGAGTTATTGCAGTTTTAATGATAATTTACGAGTCCTGTGCCTGTCCATATTTAAAAAAAAAAAACTTGTCTAACTCAAAAACAATAGATTTTATATACATACAACCTTATACATTTTTAAATCTAAAAATTACAAAATATACAGGATATTCTATTTAAACTATTTAAAGGAACAAAGTTGCGTATCAGTGCGCAAAAACAAAACACTGTGTATATTTGGAAATGATTTAAGGTTATGTAGTATATGACTACAAACAACTTTTACTCAAAACTTTTTTTTGTTTAGTTATCACTAGATGAGGTATTGACGCGCTACGTTAATTTTTGTACACACTGTACTAACTAATGTGTATATTATTAAAATTAGAAAAAGTAATCTATTTTATAAGACTTAAGTCAAGTATGGATGTTATTAAAAAATGCAAGTCTAATCAATTTTTTGGTAAACGCTCATCTTTAAAACGTTTAAGTATGGAAATCACTATTCGCGTTTTTTTTCTATCTGCCGCACTTAAAAAGACATTAATGTTCAAAAATTTTATTATTTTTCAGTTTGTTGCAGTTTTTTCAAAAAGTTTTTTAAATATCACTTGATTTCTTTTGTAATTCTGGCCAAATTTGCTAATTTAACCGACCTTCTGACGTATATAATAACGAAGTTACCCATGCAACGCGGGGTAAAATTGTCACCCTGTATATATACAGGGTTCTCGTTTTTCGGGGGCCACTATGGAGATCTCGTAAACGGTTAGAGTTAAGACTTCGGTTAAATTATAGCAAAGTTGTATATTCAGGTGCTTAATAATTTGATGCAAACAGAACTTATCTAGCTTTTTTAGTCAATTATTTACCAAGCCGATTAGCAATTTTTCAAAATAAAATATTTGTTTTTGCCATTTTTAACAATTGTTTCAAAAAAGTGCCAAGAGTTATACATTGTCGAATTCAGAATAAAATGCTCTACAAATTGGCGTTAAAATCAGATATAGCGTCCATAAGAAAAAAATTACCTAATGATGGTTTAAAAAAAGCGAAACGTCGCATGGAAAATATGGGAATTTTGATCCCTTGCAAAAAGTGACCAAAAAAAGTTTTTACAGAAATGAAATTCGACATCAAATGAAAAAGTTACGGGCAAAAAACAAAAATCCACTTTTACTTTTTCCCCTATATCTCAAAAACTAAAAAAGCTAGATAAGTTCGGTTTGCGCCAAATTATTAAGCACCTAAATATACAACTTTGCCCTAATTTAACCGAATTCGTAACTCTTACCGTTTACGAGATCCCCATCGTGGCCCTCGATAAACGAGAACCCTGTATATTTATAGCCCATCATTTGCTTAAAGATAGTTACATACAGATATTGAAATGAAAGTTGTTCGCCTCAATGAGCGACATAACGAAATAAAATAGTATTACTTTAACATAATAAGCGACATGAAAGAATTAATTATTTACCTTCTTTATTTTAAGGATACTTTTTGCCTTGTTTGTGAAACAGATACTTTGTATACACAGTAGTCATGCAACATTTATAATTTTCCAACTAAACAAAAATACATCTTACTTTATACATAATCCTTTTAGTTATTTAAACGCAAACCACCCTGGCGCAACATTTTAAATATATTACACGTCTTTGGCGAAACATAGACATAATAATATATAAAAGTAACCTACAAAGATGTTTAGCACCCAATAGCAATTTCATGTAATGCTCTTTGTAACTTGATGTTATCGTAAACGTCCCATAAAACGCACAGACTGATTTACAATACATAATTTTTTGTCTCATTTATGATGTTGCATCACAAAGCTGAGCGTTTATTGCTGAATATTTGAACCCATATTTATTTCCGATGCCTTCACATTTAACTACCGTGAATATGAGATTTATATCATAAGCAAAAAAGCACGCTTAATGCGTTTTAAAAAGAAAATTGTTTTTTTCGTAGTGTGAGCTAGACTTTTCGCACCGAACGTGGCCGGAACAAACTCCTTGATGTTACCGCCACGTTGTGTAGTTGTATCTCTTTTCTGTATTACTCAAGTGTAAGAAATAATGTAAGATAAAACACGACACTATTATGGGTTTTTGTATTTGCTGTGCTTGCACTTGGTTAAACCATATTCGGCCATAAAATTTACGCCATATGAATCGCCAAGTTTATCGTTTATGCTCAACTCGGTTTAGCCAGAATTTTACCGGTGCGCAGTGCAGAACTTAATTCTCATGAACATTATAATTTACTATTCTACACCGCAATGCATTTGCATTAATGTTGTATGATTTGTCACACGTAAAGCAAAATTTATTATTTGATTTTAAATTTTAAACATTAAAAAACTTATTCTAAAATAAAATGTTGTTGAACCACATTTTTTAACTAATACTAAATGAGAACATATTGTTAAACAATAATAATGACAAAAAGTGAATAAAAAGTGTTCGCATTTAAATTTAAATTAGAATTTATAACGACCACAAAAAATAACTAATACTTTTTTAATAAATAATATATTAAAGCTGTTTTTCATTGCAGTTTTTGTTGGTCATTGCCGTCAAATCTCGAGTATAATTCGCACCATTTTTCTCATTTTTGCCCTTTCAAACGCGGGTGCGAGTTATACGCGAATACTAGGGCACCAAACAAATTTTCATTTTCGATATCGATTTTATGGGCTAAATTAAGCCTGCGTATTATACAAGTCATACATTATATACAAAGTTAAAATTTTCAGATATAAATAAAATATCACATATTAATTAATATTAAAACTGTCACAATTGTAGGTATACCTATATCACATTACAAGAGTTGTAAGAAGCATATTACGCACTAGTGGAAATTGCTTTAAAACTCGAGTTTTGTAGCATACTTTTTCTACGACCAGATAAGGTTTGTTCCAACAAATACACGGACCATGCGACGGACTGTCAGGATTCTGCGCAGTATCAGTATCGCGTTCCATCACAGCCTCTGACAGTTCACCTGACGGTCAGTCATTCGTTCCATCAACTCTCTAATCCATTCATGTACACGTTTGCGGACGATCAAAACAGTTCATGAACGAAGGGACGAACTCTTGCTAAGATTTTTACACGAATGCGCTGTTCATAACTAACGTGAGCTCTGGTAACTATGCATCGCCCTCCTAATCCCATTTAGTACTGGGTTCTTAAGGTGTTTACCCTTGCGATGCGCTCATTTCTATGAACCCAATAGACACAATTGTCATTTACAGTTAGGCCAGTCGTAAAAGCGTACCAATAACGGCTAACTAATACTGGGCAATACATGTATTAGTACATAGTTCACGCATGCGAATAAACCGTTTCATGTATTTATACATGGATTGGTTTTAAATCGCTTGTTGGAACAAACCTATAATATATACGATTTAAAATCGTTTTTTTGGCTAGTGCTGATAAACACACTTGTACGTCCGCTATTAACTGTTAAGTTTGACGTAATTCTACTTTGACATTTTTAGAAAAGTGTGCTTTTTGCTTACCGTGCGTAAAGACCCACTTACTATGCATGGAAACCGTACAGTAATAGTTATTAACAATAGTCTTCGTAGAAAAAGATCATTACCACCTCAAATATCTCGTACTTGTTTTTAAATCACCCTAACAAACTAGATTTACTATGAAATTGCGGAAAAACTACATAAATGTGCAAAACATTTATTCGAAATTCGGATGTACTATATTAAAAGACGTTCAACTATTTTTACAAATCACACTATTATGATTTTAAGTCAAAATCAGATAATTGATGTTGTTTATCCAATCATATAAAGATGATGTTAATATTTTTTCACAAAAAATGTCAGTTGTGGCTTGTGGGTGAGTGAAATATGATAACAACGTTTATGCACAAATAAACTACTTCATAGAACTTTAAAAAATGTTCGCTAAAAACTCTAATTTTAGAGATATAATGTGCCTTCATGGCCTATGGCTATCTTGCCATATTTGCCAAATCATGATCGAAAGAAATAAAAAAAATTTGTGATTGGAGATATAGCATCTGCTTTTGATTTTACACCGCACTAGTGCTATTTTCAAAAAGATGAATAACGACTATTATGTCAAGTAGGTACCCACTTCCGAATATTTTTTTTATGTCACTTAATGCAGATTATTTCCCAGTTGGATAATATATGGTTGCAGTTGCTGGGTTATTAACAAAAACAATCAAGATAATCGAAGGGCAAAGATCTCAGATTATAATATCATAAGTTATTTTTATGTACCAAAATTATTTTTCAATTGTAAATCGCAGAATCCGTAATACTAAACTTTGAAGCTCTTTTGCTGTTTTTAATTTACTTTTACAACATAGTTAACAAAACAAGGTAGAATTGTATATTAAATTAATTCTATATTGAAATCTAGATAGGAGATTCTAAGATCAAAATTGTCGATCGTGAAAACTGTTATCAGCTATAAACAACTTACGTTTTAGTTTTCAAATCCAGAAACTAATTCTATTGTTGATTATTGAAAAGCAAATTGAAAGTGTCTTAATAAAGTAAGTTGTTTTGTACTTGCATCGGTTTTATGAACACATTCAAGTACAAAAATATCGTAAAATGCATGACATAGCATGAAAAGATATATATAAATTCATAAAGCTGGTTAAACGAGCGATGTAAGGTATTAGTAGTACTTAGCCGGCCGCACCCAGGCGAGGCGGGCCGACACGCGCTAAGAGACCCACTCTGCATCACAATCATGATCGCGGGCGGCCCTGCTCACAATCTGACGTCACGCATCTTAATTATACACTTTTTAGTTGGAAAAAAAAATCAAAGTGATTACCCATAAGTACATATTGTGCAAAATAACTAGAGTTTACGTATAAAAAAATAACAAACATGTTTAAAACACGCCTTTTTAACAAAACTCGTTGATTCAATTAATAGCTCTCTGAATCACTTTGACCACGTAACACTCATTTTCAGTTTAAATCAAAGACGATATGGCATATTTGTAAGAAAAATTGTCGTAACCGTAACTGATGTTACAAAATAAATTTATGTGTTAATAAAATTAGTCAAGGTAAATTCTTCCAATGAAATTTCACAAACATTTAGGTGCAGTCCAAGGAAAAGGCACTATTTTTGACTTAATTATATACTCATTGTGCGAAAAAATGACTGTTGCAAAGATTGATGAGCTACCCACAAACAACTTAATCTTCAACCACTAGCTAATATATAGTAGAGTAATGCATTTAACAAACTTTTACTTGCTAAATTTTAACACCTGTGATGCTAAGCAGGTGTGTGAAACGGTGAAAGATTTTTTGAACCAAAACCGCATTATATCATAAATGAAACAATTGAAAACACAAAAGGTGTAGGTAGCTACTATATAGTAATCTTAGAAAAAACTTGTATGTCCAAACAAGCTGTGTCCGTGGGCTTATAGAATCCACAGAATTAAAAAACTGGCTTAGTTTGATTTTCAAAAAAAAGGTGAATTCAATCATAACTTTTGTCTTTTCGAAATATTGTTTAAGGTGCCATTTCGTTGAAACTGCAAAGTACCTTGGTAATAATTATTAAGAAAAATATTATTAAGGAACTAAGCTTTTTATTTTACAAAAATTAATAAAGCTAATTTTTCAATCCTGGTTACTTCTAAAAATGAATTTATTAAGAAAAAAGTTAAATATATCTCTACATTTCTTATTAACGTAATCTTAATTTATATTACACTAATAATAATAGTATACTTCACCTATTTTATTATTTGAAAATACAGTCGTAGGTACTAGCAATGTAGCAATAACAACAATAGCTATAACATTTTTCACTTTTCAAACATTTTAAGTCAGACTCCTATTTTTATATAAGTGAATACCGGCGAATACATTTTATATTCTTTAATCAATAACATAGAGGGCAATCAAAATATCTGCACAGCAAGCATGTTAGACGTGTTTTATTTAAGTGATTTATGTTTGAACAAATCACATTTAGAAGGCAATTTCCTGAAAATTAGTTTCGTTTAAAATATTCAAAATTAACCATCCTGGTAGTTTTTTTCAGGGCTTCGAACCGGAACGGAACCGAAAACCGGAAACCGGAAAAAACCGTTATTTTTGTCGGAACGAAAACCGGAACTGAACCGAAAAAACAAAATCGGTTTATTACGGTTCGGTACATGTTCAACAAACTCGCGCGTTTTGTTTATACAGGGTGTCCCAAATTCGAGTAAATGCATGGGGATCTCGCTTATCTTAAGAGCTACGAGGTCGGTTAAATTAGGGCAAAGTTGCGAAATTAGATGCTCATTTAATAATCCAAAGAGAAATTGGAAATATCTCAAACGGTATCTGAGAAAATTAGGAAAAACTAGAAAATACGATTTTTGAAAATCGTCTATAACTCCTTTGGAGTATGAAATATTTTAAATGTGTAAAGACATTGCCCAAGCAACTTTTCAAGCCAAATCGAATTTTTTCTAGATTGATTCGTTTTTGTTTTATGACAACCAACTTAATTTTTTCTTATGGGCGCAATTTTTGCTATTTACATAATCAAATAGCATTTATTTTTCTGAATCCATTGATGTATCACACATGGTATTTTACTTTTTCTTTCATTGTCAAATTTCAAAAAATACGTTTTAAACAATAACCATTATAAATCAGGTTGGCCGGTCATTGTAGTTTATGTTGTTTCCATGACAACCGATCAACAAACTAAAAGTTTTGAAGGCCTGTTAGTCGTAAAAATGAACTTTAATAACAAAGAAAAACGCGATATGCTGCCCATAGGAAAAAACAAAGTTGGTTGTCTAAAAACAAAAACGAATCGACCTAGGAAAAATTTTTAACCACCATCAGATTCGGCTTAAAAGTTGCTTGGGCAACTTTTTTACACATTTAAAATATTTCAAACTCCAAAGGAGTTATAAACGATTTTCAAAAATGGACTTTCCAGTTTTTCTTATTTTCTCGGATACCGTTTGAGATATTTCCAATTTCTCTTTAGATTATCAATAAGCATCGAATTTAGCAACTTTGCCCTAATTTAACCGACCTCGTAGCTCTTAAGATAAGCGAGATCCCCATGCATTTACTCGAATTTGGAACACCCTGTATATGTTTTGTTTAATAAATTATATTATCATCATATGTTATATATTTCTATTTCCAATTATTATACCTTATTATACCAAATAAAAACATTTAAAAAAAAAAGTAATCACTCGGAGCTGAACCGAAAACCGAAAACACCGTTATTTTTTCCGGAACGAAAACCGGAACCGAACCGATTTATATTTTTTTAATTCAACCGGAACGAAAACCGAAACGAAAAAAATTACGGTTCGAAGCCCCGATATATATATACTTTAAATATCTGTGTTTTAAATGTTTCATACAGGGTGTTTCTTGAATATTGCAAAAAAAATCGGGAGGTGATTCTTTATTGAAAATTAAGGGGGTCTTTCATATAATTTTTTTTTCTTAGACGTCTTCTTTCTGAGTTACAACCCCCTAAAAAAACATTAAAATTAGGTTTTTATTTTATTTCTCAAATTCGGATAAATGTAGGAGAATGATATTTGGTAATTTTTTTATACTTACCTATTAAAAGGTTTGCCATGGTAATATTTTTAATTATCTCCCACTTTCACAGGGGGCTGAAAAGTGCGACCCCAGTTGTTTTTTTTTATTAGAACATTTTGGTGGGTTGAAATTTTGCAATTTAATTTTTTTTTTAAAGCTTGCTTTATTTAGAAACTTGTTTTGTTCATTAGTTTTTTTGGTGGTTACCATGGTTGGTTAATGTTCATATTGGATAGAATTGACGGGTGTAATTCATTTTGACGTTTACACGGCGACAACACGCCAACGCCCGTCAATTCAACCCAATATGAACATAAATAAACCATATGGTAACCACCAAAATAAATCGTTTTATTTAAGAATATTTGATGGTTCATGTTCACTTATTTTATTTTTTACTCAAAAACTGTACGTTTTACGAGAAAAACTAAAGAATAAAAAAGTTTCTAAACAAAGCAAGCTTTAATAAAATATTTTAAATTGCTAAATTTTAATCCACCAAAAAGTTGATAAAAAAAAAAACAATAGGGGTCACACATTTCAGCCTCTTATGAAGGTGGGAGATAATTAAAAATATTACCATGGCAAACCTTTTAATAAGTATAAAACATCTACCAAATATTATTCTCCTACATTCATCCAAATTTGAGAAATAAAATAAAAACCTAATTTTACCGCTCGCCTTTAGGGGGGGTGACTCCGAAAGGAGACGTCTAAAGAAAAAATTTATGAAAGACTCCCTTAATTTTCGATAAGGAATCACCTCCCGATTTTTTTCGCAATATTTTAAGAAACACCCTTTTTATAAATTTAGACCTTTTTAGTCGTCAGGTCTTAATTCTAAGCGTATCAAATGCCTTTCTCATGAGCCTTTTTTTACACATAATTGTTTTTTTGTGGATGGATTCATATTTAATTTTAATTTAATTTAATTCTTTTGTGGAAAAAGCGAAACTGTATCAAGTTTCATATTAATACAGACTAGATTATTATAAATTATGGCAAAAAAATCATATATCGTATCTAAAAATATTCATTTTTATTTCGTTAGGTACCGACAATTTTTCCTAGACTTTTGATAAATTATGAATGATTAAACGAGTTAAAATTTATATTTGCATAAAAATTTTCGATGTTTATCAAGCCTATGAAACTTGAGCGATAAAAACTAAATGCTAACATAAATTCACGTCGTTAGGGAATAAGGACTGTGCTTAATACTTGAATTTTGTTACTCTAAAATCATTAAAACAAAGTTATTACGTACAAAAATATTGTTTTTGAAAGTACTAAGCAAAATTTCACTTATTTTGCAAGCTACGATTGTTGTAAATACACTTGCATAACATTTTTTACAGCTATTTTAAAACGAGAGTGAGAGATATTGTAACTTGTGCCATTTAAAAATTTATGACATTATACGTATATATGTATAAGTATGTGTAGGTATGTTATTTTACCCATTATTAACATTATTTAATACCAAATTTCTACGATAAATTATTATTTACAATTTTATAAATCGCTGTTTTTATTTTATTTTTTGTAACCAGAAGTATTGCTGCTCCATAGAATAAAAAAGTATTAAAAACCTAAGTCAAGTAACTACAGAAGCATTGCATTTTTTTCTTCTAACATATATAGAACTGGGAAGTTGCGATTCGCAAACCACAAACAGGGCCGGTCAAGTAGGGGGTGCAGTGGGTGCAATGCACCCGGGCCCCCGATTTAGGGGGCCCCAAAATGGCATGTATTAAAATGATTTTGTACATTTCGTGCCACTGAAAAGAAAATATTTATCGGTTCTAATAAAGTAACAACTTTCAAAAAAAAATTAAAAAAACTACCGAAAAGTAATAGCTGTTTAAAACAGTGGATAAAAGGACATTAACAGTACAAATTGTACATGCCATAATGTCGTTTTGGAAATAGAAAGCAAAAATAAAGAAATTTAAACTGTTGCAAGATACATAAGGAAATAATAATAAATTGTTAGCTTCTGAGCAACGACATTAGCATCAGCTTTTTTTTAAATAAAATCAGAGCAACACGTACTTTAACATTTAAAAAAATTGAATTTGAAAATTTTTAAATAAAAGTAAGAAAAATTTTCAAGGACTATCTAGATGGGATTGCGGAGTTTCTTTTTTGTTATTTTGTTAATAATAATTCATTATTATAATTACATTATTTGAAATTTTAAATTAACCAAAAGAACTACTGTTTTTTACCAAGTATAATGTTAAAAATAATGCATACTGTGGACCTTTAACTCAGCATAATTTTTTTTTTTAATTGAGAAAAAAATCTTTTCTGTGGCAAATAATCTTTTTTCCACTGTGAATGTAACTTTTGTACTGGAGATTATTTTACTTGGCATTTTTTTTACTGTGCATTCTTGCATTCTTCTTTTTTAACCTAGTATTTTGATATTTTTTAACTTTTACAATCTCAATAAATCCTAGCCATTTCTCAAATAGACGAACGATTAAAAACACTTCTAAAATTTTGGAAAATTATAAAATATTACATTTTTTGGTTAAAATAACTTGCTCGCCTGGAGTATTAGAAGAATATCTTAATAAATTTTATGAAAAATTTTGGATGTTCTAAATAAGAAAGAATTTACGAAGTTTTTTAATGTAAAATAAAATACAATAAAAATCCCCATTCAAAATCAAACCATAAATCTTAAATTTATCTAAAAAAAATTTTATTATGAAATTTTCCCCAACGTTTATATTGCACTTAAATTTTATTTAACACTTCTGGTCACTGCCGCAGTTCATAGCACTCGTCTAGCAAATTAAAATTATTTAAAACGAACATCAGATATACAATTTCTCAAGAGAGACTTAATTCCTTCGCAATATTATCCATCGAAAATAAAGAAGTTGAAACGACAAACTTTGAAAATTAAAAATGGGCTTTTCAATGACCAACTCTACACTCTGCATTAAATACCAACCCAAAATATTGGATCTAGAAATAACTGTGAATTTATTTTAAATCTTAATTTATTACAATTTTGTGATTTAGGTATATATTTAATTATTTAAATTAAATTAATTTAATGTAAAATTTTGCAAATGAAATGTTTATAGGGGGCCCCAAAAAATATTTTGCACCCGGGCCCCGCTACATAGAAGACCGGCCCTGACCACAAATTCATTTCACATTTCATCGCTTTATTGCCTTTAAAAGGAAAAACAAAGTAACTAAGTACATGACATTTATGTTTTCCTGATCATCTTAAAAATGTCCTTCGATAACTCTTCATTCCACTTAGTTGGCCGCCTTTGCTCTATTTATTTATCAAAATATAATAAACAGACAATATGCTACGTCACTTAAAAAGTAAACGTTTTATAAAAATTTTATTTTTACAAATTCAGTAACAGTTGAACATTGAAAAATATTCGACGAACCATGATGATGTAAACTCACAATTTATAACAGCATCGATATCGAACCAGTGGACACTTTTATTCTTGTTTCGTATAGTCAAAATCCTAGACAAACTTCCAACTTCTTACAAAATGTCAGGATAATTCCCTATTTATGTCTCAATAAACACTTCCAAACTCTGAAACTTTTTTATTTTAAAAGATGCAGCTTTGTTTTTTTTTGCAACATATTTATACAGTCGCAAGTAGCGGTTTATCAAAAAAAAAAATTATCTGTAAATTATTTTGTTTATTAACCCCAAGATTGCTATTTTTATTTTTAAAAAACGTTTTCTGTACGTCCTATGACAGGGAATGCAAGAGATTTTAAGTATGTTTTTAAAAATACAAGGTGACAATTGGAAAAAAAACTGAAAAGGGACACCCTGCATATCAATGATTTACTTTTCGTTGCCAATTATTTTATACTTACAATTTTGAATATCACTATTTCATCGAGACAGCAACTTTTTAAAGTTATTATCATACTATAGATACAACAATAAAATGTAAATGAGTTTGAGAACAGTTACCTACACTTGTAATAGATGCATTAATAATGTTTTTTATTAACCAAACGCTTAACTAATGCATTTAATACACAATTTGACTTTTGAGGGTCGCACATCCCGTTAAACCATATGAGTACGTTCTCAATCAATGACGGTATGTTCGTCATTTTTTAACCTATCGCGTATTTATCTAGGAAATGAAATGGAATGGAACTCAATTGTACCAACTGTATTTATAAGTCGTGTATTAATCGTACACGAATACAGCCCAAAAAGCATGTTACACCAACACGCGTTTTCAACACATGAATTATTAATACCCATCATGCACTCTGCTCGTCATTGCCTGTCTGGATGACAGTGTTTTGTTTAGGGTGCGGCACTTGTTCTTGTCATTATAACTTTTGTTATTTTTTTAAAGTATTCTTGTAGTGTATATTTTAGATTTAACATAAAATTATTTGATTACTATTGTGTTCTATTCACTTTTAGAAACTGCTATAGATTATTTCAAGTTCCATGACGTTCACATTCATTTTAGTTCTTCTAAAGAATGTTCGTGATGGTTGTCTTAACTATGGAAAAAAAATTAACCATAAATACAATATATTTTTTATTTCACAACTTAACTATAGGTACCCAATTTTCTTTAGACAATGTTACCTTCCAAGTCAATGGCTAATTCGTGTTAATACGTATAATACTGTTAACATATTTTTTTCTATTAATCAAACGAGTTATAAGCGCGTTAGTGTAAAAATTACAATTACTGAAACTTGAACTGATAAAATCTGGCGTTAAAGAGTATAATTTAGAAAAATAAAATGATCCTAGATATTATTTCTGTATTCTGAATACTAGTCGTGCCTACTTTTGAGAGCCATAATACGTACTTAAATTGGTTATAACGCTTCTCTACACATTTATTTTTATATGTAGTACCTATACATAGTGGACATCACTGAATGAATCTCTGTATTAAATTTCACATATGTAAGATACTAAACAATTTCCGGGACCAATAAAGCCACATCCATAGACGACGCAGTGTGGTGCGCTTTAGTGTGATCTCCTGCCGCTAGGCTACCTAACTAAGGTGGCGCCATGTGGTGAATTGAGCATTAACTAGACTCCCTACAGATCAGCATCAATCAATCGATTATTTTTACCTCTTAAAATCACTTTTTGGGGCTCTTTGGAGCACGTTGAAGTAATACAAATTCCTATTTTTGATTATCATCATATCAGTAAAATTTCATGTCCACAGATTTAACAAATAACGAAAAACTAATGAAGTAAAATACTCTTCATTTCGATATTTTAAAAACTAAAATCATAAGATCTCCTTTAAAATGAATTTCTATAACCTCTTTAAACATATAGCTATCGTTCTTAACATAAGATATTTAGTATTATTATTTTATTATTTTGTATACATATTTAATATTTTGTTAGTTAAACACTGCGTGAATGTATCGTTTAATATTTTTTCAATAATCACTATTTAATTCTTTAAGCAATTTTTGATTCCATTCAGCAATTAACACAATCTCTGAACAAACAAAAAATGGTCAAATACGATTATGTACACAATTATTACATTTTTGTTACTGTAAATATGAAACATGGTTGATTCAGTTTTAGAAGATATTAAGTAGATTCGCCTTAGCAATTGTTACCAACGGCAGTCAAAAATCAAGTAATGATCGTTTTACATAATAATTAATAAATAACAAATTAGTTAAAAACGTTCACGAAGTCTATACAAGTAACTATATTATGAAGACGATTAAAGAAAAAATAACCATCCATTTAAGATGAATTGAAAGATATCCGGAGAGATATGCTCCCAAACATTCTGTAAACTGAATAAACGAGTATAAATACCTTAGTATAACTTTGTTCGAGCATGATTAATTATTGAGGGGCGTGATCAGTGATTGACAGAGCGATTGCAGCGCTGCGGGTGGCCGCCCAGCCGAACTACGAACACAGTCTTGTATTCCACCACAAAGTTAACCATCTATCTCGATTAATATTTGCTACACAGACATTTCATTTACTACGAAACTACGATTAGTTATGTAATGCTACAAAGGGACAGATTTATGCAACCCATAACTAAATAATATTTATATATATAGTAACAAACATTCTTGAAAAGACCATGACTAGTAAACACAAAAAATTGATGGTTTTTAAAATACGTGACATATCTTACCACCACAATAACTAGTAATTTATCTGTTAAATTTGAATATTTTGATTCTGATTGATGTATCTTGTTTCTATTTTGAATTTTGATTAAGAGACCTTGAACAAAACATCACTTATCAGCGTATCATTCAATAATTACAAACTATCAGTCAGATAGTAATTTTATTTTATAAACAATTTTAACGACTAATTAACTACATAACAGGGTAACTTAATCGTTTTCTATCGCTATTATCATTATATACCCTTACGATACTTCATATTAATAGTTATTTATGTATCAAGGCCAAAAAGTGTAACTTTTTCGGCCGCGTCTGGTTAGGTTAGGTTAGGCCGAAAAAGTACGTTTTGGCCGAGGTGCATATTACATTTTTTGTGCGATCGAATTAAAAACAATTAAAATTTTTAGTAATTTTCAAAATTTTAGGTTAGAAACTACGTGACATTCTGTCACTGACAGATGACGGCGTATGTACTGCATTACCGGCCCTCTCCTTAGCAACGGCCGTAAAAGTTACTTTTTCGGCCGTTGCTAAGGGTAACGGCCTGAAAAGTAACTTTTACGGCCGTTGCTAAGGATAGGGCCGGTAATGCAGTACTTTATGGTTGCTAACGCGTCCGTCAAACAGCTGTTTCTAGTACGATCGCACAAAAAATACATTATTAAAACGAAGATATTCGGCATAATTAAAATTTTGTGATTTCATAATTTTAAAATTTCCATAGCTCATACGACAAAAAGTAATATGCTTAGGAAAACATTATTATCTACAAGTTTGTACCTATTGCCCATGGATAGTGGGCTACACTTTAAACGCATGTTATACTTTAGATTTAACATTTAACAACTAAAACATCATAAATTATTATGAAATGTAAAAAATATTTTAAATTATTTAAGTATTTTTGTGTTTAATTAAGTACAGCTAGTTTATTTATATGAAATTTTGTTTTATTTTTTAACTGCCACTTTGATTCAACTTAGTAAATACAATTATATTGTAATAACTTATTTGTTTTTAAAGATAAACCTAACAAACAAATCAATTACACGAAAAAAATCTCTTTTTAATGGTGTCACAACCAACTACAACCCGAACTTAAAACGTTGATGTTAAAATAACAAAAACTATAAAGATGGGTAAAATTTATTAACAATTTTCAAATCTACGTAAAAAGGGGTGCTAATAATGTCGAAAACTGTTTTGAGTATGATTTCAAATAAGTAATTTATAAGCAAAAATCGAAAACATCTCATTGTTTTGTTTTTTATCCATAGCGAAAAAACCATACATGTTTTTAATTATTTTTTTTATAGAATAGTTGATCTTAAATTATAGATCTTTTTGACTCATTTGACTAACTCTGTATATCTTATCGTTTACGAGATCCTCATTCTGTGACACCCTGTATACTGATATATTAATTATATGTTAAAAACATTTATAACAAACGCAAAATTTAAAAAGTGATTTTATTGAACATAATATACCTACTTACAACTAACACCGCGTGCTAAGTTGAACATTCCGTAAACCTTATTTTATGTGAATGTTTTATTTCAATTATTAGTAGCACTATTATTATATTATTACAATAAACATTAAAAAACGTTCAACCTGTCATCTGTATGTTACTGCTTGAATGCGCGCTCAAAACATATTTTAAAACAATCAGCGTAAAACGTGTTTCATATAATGTAATAAATTGATAAAGTACGACACAGAACACGTGTTATAATTTTATAAAGAATCAGGTTTTAAGATTCATTGACTGTAACGAGTATGAATGAACCCGCATCTCACATTCTCCTCTAAAAGAGATAGAAAAATATATAAATCATAATCTTTACACAATGTGGTGACATCCGCTAATAAAATCTCCAATAAAAACAAATTTATTTACATCGAGTGTCACAATATATTCAAATTAAATAAGGTCTGGATCAACGTAGGTGTTGTCTGTTAAACCAATCAGTGTATCTTGAAAAATGAAAAATGAAACAAAAAACGTTCAAAGTAATAAATAACAGGTGAATCTTGTTAATGAGAAAATATTGCATCCGAACAAATGACGAATGGATTTTTAAAAGGTCGGCTCTATTGTCTCTTTAACACCAGGAACATCTGGTTTAGGTACGAATTTTATAAATTTATTCTTGACAAACGCAGGAGGTGCGCCTCGACATAAAATGATGTGCTTAAAGCCAAAACGCAGTGTGGAAAATATTAAATACTTATTAAGTGTATTTTGAATATAGCACTACCACAGGAATCGGCAGACTTTTGAGATAGAAGAGCCAAACATATCCCTTAAACCACCGTATATCTCGGCTTATATAACGCACTTTGAACACCAAAAAATTACGTATAATTTAAGGATGCGTATTATACCTACGCCAGAGATCAAAATGATGACTTCAAAATTTAGACTTTGGGGGACGTTTCTCTTAAATATCAAAATAAGAAATAAACTTTTTGTTAATATTATTGCCATGTATTTATTTACACAAATCTATTTTATTTATAGTGTTATTACACAAAATAATAATAGTACAGTAATCCCTTCATTTACGCGAGTAATTGCTTCAACAAAAAAAAAAGCGCTTGAAAGAAAATCGCGTTAATGGATCCATAGAAAGCATGTCTAAAATAGAGATCTGTTCCATAATTTCAAATATTTTGCTCTTGCTGGGCTCAATAATTGTAACTTAAGTATTGCAAAAAAGACCTCCCGAATTCAAATGCGTATTATACGCCTGTGAGTGCCATACGCCGAGATATACGGTAGTTAAAATATTTTCAAGAACTGTAAATATATTGTTTAAAAGATTAATTTAAAGTAATTTGATAATAGGTTATTAGTTTTATCTGTATTAATTAATATCTTTTTAAATGTTGAAACTTTAGCGTTCAGTAAAACTAATGCGAGCAATGAGCTTGCATTTCGTTAAAAAATTATGGAAACAATTTTAATAGATACAATATTGAACGGTGATAAAATCTAGATAACTAATAACATAATGAAAATAAAATGTAAATAGTCCACATTATTTCTTAACACAATCGCTTGTTCAAATTCATTTTTTCACTTTCCAAATTTTAATTTTGTTAAAGAGCTCTTTTATTATCTATATATCTGTATAATCAGGCAACGAAGTAGAGTAAATGTGATATTTTATAACACAAATAAAATCGATTATTGTATGAATCTCTTAAAATCTTTAATAAACCTACAGATGGTGGTTTTATTTTCATTTTCAGTTTTATTTCTGAAGAGCTGCACGGACGCACAGCCGAATGCGGCTCGCGAGCCGCGGTTTTGCTGACCTCTGCACTAACAAATAGTGTGAGAATAAAAGAACAACAAATTTGAATTTTTCAGATACAATTATCGAAAATTGTTATTATTTTACTACAATATTGGTGTAATGGATATTTTAAAATGATAAAAATAAGCAAATTATACATGTAATTTTTTATTTTTTATTAAATATATTTCAGTTAGTTTTTTTGTTGTAAGTAGACAATTACCCACTTATTAAAAAACAATAATTATAATGTGTACCTGTTTGACGTTTAGATTCACAATTTCACATAAACTAATAACTTCATTAGAATGCATAATACTTCGTGGTCAATGTTAAGTTAATAAATGATTACTGTGTAGCGTTTGACGAGATACTTATTGTAAACTTTTGTTACAGGTAAAAAGTGGCGTTCGTTAACACCTCAAGACAGACGGCCGTATGTTGAAGAAGCTGAACGTCTACGGGTCATACACATGACCGAACACCCTAACTACAAATACCGACCACGTCGGCGGAAACATAACAAGCAGAGGGCCACTTCCGGACCTGGCCCCCGCGTAGGTACTTCATTACCCAGTCCCAGCCTCCCTAATATGTCACCACGATATGCAGGTTACATACCGAACGCAAGTCTGTCACCCAGCGTTCAACAACAAAATAACTACAGTTCCCTAGATTTTCCAAGTCCAGGTAATTCCTCCGATTATGGACAGGGACCGGATAAGCGTTATAGTCCAATCAATTTTCAACCTAAATACAATCAATATAATTATATGAATTATCAGAATTACGGTCAAAAAAGTCCGTACGCTATACATACACCCGATGCATCGCCTACGCATAGTCCAGAACCGAAAGCTTTAAAACAACCGAAAAGCCCCCAAGAACCAAAAGAAGGTGCAAAAGAGGAAAATACATCTGCGTTGCCAACGCCAGAGCTTTCACCTCTAGAACAAGAAAAAGACTTTCAATTTGCGGAAGAAAAGCGAATGTCAAATATTCAGCATACAAGCAATATACCAAGTACAAACGTGCCGATTAATAATTTGAGTCCTACACAGCAGAATTATACAACTAGAGTACAAAATTTTCGCCAGTCAAACGCAGTAAATTATACAGATTCCCAACCGATTACCTCTGTTCCTATGGCAAATGGAATGTACGTCATGTGCGCAAATAAGAGTTCTGTAGAACAAGGCCACATTGTCACAGGTACATTTTATCCACCAGTCGCCACCTCGCAAGATCAACAGTTACTGGGTTCGACACCGTCGCAAAATAATTTAAACACGGTAGCAACCAGCTCCAGTACCATACATTACTACAGTACGAACATGCAACAATATTATCCTAACAAGGATTACTACAAAGAAGACATGTCCATCATGAACGACCAAGAACCAAAAAACGATTCGTACATAAATTACAACCCAAACCTAAAAAATGACATGATGATGGAAAAACCTGAATATGATCTCAGTTATAAAACTGCTTTACACGATCCTTATCCCACTTACAACACAAGTCCAATTGTTCAGTCTTACATTCCGCAAAACGAAGAAAGGAGTGACGTTGATAGTGACGTCGACGCAAGGGAGTTTGATAAGTATCTCAAATTTTCCAACCCGGAATCTAATATAATAGATTCTAATCATAATTACCACCGTAATGATAATCTTTCAACTAACATAACTTACAACTTTCAAGCTCAACACACATCTGTGATCTTGCCCAATACAAACGTAAAACCCGAACCAATGCTCGGTCACTATCCAGAAATATATAACCACGAAGTAACACCAAACGGAGTTCAGAAGAATGATGATGATTTTAGTGAAATTTTAGCCGATGTTAGGAAGACTTGTTACAGTAACTGACACAATATGTGTTATGTAACTGAAATTAGTGCAATAATTTAGGTGCGTGTGACTTGTGGAACATGAAAAACAGACAGTACTGCTGTATTATCAGTGCTTGAACGAGATATACTCGTTATATTTTTATTATTGAACTTCGGCCAGTACTTACCTAATGGTATGCAAGATATAAGGTATGAAATACGAAACGTATAACGCGAATTCGAAGTGCTCGGTGAATGCATATTAGCAATAATTTTTCTCAGTAAATGGTGACATAATCTAGACAGATTAATATTTTTTTAAGGTAAAATTCTGATACTATACATTCAACAGATTGAATTTTTAATATACCCGTTAGCAATAATTCGCAATAAAATAATTATTTACTCACTTTAAAAAGATAATCTGGTGCTAAAAAATTTATTTTCTAAAAAATCAAAAATTAAAGATAAATGTTTAATTTATAATTACATATCTTTTTTTTAACTGCTTCTTGAAAAAAATGTAAACCAGTTTCAAGTCTCTTGTTTCTTCGCCGGTAGATCATTCCCTTACCTCCTAAAAATAAGATGGATAACTGATTTTAAATCAAAATAAATGTTAAATAATTCAAACATTAATCAAAATTTAAATTTTTGTAGATACTTAGGGATTAAGTTCTGCAATATAACTTTGCTTATAAAATATTGCTGTTACTTTTAAAAACATTTGTTTTATTACAAAGACCCGTTTAATTACGTTTGCAGTCTTTTCGGTGTTAACAAATTGTTAACGAAACAAAGTAAACGCAACTAAATCATTTGTAGGTATTTATTCTTCGCCTTTTAAATTTTATTTGAATACAATATTGGTCGTTTAGTAAATTTAACTTTGTCAAATTTTAATTAAGTTAAGATGTATTACGCTCACTTCTCAATGCTGAAAGTGGTATTTCTATTAAGTTGTACTATTTATAACATTTTACTTAGCTTTTTTATGTATGTTTCCAAAATTTTATAGAATTTCGACTGAAATAAATGTCATACCTTAAAATGACAATAAACACAAGAAAAATTCACTAATGCACGTTTTTTTTATAGTCATAAATAAATATTGGACACAATTATTAGTTTTTGTAGCCCTGCAGTCGAAATGCATCGCACACTATCTGTAGTGATTTATATCGGAAAATATTTGGCAGTTGCAGTTTTATGCTTAATAGCACTCTTCAAATTATTTCTATCGCTTGCAGTAATTTAAATAGGTCACCCAATAGTGTAATAGATTTTGTGGGCCACACCTTATTATTAGTAGGCCAGAACTCACAGTTTTAACCCAACAAACATTAAGGTGCATCTACATTTGGCGCGCCAAAACGCGCGATACATTCGCGACGTTGCAGTTCGTACTATTTGAACGTTATAATCGCGCAGTTTTGCACCGCGCCAAACATTATCCGATAACTGTCGGTACAACAAAGGCATCTGTGTTAGGGCGCGCCAATTTTATTAAATTGTAAGCTTCTCAATCAGAACAAACATAAATTATTACAATAATTAATGTGGACGTTTTCCGCGAAACTACAAATTTTGTATACAGAACGTTTGCGAGCGTATTGCACGTTTTGGCAAGGTTCGGCGCTTTAGACGTGGATGCACCTTTAAGCATTTTAGTAATAACTTAATTACTAGCAGAATGTATGGTTTAAAATAGTTAAACAAAAACGCAAACCATATTAACTTGCATTGTGGGTTTCGCAGGCTCAACAACAAGTTTTAAAACACATGTACCAAAACTCTGATTCGCAGACTCAATTGATCACCATCAGGAGCTTTTGAAATTTGCAATATTTATAGAATTATCGTACACCAGTACTTACTCGGGCTAGTTTGTACTGCAAATACTTAAATACTCCATCTTTCTCGCTGTGATGTAGGTAGGTAATCAAAATACACAAGTAAAGTACCGATTCAGTCCGCTTCTACGTATTTTCCGATCTACATACAACCATATAAATATATTTGTCTCGTGTATATATTTAATTTTTGGCAACTTCGACATAGATGCAATGCCTAGACTATACAAATCTATACAATTCATTACTTAACTTTTAAAAATGCCACTCAGAATTATAAAACAATTTTTGAAATAAACTCAACATTTTTTCTTTAACATTTTATTACAGACATTTATCGATAAATTGCATTTTAGTGTATTACACCAAATATCACATAAATTTTAAAATTTGATGCGCCATCCCGTAACAAAATGATAATTTGAATATGAAAACTTTTATTTACATCACCAATTTTTGTTAAATGTACCTAATTTTGTTTTACTTCCAATACATACTTCTGCTAATTGTTTTTATTGAAAATAATTACATTTTAAATGAATACATCGTAACATATGACTTTCATAAAAAGAGTAGTAGCGATCATTCAAAAACCACTGCACACTGGTTTTTACTAAAACAAAGTACAGGTTCAAGTGGTGTAACATAGGATTGACGTCAAATTACACTTATTACAAATCTTCATAATTTACCTAAGATTACGGGAATCAACACAGAAAATCTTTAATTATGTAAATGAATTTTTACGAGAATGTGTTTATTTATATCTAATTTTTCTTATTTATTTAGGTGATTTTACTCATTTTCTGTTTATATGCATACACGCGTTATTTGTAAAGGATTTATGCGATTATTTTTATTGTTGCTAAGGGCCACTTTCATAATTTAACTAATACTGATATGCACCTGTTGCGCAAGTTACTGTACATTACGATATTTAAATAAATCAATACAACAAAAGTATTTTACGAACAAAATCCTGTCGATTCGTAAAAACTTATCAAAATGTACAAACAACAGATAGCCCTCCATATACGAACATCCGGACTTAAGATCATAATTTTAAATAACACAGTTTAAAAAATGAAGGCATCCAATATTTTTCGTAAGTTTTGTTTTAAATTTTTAACAATTTGCATTTGACTTGCAAATAAATGAAATTTTACTGTAAAGCGCTCAAAACTAAACCGTTTGTCGAAAATTACTATTATATAGATTTGCGTTCGACAGCGACTTTCTGTTCAAGTAAATAAATACGTACAATAAAGTACTAAATATTGGAAATATTGATAACCGAGTACTCAATTTTTCAAGTATCAAGATCAATTTTTAAATCCCCACTATATAAATAACTGTATATCAATCATTGATTGCTAAGCAAGGTTGATTTTATCTTGAGTTCAAAACTTCTTGTCGATACGCATCTTAAAAACATTTTGTTTACATCAGGTTTCGCAAATACCTAAACATCGTCAGGTTTAAATACCCGCAATCATAAAAAAATAAATAAACACTGTCAAGTTACGAACAATAAATGCAAATTGATATTCTTGCGGTGTACACGCAACATAGTATATTCACATCATGTCATCGATAGATTCTTTAAAATATTTTTAAAGAGCATTTTTAGTGCTCCTCACTTAAATGTCAGTAAATGAACGAATTAAACAGTTCATTATCATCGAAAAATTCATTTGTTTTTACTAACGTATTTTATCCGAGTAGGTATATTTAAATTTGAATAAAGCTCTTAGATTACTATTAATACTTTGTAGCAATTTTAGCCACGTGTATTTCAAATCATTATTTTTTATTGAAATTAAAATCACAATTTGTACATAAAATGTTAATAAATGACTTAACACTTAATGACTATCGATAACATGATAAACTTATCACTACGTGCTAATTGTGTAGCAACTTGTATAAACTTGACAACCTTGATAAATTTCTGAAATATCTTACTAAAAATACACATCATAAAAATTAAGAAATACCTCCACAATTTTGTTGTTATTTATTTGGTGCCTTGAAAATTTTATACGCATTCTGCGTTCGTTTTAAAATTTTTACATCACCGAAAACGTACATTTTCTTTGTTAACCTTCTTGATTTTTGTGTCCAATACAAAACATAAACGGAATATTTATTTGTATTCATGATCATTGGTATAAACACGATGTAAAAAAAAAATCGTCTACGTTATATGTATTGCAAAGAAATTAAATGTTGCTGTCACAGTGAGAAGCATAAAAACAGAGTTTTCAGTTAAAAATAAGGGGCGGTATTCATAAACAACACTCAACTTGAACATGGATAGAATGTTGAACACTCCACTTTGTCAGACCTCGTTTAGTTTTGACACATAGTGTAAGACAGTGCTTCCCAACCGATGTGCAGTGGCACACTGGGATGCCGCGTTCGAGTGTGCCGCAATAAATGTTACAAACAATACAGTTTATGCAAAAATGTGTATAGATTATGACTGCTCAGTGTATCGCACGAATATTTTTATTTGAATTGTGTGCCAAGACGCAAAAAAGGTCGGGAAGCACTGGTGTAAATAGGTGCGTCACGAAAATCGCTCAGTCTAAAGATTTTACAGCACTAACGCGCAACAAATTAAAATATAATTAATTCGTTAAATAACTCTAGGAGTTCATATGTTAAGATAAAAAAAAATTGAACGTAAATATAAAATATAACCATATAACGTTCAGTTAAGTATGAATGAATACCACCATATAACCACAATACTTTAAGGTGAATACCTCATAATTTGTCAATTTTCATATGAAATTCACGGGAACAAGATTGTAAAAAGTAAAATTACTTTTTTTTTAATGGTAGCTTTAAAATGTGAGATTATAATATTCATAAAGCTATAATATTATCGTTAATCGATATCTTGCTATTTGCTCTAAGCCACATCATATAATACTTTTGATTATGTAAACAATTCTTTGTAATTTCTTTATATTAATAAGTTAATTTTTACAATGACACCAGCAATAACACATATCATCTGCAACTTTTTATTTTCGAGGATCTTTTCTTCAAAAGCTTGAATTGAAACAAACTGAAGTTATTTGAAATATGTTTTTATTCATAAAACGAGCCTTAACAAAGTGCGCGTTTGAATGATCACAATAAGAGATTAATGATATCTTATATATCATAGATATTTAATTTGATAATTGTACCTATGTATAATGTATGATATTCATACGCTTATTTAAACATGTATGTTTCTGCTGTAATTTAAATTAGTTTTTAATTTGTCAGTGTAGAGAGTATATGAATGAAAGTTATAATACGGAATAAACATTTAAGACTGGTATAAACATATTTTTGACTACTTTATATTATATATTATACCGTGTTGCTGTATTTATGTGCAACTTACAAGAGACAATTTCATGATGACAATAATATGATGCTGTATTACATTTAACTCGTTAATAAAATGTTATTCTCGTTATTTCACACTTGAAATAAAAAGTATAATTTTCATTTATTCAGCATTTTATTTGTACATAGGATATTGTAACGATATTAAAAATTATACTTTTTATACATCCTATTTCGCACCTGTTGTCTAATTGTAGGAGAGATTTGTTAAAACCAAAGTTTGTAAATCTTGTACCATATTAAGTTTTTAGTATATTATATAAATATGTGTATTATGTAGTTTGATGTTCAAGTAATTATGGGAAAATATAAATATTTTATTGAATTATTTATTTTACACAATGCTCCCAAACCCTTTAAGCAATTAAAATATATACAAGAGAAACTATATACTGTATACATCGGCGTATAAGACAACTTGCGTATGAGGTCGAATAACATTGGAAACATACTTAATTAACACGTTAAGCTCCATTTGTATCCATATGGATTTGTATCCATATGGATACAAATCGTTTTTGCCAAATGGGCCACCTGTATCCATTTGGATACAACAGCCTACATTTAGATTCGGCTGCCTGTATTCTTAGACATACATGTATTACATAATTAACTATACCAGAAAAGGTTTAAGGATGGCCCGGTGGACCAGAAAACCTTGGTGGCCAGCGATTTTTTTACCCACATTGATATAAAAATAAATAAAATTTAAAAAAAAGTTTTATGATACAAATTTATTCATCCAAAAATTAAAATTACAACTTATAATTATCAAAAATAAAACTATATAATTGAGCCCTTATGTAATTCAAAAAAACATTGCAGGCAAAAATATTTTTCGCACATATTACACTTACTACGCGTTTGAGTAGCTCTAAATATGATTGATTTGTAGAACACGGTATTTTTGGTATACTTTTACCGTTAGGGGTTAACTAATCCTGTAATTATTTAATTAGTTGTTTCCTGCTACCATTGGATTATAATTCTTAGTAAGCAGGTAGTAACGGCAAGTTTTTACGAGTATATACATACTTGTATTCAATAAGATGCAGTGGTGAAACACTATGTTCTTCCCAATGGGCCGCCTGTATCCAAATGGATACAAATAAATTTTTGTTTAAAAACGGGTTAAAATGTTATTATTTTGTTGTGAATTTTTTTTATATTACTTAAAGGCAATTAAGAAACGTAAATTTAAAAAAAAATAAGGTGGCCAAAAAAACACCTTTTTATTTAACATGGTGGCGCTTAACGTGTTAATACATATTTTTTATGTGAAACATGCGTGTTCAAAAAGTAAAAGCAAATTGAATATACACAGTGTGACAATTAAGTTCCCAGACTGAGGCCATAAAAAAAACACTCAAAAAAGATCAAAAATATTTAATATAATAACACCATTTACATCGCTCATACAACGAATCTATGGCCCTAGGAAACGCTTCTTCTGGATCGCCTTTAGTTGCTTTGTTACGATCTTCTGGATCGCTGAAACATCCTCGAACCTCGTCCCTTTCTGTAATTTTTAATTTAGGAAATAGGTGATCCCTTGGTGGGTCAAAAATTCAGACACAACTATTGACGAATGTGCCGGTGCAACAGCAGCCAAGATCCTGTTTCTCGAAATTCAAGCCGCACACAATGAACTCGAGTGAACAATCACTTCATAGCAGGGTGGATACAAATCATGATTTTTTTTTTAAATCAAAAAAATCGATTTATTTGATTTAAATCAGATTTTTTTGATTTAAATCAAATGTACCATATTATCGAATTTAGTGACATATTCACATGCTATTTCTGTTTTGTGCTAATATAATATTTAATAACCAATATATTTAATTCATTGGTGAATTGTTGTCAAAATGAAAAATTAAATATAATGAATAAGAATTTTAAAAAATTCAGTGCTAAATGGTGATGTTTAATTAATTATTTACAGGGTGAGTCATTAGTGCGGGATCGGTCGATTGTGGCTAAACGGCTTGAGATATGAAGTTGAATCAAATGCTATTTAATACAGTTTTTTCTAAACAACACAATAAAAATATTTTCAAATATACAGGGTGAGTCACCTTTCTGGAACTAATAGCAACTTTTATATTTCAAATACAACACCCAATTTTTTATTTAATATTTTTGACCGCCATAATTTTAGCTATGCATCAATATAAAATACTACAGGTTTTTATACGGCGTTGTAAAAAAAAAATAATTTTCTAAATTATTCCAGGTTGTAAGTCTTTATTTAAAAAATTCTCCTAAAGTTATTTTGAAGTACAGAGTTTTAATTTGATATGGACATGCAGAAAAAATTTCTCTGTTCGCTCGATATGAAAAAATTTGAATCACACATACAGGAGTGTTTATAAATAGGTGGCAACTTCCATGATTTTCAAAAGCTCGTAACTCGATTTTTTCAAATGCGAACCCCTGTATTTTTTTATGCCATCGAATTCGTCTTTAAAAGAGCTTCATATTTTGTTAAGTATGTCCTATACCCAACACTCATACTTTTCGAGATATTCGACATTTTTCTTCAAATCGTTATTGAAGCAATAGAGTGCCGTGGAAATTGAAAAAACTGACTGTTCACTTCGCTAATATCAAAAACTTGTCATTTACTTTTTGAATTATTGCTTTTCTCAATGAATATTACTTTACAAGAGCAAATTGATATGTTTTATTCACCATTTCGTGTATTTAATTACTAATAGTAATACAATTTTGTTTTATTATAAATATTATACTCTATCTACTCATATAATCTGTGATTTAAATTGATAATTTTTTTTTTAAATCACTTGATTTAAATCAATGATTTTTTTTAAAAAATCACTTGATTTAAATCATGATTTAAATCGTGATTTAAATCAATTGATTTAAATCTGCTCAACCCTGCTTCATAGCATTCCTATAAAACTGACCACTGGCAGTCCGGTGTTCTGATACAAATTAGTGGTGAATGATAACTTTGGCATTTAAAAAATGCAATCAGCATTGCCTTAACTCGCGATTTCTACATCCTCACTTTCTGCGTTTACAGTTAATTGCTTTGGGCCCAATCACGTTGCACTTTGACGTTTTGTTAATGGATCGTACATGAATCACCAACTTTCGCACCAGTTACAGTTGTATTTAAAACATTTCTATCATCCTCAAACATTGCAGCAAATTCAACGGATAATGCTGCTCGTCGATGTTTTTGATCTGGCGTTAACAAATGGGAAACAAAACGTAAAGCGTAAACTTTTTATTGCTTCAATTCTTCCACTTAAATCTTCCGCTCTGTACCGTCTTTCTGTTAATACCTGTCATATCTTCTAACAACTGATCACTTAAAGTGCGATCTTTTACCAAATGAGTTTGAATAATGTTCATTGAATCTTCAGTCCTGACGGTTATCGGACGCCCTGCCCTCTCACTATCTTATAATGATTCTCTTCCTTCTTTGAATCTTTTATGCCAAGCACACACTGTTGTTCTCGATTAACATTTCTCTCCATAACCGTTCTTTAACATTTTAAACGTTTTCGTTGCCGATTTTTGAACCTTTACACAAAATTTAATCGCTGCTCTCTGTTCCATTTTTCGTTCTCAACGCGACGCAAAAACCAACTTTACCAAAACTTTTGCTATATGGTGCCTGCAACCAGGATTGTACCGCTTCTTTGACCTCCTCCTTCAGGAGTCCAAACACATGATAATTAGAGGCAACAAGATCAGGGCTGTATGGAGGATGCTGTGAGATTCTAAATCTTGATCTCTAAATGGTGTCAAGAATTGCAGCGGCCGTGTGAGGGCGTGTATTATCATGAAAGAGAAGAACGCGTTTAGAAAAAAGTCCTCTGCGACAGTACTATATTTCTGGCTTCAGTCTTCAGCCAACAATGCGCTGTATCGGGCACTATTCACTGTTTCGCTCTTATTATGATAGTGCTTCGATACTGGTTCATTAATATTGCAAAAGAGAGGAACAAGACTTTTTCGAAAAGGGTTGAAATTTGAATTTCTTCTTGACCGGAGGATATATGCCGCCATTCTGACGACTGCTTTTTGCTTTCGAGCTCATAGCGATGCACCTAGATATCGTCCCCCTGAAGGACGCTTTAAGAGGACGAAGATTTGGAAATGATTACGAGATCAAAGAAGCGGTGCATTCCTAGTTGCAAAAAAAACTTTTTCTGGTGAATTAAAAAAGCTGGTACAACGGCGTAAAAAGTGTATTGCGATAAGGACGATTATGTAGAAAAATGTTTGATCATTTGTTTCTCTAATTAAATTGTATATCTCAAAATATTCAATTTGCTGTTACTTTTTGAAACACTCTGGTATATTTTTGAATCGTTTTAAATGAAGGTAT
The DNA here is from genome assembly GCA_947652605.1 of Elmis aenea. Taxonomy (NCBI): domain Eukaryota; kingdom Metazoa; phylum Arthropoda; class Insecta; order Coleoptera; family Elmidae; genus Elmis; species Elmis aenea. Next base: position 26,345,696 of record OX393578.1, on the reverse strand, counting down.
GTTGTACAAAAGGTACATGTATTTTTATAAAGTCTGGATGCTCCTGCACTAGATATTAACTACACATCATCCAAGAAACTAAACTCCCTGTTTTTGTATCTGGCTTATATGATGACCCACGATTTTCAGTGGATATTGTGGTTTTCAAGAGTAGTCTTATATCCCGGTAATACGGTATATATCAATAGAACTTGTAATATTTACTTGTATTTTCTTATACTACTACTCTGTTAAAAAATTGTTTCGAAGTTAAGTGAAAACATTTCAAAAGAATTATTACCATCAGAGACCGTAAGCCGAATCCAACTAAATGCGATTCTCAAATTTTTTCCGCTCTTTACGCGAACCTATTTTTCATTCAATATCCTAAACCTTAGTCAAAATAAAACCACTGTTTTACGGGTTCAGAATCTGCAATGGTTTAAACGGGCTGAAAGCAAACCTATTATTTTGGAATAATGGATCCTACTATCATGTTTCGATTTATTAAGGTAAGTAAAGTTCTTAATAAATTAAACAATGCACGTCAAACTAAATTTGTTTGTACAATGTATAAGTAACATTTTGTGGGAAGGTGCAAACCAAATGCTATAGTATATTCAAGTAAATATCTAATATGGCGTCTATAATGCAACCAAAAGTTGGCCGCCATATCTTTGTGTCATGAAAAAATGACATCTATCGATAAAGAGCATAATTTAACTGAATATACCACGTTATTCAGTTTAACTGTTGCACCCCTATACCTTTGTTATTTTAAGAGGAAACCCCTATAAACCTTGTATATTTGTAAATCGCAGAAAACTCTTCATCAAACGACGTTGAATGTTTTTTTTTACTATGAAATATATGCCCGGCGACAGTCAACTTTATTTTTAAATTAAATACAAAGTATACTTTTTTATTTATCCTAGTAGAGAATTTAACTTTAAATCCTATCATGCGATAAAAAAAAATAAACATACATGAAATATTTTTTTAATTATTTTCACAAAATCTTAGCATTTGTTAAATTTGTCTACACAAAACACGATCGCTGTAGTAATTGACAGTTTATAACTTGCGCAAATGTATTTTATTACTCCTATTATTTTGTGAGCATTAAATTAAAAATAGATCTGTCAAATAACTTTTGTGGGTGTGTATTGAAAGCCTTATATACAGAGGACAATTGTGTTTGGAGGCAGATGGTAGACACTTTAAATATAAAGACTAAAATTTGTTTTTAAAATGTCACTTTTTTTCTCATTTTTACTAAAAGTTCTTTTTGGTGGATTATTATTATTATTTCCGCGGAGGTGGTCTCCTTTCGGGGTCCTGTACTGCGACCTATTGGTCTATTGTACCCTCTGGTGATAGCCCCTTAAAGAAGTCCTGTGTTTTTGAAAAACTCCAGGATTTTCTTTAAGTGTGTTTTTCTTAGCTCATCTTCGTTGGCTTTTTCCATCCCTAAAAGTCTACGCCGATAGGGTGTGAATCCTTCACACTGGCATATTACGTGAAGAGGAGTTTCTTCCTCTTCACTACATCCTCTACATACCTATATCGGTCTCTGAGAGCCCTATTATGTAGAAGTGTTTGTTTAGCCCACAGTGTCCTGTGACAAGTCCTGTGGCTGCTCTGATGTCTGCTTTGCTCATCCTGAGCATTTCTTCTGTCTTCTCTTTGGAGACCATTGACAGGATAGCCTTGGAATGGGCTTGTCCTGCAACTTCTTTCCAATGAGCATTATGCCCTTGTATTAGTATCTATGTCATTAAGACACCGCTTGGCTGTTCCATAGGATGTACCAACTGCGGGTTCTGGTCCGAAGAAAGGTGTCTCGCTGCCAATTTTGGCTAGGCGATCTGCCTTCTCGTTCCCTGGTATATTAGTGTGCCCTGGGCACCAAACCAGTTTAACATTATTCCTGCTTCCTAGCACGTTGAGTGCTTGTATGCAGTTCAGAACAAGTGCTGAGTTTACTTCTGACGAGCCAAGAGCTTTTAACACTGCTTGGCTGTCGGACACATGGATTGAATGGATTGTCAAAATGTAAATTGTGCAGTATGTACAAACTATTAAGTTAAAGTATATTTCAAGTAAATTTTATTATATATCATTAATGTGTATGTTTTATTTGCGTTTAGATTTAATATAAGTTTTTTTTAAATATCTTTTTTATTTATAATAATAATAATAATAATAATAATAATGTAATTTATTTAGCGATTTGCTAATTATTTTTTACATTTTATTACATGTACATATATATATATATAAAATTTAAAACTTTTCCTTAATATGACTACTCAGCTTACGTCTAAACCTTACAATATTAGTTTCACTTTTAAGTTCACTTGATAAATCATTGTAAAATTTCAGTCCTTTATAAAAAAGAGAATTTTGTGTGTAATTTCGTGTCCTGAATGGCAATTTAAAGTCTTTACAGTTTCTAGTCGGATAGTTATGAACATCAGAGTTTTGGGTTATATATTTTAACAAAGAATTTGGAAGCAGGTTATTTATAATCTTAAAAATGAAAATAATCGTATAACATACGTTTAGTGAACTATCCACTTGAATTCATTCTTTTGTCTTTTTAAATAATTACAGCAGGATCTAATTTAATTCAAATTCATAGATTTTTTTACTAAAACAAACTTAAAACAGCACTGCTATATTTTTAAATAAAAATCGTGTGCACAATTTAAACTAATCATTATACTAAATAAAATGGTGAAATGGTAATGTGTTTAACGATTAGGTAAATTTAATATGGTGGCGGTTCGCCAGTCTAAAATGTGCTGCCGTGAGCATCAAAACCCATCGTCATCGTTTATATTTTAGTGGAAACGCAAATATTGTTATCGTATTTATAGAGCGTTGTAGTGACTTGAAAAAAAAAATCCTCGATTTTTTGACGACAAAAAAAAATTGTAAAACCGGTTTTAACCGTTATTATTTCGGTTCACGAAAACGAAAAAGGAATTTTTTTGGTTAGAACGAAAAGAAGGAAAACGATATATTTCGTTTTCGTTCCGAACAGAAACGAACGAAATTTTTTTCGTTTTTAGTCCCTGTTTGTAAAAATTACAAAGTGATAAATGTTTATCCCTTACCTTTTAATATTTCATAATACTTATCTTTTATTCGATTAAAGTAAATTGGTATTTGGTTCTTACAAAAATATTTAAGCTTAGACTAAGTCATTATGTTGAATATGTTAGAAACAATTAAGCTACACTTCTCTTATCTGACCAGGGAAGGTCACGATACGTTGTCGCTAGAATTTGATTAAGACTGTGTTTATTGCATCAAGTACATCAAAACTAAATGTTTTGCCATTTTCTTCGGAAAAATAGGGAAAACACTGAAAAGCTGAAAAATAAAAGTAATTTTTGCGATCGCGTTGGTCATGAAACCGTCAAAGACAAAATATAAATTTTTTTATTTACCAATGCGCGCATCCTTTGCAAGTAAAATGGTGCAAAGTTTTTGAAAAAATCCTAAACGGTTCCGGAGAAAAACTCGAAAAACGAGGCCTTTGTAAAAACGGGTTTCCCTATGTTAAACGCCTATGCAAGTCGCATAGTAGTCATAGTAATACAGATATACCACAACTTCTCAAATCATATCGCTTATGCAGGGGTTTCGTTTTTGACGTTTTTCTCCGGAACCGTTCGACATTTTCAAAAACTTTGCACCATTTTACTTGCAAAAAAGGATGCGCGCATTGGTAAATAGAGGAATTTCGATTTTGTCTCTGACAGTTTCATGGCCAACGCGATCGCAAAAATGACCTTTTCATACCAATTTTTCAGTTTTTCCCCTATTTTTCCGAAGGAAATGGCCAGTGGCACGTATAACTCTGGAAAACATTAAGTTTTGATGTCCTTGATGCAATAAGACAGCCTTAATCAAATTCTAGCAACAACGTATCGTGACCCTCCCTTGTGAGCATATAACGTTCATTTTTGAGAAACCCCTTTTTTGTTATGCGTTATTTCTTTCTGGTGCAATTTTTTCCTGCGTAATTTAATCATATAACCGAATTAAGGCCGCCAACCTGCATATGGTACAAAATCAAAAATTTAAATATAAATAAACACACACATAAAATCAAATTAGTGAATTAAAATTTTAATTGAACAGTAAATATTTCAAATCAACAGATTCATAAGAACTACTTGAGCAAAAAATTCCGAAATTAAAATTAGTTCTTTCGGCAGCGGATTTGATCACCGCTGATTACCGACTTTTTTATCATTTCTTATTCATAAGACTATTTCAAAACCACAAGAAGCTTTTTTGTGTTATAATTTAATTTAAGCATGACAGAATAAATTTAAAAAGGCAAAATTGTACCATATTATACATACATTGTTCTGATTATTATCAGTTTTTAACTGATATCAATTAGTATCGAATGGGATAAGAATTAAATGGATAACTTAAAAAATAAACTTTTTAAAACAAACACTGTTTTGGATGTAAGAAGTATTAATTTGGTTAATTATACACATTCCTGTTTATGGTAGAGCGGTCAAGCGAATTAAGGCAATGTGTCCGAAACACTTCAAGTGTCTACAACTCCCCAACAAATTTACTGTTTCCAGTAAAAACATTACTTTAATGCAGCAGCGCTATCACGACAAATAAAGCGAGTACAACCATCATTTGTAAAAGTCACTTTAACTTAAAAAAATATTTTGAGTATAACACTAACAGAGCAGTTAGTTTTAAACTATGCCTGAATGTTTTTTTCGTTATTTGGCCTTATTTAATTTAATTTTTACTAATGCGCATTCATTTCGCAGTTTTTTTGCGAGCTCCCAAAAATTATTGTATTATTACTAAACCGGTTTCGTATAACCAAAAAGAGAAATATTATTTTGTGAACAACCGAGAAAAGTTTACGAGTTTTTTTTAACTATGTACAGGAAGTTTCAAGTATTTATTGGATATTTTTGTAGGTAACTGTAATAGTTAACAAAACTCTTATTTAGGTCTCTGAGCTTTTTTGAGAAAAATACCCTCGTGCTCTCAGATATGTGCTAGCAGTATTCTTAAGTATTTCTGATAAAGATAAAAATTTGAATTTTAAATATTGACCAAACTCCTTAATTCTCAAAAATTGAACAAAACGATTTTTGATTGCCAATTTAAATAAGAATTTTGTAAATGTTTTAATTTTTGTTGTTACAAGCTTAACTTTTGATTAATAAAGCACAAATTATTATAAAATGTGAAGAATATCATAAATTATTTAAGTTTTCATTTTTACGTGCTTAATTAAGTAGGTACAGTTAGCTAATTTATGTAATGTTTTGTTTTTGATTTTTAATGGCCACTTTGATTAAACTTAATAAATACAATAATTTTGTAATAAGTTACTTATTTTTAACGATAAACCTAACAAGTCATACATCGATGAAACGGGAAAAAATCCTTTGTTAATAGTTTCACAGCCAACTACAATCCGTGTCTGTTATGTCACTCTTTAAACAGTGACATTAAAACAAATGCAGGGCCGGCGCTACCATTAAGGCGAACTAGGCGGTCGCCTAGAGCGCTATCCATAGGGGGGGCGCAAAAATGTGTAATCACCATAAAATTTTATTGTTTATCGATTATCGTACTGTCACAAATATTAATTTCTGTGAAAATTTGTGTGAAAGGGGGCGTTATAATAAGTTTTGCCTAGGGCGCTAAATAACCTGGCGCCGGCCCTGAACAAATGTAATGCGAAATTAAGATAATCATACTAATAGTCATAATATGAATGTATTTTATACCTCTTACTAAGACATTAGCAAATAACAATTTAAAATATTTACATATGTTGATTTACATTATTTCCAGTTAACACAATTATTATAATAGACAAGCAAGGGTCGAACTAAAACAATTAAAGTCAGTTATTGTTTTTTTTTTCATGGAAACCTTAATTTTTATCTTAGGATTTTGCATTTTTTTAGGTTATTTCGCTTATTTTTGAAAATAGACATAAAATATTATATCATTGTAAAGAGAAAAAAATAATCTTTAAATCTAAGTCATCGCCTACTACGATTGCCATTTAAAAAAAAAAGTTGTTTTGTCAAATTAATATCTCGCATGGTAATTTATACATAAAAGCAAACAAAATCTATAAAACATTTTTCCTTTGGCGTTTTTGTGTATTCGCAACAATAGACGAGATATTTAAGTTTAAAAATGTTAATCGATTTCGGGTTTTTCGTTATATCACGCAAGCCATGGAATTTTTAAACAAAACAAGATCATGTTTAAAATGCACTCCTAAATAACCAACTTTTGTCCCATCTAACTAACCTTGTATTTCCATTATTTACGGAGATAGCAATAGCGTCCCATGGAAAAGTGAAACACCCTCTACATAATATAAAATACTTCTTCATTGTTATATTCTCTTTGAAAATATTGTAAAAGTCAAAGAGCTTTAAAATTTTTTGCAGGTTGCTTAAATGGATAATGTGCTTGTTATAGTAATTAAAATGGCTTTTAAAATATTGTAAAACGATTTCTTGTTTATTTAAGTATTTGTAAGCACCGTGCGCGAAATATTGTAATTAATAATTTCACTTTAAGTGCCCAAAATATCGTCACAATCACATACAATCCCTATCAAATCAATTAAAAACCATTAAAATAATTGCGTTGGTAAGCAAAATATTAAATAATTGCTGGTTTGATGTTGTAGTGATAAAAGCACGCGGAAGCTTTAACGAGGCTTAAGTAACTTTCAGATTTTGAAACTCTTCGCCCTTGAATTCATCCTTCTCATATTCAACTTCTAGTTGTAAAAAAACTGTGTTTATAATTTCAACAACAAATACCTATTTACGTTTACTTTATTTAGAAATCTACAAACTTTTCGTGTTTTAAAAAAAAGTATCCATAGCAACGTTATCATTTAATAGAGTAAGTATACTGTTTAAGATTTGTTACAAGAATTCCATTGCAGTGACCATTAAAATAAATACAAATGGTTTTTCCAAAAATTAAGTTATCAGTATTCATTGAAAAACAATCTTTGAATAGGAAACGTACGCAAAATTATTTTCTTGATACAAATTGTTCATAGAACGATGTCATGTACAAAATATTAAAATGTTGTTATTCTCAACAGCTTTAAATAGTCTAGCACATGCATATTTATTTTGGCTTTTAATGTAAGCAACGGTACACCGCATTTAATTCCTCGCAATTTTTTAATCAACGGTCATTAAAACTTGTTAATATATTCAAAACGTTTTATATATTTTTACCGAACCATAATAAAAGTATGTGTTAACAATTACGAAAAACAAATCCTAACGAGCGTATAACACGCAAAGGTATTGCACCATGAAATATTTACAAATTATTTAGAGAGAGAACAGTCACTCCTATTTCTTCAGCCTGCAATTTCTCATATGATCAATTTGCATACGCTCTAAAAACGATCCATGCATGAACTACCAAGATACCGCCATGTTGGAATCAACCGGAAACTATAAGATACCATCTCTAGTTGGGACCACAGTTTCGAGAAAACCATAGTTACAAACAAAAACGGATGGATATTTTAAGACACTTCAGTATACAAATCGTTCAAAACTTTAAACAGTTATAATGTTACCAGTACCACTTTACTTCCCGATGTTGTCTTCTTTTATTCCATTCCCAATAAATTTTACTAGAAAAATAACCCCCGCGGATACCTCGTGTGCATAAAAATACAACCATCTTATCTTATGAATTACTAAATAGCAGAAAATGCATAAAACGACATAAAATTATATTTAAAAATAATTGTTTTATAAAAAGCCCATATTCCTTTTATTCAAATTAAATAGTACCTATGCTTCGAACTTAAAATCGGTTAGTATAAATTCTTATCTTTAAAGCCATTTAAACACTTTAATACCTTTGTTTTTATTTAGTCATTTGTCTTTCTACCGTTAGGTGTAAGACTTAATAATACCTTTGTTATTTTTGATTATTCGAGAAAACTGCCACAAAGAAAACATTTGTGCATTTATGAGATAAAATTTTTATAATTTCCCAACCAACTATAAACATTTTACAAATTATAATCGTGGTTACGCGGGATTTAAAAATAGAACTGGAAAACAACTTATAAATCGTAATTCCGTTATTTTGTGAATGCGAGGTGTGACAATTTGATTCCTGAAACGCATCTGTAAAAAATATATTTTTGGAACTGAAGATTAGTGGCTCATAACACCTTCGAAGTAGTGTCCTTGTGCATCTATACACTGATTTGAACGGTGTTCCCACCACCAGAAACAGACCTGGAACACTTTTTCCGGAATATTCATGAGTTCCTTTATCACATTCACATTACACTGGTTATGAAAGACATCAAAAAATCTTCGCCTTTTTAGCGCAGTTTAATTTTGGTAACAGACAGAAATCAAGGGGGACTGTCGGGTGAAAAGACACGATGGTCTAATTAGATAATCGATTTTTTGACCGAGAGCTTCTTACAGTGGGTGCACAATGGCTTGGCGGTCACAATTCACTTCTTTTACCTCTTGGATAGGGTGAACTATTCCTTAATGATCGAAAAACTCACACCAACAGGGTCTTAAACTGCGAGCGCGACATGCTTGCTTTTTTCAGAAATTGTTAACTCTGTGAGTTTCACTGCATGCTCTGGCTTTTGTTTCGGGGTTATACTGGAAGCACAAGGCTTCGTCACCCGTAAATTATATTACGAGCATGTGCCTATTGGAAGAAAGATAGGTGTCAACTTCAAGCCGCCGCGCCGCTTCGATCACTCATTTTACGCCAAAGCTCACGCGCAGATCTATTGTTTTCGCAATAGCTGACTAACGAATTGCCCTATCTACTTGAGGTTTATGGACGCATTAGTTAAGTTAACATGATTCCAAATAAATCACCACACAAGCGACACTACGCGGCAGTTCCTGAAATTGAATTGTCACACCTCGTACACTAATTTTAAAGTGAGTTTTCACTTATTGTACCCAGCAAAAATTAATCACATCTGGATAAACTTTATGCCATTGTGTTTTGTTTCTGATCTTTACAAACAGATCGATGTCTCGTGGGTCAAATATGGAGGTGTTAAAAGTATAATGGTGTAATAATTGTTAGCATCAGTTTGAAAGACGTTTAACATCTAGTTCTGTCTTTACAAGATAAACTGACAAGGCACTATGAATGACAGATGTAGCTACAACTCAGCATAATGTTGTATATCCTCATTTTCATTGGTGGTGAATTCGCTAATCACTAATACAAAATCACACATACGAAGATACACACAATATAGTTATGGCAAAAGTTATTTGGTGACTACACCAATTTATTTGTAACTTATTATTATTGTGATATATTTGCTCTAGTATAGCAATTTTAATCGAGACACCTTTAGAATTTTTATAGTTATTGTATTCATAACAAAATTCGCCAATTGATAGTATAATTGTGACGCCCACAAGAAATACCAAAAATTGACAATGGGCACTAAGCAGGCTGGGTTAATTTTGATACCGCCAGGTAATTCAGGCTTTTGCTTACCTTAGAATACCATTTTTCAGATTTCTTATGTTGATAATTAGACAGTTATAACGAAAACAAGAAAATTAAGTTTCTCCGTTTTTTCAGGATATTTCAGGAACTGGACGAAATATGCACGATAAAAGTTAAGATTCATGCTAAGCACGTAAACGCACACTTCTTTGCCGATTTAACTATCCTACTATCTCTTACGATTTCCGAGAAATTCCATGTTCTTCACGTTGAAACAAACACCCTGTATAATGAAATTTCTCTTAAAACAAACTTTTTTTATGAAAATAGCATTGGATTAATTAAAGTAGCTCGCGAAATAATAAACAACAAAGAGTAATAAAAAATAATTAGATGCCTTCAATAAACTTTATTGATGAAAGTAATGTGCAGATAATAAACAAAAGTATAAAGTAAACTAAATAAATATTGAGGTAGGAACTGTGTGTAGGTATTGCAAAATTAACTAAATTTACTTTTTTATATAATTTGTGTTTTTACTTATTATTAAAGACTTCTAATTACATTGTATTATTTTATGTCGTTCCATATTTTTTTCACAGACTACTGTGACTGATCTATTGTTTACTTTTATCATTAAAAAAAAGCTTATAAATAAATTATATATCGTGTGATGGACAATTTTAGGAGCATTTAAATCATGCATTTAAAAATAAAAGGTCCCGTATCAAAGCAAAAAATTAAATAAAAAATAAAATCTAATACTTCGAAAGTACTTGTAACGCACTTAATATTTTGTAATTATTAATTAACACCAAAGCTCTATCTATTAAATAAATAGTGACAGGACTAGGAAGTTCTTACGGAAACACCCAGTAGGGGAAAGTCAGGTAATATCGGACAGCGGGTAATATCGGACAAGTGGTTTTTCGGGCACTTGCCATGCACAGAGGCACCTGTCGCGATATTGGTTGCTGACAGGAACTAGTAGAAGGAAAACGCACACTACATTAGAATGCGTCGTTTCCGTGTGTCAAAGCAATAGAGTTTTTTCTGTTTAAAGAGTGTTTTTTTTTTGTGGACGAAGCTAAGTTTGGAGTGCTGATCCTGCTTAAACGTATTAGTACAATCACTTTCTAAGTGTATTGGTAGTAACAAGAAATAATTTTTTTAATGGTTTACGCTTAAATCTGATCAGGCCTGGACAGTAATAAAAACTTGTTTGGATAACCGAAAATATGAAATTTTCTAAACATTAAATCATGTCCGATATAACCCTCCAACTTTTTGAATGGGCAAAAAGTAAGGTCTTTTTCGAGTGCCTAAAAATGGTAAAAAAATTCGCCCTAGGGGTAATTGCTTTTATGGGTGTTTGTACAACATATCTAAGTATGCTTTGATGCGTAGTATGGTCAAATTGAGCCTTTAACAAATTCACAAATAGTAAAAAAGCTTAACCGTCCGATATAACCCGACCTTCCCCTATGCCTGTTAATAAAAGTGAAGAAAATTATTTTTCAAAGAACTTCTCAAAATGCCAAAAATTATTTTAACACACATACACTTAAATAACTAATCTTGTCGTTACAAATACAAAAAATATGTATTAGACATTAGAGTATGTATGTATATTTTGTATATACGTGTAAGTATATTTTGGTTTAAATTAGTGTCATATTATTTTATTATACTGAATAAATTGTATGATAAAACGAATAAATTAACAATTAAAAAGCAAGCGAGTGAGAGAAATGGATATTTTATGTTTTCCGCTCAAGAATGATATTCAGCTCAACTACTTTGGATCTTAAAAGTCCCACGATATAACAATTGCCTTCTTCCTACCTAAGTCTTAATTAACCGTAAAAAATACTTGTGTCAGTTTTTCTAAATATTCTATCAGGGCCGGAAGCAAAGGTTTCGCCATTTTAATTATACAGTTACGCCACATTTGGGTTACCTTGTGAGACTCCATAAATATGCTATTTTGCATACTTTTGCATCATAAATTTTGTGCATTGCCAGATAAACATATTTCAAAATAGAACATAAAAGTAGAACTTGTAGTTGTTATTTGTACAACTACCTATTTTGCATACATCTCGACTAAAAAGATGTACTTTCGTGTGCCGACATCACCTGCATGACGGTTTCACTTCGATGAACGATTCAGTTCACTCTAATATTTGAGAAAATGCACAATCACCTTGATCATTTATTAGGTTTAACGTTGTATACCACACATATTTTAAAAATAAATACCCAACGAGGATGACTCGGTTACCTTGGTGTCCGTTCATCCATCATTTTTATTCAACTTTAAGACATATTACATATCTTAGAATAAACAGGAATAACCATTTTGCATATAAAAAACCGGACTTGTTATTATTCATTTTTATTAATAAAAAAACGACATAGTACAAAATATGAAAGTATAGTAAAAAGTTATGACGGAGTATTATTAAGTAGAAGTAGACGAATGATAGTGAATACATAATGCCAGCTTGAAAATTTTTGACATATTTGTACGTACTTATCGCTACGGACCAAGGAAATAAGTATTTATGAATTTTATTTGCTGGCAAGTAAGCAATCAGTGTTGAACCGGAAATGAATCCACTGGATTTTGAGACGCGAAGTGACTATACGACGGAAACAACCTTTTTATGTAATTTGAAAACTGTAAATTAGTGAGCACAGCTTCGGTGAAGAACGCATTATTTAGTACAACCAAGGTTAATAATCAACTGAGTTTTATAATTCACACAAGCAATACATATTAGAGCATTCATGGGCGAATGCGGCCCGCCACCGCATCCAGAGGCGTCGAGAGACGTCGTCGGGCCCTGGGAAAAAAAATTCATGGGCCCCAAGTAAAGCATCTTATTTGAAAATTTTGTTAATAAAAAACAATTGTGGTATAATATTCGAGCCCCTGTGGACTACCGGGCCCTTAAATTACTCCCGGGCCCGGGGCTCGGAGCCCCCCCTTCCCCCCCCCCTCTCATCGGCCCTGACCGCATCCAATCCGGCCTGCTGCATGAAATAAACAAAACTTGTCTCGTTTTAAACGCCAATGGGCCATTTTGAAAAACTTGTCCACCAGCATCTAATACGTGTGATTTCAAATACCCTTCATAATCTTTAATCCGGCTCGCGTCATCCTAAATAATTTTTACCCGGCTCACTGCAGAAAAAGAAATTACCCACCCCTGTACTAAAGCATATTTGATGTCATTCCTTCAGGACGAACTAACGTCCGGTTGCAAAAAGCTCTGTAAAGGTTATCGGAGCGTCAAAGATCGTTACCATAGTAACAACAATGATTTTGTAAATGTAAAGACTTGACGACCCTTTAAATTATGGATAAATTTGATAAAACACTAAAGTCGCAAAGCAAAAGTCATAAGCTTTGCTATAGATTTACGTTCAGTTGCACAAAGCTCAGTTAAAAATTAACTGTTGTGAGCATCGAATAAAAAGATAAAGGAAGGAGCTTTTAATATTATACTGCAGCGTTTGTCGGCGACGGAAATGACGACATAAAAGGCTTCTCTCATAGTTGCCGATTTTGACAAGTCAAAAAGTCAAAAAATTTAAAGTTTTGTGTTCTACAATGGTTAACTGCAAATCCTGTAGTCTTACTAAGTCAATAAATATTAAAGATAAAAAGATTACGTTTCATAGGTAAGTAGACATTAATATTTTGTAGTGTAATCATGTATTGAAAATTTGATGTGGTTTGTCAAAAAGATGACATACCTTTTTGTGACGCGCATTTTTGTACAGCATATTTTTTAACTCTCTTATGAGAGTCCAAATATTGAAATATGCTGTTGATTTTATAATTCCCTCAGCCACAAAACAAGAAATAAATAAGTAAATAACAGGCTCAAGTTAAAACAAAGCAAGTATTTACTTTATTCAATACAAATTAAAAAATGTTAGATACGCCACTGAGAAGCGGAAACATACATCCGCCATATTGAGAACCGACCTAATCATCAGTAAAACATTGACGAAGCTTGATGCATTTATAAACCCATGTACCTTGGAATACACTTTGCGCACAAAAAACAATAATGTTAATTATATTATTTTAGTTTTTTTATCGAACTGTTATTAATTGTACATGCTTAATAATTTTTTAAATGTAATAAAACAACATTTCAACAACAAAAAATCGACCGAGCTTAGTGGATGGCTGGTAAAGCAGCCTAGCGAGTAATCGGGAGATCGCGGGTTCGAATCCCGAGGCCGTCTGTCATCGTAGGGGTTTCAGGTGGTTTCCTCTACCTACTATAGGCAAATGCTGTAACAGTACTTCCACCTCCCCTTACCTTACCCACCCTATCCTTGTTTCCCTCCCCCTCTACTCCACTGACACTAATAACCTCTACAGTTGAAGTGTCATTAAACCCACAAAATTATAAAAATTTTAAAAAAACAAATTGTTACCTTTAAAAGAACGTTATGAAATGTATAAAAATATACCTAGTCAATAGGGATTCTGTCTGTGATTCCCGGGACTTACGTCTCGGGAAATTCCCGGAACTTTCTTAGTCTCGAGTCCCGGGACATTTAGTTCGAGACTCGAGACGAGACTAAATGTTACAGAACACTGAAATTAATTTTTTATACTTCTTATTTTTAAATAAATTTTACTACCACGAGTTTAGCAAAAATATTTTGTTTCATAATTTTTTATGTTTATAGTTTATACTAACAATCAGTATTTACTTAACTTTATTTAAATTTTTTGCCTGCCATATTTAATTATTTATGTTTATTTCTTGTCTGCTTTAAAGCTAAAGGATAATTGTTAAGTTAATTAGTAAAAATATATTTTACTTATGCTTGTTATGTTTTAAAGTTTAATGAAAATTGTTAAATATATTTAAAATAGGCACATACTTGGAAATATATACTTTATTTACTGTAGAATGTAGACTTAATTAAAAACAATAATACTACTCCTACTACTATACTTTATTTATAAAATAAATGCTTCAAAAACAAAATCTGTGAATTTGGTTTAATTTAAAAAATATATATATTCTATCAACTGTCACGACCGATTCACGATCGCGATACGTGCAAACAAGCAATTCTAAATATGTAGCGGGTACTTTCAGAAACAATGTCACTGTCAAGAAAACTTATTTTTTACAGTGAAAATAGCCGATGAATTTTGAGTACCTACATGAATATATCATAATTTTTCTTGCACCTTATAAAATCTTCTGTCATTTTTGACGGGTTAAACCACTATTTTTTAGTATGTAAATAAAATTCGCAAAAGTCTTGAAGTCCCGGGAATTCCCGGGACTTTGATAAAAAAAAGTCTCGAGTCCCGGGACTTTAAAAATTGTCGAAACTCAGAATCCCTACTAGTCAACAACTAAATCACGTATAGTATTGTGAGTTTTCTTTAAAAAAATACATTAATCATTAAGTCTAACACAGGATTATAATTTACATAATTTTGCACAGCCATTAATGAATATTGTATATCTAACGAATAACCTGCAAGTGTCATTGGTCATGGTTCCTAAACAACTAAATAATAATCAGACATCAAATTAACAAATCAACACATAAATCTAAATTAGAGGTTCCAAACATTGGATTACAATCTTGTTTTTGATATAACTAAACCTTGACTAAATTATATTACACATGGCACGAAATTTTCTTTGTTTGGTTTTGTCTATAACTTGTTTTGGTCAAAAATACTGTTTAAATTTAAACGCAAAATAATTTTAAATTTTTCTTTAAAATAAACTCACCCATAGTTAGCCAAACTCACTTCAACATTTATGTAGCACCATTTTTGAAATATATACCGTATATCGATTGACCGAAAATTTATTTTTTGAAACTCTTTATAGAACCAACTACTTTAAAAGTTTAAAAGTTATTTGGAACAAACTAATGATTTTAGTTTTTGCGTTATTTCCTTTATTTTTAGAGTTATTTAAAAACTAAAAACACTACTTAACACAACTTTCTATTTTTCATATGAGTAATGTTACCATTCTCAAAAATTTTAAAGTAGCCCTATCTAACAGTTTGTGATGTACCTAAATACCAAAAACAAAACTGATTTAAGTTAATATAGTCAATTTTCTTAAATCTTTCTTTATTTAATACAATAACCATCTTGTTATAAACTTTTATCTAAAATCACGAAATTAGCCAAGTTTACCACAGTTTAATACACGTTCTGCAGAAGATAACCAAGTTATAGGCATTCTTATAAAAATTGCATACTTACATGCTACGCATTCAAAAACATTGTCATAAAAAAAAAACTTCAAATTATTGTGAAGATTTATTAAGGGATCCTGTTAATCGCAGTACACTGTGCATAACTGCAACAAAACAAATCATTTAAAACAAAAATAAAGGTGCTACGGATGTGGAAACAAACAAATGCTTGTTTACGTGTTTGTATGTCATATTGCGGTGGTGGAAATATTATTACACAGTCATTAATCTAAAACTTAATAAAAACTAAAATTTTGGTTCAAAAATTATTTGAGGCTTTAAAAATTAACCAAAATAGTGCAGTTGTATCCAAAATCGCTTCCTCTTTCCAAAAATGTAAAAATATACAGGGTGTTCCATTTAAAATACCAAAGTTAGGGTCATTCATAGCGAAACCGGAAGTGAAACAATTGTGTGCATGTGCTCAAAAAGCCCGGTTTTTGCACACATTATATGTCTAAAATTTCATTTATCTAAAATCAAAACTAAAGAAAAATACACTTCATTTACACCCGGTATAACAAATTTTAAATATGTATAACAAAAAACGCTTTTTTTTCAATAACTCCTAAACTGGAAATCATAAAATATTTTTGAAAACGGTTCTGAGTTTGTCTCAAAAAACTGCACATTTCTGGTAATTTAACCGTTTCTCTATCGCGAATATTAAGCGAAATACCAATGTAGTCTCATAGAATTTGGTCCACCCTGTACATGCACATACCGGGTGTAAATGAAGTGTGGTACACCCCCTTTTTTTTCTTTAGTTTTGATTTTAGATAAATGAAATTATAGACATATGATATGTGCAAAAAACTGGGTTTTTTGAGCACATGCACACATTTGTTTCACTTCCAGTTTCGCCGGAAATGACCCCAACTTTGTTATTTTAAATGGAACACCCTGTATATTTTTACATTTTTGGAAAGAGGAAGCGATTTTGGATACAACTGCACTATTTTGGTTGGTTATGGATGCAACTGCACTATTTTGGTTAATTTTTATAACCTCAACATTTTTTTGAAACAAAATTTAGTTTTTCATTAAGGTTGCCGTGACCTTCATAAATTGATTTTTATTATGTCAACAATTGTCCAAAAAACGTTTTTGTAAATTTTAAATAACATTTAGGTTACTTTAATCGGCTTTGAAGGTTGCGGAATCAGTTTTTTGACAAAAAGTCAATTTTTTTAAATGGAACTATGGTGGTACCAGCGGTTATCTAAATAAAGCATCTTCTAACGAATCAATCGATACCAATAACTTGTATTTTTATTAAGAGTCTGCTTCAAAAATTTTAAATTATTGTGAAGATTTATTAAGAGATCCTTTTAATCGCAGTTCGCAGTTCGCAGTACACTGGGCATAACTACAACAAAACAAATGATCGTTGTTTTATGTTTAACTACTATAGTCATTTAATTAAAAAGTCTAAAAATTTTAGTAATCATTTTTACATAATTAGATTACTGCGATTAAAAGGATCTCTTAATAAATCTTCACAATAATTTGAAGTTTTTGAAGCAGATTTTTAATAAAAATACAAATTATTGGTATCGATGAAAATAACCGCTGGTACGTACCACCATAGTGCATAGTTCCATTTAAAAAAATTGACTTTTTGTCAAAAAACCGATTCCGCAACCTTCAAAGTCGATTAAAGTAACCTAAATGTCATTTAAAATTTACAAAAACGTTTATTGGACTATTGTTGACATAATAAAAATTAATTTATGAAGGTCACGGCACTCTTAATGAAAAACTAAATTTTGTTTTAGAAAAATTTTGTGGTTATAAAAATTAACCAAAATAGTGCAGTTGTATCCAAAATCGCTTCCTCTTTCCAAAAATGTAAAAATATACAGGGTGTTCCATTCAAAATAACAAAGTTGGGGTCATTTCCGGCGAAACCGGAAGTGAAACAATTGTGTGCATGTGCTCAAAAAACCCGGTTTTTTGCACATACTATATGTCTAAAATTTCATTTATCTAAAATCAAAACTAAAGAAAAAAAAAGGTGGTGTACCACACTTCATTTACACCCGGTATACTGGTAGCGTCATTTATTATTATAAATTATAATTATCCAAATTTTTTTTCATAAACCTTGTATTGTCTTCTCGAAACATCAGTTATTGTGTTATTTGTATTCTAATAACAGTGGACAACATACCAATATAAATACAATAATGAATATTTTAAATCCTCCTGTCAACAGTTGTACTTTCTTTCACGCTTAAATTAGTTTTCATGTTGCACTGGATGACACAATAACGGATTAAATGACATTTTGCATACCATAGCATTTTATAAAATACTAAAAAGTTTGTTCGTGTTGTCGGCTTCGGTGTATAATCGTTATTTGAAAATGTAGTGACATATTGACGTATACTGATTAATATTAATATAACAGGGCCCGTCTGATATTTCCTTGCCATCCTTTCAGAGATTGTACAAGTAAAATTTTATAGCCGTACTATTGTATTTAAAGTTCTTTAAAAACGTTGTGTTCATCTGAACCATATTATTCAAACAATTAAAATTCATAAAAATTGTATTTTGGTTCTATGAAACTTATAAACTTTACATCGATATTAAACCTGCGTTTGCCCAAAACAGTCAAAATGCAAATATAATTTTTTTTTAACTGACAGTAACACGACCTAAAGAAGTCAAATATGTCGAAGAAGGGCGGCACAAACATTCATTAAGCCGTGACCTATGATCTTATACAGGGTTCGAACACAGATCCGCCCAAGAATATAAACGTCCTAACAAAAACAAGAAAAAATAGGTAGGTAGAATATTCTCGGAATCGAAATTAATAATCATTACGTTACATTGTGAGCAAAACGTAATATACGTACACATATCACCGAATAATAAGGATTAATAAATTTTTAACACTATGTTCAAGTAATTGTGAAAAAAATAAAAACAAAAGAATTTGAAAGGCCTACAGATAAGAGGAATTGAAACTGAACGGTGACAGCTAAGATGCAGTTAGAGGCCGCTACTTGCAACTATTGGCCGCCAGATGTCAGCACGGTAGCGGGTGACAGCGAGAGCTAATATATGTCCAACGATATCTGCAACTTGAATCAGGCTCGTACTCACAATTTTCCTTTTAAATAAAGTTCGTCCGTGAACATCAGATGGGAAACCGATTCAGACAAATCACAGATGTATCTACTAATTAATTAAGTTGAACTTTCAAAGGTAAAATAAGTTTGATGAAATTCGTTTTTCTTTCCAATTTTAACATTTAAACATATTTCAGTAAAGAAAAATACATTTTAGCCTTAATTAACAGATGCATTTTCATGTTAATAAAATTATCATACATACAGTGTCTCCTTGATGCATTTTAATAATTTATGTGCAAATAATAATGATAATTGTATAAATAATAATAATGCGCGAACAAAATTCAGTTTGTGCTCGACTTCCTACTCATTTAAGGACATTTCTAATTTCTGCTTTATAAAAGATGCTACAAAATTTTGGATTTAAAAAAATATTCAAATTCCAAAATTATTGTACTTTACTACAGAATTTCAAGTAGGTCGAGAAATCTAATGACACTAAAATTGACAAGAGCCGCAACAAAAATTATTCTTAACTTAAATCAGTGTTTCTCAAACTTTTCTGATCGCGGCCCACTTGGACAAAGCACATAACTCAGTGACCAATTAGCCCCTTCCATATCTCATATTTGAAGATAGGACATATTTATTTTACCGCCAGAGGTGAGCGTACAAATGCCGCATTGAAATGCAAAATTGTGGCCCACCAGTAAATCCTCGCGGCTCACCAATGGGTTTGAGAAAGGCTGGTTTAAATAATCGCGTCACTTCGCTCAAAGCTTTTTTCCTGTTTTATAAAACAACTTAAATTTTGCCTCCAAAATTGTAATTATCTCCTCGCAAAATAAGTTTAATTTTTTGACAATATTATTTGTTCCAGTCGCAGTGACATCGATAGGACAGTAGGGACTTAATATTTCAGCAAATAACCATGTTTTTTCCCACAGGTTTATGTAATTTATTTTGATTTCATCAAAGTAGATTCAACTACAAAAATTCCTCATTGATTCTTAGCAACTTGCTTTTTATTCGAACTTTAGACTGCCACCAGAATAATTTTATCGTCCGAGTGCTATGCACCTCTTGCTTCTCCCGCTTAGCACAAATTCTTCATCACATGCGGAGGTGGGCAAATGTTTAAAAATGCGTTGCAATTTTGTAAGCCCTGCGTCATTATTTTAAGCTAAAACAATAAATGCCCGATGAGCTATCAAACAAGAATTATAATCCTTTACATATGGCAATAACTGAACACTTCTGCAGGACTTTGATTAAGAAATAGAGTGATAAATACTTGTCACTTACAACTTAGAAAATCCTACGAAAGGTAGGTGATATCATAGAACATTTTAAAAATACATTCATTTTTAATAGTACAAAATATTCTAGTATCTTTTAATAAGTGACTATAATCACCTTTAAATTATTTTTAAAAATATTGTTTTATAATTTGCGTTACACACAAACAAAACAATTATTGTTTTTCTGGGAATGCATAATTGTATCAAATACTAATTAAGAAATAAAGTAACGCTAACTGTTAAGTTTATAGGTTTATGATCAAAATACGTGAATCCAACCCTGGTGTCGGCTTCGGGTTTTGTAGTCTAGCGCGGTATGTGATCGCCCGCGACCATAACTTGCAAACTGCCATCTGACCACGCACTATCTACATACACATATACTAGTACACATACATACATACATGCCCAAGATGAAAGCACATAAACATTACTAAATACCTGTTCAATACATAAGAGTCACGAAACTCCTTAAAAGTATTTGCAACTTTATTACTTTTCAAATTATTTATCGGGCAAGATAATATTGTCAAATTTCTAGAAAGTAAATTACAAATAATAAATAATGTCACATAATTCACCATAATTACCTACTTACATTTTTTACCATAGGAAAATGTTCAATTGTGTTATACGAATATACAGGGATGCGCAAAAATATGAAAACAAACAAATATCTACAACACTATTAAAAATATTTCAATGATATTTAGTATCCGAGCGTTATCGTATATTCCGGATTCAATAAAAATATTGAGGTTGCAATACGACTTCCGGTTCAACGGGAAACGGACCTAAAACTTTGAAATTTTAAATGGAACACCTGTATATTTTTATATTTTTGGATTCCTCTTTAAATTTACATAAAAAAAAAAAGGTTATATGGGGCTAAAGTAAACCGTTTTCGTTAAATTCACATTTTTATGAAAATTTTGAGCTATACAGCACTTTCAAAAATTTTCAACATTTAAGAACTTTAAAAGACGTCTCCCTTCGGAGTTACACCCCCCTAATTGGATCGGTAAAATTAGGCTTTTATTTTATTTCTCAAATTTATCAAAATGTAGGAAAATGATATTCGGTAGATTTGTATTTATTAAAAGGTTTCCCATAGTAATATTTTCAATCATCTCCCACCTTCACAGGGAGCTAAAGTGACACCCCTGTTGTTTTTTTTTATCAGAACTTTTTGGTGAGTTGTAATTTAGCAATTAAATTTTTTTTTTAAACTTGATTTATTTAGATTTTTTTTTATTCTTTAACTTTTCTTGTAAACCTACAGTTTTTGAGTAAAAATTATATGAGTGAACATGAACCATCAAATATTCTAATATAAAACGATTCATTTTGGTGGTTATTGTGATTTGTTTATGTTCATATTGGGTAGAATTGACGGATGTAATTCATTTTGACGTTTACGTGGCGACAACGCTAAAACGTCCGTCAATTCTATCCAATATGAACATAAACATCATGTTCGCTCATTTAATTTTTTACTCAAAAAATGTAGATATTACGAGAAAAGTTAAAAAATAAAAAAAATTTAA
Source organism: Elmis aenea (assembly GCA_947652605.1). Lineage (NCBI taxonomy): Eukaryota > Metazoa > Arthropoda > Insecta > Coleoptera > Elmidae > Elmis > Elmis aenea. Next base: position 26,323,982 of record OX393578.1, on the reverse strand, counting down.
ATAAATTAAACTTTAAAAAAAAAATTTAACTCACCAAAAAGTTCTGATTAAAAAACCAACAAAGGTCGCACTTTTCAGCCCCCTGTGAAGGTGGGAGATGATTGAAAATATTGAAACCTTTAAATAAGTACAAAACATACCAAATATCATTTTCCTACATTTATCCTCTGTTAAATATCTAGGAATTACAATAGATAAATTTATGAGGTGGGACATACACACTAATAATCTATGTACGCGAGTTAGAAAAACAATATAGGCTACCTGTTCAAAAAATTGAGAACAATTTTATCTATTCCTACCTTACGTACTTTTACTTTGCATTGGTACAATCTCTTTTAACGTACGGAATTATAGGTTGGGGTAATGCAGCTGACACTTATATAAACAACTTAAACATCTCCCATAAAATTACCATTAAGGTTTTATATAATAAACCATGGCATTATCCTTCAGCCCAACTATACATTGAAACTAATTTCTTCTCTGTTACTAAACTTTACTTATTAAATGTTTTATATCACAGAAAAAAATCTGATTATTTAATTACTATACCAGTAAAATATTACAACACAAGAAACCACTTTTCTGCTACATTACATCGAAGCAACAAAAAAGTTGGCCAAAGATCTTTTATTTATGTAGCACCAAAAATTTACAATGCCTTTAATTCCTACATACTTGAACACAATATTAAACTAAACTTAAGTTGGAAAAAAGTTGCAAAAAAGTTTGTTCATCTATTGTCACCGGAAGGGTGCCAAGGTATGTGTAATTCATTAGAATAATTTAATACCCACGAAATTCCATTTAGAAATTTTTATACTTTACTCTTTATGTCTGTCTACTTTATCGTCCACGACAGTCGATATATTAAAACCTAGATTGATAGCCACGCACACCTTTTGGTTTGTGGTGTAGCCTTCAGTATAGTAAAATGTCTTGGACAGTTTATTGTATTAAGGCGGTGTTCCTTTTTATGTCAAGTTTAAAAAAAAAAAAAAAAAAACTATACAGGGTGTCCCAGATTAAATTTCCAGCATGGGGATCTCGCTTATTATGAGAGATACAGGTTTGTTTAAATGAGATAAATTATTCCTTAGTATGAGAGGAGCTACAATCAATTTTTAAAAGTACAAAATTCGTCGTGCTTCAGATGTTATAGCAAAAAATATGAAAATGTTGAATTTCTTTTTTCTTTCATAACTTTTTTGTCTTAATCGTTAGAGCAATTTTATTTGTACTTTCTGAAGGCACTTTTTAATGGAGAATGTAAATGTCACTTTAGATTTTTTTTTACACCTACCATTTTCGAGATATTACCTCTAATTCCATTTTTTCTTATGGGCCGCGAAGTTGGCTATGAAATCGTTGAATGTACTTTTTTTTCTCGTTTAAATGAGATATTACTTGCTATACCTATTTTTATAAAGAAGTCACAAAATGAATAAAAATCGTATTTTACCCATCACTTATCAAGCTATCTATGAAAATAAAAACAAAAAACAACTAATTAAATGTCAAATGACAGTTACCATTTGTATGCGACATAGGGATTGCAATCCCGACCAAATTTTACGATCCCGGGATTTCGGGATTGAAGATGTTTTAATCCCAGGATCCCGGGATCCCGGGATTATATACAGGGTGTGTAAAAATTGGCGGAAGCGCTACACGTGGCGATGTTCTTCGTAAAATTCTAAGTCGAAAATCTTAATACGAAAATGTTGTACCATGCTTGCTGTGTCTGCAAGAGATCCTCAAAGTTTTGACATTTAGTCCTTTAAAAAGCGTTATTATTTAATACTTGCAAATGAAAAAGCTGCAATTTGGAATAAAAATAAATTTCGAATAGTATTTTTTCCTAGATATTGTGTTCTTCCTTTCCAAAATTGGTGTTGAAAATATGTAAATCACTGATTTGAATAAAAATAATACATATGGCAACATTGTCATTAGCTGTCATCTCTGTTTTTCTCGTAATTATTTCTAGTTTGTGTTTTACGATGCCAAAAAGTTTGCAGCTATGTTTACGAACTGAAGGCTTTCAATTCGAACTAATATTATAAATACCTAAGTAAAAATTGCTGATAAAAAAATGTCCAAACGCAAATCAATGTATGCAATGTTGCCAATTTTTTTTTTCTTTAAATGGTTCCTGAGGCCATAGGAAGCATGGTACAACATTTTTGTATCAAGATTTTCGAGTTAGAATTTTACGAAGAACATCGTCACGTGTAGCGCTTCCGCCAATTTATACACACCCTGTATAATGTGAAATATTTGCTTAAAAACAGAAGCTAATGCAGTGTATACATTTTTTTTAAAATTACATAATTATTGAATAATTTAGTACCTAATTACCATTTATTTTTATTAACTTTTTATTTAATTTGTTTCCTCTATAACTTCTGTTAATTTGTTTTAATTATATTATAGGTGTAAAGATGTTAACAATAATTTAAAAAAATATATATATACCTACCGTATTATGTTTTATTATTATAGAAATAATCGAATTACTAGATATAACATTTGAATAAATGAAATATATTAGAATAAACTTATTATACATTAGAATCCATAATTACATAAACATAAATTTGCTGAAACTGTTGAAAACTCAAACAAAGCACCACTTTAATTCACTAAAAATTTAAAAAATAGACTGTTTTATAAGTAACAAAAATAAAAAATAAAGTAGATACCAACTATGAGCAATTTTTTTACAAAATAATGTACTTGTAGTTAAATTTTTTAAATCCCGAAAATCCCGGGATTCCACATTTAAAATCCCGGTATTTTCGGGACGAAAAAGCGACCGGGATCCCGGGATCCCGAATCCCGGGATTGCAATCCCTAATGCGACATCATTTATTATAATGTATAGTATTGTTGTGTAATTCGATAGTTTTTGTAGCAAATTTGTTTTCATATAATTATGGGTACATTTACAACTAATTAAAAAAATTTAATGTTGAAATGCTAAATTCTTTACAACAGAAACTGTGCAAAATAGATATTTGTAATTCATTATGGATTTGTTTTGGATTTTTGGTTGGTTTTTCGAAGAAACCATATTCTTTCAAATGTATTTCCAAATTTCTGTAATTACACACTCTTCGTTGCCTTTTCTCAAGATATAGCTCGTATATTTGCTCAGCTTCCACCCAGTTTTAACGGTAAAGAATGTAGCATCTCAACATGTCAAATTTTTCGCTATTTTTAAATGAAGCCATCATTATAACAACTACTACAAAGACTATCGAATTACACAACAATAATATGAAATTCTAATAAATGATACCGCAGACAAATAGTAACTGTCATTTGGCATTTAATTAGTTGTTTTTTGTTTTTATTTTCATAGATAGCTTGATGTCATGGGTAAAATACGATTTTTTTTTCATTTTGTGACTTGTTTATAAAAATAGGTATAGCAAGTAATATCTCATTTAAACGAGAAAAAAAAGCACATTCAACTATTCCATAGCCAACTTTGCGGCCCATAAAAAAAAATGAAATTAGGGGTAATATCTCGAAAATGGTAGGTGTTAAAAAAATCTAAAGTGACAGTTACATTCTCCATTAAAAAGTGCCTTCAGAAAGTACAAATAAAATTGCTCAAACGATTAAGACAAAAAAGTTATGAAAGAAAAAAGAAATTCGACATTTTCATATTTTTTGCTATAACATCTGAAGCACGACGAATTTTGTACTTTTAAAAATTGATGGTGGCTCGTCTCATCCTTAGGAAAAATTCATCTAATTTAAACAAACCTGTATCTCTTATAATAAGCGAGATCCCCATGTTGGTAATGTAATCTGGGACACCCTGTATATTATGTACTACGTTTGTGTACTTTGTATAATTTATGTTTAATTTATGTATATCTTAACTTCTTGTTATTAGCAAATATTTTGTAACATATCCATGTACAGTAACTTGAAAAAAAAAAGATTTTTATTATTATTATTATTATTATTATTATCCAAATTTGAGAAATAAAATAAAAACCTAACATTACCAATCCCCTTTAGGGAGGTGTAACTCCGAAAGAAAACGTCTAAGGAAAAATTTTTATATAAAAGACCCCCCTTCATTTTCGATAAGAAATCACCTCCCGATTTTTTTCGCATTAATTAAGAAACACCATGTATATCATAATTTATGTAACGTTATACAATAACGTTATATAACATAACGATTCATTTTTTTAATGTCATTTATAACGTTATGTAACGAAAACAAATGGTAAATAACGTTATACAATAACGTAACGATTTAAAACGTTATTCCATCCCTGCTTTTAATATTATACTGCAGCGTTTGTCGGTCAAAAAGTCAAAACGTTTAGATTAGAGCTACAATGGTTAGCTGCAAATCTTGTAGTTTTAATAGGTCAAAAAATGTTGAAGATAAAAAGATTACGTTTCATAGGTAAGTAGATATTAATATTTTGTAGTGTAATCATGCATTGAAAATTTTATGTGGTTTGTCAAAATAGTGTGCAGTGGCGTGCATTAGTGTACAGCATATTTTTTAACTCTCATAATAAACAATCCAAATATTGAAATATGCTGTCGTTTTTTTAATTTCTTCAACCACAAAACAAGAAATAAATAAGTAAATAACAGGCTCAAGTCAAAACAAAGCAATTATTTACATTACTAGCAGTTAGCCCGTCCTAGGACGGGATTGTCAAGTATGACATAAGTCAACCCGCGTTACAGATTACTATAATAACATTACAGATTACTATAATAACATAACCTCATGATGATTGTCAAGTATGACATAAGTCAACCCGTAGCTATATTCATGCGTTATAGAGTCACAGATAGATAGATAGAGTCAGGCTGGACTTTTATATATATTTATTCAATACATATTAAAAAATGTTAGATACGCCACTGAGAAGCGGAAATGCATCCGCCATATTGAGAAGCTTTTTTGGACGCCTTAAGATCGTTAAAATGCGCCTTTCTTTATCCTCTTATTCAATGGTTAAACTTAATAACTTGCTTATTTATTATCGTATCTCGGTGTTTTTTTTTTTATTATTCGCTTTGATTGGCTGAATCGCACTGTATGAAAAATTATTCTTTTCGACATTTAATAATTCTGTCAAATAAGTTAAACGCCGCCACATCGGAAAAAGAGAGTGGGTCCCTGGCGCCACGCTTGTTTGGCAATGGTTTAGCGCAGGGGTCGGCAATGCGGCGCCCGCGGGCGCCATGGTGCCCTCGGTAAGATTTTTATGCACCCTCACTATATTACACAAAAACGGTGTTAGGAAATCAGTTCTATGGTACGCTCATAGGCATTGCTAACCGACCGAAATGTGCGAATTTGAACCTTATGCATTACGTCCATAAGGCCACTATCGGCAATAAAACCTTTAATATTTTACAGTTTTTTTTCGGGCGCCCCCCAATAACTTTTGAAGTTATATTGCGCCCTTATTGACAAAAAGGTTGCTGACCCCTTTAGCGTGTTCTGTGGGTTTAGCACAGAGCCGTGAGTGAGAATGCACACGGCACCCGGATCCCAACATGGTGAGTTGTATTTAATTCGTGTGGCAGTTAACGTGTTTTAAAGCGCGACCTCGCAAATTTTAAAAAGCGCGTACAGCGTAAAATGTCGCATGCGGGAACTTTTTTAATTTTTATAAATAGATCACTCTACTATGTTTACCAAGACGAAATTGTAACAAGCTATTAAAGAAGTTTTTGCAACAAACAGAACTCAGATATTTCTAACGGTTTAAGAGATACACCCTTTTAAACATTTTTTTAGTGGCATCCCAACGTGTAAATTTTTTTAACACTTTAATTTTTCGAACAATAATGCCAACAGCAATTTTTAACATTTAGGTCACAATAAACTTGAAATAAGAGATGAATAAGCGCTATAATATCTTGCAGAAAGGTAAGTTTATTGTGGTCTAAATTTTATAAGTGCTGTTGGCATTATTAGGAAGCGAAAATACTTACCAAATTAAAAATATAAGTGAATAATAATTACTAGTTTTTGATTCTGAACAATTTTTAAATTTGCACTTTGTCGTAAAATAATCTATTTAATCCATTTAATTTTGCATGGTAAAGTCCTATATTCCATAAGATACTCAGTCAACACCCTGTATTCTGTATATACAGGCTGTCACACAAAAAAAACGCCGCAAGCTGTAACTCCGTTATTTGTGGTCCGATTTTGGTGAACAAAAAATTAAATGAAATGTCTCCTCAAATACTATAAACTTAATTGGATTTCAATTTTTTTCAAGTTCAACTTAAATGTCAAACGATAGTCAATTCTTTTTTCCAAATGGCATCATCTATTTTTTTTACTAAATCTGGTAGACATTAATTTTCTGAATTCAATGATGTAATCATAAGTTAATTTTAGTGCTAAACTAATAAGAAATAAAAAATAAAAGTTTAACTAAAATAGGTTAGGTTTCACAAAATTGTCAAGCGTGCCGTGGAAAACAAAAAAATCTTAATCAACAAATATCATTTAAATACCACACTGCCGTTTAAATGACATTTGTTGATTAAGATGTTTTTGTTTTCCACAGCACGCTTGAAAATTTTGTGGAACCTAACCTATTTTGGTTAAACTTTTATTTTTTATTTCTTATTAGTTAAGCACTAAAATTTACTTATGATTACATCATTGAATTCAGATAAATAATGTCTACCAGATTTAGTAAAAAAAAATAGATGATGCCATTTGGAAAAAAAAATTGACTATCGTTTGACATTTAAGTTGAACTTGAAAAAAAATTGAAATCCAATTCAGTTTATAGTATTTGAGGAGACATTTCATTTAGTTTTTTGTTCACCAAAATCGGACCACAAATAACGGAGTTACAGCTTGCGGCGTTTTTTGTGTGACAGCTGAAATAATCACACAATTTATGTATTAAACTTATTTACAAATACATAACTAATATATAACATTTCATTGCCTTTCTTTACCTTCTTAAAATTTCGAACACACTGTATTACAGAATGAAAATGTGGAAAACAAACGTATTTTATATGTTCGCGACATCTCTTTTAGGGTAGCGTAACGTTAAACGTCTAATACATTCAGTTGTACTTTATCATTGTTTTCTTCAGTAAAAATATATTTAAAAAACTTATTATATTTACATTCTACTATCTGATCACGTAAAACTTTTAAGATATTGGACTATAAATTTATTATTATCAATAAAATGATTTCATGTCATAAAATTATAATATTTTACATATGGAAGTAAGAAACTATGAATGTACTGTTTTTATTAACTGAAAAACTAGTGGTTTAGAAATATGGCTCGTGTAAATACAAAACAAAAGATACGTAACCTGTCAAAATTCTAGTGAAGTGTCATTAACTTTTGGTTTTACATTTTAAACAATTCCATAGCCTAAGTGAAATACAACGCTTATAATGGCAGAAAGGTAAAATACCCTTGTACAGTTGTAAACTAATTTTCATTGTACAGCCATATGCGCACCTAACTATTAACACCAAAATTTGTCTTAATTTTATCAAATTTTTAGCAATGATGGTTGGTTTAGTTCGTGGTTAAGTGCCGCCAAAAACAAGGTAAGTTAGAAACATACTACAACCCTTAACAACACTAACAATAAATGTTTTAGAGTTCGGAAGTCCTTGAATTCGTAAAGAAAGACCTGGAAGAATTTGGGAATGCTGTTAAAACTGAAGCGTCCAGTGTTGTATCCACAACTGGATCTGTTATTGAGAAAACATTTAAAGTTAGTAAAATGTCACTTGCACTTGATTTTGATACGTAAAATGACAATGATCGTTTTTCTTTTTAGCTTGATGAACCAGAATCAACTGCCAGCACAATGAAACGAAGTATTAGTTCATTTTTAGGTAAGCATTGTATTATTTCTTTAAACCTCTATGTCAGGGGTGGCCAACCTGCGGCTCGCGAGCCACATGCGGCTCTTTGAAGGATTATTTGTGGCTCTCGATAAATGTACCCGAGTTCCCTTTTCATTTTTGTGCTATTATATTTTAAAAAATTATTATCGTTCCGTATGTGTTTCAAAATGTCTTTTAAATTACTGACAACAAATATGAAAGACTAAGTGCAACGTTGTAACAAATTTCATTTCCGTCCAAGTTAAGAATGATATGACTCATCGAAAACTGCGCAAACACATAAACAGTGGCGTAATCGTCCGTAATCGACCGACTCCAGACCGATTTTGACCGATCAGTATTAACTAACCAGCATCTCAAAGAATTACTGAGAAGTGCTGTCACCAATTATTCACCAAATTTTAAAGAATTATCAAGAGAAGTAAAATAAATGTGTTTAATTTTTAATATTTAAATTCAATACACATATTTTGTACTTTTATTTATATGTTTTCAATAAATATAATTTCTGTAAAAAAAAAAAATTTAATATCTTTTTTGCATACCTTTTAAATACGTATTTAATTGCGGCTCGCGAAAATTTTCAAATTTTGAAAAATGGCTCGGACTATCAAGGAGCTTGGCTACCCCTGCTCTATGTAATAAGTAACAGATACATTAGTCTTATTAATTGTGAGTGATTATTCAATCTTGTTTAGTGACGTTATTGTTAGGTATGCAATATTAAGAACTTTTAACTTTATTTCTTTTTAACTTATAGAGTAAAATTTATTTTTCAAATATATCAACTTAATGTAACTGTATCATATCACTTAATGAGCTTTTAACAAGGCAATTAAAATACTAACTTTTTTGTACACGTATAATAATGATACTAGTTTTATATTGTGATATATTCAAAAACTAAGTATTGGTCAACGTAATTTTTTCATTATTTTATGGTAAAATATAGAATATTCTCTACAACCCGAATGTTAAAGTTTTTAATTAAATTAATTTAAACAGTTTCCAAAAATATTTATTTTATATAAGGTAATTCTTCCAAAAGTTGTGGACAATATCTGTAAAATGTTATAACTTCATTGATTTCCCTAGCAAGACTCAACTACATTTACATACTAATAATCATGAAATTAATTAAGTTATTTACAAACCCTTTTCGTAAGTCAATTTTGCTTAACACTTAAATTTTAGACATTAAATCTGGTACTGTGAGCTTTATAGAACCCAGTGCAAAAAGAATTAAATAAAACATATTCAAAATCTGTTTAGTTGTTTTCGATAATATTGAATTTATAATTTTAATTACAAGATTACAAGTAACAAAACTTTTAAATAATAAACGCCGCATTGTGGGCAGACCTTAGTGTTTTGCAGCCATCGGTCTACGGAAATATAATACATTGTTTACCATGAATAGTATTAATTTTTATGTCCACCTTTTTCAATATGGTGTGCTTTGATGCAGCAGTTCTTAGATCATGGGTTGCGACTTATTTAGGGGTTGCCTATAAAATATAATTAATTTTATATGTAGTTGCAAATTTTTATTACTTCTTAGGTTGATTTGTTCTACTGTTTCAATAGTAGTGTGATTTACATCTTTTGTTTGAAAACACCTCTCCACACGTAACATTTTTCTAACCATAGTTTGTGTGTTATTTTTCAGGTCAAATGAATACTGTTTTAAATCCCAGTCCGGACGACTCAGATACTGAGGCCATTTTGATAACCGAAGGTTCAGAAACCGTTACTTTGAATAAATTACAGGTAATGTACACGAAATAGTATTGCTTGAATTTATTAACATACGTAGTGAACTTTCAAATAGTGAGACTTGAAAGGCCCAGTGAATTAAGCAAAAGTTATTTTATAGGAGTACCTGAGGTTTATATTTTTTGTTCCGCAATTTATAAGATATCTAAAAAAGGCCCGTTTTTTTTAACATGCTTTATTAACTTCATCATACATTTTTTAATTGGCATGTGCCGATTTTTTTTTATCTTTTATTAGCAATATATGACACACTTAATTTGAGAATGATAAGCGGAGTCTAATTTTTTGAGATAATAATCTTACTACTTTCTAATGATTGTAGTTGTCTATAGAGGTGATTACCAAAACTATCATCCTATTTATTTTTAGGAGTAACTCCCAACAAACCTTACCTATTATTAATATGGCATAATGGTATGAAAGCACTTTTCAAATGGCACTACTTTGGTTTTTACATGCTCTTATCTTTCTAATGTTCTTACATTTTTAGTCCTGTAAAAAGTTTTATGCCACCGTTTTAATGATTTTGTTAATAATGTTACGGAAAGGTCAAAGAAAACAACCTTAGTACCTAAAGCAGGGTTTTGTCAACATAATTTGGGTTTGAAAGCTAGATGAAGTAGTTTATCATGATCACTTTTCAAATCTAAAATATTGTATTACCCAACTCTTGTTTATGCACATTAGTTGTTTTAATGGTTTTCTGATACCTTATGTAGATTTTTACATTATTATCTAAATTATTAAAGTAGTAAAGTGCTTTCATGACCGTCAAGATAAAATCATTTAATATCTGATTTCAAATTTAACACACCACTTAAACAAAACAATTAAGCATTTTAAAAGACATCTTAAACTTTTAAGAACATTTTTCCGTTGTTATATGCATATCTTTTTTGCATTTAGTAAAATATAGGGTTAACCAAGATTATTTCTATGAATGAAGAAGATAATTGACCTGGTATTGATTTTTGAATCACCCGATACATACAGGGTGTCCCCGTTATCACCGCGAATATTTTAAGTGGTGATAGAGGACCTTTTTCTAAGAAAAAATTTCAAGTAAAGTTTTTTCCTAAAATCAAATGTTAAGCCGATATCAACACTTACTTGATTTTTTTACACTTCTGCATTTATAAGACTCTGTAGCCGAAAATATAAATTTTATCGTAAAATACCTTTAAGCTTTTTAATAGAGCATGAAATTCTCTACAAAATTAGTTCTATTTATTTTTTGTCTACAGGCAATGGTTTGAGAGTTATAAAGCAGTTTGTACAAAAAAATGTAAAAAATTTACAAAATTTAATTGTTCCTTAGACTTTGCAACCGCTGTATCTTTAAAACGAAAGGTTGTACAAAAAAAACGACGGCCTATTGCGGATAGCAAATTTTATGGGCTACAACTTTGGCATAGTGGAATTTTTTGAAAATCAGACCGATTTTCCGGAAAAGCTGAAAATAAGGAATAGAGTGCAAAAACAAAATTTCCTACAAATATTGTTTTGTATTTAAAAATGCTTTTAAAGAGAGTGCGATTACGTAATTGAATGATGGAGGTCATTTTGAACAATTATTGAAGTAATTTTGTGGTTACATGTTAATTTTATTGCGTCCACATGCATTTTATCGTTTTCGAAAAACAAAAACTCCCGGTAATTATGATATTTTGTATTTAAAAATGCCATAGCATCGGCAACATTCATAAAATTATGTATCTCATCAGTTTCAAAGCTTTTTATGAAGTTTGAAATTCTTCAGAAAACCACCCCTTATCATTTTTTTTAAGGAGCTAACGAACAAATTTAACAAAAAATTGTAAAATTGCATATAAATAACTTATGTAAATTTTTAAAAACGCCGCATCTTTTTAACGAAACGTCGTAGAGCAAAACGGATGCCTATTGCGGATAAGGCTTTTAACGGACTACAACTTCGGTAAATATGTTGTTCAATAAAACTAAATGTATCATAGAAATGTTTATAATAGTGAAAAGGTGAGAAAAAAAAAACGATAAAATGCAAATCCATCTGGACGCAATAAAATTAACATGTAACCACAAAATTACTTCAATAAGTGTTCAAAATGACCTCCATCATTTTCAATCACGTAATCGCACTCTCTTTAAAAGCCTTTTAAATACAAAACAATATTTGTAGGAAATTTTGTTTTTGCACTCTATTCCTTATTTTCAGCTTTTCCGGAAAATCGGTTTGATTTTCAAAAAATTTCACTATACCAAAGTTGTAGCCCATAAAATTTGCTATCCGCAATGGGCCGTCGGTTTTTTTGTACAACCTTTCGTTTTAAAGATACAGCGGTTGCAAAGTCTAAGGAACAATTAAATTTTGTAAATTTTTTACATTTTTTGTACAAACTGCTTTATAACTCTCAAACCATTGCCTGTAGACAAAAAATAAATAGAACTAATTTTGTAGAGAATTTCATGCTCTATTAAATAGCTTGAAGGTATTTTACGATAAAATTTATATTTTCGGCTACAGAGTCTTATAAATGCAGAAGTGTAAAAAAATCAAGTAAGTGTTGATATCAGCTTAGCATTTGATTTTAGGAAAAAATTTTACTTGAAATTTTTTCTTAGAAAAAGGTCCTCTATCACCACTTAAAATATTCGCGGTGATAACGGGGACACCCTGTATATGGAAAATGAAACCAGTATTAGTTTATGGCAAATAGTCAATAAAAAGGCAAACTTTTTTCCATGTGACCAACTTTGTGACGTTTTAATATAATTATTGAGGGAAATATTACTTTTAAGCAAGAAAATCAGCTTTTTGTGTAAATTATATTTACATACCACTTCCTGTTTCACAGGAAATGATAACCTCAAAAAAATTGAATAGCTATCAAATTTTTACAAGCATGAAAAGTGCTATTTAAAATTAAAATGAATACAAATATTTTACTGTTAATTTTAGTCAACTTTTGCATAGAATTATATTAGTAGTGTTTTAAAATGGGTATAAAAGATTATGATTGATTTAAATTTATTTATTTTTTATTTAAAAAAAATTACAAATTCAGTAACATGAACAAAGTTTGTTTTGATATTGTTTTGCATTTTTTTAAATTTTTTTTACATTGAACTTGGAGGGATTTCTAAAAATTTTATTTTTTTATAGACCGCTATATACGAATTACAAAAGAGAGAGAAAACTTTCTTGGAAGACCCTGATCTCTCTCTAGAGAAGCAGTATGAGTGCTGGTTAGAAATTATTGATGATCAATTAGCTGAGGAAAGGCTCTCAAAACATTTAAATAGCTCAACTACCCTAAATAATCAGTATGTAAAACTAGTGCCTGAAAATGTTACACATCAGCTGTTTTGGAAAAGGTATCTATTTAAAAAGGCCCTCCTAGAAGATGAAATGGCACGGCAAGAAGCAATGGAAAGACGAGAAATAAAAGAAAAACAAATAACTGAAGAAAGTCTTAAATGGGAACAAGGTATGTATGTTTTAACCTGTTAGATATGTACCTATACTTAGTATAGTGGTGCATAGTGTTGTATATGACAACTTAATTTATTAACAATAATACTTTTTTCATTAAAATTCATGGTCATTTTTATATGAAACTTATACATTCACATACTGTATTATGTCAAACAGCAAGTTGCAAGACAATTATTTTACAGGCCAAGAATTTATGTAACAGTAATCTATCTATCTATCACACAGGCATCAAAATTATACAAAATACACATGTAATGTTTGAAATGAGATATCAATTATTGCAAAGGAAATGTTTGATAAGAACTTGAAGTAATAAAACAATAACGTAGATATTTCTAGATAAAAAGGACATTTTCTTTATTAAAAGGTCATGATAAGGAAAAAGAAATATTTAATTGACTATATTTATAACTTAAAATAAAAAAGCAAATGTACAGTAGTTAATAGTTAAATAATCTTTAATGTCGTAAGCCTCTAAATCAAATTTTTTTTTGTATGTATCTACAAATCATTCATTTTGTGTATATTTTAGTAATAAAATAAATTTGGTTTGCTTGAGAAAAATTTTACATTTGAATAATTTAATTAAAAAGTAACGGTGTCCCAGAAATCATTACCACCTCGAGTATCTCGCTCTTTTAAATAATAATCCTAACAAACATAAATATTATCAAAGGGCAAATAAAACTGCATAAACGAGCATGAAAATGTACTCGAAATATTGATGTATGTATTTGTATATGAACCCTCTGCTAGCAACACATTTATAATTATTACATACTTTATTAGCAACAGGGTTGTTCCGTTATCCCAGTTAAGTTTGAAGGAAATAAATCCACATTTAAGGCCATAAAGAAAGCATTTATTGAACAGAATATCTCTTTATTTCTTAAAGAAGACAAAACAGGAACTTTTAAAATTAAATATGAAAAAACTTCAGGCACAATATAGAGGAACCTCTTTTGCGATGTTTGGATGTTTATTGCACGAAACAAAAGTTATAGACTATATAAAATGTAATCGGGTGTCGTGTCACCCCAATTGTCATACAAGGGTTCATAAAAAAGTGCTATCAGGAGCATAAAAATCGGGGTGCAGCCGGTGTGGTTGACATGTGCCCATGAACTACGGATGCTATAGGATGCAAAAAAATTGAGGCGTTCTTTGCAAAAACACTACTTGTCAATTTTTTTTCAAATTTGAGAATACACTCAATGGATAGTTGGTGCCATTTCTGACATCCCTTACGCAATATAATTCCGTAATAACCCCAGTAATCCATAATATAACTGCGGAAACTAATTATTCTCCAGCTCCTGATATTGATGCAGACAACAGCAGCGGATGTAGCGATAATGAAAAGTTTCTAAAATTGACAAGTGGTGTTTTTGCGAAGAACGCCTCAATTGTTTTTTGTAATTATTGGCAAAAAAAACAATAGACCAAGAAGACAAAAGCCTATGGTCCTTAATTCAGAAGGGCCCCGATCAGTGCTGGAGAATAAAGTAAATGTATAATGTCATAAAAAATTATTGTCAATATTTTGAATATATTTATGTCGTTTTATTGATATTTTTCTGCCAATTAATGTTAACGTTAAAAAATTACATCGGAAGACTTAAAAAGATAAAGGGTGTTCCATTTTAAAAAACTTAAATTTTTTTATAGCGCAAAATTGGGACACCCTGTATTGCTGAAAACAATTGTACAACGTAGATCTTATCAAACCAATAATTTTATGTCCCAAAGGTTTTTTTCTATCGCCTACAGCGGGGCGCTAGGAAAGCCTGACACACTGTTGCAGGACTTTCTAAAAAAAAAAAAAAACTATAATTGAGGCAGTAATGATACCTGGGACTCTGGGACACCCTGTGTATTTTTCATCTTCAGATATGAAATGTGGGAATGTAGATATATTTATAAATACAATTAACTATAAACAAATGTAAAGCTGTATTTTAGAATATCAAAGTAAAATTAATGATTACATGGCCCCAAACAAATTACCATGTCTTTATTTAATATCCAATTTCAGGTAAACAAGTTCTAATTACACATAGATATGTATGTTTTCATAAACATATAATTTATGTTCTAACTTTATTTTTAATTTCTTGTGTGTAAAATATAACTGTTCGGTTTACCAAATACTTGGCATGTAAATTACCAGTCGTAAATGTTTCTATTATGTAAGTATTAGTGTTCAAATGACCTAGAATTATTTTATGTAGAACAAAAGTATATGTTGATTATTAAACTTTGAACATAATCAAAACACCGTAAATTCAACAACCTTTTTAATTTTTCAACTGCTTATAACTTTCTCTGTTCATTCTCTCCTCATACCATTGAACAAATATTCGCATTCGTCGATGATCTGCGCTACTTTGAAAACGAACCATATGTCGGATTCAGATAATGTGCCAGTTTTACAGTTATCGCGGGACTTTCCATAAAGAAGAAAAGAAAGAAGAGATAATGGGCAACATCTGGAGGTGCAACTTTGTTAATTGAATTAACAAGTGATAATGTGGGTCAAAAGACAAAAATCTACACAATGTCAATTAACTCAACTGTCTTTTCGTTGGTCCATTCCATTCTATAATATTAATTAAAACTTAATAACTACAAAACAAAAACAGAACCTGTAAATAATTATGACCAGTTATTTGATAGATAATTCGCTAGCTACATATATGCACCATCCACACTGAGCACGAACTTCCTTTGATGATTCGCCTATTTACCAACACGCGTCGGAACTTGTGGGAACACGAACGAATTCGTTCGCTGACGCTCTGTTTGCCATTTATCTTACGCAAGCTTGAACGGACGAATTCGTTCGTTCGCTTGTGTTCGCTCTAATTTTAATGCTCCTTGACCAGCTTAAATACTTAGTTAGTTTTAAAATTAACACTAACAAACCTTATATATGTAATTAACTGGCGGTACAAACTGTCCAGAATGGCAAAAGTATACAGTTCAAATTTTAAGGTACAGGGTGGACCAAATTCGAATGTTTTACAGGGTATCTCGGTTACCGTAATAGATAGCGAAAATCTGATTTTGGTCTCTTGGGGTATTTTTTTGAGAAAATAATGCCTGTGCAATCAGATTTTTTCTATCTGATCCCATTTTGGCACTACAGACGAAAAATGAAATTTCATCATTTTTGAAAATTTGCTGTAACTTCTTTATTTATTAAATTAGAACAAAATGTTATAGAGGTTTTTTATGCAGATATATTTGCTTAATTTAAAAACAAAAGTAATTTTTTCTTAGCCACCTTGACTTTCGAGATATGGAGTATTTTTTTAGCTTTTCAAAAATATATAGTTTTATATTTTTTTTGCAAAAAATAGCCAAAATATGGCCAATTTTGTAAAAATTCGATCATCAAAGTTTGCCATGATTTCATAAACAAGTGATGTTTGCAATTATTAAACAACTAAACGTCATTTCGAAGTAAATTTTTTTAGTTTTAAGCAAGTCCGTGTATTTATAACTGTTTATTGTGGTATTGTGAACATGGCTAAATTTGAACTCTTTGAAAAGTTTAATATGTTAGAATATTACTTTGTAAGTGATAAAAACGTAGCGGCTGTTGCAGAATTTACTTGACAATGACGTTTAGTTGTTTAATAATTGCAAACATCACTTGTTTACAAAATCATGGCTAACTTTGATGATCAAATGTTTACAAAATTGGCCATATCTCGGTTATTTTTTGCAACAAATATATAAAACTATATATTTTTGAAAAGCTAAAAAAATACTCTTTCACATAAAGTCATGGCCAACTAGGGTTTCCATTTTAAAAAATGTAAGTTTACTCCATATCTCGAAAGTCAAAGTGGCTAAGAAAAAATTACTTTTGTTTTTAAATTAAGCAAAAAAATCTGTATAAAAAACCTTTACAACATTTCGTTCTAATTTAATAAATAAAGAAGTAACAGCAAATTTTCAAAAATAATGAAATTTCATTTTTTGTCTGTAGTGCCAAAATGGAATCAGATAGAAAAAATCTTATTGCACAGGCGTTATTTTCTCAAAAAAATAGCCCAAGAGACCGAAATCAAATTTTCACTATCTATTACGGTAACCGAGATACCCCGTAAAACATTCAAATTTAGTCCACCTTGTACTTACAGGGTGGTCCAAATTCGATGGGATTACATGGGTATCTCGCTTAATATTCAAAATAGAGAAACTGTTAAATTACCAAAAATGTGCAGTTTTTTGAGACAAACTCAGAACCGTTTTCAAAAATATTCTATCATTTCCGGTTTATGAGTTATTTAAAAAAAAAGTATTTTGTCATATTAATAATGTCATTGTTATTTATTAATTTAGTCATAAGTCCTTCTACTGTTAGGTGTAGGACTATAATGTCATTGTTATTGTTGTAAATATCGAAAGAATTTATGAAGATTATTTTTAGATATTTGTATGTTAAATTCGATGATCCTAAAAAAAAAATTACGTTTGCCGTTAAAAAGTTATGACAACAACTTACCTATTTTTAAATGGAAGCGATAGTTGACTATGGCATATTTATATACCTTTTTTTTTCTCATTCCAAATATGTGAGGGTTGATGAAATTATTTTGAATAATATGCAAGTTACGAAGGTTTTTAGTTTTTTTTTTTTTTTTTTAAGAAAACTAGGCTGTGCAAAATTGCAAATTTAAAAAAAAGGTGTAAAACCTTATAAAAATTATTTGGTTACTCAGAACTGTTGTTTTGTCATAATATTAATTGTGTAAAAAAAAAATGATTAAGATTATTGTTAGATATTTTTATGTAAAATTCGATTAAACTACTAAAAAAAAAGTTTTACGCTCACTGTTAAAAACTTATGACACAAACTTACCTTTTTTTAAATGAAAGCTATAGTTGACTATGACCTTTTTATTCCCTATTTTTTTCTCATTTCAAATACATAAGGGTTGATGAAGTAATTTTCAATAGTACACAAGTTACGAAGGTTTTTTTTTTTTTTAAGAAAAACAGTAGTCTTTAAATTTTTTTTAAAAAAAAGTTATAAAACGTTTTAAAACTCGTGAGCCACCATGATATTATTTAATAATAATATTTTTCAGAAGATTTTGCTGCAGATATTGAGCTGACAGAAGAAGAACAGATTAAACTTTTGCAACAGTATGAGGAGGAAACCAAACAAAAGAATACCCAGAAGCAAAATTTAACAAAGAGTCCCTCCAAAGAGCTTATAGGAGAAAAGGTTGTATTTGATAAATCAAGTCCAACGAATCCAAAGAAAGCAAAGAAAGTAACAAAAAATAAAGAAATAGTTAAGAAAAATGCAAAAAATGTTACCGATAAAAACGAAAACTCTGTTAAAGTGCAAGCTGAAAGTGTGGTTTTAGAACGAAATGAAGAACATTTTAAAGAAAATGATATTAAGAAGAAAACTTCAGATGTAAAAGTAGCTAAAACAGATTCTTCGATTAATTTAGAATTGGAAGTTAAAAGTAGTCGTAGCAGTTCTGACGGTGACTGGGAAAAACTAAGCGATGTTGATAAATGAATTTATTTATATAAAGGTTAATCTTAATAACCCGTATTTTACTTTAAATAATGAACTACTATCTGGTACGGAAGTGATGTGGTAAAATATTGATTATGCTCCCTTAGTGTTATGTTACCACGTGTGCATTTAATTGCAAGTAATTATATTATTCAACAAAATCATAAAGCAACATGATTTGCCAGGTTTATTTATATTAATAATGGGAATACAATGTCTGGATAAATATTTTATTGACGTGTGATGTGAAAGGTTAATGGTTAAAGAATTGAAATAAAACATCTTAAGAATATTGGTTTGTAAATGCTATCTGTCATTTTACCAATTAAGATTTTGCCTTGATAATAAAAATCTAACAATAAATACAGTATACAATCTATAAAGTTATCATTTGTTACGGATATTTTAACTGAAAAGTTGTGACCAACCCATAAAAGTGGTGTAAAAATAAAAATTAAATTTATAACTTGCTATATTGGTATTAATACAGCGTGTTTCTCAAACTTTTTATCCATTTGGAACCCTTGAATTAATATTCATGTACCAGGGAACCCCTACATAAAAAAATATTTATTCATATACAGGGTGTCCCAGATTACATTTCCAGCATGGGGATCTCGTTTATTATAAGAGATACAGGTTTATTTAAATTAGATGAATTATTCCTTGGTATGAGAGGAGCCACAATCAATTTTTAAAAGTACAAAATTCCTCGTGCTTCAGATGTTACAGCAAAAAATATGAAAATGTACAATTTCTTTTTTCTCATAACTTTTTTGTCTTTATTATTAGAACAATTTTATTGGTACTTTCTGAAGGTATTTTTTAGTGAAGAATGTAACTGTTATTGTAGATTATTTTTAACACCTACCATTTTTGAGATATTACCCCTAACTTCATTTTTTCTTATGGGCCGCGAAGTTGGCTATGGTATAGTTAAATGTGCTTTTTTTTCTCTTTAAAATGAGATATTACTTGCTACATTTATTTTTATAAATAAGTCACAAAATGAAGAAAAATCGTATTTTACCCATCACTTATCAAGCTATCTATGAAAATGAAAACAATATACAACTAATTAAATGTCAAATGAGAGTTACTATTTGTCTTGCGAAGAGAAAAGAAAAGCACATTTAACTATCTCATAGCCAACTTCGCGGCCCATAAGAAAAAATGAAGTTAGGGGTAATATCTCAAAAATGGTAGGTGTTAAAAATAATCTAAAATAACAGTTACATTCTGCATTAAAAAGTACCTTAAGAAAGTACCAATAAAATTGTTCTAATGATTAAGACAAAAAAGTTATGAGAAAAAAGAAATTCGACATTTTCATATTTTTTGCTATAACATCTGAAGCACAAAAAATTTTGTACTTTTAAAAATTGATTGTGGCTCCTCTCATACCAAGGAATAATTCATCTAATTTAAACCTGTATATCTTATAATAAGCGAGATCCCCATGCTGGAAATGTAATCTGGGACACCCTGTATATGAAATTAAACACAACAATGACTCGAAAATACAATTACATATGAGCAGGGATGACATTCAAAATATTAACAATCAGCAAAATGGGCGTCGGCAGGATTTTTTGCAATGGGGGGGGGGAAAAACTTCTTACATAAAAAGGAAAACCAGCTTTTAACACTTGGTTTGCTAGAGCAGGCAAAAAAAACAGTTGCCAATACATTTAGAACTAAACAAATAGTTTGTTACACATTTATTTGTTTATTTATAATGATTTACATACCTAAAATTAAATAATGCCGTTAACAACCAGTACGGAACACTTTTAAAATTTTAACAACCGGTACAGCCTTACCGGCTGAATATCACCTCTGCATATGAGCCTATTCATCATTATTTCTCGGTTGAGACGCGCTACATTAAAATGCACAATTTAAAACTTTTACCTAATCTGTCTTGAAAGCATTACTGTTTGTTTTCAATAAAAACTATTCTGTGGAATAGTTATTAATTGAAATAGTAAGTGACTACTAAATTTCGCTGTTTCTAGATAAAAAGTTAATTTATGAATATTTAAGGAGCATTACAAAATACTTTATTTCGAATAATCCTTTAGCAAAAAACATTACTATGGTTGCGTTCGGTTGTTAATTTAGCTGTTTATTGGCAAAAAAAAAACTAATTTCAGTTTTGGAATGTTAGTAATCTAGTGCGTATCTAAAATCGGTTGACGAATACATTTAACAAATTAATATGTAACGAAAATGTACCACAAGAATTGCATTGTAAAAGTGTCACTCTTATTTGTATCTTAATTACACAGATTACTAACAAGGGAAGGTCACGATACGTTGCCGCTAGAATTTGATTCCGGCTGTGTTTATTACATAAAGGGCATCAAAACTAAATGTTTTCCAGAGTTATACGTGCCACTGGCCATTAACTTCGGAAAAATAGGGGAAAAACTGAAAAATTTGTACAAAAAGGTCATTTTTGCGATCGCGTTGGCCATGAAACCGTCAGAGATAAAATCGAAATTCTTCTATTTACCAATAGGCGCATCCTTTGCAAGTAAAATAGTGCAAAGTTTTTGAAAAAGTCTTGAACGGTTCCGGAGAAAAACGTCAAAAACGAAACCCCTGTATAAGCGCTATGTATTGAGTAGTTGTCGCATATCTGTATTACTATATCTATGCGACTTGCATAGGCGTTTTTCTTCGGAACCGTTTAAGATTTTTTCAAAAACTTTGCACCATTTTACTTGGAAAGGATGCTCGCATTGGTAAATAGAAGAATTTCGATTTTGTCTTTTACGGTTTCATGGCCAACGCGATCGCAAATATTACTTTTATTAATCAGCGGTTCAGTTTTTCCCCTATTTTTCCGAAGTTAATAGCCAGTGGCACGTATAACTCTGGAAAACATTTAGTTTTGATGCCCTTGATGTAATAAACACAGCCAGAATCAAATTCTAGCGACAACGTATCGTGACCTTCCCTTGTAAGTAGAATGAACTTAACATCATCGTTTCTACAGTTTTTAACCTGCCGTGAAATAATTTTAAATATAAGTTGCGCTAAATGTATGAAAAACTAGTGGGGTGTCAGAAACACCTCACGTTAGTAATTTCAAGTGTGCAAGTCACAGCGGGCTACTGTTGTAGCTCATTTAAAATATGCTTGAAATACAAAATATTTACAGAACGTACAGCTCATTCCATAACCTGATTGTAATTTCCACTGAATTGCAACTAGAAAACAAATAAGTCAGCATGGTAAATAAAAGGTTTGATTATAAAAAAAATTGTATGATTTTTTTTAATACAACATACCATGAGCTACAACCGAAATGTAAAAAGACACTAAAAATTTCGACATTTTCTTGATCACCAAAATCAAACAATATCTAATCTACTAATCCGTATTTACGAAAGGTATTATACAATCGTTAATTTTATTTAATTATAAAAGAAGTGTTATTTTCTGTTCAAATTTTATTTAGCCTATTATAAGTGAATTTTATTCATTTAAATTGACATTGTATGAAATGGACCATTCAAAGTGAAAGTTACAAATACTGCCCGTGTAACATCAGAACCATGTAAACTGACAGTGGCATAAAAAATGTTTTTTAAAGTACTACCTAAGTATGTAAATAAATTTTATTCTCTTTAAATTAATTTTTTTTAGTTTACTTAAATGTATTGTTGAATGTGGAGAGAATTATTATAAATTAGTTACAATGAATGTAGATATACTTAATTATAATTTTTGAGTTTTAAATCTAAAAAAAAATGTATATCTGACATAAGTAACACTCAGTATTTACTAGAGTTGTCTTTTAACTTGTATTTGTTAAAATATTAGCTAGTCCCTATGCAAGTTGATTAAGAAAGCTTGCAAAACTTTATTTTAACTTGTTATCTGGTTAAACCACAAGAAAAAAAAACTTGTTATTGTTATATAATATTGTGTATGTACGGTGAAAAATATTTATATGGATGCTAATTACAGTAAAATAAAGAGTTTAAAAAAAAAGTTGTTACCGATATTCCTTTCAACAAAATATGCTGCAGTGTTAATCACAGAAAGATGAGATCTGATCAACTTTTTTTTTTAAATTGAGGGTTTAGGGAGCTTTGACATCTGAGGTCACTAGGGTCCGGAAGAAGGGGGCGGGGAACAAGGAAAGGGTGGGTAAGGTAAGGGTAGGTGGAAGTACTGTCACAGCATTTTTGCCTATAGCAAGTAGGGGAAACCACCTGAAACCAGTGGTGAGCTGTAGGGGGCTCGCGTGAGCCCTTTGTTAAATTATTCCTTAATTTGCGAGCCCCTTGTTCTTCTTGTTAACCATTTTCTCAAAAAAAAAAACAAAAAACTTAAAATCATTGTCATTACATACATTTGTAAAGCGACGAAGTCATGCCTATCAAGCAATGACGATTAAATTTAGAATAACCCGTCGCACAATAGAATTTTTTGAATTATGTACAATCACTCGATTATTCACGTTTGAATTTAAAATGCCATTTTTTTTCCAACATATAATTAACATTATTTTTATTTAACTATGAGCGAGCCCTTTGTTAAAAATTTCATAGCTCACCACTGCCTGAAACCCCTACGATGACAGACGGCCGTGGGATTCGAACCCACGACCTCCCGATTTAACTCGCTAGGTTGCATACCAACCAGCCACCGAGCTCGGTCTGATCATCTTTTAAAAATATTACTAGTTATGCTATAACCACAGTCTACTACACTGGTTGGGAAATTTCCATATAAAACCAACTAAGGCTGGTAACTAGTTCTGGGAATTATCCCACAGATGGCGATAAGTCTAAGAACCGCTTCATGCACAAGATTCTGACATAGTCAACATTTATGAGTCTTTGCTAAAAAATTTGCAAACTTTGAATTTAAGCTATCAGTGGATGTATACAAAAATATTTTAACCAAATTTTTGTATGTTTTATTCAAAATTAAGATTCCACCTAGTCTAGTGCAAGCACATCTAGCGAAAATTTATGGCGAACGGTTCCATGGCCAACTTCATTCATAATCCGCTCAGCTGCTTGCTTCGCTACTTATATGGCCGTCCCAATTCCAAATTTTTCATTGTTGTGAGAAGTCAGAATCAGCCGTCAAAATAGTACGTCAGGTGGCGCCCTCAGTGATGTATTTTAAATGTCATTTATGTTCAAAAATGTCGTTAATACTAATAATGGCAGTTAAATGTCCAAGTTAAGAAAAATTCCACAATTTTTTTAATAAATATTTATAACAATTATTCTTTTTGATTTAATTCGCAATTGTCACTGAATTTGGAAGATGTATAAATATTTTTTAGCAAAGCAACAAACCCGTCAAAAAGTTGTGAGATTGGTAAAGCACATATTTACCTCAGGAAATTTCCCATAAGCGAATTTGATTGCTGTTGATTATTTTTACAGGTAAATAATTATTATTCAAGTCTAAAGTTTTATGGAAATATGTGACTATCAATTTAAAAAATATAGTTATCGATATACTTCACAGGGAGCGCCAGTTGACGTACTTTTTTGACGTTTAGCTGGGAACGACGTTTATGGTCAATTGGGACGGCCATATAAGTAGCGTAGCGGATTATGAATAAAGTTGGCCATGACGGTTCTTAGACTTATCGCCATCTAGCGGAAATTTATGTCGAAAAGTTTCCAATTTTTGACAGACTTCCAAAACAGTGTTCTTTTTAAGAAGTTTTCGCTCAATGCGCCGCATTAATAGAAACATCTGGCAGCCACAAGACAAAACCCTTAGTTATTTCTTGCAACAGGAACTTAACATCAGTTAAATAATTCTAAAAAGAAACGTTTCCAACTCGTAAATTATGATGGTACAACTAATAAAATGAAGCTTATTTAAACGATAAATAATGATCTTTTTTTTAACTCCAAGTTAATTTACAATCTGTCTTTAGACAATAAACAATTTTTTTTTCACTTGATATAAAATGTGTCATACGAGTGGCTTCCGCCCCTTCACTAATCATAATAAAATAGTGAATACTCTGAGTGTCTAGGTTATTAACACAATAATTTAGTTTTTCTACGGCCACCTGTGTAAAATGTATTAAGGGTAGTTTACACGGTGACACTGTTGCTGCAGTTACAAGAGCGGCCATATTTATTTTGATTGCGCGACGCTCAAATATATCATTTTACGTGTGATCACCCAATGCTGCGTATATACAACTATGTTTACTATTAACCAAAAAATCTATAAAATCGTATGTATTGTGTGATTGTAGAAAAAGTATAGTACAAAACTCGAGTTGTAAAGCAATTACGCACTCGCGGCTTTGTGCAAAACTGTTCCACTCGTGCGTTATATGCGTCTTGCAACTCTTGTTATGTAATATACTACAAAAACGGCCTTTTAAGTCCACTGTTCTGGAACGCTTCAATCTTTACCGGTCTCTGCCTTCATCAGCCAAGTAAGTGGCCAGGTTAAATAATGATCTAAAACCTTTTTCATTGTATTACTAAAATACTACATACCAAATTTGCGACAACTTAAATTTAAAATACCAAGTAGTTGGGAATTGTTGTATTGATTTAAAAAAAAACTTTTTACAGTTTCTGTATGTATACATAAAAAAATCAAACTTATTTTACATTATAGTTCACTTAAAACATTAAGAGATGATGATATATAAGAACTTCACACTAAATACATATCATGCAACAATGGTTACTTTCTGCTTATCTTAAAGTGATGTTTCAGATAAATAAGTTGTGCTTGACTCTCCAATTTGGACAATTCATTGACTACTGGGGCCATCTGTGCCGTGTGTGTTTGATAACCAGTTCCTGTACTTTTACGCTTTTGTCCATAAACAACTTTACCATCAAATTCATCCGACGGAACTTTTATATCTGGTTCAACCTGTTGTATAGTCACATTTAAATGCTCTTCTATATCGGCCAAATACTATTTAAAAAAAAAAAACATTACAAAACAATTATTGAAATGATACTGCAAATATTAAGTACCTGTGGTTCGTTATACCACACACAACAACCTCTTTGATCGGTTAAGTTAGTATTCCAACAGTTACGTCCTCTTGATTTACACCAATCACCATGATACCACACCTATAATAAATATTAATTCATATTATATTTTATCATTTGAGTAAAAATTGTTTTATAAACATAAAAAAAGGAATTAAAATTCTTATTTTAACCATTTTGCTTGTTTAACACGTTCACGGACACATAAATTAATTAATATTTAAGACAGAATTTTAAACATAAAAAGTTAAATTGACACTAACAAATTTTTTCAATAAATGCATTAAACTTGAAAAAAAATTAAAAATACAAATTCATAGTTAAAATGAGGTGAAACAAACCTTCTCTGGAACAGAACTAACTAAACTTATTGCTAGACCCATTCTCTCTGCTCTGCCAACTCGACCTATCCTATGTACATAATTTGATTTTTCATCTGGTAATGTAACATTAATCACTAAAATGTAATGAATATATCTTATTACACTACAAACACAAAATCTCACAATTACTTACTAAATGGCAAACCACTGATATCAATACCTCTAGCTGCAACATCCGTACAAACGAGATATTTCACTTGCGCTTTCTTGAAAGCTTCCAAATTTGCTTTGCGTTCATGTGGCTTACGATCACCATGAAGACAAACGCAAGAGTATTTCCTGGAGTCCAATTGTTTAAAATATTTTTCCAAATTATCACAATCTACCTTCGTACGACAAAAAATTATAGCACGATCCATTTGATGTTCATCAATAGCACGAACACAATATTCTCCTTTCAAAAGTTTTACAGCTTCACTTAAAGCTTCAGGTGTGTTCATACCAGGTCGAACATCATCTTGCGCATGCACCTAAAAATGTTGCTGATTATCATATCAATAAAATCTCCTCGTTTACTAATCAATACAGAGAGAAGGTAAAATAAAAAATGTTTTTGTGATCAAACGCTTGATAACCTAAATTTATTTTTAACAATACAGGGTGTTTGGCTTTCACGTAGTGGAACATTGGGGACAACGGGGTACAGCCTTTACTTTGCACAGACAATTTAGAACTTAGTTGTTACAGGGTGATTGATCTACTGCTGTACAATTCCTCAAATATTTGTGTGTTATGTTATATTTTGAGGTGATTTTACTTTACTGGATGGAAATGACTTCCATTGCATGTAGGTAAATCTAAGCTACATTTAAATAATATATTAGTACACTGTGATATTAGCGTATTTAGGTTCTTTGTAATTGAGTTTCATGTCAGAATTTTTCCGCAATGACTCTTTATAAGCTAAGATTAAAATCACAGGGGAGGACAGAGTGGTGCAAAACAGGACACTAGGCCATTATGTTTCGTGTGTATGCCTTTCAAAAAAATCGACCACCAAAGTTAGCAAAACTGGTAGACCTAATTCCTCAAATCGTTCCATAACTCCATCAACAGAGAAGAAACTGATAAAAAAAAATTGAATGCCTATATTGTCATGATCACTCTTAAAAAGAATTAGATGTTCCTCTTGCCTAAAATGGACTCACAACTCTTAAAAAGTGATAAAGATGATGCTGTACTCATTTGGGTCTATTGTAAAAAAATATTTTCCAATACAGCAAAAGAAACTTCATGTTTTTCTTTTAACTTGTTTTCTGAATAATTATTACTAAATTGTTATCCAAAAATCATTTCCACTTCTGAATTGGATAATAAAGCCATTGATATCACAAAAACGAAAAAATTGCTTTATACGATATAAAATACAAGTCCTGAAACGTTAAATACCCAATTCTGAGACAAACCTTATAACTTCATGATGACAAAATTATTAAAATCAATGCTAGAAACTTTTGTCATACATATAATTTTTTTAAGCAAAAATATTAAAAGATACCCTCCCCCAACATTTAAAACCTGTTTGTAAAGAATGCGTATTTAAAATGTTACATTCGTAAATGAAACCGATTCATTTACTAACTCAGGAAACATGAAAAACTAATTATACAACTTTACAAAATATACATAAATAAATCACTATTATTAGTTTTAAAAGTTACATTAAAACTCGTAAGCATCTTTTATTACAAAACGTTATAAAATGGAACAGGAGAAACCAAAATTATTAGAGAAAATAAAAATTAATGTAAAAACTACTTTAACGATAAGATGTAAAAAGTAAAACAGCAAAAATTGCTAAAAGAATTTCCAGTTTTGCTATCTTCTATATATATAAAAGAGCTTGTTTGTTTGTTTGTGTGTTTGTTTGTTCGCTATAGAATCCTAGGTCCGTTGACCGATCGGAACCAAATTTTGCACAGTTACTATTTAGGACCTTGCAGATCTAACGCCAAACTTTAAGTACAAGCACATATTACCAATTTAAAAAAAAAAAAAAAACTTGGACGGGATTCGATCTTACGTCGGCAAATACCTGGTCATAACACGATACGGCGCGGTGTATTTCACAAGTAAAGATTGTTTTGTATACAATTAGTAATAAATGTACATGAAGTATTATTTTTATTGGTACATTTTTAATTGAAACAAGACGAAAGAAAATAAATTTGAGTTGTTATTCAATTTTTAAGCAATAAATAGTTATTTTTTAAGGAATTATAAGAAAATGAAAAGATGATTGATCAGAGTACCTATGTCATTTGTGTATGATTTGGAATTATTGGGCTTATTCAAGTAATTAAAATTGTAATCGCCCGTGCAACGCCGGGTAAACCATCTTGTTACTTATAAAGTAATTGTTTTTTTGTGCCAAAGTTAAACAATTTTTAATAATCTTCTTCTTATTATTGGGGAAAAAAATTGCACTTACCCCATCAGTAAGAATGTGCCTTTTCAAATTACACCAACTCTTGTCGTTCTGTGGGTTGACCATAACTACTACATGATGAACAGTTTCTGGGACTGCATCTTCACCCTTAAGATCAACCCATGTTGGAAAATACATAAGTTTTTCCTGAAAGACCAACAAAAAATTATCTTATTTTAAATGAGAGTTAAATGTTTCTCTAAATTTTGCTGAAGTTTAACATTCCGTCTGTTTCAAAAAAAGCCTACCTAGAATTCGTAAAATGCAGATTTGACATATTTTATATTCAGACATATTTTTTTTTCTATCTAACTACAATTGTTTCCCTTTGGTTAAACATCATCATATATTCGATGTAAAATTTTCTAGTGTCTGTTACTTTTGAAGAAAATGAAGTTTAAAATACTTCATTTTAATTATAACTTTATGGTTGATATATTGCAAAATCGTTTTGTGTACTGGCCTTACAATTATACTTTCAGAGGTGTTGTGAACGAACACAAGACACATTTAGGAAACAATATTGTAAATTACAAAAATTATATAAAGCAAAACAAAAACTACAAATTACATACATTTTTGAAACTACAATCCGTGTTTTTCTATACAAGTTACGTTGTATCACAACACTCTGTTACATTTGACAACATTTGAAGCATTACATTGTTTGTACATGCTTCACTTATTTAACACTTTATTAAGAAATGATTAAAATAGTAATTTTGTATTATGCACCAATCTTTTAGAGGTGCAATTTTTTTAATAAATCGACCGACTGTACCTATCAGTAACTTTGATATTACGCACAGCAGATTGTCATGTACAGAGTACAGACAATATCACATCTAAGTCAACCATATTCGTCTTAAGCATTTGTTCTAGCTGCACACATTGTGTTCCTGACAGTGTCGCCCATTCAAAATTACTCAAGATCAGGGGCGACTCATCCATAGGAGCCGCAGGGCTGCAGCTTTCCCCCCAGATTAAAATGAAATAATGCACGTTCTTTAAATTTGTTTAAATTTTAATTACAAGCCGTTGTTTTGTCGTTTCTAGTACTATTACGCTCGATATTTTACATTTTGTAACAACGGCTGTGTTTTATAAAATCATTACTTGGGCTGCATAAACTGCAGCCCACATCACCATTATACAATATACGAATTGGCAAGTAAAGTGGAGTGGGGGGTGACGCATGATATACATGCTATGGGGCTGCAGTCGATGCAGCTTCAATTGACAAGTACAAGCTTACAAGCTAAAATATTATTATTTCTCGTGCTTTATGTTATGTTATTTTTTTTAAATATGTAATATGAACATTCTTTAATTGTTTGAATTTTAGTAGTTTAAAATAAATCATAATAAAAACAAACATTGTATTAGATATTTACAAGCTATTAATTTTTCACTTTTACCTTTAAGCGAAAAGATCAAATTAAAAAATTTGGGACGTTCTACTCCAGATTTGACTATTTTTTACAAACCTCAAAAAGTAGATTACAAAGTTATGTGCGGAAATTTAATAGTGAAGTTTATGAAAAACATAAGTGACTAACTGGTTGTTCCGAAAAATGTATAAACCAGAAAGAGCGGAGAATTGCATTCAAATATAAATAGCTGTATAGAAATGTAATCAATAATTTTATGTACAAATATTATTTTTGTTTTGATTTTTACTGACAATGTGATTTTTTAACCCCACCGTCCGTAGTGAAAATTTTTCTTAAGTTCATCGTTACAGTCCCCCCCACTGCAAGTTCTTACGAGCCGCCACTGCTCTGGATGTATAATCGTAAGGCTTGCACACTCTTTTTCTTACATTCAAAATAAACTAGCAGCATATAAGCCATATAGTTATAACTTATAACCAAAACTAGTCATTTTCAAATATATTTTAAGCAAACGGCCAGTAACAAACAGTCAAAAACTGCACTTCAAAGTAAAACAATTGCAGTTAGGTCAGTGTTGTTGAAATATCCATCCTTATTATCAGACCTCCTTAATTAAGGCTAATTAAAAAACAATATTTAAAATATGAATTAAAAATGATATAGTGCCGTTTAAATAATTTAATCGTCTGTTTAAACGGAAACATTAAACAAAGTTGAACTTCACATTCTACCCCAAACAAATTTTGTCCACAAAGACAATGTCAACGCTATATTTTATGAGTTACAGGCTACGGTGCTTTTTTTGGAACAGTTGGTATGTGATAAATAAGTAGTATACTTAGGCCTATCATATTTTCGTAAAGTCAAACTGGTATATGACCTTTCTTTTAAATCACCCGAGCAAATACGTTTCACAACAAAATGACAGTGAAACAAGTTTTTTTTAACTCCTCACCCTTTTTAGTTGCCCGCGTAGACATATTTCACAACAAAATCAGTGCTCAATAACTTTTTTTTTTACCGGGACAAACGTGAAACCTACCGGGATGTCTGATAGGCCTAAGTATACTGGTTAATTTATTGATATATACTTTTTATTTGAAACAATCAAACATAAGGAAAAACTGACAATTGATTGATCACTTGGATGACTACAAAAATTTGCATAGAGAAATAAGACACTAAACTAGCAGATAGTGGATCATAATAATATTATGCAATATTGTATTTCAAGCAGGGACTGAGAACGGAACGAAAACGTTAAACAAAATTAACCGAAATTTATTTGAGAACGAAAACAAAAACGAAATTATTATTTTTCGTTCAAGAACGAAAACGAAATAAATATTTTTCAAAACCGGTTTTATCACTATTTAAATTTTATTTGTTAAACACAAACGCGAATTCACTTTCTATGCTGGGGAGACTTCACGAGGCAGTAAAAAATCTCACTTGAAATAAGTGAGCTTCACTTTTCTCCATATCTATAAAGTAGTCTTTATTTGTTCTGAAAAATCCAAAAAGGCATAGAACATGTCACAATAATGATAATAATAATATTAATACACATATATACGAATATATACACAACACAAAATTATATTTACTTAAAAGAGTTTTTAAAGTAAGCGTCATTAAGATATTCACTAACTCCATAGTAAGCTTTAAAGATTAGGACATTTCTTAATCTTTTCTTCAAGTCGGGGGTATTATTAATGTGTGTTTTATTTGGGTTTATAGAGTTAATAAAAGTAAAATTTACTCTTACTTCGAAAAGGACTAATGTAAAAGAAGATTTATTGGATGATGTGTTGCTAGTAAGATTGAATGGATTATGAAAATGTATATTGTGCAGTATGTACAAACTATTAACTTAAAGTATATTTCAAGTTAATTTTTTCTATATTATTAATGTGTATGTTTTATTTGCGTTTAGAGTTAATATAGGTTTTCTTCTAATATCTTCTTTATTTTTAACATTTATGGGAACATTTAGTGAACTATCCACTTGAATTAATTCTTTTGTCTTTTTAAATAATTACAGCAGGATCTAATTTAATTCAAATTCATAGATTTTTAGTACTAAAACAAACTTAAAACAGCACTGCTATATTTTTATATTTTTAAATAAAAATCGTGTGTACAATTTAAACTAATCAAGTTGTATTTTTGCACCTTACGGGTGTTTTACTAAATAAAATGGCTAAATGTTAATGTGTTTAACGATTTGGTAAATTTAATATGGCGGCGGTTCACCAGTCTAAAATATGCTATCCATGAGCATCAAAACCCATCGTCATCGTTTATATTTTAGTGGAAACGCAAATATTATTATCGTATTAATAGAGGGTTGTAGTGACTTGAAAAAAAACTTAGTCCTAGATTTTATGACGACAAAAAAAATTGTAAAACCGGTTTTAACCGTTATTATTTCGGTTCACGAAAACGAAAAAGGAATTTTTTCGGTTAGAACGAAAAGAACGAAAACGATATATTTCGTTTTCGTTCCGAACAGAAACGAACGAAATTTTTTTCGTTTTTAGTCCCTGATTTCAAGGAGAATGTTGCTCATCAATTACCAACATAATTTTAAAAATTCGATGCCAACTTTAAATGCAATAAAAGTTCTTGATCACTTTTTTTAAAGCTTCATTTATATGAATTGAAAAAAGCATTACTAAATTAATGCGATCTTACACATCATAAAAACAAACAAACTTAGAACACTCACGGCCATTTTTTTCACTTCAAATGCATGCAGTGTCGCACTACAAACAATCATTTGTAACCGTCGTCCATCGGAAGTAATCTTGGGCATCTGCCGATGTAGTCGCTCAATTAATTCTGTATAACCTTGTTTTAATAAGCCATCTGCTTCATCCAAGACAAAAAATCTGCAGTTTGTTAGAGACAAATAACCTAAAAATATGATTACATAATTATTATATAATTTTATACATCATCCATTTATCACTTTTCCGCTGTTTCAATCCCAAATAACGTGGTTTCTTGTTTTGACTTGATAACAAATATTTAAAAATGCTACAGTTACTTTATATTAAATAAATTTATTATATTTACCTCCTTGTATCAAATCTTCTAATCTTCCAGGTGTACCGACAATAATATCCACACCATCATTTTGAAGAGCATAAATTTGATCTTTAATGTTAACACCTCCTATAACCAACAACTCTCGTATTTTTGGTGCTTCCATAAATTTCTTAAACTTTTTAATTTGTTCTGACGTTTGTTCCGCTAATTCTCTTGATGGCTAAATTAAACATAACGAAAATAATAAAGTGCCATTATAGTACTGTAAGAAAACACTGCACTTTGATAACAACTTGATGCCTTATTTCTGAAAACAAATATTTCAACAACAAAATTTAAAAGTAATACAAATAATTTGACAACAGTTTTCAATAAACTTTTTTCTTAACTTGTGAATTTGTAAAATAAAGAAATAAAACTTTGTTGTAAAACACGTTAAGCGGCGCGTGGGCCACCGGTGGCCATTTTGTGACTTGACTCAGGGACCGGGTGGCCACTCGCAAGGTTTAGCTTAAACTACACGTGTCCACCGGTGGCCACGATATGCATTGATTTTCCTATACAGGTCTGTTGTACGGTCCCAGAGGCAAGTATACTTGTGTTTGGGTTGGGCAGATTATGCGGCGAAGTAGAAAAAACACGAAGTTAAAAAAATTCTTGAAATATATGAAAAAATGGCTTGGTCCCAGCGACACATTAGCTGTTTTGGGGTCGGCGCTCAACGTGTTAATGCATTTAATAATAATCTAACTCAGTGTTTCTCAAAGTGTGGTCCCCCTCTGGGGGTCCCGGAATCCTTCTGAAGGCTTTTCATAATGTTTAAATATTACCCTAATTTGTTTGCCAGGTCAGAAAAAAACAAAAATTTTATCTACAACAACTTATTGGGGTCCTGTATAAGCAGGGGTGGGCTGGAGCCGGCTGTTAAAATTTTTAAAACTCGGCAAGCCGCTTGTTAAATCACCCCTAAAACAAAAAAATAAGCCATTTTAATAGTATGTTTATGCAAAATATGCACATCGCGCCGATGTGCCACATACTCGCAAACATATCATGTGCGCAACGCACTACACACATCATGTGCGTACATAAAATACGAAGTGCTTGGCTCTTGCATGTGAGTGAGTCACAATAGCAAATTTCGATGCCATTCCTTTTATTACATCTTGAATGAACCAGAATCACAGGTTAGCAACAGAAACAAGGGTAAGAAAAGGGCACAATAATGATGTTTCTGCAAATGAACAAGGCATATGGACTCTACATTAATTAATTATGCATATACATAGCATAGTATGTTAAATTTGGAATTTATCAGTTTTTTTGTGCAATAAATGTTTTGTTTAGTTATTTTGTGCAATAAATGTTTTGTTTTGTTATATATATTTATATCATATATTTTATACTGTACAAAAATAAATGAAGACAATGTACTTATTTACCCTTTTTTTTTTTTTGCTTCGAAATAATAGCGAGCCGGTTGTTCAAAATTTGGCAGCCCACCCCTGTGTATTAGTAAGCCTACCATATGTCCCGGTTTAGAGGTTATGTCCTGGTGTCCCGCCAGTTTCGCGTTTGTCCCGCTTTCAAAAAAAAAAAAATGATTACA
The DNA here is from genome assembly GCA_947652605.1 of Elmis aenea. Taxonomy (NCBI): domain Eukaryota; kingdom Metazoa; phylum Arthropoda; class Insecta; order Coleoptera; family Elmidae; genus Elmis; species Elmis aenea. The sequence goes on along the minus strand of OX393578.1, from coordinate 26,289,381 downwards.
CGCCGATTTTTTGTGAAATCTGTCCGAAATATTAATGTGTATGCTGTACCGCATGCCATTGAAGATATTCATAGCAGTGTACGCTTTGTGTTTATAAACTCTTCAGCTATTTGAACAAGGAACAGAAAATAAATTTAAAGCACAAGCTTTTGGTTTTACGTGTTTTTAAATTTCTTAACTGAAAAGTGTTGCTTTTTTAAATTCACATTAATACATATTATGTTTATAGTTCCTGTAGGTGGGGGCAAAATGATAAAAAAAAATCTGAAAAGATTCTTCCATAAATCTGTAATTTTGGATGATCGCAAAAGTACTCCAACTTTGCATTAAAACACGTTTGAACTTTTAAATTCAAAAAAATTGCCTGCAGCGCATTTTGTCCCCCCACTTTTTTTGCCCATCTCTTATGATTAAAAAAAAAAGGTTCTCGTGTCCCGGTTTGACTTTCCGAAAATATGGTAGACCTATGTATTATAAGCATTTACTTTTGCAAGGGTTCCTCGGAGTAATAAGTTTGAGAAACACTTATCTAACATATTAGTTTCAGTTTTAACTGAAATTTGTAAAAATTGGTAAATCAAAAAGAGCAAAATAAAAAACTTCATCTTTTTAGCCAAGTGCAGTGCATTCGATGGAATTACATGGGTATCTTACTTAGTATTTAAGATAGAGAAACGGTTAAATTACCAAAAATGTGCAGTTTTTTTGAAACAAACTCAGAACAGGTTTCAAAAATATTCTATCATTTCCGGTTTTCGAGTTATTGAATAAAAAGTGTTTTTTTGTCATATTTATTGTGTCATATCTCCGTTATTGTTGTAAATATCGAAAAATTTAGGAAGACTATTTATTATTGGATGTTTTTATGCAGAATTCAATGGTACCTACTAATGAAAATATAATAAAATAACGTTTTTTTTATTTGGGCAACACTGCACTGCTTTGAGCACCTGAAATTCGAATTTGAAGGATGATTCCTATAGAAACCCTCAGTTTAAGATACATATCGTCGTGGTGATTGCAATAGGTCGTATGTCAAAAAAAGTTAATTTTCGTTTTTTGACAGATTAGTAACCAAAACAGTCACCGCTACAAGCTGCAAATAGTCCTATTTCATTCAACCAATCATAAGTGGCTCACGCGAAAATTTGAAATTGGACGAATGTCTGCAATGCTTGTTTTGGTTCCTGCAAAAAGTCTTATGTCGTGTTTTAGACTGGTAGAAGCACGTAGATAGTTACTGTGTGTTAAACTGTTGGTTATTGTACTAAGTTGTTAGTGTACTTGGATTAAAATATGACACGTTAGTATCATTTCTATTAAATTATACTTTTCCCCTACAATATGTAAATAATTTTTTATAAAATAGTATTTCTGTTCGCCTTTTACGAATGCCTTTTATACTGCATGTCTTAACATACAGCCCTTTGCAATAATCATTCGTTCATTTTCAACGACATACGACTTTTTCCATTGTTTTATTTTTAATTTTTAGGCAATTAAATTAATACTGATGTGATAATGTACAGGGGAAGTAGAAGCTTGTACATATTACAGTTAGCTACAACTACAACTCCCACTGATGATGTTACTGAAAACACTGCCAGTACAAGTCAGACGATAGAAAACAATGACAAGGTAGCAGATACAAGAATTTTTCAAGAATCAGTTGAAGCGCAAGCTTGTGTCGTGGCTATACCACATCCTGAAATTGAAGAACAAAAAAGTGACTTTATTCCAGTTACACATCATAGCAGTCTACTGCTATCAGATAGCCACCACCAGGACGTATCCGAATCTGACTTCAGTTCAGGCTCGGGAGAGCTGTATGAGCCTTCGGCACTCGAAGAAGCAACAGAAGCCGAGGAGACTGATTTATCAAGGGAAGAAGATAAACAAACTGAAATCTTAAAAAGAAAGCGTAAAGGTCAAGCAGACTGTAAACAATGGAAAAGACAAAAGAATGCTCGGTTACGGCTTGAAGGAAAAAAGTACATCGGATTTAAGAAAAATGAGTTAGGAAAATATGAGCAAATTGAGTGTAAAAAAGAACGATTACTTCTTCCAAGATGTGACGGCCATCCAACAGCGCGTACTTCAAAAGGTGGTCCTAAACAAAATTTCGAGTGTTCCACAATTAGCGATGAGGAGCGCCATTCCATTTTTTCGAAATTCTGGAATCTGTCGTCATGGGAAGCAAAAAAAGTGTACGTCGCAGGTTGTATTTTACAAACGCGCCCAAAGCATAGGAGAGCTAATACCGATGCTAAAATTTCAAGAAAAAAAGTTGCGTTCAAATTTTACTTGACTTTCAGTGAAGATACCAATGAAAAAATTAAAAAACACGTTTGTAAAAAAATGTTTATAAACACGTTGTGCATTGGCGAGAAGGCCTTGCGCAGATGGGTGTTAGATGGTGATGATCTTTCAACAGTTGTAGAAGAAGGGATTTCAGGTAGCCAAAGATCTGCAACCGTAAAAAATATTGAAGAGTTCTTGAATTCGTTGCCTAAGGTTGAATCTCATTATTGCAGATCATCATCGAGTAAATTGTACCTAGAACCAACATGGCATAGTTTCAGAGACATGCATAGGCATTACATAGAGAAGTGCCAGAACGAAAACAAACAGACTGCATCATGGAAAACTTTTCTTAATGTAATAAAAAATATGAATCTTGATATTTATACTCCAAAAAAAGATCAGTGTAACCAATGTAGTATGTATAAAAACGGCAACCTTGATGAAGACACTTTCCAGAAACATAATCAGAAAAAAAAATGAAGCACGATCCGAGAAGGAAAAAGACAAAGCTTTGGCTACAGATTCTCTAGAAGTACAAGCTTATACAGTTGATTTACAGGCTGTCCTTTTATCGCCTCGCCTAAATGCAGCTGCTAACTATTACAAAACAAAACTAAAAGTGCATAATCTTACGTATTATAATTTAAGTACTAAAAATGTAATGTGTTAGGTATGGCACGAGGCAAGTGGGGGGCTCGAAAGTGACGTTTTTGCATCAATTGCCACCAAATATTTTCAAAAAGAAATTGAAAACAACAAACCGATTAAATTAATCATTTGGAGCGACGGATGTGGATATCAAAACCGTAATGCGAAATTGTCTAATGCACTTCTTGAGCTAAGTATTAAAAACAATATAACAATTGAACAGAAGTACTTAGAGACGGGTCATACACAAATGGAAGTTGATTCTATCCACGCGACCATTGAAAAAAAACTGGGTAAGAGGAGAGAAGTGTATGTCCCAGCAGATTATTTACAGATCATACAAGCTGCAAGACGAAACCCCACGCCATACGAAACAGTTTATTGCCAACACAACTATTTTTTTAAATTTGAAACAATTTTTTATAAAAGCATTCGACCTGGAAACAAAGTTGGAGATCCTTGCGTTAATGATGTAGTCGCTTATCAGTATACTCCGGAGGGTGTAATTAAATACAAAATTAATTTTGAAGATGATTGGGAGGAATTGCCAATGCGGCCAAAACGGGTGGATGTCTTGCCAGTACACTCTAATCTTTACGGAGGGCCTTGTCCAATTGAACCATCGAAATTCGGGCATTTACAAGAACTTAAGCAAATGATTCCAAAGGATTACCATTTTTTTTATGATTCTTTGATTTACAAATAAAGCCTGTATTTATTTAAGGTAATTAAATAAAAGATTGTGTTAAATTGGCTTTAATTTATATTTTAAGCATAATGCATTTTGACATAATGTATGTCGCATATAAGTTATTTGTGAAGCAGCAATTGGTTGTATGTCAAATTTTCTAGTCAATCAAGGTGTCTCACACTATTCCTTTATTGTACATTATATGAAGTCCAAATTAAAATAGCATTTTAAATAACCAATTAAAAATCCTATAAATATTTAAAAAAATAAGTAGTTTTTTGTCTCTACTGAAAAGTTAGTATTAAATGACATACGACCTATTGCAATCACCACGACGATATTGTAAGGTAGCACAAAAAACCAGATGCTTTGGTGATCAATTTGGGCACATAAAACCCTTGATGAAGTGAGCTTGTCATTACCAGTTTAAGGGTTAAAATAGTACCGAAAGCTCTGCATATATAATTTATTGCAACCTTATTTAAATTATTTTATCTTACTCTACTTACTTCTATAATAATAGCCTGAGGTGCATTGGTGGCAGGTTTATTTGATTTTGTGGTGGCCGTAGCAGCTTCTCCATTGGTATTCATGACCATCTTATCTTTGGGAACTGTATTTATTGGCTGATAACCATCTGGTAAGTTGTACTTGAAAGGTTTATCGCCAAAATTAAATGCCATTTCAGCATTCTGAAATAAACTATGACTTCAGAATGTCAAGTATAACTTTAAAAATCGATTAAATGAGTTGTATAAGCAAATAATAATTTATTTAATGCTCTTTTCCTAATGACCAAGTAAAAATTTATCTTACTGCTACATCAATCAATAAACACAGAAACAACTTAACAAAACAGCAAAATAAATGGATACTTACTTTTAAAACAACAGCAGGAAAAAACGAGGATTCAGCGAGCTGCTTGTTTAGTGTAAATGCTTTACCTAAATCAATACCATTTTTCAAAAACTTAATTTCTCCTTTATCTAAGTCAATTAAGCAACTTATAACATCACTCTTTCCAAATGCTTCACCATAATCATCAAACTGGCGACTATTTGATTTTTTTCCAGTTCCACCAAATCCAAAACCAAACCTACAAAATAAATTCTTTGATTAGTTTTCAACAAAAAAAACTAACAATGTTCTTTCTAATTTTATATTGCTCGTTTATTAGTGCAGCGATTGGTTTTTCTTATCAAATGTAGTATTTAAAAATATGAATAGCATTTCTATAAATACCAGGCTCATATCAAAAGTAAGGGCAGATCACTAATAACACATGCTTGATAAAAAAAAGGGATCATTTATGCTCAGTAGCTTCACCCACGCCATTCGTGATGATCCACTGCAAATTTCATACCCGCTTCTAGATGTCGTATGGGAAGAAATGGGACCTTTCGCGCTACTCGACCATCTAAATTGTTTTCTATGAATCTTTTGTAACTGTACTTGCAGAAATATTAGGATTAAGATTGTCAAAAATGTCCTTAGAAGACAAAAATGGCTTCTTTTTTAAAGTAAACATGACCGCGCAATCATTTACTGGGGTAGTTCTCCCTTTTTGTTGTTGGTAGTGCAAGACATTGCTTACAATAATAAAGATAAATTAACGATACTGGCTATTTTCCCATATAACAAGCCGCTTTCATAAAGATCCTTAATACGTTGACGCTCTTTGACAGTGCTATGCTTGTTTCTGACAATTTTTTGTTTGTATTAATTATTAAGTTTTTTTAAGTTTTGGATTTATTTTATCTTACTTTTAGTATAATTATTATAAAATACTACGTTTAACGCTATTTAGAAAACTATATTAGGTTTGTTCCAGATGATCATCTATTGGTTCATGAACTAATTCATAAACTGATTTGTTCATATTTTACCGCACACCGCATTTTAAAATTTGAATAACACATTCAGGTACCATCATCAAACGAAACAAATGATCTTTAAAATACCACACTCTTAGCATGCGATGGGGTGTACCTATTTTACCGAACATTAATGTATGTCTCGTAACTCAAAATAATATGAGTATTATTATTAATTTTATAAGCTCCATACACACTAGACTCATTAGCGATCAATGTTTCATACATTTATTTTGTTTATTTTTGTCAAAATGTCATTAGTTGCAGGTGGTTGCAGGCAACACTTACTCAAATGTAGCTTATTTAATCATCTGATGTTTGAAATAATTTTTAAGAATAAATTAAATATAAAAATGCACCTTAACTTTAGACAAAAATAATTAATTGCAACAACTTTCATCACCCAAATTTGGCACGTTAAAAGTAAATACGTCTTTTTTTTGCTTAGGCAAAAAATGGTTTTTAATTATCTACATTTAAGTGAATAATGGTGTTTTGTCTGAACCAACAATCTAAAGTCATGTATAACCTATGCCTTTATATAAGAGATATGTGCTATTACATTATTTTTATTTAAATAAGTCTTTTACAAAACATACTTGTCTGTTCCCAAGTCAAGGCTGGCTTGCAAAGTAGACCAACCAACTCTACATAAACCTTCATCAGTAACTGTAGCTTCAAAACCCCATTTTCCACTTTGTACACCTCTAGTACATCGTCCTCCATGCCATTCCTTTTGTTCTCGCGATTGAACCCTTAAACCGCTTGGATCTACAGCTAACGCATTACCTCGATCCACAAAAGATATTGTCCAAGGGGTAGCTAAATATTTCTGTTATAATAACTTAGTTTCACTGTTAAAAAATAAACTTACAATGACTCACTGACGTTTTTGCAGTTTTACCAGATTCTATATCTTTAAGCGTTTCCCAAACTATTTGTAAGATAGGTAAACAAAATGCTGCTGTTTTACCACTACCTGTTTCTGCTGCCATAAGCACATCACCTCCACCTAAGACGAGTGGTATACCTTCGGCTTGTATATCTGTTGGTAGCCTATAGATTACAAAATTAATGATACTTTTAACATACTTTTGTTATTTAACTTACGTCCATTCCAATTCATCTATAGCTTTAGCAATTTCAGGGAGAACTCCAAATTCTAAAAATACAAATATTAACGCATAACCTAACAACACACATTTATCTCACACAACCTTCAAACGCGGTCATGATTAACTTAGAAGAAAACAAAATCTATGTATTTAATTACAGCGTTAAACTATATTTTCAATACAAAAATCTAAATCACCAAACAATATAAACAAGAAACCGGCTTTTCTTATATATATCAGTGACAGCAACCACAGCAACTTTTCTTTCATTGCTCTGACACCTGTCAAAAACTATGCTAAAGGAGAGTTCTACAACTTTTAAAATACGACCCGCCAAACAAAATACGTCAACGTTAAGGAACAAGCTAATATTAAAGAATTGAATAATAACTTTGTTACATAATATATTCGATTACTGAGGATATTTTTTTCACTTTTTAATTTAAACTTGGTAATACTTTTACTGAGTATTTAAACCCTACATAACTGAATATTATGAACATAAAATAGTTAAAATCACATACAACGTTGATTCAAGGTAAAATATATTTAGAAAATCGTAATTAACGTCATCAATATAAGTTTAGTGGTCAAGTTTAAATTAAAAATCAGTGCCAAATGTTAAACATACGGTTACTAGTCTGAAAGTGATGACCCAAGTCACATTTTATATCTTTCAGCATGGAAGTGTGTGGCCAATTTTTCGATTCTGTATTATCTTTATACAAAAATAATAATTGGAGAGATATTATAGAATTAAAACAACAATCTAAAAATGAAATTCCTTTAAAGTTGTTATGGGTATGGCCTAGTGAACAAAATTTAAATTTTATAAAACATGAAGTTATTAGCAACAATTTAAAGGGAATTATATCAATAGGCTGTGGTTGTGGTCTGTTCGAATGGTTATTGCAACAATGTACAAGTAAGGAAAATGTTTATTATTGAATAACATCCAATTGCATAATAATATACATAATTTACAGTTTGTACTGTCTATTGTTTCACTACAAATCAAAATAGTTATTTATGTATCAAGGCCAAAAAGTGTAACTTTTTCGGCCGCGTCTGGTTTGCTGGCCGAGACGTAGTCGAGGCCAGCAAACAAGCAAGGCCGAAAAAGTACGGTTTGGCCGAGGTGCATATTACATTTTTTGTGCGATCGAATTAAAAACAATTTAAATTTTTAGTAATTTTCAAAATTATAGGTTAGAAACTACGTGACATTTTGTCACTGACAGATGACGGCGTATGTACTGCATTACCGGCCCTCTCCTTAGCAACGGCCGTAAAAGTTACTTTTACGGCCGTTGCTAAGGATAATGCCGGTAATGCAGTACTTTATGGTTGCTAACGCGTCCGTCAAACAGCTGTTTCTAGTACGATCGCACAAAAATGCTTTTATTTATTGTTTTCTTTATTATTCAATAATTATTGCATGTCATGGCACTAAAAAAGTTAGCCAGATACGTCAATACTAATATGTTCTGTGGTCAATACGTGCACAAGTAATAAACTGTTTACGTTAAAAAAAATTTAGCGTACCTACGCGAAAAACAAACATTTAACTATTTTTAATAGCTTATTTAAAAAAAAAAGATTACTTTTCTAAAACAAAAAGAAGCTATTTTGTGAATTTGCTATAAAAGATACGTTATATATAAAAAGTAGGTAATATCCTAAATTCATAATTAAAGATGATTTTTTAGCGCATTTCTATATAAATCAAACCTGTCTTTGGTCGTGAAAAAACAAATATTTCGACGTTTAAAGTTCTCTGTGCGTAAACTGTAGGACAAAATTATATTTGAAAAAAGTTGTCTAAAATAAATGTTACTCCTACTATACTATCTAGTACATAGTATAAACACAGTTAGTTGTAAAATATTTGGTTTTTTGTCATAAAAGTGTTTTTTCAATTTTAAGAAAGTAGACGAATTCTCTTGCATACAATGTAATACACAGTACACATATAAATTCTTACTCAAAACAACTTTTTTTAGTAATTTTTTTCGTAGCTTTTACAAAAAGGGAAATTTAAACATTTGCTTGACTATAGAGCAGGGTTGGCCTGATTTAAATCAGCTGATTTAAAAAAATTAAAATCATGATTTAAATCAAACTTTTTTTTTCATGATTTAACGTCACATATAAATTAAATGCACGTTTTACTTCCACCCACTTAAACAAATGCTAATAAAATACGCCAGAATATTGCCAGGGTGTCCCAGCCAAGACGAATTATTCGATAGCTCTGTTATTAGTAATAATATTTAAAAAAGTTCAATATAAAAGTTTGTAATCCTTTACTCCATAACCTAAAATTATTTTCAACTAGTGTTTTGTTTTTGCGCTCTGATACCAAACATTGTTTTTTTATATGGAACACCCTGTATATTTTGTAATTTTTGGATGTAAAATTAAATTCTCTTTCAAAAATATTATAGGTTGTTTATGTCTAAAATGAACGGTTTTTGAGTTATAAACGTTTTTTTTTTAATTTTGACAGATGCAGACCTTTATAAAAGTATTTATATTTATTAACATAACAACACCAGAGCAATTTACTCTGGTAATTTATTAGACAATAGTGTCATAGTAATTGTTGACTAGCTACATTTTTAAAATAATATAAGTAAATAATAAAAATAAATAAAATAATTTAAAAAAATGTAAAAAAATGAATATCGCTATCTTTTAAGGGCAAAAAAACATGCAAAAAATATATCTTAAGTTTTCCTTTATCTTTTCGTTTAAGCGAGATAATTAACATTTTTGAAAATTGCCAAAAATCGGTTTTAGGTTTAGGATATATTTCGAAAATTAAAAAAGATATCAAAAATCTGTTTACGGCAATGAATTCCTCTCAAAAAAAGAAATCGAGACTACGTATTTAGTTTTTTCCTATATCTGATAATAACCGAGATACCCTGTATGGGCATCGAAAATAGGCCACCCTGTACGGGGTGGTCCAAATCTGATGGGATTACAAGGGTATCTCGCTTAATATTCAAGATAGAGAAACGGTTAAATTACCAAAAATGTGCAGTTTGTAGGGACAAACTCAGAGCCGCTTTGAAAAATATTCTATTTCCGGTTTTTGAGTTATTACCAAAAACAAACTGTTCTCTTTGTCATATTTATTGTGTCATATCTCGGTTATTGTTATAAATATCGAAAACATTTATGCAGATTCATTTTAGATATTTTTATGTTAAATTCAATGACACTAAAAAAATATCTTACGCTCGCCGTTAAAAAGTTATGGCACAAATTTCCTTTTTTTTTAATGGAAGCTATAGTTGGCAATGGCCTATTTAAATTCTTTAGTTTTTCTCATTCCAAATATATAACGATTGATGTAGTTATTTTCAATAATACGTAAGTTACGAAGGTTTTTAGTTTTTTTTTTTTTTAAGAAAAACATCAAAGTAACGTTGTCATCAAAATTAAGTATATTCGCAAGCGCAACACATCAATGTAGACACAAAGAGAAAACAAAGAAAAATTGCTTCTAAACATTTAAGACCAAATCTTAAAATTATGTAACTGGGAATGGACGAGTTCATTGGTGCCTTTTTTCCAAGGGTAGTAGTTCATTCTGTAAAAATTTACTCGTATTGCAATTGCTAATCAGTTTTCTTTACGCGTCGCTTGTTATTCACTTTTTCTGCAATCATCAGTGAAATAGTACAAAATCTTCACCAAATGAGTCAAGTGACAATGAAGGTTACAGTCTAGGCAGTAAATCTTTTACTGCCTAGGCAGTAGGCTTGCCAACCGTGTCATTTTCGCCTGGAGACTCCAGATTTGGCGACATTTATCCAGTCTCCAGTTTTACTGGTAATTTCACCAGGAATGCATTTTTTTTTTTTATTGGAACGCGCCCACATCGCCATATGGGGTTTAAGTGTTAGGTTAAGTTGGCAACACGTCATTTTGCGCGGCTAAAGGCAAAGACTGTGTTATGTCTATGTCATTCTGAAAAGTAACGTAAGGTCGTAAGGTAAGTGATGTAAATTGTTTGTGTAAATTGTATTTTAACGTCCGATAGTTATTTTCACGTTCAACGTTTCGGTAGGCAATCCTTTTAGGCAAACTTATAAATTACTCCTATTATATATTTTTTAAATTTTCCAATTTCTACCCCTAAAATGCCTGACAATAAGAATAACCAGAATAATATTAGTGATGGAGCGCCAGCGCCGAAAAATAAAATAAAACATTACTGGACAAAATCATTTTTTTGCTCATTCTCCAGCTGAGTACTTGTCAAATGTTGGTAACCCTACTAGGCAGTGAAAGTATTTTACTACCTAGGCAGTAAAACAGTAAAATGCGCTATGCTCCTTGGTCCATCTACAGAAAGGATGTTGCGCGATTGGTGGAAAGCTAGCTCGCATCCTTCTGGTGCACTATGGGTAACGCTAACAGCTGACACTGACAGGTGAAGTAAATTGTGTACTGTTTACTTGATATTTCGCTGTGTTTTACTGACGATTATTAACAATCAATTAAGTTTGCGCCCTATACATTGACATTCACAAAATGGCCAAACGACATCGAAGACTCTTTGGATGTGGAAATGTTTATTGAAAAAGTTAGAAAATACTCAGAAACTTGGGAGCTCGCCTCCGAAGGATACCATGACAGAACCAAGAAAAGGAGTGCGTGGATAAATATTTGTCGCGTTTTTTGTGAGGGGTTCGATGGAAAAGACGATAGAGATAAAAATGATACATGTAAGTATCTACGTTATTTCTTTTTTTTTTGTTGGTAAGTAGGTTACAAATTTTTATTATTTTTTTTAAATGTAAACGAAGTGGCTTTTGCAAGCTCACATGAGCTTTTAAATGGCTTATTATGTTTTAATGTATAGGTACCTTGTTTTTGGCTTTTACGTTACAAGTTTGATTTGTAAGTAGTCAATTGACCTTTTTTTTAAATAAACATTACTAGCGCAGTTACCCGGCTACGCTCGGTGAATTTTGTTATCAATCACAGACTACTCGCGCTTCACGTTCGCGCCCGGCGGACGTTGCCAGACGGTTTGACTTTTGGGAATTTTTGGGTCTTTTGGGAATTTTTGATCTTTTGGGAATTTTTGAAACTTTTGGGAATTTTTATATAGCCTATCTTTTTCCAATGGTGCTATAGATTGTCTGGGCCAAATTTGGTCAGGATCGGATGAATGGTATAGTAATGCATAAAGGACAAACATACATACATACATACATTCATTTTTATATACCGGGTGTAAATGAAGTGTGGTACACCCCCTTTTTTTTTCTTTAGTTTTGATTTTAGATCAATGAAATTTTAGACATATGATATGTGCAAAAAACCGGGCTTTTTGAGCACATGCACTCATTTGTTTCACTTCCGGTTTCGCCGGAAATGACCCCAACTTTGTTATTTTAAATGGAACACCCTGTATATTTTCACATTTTTGGAAAGAGGAAACGATTTTGGATACAACTGCACTATTTTGGTTAATTTTTATAACCTCAAATTTTTTTTTAAACAAAATTTAGTTTTTTATTAAGGGTGCCGTGACCTGCATAAATTGATTTTTATTATGTCAACAATTGTCCAAAAAACGTTTTTGTAAATTTTAAATGACATTTAGGTTACTTTAATCGGCTTTGAAGGTTGCGGAATCGGTTTTTTGACAAAAAGTCAATTTTTTTAAATGGAACCATGATGGTACTAGCGGTTATTCAAATGGAGCATTTTCTAACGAATTCATCGATACCAATAACCTGTATTTCATCGATACCAATAACCTGTATTTTTATTTAGAGTCTGCTTCAAAAACTTCAAATTATTGTGAAGATTTATTAAGAGATCCTGTTAATCGCAGTACGCTGTGCATAACTACAACAAAACAAATGATCGTTGTTTTATGGTTAATTACTATAGTCATTTAATAAAAAAGTCTAAAAATTTTGGAAATAATTTTTACATAATTAGGTAGGCACACACGAAGAGGATTTTCAAACGATCTATCCCGCCGTCCGGATGTGTCAAGATCTGGCCTGCACAGACCCAGATCTGTTGATGCGCACAATCGTAAACATCTTATCTTTCGTTCTTCTGACATACCTGATGTGTTGAAGGACAGATCGCTTAGTTAATTGCAAAATCGTTCATATTTCACGGTGACTGATAGGAGGGTGAGATATTTTATAGTGCTATGAAATCCTGATGAGAGTTCTTTCGTGAAAAGATGTCTCGAGCGAGGAAAAAAGTTGTGGCACTTTTGGGTTTGTGTTTGTTGGGGATGGTGAAAAAGAAAAAAACTGTAAATAGATTAAAATGGATTAAAAATCTTTTGTCCAGTCCATGTTTTAATAATAAATAAATTATAATTAAAACAAACTTTTAAAAATGCCGGAAAATAAAAGTAACCACCGGGCCACTAACATGTGACTAAAATCTTTCCTTAAGAGAAACGAACCGCCAAGAGGCCTGATGTTTCACGCATGACGAGTGGGAGATTTGGTCTGCACCATGCAAATCTTTTAAAAATCCTCTTTGTGTGTGCCTACCTAAAGAAAAGAACCGCCGAAAGACCTGATCTTTCACACATCCAGCACGCCGGACAGCACTAACGCACCGATCAGGAGTGGAAGATTTGATCGGTGCCGTGCAAATCTTTCAAAAATCCCCTTCGTGTGTGCCTAGCTATTGGATTACTACGATTAAAAGGATCTCTTAATAAATCTTCACAATAATTTGAAATTTTTGAAGTAGACTCTTAATAAAAATACAAGTTATTGGGATCGATGGATTCGTTAGATGCTCCTTTTAAATAACCGCTTGTACCACCATAGTTCCATTTAAAAAAATTGACTTTTTGTCAAAAAACCGATTCCGCGACCTTCAAAGCCGATTAAAGTAACCTAAATGTCATTTAAATTTACAAAAACGTTTTTTGGACAATTGTTGACATAATAAATATCAATTTATTCAGGTCACGGCACCCACAATAAAAAACTAAATTTTGTTTAAAAAAAAAATTGAGGTTATAAAAATTAACAAAAATAGTGCAGTTGTATCCAAAATCGCTTCCTCTTTCCAAAAATGTAAAAATATACAGGGTGTTCCATTAAAAAAAACAAAGTTGGGGTCGTTTCCGACGAAACCGGAAGTGAAACAAATGAGTGCATGTGCTCAAAAAGCCCGGTTTTTTGCACATATCATATGTCTAAAATTTCATTGATCTAAAATCAAAACTAAAGGAAAAAAAGGGGGTGTACCACATTTCATTTACACCCAGTATAGATATAGATGTAAAATAAACATTTGAATTTTTGTGATATCTCAAGGTAACTAGCTAGAAATCTTCAGTAGTAGTAACTGTAGGTATTAAAATACAAAGTTTTATATGCAACAAAATGCTGTACCCAAAAAAAAAACAGTATTTTAGAAAACATTCATTTATCATTACAATTTAACAAATTTGAAAAACAACAGTTAACAATATTGTCAACAATATTTGAAAAATGTAACAAGTGCAAAATTTTTACAAATCTACTATCAATCAAACCTGCACAATTATCTACGCTGCCATCTAAACATTGTTTCATATTAAACATTTTCTAAAGTACTTCACCGCTACAATTTTTTACTAAACCGTATACAAATTACGCGAACACGGTTGATTTTAGACTTATACAAGCTATAGCGTAAAGGTACTTTTAAAGAGGAATTCAAAAATGTAAAAATATATATTATGGTGTTGCATTAAAAATAATAAAGGGGTAACCGGAAAACCGGAAGCGGTTTTGGATTGATGCATACGTCATAAAAAGTCAATTGAAAAACAAAATCCAACGGGTCTGACCTTTTTTTGCACAAATCAATTACCATTTACTTAACGAAGAAGACAGAAGAAATGCTCAGGATGAGCAGAGCAGACATCAGAGCAGCCACAGGGCTTGTCACAGGGCACTGTGGGTTAAACAAACACTTCTACATAATAGGGCTCTCTGAGACCGATACATGTATAGGATGTGGTGAAGAAGAAGAAACTCCTCTGCACGTAATATGCCAGTGTGAAGGATTCACACCCTATCGGCGCAGACTTCTAGGGATGGAAAAAGCCAACCAAGAAGAGCTAAGAAAAACACCCTTAAAGAAAATCCTGGAGTTTTTCAAAAACACAGGACTTCTTTAAGTGGCTATCACCAGAGGGTACAATAGACCAACAGGTCGCAGTACAGGAACCCGAAAGGGGACCACCTCCGCGGAAATAAATAAATAATAACGAATATATTCCATACTTTTAATAAAATCTTAAGCATTATTTAAACAAAATTTAGTGGCAACAAAAATATTTATAAATAAGTTACATATGACTCCTTTGCCACGGTACACTGCCAGTCTCAGAAACAAAATATTCGGCTAACTTGTTTCTTGCCTGCACATATTGAATAGTTGGTCTTGTTGGTCCTGAACGATGTTGTCTTACATCAGCTAATCCTTCGATACATACGGCATCTTGAATGTTGAAACCATCTCGAGATCTTACGTAATTATGAAGAGTACAACACGTTTGTATTAATTTGACAGCTAAATCCAAATTAACGTTAATGGCCTTTTGACAAATTTTCCATTTATTAGATTGAATGCCAAACGTACTCTCGACATTTCTGTGAGCCCGAGAAAGTCTATAATTAAAAATTCTTTTTTCATCGGATAAAGGTCTCATAACGTGTTGGGAAAGAGAAAACGCTTCATCGCCAACAAACGTATAGGGCATATGCGGAGTGTTAGTTCCTGGCAGAGGTTGGTTTTGTGGAATGTGTTACGTGACTTTTGGCGGACATGGTGCATCAAAGTTTAGTGCGCCGATCGTGACTTTAGTTTGGGTTTCGGCCGCGATAGCCGTTGTAAATTTGGATTTTTGATTTCCGAAAGGAGGTGTGACTTGACAGCCGACCGTTAAGCGTCGACGAGTGGTGTTAGTGCGTTATTCTACGTATGTAATTTGGTTGTGGTCCATTGGTGGCGTCGTTATGAAAACGCCGGCTTTAATGCCAATTTTGGGACCATAACGCAAGTGCAGGTTGTTAGTGAGCATCGTTGCTAAGGTTGATTCATTGGATAAACCGGGCTGTTTTGCCGATATACGACAAGCTCGCTACACCGGAGAAAATCAAGCAAATAAACGTACAGCGTGACTCCAGTTGCTGCAAACACCATTTCCTCGTCTCCATTCTTCGCTACGAGTGCAAAAGTTTAAGCGTTAATATCGAGTGAACGACACGTGCCGCCGAAAACTCTGATAAGGTATCGTCTTTGTTATTTATACCGCCTGTGGTTAACTGCGCCCCCCCCCCTTATGACGTTATTTTGTTAATGTTTGTTGTTAGATTAATTATTAATTTGCTTACTGTTTAAATTAACTGGTTGATCACTATTGTGCGATCATTTCAATTTGAGCATTATTGATTGTTAACTTTATCTGAACATTTATTGGTTAGTAACATTTAGATGATCATTTTGTCCCCTCACTCCTAGGTGAGGTATGTGATTTATTTTTGGTTGTGCTTTAAACTTATTGCAACCTATTTGATTGATTTGATTTAATTATATGTTTGTCTTTGTCAAGTTTATGTGTTATTAAAGGCATATATCGTTCAAGCCTACGAGTTCTTTATTTCCCTTCTCAGTTTTTTTACTATTTGAAACCTTGCAAAATTAAATAGTGTGGCGCCCTTATTCCTGTCTTTAAGTTTCTTTCTAATTCGGACCTACCCCTTCTCGTCTGAACTAGCCGCGAGTCCGAACCACCCGTTCTTGTTGCAAGAGCATTGGCTTTCTTGGAAAGTGGCCGATAATCGTGTAACAAATGTTGAGGCTATTGTTTTCCAATTTTTTTATAAAAATTTGATTTGTGAAAAATTTTACTATCAGCATCCTTGCCAAAAGCACCAACATCTATGTAAATAAACTTATAGTTGTGTTAACGTGGGGTCTTCGCTTTTACCCCGTGTTTTATATACTTACTGAATTTATCTGAAACTACTTCAAAACTGTGGGTTTTGTTGCAAGGAAATCGCTTAGTAAAATGATGTTTAGCTTAAAACTATTTATTACTAATTTTACTTACATATTCTGTACATTATCGGTTGTATTCACTACTTCTGCACCAAAGTGACACACGACTATCAATGCTGCCGTCACTATAATAATTCCCCTCAATTTTCTTTACTTTTCCTAATGATTTCTATGCTGAATCTTCATAAATTACTGCGCTTCACCCGCGGAGTATGTTCAGCCCCGCGCGGCTCATACATCTCCTTTGCTGAATTAACGGAATACATAACACGCGAAAATTTGGAATATGAAACTAATAAACTGCGGAATGGTGTTTTTTGTCTTTGGAATACAAAAATGTGCAACTGCAACAGTTGGCATCAGCAATAGCTAATAACACCACCGAAAAATAATTTTTATAGTTGTGGAAGAGAGATCCACTCATTTTTGGTTTCCTTATTCGCACGTGTTTGCCATCAATTGCTCCCAGGCAATTCGGAAACTGGCAAACATTTTGAAACCCTTCGGCGATTTCCTTCCACCGTTGTTCAGTTAATTCAGGAGAAGATCCATCTATTAGAGTATCCCAAATTGCGCTGCATACTTTTTTTAAAATAATCCCGATTGTTGTGTGACGAAGTCTGTATGTCAAGTGGAGATCAAGCTGGTCGCACCCACTACCCAAATATCTGTACCGAAATTAAAACAAATAAATATTTTCACATTCCAAAGGAATTTATTTTTAATTTTTTTTTTTTTTTTTGAGGCAACGCATTGATCAAAAAAATTAAGGAATATTAAGAACACTTATCTTAAGAGCATTAAAAAAATTACAAAATCGGGTCAAGCAGCAAACATAAACAGGCGTTACGTTTATGCTCGTCGGCCTTCCTACAACAAGCAGGTGCTACTACCGAAATCCAGTCCAGTTTAGGTGGTAAGGACGACCAACAATTGCGGGACAGGGGCGAAGAAGGAGAAACAGTAGGCGTTAGTGCTACTCCACCTCCACGTTACCATCAAAGCACGAGGAGGCCTAAACGTACTGTGGAATCTGCATTGATAGAGTTTATGAAGACTCCAATTCCAGTAAGTGGACTGCAGGAACCGAATGCGGACAGGTCCTTTTTTGAAAGTGTTCTCCCTTCCATAAGCGGCTTCACAGAGGATCAAAAAATTGACTTTCGCTGCGAGGTCTTAAACATTATCAGACAAATGAGGACCCCGCCAAACGCCACAGCAACCAATCTGCAGCCCAGTCAACCTTAATGTACATACACAACACCATTTCAGTCACCTTCCCATGCACCCATTCTCCCATCACATCCAAATTACATTACTCAATCTTCAACCTATCACCATTCGCCATACCCGCAACATCCTTTCTATATTCCTACAACGTTAACTCAAACACCTGTTATTAGCCCTTCATCTTGTTTACCACATTCGTCCCCTTCTTTATCTTCTTTGCCCTACCAGCTTTCGCAACACCCGCAGCGTCATTTAAGGTGCCCACAGACCGACGCGGTGGCGGTAGCGGGAACTGAAGCTGTGGCGGTGCCAATAGCGGTCACGATAACACACACTAAAGCGATAACACACACTAAAGCGGTGGCGTTCGCGTTAAAAGTACGGCATTTAAAGTGCTTAGAGTTCGGGGAGCAAAAGATAATTAAATTTCGTATTTGATTTTCTAATTTTTCGTAATATGTTTCGAAGAAGACAAGTTAAAAACAGGGCCCTTCTTCTAGCAGCACTCTTAGACGAAGAAGAGCAGCAAAATAGGTTCCAGTTTCATCCCACACTTAATTTTTTATTCGTACGTTTTTATAGTCCATGTGTGACATGTCAAATAGAATTGGATGATTTTTCCCTACTTTTATACATTTTTCTGTCATTTTGTTAACAAATTAATAGACGCTACTATCACGCGTTCAGGCGGTCAGTTGTAACCGGTCACATCTGACCGCCACCGCGCAGTAGAACGCGGTAGAACGCGACACCACCGCATGTTTCACCGCGTAGTGTGAGTACGTCCATTTGTTTCCAAAGGTTACATCTGACCGCCACCGCTTCAATACCGCCACCGCCACCGCGTCGGTCTGTGGAGACCTTTATCTGTGCCTGCAACGTTAACTCAATCACCAGCTGATAGCCCTTCCCCAACTATATCACTTTTGTCACATTCTACATGTTCCCCAGATAATCAGCGAAGTACAGAAGACGATTGCTTCGATATATATATAACGAAGGATGATAAAGTATATAAATGTTTATAGGTCATTCCCCAATTATGTTGTACCTTGTACCTATAAAAAAATTCGGGCGTGTAAATTTTCTGGGCTGGTATTCTCAACTCCTCCTGTTCAGCGATATCGCTACCGTTGAACACGAGGGGTGCACAAACCACTGAGAATCGTATTCCCAACGTCTCCTCTCGCAGGCGCTCCATTCACGTTCAACGCGAGTGGGTAGACCCACTCCTCTTGGCAGATACCGCTCGCTTTGCACCCAAATCGTAACCTTTGTGTGTGTTGTGAGTTGTTGTTTTCTTTTATTATGGATGATATTAACTTTATAAATTTAATTGAGGACTTAGAACAGGCTGAAAATGATGTGGCCGAACCTTATAATTTAATATTATTAAATTCATTTACATAGGGTTGCCAGAATATCACTTTAAAGAAACATTTTCTCTTTTTTAATTCTGATATTTCTTTTTCTTTTTTCATGTAAAAATGTTCACTTTTGTTCTCTTTTTTCGGTTCACCTTTTTTGAAATGAGAATGTTTAGTGAAGTTCATTTAATATTCGAACTTAAACTTAATGCATACAATTACAAGAATATTTCTTGTAATTATTTTTATGAATTTAAAAATAATACAGTTTTTCTAACGAAAAAAAACAACATCGTAATATCTATTACTTCAAAAATTAAATTTAATTAAAAAGGAATAAATGTATGAAAAAAAAAGTTTCCTAAAGAACCAAAAGATTCTAATAAATTTAGGTATATAATGAATAAATATTTTTTTCTTATTAATAATATGGAAAGGAATCTAAATAACCAATTTTATTGGGTAAAAGGCTACTTTATACTAGGTATGTTAGTTTATTAGGACGTGATTTCTCCAACCAAAGAAACTAATTTTCAATGATTTATATTATATTTATGAATATATAATGTAAATAATTTTACTGATATATGTGTAATTAGAAATAATATATAAAAATAATCTATTTTTGCTACAATTGTGCAATTTTTTTCTTAATAAATATGTTTTTCAATTAATTCCGCAATGTTCTCTTTTTTGATTTGTATTGTTTTTTCTATACATTCAGGATATTTGGCAACCCTACATTTACACAATTAAATGTCGATGAATTTAGAAAAAAATTTAGACTTACGAGGGATACTCATTCCAATACATTTTACATACTATTTAAATTTGTAGCAATTACACTCCATTGCTTTTGGGCATCGTTATATGTAAAATTTTGTGAAAATTTGCCACTTAATAATTAACTATTCTCCCAAGAATTTCTACTAATGCTGCTTTCTGCTGCTCCGTTAATTTCCCCATAATCAATCAAAACAAAAACCACAACATTAAAAAACTGGCGGCAAAGTGACAGCCCATGCAAAATTCCAATGTTGCAACATCTACTCACTCGCGTCGAAGAATTGCAAAGGCAGGGGTATATGAGAATACAGAAACGACCGCTCCACTCCCATTGACAACGCTCGCTTTCATGAGCACTGCTGTTCAAAGCGAGCGAGTTGGGAATAGCGCCCCAGGTCATTTGGCCAATGCTTAGAGGTCGCGAAAACGTTTTCAATTTTACCATTTTAAGGTAGATACAGGGTGTCCCAGCCAAGACGAATTATTCGATAGCTCTGTTATTAGTAATAACATTAAAAAAAGTTCAATATAAAAGTTGTTTGTAATCATTTATATGCGCTCTGTGTGAAACGATACTAAAAGATAGACTGCGGATCTTTGTTTACTGTTTTTCCTAAATTATTTCAATAAGTAGGCAACATATAACATTAAACCACTAATAATTTAGTTGATTTGCAATTTCAATTCTACTATAAGGAAGTCAAAATTTTCTTATTAATTAACTTCACAATGTGGTTGAAACTGTAAATCAACCAAGTTTTTTGGGTGGAAATATCTTGTATGTGATAAACTTATGAAAATAATTTAAAAACAAAGGACCGTAATTTTTCCAAGGACGAATTTTTCTGGAGGTAGGGATATCCTATTAACATAGTTAATAAGACCACCTTAGTACATAATTGTACACATTGATTTAGTTTATGGACTCGTTTCTTATAACATTTATGTTTATTTGACACAAAAGAGAACTTTATTTTACTTTTTGTTGTTAGTATAGGTAGTATTTGTACTATTTTAGTGGTTTTATACATATACGTCCTTTGGTAATTAAAGGTAAACCCTACATTCTCTGGTATCAGTTTTTCTATTAAGCGGACACCTCCTATGTCCGCTTATAAGAGATTCCACTGTATTTGTCTTGTATTTTAATTTAATTTAAATTTATCTTTCATACTAAATGTTCAGTGTTTAATGAATATCTTAATTGCTACTATGTTGATAAAACTTTATGAAGAACTATTTTTTTTTTAAATTATTGATATATTTATTAACCTAAGAGTCACAGCTAACATTTCCACTGGAGGTATGGCAAGTCTCATACATGTATCTTGGGAGATAATGTTAGCAGTTATTCTTGCTAGCAGCTCGTCGAATGATTTAACGCTCATTCTGAAGTATCTATAAAATTTCTCCTGATTGTCTCTTAAATCGGCGAAAGATGTTACAAATTCTCCTCTTGTAAGTCTTAGATCGGTGAATGGATGTACCCAATACCGCCTTTTATTTTTTGAATTAAAATGTTTATATACAAGGTATGCGAATATTAACCGTTTTCTTCGATACACTTCCATTTCTCATGCGAAAAGCACACTGTGGCGCTGGGAAAAGAAGAGATGCCTGACTGAATAACAATTCTGGCACTGTGCGGTAAGAAAACGTACGTGTGCATCAAAACAACTTCGGCACCGGACGGCCGCCGTCCGGCGACCGGACGGCAGAAAAACGTACGTATGCATCGAGCCTTAAGGGTTGCCAGATATCCGGCATTGTGCCGGAGTCTCCGGCATTGAAAATCAATCTCAGGTCTCCGGCAGGTAATGTAAAATCTCCAGCGAACGATAAATTTAAAAAAAAAATAACTTTATGAAATGGTTACGTTTGCAAATTGTACTGATCTATAGCCGATCAACAGACATTTATGCAGGGTCGCATCGAGTATATGATAGGGTTTGTCGGTTTTTAAAAACCGGTTTTGAAAAACCGTTTTTTTAAACTAAAAAACCGGTTTTTAAGCCTAGATTTAACACATAAAAAATAACTAACTACATAAAAATCTTTACACTTCTGCTTCATTTGCAAAATCCAAAAAACATTGTTACAAAAAAATTAAACGTATTTCCGCTGGCCTCAAGAACCGATATAGTCATAGTCAAGTTATCGGAAAAAAATATTATCTGGAATTTACCCAAATTCTTCTATAGAATTGGAAAAAATTCCGATGAAGATGAAGATATTATTAATGAAAAGAACAATGTCTTGAAAGGAGAGATGGAGAAATCAATTCTTAGATTTATCGAGGAACCTTTAGCAAAAACAGCAAATCCGAAAACCCTTAAGGCAGAATTTGCAGTATTTAAATCAACTAATAAAAGAATAAAGAATTTGGACACACTGTTTGAAGCCTTAAATACAGTAACACCCAGCTCAATTAGTTTTGTATGTTTATAAAATAATGAAATATAAATTATTTTATGACGTTTTAATTGTGTTTTTTAAACTATTCGAAAACCGGTTTTAACCGGTTTTTTGGAAAAACTGGTATTCGAAAACCGGTTTTTAAAAGTCGGTTTTTGTATAAACCCTATATATGACGTATTAGTGGGCTGTCCCTCACTACCGAATCGATGGTCACCGAACTCATTCGGCTATGGTTTTGAGCACATGCTTGCTCCATTAGCATTAGATCGTCAGTCATCACGGTCATCATTTTGTTGGCGATTTCGGAGTGTTTTCCTTAATGAAGCAAGCATGGACAGACAACATAAATAAAATGGGAATCGAATTGCTTAAAGCAGAGTTGTGTTGTAAAGTAAATTATGAAATGACTTGCTTAGACTTTTTTGAATATGCAAAATCTAACGAACAATTATTAAAAGCTGTAAAAAGTAGTGAGAAATATAATTAATATTTGTATAATAGTAATGTACGTACCGTGATATATTTTTATTCATTGTTATTGTTGACAATAGGTCGTTTTCTTTAATATATAATGTTTTTATTTAAATATTCATATAATGTGCTTTATATTTTTTTGCTCATTTTAATATCTCCGGCATTCGCATTGCAAAGATCTGGCAAATCTAGCTGAGCTATGTGAATTGACCTTTAGTTTCCTTTCGTAAATTTGACTCGATTAAGCTTATTAGAACTTCGTATCGTTATTATCCAAAATATTACCCCGATTATGCGATGCAAATGGCAACACTTTCTTATATGTGTTTTATATGTTATGTTGGCACTAACAACAACAACCAACTTCATGTATAAGCGTAGAGACAGGAATTTGTATTACTTTACAATCATTAAAATAGTTAAACCAAATATTTTTGTTTTACTTAATAGTGTCTAAACTACTAACATATAAAAAGATAAAACAATATGTATTTGTAAATTTTTCTAAAAGCTGTATTACATTATACAATTTCTTGTTCAAGAAATTTTATACTAGACTAGGCGATTTACCCGGCGTTGCACGGGTGATTACAATTCTCTTTTATCAATCACAGACTACTCGCGCTCCGCGCTCGCTCCCGGCGGATGTTCTCAGACGTTCAATTATAGACTACTCGCGCTCGGCGGACGTTTCCGGCCGTTTCCGGCCGTTCTTTATACGACGTTTGATCCGTTAGGTCCTAAATAGTAACTGCAAAATTTGGTCCCGATCGGCCAACGGACCTAGGATTCTATAGCGAACAAACACACAAACAAACAAACAAGCTCTTTTATATACAGGGTGTAGACTCGGATCACGCAACATAGCAATTTCAATGGTAAAATTTTAAAAGTCGTATTCTTGCTCCCCTAATTATTTTAGAAAAAAAGTGCAAATACGTTTTTTGTAGAGAAAAAAATTCTGTATCCATAAATGTAATCAATATTACTTTTTCGTTTTCCAATAACTGAAAATTAAGTAATTACAAAAAGCGTTTTGACAAAAATCTGTAGTGCCTTGGAATTATGCTATGACAACTGCCCAGCCTAATGACACTTAAACTGTCACTTTGACGCGAAATTCATTCTTAAAACCTTTATATTTTATCAAACATTTATTTTACACAGTTAGTTATATTTTCATTCCAAGATACAATAGAAATGATTATTATGAATAAACTTCACGTCAAAGTGACAGTATAAGTGACATTAGGCTGGGCAGTTGTCATAGCGTAATTCCAAGGCACTACAGATTTTTGTCAAAACGCGTTTTGTAATTGCTTAATTTTCAGTTATTGGAAAACGAAAAAGTAATATTGATTACATTTATGGATACAGATTTTTTTTCTCTACAAAAAACGTATTTGCACTTTTTTTCTAAAATAATTATGGGAGCAAGAATACGACTTTTAAAATTTTACCATTGAAATTGCTATGTTGCGTGATCCAAGTCTACACCCTGTATATAGATTGTACAGCTGTTGCCAAGTTACAACCATTGAATAAAAAGATAAAGGAAGGTCAAAAAATGATGAAGATTAAAAGATTACGTTTCATAGGTAAGAAGACATTAATATTTTGTAGTGTAATCATGTATTGAAAATTTGATGTGATCTGTCAAAATGGTATGTCATATCAGTGGCGTGCATTTGTGTACAGCATATTTTATAACTCTCATAATAAACTAAACAATCCAAATATTGAAATATGCTGTCGTTTTTTTAATTCCCTCAAACAGGAAACAAGAAATAAATAAGTAAATAACAGGCTCAATTCAAAACAAAGCAAATATTTACATTAATCAATACATATATTTTAAAATGTTAGATACGCCACTGAGAAGCGGAAACATGCATCCGCCATATTGAGAGGCTAACCTGAACGCCTTAGTGTGCGTTTTCATTACAAGCGTATTCGCGCGAATGAGCTTCGCGCGTACGCGTCCGTATTCGCGCGACTGAAACAAACCAATGGTCGCATTCAGCGGACGTAGCTGCTCCGGAGCTGCTACGTAGCTGCTACCAAAACGTCTCCTTGTCACATCCGCTACTTTCCCGCTACTTTCCCAACAGTTAGGTAGCGGTCGCCATGTTTGGTAGCGCATTCTGTTTTCGCTACTTACGGAGCAAACAGTGAGCGGAGTGTGTATTAGAACTTGCGTTAGTTTATTTGCTATATTATTTTTTAAATATGGAGAAAGCCGTGTATGTGATGAATGAAAAAGGAAGGTTAGTTCAGGTCGGCATACAAAGTGGTAAGTAACGATTTTATGATATTTTTTAGAGTATAGAAATCACGAATTGTTTTAGACCTGCAACAAGTACAAGAAAGCCCAAGTTTGTCTTCATGTCCTATTTTAACTTCGGACAACAAATATTCTTTGGTCAGCGAACAATGTGGTAAGTAACAAATTTATGATATTGTTTAGAGTATAGAAATCACAAATTGTTTTAGAACTGCAAAAAGCAAAGGGAAGCCCAAATTTGCCTTCATGTTCCACCTTTATTTGGGACCACAAATCAACTCTGTTGCTGACCAACTCCTATATGGAGTTTAAAAAAGATTTTCGTGATCCCAAAATTAAGAAAAAAAACGTATGGGTCAAAATTAAAAACAAATTTGAACCATTTGGGTATGTGGTTGACGAAGAAACTCTAAATAGGAAGTGGCGCAATTTAAAAAAAACCTATACCAGCATAAAGGACAACATAAAGAAAACTGGAAGAGGAAGGATGACTTGGGAGCATTTCGAAGTTTTCGAAGATATTTACCGTGATGATAAAACGGTAAATTTACCAAGCATCATTTCATCTTCAGTGACATCGCCTGTTGAACCGTTGTATGTCAACACTTTAGATTCTTCTGACAGCGAAGTACCATTGCTTACGCCTGTTAACAATGGTAATTCAAACACAAGTGATACTGTTATCACTCCTTTACGTAGCACATCCAGTAATAAATCCAAAAGTGGAGCTTATTATTTGCGTAAACGTTTAGCTGATATTGAAGAGAAGAGGGTCGAAGAAATTAAAATGTTACGACTATCCATTGAAAAAAGTAATGCGATACAAGAGGAAAGAAACGAATTATTGCGCAAGTTTTTAGATAAATGATAATGTTAAATTGTCTGATGATTTTTTAAATGTAGCTGTGTTAATATGCAAATATATAAATAAATGAAATATGAATGAGTTTTGTTTTTTTGGAATCACATTGAATATGATTGGAAAAACAAGAAATCAATAAAGCAGAATTATTTATGCTTATAAATTATCACAAGTCGTTTATAGTAATAAAAAGCTGTAGGTACGATTAAAATATTGGCAAAAGTTTTTTTTGTCATTTACAAGTTTACAGTTTTGTTTTCATTATAAAAAAACAACATTTAAAAAAGTATTTTATTACAACTTGTTACAAGTAACTTGTTCATTTTGTTCCACTTTGATTTATATATTTACAGTAAAACCTTATTAAGTTATTACATCAGTCTCAAACTTTTCAAACATACTAAATTTTAATTACTGTATTAGTATATCATATTTGCAATTAAATCTCGTTTTTCATTGTTCATATTTATTTCATTGGCTTCCAAAATGTAATCTGGGTTAGGAATAGCTTCATCATCATTTTCATTATAATTTTCCTCAACATCATTACAAATTATAAAATTGTGTAAAACACATGCAGATGCAATGATTTGGTTTCCAAATTCAGGGCTCCCTATGTCCAAACTCTTCAGTCTTCGAAATTTTCCCTTTAAACGTCCAAACGCTCTCTCAATGATTGAACGAATTGTACTTAACTTAATATTATAATTTATTTGTATATCATTCAGATGACCATTGTCTCTGTAAGGAGTCAGAAGGTTTGTCATAAGAGGGTATGCAGAATCTCCTAATAAATGCATATCTTGTGGGATTAATGGGTTTTCGACATTTGTTATTCTATTATAGATTTCGCTGCGTCTATATACGCGTGCGTCATGCATTCGTCCAGGCGTCCCAACTGATATGTCAATGAACACCATACGATGGTCACATATTCCTTGCAAAATAATAGAATGAAACTGTTTCCTATTATAGTAATCATGTGCATTGTGGGAGGGTTGTTTAATGGGTATATGTGACCCATCAATTGCACCAATAACTTGTGGGAATCCATGTGAACGTTCATGAAATGCTTGTATCGATTCTTGATGATCTGCAGGCCACGTAATTACTTGGGGCATTATAGCTATTATACGAGAAATAATTTCTTTGAAATAATTATGGGCTGTACTTCTTGCAAATCCAAACCTATCACCTACGGCCAAAAACGATTCAGGTTTAGCTAAAATCCAAATTGTAAAAAGAACCTTTTTTTCAAATGGAACGGTTCCAGGTTCAAGTGGTCTCACATTAGCTAAAACTTGAAGTAACAACTCTAAAGTTCTTCTTGTCATTCTAAAATGCTCCACAAATAAATTCCCCATGTAACTTGCAATTGTAACCTCATAAAATTCGTGATTACGGGGCACTGGCACAACTGCTTCTCTGTTGTCGTTTTGAACCGCTATCGGCTCGGCTAATTCTAGTGCTAATTGTCCAATTTCATTAACATTTATGCCGCTATCCAAAAATTCGTTAAGTAAAATAAAATTATTCATATTTCATAAGATAACCTTCAATCTCAACTACACAATTGGTCTATTTGCGCTATGCACAGAAACAGAATAGGCTCTATGACTGCGTGGTAGCTAATATGGCTGCGTGGTAGCTAATATGTTCTATGCGTGGTAGCATCAAAACTGTTCAAACTAAAATACGTTGGGAGCGTAGCGGTATCGGTAGCGGAGCGGAATTTATTTACGCTACGTCCGCTGAATGCGACCAATGCAAGCATATAAGAGCGGTTACACTACAAGCGAGAATTCGCTCGAAACCACTCTCATATGCTTGCATTGGTTTCTTTGATTCGCGCGTATACGGTCGCATACGCGCGAAGCCCATCGCGCGAATACGGCTGTACTGTAACCGCAGCCTATGTATCGCTATAACGCTCCTTCCTTTATCTTTTTATTCAATGGTTACAACACGTCTTATGACACTTCGCGTATGTCAATTTACGACATAAGACGTGTTGTAACTTGGCAACAGCTGTACAATCTAGTATACAATTTCTTGAACAAGAAATTGTATAATGTAATACAGCTTTAACAATTATTATTGATAATCATGATATTCCTCATAAAATTTGTTAACCAATAAAAACCCAATATGGCGGCCATAAGAAATGTGGCTTGTAATAAACTGCTGTAAATAAATTGTTTTGCAAAAAAAAAATTTTTTGCTTAAAATAGTTTACTAAGTTTGCTATAAAATTATAAATGTTTAATACTTACTCTATAAAATTTAATGGGTGTATAATAAATATTTTAATTTGCTATAAAAAATATACAAACTTCTTAAAAAGCACAATCTTTGCAATACATAACAATACGGACCTCAGTGTGATTCATGTATTCGTTTAGTGTTCAACTCCGAAAACAGTGAAGTTACTTTATATCGAACTAATCTTCCACATAATCACAATAAGCTTTCAAACTTATCTAAATATAAATTAAGTGATGCCATTAAAAACGAAATCAAAAGACTTTTTGAAAACGATACCAGAATTAAACCAAAACAATATTAGAACGTCTGGCTGAAAAATAATTTAAATTGCCCACAAAAAATCAGTTAAATAACTACCTGCGACATTTGAGAGATAAAAAGTTTGGCCAAACGAACATTTCTTTGGGCGAATTGGAAAAGGAGATTTTGGAAAACATTGTTGTGCCTGGAGATGATATTAAGCCATTTATTATTGTCGCCTATGAGATTTGTTACGATAATAAAGAATTTAGATTTTTTAAGTCGTCAAAAAAGCTTTTACAACATGCATTACCGTCTGAACGTCTGAACATACAGGGATGCGCAAAAGTATGGAAACAGACAAATATCTTGAATACTATTGCAGATATAACAATGAAATTTTGTATCTGATATTATGGTATTTTTCGGATTTGATCAAAATATTAAGGTTGCAATGCGACTTCCGTTTCAACCGGAAACGGACTCACTTTGAAATTTTAAATAGAACACCCTGTATATCTTTACATTTTTGGATTTCTCTTAAAATTTACTTTAAAAAATGTAGAAGGTTATATGGGTCAAATTTTGTAAAAATTTTGAGCGATACAGCACTTTCAATTTTTTTCAACATGTAAGTTATTTAAAAAGGCAATAGAATTTCTTTTGGAAATTAGATTGACAATAGATTATTTAACACTTTGCACTAGCTACATTTAAAAAATATTATACAGGGTGTTTTTTACGCTTGCTCAAACTTGCGAAACTTTAAACATCGATAACTCAATTTTCTTAAATACAACACACTATTTGTTTTTGCATAGTCTTGTAGAAAATTTGATTGTCTTTCAAAAACATTCAGCATGTTTTATACCTAAAACTGATATTTTACGAGATATCGTGATTTTATTGTAAATTATTAGGGCAACGTAATATTTTCGAGTAGGCTATGAAGGTAGACAGCGGTAATTTTAAAACAATTGAAAGATAAAAAGAAAGTTGTAATATTACCTTTTCCTTTCAAATTTTCAATTTTTTTTGTAATGTAGATGTAATTTTACCAATCTTTCGTTTATATCGAGGTTTCTTATCAGGGCCACAATATTTTTCATATTTTGATCGTTTGCAAAGTCTTAAAATCCGATTGATGTACTGAGTACGCGAAAAAAACGCTGATTAAACAAAAGTCACTGACCAGTCTTACCTTTAAATTTAAAAAAAACGGTCAGGGTTGAAACCGTTTCCGGTTCAACCGAAAATCATACTGTAGAAACACAAAAAATTAGTTTATAGGATTTAGTAATTGTCCCATCGCACTGGTCCAATGATAAATGCATAATTTTAAGAAACATCGATATAAACGAAAAAATGGTAAAATTAAATCTACATTATTATAAATGTGGAAAATAAGTGAGGAAAAGATAATATTATAACTTTCTTGTTTTTATCTTTCAAAGTTTCAAAATTACCGCTGTCTACCTTCATGGCCTACTCGAAAATATTACATTGCCCGAATAATTTAGAGTAAATTCGCGATAACTCGAAAAATATTAGTTTTAGGTATGAAACATGGTTAATGTTTTTAAAAGACAATCAAATTTTCTACAAAACTATGCAAAAACAAATAGTGTGTTGTATTTAAGAAAATTGAGTTATCGATGTTTAAAGTTTAGCAAGTTTGAGCAAGCGTAAAAAACACCCTGTATAATATTTTTAATTAATTAATTAATTGTTAATTTAATTTTCAAACGAAATTCTACTGCCTTTTTAAATAACTTACATGTTGAAAAAAATTGAAAGTGCTGTATCGCCCAAAATTTCCATAAAAATGTAAATTTTACGAAAACGGTTGACTTTTTAGACCCAGATAACCAACATTTTTTAAAGTAAATTTTAGGAGAAATCCAAAAATGTAAAAATATACAGGGTGTTCTATTTAAAATTTCAAAGTTTGTCCGTTTCCGGTTGAACCGGAAGTCGCATTGCAACCTTAATATTTTCATCGAATCCAGAAAGTACCATAAAGCTTAGATACAAAATTTCATTGTTACATCTGTAATAGTATTCTAGATATATGTCTGTTTCCATACTTTTGCGCAACCCTGTATACATGCAGATTAAACATATAAACTAAATTGGCACGTATTTTCGGTCCTTGTGATAGGTATAAATGATCGTTATCGATTATTACACAGTTTTGGAATTGCAATTTGTAGTTCAGAAACAACAGAAGATTTTAGATTCGTATTTAGCTCCTTTAACAATGGTCTTACCAAAATACTTGAAAACCTGACCTAACCTAACCTAAGCTGACCTGAAATTTTTTATATCAAAAATAAAAATACTTTTAAAACAAATTTCATTATTTTTATAGTCTTTATTAATTGTGTGTAGCGTTCCTTAAGTTTTATAGCAAACTAGTTATTATTATAGCAATTGCTATTTTTTATTGCAATAAATATATTTTATAGCAATTGCGCTTTTTTATAGATACAAAAATTTAGAAAAAACAATGTTTTTCGAGCATTTAATTTGTACTCGAAATAAGTTGACTACCGCATCGTAAAATCAAGCAGGTTGGGTATTTTAACTTCATCCGATAGTAACTTACGAAAATTCCTAATTTCTAATGTTGTAATAATATACTTCTAATAATTAAAGTCGTAACTGAAAATTCAGTTTTACAGTTTTGTACTAAAATGTTTCAGGGATCAGGTACAATTGAACATTTTCTAGATATGTTTTTTAACAAGAACGTAATACGCACTTCTTTGCTAATCCGACCATCTTATTTTCTCTTTTTTTTAAATAGATTCGTACAATTTTATTTTGACTGTCTGTTGCTATTCCAAATAGCGCAGAAGCGGCGTATCTTTTTAGAAATTTTGCTCATACCCAAATAGTTGTAGTTACGCCACTGAGTACATGTAAATGTTTGTTGATATTAATAGGAATATTTTGTTTTAGATTTAGAGGTGTTAGGATACGAAGTAAACGAGGAATGGTGGAAAAGTAGATATTCCAACCCACAATTTATTCAGTTGCAGTTTCCTCCTATGCCGCCTCAAAAAAACATTCTGCACAAAAATTATGCTCTACTCTTTTGCTACTTTAACAACAGAATGGCATTTACTGATTATGTAAGAGCTTACACCGGCAATTTAATATTTATAATTGGACCCGGTAAAGGAAGAGGTACGCACACGGATCCAGAACCATTTAAACCGAATTTTGAAAATTCCTCGTGGGTTTTAAACAATTTTCAAGAAGTAAATGAAAGCAAAGATTTCATAGCTGCATATGTTAGAGACATAAACTTACCAAACACGTGTATAAATAGTTAAATGTAAATGAAAGTTACCGGCTCAAAAATAATTGTAATAAAAGTATATGATCACTTAGTTTTGTTTTGTTATATTATTGCTGTACGAGACACACATCCCTTACCAGTAATAGACGATTTGTTAGATCAATTAGCAGGAAAGAAATATTTTACGAAGTTGGACCTAAAGGATGCATTCCATCACGTTAAGTTAACTGAAGAATCAACAAATATGTTTCATTCGTTCCACCTCAAGGACAGTATGAATACCTTAGCCTTAGAGCACCTATTTTTATAATTATAAGGGATTTCATAGTTTAGTACTCTTGGCTATAGCAAACGCTAATTATGAATTTATTTTATGTGCCTTTGGTACGAATGGTCGAATTTCTGATGGAGGCGTAATAAACAATACTAAATTTTATGAAAAACTAAAATCGGGGAACCTTAAAATTCCTGCCCCAGATAAACTGCCTAACAGTGACAAAGTGCTATCCTATATATTTGTCGCAGACGAAGCGTTTGCTTTGGGAGTAAATTTGCTTAAACCATTTCCACAAAGAAATTTAGACAAACAGAAATTAATTTTTAACTACAGATTATCACGTGCACGGCGAATTATAGAGAATGTATTTGGCATTTTAGCAGCTAGATTTAGAATTTTTCACACGGAAACTAACGTAGAATTGGAAAGAATTGACTACTAAGTGATGGCATGCTGTGTACTGCATAACTTTTTGCGAAGAAAATGCCCACAATCGTATACTCCAACTGAAATTTTGGATAACGAAGACCGAGGAACCGGAATATTTAATAAAGGACTTGGAGTAACTTCAAATGATTTAATCAATTTAGAGATAGCCATAGCAACAGAGCTTCGACACATAATGCCAAAGTCGCAAGGGAAGAATTTATGCAGTATTTTAACAATGAAGTGAGCTGTAGCCTGGCAAAATAAAGCTGTTGAGAAATATTTATCCTTTATGATTTACTCACCTCTTCCTCACTGGACATATCTGAAACGGAAGCTTTTGGTGCTTCCTGATCATTCAGAAAAGAGAGCTAGTCAACGTACCACAACTTCGGTTTATAAAGATCTTCAGTTCCTGCCCCACTTTTACAGGATTCTTTAACTAGCTTCGTTAGCGTTGTCATATAATTCCCTAAATTTGGTTACTAAAGTATACATCGCCTTTTTTTTAAATGTTTATCATGATATTGCTTTGATTTAACATTCCAAAGACATTCTTGTTCTTTATACATCTCAAAAAATTGAGTTAAAAAAGCTTCGTGGTAATTTACCGCGATGATATAATAAGTACAATATATAATTATCAATTTAAAAACTAGTTTTAATCTATATTCTTACTAAAAGTTAATACGTCAATTGTACAATTGAATTGGCTAAGCACATACACGATTCAAACGCAATGCAATCCAACACGATTGTACTGCAGCAGACAGTCTTGTTTGTCTGCAGTCTCAATCGTACAATCTTGCTGAATCGCGCCCATACACGGTCAAAAACACTTCAATTTCGTCGCATCCAACACAATCGTACTGCGGCGTTGGATCGTGAGTGGCGGGCATAATGCACCGATACAGTGAGGGAAATTCCATTTCGATCTAAAACGTTCTTCCATTTTTTTTTGTGACAGTTTTTTTAATATAACGGAGCATGTTTCGTAAACAATACTTCTCATAGTTGACTCACCCAAGCAAAACGTGAAAGCCATCGATTTAAAAGAATTTCCAGTAGCCAAGTCTGAAAGATACATTTTTTATTTACAGCTCAAGAATGTAGAGAGAAATGGAGAAAGATTCGTGATAATTACAGGCAGACAATAAAAGTATGATAAAATTATCATTTCTATTGCCATATTTAGACAGTGAAAGTGAATCAAATTTTCCTACGCTAAATTCTCCAACAAATACAGAGAATATTGATGCTGATGAGACATCACAGCCTCTAGCTCAGCCAGTGTGCCTGTATTATGTGAAACTACTACTCCACAACCCAAGAAAAAATACATTCCCTACAAACTACACAAAAACTCCCCACAAGACATTTCTGACACTTCATCAACACATGTTATTTCAAAGCTATACAGGGTGATTGATTGAGACCGGGCATTAAAAATATATGAAGAATGAAAAAGGGTATGGATCTGAAATTTTGGTTATGACCATAATGGCATCTGATCTGTTTAATGAAAATATTTTCAATATGGCGACACTTCCGGAAATACCGGAAGTTGACGTCTACTTTCTTATTTCAAATACAATGGTCTATTTTTTATTGCGTATTTGGATTCAAAACGTTATTTTAGAGGGACTTTTTTCCCTATACCTAAGTGCAGCCATTTTTGAGATTTTTGGACTTTTTTGAAAATTTTTCGATTTTCATCATGATGCTTAATATTATCTACCACCGCCATTTTTGAAGAAAAAACGCTTAAATTTAGACCATGCCTAGAAGAAACCTTGGACTACATCCTGGATATTGCAATCGATGCATTACTTACAGGGTGTCCAAAATTTAATTTTCTTTTAATACAACTTCAGACCACCAAAACTCGTTTTTTTCAAATACAATGCCCAAACTTTTTTTCATTTTCTAATCCAAAATTACATTCTGCATCAATCTGTATTAGCGTTTCCTATACCTATCTGCAACAATTTTCGAGTTATTAAGAATTTTTGATAAAGTTAAGAGAATTTGCTACATTTTTAAATAGTCGGCCTTGGAAATGACAACAAATGCCAATACTTAATAACCGTCAACCACTTTTATCGCGTTTGTCTGAAGTATCCATGAAAATGGATTATCAAGAGTATTCAAACACGGATATTTTGAATTTATTTTACATTCTTGGACAAATTCAGAAGATTATTGAAAGTGTGAACGAATAGTTGTGTATTTTTAATGTAGCTTGTACAGCATAGTATGTTAAACCCGAGTCTTGCGCTACCAATCGAATTGATCGCTGAGGATGGTCTTTAAAATATCTCAGGATGTTAACTTTGTTAGTTTCATCATTTGTCACACGCTTAGGTCGAATACAAGCAGATTTCACTCTTCTAAATTGAAAAAAAAATTGATTCTATTCATTAAAATTTCTGTCTGGTCATTACAGTTAGATAAGGATAAGTCTCACTGAACACGCGGCAAGTTCTTTTAATAATCTTGTTACATTCATCATGAATATAAAATAAGTTCAAAATATTCGTATTTGAATACTCTTGATTATACATTTTCATGGATGCTTCAGACAAACGCAATAAAAGTGGTTTACAGTTATTAATATTGGCATTTGCTGTCATTTCCGAGGCTTACTATTTAAAAATGTTGCAATTTCTCTTAACTTTATCAAAAATTCTTAATAAATTGAAAAAAAAATTGATTCTATTCATTAAAATTTCTGTCTGGTCATTACAGTCAGATAAGGATAAGTCTCACTGAACACGCGGCAAGTTCTTTTAATAATCTTGTTACATTCTTCATGAATATAAAATAAGTTCAAAATATTCGTATCTGAATACTCTTGATTATACATTTTCATGGATGCTTTAGACAAACGCAATAAAAGTGGTTTACAGTTATTAATATTGGCATTTGCTGTCATTTCCGAGGCTTACTATTTAAAAATGTTGCAATTTCTCTTAACTTTATCAAAAATTCTTAATAACTCGAAAACTGTTGCAGATAGGTATAGGAAACGCTAATACAGGTTGATACAGAATGTAATTTTGCATTAGAAAATGAAAAAAAAGTTTGGGCATTGTATTTGAAAAAAACGAGTTTTAGTGGTCTGAAGTTGTATTAAAAGAAAATTAAATTTTGGACACCCTGTAAGTAATTCATTGATTGCAAAAATTCCAGGATGTAGTCCAAGGTTTCTTCTAGGCATGGTCTAAATTTAAGCGTTTTTTCTTTAAAAATGGTCATGTTAGATAATATTAAGCATCACGGTGAAAATCAAAAAATTTTCAAAAAAGTCCAAAAATCAAAAAAATGACTGCACTTAGGTATAGGGAATGCTAATAAAAGTCCCTCTAAAATAACGTTTTGAATCCAAAAATGCACTAAAAAATAGACCATTGTATTGAAAATAAAAAAGTAGACGCCAACTTCCGGTATTTACGGAAGTGTCGCCATCTTGAAAATATTTTCAATAAACAGATCAGATGCCATTATGGTCATAACCAAAATTTCAGATCCATACCCTTTTTCATTCTTCATATATTTTTAATGCCCGGTCTCAATCAATCACCCTGTATAGAAAAAAAAAATATATCACGCAAAAAGTACCTCAGAGTGATTAATGTTTTTACCAATTTAGGAAAGACACTTTCAAAAAATGTACAAATTCGGGTTAAGCGTGAAGTGTTCAAAATTTTTAGTGATGCTGAAGAAGTGTAATTTTCGAAAAAAATCTGCAGAAATGAATGCTAATGTACAGATTATAAATCCCAACCATCGCGCACAACAAAAAACGCAGATGTCTCAAACGCATCTATCTACATCACACATTGATTCAAATCCTGTGTTTGAAACAAAGCACTTTGTAAATCCCAACAGTCAAATGCTTAATATTCAACTCTTAGATCACATAAACTACATGGATAACACAACACCATAGGAATGTAGTTAAGACAATGTTGCTGACATACCCAACGTGCCTGTTCAAACCTATCTTTTTCTATATTATATGGGCCCAATATATATATTACATATGATATATTGCCACGAACCATAATTAGTTATATAAATGGATTATTAAATTAACATCATCGCGAAGTATTCTAAATTGCGATTCAGCATTTATGTTCAGTGAATCGCGTAGCCCTTGACTGTAAGTCTATGTTCGTTCATCTCTTTCTCCTTATACGGGGGAAAGGGGGGAACTATACAATTATATAGACAAACAGCCCAAGGGGTCGCCCCTTCTGTTAATATCTCGCGGCGGTGTCCCAAGTGTGTGGATTACGGGCATATAACCCCCAGACGAAAGGTAGGTTTTAAGTTAGTTTATAATAAATTAGATTAAGTACATCGGCGTTTTACTTGTACCTCCTGCAGCTACGACCCCCTTCGACTAAGCTAACCCCTTGGTCGTGACAAGTTTGGTGGAGGCGTCAAAATTTGCTAACGCGCGTACTTTTTGTGCTTTTTTTTCCCTTAAAGTTGTTCATTTAACGTTACTTTAAAAATGGCAAATAGGCCTAGGACAAGAAGTCAAACAAGCAGAGCGATTTTTACGACTGTTTTAGCCGTAGCAAAACCATCATACTGTTTAAAATGTCTCAACTAGACGATTTTAAAACTACTACCGACTCTGCTGAATCTGGTTTTAAACCTAAGAGTAAACCAACAGGCAAAGGATCTCGCGACCGGAGAATTGACGCTTTCCGTAAGAAAAAGAATGACGAGACCGACGCTGCTATCACTGCTGGAATATTCGCTAGGTTGAAGATCAAGGATCCAACAGCTGTCTCTTCAATACCACTCGCCCGTGAGCTACATCCTGTTACGGTTCCGATCACTTTCAATGCTCTTCCTGAGTATGTAGATCGTGTCTGGGACACTATGGAGGCCATTGGCACCCGCCCTTTTGGGCAACTCAACACCCTTGAAAATAAATCAATCTTCAAGAAAGGCATGCTAATATTGTCTGAAGTTAAAGTGTGTTATGCGCAGCGTGCGCATATAGATAAACCTGACGAAGAATTACCGTCAAAGAAACTTTACAACTCAGAAGAGTTGAATGACTTCAACAACATGGCAAGAATATTGCCTTATCCCTTGGCTATGTATCTTGAATGCATAGGCAATTGTAATGACGGGAAGCAAGTAATTACACCCTTGCTCTCTGAATTTAGGACTGACGATCTCCGTCCTATTTCTGGTGCTTTAACTTTCGCACCACGACAACTTAAAAGATTGTTTGTTTTATTGCATGATGGAGTACCTGCGAATGAGCAAGTGCACCAAATTGCACAGGCGTTAGAAGGATTACCCTTCATTGAGTGGGAAGAATTTGTGGGCCAGGCATTTCCACCCGCCATCCCTTTAAATTGGTCAGACTCACTCAGAGATCTTATGATTTCTGGATTGAGGAAACAAGAATAGAAGGTGTTTTGATCGACACTAAGATCAGATGGACTGACTATGAATATCGTCAGTTTGTTAAGAGTTCAATCCATGAATAGTAGAAGGGGCTTCAATATTGCTGAAGACCTATCTCTCGGTATCGGCTCATTAGCCCAGACCGTTGATACTATTGATTGGAGAATTGATCGGTCTATAAGGATAAGGAATCAAACTAGGCCTGTCGGCAAAAAGCGACGTATTGTTGATTCTCGGGATGCGCTTTTAAACACAATAAATGAAAACTTAAAACAGTCAGCAAACAAACAATGCAGCAGAGATCGATTTGATGTGCTAGGAGAAAATATTGGAATGAAA
Source organism: Elmis aenea (assembly GCA_947652605.1). NCBI lineage: Eukaryota > Metazoa > Arthropoda > Insecta > Coleoptera > Elmidae > Elmis > Elmis aenea. The sequence goes on along the minus strand of OX393578.1, from coordinate 26,250,967 downwards.
TTAAGATCTCTTGCATCAGATCAAAGAATTAGGGCAGATAAATTAATTGATGACATTTTGTTTGAAGCAGAATGCAACAATTTAAATAGAAATTGGAAATTGGGGAATGGTTCTTTAACTACAGGAGCAAACAATTTTCGCGAAATAAGACCTGTCAGTACTTCTTCATCTAGTTCACATGCGTATCGTCAGGACTTTGAACAGAGCTATGTACTGTTATGATCGCACATACCGCTCATTAAATAATTGTATATTATTCAAAAGGAAAGTACACTTTTAAAATACAAAAGGGGCTGTAAGTTTAAAGTTACGTTTGTAGAAAACTATAAAGAACACTTGAAAAGTAACGTGAAACCACACGACGTGTTGCAAATGACGCTTGTAGCATATAATACCTACATTTGTTTTCCGGTAATCGAGTGGAGGTTCACTTTTCTGGCGAACCAATCGCGAATATCTTGCAACCTCTACGTGAGCTCCTTGGCGGCGTCACTGCCTTGAGGGGAATCCGTGGAAACCCTCCGCCACCTTTTGGTTGACGTCTTCGCTACGGCCGCTGGCCGAGGCAGGGGACCTACTGGTGGGATTCTAAATTTCGATCACCCTGTATACGTGAGCTGCTTGGCAGTTCCGCTAGTTATGGAACCCAGGCTTCACCCCCTTTTATGTTCACCTTCAGTATAATATTTCTTATTATACTGGTACTTATATTACTTGGTATATGACCAGTCAAGTCCCGCGAATAAATCTTTTAACATTAATAAGTCACTTTCCTCGGCAGAAAAAGAAAAATTTGTAAATTTGTTAAATCAATTCGAAGATCGTATGTCGTGGGATTCTTCTAAATTAGGTTTAACGGACGACCGAACACAAGATTGATACTTTTAAAGATTCAGTCCCAATAAAACAAAAACCGTATCGCGTATCCCATGCAGAAAGGGACATTATAAAAAAATCAAATTGAGGAAATGATGATTCAAGGTGTCATTCGTTCTTCAGAATCCAAATGGAGCAGTCCGGTTGTTTTAATTAAAAAGCCTGATAATCAATATTGATTTGCAGTTGACTACCGAAAATTAAATACTGTTACTAAACAGTCATCGTATCCTTTACCTCTAATAGCAGATATTTTAACCTATTTAGGGGGCGCGAAAACTTTACAAGTCTAGATTTAAATAGTGGGTACTATCAAGTCCCAATAAGGGAAAAGGACAAACATAAATCAGCGTTCATAACAACTGAGGGCTTATTCGAATTTAACAGGTTAAGTTTTGGGCTGTGTAACGCTCCAAGTACCTTCCAGCACTTGATGGAGTCACTTTTTTGGGATATAAAATGGAAAAAAATTCTTATTTATTTAGATGACGTCATTGTATTTAGTGAAAATTTAGAAACACATCTGGAAACCTTAAATATAGTACTATCCCGCCTTAGAATGGCAGGCCTTACCCTTAAACCAAGTAAGTGTTTGTACGCTCAAATAGAATACTAGGTTTTCATGTTAGCGCGCAAGGAATCTTGCCAGACGCGTCTAAACTTGCCGCAATTGACAGCTTTCCTACGCCGAAAAAATTAAAAGAAATTCAGAAATTTTTGGGCTGCTGTAATTATTTTCGTCGCTTTATTTTAAACTTTTCATTAATAGCACGACCCTTACATAACTTAACCCAAAAAAATTATAAATTCAAATGGGGTGATAAAGAAAACGCTGCATTTTTAGAACTTAAGACAAAATTGCTTAATCCACCTCTGTTGGCTCATTACAATGCAAACGCCGAAACTGAGCTACATGTAGACGCCAGTGGCGTAGGTGTGGGAGCAGTCCTCTTACAAAAAAATCCTAGTACACAAAATTTCCATCCAATTTCATATATTTCTAGAAGTTTAACTATTGCCGAAAAAAATTATTCAGTATCAGAATTAGAATGTTTAGGTGCCGTTTGGGCCGTAACACAATTTCGATCGTTTTTATGGGGTATGTCTCATTTCACTATTGTAACCGATCATCATTCTTTATGTTACTTGAAAACAATTAAAGATCCAACGGGTCGATTGGCGAGGTGGTCTATAAAATTATCGGAATATAACTATTCGGTTTTTCACAAAAAAGGAACTTCGCATACGCATGCAGACTTTCTATCTCGCTACCCTTGTCAGGTAGGAACTCTAGAGGACGAACACAACTCTGTAGAGCTACCAACTTTTATTGCAGACGTAGCGAATTTGGCAGAAATGCAGAATGACGATAAGCGAATTTCAGAACTCACGAAAGCGATCGAAAATAAAAATTACGGCTCACCCGGTCTTCAAAGAGCAAGTAAAAATTTTGTTATAGTAGATAACGTATTGTACCGGCGAAACCCCACCCCCTATGGTCTAGATAAACTTCTAGTAGTACCTCAAGATTTAGTTACCGAAATTTTATACAGTCATCACAACGACCCCATCAGTGGTCATTTAGGTTTTGCGCGAACGCTAGATAAAATTAAAACGCGTTATTACTGGGAGACGATGCAAAAAGATGTTCAGCGCTGTCAGGGGTTGTCCGGATTGTCAAACACGAAAAGGACAAACAAATCAACGCCCCGCGGGTCTTCTACAACCTATTCCAGTAGGTGACGTGTTCTCAATGGTAGGGATTGACATTTTAGGGCCATTTCCAAGAAGTAGAACGGGTAAAAAATACATTGTTGTAGCTACTGACTACGCTACACGATATGCAGAGGCAAGGGCGCTCACAAGTTCAAAAGCAGAAAAGGTGGCAAAATTTATTTTGGAGAACATAATTTGTCGACACGGCTCACCTAAAACAATTTTAAGCGATAGAGGGGCAGTTTTCCAGTCACAATTAGTTAAGGAATTGTTAAAAGTAATGGGTATCGATAGTCGCTTCACGACAAGTTATAAACCGTCAACAAATGGGCTGACTGAAAGATTAAATAAAACTTTAGCTGATATGATTACTAAATTTTGTGGTACTTCGCAAAAAGATTGGGACCTTTATGATCCACACTGTATATTTGCCTATAACACAGCAAAACAAGAAAGCACAAAAATGTCCCCATTTTTCTTGGTACATGCTCGACACGCGGTACTACCCACCGAGGCACAATTATTACAGAACATATCCCACGAATATGCTTTAAATAACCGGGAGCGTATATTAGAAATAAGGGAACAGGCGCGAGAGAATATACGTAAACAGCAGCTAAAGGATAAGAACAGATACGATGGTAAGCACAGAGAAGTAGTTTATAATGTAGGAGATAAAGTCAAAGTTTACACACCTCTAAGACAAGTAGGCAAAAGTGATAAACTACAGCCTAAATATTTTGGCCCCTACACAATAATCGAAAAGTGTAATCCACTAAATTATATAATTGAACCAATTTCGGGAAAAAATAGAAAACGTGATAAAGTACACGTCAGCAGGATGGTACCGTATTATGAACCATGGTCCCCCGACAATAATTAAAGGCGTACTGGTATTGGAAGAATGAAAAAGACGCCTGGGAAATCCACACCACCCATCCGAACCGGCCAAAGAGGAACCAAGGATGGAATTACTATTAACTTTAATTTTTTTTAAATTTTAGGGTGCACTGATACTTGCATTATTTTTTAAACTGTAGGACGCCTGATCAACGTCTGAAATAGTTTTTAAAATACTGTGGGAGAAGGTGGCGCATTTTTATTAATTTTTAAGTCCAAACATAGTTGTATGTACCTAAGTTTGAATGTTTTTAAATATAAAAATGTTGTTATGGAGATAGTTTAAGAATTATTTGTTAATATGTGTTACTTACTGATAACATTATTTTATTGTTCACATGCAAAACCATCGTCGCCAGTCGCCAACCATGATGCCACGCAATTTCCATAGGAAAATACAGACGACATAACCGGACCCCCACTCAACGGCCAAACTATACCAAAATGATGGGAAAATGTATATTCGATCGTTATTGTCCGAAGCAGAAAATCACCCTTCTTACCAAAGACTTGGAATCCTTTCTAGTAATATAATCCTCCCAAAGTTATCCTATGGGTCAGCGGAAATATCCCGTACCATAACGAAAACAACCAATGCAAAAGTTGTATTTAATGCATAAAACCCATCACCAAAACAACTGAAGAAGAATAACATCAAATCGCCCCCTCGCAACCATTGGCAGGGTATTGTAATGTTAAAAAAGAAGAATAAAGGAAGCCAAAGGAGGTCCGGAACACGTCAGCACACAATGGATGGAATGGTGTGGCACCCCGACGACTGGTAATCTGAAGCATACGATGGAAAAATTGCAGTAACAATAAATAGTATCAATGTTTTAAATATTTTTGGTTTTTTGATTTTGTTATTTACTTAAGATTTATTTACGTTTTACATTTTTTTTCTCTCATTAATGATGATTTTATCATTTGTTTTAATCGCATTGTTGTTTGATATTTTCTATTTTTTCATTATAAGGTTGAATTCTTTATTTTCTTTTAAGTTACATTAATATTTTACATACGTTTTCTTGCCCAATAGGCACAATTTTATTAGAGTATTATTTTAATTTTGATGTTTTATTTGTTTTTGGATCTTATAATGATTATTTAATTTTTTTAGATTTGTATTCATGTCAGGAGACATGATTTCCGAAGGGGGGGATATTGCCACGAATCATAATTAGTTATATAAATGGATTATTAAATTAACATCATCGCGAAGTATTCTAAATTGCGATTCAGCATTTATGTTCAGCGAATCGCGTAGCCTTTGACTGTAGGTCTATGTTCGTTCATCTCTTTCTTCTTATACGGGGGAAAGGGGGGAATTGTACATAGATATAGACAAACAGCCCAAGGGGTCGCCCCTTCGGTTAATAGCTCGCGGCGGTGCCCCACGTGTTTGGATTACGGGCATATAACCCCCAGACGAAAGGTATGTTTTAAGTTAGTTTATAATAAATTAGATTAAGTACATCGGCGTTTTACTAGTACCTCCTGCAGCTACGACCCCCTTCGACTAAGCTAACCCCTTGGTCGTGACAATATGGGGAATGAATTTGTTTTTCCAATATCTTTACGGGCGAAAATTTACACTGATTACAGATAATAAGCCTCTTACGAGCATTCTACATCCAAATAAATGCTTACCAGCTACATCAGCCTTACGGTTTCTACATTACGCAGCATTTTTATCTGGATTCAACTACGATATTGTATATAGAAGAGCAGAGAATCATGCAAATGCAGATTATTTATCCAGATCAATTACAAGATTACAGCAAACAGAAGATAAATTACAAAACTGTGAAATGTTTCAAATTTCACAAATCGAACTTCTACCAGTGACACGAAGAGATATTATGAAAGAAACAGTTAAAGATCCAGAGCTAAAGACAATTTAATTAGCATTACAAGAAGGCATACCGTTACCTGATAGATATTCAATATCAGAAATTACGATTCAAGATGGATGTTTAGGGAAATCGTGTAATAATACCGCAAAAGCTTTAAAAACCCATATTAGAAGATTTACACACGGCACATACAGCCGTTGTAAAAATGAAATCTCTGGCCCGCAACTACGTATGCTGGAGAAATATAGACAAAGATATAGAAAATATGGCAAAGTTGCGGCAGAGTAAAAAATAATCCAGCGAAAATAACGACACATTTCTGGGAATATCCAACAGCACCCTGGATGCGCATACATATAGATTACGCTGGATCTTTCCAGAACACAAACTTTCTGATCGTTGTGGACGCCTACACCAAATGGTTAGAAGTTATACCTACCAAAAATACCGATTCAAAAAGAACTATATAAATATTAAGAGGAATTTTTGCTCGTTTTGGTTTACCTATTACAGTTGTAAGCGACAACGGTACAAACTTTACTTCTCTTGAATTTGAAATTTTTTTAAAACAAATGGAATAAGGCATAAGAAAATAGCACCATATCACCCATCTACAAATGGCCAAGCAGAGAGGTATGTACAAACAGTAAAAAACGCCCTAAGAACTATGATAAACGAACCAGGGAACATAAAACTGAAGTTATGTCGATTTTTAATGCAATTTCGGAAAACTCCAAATATTACTACAAATGTTAGTCCAGCTGAATTAATGTTTAGAAGTCCAATTAGAACTATTATTGACTTAGTAAGAAGAGATATAACAAACGAAATTAACGAAAAAAGAATTCCAGATGTGGTGAAGAAAACCGATTTTAATACAGGAGATCGGTTACAAATACGCTACTAGAATTTTAAAGATGAAAAATGGAAGTTTGGAGATGTAACGAAGAGAAAAGGATTACATTACGAAGTTGAAGTTGATGGTAAGAAGTATTTACGTCACACAGATCAGATTCGTCCATCGGGAGTAGCTGATAATACAAGATTTGAAGAATATAAACATGCCGAACCAACTGAAGACCATTACCTGATTACAGAGGAGGTAGAAAAACCGTGTACGTCAGAAATGGAAGCAGGTGCTGAGAAAAAGCACAAGGAACCAACAAGAGTTAGGTACAAAGGAACGAACAAAAACAACAAGTCCAAAAGTTCCACTTTGCCGTTCCACTCGCACAAAAAAAAATTATAACGCGGGAAAGAATATTACATATGATATTAATAGCAATACTATGTTGTTAGGGTTACATGTTGATAGTAAAAATATAAATATAAATATTTGCATGTCATAAATATAATTTACCTGTTTAAGAAGTGTTCTCAATATATATCAGACAGTATACTCTCCTTGTTTTGGACCCGGGCCCGTTGTCATCGTAGCGCAATCGTGATCTTATCACTGTAACGTACTTCCTACCTAGCCAGAGGCGGATTTAAAGGCGGGAGCACCGGGCGCGCGCCCGGGGCCCCGACTTCAGAGGGGCCCCGCGAAACCCCAACATTTTTCTAATGACACCAAGTTTGGTTTCATATGTGAAATTTTAATTCGTACAAACTTACAACCGGCGGTAAAACCTGATAGTATGTTTATATTCGCTTATTTTCATAGGTCCCGCGCGATCCGTTCATCGGAGCAATAGAGTATGAAAAATCTATGAAAATGTTATAAGTAATTTTAAAGTTTTTTTCGCGTTTACATTGTGTGCAGAAGAGAAGAAAAAATGCGTTAATAATTTAATAGAAATGTATAAAGATGACATTGACTCAAGTAATTTTAAAGATGAGTTGGAACAGTATTTAATCTTTTTAGATGAAGAATTCAATATATACAAAAAAGCTTTAGAGATGAAAGCAACTTTTCCAAATGTGGAAATTATTTTGAAAATTTTATTAATCATGCCAATTTCAAACGCATCGGGGGAACGCTCATTTTCTTGTCTAAAAAGAGTAAAAAATTATGTAAGAAATTCAATGTCACAGGAAAGACTAAATAATATGGCGATTTTATATATAGAGAGCGATTTACTTAAAATTATTGATTGTGATGAGACAGTTAATAAGTTTGCCAAACGAAAATCAAGAAAAAATTTTATTTAAATACTTTCACCTTTGTTATTTTAATTTTAAGTAAACATATTATGTTCAAATTTTATTGGAAATATTTTTTTATTTATTTAAATATATGGTTAATATGTCTTTTAATTTTTCCTGTCTCTCTCTTTTTTTAAGGGGCCCAATAGTTTCTTCTGCGCCTGCGGCCCCAACCGACCTAAATCCGCCTCTGTACCTAGCCTATTCTAGCGAATGACGCGTGAGTGACGCGTACACGTGTTTTATATAAAAGTGTTATAAAGTGGCGATATTCCCGAATTTTTGAATATTTATCGATTTTTAAATCTACAAGTCTTGGAAAACCAAAATGTCAAGAAATTTTTGTTGCAATGCTACTGAAAGGCAGGATAGTACATTGTCGTTCCATCGGTAAGTTTTGATGTTAAACGATACGAAAGTAGTGCTGTTATTCCTGCTTGTGCTTTAATTTTTAGGTAAATGTGTTCTAGATTTCCCATAAACAGAAAACGTCGTGCGAATTGGCTAAAAGCATGTTATATGAAGAATACTGATCTTAAGCCATATTCACGTGTGTGTTCCAAGCATTTTACCTCGAAGATTATGACCAATTGTCCTGGTCTTCTCGTAAATTGCTTGCTACAGCGACTACAGCACCATCAAATAAGTATTTGATATAAATACAACTAAATAACCAAATAATGCCTACACTGCACCAACAGCACCATACCATACCATAACCAATTCCCACCGCAACAAAACCAATCAGAAAACAACTGGAAAACAGTTGAAAACCCAAAGAAAAGATATAGGAATAGTCCTGAGAAAAGATCAACAAAACAAACTAAATTAGGTGATTACTGGTTAAATCCAACTATCACCTCAAATCAATATGAACCCCTTAACGATGAATCCGAACGTGATAACCAGCACCGTAGAGACGAAATTAAAAAAAACACCGAAACTCCCACCAATATTTGTACACGGTGTTAAATACATTATACCGCTTATCGAACTACTTACAAATAGTGCAACCCAACTTTAATTTGTATAATCAAACAATTCCTATTGCACAGGCAAAATATAAAGACCTAAAAAATCTTGTGGAAAAAATATAATACCAAAGAATGGTGCACATTAGTATATTAATTTAAAAACCAACTCAACAATACCTGATTGTTTAAACGATACAGACGAAGAAGATAATTATTAAAAGGAAGGTAAGAAGGAGATGATTGCAAATAGAAGCTTTAAAATGGTTTAGTTTTATATTACCCACCTAAAGAAGTTACGTTTCATGCATTTATACTAGTTTTTGTTTAATAGAGTATCTTATTTATTTGTTTTTTTATGACTCTTCAAAGTTTAAAAAATAATTATTTGTTATTAGTTTCTTTTTGTTCTTTGAATACCTCTAACAATTATAATCATTTATTTAAACGTGGTTTTTGTGGGCATTATAATTATAACATCAGTAAATAGTTTAATTCCCATGTACTTCAAACAACTTATTACATAAAAGTTTATACCTGTGACGTCGCGATGGTGTGTACAATTTGTGAGAGAGTTGCTACATACAAGATCACAAGCATCAATACTATGTACCGGCAAATGTAATTCATGGATACATATAAATTGTGCTGAGCTAACAAAAGAAGAAATAAAACGCTTTGAAGAAGAGTACAAGAAAGAAAAAGAAAACACATTCGTTTGCAGGTTATGTATAAAAAGTGAAGCCAGTGAAGTTGGATATCAATCTACTGTCAATAAAATCTCAGCAGAAAAAAAACTAATAACAGAAGTTTCACAATTAAAAGAAATAATTACAAAATGCATAAATACAATAAATAAAGTGAAAAAATTGATAAATTAGAACAGAAGATAGAATCATTATTTAATGAAAACAAACAAGAAAATACCAACAGGAAAGAAGGGAAACCAACCTATAGTAAAGCTTTGCAAAATAATAACAATGAAATAATAATAATTGAACCAAAATGTAAGGAGAAAACAAACACTGAAATAATAAAAACATCTAATTTCCAAAAGAGTAAGCTGAATAAGTCGACTAAATAGCAAATAAAGCAACAAAATGAACTTATAATACTGAGTGCAAATATCCAATGTCTAACAAATAAAATAGAACTCTTAGAACAATTAGCTCTCGAAACAAACGTCTCAGTCATATGCATACAAGAACACTGGCTAAAACAAGATAACTACCAAACTTTTCAAATGCACAAATACAACCTAGGCTCAATATGTACCCGAAAAAATAAAAACCATGGAGGAGTTTCCATATTTATTAGAAACTGTTTAAAATTTGAAGAAATAGAAGCTATTCGAAATATGTCTGTTGAAACTGTCTATGAAGCTTGCTCAATATTTTTAACAAGGCTTAATATAATCACTATAACTATATATCGTCCACCAAGTACAGATGTTACCTTCTTTAACCTTATAATTGACAATCTAGAATATATAATCTATAACTTTAACAAGTACAACAATTAAACACAAATAATATTAACTGGCGACTTCAATATAGATTTCTTGGAATATTCCACTCATAACATAAGTAACCAATCAAAACATACTATTCAGCCAATAAGACACGACTCTCGCTGAAGACACCGCAAGGTGAGGTCTCAGCGAAAACACCATGACTAGGTCTATTTTTCACAGTAGGCCTCCTTAGTTACGCTTAGTTACACATAAACATGTTAATTAAATTTGTCAAAATGACTACAAGCGGTCGTTTTTCTTCGTTTAATTAAAAAATAATGTTGTTAAAATAAATATAATACCTAACTTATTTACCTATCTGTGATTTAATAAATTAATTAACAAATATATATATTTTTTTAATTCGCGGAATATTCATTCGAATACCATTCGTAGTAAAGATTTTTTTAGGAAAATACTTCCGTTTTCCATGTAAACTTGTTCCAAAATATCACTCGAGCAAATTTCATCTAAAAATACCCCTCCAGCTGCGCTGTCGGGGTATTTTTGATGCAATTTGCTTTCGTGATATTTCAACTGGAACAAGTTTCCATGGAAACCCAAAAGTATTTTCAAAAAAATCTTCACCACTAGTGGTATTACATACGAAAATTCAAACAAACCAATGAACTAAAAAACTTACTTCTGATGTACAATCTAAAATGCTGTTTCAATGTTGGAACAAGGTCTCACTATAACAAGATCTCCTGTATTGATAACATCTTTACCTCAATACAAAACTATGAAATAGACATTTTATCACCAAATCTATCTGACCACAAATTCCTGGAAATTAAGATTCCAGTGAGCACACAGTCATCTAATAGCAGAAGAATGAGATTATTTACTCAAAATAACCTAGATAAACTGAAACAAACCTTAGAAGAGCAAACCTGGGAAGATATATACATGGAAGAAGATGCAAGCGTTAAATTTAATAAATTCTTTTACAAATTTAAAGAAATCTTCGATAATGCTTTCCCTCTAAAGTTAAAACAATCTGGTCCAAAGAAAACCAAACACAACATAACAAAAGAGCTCGAACAGATCCGCGAAACTTACCACCTCATAGCTGAATATCATGATCAACATAAAGATGCAGAAACAAAAAATATTCTGAAAAGTTATAAGCAATTCTACCTAAACTTTGCTGCAGAAGAAAAAAGAAATAAAAACAGATTATACATTAGCACAGCTGATAAATCAAAAAAGATATGGGAAGTAATAAAAAAAGAAACCTCTACACAAAGTAAAAATATGAAAATCAGCGTTTCTCCATCTCCAAATGACCTAAATCACTTTTTGTGTAATATTGGAAATGAGAGGTCGTTGCAAAGATTCCGCATGGTGCTGATGACTATTATAAGTTATTAAAATGGCAGCATTCACCTTCAAAAAGCTTGTACCTAAAACCTACAAGCAAGAAATAGAAACAGAAATCAAAAAAATTAAAAACAAATATACAATGGACATAAATTAATGACATGAACACTAATATACTGAGAAGAAGCGCAACAACAATCTCTGAACCTCTCTCCCATATAATAAATGCTTGCTTCCAACAAGGAATCTATCCAAATGAGCTCAAATTAGCTAAAGTAATACCAATTTTTTAAAAAGGCGATAAAACCATTCGAGAAAATTACAGACCGATTGCAATATTACCTATTTTTTCTAAACTATTCGAAGCTGTCATATCAAATAGATTAATACACTTTTTCAACATACATAACATCTTAAACAACAATCAATATGGTTTTAGGGCCAAAAGAAGTACTACGGATGCTGTCAGCTATCATGAATTATATTTATACTGCTTTCAATAACAAAGAAATATGCGTATCAACAATGTGTGATCTTTCCAAAGCCTTTGACTGCCTTCAGCCGGATGTACTTCTAGCTAAATTAGAGCACTATGGTATTAGAGGTCAACCTTTAAAACTACTAAAAAGTTACCTACTCAACAGACAACAAATTGTCCAAGATGAAACTGGGAAATCAAGTATACTCTCAATAGACATAGGAGTTCCTCAAGGCTCACTCTTGGGGCCTCTCCTCTTCATTATATATGTAAATGATCTACCTGCAAATATTTCCGGACTTAGCCTATGCTGATGATACTTCAATACTCATTAAGGATAAAAATGTCAAACACCTTGAAGAAAGAGCCGAAAATATCATGTCAGAAGCAACACATTGGTTTCAAAGTAACAAACTATTGCTGAATGAAGGTAAAACAGTCAAACTCCATTTTAATCCAAGCCGTGTAGGTTGTCAGACAGAAATAAAATCTGCAAAATTACTTGGAATACGTTTGGACTCAAGAATAATAACCTGGTCTGCACATATAACTAATATGATCCCCAAGCTAAGCTCTGCTACCTATGCTATCAGGAGAATTAAACATATTGTGGGAACCGAAGAAGCCATAGTAGCATACTATGCAATGTTCCATAGCATAATGTCATATGCTATTGAAATCTGGGGACTCAAAAACAAGCAGTGAGAGCAATCGAAGGCGCAAAAAATAGAAAATATTGTAGACCTTTCTTCCAAAAACTTGGTATTTTGTCCATGCCAAGTGTTTACATATATAAACAACTGATCAAAGCTAAAAAAGAATCTTCTAATATTATTACCCGTGGAGAAGAAACCTCATGGAATTTACGAACTGGCCAAAACCTCTCAGAACCCAGATCGAGAATAAAATCAACAGTGGCCCAAAATTTTCACAAAGCTATTTAACAAACTACCAATGGATTGGAGAAATCTCCCAGAAAAGAGTTTTAAGGTCAAAATGAAGAATCACCTAATTAGTGTTTGTTACTACAACATTGATGAATTTCTTAATAGTAATATGTAACTCGACACCAAAGGATAAAGAGATATCCCCTAAGTCACCAATTAATTTTGTAAAATTGACTTATTATAACTATACTTTTGCATACTTATTTTGTATTTGATATTTTGTATAATATTAATAAACTACTACTAATAAACTACTACTATATATTGGTCACTACACCCTAGCATAACTTGCGATTTATGAACACTTTACGCCGTCGCCCAAACATTAAGTTATTGTTGCACGTGTTCCAATGAATAGACTATTTTTCGAGCATAATTCGAATATTTGTAACTGTTTGTTTTTAAGTTAGTTAGAATCTAGAGCTTAAGACTGTTAGATGTATATTTAAGTTAATAAAATCTTTTTAAAAAAGCACTTGTGGTAGAACAGCAATTTAACTGGCGCCAAACAAGTGTTAGCAAATATAACATTAGGTTCGTTTTTACGATTAACTGGCTATTTTAAAATTCAAGTTACGTGCAGTAAATCTCTTAACGTAAAAACTTCGAATGAACAAGTGTCTAACAAATATTATAGAGTATAATATTTGGTTCGTATCGTACGAACTATTGACTCTCACAACTCACAAGTGAAGTTTGCAAAACCATCCAATCCACGAGGAAGTCTTCAAAGAGATATTGAAGGAGTACTCAGCAGTCCGCATCTTAAAGGAATACTTGGAAAGGATAACGATAATTTTACTGTAAGTGCTTATGTCTTTTAGAGGTAACCAAATTCATTATATTTTTGACAGTTTAAACAGTTCAAAGGACTTCGAATACCCCAAACTTAATTTTTCAGTTAAAATTAAAGAAAACGACAATTTAATTAAAATGGCTGTTCTTAAACAAAAATATTTAAACATGGTTCCTGATTTCAATGGTGAAACAGAACTTTTGCCAAGATTTGTCGAAATTTGCGAAACATTTGTTAATAAATTTTATAATGTAGTTGATGTAAATGACTTTCAGATGTCAAGCATATTAGCAAAAATTAAAGGTGAAGCCGCCTTAAATATATTGTCTTGTACCATTAAAAATTGGCAAGATTTGAAAAATGCGTTACTAACCACTTACTCTGATAAGCGAGATTGTTTTACTTTAAATATATAAATGACGGACGTAAAACACGGTAATGATACGCCTTTTGAATTTTATAATCGTATACAGCATATACTTAATTTACAAATTTCTTACGTAACTATGCATGGTAGCATCCAAGAAATACCAATTTTAAGCTCATTTTTCCGTAAATATGCTTTACGAATTTTATTACGCGGATTAAAAGAACCGTTAGGTACACTTATGCGTACTAAAAATCCATTGGATTTAAACAACGCATTAAGTATGCTTACCAACGACTTTCAATTAGAGCCCCAACAACAAAAAACATTTAAAAATAAATTTCAACCTAAAAGCTATTTTTATAAAATCCCACCAAAGGTTAATTATTTACAATTAACGAATTATGCCCATAATTCGCAAAATCCGGTGCCGAGTACAAGTAGGCTCGCTGCACACGTACGTTTTTCTGCCGTGCGGTTGCCGGAGTTGCGGCGCAAAGTACTAGATAACATATTGGATGCTGCACACGTACATCCGTCGCCGGACGGCTGCCGCACGACGAACGTACGTGTGCATCGGCACTGTGCCGCGGCCGGACGGCAGAAAAACGTACGTGTGCAGCGAGCCTAATACTCCACAAAGTTATTTTAATAAAAATAATTATTCTAATCATCAAAAACGTATGGAATACAACGCTTTCGTATCAAACCCAAATTTAAGATTCCCCAAGCCGACACCAATGAGCGTGTCAACCAGAAATACTTATCGGCAATTTTCGAACCAAAACTATTATCAAAATCATAATAATTTTAAACAAAGTAACCCTAACTATACAGGGTGATTGATTGAGACCGGTACTTAAAAATATATGAGGAATGAAAAAGGGTATGGATCTGAAATTTTGGTTATGACCATAATGGCATCTGATCTGTTTATTGAAAATATTTTCAATATGGTGACACTTCCGGAAATACCGAAAGTAGACGCCTACTTTCTTATTTCTAATACAATGATCTATTTTTTATTGCATTTTCGGATTCAAAACGTTATTTTAGAGGGAATTTTATTAGCATTTCCTATACCTAAGTGCAGTCGTTTTTTAGATTTTTGAACTTTTTTGAAAAATTTTTGATTTTCATCGTGATGCTTAATATTATCTAACGACGCCATTTTTGAAGAAAAAACGCTTAAATTTAGACCATGCCTAGAAGAAACCTGGGAGTGCATTTCGGAATTTTTGAAATCGATGCATTACTTACAGGGTGTCCAAAATTTAATTTTCTTTTAATACAACTTCAGACCACTAAAACTCGTTTTTTCAAATACAATGGCAAAATTTTTTTTTCATTTTCATATGCAAAATTACATTCTGCATCAATCTGTATTAGCGTTTCCTATACCTATCTGCAACAGCTTTCGAGTTATTAAGAATTTTTGATAAATTTAAGAGAAATTACAACATTTTTAAATAGTATCTAGGCCTTGAAAATTACAACAAATGCCAATATAAATAACTGTAAACCACTTTTATTGCGTTTGTCTGAAGTATTAATAAAAATGGAATATCAAGAGTATTCAAACACAGATACTTTGAATTTTTTTTTACATTAATAGGCAATATCACAAGATTATTGAAATTGCGAACGAACATATGTGCATTTTTAATGTAGCTTGTACAGCATAGTATATTAAACCCGAGTCTTGCGCTACCGATCGAATTGACCGCTGAGGATGGTCATTAAAATATTCCAGGATGTTAACTTCGTTGGTTTCATCATTTGTCACACGC
Source organism: Elmis aenea (assembly GCA_947652605.1). Taxonomy (NCBI): domain Eukaryota; kingdom Metazoa; phylum Arthropoda; class Insecta; order Coleoptera; family Elmidae; genus Elmis; species Elmis aenea. The sequence goes on along the minus strand of OX393578.1, from coordinate 26,235,286 downwards.
TTAGGTTGAATACTAGCAGATTTCACTCTTCTAAATTGCAAAAAGTTTGATTCTATTCATTGAAATTTCTGTCTGGTCATTACAGTCAAATGAGGATACCTCTCACTAAACACACGGCAAGTTCTTTCAATAATCTTGTGGCATTCTTCATGAATATAAAATAAGTTCAAAATATTCGTGTTTGAATACTCTTGATTTTACATTTTCATGGATGTTTTCACACAAACGCAATAAAAGTGGTTTACAGTTATTAATATTGGCATTCGCTGTAATTTCCAAGGCTTACTATTTAAAAATGTTGCAATTTCTCTTAAATTTATCAAAAATTCTTAATAACTCGAAAACTGTTGCAGATAGGTATAGAAAACGCTAATACAGATTGATGCAGAATGTAATTTTGCATTAGAGAAAGAAAAAAAAAGTTTTGCCATTGTATTTGAAAAAAAAACGAGTTTTAGTGGTCTGAAGTTGTATTAAAAGAAAATTAAATTTTGGACACCCTGTAAGTAATGCATCGATTGCAAAAATTCCGGGATGTACTCCAAGGTTTCTTCTAGGCATGGTCTAAATTTAAGCGTTTTTTCTTCAAAAATGGCGTCGTTAGATAATATTAAGCATCACGATGAAAATCAAAAATTTTTCAAAAAAGTTCAAAAATCTAAAAAACGACTGCACTTGGGTATAGGAAATGCTAATAAAATTCTCTCTAAAATAACGTTTTGAATCCGAAAATGCAATAAAAAATAGATCATTGTATTAGAAATAAGAAAGTAGGCGTCTACTTTCGGTATTTCCGGAAGTGTCACCATATTGAAAATATTTTCAATAAACAGATCAGATGCCATTATGGTCATAACCAAATTTCAGATCCATACCCTTTTTCATTCTTCATATATTTTTAAGTACCGGTCTCAATCAATCACCCTGTATAGTTAGGGTTACTTTGTTTAAAATTATTATGATTTTGATAATAGTTTTGGTTCGAAAATTGCCGATAAGTATTTCTGGTTGACACGCTCATTGGTGTCGGCTTGGGGAATCTTAAAGCCTTATAAGTTACATTTGGTGCAAACATTACACCCTAATGATCCAAATAACAGGGTAGTGTTTTGTGAATGGCTACTGAACGTTGGAAGACAATATCTTAGTAACATAATTTGGACAGACGAATCCAATTTCCATAGAAATGGAATTTTTAATAAGCGGAATACGCATTATTGGGATGATGAAAACCCTCGCATAATCGTTGAAGCCCGTGCGCAGGTGCGTTTTTCAGTTAATGTATGGATAGGGGTAGTCGGTAATAGACTTTTGGGACCTTATTTTTACGATGGAACATTGACTCAGGACCAATATTTATTATTTTTACAAAATGAATTTCAAGATTACCTAGACGATCTTCCATTAGCCGAAAGACAGAATTTATGGTTGCAACATGATGGCGCCCCTGCTCATAATGGTGGTCGAGTAACAAATTTTTTAAATGATGAATTTGGTCAAAACTGGATCGGCAACAGACGACCCGTTTTGTGGCCTGCTAGGTCGCCTGATTTGTCGATTCTAGATTTCTTTGTGTGGGGTTTCTTGAAGAACAAGGTTTATGAGACGCCTTCTCAAACTCTTGAGGAACTTAAAAATAAAATTAGAGCAGCTTGTTTATTAATTACACCTGAAATGTTGCGAAAGGCCAGGGAAAACATAATCAATAGGGCCCAAAGTTGTTTAGAGTTCCATGGTGGACAATTTGAACAGTCTTTATAATGAATTATGAATTAAATTTTGCTCCGACAATTGTTGTTAGCTTGTAATAAAGTAAGTGTTTGTCATGAGTAATTTTTTTTTTCTGCAATATTGTTATTTTTTTGAAATATTGACAAGTGTTTGCTAATGTAAACAAATTTGACAGGTATTTGCAATAAACAAAACAATATCACAGCCGACTATAATAATTATCTTTTTTTGAATTATTGAGCATAATTTATAAGCAAAATGGTACTTCTGATATATCATTGTAAAGAGAAATTGATTTAGAATGTGATTCTGTGAAAATATACAGGGTGTTCTATTTAAAAAACAAAAGTTGGTTATTTTTCCGAAAAATTGGTGGGCTATGGAATAAAATTTTTAGCACCATTTTGTAGACCAGCTTTTGTTAAATAAGTTTCTTATTTAACTTCTTTTGGTATCTTTAATATTTCAGCAGATATAAGCTGGACAATGAAAAACCAGCCACCCTGTATACATTGATTTGCAAATTCCCCATGTACCAGTATCTGAAAGAAAAAATAGAGCACAACATCGAGGTACTGCCAAAATAATAAATGAATTGTTAAATGAAAGTACAGAAGTTACCACATGCCAGGTCCAAACGCCTTCATTGTTAGAAGCCGATGAGAACCTGGAAGTCAAGAATGATTGCCTGGAAGTTGATTTGCAAGTTAATGCTTTAACGCTGAAAATTACCAGCTTGGAATATAAAGTGTAAGTTTATCTAAAATTCATAATTTCTTAAATACAAAACATAATTAATACTCGTATATAGATACACTTACATATAATTTTTACCTCATTATTAATTTTGTATTTACCTTATATTATGTATTGAGATAACTTACCTATATATATTTTTAGCAAAACATTAGAAAGGGAAAATGTTTATCTCAACGAAAAAGACAAAGCCAATACAAGTAAATTGATTAGCTTGGAAGAAAAATTGACGCAAACCGAGAATCAGATTAAAAATTTGGAAGTTAAGTTGCAAGAAATATTTACAGTTGGCCAAGTAAAAAAGTTAAAAAACGGCACCAAGCGACTTGGTTGGAAAGAAGAAGACATCGCAAAATCAATAACACTATACTCTGCAAGTGCCAAAGCATATAGGTTATTGAGAAAAAAAAAATTTCCACTTCCCTCCGTTCGGACGCTGCAACGTTGGGCCCAGAAACTGGACATTTGCACAGAAATTCTTCAGCCTGTTATAAAAATATTATCTGCAACTACTCAGCTTGATAAAACAAAAAATTTGCGTGCTCAGTTTTGACGAAATGAAGATTCGTAAAACATTTACCTACGACAGGTCAACAGATACGACGTTAGCTCCTGCTAATTATGTACAGGTGGTAATGCTAAGAGGTAAAGTTTATTTCTTATCAATGTAAAAAGACTTTTCTACAAAATATTTTTTTATTTAGGATTGATGTCGAAATGGAAGCAGCCCATTTTTTATGACTTCAACTGCCAAATGACAAAAAAAATATTGTTCAGCATTTTAACAGCATGCATGGAATATGGTTACAATGTGGTAGCGATTGTCAGCGACTTGGGTGGTGGAAATAGAGGTTTATTTACAGAGCTTCAAGTTCAATTCGACAAACCATGGTAAAAATAATTTCTAAACTAACTAAATATTATTTAATTATTTGAAATTGTAGGTTCACTTTTGAAAACAATAAAGTTTATGTTTTTGCGGACGTTCCGCATTTATTTAAACTTTTAAGGAACCACTTCATCGACAGTGGGCTAATAGTCAATAACAAACAGGTTAAAAAAGAGGCGATTATAAAACTATTATCTTGTACATCTTCCGAACTGACCATTACACATAAGATTAGCAGTAGCAATCTTAACGTTGTTGGAGCTGAACGCCAGAAAGTCAAACTAGCGACCAAGCTGTTTTCGCACACAGTTGCTCAAGCTCTTGAGAGAGCTGGATCATTAGGGCTATTAGAAAACCAAAACTGGCCTGAATGCGTGGAAATATTTAAACTAGTAATGATTTAAATTTAATTTCTTTCTCAATTAAAAAACTAATTTTATTTTTTACAGGCTAACGACTGGTTCGACGTAATGAATGTGAGGGTACCTTCAGCTGATTCCAGGACACGTATTCATGCATATGGGCTGGCTCTAGATGAACAAAATAGAATACTGAGCAGAATGGTAGACATGATGAAAGAAATGAGAGTCATAGGCAAAAAAACTATGCTACCATTCCAAAAAGGTATTCAGTATTTTTATATTTGTAGCAATAACTAATGATTTTCTTCAATAGGCATTATTCAGTCCAGCACTGCACTCCAATTGATGTCCACTGATTTAATCAACCGTTTTAAAATAAAGTACATTGTAACATACCGACTAAATCAGGATGTACTCGAAAACTTTTTTGGCGTAATTCGCACAAAAGGAGGACTGCATGATCATCCTGACCGACAGGAGTTCAAGTATAGATTAAGATCTTATATAATGGGTTACAACGAAGGTGCAGTTTCGTATCATGCAAATGTGGGGATTGACGACACTCCGGATTTGGAAGGATTAAATTATTCTCTTACTGGTAAATTTTTATCTTATATTATTTACTACAAAGATCATTTAATTCATAAATTTTTTTTCAGGTGCAACATTTAAATGGCCTAGAAAACTTAGCTGGCTACATTTGTCATAAGTTAAAAAACACGGTTCCGGAAATTTCAATTGACCCCGAACATGACGAATCTTTTACATGGGTTAACCAGTTATCAGAGGGAGGATTGTCAAAGCCAACCAGTGATATGATGGCAAAAATTAATGAATTAGATGGAATATTTAATGAATTTAACAAAGACTCTTTATATATAGGCAATATGTATTTACAAACATTGTTAGAATTAAGCGAAAAATGTAATATTCATGAAAAAGTTAAAAAATTATTTTTCCGATCACGAATGTATTTTCGAATTCGATTATTAAATCAACAACTAATAGAAAATGCAAAATCAAAGAAAAGAAAATTCAATAAAATTATAAATTAAACAAAAAACTTTTATTTTATTTATAAAATACATTTTATATCGCCAGAATACTGAAATATTTGTATCATTCGCATATTTGCTCACAAGAATGATACTATTATGTCATTTTTGTATTGCTCATGCATATACTGGCATCACGCGTGACGTACATGCGCAGTAAAAACGAGTTTGAAACTCGGGAAGGCTTAATCTTGTATTCTATAATTCTTGTATCTAGATGATATAATAATTTTCTCCACATCACTCCAAGAACATATTGACAGACTAAAATTAGTATTTCAAAGACTACGAGATACAAATTTTAAAATTCAATTAGATAAATCCGAATTTTTATGAAAGGAAGTAGCATATCTGGGATATGTTGTTACTCCCGAAGGTGTGAAACCCAATCCAGACAAAATTAAAGCTATTCAAAATTACCCTTTGCCCAAAACAACTAAACAAATCAAAGGATTTTTAGGTTTACTGGGATATTACCGCAAATTTATCAAAGACTTTGCCAAATTGACAAAGCCATTCACCAATTGTCTTAAAAAAAAAACGCTCAGATTACCTTTACTGACCTCGAGTATATAAAATGTTTTAATTTATGTAAAAATTTATAAATCAACGAACCGATATTGCAATATCCGGATCTTACCCGACCATTTAACTTGACTACAGATGCCAGCAATTTTGCAATAGGCGCTGTATTATCACAAGGTAAAATAGGTTTTCGATTTACCTATAGCGTATGCTAGTAGAACTTTAAACAACTCGGAACAAAATTATTCACCTACCGAGGAGTTGTTAGCAATAATATGGGCAGTTAAATACTTTAGACCCTATTTATTTGGTAGAAAATTTAAGATCGTGACTGATCATAAACCCCTTCAATGGTTATTTTCCCTGAAGGAGCCAAATTCAAAATTAATTAGGTGGCGACTTAAATTAGAGGAATACGATTACGAAATAATTTATAAGAAAGGTTGTTTAAATAAAAACGCAGATGCTTTATCACGCATCGAACTCAACATGAATGAAACACAAAAAAGTTTGAAAGGAACATTCGACTATAGGGAAATTTTTAACGAACAAGTAGAAAATTTAAACACCCCAAATCGCGATGAAACAGAATCATTAGCGGTGGAGGTAGAAAATTTAAATGAATACCAAAACTTAAATGATGACGAAACTGTACATTCAAATCAGGAAGAAAATCCTATTATAGGTATTCCAATCGCAGAATGTCCAGTAAACTTTAGTAAAAATCAGATTCTAATATCTGAAACGAATTATTTACCATCGTCCCCGTCTGTTGTTAAACTTTACAGCAACAAGCAACGAACGTTGGTTCAATTTTCTAAAAACAATTACGAACAAGAAATTATTAGATTTATTGAAGAATTCGTAGTACCTAAGGTTAAGTATTACATTTATTTTGACGACCCTTTATACGAAAAGTTTTGTAACGTACTTCAAAAATATTTTAAGAGTTTAAGTATTAATATGGTTAAATGTACTAAAAAATTAATTGATGTAGTCGAAGAAGACGAAATAATACAAACTATTAGAAATTACCACGAAGGTAAAACAAACCATCGCGGATTAGATGAAACCGAAAACAGAATCAAAATTTTGTATTGCTGGCCAAATCAACGAAAATCAATTCAAACTTTAATAAACAAGTAACAAAATATGACAGAAACCCTTTAAAATTAAAATTTAATATAACCCCTACTGCGGTTAGACCATTTCAAATTTTACACATCGATAGTATAACACTAGAAAGGTAAAATTCCTATTATTGATTCATTTTCAAGCTTGTTAATTAAACTCGTCACAAGGAATCGAAATAGTAAATAACTTAATAAAATATTTCACACACCATTGTATACCAGAACAAATCGTTTCAGATAATGGTACAGAATTTAATAATTCTATGTTAAGAGAACTACTAGATGTTCACAAAGTAAAAATTCATTTCATCAGTTCTCAGCACCCAGAATCAAATGGTCTTATTGAACGTTTTGATTCTACGCTAATTGAACATATTAGATTATTGAATAACCAAAATATTTATAAAGACGAACCTATTAAAATAAAGGTTAATTATGCTCTATTAGCATATAAAAACTCGATTCATTCGGTAACAAACTTGAAACCATATGAAATAACTTCTGGTAACTTAGAAATCGGATCGCCGTTTGATGTAAAAATAGAGAAACAATTAATTAATAATTTTATTATAAAACATAGAGATAAGATTAAATTACTTTATAAGAAACTCAATGAAGATATACAAAATAAGAAAGAACACATTATAAATAGACTAAATGAAAATAGAGAAATTGTAGAAATTCCTACAAGAGTATTTGTAAGAAATAAACAAAAGCAGCAGAAAACTAAAAATAAGTTTAAGCCTGAAACTATAAAACAAATTAATCGTAAATTAATAACCGCTAAAATAATAAGAAAACATGGTAATACAACTGAAAATATTCACCTTTCTAAGACCTAGACGAAAAACATATCAATTTAAAAATATTTCAAGTTTCTTTCAATCGGACAAAGAGCCGATACAAAATGCATCAACCGAAACTTAGATACATTATCAATTTATTTAAGAATTAAGTAATTTTAAATGATAGCATTTACGCAACTTAGAGTATTTGCCGATTATGACAAAATTATTCTAACAACCAAATCTTAATAAGATTTAATGATATAAGTTTTAAAACCAGCAGGGCCGGCGCTACCATTAAGGCGAACTAGGCGGTCGCCTAGGGCGCTATCCATAGGGAGGGGCGCAAAAATGTGTAATCACCATTATTAAAAAATAAAATTTTATTGTTTATCGATTATCGATTATCGTACTGTCACAAATATTAATTTCTGCACTGCACGCCTATGAAATAAACTCCGCCCATGCCACGTCACGCCACGTGCCAGTTGGTCAGTTTCATTTTCATACATTCAGCGACAGACAGTCTGTCACAGAACAGACTATAGCAAGTGTTTAACTGATAAGTGTAATATTGTGCATTATTAGAAAAATAATTGATTCAGTGAAGTTACGTGCAGTAAATTTCATTTTGTTATCCTTCATACGACTAAACATTAACCACTTCTTTGCTGGTAAGTTTAAAAGCAAATATCACTTTGTTGTATTCAAATATTTTATGTACGCCTATACGATATATACCGGCATCATGCCGCCATGCCGGCGGCATGAAACAATTCTTAACAGATAGCGTACGTGTTAAGTTTTAATGCAGTTAAATTCCAATTATTTCTTCAAGTGTCAAAAATATTATTTAAATAAAATCTATTATCAATAAATTTGTTCTTGCGTTTTATTTATAGGGGTTGTGACACCGATACGCGACAACTGGGCGACGGTCAACTGGGCGACGGTCAACTGGGCGACGGTCAACTGGGCGACGCGACAACTGGGCGACGGTCAACTGGGCGACGGTCAACTGGGCGACGCGACAACTGGGCGACGGTCAACTGGGCGACAGGAACTTAAACTCTCATCTTAGCACACGATTTTACGAATTGTTTTTATAAATATTGGTTAAATATATTTATTTCATTTTGTAGAACTATATCGTACATCGAAATTTGTAGAATCATTTACGAAAGATATGATTAAAAACGTGGTCCGAAAATAATTTAAAACTGAAGAGGTATGATTGCACAATATGTAAATAAAGAAGAAATACAGTTTTAATTCATTTATTACGATTATTTGGTAATCCACAAACATATTTACATCAAAACAAAGTACTTATACATTTAAAACAAAATAACTAATTTTCATTTATTAATTCATATTATAATTATACGCAATGCCCCGTAAATATTCTATTAAATTAGCCCTATCGTAATTTACAACTTTAGCCAAAATCCTTCGGTCAGCTTCTTCGTAACGTCTACGTTTATGAGGGCGTTCAAAGCCTGCCACGGCCCTTTCATAGTCTACGTCATAATTTTTTTGAATTTTACGTAGCCCATTTATGAAAATCCACAAATTTGGGTGACTTATGCCACTGCCAAAGTTCAATTGCAATTGTCGATGACAGGCTTCTGCAAAATTATTTGTTCTGTCGCTTCCATTTACTGTTCTTTGGTACACAGACCAAACGTTGGAGGGAAAAATCGGTGGAGCCATGGTTCTGTTATTTCTTAGGCGACCTATGTATGTGTTCGTGAACCATTCTAAAATTGGTTCAAATTCATTGGATAAGTAATTCTCAAGTTCAGAAATGGCATAAACAATATCTTCTTCTGGAACGAAAGCAAGTGAAGTGATCATTTTTGAATCCAAAGCAAATTGCGCATCAGAATTATATCGTGTTAAAAGATTGCATGAAGCTAAATGCTTGCGAAGATTTTGCATGAGATGAAAAAAGCAACCATTTATGTTAGCTTGCGGAAAAACTATACGCAAAGCTTGATGAATAGCAATTTCATAATCAACATTTATACTGTCGGGATCAAGTAAGGACCACATCTCGTGTATCATAGAAAATAATTTTGTCTTAATTGTTTAATAAAAGTTAATATATCTTGCAAATCCTTATTTAACTAAATAAACGCACAAACAGCACAAAATGCACAAATTATAAATGATCAAAGAGTATACCTTACTTAATGAAGCTTAGAAATACTTTGAACTCATTTTTCAAAATTATGTGCCCTTATACTCGTAATTACACTTGCTTAAGATTTACCGTAATTTCTTAGAAGACGAATTGTTCCAAAACCAGTTCTCCGAAACACATTTGAAATATTTTGTTCCAAAAGTGCTATAGATCATCTTCAAAAATTGCATTTCCTAATTTTCTTGGATGCCGTTTGAGATATTTAAAATTTCTTTTCGGATTATTAATGAGCACCAAATTAAATTACTATATCAAATTTAAACCTAAACTCTAGAATCTAGAGTTTAGGTTTAAATTTGATATTCTAGATCTAGATCTAGATGTTATTATACGCGAGATTACCATGTTTAAACTTAAATTTCAAACACCCTGTATATCTGATATGTGTTAATATGTTTGTTAGTTACAAAATAATATTAATAAATGAATTAAAAAAATTGTATTTTTCTGTTTATTTGAATATTGTGTAATCATACCTCTTAATTTTTAAATTATTTTCGGACCACATTTCTTAACATGTCTTGCTTAATTTATTCTACAAATTTTGATGTATGATATAGTTCTACAAAATTAAGTAAGTATATTTTTACCAATATTTACAAAAACAATCCGTAAAACCGTGCGCTAAGATGAGAAATCAAAAAAGTTTTAAGTTCCTGTCGCCCAGTTGACCGTCGCCCAGTTGGCACGTCGCCCAGTTGACCGTCGCCCAGTTGACCGTCGCCCTTGTGACACCCCGCCTGTGATCAATTATTTTATTTTATTTCAATGTTATTTCATTTACTTTTAAATGAATAACATTGCAACAAATGCTGATGCATCAGTTACTAAAACACGTAACGCTTCAAAAGGGCCAAGTTATGAGGATTTCAACTTTAGTAAAAACACATTAACGTTAAAATATTACGGTCATAACTTGGGCCCTACAACGCCAGCATTTGGGTTTCGTCAATCAACAAATGATTTGTTGATAAAGTTGTACATCATAAGTAGAACAAACTACTCGCACAAATATGTGTTTATAGGAAAGAATGACAAAGATGCAACTACAATAAAAAAGGGACAGCAACAGGGAACCTAAAATCTTGAGACGGTCGCACCGATAGTTAAGTTCCAACCCCTGAGAAATGTACAGCCAGTCGAAAAATAAAGGAGTTTGTTGTTAAAATTGTTGTGTTTTATTTGTTTCTTACTGTGTACTAATTGCTCTAGACCTGTGTACTACGTAAAACAACGTTTGAGGGTCCAACCACATTACAAAGACGATCACGAGCCATAATTAACAACAATAAATATAAGAGTAATAAGTACTCTTCCACAACAGTGCGGTCTATGTACAGTACGGTCCGTCACAGGGTACATTATTACTTTTAAAATGTCATCAAAAAAGCCATCGGGATTTCAAATTCGTAAGCGCAAAACTCTCAGGGCTCAAGAGCGTGAGAAGCAAAGTGGTCAACTGTTGAAGTTTTTAAAATCAAGTCATGATGTTTCCGACACCAGCGACTTGGATAGATGTGTAGGACAATCAGATGTACAACAAAATATGTCAGATCACGCGGATGAAGGTATATCAAAAAAAGAAGAAAATAAAAGAGAAGAAGGTGTTTTAGAGTCTGATATTAGGATGCAAAGCGAATGCTCACATGAAATTGAATCCAATACCAGTACCACGATTAATTATGTAAATTACAATGACCCGGGAAACTGGCCTGACTATTGTAATGATAATTTTCGTCAGATTTTATTACAAAATCCACATCAAATTATTACATATAATTTTCCCAAAGATTCCAAAAATCGAAGATTTTCTCCAATTCACTATAAGGGAAAACTAGCCAATGGTGAAGAAGTACTCCGTCCATGGTTGATATATTCAACTATAAAAGATGAGGTTTTTTGTTTTTGCTGCAAGTTATTTAACAAAAACAGCTCGTCAGCCCTAGAAAAATCAGGATCAAAAGACTGGAAAAATATTGGAGCGATTCTATCTTCACATGAAAAAAACACTTTCCATTTAGACAACTTTCAGACCTGGAAAGAACTTGATGTGCGTATATCCAAAAAAACAATTGATAATATTAACCTGCAGAATATCAAAGAAGAAGAACAATATTGGCGGCAAATTTTGAAACGTTTGATCGCCTTGATCAGAGTACTTGCCACTCAAAACTTGGCATTTCGTGGAACAAATGAAAAGTTGTACAATAACAACAACGGTAATTTTTTGAAGTTTGTAGAATATCTAGCCCTCTTTGACCCTGTAATGAACGAACACTTGCGCAGAGTCAAAGATCAAGAAATTATAGTTCATTACCTGGGAAAAGATATTCAAAATGAACTTATGCAGATCCTAGCAGGAGCTATAAAAAATAAAATTTTGTCACTTGTGAAATCGGCAAAATATTACTCAATTATTTTGGATTGCACACCAGACGTTAGTCATATTGAACAGATGACTATGATTATACGTTTTGTTGATATTATCAAACCGTTAGATAGTAAGATGTTCGAGCCTGCAGTAATAATAAGAGAACATTTCCTAGGATTTGTTCCATTAGACTAAACTACTGGGGCATTCATGACAGAAACTTTAATTGAAAAGCTTGAGCAAATGGAATAGCTTGAGCAAATGGAATTACAAATTGAAAATCTCTGTGGGCAAGGGTATGGTAATGGAAGTAATATGAAAGGAAAAGAAAAAGGTGTACAAAACAGAATTCTAAACATAAACCCGCGAGCCTTTTTATACCCTGCAATGCACATTCTTTAAACTTAGTTGTCAATGATGCCTCTAAATGTTGCCTAGATGCGACTAATTTCTTCAGTTTAGTTCAACAGATTTATAATTACTTCTCTGCATCGACTCAACGTTGGCATGTGTTTACTAGCCATATCGTGGATTTAACAGTTAAACCATTGAGCGAAACAAGATGGGAAAGTAGGATTGATGCTTTGAAGCCTATAAGGTATCAGATTGGTGCAATATATGATGCTTTAATGGAGATTTTTGATGACCCAAGACTAAATAATTAATCCGGTAATACTTCCCGAACAAACGCAAAGGCTCTTGCTGATGCAATTTGTAAATTCAAGTTTATGGTATCCCTTGTCACATGGTACAACATTCTTTATGAAGTGAATGTTACAAGCAAAATACTACAAAAAGAGGATTCTGATATAAATTCAGCTACAAAACAACTTCAAGTGACTAAGAATTACCTCTTAAAATGTAGGAGTGATAATGGTTTTGAACAAGTTTTAATTGATGCTGCCGAGATTGCAAAGGAATTATGTTTCTAATTTGAGCCCGATGAATGTAGAAGAAGGAGACATAAACGGCAGTTTGAATATGAAGCTCATGACGAGGCACCACAAGATCCTAAACAGAAATTCAAAGTAGAATTCTACTACACTATCTTGGACATGGCTATACAGTCTATTGAAGAGAGGTTCCAACAATTAGAACAACTTAATATTCTATTTGGCTTCCTTTATGATATATCCAATATCAAGAATAAGACACCTGCGGATATACTTACTGACTGCAAACATTTAGAAACGTCTTTGACGCATAACGCTAATAAAGATATTGATGCTTATGATCTTTGCAATGAGCTTCAAGTAGTAGCTCGAAGGCTTCCAAAGCCTATGTCACCATCAGATGTGCTTCTCTATATAGTACAACAAAAATTCAAAGATTGTGTACCAAATGTTGTTGTTTCCTTGAGAATACTATTAACACTTCCAGTGTCCGTGGCTAGTGGAGAACGCAGTTTTTCAAAATTGAAATTAATAAAAACTTACTTCCGTTCAACTATGTCGCAAAGCAGACTCGTGGACTTAGCAACAATTTCAATAGAATGTGATTACGCTTCGACAATGGAATTAGAGGAATTAGTAGAAACTTTTGCGAGGAAGAAGGCACGAAAAATTAAATTTAGATTTTGTAGTCTACTTGTAACGTTTATGCAATTGATAATAAATTAATATGTCACTTTAAATTTAATGTTTTCTTATACATATTTATTTTTTAAATTAATTTGTGTGAAAGGGGGCGTTATAATAAGTTTTGCCTAGGGCGCTAAATAACCTGGCGCCGGCCCTGAACACCAGGAATATGGGATTAAAAATAAAATCAAAATTGCACATCAGAATCTTCTAATTTTGCAAGATATTTGCAATCAATTAATAACACCTTATGATGGATGCCATTTTAAATATTTTACAAGGTATTAAGAACTTTAAACTTTTGTAAACTACATCTTTTACACTCAAATAAAATCTTATCAAATTGTTTATTTTATATCATATTGTATTCGTAAAAGAAATTAATTTACCTTAGTTTTATTGGTCCTTACCAAATATGAATCAGAATTTACAACTTTAACTCCTAATGTTGCATTTTTATTGAAATCTAATGAGCATTATTTAAAACCTCTAAGTGACATTTGTGCTAAAGGTTAAATTTTCAACGTCCAAGTTATTAACAAACAAATCAGTTGCCGCTATATTAAACTGGAAATTAAAGAAGACGCAGAATTTAAGAAAAATCGTTAAGAACATCAAATTTGGAATAATTACCCTCGAGGCCTTCTACATGTGTAATGGAGAACCACACATTTAAATATTTTGTGCCAAGTGCGTGGACAGTAATTGTTTATACACGGTGTTATGGTTACCGGTTCTTACCTACCTGTAAAGTGAATAAAAAATTAAGTAACGAGAACAATTAACCGCATTGAAATTAGAAAAAAGAAAAATGAACCTTCCAGAGAAAGCTTAATTCTAATGAGGGAGGAGTTATATATTGGTCCCTACACTCTAGCACAACCTGCGATTTATGAACACTTTACGTCGTTGCCCAAACATTAAGTTATTGTTGCACGTGTTCCAATGAATAGACTATTCATCGAGCATAATTCGAATATTTGTAACTGTTTGTTTTTAAGTTAGTTAGAATCTAGAGCTTAAGACTGTTAGATGTATTTTTAAGTTAATAAAATCTTTTTAAAAAAGCACTTGTGGTAGAACAGCAATTTAACTTACATACATTTCTGTGTATACGACAAAACAAATGAAATATAAAAGTTTTTGTAGTTGCATTTACAACCCACCAAACATACTTTTATTTACATTTTTTGTCTGTACTACATTTAGAAGGCCATTATTACTACCCGAATTTAATTCCAAACATTGTGACATGGCGTTTACGACATACCAATGGAGCAGCATTTTCAACGCGTGTTTTGCTGTAAGCGCCAAAACGCCATTAATTTATAGTTACGATTTTTATTGTTCTAATAATATTCATTTAATTATTTGACACCTACATTCCTTGAACATTTTTTTTTGATAAAATCATTATTTTAAGGACAGTAATTATTTTTTTTCTCTCCTATAACCTTGTAGTTTTGGCGTTTACAGCAAAATTGCTTTCCACCGTCGATAAATTGTTAAATGTCCATATTATGTTATGGGAACTAACCTTAAACAAATTTCAAGGCGTCTTCTGGGATAATTGATTCACGAAATGTGGTTGTTTGTTTTTGCAGATCATTACGCAAAATGTCAAGAAGTTCATAATATTTTGCATATGACATTCTAAAATATTGAATAAACTTTTTCTCATCTTGAAAAAGGGTATGAAATACTCCAATAACTTTATTTTTGAAACTAATATCATGACACCATATACTACGTTTTCGTTTGTTACGTCTTTTTTGTTTCATCTCCTCATTCAAGAGAAGGATATAAATACAGTTCTTCGTCAGAACTATCCATGTCAAACGAACAGTCACCAGCAACGTCCATCAAAAAATGTAAGGAAAACGTTACTAAACATTTTAATGCGAGGCGATGCGCTGCGGCCCGACTCGCATCTAGTGTACCCTGTTGCATTTCTAAAATGCGATGCGCTGCGACCCGCTCCGGCAATAATGTGCGCTAGCCTTAACAGAGAACAATTATTTACGAAACCTGCACAGCTTATGGACTAAATTAAGGTCTCAACAAAAGATATACTAAAAACAAGCTCTTAAGAATTTTATGAGAAATGGAACTTTCCAAACTGCATCGGTTGTACTGATTGAAAGCACACATTCGTATCAAGTGCCCAGTAAAATCAGAAACAAAATTTTACACTGCAGTCGCTTCAATTATCAAACTAGTTTGAACTCCAAACGATTTCTAGACATCTCTAGCAATTTCGTACGAATTCTCGGTTTCAGTATAACCGCTCTTATGGTCAGTATTATAGGTTGTTTAATCTACAGTTTAGTTAACTTTAATCTAGAGTTTATTAATTGTAACAACCACTACATTCACGTTAGCGTGACAACACACGCAACATGACATAGAATGTACACACATAACCTAAAATGTATACGCATGTACTTCATACTAAATATATCATAAAAATATATCATCTGTTATTTATTAATCGTTATATGGTGTCAGAATGACGAAATCCACGACCCAAATAGGGGAAGGAGTACAAGGGATGAGGCCCCCAAAGCCCATAGTCTTCTCAACAACGGGTAACAATGCTGTAATATGGAAAATGGCTAAAGCAATTCGAGTGGTATGCCACGGCCACACAATTGAACAAAAAACCAAAAAGTTCAAGCAGCGACGCTCATGAGCACATTAGGCCCTGAAGTGCTAGATGTCTTCGACACATTTAACTTAAATACCGAGGAATCTAAAGATATCGAGAAAATCAAGACAAAATTTAATGAAAAATTTCTGCCCAAATCTACTGTATCGTATGAAAAGTACCAGTTCCTCAAAAAGAAACAAAATGAAGAAGAAACCTTTGACGATTTCTTGACACAGATAATGACAATGGCAAAAACATGTGAGTTCGAAAATTTGCATGATAATCTGTTAAAAGATAAAATTATATTTGGCATAAAGTCAGACATAGTCAGAGAAAAACTGCTAGTAGAGAGAGAGGTAACATTAGAAAAAGCCATAATAATGTGCCGGACTAGTGAACAAGCCTCAAGGAAGATAGAAGAGATACACAAAGAAGATTCCAAACAAGTAGATGTTGTTAAAACAAAGAGATGTACAAGAAAAACGAGAAGTACATAAAAACCGCAATGGAAGAAAGCCAAGAAGACGAAAATGTACTCTATATACACTCGGTAGAAGAACTAAAAATCAAACAAAACATTGTCTGAAACGATTAAAGTTAAAAATAAATTAATCTTTAAAGTTGTAGCGGAAGATGTGTGTCCTATATTAGACAGTCATGTGAAGAATTGGGACTAGTGGCCAGAATAAATGGAATCACACAGGAATGCTACGATCAAGAAATCTTTAATGGTGCCTGTCCACGTGAGAGTAAACTACTCTCGATAGCAGCGTCGCCAAGGATACAGCCCCTGAGAGTAACTCGCGATTGGCTGTATCCTTGGCGACGCTGCTATCGAGAGTAGTTTACTCTCACGTGGACAGGGCACAATAAAGGTTTAGGTTGCATTAAAAATTTCGTTTACGATATTGACCTGAAAAAACATGCTCAGTTTGACATCAAACCACCAAGACGAATACCACACTCAATTAAAAATGAAGTCAAGAAAGAACTAGACAAAATGGTGAGTTTGGGTGTCATCAAACCCATAAGTGAGCCAACACCAGTAGTCAGTCCTATGGTTATCGTCAAGCAAAACAACAAATTACGAATATGCATAGACCCTACTGACTTGAATAAAAATATCTTAAGAAGGCATCATCCTCTTAAAACAATAGATGAAATAGTAGCAAATATTGGTAATTGTAAAGGGTTCACGCTATTGGATTGTAAAAAGGGTTTCTGGCAGATCAAGGTTAGTCCTAGAACAGAAAAATACCTTACGTTCTCTACACCGTGGGGAAGATATTCCTGTCAACGACTCCCTTTTGGTTTGTCGTCAGCACCAGAAGTCTTCCAGCAAGTAATGAACATGCTACTTCAAGATGTGAATAACGTCGAATGTTCTATGGATGATATACTAATATATGCCGAAAACAAAGAACAACTAGACAAAAAAGAACCCTAAAAGTAATTAATATCCTTAAAGAAGCAGGCTTAAAACTGAATGCGGACAAATGTATATTTGGAACCCAAAAGGTCAAGTTCCTTGGGCACGTTCTAACGCCAGCAGGATTGGAAGCAGATCCAGAGAAAATTAAAGCAATTTAACAACTAAAGAAACCTGAAAATAAAAATCAATTGCAACGATTATTAGGCATGGTTACATTATCTTAACAAATTCATACCTAACTTATCGGAACTTACAAAAGATCTACACTAGATTGCAACACAATAACACGAAGCCTGGATGTTAACTGTATCTTATTCTTAGGCTGAACACATACTGAAGCAGAGAGCAAAGTAACGATCTTAACGGAGAGCAAAGCGGCGAAACCAAACAAACGTTAACCTGTGACAACACGCATACTGAAGCGTTCAGGAGAGATGCACGATTATCGCTATAGTAGAGCAAAGCAGCGAGTTCAAACAAATTTGTTTTCGCTGCTCTCTTCGCTCATTAAGTTTTGTGATTTGGTCAAACAAAATGAACATCGAAAGGCTTATAAGTAGTATATTTGTGAAAAACGCACTATGGGAACAACTCATTCTGAAATATGAGTGAAATTTTTCCAGATGTTCACGGAGTTGTTCATATAAGTGATGGAATTCACCAAGTTCATGCCTACTTTTGTTTATTGAATGAACACTACAGCTTCTAGTTTGTTTTTTTTATTCAATAAATACCAAATTTTTAAGGCGGAATTTTCAGTTAGTATCAAACTCATGATTTTCGGACCGAAAACTGTGATCGACTAAATCCTCAGTATGTGTATAGTGCTCGTTTGTAGACTCGCTGCTGTTTCACCGCTTTGCTCTCAAATAACAGCGCTGCTTTGCTCACCGCTCCAGTATGTGTTTAGCCTTATGCTGTACCTGGCAATTCAAATAATTCAAACGTAGACAATCCGTAATGCGCATGTCTTCTTTCGCGAGCTCAGCTTGCCCCAGCTTCAGAGGTGGTGCAAATTAGAGTAGATTTATTTACTCCACTTATGCAGTCCCGAACGCCCTTCGGAGCGATCTTTTTTACTCCAAAGTCGCGTCCCGAACGCTGTGGAGCAAAAAAGAGCGTACGTCCCGAACGCACCTTAAATATGATGTTCTACGAATAGTCTTTGTCGATATAAAACACGAATAACTTCTAATAACCGAAATATACGTTAATATTTGTTCAAATAACTTTATAAAAATGATAAATACAGTTAAGTTATCAATACACATACTGTTAATTTAATGATCTTTAAAAGTAATTTTGTTGCGGTTTATAGTGTTTTCTAGTTAATTGATTTTTTCTAAGTAGCTTATACATGAATAAGTAAGTAATACATAAATAGGTAAGTAATGCATAAGTAGATAAGTAATGCATATAAATAGGTAAGTAATGCATAATTATATTTTTACGTACTTGTAAAGCGTATTATTTTATATTTTACCTCATACTATTATTTCCTATATAACATTTTTATTTTTTGACCTATATTTCATACCTAAATTACCTTATACGTTCATGTCCGTGAATATGGCCCGAACTTAAAAAACACAATCCTGCTTTATTTTTTTAAGTTAATGCTTCGTAATTGCTTCTTTGTGTTACAAAATCGATAAGTAAATCTGTGACAATAAAAGGTTGTATTACTTAAAGTGTAGTAACAACTGATATAACAAATAAAAACTAACGTAGGTACAATAAGATTATTTTAACCCCTTACCGCATATTGTATCAGATATGATACGTACCATATAAAGCGATATTAGTCATAGTTCTCATATAGTAGCGCCTTCTACAGTGTACTATACTAATAATATACAGTTTCACGCATAATATTTGAAAAATTGCGCCATCTATGTTGAACTACAGAAAATATACATTAAAAAACGTCAAAGAGCTTAACATTTCCCGCCTACTACCGCCATTTATGCAAATTGGGTAAATTTATGTTATTGCATTTTATTTATTTACATTATAAATTCGACGTGTAATTTTTTTTTACTATAATAACGTCTAAATCCTTTGTGCCAAATCATTTAATTTTTATGAATAAAAATTATGTATGTAGTATATATGCATGGTATTACATATTAGAAAAAAAAACAGAAAAGGTAAAAAATTTCGTCTTAAAATAAAAATAAAATTTTTTTAACATTTTTTTAGCATTCTGTAATATATTGTACACATTCAAAAAAATTTATTTGAAAATTTAAAAAGTCATGCAGTAAGGGGTTAATCATATCAAAAACTAATAACATTAAAAAAAAACACTAAATATAACAATTTTGCGATATATCGAATAGAAAAAAATATTTTATCAGCTAATATCCTCCAAAATAAAACATAGCATATCAAAATATTATAAAGTTTTGCTTTCATATTAAAAAATTTAGTTCATTATTCGGATTGGCACACTTTTATGATAGGGTCCGAAACCACAGGTAAGTAGTTTAAAACCTGGAGATTCTATATAATAAAATCACTAATAGATCTAGGACTCCAAGGCAACATTGTACATTACGTTAAAAACTTCCTGCACAACCGCAAATTCCAAGTAAAAATTAATGGAACCCTATCTAAAGAAAAACCACAAGAAAATGGCGTTCCACAGGGCGAAATACTAAGCGTTACATTGTTTCTAATAGCGATAAATTCCGTCACCGACACGCTAGCCAAACAATGCAAAATAACACTATTCGCCGACGATATAACAATTTTTTACAGAGGGAAAAATCTAGAAACAGCTCAAAACGCAGTACAACAGACACTAACAACGTTAGAAAAATGGAGCAACAACACAGGCTTCTCAATCTCGCCAAGCAAAACAAAAGGAATGCATTTCTGCAAAATGAAAACTGCCCACAATCACCCAACCCTGTATATCAAAAACAACAAAATTGAATTTGTAAAAACCAAAAACTATCTAGGGATCACATTTGACGAAAAACTAAAATGGAAACCTCACATAAATAACCTCAAACAAGAATGCAACGCGAGATTAAATATAATTAAATGCTTAGCGCACACAAAATGGGGAGCAAACAAAGAGTCACTAATAAATATATACAAAGCTTTAATCAGAACAAAAATTGACTATGGATGTATAGTCTACGTAACGGCCAAACAAAACACGTTAAAACTTTTAAACCCTATCCACAACTCAGCGCTTAGACTAGCCATCGGAGCTTACAGAACGAGCCCCATAGAAAGCATCCTATCAGAAGCAGGAGAACAACCACTGAACCTGAGAAGAACACAAATCCTGCTAAACTACACCCTAAAGCTGCTACAAAACCCCAACAAAACAGCCTACAATTATTTCTTCCACGCAACCTTAAACAACAAACTAAAAAACGAAACCCCTCTACAAAAAATAGTCACTAATGAAATCACATCCATGAACTTTTCGTACCCAAACGTAAGGACAACAAATTTCAACAAATTTCCACCCTGGACGCTACAGCTACCAAAAATTGACACTTCTATAACTAAACACTCAAAATCCTCCACTATCCCAATAACCTACCAAAACCTATTCAAAGAAAAAATCAGTAACTATCAAGGGTACAAACTTATCTATACAGACGACTCCAAATCCAATGACAAAGTTGGTGCGGCTATTTACTCAAGTGATAACGTCCAAAAATTTCACCTACCCAAATCCTGTTCCATCTTTACTGCGGAATGCCTAGCGGTACTAAAAGCGTGCGAGTACTACACTGCTAACGTTAAAAACAGCAAGTTCGCAATATGCCGTGACGCGCTAAGTGTGATACAGGACATAAATAAACTATATATAAAAAACACACTAATACAAAAAATACAGGACACGATCCACAGTACAAAAACAAGCCACAACAATGAGGTCCTACTTCTATGGATACCGGCACAAGGGGAAATGAGATAGTGGACGAAGCAGCAAGCGCATCAACAACCGAACCCATTACCAACATGCCTCACACTGGAAGCGACATTGCAGCAGTCCTAAAAAGAAACATAAAAAATCAATGGCTCCACCAGTGGAAGAACACGAGCAATAACAAACTAAGGACAATAAAAGACGATGTAAGTCCCGGTCCAACCATCAAAACTCGTCTGGACCAGGTAACACTGACCAGACTTAGAATAGGTCATACAAACTCAACCCACGGCCACCTACTCCGAGGAGAACAACCCCCGCTATGTGAGAAGTGCAACACCACTAAAACACATAATCATCGAATGTCCCCTTCACGAGAACAACACGCCTTACCAAAAGACTCTTAAGGCCGCCCTAGATGGCAGCGACAGTAACACCGTGAAATTACTAGGGTTCATAAGCGACATAGGTCTGAAAAGGCCAATTAAACAAACTGATCCGGTGTTAATGACCATAGCAGTCGAAACACCATAAACCCAAAAAAAAAAAAAAAAAGTCGTCTTTGTTCCTGGTCTGGTATTCGTGAATGTTCATCCATTCATTGAGCCGTATAATCCTAAGGATTATGGCTAACGTGAATGTTACAGTTTTGTATTAAATTTTTAGTCATGTAACGTGGTAAAAAATTATTTATTGTCTTGTATATTAAAAAAGGGCAATTAAACGTAATTCTATGACGTATACTTAACCACTTTAAAGTATTTAACATTTCGCTTATTTTAGTGTATCTCGAGCATTTTAAAATAACACGCATTCCTCTGTTTTGTTATTTCTGCAATTTATGTAATTCGCCTTCGTTGCATAAGAACAAAATACTCGCGCAGTAATCGAAGTGTGGAGCGATTAGTGACCTATATACGGTAATATTTGCTGAAAGGCTAAGTTTGTTTGTTAATCTACCCAGAAAACTATTTTTTTTCACAACTTTTTTCACAATGTAATCCACATTGCTGTTAATTTTAAGTTTATTGTCTATCATAACACCATGATATTTAATTTGCGAAACACATTCAAGTTCTTCATTATCTATTTTAATTATATTATTATCTGTTTGCTTATAAATTTAATTTTGTTAAGAATTTATAATACGAGTAAATCCGTTTTGTTTTATGTTTACCACTTAGTACTTATGTAGTGTTAATTACATTACATTGTATACTAGGTACCTACTCTACAAAGATTTATTTTATTTATTATGTATTCAGTCATGAGTCCTTCTTCCGTTAGGTGAAGGACTAACACAGATTTATATTAAATTAAATTATTAACAATATTATATTTTAATTATTTTTATTACCCAAAAATTAGCCACTATTGTCTTTTTAAAAAAATAGGGGGGGCGCCATAAGAGTATTTCGCAGCAGGGCGCCGACTACCCTAGGGCCGGCCCTGTGTGTAAAGGTTGCTTCACAATTGCCCGGGATTGGTGATGCAAATTTGAAAATTTTTGATTTAGTTGCCCGCTGGCTCGGTTCAGCTCATGATGCCACAGTTTTTAATAACAGTGCTGTAAAAGTTAATTTTGAATCGGGAATGTTTGGTAATTTAGTGCTGTTAGGCGATAGTGCATATCCAGTCGCACCGTACTTGTTAACTCCACTTTTAAACCCACAAACAAATGCCGAACAAAGGTACAACGAATCACAAATTCGTACTCGAGGTGTTGTTGAAAAACTGTTTGGAGTTTTGAAGCGTCGTTTACCAATACTGGCATATGGGTCACGATTAAAATTACAAAATACGCTCACTGTAATAGTAGCAACTGCTGTGCTCCACAACATTTGCAGAGATATGGGTGAAGAAGAACCACCGGTAGACAATGCAGAAATTGAAAATGATATTTTTAGAGGACAAATTAACAATCGTCAATTGCATGCAGGAGCAAATGGAGTTGTTACGAGACAACACATTATTGAAAATTATTTTGGAAGGTTGTAGGAATTTATTTTTATAAAATTGTTAAAATTAAACTTTTATTTTATTAATTATGTAAAACATCAACATAAATTTTTCATAAAATTATTTACAAAATAAATTGTCATAAATTTGTTACAAAGCCATGTTCAAAAAATTAATACACATTTGTAGTAAAACCCTGTATTTATATTAAAAATTATTCATTTAACATTGTTTCTAGATTTTTTTTAAGTATGTCACGTTGTAATTTCTTTATCTCAAGATCCAATGCGTTGCATTCTCGTCTATGTTCCCTTTCTTCAAGGAGCATATCTTTTTGTAATTGACATTTCTTTTTTATTGTTGCTAGTTGCATATACTCCTTAGCAAGTTCTGAACTCGCAAGGTTGTGTCCTCCAGGCCTTTTTTCTCTTGTCCAATTTTTGTTACCAATTTCGAACTGGTCATCTCCAAAATTTTGTCTTGTCCTATTTCCGAGGGAATAGCGCACTTAATTCCTCCTCCTGTTTTCCAAATTTCCCTTCGTTCGCCTGCAGCATTTTTCCTCGTATTTTTTTTCAAATTGTCGTAACATTTTTTTAAGGACTCAACATTTCTGTAAATATTTATATTTGATGCATTGAATTCGTCCGCTATCTTATACCATGCAGACATTTTTGCTTTCCACGTGATGGCATCAGGTTTCTTGTTTTCAACAATTGCTTTGTACTTAAATATAACAGAAATTAGATGATTTTTTTCTTCAGCAGAAAAGTTTGGGCTTCTATTTTTTTTCCGGTGGGCCACAATCTGATGTTGCCATTCTTTTTTGTTTGCACACAACTGTTTTTACAATACAAAAATAATTGAATTTCTTAGCTTAACACAAAAATTAACTTTCACTAAAAGCACACATCTACTAGAGTCTAGTAACTAGACAGTTTAAATTTCAACCGGTAACCATGGCAACGTGTAAATAAAACCATGTGTCACAGTTAGTTTTGCTGTGTTCAGCTGTGTTGTCACATGTTTAGTGAGGCTTAGTTAAAGTTTACTAGAAGGGAGAGTGGTGCAATGTTTTCAGAATTTAAGTAACACTTAGTTATAAGTTAGTGACACTTACTAAAGTGACAGATTTAAGGAAGGGTGGTGCAACTAGGCCTAAATATTGTAGGCATATGTGATCGAAAGGTTATTATTAATAATGTAATTATGCTCGTAAAGTTTTTTGTAGTTAACAATGAAACTATGAGTTTTCCCGCTGTATTAGGTAGAGATTTTGCATGTTTGCCAAATGTACAGATTGTTTTAGGAAATGAAGTAAAAATAACACATACTTCCGAAAGTAATGATGCCATTAATGCTATAAACGAAATTATGCTTATCGAAAATGAACCGATTGGGAAACAATTTAATATAAATCCTGATTTAGATGTTGCAACTAAAAGTGAATTAGAAACAGTAATTCAAGAGAACTATGTTAATGTTGAAAAAACTAAAGAGCCTGAAGTAAGTTATGAAATGAATATTGCCTTGAAGCATGAGGTATCATTTTATTTTTCACCAAAGAGATTGTCTTGGTATGAGAAGTTGGAATTGCGGAAAATATTGGACGATTTATTGGAACGCAATATCATTAGGCCTAGTAAATCGCCTTATGCTAGTCAAGTAGTTTTAGTTCCAAGAAAGATAAAAGTCTACGTCTATGTATTGAGTATCGTGAATTAAATAAGTTAACTATTAGGGAACATAACCCTTTGCCATTTATAGATGATCATTTAGATAGATTAGTTGATAAAGTATGCTTTACCTGTTTAGATTTGAAATCAGGTTTCCATCCTGTTAGTATAAGTGATAATTCTATTAAGTATACTTCTTTCGTAACGCCTGATGCACAATTTGAATTTTTAAAAATGCCGTTTGGTCTGATTAATGCTCCTTCAAATTTCCAAAGGTATTTTAATCTAGTATTTAAAGAGTTAATTGAAAAGGGCAAGGTATTAATCTATCTTGACGATATCCTAATTGCTACTACGACAATAGAGGAAATTTTCCACTTTTAAAAGAAGTTCTTAGTTTAATGAGTTTAAATAAGTTAGAATTCAGACACGATAAATGTTCATATTTATGTACTAAAATTGTTTATTTGGGGTACGTAATAAGTTCAAGGGAAATCGAAGTAAATTTAGATCATGTTAAAGCTGTTGTCGATTTTCCGAAACCTTCAAATTCAAAACAAGTACATCGTTTTCTTGGACTTACTGGTTATTTAAGAAGATTTATTAAAGATTATGCAATAATAGCAAAACCTTTATTTGCCTAAATTCGGAAAAATGCTATTTTTAAGTTTGGCGAAAAATAATTGGAAGCATTTGAATGTTTAAAACAGAAATTAGTTTCACCTCCAATTTTAGCTATATATTCCCCAGTAGCCTATACAGAACTTTATACCGATGCAAGTAGTACAGGTTATGGTGCAATACTTATGCAGCAAAAATTAGATAATAAATTACACCCAGTTTTTTATTATAGTAGACGAACTACTGAAGTTGAAAGCCGTTATCATAGTTACGAACTTGAAACATTAGCAATCATTTATGCACTTGAGAGATTTCGTATTTATTTACATGGCATTAAGTTTACAATTGTTACCGATTGTAATGCTCTTAAGTTAGCTTTGTCTAAAAGAGATCTTAACCCCAAAATAGCTAGGTTGGCTTTAATATTACAAAATTATGATTATGACATAATTAATCGTAAATGTGATCAAATGAGTCATGTAGATTGTCTTAGTCGATCAATTTTAATAGTTGAACCAACTACGTTGGAACAAGCTTTAATTTACAAACAAATGAAAGACCCCAAAATTCAAACAATCATGCATGAATTAGAAAACAAAGAAAGTTCAAATTTTGAATTAAGAAATGGTGTTTTGTACCGTAAGTTTCGTGAAGGAATATTGTTATTTTTACAGCAAAAAGATCAGGCTCGCACATTACAAACTATTTTGACATTTTTATGCTAAAATGAGGTAATGATGATCTACAACGGATTATTAAGAAAATTATAAATGCTTTTTAAATATGAAAATGTATTTTGAATACAGATTTGAAAGTTAAACATTTTTTCTTTCTTGATTCTCCCAAAACAATTATAATTAGTTGAGTACTTTATACTAAAAAAAAACACTATAACTATTTGACTTATTAACGAATATGTAACAACATTTATGCATTCATTATACAGCAAAAAAAAAAGCATTTATACCGGGTGTCACACGTTCATGGTACACCCCCTTTTTTTTCTTTAGTTTTGATTTGAAATAAATGAGATTTTAGACATATGACATGTGCAAAAAACCGGTCTTTTTGAGCCGTTGCACATATTTGTTTCACTTCCGGTTTCGCCGGAAATGACCCCAACTTTGTTATTTTAAATGAAACACCCTGTATATTTTTACATTTTTGGGAAGAGGAAGTGATTTTTGATACAACTGCACTATTTTCGTTAATTTTTATAACCTAAAAATTTTTTTAAAACAAAATTTAGTTTTTTATTAAGGGTGCCGTGACCTGCACAAATTGATTTTTATTATGTCAACAATTGTCCAAAAACCGTTTTTGTAAATTTTAAATGACATTTAGGTTACTTTAATCGGCTTTGAAGGTTGAGGAATCGGTTTTTTGACAAAAAGTCAATTTTTTTAAATGGAACCATGCTGGTACTGGCGGTTATTTAAATGGATCATCTTCTAACGAATCCATCGATACCAATAACTTGTATTTTTATTAAAAATCTACTTCAAAAATTTCAAATTATTGTGAAAATTTATTAAGAGATCCTGTTAATCGCAGTACACTGTGCATAACTACAACAAAACAAATGATCATTGTTTTATGTTAAACTACTATAGTCATTTAATTAGACAGTCTAAAAATTTTGGTAATCATTTTTACATAATTAGATTACTGCGATTAAGAGGATCTCTTAATAAATTTTCACAATAATTTGAAATTTTTGAAGTAGATTCTTAATAAAAATATAAGTTATTGGTATCGATGGATTCGTTAGAAGATGATCCATTTAAATAACCGCTAGTACCAGCATGGTTCCATTAAAAAAAAATGACTTTTTGTCAAAAAACCGATTCCTCAACCTTCAAAGCCGATTAAAGTAACCTAAATGTCATTTAAAATTTACAAAAACGGTTTTTGGACAATTATTGACATAATAAAAATCAATTTGTGCAGGTCACGGCACCCTTAATAAAAAACTAAATTTTGTTTTAAAAAAATTTTGAGGTTATAAAAATTAACGAAAATAGTGCAGTTGTATCAAAAATCATTTCCTCTTCCCAAAAATGTAAAAATATACAGGGTGTTCCATTTAAATTAACAAAGTTAGGGTCATTTCCGGCGAAACCGGAAGTGAAACAAATGTGTGCAACGGCTCAAAAAGCCCGGTTTTTTGCATATATCATGTGTCTAAAATTTCATTTATTTAAAATCAAAACTAAAGAAAAAAAAGGGGGTGTACCATGAACGTGTCACACCCGGTATACCCTCAAACATATAATAATAGATCATTGTTGACAATGCCCACTTAAAATGAAAATTAAAACGACATCAAATGTACCTATTATAACCAAAAAAGTGTAAAAAAAAACACAAAGGTCTGAAGTAAGTAATCCTTCAGACACCATCTGCTTTATCCCATTTAGGCTTTACTATTTACCTCCTCTCGTCAGATTTAAAGCGGCACCAACACGTACTAAAGACCTGTGCACACGCTGATGCTTTTATTTTCTTAATTTTGCACGGAAAATCATGAAACTCATTTAATTTTGGCATTATTCTAAGCTTACCAAACTTGCAAATCTTAAAATGTCTGTTAACCATTGCTGGGTCTTTTCCTGTAATTTTAGGATTTGTAGTAGCCACAACCCAATTATTGTACCGAGCAGGCTCGCGATGGAGATCAGGGAAATTGTGCATGTTTTTTTCTGCACTGCTGCAGTTTACAATGCAACATTTTGTTTTCATGTTTAATATTTTCTTAACTTTTTAAAAATATTTTATATTACGCAATTGAAATTTTTACTTTTCACTTTATTTATAACTAGCGATTCCGGAGCCCCTTGGGGCTCCTTCACCGCTAGATCCCGACTGGCGCGTAGAATTCTCTTTGCGCGTAAAATTCTTTTTGTGCAAAAAATTATCTTTCGTTTGGTGCAATCCCATGTCCCTAATTGGCTTAGTTCCCTAGATATATCGATTATAACTAAGCCGGAGGTGATCAATCGATTGGCTCAAAATTTTCATTTACAATACTCTCAATTGCTTTTCAAAATTGAGAAAATTGCGTCATACTACTCGCGCTGAGCCAGGCGGGTCACTTTTTTTGGAGGCGATTAATCGATCGGTTCAAATTTTATTTACAACACTCGTTATTGCTTTTTAAATTAGAATAAATATATTCGTACTACTCGCGCTCCGCGCTCGCACCTAATGCTTCTCAAATTCGAATAAATTGGCCACCGAACTATTCGCGCTTTGCGCTTGCACAATGGGTTTGCGTGGAATTCTCTTTGGTGCATTATATCCATGCCGTGCGCGCCACTGAGTTTAGTTACTTATTTAGCTGCTGTGGCCTCTCTCTCTCTCTCTCTAATTCAGTATCTATTGTAGTGTCTCCAAGTTTAAAACATTTAAATTACCTTTTCGTTTGCTGCAAAGCCCCATGTCTGTGGGTGGCTCCCCGTTTCCTATACATCGGTCACAGCTCGTACCTAATGTTTTCCAACTTCAATTTTACTGGTGCTTTTTAATTCGATTAACTACCGCAATGCGCACTCGAACCTGTTTCAAATCCGATATAATCGCTACCCGAACTACTCGTGCCGCACGCACGTACCGTCGGACAGAAAATTTCGCGGAAAATTCTTTTTGCTCGCACCCGGATTCGAACCGCAGACACTGCGTTGTGAACGCGTATCGGACCCACCCAGCTATCACAGTCCGTTGCATGGAGTTTGAAATTACATGTATAATAATAAAAATGTTGTCAAAGTTTGACAGTGACATACTTCAATTTTTAGGTTATGGTGTCAGTTTGACAGTATTGACATAATTCAATTTCTAAGTTATGCTGTCAGTTTGACAGTATTGACATACTTCAATTTCTAGGTTATGCTGTCAGTTTGACAGTACTGTCTTTTGACATACTTCAATTTCTAGGTTACATATCAATTTTTTTTAAATGTCATCGTATTTTCATATTCTCAAATCTGAATTCAACTCGAAACTGGGATTGTTTCGTATGTATGTTTAGGGGAGAGCGAGGCGATTCCGATTTGGTATGATACATGTACATAAAGCTTAAGTGGAGAATGGTCTGAGCGCTTCTATTATTCTGTCAAAGTTTGACAGTGCGTGCGCGCGACGACGTTTTCATCATGCAAGTACGAACATTTTTGCACGTTTTACTTAATAACGTTTGCAAACGATTTTATTCGAGGTCCGGAGCGTGCACATATTAAAATTCGATCCTCTATACGGCTTGACAAACAAAAATCGCGGTTTTTAGACGCCTCCATGCATTTTTAATTGCTTTTTGAGAAAAGGCTTTCGACGTTTGTTAGTGTGTACTGCGGGCGCGCGCGACGTAAATACGAACATTTTTGCACGTTTTAATTACTAACGTTTGCAAACGATTTTTTCCGAGGTCCTGAGCGTGCACATATTAAAATTCGATCTTTTATACGACCCGTCAAAAAAGCTCGCGATTTTTAGACGCCCCCGAGTATTTTTAATCGCTCTTTGAAAAATGCTTTCGACGTTCGTTAGTATGTATTGCGTGCGCGCGCCTGCGCTTTTTCTCGTTCGTGGTCTGAATTTAACTCGAAAGTGGGATTGTTTGGTACGTACTTGTCGGGGAGAGCGAGACGATTCCGAATCGGTGCGACACATGTGCGAAAAGGTCGAATCGGAGAAGGTTCGAGCGTTTAAACAATACGTCAAATTGTCAACTTGTCAAATTTTGACGAAATTCTCGCTCCCGACGACCCGATTTAAATGTTGCGTGTTAGATTTTGGCACGTTTTCCTCAATATCTTTTCCGGACGATTTTTTTGGGAATTCTTATATAGCCTATCTTTTTTCCATGGTCCTATAGATTGTCTGTGCCAAATTTGGTCAGGATCGGAGGAATGGTATAGGAATGCATAAAGGACATACAAACATACATTCATTTTTATATATCTTTTTTCCATGGTCCTATAGATTGTCTGTGCCAAATTTGGTCAGGATCGGATGAATGGTATAGGAATGCATAAAGGACATACAAACATACATTCATTTTTATATATATATAGATAAATGACAGGTGACGCCCGGTATCTATAATCATTTTAAATTTAAATTTCCGCGCTACTGTGTTAGCAACCAATCATAGTAATGTGTGTGGTTGTTCCCCTACTTAGATTAGTGGAATCTGTAACTATCTTAAACATTTTCACTGGCGCCACCTGAATAGTCCGCTTGGTACTATATCGAAACACGGAACAGCATTGCATATAGCAGTTCCACCCCCCAGAACAATTAAACGTCTGAACGACAATGTGCAGTGTTGCTACAAGAACTCGAACTCGCAGAGCAAAATTGAAGCGCCTGTCGGGTGACAGAAAAAGACTACGCGTCTGGGTCCCGTATTTACTAAATAAATTAGTTAACAGTACTTTGTTAGTTTTAGTTGGAACCTAACCAAGACAGTACAATATTGGCGACGAAGTGGGATCGTTTCCGCATGGAAAAATGGTCAAAAAAGTGTGAAAACGGAAAAGTGAAAAGTCGGTAAAGTAGAGAACTGTTGTAGTAACGACAAAAGGCGATTTCGATTAGCCTTGCCATTGCCGCGCAAAGTGTTAGATATTGTTAATATAGATGGCAGCCCTAGATGAGTAGTGAGGGTTGCATAGCAAGTTGCACGATAATTAATAAACCACGTTGTACACACATGAGTAACCTTTTATTTGATCTTATAAAATCATCTAAAACCTAGATATAAAACATGGTGTCAGGTAAATAGTGTGTTAATTGTGTTTGTTAGTTCATAAAGCGTAAATAGAAGATAAATCTAGATAACGCCTTTGAAAGATTATAAGGAAAAATATGGAATCGTCGTTGAGATTGCCTAATCCTCTCGTGTTTGACCAAAATGTCGCTGACAACTGGAAGAAATTTCAACAAAAGTTTAATTTATACATTGAAGCAGTAGGTAGTGCTGAAATGACAAAAATGTAAGAAAAGTAGCATTATTCTTAAGTGCAATTGGTGACGAAGGGCTAGATTTATATAAAGCCTTCAGCTTGAGCCAGGACGAGCAGAAGAATCTTGATACAATTATAAAAAAGTTCGATGATTATTGTAAAAGAACATAGTATTTCAGAGATTTCTGTTTAATTCTATTATCCAAAAAGAAGGACGGTCATTCGATAATTTTTTAACAGAACTGAAAAAAGCAGTAAAAACTTGTAAATACCAGCAAAAAGATGAAATGGTTAGAGATAGGGTTGTGTTAGGAGTCAGAGACAAAGCAACGTCTATTACGTGAAGAAAAATTGGATTTGACAAAAGCTATTTCGTTTTGTCGTATAGTGGAAACGAGTAAGAGTCAATCGTTAGTATTACAAAATGAAAGTATTAGTGAAATTAGATTAAGAAAAGATAGACAAAAAGCTTGCAAGTATTGTGGATTTGTTCATAGACCAGAGAAATGCCCAGCATTTGGTAAAACTTGTGCCAGATGTCAAAAAAGAAACCGTTTTGCTAAAGAATGTAAGACAGATATGGAAAAGAAAGATGAGAGAATGGGAACAGTCAAAGAAAAAGAGACATTTAAGAAGAAACAAGAAAAAACTAGAGATAAGAAAGAAAAGAAGATTAATGAATTAAATATAGAATCCGAAGAAAGTGAAGGTGAACAATTTTGTATAAGTAGTGTTTTTCAGATTGATAGCGTTGAACAAATTGACAAGAACACCTGGATGAAGAAATGTGAAGTTGAAGATGTCCAAGTCAACTTTAAACTAGATACGGGAGCTCAAATCAGTGTGTTACCAATGAGTGAGTACAGAAAAATGAAAGATCCACCAAAGTGTAAGACAAGCAACATTACTTTAGTAGCTTATGGCCACAGTGATTATAAAATTAAACCTGTAGGTTGTGCCTTGTTACATTGCAAGATTGGAAATGTAGAAAGATTGATAAATTTTGCAGTAGTTGATGTAAAAAATCAGGTACCATTATTAGGCCTTAGTGATTGTGATAAGTTAAATTTGATAGCTAGAATAGAAAATGTAAGGGTTAATTTCAATAGTTTAAATGATATGATTAGTAAGGAATATAAATCTGTATTTGAGGGATTAGGAAAATTTCCAACCAAACATAGAATACAACTGGTTGAAAATGCTAGGCCTCATATTCAGCCGATGCATAGAATTCCATATACACTCGGGTGCAAAAGTGTCGAGCCACCTCGCTTTTCCGACTTTGAAGACATTTTTTTAAGGTACTACTAAGAATTAAAAAACGAAACATGTATCACTCAAAAGGTTTTTTCATTTCCTTTAAAATGAGACCAAATAGTCGGAAATTCCTTTTTTTGCTCTGAAGTTTTGGCTGTTGGAACAAAAGCATCCACAATATGCTAGCTAGCCGGCATGCAGGTATGCAGCCTTTTTAGGTTATGAATACGCATGCATTCAATAATTGCATATCATTGGCTTAAAAGCTGTCAATTAGCAGTTTTGTATTAATCCAATTATTAAAAAAATGGAAACCACGCCAGAAAAAGCTGCTCAAGCCGTTGCATTACTTCAAGCAGGGCATAGTCAGCGTGAAGTGGCTCAAGAACTAAATTTGAGCCGGTCAGCGGTACAGCGGGTCAACCAAAGGTACGAGGAGACTGTGTAACGGTTTAAAAGCCGTGTACAGATTTGTCAACAGCAGTTGTATTACAAATTATGAAGTAAACGTGGCAACGCCGCTTTCGTAAATTTCTCGGCCTAAGCATGGGTAAAATCGCACTTCCCGTGGCGCCGTGGTAACGGAATGACGCAGTGAGTGGAAGTCCGATTAACTGCACGTGGTGCGAAGTAAAATAATTAGTTTTATTTTGTTGTGTGACTTCCCGTGGCGCCGTGGTAACGGAATGACACAGTGAGTGAAAGTCTGATTATTGCACGTGGTGCAGGCAGCGTTCAGATTAGTAAAGTGTGCTGCATGGATAACGGCCATCAGTAGATCATTATTGAAATCGATTACGTTAAATGTATTTGTAATAAGAGTGTAGCCGAGTGCGCACGAGGTTAGTTGTTTTTGACTAGATCTTGTTGTATGTACGAGATTGTGTAGTCATTTTTTTGCTACAAATGTACGGAGAAGTGTTCCAGTTGCTGAAATATGTATGTTGGAAAGATGTATCTAGTATTTAGAGTGCTTCTGGTGAAGTAAGCAATAACAGAAACGTGAAATAGTACGTCATAGGTGCTACGTCGCAAAACAAAAAGTGCTACGCCAGTAAGCTCGCAGTTCACCGAGCTAAGTGATTTGTAAAGTATAAAGTGCAAATAGTGAGTACGAAATTCTACGCATCGTACGACCACTGTCACGTCAACCAACATCACACCAAGTAGCGCCGCATCAAACCAACCCATGGGGACGTCATCTGTTAGGCCATCTGTGCACCAACGCTGCGTAAAGGTTAGATACTGCGCTAAGGCCATTTGGCGTAATACCTGTACTTGATAGCAGGAATGTACCGCTTAAGTAATTGCTGTTTTACATTGTTGCCACCATAGCGTTTCACTTATCAGTTAGTTATTGGAGGTTTTAATTCAAGGTAGAGTGGGTGAGCTTAGCATAGTATGATATGCAGTAATTATAAGAAACTTTTGTTTTAATTCTCCTCCCACACTACGGTGAATTAGAAGCACATTTAAGATATACGTTTATTAATGTAAACTCTGTTTCACTAGTTGAGTTTTTTTTTAATAATGTTTGTACTAGTTAAGGTTATTAAATATACTTCAATTTTCATATAATTTTTTTGTTTAGTTATTTGTTAGGGGAATTTAATCAAATAACTTGGCGCCCTTTTTATTCATAAAATTTGTTTTGTTGAAGCAAGTATTTTTAGGACCCACGGCCCTTGCCTCCGACATAGGGCAAAGGGCAAGGGAGAAAGTTACAACTGGTGCGTTCGTTCCAAGACCTAGATCAGGAAGACCACGGTCAACGTCAAAAAGGGACGACCGCTACATGACGACGACGTCCTTGCGCAACCGTCGACTCAACGCAGTTCAAGTGCTGCAGCAGCTTCGCGAAGTCCGAGGAGTGGTTGTCAGCAGATGGACAGTGAGGCGAAGACTGCAGGAGACAAACCTTGTAGCCCACAGGCCTGCAACTGCTCCTAAACTTACCCCAGCTCATCGTCATTTACGTCTTCAATTTGCACGGGAGCATGTTGACTGGACTTTGGAACAATGGGGGTCCGTTTTGTTATCTGATAAGAGCAGGGTTTGTGTCTACGGCAACGACGGAACGGGACAAGTGTATCGGCGACCTGGAGAGCGGTTTGCACAATGTTGCATCGATGAACGCATCAGCTTCGGCGGCGGTTCGTGCATGGTCTGGGGTGGAATATCTCTAGAAGCACGAACCGATCTTGTCTTCATCGTCAGGGAGGGCAGAGGTCGAGAAGAAAGAGGTCTGACTGCTCAACGGTATATAAACATGCCGTACGCCGGATTTATCGGCGATAATTTCATATTTATGCATGACAATGCAAGGCCACAGTGCTCGAATCGTTCGGGATTTCCTCGCAGACGTGGAAATTCATGCCATGGAGTGGCCATCACGGAGCCCCGACCTGAATCCCATTGAGCATATGTGGGACCAGCTTAAAAGAAGAATTCGAGCCAGAGTTCCTGCTGTTTCTTCCATCCTCGAGTTAAAAAATGCACTGCTAGAAGAGTGGAACAGTATACCTCAAGATTTTGTGATAAAATTAATTAGGTCCATGAAAAAACGAATGGAAGAGGTCATTAAGGCAAGGGGGGGTAACACAAGATATTAAAAATTAAAATTAGTTTCGTACTGCTTTGTTTGTATTTCTTAACTTCTCTAATTTATTTTGACGAATTGTTGATTAATTTAAGTCAGTTCATTTTGGAACTCTCAATTTATAAAGATCTTAAATAAAATTATCTCATTTTAAAGGCAATGAAATAACCTTTTGAATGATACATGTTTCGTTTTTTAATTCTTAGTAGTACCTGAAAAAAATGTCTTCAAAGTCGGAAAAGCGAGGTGGCTCGATACTTTTACACCCGAGTGTAGTTTAAATGAGAAATTAGGAGTTAAATTATCAGAATTAGAATCTCAAGGCATAATAAAGAAAATTAGTGAGCCAACTGAATGGCTAAATAATTTAGTCATAGTTGAAAAGAAAAATGGTGATTCACGCCTTTGCTTAGACCCAAAATATTTAAATGAGTCAATTCAAAAAGAACATTTCATGATACCAACAGTGGATGACATATCACATTTGTTAAATGATAAAGCCTATTTCACTGTTCTAGACATGAAAAATGGTTATTGGCAGGTATGTCTTGATAAAGAAAGTTCGAAACTTTGTGCGTTTAGTACACCTTTTGGAAGGTTTGTTTTTTGTAGACTTCCATTTGGCATTTGTACAGCACCTGAGATATTTCAAAAGAAAAATTATGAAGTTTTTGGTGATATTCCGGGCTTAGGAATCTACTTTGATGATCTAATCATTGCAGGCTCGATTGAAGCTGAACATGATCAGAGCCTTAAATTAGTTTTAGATCGTGCTCTTAAATATGGTTTAAAATTTAATGCTAGTAAAATACAGTTTAAGAAGACTTAAGTTAAATATATGGGCCAAATATTTTCTAAACAAGGAACAGAGCCAGATTTGCAATATGTAGAAGCAATAATTAAAATGAAAATACGTACTTGTAAAACGGAACTGTTAAGATTGTTAGGTATGGCTAAATACTTATGTAAATTTATACCGAATATGTCGGCACTTACTGCACCTGAGAAATTTAACTAAAAATAATGTAGATTGGGAATGGACAGATGTTCATGATAACGCAGTAGAAAAATTAAAATATCAGTTAACGCATTCTCCAATTATATCTTATTTTGATTTTGTTAAGTCAGTTATAATTCAAACTGATGCGTCTAAAGATGGTATTGGTGCATGTTTAATACAAGATAATCATCCTATTGCTTACGCCTCGCGTAGTTTGTCTAAAGCTGAAATAAATAATTATGCTCAAATAGAGAAAGAGATGTTAGCTGTGGTGTTTGGTATAGAAAAAATTAATAATTTTGTTTATGGTCATAAAAATATAACGATCTGGTCAGATCACAAACCGTTAATGTAGATAATTAAAAAAGATTTGTATAAAGTACCGAAACGCCTACAGAATATGATTATGCGTGTTATCAATTATAACATTAAAGGTGCCGATACACTGGCGAGAAACTCACGCGATTTACTGTCCAACAGCAGTGTCGCTAATGTAAATTACACTGAGTCGACTTACTAGAACTTGCGACAGCTCCTATCGGACAACTAAACTTGCTAATCTAAACAAGTCAAATTGCAATCGCGCGACTTCTCACAGAACTTCCAGGTCGTTTCGATATTTCGGCGAGTTTAGGTGCGAGTTTGTGACAATGTCAACAGAAAAGAAGTATTGGAGTGATAGTGAAGTTAAAATTTTGATAAGTCTATATGAAGAAAATCCAATGTTGTGGAACATACGTGCGGAAAATTACAGAGATAGGAATAAAAAACAGCAAGTATTGGAAGGTTTGGCACTACAATTTAGCACGAACGCTAATGAAGTAAGCCGAAAACTCCATAATTTAAGGAGCCAATTTCAACAGTAATTAAAAAAAATTAAAACACGGAAAGGTGGATCTGGATCAGATGAGGTTTTTGTATCAACTTGGCCATATTTTGCTGCTTTAAAATTTATACAATATTCAATGAGCACCGAAGTTACAACAGACGGAACAAGTTTACTTTAACGGACTTTGTCAGAAATTGATAAAATTAAGTGGACTAGTAAAACTGGACGTCCTGAGCTCAAATCTGTTAAAATTATTTGGCGCTCTCAATTACTTAGCGTAAAAATTCATTATAAAAGTTCCGTTTGACAGTTAGGTTAGGTTTTTTAATTCGAATTTTCTCATGTTAGGATGGCTAAATTGTCTGTGTAAAGTGTACAAATATGATTATAAGGCATACATGAAACTATATTTGTATTGATTTTGTGTTAAAATAAGCTAAAAATAACGTAAATCTTATAACATACCCAAACTCACAACTGTCATTTTTTGCCGTCTTGAACTACCATTTTCACCTTTCTTGACCTTTCTGAGTCGTAAGGTGGACTCATTTAGATCTATAAGGATCAGATCAGTTTCAGTTGGAACTAAAATTTTAATTTTAAGCGACCCTAAATTTATTTTTTTAACTTTTAACTTGTATGATTCGATTATCACGTTCATTAAAGCAACATCTATCACTTCAGTTTTTTCCCAATAATCAACTGTGTGCACGCGCGTGTGTGTATGTTCCAGACGTTAAAATTGAAAATTTTTGACATAAGTTGTCGATAGAGAGATTGTATTACAAAGTGCGTGCGTTTATTTATTTTTTTAAATATATATTAACTAATATACAAGGTGTTTAAGCTGTAACGGTAATCCTAAATTACATACAAACCTTAATAGATAAAAATATTTTGTTCATGTAGGATTGTAGTCTATGCTAAGGTCTATAAAAAACCTTCAATAACTTTTCGAAAAAATTGAAAACTACGAAATTATTTAAAAAGTTTTGAAAATTTTTCTCGAAAGCTGCTTTAACTAATTTTTATAAATTTAAGTATGTTTAGAGTATATTTTTCTTAATGAAATGCCGTCTGTTTACGTCATTGTTATGTATCTTACTTTAACAAATAATACATAAACGTGATTTAACACAACTTTATTCTACTTGTCACATACTCTGTACATTTTACCTACTGTCGTGTCTACGACACCTTACACGGGATACCGGTCATGTTGACAGGCGTCATTTACAAAAATTAGATTAATTAGAACGCTTGAAGCGGCATTTTAAACTTTTTATACCCCCAAACACACAAACACATACGAAGATAAAAACACAATATATTTATGGCGAAAGACATTTGGTGGCCAGATTAGTTTATTAATTAAACTGTTTCAATCGTCAGGTTAGAATTAAGATAGTATGTTTTGTAAAATAAAAGTTGTGTGGTTGTCATGGTGTTTTTTGTTTAGTTAACTAAAAGCTGTTTTGAGGTTTCATTCTGTGTTGTATTTTAAATTTTAAAAAATGGCATGGACAATGATTAAAGTTAATGAGGTGTTCAAAGACAATGCAGCTGCTGAAGAGTTTTTAATGGCGAATTCGTTATTACCAGCAACAAAACAATGTGTAAAATGTAACGCGGAAATGGTCAGAGATGACAAGATGTGGAGATGTCGTGCAATTATAAAGAAAGAAAAAAAACGTTCGAAAGTATGTAATTACAGTATTAGTATATTTGAAAAAACTTGGTTTTCTGGAAGCCATTTGCCGTTGCACAAGGTTATGCTTATTACATACATGGTGCTAAAGAATTTTAGCTTAGATGTACTGCGTCATGAATTGGGTGGTTTATCATCTAGAACAGCCGTTAGTTGGAACAGTTTCGTACACCAAGTGCTAGAAGATTGGGCCATCAATAGTGCGCAAAAGATTGGTGGACCCGGCAAAATAGTGGAAATAGACGAAAGCAAATTTGGAAAACGAAAGTACAACCGTGGCCATAGAGTAGAAGGGCAGTGGATATTTGGCGGCATCGAAAGAGATAGTGGGAAAATCTTTCTAGTTCCTGTTGAAACGCGTGATTCAAGAACACTTGTTGGAATAATTAAAGAGTGGATTTTGCCTGGAACTTTAATAATGTCAGATTGCTGGAAAGCATACGACAACCTTGGTCAAGAAGGTTATGAACATTTAACTGTAAACCATTCCATATCATTTGTGGATCAAGAAACTGGCGCTCATACAAATGCCATTGAATCTACCTGGAGGCATGCAAAGAGATTCATGCCTCATTACAACAGAAGGAAAAGAAAATACCCGGGATACCTTGCCCATTACATGTTCTTAAAATGGTGTAAAAGTAATAATTGTGACCCTTTTGAAGAATACTTAAAACACGTGAGTGAACTGGAATTTGAGGCTCCTTTTAATGATTCCGAAGATAATTCTGAGGATGATGATGAAGGTGATACTGATTAGTTACATTTACTCACTTTAACTAAGTTATTTTGTTTTCCTTTTGTTGTAATGTAGATTCAATGGCATTTGTATGTATGCCAGTTTTTTTCGTTTACATATGATATCGAATGGTTTACAGTTAAATGTTCATAACTGTCTTTACCAGAGTTGTCTTATGCTTTCGAGCAATTTGTCATTATTTATGTGTAAGACAAAACCCACTCTTTAATTATACCAAAAAGTGTTCTAGAATCGCGTTGTGCAATACTAAACTAGAAAGATTTTTCCCTATCGTTTTTGATGCTACCAAATATCCTTCAGCTTCCTACATTATGTACACGATAGATTTTTCGTTTTTCAAATTTGCTTTCAATATATTTCCACTGGTGTATGAACTGTTTCAATTAACGGTCATTTTAAATGATAAACTACCTAACTCATGACGTACTACGTCGATGCTTCAATTTTTTAGCACGATAATTTGTGCAAAGGCAAATTTGTTCCAGAAAACCAAGTTTTTTAAAAACACATTATATTTACATACTTTCGCACATTTTTTTTGTCTATTTATGACAGCTCGACATCTCCACAGTTGGTCATCTCGGATAATCTCTGCGTTACAATTCACAAATGTTTTTGTTCTTAGTAATAATGAATATGCAATTAAAAACTCTTCAGCAACTATGTTATTTTTAAACACCTCATGATATTTAATACTGTTTTAATTGTTGATTCTGCAATATTTGTTAAAACTATATTAGCTTTTAGTTTTAATTATAGTTGTATATGTATTAAAATTAATTAAGCCATAAAACTAATTACTGTTAAGTTAAGCTACCTCACTGAAATTACTTTTTACCATTCGTTTTGGATGTGGTTAAATTGATTTCTCCTCTAATTAACTATTATTGTTAGCTAATAGCAAACAAAAAACCTTTATTAATATAAATATGTATTAAAATAATGTATAAAATATTTTGTAAAATGTATAAAATATGATAATGTATATATGGTATTAAAATATTTATTTACATAATATATAATTTTTTCTTTAGGTATTAAATAATATTATATTAAAAAGTCTTTTGCACAATAATAGTTTAAAAAATTATAAAATTTAATAACATTAATTTCATAGAGAACTAAAAATTAGATTTGTCCGAGCAAACAATCTTAAAATAAATAAAATTAGAAATGAAAATTTTCGTTTAATAAAATTTACATTGGTCTATAATAAACTAAGCTAACCAACACCAGAAGACAAAAAAAAAGTATCGGCAAAAACCTACAATTTTTCATATAACTCAATCAAATTAAAAACATCTAATGTTTGGATTCTAAACAATTCGCATATCTGCAAACATACTCCAAAATGCCTATAAAATAGTGTTGTGCAAGCGCTGTTCGTCATCTTATTCCGAAGTGGTTTTATTTTAGCGTTCCCTATTATTCAGCTTTAAAAAAAAAAACTCTAACCAGACCTTTTGAAGAAAGTAAACAAAATGCCGATGGAAAAGTTGTGCACAAAGCTGCACGTCATCTTATTTTAGCGTTCCCCATTATTCAGCTTTAAAAACAACTTTAACCGACCTCTAACCTGACCCTCTGATGAAAGTAAACAGATTGCCGATGGAATAGTGTTGCGCACAGCGGCACGTCATCTTATTTTAGCGTTCCTCATTATTCAGCTATAAAAAAAAAACTCTTACCGACCTCTAACCTGACCCTCTGAAGAAAGTAAACATAATTCCGATGGAATAGTATTGCGCACAGCTGCACGTCATCTTATTTTAGCGTTCCCCATTATTCAGCTTTAAAAAAAACTCAACGACCTCTAACCTGACCCTCTGATGAAAGTAAACAGAATTCCGATGGAATAGTGTTGCGCACAGCTGCACGTCATCTTATTTTGGCGTACCCCATTATTCAGCTTAAAAAGAAAAAACTTTTACCGACCTCTGACCTGACCCTCTGATGACAGTTAACAGAATGCCGATGGAATGGTGTTGCGCACAGCTGCACGTCATCTTATTTTAGCGTTCTCCATTATTCAGCTTAAAAAAAAAAACTTACCGACCTCTAACTTGACCCTCTAATGAAAGTAAACAGAATACCGATGGAATAGTGTTGCGCACAGCTGCACGTCATCTTATTTTAGCGTTCCCCATTATTCAGCTTTAAAAAAACTCTTACCGACCTATAATCTGACCCTCTGATCAAAGAAAACACAATTCCGATGGAATAGTGTTGCGCACAGCGGCACGTCATCTTATTTTAGCGTTCCCCATTATTCAGCTTCAAAAAAAAAACTCTTACCAACCTCTAACCTGACCCTCTGAAGAAAGTAAACAGAATGCCAATGGAATAGTGTTGCGCACAGCTGCACGTCATCTAATTTTAGCGTTCCCCATTAATCAGCTTTAAAAAAAAAACTCTTACCGACCTCTAACCTGACCCTCTGATGAAAGTAAACAGAATGCCGATGGAATGGTTTTGCGTACAGCTGCACGTCATCTTATTTTAGCGTTCCCCATTATTCAGCTTTAAAAAAAACTCAACGACCTCTAAATTGACCCTCTGATGAAAGTAAACAGAATTTCAATGGAATAGTGTTGCGCACGGCTGCACGTCATCTTATTTTAGCGTACCCCATTATTCAGCTTAAAAAAAAAAAACTTTTACCGACCTCTAACCTGAACCTCTGATGACAGTTAACAGAATG
Source organism: Elmis aenea (assembly GCA_947652605.1). Taxonomy (NCBI): domain Eukaryota; kingdom Metazoa; phylum Arthropoda; class Insecta; order Coleoptera; family Elmidae; genus Elmis; species Elmis aenea. The sequence continues at coordinate 26,192,837 of OX393578.1, read as the reverse complement.
CCGATGGAATGGTGTTGCACACAGTTGCACGTCATCCTATATTAGCCTTCCGCCTTCCCCATTATTCAGCTTTAAAAAAAAACTCTTACCGACCTCTAACCTGACCCCCTGATGACAGTAAACAGAATGCCGATGAAATAGTGTTGCGCACAGCTGTACGTTATCTTATTTTAGCGTTCCCCATTATTCAGCTTCAAAAAAAAAAACTCTTACCAACCTCTAACCTGACCCTCTAAAGAAAGTAAACAGAATGCCAATGAAATAGTGTTGCGCACAGCTGCACGTCATCTAATTTTAGCGTTCCCCATTATTCAGCTTTAAAAACAAAACTCTTACCGACCTCTAACCTGACCCTCTGAAGAAAGTAAACAGAATGCCAATGGAATAGTATTGCGCACAGCTGCATGTCATCTTGTTTTAGCGTTCCCCATTATTCAGCTTTAAAAAAAACTCACCGACCTCTAACCTGACCTTCTGATGAAAGTAAACAGAATTTCGATGGAATGGTGTTGCGCACAGTTGCACGTCATCCTATATTAGTGTTCCCCATTATTCAGCTTTAAAAAAAAAACTCTTACAGACCTCTAACCTGACCCCCTGATGACAGTAAACAGAATGCCGATGAAATAGTATTGCGCACAGCTGCACGTCATCTTGTTTTAGCGTTTCCCATTATTCAGCTTTAAAAAAAACTCACCGACCTCTAACCTGACCTTCTGATGAAAGTAAACAGAATTTCGATGGAATGGTGTTGCGCACAGTTGCACGTCATCCTATATTAGTGTTCCCCATTATTCAGCTTTAAAAAAAAAACTCTTACAGACCTCTAACCTGACCCCCTGATGACAGTAAACAGAATGCCGATGAAATAGTGTTGCGCACAGCTGTACGTTATCTTATTTTAGCGTTCCTCATTATTCAGCTTCAAAAAAAAAACTCTTACCAACCTCTAACGTGACCCTCTGAAGAAAGTAAACAGAATGCCAATGGAATAGTGTTGCGCACAGCTGCACGTCATCTAATTTTAGCGTTCCCCATTATTCAGCTTTAAAAAAAAACTCTTACCGACCTCTAACCTGACCGTCTGATGAAAATAAAAAGAATATCGATGGAATAGTGTTGCGCACGTCATTTTATTTAAAACTTGATTTACTTTAAAGTTCCCCATTATTTAACTTTTAAAAAAATAACTTTTAATGACCTCTAACCTGACCCTCTGACGAAAATAAACAGAATGTCGATGGAATAGTGTTGCGCACGTCATCTTATTCGTAACTTGTTTCGTTTTAGTGTTCCCCTTTATTCAGCTTTAAAAAAAAAACTTTTACCAACCTCTAACCTTATCCTCTGACGAAAATAAACAGAACGTTAATAGAATAGTGTTGCGCATGTCATTTTATTCTTAACTGGTTTTATTTTAGCGTTCCCCATTGTTCAGCTTTAAAAAAATCTTTTACCGACCTCTAACCTGAGCCTCTGACGGAAGTAAACACACCGCCTATGAAATTGTGTTGCCCATTACCAAATAACATATTGTAGTTACTGCTTTTCCTTAATTGCCCACATTTTGACTGAAAATTATTTATTGTAACTACATTTTTTTATTTTATTGCGAAGATATAAGTTCACAGTTGGTTATTGGGCAAAAACTGATGTGTTAGATCTTAATTTAGTTATCGTGATAATCGAATAATGTTAATCAACCTTATTAACTGCCACTACCAAAATTCAAGTTAATGAAAAAAAAAATTATGGTCGCTTAAAATTGAAATATTAGTTCCTACTGAAACTAATCTAATCCTTATAGATCTTATTATTCCTTCGGCATTCTGTTTACTTTCGTCAGAGGTCAGAGGGTCAGCTTAGAGGTTGGTTAGGGTTTGTTTTTAACGCAGATTAATGGGGAATGCTACAATAAAACAAATTTGGAATAAGATGATGTGCAGCTGTACCCTATTTAATTTTTAAACTAATGTGGCCACCAAATTTCGTTCGCCATAAATATATTGTGATTATCTTCGTGATGTTCTAATTAACCTCATTTTATTAAATGACGTCTGTGAAAATGACGTTTTATGAGTGTGTTTTTTCAAAGAAATTCAAGAGAGTCGAGTAAGGTTAATCAACCAGCATTATTAACAACCACTCTCAAATTACAAGTTATTTGTTAAAAAAATAAATTTACGGTCGCATAAAATTAAAATTTTAATTCCAACTGAAACTGATCTGATCCTTATAGATCTAAATGAGTCCACCTTACGACTCAGAAAGGCAAGAAAGGTGAAAATGGTAGTTCAAGACGGCAAAAAATGACAGTTGTGAGTTTGGGTATGTTATAAGATTTACGTTATTTTTAGCTTATTTTAACACAAAATCAATACAAATATAGTTTCATGTATGCCTTATAATCATATTTGTACACTTTACACAGACAATTTAGCCATCCAAACATGAGAAAATTCGAATTAAAAAACCTAACCTAACTGTCAAACGGAACTTTTATAATGAATTTTTACGCTAAGTAATTGAGAGCGCCAAATAATTTTAACAGATTTGAGCTCAGGACGTCCAGTTTTATTAGTCCACTTAATTTTATCAATTTCTGACAAAGTCCGTTAAAGTAAACTTAAGCCAAATGTATTTGTATTGCTAAGAAATTTCGCCATTTGGAGTTATGAAATATTCCTTGAATTCCTCCCGAACACTTTTCGCTTCCATAGAGTAATTATGCTGTGCACCTCTTTCAAGTGGGTAAAGACTGTTTGTAGGCATTCCCTCTTCTTTGCGCCATATACCATCATCTACACTGTGTGTCTCTTCGTGTTCTTTATCAAAAGCACCTGGGGCGCTATTCCCAACTCGCTCGCTTTGAACAGCAGTGCTCATGAAAGCGAGCTTCGTCAATGCGAGTGAAGCGGTCGTTTCTGTATTCTCATATACCCCTGCCTTTGCAATTCTTCGACGCGAGTGGGTAGATGTTGCAACATTGGAATTTTGCATGGGCTGTCACTTTGCCGCCAGTTTTTGAATGTTCTGTGGTTTTTGTTTTGATTGATTATGGGGAAATTAACGGAGCAGCAGAAAGCAGCATTAGTAGAAATTCTTGGGAGAATAGTTAATTATTAAGTGGCAAATTTTCACAAAATTTTACATATAACGATGCCCAAAAGCAATGGAGTGTAATTACTACAAATTTAAATAGTATCTAAAATGTATTGGAATGAGTATCCCTCGAAAGTCTAAATTTTTTTCGAAATTCATCGACATTTAATTGTGTAAATGTAGGGTTGCCAGAAATCCTGAATGTATAAAAAGAACAATACAAATCAAAAAAGAGAACATTGCGGAATTAACTGAAAAACATATTTTAAAAGAAAAAAAAATGCACAATTGTAGAAAAAATAGATTATTCTTATATATTATTTCTAATTATACATATATCAGTAAAATTATTTACATATAGTATATTCATAAATATAATATTAATCATTGAAAATTAGTTCTTTGGTTGGAGAAATCACGTCCTAATAAACTAACATTCCTAGTATAAAGTAGCCTTCTACCCAATAAAATCGGTTATTTAGATTCCTTTCCATATTACTAATAAGAAAAAAATATTTATTCATTAAATACCTAAATTTATTAGAATCTTTTTCTTTAAGAAACATTTTTTTCATACACTTATTCCTTTTTAATTAAATTTAATTTTTGAAGTAATAGATGTTACGATGTTTTTTTTTTCGTTAGAAAAACTGTATTATTTTTAAACTCATAAAAATAATTACAAGAAATATTCTTGTAATTGTATGCATTAAGTTTAAGTTCGAATATTAAATGAACTTCACTAAACATTCTCATTTCAAAAAAGGGTAACCGAAAAAAGAGAACAAAAGTGAACATTTTTACATGAAAAAAGAAAAAGAAATATCAGAATTAAAAAAGAGAAAATGTTTTTTAAAGTGATATTCTGGCAACCCTATGTAAATGAATTTAATAATATTAAATTATAAGGTTCGGCCACATCATTTTCAGCCTGTTTTAAGTCCTCAGTTAAATTTATAAAGTTAATATCATCCATAATAAAAGAAAACAACAACTCACAACACACACAAAGGTTACGATTTGGGTGCAAAGCGAGCGGTATTTGCCAAGAGGAGTGGGTCTACCCACTCGCGTTGAACGCGAATGGAGCGCCTGCGTGAGGAGACGTTGGGAATACGATTCTCAGTGGTTTGTGCACCCCTCGTGTTCAACGGTAGCGATATCGCTGAACAGGAGGAGTTGAGAATACCAGCCCTGGTGGAGCATATACTTTAACAGAATTTTTCTCTTTCATAAGAAAATTGTGCAAAGCACATATCGCCAAGACTACTTTTTTAACAGTATCTGGTTGCAGTAGAATTGGTTTTCGTAAAATTCTGAATCTATTTGCACAAAGACCAAATACATTTTCAATAATGCGTCTAGCTCTAGATAGGCGGTAATTAAATACTCGATTTGGACCAGGTTGATCTTTATAAGAAAATGGTTTTATTAGATACGGCTTCATTGCAAAAGCATCATCTGCTACAATAACATATGGAATAGGTTTATCTCTTCGTGGTAAAGGAATTGGATCTGGTAAATTTAAACTGTTGTTTGCTAAAGCAAAATTTAAGGAGCAGTTATTATAGACTCCCTCATCCGAAATTCTTCCATTACAGCCAACATCGATGTATGTAAATGTGTAAGAAGCGTCAGCTAAAGCCATTAATACTATACTATAAGTGTTTTTATAGTTATAATAATAACTTCCGCTATTCTTTGGAGCTCGTATAACAATATGTTTTCCATCCAAAGCCCCAATAAAATAAGGAAACTGCCAGCAATCTTCAAATTGTTTTGAATGCCAAAGCCATTCTTCTTTTGTCCTTGGAATCTGTAAATTAGAAATTAATGAAACAATAATTGTCTTATAATATTCAGACATTATTTAACGGGTTTCTAATTTTTCAGAGTGTAACTACATAATCGCAAACTGAAATAGGAAATCTGCAAGAGCAGAATGTGGAGCCACCTCCCAAGAAAAGGATCTCCAAAGGTGTTAAAGATAAACAAACAATTTCACCGGCAGATATGCAAAAAGCTGTAAATGTGTTAAATCACCCTATTGATGACGAGCAGATTTTTACCGATTATGTGGCTTCTGAAATGAAGCAAATTAAAAACCCGAATAAAAGAAAACTAAAACGACTACTTAATGAGGCTATCGCGAAAATTTCGGATTTAGATGCTTCACAGTACGAGTCTTCTGAAATTGGACGTTCAAATACGTCTACGCCATTTTTTCAATCGAGTTCCTCTGCAAGTTGTACTCCTTTACTTTCCCCTGTTGAAGGTTGCAATGACAATTCAATGACTTTAATGACAACAACAAATCTTATTCACGATGTCGAAAATGAATCTGAAATTTTTTATTAAATTTTAATGTAAAATTTCAGAACATCGCTTATTTCACTTGTATTTCTTATTTTTCAATAAATATTTTGATATTTCTTTAATGACACCACGTGCTTCAATGCTCATTACTATTGATACTCCTTAAACCAATATTAAAAAGACACATACCTTGATGTAAATATCTTTCAATACTTCATATAAAGTCAAGCAAACTTCTGGAATAAATCTACTCATAGTACAAACTTGTATTCTGAATAGATACATTAAAGAGTCTCCTAAAAATAATAGAACTTTAGAACTCTATTAAAGATATTGATGCTTTTATTACTTACCAGTAGCGAGAAAGTGTAGGGTTACTACTAAACGTTCGCTAGGTGCAATTGACGAACGTAAATATGTATCTTGTTTCTTTATTATCACCCACTAAATTCAAAAGTTTTTCCAGATCAACAGCAGACATGCGAATAAAGTTTCTAAACTGTTGTGCATCTTCTATTTTTAGCTCATTTAGCAAATTACGGTATGCTCCAAAATTTTCCCTTCTCAACAACCATTCTTTTACCCAACAACTTCTTTTTTTCTTGTTTTTTTAAAAATTTTCACAATAAACAACTAACAAAGCTGCCGCACGAATCTGTCTTACGGAAGGCATTATAAACAAATGAAAAATAAACTTGCACGAGAATATATCGCAACGTGTCTAAATAGGTATGTGAGAACTTGCAACAGACAAAACTTGCGACAGACAAAACTTGCGACAGTAAAATTGCGACAATGTCGCAAGTTTTGCTCATAATGTAAATAACCAAGTAAGTCGCTTGCGCGAGAATTGTCGCAAGTAACTTCCTAGTCTATAGGCACCTTAAGATTAATTATATGCTAGGTAAAGAATTATATGTGGCTGATACCTTATATCGTGCTTTTATAGATACTAATAATGCTGATACAAAATCTAATTTAGATTATGCTGTTCATGCATTTTTAACAAAATTACCAATTACGTCACAGAAATTAAAATAATTTAAAGAAATAACCTAACCTAACCTGACCCTATTCTTAGTTTAATAGTAGATTTTTGCAAGACTGAATGGCCTGAAAGTAACAACAGTTTGTTACCTGACGTCAAAAAGTATTGGCATTTAAGATTATTTAAGTGTATATAATGAGTTACTATTATTAGGCAATAAAAGTGTTGTACCCAGTGCCTTAAAAGTTGATATGTTAAATCAGATTCATGAAGGTCATTTAGGAATTGAAAAATGTAAATTAAAAGCTAGACAATTATTGTACTGGCCTAACATGAATCAAGATATAGTCCTTTATAAAAAAATTTAAAATTTGTGAGAAATTTGCTTACAAAAATTGTAAAGAAAAACTGTTACCATATCCAATTACTCGACGTCCAAGGGAACGCATTGGAATTGATATATTTTCATATGCAAACACATCATATCTAGTAGTTTATGATGCCTATTCAAATTGGCTTGAACTAGTGACTATTGCTAATAAATCAAAAAATTAAAATCACTCTTTTCTAAATTTGGATGTCCGGATTATTGTGTATGTGACAATGTACCTTTTTCCAGTTATGAATTTTTACAGTTTGCAAAAGATTGGAATTTTGAAGTGGTAACAAGATCCCCTAATTACCCACGTTCAAATGGTCTTGCAGAAAAGGGGATATGTATTAGTAAACGCTTAATTAAAAAGTGTATAGAAGAAAACAAAGATATATATGCAGCACTCTTGGCTTACAGAAATTGTCCTCTCAAAAGATTAAATTTGTCACCGTCTTAGTTGTTAATGAATAGAGTGTGCAAAACTAAATTGCCTGTAATAGAGAGTATATTATTATTAATACGAATATACAAAGTAAACTGTTAGATAAACAAAATGTTCAAAAATTGTATTACAATCAAAATGCTAGAGATTTAGATCACTTGTCCAAATGATCTACGACCATGTGAATAAACATTGGACACCGGCCAAGATTGTAAAACACCATGAGACTCCGCGGTCATATGTTATTGAAGATGAATACCATAATATCTTGAGAAGAAATCGTTGTGATATAACAAAATCATTTAATACTCCTGTGCATAAAACCATGCCAGAAGTTACGAGTGAGTCTCATGCTGTTGAAAACCCGAATAATGGCCAAAAGGAAATTTGTAAACCAAATGTAACTACGCCAGAAAATTGTCAGTTTAATAGAATAACTCGTGTTGGTAGGGTTGTTAATATGCCTACCAAATTTAAGGAGTTTTTGTTGTAAGAGGAGAGATGTTAGATATTGTTAAGATAGATGGCAGCCCTAGATGAGTAGTGAGGGTTGCATAGCAAGTTGCACGATAATTAATAAACCACGTTGTACACACATGAGTAACCTTTTATTTGATCTTATAAAAGCATCTAAAACCTAGATATAAAACACAAAGCGTTTTCGATAGTCAGTTCCGTGTGTGGGGTCTGTCAGTGAGGTAGTTTGTATTTTTCGATCGAAAAGTAACGCGTTCGTGTGTCGAATCGTGAGTAAGTACAGTGTCAGGCGTGAAAAATGGCTCTAATAGGGGCAATGAACGAATTTAATCCGGAAACGGAAGACTTTACAGTGTATAGTGAAAGCCTTGAACAGTACATGATCGTAAATGTAATAGAGAACCGTATGAAAGTGCCTTTGTTAATAACGTTAATTGGATCAAAAGTGTACGGGTTACTAAAAAATCTGTTATTACCTGAAGAACCAAAACTAAAGACTTATGATGAGTAATAGATGTGTTGAAAAAATCAGAGATCAGTACAACGCGCGCTGAAGAAAAATCGTTTACATGCGTACCATATTCAGTTGCATCAAGAACTAAGCAATGCTGATTTTCAATCACGTTCCGAATTTTGTGTCTGGGCAAGACTGAAAATACAGGAGGATCCTACATTTTTCCAGTATGTTTTGTTCTCAGATGAGGCGACATTTCATAAAAACGGATCTGTAAATAGGCATAATTTTCATTATTATTCAACCGAAAATTCTCATGTTATGCGACAAATTGATCAACAGCATCGCTGGTCTTTGAATGTCTGGGGAGGAATTGTTGGAGATAATGTGGTAGGTCCGCATTTTTTCGATGGTCATCTTAAGGGGCTCATGTATTTACTTTTTTTGCAACATGCATTACCCAGGTAATTAGATCATGTACCTCAGTATACAATAAACAGGATGTGCATCCAACAGGACGGCGCACCTGCACATTTTTTGCGAGACGTAAGATATCTTGATGGCATTTTTCCCAACCAGTGGATTGGTAGAAGTGGACCCACCAGGTGGCCCGCCAGATCACCGGATTTGAATAAACGACTTTTTTTGTGGGGATACGTGAAAGGAATTGTGTATAACGAACCACCGACAACAGCAATAAATATGCAACAACGAATTGTTGACGTTTTTACAAGTATTTCACCTGAAATATTAAGAAGAGTGCAAAGATCTTTTTAGCAGAGAATAGATTTGTGCCTGGATGAAAATGGAAGACATTTCGAACATTTATTGTAGTCGTTTCTCTTTTATGTATTTTCAATTTGTCACTTCATAGTTTTTGAATAAACACGATTAATTTTATTACGTAATTAATATCCGCTTAAATTCTAAACTTATTCAAATGTTAAGTTGACACTTGCTTACATTTTGGCACTTGTTTTGCATAAGCGCGGCCTACTTCGGTGCATAAAAACGCAATTAAATGGCTACTTTTTTGAAAAGTATTGAATATAACAACTACGGGGTTTAGACATAGGACACCCCTCATAAAAATTAAAGGGGAGAAAAAATACTATCGAATAGCATAATAAAACAAGGGTGTTTACATTTGAAAAAAATTAGTTGTCACTTTGAAGTTTGGAAAGTTTGGTATTTTTTTTTGTGAACACCCTGTATCAATAAATTTAAATTTTTTATTTTTAAAATGTTGCTCCCTAACCGAACTAACATTATTGATAAAACTTATTTCTTAACTTCACGAAACGAGGTCGCTACGATTTTTTAAAGTTGGGCCTGCTTATGTCAGATTTTTCGGAAAAAAATTAATGTTGGCAACACTGTCACAAATAAAAAAAATGAAGACATTCATGTAGAGGTTAAAAAATGACATTCGAAGACCTAAAAATATACAGGGTGTTCCATTTAAAAAATCTCTGTTTTTGCTATAGCGCGAAAATGGAACACCCTGTATAGTTGAAAATAATTTTAAGACGTAGATCTTTTGAAACCAATAATTTTATGCCTGTAAGTTTTTTTTCTATCTCCTATGGGCGGGGCGCTATTAAAGCCCAACGTACTAATACTAATGCAGGACCCGTTATACAGGGTGATTTATTAGTGCGTCGGGCTTTCATAGCGCCCCGCCCGTAGGAGATAGAAAAAAAACTTAAGTACATAAAGTTATTGGTTTGAATAGATCTACGTCTTAAAATTATTTTCATCTATACAGGGTGTTCCATTTTTGCGCTATAACAAAAACAAAAATTTTTTTAAATGGAACACCCTGTATATTTTTAGATCATCGGATGTCATTTTTTAACCTCTACATGAATGTCTGTTTGTTTTTTGATTTAGTGCCAGTGTTGCCAACTTATTATTTTTTTTTCCGAAAAATCTTACACAAGCAGGCTTAACTTGAAAAAATCGTAGCCACCTCGTTTTTTAAAGTTAAGAAATAAGTTTTAGCAATAATGTTAGTCCAGTTGGGGAGCAACATTTTAAAAATTAAAAATTTAAATTTATTGACACAGGGTGTTCACAAAAAAATGCCAAACTTTCCAAATTTCAAAGTGACATAACTCATTTTCTTCAAATGTAAACACCCTTATTTTATTTTACTATTCGATAGCTTTTTTTCTCCCCTCAATTTTTATGAGGGGTGTCCTATGTCTAAACCCCGTAGTTGTTGAGATATTCAATACTTTTCAAAAAAGTAGCCATTTAATTAAATTTTTATGCACCGAAGTGCAAAACAAGTGCCAAAATGTAAGCAAGTGTCAGCTTGACATTTGAATAAATTTAAAATTTAAACGGATATTAACTATGTAATAAAATTAATCGTTTTTATTCATAAACTATGGAAAGTAACAAATTGAAAATACATAAAAGATAAACGTACAATAAATGTTCGAAAAGTGTTAATTAATCTATTGTCAATTTAATTTTTAAACGAAATATTACCGCTTTTTTAAATAACTTTAATGTTAAAAAAAATTGAATGTGCTGTATCGTTCAAAAATTTCATAAAAATGTAAATTTTACGCAAACGGTTGACTTAAGACCCATATAACCTTATACATTTTTTAATGTAAATTTTAAGAGGAATCCAAAAATGTAAAAATATACAGGGTGTTCTATTTAAAAAAATTACATTTTTTTATGTGCCGCTCAAACGAAACAACCTGTATATTTGAAAATAATTTTATGTTATTTAGAAAATAGGTTCGCACAATATTTGTATTAAATATTTTTTGATATTTTCATTAATAAAGGAGCTATCAAAGAATCTCAGGGTCGTGGTGCACCCTGTATATGGACAAAGCGGATTTACCATAAGGCTTAGTAGGATGGCAAATTAAAGTTAAATCCGTCGAAATAATTTAAAAAATTAATAATTTGATATTAAGAACAATGAAATACTCAGATATAAATATTTACTTATCAGGTGCTGATTTATACGAGGATTGAGATAAGTGTTACTCAAGAAATGTTAGAGGCATATTTTGAAGAAAATAATAATTCTGAAATTACCCTTTTAGTTTCTCCTGCTGGAACCTCTTAATCAAACATTGAATCTGCTACATCCAATCGTACCGCTTAACAAAAATTGTAAGATTTATTGTGGAGAAGAAAAGAAAAAATGAAAAAAGTTCGAAATTTATTGGCAATTCAGAATTGCCAAACTGTATCACCGAATTGCAAACACTATAAAAAAAAAATTAAATACGTTTTTGGTGATAATCTGCTTGATACAATTGTAGAAGAGAGTATAAGGTATAGCGTTTCGAAAAATCCAGAAAAACCTTTTCAATTTTAAAAAATGGATTTAATTAAATATTTAGGTATCTATTTTATCATCTGCTACATCCTTTTTAAATGTCAGAATCTACTGGAAAGATACTGTTGTGTTATAAATTGCAAAAATACTCTTAGCCAAAAGAAATATGAACGAATTCGCTCAAACCTTTATTTCCACAATTCCTTGGATTCCATGGTGATAAATTGCATAAGTTGAGACCTGTTATAAATTCGCTGTCACACAAATGTCCTTCCATTCCTATGGAGAAAATGCTCTCCATTGACGAGCAAATATGTGCTATCAAAGCTCGGCACCACTTAAAACAATATTTACCGTGGTACAGAAAATGATTTATCCAAACGTTTGCAAGATGAATCAGATCTGGGAGCAAGCAGCAATATAATTGTATGATTGACAAGGGAAATTCCTCGGAATTGCAACTATAAGTTATACTTTGACAATTATTACCTCATTGCCAGTTAATAGTTACTTATTGTTAGTAAAGTAGGGTATTCATTTTCTGGGAACTGTAAGAAGAAACCGAATTCCCTCATGTAAGGTTCCGACGAAAGCGGAGGGCAGAAAATTAAATAGAGGTTGATATGATGAATTTATGACTGATATTGATGGCATAGATATCAGCAATGTTTACTGGAAGGACAATAAACTCGTTTTATTGCCATCTTTTGTCGGAACAAAACCTATACGTTCCATTAATCGGTTCGACAGAAAACAAAAACAAAAGATTGAGATTCCTTGCCCCGCAATTGTTAAGCAATATGGGCAGGGTTGATTTGTTGGATAGCATCATAGGTCGCTACAAAATCAAAATGAAATTAAGAAAATGGTACATGCGGTTGTTTTATCATCTTCTTGATATTAGTATAATAAATGCTTGGTTGTTGCATCGAAGGTGTAATAAAGAAAAGATAATGAAGCTTGTGGATTTTCGTATTGAAGTGACCCGGAATATATAAAATAAGGAATTCAGCTACACCAAAACGAGGACGATCTTCAGGATTGCAATCAAAAATTGAGTTAAAGCAAAAAAAAGCTCAATACAACACCACTATCGCCTCAAGATGTACGTCTAGATGAGCTAAACCATTTCCCAGCATGGCATAATACCAGTGCTGGATTAACCCATAAGCTAAGTAAGCACGTGCTTAGGGCATCAAGGGATGGTGCCCCCCACAAAAATGTATCATAGCCGAACGTATCATTTAAATTATTAAATTAATTAAATTTATAGCCATTTTCAAAATTTAATGAAAAATTAATGTTCTGTTTGTAAAGCGTTCTTTCTTGTGTCATCATGTTTATCCTGCAAAATAAAGTACACTGTGCTCGCAGATTGGAATCTATACAAATTTTAAACGTCTAGACGCGTTTGAAACAGCGCAAGTGACGGGTGTGATTTTCACTTATCTCCTGCAGTTGCCGCCACCCCGCTCGAATATTAATTACACCTAGCGTGGCAGATTTTACTACTAGCCTCAAGTTATAGGTATATACAGGGACTTCGTCCCTAGCTTTCGAACTTGTAACTTTTTAAATTGTTTTTATGTAACCAAATTATCATTTCAACTTATCCAACTTTTCGTAATGTCGTTTTATCAAATTCAACTAATTATTACTACGAAGACTACCAATAAATCGATTACAACAGTTATCCTCATTTAGTATTATTCGTACTAATACAACCATCTCCTCATTAACATCAACGACCAACATCCAAAAAGAAAACCGCTCGACCGACCGTCACACGGGTACTAGCTCATAAGAAAATCTTAGTAGCTGACCAACTGTGGACTTTACAAGATGAATTTGAAAAATATGAAAAAGATCCAAGGAAATGTTACCAGATGTTGATTACAAGACAGCTACAACTCGCAAACGTATCAGAAAGAAGCTGCCCAATGATGGAAATACAACAGCCCCCTTATTCCATAACTTTTAAACACCAGCGTAAACACCACGCGTTAGTGGTGACTTCCCAATTCGGGTAGTTGATATTCCGTTTCTACTGACGACCAAGAATGAACCCTAACCGTAAATGCTAGACGTAATTCGCGTGAAACCGGCTCGACAGCCGCGTTTAAGGCTAAAATCCTGTCATTTCGACTTGTTTACTCAATACTCAATAACATTTAGTGATTGGGGGTGAAATGTTATATTTTAAGTAAATTTTTGGTGTGTTGTATTTGTGTTGAATTAAAAAAGAAACAATTCTTAACAATAATTAAGTGTGTTGGATATTAGTAAATTTAGGAACGAAGCGACGAAATAGCGCTTTGGTAAGTACAGTAAATCTTTTATTTTACAAATTGATATTAATTTTGTTACATTTTTAAATCCGTAATATTATATTGTGTTCATTCAACAAGTAAATAAATACCTCATGTAAACTAGTAATGTATATTATTCGCATGACAGTATATTGGTATTTTTACATTCTTTCAGAATGATGGCCCATCTAACACATATTTTATGGTGGAACGAAGAAAATAATAAACGCAACATTAAGAAATATGCAAACGTAACTTGCGAGATGCACAAAATTATATCAAAATTAAGTTTTGTCATATCTTTGTGTATTATTCACCAATTTTAATTTCACAGTCCAGCTTAATATATAAATTACATTGTATATTTATTTGTAACGATAAAATACTGCAATGAATAAATGCAATCAACTAAACTAATAGAATTACTTTACCACATCACTGGTCCAATTTAAAAAATACCCATCCAAAGTGCTGACCATTGAAACAAAATTAATTCAGTAAACAAACTATAAGATAAGAAAACTTTACAAAATCGTTGTGTAATATAAAAATAAGAACAAAACGTATCACAACTTTAAAAAAAACTACCATAAATTCTTTAACGTAAGACAGAGTGTACAAAGTTGCATGGCGGTAATTTTTAAACAAATACGCGTTAAGCACATTTCACTTGTGAACGTGCGCACTAGGATTTTCTGTACTAACTTTCCTAAAATAGTAGCTACCCAACTTTAACTTGGGTAAACCCGCCGTGAGTTACCACCGGTGGGTTAGAGCATCGCTTTTCGTAGAAGTGGGTCATATTAACAAGGTAGTAATGAACTTACATTTCCGTTAAATCCAAAGTTACAGAATCCAGCTGCTGAAGTATATCTGAATGCCAGAGATAAATTTCGTATCAGCACCTTCCGCACAATTCTTGACAAACTTGCAAGTGAGATGAAAAGAAGAGGAGAGATATACAAAGAAATAGCAGAGATATTTTCTTTACTAAGTGATGTGCCATATAATGTAACTTCATCATCTGCTAACATTAAAAGGTATTTTCAGTGCTGTCCAAATCTGATTGACGCTTACCCAGAGGACTTCAACAGTAATTTCTCAACTGAACTTTAGCAGTTTCATTTATATGTGCGCCATAAGTTCAGCGCAACAGAAAATGTAAAAACAAGAAGTCATGCTGAACTTTATAAAATAATTTTAGAAGACAACATCGAGTGTGCCTTTCCAAATGTAGACATTGCCTTCCGTATATTTTTAACATTAATGGTCACAAACTGCTCAGCTGAGCGTTCATTTTCTTGGTTGAAATATATAAAAAAATCCCATCAGAACGACTATGCAACAAGGCAGACTGGATGCCTTATCTCTATTATGTATAGAAGATGTGTTGCGTAAGATTGATTATAAAGATATGATCAAATACTTTTGAAGGAAAAAAAGTAGGAGAAAATTATTAAGCCACAAGTAATATGCAAGTTTTGTTTAATTTCGAACTTTCGATAAATAAAATTTTATTTTATGGTTTATTATTGTTTTAATTTTTTGAATTACAAGTGTAAGGGGACACCAAAATTAGTTAGTGCTTAGGGCCCTGCATAATACAAGACTAAGATGTAAAAATCCTGTTTGTAAAGCACAGATATCTTATATGCGAAAATGCGATACATCATTATGCTTCAACAAGGATAAAAATTGTTTTAGTATCTTTCATAGAAAGTAATAGTTTTTATATTTCAATTTAAAACTAAATTATTTTTTTAGATGTATTTAAATGCTCAGTGATGCATATCTGCATCAACGCTTAATTGCAATTAAAATAATTGAAAAATATAAACAATTTTTTTAACTATTTTTCCTGTTTTGCTGACATCATTTTCCTTAAGATAAAAACATTTCCAGGGAAATTTAAAAAATTGCGCACTGTAGGGTTAAAATATATGATGCGGGATGGTTTTTTGCTTATACGAGAATGACTGCAGTTTTATTTGACTCACTGCTAAATTAAGTAGGACCTCACCTGAAGAAAAGAATCATATGTAAACCAATTTGTGCAGCTCAGCGAATAGAATACTTTAAGGTGATAATTGTTCCTAATTGTATAGAATATTAAAAACACATTTTTTTATAGATTTCTTGCTACAGGCGATTCGTATTTTGCCATAGCAAATAGCTATCACGTGGAAAAATCAACAGTTTGTGTGGTCATCAAGGAAGTTTTTGCTGTTCTGTGGGATGTACTATCACCAATTGTTTTACCGAAACAGAAGCAAAATGATTTGCAAATTGGTTTTTTAAATATTGGAATATGCCAAATTGTGTGGAAAGTATAGATGGCAAGCATTTTCGAATAACAGCTCCAGCTAAAAAGGGTTCTTTATATACAGGGTGATTGATTGAGACCGGGCATTAAAAATATACGAAGAATGAAAAAGGGTTTGGATCTGAAATTTTGGTTATGACCATAATGGCATCTGAACTGTTTAATGAAAATATTTTCAAGATGGTGACACTTCCGGAAATACCGGAAGTTGACGTCTACTTTCTTATTTCAAATACAATGGTCTATTTTTTATTGCGTATTTGTATTCAAAACGTCATTTTAGAGGGACTTTTATTAGCATTCCCTATACCTAATAGCAGCCATTTTTTAGATTTTTGGACTTTTTTGAAAATTTTTCGATTTTCATCGTGATGCTTAATATTATCTACCGCCGCCATTTTTGAAGAATAAACGCTTAAATTTAGACCATGCCTAGAAGAAACCTTGGACTACATCCTGGATATTTTGCAATCGATACATTACTTATAGGGTGTCCAAAATTTAATTTTCTTTTAATACAACTTCAGACCACTAAAACTCGTTTTTTTCAAATACAATGCCCAAACTTTTTATTCATTTTCAAATGCAAAATTACATTCTGTATCAATCTGTATTAGCGTTTTCTATACCTATCTGCAACAATTTTCGAGTTATTAAGAATTTTTGATAAAGTTAAGAGAAATTGCAACATTTTTAAATAGTAGGCCTTGGAAATGACAACAAATGCCAATACTTAATAACCGTCAACCACTTTTATCGCGTTTGTCTGAGGTATCCATGAAAATGGACTATCAAGAGTATTCAAACACGGATATTTTGAATTTATTTTACATTCTTGGACAAATTCAGAAGATTATTGAAAGTGCGAACGAATAGTTGTGTATTTTTAATGTGGCTTGTACAGCATAGTATGTTAAACCCGCTGAGGATGGTCATTAAAATATCTCAGGATGTTAACTTTGTTAGTTTCATCATTTGTCACACGCTTAGGTCGAATACAAGCAGATTTCACTCTTCTAAATTGAAAAAAAATTGATTCTATTCATTAAAATTTCTGTCTGGTCATTACAGTCAAATAAGGATAACTCTCACTGAACATGCGCCAAGTTCTTTCAATAATCTTGTAACATTCTTCATGAATATAAAATAAGTTCAAAATACTCATGTTTGAATACTCTTGATTATACATTTTCATGGATGCTTCAAACAAACGCAATAAAAGTGGTTTACAGTTATTAATATTGGCATTTGCTGTCATTTCCAAGGCTTACTATGTAAAAATGTTGCAATTTCTCTTAACTTTATCAAAAATTCTTAATAACTCGAAAACTGTTGCAGATAGGTATAGGAAACGCTAATACAGGTTGATGCAGAATGTAATTTTGCATTTGAAAATGAAAAAAAAGTTTGGGCATTGTATTTGAAAAAAACGAGTTTTAGTGGTCTGAAGTTGTAATAAAAGAAAATTAAATTTTGGACACCCTGTAAGTAATGCATCGATTGCAAAAATTCCAGAATGTACTCCAAGGTTTCTTCTAGGCATGGTCTAAATTTAAGCATTTTTTCTTTAAAAATGGTCATGTTAGATAATATTAAGCATCACGTTGAAAATCAAAAAATTTTCAAAAAAGTCCAAAAATCTAAAAAATGACTGCACTTAGGTATAGGGAATGCTAATAAAAGTCCCTCTAAAATAACGTTTTGAATCCAAATACGCAATAAAAAATAGACCATTGTATTTGAAATAAGAAAGTAGACGTCAACTTCCGGTATTTACGGAAGTGTCGCTATCTTGAAAATATTTTCATTAAATAGATCAGATGCCATTATGGTCATACCCACAATTTCAGATCCATACCCTTTTTCATTCTTCATATATTTTTAATGCCCGGTCTCAATCAATCACCCTGTATAAATTATACAAAACACTTAAGTGTTATTCCATCTGGCGTAAGCAACTTTGATTACAATTTAACATATCGCACCCCGGCAAGAAAAGTGACACAACTCAAAAAAGGTAATTTTTTAGTATAACAAAAAAACGAAATGATTAAACTTAGAATTGAAATGGTTAAAAGCCTGTGAATGTTAAAGATAAATCCTTTGACCATTATTTGGATTATACTCTATATAATAATACTTTAAACACCTCAGTCACATTTTGCCACTGTATTGACCTTGCGAGGTAGATACAGGTAAGCTCTTTGATTTGTGTCACTTTTCTTGCTCAAATAAAATCGTTGTTTCTCGTTGTGACCCTTCATGTAATAATACCTATGCCACTTTTCTAGTTCAAATAAAAATTATTTTTGGCTTGTGACTTTTTCAGCATCAGATAAGTAACTCAGGGTACCCGAAGCGGGATAGGCCAGCGTGTACCTTAGGTTTTTACTTTCCCTCCCTGACACGGCAAGGCGCTGATTTAAAAAAATAATTATTTACAAAGTAGAAAACAATCTTACCGGTATACAACAAAATAATTTCAAATTTTATCTAGTTGCACGCTCAAGTCTTTCAAAACATGTGAAAATCACAAAATATAATCAAAAATTCAACATTGTTCTGCGGTTCTGTGGTTGCTTGTAATTGCATTGTTTGTGTAAAAGGTGAGTACTTATTACTTTTTATATTGCGTTTATAAACGTATAGAAATTTTTTGTGTACCTAGTGATTTATCTTGTAGGGTAATAATACGTCTAAAAAAAATTTGTGGGTCGAAAAAACGCCCAAAATTTTAAATATGCTGCACTAGGGTTGCCAGCACAGAACATGTTATATAATTTTGCATGGCCGGGGTTTGCGGTATTGAAAGTCAATCTCGTGCTTCCAGTAAGCAATGTAAAATCTTCGAACGAGAACAATTATTTTAAATAGTCATTTTCATATTGTTAGTAGTACTCATAGAAAAAGAGTAGTACTGATCTGCAGTCTGTATGGGGTACGTCATACAATCGTTGCGGATGTACAGAACCACATCGAGTATTTGATGTACCCCTACACCAAATTGGCACTCACTGACCATCATTGCGTCATTCTGTTAATCGCTACTTAATGCATACTTTATTACGTACACATTTTGTTAAGCGGTCTAGAAAAGCAAGAAAATCTGTTACAATTAATAATAATGTTGGTATTTTAGCATAATTTTACTTCGAATTCAAATTTGCCACGCATTGCCGTTGAGATTGTGAGTGGGGACAATACCGCGAAAAGCAGTGTATTGCATGTGCACTGCTGACATTGTCACTCTATGCTTGTAACGTATGCAGCAGCGGTAGACGAAGACTTTTAAGAACGCCGCTTATGCGTTTTTGCGTAGTGGTGCGGATTTTGTTTTTTTTTTTCGGTTCATGTGATGTGTAATTGAACATTTTGTTAAAACCATCTTTTTAACTCGTACAGGCACATAAAAAGCAGACGCAGACATATTTTTGATGTAGCTATTGCTGGCGCTCGGTGGAATTGAGCTGGACTCGTGACACCAGGTGATACGTACGTTCACCAACGATTCGAAGTTTTATAAGGACATTTTTAAAGTATTTATTTTTAAATCACATTTTTACACTAGTTAACGTTACAATGATTGAACCGTGCTGTTATTGGTAAGTAGAATTCAGATCTCTGGATACTGTAGGCTTGTGCTTTTTTATTTCTAGTAATTGGGCATTATTTGCAGGGCGTTTTAGTGATACTAATTTTTCCGCCACCAATGCATTAACTACTTGCCGCCGAAATTGTTTATGGGATATGGTATTCATTTGAAGTTTATTAGAAATTAACTACGCTTGCATCGAGAAAGTAAAACATTATCTGCCACCATTTATGAATTTTGCGATCTAATAATATCAGAGCTTATCAGTAACAATGAATATCAAAAGAAAGTGTGTAGTAGATGGTTGCAGTCTTAAAGGAGGCCACATGCACACTTTTCCCAACCCAAAAAGAGACCTTCAGCGCTTTAAACATTGGGTTGCAGCATGTGGAAATACCAGTTTATCCAGTCTTCCGACAAACAATATCTATCCTTCCAAGCGGATATGCCATGCTCATTTTGAAAATAATTTTGTACTTGAAAATTTCAAACTTACAGTAAATGCTATTCCGACCTTACAGTTGACTGGTGAGTTAACATTTTTACTCCTATTTATATCAAATTATTATTAAAAATTGTACTTGCATAACATCATATAAACAAATAACTTTATATTGACAGGTATTGTTCAACCAAGAGCTTCTTGCAGCTCATGCAGTTTAAGCTCAACCCCATCTTCAACTGTATCACTGCCACTTCAGTTGACAGCAACTTCGGAAGCTGCACTTTCATGTATATATGATATTACTGTTCCATTTGAAACCGATTTATCTCCTAGACAACACAGATATGCAAGCGAAGAGGAGAAAAGAAAGCAAGAGCACATGGAAGGTTAGTGTATGTAAAATAAGTTCAAAAATAGAATCATGTTTTACCGCTTGTTTTAAGTTAAAGCTGAGATTTAATAATTTTCAGATGACATTGTTCCTTCAACTTCATCTCAACAAGCGTCTTCACATTGAGGAGGTGTTTAGATCTATGCCAGGTATTATTTATATGCTATTAATGTAATACAATAATTTTGGGTTAGCTTATAATATAATAATCATTGGTGGATTTTTTACAGTGTCCAAAAGCCCAAGTATGCTCACACCACATTCAACGAAGATTTTAGTGAAACGTAAGTGTGTTTTATTATTTTTATGTGTACAGGATGTGTAAATAGATGAGTAACTTTAACATAGCCATGTTTCAAGTCAAAAAAACATTGATCTAAAAATACTAATACATTGACAGCTCATTAAAGAAATTGCTATCCATTTTCATGAAAACAATGTGTACATAAATTTATACTCAGTAGAATGTTTTATTAATAAAATGTTTTTTTTCTTTATTAGGTCCGCTTCTTAGTCTTGTGGGAGTGACTCAAATAGGGGAACTTCAGCCCAAAGCAAGAGTGTTTTATCAAGAAGCAGCCAAAATTCGAAAACATGTTAAACGGCTTCAAAGACGTAACCTATCATTTAAAAGGCGTTTAAATCTGGCAAATAAGTTTTCCAAAAGTGATAATTTCCAATCTTTGACCAAAAATTTAACACCAACTGTAACTCGGTTTATTCAGTCCCAATTGGAAAATGCTCCTAAGAAGATAAAAGGTAGAAGCTATACCTTAGAGGACAAGATTTTGGCTTTGGCATTATACAAACGTAGTCCCAAAGGATATAGATTGTTGTCAAAAATATTTGCATTGCCGTCACCAGGTCTTCTTCGAAAATTATTATCTGTTGTTCCTGTTTATCCTGGAATCTGTGAGCCGTTATTTAGAAATCTGAATTTGCAAGCAGCTAAAATGCGACAAAGAGATAAACATTGTGTCCTGTTGTTCGATGAAATGGCAATACAGCCTTATTTTCATTTTCTCAAACATCAAAATTTTGTAGAAGGGCTTGTGGATGATGGTTGTCGCCGAACTTTAGACATAGCTGACCACGTTCAAGTTTTTATGTTGCGTGGCATTTTTAAAAGATGGAAGCAACCTGTTGCCTACAAGTTTTGTAAATCCACCGCAACAGCAGCTGACATTGTGCGTTTCTATAAGGGCATCGTTAGGGCAGCTCGAGCTGCTGGTCTCAATTTATTATAGTTTCAGTGTGTGACCAAGGCGCAACAAACGTCAAAGCTATAAAAATGCTTAAGGATGAGACTGTGCGGAATGCTAAGATTAATAATGTAATTGAGCATAATGATATAATACGCATCGATGGAGATATGATTATACCATTATTTGATCCACCCCATCTTTTAAAATGCTTGCGCAACAACCTATTAACGAAAAACTTGAGTTATCAAATTGATGGAAAGGCAAAACTGGCAAAATGGTCCCATATTGAAGATGCTTACCATATAGATAGTAGCAGTGGAAAATTGAGAGTAATGCCCAAACTTACCGATTATCATGTAGTTCCCAAGAAAATCAAAAAAATGAAAGTTTCTATGTGCTCTCAAATCTTTAGTAGATCTGTTGCAGCTGCCATGACTTTGATGAGCCGCAGTGCATCTCAAAGTGTAGAGGGTTTACGGAAGATGGTACCTGAAGCTCAGGATACTGCTGATTTGTGTTTGTTTCTCGATGAACTGTTTGACAGTGTGAATGGAGGCATTGGTTATCGTGCTAGAGGAAAGCGCTTGCAATTGCCTGTTTCAAGGAAATCAGAACACGTGAAATTTTGGTACAAAGCAATCAAGGTTTTAAAAACGTTAAAATTTATTCCACGAAAACCATCTGATCGCAGCAAACCCCCTGTAATAGATAATTGGGTAACTACTGTGAAAGGGTTTCAGTTAATCCAACAAACCCTAAAAAATCTTGGGCATGAAACTTTTGCTGCCAGGGTGTTTAACCAAGATCCACTGGAATTTTTTTTTGGCCAAGTGCGTCAGCATGGTGTTAGGAATACAAATCCTACATGCGCAGCATTTGGGCCATTTTTTAAAACTTTACTGGTCAACAACTTTGCCACGGTCCATTCTCCTGAGTCAAATTGTGAGAAAGACGATTGTCAGTCACTTCTGGTTCCACTACAACAATTCTTTACACAGGGTGTCGCACAATCTCCAGAACCTGAAGATTGGATCCCACCAGCTGTTCCTGAAAACTTTGAGCCAGCAAAACCTTTAGAATTATCTGCAATAGGGTATGTGAGTGGATTTGTTGCAAAAAATGTGTTACCTAAGTTTTTGAACTGTGCCGTTTGTTTACACAATATTTTACATTCAGGTGAACTTTCTGTAGCACATGCATTTATTTCTTTGAAAGAACTGGATGAAAATATTAGACTTAAATATTGTTCCATTAATTTAATTAACGTTTTATGTAGTATGTACAACTACGCAAATTTTTTGTTGCCTTTAATTTTACATAAAAAACGAATTTCAGTTCTACTACATTCCTTCATTATAAAACATGTACATTTCAATATTTTGAACGGTGTAGTCACACTGATAATTTCATTGATACTTTAATATCTAGTTTTTGTAATTTTTTAATATATAATTATATTAATAAACTTAACAGGCTGTTATCTGGAAAGCAGGAGCTCCCTGTTAAACCAGATTGTTTGCAAAAGGCAGCATATATGTTGTTTAACCAACGTCTAAAGAGACGTTTGTAGGACTATATACAGTGTTTGAATTAATTTGTGATTTTTAGCCAGTACTATCGTACTGTTTGTAACGATTTTCCGTAATGGTTGTTAAAGGTGTTATTTAATTATGTTATGCCGGTACTTCAATAAGTGAATAAATAAATATTTAAAAAACGGAAGGATATCCGTAGATCTGTTTATTCACAAACATTCTACTAGTCGTTATTTACAACATAATATTTATCATTTTTCTCTTGAAGCTTAAACGTATATATTTCATGTATTTTTACGATTTTGTCTTTAAGTGTCCATGATTCTAATTTGCATTTGTAATAATAAATTGCTTTATGAAAATAACTTAAATGTTGTATTAAAAATATCAAAATGCTGTATAAAAAAGTATACATGTGTAACAAAATTGTTTACATTATATATTGTATCAATTATACCACTATGCTTAAAGCATTTAAAAACTCTCTTACTGAACTAAACAGAGGGCTCATAGCAATATGCATTAGCAATGACTAAAATTTGGTCCTATCTTATGGAACACTAAAATTAAATATATTATATAGCATTTAAATTTTACCAAATGCATTTTATTGCTTCATGTAGCATTAGGATATTTTATATAGCATTTAAATTTATCAGTTTGCGTTTTTAATGTATTAGAGCGTTTTGTTAACCTGTGTATCCTTTGGAATGTTATGTATAGTAGTTCTATATTGCAATCAGATTTTTATAGAGCAAATAAATTGTTCTCTATTGTAAATATTGTATTGTCCTGTTCCTACAATATATGTATGTTATATTATTTATTGTTTTATTGCATCACTATTTCTCTTTAAATTTCGCAAGCAATTACTATTTAATTTTGTTCAAGGGTTTTTATTATGGCGAGTCTAAATGTTAATTTGAAAGATTTGGTCATTTTGTAAAAAAAACATTAAGACTTGTTGCTATTCAATGAAAATCTTCCGACAGCAAAATTAAATAGTAATTATTGTGATTCTCAAAAACATTAAAAATCAAATCACAGGAGCGTTCAAAATTCCCGCGTTTTAGTACCCCTACCTGACAAGGGATGGCGATGTACGGGACCAGTCGTTACTTAGGAACTTCGTGTTCTATATTAGCTATGTTCTGTGAAGTAACTGTTGCGGTTTGTGTCAATTATTGTTTTTTTATTATAATGACACTTATTTTCTTTATTTAGGTTAGTTATCACATTATTGGTATAAGGGAATTGATTTGAATTATTTTTAAATAGGGTCTATAAATTAATAAAAAATCAGAAAATGTTGAAATAAACCGTTTAATGAACATAATTAATAACAAAATATTAAACAAGAACAAAAAATGTAAGAAATTTACATGAACATTGAGTCATAAATAGGCTCATACAATTTGGGTATTTGATTTGCCATTATTAGGGTTTGTATATGAGTTTTCTTTTTGTCACTAATGTCCAGTTTATTTGTATATGCTGGAAGGCATTCTATTTTGGAACTATTCCTTTGCCTTGTACTACTATTGTTGACTTTGATCTGGAGATATTCTTCTTGTTCATATGAAGTTTTTACAAAAAGAATATCAGGATCTGTCTTTTACACTTTAATGACTTTTATATGTCCTGTTTTTATGTTTTCGTTACTTGGTGTTTTATTGTAATTCGGGCCTATCTGTAATGCGATTTTTTTTAAGTCTATAAAATCCTCATAACTCATTTCTGTCACCTTATATGGGTTTCCTGTTTTTTTTTTGCAGATCTAATTAGCCTGACGTAATCGGTGGAAATATATATGGGGCCTGATTTGAGAGCTCTTTTAATAGATCTTTCAATCACAGAATGCACGTTGTTCCCTTCATTCTGCGTATGACCCCTAATTAAAAATTTATGTGTGATAGACTTGATTTTAAGTATCCTTACAGCGTATAAGTACATCGCCATTATAAATTTATTTTTCTGCTGACCGCAACAATTATCGGAATATAGGATAATTTCAAGGTCTTCGTCATTTTTGGTATTGGATGCTTTTTCCAAGTATTTCAAGACGCAAGAACCTATTTCAATGGCGCCTCGGTTTCCCTGGCCTTCGTGCCAAAAAGAGCATTCTACATTATCTGTGTGAAGTTCACTAATGGTAAAGTTGTAACTATTTAATTTGCTTTTATAGTAAAACGTTGACAGTTCCCCTCTTGGTGCTGGCAGAACTGCTTGCAGATCGTAAGTGGCAACTATCATTTTTCCTTCGCTTTTTCGCTTTCTTTTTATCTTTTTCTTTCTCTGTTCTTGACAAAACTTTTTGCTTCAAATGTTCATTATATTTTACTTTTATAGCTTCTTTTTCCTCCTCGATTGCGTTATTATAGGCAGTGCATAAGTCGCACTGATCCTTTTTTGGAGTAAAAAAAAAGATGTTGAATTCGCTAATAAATATCCTTGAATACATCGTGAGATTTGCAAAAGAACGATTATTATCAATGCACTCTTTTTTGTAATCTCGGTGTAAATCAGTGAGGGTTTTTCCACCTTCTATGAACTCTCTACTGCTTTGCGCACGAAGATAATGACTTTCAACTTTCGGAATTTTATTAATATGAGTTACAACTCCCTATTTTATGGCAGGATCTACTTTACAGTGGTTTTTGTGTTTACCTCTTAGATCTTCTTGAAGGAAACCTTGATTTAATTTAGCTACCACAGTCCTAATAGGCCTAGCATTGATGTCGAGTGTGGATTTAAAAAAAAATTGCAAACACGTACGTTTATTTCGGCGACAACAAAATGAAATGCATTGTTACAGTCGCGCCTACTTTCTTCTTTCTTATACTGATATCGAGGTAGAACGTTGGTCATACTTCTAGAGATAAATTCCCGCTGGGACTTTAGGCTGCCAAGTGACCAATACTTGTGGAATATTTCAAGTCTTTTATCTTCTATTTTATTTGAACATTTTAGTTTGCATTTATCATTACATTGTGGACCCATTGATCTTGCTCTCATTTCTGATTTACGATTAGATACTGACGTATAAGATTTTCCATGATTTCTGAGAAATCTTGCTTTAGTTTTTTTCCACTCAGCCGAATCGGCTTTCCTTTTTTTACCTTTTTTCTTATTGCTTTCTTCGGTATTGTCAGGTTCTGCACCATATCCTATCTCGTTAGTAATAATATTCTCATCAGTATTACGTGTAGCAATTTCTGGCGAGTTTGATAAATCAGACGCGGTTTCAGATTTTGCTGGTGAAGCACAAAAATGTGGATCTAAATCTGAATCGTCAAATTTTTCATCCGATGATTGTTCTCGACTTGTTGATGATTTAACCAGTTGTAACCTTAATCGCATTACACGCGTATTTTTACCAACATTTTCTTTTTCTTCACTTTCTTCAAAATTCTTTTCACAAACCTGTTCCATGTCAACTTCCATTTAATTTTGCAAATCTTCTTTGTTAGGGTTTCTGTTTATTTTCAACTCCTTCGTTTTGTCTAGTATTCTTTAATTCATTTATCAACAATAATTTGTGAAATTATTCACATCATGATTAAAGGCACACTCGATCAAGAAACAGCACAACATAAAATATCGACATTTTCCATTTATAACAATATTAAAGACTAAAATTCACCTTCTTCACTTACGAAAACTGTCACATTCGAAATGCGTCACTTTTCTTGCCGAAACAAACACGTATTCGTCTAAAAAGAAAACTGACACATCTGCTGTCAGGCCGATAATTTTGAAGTTAGAGGTGTGATGCTTTTTTGTTGCTTGGAGACAAGCCATACGTACTTGATATATACTTAACACAATATCGGCATTTTTTGAGTTGTGTCACTTTTCTTGCCGGGGTGCGATATATTGATGTGGGTTCAATTGGTGGTATAAATAAACCCGTTAAAAAACAAAATAGAAGCTATTGAAAAGGCATTAAAACCAGTGAACATTATGCAGTTAAAGTCATATTTAGGCCTGCTCAATTATTACCACAAGTTTTTTATATCATGTGTACAAAAACCCTTAGATGATCTTGAAAAGAGAGGAGCAGAATTTAAAGTTCTACCGAATGTGAACAAGTTTTGTTGAAGAACTGCTCAGCGCTAGTGTATTTTGACCCAACCCGAGAGACGATTATAACATGCGATGCAAGTGCGTATGGCAGTGGTTTCCAACCTGTGGGGCGCGATACTATTGCAAGGGGGCGCGCAGCTTTTACCAAAATAACATTTTTGAATACAAACAAACAAAAAGAACTTTTTTAATACAAAATATGGTATATTGTTTTGTAGCCTATTAAATAATTATTATATCAGGACAGTATTTATGAAATTAGATTGTTACAAAAAGTGAGAAGGGCGCAATTTTTTTTAATGAAAAAAAGAGGCGTAGGTACAGAAAGGTTGGAAAACCACTGGCGTATGGAGTAGCTGGAGTTCTTAGTCAAATAGTGGACGGAGAGGAGAGACCTGTATGGTTTTTCTCTAGTACATTGTCTTAAACCGAGCAGAATTATTCTATTACAAAAAGAAGCGTTAGCTATAATGGTAGCAGTCATAAATGGATATATGGACGGAAATTTACACTAGTTTCAGATCAAAAACCATTACAGGCAATTCTTGGAGTAAATACAAAAATACCAACAACGGCGTCTGCTAGATTACAAAGGTGGGCGATTATTTTAAGTGCTTATCGGTATGAAATTGTCTACAAAAAATGTAGACTGCCTATCCTGATTACCTTTGGACAAATCACATGACGAAGATAATTAAGATTGTGTTTTTACTTTTGAAATGAGCGAATTATCGGCGCCTACATTTTGGATATAGGTTTAAATAGCCAAAAGGATAATGCAGTTCGAAAAGTAAGTGAATATTGTAAAAATGGATGGCCAAATTCAGTAAATATAATACCTTATTTCAAACGTCGGTTGGAATTATTGTCCTTAAGTGTTTGTTAGTAGGCAATCGTATTCATCATTTAATTTGCGACCAGAAATACTACAGTTAATTCATGTTCAACGTATAGGCATAGTACGCATGAAGACATTGGCTAGAAGTCATGTTTGGTGGCCGAACATTGATAAGGATATAGAGGAAGTGTCCAAGTACTGTAAAGTATATCAAATGAACCAATCTACATCAGATTTACATGTTGTACAATCTTGGACAAAAGCCAGTAGAGTGTTTCAGCGAGTATACAGGATGGTGCTTTTTTCGATGCTCACCATTGCTATCTTGGAAACGGTAAGAGATACAAGGTCGGTTAAATTAGAGAAAAGTTGCACGTTTTTATGGCGATTAAGAATCTGAAAAGAAATCCTGGATATTTTGATTCGTTTTTGATTTATTACAAAAAAACTGAAAAATGTGATTTTAGAAAAATATTATTATCTTCCCTACCATTGACGCTATTTCATTTAAACTTGGTAAATTTATGTTTTTGATCATCCTGGGTATGATGACGTCAACAGAAATTTTCTAAGCCTTCTAGATTTCAAGTTGCGATAGTTAACTTTTTTATTTCTTATGGCCGCCATATTGGATTTTTACACCATCAGACAGACAAAAAAATTAGCTTTTCAGATTGGTAACCAACATACCTTTTTTCTTTCAAAAAACTTGTTGAAATTTTAAAATTTGTATAAATAATCTATAAAATCGCGAATGTTCTGAAAAACAATTTAAATTATAATATTAATAAAAGCTACAGAACATTTTATTGGTCTAATGATAACGAAATTAAGATTGTTGGAAACATATTTAGAAGATATGTTAGGCAAATTGCCATTATTAACAATTCAAAATCATCAGTAGTTTCAGCAAGAAGGAGCTGGTCCTCACAACGCCCGCATTGTAAAAGGATATTAATTTAGATGTACACGCTTTCAAAATTCATGACGGTACGTTTGGTCCTGTTCATTGGCCTCCGCGATCGCCATGTTTAACGCCTATAGATTACTTTTACATTGATGTTGTTTATGCAACCCTAACGGAAAATATTGAACTTCTTCGCCGTAAAATCAAAAATGCTTTCGACTCTATTTCGAGACAAACTATCCTAAAGGCAGTGGACGAAATGAATTTGAGGACTAACCACTACATCATACATAACGGTGCGCACTTTAAACAATTTAAATAATTATTTATCTGGTGTTTTAAATTTATCGTCATTTCGTTATTTTATTAGACCTATAAAATGTTGTGTCGCTTTTATTTATATCATAGTTTCAATTGTTTTTCAGAACATTCACGATTTTATAGGTTATTTATACAAATTTTCAAATTTTAACAAGTTTTTTGAAAGAAAAAAGGTATGTTGGTTACCAATCTGAAAAGCTTATTTGTTTGTCTGTCTGATGGTGTAAACATCCACTATGGCGGCCATAAGAAATAAAAAAGTTGACTATCACAACTTGAAATCTAGAAGGCTTAGAAAATTTCTGTTGACGTCATCATACCCAGGATGATCAAAAACATAAATTTACCAAGTTTAAATGAAATAGCGTTAATGGTAGGGAAGATAATATTTTTCTAAAATCACATTTTTCAGTTTTTTTGTAATAAATCAAAAACGAATCAAAATATCCAGGATTTCTTTTCAGATTCTTAATCGCCATGAAAATGTGCAACTTTTCTCTAATTTAAGCGACCTTGTATCTCTTACCGTTTCCAAGATAGCATTGGTGAGCATCGAAAAAAGCACCGATTTTTTTAAATGTTTAACACAAATTTTCTGTTATTAGTTGATTCTTAATCCAAATGGGTAGAAAATCATATTGTCTTCTGGAACCAATGCAGAAAGAACGTTGGAGAAACTATGGCTAATATTTGTGTGTTTCAAGATTCCAGAGAAAATGGTGTCAGATTATGGACCACCTTTTAATGAAGAAGAATACAAGAAATTTTGCGTGGCAAACGCTATTAAATGTACGTTGATACCTCCAAGACATGCTGAGTCAAATGGATTTGCATAAAAGCAAGTATCAACCATAAAGAAAATCTCTTAAAGCAATTAGCTGAGAACAAGCAAAAAAATGCAATGCAGCTCTTGGTGAATAACTTTTTATTTTCAGAAACACACCACAAAGTAACGAAGGTTTCACCAGCTAATTTAATACTAGGCCAAATGCTTAGAGATTAAAAATGCTAAAAGAAGGAAAGAAAGTGATGGATATTAATGGATATGGTAAAAGATTGGAATATTTTAAAGGAGAGAAAGTATTAGCCAGGGCCGGTCTTACCTATGGGCCGATGGGGCAATCGCCCGCAGGTGTTCTATTAGTAAGGGCGAGATTTTTGACTTTCAGAAGTACCATCTTGTGCAGTTTTTGAGAAATTACGTATATTTTTGCAGTCTTAGAAACATTCTAACCTAACTTTAAAATGTCATTTACCGCCCTACTCCCGACTCATCCAGCACGTGTCTGTTTGTGTATGTTTACTAACTTCACAGTAGAAAAAACTAACCAAAAATATGTTGGTAGCTATGTTAAATTCTTGTCATAAGTAATGAACGTAATTTATTTTTTAGTTATTTTATTCTAGAGGTTTTAAGTGTGTTTTTCTTGTTTACATAGTGATTGTTGTGTTGTTTTTTTGCAACTTTTCAATACTGCGCGTAAACAATTTATTCAAACAACAACAAAAAAATAAGCTTTCGGGTCATCAATATAAAAAAATTAGGACAGAAAATGAAACCAGTGCATTAAAACAAAAACGAGCACTTTTAAAATTCTCAACAACCAGCCGAAGATCAGTAGCGTCAACGAGCCAAAGTACAATAAATAACGAACTGGACGCAGTAAGTTTCATTGATAACACATCCAATATTAAGGAAATTTCAAATATTCAATCTCATGATTTCAATTTAACAATCAAATGTAATAATCAAATCCAAGATTTAGTAACAGAATCGATTGTTAATGTTAGTGTAATCAGCATATCAACTGACCCAGCTTTATGGCCAAAATTAAAACAATATTTCCATAGCATTCACCAATGTCGAAACTTTTTGATCGCCATTTGTTCATTATTTTTAAGCAGTATGTTCTATTTATTTAGAATATTTTGTATTTATTTTTAAAATTATTGTAATAGATAATTTTTTTTGAATTTTTTTATTATAGCCGAATTTATATACAGTGTGGCTGGTTTTTCATTGTCCAGCTTATATCTGCTGAAATATTAATGTTACCAAAAAAAGTTAAATGAGAAACTTGTTAAACAAAAGCTGGTCTACAAAATGGTGCTAAAAATTTTGTTCCATAGCCTACCAGTTTTTCGGAAAAATATCCAACTTTTGTTTTTTAAATAGAACACCCTGTATATTTTTACAGAATCACATTCTAAATCAATTTCTCTTCACAATGATATTATCATAAGTACCATTTTGATTTTAAATTTTGCTCAATATTTCAAAAAAAGAGAATTATTATAGTCGGCTGTGGAAACAGCACAGCATATCAACTTTTTCATTATTTGTATAGTACATTTTTCTTAATTATAATTACACTTATTTCTGTCTGATTTGACAAGTGTTTGCTAATGTAAACAAATTTGACAGGTATTTGCAATGAACAAAACAATATCACAGCCGACTTTAATAATTCCTTTTTTGAAATATTGTGCATAATTTAAAAGCAAAATGGTACTTATGATATATCATTGTAAAGAGTAATTGATTTAGAATGTGATTCTGTAAAAATATACAGGGTGTTCTATTTAAAAAACAAAAGTTGGATATTTTTCCGAAAAACTGGTTGGCTATGGAATAAAAGTTTTAGCACAATTTTGTAGACCAGCTTTTGTTTAATAAATTTCTCATTTAACTTTTTTTGGTAACTTTAATATTTCAGCAGATATAAGCTGGACAATGAAAAATCAGCCACACTGTATACAGGGTCCTGCATTAGTGCGTCGGGCTTTACTAGCGCCCCGCCCGTAGGAGATAGAAAAAAAACTTAAATACAAAAAGTTATTGGTTTCAAAAGATCTACGTCTTAAAATTATTTTCAGCTATACAGGGTGTCCCATTTTCGTGCCATAACAAAAACAAAGATTTTTTTAAATCGAACACCCTGTATATTTTTAGGTCTTCGGATGTCATTTTTTAACCTCTACCTGAATGTCTTTTCATTTTTTGATTTTGTGTCAGGGTTGCCAACTTATTAATTTTTTTCCGAAAAATCTGACATTAGCAGGCCCAACTTTAAAAAATCGTAGCGACCTCGTTTCTTGAAGTTAAGAAATAAGTTTTATCAATAATGTTAGTTCGGTTAGGGAGCAACATTTTAAAAATAAAAAATAAAAATTTATTGATACAGGGTGTTCACAAAAAAATGCCAAACTTTCCAAACTTCAAAGTGACATAACTTATTTTTTTCAAATGTAAACACCCTTGTTTTATTATGCTATTCGATAGCATTTTTTTCCCCTTCAATTTTTATGGGGGGTGTCCTATGTCTAAACCCCGTAGTTGTTGAGATATTCAATACTTTTCAAAAAAGTAGCCATTTAATTGCATTTTTATGCACCGAAGTAGGCCGCGCTTATGCAAAACAAGTGCCAAAATGTAAGCAAGTGTCAACTTAGCATTTGAATAAGTTTAGAATTTAAGCGGATAGTAATTACGTAATAAAATTAATCGTTTTTATTCAAAAACTATGGAAAGTAACAAATTGAAAATAGGTAGGTACATAAAAGAGAAACGACTACAATAAATGTTCGAAACGCTTTATTAAAATTAAAGTTAGAAGATCAAACAAATAACAGAATACGTGAGACGCAACACAAATTGGACAATCTCCTCTTTGCTTACAGAAACACACCGTCTACAGTAACGGGGAAAACACCTGCAGAGGTATTCCTTAAAAGAATACCAAGAACCAGACTTACCATTCTGAAGCCTTCGACAGCTATAAAACAACAAAATAATACAAGTGATTCAACTAAAACAACAACTTTCATAGTAAATGATAAGGTATACGTTAAAAGTGTTAGAGGGGAAGAGGTTAAGTGGTTTAAAGGCATCGTAACAGAAGTCAGGAGTCCTGTAACGTATCTAGTTAATACAGGAAACGGAATTAGATTTGTGCATGTGGATCATTTAAGACATAGACTTGACGAAAACTTGGACCAGCATCTGAATATTAGGCAACAGGTAGGTGAAGGAAGATGAGACCGAGGTGGAGGTGCAACAACGTTTAGAAAAATTAGCCATGATACCACTTAAGGAAAATGTGCCAATACCAAGTAAGGAACCCCAAACACTTGCAGGAATAAGCCCTAGTAAACCAAACACAGGGACCCCTATTCGAGTAGGTACTCCTATTAGGAAATCATGTAGAGTTAAGAAACCTGTAGTCAAAATGAATTTGTAATTATAGCTATATTTAAAATGTTATAGATATTTTTACTAATAGGACGGAGAATTGTAGTGTGGCAACCCTGTAAAGACAAAATTTATAAAAACGACATATAGACATGGCAACAGTGTAAGTACGTGTGCTGTTGCAACTGTACGCAGTTATCAATGTATGCTCAGATTCTTAATAAAGAATTCACATTAAATGACTATTATTAAATGTGCTAACACCCACGTAGAACAAACATAACACATGGGATTAGTGCGTTACCCGATCATTGAAAGTTATTGGAGTACAAGTCCAATATATAAGAATAACGTTATACCGTCAATAATGCCAAGGAACAGATTTCAGTCTCTTTTGCGATTTTGGCATTTTTCTGATAATGAAGACCAAGCTGCAGAAAATAATCGACTTCATAAAATTGCTCCATTATTTCTCATTTTAACTTAAGATACAAAGAAATAATGCAACCAGGAAAGTTTATTGCAATTAATGAAAGCATGATTCCATTTCGTGGTAGATTACGTTTCCGACAATATCTTCCTGGAAAACGCCACAAATATGGTGTTAAACTATTCAAAATGTGCGATCAAAAAGGTTATACATATTCGTTTTCAATTTATCAAGGTAAACGCATACAAAATGGAGAATCGATACCAACAAACACAGTTTTAGATCTCTGTAAGGATTATTTGGACCATGGAAGAATTGTTGTAAACGACAACTTTTACACCAGCATTCCGCTTGCACAAAAGCTGTTAGATAGAAAAACTCATTATGTTGGTACATTAAGAAAGAATATGAAAAATCTACCAAAAGAAGTTGTATTAGCAAAACTAAAACCAGGAGAAATAGTAGGAAGGGAAAATCAAGAAGGAATAGTAATCTCTAAATGGAAGGATAAAAGGGACGTGTTAATGTTGTCTACATATCACAATTTGGATATCGTGAATACAGGAAAACTGAACAGGAAGCGCATGGAAATACAAAAATCGAAAGTTATAATTGACTACAATTCGGGAAAGGCGGGAATTGATTTATCTGATCAAATGTCCACATATTCTTCCCCTTTGCGGAAATCTATCAGATAGTATCATAAAGTCGCCATTGAATTACTTATGGAAACATCAGTATTCAATGCGTTAGTTGTATATAAAACAAAGCACCCAACATCGAAGATTACAATTGCAAAATTTCGGGAAAAGTTGGTGGAATCATTATTAGATTTTGCACATGTGACTTTACAGCAGGATAAAAAACGAAAGAAATCACAAGTACACGAAATGAAAGAAACAGAAGAAAAGTGCAAAAGGAACCGAAAAATTAGAAAAAGGTGTACTAATTGTTATAAACAATTGGCAGAAAATCAGGGATGGACGGAAGCAGCAAAATCGACCAAGGGAGTTACTACTTATTGTGACACGTGTCCTGAAAAGCCTTTTACTTGCATTCAGTGTTTTCCAAATCATTTTTGATCAATAAACTGTTTAGAATATTGTTTGAAATGGAACTTTATGTACAAATTACCTACCTCTTTAATGTTTATGTTACATTTTTTAGGACGCCTAACGTAACGTATAAGAAGAGCGCTAACCTTACTTATCTACAAAAATGTTCTTATTCAATACAGAACTCTATACCTTATATATAATAAAGTGAGGTTAATAGACAGACCGTTGAGAAAGTAATGCGCATTTTGATTTTACACGTTTTTTACATCAAAAAATTAACAACGATACGCATACAATCATCATTTTTGGTCCTTCGAGCGAAGATACCTAGGGAACAACATCCAGAACAAGTGAGTTTATTCCATTTTAGATATTATCATCGATTTCTGATTCTATCGAGTTTGCACCATAACGGATATTCTTATAATTAAACGTAGAACATTAGCCAGATACAAATCTTATTTGGATTTTGCAAATAGAGCGCCTACACTTGCTGTGGAAGTGTTAAATCAATCAAACAGGAGTTCTCACTCTCATGTAGAAAGTCAAATACATTTACCGATTATTGAACTGCCTACATTTGATGGTAAATTTTTTAATTGGTTTGAGTTTAAAAATGCGTTTGAAGGTAATGTAAATCTCTCCAAAGTACAAAAGTCTTTCTACTTGATATCGGCTTTAAAAGGAGAAGCAACGTTAGTTTTGCAAAACTTAGATGCAACAGAAAATAATTACGATACGGCATGGCAATTATTATCGTCGCGCTACGGTAATAATACATATACGATAATAAATCAACATATCAAGATGATAATGGATATTATTCCAATTCAACGCGAATCGTTAAATGCTTTATGAAATTTGCACGATGCTTCGTTAAAAAAATATAAATTCATTATATGCGCTACATGATTCTACAAAGCGTGGGACATGATCTTAATTCATATTCTTTCTAATAAGTTAGACGTGAATTCTTGAAAAGAGTGAGAAATTCAGGCGCAAGGTACAGAGCTACCAACAGTAAATAATTTTCATAAATTCTCTTAAAAAAGTGTTTAATGTTAGAAAATGTCACAAGTGTAAACAGCCAAGTCTCTAACGTGGATGACAGAAAATTTAAAAAACCGACTCGACACCGAGATCCCAATCTTGTGTCTCTACGTCATCGTCTTGTCCGGTCTGCAATAACCAGCATGCATTGTACCAATGTCAGATGTTTAAAATTTTTAGTGTAAATGAAAGGTGGAATGAAGTAAGACGGCTAGGTCTATGCTTTAATTGCCTGCGTCATGGTCATTCAGTAAATGCATGCAAATTTTCCAATTGCAAAAACTGCCAAAAGCGGCATAATACGCTACTTCATAATCTTAAAACGGTTGACTCGAGCGCTGATGTGATGAAAAAATGAAAACATCAAGGAGAAAATTACTACTAAGGCAATCAATCGTGTCACGCGTATTTACGAAAATTATCCCATACTTTGCTTTCCACAGCTGTACAGCTGTTATATTCGTGGCAGATAAAAATGGTGAAAAACGTCGCTGTTGAGTGCTGTTGGATAGTAGCTGACAGTCAAACCTGATTACACAACATTTAGCGCGAATTTTAAATATTCCGACAAAAAGGCAAAACGTATCCCTTGTAGGAATAAGTCAAGCGCACTGCGAAATTAAATATACGACAGATGTTAAGATTTCTTCAGGGTACTTAGGTAATCCCCGACGTAAGCCAAATTGTTTGTAACTTATGACACGAGTTACATTGTAGTTCACAGAGTATACAATGCTTGTATTACATGAAATCTAAGGTCAGCATGATAACAATAGCTTAGGTAGACAAAACTAAAACACGTGTAGAATGCTAGTTGTAAGTTAGCTATGTTTGATACCTTGTACAATTCGCTTGCTTCTAATAAAAAATTGTTAATTTAAATTTAACTGGCGCAGTCGGTAGGATTCAGTCGTTTAAGTACAAAAATCGACAAAAACGTGTGTTTTGACACTTACG
Source organism: Elmis aenea (assembly GCA_947652605.1). Classification (NCBI taxonomy): domain Eukaryota; kingdom Metazoa; phylum Arthropoda; class Insecta; order Coleoptera; family Elmidae; genus Elmis; species Elmis aenea. The sequence continues at coordinate 26,155,730 of OX393578.1, read as the reverse complement.
CTGAATTCAAGAACACTACCTTCGAGGTCAACTAACTCCGTTGTGAAAATCAGTTTTAACTCCAATATAAAGACAAACATCGCGGATAATTACGAGAAAAAATTGTGGACTAGCAATTGAACAACTACAAGAAGAAACCGTACTAGTAGTTGCACCTGGATCAACTTCATCCAGCCAACCAAACGTTTATGGTAATTCAAGTAGCCGTTTAGAGGACAAGCATCGCCCACCTTCCAGACATCTGGCGGACTGAAGACAGCATCGCCGACGTCCCGAAGAACCCAGGTCCGAGGACAAACATTGCCAACACACCTGGTTTAAATTAAGAAAACAACCGCACAGACGGACAATAATGAAAACAACAGCGCTCTTAATATTGTAAGTCGCTAACGAATTATTTTCAGAGTAAAATAAAATATTTTAGTTTTAAGTTCGCTACTAAAAAACAAAAATTAAACAATTAATAATAATTTAGTATTAACCCGAATTGAAGTAATTTATTAAGTATGCTAACAAGGTCGGATTACGCAATGACTAATTAGCTTATTAATAATATTACAACAGTTGCTAAAGGAACCCTTAAACAACAATAATAATCAATATTCCCTAATTAAACAACTTAAAATAAACCGCAATAAACTATATGCAAGACAACGAAAATTTACTGTTTACTGCAAAATCTACACTTGGAAGATATACCAGAGAAGAAATCGAAAACGAGCCATGTCTACTCAAACATTTCACCTGGAATATCTAAAAACAGTGCCAGAACTTGATGGTACCCCTCACAAACTTTCCGAATATGTGAGATCAGCCGAAGTTATAATCAATCAATACTTCGCCAATGCAACCCAAGATGTATTCCTCCATACCCTAGTTATCTCAGCTTTAAGAACAAAACTAACTGGACGAGCACTTTTAGTAACTAGCGGACGAGAAATAACCAATTGGAATGAATTAAAAACAATCTTACAAAGATCATTTGCTGATCAACTATCAGAAAGCTCACTTTTACGAGACTTGATGCTACTAAAACAATGAAACGAAACAGCACAAGAATATTTCGAATTATGTCAACAGACTATAAGCCTTCTATTTTCAAATCTACAACTAAACGAACAAAACGCAGTGGTGAGACAAGTAAAGAAAGCTCAGTATGACACCTTAACACTAAAAGCATACCTTAGTGGCCTTAAAGAACCTTCAGGTAGCTTTTTACGAAGTATGAGACCAGCTACGTTAGAGGACGCCATTAATTACGTCATCGAAGAAGAAAACGTACTCTATTCTAGAAGAACAGAATCAGAATTTCACAGAAAAATTATGACCAATCAAAAAAAAAAAACACATCTTTTGGATTACGCATGAGTTCCGGCGCAGTTAATACAAATCATTGGAAACCCGATCACCAATACATGGGATATCCAAAAATGCAACACCCACATTTTCAAAATAATATAAGACCAACGAACTTTCCTGTACAAGTACCAAATGGACAACAGTGGCAATCGTTTACACGAAATCAAACATTTCCACAACGCCCTAATAGTCAGTTTACGAGAAACGTATTTGCACAGCAAAACTGTGCACAACCACGTCCTACACCGATGGATACATCATCAGGCGCAACACGAAGAACTATGCAACCATCACGAAATACACCCCGCATTCAAAGATCAATGACACAAAGAAATATACCGTATATATAACAGTCTAATCAAGGACGAAATTTTATTTCTGAAAAGCTACATTTCCAAGAACAACCTTAAGATGAATCAGTCATACCTGACGAAGACGAAGAATATATAGGACAAGATTTTGACGAAAATTATGAACACGACGAATTGGATTTTACCACACTTACAGTAAAAAACGAGAATACCTAGTAAATAATGAACAATTCTACAACAGCAATTATGACGACTATCAGCCTGAATTAATACAGATAAATAACCAAAGAGAATCTCATTTACCATGCATTTACATACCGCAGTTCAAAGCAAATTTCCTAATCGACACTGGAGCCTCTAGAACAGGGGTCGGCAACGCGGTGCCCGCGAAGCAATTTTAAAGTGCCCGCCGTTCAAATATCTAAATTCCAAATTTTATATATTTGAACAACAAACACTCGTAGTTGTAATAAATCATTTTAGTAAATTATTTTTTTACCTTCGCCATTTTAATTGTTTAAATTGTACGATTAAACTTTTGACTGAAAACTAAATGTTAGCCACATCTACATAACGCTAGCTAGATGACTAGACTAGATGAATCAATTTTCGACTACTAAAGACATCTGATTCCGCATATAGTGAACTATTTGCTGTCCCCACTATCCTAGTATACTCTGTCCAGCCACGGTTTGCTATGCTTTACATTCGTAACCTCTGTTCGTACATAAACCTGTCATTTCATGAATTTGTATTTCGAGTTGTAACTTGTAAGTATGCCTGTGATTGTTTAATTTAGTTTAATTGTTTTTGTTTATTTTATTATTATTGTAGCCGTCATGGAAAAAAGAAATAAGAAGGCGAAGACACATAATTTTAATGAAGAGTGGACAGAACAATTTTGTTTCATTTATTATAAAGAAAAAAGTGTGTGCTTATTGTGCAATTCAAGTGTAGCGATTGCTAAAAAATGTAATGTAGAGAGACATTTCATCACTGTTCATAAAAATTTTAATACAAATTTTCCAATAAACTCGGAAATTAGAAAGAAAAAAATTTCTGAACTAAAACTTAACTTAACTTTACAGCAGAGTTTATATACCAGACCAATTACCGAATCAAGAAAAGCCACTTCTGCCTCTTTCAAAATTGCGCACTTATTGGCAAAGAAAAAGAAACCATTTGTAGAAGGTGAGATTATTAAAGAAGCCATGTTGTTAACTGCAGAAACACTTTTTGATGACTACAAAAATAAAAAGGAAATAACGGCAATTAATGGCATCCAACTATCAACAAGAACAGTAACTCGAAGGATCGAGATGATGGCTACTGACATTGAATCACAGTTGAATAATGATATTCAAAAAAGTGTATTCTTTTCATTGCAAGTGGACGAGTCCACCGACGTGTCAGACACTTCTCAATTATGTATTATTGCAAAGATAGTTCTTGACGACTTTTCTGTAAAAGAAGAATTTCTGAAAATTCTACCTTTAAAAGGACGTACAAGAGGCAACGATATTTATTCAACTTTTAAAAATTACGTACTGGAAAATAATATACCTTTACAAAAATTGTCCGCAATTACAACAGACGGACCAATGCCTGAGAACTGGCAATTCAGCGTATGTGCCACATTACAACGAGTTGGCCGCAGATTTCCAATGCCAAATCTCTCATTAATTATCAACTTAAAATTTGAATTGATGTATTAAAAATGTATATAATAAGTTTATGTTGCATAATTATTTTTATGTTTAAATATTACCCCCCTCTTCTTCATCGCGCGGTGCCCGCCGAACAGTCACATTTCTGAAAAATGCCCTCCTAGTAAAAAAGGTTGCCGACCCCTGCTCTAGAACTTTAATAAAACCTGAAATCGCTTACAAATACTTTCCAGAATGTATTCAAGAAGAACAATTTCAAAAACAAACTGCTCATCACATTTCAACACATAACGAAACAGCAACAATTAGATTACCAACTATATTTAAAGACAACAAAATTCACAAATTTTACCTATTTAATTTCGACCCTAAACACGATGAACTTATTGGAACAGATTTACTAAAGAAATTAAAAGCTAAAATTAACCTCTCAGGCAACTTATTAGAAACTGAAAGCACTCAAATTCCATTACGCTCAGTTGAGGACGTAAATACAAAAATAAACTATCAATTAACAATCGAACCGAGAACTGAGAAAATAATTCAAATACCTGTAACCAAAAACATCATAGAAGATATCATTGAACATCAAAAACTTAATCAAAATGTAGAAATACCAGCCTCATATGTTACTGTAAAAGATTATTACGCAACAACTACCATTATTAACACTAGTGATGAAGAAGCAACATTCACTTTGACGGAACCTGTACAAATAGAACTTGTAGACGAAAATTTCCAACATACAAAACTTATATTATCAAACAGAACATTCCAATTACAATTTATTAAATGCATCTCAAATTAAGAAACTTCAAAGACAAAATTTGCAACAATTACGGCTACAATTACGGCTACAACATCTTAATGACGAAGAATTCACTTTAATAAAAAAATTATGTGAAGAATTTCAAGACATATTTTATTGTGAAGATATACCTCTCACCTTTACCAACCAAATTAAACATGAAATTAAAACTTCAGACAACAACCCTACATATGCAAAAAATTACCGTTATCCTCAAGTACATCGACAAGAAGTAAGAAGACAAATCGATAAAATGTTGAAAGATAAAATTATTAGACCAAGCACATCCCCTTGGAGTTAGCCCGTATGGGTAGTGCCTAAAAAAGCAGATGCTTCCGGCAACCAAAAGTGGCGAATAGTGATCGATTATCGATCATTAAATGAAAAGACAATTGATGACAAGTACCCACTTCCAAATATAACAGATCTCCTAGATAAATTAGGACGGTCAGTATTTTACTACACTTGACCTAGCATCAGCATTTCACCAAGTACAAGTAGAAGAACGCGATATCCCTAAAACAGCGTTCAGCACAGAGAATGGAGATTATTCATTCGAAAGAATACCATTTGGACTGAAAAAATCACCATCTACGTTCCAGCGAGTTATTGACAACATCCTCCAGAGGCATACAAAACGAAAAATGTTTAGTGTATTTAGATGATATTATAATCTTCTCGACGTCATTACAAGAACACATAACAAGATTTAAGGAAGTATTTTTACGTCCACGACAAACAAATTTCAAAATACAACTTGATAAAAGCGAATTTTTAAAAAGAGAAGTACAATACTTAGGACATACCGGGTGTAAATGAAGTGTGGTACACCTCCTTTTTTTCCTTTAGTTTTGACTTTAGATAAATGAAATTTTAGACATATGATATGTGCAAAAAACCGGGCTTTTTGAGCACATGCACACATTTGTTTCACTTCCGGTTTCGCCGGAAATGAACCCAACTTTGTTATTTTAAATGTAACACCCTGTATATTTTTAGATTTTTGGAAAGAGGAAGCGATTTTGGATACAACTGCACTATTTTAATTAACTTTTATAACCTCAAAGAATTTTTGAAACAAAATTTAGTTTTTTATTAAGGGTGCCGTGACCTGCATACATTGATTTTTATTATGTCAACAATTGTCCAATAAACGTTTTTGTAAATTTTAAATGACATTTGGGTTACTTTAATCGGCTTTGAAGGTTACGGAATTGTTTTTTTGACAAAAAGTCAATTTTTTTAAATGGAGCCATGCTGGTAATAGCGGTTATTTAAATCAAGCATCTTCTAACGAATCTATCGATAACAATAACGAAGAAATAAAAATCTGGTATTACTGGACGGTATATTTTATTCAACGTCTACTGATCCTACGTTTCGCTCCTTATTTTTAGGAGCATCTTCAGGGCTTTCTTAATGTTAGGGTTGTCACAGATTATGGAATTGAAGCATTTAAATTGTTGAATGTGATGAGGTATTACTTGATATTTTCTACATTTTATTAAAAATGTTTTATGGTCCTCCATTCTTGTTAGACGATCTTGTTCCTTGATTAACTTCTTTAGTTGTGATGTGGCGCCATTACCAAATTGATGATTGATGCGATTGAAGATGGTCATTATATTTTATTGAAACTTGTTGATGATTGAATTAATTGAAGAAACGATTATTATATTTGAAGATCCAAAATGATGTGTTATTTTCACCAGAAAAAGTTTATTAAGTATATGAACGTCCGTTGTATATAAATTGTAAAGCGAAGAAATAAAAAGGACCATAAAACATTTTTAATAAAATGTAGAAAATATCAAGTAATACCTCATCACATTCAACAATTTAAATGCTTCAATTCCATAATCTGTGACAACCCTAACATTAAGAAAGCCCTGAAGATGCTCCTAAAAATAAGGAGCGAAACGTAGGATCAGTAGACGTTGAATAAAATATACCGTCCAGTAATACCAGATTTTTATTTCTTCGCTTTACAATTTATATACAACGGACGTTCATATACTTGATAACAATAACTTGAATTTTTATTAAGAGTCTGCTTCAAAAACTCCAAATTATTGTGAAGATTATTAAAGGATCCTTTTAATCGCAGTAATCTAATTATGTAAAAATGATTACTAAAATTTTTAGACTTTTTAATTAAATGACTATAGTAGTTAAACATAAAACAACTATCATTTGTTTTGTTGTAGTTACGTACGGTGTACTGCGATTAAAGGGATCTCTTAATAAATCTCCACAATAATTTGAAGTTTTTGAAGCGGATTCTTAATAAAAATACAAGTTATTGGTATCGATGGATTCGTTAGAAGATGCTCCATTTAAATAATCGCTGGTACCAGCATAGTTCCATTTAAAAAAATTGACTTTTTGTCAAAAAACCGATTCCGTAACCTTCAAAGCCGATTAAAGTAACCTAAATGTCATTTAAAATTTACATAAACGTTTTTTGGACAATTGTTGACATAATAAAAATCAATTTATGCAGGTCACGGCACCCTTAATAAAAAACTAAATTTTGTTTCAAAAACATTTTGAGGTTTTAAAAATTAACCAAAATAGTGCAGTTGTATCCAAAATCGCTTTTTCTTTCCAAAAATGTAAAAATATACAGGGTGTTCCATTTAAAATAACAAAGTTGGGGTCATTTTCGGCGAAACCGGAAGTGAAACAAATGTGTGCATGCGCTCAAAAAACCGGGCTTTTTGAGCCGTTGCTTACATTTGTTTCACTTCCGGTTTCGCCGGAAATGACCCCAACTTTGTTATTTTAAATGGAACAACCTGTATATTTTTACATTTTTGGAAAGAGGAAGTGATTTTGGATACAAATGCACTATTTTGGTTAATTTGGTTTTTTGGACAATTGTTGACAATCACGGCACTCTTAATAAAAAACTAAATTTTGTTTAAAAAATTTTTTGAGGTTATAAAAATTAACGAAAATAGTGCAGTTGTATCAAAAATCACTTCCTTTTCCAAAAATCTAAAAATATACAATAACAAAGTTGGGGTCATTTACGGCGAAACCGGAAGTGAAACAAATGTGTGCAAGGACTCAAAAAGCCTGGTTTTTTTCACATATCATATGTCTAAAATTTCATTTATTTAAAATCAAAACTAAAGAAAAAAAGGGGGTGTACCACACTTCATTTACACCCGGTATAATAACACCTGAAGGAGTACAGCCCAACCCAGATAAGATCAAAGCTATAAAACAGTATCCAATACCTAAAACACAAAGGGAATAAAAGGGATTTCTCGGACTACTAGGATACTACCGCAAATTTATAAAAGATTTTGCCAAATTAACCAAACCAATGACTAAATGTTTAAAAAAAGGAGCCCAAATTATACAGGGTGTGTATAAATTGGCGGAAGCGCTACACGTGACGATGTTCTTCATAAAATTCTAAGTCGAAAATCTTAATACGAAAATGTTGTACCATGCTTGTTGTGTCTGCAAGAGGTCCTCAAAGTTTTGGCATTTAGTCCTTTAATAAGCGTTATTATTTAATACTTGCAAATGAAAAAGCTGCAATTTGGAATAAAAATAAATTTCGAATAGTATTTTTTCCTAGATATTGTGTTTTCCTTTCAAAATTGGTGTTGAAAATATGTAAATCACTGATTTGAAGGAAAATAATACGAGTACATTGTCATTAGCTGTCATCTCTGTTTTTCTCGTAATTATTTCTAGTTTGTGTTTTACGATACCTAAAAGTCCGCAGCTATGTTAACGAACTGAAGGCTTTCAGTTCGAACAAAAATTGTAAATACCTAAGTAAAAATTGCTGATAAAAAAATGTCCAAACGCAAATCAATGTATGCAATGTTGCCAATTTTTTTTTTCTTTAAATGGTTCCTGAGGCCATAGGAAGCATGGTACAACATTTTTGTATCAAGATTTTCGACTTACAATTTTACGAAGAACATCGCCACGTGTAGCGCTTCCGCCAATTTTAACACACCCTGTATATTCAAACGAATTTAAAGAATCATTCGCAAAATGCAAAAGCATATTGTGACGGACCGTACTGTACATAGGCCGCACTGTTGTGGAAGAGTACTTATTACTCTTATATTTATTGTTGTTAATTATGGCTCGTGATCGTCTTTGTAACGTGGTTGGACCCTCAAACGTTGTTTTACGTAGTACACAGGTCTAGAGCAATTAGTACACAGTAAGCAACAAATAAAACACAACAATTTTAACAACAAACTCCTTTATTTTTCGACTGGCTGTACATTTCTCGGGGGTTGGATCTTAACTATCTGTGCGACCGTCTGCAGGTTTTAGGTTCCCTGTTGCTGTCCCTTTTTTATTGTAGTTGCATCTTTGTCATTCTTTCCTAGAAACACATATTTGTGCGAGTAGTTTGTTCTACTTATGATGTAAAAATTCATCAACCAATCGTTTGTTGACTGACGAAACCCCAATGCTGGTATTGTAGGACCCAAGTTATGACCGTAATATTTTAACGTTAATGTGTTTTTACTTAAGTTGAAATCCTCATAACTTGGCCCCTTTTAAGTGTTACATGTTTTAGTAACTGATGCATCAGCATTTGTTGCAATATTATTCATTTAAAAGTAAATGAAATAACATTGAAGTAAAATAAAATAATTGATCTCAGGCGGGGTGTCACAATATTAATGAATAAACCAATACTTCAATACCCAGATTTTAGTAAGGCATTTAATTTAACTACAGACGCCTCCAACATAGCAATGGAGCTATCTTATTACAAGGACTAAAGAACTACAGAAAAAGAAGTTTCCTCCGCTATGTGCAAGAAATGTAAGTGCGGGTGCTTCTCAAACACTCATACCTACAAACACTCAAATGGTCCAACCAGGAATATCCTTCGCTCAAAAAGTTGCTAGTACTGCACAACCATTACTAACAACAAAGCAATAATCACAGTCCTACAACATCAGCCACACAATGAACTCCAACATATGTTGTTCAAAATGATGGAGAAAATGGACAAGACCGCCTTAGTTATTAAAATAATATGCCAGAAACCAAACTTAAAATATCTGTTTGGAATGCCAACGGCTTGGTCAACCATAGCCAAGAAGTCAAAATATTTATTATAGAACAAAATTTAGATGTCATGTTAATATCTGAAACACACATGACTGACAAAAGCTACATTAAAATTCCACATTACACCATCTATCACACCAAGCATCCTGAAGGCAAAGCTCGAGGCGGATCAGCAATCATCATAAAAAATAGTATCATGCATCATGCATTGCCGAAGGTCAGTGAAAAATACTTACAGGCCACATCGGTAGCCGTTATGGATTGCCAAGGACATATCACACTTTCTGCGGCATATTGTCCCCCCAACTTGCCCATCAAAAAGGAACAGTTTACTTATTTTTTTAATTCACTTGGACCCCGTTTCATTGCCGGTGGGGATTTTAATGCAAAACATTCACACTGGGGCTCAGACTCATAACTCCGCGTGAAGACAGTTATGCCAAGCCATGCTAAGTGATAATCTGCAGCAATTATCGTCAGGACACCCGACGTATTGGCCTACCGATCGAAAAAAAATACCTGACGTTATCGACTTTTGTGTTACGAAAGGTATCTCACAAAACTACCTTAAAATTGAATCGTGCCTCGACCTTTCTTCTGATCACACCCCACTTCTGGTGACCATAGATACGCAAGTCTGTACGAAAACCAGGCCACCTACCCTCGCCAACAAAAGTACTGATTGGAATACTTTCAGGGCCATACTATCTGATCAACTAAACCTAAATATTTCGTTAACAACAGAGGAACAAATTGACGCTGCAGTTGAATTCCAAACAAAAAAAAAACAAAATGCTGCATGGCAGTCCACCCCAGAAACACAAAAAACAGATAGATCTGGGTACTGCCCGGAAGAAATAAGAAAGAAAATCATAGATAAAAGAAAACTGAGAAAAAGATGGCAAAGCACTCGTGACCCAACTGATAAAACAAAGCTTAATCGAGCAGTGAAACAGCTAAAGGTAGTACTGGATGATTATAAGAACCAGGGTGTTAAAACCTTCTTGGAGAATCTTTCAGCAACAGAATCAACGGATTATTCCTTATGGAAAGTTATCAGAAAAATTAAACAGTCACAAACTACAAATCCGCCCATTAGAACAAAAAATGGGGACTGGGCCAGAACCGAACAAGAGAAAGCAAAAACATTTGCCGAACATCTAACTGAAGTCTTTCAACCCTTCCCAAATGAACTTCCTACTGATGAAGAGGAGACCACAATCTTTCAGCTACTTGATGCCCCGTACCAAATGGACCTGCCGATTAAAAGCTTAAAAGTCTCTGAAATAAAGCAAATCATTACACATAACCTTAATCCCAAAAAAGCCCTAGGCTACGATCTAATTACGGGAAAAATACTAATGGAATTGCCAGCAGTAGGATTTCAAATGCTAACGTTCATCTTTAATGCAATGTTCAGACTAGGTCACTTTCCAGAACAGTGGAAAGTTGCACAAGTACTAATGATTCAAAAACCTGGCAAAGACCCAACAGAGGCATCTTCCTATCGACCCATTAGTCTACTTCCCATCCTCTACAAAGTTTTTGAAAAACTCTTCTTAAAAAGACTTAAGCCTCATCTCGATAAAAGAAAAATAATCCCTAACCACCAATTTGGCTTCGGCCACCAACACGCTACAGTGGAACAAGTTCATCGAGTTGCAAGAAAAATCAAGACCGACTTAGAATGCAAACGATACTGCACGACTGCATTCCTAGACATCACACAAGCGTTTGATAAGGTCTGGCATCAAAGTCTGATATTCAAAATCAAAAGAATGCTACCTCATCCATATTGCAGAATACTCAAGTCATATTTATCCAACAGACATTTTCTAGTCAAGCATGGTGAAAGTTATACAAGTCCTGCTCCAATTTTATCTGGTGTTCCACAAGGAAGCGTTCTTGGCCCAGCCCTATATTTGCTGTACACTTCTGACTTGCCTGTAACCAACAATACAGAAATTGCTACCTTCGCAGATGACACTGCTATAATGGCGTCACACAGTGACCCAAAATTGGCATCTCACTTCCTCCAGAACTATCTTAACAAAATAGAAAAGTGGCTTAAGCTATGGCGCATCAAAGCCAATAATACAAAATCTGTACACATCACCTTTGCCCTCAAGAAGCAGATATGCCCCAACGTAACTCTAAACGGTAATCCGCTCCCACAAAAAGATGAAGTGAAATATCTAGGAATCCACTTAGATAAAAGACTTACTTGGGCCAAATATATCTGGCTTAAACGACTCCAACTTGGACACATCTACCGAAAGATGTACTGGCTGATGAGCCGGAATTTTCACCTAGCAATGGAAAATAAGCGCTTAACGTTGTACACTGATAACCAAAGAATCAAATTTACAAAAGAACTGCTTTAGTTTCAAGTGTTAAAGTAAGAAATTTATCCTTTTAAATGAGTTATTATTAACAACTAAGCGCCACCCAGCGAGTATCTCATGTAGTATTATATTTCGTCTTTGTTGAATTTTTCAAAATACGATATACATACAAGTTAAAAGTGTTGACCAGACACATCTGGTAGCAATAAAGCCAGGTCAAGATTTACCGTCCCTAGTTTGTGGTTTCGTTCATTATGTTATGTTATATGCAATTTTATAATTTATTAATGACAGTAAATAATGCAGGTTTTATATCGAAAAGATATGTTACAATTATTAGACGATTATGAATAATTAATTTTTGCGTAAATAAGTTTAATATGTAATATTAGGGAAAATATGTGTTAGGATTTGTAGTTTAAAAATGTTTGATTTTTACAGAAATAATGGTGGGGAGAATCCAAGTTAAATTCGTTTAAAACTGTGTATTTGGAGTGGTTTTCAATAAGCGAATGAGCAACAAAGTAACTTCTTAAGATGCCACCCCACCAAGTACACAAATGTTGATTAACCAATTAACAAACGAATATTTTGTGATTTTTACCCCCATTAGCATATATCCTTTACACGATTTGTCCATCCCAAAAAATAGGTGGTTTTTATCCTCCAGAAAAGCGTATAAAAAACGACGCTTGATACGAATCGAGGTTCACTTTTGGCGAACAACTCGCGAATATCTTGAAACTCTACGTGAGCTCCTTGGTGGCTTCACCACCTTAACCCTGGAGTAGGCGTGTGGTTGACATGTGTCACCCAGACGTTTTCAAAATAAGTTATTTTTAAAACGGCCGCACGTGGCATTTTTGGATTATCAGTACCTGCTCAAAACACATTCCGCTTATTTTTCAGTTAGCAGGCGACTTTTGTCTTGTACGGTTGTGTAAAAAAAGTGTTATTTGAAGTGGTTAACGGGTGTCACTCATAAGTATGGATCCTAATATTTGAATGAAATGGTTTGAGGAATGCGAATCAGGCACTGAAGAGGATAACAATGATGAGAGTGAAGATGAAGAAACTGATAATGTTCAACAAAGCGAAGATTTTGTGTAAAATGTGGACAGTGGATGTGCGTAGAGCATTTGAAGATCGTTTGTGTTAGGTGCTACGAATAAAAATTAAATATAAGTGTTCTTATCAAATTAAGGTCTTAAAAAATATGTTTTGTATTTTTTTTTAAATTTTAATAGTTAAAATATGTTTATTATTAATAAAACTTTTTATTGAATAAATTTATTTCAAACCTCAACTGTCAAAATATGCTTAAAAAGGTTGGGTGACATTTGTCACCCACTCGCCCGTTCTTGTTTGTTAATGCCACACGCCTACCCCAGGGTTAAGGGGAATCCGTATTAACCCTCCGCCGTCTTTGTTGATATCTTCGCCATGGTCTTTGATCGTTTCGGCAGGGGACTCCAGACACGGACTTCTAAATTTTGATCACCTTGATTTGCGTGAGCTCCTTAGTGGTTTTTACTGCTTCAAGGGGAATCCGTTTCGCGACTTTGGTCGGAGTCTTCTTCACTAGTTTCGGCTAGTCTGGCAGGGGACCCACGGAGTCGTGATATTTGGTTATATTTCGAAATTTTATCAAGTAATACGCGTTAATTTTGGTGCCCTGTAAGGTGTCACGTGCTGTTTGCCGCTCCATAATTATTTTGCTATTTCTGAGAACAGCTAAGTGCGCACCCAATGTAACACACATGCGTGCTCGGAGGTCTGTGTATTTGATTGTCACATGAGTTAACAGTCCATTCCCATGGTGGTCAGCACATTTATATAATAAGATTAGCAGGTAGCGTATCCAATTACGCTACGTATGTTAGATTATAATAAGCATAGTTGTAATGTAGCATTAAGATTATTTTAACATTCATTATTGTATAATCAGTCAACACAACCAGTTGAACCAATAAATAGTTAGTAAAAAATAAGTTGTTTTTAAAAACTCAAAAGGGAAAATCAAAATCAAAATTGGCGCAGTCGTTTGGATTCCTGAAAGGCACTATTTGGAAAAGGAAAAAGAAGACAAAAATCGCTTCAAGTACCAATCCACTTAGGACAACATTGCCGAAGTTATTGTTCCTTCCATTTCTTTGGTTAATTCAGGAAAAGAGAACAAAAAGAACATACCCAGGTGAGCTTTTAAAATCAACAAATTTACTAACTTCTATTTCGATTTATAAAGACAAAATCGATGAAGTAAATTGAAACCGCTGACCTTTGGACAACATCGCTGAAGCAGTCCGCAACCCCTAGTTAAGACGTCTTCGAGGACAAGCATCGCCAACAGGACATTAATTATTGAGAAAATAGCACAGAATCGGTTATGAAAGCTACAATTTGTTTGTTGTAAGAAACTTTTAAATAATTATTAGCAATTTTTAATCCACAAAGGATATTTTCAAGTAGGTACTAACAATTAATATAACGTTTTTATGTGATCAAACGGAGTTTAGCGAGAATATTTTGTTTAGAGATCTGACGGAGTACGCAAAGTCTATTTTAAACAAAATAAATATTGCAAATTCTTTATTGCATAAAGCAGTCACACCTTGTTTAGGCCTTACTAACATTAATTTTCTACATGAATACAGACAACGATTATATAGATACAACAGACTTGGTAAATAGCTTACCAATATTAGAAAGAAAAATGCCAACGATAGGAAATAATGATACAACAAATTATCAATTAATTCGATTGTATTTAGATTCAATTTCTCATTATGGTGGCGACCCACATACTTTAAATATTTTCTTGGATAACTGTGATAATTTCATAAACACATTCGCTGATCGCACGCAGGTGGAGAATCCAATAAATAAATTTATTTTTAGATCATTGTTAGGTAAACTAACACATAGGGCAGTTCAAATAGTAGGAAGTCGCACTGAACTGACTTCATGGTTAGAAATTAAAAACCTATTAGTTTTAACCTTTGGAGATCAAAGAAACATGAATGTTTGGCGCAAGATCTAATTTATCTTAAGCCTAACAAAATTGAAACGCCGTATCAATTCGGTATGCGTCTACAAGATGCGAGAAGTTTATTAGCTTCAAAAATAAACTCTTCAGAATTAACAAAGGATGAAAAATTAATTCATCTCAAAAATTATGATGATATAACCTTAAAAACTTTTATACGCGGCTTAAATGGTCAATTACAAAATAACGTAAGACTTAGAGATCCTAAAACTTTAGAATCTGCTATGAATTTAGTAATAGAAGAAGAGAATTTCTTATATGCATCGCAGAATAGGCACACATTAAACACACAGACACAATTCAAATTACCCAACAAATATACACCAACGAATTCACAAAATCATTCATATCATACTAATAATCCGTATTCTAATAAACCAAAACACAATTTTAATAACCATCAAAACCAATTTACTGCTAGAAATCAATTTAATACACAACAAAACTTTAAACAACATCAACAACCCCACTTTAACACGTTTAGACCACAAATGAATAACAACTCCAAATCTACAAAGAAATTTTATACCTAATCCTAACAATTCCCAAGTTTATCGTAACCAGTATTTTCAAAACACTCCTGGTCAAATGAATTCAAGTTTTAATAGACCTAACCCACAATTCTCACGAATGAGTAGAAATACATATAAACCCGAACCCATGGACACTAGTTCTGGTAACACAAAAATGTTTAATCAAATTATTGAAACCCCCGAAGTAGAAAACTACACCGATCTTGGAAATTCTTTAGAAAATAATGACGATACTTTTGAAAATTATTTAGTAAACGATCAAGAACAACAAAACTATTATCAATACGAAGATGATTTAGTTGAACAAACGGAAACTCAAAATTTTCACTTGGACAGTTACGAGAACAACCCCACGTAGTACAGTTAAACTTTCATAAAGATAACCTACCACATATTTTTATTCCGACATTAAACACAAACTTTTTAATCGACACAGGCAGTACAAAAAGCTTAATGCATCCGGACTTGGCAACAAAATTTTATCGAAAATTTATTTACAATGAACCTTTTAACATACGAACCGCACACAATATTTCACATCATGACAAAGTAATGGACATTCCTATATTAGAACTGTTTAACGTAAATGCTTCGCATAAATTCTATTTATTTAACTTTAGTAACACCTATGACGGACTTATTGGTTCAGATCTTTTAAAACAATTAAATGCGAATATCAATATAAATTCAAACATAATATCTACACCATACGCTACAATACCTATAGTATTTCAACCTGAAATGCCACAAAATAATACTAACACAAATTTCAAATCATATACTCTAAAAATTCCACCCCGAACAGAGATTGTTTCAAAAATCCCAGTAAATTACAAAAATGGTCAATGCATTATTAATAAAACTAAACTATGTAATAACGTAACGATACCCAACTCTTTATGTAACGTAAAAAACTATTTCGCTGTATGCACTGTAACAAATACTGGTGAACAAACTAAAACAATTGAAATTTTAAAACCAATAACTTGCGAAGCAATAAATCCTTTACAAGTAAATTTTGTAAATAAAATGCAGTCTAACAGTACACTAACAAACGAACAAGATTACTACTTAAAACAAAATTTAAATAAATTACGACTTAACCATTGCAATACAGAAGAAAAACAAGCAATTCAAAATTTATGTTATAAATATCGAGATATATTTTATTGTGAACAAATACCTTTGAGCTTCACTCATGAAATAAAACATAAATTTAAAATGATAAATGAAACCCCTATTTTTACAAAAACGTATAGATATCCAGAGATTCATAAACAGGAAGTTAAAGATCAAACCAATAAAATGCTTGAACAAAACATTATCCAACCTAGCACATCTCCTTGGTCATCTCCTATTTGGATTGTTCCAAAAAAGATGGATGCCAGTGGAGAAAAGAAATGGCGTGTAGTTATAGACTACAGAAAATTAATGAACAGACAGCAGACGACAAATATCTCCTCCCAAATATTAGCGACTTACTTGACAAATTAGGAAAATCGAACTATTTTACTACTTTAGACTTAGCTAACGGTTTTTACCAAATCGAAATTGATAAACAGGACATTCCCAAAACTGCTTTTCAAACAGAAAATGGATTGTACGAGTTTTTGAGAATGCCAATGGGCCTTAAGAACTCTCCCAGTTCATTTAAACGCGTGATGGACAATATTCTTAGAGGATTACAAAACGAGACTTGCCTCGTTTACCTCGATGACAATATCATTTTTTCTACAAGTTTACAAGAACACATGGACAGATTAGAATCAATTTTTGAACGTTTAAGAAACGCTTATTTCAAAATTCAATTAGATAAGTCAGAATTCTTAAAAACATCAGTTAACTATCTTGGACATATAATCACCCCAGACGAAATAAAACCAAACCCAGACAAAATTGACGCAATAAAAAGATTTCCGATTCCAAAAACTCAAAAAGAAATAAAATCATTTTTACGACTTGTTGGATACTACCGTAAATTTATTAATAACCTTGCTAAAATAACTAAGCCTATGACCAAATGTTTAAAAAAAGGAGCATCTGTTATTCACGACAATGACTTCTTGAAAAGTTTCGAAATTTGTAAAAATTCATTAATGAATGACGCAATATTATTATATCCTGATTATTCTAAACCATTCATAGTAACAACCGATGCGAGTAACGTAGCCATTGGAGCCGTTTTGTCACAAGGAACAGTTCTAAATGACAGCTGTAGCATACGCTTCTAGAACACTTAACGAAAGCGACCAAAGATATACAACGACCGAAAAAGAACTACTAGCTATATATGCTTGCAAATACTTTAGACCTTATATTTTTGGACGTAAATTCTTTATTTATACTGATCATAGACCCCTTGTTTGGCTATTTAATTTGAAAGAACCAAATTCAAAATTAATACGATGGAGACTCAAACTTGAAGAATACGATTACAAAATTATTTACAAAAAAGGCGCTCAAAATACTAACGCTGACGCTTTATCACGTATACAATTAATTAAACATGACAGAAACAGAATCAGTGATTAACAACCCCGGAGATATAAACTTCGATACAATGCAATATCTTAGAGAGTTAGCCGAAAACCCTATCATTAATGAACCCCCCGAACAAATCCCTGAACCTTCAACGAGTAACACAGAACCCAAATTTAAAATCCTTCAAGACATAACAATTCTGAAAGACACACAAACAGACGAAACCCCTCATTCTACTAGTCAAAATACAATCAATAACGGAATCCCAATATTAGACGAAATAATTAATAACAAACAAAATCAAATTATAGTTCAACATAACGTTCATAACCTTTTAATTGTCAACAATAAAAATCACGATCATTTACACATTTTAGAATTATCCATACCAAAAAACAAAGAAGTAATATTTAAATTTTTAAGAGATTACACTTCAACAGGAAAACACTTTTATTTATATTTTCACGATGACGAACTTTGCAAACTTTTTAACGAAATCTATGCAACACACTTTTACGCTAACGGATTGACATTGACTCGATGTACCAAATTAATAAATTCCATTTTCGATAAAGATGAACGAATAATGTTAACAAAATATCAACATGAAAAAACTAATCATCGCGGTATAGTGGAAACATTAGAACAGCTAAGACGTAATTACTTTTGGCCTAAAATGCGACAAGATGTAACAGATTACATAAATTGTTGTGAAATATGTCAAACCGCAAAATACGGACGTAAACCTCCAAATATACCTTTGGTTTTAACAGAAACACCCTCCAAACCATTTGAAATTGTACACATCGATATATTTAATTACGCTGGACAAAAATACCTTACTATACTAGATAAATTCTCAAAATTCGGACAAGCAATAGAAATTAACTGTACAAATTCGACAGAGACCTCTAAAGCACTTTTAGAATACTTCTCATATTACGGGTTACCCCTTAAAATTATTTGCGACAATGGGACTGAATTTAAAAACTCAGTCATAAAAGAAATTTTAGCTTTGCATAAAATCAAAACATTACATTTCACTACACCAAATCACCACGAAAGCAATTCACCCGTAGAACGTTACCATTCAACTCTTATAGAACATTTACGATTATTACAAAACTAATATAAAAATGAACAAAATTTAATGAAATATGCAGTCATTGCTTATAATAATACAATACACTCCACTACATAGTACACTCCTTTCGAATTAGTATTTGGACACACGAAAATGCGAGACCCAACAGATTTAACTATTCACAATTTTACTCTCACTATGTCAACGACCACAGGACAAAGTTAAACACCCTGTACGAAGATGTTCAACAAAAAGAAATAACGCATAAACAAAAAATTATAGATAAACATAATTCAAACTGTAACGACTCTATTTTTCAATTGAAGGGCCTGGTGCAAATAACCGGCTAAACGCCATTTTTGAACAAAATGAGTTTTGGATGTATTATTGTATAGAAATTTCTTTAACAACGTTTGGTGTAAGAATCGTCCATGTACTGAATAAGGAAATGTATTTATCATGAAACATAGCCTATTCTTGCCCCAAACACTTTTAGTATCAAGTAATGAACCAAAAGTATTTGGTGGTAACAAACGGCTATGTGCATTATATAGCCGTTTGTTACAATAAACAAGTAACAATATAACTGTCAGTTGAATGCGTGTTGATGCACAGAACTGAACAAAATCAGTAAAAATGAGTGATTCAAGTGATATTGATCCTTTTTATAATACAGATAACAGTGATAGTGACCCGGATTACCAATATAATAAAACCGATAATAGTGACAACGAAATTATTAACGAAAATGGACATAATCAAAATAACAGTGACAATAATGATAACCATCAGGAGCAGCCAAAAGGCAAAAAACGCGTAAGGAAAACGCACGAATGGAAAAGAAATAAAAGAAAGATGTTTAGAAATAGCGGAAAAGCGCATGTTAATTCTGTCGGTAAGAATATTCCAGAAAAAATACAAGGGCCAAGATGTCAGTGTAAAAAACATTGTTACGAACAGTTTACGGAGTTGGAAAAAAATAAAATTTTTACTGAATTTTATGGAATGATAAACAAAGACACACAAGTTGCTTATTTAAGTTCATTGATAAAAGCCATGAAAGTTAAAAGAAGAAAGAAACCGACAGTAGATTTTGACGATAACAGCAGACAATCCAAGAATAAAAGAAATTTTAGTTTCTTTTACAGAGTACAGATAGGAACTAAAAATGTGTCAGTTTGCCGTACCGCCTTTTGTAACTTATATGCCGTACACAAGTCCCGCATTCAAAAGATAGCAACAACTCGCGCTAAAGGAAATACACTCCTTAAAAAAGATAGCCGACGAAAACATACAAATCGACCAAATAAAATGCCTGATGATGTTGTAGCTTGTGTACGAGAGCATATTAACGCTTTCCACCACGCGAGTCCCATTATTCCAGGCGAGATATTTCAAGAAAATATTTGCCGGCAGATCTAAATGTAAAAACTATGCACGAAATGTATTTGCAAAAATACGATCCCAATGTATACGCATTATTAAAAAACAAACAGCCTAGCAAGCCAAAAGTTACCTACGATTTCTACTATAGATATTTTGTGGAAAATTTTTAACCTATCATTTGGGTTTCCTCGTACCGACACCTGTTCAACTTGTGATTTGTTTAAGGTTAAGGCTGACGCTGCTTCCACTGAGGAAGAAAAAACAGCTATTTTACAACAGAATGAGTTGCATTTGCGTAAGGCGCAGGCTTTTTATGACGACCTTAAGGAAAAAAGTGAATTGGCTAAGAACGATCCTACCGTAGAAACTATATGTTTCGACTATCAGCCAAATTTACCGTTACCGTTACTAACTGTAAGTGATATTTTTTTACGCTAGACAACTTTGGGTCTTTAATTCGTGTTCCAATAAAAAAGCTGTTATGTACATGTTTGAAGAGACTATTGGTAAAAAAGATTGTATTGAAACGGTGTCGTTTTTGAAACATTATATCGAAAAATATGTTAATAAAACTGTTACAACTTTGTATATCTTTACCGATAACTGTAGTGGACAAAATAAAAACGGTACAATGATAAATTTTTTAATGTGTTTAGTGAAAACTCGAAGATTTTCAAAAATTGTTCATCATCTACCAGAACCCGGGCATAGCTTTTTGCCTTGCGATCGTGATTTCGGGGTAATAGAAAAGCGTAAACGCAAAAAAGAACTTGTTTATTTGCCAGAAGACTGGTATTCACTTGTGAAAACTTGTGGAAAAAATTTCGTAGTAGAGCGCGTTACCCAGGACATGATTTTTGATTTCAAATCTTACTTGCAACCGTATTTCAAGAAATCAGCTGTGGTGAGAAAGTTGCCATTTGCCATATCCAAATATAGAATCTTTTTATATGAATGCAAAAATTTCGAAAAAGTATTTGTCTCATCAAATCACTCATCTTCTTGTACAGAAGGATACACATTGCTAAAATCAAAAAGTGTATCAATTGATCTTGAAGCAGTTCCTCGAACATATATGGAAAAATTAGCAATCAAGAGCAAAAAGTTCGACAGCTTAATGCCCTTAGTGCAAAAATACGTTCCACCAGCTTACCAGGGATTTTATGAAGAGTTAAAAAAACAGGAAGAAGACGCAAATGATTCCTCTGTATCAGACTAAACTTAAGTTTTTTTAATGAGTGAAATTGTCTGTTTTTTTACATTTTTGTAAATGTTCAGTTGTTAGATTAATAAATAGCAATAAAATTTAATTATTTGACGTTAATTTAAATATGTTGGTGGCAATAACTGGCTATGTGCATTTTTGAAAATTTAATATTTTCTTAACCCTGGAGTAGTCGCGCGATGTCGAAAAGACAGTGCCCCTTTTTATTTTACCGCGAAAACGTGTTTTCACGCATGCTACCACCCCGTGCTTCCGTGCAACCTAAGATACATATGTGATAAAACGATTGAACCTATATTTGTCCTAATAAATCACGCCTACATTAAATAATTTGCTGATTACTACTACTCAACGCAGACGTCGAATCGACAGCGCGCGCCGTATGTTGAATAGACATCGCGCGAGCAGTTTAGGCTATTGCTTTTTGACAGTAAACGTCGAATCGACTTCGCGCGCCTACTTGTGTTTGTCAAAATTATTATAATTTTTTCCAAAAATGAGTGCTTTAAGATTAAATAACCCTAAAATAACTTTTGGCTGAAGTCGACGGCACTCAAATAGATTTAGCACGAAATTATAAGCTGTCCATTGTTGGTACAATTCGATCAAATAAAAAAAAAAACCCCCTTCCTTCATCACTACAAAAGGTAAGCCTGAATATACCAGCATTTTTGGCTTTCCCGATGTCGGAACATTAATTTCTTATGTACCAAAAAAATCTCAAAGTTTTCGCTTTCTACTCTACACAGATCAGCTGAAATTGATGACAGCCATCGATCATATAATTTTATAATCAAACAAAACGGGGTGCTGTTGAAGTGGACAAAAAAGCATCCTTATACAGTGTGTCAAGAAAGTGTAACCATTGTACGCTGAACATATTCTTTCATTTTCTGGACATATTTGCCATAAACGCCATGGTAATTTTGAAAACAAATAATGTTGACATAAAAAGTCGACGATTGTTCCAGAGAGAGTTGGGTAGGAAACTAAAAAAAAAATATATGGAGAAAAGAACAAATAATTCCAGTTTGCCAAGAGGACTCAAAAGGAAACTAATCAAATACATTGGTAATGATGAAAATACGGTACCGACTACTTCAGTAAGATAACTCAAAGAGGTTCATGCAAGATATGCCCACCTTGCAAAAAAATAAACTCAAAACTCATTGTGTATCCTGCGACAAAAATATTTGTTGAGACCACACAAAATTTATTTGCAGGGTGTGCTATGATGGGGACAATACGTCAGACACAGAATGAATGAGTGAATTAATATTACAACGGTCGTTTTGATTAATTATTATGATAAAATTATTTTTTTAAGGATTGGAAATTGTTTAAGTTTATGTTGTTTAAAAATTAATGTCAATAGCTTTTGTTTTTTAAATTTTTATACCGCTTTTAACATCAATATGTCTAAAAGACGTCGCGCGACTAGATTTGTTACAACAGGGTGCGCGCCTACTCCAAGGTTAATAATCAGACTATTTTCAAAAAAATATACTACATTATATACCTATAACTCAATATTATATAATGCAATTGCAAAACGTCACTGGAATCACAAACAAGGACTGCAAACAGTTTTTTTCATTTTTCTCAAAATTAAGTTTAGTGCACATAGCTGGTTCTTGCACCAAGCCCTTCAATAAGAACAAGTAGTATACAAAACTCATGACAAAAGATCCAAGAAAGAAAATAAATTTAAAGGACCCTATATAGTAAAAGAATTTCTAGAAAATAATATAGTCAAAATTCTTAATTATAAAAATCAAAAAACTGAAAACGTTCATTTAAAAGAACTAAAGCTACCGCCTCGTTTACAGATTACTCCTACTAACGAACGGACAGACGATCAAGATCCTTGAAATCAAAGACAACCCTGGACTTTTCCCACTAAAACTAGGAAATGCTTAAATTCAAACAGATTTTTGGACTTTTATACATATTTACGACCTAGAACCATTAGTTAACGCATTCAATACTTTACAAGATTCGTGTTTACAAATTAAGATAGCATTAAGTAATTCTAAGGAAAATATTAGTTATATACGTGAATATCAAAATACAATTAATCTTATTGAAAATATGGAATATAAAATAAAACTACAGTTAAAACAGCTGAACCCTAATATTAGTTTTAAAGACTGTAAGTAATAGACACCGAAGAGGCTTAATAAATGCTAAAGGAAGCATAGTCAAAATTATTAGTGGAAATTTAGATAACGAAGATGCATTAAGATACGACAAAGAAATAAGCGAACTAAAAAATAATCAAAACAACCTAAAGTTGGTTGCTGCTAAACAAATAACTCTCATGCAACGTGCAATTAATAACTTTCAAGAAAATATACAAAGTTTGGCGCATAACCAAATTTTATTAAAATCAAGAATAATGCAAATCTAATCAGAAATTAAAAAGGAAAACATTGTAAATTTACAGTTGTATCACTACTTCCTGCTACAAGTCACTTTAAGTCAATTTGTTCAGACATACCAAATTATTTACGATATTTTAGATAAAATTGAAGTAGCTATTACATTTTCGAAATTACAAACATTTCACAATAGCATTATTGAACCTTCAGAACTAATGAATGAAATATATTTTATTGATCATAACATGTCTGTTTTTTCAGAAGGATTAGGGACTTACAAAGGACCTCCAGTTTCACTCAGTTTAAGTGCGGATGCTCAACCGGTTAGACTGAAAGCTCGAAATATACCATTCGCATTGCGGGATCAGGTAGACCGTGAACTCGATAAACTCATAAAGAGTGATGTGTTGGAACCAGTGGAACATCCCAAGTGGTGCACCCCGGTAGTGGTGGTAGTAAAAGAAAATAAGGAAGTGCGAATATGTGGCGACTATAGAGCGACCCTAAATAGGGTCATACCTTATCCAGTGCCAAGTGTCCAGGATATCCTAGCCACGCTCGCAGAGGGAAGAGTGTTCGCGAAGTCAGATCTGGCGAAAGCTTATCTGCAGCTGACGGTGGACAAGAAAACCGCGTTAGCTCAGACAATCATCACACACAGGGGACCATTCAAATGCAAGAGCCTACAATTCGGGATAAATACAGCCCCACAAATTTTTCAGAAATTTGTGGATAACAGGCCAGTGGGAATAGAAGTTTTGCCCTATTATGACGACATACTGGTGGTAGAAAAATCAGACGGATTTAAGTAATAAAATCAAATTTTTTTTTAACGAGATTCCGCAAAGATGGTCTAAAATTAAGAACAGAAAAATGTGTTTTTCATGCTACTAAAATCAAATTCCTTAGTTTTGAAATAAGAGATCAAGGGTTACAGCCAACACTAGACAAGGTGCAAGCAATTATTGGCAAAGCCAGCACCCAGAACCAAGACAGAGTTACAAGCTTTCTTAGGACGTAAATTTTTACGACATATTCATTAAGGGGAAAGCGACAATGGCCGAACCGTTACATAAATTGCTGCATCAAGATGTATCTTGGCAATGGAACATGAGTCAACAAAAAGCTTTCGAAGGGCTGAAGAAAGCGTTAGTAGCACCAGTGTTACAACACTACGATGAAAAAAATCCCATGGCTAACGAATTGGGATGCGTGTTAAGCCAACCAAATGCAGGAGGTTTGTTACTCCCAGCGGCATACTGTTACCGGTGGTGTCGTTGTGCGTTGGATAGGCTCCGCCCCTAGCGGAACCTAGCCAGTCACCCCGATGCTTATAAGAGGAACGATCTGCAGTGAGATCGATCGACTCCAACACTGGCTCTCAGCACGTGTTGTCAGCTCGCAACCAGTCTCAAATACTACTTTTGTGTTTTATCGCGACTACACCCCACCACCCTCAACCTCCATAGGTAACCAGGTTAATCCTGTTCGAAACTAACCTCCAACGACTCGACAACCTTCGTCGCTAACAAGGTCTACAGTTCGAAACTAGCTATCAACGTCTCCAATACTACTTGTGTGTTTTATTGCGACTACGCCCAACCACCCTCAACCGTCACTAACAAGGTCACTTCACTACCGTTCGAACTAACGTCGCAACTCCCCCCTTTGCGCCCTCGCATCTCAACGCGTCCGAGGCGGTGACAATTTGGCGCCCAACGTGAGGCCATATCTATCCTGAAGGCTGGAGGACCCACCCAAAGCAGAGATGTTGACCCGTAGCCATACTCTCGCCGACCTAGCCGCCGGCACGCAATCTGCCGGTCAATCCCCGTGCAGAGTTTTTCTGGAGGAGAGTGATCACCTCCAGTGGCGCCCATTCGTACAAGCAATGAGGGATGCGCTTCAGCCCACCGCTGAGGTCATGCACACCCCGGAACCATTCCGAGCAACAATTATGGAAGACCCCAATGTCTTCCTCAAGCACCTTGAGGCGTACTTCGTCCAAGAACACGTCCATCCCGACGAGCAGTCCCGTTTGGCGGCCCGCTACCTGGAGGAGAGCGCTAGGAAATGGTGGAGCACTTTCCATGGGTGCAAATTCACCTACGATGACTTCCGCAAGATGCTGTTGGACCAATTCGTCACTTCTAAGGTACGACAGCAATTGTTGTCCGAACTCCACTACAAGGAACAGTCCGTCCACCAGGCCGTGGCGTCCTTCATTAATTTAAGTTAAGTTAACAAACTAGATTTAATTAATCAGAATATAAATATTTGTGAAACAGAAGCCTTCAGCATTTTACTCAAGCATATTATATCAGAATTTAAACGTAGCCTACACATTTCTTTTAATAAATATTTTCATAAAATCAAGAAATCTAATTAAGTAAAGTTCAAAAAACTCAACGGATGATAATGTTTTCACTAAGGATAGTTGGTTCAAAAACTTAAGCAACACTGATATTCATTCTGACATTCAAAGATTTTTAGCCTTAGGGCCCAAATTTAGTATTCCTTGTACTAACAAACAATTATCTATTCCTCGACTATTAGCTGATGTTGAGGATATTATCAATAAAATCAATTACAATAACAAGGATATCATAAGAGCTAAAATAACTAATGTCATCACTAACTACATTCACAACAAACCTAATATTTCACCCCCACTCAGTCATTTATTTATCAAATGTAAAAAAATTCTCAATTTAAAGAAGCATCTTTTAATACTCAGATCCGACAAAGGTAACGTTACTGTAGCCTTAAATAGAAATGATTATTATCAGAAAATTATGGAAATCCTCAATGATACATCATATAAACTTTTAAAAAAAGATCCCACTTTCAACATTCAGAGAAAACACATCATAACTTCATTAAAAACTGATAATTCAATTACAGATATTATGGCTAAATCATTAAAACTTTATAACTCCAATGCGCCTAAATTATATGCTCTTCCTAAAATTCATAAACCTGACTGCCCTCTAAGACCTATTGTGTCATCAATATCTTCACCTTCCTCTAAGCTTTCTAAATTTATTGCTGACATTTTAACAAACTTTTGCAACAGCTGTACCAATAAGTACAATGTAAAAGAAAGTTTTGATTTTGTTGATAACATAAAGAATACTCAGATCCCTCTGGGTTATGAACTTGTCAGTCTAGATGTGGTATCTTTGTTCAGTAACATCTCTCAAAAATTAGTTCTCGATTTGATCACTGATAACTGGGAGAGTTTAGAACCTTTAAGTCCTATTTCGTTAAACAAATTTCTAAATATTATATCGTTCATTTTTGATTCCAATTATTTTTCTTATGATAGTCAATTTTATCTTCAAACATTGGGTTGCCCAATGGGTTTAAATTTAAGCCCGATTATTGTTACTTTGGTCATGGACTTTCTGTTAAATGACTGTGTCAAGAAACTAAATTTTTAACTCCCCTTTTTATTCAAATTTGTAGATGATTTGGTCACTGCTGTTCCTCAGGATCAGACTAACGCGATTCTTGAAGTCTTCAACAATTACAACTTTCATATCCAGTTCACTATTGGAAAAGAAACTCAGAGAAGTGTTCCATTTTTAGATACGAAACTCAATCGTAATGAACATAACGTAATTATACTGAACTGGTATCAAAAACCTACCAGCTCCGGCAGATATATTAACTTTTTATCTTCCCATCCTCTCAATACTAAAATCAATTTTGTTACTGGCATGAGTAACAGGATAACTAAAATCTCTCATCCGTCTTTTTTACATAAGAATTTAATCAAATTGACACATATTCTCATAGACAATTCATACCCAAGAGCTTTGGTCTCCAAATTGATTTTCCATAAATCCATCATTCAAATTGTCAAAAAAGTTACCCCTGGGGATCTGGGTGTTAATAACATTTTCAGTAATTGTTTGGACCCCACTCCACCTAGTATCATTATAGGCACGTTGCCCTTTGTGGAAAATCTGACACCACGAATTACAAACATACTTCATAAAGCAAATTTATTAATTGCCAAACGTAACGTTATCAATATCGGTCAATTATTTTCAAAAGTTAAAGATAAGACACCTTTAACCCGCGAGCACACGCCTACCTGTCTTTTTGACCGGGTTTATAAATATTTTAATAGAACTTCTACATTGAAGGGGTGAGGGTGCTAAGTCTTTAGCAGTGTGTCATGCACAGTCAGTAGAGTGTGTAGATGTTTTTTTTAGGAAGTTACGTGTTGCCGTTTAAAAGTTGTAGGTGTCTTTTTAACACCGGTCAATTACACCGGGACGCGTGTATAGACATCCACTCAATGCAGAAAGAGATGCAATAGATTTATTTGCCGCGAACATGCATTACAGTACTGCAATAATTGTCCTAATTTAACCAATGCGCCAGGTATTTCCACTTAAAAACGTGTAAGAATTCACTTTTTTTAAATAAAATATTACTTTCCTTTGTAATTTGCATTTCTATTTGGCATTAATTGACATTAATCCATACCCGGTCAATTTGACCGTGGCGCGTGCTTCCGTGTAAAATTTTTCGCGCGTGCGCTCATGGGTTAAGGTCAACTCACACCGGCGCGATCTCGACGCAATAAGTAACCTTGGTTACCAATTATCGTGACCGCGCCCGCGCTCGCGACCGCGTCGAGATCGCGCCGGTGTGTGGTGTGTGTGGACCTTTACTATTGGAGTCGAATTTGGTTTATAGTAACTCTTGTTTAAATTGGGATAAAATTTATGTTGGTCAAACCAAACAACTATTAAAAACTAGAATCTCTCAACATTTTAACGAAAGCAAACGAAAAATCAATTTGAACTCTTGCGCTTTAGCTTCTCATCTACAAAACAATAAACACGTAATTAATAATGACAATATAAAAATCCTAGACAAGGAAAGTAATTTAAATGAAACTGTTTCTTGAAATGCATCATTTAGTACTGAACCTAATGCTTTAAATAATAGAACTGACAATAGCAATTTAAGCTTGATATATACTTACTTCGCCCTTCAAGCATTTAACTTTTTAAAAATTTGGTTTTTACTTTTCACCAAATTTTAACTTTTTTTCAAATAATTTCAACTTTAAATACATAAATGTAGATATGATTCCCTTTGGGGTGTTTTTGTATTTTACATATTGGTTTAGTTAAGGACATTACATCATATAACATAGTTATAATAATTTGACTTATTTTGACAAATTATATTATATTAAATTTTACTGTTTTATATTAGTTACCCTGATTTAGCTTGTTAAATTCAGGTTATCACTTATACTGTAGTAGTGCTGTAAGGATAATTGTTACAATGTTAGTCCTTTTATCAACTTTATCACTGCTGTAATTTGTTACATTTAGATGATAATTAAGTTATTTATGTAGATTATCACGTCTGTAGGTGGGTTAAACACTTTCAGTTATACGTCAATTTGTCGTTCTGCCGTTTATCATACGTTCTCATTCTGATTCGCACATAAAAGCGTGGTGGTTGCCACGCCATTGAATCAAACTTTAACGTGTTATTAACTATTTTAAATGTGCAGTCAAAATTTTTAAAATGTTCATCAATCATCCATTGCATTTGTTTATTTATTGGATGTTGATTATTCTGTATGGTGACAAATCTTTTTATCTAACCACATGGCGATTTTTCTACAATTTCAATTTTCAATTTGTCATTTGCTACGTTCAAAATTTCAATTTTTAAGAAAAATCACATGTGCTCAATCAAAAAATTTAAACGAATTTTAATCTAGTACTAACTAACATCAATGTTAATTTTATCTTCGAAAACTTTAATGTTTATAATAATACTGCTTTCGATTATCCTCGCTCATCGGTGAGTATTACTATATAGCCTACGTTTAGGATTTTAAGGACGCTGTGTAACTTGTGTGTAATTTGTAGCTGCCGATGAAGGGTCAAATATAGACTCGAAATATTTAGCGGATGTAAAGAGTTTTCTTTATAAACCCAATGACCACCTTCCCCTTACTCTCTATGAATCCATCTACCATCTATCTTCGAGGCCATAAACTCCAAGCCTTGATCGACTCAGCAGCAAGCCACAGCTTCGTCCGTGCCGAGCACGCCTACCATGTCATCCACATCCCTGGACTGACAGCACAGTTTGGCGACAACAGCGCTGCCATGCCGGTGTCCGGACGGACAACGGTCGCCTTCTCCGTGGGTCAGCACGACTACACCACCCAGTGCCTAGTCGCTCCCACCCTGAGGGAATCCATCATCCTTGGCTACGACTGGCTCACCACCCACAAGGTCACGCTGGACTTCGCTCGCCGCACCTGCTACCTTGCCACTACCGGGCAAACCATCGACTGGATAGCCGATGGAACCAACGCATGGGTCCAGCACCGTCAGCGAGGTCAGCCAGCCACAGCACCACCTTCCACAACCTGGTCGATGAGTACGAGCCGGTGTTCCGCGATGGCGGAACTCCCACTACGTCCACCATGCACACCATCCCACTTCTCTTCCGTTTGGCTAACTACCGCTGTTCTCCCGATAAGAAACTTCTTATCGCCGACCAGGTGGAGGAGATGCTCGCCGAAGGTGTAATCGAACCCAGCACGTCCAACTACAACTCCCCAGTGGTGCTGGTAACGAAGCGGGATGGATCTCAACGGTTCTGCGTGGACTACCGCCGGCTGAACCAGATGACCTTGGACGAACACGCCCCACTGCCACTCATCGGCGACACACTCCGAGTTCTTGGCCAAGATTTTCACCACTCTCGATCTCGGCCGGCTACTGGCAGGTACCCATGGACCCAGCATCCAGGCACCTCACCGCCTTCTCGACCGCTGATGGCTCCACCTTCCAGTTCACTGTGATGCCCTTCGATCTGAAGAAAGCACCAGCCCGCTTCCAGAAACTGATGGCGCAGCGAGTCCTCCGAGGTATCCAGAACCACTTTACCCTGGCATACCTGGACGATATCGTGGTCTACTCACAAACCTGGATCACCTGAGGCAAGTATTCGACCGCCTCCAACGTCATGGCCTCTGTGCAAGTTTGGCACGAACCGGATTGAATACTTGGGACACGTCGTCACCACCGACAACAACCAGCCTCGATCCGACCCACGTGCACCGCATCAGGACGTCAGCCGAACCGACCACGCGGAAGCAGTTGCGGTCCTTCCTGGGCGTCTGCAACTGGCTCCGGGACTAACTGAACCACTTCGCAGAGGTCGCCGCACCGCTTGCCGATCTACCAGTCGCTTCCGCTGGACCACAGCATCACAGGCCTTCCACACCATCCAAGAGGCCCTGGCGAAGCCACTACACCTCCACCGGCCGGACCCAGTTCAGCACTACTACTTGCAGACGGACGCGAGTCAACTGGGTATCGCCACAGTCCTCTACCAGCAGGAGCCGTCCACAGACCGAAGGAAGATCATCTCCTTTGCCAGCGCACGACAGTCCCACCGAGTCTAAGTACCATGTTAACGAGCAAGAATGCCTTGCCGTCATCTGGGCCGTACGGCGTTACCGGCCGTTCCTAGAGGACAAGCCATTCACTCTGCGCACGGACAGCCGTGTCCTGACCTGGCTGAACCAGACCAAGGACGAGTGCTCCAAACACCCGCTGGGCTCTTCTCCTGCAAGAGTTCTCCTTCAGTATCGAGCACTGCCCAGGACGACTCAACGAGCTGCCAGACGCCCTCTCCCGCCTGCCGGACGACATCCCGGTCGGTCCGGTGGACGACATCTCCAGGATGGTGCCTCCCCAGAGCGGCGACAGTCTCCGTCAGATGCCGCCACGCAGACCTCCACCACAGCAAGACGCTGTCCAGGTCCACCATAGCCAGCCGCTGCCCCTCTGCAGCCAGTTGTTAAACAGGTCCACTACAACCAGCAGCTGCTCCACCGCAGCCAGCCGCTACCTGGACCACCACCATGGCAAGCCACTGCCCCACCGCAGCCAGCCACCACTGCAGCCAGTCGCCGTCCAGGTCTACCACAGCCAACGGCTGCCCCACTGCAGCCAGACGCTGTCCAGGTCACACAGCCTGCCGCTGCCCCACCACAGCCAGCCGCTGTCCGGACCACCATCAACACCACCACAGCCTGTCGCTGCCCCACTGCAGCCAGACGCTGTCCAGGTCTCACACAGCCTGCCGCTGTCCCACCGCTACCCGGACTACCACCACAGCATGCCGCTGCCCCACCACAGCCTGCCGCTGCCCCACCACAGCCAGCCGCTGCCCCACCGCAGCCCTTCCACGGCCAGCCGCTGCCCCAGATCCGCCGGCCGCTCAATAATCACGTAATGTAATGTATTGGTGTAAATGACGTGTACAATTATTATGTGAAATAAATTGTGTCGTCGGCTGACCTGCAGATCGGTCCTCCACGGCGGAGGGGTGTAACCGGTGGTATCGTTGTGCGTTGGATAGGCTCAGGCCCCAGCGGAACCTAGCCAGTCACCCGTTGCTTATAAAAGGAAAGATCTGCAGTGAGATCGATCGACTCCAACACTGGCTCTCAGCACGTGTTGTCAGCTCGCAACCAGTCTCAAATACTACTTTTGTGTTTTATTGCGACTACACCCAACCACCCTCACCTCCATAGCTAACCAGGTTAATCCTGTCCGAAATTAACCTCCAACGACTCGACTCAACCTTCGTCACTAACAAGGTCTACAGTTCGAAACTAGCTATCAACGTCTCCAATACTACTTGTGTGTTTTATTGCGACTACGCCCAACCACCCTCAACCGTCACTAACAAGGTCACTACAGTTCGCAACTTCCCCCTTTGCACCCTCGCATCTCAACCCGAGTCCGAGACGGTGACAATACCACAGTCGCACATTATCGCCGGAAAGGAACTTTGCCCAAATAGATCGTGAGGCTCTAGCGATTATGAAAAGGATAAGCGTTTCACAATTACATATATGGCCGGCATGTGAACATTCAAATGGACCACAAGCCACTATTAGGCATTTTTAGTTCAAAGAGCGATACCGGAAGTATTAACCCCCAGAATGCTACGCTGGGCACTAAAACTGAATGCCTATACCTACACATTGGAATATGTTCCGGGGGAAAAAATTAGGCAATGCCGATGCGCTTAGCAGAATGCCTTATCTGAAACCGTTAAATGACCCACAAAAAGAAATGGACGTTTTGATGTTGGAAGACATACCAGAACCAACTGCAACAGCCAAGGAAGTGGCTAAAGAAACACGAAAAGATCCAGTTTTATCCAAAGTCATCGAATGGGTTTGGAAAGGCTGGCCCAAGGAAACAAGAGGGTTCGCCTAAGAGTATATTTAGCCATTTTTGAGAAGAAAGAATTAAATTTTAATGTACCAAGAGTGTTTACTATGGGGCTCAAGAGTTATAATCCCATCCTCGTCGCTAAATGAAATGGATCGAACAATTGCATTATAACTAACTTATCATAACACACTACTGCAAAATGGTGAGTGACTAACGACACTTCATTCCGCACTACTACCCACATAGCAACCGTCCCCCCCCCGTTGTCTCACCCGGTGTTACCAACCTCTCTCAATACACTACACTAGGCTTAGACGGAAAACCATTGACTGACAAATTTGTATATCAAATATGCTTAAATAACGACAAGAAATGTAATAAACGAACAATCCTATCCACAATTTCAAAACTGTTTGATCCACTAGGACTGTTAGGTCCAATTTTAACAAACGCAAAAATTTTAATGAAACGCTTGTGAACATTAAAGATATCTTGGGACGAATCAGTCGACAGTGCAACACACGTAAGTTGGAACAAATTCAAAGAAGAACTGATCAATTTACACAATTTACAAATTAACAGATGCATTATAAATCACACCAAATTTAAGTACTTAAAAATACACGGCTTTAGCGATGCCTCAGAGAAGGCATATTGGGCATATGGAGCCTTTTATATTTAGTTTCCGTCGATTGCTATAACAATAGAACTGTCAACTTAATATGTGCCAAATCACGGGTGGCTCCATTAAAAAAGATATCATTACCTCGGCTAGAACTGTGTGCTGCAGTACTATTAAGTAATCTATTAAGCAGAACAATGAAGGATTTACACTTGTCTATTATGAATATCTATTTGTGGACAGACTTAACTATTGTGTTGACCTGGATAATATCTAATTCAAACAATTGGAAGACCTTAGTCCGTAATCGTGACACCAAAATACACAATTTTACCAAAAAGGAAGACTGGAATCATGCTGAAGGAATTTCAAATCCAGCAGACTTCATATCAAGAGGATTTTTCCCAAAACTATTGATTCACAATGACATATTGCAGTGTATTTATGAGGTAGTTTTAGTTTTACACAGTTGGTAAAGTTAGTTGTTTTTTAGTGGTGGCAGATACGAACAAATACACTTTTTGTTTAGAATAAAATGCTCTACCCAAAAATAAAATTGAGTTTGATTTTGAACAGAGCCGTACTAGTTTTTAAAAAATTTATTGTAACTAAACCCCTACAACTCCGCCACTGGTTGCTTGTAGGGCTTGATATTCCCACCGAATGTGGTAACCTGTTAGGTGATGCTGTATACCAAATCAGGTTAAAATATATGTACTGGTTGGGAAACGGTTAAAAATTATCGATATTTTTTGAAAAGTTCAACACCCTGTATCTTTAAAATGAAACGTTTATGGACCAATGTTGATATGGAATATCGCTTTAAAATAAGTTTTTGTGTCCTGCTACAAAAAAAAGTGGACCACCCTGTATAATTGAAATTGGTAAGCAAGCTATTTATTGAAATACAAGGTCGTTTAAGTATTTAAAATTAAGAA
The DNA here is from genome assembly GCA_947652605.1 of Elmis aenea. Taxonomy (NCBI): domain Eukaryota; kingdom Metazoa; phylum Arthropoda; class Insecta; order Coleoptera; family Elmidae; genus Elmis; species Elmis aenea. The sequence goes on along the minus strand of OX393578.1, from coordinate 26,121,223 downwards.
CATTTTTAGCCGAATGATCATGTATATTTAATTATGTTGTAGAGAATTCAATTACGAAGGAATATTTTGTTGCAATGGAGTCACAATTTGTAACCTCGTTGTGAATTCGTTCAATGAAGCATTTTCTTTAGCATTTGCTGTTGTATTTCAACTTTAATCTTCAAATTCAACAAAGAAGTTAGCACTACAATGGAGATGATACAACGGTGCATTTTTAAAATTCATTCTGATTCAGGTAGCAAATCCAAAAAAGTATCAATATCAAAAAAAGAGTTATTAATTTAATTTATAAGATAGCTAAATGTAATGTAGAAAGCAACTGATTTTATATACTTTTATAATTCAATTTATACTATTGTAATATTAATCATAGTTTGTTTAGTTATTCATGTATCATTTGAAAGAGACTTTTGTCTGCGTGTCCATATCATTTGCGTTTTAGTTATTATAAATTTAAGATATTTTTGTATTATTTAAGAAGCAAAAGTTACGTACCTGAAATAATATATTTGTTTTTATATAAAAAAAAAACATTATCCGTAGCCAAATCGCAATGTGTATTTTGTTATGTTGTTATTAAGTTTTTCATATTTATAGACCAATAAAATTTATATTAAACATATTTAATATTTTTATTGTACCCACAACCTACATCTTCGTTACTGAAGATTTCTTTGTAAAAAAAACTGTGTTTATAATTAATTATGTATTATTAGAAATTTGTAGTGGTAACAGCATGTCGACGTTGATTGTTGGTATTCAAAATTGATGTCACTGTTGATCGGAAAACTATTAGGTTGGCAACTAAGTTCCCGCCGTTTTTTTTTAATTTTTAAAAATTTATTTTTCAACAAAAATTTACAACTAATCAATCGATAATGTATTCACCCTGGTTGTTTACAACTTCTTCCCAACGTTCAACAAGATTTTCAATACCTCGTTGGTAGAAATCACCCGGTTTCGACTCAAAAAATTCATTCAACCAAGCTCTCAATTCTGCATCAGTATTGAACGAAACTCCACGCATAGCATTTGAAAGCGATCGAAAGAGGTGAACATCTGTTGGTGCCAAATCGGGTGAGTACGGCGGGTGTGGAAGGACTTCCCAACCATGCGTTTGGATGGCTTGCTTGGTCATGTTGGCCTCAAATCTCTTAGTAGCCTCGATTCTGACACACTTAATCACACCCAAGCACACACAAAATGTAATAACACTAAAAATTTCTGTAAACTCCCAAAATATTGGTGTAAATTTACAGATTTTACTATTCAGTAAAATATATCATATTTACACGTGTAACGTTTCCTTAAATAATATGGAAACATCAGTAACAGACCTTGCTAATACGGAAATCTATATATATAAAAATGAATGTATGTATGTATGTTTGTCCTTTATGCATTCCTATACCACTCATCCGATCCTGACCAAATTTGGCACAGACAATCTATAGGACCATGGAAAGAACATAGGCTATATGAGAATTCCCAAAAATTCCCAAAAGAACCAAAATTCCCAAAAGATCCAAATATCAAAAATATATCAAAATCAAAAAATATATTGGTTGCTGTTCTAAAAGATAATGATCTTTTCACCAAAATTATGTTTGACACGAAATTTTCTGGTGCACGCAGAGCAACAATGTGCAAAAAAGGTTTGAATTTCTGACAGCATGTCCAACATTTGATGATAAGACACCACCAGAGAAGAAAGAAGAATGATTAATAAATTTGCACTAATTTTTGACATCTGGGAGGAATTCATAACCATTTGCAGGAAAAGCTATAAACCAAGCTCGTATGTATAGATGAACAAATAGTTGGTTTTCGGGGAAGGTGCCCATTTAGAATGTACATCTCGAACAAACCCGCTAAATATGAAGTAAAATTGGTTATGATTTGTGATGTAGCATCCAAAGATATGTTAGATGCTTGCCAATATCTTGGAAAACAAACAGAAACAAGCAATCTTCCGTTGTCTGATTATTTTGTAAAAATCCTGTCAAGGACTATTTAGGGGACAAATAGGAATATATCGATGGATAACTGGTTCACCAGTGTACATCTTGCTAAAAAACTGCTTTAAAAAAACATTTCAGTTAACAGTAGTGGGTACTATTAAGAAAAAACAAACCCCACGTTCCCAATGAATTAACGGAAAACAAAAAAAAAGGTGCCGTTGGCACCTCAATCTTTGCCTATGAAACAAAAACTATTACGATGGTTACATATAAGCAAAAAAAAAGAATGTGTTGTCATCAATGCGTATGCCTGCCGACGAAACGCTTAATCCAGACAGCAAAAAGCCATACATCATACATACAACTTATATTATCAACATCTTGGAACCGTTCTCAGTATCAACGTTATCTGCTCCACCAACTAATTGTTTACGTTATTTTTAAGTCTGTAGACACCCAAATGTAGTTTTTAAAAACACTCTCTGATTTACCATAATTCAATAAACAAGATTATTTTGCTGTAGTTATTATTTGATTTAATCCAAGTTGCAAACACACAAACTTAAGTTACATATAATTCAACTAAAGGTGCCGTCGACAGCTTTGATCAAATCTGTAGCACCATTAATTGTAATCGAAAGACTAAAAGATGGCCGATGTGCATTTTCCACAATATGATTAACATGGCTAGCATTAATTCTTATATAATTTACAGTCATAATGTATTTTCACAAGGGCAAAAACCAATTTCACGAAATTCCTACATGTTATTACTACACAAAGAACTGAAAAGACCTTAGCAAATGCATCGTCTTCAGACAAATATAAATTACAGCAATGAGTTGTGCAATTATTTCAAATGTACTCGGAGAACAACTACCTGTGCAAACTCATGTAGAAGAAGGACAAAAAGGACAACGAAAATTTTGTAGCTTATGTCCATCAGCTAAGAAAAGGATGACAGTCAAACACTGCAATCAAAAAAACCTCTTTGTGGGGAACACCAGATTAAAATATGTAGTAGTTATTTCACATAAAATTATTTAAAGATATTTTATTTAAATATGTCAAATGTATAAAATTTAAATAAATCTATCTAAATATTGCTATAGTTTTATTAATATGTTAAAAAAATTAAGATTATGCGTATTTTAACAACTATACGTCAAATTTACGTAGCGTTACCAACAGCCTACGAATAAGCGATACTGTTATAGGGTTAAGATACTTCAGCAAAAAGTCATACCTGTACTTTCGACAAAAAATAAATGTTCCCCTACCTTCTTTAACATCACTGAAACGTTGGGCACCGAAAATTAATGTCAACTAGAGCATACTCTGGGATGTGTTAAATTTAATGAAAATTGCCGGAAATAATCATAAAGAATTTGAGAAGGTAGCAGTTTTAAAATTTAACGAAATGAAGGTTAAATCGGTTTTTGAATATAGTACGGGACGAGGTGAAGTCGTTGGAAATCATTCTCAGTTATAATGGCACGAGGATTATTTTCTAAATGAATACAACCAATTTTTTGTACATATGATTCAAAAATGACCTGGTTACGTAGTTAAGTAACTTGGTTACTTACTATGGTGATCGCGGATCGCCACGGCGCTGGTGTCAGTTGACCTTATACAGGGTGGCGCGCGGCAGACGGATGGATTTGAAGACGGCATTGCTCCCTTTCTAACGGTCGTAGAAGGTTGAAAGTGGGATAATGCAAAAGAGGGGGACGGGAATTTTATGTTCCACGCGGTGTGAGTCGCCATAATGGAGTGGTCCGTTGAACAACGTGTTTTTTGTGTGCAGACCTATTTTTCGAACGCCCGTTCGATCGTCCGCGTGCAGCGTGCCTTCCGTTTAAGGTTCAATATCGCACCCCGCGGCCGAATTCCCCGTCGAAATCAAATTCTTGCGTGGGTTAAGGCATTCCAGGATACCGGAAATGTGTCCACGATAAGAAGGGGGCCTCAGATTACCGTCACCACCCCAGAAAACATCGAGAGGGTTCAAGCTGCAATTGAAGAATCTCCCAGGCGTTCAATTCGGAAACAGGCAGGTGCCCTTGGCATTTCGAGACGTTCCATTCAACGAATCGTTAATGAACATCTTCATTTACACCCCTACAAGATGATTGTCGTCCAAGAATTGAAGCCACGTGATTTTAAAGCCAGACAACTCGCTAGTGAAAACATGCTTGCTGCGTTGCCTCGAGACGGTGTCATTTTCTTCTCTGACGAGGCACATTTTCATGTCAATGGATGTGTCAATAAGCAGAATATGCGCTATTGGAGTGATCAGAATCCGAAAGAGCTCCACCAGAGGCCCCTGCACTCCGACAGGGTGACAGTATGGTGTGCCATTTCAAGAATTGGGATCATCGGCCCTTACTTTTTTGAAGAAAATGATCGAGCGGCTACAGTCACTTCTGCACGTTACCTAACCATGATCCAGGATTTTTTCTTGCCTGAATTGGAAGGGATGGAGCTGGAAGACGTCTGGTTTCAGCAGGACGGGGCCACAGCCCACACAGCAAGGGTTTGTATGGACTTTTTGCGAAACAGATTCCCCGGGCGCCTCATCTCCCTAATGGTGCCTGTACACCTGAGAGTAAAGTACTCTCGAGAGTAGCGTCGCCAAGGATACAGCCAATCGCGAGTTACTCTCAGGGGCTGTATCCTTGGCGACGCTACTCTCGAGAGTACTTTACTCTCAGGTGTACAGGCACCATAAGAGGCGATTTGAACTGGCCAGCGCGCTCTCCTGATTTGGCCCCCTGTGATTTTTTTCTGTGGGGATACCTAAAATCCTTGGTATATAACGATCGTCCCAGGACCCTGCAAGCCCTCAAAAACAACATTCAAGCCCAAATCGCCGAAATTCCTGTGGCAATGCTTCAAAGAGTGCACCAAAACTTCGAAAAAAGGCTTTCTCAGTGTTTGAGGTGTGAGGGGCGCCATTTGGGCGATACTTTGTTCAAAACCGGGTAAACTTAAATTTCCCATGTTAGTGAATCGGGAAAAAATATAAAATTGGTTCATTTTGTAACAGTCTGCGTTTTATTTCATTTTCAAATCCATCCGTCTGCCGCGCGCCACCCTGTATTACCAGGGGAGTGGAACTGCTATATGCAATGATGTACTGTAGTTTGAATTAGTACCATACCCCTTATCTAGATGGCCCTAGTAAAAATCTTAAGTATATTTACATATTTCGCTAATTGAAATAAAACACTATTACTTTGTTTAACCACTTTAATTTTGAGTTTTTCGTACAAACGTTTTCAGTCTATTGGACCATTGTCAAGTACTTATTAAGACTAACATATAAACAAGTTTTACAAAGTATTTATGCAGGTATAGATAGCGTGAATGACGGAAGGGCGGAAGTTAACGGGATTATTAAATTCCATTACTTAATGCTGTTAAATAGCGGTGAGTACATAATGTCTGTTTGGTCATTCAATAAATTGGGGTTCTTAGATAGCTTAAAGATTTCAGCAGCTTCCAATAGATTTAGTTTACGGCCTTTTTCTTTAAGCTATCTAAGAACCCCAATTTATTGAATGACCAAACAGACATTATGTACTCACCGCTATTTAACAGCATTAAGTAATGGAATTTAATAATCCCGTTAACTTCCGCCCTTCCGTCATTCACGCTATCTATACCTGCATAAATACTTTGTAAAACTTGTTTATATGTTAGTCTTAATAAGTACTTGACAATGGTCCAATAGACTGAAAACGTTTGTACGAAAAACTCAAAATTAAAGTGGTTAAACAAAGTAATAGTGTTTTATTTCAATTAATATGTCTCAATACCACAAAGTAACGGCTAAACAAATTCTTCAATATTTCGCTAATTTTAAGTAACGGAACAACAAAGCACATTATTATGATTGGTTGCTAAGTTGATAACATAGCAGCGGGAAAATTTAAATTAAAAATAATACTAATTGATACCTGGCGTCAACTTTTTATTGTAAATAAAATAAGACGCAAAAATTTCTGCTGTAAAAAGTATTTAATATAATTAAAAATGAAGAGAACTCGCGATTGGCTGTATCCTTGGCGACGCTGCTATCGAGAGTAGTTTACTCTCACGTGGAAAGACACCATTAAACCCCATCGAGCACTGCTGGGCTTATATGAAGTTAAAAGTTGCAAGAAGTCCAAAAAATAAACTAGAATTCCATCAGGCAATTAAAGACACTTGGTATAACGACATTTCTAAAGAATATTGCAAAAATTTAATAAAGTCGATGCCTCGACGAATTCAACCTGTTATCGATGCAAAAGGAGGCTACACCAAATATTAAAATATATTATAATATACATAATCAAGAAAATTAAATATTTTAGTAAAATTGGAAATGGCTAGTAAATGTACAACATTATGCTTTTGCTCAACAAATGTAAAACAATTAAGGTAATAATTAATGTAAAATTATATAAATACTTTTTTTTAAATTACAAGTCCTCAAAATATAGTACAGTAGAACCCCGTTTAACCGAGTCGCGATTATTCGATGTCCTGATTAACCGAGCCAATTGAGAAATTCCCAATTATCCGAGTTTTCAACTTTTTACAGGTCCGAACTCCGTATTATCCGAGCTTATAAAATAATAAACGAAAATTTCTGATTATCGTGCGTTTTCGGAAGTCGGATATTGCCGACGCGACGTTCGTTAGTATGAAAGTTTAGGGGTGTAAGTGTACGTGTTTACGCGTTGACGTATAAACTAAAGTATGGAAAAAGCCAAAAGAAAAAGAGTTGTTATATCGATTGAAGACAAATTACAGGCCTTAAAAAGAATAGACGCAGGCGAAAGGATCAAGTCTGTAGCAAAAGATTATGGAGTAGGTGAAGTAACGGTAGGAGATTGGAGGCGAAATAAAAATAAAATTGAACAATGATGTTCTCAGCAAGCTTCCCCCTCTTCCGGAGAAAAACCTGTGGTGCGACGTCAATGCGGAAGTAACTATAGTGACTGGGACGATTGATATAAAAAAAAGATTTTTTTGATAATAACGTCAAATATTATTTTTAGTGAATTTGTAGTTTAATTAAGAATAAAAACAATTATATAAATTGAAACAACTACAAATTGGTGACCCCGACGTGATTATGGCGAATGAACAAACTGTGCCTTCCACATGTGAAATAAATAAAATTTCTGTAAAAGTGCCTCAATTTTGGCGTAAAAATATTGAAATATGGTTGTTGCAAGTTGAGGCCCAGTTCAATATAGCTGGAATTACATTGGAAACAACTAAATTTAACCATGTACTTGCTGCCCTAGAACCTGACGTAGCTGATTTAATATCCGATTTTCTGGTCAAACCACGTAGTAATACACCGTATGAGGACCTAAAAAAGAGACTGGTTTCCGAGTTTCAGGAATCAGAGTCCGCAAAAATAAAAAAACTATTGACCGACACTGAATTGGGAGACAACAAACCCTCACAACTTCTGCGGGAGCTGAGAAATTTAGCAGGATCTACTGTCCAGGATGATTTTTTAAGGTCTATCTTTATGCAAAGACTTCCAGTTAACGTTCAATCAATTCTAGCAGCTTCAGGGGATACGTTAGACAATATATCAATCATGGCTGACAAGATAGCGGAATACTCTGCCCCATCAAATTCCATTTGCTCAATGGAAGGATCAACCCCAGATCGTTTAGCAAATATAGAAGGTCGACTTGACCAACTTCAAACATATTTTGAACAAATGCGTTTTTCACCAACTCGAAATGCTCGTTCAAGATCACATTCCAGATCACGCTACAGATCTCGATCACCAAGTCGACAACAACAATTTGATAAGTGCTGGTACCATTACCGTTTTGGTTATAAAGCCAAAAAATGTATCAAGCCTTGTAACTTTGAGATTTCCCCAAACTAGAGGGTAGGTCGCAAATGGCGGTATGCGACCAAATAACCCAGCACCGCTTATTCATAACTGATCGGATCTCTTAACGACAATACCTCATCGACACAGGAGCTGACATATCAGTCCTTCCAGCTTCATCTCAGGACAAAAATCTTGGTTTTGGTAAGCTCACATTATTTACTGCCAATGGACAAGCTATTCAAACTTATGGAGAAAGACTGGTGCGTCTAGACATCGGACTTCGCCGTGCTTTTGTCTGGCCATTTGTTTTGACGGAAGTCCAAACACCCATTATAGGAGCCGACTTCCTCAGTCATCACGGACTTCTAGTTGATCTTCAGCATCGATGTCTCGTTGATGGTACTACAAAAATTAGCAGCCATGGTGAAGTGGCTAAAAAATGTTCCCAAGCTTTGTTCCTGGTACATCCCGGCCATGCTTACGCTGATTTACTAGCCAAGTACCCAGCCTTACTCCGTACAGTTAGTAATTTCAAAGAGTTACACACCGATGTTGCACACTTGATAGTCACTACTGGTCCACCTATAGTCTCCAAAGCCAGACGTCTATCCCCTGAAAAACTGCAGGCAGCTAAACTGGAATTTCAGGAGATGATCAACTTGGGTATTTGCAGACCATCTCAAAGCTCTTGGTCGAGTCCACTTCATATGGTGACCAAAAAAGATGGATCTTGGAGACCATGTGGAGACTATCGAGCGCTCAACGCAGTAACCAAACCGGACATGTATCCTGTGCCACACATACAAGACTTCAACATGGAACTTCTCAACAAAAAAGTATTTTCAAAACTAGATCTAGTGCGTGCTTACAATCACATTCCTGTTGCTCTCGATGGTGCCAAAAACTGCGGTAATAACTCCATTTGGACTATTTGAATTTACGAGAATGCCATTTGGACTCAGAAATGCGGCACAGTCCTTCCAGAGGTATATGCATAGAATCCTACAAGATTTACCATTCGTCTTTTCATACATAGATGATGTTCTTATAGCCTCGGAGGATGACGCTGAGCATCGTAAGCATCTCGACACCGTTTTAGATAGATTGCAACGGCATAGTTTAACCCTTAATGTTGCTAAATCAAGTTTCGGGATGTCTTCAGTTGATTTTCTAAGTTTCATGGTCAGTTCTGATGGTATTAAACCTCAGTCTGATCGAGTACAGTGCATCCTCGATTATCCACAACCCCAAACTGCTAAGCAATTACGAACCTTTCTTGGTATGATTAATTTTTATCGACGTTTTCTACCCCGATCTGCCGAAAAACAACAAGTGTTATTCCAAATGATTCCTGGGAACATGAAGAATGATAAAACTTCACTCTCATGGTCATTAGAACAACTAAAAATCTTTAAACAACTAAAACAAGATTTAGCTCAAACAACGTTGTTGGCTCACCCAGCTGCCAATGTGCCCCTTGTTTTAACAGCAGACGCATCAGACACTTGTGTGGGTGGTGCGCTACACCAACTCTGGAATAATACTCTGCAGCCACTAGCATTTTTCTCCAAGAAACTGACGCCTACCGAACAAAAGTACAGCACGTACGATAGAGAACTGCTAGCAATCTACAAAGCAATCAAGTATTTCCGTTTTATGGTGGAAGGTAGAGACTTAACTGTCTATACAGATCATAAACCTTTGATATTTGCTTTTCAACAAAAACCAGAAAAAGCATTTCCTCGTCAATAACGTCACCTACAGTTAATTAATAAGTCAATTTTCTACCAACATCAAACATATTTCTGGTGCTTCTAACATCGTTGCAGATGCTTGTTCAAGAGTTTCGTCAATAAAGCTCACATCAGCTGTAACTCAAGCAGAACTAGCTGAGGCTCAGTCTAAAGATAAGGAACTAGTGGATATTCGTAAGGATAAAAAAACCAATTTGACACTTCAAGCCATGCACCTAAATGATGGTCAACAGTTATTTTGCGACACGTCTACGGGACAACTCAGACCTTATGTGCCAGAACCTCTCAGGTACAAAATTTTTTGTAACTTGCATAATATGGCTCACCCTGGTATTCAAGCAACTGTCAATCTCTTGAAACATCGTTATGTTTGGCACAATCTCAAAAAAGATGTAAAACGTTGGACACAGGCTTGCATCGCTTGTCAAAGAGTGAAAGTAATACGTCATACTCAGGCTCCAATCGGTTCTTACCCTACAGTACAGTTCCGATTTCAACACATCAATGTAGACCTGGTAGGACCTCTACCTGCGTCAAGAGGATATGTATACCTTTTAACTGTTATCGACCGTTTTTCAAGATGGCCCGAAGCAATTCCAATTAAAGACATAACAGCTGAAACTGTTGCTGAGACACTAGTGTCTTCTTGGATTGCTAGATTCGGAGTCCCATCTCGTATATCTACGGATCGAGGCAGGCAATTTGAAAGTTCGCTCTTTTCCGAGCTTACCAAAATTTTAGGGATACATCATGTTAAGACCACTAGTTATCACCCACAGGCTAACGGCAAAATAGAGAGATGGCACCGTTCACTCAAAGCTGCTCTGAAAACTCAATTGTCCGAAGACTGGGTTGGCAAACTTCCAGTTGTTCTCCTTGGGCTCAGGTCATGCCTAGTACCTGAATTTGGAACAAGCCCAGCTGAAGTCATCTACGGTAGTCCCATCCGTCTTCCTGTCGATATGCTAAGCCCATTTATTTCCGATCCTAATGTTTCAAATTTTGTCTTTAAACTTCGAGAAGCGATGAAGAACCAACAGCCAATGATCGCCAAGCATCACTCCAAGCTTAAACCGTACATTCATCGAGATTTGATGCAGTCAACTCATGTTTTTGTAAGACATGATGCAGTTAAAAAGCCCCTACGTCCTACTTACGACGGTCCGTTCAAAGTTCGCAAACGAACGGAGAAATATTTCAAATAGAAGCTCCTCGAGGACCCAACAACGTCAGTATTGATAGACTGAAGCCCGCTTACCTTCTACATGATGCCAGCGATTCTCAATATAAACCTTTTCCACCAAAAGTTTCAAACCTTCCCCAAACTACAACACCCACTCCTATCCTTTCCAAGGAACACCCACTACCAGTAACCAGATCAGGTCGTCAAGTGCACTTTCCTGACTATTATCGCTCTCTCTAGGGGGGGAGTACTGTGGTGCGACGTCAATGCGGAAGTAACTATAGTGACTGGGACGATTGATATAAAAAAAAGATTTTTTTGATAATAACGTCAAATATTATTTTTAGTGAATTTGTAGTTTAATTAAGAATAAAAACAATTATATAAATTGAAACAACTACAAACCTATGAAATCCGGCGCATACAAACAAATTAACGAAATATTATTTATGTGGTTTACTCAACAGCGATCAAAAGGAGTACCAATTTCGGGTCCGATTTTACAAGAAAAGGCGTTGTTTATTAGCAGACAATTTCCCGATGCAGGTCGTTTTACCGCAAGTGCCGGTTGGCTTGATCGCTGGAAAAAGCGGTACGGTGTTAGGCAACTAAACGTATGTGGGGAAAAACTGTCTGCTGATGTATTAGCAATTGACAAATGTAAGAAAGACTTTAAAAAGTTAATCGAAGACCACGGATACACCCAAGATCAAATTTATAATTGCGACGAAAGCGGTTTGAATTATAAAATGCTTCCCTCAAAAACATTAGCATCTCAACAGGAAACTTCTGCACCTGGACACAAACGAAGCAAAGAAAGACTAACCATAATGGCTTGTTCAAATGCATCTGGTAAACATAAAATGCAACTGATGGTGATAGGAAAATCGGCCCATCCTAGAGGCCTTAAAAACATATCGGCCAAAGCTTTGCCAGTTTACTATAAACATCAAAAAAGTGCATGGATGGATGCAGATTTGTTTACGACTTGGTTTTATGAAGAGTTTGTTCCATCGGTGAGTAGGTTCTTAAAGAAAAACGGTCTCCCTATTAAAGCAGTTTTACTAATGGATAACGCTCCGTCACACCCGGGAGAGGAGTTATTGCGCAAAGGAGATATTCTTGTCAAGTTTTTACCGCCGAATGTAACCAGCCTTATTCAACCGATGGACCAAGGGGTTCTGGAAAACTTGAAGAAAATTTACAGGCGCCTGCTGCTCGAAAACTTATTAGAATTTACAAAAAATGAAAATCTCACGAATTGTTTAAGAAAAATTACACTTTAAGATGTTGTATACTGGATCAGCCAAGCATGGAATTCTGTACGTGTGTTGATGATACAAAAATCGTGGTCGAAACTAATCTTTTTTGAAGACGACTATGACGAAGACGATCTGCTGCCATTGAGTATGCTTGCTTCAAAACTGAAGGATTCTGAGGAAATGTTGTCGTCAGACATTGGCACCAATAAAGACGCTGAACCAAATTTGTTTGAATTAATGCAGCAAATACAAGGTTGAGAATGTCACAGAAGAAGATGTTAGACAGTGGATTGAGTCCGACGACTTGGAACAGGAATTTACCATCGAAGAAATGATTGATGCTGCTCACCCGCCAGAGGAGATGGAAGAAGAAATAGACGATTATGTGGTGGAGGAACATCGAATCTCTCATCAAGATGGTTTCAATGCTTTGGAAAAGGCTTTATTGTACGTTGAGCAACAACCAGAAGGCACTAGTGCGGATGTGTTACTTTTAGCGGTGGAGAAACATAGCAGCAAAAAACAGGCGAACCAGTATGAAACAATCGCGGATTGATGATTATCTATCTGTTACATAATTTGTAAAGTTACGTTTTCTCTCAAGGAAAACGTACCTTAATGCATTATAGGTACATATTAGTATATAATTTTGCTTTAGTATATGTATGTACATTATACATTGTTTTAGAATTTAAATGTTTGTTTTATATATTTTATATACATATGTAAGTATGTACAATGTTAGAATATGTATGTATGTACATTATGTTCGTTTTAGTAACTATTATATGCTTGTTTTGAATGTATTTTGTTAAAATAAATGTTTATATGTGGTTGTATGGTATCTATATCTTTTTTATATATGTATATTAATAAAAACATATTAATCCAGATTATCCGAGTTAAGTGCCGCCCACGTTACCTCGGATAATCGAGGTTCTACTGTATACTAGATAGAAAAAACCGTGGAACAAAAATTCCATTGAGAATTTATTTTAAAAACTTGTAATTCGCATTTTATAGAGGTGTTAACTTTTATCTGGCCAATACTGTATGACACATCTGTTATTTTATAAATGACATTTGTGTCTAGACGAGGCGTCCGTAATATACAGACCAGCAACCATCCCTACTCCTCTATTAGTAGCCATTCACCTACAGTCTGCCTGCCGGCCCGGACTGTGACAGATCTGGCCTTCAGTTAACACTGCGACATACACATGCACACGATCGGCAGGTCCAAGCCTGCAGTTCTATTAAACTGCCGCAAAACTGTTTGTGTATGGCCGTAGATTAGGGCTCCCGGTTTGCGGCATTTTGTCCCGCTGTCCCGGTGAACAAATCAAATGTCCCGGTTTGTTGACGATTTTTAAAAATAATAAGCGAAAAACCGTTAGCGCTCAAATCGACTAAAATAATGTCTAGTTCGTTCTCACTGCCGAAAGTCGGTGTATTCTGTATTGTCGTGACTAATGTACCGCACTTCCCCCTCCCATTGCATTTCTCGCTAACAACGCAGACACTGCGAGTGACTATTACTATGTTCTGTAACGCTGCTTCAGTTTCTTTCGCTGTCGTGTGTATACAGCTATTATTTCGCAGTCTTTGTTTATCTATAACAACCATGCCAAAGAGAAAGTGTTCCTTTTCTGACGATTATACCAAGGAGTGGTCGTTTATTAAAAAAGGAAAAAATGAGCATGAAGCGTATTGTTCAGTGTGTAATATTTACGTTTCCATAAGTCATGGTGGAAAGTCAAGCATAAGAGATCACGTTCAAACAGCTAATCATAAATCCAGATTTACAGTGGCATCTTCTTCTAAAAATATATCCTCATTTATGATTAAACAAAATTCAGCAGAAGATACTTTGATATGTGCTGCTGAATTAACCACAGCCTATAAAGTTGTAATCACCACGTCCTTTAGCTCATTAGATTGTATTACAAAATTAAATGCCCTTATGTATCCGGATTCTAATATAGCGACAAAACAATCAACCGCTAGAACAAAAGCAACTGCCATAATAAAAAACATTTTAGCGCCTCATTCCATATCTCAAATTAAATCTGAATTAACGAATATTCCATACTATGGAATTTCAACTGATTCCAGTAATCACAAAGCAGAAAAAATGTTTCCCTTGCTTATACAGTATTTTACAGAAACAGAAGGTTTAAAAGTGAAGTTGCTGAAAATTAATACATTGCAAAATGAAACTTCCGACACTGTGACTTCATTTTGTATCAAAACGTTAGAAGAATTGAAAATTCCCATCGAAAATATTATTGCTTTTAGTGCTGATAATACTAACACAAATTTCGGGGGCAGAGAAAGACGCGGAATCAACAATGTATTTTTTAAATTAAATCAGGCTTTTCCAAGAGATCTAGAAGGTGTTGGATGCTCTGCTCACATATTGCACAACACAGCTTCCACGGCTGCCGATGTCCTGTCAATTGATGTGGAATCTATTATTCTTAAAATTTTTAAGTATTTTTCCATATACACTGTAAGAGTTGAGCGGCTTAAGGAATTCTGTGATTATGTGGAGGTCACGTACAACAACATACTGTCTCATTCAAGGACCAGATGGCTATCGCTATTACCGGCTTTAGAAAGAACGTTAAAGCTGTGGGGGGCTTTGAAAGAATTTTTTACGGCTGAAGAAAAAGCCCCGAAAGCATTACTTGACTTCTTTTCCAATCCTCTGGCAGAAGTGTATGTTTGGTTCTTGCATAGCCAATCGTTTCTTATTGAAAAACATATTAAAAAAATTGAAAAATCGAAGATTACCGTGGTTGAAGTGAAAAATCAACTGGATGAGATAAAAAAAAGTTTTTGTGATAGACTAAAAAACGGTTTCTTAGGCAACCAAACGAAGCAAATATATGATAAACTAAAAAAAGGTGGACTATATCAACAGCAAATAGAAGTATTTGATAAGGAAGTTGAAGATTATTTCACCACTGCAATAAATTATATGGAAAAGTTTTTTCATGGATGAGCTTACATGAAATTCCTCAATGGGAAAAAGTGCAAGAAACACTTCATATTTGCAGGAAAAAGGGATTGTAATAAAAGATACGTGCTTTGAGGAAGTTATGTATTTGCAGTCTTTTATGGAAAGTCAGTTATCGGTCGATGAGTGGAAAGAAAAAGATATGCACGATAAATGGTTAGATTTTTTCAAAAAAACTGAGGAAAAAGAACGAAAAGAAAACTTACTGAATATGTGTCAATATCTGTACGCAATCCCAGGTCATAATGCTTACGTAGAACGTGTATTTTCTTTAATAACTTCACAGTGGACCAAAGACCGAAACTCGCTTTCCATTAACACGGTTGAGAGCATAATTCAGTGCGTTTACAATTATAACATGTCTTGTTCAGAATTCTACAACTACGTAAAAGGAGAAAAAGAACTGCTCCAAAAAGTTAAAAGCTCAGAAAAGTACGAATGGTCGAAGGACCCATAAATAAAATAAAAGTTTTTTTTTTGTTAAATTTAAAGCGATTGTGTAAACACGCCATCTCTGGTGCGCTCAAGCTTGCTGTGAACACACCTGTTACATAACGCTCAACAGTATTTTATTTTATATTTTGTTTTTCTGTTTTCATTTAACTTGAACGGCCTTTTGAAAATAATTAAATTCGAAGTATGAGGCACCACTGCATTTTTATTTACATTTGTTCGCACTAGACACAATACCAAATTATATCGTAATTCATAAATGTTTACCAACCCCCCCCCTCTTTTTCGGCCCAAATGTCCCGGTCGGGGTAGCGACATTTATGGCAGCCCTACCGTAGATCCGCACATCCAGCCTGCATTCGGAACTTTGAACTGGGTAAAAGTTTTGAGCTACAGTTTTGTAAAAATGAGTTCCAACTTGATTAATGATCAAGCGTTTATAAGCGGTTTCATAGATTTATATTGCCAGTTACCAGCTTTATGGAAAATGAAGTCTAGTGTATAGCAATAGAAATGAAAAGTTAAAAGCATACCAAAAACTAGTGACATATTTCAAGGCTGTAGATGAAGAAGCCAGTAAAGATACGGTTAAGAAAAAAATTAATAACATTCGCAGTGCTTTTCGCAAAGAACATAAAAAGGTTATAAAATCAAAAAGGAGTGGTATCGGTACAGAGTATTTATGAACTAACTTTGTGGTATTACAACTTGCTAATGTTCACTGCATCTCAAGAGGAACCGCGAGCTATAATTTCAACCGATAACTTATCATCTGATGAATCAGATGGTGAGCAATTTAAAATAACATGTTTTATTATTTTATTTTATTTAACAATTTTAATATATTATTAGCCGAAAGGACTTGACGTTTGAAAAAACTAGAGACATTTGTTATGCACACGAAGCTGTTAGATACTATTAAAGTATTGATCTAGTTGCTTTACTTATTGTGTAGTTGCTATGTATAATATATTTTGTATTTACGTAAAGGTGACATGTTTTTCTGTAATTTATAAATAAACTGCAAGAGATTTCCAATTGAACTTTAATAATTAAAATTACTATAACGTGTTTCCAAACCGTTACAAATCTTACTTGTTTGCAAAATTTTTAATACCTTGCCCAAAGAATATTTTGCATTCAAATCAAGTTGGATACAAATGTCTAGAAAGATCGAACAATAGAGAGCCTAACTAGTCAACTTTGCGTACATGAGAGAGCGTTATCGTGCAAAAACGGAGAAAATATAACAAAAGCTCTAGCAATAAAGACAGTCAAGAATAAGAAAAAGAGCAAGAAGAATACATACGCTCATATTAAGTGTAAATATTGTAAAGAGATGGGTCATCGAGTAAGAAAATGCCAAAAACGGATTTCTGATAAAAGGCCACCTACACAATCAAACACAGTAATATGAATATCATGTCAATAGATGTAATATTAGAAAGTACGGCAACTGAAGATGAAAAGGACACTTGGTACGTTGTTACGTTATTATTGTCCGATTGGGAGTTAGGTCCCATGAGTAGTAGTTTCAGCTTATTTTAGTAGCTCCACTGACCAGTCTTTTTCCACGCATGTCAAATTATATTACTTCCGGTTTTAACGTCACTTGCTTTGATGGTCTGTAGACATCTGCTTATTGTGTTATAAAGAATCCATGAAAATCTGAGTTTAATATCGGTGGGTGCCGACTTGTTAAGTCACGCCATAGTGCGAATCTGTTCCTGCCAATATAACCATTGGATGATTTATTGACGCTGAGACAGGTAATCTTTTTCTTTGAACCACGTGAAAATTGGAGGTTATATATTTCTTTTCTTTTAGGTGTCTTTAAGCTTTGTCTTTAAGCTTTGTCTTTAAGCTTGGTTGTACAGCTTTGTCGTTAAGTTTGGTCTCAAGCTTATTCGTACGTTTTGGGCTTTAAGCTTTGTTCTTAAGTTTGGTCTTAAGTTTCGTTTTGTGTCAGCTCCGGTCCAGTTATCCTGGCCCGCCCAGCTGTTAGCTTGTTTAAGCTTTGGACGTACTATTACTGTCAAGTGTTCCGTCTGTCGATGTACTACCGCTAAACTACGGACAGCATTTCCGACAACATCTCTTCTCCTTCAACGTGCCTTCGGCGGCTCAGCGAAAGCTAAGAATATCTATTTAAGCCCCGACTGTTAGCTACGTTCTTAATATTTTTATTATTTCTGTAACTATTGTAGAGCCTTCAGCTCGTTACTACTGTTAGTTCACTGTCTTTTTTTCCTACATTTAATTAGTAACTGTACTTTTGTTAGTGTTACTTAGTAACAATTAAATTAATCTGTTATTATCCTACGTTCTCAACAACCCTTGAGTGGCTTTGTCGTCACCATAATTTCTTTTAGTCGTACCTTACGATTGATAAGTTAGGGACCGTACTCCGTTTGCAAAGTATTTTTGGTTATGTTATCGTTCGGTGATTTTAGTGCCGCAAGTTTTGATAGGTAGGAGAGCTCTTCCACTTAAGCGGATTGTATTTTCATTGAAACTGAATTATTATTCTTTTACATATTTATTTGTGTATTGTAAATAGGTACTTGCAAACACAGGAACAGAACCAACCTTATTTCGTAGTATATGTACTTTCTTTTCGTTTAATTTTAGCGAATGGTTTTATTAGCCTTTCAAGCCTGTTGAGACCAGGAGTTGTTATCGTCAAGCATATTCTTTGTTTTATTTTTAATTTCAAACTGTTTGGTGTTATTAAAGGCATATATCGTTCAAGCCTACGAGTTCTTTTATTTCTTTTCTTAGGTTTTTTCGCTATTTTACCTTACAGAATAAATAGTGTGGCGCCCTTATTGATATCTACAAGTTTAGTTCTAATTTGGACCTACCCCCTTCTCGTCTGACTTAGCCGCGAGTCCGAATCACCCGTTCTTGTTGTACGAGTATAGGCTTTCTTTATTAAGTGGCCGATATTCATGTAACAAAATTGGCGCCCAACGTGGGGCTTTGTGTAACTAAACCTTATTGGCTTTGTATAACTATACTTTACTCATTTAGGGACCTGTTTGATAATTGCCTTTATTTTGTAATTTTTCTGTTGTTATTTTTCTAGAATTTTATATCTTGCTACGTGTGTTGCATATATCTAGGCGTTCCTAATCCTATATGCATACATTTATCCTAGCTTCGTTACGATTCTTTAGGTTTTGACTTCTCTGCTGGACGTTTTCGTTGCTACTACCTGGTTTTCGGGATTTCTGATATACAGGGTGGAACAACAATTTTGTACTTTTTTTTTTTTATTGGTTCTATAGATTCCTTAGGTGGTTTTATGCAATTTAGCACATTTTCTATATACAGAGCCAGTCAGAATTTTTGTGCAAAATTTTTTTTTATTGCTTTATAGGTTTTTGGAAGTCTTTTTCGACCAGACTTGATACGTAGGTACAGTTTCGGTCAAAAATTTAGTCCAAATAATTTTTCTTTTAGGCTATTTAGTTGCTTTCTTTCTTTTTGGGTTGTTTTCTTCCTTCTCGAAGGAAAGTTAATTACTTGTTATACTTTACTGATCTTGACTAGATACAATGGCACCGTTGTGCATTTGGAAAGATTTTATTGACTCTCTAAATCAAGGTGAGCTCGCGTATGAGTTAACGATCCGTGGTTTTCCGTCCGCTACAGTAGCCGAGATGAGAAAGTCAGTTCGTGGCGTGCTTAAATTAGATTCAGAAAAATCGCTATCGCAAGTTGCCTATACGGTTGAGTTTAGCGATGATAAGTTAGCTATTACTAGAAATTTAATTGAATTAGAATCGGCACTTCAAACTTTTGAAGGTGATACGAAAGCTGCGTGCTTCCGTCGAACTTCGGCGCTGATGAAACATACTGATCGACGCCTTGAACTCGCTAACCCTACTACCGGCGAGATGAAAAGTCAACTTAATGCGCTTCGACTGCGTGCGCTTGAGCTTAAATCAGATTTCGAAAACGCTTACAAACGCGCGTTACGCGATCAGACTGTTCCACCAACCACAAGTACTCCGCTTCGTAATGCGGTGACACATGCGTCAGATGACTCGTCCGACGAAGGCGATATTCTAGTTCCTCCGGTTTCTCAAATATGTTCTACACGGTTTGTTCCCGTTTCGAAATGGGGCATTACGTTTAGTGGACGAAGCGATGCTTCCGTTAGCTCTTTCTTGGAACGTGTTGAAGAACTAAGAATAGCGCGTAATGTTACTACCTCTCAATTATTTTTTTCGGCTATCGACCTGTTTGAAGGCGATGCTCTTCTATGGTATCGTTCGGTGCGTGAGGATATTCGCGATTGGACTTCTCTAGTCATTAATCTTCGTCAAGCATTTTTACCATCAGATTATGACGAGAGATTGAAACAAGAAATCTACAATCGCTTACAAGGATCTTCCGAACGCCCAACTTTATTTGTCGCTGCTATGCGTAATTTATTTCGCAGATTGACCTTCATTCCTTCTGAGTCTGAACAACTTCATCGTATTATCGGTAATCTACGTCCTAAATATTCGCAAAGCTTACTTTTTCAACAACCAACTACTTTTACTAAACTCATTTCCTTGTTACGCACGTTAGAGGATGCAGAGATTCGAAATCGACGTTTTGAACCTCGATCTGGATCCGAACCTTTGCTGGAACCTGACTTAGCGTGTGCGCAACGATCTTCTCGCCAACGTGTCGATAAAGTTGATGTTCCTTCTTCTCTTGAACGTACTAAACCTGTCGCGTCTCTTTCTACCTCGACTGCGGTATGTTCTAGGACTGTTCCTGTTTCTTCTTCCAAGCCTTTCGCTTCCATGACGTGCTGGAATTGTGGGAAAACCGGTCATGTTTCTCCTTCTAGTCCCCAACCCCAGAAACGTCATCATGTCGTTCCCGATACTTTATCTCGGTCTGTTCCTAAACTTGATGTCGTGGAACCTGCCATTATTCTTCCTCCACTTCAGACTTCTGATGAGTGGTATTGTCGCTTACGTACCTCTATCGAAACCAACCCGGATAAATATCCTGTTTGGCGTGTCGACAATGGTAAGGTCTTTAAGTATACTTCTCCTCGTATTCGTGGGCTCGATCCGGAATGCGATAACTGGAAGTTTGTTGTTCCTACGGAACTTCGTCGAGATCTCATCAATGAGAACCATGACTTACCAACTGCCGGTCACGCTGGTGTGTTCAAAACGTTTGAGCGTTTGGCCACACGTTACTATTGGCCTAAAATGAGATCCTCTGTTGCTAGATATGTCCGGAGATGTGCAGTTTGTGCCGCACATAAGGTAGAACAGAAGAAACCTTATGGTTTTATGGTACCTCGTGCTAAACCTTCTCGTCCTTGGCAGTTCCTCTGCATCGATATTGTAGGACCTCTTCCTCGTTCGCCTAAAGGCTATACCTTTATTCTTGTTGTCGCTGATTGCTTTACTAAATACTCTTGCTTCTTTCCCCTTCGTCGTGCTACAGCTGCTACGGTTTGTCGCGCTGTAGAAGATGAAATTTTTTTAGTTTATGGTACACCGCAGTACATTATCTGTGATAATGGTGTACAATTTCGTAGTAGAGAGTTTGGTTCTCTATGTGAACGCTATCGTTCTAAAATTCTATTTAATGCTCCTTACCATCCGCAAGCTAATCCTGCAGAACGCATTAACCGCGTACTAAAAACTATGCTTTCTTCGTATGTTGCGGATAACCACCGAAAGTGGGATTCGCTATTGCCAAAAGTTGCGTGTGCTATTCGCACGTCCAAACATGAAGTAATTGGTCACTCTCCTTTCTTTGCTAACTTCGGACGTGAGCACCATCTATATGGAGATCACATGGGACGACCACCCGATCTCAATGAACCGATTGAAGATCCCGATCGCACTGTTGACGAACCTGGCTTACGAACGAAAAGCATAGAACAACTGCGTTTGGATATTAAGAATCGATTGAACAAGGCTTACGAACAAGCTAGCCGACGTTACAATCTTCGTCGACGCCCAGTCGAGTTTGCTGTAAACTCACTTGTGTGGCGCAGGAACTTTGCTTTATCCAACGCCGCTGCTTACATCAACGCCAAACTCGCTGCGAAATTTATTGGTCCCTTTACTGTTTTGAAACGTGTGTCTCCTTGGACTTACCAGTTAGCTGACGAGTCTGGTAAAGACGTAGGCACCTGGCATGTTCAAGATATGAAGCCTTATCTTGCTGAAGACTAATACGACATTTTTCTGTTACTTGTTGGTCCACTTTCTCTTTACTTAGTTGCTTTCCCTACTGGGATTTTCTTTGGGCTGACAGTTTCTATGTTCGTATTTGTCGATGTCTCGGCTTCACCATTTGACGTTTTGTAACTTTCTGTTCTTTCTCTTTTCTCTCCTTCTTGGTTCAGGATGAAGAATTGGCCAAGGGTGTGTAGTTACCAGGGGTAAAAGCCCCCTAAACACTCACTTTGTTTTGTCTTTCTCTGTTTCTTTCTTCTTTCTCTCCTTCTTGGTTCAGGATAAAGAATTGGCCAAGGGTGTGTAGTTACCAGGGGTAAAAGCCCCCTAAACACTCGCTTTGTTTTTCTTTTGTCGTTCTTTGGAACTTTCTTCTTTCTGGAAATGACTGATGATGGATAGATGCGAACATGACGACAAGCGATCAGTTCTCGGAACCCTGACTCTTTGGACTCAGACCGAGCCGCCTCTGTCAGAGTAGATGAGTGACGGATGACTGCTGTCTTTTGGTTTCACTGTGTGATCTCTCCTGGACAGGTGGATCACGACAGCGCTTTTCTTTCCCTAAATATATATTGCTTACCAGTTTCGAGGATAAACCGATTGGTTTATACCTCTTTAGTTTCAGTTCGGTGTCCTTATCGGCGCTGTGTTAGTAGGTTAAGTTGTTTTCCTTTTGTTCCGATTTCGCTTGAATAAGCTTTCAAGTGTAGTTGGTTGCGCTTGGTCTCCACTTGTTGTGTGGGATGACATAGATGGCCACGACGCGACGAAGATCTTGAGCGAGGTATCCTTGTTCCCCCTGCTCCCAACAAGCGTGTAGCGTGGAAGGTGTGCCGACTCACACTAGGGTTTTCAAGTGAAGTTGCGGTTTTCTTTGGTTTTCTCTTGGACCCTTCGGTTCTTTCTTTTGATTTCTTTTTATTACTACTTTTCTTTTAGGAAAGAAAAATTTATTTTTTTTCTCTTTTTCTTCATTTTTCCTTCTAGTAAGGGGGGGATTTGTTACGTTATTATTGTCCGATTGGGAGTTAGGTCCCATGAGTAGTAGTTTCAGCTTATTTTAGTAGCTCCACTGACCAGTCTTTTTCCACGCATGTCAAATTATATTACTTCCGGTTTTAACGTCACTTGCTTTGATGGTCTGTAGACATCTGCTTATTGTGTTATAAAGAATCCAAGAAAATCTGAGTTTAATATCGGTGGGTGCCGACTTGTTAAGTCACGCCATAGTGCGAATCTGTTCCTGCCAATATAACCATTGGATGATTTATTGACGCTGAGACAGGTAATCTTTTTCTTTGAACCACGTGAAAATTGGAGGTTATATATTTCTTTTCTTTTAGGTGTCTTTAAGCTTTGTCTTTAAGCTTTGTCTTTAAGCTTGGTTGTACAGCTTTGTCGTTAAGTTTGGTCTCAAGCTTATTCGTACGTTTTGGGCTTTAAGCTTTGTTCTTAAGTTTGGTCTTAAGTTTCGTTTTGTGTCAGCTCCGGTCCAGTTATCCTGGCCCGCCCAGCTGTTAGCTTGTTTAAGCTTTGGACGTACTATTACTGTCAAGTGTTCCGTCTGTCGATGTACTACCGCTAAACTACGGACAGCATTTCCGACAACATCTCTTCTCCTTCAACGTGCCTTCGGCGGCTCAGCGAAAGCTAAGAATATCTATTTAAGCCCCGACTGTTAGCTACGTTCTTAATATTTTTATTATTTCTGTAACTATTGTAGAGCCTTCAGCTCGTTACTACTGTTAGTTCACTGTCTTTTTTTCCTACATTTAATTAGTAACTGTACTTTTGTTAGTGTTACTTAGTAACAATTAAATTAATCTGTTATTATCCTACGTTCTCAACAACCCTTGAGTGGCTTTGTCGTCACCATAATTTCTTTTAGTCGTACCTTACGATTGATAAGTTAGGGACCGTACTCCGTTTGCAAAGTATTTTTGGTTATGTTATCGTTCGGTGATTTTAGTGCCGCAAGTTTTGATAGGTAGGAGAGCTCTTCCACTTAAGCGGATTGTATTTTCATTGAAACTGAATTATTATTCTTTTACATATTTATTTGTGTATTGTAAATAGGTACTTGCAAACACAGGAACAGAACCAACCTTATTTCGTAGTATATGTACTTTCTTTTCGTTTAATTTTAGCGAATGGTTTTATTAGCCTTTCAAGCCTGTTGAGACCAGGAGTTGTTATCGTCAAGCATATTCTTTGTTTTATTTTTAATTTCAAACTGTTTGGTGTTATTAAAGGCATATATCGTTCAAGCCTACGAGTTCTTTTATTTCTTTTCTTAGGTTTTTTCGCTATTTTACCTTACAGAATAAATAGTGTGGCGCCCTTATTGATATCTACAAGTTTAGTTCTAATTTGGACCTACCCCCTTCTCGTCTGACTTAGCCGCGAGTCCGAATCACCCGTTCTTGTTGTACGAGTATAGGCTTTCTTTATTAAGTGGCCGATATTCATGTAACAACGTGGATAACTGTGCAACAAGTCACGTTACTCATAGAGGTGACTTATTTCAATCTTTTGAGTACTTTAATAGTTCGCATAAAGACACGACAGTTAATGGACAGTGTCCAAGCTATTGGAAAAGGAACAATAGAAGTTGAAGCTGGTGTAGATGGTCAAACAACGAAAATTATGCTTAAGGATGTGTGGTATGTTCCTAGCATTCAGAAGAATTTATTTTCTGTCCTCGCAGCTCAAGACAAATTAGAAGACAGTGTGTTTTTGTCCTACAGAAAGACATGTAAACTAAAAGCAAAGGTCAAGTTAAGTTAATTGGTAAAAGAATTAAACATGGTAGCCTTTACAAGCTTAACTGTAAAGTTAGTTCTCACTTTGGTTTCGTCGAGTACGGACGTTTAATTATTGCTCGGACTTCGCGATATCTAGTGCACCGCGTGCCACAAAGCGTGTTTTTTTCCTGACGTATGCACATAGTTAAACTTAGTGCAAACGTCACTAATTGTAGGTCGACATGGCCTCTACTACGTGAAAATCTGCTGTATGGCAAATAAAAGTGTTATCGACATCTAATCCCGCTATACAAAAACAGCTGACACAAGATACTCCAGTAACTGACCCCGACAATGAAGAAAGTAATGGACAGTCCTGGCAAGAAGAAAATCCACGTAAGAAAAAAAGAAGCAGCCCAGAAGGGCCGAGAAATGTCAAACAAATTTTTTTAACAGAATACATGCAACCAATTAATGTGCATAACCGCTTTCAAGCTCTTAGCAACAGCAAGGAGGAAAATTTAGAATCTGCGAAGGATATTGAAGCTAAACTGCCACCGGTCTTCCTGACGTCCTTCAAATTAAGCCCCTCATTGAAATCCTCGATAAAGTAGCCAAAGATAACTACACTTTCAAAATTCTTTCCAGAAACCAAATAAAAGTACAACCGCTAACATCAACAAATTATACCAGCATCATTCAAGAATTAAAAGAAAAAGAAACGGCTTTTCACACATTCCAACTTAAAGAAGAAAGAAACTTCAGAGTAGTGCTGAAGAATATACACCCCACAACAGATATAGAAGAACTATCAGCCGAAATAGCGGAAAAAGGACACGACGTAATAAATATCTACAACATTAAACACAAAATTAACAAGCAACCACTACCTATGTTTTTTGTTGACATTAAACCAAATGAAAATTTAAAAAAAAATGAAATTCAATTTCTACAGCACACGAAAGTTCAAATAGAACCATCAAGACAAAAACGCGAAATTGCTCAGTGCTTAAGATGCCAAAGATACGGACACACAAAAGCTTATTGTACAAGACAGCCGCGATGCGTAAAATGCGGTAATAACCATCTTACCGCTGAATGCACCAAAACCAGAGACACTGAAGCCACCTGTGTATTATGCAAAGGGAAGCATCCGGCCAACTACAAAGGTTGTACTGTGTACAAAGAACTGCAAAAAAGGAAATTTTCACCTCTTAGGCCAAAACAAATCGAAAGCGCAACAAAAACAAAAGAACCAATTGCATCATCATTATCATTTAATCAACACGTTAGACCAGGAATCTCATATGCCAAGATTGCAAGGGAAGAAAACAATCAGCCACCACAACAACAAATACCACAACAAAACTCCTACAACTTGCAAAGGTTAGAAAATATATTGGAAAAACGAATGGAACAGATGAGCACTATGCTAAATCTTTTAACAACAGTCATTACAAAACTGGCCTAATGACCAAGCAACTTAGATTAGCACTCTGGAATGCCAACGGTTTAACACAACATAGTCACGAAGTAAAAACTTTTCTCATAAACCAAGAAATAGATCTTATTAATATCAAAAACACATTTTACATCAAATAGTCATAAAAATACCAAGGTACACAGTCTACACTACAGTACTGAACACCCAGACGGTAGCGCACATGGTGGCACAGCGATTATAGTCAAAAATGCAATAAAACACCACTTACATGGAAATTATCGTGAGGAGTTTATACAAGCAACCAGTATTACAATAGAAGACTAGTTTGGTCCAATAATAATTGCTGCAATCTATTGCCCACCTAAATACTCTATTATGCAACAACAATTTGAAGACTTCTACACCACCCTTGGTCAGCGATTTATATCAGGAGGAGATTACAATGCAAAGCATCCGCAATGGGGCTCACGTCTTAAACACCAAAAGGCAGAGAACTATTTAAAACAATGCAAAAAAACAACTTACAACACCTTTCAACAGGACAACCTACTTACTGGCCAACTGACAGAAGAAAAACCCCATATATAATTTATTTTTGCGTAGTTAAGGGAGTGCCCATTAACTGCCTCAAAGCAGAATCAAATCTTGAACTATCGTCAGACCATTCTCCGGTAATTGTCACCTTAAGTTCAAATGTTATACGTAAAGGCAGAGGCCCAACCCTTTGCTGTAAAAGAACGGATTGGGATAATTTTCGACACGTAATAAAAGAAAATTTGTAACTAAAAGTGTCTCTAAAAACTACAACAGACATAGAAGAAGCAGTAGAACATTTAAATGCAACTATACCGCAAGCAGCCTGGAATTCTACACCAGAAATGGACTCGAAATATTTAGCTAATGTAAAGAGTATTCTTTAGAGACCTCTTGACCATTATCGCGTCATTCTTTTATATTGTCTAGAACAATATTTCACAGCTAGTAAAATCACAGACAAAAAAGTACAAGTAGCAGTCCTACTAAGCAGTGTTGGGGTTGACACATACAAACTTTTGAGGGATTTGTGTGACCCGGTGTTACCCAAAGAAAAACGCATTACAGAACTTTTTAAAATAATAAAACAACATTTTACACTATTTCCATTTTCCGAGAACGTAATGCTTCTACAAAAGTGCACAAGAGGCGAACGAAAGCGTGACGGAATGGTATGCAAAAATAAAAAGTTCAGCAGTGAACTGCGAATTCGAGGTACACCTAGAAGTTATTTTAAAGGACAAATTCATATCTGGATTGAGGGATGGACCGATATTGGATCGCTTGTGCGAAGAAAAACCGACCGAAAAACTAAAACGTTTACTAGAAATGGCTGTACAGAAGGAAACAGTAACAGGAGCAACCAAGCAGCAAGAAGGAATTAATTGGATTAAAGCCAAATCGCAAGGACATGCAAGCCGAGGACAGAAAAATAACGCAGCAGGACACCAACGAAAATACCAAAGAAGTAACCTAGAAAAAAATCATCACCACAACGAAATTGGATGGTCAGACAAAAAAGGGACATCATGTGCAGTATGTGGTAATGTACACAAAGCAATCCAAAACTGCAGGTACAGAAATTACACGTGTAAAATTTGCTTACAAATAGGGCACCTAGCAAAAGAGACCAATTGGGATCGTTAGTAGAGTACTAATACCCGCAGAAATGAAATAATCGGTGATTCACAAAAAAGCCCTAGCAATATACTATGCAGTGGAACGTTTTCAACAATATTTAAGCGGAATAAGATTTTGCATGAAAACAGATCATCGACCTTTATTAACTTTGTAAGGTGAACATAAAGGTATTCCACTAATGCATGCTAATAGATTACAAAGATGGACAATATTTATGTCAGGTTTCGATTATCACATCGAATATGTAAAAGGCAAACAAAATTGCATTGCCGATTGTCTCTCAAGAGTACCATTTTCAATAAAATATATATCGACCGTGTACAATGATAGTTGTCAGTATCTAAAATTTGCGTCGATGGAAGGATTGCCAATAAATGACAAATTAGTAGCTCAAGAAACACAGAAAGGTCCTTTGTTAAAATCAGACATGGAATGTATAAGGGGTAAATGGTCAGAAACAGTGACGGAAGAAACACAACCTTATTACAGAAGACTACTAGAGTTAACAATAGAAAGGGGATGTACAGGGTGTCCCAGCCAAGACGAATTATTCGATAGCTCTGTTATTGGTAATAATTTTTAAAAAATATTAGTATAAAAGTTGTTTGTAATCATTTACTACATAAACTAAAATTATTTTCAACTGTACAGTGTTTTGTTTTTGTGCACCGATACGTCACTTTGTTTTTTTAAATAGAATACCCTGTATATTTGTTAATTTTTGATGTAAAATTAAATTCTCTTTCAAAAATATTGGAGGTTGCTTATGTCTAAAATGAACCCTTTTTGAGTTATTAACGTTATTTTTTGAAATGTTTGACCGATGCACAGCTTTATAAAAATATTTATATTTATCAACATAACAACGCAAGATCAAATTCCTCTAGGAATTTAACAGACAATAGCGTTATAGTGATTTTTGACTGGTTAAACTTTTAAAATAAAATACAGGGTGTTCGTTATACTCGGTCCATTTCGGTAAACTTTAAGCGCATATGTCATATTTTTTAAATGGAACACCCTATATGTTTTTATCACGCAACATTGAAGATAATGCAAGGAACAAACTTTCAAAATCAATGTTTGCTCTCCAACTGGACGAATCCACATATATTACGGGGAAGCACACTTGCTAGCATTTGTTCGATTCATTTATTAAGAGGAAATGATCAACCAATTTTTGTGTTGTAAAGAATTTTCAGGAAATACAAAAGGACCAGATATTTTTGATGTCGTCAATACGTATTTAAGAAATAA
This sequence comes from Elmis aenea, assembly GCA_947652605.1. Lineage (NCBI taxonomy): Eukaryota > Metazoa > Arthropoda > Insecta > Coleoptera > Elmidae > Elmis > Elmis aenea. The sequence goes on along the minus strand of OX393578.1, from coordinate 26,092,397 downwards.
AAGTTTCATGAATTCTTGTGTTGGTGTTTGCACAGATGGGGCTCCAGCAATGACTAGATCTATTACAATTGTTTATTTATTTACAAAGGACAGAACAAAACAGGCCAAGCCCAAATTATGTTCTCGTTAATAATAGAATACATCGGTTGTAAAGTGTGATTAAATTAAAATAAGATTACTTTAGAGTAATGTTTAAATGAATGAAATGATAGACTGAATATATCATTCTTTATGAATGTTTGGTTATATGAGTAAAGAATTCTGTTGATTGGCGAGTTAAAAAAGGCATTTGTGCTACAAGGTGTTATATAAAAGAGAGAATGGTGTCGTATGCCTAATCTCGGTACGTTAAAATTTATTAATGATAAGATATTAGGACAATCTATTTTGTAGTTAATAATTTTGTAAAGAAATATTATATCACTAAGTGTTCTATGAGATTTTAAGGAGAGCATGTTTAGGTCTTTACAATGTTGTTCATATGATTTCTCTGGAAGTTTGTATTTTTTTTGCAAAAATGATATGAATTTTTTTTGAATTCCCTCGATTTTACTATCGTAGGTGTCATATTGTGGGTTCCATATGATAGAAGCAAAATTTAAAATACTATTAACATAGGAATAATAAAGTGTTCTAATAGCATTAACATTATTGAAATGTTTTGAGGAGCGTATGATGAAGCCAAGCATTTTAAGAGATTTATTATTAATGTATTCGATATGTTCCGCAAAAACGAGTTTACAGTCTAATAAAATTCCTAAGTCTTTTACCAATGTGGTGTTCATCAGAGTTGCATTATTCAAAGAATAGTTATATAGGATTATATTTTTGTTTCGTGTAAAATTAATTTTATAGCAGTTACTAACATTCAAGGCAAGTTTGTTTATTTGACAGTATTTTTCTAATCTGTGGAGATCCTCTTGTAGCAGTAGACAATCGGTAGTATTTGTTATTGTTCTAAATATTTTTAAATCATCAGCGTATTGTAGGTATTCACAATTTAAAAAGCAATGCTGTATGTCATTGACGTAAATATTAAATAGCAATGGTGCTATTAGACTGCCCTGAGGGACTCCGGATGTTACTTTGACAAATGTAGAAATGAAACCATTTAATTTTACAGCCTGTGATCTATTAGATATGTATGATTTTATCCAACTTAAAAGATCTCCACAGATACCTATGTCGTGTAATTTGACTACCTATTAAAATTGAATGATCTAACCGGTCGAATGCCTTACTAAAATCCGTATATATAGCATCGGCCTGTAGTCTTTTATCTAATGACTTAAGAACATATTCAGTAAATGATACCAGATTAGTCTCAACTGAACGACCTGGGGTGAAACCGTGTTGTTGACTGGAGATATAAGGTTGAAATATAGTAAAAATTTTATCATACATTACAGACTCAAATAACTTTGCTGTGCAGCAGAGGATAGAAACAGGTCTATAGTTTTCTGCTTGAGTTTTGTTTCCGGATTTAAATATTGGGACCACGTGAGCTTGTTTCCAAATTAAAGGAAATCGGCACTCTGACAACGACTTGTTAATAAGTATAGTGATTGGCTTTGCTAATGATGAGGAACAGTTACGTAAGATACGTGCAGGGAGATAATCTGGCCCTGCTCCCTTATTGACATCAAGCTTATTCATAAGCGACTCAACCATTTCAACGGTGATGGTTGTTTTATTGCTCGAAAAGTAGTTGCCTTTGGCGTCTATATTACCATTTTTTAACTCGCCATCAATGAATACTGATGAGAAAAAATTATTAAATGTGTTACAAATTGACAGACAAACTGTTATTAGCAGTGGAATTGTTATGGGTTATACTATTTGGTACACTATTATTTGATGTTTTTAGATTAGACACATAAGACCAGAGGCGCTTAGGACACTCTAGTATTGAGTTTTCGACAGATTTGATATAGTTTTTGTAGTCTAGTTGAATTAAAAATTTACTACGACCGCGTAAAAGAGCAAAAGTCAAATAATCTGTTTTATTTTTGTAAAGCTTCCACTTTTTATGCCATTTGTTCTTTTCTTTAATTATTTTCCTTGTTGAGTAAGAATACCAGAGTGGAAAGCGTCCCCGTCTTATAGTCTTGATAGGTGTGAAAATGTTAATATATTCAAATATAATATCATAAAATTTAGACGTTGCTTCCTCCACGCGGAGATCATTTAATACTGTATGCCAAGGAACAGTTGAAAGACTCGCATTAAGCTCGTCATAATTACATTTTTTAAAGTTAAATGTTGACTGAGTATTATTCTTAAGATATGTTAAAGTTGGGCATTAAATATAGAATTCTACAGTGGGATGATACTGGTCTTCATTAACAAATTTCGAACCAATTGCAACATTTTCGATGATATGGTCATTAGCCAAAATTAAATCTAATGTCTTATTTAGATGATTACGAATATTACTGAACTGAAGAAGCGATGTAAAAGAAAGGTAGTTAATAGTCTGTACTTCTTTTATCCTTATTAGAAATAGAGGGTTTTAGATTTAGATTACCTTCAGTGGAGTCTGACCAGTCAATATTTGATAAATTAAAATCTCCAACAATTATAAACTTCTCAGTTGGATGATTATTTACAATCACCTCAAGATTATCAAAAAATTCCGTGAAAGAAACAACATCCGCAGGCGGTAAATACACACAACAGAGGTTGAAACTTATAGTATTACTATTACTAGCACTCTTCCACATATCTCTCTAAAACTCAAAATCCAAATATTTTATGCACTCATTGCTTTTTGCACCGGAAGGCGCTTATAACGAAAACTTTACCGCTTGAATTAAGAAAAGTTTTAGGTGAAGTTGTTAAAACTGTAAATTTCATTAAATCTAGACCATTAAAAAGCCGTTTGTTTACACGAAATACGATACATTGTTGCTTCATACAGAAGTAGGATGGTTATCTAGGGGAAAAGTGCTATCTCGTCTACTTGAACTCAAAAGGAATTGTTAGTTTTTTTTTGTGAAGAAGAAGGTATCATGTTTAGTGAATATTTTGGCAATGAAACTTGGTGCGCAAAGTTAGCATATATAGCAGACATATTTATTTGTTTTAATAGTCTTAATACAAACATGCAAGGGCCAAATGAAAATATATGAACGTCCACGGATAAAATGTTAAGTTTCCAAAAAAAAACTATCTGGAAGAAAAAAGCAATGGGAGGTAACTTGAAAAAATTTGAATCTGTTCTTTATTATTATAAAACACTTTAACTAATGGTTATTGAACACAACATTATTGGAACAAAAAATTGAAAAATACTTTTCTTCTTTGCAAGTAGAAAAATTTGACTGGATAAAAAATCCATTCTCAACAAATGAAACATCAAATTTTGGATTGACACACAATGAAGAGGAGGCAGGCACTTATATCTCTCGTGTGACAGAACTTTAAAACGGGAGCATTTGGAATTAACATTACATGCATTTTCGATTTCTCTGCAGGAACATTATCCGAAGTCTATCAAAAACGGCAATAATTATTCTTTTGCAATTTTTCACATCTTATCTAGGCAAATTTGGATTTTCATCTCTAATAAACAAAAAATAAGAAACAGTCCAGACTCACTAACACGAAATGTGAAACTTAAGTGACGTTGCTCAGAATCGCCAAGCAAATGTTTCTCACTTAATAACATCATAAAGTCGTTTTTTTTTTTAATTCCCTTTTTTCGTTTGTTGATCTATACCATTTTATTAAGATAAATTATATTTCAAAACGAGTTATCCTTACTGTGGCGTTAAAGTCTTGAATGTCAAAAGGTATTACGCAGGAAAAATAAGATTGACAATCACTGCTCTAGCAGCTAGATAGCTGTATGGGAACAACTATGGTATATTTTCAGTCGTGTGTCCATCAGGAACTGTTAAGCTGCGTACACACCGGGCCCGCGAACTCGGTGTGTACCTAGAGTTCGCGAACAGCTCGCCAGTTTCGTACAGAAATCACTCTAGTGGCGGCACATCAATGGGGCTGTTCGCGAACTCGTCCCTGACATAACCTCACTTTCTGACTGCACGTTGTTTGTGGTTGGTGTTTATCATAGATAAGTGTTTATTAAAATAGATTGGTCAGAAGACGAAGTCATCAATTTCATTGAACAATACCGTATACATCCACTTTTATAGGATCCGAAAAATGTAAATTACAAAAAAAAGAGATTTGAAAAATGATGCAAAAACTGCCTCTCCTGCCAACCCGCCTTCATGCAGTAACTGTAAAGGCCCACACCTGGCTTACAACCACAAATATCTTTCCCGTCCAAAAGACCCATCTACAGACTCCAAATCCACTGCACCCCTCACCTGCGTCGTCGACAAACCAGTCCACCCCACCCCCGACTTTCCTGATCCTCTTGCCAAATTCCGGACATGATTCGTTTTACGACTACGACACTACTAAACCTCTTTCCCAATGACCGATCCAGAAACCAAGAAGTCATCTCATGACTGACTGTCCAGTTCTTTAAGCGGTTCACAAACGTGTCTTACACTGGCAACAAGATACATATAGGATTCAGGGTAGTGCAACAGACCCTAGTCAACCCAACCAAACCACACAGCATTAATGAGCTTCACAATTGGTACAATCAAAGTCCAAGCTTTCTGTCACGAGAGACCACTCATCGAACATTTAGTCACAACATCTTATATCCAGATCATCGCACTGACCGAAACGCATCTAAAACCAACGCAGAAGTTACGAATTCAGAACTACACAGTCTATAGAAAAGACCACCACCTTCCACCAGAACGCCCCAGTAAAGAAGTTGCAATCGCTCTCCACCCCTCTCTCACCACTACTCCCTTACCGCTTCCACAACAGTTCAACGACCTACACGTGGCCGCCACACTTCACTCGCCAGTCGGTCCCGTCTTCCTCTTCGCATTATACGTGCCGCCGCAGAACTCAATCAATACCCGCTGACTTCCTATCGTACGTATCCTCTTTCCCTAAAGCCATACTGATGGGAGACCTTAATGCCCGACACACCACATCTGACGACTATCGCTCAAACAGAAATGGCACGGCCCTGGTAAACGCGCTTGACACGCTACACCTATACCGAGTACGCATAATAGTGACTGACAGCATAGCACCACTTTTCAAATCGGGCCTTTATGGGTGACACCATCACCAGCGATCACGTACCACTGTTAACACGCACCGACCTCAATCAACACTTGTCTGTTAAGTACATGCACTCATCTTAAGTTGTATGTAAAGTCTGTTTTAAGTCCTTTTAATTTCTTTTTCCTTTGTCTCTATTACTTCTTATTGGTGCCAATGGCTTTCCATTAATTCATTGTTTTAATTCCCATTTAACTGCATTGTTTCCTATTAATGTGCTGCCGGTTTTTCACTTATTTTGTCAATATAATTAAAAGAATATTATAGTCATTTGTTTCTTTAACATTCAATTTTTTTGTGTTTGCAAATTTAGCTGCTTTGTTCTTCACAAATAGACACACAATATTATAACGAAGTGTAATCTTAATTATTGAATTTATTTGTTAAACAGGATGTGTACTTTTTTTTAAATTCAGCTTGTAATATAATTTTCTAGCAGGTCATAGTCCTTGAATAGTTATCTCGTTTGGTGTTTTACCGGTTAATATTCATATAAACAAATGAAGTTATTTATCATTCATTTGTTATGCATTGTAACTCTGATAGAACAATTGAATATTATAAGACATGATTCTTTCTTTAAGTAAATTGGTTGAAGGTTATTTTCTGCTCTCCTCAACTTACTGCATTTTGGACGTATATCGGATGCGCCCCCTAGTAAACGATATTAAAATATCTGAAATATTATGCTTTGTTTTCAAAGTATCGATTTCACTTGATTGTACATGTTATATTGTTGGGATTTTTGTTGAAGTTATGTTGTTGTTTAATGTTACTGGATTCCTAGATTTGTTTTTGTGTAGGTACAAAAAGTTTAGTGTAGATAAAAAGTCCTATATTGCTACAATTTGCTGTGATAGTTATTTTAAAAAGTGATTATTAATCAGTTGGGTTAATTTCCTATGTTAAATCAATATTTTTCCATAATGTTTTTACTGTTAAATGTGTGTACCTTGAACCAGTATTTAAATGAAAAAAAAAATCGGTATCAACTTTACAGAAATGTAAGCATCCGACTCTCAAAATATAGCAATTGTTAAAAAAAAACTATCGAATGTGATTCAGATTGAATGATAATGTATTTTATCTTTAACCCTCTGCCCAGAACATCTTTGTTACGTCGTAATACAGAACATCGGTATATTTTACCGTCATTATATTTTTCAATTTTAAACTCATCAGACGATAAAATTCAGCACTCGCCTATTATAATACCAATAGAATTATGACCTTTAAATGTAAAATTAATAGTTTGTGGTAAAAAAAAGGAAAAAACGCTTGAAATTATTTTATTTAAAAAAAAAAAAATTAAAATAAACCTATCAACCTATATAACTATCTCGAATAAACAAATATTTCACCATAAAAATATAATATCGATAAATTACAAAAAAAAATAATAAATATACATCCCAATTTTTATGGGGATAGTAGTTTTGCATTATTAGAACATACGTAAAAAATACCGCTATTAAAAAAAAAAACCTAATACAGAATATCGGTAATGTATAGCTGTGATTGACCTTCCACTGCACTTGCCAGATGTTGACTGAAAGTGTACTCGTGGGAGGGGGTCGTGGCGGCGATAAGAGCGCTCAAAGCGAGTGTTAAAAAAAGAATAGCGGTAAAATTTACCGATGTTCCGGGCAGAGGGTTAATGCGTGTAATTTCGGTATTTCGTGTAATACCAAGGTATTTCAAGAAATATGTAGTGCTAGCCTCACAACCTCTACCGCAACACTCCAGGAAGATACGAGACTGAAATCGAACCAACTAAAAACACTTCCAAAACCACATTATTCAACACCTGCCTGACGCTCCACAAACCCAACTAATAGAGGACATAAACAACGCCATCAGATGCTTCACCAACACGATACAACAAGCCACCGACATAGCCGTACCGTAAAAGATTATTAGACTAAACAGACCGCCCTTGCCTCCACACATCGTCTCGATGATCAAAGAAAAGACGTCTTTACCGTCACTACATCCATACGAGAGACACCAGTATCAAAACACATTGGAACCGTCTCAACGCGCTAATCAGACTTAGACTCCCAACATCGACAAACTCAATGGACCAAACCAATCTCACAACTCGACTTTAGGAATGGCGCACAATTCTGGCAAACATTTAAACGACTAACGGGTCAAAAACTCGCATACCTCACCACCTTATCTCGAACAACACGAACACAACCGGCTCGCTTGCAGTAGCCAACATCTTCGCAAACACACTCGCAAATATCCACAGAACCCCCAGCCGGTGCTCCTTTCGATCCCGATCGTACCCACTACATCCAAAACCAAGTCAAAAACTACCGTCTCCACCCCTTACCCCACCCACCCTCATCCACGAAAAAAACGAACAACCACCGACGAAACCACTAGCGCCATTATTCGAGGCAAAAACACAGTCCCGGACATGACAGCATCACGTCGAGACTTAAAGCATTTACCAGATGAGGCAATAGAATTCATTACCAAGATTTTTAACGCTTGTCTAAGTTATTTTCCTGATGCATAGAAAACCGCCACAATAATCATGATCCCAAAACCAAACAAACCCACCACAAATCCAGCAACCTACAGACCGATCTTCCTCCTGAGAGCCCTCGGTAAAGTCTTCGAGAGGATCCTGTGAGTCTTGGTAACTGCGCCACAAACCTCCACCTCCTCCCAAATAGTCAATTCGGCTTTCGACGGCAGCTCTCCACCACCGACCCAATTTTCAAACTCCTAACCACCACGACCAATGCATTAAACGCAAAAAAATGCTCTGTTGCTCTCTTCATCGACATTGAACGTTCCTTTGACACTGTCTGGAACGCCGAACTTATCTACAAACTAAATTCCTTACGAGTTCCCAGAAACTTCAACCGCCTCGTGTGAAGTTAGCTGTCGTTCCGCATCCACCGCGTTCGCATTGCAAACCAAACAACCTCCGCACACTTCACGCCCTCAGCTGGGGTCACACAAGGCTCAATCATAGCCCCCCTACTTTTTAACTATTACATATCGGACATTCCCCAACCGCATCCTTTCTATCTCACCATTACCATTACCCAAAATGCCGACGACACCGCCATTTGGTGCTCGGCCGGTACCTCGAGACAAGCCAGTCGAAACCTACAGGTCTACCAACTCCCTACAATCCTGGATGAAAAACTGGTTAATCAAACCTAACCCCAACAAAACACAGACAATCAATCCTCTTCCGGCACCCCAACGTCACAAGACGGCCCGGACTAAACCCGTACCTCCTGAATCTCAAACTCTGGAACACTAACCTCGCAGTCTCGGACTCAATCAAATATCTGGGAATTAGCCTTACCTCCACTCTCTCCCCTCGGCAAGACCTCTCCGATACCCAAAAAAAAGCCAGAACGCTCCCCACTCCTCTCACTCATCAGACGCAGATTCGTGGCCTGCCACCCCAATACCCTAAAACACACACTCTTCGAATACCGCGCCATACTACTCTTTACACCCTCCCTAGACATACAATGTGTACTTGCACGGTGCTTCAGTGGAATGCGGCCTAAGTAGACAAATTTTAAAACCGGCTATTATAAGCCCTCGAAAATAATGTGGAAATGTTACGGCAATTCGTTGAATTACGAATCAAATTACTTAAAAATAGATGACCTTGACTTTGGCTACTCTCTTGGTATAGAAATCGAGGCAGCCCAAATCAGAGAACTAAAATCAAAATGTTTAAATTTTATAAAAATTTTACTTCAGGAGCTAATCAAACGTATGCCTACACATTTACATGTATTTGAAAAACTGATTTTTTTTTGTCCTGACGTAATATTGAATCCAAAAAGACCAAATTTTGCAGATTTATTTTTGCAATTTGCAAACCCCAGCGACATTTCAGATATTGAGATTCAATATCGAAATCTGCTCTCTGTAAATTGAGCTGAAGTTTTTGAGGATAATGTTCCCGACGATCCAATATCATTTTGGAAAAAAGTTAACGAATTAAAAAATGCAGCTGGTGATATGTTGTTTGATAAGTTATGCCTGTTAGCTTTTTACCTTATTTAGTTTACCTAGTTCACATGCAGTAGTAGAACGTGCTTTTTCGATCATGAACGTTGTGAAATGTAAATTAAGAAACAAAATGATGTTGGAGACGTTGAATTCCGTAATGCTTGTTAGATATCATTTTTACGTAAATAATATATGTTGTACTAAATTTGAACCATCCCAAGAAATGTTAATAAGATTTACATCTGCTTTGTATAATACAATCAGCTCGACAAAGTTACAGATGTAAAGCACAGGATGATGATGAGGAAATTTTAATTTTATGTAATGATTACTGCTAATTTTTTTATGTGCATGTGCAATATTTCTATAATATATTAATATACACTCAACGGCACAATTAACCGCCCACTTCTAAAATTCGAGATATTTGCCAGTTTAATTTTTTCCCACTTTTATTATTAATTATAATCAATTAAAAACACAAACAAATTATAAAATGGTACTGTATGAATTATATGATAGCACTTGCAGAATATAAATAGATTCGATAATTGTAAAAGTGGACTGTATTTAAATTATTTGAAGTTGTTATTATTATTTTTTACATTTCTCTTATACCATGGCAACATACATAGTTACATGGCTATCTTTAAATAGTTAAGCAACATACATAGTTACATCGCTATCTAAATTATTAAATAGTTAATATGCGTTAACATGCCCCCCGCCTTGACGAACAGTCTAAAATTATCCTAATAAATTACATGTCACAAAATGTCTTAAGTATTACATACATGTTAAAATATTAGTATAGGTAAATCGAATCAAACATAAATGTTATAATAGGTACATGTTAAAATGCTTTCAATTGTAACTAGCAATGTTAAAAAATTTGCAAATGTTATAGGTGTGTGTTTCCTATAATTTTCTTTAAATGAAATTATGTTGATTTTATACCAGCTGCTCTTAAACTCCCAACATTTGGAGAATACGGAGGTATAAAATGCCATTGTATACCTAGTGATTGTTTATCATGAGTGATAAATTTACCTAATGCAATTAATTCTTTGCTTGCCATAAAATAAGTTGTTCCGTTATCTGAATGTATTTGAGATGGTCTTGCAATGAATCTTTTTAAGGTAGCAATGAATGATTCAGTGATTAGGTCTGTGACAGGTTCTAAATAAATCGCCTTTGCCGTTTTGCAAATGAAAATTACGACCAAGTTTTTTGGCGTTTGGCGTAATGTAAATGGCCCGGCAAAATCGGTGCCAGTAATAGTGATTGTCAAAAACTGGATTGACTTCAAATGATAAAAATTGCTCATTAATAGCGGTATACTTTTTTAATTGACCCTAAAGCACTTGAGACATTGACGAACAGTATTTTTTACTAAATTGAGACTTAATTTGTATTTGCTTGATAATAGAATAGGATGTATGCTTCCTATTGAAATCTACCACCCATTCTTAATAGATCATCTTCATCTAAGAATGGACAACCTTGTAATCTACCTTTGTCAAAAATAATTTTTTGAAATGTTTTATCTTCTGGTTTTGCAACAACGTATCGACCAATTTTGTCTCTTGAAATTGTTTTCATAAAAAGTTCTTCACACCTGCTGTTATCAGGAGATAAAATTGGTTTTGAATATTCTTCTAATTCCCAGAATCGTTGAAGTTTATTCTGTATGTCACTAGTTTTGCTCAAGTGACATTGTGAAATTGAATATTTTGTAGGAAGTTGCAAATTGCCCGCAACAATCCATCCAAATATTGTGTTTTGTAGTATAGGTTTATTTTTGCCTAAGGAAATTCTTCCTTCTCTTAGGATATCCCCAGGGCCGTGCCTGGGTATATGGCCGCCTGCGTGCCAGTCTGTATGTCCGCCCCCAGGATAACATTAAAAAAAACTACTTTAATTTTTAATGTTTATTATTATACACAGGGCATCAAACCGGGAAAAAAATCAGTTTTTGGTTAACCGAAATCGAGAACGAAAAAAAATATTGGTTTTGTTCCCAAAACCGGTTTCTGAAAAGAAAAACCGGCTAAAAACCGGTTTTATGAGATTTATATGTTTGGATGAAATTTAAGAAAAAAAAATGCACAAAATAAACATTTTTTTATTTAAAATTTAAACAAAAATAATAACATGAAAAAAATTATGGTATTGGTTTTATAATCACAGACAAAATTATCAAACATAAAGAACATAGGAATACGATAATTTAAAATCCTAGGTGTCGCTCAGTGACAATTTAAAATTATTTGATTTTAAAAAATCAAATCTTACGTATTATTTATTGATATTGAAAATAGTAAAGGTTTTTGGTTAATTAACCGGTTTCATAAAATTAGGTTAGGTTACCGGTTAATTAGGGAAATCTTTCAATCTTTCAATTATCGCGATTGAAAGTGAAATTGCTGAATCTTCACGAAGCAATTATTAAATAAAGTACATATTAAAAGTTAATCCTACGGGATTTTTTACTGACAAAATCGTCAATTGCTTCGTGAATATTTAAAGATTCAGCAATTTCACTTTCAATCGCGATAATTGAAAGATTGCTCATACGTTCTTGCGTCATGGAAGTACGTAGGTAATTTTTTATGATTTTCAATTTAGAAAAACTACGTTCTCCAGACGCAACTGATACAGGCATGGTCAATAATAGTTTTAAGCTTGTAGATACATTTGGAAATGAATTTTGTAAATTGTGTTTGTACAAATACTTTAGGAGTTCTTCGGGTTGTTTCCTATCTTTTATAATTATTTTCAATGAAATTAACTCTTCGTATAATTCTGCTCCGTTTATGTCGCACGATTCGCCATCCTTGAATTTATTATGAAAGTCGAAGCAACTTTTTTTTATGTCGTCCTCTCCTATTTCAACAAATTTATATAAAAATCCGAAAGACTGTTCGAAATTAGATAATGTTTCAAATCGGGTAGTAACAGATGAAATGGCTGTATCCAATATTACATAGAAAAAATTAATTTTGAAATTTTCTTTAGCAGTTAACTGAATATCCTCATCTCCTTCATAGTCAAATTGTTTTCGCTTATGGCGTCGACGTAGATTAATTTCAACAGGAAATTCCGGTTGTATTTCAAGTGATTCACATAATTCATCAGCAATTTTCAAATACTTTTCGAAATTTTCATCATTTCTAATACTTTGGAAAAAAATTAAAATATTATTAATAGATTCAGCACATGAAGTAAGATTCCAAGAAACGGTCTGCATCATTTTACTAATAATATTTACTTTTTCTAAGATTTCGTACCATATTACTGTGGAACAAATAAATTTGTACGATTTAATTTTCATTGCCAAACATTTAGCTTCATGTTGACCTATTGGTGTTGAACATTCTTCCGCTAGTTCTATTAGGCTGTCATAAATTTCACCTAATTCATGACGCAGTGGTCTAATCGCCTTAATCCTTGATTCCCACCGGGTTACGCTAACTTGTTTTACTGTTAACGATTTTACATGTTTTTTTAAAATTTGCCATCGAAAAGGTGATCCGGAAAAGTAATTGTATATTGCTGACACATTACTAAAAAAATCCACAGTTGAAAAAGAAACTTTCGCTGCATCATTGACGACCAAATTTAATGTATGCGCGTTGCATGGCATAAACAAAGCTCGTGGATAATTGTCCAAAATTCGTTTCTGCAATCCAATATGTTTTCCAGCCATATTTGATCCATTATCATACCCCTGGCCTCTCATATCGTTAACATTTAATTTAAGAGAGCTTAATTTTTCAATTAAAAAGTCGTAAAAAGCTTCTCCAGTACTTTTTTGAGCTGGAGAAAAACCAACGAAATTTTCTCTCACTTCTACTTCGTCATTTTGAATATGCACATATCTCAAAATTATTGTAATTTGCTCGACATGTCCCATGTCCGGCGTACAATCCAAAATTACTGAAAAATATTTGGCGTCTTTTATTGCTGACAAAATATATTTTTGAATTTGCGCTGCAAGGATACTAATTATTTCATTTTGGAAGCGATTTCCCGCATAATGTGGCATATGGTTCTTTAAAGCAACTGATTGTTGAATGCGATTTATGTGATCTGCCATAACATCATCAAATTTTCCTATCATTTCAATTGCTTTTAGAAAATTTCCATTATTGTTTTCATACAATCTGCTCGAGCTACCTCTAAACGCTAAACCCTGTACTGCCAGAAATTGTACCACAGATATCATGCGTACGACAATTTGATACCATCGTTTTTTCTCTGCGTCATAATACCGTTGCAAATTTTTATCAATTGTAGCTTTGTTTTTTAAATTTAATTCCAAATTTTTCCAATTGGTGCAATTTCCGATATGCAGCGATGTTTTTTCATGACGAGATAAATTATCAGATGTGTGTTGCCAATCATTGAAGCCTTCATTAACTAATTTTATTTCTTGTTTGCCAAATAATTTACAACAGAAGCAAAATATGGAATCCGTTTTTGGAGAATAGATTAACCACTCACGATTAAATTTTTCACCATTTGGCATTTTTCTATAGAAATAAGTTGATGAAAATGATCTTCCCAATTCATTAATTGGATATGTAGATTGTTTATTTTGTATGGGTCCTTTTTCGATTAATATATCCAATATTTTAGTGGTAATTGTTAAAGGCCAGCAAGCTGGATCATTTAAATCCATACACATAGCAAAATATGCTTTATCAATTTCAGCGGTATCGGTATTGTATAGATCGATATCCTTATTATCTTCTGTTTCCATTTCGTCGGTACTACTACTACTAGTATTGTCATTAGCCTTTTCATTTTCGACAGATAATTCATTTTCATTTTTATCGCAAAACAAATCATCAATTGGATTTAATTGGCTACTACAACTACTTTCCGGTTCTGGCGATTTTACTAAAAACTTTGTTAATGAGCCAAACATTTTTTTAGCTTCATTTTGCTTTTCCTCTCGCTTTCTTTTATATTGCGCTCCAGACAATCTTTTCGTTTTCCTTTCAGACATTCGTAGGCCTTTAAAAATGTTTAAAAAATAAAAAATTAAAAAAAAAAATTAAATAATAATTAAAATAAATAATAAAATAGCGCAATTTAATATTAAATTACTTAAAATCTATAATTAATGTATATTTTAATGCGCATAGGATGACATGATAAGAAAATCATTTATAAGCTTTTTAAGTAAAACATATTTTTAAACATAAATATGTCAAGATTTATTTTGAAAATGAAAACGGAGAGGAAAATTCAACCACATATAACTGTTTTCTAGTTCAATGTCAGGTAAATTTCTTCCATTTAATAACAATAACATTGCTATTATAAAAAGGAATCATAAGCTTAATTTAAAGAGTTGCTTTCGGCTACACAAGTTCAAATGCTTGATTTTCCATCGGCGGGTTGTGAGCGATTTAAACAGAGAATCTCGTATGCAAACAAACAACTTTTAATTATTATATAAATGCATTCAAAATGAGAAAGATATTCATTTTTTAGTATAAATTAAGGAAGATTTTAAGTAATTTAATATTAAATTGCACTATTTTATTATTTATTTTAATTATTATTTAATTTTTTTTTTTTAAATTTTTTTAATATTATTAAATATTTTTTAATATTTATTTAAGAATTTCATATCAAAAGGCCTTTTCCCTCCAAAAAGACCCGCCAAAATTTTACATTTTTTGTGTATTACCTTTTTCAGTCTTTGTCGAGTAAATAAACTTTTTATTAAATTTCACCACACGAACACACAACTAAAAGTTTTCAGGAATAAAGCAATTTATTTTTATTCGTTAAATCAGGGGTCGGCGCGACCGTGCACGATCGAGCTGATTTTCGAAAAGCTCCGCCTCCCACCACCCCCTTACGTTCTCACTTCCGCGCGATACCTACAAGCCTCCAGAGTCTATAGACTAATACGACTAATAAGACGAATAAGACCGCTTACGCGACGCCGGTCAATTGAAAAAACTATTTCGGCTCTTCGCTCGTGCAATGTTCGAAAAAATTCGGATTCGCTGCATGACTAGGTATATAAATACTACAACGACATAATCAGTTTTTATACATTTCTTATTTCTGAGAAACTCTTTTTAGATAGATTAGATTAGAGAAACTGTTTTTACTTCGTATCTTAATGAAAACAAACCGATTGTATTTTTGCCCAGTAAACAACTTGTAACGATTTGGCCGCCTCTTAATTTCGGCCGCCTGCGTGCGGTGCACGCAATGAACGCCCGTCAGGCACGGCCCTGGATATCCCAGAACAATGCGCCTCCAAGTAGTATGTCAACTTGGTTGGTTTGTCCAAATTGAGGATCTGCCAATGAAATGTTGGAAGGAATCCCTAATTCATCTAAATTTACTTCTTGTTTACATGAATTTTCGCTTATAGTATCAATCACAAAACATGGCACCTTTGTCTGAAAATTGTTAATTCTTGCTTTAATTGTCACTTTGCATTCAAAATTAATTGTGGATGTGTACTGGTTAATGCCAATAATTGATACTTTTGTCTTCATTTTTTGTAAACCTAACTGTTCACATAATTGTTTTGTTATGAAATGAGATTGTGAACCACAATCTAACATTGCTTTGCACTGGTGTGCCTTGCCAAATTTATCTAAAATTGTAATACTAGCTGTTGCTAATAAAGTTTGTCCTCGTAATTGACAACTTGCATTGAAAGTTTCTTTGCGTTCATTAGGAAAATTGTCAGGTTTCAACCTGGTTATAGCAAAATCGTCAGGTTTTGACCTGTTCACGTCTTCATGTAATAATGAATTATGTTTTAAATTGCATTTCATACAAGTTCCTAAAATGCAATTCTTACTACTGTGCCCAGTACGTAAGCAGTTGAAACATAAATTGAGCCTTTTAACATGTTCTTTTCTTTGTTTAACATCCATCTTCAAAAATAAATCGCAGTAGTAAATTAAGTGATTGTTTTTGCAATAATTACAAGATACTATACTTGCAGTATATGCCTTATGATGTGGGTATTTCTCCAAATTGTCTGATTTCTTTGTTCCATGTGCTTCTAATGTTTCTAACAAATCGGCCTTATGTTTCAAAAAATCTTTAAAATCATCTAATGTATATCCATCTTCATTTTTCTTTTCTTCCCACTGTTTCACACATTTAATGTCTAACTTGTTTAATAAAATGTAAATTATTAATGCGTCAAAGGTATCTGTTTTTTGTTGCAAAATATTTAATGAGCGAAGATGTTTTGATATATCGTCAACCATTTTACGAAAAGCTGAAGAAGATTCTTTTACTATATGTGGGATATCAAATATTGCCCTAATATGATTATGAACAAGAAGACGACTGTTATCGTATCTGCTACAAAGTAAATCCCATGCCATGTCATAATTGGCTGCAGAAAATTCAATTGATTTAATTACCTGAGCGGCATTGTCTTCAAGTGATTCTCTTAAATAGTGAAATTTTTGTATTGCTGAGATATTACTATTCTCATGTATTAATGAAATAAAAATATCTTTGAATTCTAACCAATTAATATATTGACCTCTAAATTTTGGTAAATGAATCGTTGGTAACTTAATGCTTTCTTTTCTTATTTGTACATTTGACAGAACTGAATGTGACTCGCTACAGTTTTGCTCATCAATATTACTTGATTTTTTAATTAAATTGTCAACTATTGCAACTGTCTTATAATATTCGCAATGAAAGTTATCTCGTTGTTCATATTCATTGTGTAAATCGTTTTCATCACAAATACACTCTATATTGGATTGTACCTCATTGAACATATCTAATATCTCATGCTGACGAGATGCTCTTTGACGCAGCTCTGCCAGCATGTCAATATCGACAGTATCAATTGACATAACATTGTCTACAAATTTTTTTAAATTCGTTAAATTGACTTTTATACCACCGCGCTTTCTCCGTAGGGATGTTACGGTCGACATAGTAAAAGTTTTAATAAAAATGAAATGAAATAAAAATTGCTAGTACAAATTGAAAAACACTTATCTTTTTCTTAGTGGTGTCCTTTCCAAAGTGTACCAATAATTGTAATAGATAGGCTTCCAAACCAAAAATTGTAATTGATAGGAAGAAATTGTAATAGATTCTTCAGCTTCCAATCCAAAATTGTAAGTGATTGGAATAAATTGTAATTGATATTTTGATATTCGGCTTCTAATCCAAAATTGTAATTGATTAGAATAAAATGTAATTGATCTTCGGCTTCTAATCCAAAATTGTACTTGATTAGAATAAATTGTAATTGATCTTCCGCTTCTATCCGGCTCGAAGGACCAAAATAATGTATGAATTATATGATAGCACTTGCAGAATATAAATAGATTCGATAATTGTAAAAGTGGACTGTATTTAAATTATTTGAAGTTGTTATTATTATTTTTTACATTTCTCTTATACCATGGCAACATACATAGTTACATGGCTATCTTTAAATAGTTAAGCAACATACATAGTTACATCGCTATCTAAATTATTAAATAGTTAATATGCGTTAACAGGTACTTAATTGTATACCTGGATTTTGTTAACATCCATTTTTTTCGTATTTAGCGTTGGAGGAGAGATGAGTCGTAATCTTTTGAGTTCATTTGTTCGTAATTGCTATTGTT
Organism: Elmis aenea; assembly: GCA_947652605.1. Taxonomy (NCBI): domain Eukaryota; kingdom Metazoa; phylum Arthropoda; class Insecta; order Coleoptera; family Elmidae; genus Elmis; species Elmis aenea. The sequence continues at coordinate 26,074,590 of OX393578.1, read as the reverse complement.
TAGTTCAAGTTTGGTGTTACATTTGTGTTTGTTGTTCATTCTTATTAAGTTTAATTACCATAACGACAACAAATAATGCCTATGGATGCGGCTACTGTAGCTAGGACTGTCGCGTTAGTAAACGATGGCCGGAGTCAACGTTACGTGGCTTGTATGCTGGGGGTGCCCCGTACAACAGTACGACATGCCATTAGACGCTACCAGGAGACCGGCTTGTATACCCGAAGACCAGATCTACGTCGCCTGAGGTGCACATCTGCTCAAGACGATAGATTTATGACTATTATGGTGTTAAGAAATCGCTTCACTACTGCAACGCATGCCCTTAACCAACTGTATGAAGTTCGAGGGGTCAGCATTAGTGAAAGAACTGTAAGAAGAAGGTTGGCTGAAACAAATTTAACAGCTTTTACACCAGCTCGAGGTCCAGAATTGCTCCCGCAGCACGGGAAAGCTCGACTTCGTTTTGTCCAAGTACACGTGCAATGGTCTGTGAACCAATGGAAGAATGTTCTTTTCTTGGACGAGTCAAGAATATGTTTAAGAGAACCAGATGGACGATAGCGAGTGTACAGATGCCCAAACGAACGATTTGCACCCTGTACAATGGTTGAAACCGTGAGTTACCATGGCGGGCCGGTAATGGTTTGGGGCGGCATATCGTACGAGGCTCGCACTGACTTAGTGGTATTCGAACGTGATGGTTGACAGCTCTTCGGTACTTGCAAGACATCTTGAAAGAGCATGTCGTGGCATTTAGGCCATTTATTGGTGAAGATTTCCAATTAATGCACGATAACGCGCGGTCACATGCTGTGGGTTTCCAAAGATTGGACTGGCCTACACGGGAGTCCCAACCTCAATCCTATAGAACATGTATGGGACAATCTAGAGGCGCATAAAAAGTCGAATACCTGTACCAACAACATACAAGAGTTACGGATAGCGGCTCAAGAATAATGGCACAACATACCGCAAACAGACATCCAGGATATCATCGATGGTCTTCCTAATCTCCTCCAGCAAGTCATCAGAGCCCGTGGAGGCAATACACGTTATTAAAGTTTTGAAAAAACAATTGCCGTACAGTCTGTAGTGTGTAATTGTAGAGCTCCGGTATTGTTAACAATTAAGGACCTTTTTGTAAATTGCTTACTTTCGTGATTAAAAAACACACAAAAACATATTAAAATTTTGTAATTCGTTTGTTTTTCCAATTCCTGATTTAGTTTTTAATTAATTATAATTAATATTAAAAGTCATAAAAAATTAAACTGGCTAATATCTCGAAAATTAGAGGTGGGCGTTTAATTGTGCCTTTGAGTGTACCTAATAATTAATAAATAAAAACAGAAAAAAATTTCTACTATACGTGTATTTAATTTTTAAAATATAATTAACAACGGTTCGCAATTTACACAGAGAACACCTTGGCACCGTTTTTTTTTGCTCACGGTATAGCGACATCGCTGCATTTACAATTTGGGCGATTTTTAATTTATTTTGGCGACATCTAGTAGTCGAATTGGCGACATGAAAAAATAAAATCTGGCAACACTGCTTACAAAGTACCTTTCTGCGTTAGCGTGTCGTTTACTGCTGTCGTAAATTTATGCTTAAACTATCTGAAGTTAAAAGGGCGAAAAGAAATTATTGGATAAATTGTTACATTTGTTTTCCTTATATTTATATTCTATCACTTAAATGTGTAGAAGTGTTACATTTAATTTGTGTTTGGGATATTTTATTTATTTTTAATTTTTTTTGTAACATTAATTTTCAGTTATCCGCTTTTTATAAGTCTAATAATGTTTCTGTTTGTGTCTCTTTGAGGTATTTTCTTGTTTATAGATTTCTCTTTTGAGAAAGGTTGTTGTTTTCTTGTCCATTGTTTAGGTATAATATTTAGTTGTGTTTCTGTTCTTTGCTTTTGTTTATAAAATCTATTTTGAGAAGCTTACTTTTTTTCTTCTTTAATATATAGTCCACAAAAATGCCCAGGCAACCATCAATAAATATTCAAAAGTTCGCGGTATACCTGCAAGATTGTGGTATTAAAACTTGAATCGCCGCACGTATCCTTAAACTTACTGATGATGTTATTAATAAAGCTGCCCTGCACTTTTTTAAAGCAAAACAGCGCGAACATCAGAAGAAAAAAATGCTAGAAATTTTAAAATATAATACAGCCAATATCTAACATTACTTCGAAGAACATTCCCTGGAAATAGACGTAAAATATCAAACAATAGGGTTGATGATTTGACCATTTTAAATGCTATACTTAAAATTGGTCTTCGTGACGACGACATGACAGAGTTATTGTCCATGTGTTTAGGGAAAACTTTGCAGAGAAATGGGCATCATTAATTCTAAAAAAATCGCAAATACATTAAACAAAAGATGGGTGCATGTCATCAAACGCATCAACATTGATCCGCCAATAGCTTGCAGCACCCCTATCAATAAAAGTTTCGTCTGGCTGTTGACCATGTGAAAGAAACAAATGAGTTCCTACCGATGCAGTCAAAGAAATTTCAATACAAAACACCAACTGATATCAATGAAAGTCTCGATATGGCTGTTGACCATGTGCGAGACAGAAATGAGCTGCCACCTGTACAGTTGAAGGAAATTCAGTACAAAACACCAATCAAAAACGTATCGAGTGACGGTGAAGATGAAATAGGAGCAGGAGTATATCTCCTTCATAAAACACGAAACCAACCGAATACAGTCGTGCTATCACTTGGTTCTAGAAATATGTGGACGTCGAATGATGAAAACATAAAAATGATACAGCAATACATCTTTGGTGCATGTTCATTTTATGAAGGCACATTTTCCATCACAGACAATGATTTTAATGACGTACTTATAGGACTACGATTAAAAGCCGACGTGTACAATTATGTTATTTATAAACGTTTAAAAGAAGTTTATAATGTTTGCATTTTTAATACAAAATCGGTAAATGTTGATAAGAAAACCATCACATTATATGGTTATTGTAAACATTGAGGTGATCTAAACACGACAAAGTGGGGCGCGTGTATTGAAGGGTAGGGCAGTACGACTGTGATTACAAGAGCAGGCAGTTGATGGCCAGTTTACGAAGGGCGAGCATCGACTAACCGATATTTTTAAGGTTATGTACAAAAGTTGAATAAATTAGTTTATGCAATTTAGCTTCTGTTATTTAAATCTACGTTAATAACAAAGAACACCTAGCATTTTGGCGCCCAACTAGAGGCAAAGAACAGTAAATAGAAGAAAGAAGAAAATAAAAAGTGAATATAGTACAACGCAATTCACGTACGACAGCGGGCAGCTGCACCGGCTCCGTTCAAGGGAGGTTACATCATCACTAGCGTTAGCTAGATTATTACCGTTTGTTTGGCGATGTCGATCTACAGTTTTCACCGACAGGCGCGGCATCCAAAGGCGGTATCTTCGTTAACGAGTTTGATAAAAAAAAGGAGAAAAAAACTACGAAAGGTATTTATATAACACTAGTGATTGTTGCGAATGAAATAACTGCGTGAAGTTTTAAAAGTATTTATTATAAGTAGTACTTATATTATAATATTAGTTACACTTAGTATTATATTTGATATTTTATATTGTAACCTATTAAATATGCCTCGCAAATCGAAAGACAATAAGGTGGAAGCAGAAGTCGATTTAAAAGAGGTAATGTCGGCATTAGCTAATAATATGATAGCTAGTTTCAGCTGTTAATGAAAATCAACAATCAATTAGGTAGGGAAGTTAGAGGAAATCAAGGCAATACCCCGGCAGCAAAAAGTGATAATAAACAATATATTTCATTATGGAAGGATGTAGGTGGAAATAGTTTGAGTTTTTATCCTGGAGGCAATGTGCATCCAGCGTTATTTAAAAAAATAAATAGATCGCGCTTTTGAAGATGCTGGAGTACCAGAATGTGCAATGGTTCATTTAGCGATAAATTGTTTAAAAGGGTCGGCAGCTGATTGGGCTCTGATAAAAGAGGATACTTTCACAAATTTTCATACATTTGAAGAGAGCTTTCGTGATAGGTACTGGGGAGTTGAAAATGAGCGGGAGCTATTTTACGAATTAAAATATGGGGAATATAAAAATGGTAGTCGGGCTGATTACTTATTAAAAGTAGTAGGTAAGGCTTCGTATCTATCGGAACCAGTGGCGGAGGAAGTCCTGGTTAGTTGGGTCAGTAAGCATTTTCCTAGGGATATACAAGGAGGTATTTGGACTTCTGGTATAAAAACAATGGATGATCTTGAAATATATCTGAGAAATATTGATGAAACATACAAAGGCAGTGGCGAAGTTGCTACTAATAGTAGCTGGCGGAATACCGAGGTTAGGGGTACAGAAAGAACGATTAATAAACCAGTAAATAAACGTGAAAGTAACGGGGTTACTGCGCAGGAGTCTAATCAAGAGATTCGTTTTATTCGGAAAGTTGGAGTTGATTCAGAGGATCTCTTGAGCGACGACGATAAAGGGGGTGAGGTTAAGGAAAAGCTTTTCACGCCTGTATTCCCCGCAAAAATGTATGGGTAAAATGTTAATGTATTAATCGATTCCAGAAATCAAGTTTCGGCCGTGGCCGAAGAATTTGTGTAAAATATTCGGTCAAGAGTAGGGGAGATTTTGATGTTACCGGTCAGTAATACAACGTTGTCGGTGGCGGTAGGATGCACTAAGCAAAAAATTAGGGAACAGGTGTTATTACCCTTAGAGGTACAGGGATAAAAATTTGATGTTGTTTGTGTGGTTGTATCAAAATTGAATAGACCTTATATTAGGTTGCGATTTTCTTGCAGAAAATAAAATCGTCGCGGATTTTAATCGGTTATTTATGCGGTTGCCTAATCAGAAATTGTTAAAAATAGATATGAGTAAAGGCGATAGTAACAAGAACGTTTCTGTCAATTTTATAAATGAAAAGAGAGAAAACGTAGAACGATATAAATATTCTGAAGTTGAGTTTAAGGAAGCGGTAAATAATTCGCAGACGTTAAACGAGTTAAACAAAAACGAACTCTTCGATTTACTAATAGAATACGATGATGTATTTTTCGAAACTACGGGCCCACCAACCATTATGAACACCAAATCATAATAGATAAAACGCAATTTTTTAAACGTAATTAACCAGTACCGTACGCATATCGCGAGGTAGTGCGGAAGCAAGTGGGCAAAATGATAAATTTTGGAATAATTCGGCCATGCCAAACAGAATATGTATTGCCAATGGTGACCGTAAAAAAAGAGATAGTTCCGTTCGTATTTGTTTAGATGCGCGATTCCTAAATTCCAAAATGGCAAAGGATCATGTAATGCCGCCTCAACCTAATGATTTAATGGCTAGATTTAGTAGGGGTCAGGTTGATTTGACAGCGGGATATTAGCAAGTACCTTCTATTCGGCCGGAGGACTGCCAGTTTACAGGCTATAACGATCAAACGTATTGTTTTCAAGTGTTGCCGTTTGGCTTATCCACTAGTATGGCATCATTCGTCATCCGTCAAATGCATAAACGAAATTCTGGAACCCCGTTTTGAACGGTTTACTTTAGTCTGTCACTGGATGACTTGTTAATATTTTCCGAGGACCAAAAGCAGCATTTGCTTCATTTAGGAATAATTTTGGAAAATTTTCGCGAGGCAAATATTACGGTAAAACTTCGCAAATCGGAATTCGCTAAACGTCGCGTCGGGTGAAGTTTTTGGGGCACCTTATATCAGCAGAAGAAGGTATAGAGGTTGATCCGTCGAGAATAGCGGCGATTCAAAGGTTTAAGTGTCCTCGAAATATTCGCGAATTGAAAGTTTTCTTGGGGTTCGTAAATTTTGAGCGGCGTTTTTGTCAAAATTTTGCCGAATTTACAATACCTTTAAATAAGCTTTTGAAAAAAGACGTTTCTTGGAAGTGGGGGGTGGAAGAAAACAAAGCTTTTGACGACGATCTTCAAATAAACATGCTGCAAAATTCCGGAAACTTCAAAATTATTAAAACAATTTTAAAACTATTAACCCTTTGGTGGACACAGACGTCTATATATGTCGTTGTCACGTTGCGGTAATACGACACAAAGTCTATACACCTCGTAAATATTTTCCTATATTTTGTCACAACGCGTATAAACTTCGCGTTTTCTATTAGGGTATTATATAGTTTGTATCTTGTGTCACAACGCATAAACACTGCGGCCATGATTGGTGCAAATTTTAGGTTTTAGGACACTGGCCATTTTGGCGTGACGAAAACTTATTTGCATATGCAAAAGGCATTATTTTATTGGAATAAAATGAAGAAATCTGTAAAACAACTTGTTCTGGCTTGCGAATTATGCCAAAAGAGTAAACGTTCGAGAAATTTGATTGGGCCGCTAAATTCAGTTATAACGCAACATCCCGGAGATTTAGTTTGCTTGGACTTAATGGAACCATTGCCCAAGTCTCGTGGGGGCGTGACCCAGTTGTTAGTAATTGTCGATGTTTTTTTCTAAATTGGTGAAATTATATGGTTTAAAACGAGCAACGTCGCGCGCTGTACTCAACCGACTAGAAAAGGACTATTTTTGAAGTGTTGGTATTCCAAAGGCTATATTAAGCGACAACGGCACGCAGTTAAGTTTAAAAATTGTGGAAGGTTTCGTTGGAAGTATATAACATTAGAGTTAAACAAACCTCGGTGTATTTTCCTCATGGGAATCCTACAGAAAGAGTAAATAAGGAAATTTGGCGTTCGTTGCGGGCTTTTTGTCACATTCAACATACTTTGTGGGCATATAAGTTTACGGACATTGAACACTGTTTAAATTTTGTAATCCATTCCAGTACGGGGTTTACTCCTAACTTTTTACATTTTGGGATTAAAGACCAAAATGTCATTCGTAAAATAATCAATTATCCTGAAATTAACCAAATTTAAATTTTATTTGGGAAAAAGCCAAAGAAAATCAATTAAGGCCGAAAAAAAAAGTTGAAGCAGCATGCACAGGCTAATAAATGTGTAAAGTTTAACGTTGGGGACGCAGTTTTGGTAAAACAGCATCCAAAGTCGTCCGCAGTAGATTCAAAAATCAAGAAACCATTCTTATTGTACCAGGAGCCATATTACGTTTCTCAAACAGTCGGTCCAAATTCATGTGTTGGTAGATTCCGAGGAAAGCAGAATGTGGTTAACATGAAACCGTATGTTTCTTTGTAAGATTATTTTACATTATATTTTTATATTATATTATAATACTTGTTTAAAGGGGGAAAAAAATGTATTAGAAAAATAAGTTCATTTATTGTGTAGATTGAACGACATTTTCAGTATGTGCTATATTGATAACAAACTCCTAATTTTGTGAAAGTTAATTTGTTAGGGGGGTGATGAGGTGATCTAAACAAGACAAAGTGAAGTGGAGCGCGCGTGTTGAAGGGTAGGGCAGTGCAACTGTGATTACAAGAGAGAGGAAGGCAGTCGATGACCAGTTTACGAAGGGCGAGCATCGACTAACCGATATTTTTACGGTTATGTACAAAAGTTAAATAAATTAGTTTATGCAATTTAGCTTTTGTTATTTAAATCTAGGTTAATAACAAAGAAGACGTAGCAACATCCATCATGCAAATCATTCAAATTGTATATGAATATTAAATCAACATGTTTAAAAGTAACGGTCTACAGTCGTAGTTTAAATTTTAAACATAAACCAGAGCCAATTAGCAGATACGTGCGTGGAGTGGAGAGGCGACTTCTACAAGACCGCCTAAAAGAAAATAAACCGTTTGTAATTAGGTACGAGGATATTCTCAAAGCGTCAGATATCGATATGGAAGTAGGAAATCTGGGAGACATAATATCCGAAAGTGTCTACAGAATGGTACGTATGGAATTATTCCCTATAAGAGATAGACACATGGATGATATAATTGATGTCATATTAATTAAAAGATGACGTGTCAAGTTTTATCGAATGCGTGGGAGCTCCATTTACAGTCCATATAATGAGCAGCCAACAAATAAACGTAATTAAATCTATTTCTACAAAACCCAACGATTTACATTTAAATGCAACTGGCAGTGTAGTAAGGCGTCCCTCTTACGTAAAAAAAAGGATATTTAATTACGCAGCAGTCATTAACCTACCCAACAAAGGAGCATTTCCAGTATTTGAAATAACATGCGATGATGATCACAATTCAATTTCAAAGTGGTTGATGGATTTCAATTTTTTTTATTGTAAAGTGGGAAAGTTGCCACCATTTTAAAGGGTAGTGACGGATTTCAGAAGGCATTTATAATCGCTGTACTTACATCTTGGAATTGCACTACTTTACAGCGATATTTAAATAATACTTACAGTATTCTTATTAATGTTGGTATCCTAGACAATCAGCCGTTTATCGTCCAGAAAACATGTGCCCATTTTATAAAAAACGTTAATAGAGACATTGACGCCAACATTTGCAAGGGTGATTGTCGAACTATCTTTAAAGAATCTCTTGGTGCTTTATTTAACATATCATGTTTGTGGACCATCAGCGTTTGGTTTTATCTTTTCACACATTTAATACTGTCGCCCACTAAAACATCGCTTGTAGATGAAACTGCTGCAAAATGTAGAGAGATAATTTTAAATGGACATTGCCCCACAAGCACCATATTCACATTTACATTCAACTTGTTCGGTTCCTTTAAAAAAAAATCCCCTCTGTTCTTTTAACAGGATGATGCAAGTTGTCTTTGTGCTGCTGATAAATATTCAGCAGCATCAAAACTTCCGATCTTGTCCAAATTTTTGATTTTTCCTTATTGTTAACATCTTCGCAAGCTGTTTGCTGACTCATATAACAAAATCGTAATATCTATCATCTTGCGACATATTATTTTCCTAAAATGTTGTCAAAAATCAGTTTTTGATTGCAGTGAACTATTTTTCAGTTGTAACATTGATTATTATATTATATTATTAGGATTTTAGGACATTATAATATTTTTACCGTGCAAGTGTCATCCATTTTTCTCACACCACTGTCAAACACCTGAAAATTTGAGGTTATGTTAGTTCAATTCTACAAGTGGCCGGCATAAATAAGTACACTTTAAGGGTAGTTATCGTACCGCCGTGCATGTGCACAGATCGATGGAACACTGGCGGTACATGTACCTACCGATGTGCACGGTGCTTCACTGGAATGCGGCCTTTGAGAGGGGATCGTCTACTAATTATACAAGCTACGGTTGGTGTAAATATGAAGGTGGCAGGGTATTTTGTTAAAATTTGACAATTAGGCTTCTGCCTCCGGGGGTGGCCAATATTGTTTTAACATGGTGACTGGTGAGCATATAGAGGCTGTGAATTTATAGTTACCCTGCAAAATTGAAGGTTTTCCCTTTTTTTTAAAGGGAGATATTTAATATTGCCAATTTTTATTGCTTAAGTAACGCGGGTTACCTTTTTGCAATTCGGTAAAGCCGAACCGAGTAGGATAAAGAATCTTTTGTGGAGTTGAAAGTAAATAAAGTTCCGAACCGATAAACTTAGAACAGATCTGGATCTTAGTGAGCGAAAGATTAAAATCTGCGGCCGAGAGACGAAAAGTAAAACATGATACTTCAGTCAAGGCGGTACAATTCCAAGTAGGGGATGCTGTTTTAGTAAAAACGCATCGCCAGTCTTCCGCCGAGCGTGCAGAGATCCAAAAGTTTTTCTTATTGTACGAAGGGTCGTTTCTGGTAAAGGAGGTAGCTAGGCCGAACTCGCACGTTGTAAGTAGACCGAGGCAAGTTTAGGGAGGTTGACCCCCCACCAATTTTTACGTCAGCGTATAGTTATACTGGTTTTATTCTAAAGTGAACCGCGAGATGCGCAAAGAGTGGGGATGGCGATTGATATTTAGACTTTTCTAAAAACGTTAAGCTGTGATTTACAGGTTATAACACGTTGCTGAGACATATAACACGTTGCTGAGACAGACCGATGTTTTTAGTTGGCGCAGTAATAAACGCTTTGAACCAGTTTTGGTTTCTGCGTCACAGTCCACTTTAGAATAAATCCCCTCTAATCCTTCCATGCACACCAGGATTACGAGTCAACTGCAATGTTGCATTTGTAGTGTCGCTTCCCGTAGAGCAGCAGTTCATGCTTTGTTTAGCTAACCACGTGCTTTAAACTAGCTTTATATTTCTTTTCTTTTATTTATTTTAAATACGTATATGTATTCTGGTTCTTGCAAAAGTCAATAAGTTATGTCGTGTATACTCGACTTTGGAAACAATTTTACTTTAATTGAAGATTGTGTTGTACATTGCAACATTTGTAATGTAAACATAATTTGTCATTAAAAAATCTTCATTTATCTACCAAAAAACACGAAGAGGCATTAAATCAACCAATAAAAGGAGATTTCCACATGGAGTTGTCCGGCATTCCTTTGAAAAAGCTTCAAAATCCCGTTTTAAATTCGTTTCTGGCTAAATATACAAATGAACATATTCCAAATGAATCTACATTACGTAAATGTTACATCCCTAAATGCTACACACGTACAATTGATACAATAAAAACAAACATCAATGAAAATTACATTTGGATTTCGGCGGACAACTGATTTGTTAGGACGTTGCATTGTAAACGTTGTAATAGGAATATTACATCCAATAATTCCCTACAAGCCATATTTAATTAAATGCCAGGTAACGGAAAAAGTTAACGCTAACATATTGCATTTTCAATAATTGATGAAAGTTTAAATCCAATATTTAATGATATCCAGGAGAAATACAAAAAGATACTTTTGTTTATAAGCGATGCAGCTCCTTACATGGTAAAAACTGGCAAATTATTAAAATAAAGATATAAAAATATGTTACACATTACTTGCTTATCTCATGCTTTGCACCGTGTATGTGAATTTATCAGAGAACAATTTCCAGATGTAGATGCATTGATTACCATAATTAAAAAAATATTTTTAAAATCTCCTCATAGTATAACTTTGTATAAAGAATTATGTCCACAACACACCGTCTCCTGCACCTGTCATAACGACCTGGCTAGAAGCTGCTTCATTTTCTACAAAAAATATTTGACAAAGTAATTTTAAATTTAAAAGACGACGCATTGTTGAGTGCAAAAAAATTATTGAAAAGCCAACTTTATTGCATCATTTACAGTATACAGGGTGTCCAGTTTAAAATGAAGTACATGGGTATCTCGGAAACCGTTAGAAATACAACATCGGTTAAATGGGAAAAAAGTTGCGCAATAACATGCGTAACAATAATCCAGTTTTACATTTTCGATAATTCATCCTGTTACGTAGTACCACCAAAAAAACGAAAAATATACATTTTTTTAAAACCTCCGTATTACCTTTATTTGAAAAGATTTGAGCGCTAAATTTTCAGGATCGGATAAGCAACTAATAAGGATTTTAAAAATGACATTAAAAATATTCTAGGCCTACTGTTTCGCGCGGTCATACCTAACTTTTGTTTTTCTTATGAACGCCATATTGGATTTTTGCATTTTTCAACTCTCCATAACAAATGCTTTTCAACCATGTAAATCATCCGTATGTTTAACCTAGGAAAAATATGAAAATTTGCAAAATTAAGGTTTCACCACAGTAGGCCTTGGTTTCGTGATTCAAATATTGCAACGACTATTTCTAACAACTTTCAAGTAGTGATGGGCAATTCGCGAGTGAGTGGCTCGAACTAAGTGACTCACTTGCGCGTTTCATCCGAGTGGATCGTCACTGAACAAGCGAGCCACTCACCCACTCTTTTACCGACCAAAGGCGATATTCGCTTGCGCTCGTTTAAAATGCATGGTTTTCACGCGACATCGTGCCTTATCGACTGATTTACCACTCCCAGAGTGGAGAGTGGACCGCAGACAAGATTTTATCAGCTTTATACCATTCACCTACGTATCTATAGGTAAAGTCGAAATTCGCCTGCGCTCGTTTAAATTGCATGGGCTGCAAGCAACATCGTGCCTTAATAACATCAGTCCACCCGTTCTCACAGTCCATTCCGTACGCGATTGCAGAGTGGTGAGTGTCAGACAATCCGAACCATTTCTGAATAAGCCACTCTTTTGAGCCACTCAGTTTAGCGAACTGATTCAAAAGAATCAACTTACCAAAAAGAGTGATACTGCCCATCTCTACTGTCAAGTAATACATATTTTTCTGTAGTGCAAACAAGTTAGTGATTTCCAAGTGTTCAATGGATCGTTTTTCAAATAAGCATAAATATGAAATGTTGGAGTGCTTTATTCTCTGTAGGAGAAATGATATTAATGTATTTCAATAAATGACGTCAGATATTATGTTTTCTGATGAACCATCGACAAAATTCCATTCTTCTCATCTGATCACCATTTTGAAGTCCTTGACAGGGGCGTTTATGATAGGAATGATACTTGAAACGTCATAAAATTGTACCGGCTGTTAGTTGAGCACCTATTGTGTTTTCTATCTCAAGTAAAGACATACGGGGATTGTCAGTTACAGCTTGCAAAACAAAATTTTCTTTATTTTAATCCGTACGCAGGTTTCTTTTCGACTTAACAAAGCTTCCATTAATTATTAAGTTATCACGTAATCGCCGAAACATGCTTCGACCTGGCTGATGTCTTTACGGGTATTTATTGAAATACATTTCTGCAGCCATAATATCATTTTGTGCAATATTGTAATTCGCCGAGTAAGGCTAGGCGCGGACTACGGTTTATATGCCGTGCGATGTTTTGCCGCAACGCAGTTTAGTAGCAAAAGATTTTTCATGGTAAAGGTCGATTCGCATTATACGGAACGTCAACGTCACGTCACAGACCGGCAACGTCACGTCAAAATATTCTACAATGTATTTTGTATTGGTATGTTCACATAGATAGGCAACGTCACGGACCGTCAACGTACCGGACGGTCAAGATTTCTCGAGAAGAATATTTTGACGTGACGGTCCGTGCTGTTGCCTGTCCGTTCCTGTGCCGTTCTAGTAGTGTGAATGTGGCAACGGCAACGGCCAGTCAATGTTTGCTTGTGGATGCTTTGTTTTTTGCCGTGTTAAATAAAATTATCAAAAGATGGATGACGAAAAATTAATAGAGCTTGTCCGAGAGTACGAAGAAATGTATGATATGTCAAATAAAAAATACAGTGACAACCTGCATAAAGACAAAATATGGCTGAAAATAGGAAAAGAATTAAATACGACAGGTATGTACTATATTAGTTCCATTTATTATCAAAAGTACAGGTATATTTGCGATCCCAAAGAAATATTATTTCAAAACTTATCACGTTGCCACGGTAGAGCTCCATTAGCAGAATTAAAAAAAGTTTTATACATTTCACGTACTTGAAATGCAGAAGCGTGGGCATTTCCGCCTTGCCTTGGTAGATTTCTCCAATTAGGTTCTCCTTCTTGAGTTAAGTGTATTTTCATAAATAGTTCTTACCTTAAACACACCATTAGCTTTTCTTTAGGACTAAGTGCTTCTCGAAATGTAGTGTTTTGCTTTTGAATTTGGTGTTCAATTTTAGATAAAAGGACATAAAACTGATCTTGAGACATTCTAAAATACTTATAAAAGGAAATTTCATCATCTTCCAATTCCCTAAATAATGTGTGGTATTCTCCTTCGTACTTTCTCGTCATAAACATCTTTCGTACCCACATTTTTTTAGCTCGGTTGCAGTTCTCTTCTTCATCCAAAATTAATGCAACCATTGCTAACTTTTTTTTATTGAATTTCGGCATTATGACAAAACTAACCAACAAAGTAAACACCAACGACTGGTAGCGCGGGAACTATTTCCGTGACGTTGCTGGTTACTGGACGTATAGTGTGAATAGATAGCAAATTTGACGTGACGTTGCCGGTCTGTGACGTGACGTTGACGTTCCGTATAATGCGAATCGACCTTAATGCGCTCACTTGCGGCGCTGAGGTCGCAATGACGAGAAAAACGTAACCGGTTACAAATTCATTGCGGCGCGGCGGCCATGCATCGTTTTGTGACACACGTTTTTGCACTAGACCGCGTGCACTGAGACATTTCGTCGCAGTACAGATCTGTATTAACGCGAGTAATAATGTCTGTACCCAGTGTTTTTGAAAATAACCAAGAAATTAATATTGAGAGGCTGATAGTAGAAGTTGAAAGAAGACCACCGCTGTTTAACAAGGCATTACAAGAGTATAGCGATCGCAATGTAAAACAGAAGCTATGGGCAGAAGTTTGCCAAGATTTGTTTTTAAATTGGAATGCAATGAGTGAAACACAAAAAAGTGAAAAAGGTAAATTTGTTTTATTTCAATATTCTTAATGTAATAACATAAGTATGTATTATAAATCAATAATAACTGTTACAGCCAGTTACACCAAATGAATTATAGAACAAAATGCTGCACCAGTAGTATATAATGCTAGGAAAATACCCTTGTCAATTAGAAATAATTTAAAACAAGAATTGTCACGGTTAGAAAAATTGAAAATAATTGAAAAGGCTAACTGATTGGGTTCACCCATTGGTAGTAGTTAGAAAACCGAATGGAAACATAAGAATATGCCTAGATCCAAAAGAACTCAATAAAGTAATAAAAAGGGAATACTTTCAAATGCCGACAATTGAAGAATTAATCACCGAGTTAAATGGAGCGACAGTGTTTAGTATCTTGGATGCTAATCAGGGTTTTTACCAGGTTCCGTTAGAGGAACAAAGCAAAAAATTATGCACATTCGCAACGCCATTTGGAAAGTATATGTTTAGTAGATTACCTTTTGGAGTTTCTTCAGCACCTGAAGTTTTTCACAAACAATTTAAGCAAATTTTTGAAGGCATACCAGGACATGTAACATACAGGGATGCGCAAAAGTATGGAAACAGACAAATATCTAGAACACTATTGCAGATATAACAATGAAATTTTGTATCTGAGCGTTATGGGTATTTTTCGGATTTGATGAAAATATTAAGATTACAATACGACTTCCGTTTCAACCGGAAATGGACTCAAACTTTGATATTTTGAATATATATTTTTACATTTTTGGATTCCTCTTAATATTTACATTAAAAAATTTATGAGGTCATATGGTTCTAAAGTCAACCGTTTTCGTAAAATTTACATTTTTGTGAAAATTTTGAGCGATACAGCACTTTAAACTTTTTCAACATTTAAGTTATTTAAAAAGGCAGTAGGATTTCCTTTAAAAATTAGATTGACAATAGATTATTTAACACTTTGCACTAGCTACATTTTTAAAATATTATACAGGGTGTTTTATACACTAGGTCAAACTTGTGAAACCTTAAACATTGATAACTCGATTTTCTTAAATACAACACCCTGTGTATTTTTACAAATTCTTGTAGAAAATTTGATTGTCTTTCAAAAACATGAACCATGTTTTATACCTAAAACTAATATTTTACGAGATATCGCGATTTTATTGTAAATTATTAGGGCAACGTAATGAGTAGGCTATGAAAGTAGACAGCGGTATTTTTAAAACAATTGCAAGATAATACAAGGAAGTTTAATATTACCTTTTCCTCACTTATTTTTGACATTTCTAAAAATGTAGATGTAATTTTACCATTTTCACGTTTAAATCGAGGTTTCTTAAAATTGTGCATTTATTCATTGGACTAGTGTGATGGGACAATTACTAAATCCTATATACTAATTTTTTGTGTTTCTACAGTATGATTTTCGGTTGAACCGGAAACGGTTTCAACCCTAACCGTTTTTTTAAATTTAAAATTGGCCAGTGACTTTTGTTTAATCAGCGTTCTTTTCGCGTACTTAATACATAATCAATCGGTTTTTAGGACTTTGCAACGATCAAAATCAATCATATGAAAAATATTGTGGCCCTGATAAGAAATCTCGATATAAACGTAAGATTGTTAAAATTACATCTACATTACAAAAAGTTTCCAAAATTCGAAAGGAAAAAATAATATTACAATTTTCTTGTTTTTATCTTTCAATTGTTTCAAAATTACCGCTGTCAACCTTCATAGCCTACTCGAAAATATTACGTTGCCGGAATAATTTACCATAAAATCGCGATAACTCGAAAAATATTAGTTTTAGGTATGAAACAAGGTAAATGTTTTTGAAAGACAATCAAATTTTGTACAAGACTATGTAAAAACAAATAGTGTGTGCATTTAAGAAAATCGAGTTATCGATGTTTAAATTTCACAAGTTTGACCTAGTGTAAAAAACACCCTGTATAATATTTTAAAAATGTAGCTAGTGCAACATGTTAAATAATCAATTGTTAATCTAATTCGTAAACGAAATTCTACTGCCTTTATAAATATCTCAAATGTTGAAAAAGATTGAAAGTGCTGTATCGCTCAAAATTTTCACAAAAATGTAAATTTTACGAAAATGGTTGAATTTAGACCCACATGACCTCATACATTTTTTAAAGCAAATATTAAGAGGAATCCAAAAATGTAAAAATATACAGGGTGTTCTATTTAAAATATTAAAGTTTGAGTCCGTTTCCGGTTGAACCGGAAGTCGCATTGCAACCTTAATATTTTCATCGAATCCGAAAAATACCATAATATCAGATACAAAATTTCATTTTTATATCTGCAATAGTGTTCTAGATGTTTGTCTGTTTCCATACTTTTGCGCATCCCTGTATATTGATGATTTGTTAGTGTTTGGAAAAAGAAACATGACAATAACTTTTTAAAAGATACTGGAAAAAGCCAGATCAGAAAATATTAAGTTTAATAAGGAAAAATGCAAATTTAATGTGGAACAAGTTAAATTTTTAGGACACATAATGACAAAAGGTGGGGTTGAACCAGATATGGACAAAATTAAAAGCATAGTAAAAATGCCAATACCAACAAATAAAAAAGACATTGAAAGATTCCTGGGTATGGTTACATACATATCTAAATTTATACCAAATTTATCAGAAAAGACAACTGAGTTAAGACAATTATTAAATAAGGATACTATTTTCCAGTGGAATGAACACCACACAAATGCATACAATAAAATTAAGAAATTACTTACAGAAAAACCAATTTTGCAATATTTCAATTCAAATAAAGACATCACTGTTTCTTTCAGTGGATGCATCAAAAAATGGACTAGGAGCAGTTCTGTTGCAAGACAATTTACCAGTAATTTATGCTTCAAGAGCGCTAACAGAAACTGAACAGGGGTACGCACAAATTGAGAAAGAACTCTTAGCAGTTGTATTTGGATGCACAAGATTCCATCATTATATATATGGAAAAAAAATAATTGTAGAAAATGATCACAAACCTTTAGCCTCCATTTACAAAAAACCACTGATTAAATGTCCATTACGTTTACAGAGAATGTTAATTAAATTGCAATTGTATGATATAGAATTAAGATACAAACCAGGGTCACAACTGATTGTAGCTGATTGTCGTTCTAGAAACTTTATAGAAGACAAAGTCAAAGACGATGAAATCACGTTAGAAGAAATTGAAGCTCAAGGTAATTTAATTGAAAAAATACTACCCATTTCGGAAACCAAATTTAAAACATTCCAGGCAGAAACTAAAATAGATAAAACACGTATGCCCGGTTTCTCCGACACATCTTAAGATCTAGCTGAATCTTAAGTTCGCCTTAACGTTATAAAGTGTTGCATCAAGCAATTTTAAGAACATATTCGACTTGAGCTGAGCTCACATCTTGAGTCGCTGTTTACTAGAACTTGAGCTGGAGTACATAACCTAAAAGTATCTTGTATTTGCTTTGTTTGTATAAAGAAGGAAGATCATTAGTTTCCGCGCTTATATTATGAATTACTGGGGTTATTACGGAATTATTTTGCATAAGGGATGTTGGATATAGCGCCAATTATCCATTGAAAGTGTGTTACCAGATTTGAAAAAAAATTTACAAGTGTTGTTTATGCAAAGAACGCCTTAATTTGTCGTTGCATATAATAATTTAAATTTTCCTCGCAAAACAGTTCCTCCGAAAGCAGTAAAATATTTGGTGTTTACGAAATAACCTTACCTAATAATCATCCCTTTATGTGAGAATTATTCACGAAATAACTACGATTAATGATTCCCTTTATGTGACAATTATCTACGTAATGAAACGTTAAATAATAAACAAAATCTGCAACATCTTGTTTGTTTTATTACTGTTTAATAAACCGATAGCTGTTCTAAATACTGGAGTTCTATGGAAACAGAACGTAGCAGTGCATCATTTAAGCATCTTTGCTAATTTATAAGAACTACCGTATTCTACATATACAGGGTGATTGATTGAGACCGGGCATTAAAAATATATGAAGAATGAAAAAGGGTATGGATCTGAAATTTTGGTTATGACCATAATGGCATCTGATCTGTTTATTGAAAATACTTTCAAGATGGCGACACTTCCGCAAATACCGGAAGTTGGCGTCTACTTTTTTATTTTCAATACAATGGTCTATTTTTTAGTGCATTTTTGGATTCAAAACGTTATTTTAGAGGGACTTTTATTAGCATTCCCTATACCTAAGTGCAGTCATTTTTTAGATTTTTGGACTTTTTTGAAAATTTTTTGATTTTCACCGTGATGCTTAATATTATCTAACATAGCCATTTTTAAAAAAAAAACGCTTAAATTTAGACCATGCCTAGAAGAAACCTTGGACTACATCCTGGAATTTTTGCAATCAATGAATTACTTACAGGGTGTCCAAAATTTAATTTTCTTTTAATACAACTTCAGACCACCAAAACTCGTTTTTTTCAAATACAATGCCCAAACTTTTTTTTCATTTTCTAATGCAAAATTACATTCTGTATCAACCTGTATTAGCGTTTCCTATACCTATCTGCAACAATTTTCGAGTTATTAAGAATTTTTGATAAAGTTAAGAGAAATTGCAACATTTTTAAATAGTAAGCCTTGGAAATGACAGCAAATGCCAATATTAATAACTGTAAACCACTTTTATTGCGTTTGTCTGAAGCATCCATGAAAATGTATAATCAAGAGTATTCAAATACGAATATTTTGAACTTATTTTATATTCATGAAGAATGTAACAAGATTATTAAAAGAACTTGCCGCGTGTTCAGTGAGACTTATCCTTATTTGACTGTAATGACCAGACAGAAATTTTAATGAATAGAATCAATTTTTTTTTCAATTTAGAAGAGTGAAATCTGCTTGTATTCGACCTAAGCGTGTGACAAATGATGAAACTAACAAAGTTAACATCCTGAGATATTTTAAAGACCATCCTCAGCGATCAATTCGATTGGTAGCGCAAGACTCGGGTTTAAAATACTATGCTGTACAAGCTACATTAAAAATACACAACTATTCGTTCACACTTTCAATAATCTTCTGAATTTGTCCAAGAATGTAAAATAAATTCAAAATATCCGTGTTTGAATACTCTTGATAATCCATTTTCATGGATACTTCAGACATACGCGATAAAAGTGGTTGACGGTTATTAAGTATTGGCATTTGTTGTCATTTCCAAGGCCGACTATTTAAAAATGTAGCAAATTCTCTTAACTTTATCAAAAATTCTTAATAACTCGAAAATTGTTGCAGATAGGTATAGGAAACGCTAATACAGATTGATGCAGAATGTAATTTTGGATTAGAAAATGAAAAAAAAGTTTGGGCATTGTATTTGAAAAAAACGAGTTTTGGTGGTCTGAAGTTGTATTAAAAGAAAATTAAAATTTGGACACCCTGTAAGTAATGCATCGATTGCAAAATATCCAGGATGTAGTCCAAGGTTTCTTCTAGGCATGGTCTAAATTTAAGCGTTTTTTCTTCAAAAATGGCGGTGGTAGATAATATTAAGCATCATGATGAAAATCGAAAAATTTTCAAAAAAGTCCAAAAATCTCAAAAATGGCTGCACTTAGGTATAGGGAATGCTAATAAAAGTCCCTCTAAAATAACGTTTTGAATCCAAAAATGCACTAAAAAATAGACCATTGTATTGAAAATAAAAAAGTAGACGCCAACTTCCGGTAATTCCGGAAGTGTCACCATCATGAAAATATTTTCATTAACCCTTTCATGCATGAATTAATTTACCACTCTGTTACTGATACAGCATAGTGTCCTCATTTGGGGACATTAATGTTTTTTATAGTTTTCAATATAATAACTGATATTATTTATTATGTAAATGTATCGTAAATAAAATCAACAGTTTTGTATAATATGTAATGTGTTTTGGCTTTATTCAGATATAGGTTATGTTTCTGGAAGGTTTCTGAATATTGTTTGTGACAGTAATGGCCGGCGTGAAACACAGTGTGTGCATATGTGCTAGTTTTATTAACATTACTTAAGGAAAATATATTTGAAAAAGGTAAGAAAATTATATATCTTATTAATTATACTATAAATTATACTATTTCAATGAGTTTTATTTGTTTTTATCAGTTAAATCAAAATATTAGCATATATTAATTGTTGTCTCATACGAGGACAGCATGCCAAAAAAGTAACATTTAATTTTGGCGCTAATATACGTAATTCAAAAATATTTTTTAATAATGTTTTAATATTTATTATTAATGTTATATTTATTTATAGAATGAGTCGAAAATTAAATCAAAAGGAACTGCTTCAGTTAATTGAGGATGACGCTGCCATAATAGAAAATGTTGACGATGCCTTGACCGTTCAATTCAATAAAAAAGAAAGAGATGATGAGCCACCAAATATGGATCATTCATGTTCCAGTAGACAAATTGATACAATACCAGCAAGGCAATCAAGAAATAAGAACCATAACAAACGACCTCTGACTGAGAAGGAACTACAGGAAATGGTGACTCTTTACATGAACGAAGACTCCGAAGATGACTTAATAAACGACGATACTATTTTGGAATCAGAATTGAACGTATCTGATGAAGAGGATGAATCTGAAGATGAAAATGTTGTTGATAATGATACAGCAATTTCAGAAGTCCCTGTAGACAGTCCGTTTTGGAAAATTGGTACTGACCCTATCATCAATAATCATGTCTTTAGTGGACAACATAAAATTAATATCAAGTACACGACACCAATTGAATATTTTTCAAATTTTTTTCCGGACTCATTGCTACAAGAAATCGTTTATCAAACGAACTTATATGCATTTCAAAATGGTAAAACAAATTTTAACTTGACTCTGTCAGAATTAAAAGTATATCTAGGTATTACCATAATGATGTCTTACATTAAATATGCTAGAATTAGACAATATTGGTCGTCGGATGGTGGATTACGCATGAGTATAATAGCAGATGCAATGACTGTTAATCGATTTGAAGAAATTCGTCGTCAACTACATTTCATGGATGCGACAACCATATCAACAGAAAACACTGATAAATTAATTCGTTTAAGACCTATAATAACTCATTTGCACAATTCATTTCATGCAGCAGTAGATCCGGAAGAAAACTTGGCAATTGATGAAATGATGATTCCATTCAAAGGCCGCTCATCGCTTAAACAGTATTTACCGAAAAAACCTAAAAAAATGGGGTTATAAGGTGTGGTGTCTATGTGGGGTATCGGGATACCTATACTGTTTTGAAATTTATCAGGGAAGTGGTGGTGGTCGGAATAAAATTTCGAACTATGGACTAGCTGGAGATGTTGTGCTACGTTTATGCCATGGTATTGAAGGAAAAAAACATAAAATACATGCTGATAATTTTTTTTCCAGTATGAAATTAATTTTAAAATTAAAAGAAATTGATATATTTTATTTGGGTACAATTAGAAAGGACAGAATTCCAAAGGAATGTAATAAATTATTGAAAAAGGAACCAGAACTTAAGAAAAGCCAAAGAGGAACCTACCATTCGATAATATCTAGTAATGGAATTATTTTAATACAATGGAACGATAATTCCATTGTTCACATGATATCCAGTTGCGCAGGAGTAAATCCACTTGAGAAGGTATTGCGATTTAGTAAAAAAGAAAAAAAGAAAGTGGAAGTCATACGTCCACATGCTGTAAATATTTATAATAAAAATATGGGGGGTGTGGACCTCATGGACTACTTTCTTTCCTTGTACAGAAATGCAACGAAAAACAAAAGGTGGTACATGAGGATTTTTTATCACCTTGTAAATATTGCAATTATAAATTCTTGGATCATTTGGAAGTGGAACGGTCACCAAGAGGAAAACGAATTAGATCTATTGAATTTTAAGGCTCGGGTGGCCACAGCATTAATCTATCAAGGTGATGCGCAAAAAAAGAAAGGGCGTCCTAGATCGCGAAGCAAGACGCCGCCTGCACCTACTAAAAAGAAACCAAAAATTGTTGTCCCCATAGAAAAACGGTTGGACAAAGGAAGACACTATCCAAAAAAATCAGATGAAAAATACGCAGGAAGGTGTAAAAGAGCAGGATGTAAATCGAAAACACGATACAAATGTGGAAGATGTAACTGCAGTTTATGCCCAGAGTGCTTTGAAGATTTTCACACATAAACTTTGTTTTAGGAATTATAAATGTATCGACTTAATTTAACTTTGTTTTAAATAAAAATTCAGTTTTGTAGTAATATTGTAGTTATTTACTCGATTGGCTCTTATAGATTTAGATCATGTACTTATGATAACATTTTCTGCATAATGTCCTCATATGAGGAATATTTTTTTTGTTGTAATTAAAAAGTAATTATCGAAAATTGGGTAAAAGGTTATTGTTTATTACATTGCCAATAAGTAAAACTATTGAAAAATATTTTTTTTAGAAAATAAGTAAGAAAGCATAAGGACTCTCATAATATTGAACCAGTGCGGTACGTCACAGTGTATTGTTCAACAAAAAAATAAATGTTTTATGTACTTATTTGTATGTTTTATTTCATATTTAATATCTGGGGTCGCGAAAAATCTCGTGATGAAAAATGGGGTCATGAATGAAAAAAGTTTAAGAAGCGCTGCTCTAGACATACTAGCACCAGGAAAGTTCTACCACCAAATAGATATGTGCTTGACGACTAAATGAAGAGTATACTTACGGTTTACTTACGTGCTTCCAAGGAAAAAGGGACAAAGACAATTATTTACCTTGCCGATTAGGATTTGTTTTAAATAAAATATTTGTTTTTGCCATTCTTAACAACAATTGTTTCAAAAAAGTCCCAAGTATTATACATTGTCGAATTCAGAAAAAAATGCTCTACAAATTGGCGTTAAAATCAGATATAGCGTCCAAAAGAAAAAATTGACCTGATGATAGTTTTAAAAAAACGAAACGTCGCACGAAATATATAATTGGGGATTCTGGTTCCTTGTAAAAAGTGGCCATAAAAAAGTTTTTACAGAAATGAGATTCGACATGAAATGAAAAAGTTATGGGTAAAAAACAAAAATCCACTTTTTTACTTTTTTCTCTATATCTCAAAAACTAAAAGAGCTAGATAAGTTCTGTTTGCATCAAATAATTAAGCACCTGAATATACAACTTTGCCCTAATTTAACCGAAGTCGTAACTCTTACCGTTTACGAGATCCCCATAGTGGCCCTCGAAAAACGAGAACCCTGTATACATATATATTGTTGATTGTATGAATTATTCTTAGTTTTTTTTTTCAATAATTTATCTGTTTTAGCGAAGTGACCCTTCATGAAGGGGCTGTAAGCCAACAACTACAGACGAGTGGAGGTAACAATAATTTTAGGTACTTGTTTTTTATACGACCACCACATTTTTTTATTTTTTTTTTAAACACGTCATATTACAGTAGACGGCAATCACGAAGAGTAGCTCATTACGGTGTATTCACAAGTGCCGCAAACGTAAGCACACGGAATATATGTAAAGGCAAATGTTTATTGCTTAAAAAAAAAAGCTTTTACAGACCTCTAACCTGATCCTCTTTTACCGACAAAATGAATGACGGTCGTGAGAAAGGACATATACACTCTGATTTTAATATTTTAAAGAAAACAAACGGTATTTCTTTGATGCTTATGTTTGCGGCACTTGTGAACACACCGGGATGAGCTTCTCTTCGTGATTGCCCAGTAGACATCTTGATTATTTGTTAAAATTTAAACACGACCGTGAAACCAATAATGAACCTACTGCAGTTATCAGCACTCGTACACGACAAATCGAGTAGCATTCTTTTTTTACAGCAGCGTGGTATTTTACACAATCCACGCATGTGTACCAACCATCATGCTATGATGGTTGGTACACTGTAATGAAATAATTTATATTTCGGTAAATTATTCCATTATTCAGGAAATTATTGTGGTTTATTTCTGTAAATTATTCCGTTGTTATTTCATTGTGCTGGAAAACAAGCTGATAAGGACGGTGAGATAACTTATTTTGAGAGGTTATTTCAAAGTTCTAGAAGGTGACCTGATAAGAGATTCGCAGCGCTATTGGAAACACGCCCGTAACGACCGCGCGGTATTGGTGGGGCGCTGGCGCTCCCACTCCGATTCAGCCGCTATAAAAGACAGCTGCGGAGCTTCGAGTAGGCACTCCTGGGCTGAGTGAGATCCAGCCTGGTCCTATCCTTCCACTAAGGCGGAGTTTGTCACGACTTAGTTTTCCTGGTACTAAGGCGGTGTTGTCACGACTTAGTACTTGTCCGTTCATTGCTGAGGCGGTGTTGTCACGACTTAGCATTCCTGCTACTAAGGCGGTGTTGTCACGACTTAGTATCCGTCCGATATTCGCTAAGGCGGTGTTTGTCACGACTTAGCGCTCCTGGTTACTAAGGCGGTGTTGCCACGACTTAGTACCCGTCCGTTCATTGCTGAGGCGGTGTTGTCACGACTCAGCTTCCCTACCGTACCGTTATTCGCTAAGGCGGAGTCTGTCACGACTTAGCGCTCCCGGTTACTAAGGCGGTGTTGCCACGACTTAGAACCTGTCCGTTCATGGCTGAGGCGGTGTTGTCACGACTCATCTTCCGTACCGTACCGTTTCAGTATAACGTTTTTTTTTTCTCTTTTAAAGGACCGACCTGGACTCATTTACGATTATTATTGTATTAGATTGTCCTAACCTCATTAAGGCAATCAGTTTTCTTTCCCTCAAAGCCCCAGGAGTCACGATCACGAGATTTCAAATGAATTTCAAGCCCTGTTTTTTTTTTATATTTATTATTATGGTTAATATAGACCTGTCTTCAAGTACGCTTGTTGTGTTTATGGAGCACGTTAAGAATTGTTCTTAACGTGGAATACATTTTCTTTATATTGTGGTAATAAAGATGTTATTTTGGTTTTTCTAATTGTGCAATTTTATTTCACATCTCCGAAGTACATTTCAGTAGAGCTCGACCCCTGGAGTTATTATTTTCTTCACTGCAGCTACCCGACTACGTACAGCAGGAAGGGAGGCCCGACTCCGTCGTATACCAGCCGCTACCCGAGAAATTAACCTCGTTAATAAATTTGGCGCCCGAGCACCGTCATCTCCTCCAGCTGCACGTAACCAGTTGACGTATCCGCGTAACCAGCGCACGTCACAAAATGGCGCCCGAGCAGGGACCTTACGTCACAACACGATCGCTGGCGATGCAGTCGTAGGGGTTGCAGAAAGACGATCCATGTCCGACGTGACACATGGATGCAAGGATCGAAGTTATCTTACAGACAAGTCATACTATTCATCTACTGTTGGAGCAAGGAGCTCACTAGCATCAAATTCTGTGAAAAAGAGTTGGATATTTCGAAATCTGCTGTGATCGATTGGAACATGTACATGCGCGAGGTATGTGCAGACAGTCTTCTTCGTAACCCTGTAATTATTGGAGGGCCGAACACCATTGTTTAAATAGACGAAAGCCTATTCACAAGACGAAAAAATCACGTAGGCAGGCGGCTGCCACAGCAGTGGGTTTTTGGCGGCATTAGTCGCGATACCGGAGAAACTTTTATGTTGGCTGTCACCGACAGAAGTGCTGCCACTTTGATGCCTTTGATTACGAAATACATTCTTCCGGGAACAACAATTATGTCAGATCAGTGGCGCGCTTACAGTGGTGTAGCTGCTGCAGCTGGCATGGGTTACACTCACAAAACCGTGAATCACAGCCTACATTTCGTCGATCCAAATACTGGTGCTAACACCCAACGAATCGAACGGTCATGGAAATCTGCGAAGGAACGAAATAAACGCCACAACGGGACTCATCGTCATATGATAGACTCTTATATGTGCGAGTATATGTGGCGAAATCGTGTAAAATGAGACACGCTGATCCTTTCGACACCATCATGGATGACATTGTAAAATTCTGGCCACCGGGATAATGGAACATCAATCATAGCTGACTATATATGTGACTTTAATGCGATGTTTGTACTAAAAAAAATGTTTCTAATAAAAAAGGGCATGTTGCATTGATCGACTTATGGTTTACATAGTAAAAAAAAAAAAAAGTGGTGGTCGGATAAAAAACAAGCACCCAATTTTAATATGCTTTTACATATTTACCTTTATTTTACCAACTCATAGAGTACTGGGGAGATGCCGAAACTAAACTGCTACTTGATATCGAGGAATACATACAATTTGTAGGCCCCATGAAAAAATTTAAAAAGAAGAAGGACTTATAGAAACAAATTGCAGATGATTTGGCGACCGTATTATCACTTGTTAAAACACCCACTCAGGTGGAAAACAGATATAAAACAGAGATGAAAAGAAAAAAATACGCCGTAGAAAGCAATTCCAAATCAGGCTCTTCACGTATGAATGTAGAATTTGACCAAGAACTGTCAAAAATTGCGGCTTTAGACGATAGCATTGAACCAGAGATACGAAGAAGTGCTGGTTCCTGTGCAATAGTGAATAAAACAAGTGAACCAGTAAATAAATCATCAAAAAAGAGACCACTTGAGCAATTATTGCTCGAAAAATTATATAACGCCAAAGAAGAGGCTAAAGAAAGAAGACATAAAGAAAAGATGGCGTTACTGAAAGAGTTCTTGAAAAAAGGAGATTAAGATTGTTTTTTTTTTATATATCGAGGGTCTCATATCAGAGGGGCGTATGAGCCATCTGTAAAATTGTTCAACAAAGGAGGAAAAAAAACTCCCTGAAGATTCAATTTTTTTGCAATCACTTCAATTCTATTCCTGCTTATATATCAAAATATGTTAATTTTTCTAACATACAAAGATTTTTTCTTCTTCAGTTTAACACATTTTTGGCGAAGAATCTCCATTTTTGTATTTTTGGCGCATACGACCCTCTGATATGAGACACTGGATATTATTTAAAGAATTTATTTTTGTTTGTTATAGAATATAATTTTGTTTTTTACAGAGTTTACTTTTTTTAAAGTTTATTGTTGTTACTAATTTTTATTTACATACAGGGTCCGCCTAAAGTCTTGCACCAACTGATATATTATCAAAACGAATGCGATTTAAGAAACGAAAATGCAGGGTTGTCAATAACAACTCTTAGCTCATAATTTGAGGATATTTTCGAAATTTTAGTAGTCTTTGTTTCCACGTGGTGGCGCCACATGTGTTTTTTTTTAATGGCAACATGGGTCATGATGGGTATCATTGGATAGCTAATTTTTTTGTGCATATGACAGTCTATCACAAGTGGATTGTTGCATTACAAAATTTTAAAGAAAAATCGAAAAATCGAAAAACTAATTTCTATTTATTCTCTTTTTTACTATGGTAACGGTAACAAACTCATTGGTTTCCATAGCAACTTATTTTAGTTGTATGTCTGTCAGTTTAATGTCATATGTTTAATACCTATTGTTAAAACGGTGAGTTTTAAAAATGAATTTAAGTGAAACCGAAAGAATAGAAATTTTAATTATGGTCGGTTATGGAGATCGAAAGAGGACTCACACGGAAGCGTGTAACTTGTTTAACGATACTCATCCAGATAGAGTTCCTATTAATAGGTCCACGGTATCTAGAACTGTCCAAAGATTTGAACACACTTAACATGTGAAAAATCGTAAATCTTCAGGTCGACCCAAGACGACAACAAGCGATGAAAAGGCCTTAAATGTTTTACTGGACGTGGCTGAAAAACCGCAGAATTCTTTAAGTCAGCTGGCTGCTGATCATAATATGTCTGAAACATCAGTGAGAAGGATACTGAAGAAAGAAAAACTTAAACCATACAAAGTTCATCTAGTCCAGGAATTATCTGAAGATGATTTTGACAGAAGAATAGACTTTGCTGAAACAATGGATGGGCAAATAAATAATAATCCCGATTTTATCAAAAACATTGTGTTTTCAGATGAAGCCACATTTATGTTGAGCGGGTCTGTGAACAGACACAATTGCAGATATTGGCATGAAGTCAATCCACACATAAAATATGAATTTCATTCACAATACCCACAGAAAGTAAATGTGTGGTGCGGGATACTGGGTGGAAATATAATAGGCCCTTTATTCATAGATGGAACACTAACAGCTGAGAAGTACCTGAGAATGTTACGTGAACAAATCGTTCCACGAATAAAAGATCTCCGACCAGATCCACAAAATAATGATCTCATCCATCCAGATGTTTGGTTCCAGCAAGATGGTGCACCCGCACATTTTGGTCGAGAAGTCCGCCAATATTTGAATACAGCTTTCCCTGGACGATGGATTGGACGAAGAGGGCGCATTGAGTGGCCACCTCGCTCCCCGGATTTGACGCCTTTGGACTATTTTTTATGGGGGCATTTGAAGAGCGTTGTTTATGTAAATAGGCCAGCGACAGTAGACGATTTGAAAGTTAGAATACAAAACGAGACTGTACGCATTCCTCATGTATGGTTGCATAATGCGTTAAATAGTTTTATTAATAGAATTTCCCATTGTCAGATAGTTAATGGAGAACAATTTGAACACCTTCTTTAATTTTAATATAACGGGTGCGCCATCTGTTGCGATAGCATTTGAAACTTGAATAGTTCCGCCATTTTTTGACGTATTGACATCTACAGTGCCTTGTTCGACGCGTCATTTCTGTCTATTTTGTGCCATGAATCATCTAACACCGATACAACGAGCAGAAATCGTCAAATTGCATTTTGAAAATGGGTCCTCCATTGTCAAAACGCAACGTGCCTACAAACGTTTACATCCGCGTGAAACACGGCTTTCACACACCACAATTCGCAATTTGGTGCAAAAATTTATGGCCACCGGCAGTTGTGCGACCAAGTGGCAACCCAGAAGACCGAGACCAAGGCGCTCAAACGAAAATATCGCTGCCGTAGAAGCCGATGTTCGTGAAAACCCAAACACATCGCATCGACGCCGTGCATTGCAGTTGGGCTTGTCTGCAACGACATTGCGGCGCATTTTGAAGGGCGACTTGCATCTTTTCCCTTACAAAGTGCAAATTACACAACGTTTGTTGCCGCAAGACAAGCCGCGACGTGCTGCGTACGCTCATTTCGTCGAAAACATGCTCCATGGTGATGGTGACTTTTGGTTCAAAATCATCATGAGCGATGAAGCTCATTTCACATTGAATGGCGCGGTTAATAAGCAAAACTGCCGCTTTTGGGCCGACGAAAATCCTTGTGAGATATTCGAGGAGCCTCTCCATGATCAAAAAGTGACCGTTTGGTGCGGCGTATCGGCCAAAAAGATCATCGGTCCGTATTTTTTCGAGAACGAGGCTGGCAACGCCGTTACGATCAATAGCGCGCGCTACAGAGCGATGCTGCGTGACTTTGTGTTTCCGGAAATGACTGGAAATGACATGGCCCACTTCTGGTTCCAACAGGACGGGGCCACAGCACACACTAGCCGCGATTCAATGACGCTACTCCGCACGATGTTCGACCGACGAATCATATCGAAAAACGGCGATTTCGACTGGCCGCCGCGCTCACCCGATTTGACGCCGCCGGACTTCTTTTTGTGGGGGTATTTGAAGAGCAAAGTTTACATCGACAAGCCGCAGACCATAGCTCAGCTCAAAGCCAATATTCGCCTGGAAATATCGCTTATTACCACCGAGACGCTGGAAAATGTGATGCAAAATGCACGAAAAAGGGCATCTTTTTGCATCAAAAATGATGGTGGTCATTTGTTGGACATTACATTCAAAACATGATGTAAATAAAATAAAAAGGAACAAATAAAGTTTGTGTAAAAAAAATAATAAAAAAAGTTGTCCACATCAAAAGTTATTCAAGTTTCAAATGCTATCGCAACAAATGGCGCACCCTTTAGTTTATTTTTCTGTTTTAAGAGTGTAAAACACTAATAAAAATTTGTGATTCGACTATTCGATTTTTTTTTAAATTTTGTTATGCGACAGTCCATTTGTGATAAACATTTAAGGCCTTATCATCGTTATCATCACATGTTCAGTGTGTTCACATGTTTGGACAGTTCTAGTTACCGTGGACCTATTGATAAGAACTCTATCCGGATGAGTATTATTAAACAGGTTCTCCTTCGATCTCCATAACCGACCATAATTAAAATTTCTATTCTTTCCGTTTCACTCAAATTCATTTTTTAAACTCGACGTTTTAACAATAGGTATTAAACATGTGACATTTAAACTGACACATACAACTAAAATAAGTTGCTATGGAAACCAATGAGTTTGTTACCGTTACCATAGTAAAAAAGCGAATAAATAGAAATTAGTTTTTCGATTTTTCGATTTTTCTTTAAAATTTTGTAATGCAACAATCCACTTGTGATACACTGTCATATGCACAAAAAAATTAGCTATCCAATGATACCCATCATGACCCATGTTGCCATTAAAAAAAAACACATGTGGCGCCACCACGTGGTAACAACGACTACTAAAATTTCGAAAATATCCTCAAATTATGGGCTAAGAGTTGTTATTGACAATCCTGCATTTTCGTTTCTTAAATCGCATTCGTTTTGATAATATATCAGTTGGTGCAAGACTTTAGGCGGACCCTGTATATAAACAAAACTTAAATGTTGTTTCATATTACTGAAAAATCCTTTCACTTTTACATGAAAACCTAACATTAAAATAAATAACACAATTAAAAACTATCACGGATGGAATTTCTTTTGATTTCCCCTACTTTATTTAAATAATGTCTCTTTTTCACTGACCACCAGCAATTCCTCATTTTCATCGGTGTCTGTTGTTTCTGTACAGTCTATAAAATCGTTATTGTCGATACATATTGTGTAAAACACAACAACTTATTATAAATTTTGTCATTTTATTTACATCATGCATATCAATACGCATGAGTTGTCGAAAACGACCTTTAAGAATCCCAAAAGTATTTTCAATTAATACACGTGTGGCACAAAACTTTTTGTTATAAATAGCTTCTTTTTCACCTAAATTTCCATAGTCCTTATATGGAGTTAGCAGCCATTCCCTTATGCACCATCTCCTAATATGTGATATTTGTTTTGACAAATTGTTGGTAACTTTTCATTTATAAAAGACAGTTTTAAAACACGAGCATCATGTACTTTTCCAGGGGGGCCAGTAAATACGTCCAAAAACTTTCTATTATTATTACAAATACCTTGTAAAGTTAACGATGGTAAATCGTGTCTGTTGGTATACGTTGATTTTATTTCATGTGCAGGTGTTCTTATATCAATGTGTGTTCCATCTAAACATCCAACAACTGATGGAAATCCTGCTATTTTAGTAAATTCTTTCGATAAACATTCTAAACCTTCTGGAGAAGGTGGAAACTTAATAACTTCTGCTGCAATACTTAATAAGTACTCCATTACACGTTCCATCTGCCTAAAGGTCGTTGTTTCTCCTACCCCAAATCTTTGAGTCACATCTCTTATGCAACATTTATTTCCAGAAAACCATAGGAATACCAAAATATGACTTTCTGCACTTCCTTTTATGCTACCTCCGTGACTGTTATCTTTTGGATAGAAGTGGGAATTGTAAAATTTTTCAGTGAGAGAATTACAAGTAACTCGCGATACACGGAAATGTTTCTGAAACTGAAATCCATACACTTGCACATTTTAAAATTAATTCATATAACGTTCATATTTTGAAATCCTTACTTCTTCATCCGTAAAATTGTACACCACGTTTTCAACAAAATTTTCAATTTTGGGAATCTTTCTTTTTAAATACTTATTTACTATTGTTAGCATTTATCCGTCCACTACTACTGCCAGATGTAAGTAATTCAGCTAAGAGTAATATATTGTAACGAAAATTCCGATAAGCCGCCCCAAACAAATATTTCGATAACACGTTTCGACGTCACTGCCGCAAAGGAGGGAGTTATCATCTTCCCACTCTGTTACCATCTCTCTTACCCACACCAAAACTTTGGGTATAAAAGGCCGGCACAAATTACATTGAGCTCTCTTTCACGGGCGACCGGTAAAACCGAGGTAAGAAAATCCTTCCGTTAGATCTCTTGGGCGGTGGTGCGACACGACCAAGAGTTCTAAGTCCCGATCCGATTTCCGAACTTAGTCTTTTTTAAGCGGAGGTGTGACACGATTAAAAGAGCTAAGTCCGAATATTTGAACTTAAGACTATTTTGAGCGGAGGTGCGACACGATCGAAATAGCCAAGTCCGAATTCCCGTCTTTGAATTATTTTACAGATATAAAAACATACCCTGAGTCCGTACTTAGTCTCTTTTAAGCGGAGGTGTGACACGATTAGAAGAGCCAAGTCCGAATTTCAATTTTTGAATTATTTCACCAATACCGTAACCCCGTGTCCGGACTTCAGAATCAAAATCAGAATTAGAACCTAAATTCATTTGAACTCTAATTGTATTAAACAAATACTGGCCCCATTATTAATAACTGCTTTACACTTATCTTTTGAGTAATAATTATTTGTTTCACCCCAATTGTATATTATGTAAATAAAGAAAGTATAATAAAGAAAACCATTTTAAACCGTCAAAGTTTTATTCAACAAGAGACCCCTGGAATCTACATTCTCCAACAGAGCTACAGGAATAGAGGAAACAACCCCTACAACAAATTTAGCGCCCGAGAGATATTAAGTTTAAAAAAATATATATAAGAAAGCAAAACCAAAAAGAAAAAGCGTCACAATATCTTTATTTGACGTTGACGCCATTTTTTCGATTGCACTGACACAGCACGAGCCTTGCTAGCTAGTGCGATAAATTCGCACCTAGTGCGCACCTAGTTCATAACACTGTTACATGTGAAAAACAAGAAACTTGGTCAGTGTCATAGATAAGAAACAAGTCAGTGTGAACTAAATATTCCAGAGAAATACAAGTTTTGCACTCAGTTCGCACCAGTGCTGCCAGTGCAAAACGCTAACAAACAATGAGTCACATTGCGTACGGGCACATTACAAGTACATTGCGGGTACATTTACGAACGCGGCAAGTGCAATAGAATTGCGGGCAGCTGAGGGCCCAAATGCAAGTATGTCTTCGACCATATAACAACGTGTGATGTGCCCGTACGCAATGTGACTCATTGTTTGTCTTTGTTTGTCTTCGGCCATAACAACGTGTGAGTTACAAAACTTACGTGCAGATTGCTACAATCGGCCCGCGGCGGGTCACCTGCAAGCATGTCCCCTTGCCTTATAGTTATCACATGTAAACTAGAGAAATAAATAAAGCTATAATACATAACAGTGTTATAATACATTGTAATAATTCGATAATTATTAATAATTGTAGGTTGTAGGTATATTCCCGGTTTAAACATGAATTCGTAAATTTTAGTAAGATTTCGGAGTTTTATCAGCCAGCTGTTTGCTGGGAATGCCGGAAATACTTCGAAGGTCGACAATACGTCTGTTGGTCGAGTTTAATGACATTTGTTACCGATAATTGAATCGTATAAATTGATTTCTAACGCGAATGTTGTTAATCAAAACGATGGAAGTGTGCATTTGGAATTTCAATTATTACGTTCAGACTCGGAAAGAAATCTGGCATTTCATGATTAAGTCGAGTAAAAGGGTAGTGGTACGTACCCGCGATGCGAGAATACGTACCCCACATATTAACAGGCAATTTACAGCCCCACCAAGGAGTAAAAGCTATGTTAATAAACTTTTGACAAATACAGGAACAGAAACAATATTTGAGTACGCCTATTAGCGCGAGATTTAGTAGATGGTTCGCGAAACCGGAAAAATAGGAGGGATTTTACAAGACACTGCTTCCCGTGCCACGAAACTGAAAGAATAAAAGGAACGAAAACCGCGTACCAGAAGCAGATCAGATTAGACCTGGAGTTTTTCTCTATCATCGCTGATCCCCTAGACTTTCTTTCCCCCGTGTTGCTGGCCAATTTGCGTGAGCTTTATGCTTGGCGTAGTCGCTGGACGATACACGGTACACTCCTTAATCACCGGGTGGCTGGCAGATTTGCTTTGAGCTTTATGCTTGGCGTAATCGCTGGATGAATTCTGGTGAACCAACCTCCTTCACGTCGGGTGGCTGGCAGATTTAATTTGAGCTTAATGCTTGGCGTAGTCGCTGGATGAAACCCGTTGCACACTACTTAGTCAAACATTGTATTCACGACTCACAAATAAAAGAAATTCAGTAATGGTAAATGCTATAACGTCGACTGCATTTATTTTGCAATATACGTAAGACAACGTAGTGTTACCCACACCAGCCCCCTTATTCCGTAACTTTTAAACACCAGCGTAAACACCACGCGTTAGTGGTGACTTCCCAATTCGGGTAGTTGATATTCCGTTTCTTCTGAGGACCAAGGATGAACCCTAACCGTAAATGCTAGACGTAATTCGCGTGAAACCGGCTCGACAGCCGCGTTTAAGGCTAAAACCCTGTCATTTCGACTTGTTTACTCAATACTCAATAAAATTTAATGATTGGGGGTGAAATGTTATATTTAAGTAAATTTTTGGAGTTTTGTATTTGTGTTGAATTAAAAAAGAAACTATTTTTAACAATAATTAAGTGTGTTGGATATAAGTAAATTTAGGAACGAAGCGACGAAATAGCGCTTTGGTAAGTACAGTAAATCTTTTATTTTACAAATTGATATTAATTTTGTTACATTTTTAAATCCGTAATATTATATTGTGTTCATTCAACAAGTAAATAAATACCTCATGTAAACTAGTAATGTATATTATTCGCATGACAGTATATTGGTATTTTTACATTCTTTCAGAATGATGGCCCATCTAACACATATTTTATGGTGGAACGAAGAAAAAAATAAACGCAACATTAAGAAATATGCAAACGTAACTTGCGAGATGCACAAAATTATATCAAAATTAAGTTATGTCATATCTTTGTGTATTATTCGCCAATTTTAATTTCACAGTCCAGCTTAATATATAAATAACATGGTATATTTGTTTGTAACGTACATAGTGCAATAAATAAATGAAATCAACTAAACAAAATAGAATTACTTTACCACATCACTGGCCGAATTTAAAAAATACCCACCCAAAGTGCTGACGACCATTGAAACAAAATTAATTCAGTAAACAAACTATAAAATAAGAAACTTAACAAAATCGTTGTGTAAATATAAAAATAGGAACAAAACGCATCAAAACTTAAAAAAAAACTACCATAAATTCTTTAATGTAAGACAGAGTGTACAAAGTTACATGGCGGTAATTTTTAAACAAATACGCGTTAAGCATATTTCAGTTGTGAACGTGCGCAGTAGGATTTTCTGTACTAACTTTCCTAAAATAGTAGATACAGGTTTTAACTTCGGTAAACCCGCCGTGAGTTACCACCGGTGGGTTAGAGCATCGCTTTTCGTAGAAGTGGGTCATATTAACAAGGTAGTAATGAACTTGCATTTCCGTTAAATCCAAAGTTACAGAATCCAGCTGCTGGACTGCAGACCTTCATGTGCCCAGTTACGATCGTGAAAGTATTAGCGCTTTCACGCAACGTGATTCGCGAGCCGACTCCCGTATAAGCAACCCTCGATCCGTCACAACATATCAATGATCGAAAATGATCTTGGATCGAAGGACCCAAATTATATGTTGAATCCGCTTGATTATTGATTTGTATAGCTTAATGCTGCGGTAACTAATGCAGTATGCAGTTAAATGAAAATGCGTGTGGACTGTACGGTGGTCATCACGACTGCTGTCGCATGCTTTATTTTAACGAACTACTGTAATACAAATTTAAACGTAACAGTCCCATTAGTATTTCTTACTGGACACGTGTCCCAATAGTCTAGGTAAGTAAATAAAAATTTTGTTCTAGGATGAGTCGATATCTCACAGACAAAGAAAGCTTTAGCGGAAATTTTGGAAGACATTTCAGATGTTGAACCTGATCCCTTTAACAACAGTAATTTTAGTTCAGATAAAATTTTTACCCGTCTGATGATTCTCATCTGATGATCATTCTGATAATTTATTAGAAAAGCGCAAAAAGAAGCGCGAACCCAAAAAGATCACGTAAAATAAGAAAGATTACTGTTAAAAGGTATATCAAAATTCCCGCTATTAGGTGCCATCTAGTGAGTAATATACATACATATAATGTATAATTTCGTTTTTTACCAAATAAATAACAAATAACACTTAATGTTAATTATTTTATTTGAATTGTTAAAATACAAGTGAGCGATTTTAGCTACATCAAGTACAAAACACAACTAACTACTAAAATACTAAAAACTAAGGGTGTCTACAAAAATGTTTACGTTACTTAAAAGATAACGCTTAAGCATGCAGCTGTGTTTATAATATATAATCTTAAGGGCCTAATACATGAGAAATGTGACACGGTCGACTATTGCAATATGAAACTATAGAGGTCTATAAGTAACTATTAAAATAAAAACTGTAGAGGGTTATATAACAGTATTTAACTATAGTACAAGTTAAGTGTTATAATAAAACCGCCTTTGCTTTTAATTTTCAACAAGTTATTGGCCCAGTTATTGCAGAAAAACCAAAGTGTAGTGAGGCATGCAATTCGATTGATTGTCGAAAGGTAAACGCGACCTGATCGTAAAGATTTTATTCGAAAGTTTGGACAGACTAGGTGTGAGATTAAATTTGTACAGTGAGCACGTGTAAAACTAAAAAATGGCTGCCAATTATATGTCGCGTATTCCCAAGGTAAAAGGAAGAGAGAATCATGATGATTAGACAATTGCAGTGGAGAATTTTCTGACTTTGGAAGGTCTAGAAAAGTGTATTGTTGGTACAGAGACTGACGAAAAAAATATCAAAAGCCAAAGAAAAATTAGTGTTATCGATTGATGCGTTGATTTATATTCATATACAAGGAGTAGTAGATGCGACAGAACTATGGGATAAGTTGAAATCGTTATTTATTAAAAATATGGGTATCTTTTTAAAACCTTTGCTGCAACTGAAATTAAACAAATTGTTGGTAAAGTTCTAAGTATACTTGTTAGATACGCATTTGTGGAACGCATTTTTTCATTATTGGAATTCTTGGAAAAATGATAGAAGTAGAATGCGTGTGGAGCTTGTTAAAGCAGAGTTAGGCATTCGAATTAATTTTGACATGAACTGCGGAAATTTTTATTCTTACCTGTTGTTACCTGAACAAAAGACATTATCTTCAGCAAAATCAGAAAATTTTTTTTTTAAGAATAAGCAAGCATTATACGTATTATAAGTATACATGTATATATTATATAATCTTGTGTAATCTTGTTGATTTGAATAAAATAACGTGTGTATTCTTTTTTCTTTTGCTCATTCTCCAGCCGAGTATTTTGTCAAATGTTGGTAACCCTAATTCGACAACTCTGGTTACACACGGAAGATTAGTTTATTGCGTACCTTGATTTCATGTAGGTTGGAAAATTGCGATTCAATGGCAATCTATGTAAATCAGATGGTTGAAACAGCTCAGAAGTTAAGAGGAACAGGTTTCAAAATTGAAGATGAATAGATTGGATCGTTATTGTTAGCTGATTTACAAGAAAAATTTTCACCGATGATCATTCAGGTATAGACATTTTTGCAATCTTATAAAAACAAAATTGTTAGATGTGGAAATAGATATTGAAAAAACAGGTGGTGCGTTTGGTAGAAAATTCAATTCACATACACATAGGGGAGACCAAGGCACTTTCGACACTGGGGCAGTTTCGACACCACATTGTAATTTAAAAAATGAGTAATTGGCGGGAATAACCAAGTGGGTATTGTTTTCTACTACGAATTAACATGGCGAATCTAGAATTTGAGCAAGCTGGTGCGATCGGATCTTTTGTGAATAAACAAGTGAAATTCAAGAAAAAACGGTAAGTCACAAATATTTTTTAATAATTCATCTTCCATTATTACAGCGTGTCTTGTATTAAATAGACAACGGAGGGAGTCTGTTTATCCACTAAATAAGTTGTGCACAAAAGATCTAACCTACATTTCAACTCATTTTTTTTGTCCTTTCGAGCTTTTGACGGGAAGGAATGAGGTAGGTTCGACACTCATGGTAGGGGGCAGTTTCGACATGGTGTATAGGTCCCGTCATATAACTTGGCGAGAATCAGATGTACGCAGTGGACAATATTGTACTTAACCCGTGTCGTTACTTCCAATATCTGTGATTATTGTCTAAATCGTTATCTAAACTTTTTCTGGTGTTAATTTTGTGCTAAGAACAGGTAAAACTTAATTGATGCGATAATCTCAATGTTTGGTTGTTAAATGACAATTAAATTATAATATGTAATTAACAGAATTTTTGCGCGGGCCAATGCTCTCTCTGATTGACGACCAGTTACGTGTTAGTCGAGGCGTGGTTTATTCTGCGCTCTCGCTCGCCAATTTATATGACGGGACCTATACTTAATATTAATAGTTAATTTTTATTTTGGGACAAAATCTATGCATTTTTGTAAAGCTAAAAAGTATCGTTAAGGCGATATTATAACTGAGCCTTTAGGCCTACATGCTTTATACGTCTAAAGGTGATAAAAAAAAAAAAAACCCATCTAGGGTCAACAATGATGAAAACGAAGTTTCCTCGGACATTCTGCACAAAGTTTGAAGCACAAAAAGCGCAGCAGCGTTCTATGACATAAAAAGAACCACGCTGATTTTCAGAATAAGAACCCTGGAAAAGACATATTCTAAAGAAGAACTGAAAGCTCTTTTTCAACATCGCGATGACAGTGCAAATGAAAGCGATGATGACGAAGCGCCACGGTCGCCCCTTCCTGGCCCAGAAAAAGCTGCCAGCTTCTCTTCGAAAGATGCTGTTCACCAGGTTTTCACAATCCAACAAGAAAGAGAGCTTGCAAAATACCTGATAAGATGCTCCAATTTGAATAGAATGAGTTACCGTGAGAGTTCTGGCGTATCATTATGCAAAAATCATATCGGGGTGCAAGCCCTGAAGCTTGGAAAAGAAACAAAACAGCTGGCCTAGAGTGGGTAAGGAGTTTTAGGAAGAGACATCATGTGTCGAACCTTCGCAAGCCAGAATATACTAGTGTCTACAGCTTTCAACAGAAGAAATGTGGAGGCGTTCTTCAAATATTGAAGCGCTGCGTCGAATAGGGATCTATCCGCCAAAATAGCAGTTGTGAGTTTTTTTTTTATGGAAAATTGATCTATGTGCATCAAAATATCTACTGGTAACATCTTGTGGCATGTTTATTGAAATCAAGCGGCAATTCAAATACTGTTGATTTTCATCATAGTGGAAAAGGGGTCTATGTGTACTGTGCATTTATAAAGATGGAGAACGCACGTGCGCTAAGTATATCGCCGCGGAGTTGAAAATCGCAATAAAACAAAAAAAGGGCTTGTAATCCATTCAAGCGGAAGAATAATGTTCGCAAGACCTTAAACGATGCTGGCAAGGCTAAAAGCCGCCCACCGCAGGTACAGGGTTATTTTTACTAAACAAGGATCTATATGTCATCAGCTGATTATTGACACTATAGTTTCGGTTCCAATATTTTTGATAAAAAAATAATTATTATCATGGATAATTATTATCAACTTGTAGACGAGACCGTGCACCGAAAAGTGCCCTTATGCAGCACAATTAGTTTAGAGCAAAAATACCTACTCTTTGACCGTTTTTATGAAGCGGATTATAACGGGCAACAGGCAATATTATTTAAAAGTATCACATATCATGGGATCAAAAGAAGGAGAGTGAGGGGAGAAGAAGTAGTAATGAAAAAAGTTGAAACAGAAGTACTTGTGGAAAAAACAGTCGTAGGAGTCGTGGATCAATGGATCGTAGAGGAGAAAGCAGTCGTAGATGAAGAAGCAATCCTGGAGGAAGAAGCAACTTTCCGAAAAACCGTAGTGTACGATTACTCCGTGCAATTAGGGACTGAAACGCTGTCCATATGCCAGAAAACATTATGCAATATTTATTCTATATCCCACAAAAGAATACAAAACATAGGTACAAAGTAAACTAAAACTTGGGGTGACCATTCCGAAAGACAAACGTGAAACTCATTCAAATCGTCCTCACCGTACCAAAAATGAGGACAAAGATCTGGTTCGAGAACACATCAAGTCATTTCCTGTATATGAAAACCATTAATCTAGAAGGAAAGTAAGAGCAGATCGAAAATACCTCTACCCTAATTTGAACATTACCAAAATGTTTTAACTTTGCAACGAAAAACACAATAATAGTATTAAACTATGGCTGTATAAAAGCATTTTCTATGGAGAGTTTAATTTGCGTTTTGGACAACCTCGTTCGGACACTTGCAAAGTTTGTGATAAAATGTTTATCCAGTTGACAACCTTAAAAGGAGAAAATATAAGAAAAAAGGAAGGAATTGGAACTCGAATTACATCATCGAAAGGTCGAAAAAGCATACAAGACCTTGAATGAGGATATTAAGGAAAGTAAGGAAAACAATGATATCGTTGTTCTTTGTGTTAATTCACAAGTTATTTTTACACCTACTTTAACGCACTCGGATATATCAAAGGCAGCTCTCAAATTACAACTTTTGTATAGCAAACATGAAGTCTAACTCTGCTAATATGTTTATTTGGGATGAAACCAAAGCAAAACGAGGTTCTGCTGAAATTTCATCATGTATTTTAAAATACATCACATCAAATTTTCAACCTCTACAGTTACAAGATGAAAGAAACCTCATTATCTGGTCCGATCGATGTGTGGGGCAAAATAACAACTGGACCAGTATTGCCTTGTTTGAATATTTACTTGAAAAACGATACTTTACAAAGATTGGCCAAAACTTTTTAACCAGTGGCCATACCTTTCTTTCTTGCGACAGAAATTCTGCTTTAAGAGAGAAAAAAACTGCGTCTGCTTGATCTAAAAGATATTGCTGATATGATTAAGGCATCTCGTCGCTCTGATCCTTTTGATGTTACCATGATGGAGCAAGATGATGTGAAGAATTTTGAGTCAATCCTTAATACATTAACGAAGCCATCCAGTTGAAAATTACTCAGGTAATGTTTTCAAATTGAAAAAACAAAGCAAAAATTCACCGACACTTTAATAATTTCAGGTAGTCTGGATTCGTTTCGATATAGAAAGTGTCACCCAGATTCTCAAAAAAACTACTCATAGCAATATAGAATCATGGAAAGTAGATGTGATCCGAAAGCGTAACAAAAATACTATTCCACCAATCCCAAAAAGGCTAGTTAAGCTGTATGATGGGCCAATTCAATTGAATCCTAACAAAAAAAAAGATTTGAAAAGTAAAATTCGGTAAAATTCCTTATATTCTTGATGTTGACCATAAAAATCATTACATTACTATTTGCAGTTACTAATTTTTTTTATAAGTAGGTTCTTATGTATTTTTGTATAAGCATTTTTGCAATAGTAAACTTGATATTTTGACTTTTGAGTCACAATATCAGTACCAAAGATCCGACTTCCACTAATATTAGTTACATAGATCCCTCTTCCACCACAAAAAAAGCTTTTCAGATTTTTCTCGTGTTTGGCTTAGGTCAATAATTATTTAAAATTTCATTTTCAATAATTCACCATGTAAAATAATGTAAAAGAAAAAAGAGCAAAATAATTCCGAAATTTGACTGAAAATTCGTTTTTTGCCCATATTGAAAAGTTTGATTTTTACACGTAGATCCCTATTCGATTCGGCGCTTCAATTAAAAAGCAGTTCTTGCTAAAAATGAGTTCCAACCGATAATATTTCCAATTTAGACAAAACTTGTGTAACGACCGTTACTAAGCCTGTTAAGATCATTGCGACGAAGGGGAAGAAGCAAATCATTCAGACTTCTTCAGCCGAAAGGGGCGAACTGGTAACTGTAGTTGGATGATAAATGCTGCTAGAGGCTTCTTGTCTTCTGTCTACATTTTTCCTATAAAAAGGCGCATAGAAGATTTGTTACGTGACGCACCACCTTCAAGTTTAGTATTGGGCAACAGCTCTGGTTGGATGACGAATGAGCTGTTCCTGGAAGGCTTAAAACATATTAACACGTTGACGGACACTTGCGTCTACTGCTATGCAGGCAGCGTTGCCAGTTAACAGAATTTTTTCGTACCAGATGGCGTTTCTAAATCGTAATAGATTGAAAGAAAACGTAATGAATTGGTTTAAAATTTGGCGGCAAATTAGTTCTTAGTTCCCTTCTTTGCCGATAGGTTGCAGCCATTTGCAGTTTTCTTGCAACAGTTTGTCTAAGTGCAGTTTTCTGTTGTTTTATGATATACACGTGCTATTGCAACTTCGGGCTACATTTGAAAATTTCGAAAATTATAATAGGTACGTATTATACATATTTATCCCACCAATATCGATTTTTATTACTTGCCTTAAAAAAAATCCCGTGTCCGACAGGGACAGGACAGGGTGACAGGGATGAAAATGAAACGTATTTTCGTAATTTCGTATTTATTTAGTTTTCAAACAGCCATCGCAAGGGAAACATATCTTTAATAATACTCTTTTTGAGCTCTTTACTATTTGCGAGTCAACTTGTCTCGAGCATCTTGGGCCGCGTAAAAATTTCGTGCAGCGAAAGGGTTAAAGAAATTGCATAACGCGGTAGGCAGTCCGGTGAATCCCGTAAGGTGTTAGTGCTCGTTTTTATTACGTCATACGTGTTCGTTCGTTCTTATTGCAAGGAAAAATGGATAAGTATGAGCTGTTATAAAATAATAATAAATTAGATTAACAATGCAATTTTTTAGATTTGTCAAGAAAATACAACCTTCAACTTCAGCATGTCCTTTGCTATTACTTGAATCTAGTGAATCTAGCAGTAACTGTAGCAATG
The DNA here is from genome assembly GCA_947652605.1 of Elmis aenea. Classification (NCBI taxonomy): domain Eukaryota; kingdom Metazoa; phylum Arthropoda; class Insecta; order Coleoptera; family Elmidae; genus Elmis; species Elmis aenea. Next base: position 26,031,329 of record OX393578.1, on the reverse strand, counting down.
ATGAATTGATACCAGCAAAAAAGCAGCAAAAAATGTATACTCAACATTTTAAGGAAGAGTGGAAAAAGAAGTTTGGAAGCTGGTTAATAGCTTCAAAAAACAATTTTGCTGAGTGTAATGCATGCAAAAAAGAAATTAGAGGTGGAATAACTCACATTTCTCGTCATCAAATCACAAAGCTTCATCTAAATAATTTAAAGAAGTGCAAAGGAACTCCAACCATTGTTAATTTTATAGAAGGCAATCCCCATGTAAAATTACAAAAGAAGGTAGAAGAAGGTGAAAATAAATTAGTTATGTTTCTACACGAGCATAATTTACCATTTTTATTAATGGACCATCTGCCCAAATTAATTCAATCTGTATGCCCAGACTCAGAGATTGCCAAGTTAATTAAAATTTCGAGAACAAAAGCAACTGCCATTACCAAAGACTGCTTTTCCAAAGAAGCACTTCAATGTATACAGGAAGAAATAACTGAAGCACCTGGTTATTCATTAATAATCGATGAAACAACAGACGTGGGAACAAAAAAATCATTAGCTATAGTCATAAGGTATCATCATGAAAAAATGGTTAGAGACAAATTTCTGGGATTGGTGGAAGTGAAATCATCCACAGCAATATGCATTTATGAAACCATAAAAAAACATTTAGAAGTAAATAATATTCCAATAAACAAACTAATTGGCCTAGCTGCAGACAATGCTAATGTAATGATGGGCAACTTAGGTGGAGTGCAAGCACTATTTAAACAGCAGCTACCAAATTTATTTGTTCTTGGTTGTGTTTGCCATTCGTTTCATTTGTGTGCATCTGCAGCTGCTCAGAAACTTCCTAAATCTATTGAAGATTTTGCTCGAGCTATATATAATTATTTTTCAAATAGCAGCAAAAGGTTGGATATGCTGCACGAATGCCAAGGTTTTTTAAATGAAAAACCACGAAAAATATTAAAGCCAAGTCAAACAAGGTGGTTGTCTCTTCAAGTGAGTATGTTTAATTTTTTTGATTTTTGAAAGCTAATTTTATTTGTTTTAGAGCGTTGTAAATAGAATACTAGAATGTTGGGATGCACTTATCTTGGTTTTCCAATCTGCCGTACTTGGTGACAACCTTCACAGCGCTGAAAGAACTTTGAACTCTTTAAAAAATCCCATATATAAAGTTTATTTTTGCTTTCTTTCATACATTTTAGATACAGTCAATAAACTCAATGTAGAATTTCAGAGCGAAAACCCAAAAATTCATCTTCTTTTAGCTAGAATCACACAATTATTTAAGAACATTTTAAAAAAATTTATTAAAAAAAATTACATTGATAAAACAGCAATTGTCAGTATTGATCCATCAAATCCAACAAATTTTCTGGCCATTGAAAATATGTACTTTGGTGCCAAAGTGGAACTGTTATTAAAAAATGACCAAATTGATCAACAAGAAGTGCACCACTTTAAAATGAGGGCTTTAGATTTTTACGTTGAACTAACTTGCCAAATTAAAAGAAGATTTCATTTTGACAGCCCTGTTTTAAAATTTGTATCAAATTTTGACCCCAAAAAAGCATTATCCGGCGAAATTTCAAGTATTGTAAGTGGATGCATGGAGTTCTTTCCTCAGTTAGTCACCAACGTAGAAAACCTTAATGCTGAGTGGAGATTATTGTCAGATGTTGATGAATTGAAACTGTATGAAAATTGTGATTATCAAGAATTTTGGAATACTGTCACAGCATTAAAAAATTCATTGAATGACCCCATGTTTCCAAATTTAGAAATTCTAATTAAAGGCTTATTAAGTCTGCCACACTCTAGCGCAGCAGCAGAGAGAATATTTTCAAAATTAACATTATTAAAAACCAAAATTCGAAATAAATTGAATGTTGATACATGTGACTCTATCCTACATTCGAAGAACCTTTTAAGTAATGACACTTGTTATACATGGACGCCATCCCAACGATTAATAAATAGAAAACCGAATATATAGTGAGGAGTCATCGAAAGTATTTGGAAATGTATTGGTTAATTTGTTTTCATCAATGTAATTTATTTAATACATCCTAAGGAGAAAACTCTTTTTTAATAAATGTTTGCAAGGTATTCAATTTCTCAAATAAAGTCTTGCGATCAATATCGTGATTACTAGAATCTTGTTTGTCGCTCAGTTTTAATTTCAAATCTTGACAATGTTTTATTAATTCGTCATCGCTCCACCCGATCAGTTTCTGTATGTTTTTTTTTGCACGTAGAAAATACTGGCGAATTTATTTAATCTTTTTTTTATAAAAAAAAGGCGCATATTCAGTGCACAATGGCACGGCTCGGCCCTGATTACATAAAATTGTTTATAATTATTATATACCTACAGTGTCTAATTTTGTTTTGTTTATATTGAAATTTGTTTTACCCATTATACAAATATTACTTTAAAAACGTTATATAACTTTGTATTTCTACCATACAACGAATGGAATAAACCATTTACATTGTTTTTGTGGTAATTTTTAGGTAAACCTTCATATTGGAATATGTAAAAACTTAGTGGTAATTTTACATACATTTTTTATAGTGTAGATTCATATACATTTTTATGTTGACATACAAGGTGTTAGGTATGGTTTTTGTCTAAATATCAGCAGGTTCCTGATATCAAAGGTATTAAGCAATATGATGTTATATGCAACATGCAACATATTTATTTCCAACTTTTCTGAAATTTCGGAGTACCTTCCAAAAAAAATAAGTAATAGATTTCAGTTGAGGCGTAATGACGTAATAAATCGTTTGCTTTAGTAACAGATCTATTACAAAAGTAATGACACTGGCAACGCTGTATGCAGGGTGTCTCAGCCAAGACGAATTATTCGATAGCTCTGTTATTAGCAGAGCCGTAACAAGGGCGTGGCGAGAGGCGCCCGCCACGGGCGCAACTAGATTTGGGGCGCGAAATATAATAAATGTAAAAAAAAATTAAGTAAATAGATAAAAAAGTCCGCTATGTATATTTTATTTTTAAATTTCGGCAATACGTCTCTTAGGACATACAATATCTACAACACAGCGGAATTTCGCTACATTTGGCAACACTGGTGAGTCCCAATTCGTTTCAAGTTTGATGGCAAAGACAAGATACAGTAAACTCTGTAACAAATCCTCGAATATTGCTAAAATTATTAACAAAATTTAAGTTTGTTGCATTACTAATATTTTGGGATGCAATTAGGAAAGATAAATAATGTAAATTTACTTTTACAAAAAAAAAAAAATGCTGCGAAAATGATAAAAGCTCTAAAAAATGAAATTCAACAGTACCAAAATGATTTTTTCGATTTGCCTCACCATTCGGCCAAAAAAATTACGAACTCTCATTACAAAGATACTTATAACAATGCCTGTAATAACAGCTTCCTGCGAACGTTCGTTTAGCAAATTGAAAATTGTAAAATCGTACCTTCGTTCTTCTATTGGCCAAGAGCGATTAACAAACATAAAATATCAATTGAAAAAGATATTGCAAAAACATTAAATTAAAATAGGTTCTATGTTTTTGTTATATTATTTAATAAAATATATATATCTTGTATTTCTTTAATTTATTTGTCATTGAATTTGAATAAAAATGTATTTAATAGATTATTTATTTATACCAATGAATGAGTTTTACAGGGAACTCATTTTGATGGGGTTAATAATAAGTTTTTAACAAACTGCATTTAATAAAATTTAACATTTACTTTTTTCAAAATTTTGATCATTTTTGGGTTAGGGGGGGGGGCGCCAGTTAGACACTTGCGCCTGTGGCCTCGTTACGGCACTGGTTATTAGTAATAACATTTAAAAAAGTTCAATATAAAAGTTGTTTGTAATCATTTACTACATAACCTAAAATTATTTTCAACTATACAAAGTGTTTTGCTTTTGCGCTCTGATACCAAACATTGTTTTTTTTTTATGGAACACTGTATATTTTGTAATGTTTGGATGTAAAATTAAATTCTCTTTCAAAAATATTATAGGTTGTTTATGTGTAAAATGAACCGTTTTTGAGTTATTAACGTTTTTTTGAAAATTTTGACAGATGCAGACCTTTATAAAAGTAATTATATTTATTGACATAACAACAGCAGAGGGTCGATTCTGTGTCGCTGTCGTAAAATCGTAAAATTTTAAGATACGAGTGAATCGTTAATTGTGGAGTTATAAATTTACGATAATGTCAATTCTAAGCAAACCTCTATAACCTTAAACCTTGATCGTAGGAAAACATGGTTTCGATAAGCAACCATGATGCAACTTCACACATATTGTAATATATCATTTGAAAACGCCTAGAACCACTTAGAACCTGAGAACTGTCCAGGGGCGTCCCACTTAAACGTAGCTACTTGAGAAAATATAATTGGAAGAATTGTGTATGTTCTGTGATTGCATCACCAGCCCGTGTAGACGGCGCCACATGAGTATTTCGCGGCGCATGCGATTTATAGTTATTTACTAACTACCATAGATACTGCGGTACAGCGTGTTAAACGTTTTATTTTAGAAAATAAGTATAGAAAACGCATCGAAAACGTTAAACGTGGCACATGGCTTTCAGCTTATATCAGAGTTTTTTATTTGAGTGATGTTTGTGTGCTAATATTTATTTTTGGTGCTATTTTTATATAGGTACACTTATACGTAGTGATTACTGTAGTGTATTGGTTGGTATGGGAATGTTAGTTCTGAGGTTGGCACCAAGCAAGGATAGCATGCGCCTGCCGGTAGCGATAGGTCAGCCATGTTCTGTGATATACGTGTGTGTACCGTATAATTAAATAAATCAGTTTAAAGTACTTGTTAGTTTTATTCTTGGAAACTAACTAAGACAGCACAAAATTGGCGACGAAGTGGGATAGTTTCCGCGTGTAAAAATTGTCAAAAAAAAGGTTTGAGAACCAGTGAAAAAAAAACAGTCGGTAAAGTAGAGAACTGTGGTGTGGTACGTTTTCGATTGTCAGTTCCGTGTGTCGGGTCTGTCAGTGAAAAAAAGTTGTATTTTTCGGTCGAAAAGTAACGCGTTCGTGTGTCGAATCGTGAGTACGTACAGTGTCTGGCGTGAAAAATGGCTCTAATAGGGGCAATTAACGAATTTAATCCGGAAACGGAAGACTTTACAGTGTATAGTGAAAGGCTTGAACAGTACATGATCGTAAATGTAATAGAGAACCGTATGAAAGTGCCTATGTTAATAACGTTAATTGGATCAAAAGTGTATGGGTTACTAAAAAATCTGTTATTACCTGAAGAACCAAAACTAAAGACTTATGATGAGTTAATAGATGTGTTGAAAACATTTTATTCTCCAAAGCACAACATAATAGCAGAGCGTTTTAAGTTTAATAAGTGTGACCAGAGTAACGAAGATACAATTGCAGAGTATGTAGTAAAGCTAAAACAGTTAGCAAATAAGTGTGAATTCGGTCAATTTTTGGACGATGCGTTACGTGATAGATTTGTTTGTGGAATCAGATCTCAGAAAATTCAAACGAAGTTGCTGTCAGAAGAAACTTTAAATTTCAAAAGTGCAGTACAAAAGGCAAGCAACATGGAATTAGCGCATGAACAAACAAGAGAATTGCAGCCAGGAGCAGTGAATAAGTATTACAAGGAGAAGAATGCGAAATTCAAAAGAAGCGAAAATCGAGAGAAAAAAGGTAAAGTTCCAGAAAATTCATGCAAGCATTGTGGGAAAAAGCATAAAGAAGAAAATTGTGCAGCAAAGAATTGGAAATGCTACAATTGTGGCATAACTGGACATACAAGTGTTGTGTGCAAACAGAAAAGAAAGGCAAAAGTTCATCAAGTTGAAGATGGCAAAGAAAAGGAATTCGAAGAAGAATTCAGTGATGATTCAACAACTTCAGTACTAGAAGAAAAGAAAATAGAATCTACAGTAAGGAAAGTAAAGTCGAGTGAATTTAAGCTAAGTAAAATTGAAACGGTTAGTAAAATTAACCAAAGCTTAGACATAGTAGTAAGAGTTAGTAAGAAAAATCTAGAAATGGAAGTTGATACAGGAGCGAGTGTCAGCATAGTCAGTGAAAAAGAATACCTTGAGAAATTTTCAAATTTGAAGCTAGTTAAGTCAGAAATGAAATTAAAAGCAGTGTCAGGACAAAACTTAGAAGTTTTAGGGGAGATACTAGTAGAAGTAGAAAGACAAGGAAGATTAAGAAAATTACCGTTAGTCATAAGGAAAAATAAAATAAGTAACTGTTTAATGGGAAGAAACTGGTTAGATTGTTTGCTACCAGATTGGAGAGAATCGCTATGCAAACAAGTAGTAGATAAAGGAGATAAAAGTGTTTGGCAAATTCAAAACTTATATCCAAAAGTATTTGATGAAAGTCGAAAAGATCAGATAAAAGATTTTAAGGCATCCTTAATAATAAAAGAAAATGTCATACCAATTTTTAAGAAAGCTTACAATGTACCATATCGACTCCAAAGTGAAGTAGAAGCAGAACTTAAATTGTTGGAAGAAAATAAATTAATAGAAAGAGTACGAAATTCTGCCTGGGCTTCGCCATTAGTGGTTGTTCCAAAAAATGGAGGAGGAATACGATTATGTGTTGACTTTAAAGCAACTGTGAATTTGGCATTAAACGTGGATATGTATCCACTACCTAAACCTGATGACTTATTCGCAAGTTTGTCAGAGGGTAAAGTATTCTGTGTAATAGATTTGAAAAATGCTTACCAACAATTGGCATTAACTGAAGAATCACAGAAGTACATGGTGGTAAACACTCATATTGGATTGTTTAAATACAAAAGATTACCTTACGGTGTTGCCAGTGCACCGAGTATTTTTCAGAACATCATGGATCAAATATTAGTCGGTCTAAGTGGTGTAAAATGTTATTTAGACGACATTCTGATATGTGGCAAAGACTTTGATAGCTGTAAAAATAGACTTATAACAGTTTTAGAGAAGCTAAATGAATATAATATAAAAGTAAACTTAAAAAAATGTCAATTTTTTAAGAGTTCGGTGGAATATTTAGGTCATAAGATAGATTCAGAAGGTATACATCCAACGGAAGCAAAACTAGAGGCGATACGAAGATGTCCTAGACCAGAATGTGTTACCCAACTAAAGTCCTTTTTAGGGTTACTAAACTTTTATTCTAAATTTCTATGTATGCCATCAACAATCCTAAGACCGCTGAACGAGCTTCTAGAAAAGAATAAAATATGGAAGTGGAGTGAAGAGTGTGAATGGGCATTCCAAAAAAGCAAAATGATGATAGAAAAGAATGATGTGTTAGTGCATTATAATACAGAACTTCCAATAATCATCGTAGCAGATGCTTCACCATATGGTGTGGGTGCAGTATTATGTCACCAAATTGATAATAAAGAAAAACCTATATATTTTGCAAGTGCTACTCTAACGACAACACAAAAGTATTCACAATACGAAAGAGAAGCATTAGCTCTTATATTTGCGATAAGAAAATTTCATAAATATATATATGGACAAAAATTTACTATCTATACAGATGCGCAAGTAGTGCAAAAGATTTTTGGTGAAAAAAGAAGCATACCTACCTTAGCAGCAGCAAGACTTCAAAGATGGGCGTTAATATTATCAGCGTACTAGTACGAAATAAAATACCGGAAGGATGTTCAAAATGCTGATTTGTTATCAAGATTACCTCTAAAGGAGATGTTGGACGAAGAAGAATGTGTTTTTAGGATAGAAGAACCGGTATGCAGCGAAGAAATTGCTGATGAAACTAATAAAGATGCTTTACTAGTGAAAGTGAAAGAGATTACTTTAAATGGTTGGCCAAGAAAAATTGACGACGAAACCTTAATGCCATATTTCAAAAGAAAGGAAGAGATTTCAGTGAGTCAAAATTGTTTACTATGGTATAACCGAGTGATCATTCCATCAAAAGCACGTAGTAAGTTGTTACAATTGAAGCGCTCGGGGGAAAATAGTAATAAGCCACATTTTTTGAAAACGCTAATTTTTTACATAAAATTGTTACTCATAAAAGTAACAAGCCACAGGAAACATATTACAGCTATTCAATAATAAGAAGCGCCACCATGACATAGATACTTTCTTGACTCATGCCAAAACACTAGCACATTTGTAGCAAGAACGTAACAAGCCACATAAATTCAACATGGCGAGTGTGAACAATACGGCAGTTAAGAGAAAGTTGTTTGATAATGACAAAAATAGCGGTGATAGTGACATATCAAGTGAAGTAGACGACAGTGATAAGGACAAGGATTATTGTTATTTAAGTGGAAGTGATAAAAGCAGCAGTATTTGTGAAACAGAGGTATGTCAAATTTTATGTGGCTTTTATACCCTTTTAAACCTATTTTTTCTTCTAAAATTTTTGGCTTTGAAAGATTTTGATTTTGTTGTTTGCAATGTAATAAATTAAATAATACATTTGTTTTTGGAAGATCACTCATGTCAACACAACACATTAGGTGTTTTACAACAAAAAAATCATACCTCATCTATTAAAGACAAATGTTTTGTGGCTTGTTACTGTTTTTACTTAAAACATGCCTATTAAATTTTATTGTAAAAGATTATTTTGCCTCAGCGTGAGGGCACTAGTAGAGGCCACGTGCCAACACCATCAAAAAAGAAACCGTCAAGAAAGAGACAAACACCAACGTTGAGTGCAGAAAGAAGTTTAAAGCTCAGGACAGAAGAAATTTAGGTTTTGGTTATACCACTCCCGAGGGTGTAAAGCGGGACCCCAAAATTTTAGGCCCACCGTGTACCTGTAAGAAAAAATGTAGGGAGTCACTGGGAGGAGAAGAAAGAAATATATTTAATTCATTTTGGGAGTTAAAAACCTTTGATAAGCAAAATGCATACTTATTCGGCATTATTAAAAGTGTTGGAAAAAAGCGCTCGTATCCTAAAAAAACAAAAAGACAGGAGTCATCTAGATCCACAACATTTAAGTATTTCGTCAAAGTACAAGGCAGAGACCAGGACGTGTGTAAAGAAGAGTTCTTGTCAATTCATGGCCTACAGACCAATAGGAGACGAGTTTATAATGTTTGTAAGCAGATACGAGATGGGCGAAATACTCCAAAATCCGATGGTCGTGGTAGACATAAGACCAGAAAAAACAGGTTACCCGAGGAAATGGTGCAATCAGTTCACGATCATATTCTATCTATTCCAAAATATTGTAGCCATTATAGTCGGAAAAATAATCCTAATCGAATTAATATTGACCACGATATTTCAATATCATCCCTTTACAAGAAATATTACACTCCGTGGTGCGGTGAACGCAACATTACTCCTGTTAAGGAAGATAGATACCGAAGAATATTTTGTTCCGAGTATAACATTGGGTTTAAGCTTCCTAAAAGTGATACTTGTGCAACATGCGACGAACACAATATTGCACTTGCTTCTCAAAAAGACAATGAAGGTGAAGTAAAAAAAATAAAAACACTGTTGGAGCTACATCAGAGGAGAGCCGAGGCTATGCAGACTAACTTAAAATTGGAAATGCAGCGATCAAAAGAAGACGGCGATTTGTTTAATGTTATATGTTTTGATCTACAACAAGCGCTACCGATACCACAACTTACGGTTGGCAAAGCTTTTTATCTGCGCAAAGCTTGGATGTATAATTTAGGAATCCACGACGGTAACACTGGTAAAGGCTACATGTATATGTGGACCGAAAATGTTGCCAAAAGGGGAAGCGACGAAATCGCCAGTTGTGTTTTAAAGTACCTTAAAGACAACCCTCCAAAGCCGAACAAACATCTAATAGTTTTTACAGACAACTGTGGGGGCCAAAATAAAAATTGGACTATAATGTCGCTATGGCTCCATTTGGTAAGAAATAACGTATACAAATCTATAGAACATCGCTTCCTTGTGGCGGAGCATACACATCTACCTTCAGATCGCGATTTCGCAGCAATAGAAAAACGAAAAAAATATATCAGTCAGGTTTACTCACCTGACTGTTGGGTTCAAGCAGTCAAAGATTCAAGAACAAAAAATCCGTTTAACGTGTATGAAATGAATCAAAACGACTTTTTTTCTTTTGATAAAATAAGTAAATCACTAAATAGAAAGCACTTAACAGAAGACAAAGAAAATGTAGACTTTGCAAAAGTGCGCTGCTTTAGGTTTGAAGCGGAACATCCTACAAAAATGTTTATAAAGCATGTTCTTAATGAAGAGTTTAAGCCCGTAAGTGTTGGTAAGAGAGGGCAAAAAATTCATCAGGTAGTAGATCTTAACACTGTAGAAAAGAAATACGACGGTCCAATTAACCCTTATCCGGGCAAGGTGAGTCCAATGGACTCTTTTGACTATTTGAAAGCTTATTTTGTGAAAACTATATAAGATGGTGTACTGCCAATTTTTTACTTTGTTTATTATAGTATAGCCATTACAATTCTACCATAATTAATGAAATTATAATACGATGTTATAAATAAAAAAACTTTTTGAAATTGCAAGCGTAACAGAACCGCGGAGTCCATTGGACTCCAATCGTCTACCGTAAGGGAATTACCGACGTTCACGTGTGCTATCGTAATCCAGACGCGTTGTGTTTAGACTAATTTTGTCTGTGCTTGCTCGTTGTTGTGTTTACACTAATTCTGTTGGTGCTGTTATTAAAATAAGTTTATTTATAATTTTGGTTTTTTGCAACATTACATCTGTTCTCGTTTGGTATGTAGCTTTTATTAGTAAGTATTTTTTAGTAAATCTTGCAATTTGTGTTTTAGTTATTAGTATCACTGCTAATTACTATGGCTAATAAAAAGTTATCAGAAAAAGAACTTGAGGAAATTCTACTCAATTTGTCGGACAATGAAGACGATGTTGATGTTGATAAATATACTGATTCAGAATCAGATTCAGAGGTGGACAATTACAGTGTAGCAAGTGAACTTAGTGATACCCAAAGTGAATTTGAAGATATAGACGCAAATAATAGCGCAAATAATTCTGAAAGTAATAATGCTAACAATGATATTGAAACTGAAAGTGATAATCAAGATGAACCAATAAAGTTTTTTGGCAAAGATGGGACAGAATGGTCGCGTAGTGCTTTTCCAACTGGACGTGCTCGTGCACATAACATAATAAAAGGATCTTTGAGTAAAGTTTGTCTTCCACAAGGTGTTCTTATCGAGGAACCTGTAGATGCATTTTTGTTATACATAAATAAACAAATTGTCGACAAAATCGTTAACTATACCAACCAAGAGGCGATTCGGGTGATAGGGCCTGAAAAGTGGAAAAATTGCGACTCCATTGAGTTATACGCGTTTATAGGACTTCTAATTACAGCTGGCCATCTAAAATCTAATTATACAAATTATGATGTTCTTTGGAATCGAATTTATGGACCACCAATATTTCGGGCAACAATGGGACTAAAGCGTTTCAAACTGCTATTACGTTTCATCAGATTTGATGACAAAACAAGTAGATCTGAAAGGCGAAAAAAAGATAAACTAGCCCCAATTCGCGACATTTGGAATCTTGTGAATACTAATTTTAAAAAATTTTATACACCTGGGGATAACATTACTATCGACGAACAACTTTTGCCATTTCGTGGCAGATGCTCTTTCAGACAGTATATGCCTTCCAAGCCGGATAAGTACGGCTTAAAAATCTGGTGGGCTTGTGATTCAGAAAATTATTACCCACTAAATGGACTTCCATATGTTGGAAAAGAAGGCAACAATGTTGCGAAAAACTTGGGAAGACAGGTTGTGGAAACTCTGGCAGAACCTTTTTATCGATCAAAAAGAAACATTACCTGTGACAACTATTTCACGGATTTGGATTTAGCGTATAACTTGCTATCAAATGGACTTACGCTGGTGGGAACTGTAAGAAAGAACAAGAGGTTCATTCCAAAGGAGTTTCAGCCACACAAAAGTCGCGATGAGAATTCTTCAGTATTTGGTTTTACCAAGAAGGCTACGTTAGTATCGTATGTCCCAAAACCAAAGAAAAGTGTGATTGTATTATCCACCATGCATCACTCTGAAGAAGTCAGCGAAACCGATAAACATAAACCAGAAATTATCCTCAAATATAATCAAACTAAATGTGGAGTAGACAGTTTAGATCAAATGGTCCATGAATACATGTGCAAACGTAGAACGAATCGTTGGCCTTTTGCGTATTTTATGAATATATTAGACGTGAGTGGAGTAGCGGCATATGTCGTGTGGAAAAAATTGTTTCCTTCCTGGAACAACAAAAAGCACGAAAAGAGACGTTTGTTTCTCATAAATATTGCAGAAAGCTTAGTAGTGCCTGAGATACAACGCCGAAATCTGCACGGTGTATCTAAGACCACTAAGACGTGTATGTTACAATTTGTACCATCAACATCTACTGCCACTGAACCACGTACTATTCCAGAAAATAAAAAGAGAAGGTGTCATATTTGTCCTGCAAAAAGAGCTAGAATGCAAAGACAAACTTGTGATAGGTGTAACATAAATGTTTGTAATGACCATTGTAAAACTACAAGAGTTTGTTCGAAATGCGAACAAGAATAAATAAGATTTGTTTTTTTAAATGTTCGTGATTAATGTAAACCAATTAATAAACTTGAATATCACATGTTTGTATTACTTATTTATTATTAACTATCATATTTATTAACCAAAACCAAATTTCGTACCTGTTTTATGTAATATAAATGCCTAGGAGTCCAGTGGACTCTCAGGTTCTGTTACGTTACTAAAAACAACTGCCCGGATAAGGGTTAAAGTAAATGAAAAAAAACTACAGAACTTAAAGGTTCTTCTCCCTTATTCATTAGCATATCACGATTTTTATTTGGGCATTGGAGTAGAAGGCGCAATTGCCAGTGATCAATGTGATGGCGACATCGAAAACGTAGACGGTTAACATGAAAACTCACAAACATTTGAATAAAAAATTGTATTTTTGTTACGTTTTTTAATAAAAAAGTATTTCAACCGTCTTCTGATTATATTCCAGTTATATCTTAAAATAAAAGAATATTTACGTTTTCTTAGCAAAAAAAGGTAACAAGCCACAATTTTTTTGGGTTTATTCATTTTTTTTGAAAACTATTGCTATAACTGTTGCTCTCTTGTTAAATATTTCAAGTAAGCAATAATTGGTCTGGAAAAAAAATATGAAACAGATATTTCTTAAACCCTTATTTCAGGATTTGATTAAAACTTTAAAGTAGGCTTTTCTCAAAACTAACTTCATGTGGCTTATTACTATTTTCCCCCGAGCGCTTCAATTAATGCATCATTACCATGACGGTGTAGTTAAAATGAAAATGCAAGCTAGGTCAACTTTATGGTGGCCCGGAATAGATCAAGACATTGAGAAAGAAGTTGCTAAATGTGAGACGTGTCAACTAAACCAGAACTTAGGTGGTTATAAAAATTTAACACCATGGCCGATTACAATTAAAGTGTTTGAACGTGTTCACATTGACTATTTAAAATTCTCAGATGTTAACATTTTAGTGCTCATAGACAGTCACACAAGGTGGATAGAAGCTTGGGGTGTAAAACATCCTAATGCAAAGACTACAATTGAAAAATTACGGAGTGTTTTCGCAACATTTGGAATACCTGTGGAAATTGTGTCTGATAATGGACAGCCGTTTTCCAGTGATGAATTTATACAATTTTGTAACCGTAATAAAATAAAAGTTACAAAAAGTCCTCCTTATCACCCGCCTTCAAACGGACTTGCCAAGAAAGCAGTTCAAATAATTAAATCTAAATTGAAGAAGATGGTGCGTGATTGTGAAAAAGACAATAAGACTTTTGACATTAAATTAGCATTAGTGAACGTTCTATTTAACTATAGAAATGTACCGAGTACCGCAACTGGAAAATCGCCAGCAGAAATTATTTTAAAACAGCGTCCAAGAACATATTTATCAATGGTTAAATCTGAATATTGGCAAGTGCAAAAAAAAAGACAATTGATTGTTCTAAAATAACATCATTTAATGTTGGACAGGGTGTTTTAGTAAAAGTGACCAAAGCAAATATAACTAAGTGGTATAAAGGTACAATAGAAAATAAAGTCAGTGCAACGACATATTTGGTACGTGGACTTGAAGATAAAGTAGTCCGGTTGTATCATGTAGATCAAATGAGGAAATCTGAGATGCCTAATGAAGGAAAGGAAGTGGTCCCTAAACAACCACCCATGGTTGTATATTTTCCGGAAGCTCAAAAGGAACACATTCCTGAAGATATTCCGATTGATGATAAAAAACCGTTACCATACCAAAGTCCAGTGAGAACTGATGTCATGGAAGAAGAAAGAACCGATATTAGACGTTCCACGAGAACAAGAAAGAAACCAAGTAGGCTAGATTTATGAAAAGCAATGTAATGTAATTATGTATAAGTTTTCTGTTGTATTGTTTTTTAAATAGCAAGGAGGGGAATGTAGTGTATTGGTTGGTATGGGAATGTTAGTTCTGAGGTTGGCACCAAGGAAGGAAGCATGCGCCTGCCGGTAGCGATAGGTCAGCCATGTTCTGTGATATACGTGTGTGTACCGTATAATTAAATAAATCAGTTTTAAGTACTTGTTAGTTTTATTCTTGGAAACTAACTAAGACAGTACAATTACTGATATACTAATATTGTAGTGTTAGAATATCGATTGAAAACTGGTTAGGTAAGTAGATAATGTATATAACGATTGACTTGCTATTGATTACTATTTAAAAGAAAGTTCGATTAACTGAAACAACATTTTTATAACAAATAATTAAGTTCATGAAGTTTTTACATAAAACAACCTATAAATGTGTGTATGTGTTATAGAACCTTCTACAGTTTTATATTTTACTAGTTATTATAGACCTCTACAGTTTTATATTTTAATAGTTCGACCGAAATGATCTCAGGTTTGAGCGCGTTTTTAAAAATTCAAGCTAGCAGTTAGCCCCAGTGTTCAATTGCGTTTTTAGCTTTTTGTAGTTAGTCAGTCATGTTACAGAAACTGTACGATTAAGAACTAATAAAGTCTTTAAAATTATAGAAAGGTTGTGTTTTGACTGAGTTTGTTTAAAAAAGAAAAAGAACTTTAAACCGTTGTGGGCACGCCACGGCCCCACGACGAAATTCATGTATGTATTATGTATAACAAAGTATGTAATATATTTATATATATTTCAGAAGAAATGGGGAAACATTGTGCGGTGCTGGATTGTGTGCCGAATTTTAAAAGTAAGCACAGGTTCCCAAATCCGAACAAATCTTATGAGTTGTACAAAGAATGGGTTCTTTTAGGCCACGGCTTCACGTACGATATTTTAACGCATGTATCTGCGTTAAATTGACGGACTAAAAACGCATCGTGTACCCCGGCTCCACATATCGTTTTCAAAACGTATACAAGTCGTACCTATATGGGAGGCAAAACGCAACAATCTGGCTCCACGTACGACATTCTACCGCGTGATAGTTCTGCGCGATAATTTATCGGATTGAAAATGGAACAAGCTGCGTCCAAGTGCGTTATGACTTTGAAGACGCAGAAGTAGTACGATCCGTTATCGGACGTGGAGCCTCCTCTCATTTAAACTTTTGTTACCTATTTTTGCCCGTCAATTTAACGCAGATACATGCGTTAAAATATCGTACGTGAGCCGGGGCCTTATGTGGGCGATTGGAATATAGAAATAGAGATCCGAAAGAATTATATGATAAGCAGGGCCGTGCCTGACGGGCGTTCATTGCGTGCACCGCACGCAGGCGGCCGAAATTAAGAGGCGGCCAAATCGTTACAAGTTGTTTACTGGGCAAAAATACAATCGGTTTGTTTTCATTAAGATACGAAGTAAAAACAGTTTCTCTAATCTAATCTATCTAAAAAGAGTTTCTCAGAAATAAGAAATGTATAAAAACTGATTATGTCGTTGTAGTATTTATATACCTAGTCATGCAGCGAATCCGAATTTTTTCGAACATTGCACGAGCGAAGAGCCGAAATAGTTTTTTCAATTGACCGGCGTCGCGTAAGCGGTCTTATTCGTCTTATTAGTCGTATTAGTCTATAGACTCTGGAGGCTTGTAGGTATCGCGCGGAAGTGAGAACGTAAGGGGGTGGTGGGAGGCGGAGCTTTTCGAAAATCAGCTCGATCGTGCACGGTCGCGCCGACCCCTGATTTAACGAATAAAAATAAATTGCTTTATTCCTGAAAACTTTTAGTTGTGTGTTCGTGTGGTGAAATTTAATAAAAAGTTTATTTACTCGACAAAGACTGAAAAAGGTAATACACAAAAAATGTAAAATTTTGGCGGGTCTTTTTGGAGGGAAAAGGCCTTTTGATATGAAATTCTTAAATAAATATTAAAAAATATTTAATAATATTAAAAAAAATTTAAAAAAAAAAAATTAAATAATAATTAAAATAAATAATAAAATAGTGCAATTTAATATTAAATTACTTAAAATCTTCCTTAATTTATACTAAAAAATGAATATCTTTCTCATTTTGAATGCATTTATATAATAATTAAAAGTTGTTTGTTTGCATACGAGATTCTCTGTTTAAATCGCTCACAACCCGCCGATGGAAAATCAAGCATTTGAACTTGTGTAGCCGAAAGCAACTCTTTAAATTAAGCTTATGATTCCTTTTTATAATAGCAATGTTATTGTTATTAAATGGAAGAAATTTACCTGACATTGAACTAGAAAACAGTTATATGTGGTTGAATTTTCCTCTCCGTTTTCATTTTCAAAATAAATCTTGACATATTTATGTTTAAAAATATGTTTTACTTAAAAAGCTTATAAATGATTTTCTTATCATGTCATCCTATGCGCATTAAAATATACATTAATTATAGATTTTAAGTAATTTAATATTAAATTGCGCTATTTTATTATTTATTTTAATTATTATTTAATTTTTTTTTTTAATTTTTTATTTTTTAAACATTTTTAAAGGCCTACGAATGTCTGAAAGGAAAACGAAAAGATTGTCTGGAGCGCAATATAAAAGAAAGCGAGAGGAAAAGCAAAATGAAGCTAAAAAAATGTTTGGCTCATTAACAAAGTTTTTAGTAAAATCGCCAGAACCGGAAAGTAGTTGTAGTAGCCAATTAAATCCAATTGATGATTTGTTTTGCGATAAAAATGAAAATGAATTATCTGTCGAAAATGAAAAGGCTAATGACAATACTAGTAGTAGTAGTACCGACGAAATGGAAACAGAAGATAATAAGGATATCGATCTATACAATACCGATACCGCTGAAATTGATAAAGCATATTTTGCTATGTGTATGGATTTAAATGATCCAGCTTGCTGGCCTTTAACAATTACCACTAAAATATTGGATATATTAATCGAAAAAGGACCCATACAAAATAAACAATCTACATATCCAATTAATGAATTGGGAAGATCATTTTCATCAACTTATTTCTATAGAAAAATGCCAAATGGTGAAAAATTTAATCGTGAGTGGTTAATCTATTCTCCAAAAACGGATTCCATATTTTGCTTCTGTTGTAAATTATTTGGCAAACAAGAAATAAAATTAGTTAATGAAGGCTTCAATGATTGGCAACACACATCTGATAATTTATCTCGTCATGAAAAAACATCGCTGCATATCGGAAATTGCACCAATTGGAAAAATTTGGAATTAAATTTAAAAAACAAAGCTACAATTGATAAAAATTTGCAACGGTATTATGACGCAGAGAAAAAACGATGGTATCAAATTGTCGTACGCATGATATCTGTGGTACAATTTCTGGCAGTACAGGGTTTAGCGTTTAGAGGTAGCTCGAGCAGATTGTATGAAAACAATAATGGAAATTTTCTAAAAGCAATTGAAATGATAGGAAAATTTGATGATGTTATGGCAGATCACATAAATCGCATTCAACAATCAGTTGCTTTAAAGAACCATATGCCACATTATGCGGGAAATCATTGATAAGTACCATTAACTTTCTTATTTTAAATACGCCTTATGTCAAAACAACAAAAACAAATGAAGATAGATAAAATTTGTTGACAAATTTCAAATCTACGCAAAAAAGTGCCCATATAACGTCAAATATTTTGAGTATGATTTCAATTAAGCAAGTTATAAGCAGAAATTAAAAACCTGATGTGTTTTGTTTTTCATCAATAGCGCAAAAACAATTGTTTTTTTTTTGAGTTTTTTTTTTCATAGAACAGTTGCTCTGAATCAAAGATGATTTTGACCCATTTAACCAACTCTGTATCTCTTACTATTTACGAAATACCCATGCTGTTCACTATATTTGGGACACCCTGTATATGAAGAGACACATGAAAAAAAATCATTATCGGTAAAAACGTTTTATCTAGGTCTTAAACATTCGATTTATGCAAATATTAGCGAAGGCATACCTTGTGGGACACTCTGTAAAATCCCCATTCTTTCAATATAAATGTATACAAATATGATTATTCAGTATTTATCCCACTGGGATATTTGCGTTTGTAGCTAAGCAATCGCCACTATCGGTAAACAACTGAACTACACGCAAGCGGGTAAATAAATATTCTAGCCATAATAAGAAATTCAATTGTAAATATTTGTATTTACCTTATAATTTAATAAGTAATTTAAAAAATATATTACATAAATTAATTTGCCTATCCATCACATAGCTCACATAGTATTTTTCTGCTGGCATTGACATTTTGTCTACGTTTTTTACTCTAATCGCGAATAGGTATTATTTATTTAAATATCAGGGTGAGTCACGACGGACGCGTCGGAGTTTTATGGCCAAACGGTTTATATTTTCTAATTTCTGTCGCTGTTAGATTATGTAAGTCAATAAGGGCTACATTTTAAAAATATTTTTAAATATACAGGGTGCTCCAAAAAAGAGTGGCATATCAAAGTTATACTTTTTCTTATGGAACACCCTGTATATTTTTACATTTTTGGATTTCTCTTTTAATTTACTTCAAAAAATGTAAAAGGTTATATGGGTCTAAAGTCAACCGTTTTCGTGAAAATTGCATTTTCATGAAAATACAGTATTTTCAAAAATTTTCAACATTTAAAAACTTTGAGAAGTCTGAAGAAATTCGCTTGGAGATAAGATTGACAATAGATTATGTAACACTTTTTACCACCTACATTTTTAAAATATTATACAGGGCGTTTTTTACGCTTGGTCAAACTTGTGAAACTTTAAACATCGATAACTCATTTTTTTTAAATACAACACCCTATATTTTTTTATACCGTCTTATAGAAAATTTAATTCTCTTTCGAAAACATTAAGGCTGTTTTTCACCTAAAATTGATATTTTCCGAGATATCGCGATTTTATTGTTAATTATTAGGGCAAAGTAATATTTTCAAGTAGGCTATGAAGGTAGAAGCGGTAATTTGAAACAATTGAAAGAAAAAACAAGAAACTTATAATTTTGTCGTGTTCCTACACATTTTTGACATTTTTTTAATAAGAAAGTTGTAGTTTTACCATTTTTACGTTTAAATAGAGGTTTCTCATCAGGGCCACAATATTTTTCATATAATTGAGTTTGATCGTTTTCCAAGTCCTAAAAACCGATTGATAATGTATTAGGTACGCGAACGGAACGCTGATTTAAAAAAAAAGTAATACTGACTTGTCTAATTTTACATTTAAAAAAAAAACATGGTTGGTACTGTTTTCGGTAGAGTATCGTAGTGTCGTATCGTAAACAGACAAAAATTGGTTTATAGGATTTAGTAATTATCTTATAACACTGGTCCAATAAATAAATGCATAAATAATTTTAAAAACTCTCTATTTAAACGTAAGTATGGTAAAACTACAACTTTCCTATAAACATATGTCAAAAGTGTGTAGGCAAACGATAAAATTATAAGTTTCTGTTTTTTTTTTCAATTGTTTCAAATTACCGCTGTCTACCTTCATAGCCTACTTGAAAATATTACTTTGCCCTAATAATTAACAATAAAATCGCGATATCTCGGAAAATATCAATTTTAGGTGAAAAACAGCCTTAATATTTTCGAAAGAGAATTAAATTTTCTATAAGACGGTATAAAAAAATATAGGGTGTTGTATTTAAAAAAAATGAGTTATCGATGTTTAAAGTTTCACAAGTTTGACCAAGCGTAAAAAACGCCCTGTATAATATTTTAAAAATGTAGGTGGTACAAAGTGTTACATAATCTATTGTCAATCTTATCTCCAAGCGAATTTCTTCAGACTTATCAAAGTGTTCAAATGTTGAAAATTTTTGAAAATACTGTATTTTCATGAAAATGCAATTTTCACGAAAACGGTTGACTTTAGACCCATATAACCTTTTACATTTTTTGAAGTAAATTTAAAGAGGAATCCAAAAATGTAAAAATATACAGGGTGTTCCATAAGAAAAAGTATAACTTTGATATGCCACTCTTTTTTGGAGCACCCTGTATGTTTGAAAATATTTTTAAAATGTAGCCCTTATTGACTTACATAATCTAACAGCGACAAAAGTTCGAAAATATATACCGTTTGGCCATAAAACTCCGACGCGTCCGTCGTGACTCACCCTGTATAATGTTAGGCTTATAATTGATATTTAATTGTATTTGATTTTTTTAATGATATTTTTCACAATTGTTTTGTCTTTTATCATGTGTTTATAGCCAGTGGAATATTGACTTTAACTTTAAACTTTTTTTTCCAACAAAATACCAGTTTTTTTTTAATGTTCCTTCTCATAATTTCATTTCAATATGAAATTCCTTTATTCCTTTACTTTAGTTTTTAAATGAATATGAAGTAATTGCAATAATATTGGAAAATAAATATTTTTTTATGTACGTAATCGGGTATATATAAAAAATACTTTATTTTTTAATATTATAAACTAAAGGCAAATTGAGAAAAGTTAAGTGCAGTAATTAGGCATGTTCATTGATATATTATGAATCCATAATTTTCTATTTCCCAAGAAATTCAAGATCAATCTGTGGAAACCATGCTTTCCATGTTCTTTTAACGGTTAAAACACATTAAAGTTTTTCTTAATGAAAAGGAACAACATTTTCCCGAATTGAACGATAAAGAATGGTTATGCAAATTGATGTTTCTGACTGATATAACTAAACATCTCAATGAACTAAACTTAAGATTGCAAGGAAAGCGCCAAACTGTGCTCGAACTTTTGGAATATTGGACAGGATTTGCTACAAAATTAAATATATTTTTATGTGATATTAATACTAGTACCTACAAATACTTCCCAAATGTTAAAGCGCTTGCAAATAAATCGACCATAGACAAAGATGAACTTAAAACCTACGTTGAAGCACTTAAAGATGAATTTTCCAGAAGATGCAAAGACTTTGAAGCTTATGTGCCTATATTTTCCTTCCTCATAAAACCAGATTTAATAGATCCATTAATAATACCATTTGATTTTTCAATTTTTGAGTGGATGAATGTTGATAATTTTGAAATGGAACTTATCGAACTAATATCTTCAGAATTATGGAAAACAAAATTTAAGGAATTACGAAAAAATCTGGAAGATGACTCTATGGAAAAATCGACTGCTATATTAAATTGTTGGATGTCATTGCCGGAAAGATTTAATTGTTTAAAGAAAATTGCATGTGCTCTCCTTTCCGCTTTTGGTTCCACATATCTCTGTGAACAAATTTTTTCTCACATGAAACATATTTTGAGTCCACAAAGAAGTCGTTTAACAACTGAACATTCAGAATCTTGTGTGAAATTAAAAGTCACAAATTATACCCCTGATATTGAAATATTAAGCAAAAATGTGCAGGGACAAGGTTCGCATTAAAAATTTTTAATTTATGTTAGAATTTTATGTTATTTTTTTAATAAATATGTTTAACACTAGAAGCGCGGGCGTTCCAAATTTGACCCATTTCGATGTTCTTCCTGCTCTAGTTAATATTTTATTATGCGTATAATCGTAACTTTTTATGACTTTTCATGAAATATGATGATTATTATTTATACGAGACCTCAACCACTTAAATGCAATATACATATTTTTTTTTTCAAATTTACCTCTAAACGCGGTTGGGTCAATTTTGACCCAGTTATGGATGTCAGAGTTTAACTTTATCTTTCTTCTAATAGCGTTTTTGATTGGTAAACCCAGTGCTCAAAATGTCGTTGAGTGGTCAAAGTAGGTACTAAAGCGCCTTTTTAGGCGGTGTGTCATTAGAATCGCTGCATTAGTAAGCGGGCGGCAGTGGCGTGAGCGTAACGTGTGTTTTGTTTTTGTCACATCGCACTTACATAACTAGTATTTTTGCTCACTATGGCTAAACGTGGTCTAAGTACTGAGGAAATCTTGCAATTACTTGAAGATATCGACGAAGACAACTCGGAAGGCGAGCCGTTGCATTCATCCGATGAAGAGTGGCAACAATTACCCAAAAATAGCGACTTATCGTCATCCGATGATGAAAATTCTATAAATCAAGTTCAAGATCGGCCAGGTAAAATGTTCTTATTCACAATAATAAACATATATATTGGGTTTGTTCCAACACAGCCACGAACCAGTTATGAACTAGTCCCAAACTATGAGCAACCAATGAAGTGAGACACAAGCGTCACTTCAATGGTTGCAGATAGTTCAGGACTAGTTCGGAACTGGTTCGTGCTCGTGTTGGAATAAACCCATTATATTTGTGTCGTATTTTTACTATTGATTTTCGTAATTGCTATTTTGTCTAATTAGTGTTGATTAATTATTTTTAGGTGAAGAAATAACGATCGCAACTTCTGACGATGAGAATGCGGCTAGACAATGCAGAGGGCGTGGAAGAACCAGAAATCGTGGTGGATTACGCAGTCGAGGACGAGGCCGAGGCCGAAGTCAGCCGTTACTTCGTTTACATGATACATACAATACTCTGAAAGAAATTCCCTTGGGAACAGAAATTATTGCACCTGATGGAACGAATTGGAAAGTTGAAACAACGAACTGTGCACAGCCAGGTAGGCGAGGTCAACAAAATCTGTTCAAAGATCATGCTGGACCTACTCCATATGCAAAACGTAATGTGGATGAGACCTGCGGTAGTGCTTGGCGACTTATGATTGACGGAAAAATTTTGAAACATGTTTTATCTTGCACCATAGCAGAAGCCCGACGTACTCACTCTCCTGACTGGGTCATAACAATCGAAGAGCTCGAAGCTTTTCTGGCTATTATTTATGTGCGTGGGGCAATAGGCGCAAAATGTTTAGATCTAGATGCACTGTGGTCAGTCAAATGGGGCAACGATTTTGTAAAAGCCACCATGTCTCGGGATAGATTTCGGGAGATTATGAAGTTTTTGAGATTCGACGTGAGATCTACAAGAACACAAAGACTGACAACTGACAAGTTTGGATTGATTTCTGAAGTGTGGTACAATTTTATTTCCAATGCTCAAAGTTGTTATACGCCAGGACCCTACATAACAATTGATGAACAACTTTTTCCTTCCAAATGTCGATGCAGGTTTACTCAGTTTATGGGTTCCAAACCTGACAAATACGGACAAAAGTTCTGGTTGGCTGTAGATAAGGACTCTAAATATATAGTAAACGCATTTCCGTACCTAGGCAAGGACGATGTCAGGTCAAATGACGAACGTCTTGGGGATTATGTAGTAAAAAAATTGATGCAGCCATACCTAAAGAAAGGAAGAAATGTCACTTGTGATAACTTTTTCACGTCTCTATCCCTTGCTGAAACTCTAAAATCAAACGGAACAAGTATTGTTGGTACAATAAATAAAGCTCGTCGGGAAATACCTGCTTGCGTCAAACAGGCAAAAGAAGAGTTGTACAGTACAGTGGTACTGAAAAAAGACGATATCACTTTGACAGTATATCAAGGAAAGCACAAAAAAAATGTTCTTCTCCTTAGCACTATGCACACAGATATTCAAATAGAAACTGGTACAAAAAAGAAACCGGATGTAGTATCATTTTACAATAGTTCAAAGTATGGGGTAGATGTTGTAGATCAAATGGGTCGCAAATACTCTGTGAAAGCCCCATCTAGGCGTTGGCCAGTTCACACTTTTTATAATTTGCTAGACTTAGCAGCACTAAATTCTTGGATATTGTATCGTGACCTAAATGGGAAAAAAATCAGCAGAAGGGAGTTTATCTTACAGTTAGGAGAAGAACTAGCTGAGCCATATGCAAATAGCAGGAAAACGTCTAATACTCGTATCAATATACCAAACGAAATACCTGAACGTCAAGACAAACGTACTCGTTGTCAGGTAAAGTCTTCTTGTGCCGGTAACAAATCTTGTGTGAAATGCCAAGCTTGTAAAAAAACGGTTTGCAAGAAGTGCACATCGAAAGAGTTTTCCATTTGCTCATTATGCGATTCCGATTAGTAATAATTGCACTGCCATTTTTATAATTTTATTTTATTTTAACTTTAATCATTTGTGATTGTGATTTCTATTGTAAGCCAAAGTACACCAAAAATATGTGTAATATGTAATAAAAACATTCTATCATAATTACAAGTTTCATTTGTATACATAACTTTACATTACTGTAGCAAAAATAAAATGGCCAAAATTGGACCAACCGCGCTTCTAGGGGTGTCAGGATGTTCCGCGCTTCTAGTGTTAAAAGATAAATTTGGTATAAAATTCTTCTCCTCTAGAAACCCATTATATAATTTAGAATTAAGGCGGCACCCTGAATCATATTGGTAGAGTGGCTTGGCACAACACAGCTAAAAGGTTGCCGACCCCTGTTTTAACCAATCCACGTCTGCCTCTGAAATTGTACATAATACACCACAATCAAAGCGTAAAAGGGAGAGTCTGCTTAGTGCTGTTGGTACTGCGAGAGCTGTAGATTTATCACCCAAAGCTAAATTTTTATATGGTCGAGCCGTTTACTACAAAAAACGTCTTTCTGTAATTAAACAGTCAAAATATAATTTTAAAATAAAGTTGTTAGAATCTACATCTCATGTCAAGAAAATGAACGACGTTACATCCAGTATGGACAGAGTTCGTGCTAGATTTTTTATGAACCAGATGGAAAATCTCAATAAAGCTCCTAATGCATGTAGGTGTCAATTGGATGATAAAATTTTGGGATTGGTTTTACAAAAACAGTGTGGAGGATCTGGCTATAGATTTCTTCGAAATACATTCAACCTACCTTCCGTATCTACAATAAACAGAATGGCAGAGAAGATTCCGATAGAAATCGGATTAAATACAGTATGCTTTGATCTTTTTAAAACAACAAAATTTTCGTCAGAATTAGAGAAATATTGTGTGTTGATGTTTGATGAAATTAGTATTGCACCGCACCTTCAGTACAATAGAAAACTAAATTTAGTAGAAGGATTCGAAGATTTTGGCGATAGACGATCTAGTGAAATTGGAAACCATGTCCAAGTAAGAAATTAATATTATTATAATTATTATTTCTTAAGTACCTTCTATATTTTATAGGTTTTCATGCTTCGTGGGATTATTAAAAAATGGAAGCAACCTGTATACTACAACTGTGTCAATGGTGCTGAAATTGTAAGAATTATTAAAATAATTGTACAGGCAGCAAAAGAGGCAGGACTTACAATTTTGGCAACTATTTGTGATAAGGGTCCAATAATGTATCAGCAATTAAGACCTTAACTGCAGATACTCGTGCTAAATATTTAAGAGATGGAAAAGAACATGCAGATGCTACATTTGAATTGAGTAACTTAAGTATTATACCCTTATTTGATACGCCTCATCTCTTTAAAGGAATGCGGAGTAATTTTTTAAAATACGATATTCATTTTGAATTAAATAATGAAAAGAAAGTAAGTATTGTTCTATTTGTGGAACTTTTTTCTCTAAAATATTTTTTGTTATAGATTGCCAAATGGGACTGAATTTATTTAGCCTATAAAATGGATCCATATATTGGACATGTACGCAGTATGCCTAAATTGACTGAAAAACATGTAAATCCATCGTTAATTAAAAAAATGAAAGTTTCTTGCTGTACGCAAGTTTTCAGCTCGACTGTTGCCACAGCAATTAACTTGATGGCTTTTTCTGGTGAGTTAAATTGTTTACGGATTTGACAAATATGAATTAATTGTAATGTATGTATTTATTACTTATATGTATTTTTTATTTTTAGAAACAACTGTTATTACTGAAAGTGGAACATTAAAAATGACCACAAAGGTGCAATGGACACATCGAATTTCTGTCGGTTTATGGACCAGCTCTTTGATAGTCTGAATTCTAGCTCTTTAAAATCAGCAAAGAAGTGGAAAAGAGCATCGACTGCTACAAGTGGGCATATTGCTTTCTGGAATAGTTCCCTTAAAGTATTGGAGTCAATGAAATTTGTATCACGAAACGGCGTTTCAACTAAACCGATTAGCTTGCGAAATTTAATAGTAACAATAAAAAATTTTAAAATTTTGTACAAGAAAATGCTAGAAGTTAAATTTCCGTATATGTGCACACGTTTATTTAATCAGGACCCAGTAGAAAACTTTTTTGGGCGGATAAGGCAGCGTTCATATCGCTATGTGAATCCCACATTTACTTCTTTCAAAATGTTATATAAGAGTCTTCTTATAAATAATCTGACATCTAAACAATCTATAGGAAGTAATTGTGAGGCAGATGATTCCACGACGTATTTCAACTTGAAGGAAATAATTTTGAAGGTATTTATGATATGTTTGTAATAAATCTTAATATACAGGGTGTCCCAGCCAAGACGAATTATTCGATAGCTTGTTATTAGTAATAATATTAAAAAAAGTTAAATATAAAAGTTGTTTTTAGTCATTTACTACATAACCTAAAATTATTTTCAACTATACATAGTGTTTTGTTTTTGCGCTCTGATACTAAACATTGTTTTTTTATATGGAACACTCTGTATATTTTGTAATTTTTGGATGTAAAATCAAATTTTCTTTCAAAAATATTAAAGGTTGTTTATGTCTAAAATGAACCATTTTTGAGTTATTAACGTTTTTTTGAAAATTTTGATCGATGCAGACCTTTATAAAAATATTTATATTTATTAACGTAACAACACCAGAGCAATTTACTCTGGTAATTTATTAGACAATAGTGTCATAGTGATTGTTGACTAGTTACATTTTAAAAATAATATACAGGGTGTTCGTTATACTCGGCCCATTTCGCTAAACTTTAAACGCATTTTAATCTTTTTTTTTTAAATGGAACACCCTATATATTTTTCCATTTTCTTGTAGAAAATTTAATTATCTTTCAAAGTTGTTAAGGATGTTTTATGTCTAAATATAATATTTTTGAAGTTATTTCGTTTCTTATGATTATATGCGAGTATTTTACTTAAAATATCGGTAGTAGCCTTTGAAAATTCAAAACAATTTGTATGAACTGTCACTAGAACAGTTAATCGGCACAATTTAAACTATTATGCCACTAAAAATCCATATTTTTTAAGAGTTGTACATACACAGCATAAATGGCAGCAAATAACACCAGAATGCTGTGTATCTACAGTTCTTAAAAAATATAGATTTTTAGTGGCATAATAGTGGAAATTGTGCCGATTAACTGTTTTGGTTGACAGTTCATACAAATTGTTTTGAATTTTCAAAGGCTACTACTGATATTTTAGGTAAAATACTCGCAAATAATCATAAGAAACGAAATAACTTCAAAAATATTATATTTAGACATAAAACATCCTTAACTTTGAAAGATAATTAAATTTTCTACAAGAAAATGGAAAAATATATAGGGTGTTCCATTAAAAAAAAAAGATTAATATGCGTTTAAAGTTTAGCGAAATGGACCGAGTATAACGAACACCCTGTATATAATTTTTAAAATGTAACTAGTCAACAATCACCATTTTCTAATAAATTGACCAGAGTAAATTGCTCTGGTGTTGTTGCGTTAATAAATATAAATATTTTTATAAAGGTCTGCATCTGTCAAAATTTTCAAAAAAACGTTAATAACTTAAAAACGGTTTATTTTAGACATACACAACCTATAATATTTTTGAAAGAGAATTTAATTTTACATCCAAAAATTACAAAATATACAGAGTGTTCCATATAAAAAAACAATGTTTAGTATCAGAGCGCAAAAACAAAACACTGTGTATAGTTGAAAATAATTTTAGGTTATGTAGTAAATGACTACAAACAACTTTTATATTTAACTTTTTTTAATATTATTACTAATAACAGAGCTATCGAAAAATTCGTCTTGACTAGGACACCCTGTATATTCACACCACAATGTTTTTTGCAGCCCTACTCCAACTCAATTCAAGAGCAATGTGTTGAAGGAATTCCGTTGCCAACAATATATTGGGATAGAGACATTGGAAAAATTTGTACACCTATCCTAACATAATTATGTATGTGGGTATATCATAAAACACTTGAAACACAGCAATTGTGTTTCTTGCCAGGAAAGTGTTTTCTCTAATGACATTACTGGTGAACAATATAAATTTGTTAAATTAAAAGAAGAGCAATAAGCAGTTGTTATGCTATGTTAATAACAATTTATTGCGATACAGGGTGTTGCATTTAAGAAAAATGACTTATTGATGTTTAAAGTTTCACAAGTTTGACCAAGCGTAAAAAACACCCTGTATAATATTTTCTAAATGTAGCTAGTGCAAAGTGTTAATTAATCTATTGTCAATCTTAATTTTAAACGAAATGTTACCGCTTTTTTAAATAACTTTAATGTAAAAAAAAAATTGAAAGTGCTGTATTGCTCAAAAATTTCATAAAAATGTAAATTTTACGAAAACTGTTGACTTAAGACCCATGTAACCTCATAAATTTTTTAAAGTAAATTTTAAGAGGAATCCAAAAATGTAAAAATATACAGGGTGTTCTATTTAAAAAAATTAAATTTTTATATGTGCCGGTCAAACGAAACACCCTGTATATTTGAAAATAATTTTAGGTTATGTAGAAAATAGGTTCGCACAATATTTGTATTAAACATTTTTTGATATTTTCATTAATAAAGGAGCTATCGAAGAATCTCAGGGTCGTGGTGCACCCTGTATATAATATTAAGAAACCATCTTAATTTAAATAATTTATATCCGAGAATCAATATCACGATAAGAAAATCATTAAATGATCCTGCCATTTGTGAAATTCATAAAGAAACTGTGTTACATAACGTTTTAAAGAAGTTTATAGTTACTTTAATACATAATTATACTTTACAGTTGAACAGGGTAATGATGGGGCAAGATTTAAGACCCATATTAAAACATCACCCTGATGTTTTCAAGAAAGCTAAAAAGATATTTATATCGAAACAAAAAAATTAGGGTTGAGCAGCAAATCACGATTAAAATCAAATATTTTTTTAATTTAAATTAAGTGATGTTGCTTGTGTTTACGTATTCTATTCCTTTGTTTGGAGTAGATACATGTAATTACAATTTAATTATGCGTAATGAAATTTAATCAAAAAAATTCTGATTTACAAAAAAAGTCAATGATTTTTAATTTTTTTTTGGAAAAAAATCATAGTTTTTGTCAACCCTTAAAAAAGACAATCCTTTTTTTTTTGTAAAGTATATGCTGCATATGTATTTTAGTAGTTAGTTGTGTTTTGTACTTGATGTAGCTAAAATCGCTCACTTGTATTTTAACAATTCAAATAAAATAATTAACATTAAGTGTTATTTGTTATTCATTTGGTAAAAACGAAATTCTTTTAAGAATTTATTTGTTAATTATATTAGTTTTGTTTAGGGCATGAAACCGGTTTAAAAAAAGGTTAACCTTTATTTTTTGCCTAAAAAATTGATTTTTAACCGAAACCGTTATTTTTAAAGGCAGAAAAAACGGTAACCTTTAACCAAAATAATAAAAAACCGGTTTTTTAAACATCTTTTTGACAAAATAAAAAATCTGTATTAAATGCGATTAGTTTACCAAAAAGTAATTAATAAATAGATAATATATTTTCATACTTTGCATTCCTAATCTGAATAATGTTAAAAACCGATTAATTTAATCAGTTTTGTAAACCGGTTTATAATTTACACAAAACCGGTTTTTTACCGAAAAAAACTGTTTTTCAACAGAAACCGTTACAAAAGTAAAGTTCTCGATTTCGGTTAACCGTTAACCAAAATTTTTTTCGGTTTCTAGTCCTGGTTTTGTTATTAGTAATAATTAAATAGTTTGCATATGTCCTTCTTTTTAAGTATGTCCTGTCATGTTTATTTTTATATAATAAACTATTTTTATTGTAATTTTTTGGTTTTATTTTAAAAATTAGGTATCTGTAGAACTTGCATATCCTTATTTCTTAACCTATATTTTAAATTTCCCGCTAAAATTCGCATCTCCTAACGGATAGATGGCGATATTTATATCCAAAGAGTATACCGTGAGTGACGGATCTATACTACTTATTATCTATGGAACTGTCACGGCAACTGTCAAATAAACTCGGCATAAAATCGTCGTCAAACTACTTTCTACTTGTTCTTAAGCAAACAAATTTGTATGTAATATTTGGTTTTACTTATTTTTTATTGAATTGCTTATTCTAGTAAAAATTCTTGATATATTGTAATACGTTGGTGTTACGGAATGTCATTTTGTTATTATGATTAACTATTTTATTATTTTTAATGTTACAACATCGCTGAGTTGTATTTTATGGCACGTTATGGTAGGGTAGTGTACCACCGCTAGCAGTGTTACAAAAAACGCGGGAGTAAGAACTCTACAGCGAAGCATCCCAGATGTATTTTAGTGTACCATTTTATTACGAATAAAAGTTGTTTTACGTTGTGCTTTACTTACTCAATCTATTATTACAACAATTCTATTATACAATTAAAACAAACACATTAACAGTTGGTATTATTTTATTTAGAAATCATACCATTCATTCTATTAGATAATAGATGTTGTAGTTGAATTGCACATTTCAATAAAGTAGATAATGAGATAATTTAAGTATTAATTTTTTATAGGTCAGTAATATGAGCCAATAATTTTCAGAAATGACTGATTTAAAACGAAAACGTTCCAAAAATACAAGTTTGCAGCAATATGAACTTTATGTTCAATTTATGGAACAAAATGAGCTATTTAGAACGGGAACTATCAATCCAACGTTACCACCAAACTATTTAGGGAAAAAATGGGAAGAACTGATTGGTTTATTAAATTCTGTTGGTGATGGGCCACTTTTGACCATTAATTAATGGAAGAAGCGTTTTATAGATTGGAAATATCAAACGAAAGCTAAATACCAGAAAATCCAAAATCACATGGTCAAAATTGGTTCAGGACCCGCTACTAAATTAAAAATAAGTGAGGTGGAAGATAGGGCCTTTATCCGTTTAAGGTAGAATTACCGTCACCGGAATGGACATAAATGTATACGAAGGAATCGAAGAACCTGTACAAGTGACGTATGAGGATATAGAAAATGCCGTTGTAGTAAACGATACTATGGAAGTTCTATGCGTATCAGAAAATAGAAATAAAGATATTGAACCTGCAATGGTAAGTGAGAATGTGGAACCAAGTTGTTCATCCTCTAATACTAATAAGCCAAGACAACAAAAGAAAATATCCATAACGTCAGGGCGTCAACGAACTAGGCAGAAACCATTATCTGTTCTAGCAGAAAATTTAATCAACGTTTCTAAAAATTCTATTAGTGAATTAAAAAGTTTAAATGAAACTACAAAATTTTACTGCTAGCTATACAGGGTGATTCACGAGAGAGTGCGAGCCTGCCATTCTCAAAATAGGCAGTCCAACATGCAAATCATTAACTGCTTTGATTTCTAAATTTATATTTAAGCTGTTTTAAATCAAAGACACATGACTTATTTAATTGACAGATTGAAAAGAAAGTTTTGTTGCGTAAGTTAGTAGACAATTTGAATTCAAATAAAGCTTGAAATGTATACAAATGACGAAAAAACCGACATGATCTTAATTTTTGGCGAATGTCGCAGAAATGCTTCAGAAGCTGCAAGATTATATTCACAAAGGTATCTTAACCGCAGGTCCCCAACCGATAAAATTTTCCGAAGATTGGAAATGCAATTAAGGTAAAATTGGCCAGCATTGAAAAGACTCAACAAAAGAACAGCAACATGCGAAGAAAATGAAATTTATGTAATCGAAGCTATTACTCAAGATCCGCATATTAGTCAAAGAACAATTTCCGGACAGGTAGGCATTAGCCAGGCTTAGTTTCGAGAATCATTAGCTAACCAATTTCACCCCTATCATGTACAGTGTGGTCTATTTTCGATGCCCATACAGGGTATCTCGGTTATTATCAGAGATAGAAAAAAAGTAAATACATAAACTCGATTTATTTTTTCGAGAGAAATTTATTGCCGTAAACAGATTTTTGATATCTTTTTTAATTTTCGAAATATAGCCAAAAACCGATTTTTGGCACTTTTCAAAAATGTTAAATATCTCGTTTTTTGAAAAGAGCCAAAAATAGTGTTGGCTTAATTTCGAGTATCAAAAAAGACATCAAAAATGTTAAATATCTCGCTTAAACGAAAAGATAGAGAAAAACTTTAAAGACATTTTTTGCATGGTTTTTTGTCCTTAATAAGATGGCGATGTTCAATTTTTTTTTACTCATACAAATATTGATATATTACACCTAACTTTCTTATTTTAAATGACAACCATAGTTGGCTTTGACATGAATCGAAAGCTTATTTTTTGCGTTTTTCAAAAATATATAATTTCCCTATGGTTGCCATTTAAAATAAGAAAGTTAGGTGCAATATATCGGCATTGATATAAGTAAAAAAAATTGAACATCGCTATCTTATTAAGCACAAAAAATCATGCGTAAAATGTCTTTAAAGTTTTTTTCTATCTTCTCGTTTAAACGAGATATTTAACATTTTTGAAAAGTGCCAAAAATCGGTTTTTGGCTATATTTCGAAAATTAAAAAAGATATCAAAAATCTGTTTACGGCAATAAATTTCTCTCGAAAAAATAAATCGAGTTTATGTATTTAGTTTTTTTCTATCTCTGATAATAACCGAGATACCCTGTATGGGCATCGAAAATATACCACCCTGTACATTTGGTTCAGAATCTTGAAGAAAACGATTTTCTGAAAAGGTTGCAGTTTATTCATTTCATGAGACATGAAATTAATGGCAACGATAATTTTTTAAACTGCGTTCTGTTCAGTGATGAAGCGCGTTTTAGTAACAATGGTAGTGTCAATAAACATAATTGCCATTATTATGCCCAAGTTAACCCTCGGTGGATGGTAGCTGCGCATTTTCAAAGGGTGTACACCGTAAATGTGTAGTGCGGCATTTTGGGAAATCACGTTATAGGTCCACATTTCTTTGAAGGAAATTTAACAGGGGAGATCTATTTAGATTTTCTCGTTAATATCTTGCTAAACATACTTGATGATGTGGATTTACTTACAAGACAGCAGATGTTTTACCAGCAAACCAGCATGACGGCGCTCCTCCACACTACCATATCAATGTAAGAAATTATTTAAATCGAGCTTACGAAAATAAGTGGATTGGTAGAGGCGCTGTTGTTCCCTGGCCCCCCCGTAGTCCTGATATCACACCCTTAGATTTCTTTTTGTGGGGCTACGTGAAAGAGTTAGTTTACCAGACACCTATTGAAAATGAGCAGCATTTGAGAAACAGAATTGAAGAAGCTTGCAGATCCATAACACCACAAATGCTAGCTCGCGTAAGGAGGTCATTCTTGAGAAGAATAGAAGAGTGCGAGACAAATAATGGGGGACACTTTGAACATTTATTAGGTTAATGTTTCCATTCCTTATAATTTTTTCCTTTTATGTAACCTGTAAAATTGATAAATAAAACTTTGACTTTCTATTTAAACATATTTTGTTTAAAACATGTGTGTTCGTTCAGAGCAGGAATGCAGGAAAATTAATGGAACTTGGTAATTTCCAGTTCAATTTGTTTCAGTAAATAGGCATCTACGTTTCTTAGATAAATAGATATAAATTTAGACATCAAAGTCTCCTGTGCTCTGATTGTTGGGTTGCCTATTTTGAGAACAGCAGGCTCGTAATCTCCGGTGAATCACCCTGTA
Source organism: Elmis aenea (assembly GCA_947652605.1). Classification (NCBI taxonomy): domain Eukaryota; kingdom Metazoa; phylum Arthropoda; class Insecta; order Coleoptera; family Elmidae; genus Elmis; species Elmis aenea. The sequence goes on along the minus strand of OX393578.1, from coordinate 25,997,124 downwards.
TAGAATTAGAACAAAAAAAATTACGTTTTCAAATTGAAAAAATGAAATTTTTTAATCCGACTTTTGGTTTTGAAAGTGTATAAATGATGGTGGAAATTAATATTTTTTTAGAATTACAAGTTAAGTTAAGGTTTGTTATTTTTGTGATATTTAATTTTTCTGATTATTAAAATTATTTCAAAAGAATATTTCTTGGTTTTTTTATTTTTAATATACAGGGCCCGCCCGTAGGAGATAAAAAAAAAACTTAAATGCATAAAATTATTGGTTTAAAAAGATCTACGTCGTAAAATTATTTTCAACTATACAGGGTGTTCCATTTTCGCGCTATAGCAAAAACAAAGATTTTTTTAAATGGAACACCCAGTATATTTTTAGGTCTTCGAATGTAATTTTTTAACCTCTACATGAATGTCTTTTCATTTTTTGATTTTGTGACAGTGTTGCCAATTTATTAATTTTTTTCCCGAAAAATCTGACATAAGTAGGCTTAACTTTAAAAAATCGTAGCGATCTCGTTTCTTGAAGTTAAGAAATGAGTTTTAACAATAATGTTAGTCCGGTTAGGAAGCAACACTTTAAAAATAAAAAATTTAAATTTATTGATACAGGGTGTTCAAAAAAAATGCCAAACCTTCCAAACTTCAAAGTGACAACTCATTTTTTTCAAATATAAACACCCTTGTTTTATTATGCTATTCGATTTTGTGTAATGTAGCCACCCCCCGTTTCCTCCCACCTAACCTTTTTTTTAACTTCAGCAGTATGATTTTAAGATCCCACATCGAAAGGGTAACCTACCCGATGCTTTGTCATATTCCGTACCAGTTTTAGAATTCGTTGAAGTTGACGAAAGCGAATTTGAGACTAGGGATAAATGGTATCTGACGTTGCGTGATAAGATTATTGGACCACAGTATAGAGATCATACAACAGTAGGGACAGCTTACCTTTTTTTTATGTTCGCACTTTTATTGCGCATGCACAAAATTGGTGGTACTTCTTTACACAGCCAAGGGGTGGCGCGACGATTTTAAATCACGTGACGTATCATGGACGTATCATATGATCGCTATTTTGACAGAATTTACATCATTTAATTATAAAATGCAATTAACTTTTGATTAGCTTTGTGCGCTTTGTGTTCTTGTGTTAAGTTTATAAAGTGACCAGACGTCCTGGATTGTGCGGGACAGTCCCGGATTTGAGTTGTTTATCCCGCAGTAAAAACTGTCTCGGATTGGTTTCGCAACATTTTAACCATTTTTTCAGTTGCACAAAGTTGCTATTAATTCATTAATACTGGATAGCGCTAACATGTTTAAGGCATTTTGAACCCGTTTTTGAATTTCCAAATTCCTGACAATTTGGAACCTTCGTTACAACAGAGGAAAAAGGGCGGGCATTAATGTGGAAAAAATATTTAACAGTTTAAGAACAACATTTTTTGAAAATTGAGAAGTCCCGAAACGAACAAAAGAAGAAGTGGTCAAAAAGGTAGTAACTCCAGCACTTTTATACGGAAGTGAAACGTGGACACTCACAAATAAAAATATTAGCCAAGTAAATGCAGCAGAAATGAAATTTCTAAGAAAAATCCAAGGAAAAAACAAAAAAGATGGAATCAGAAATGAAACAGATAAAGAACAATTAAGAAAAAGCAGTTAAAACAAAAATACAAGAAAGACAGATGGGAGGGTTGTCACATTTATGGGATGAAAGAAGAAAGGTTAACCAGAAAAGTCTATGAAGCAAGATCACAGGAAAACAACAAAAGAGGTAGACCGAGAAAAATCTGAAACGAAGAAGTTAAAAAAGCAGCAGCGGACAGAAACATCAAATGAAAGACAGAAAAACATGGAAAAAAGTCAGCAAAACAAAACTCAACAGTCCTACACCTAACATTAGAAGGAATCAAGACTAACATGACCAGTTTTGAACGGGACCATCCCATTTTTGGGTAGCCTATTCCGTTGTCCCCAAGCACAGCTTCGGGACGCCGAAATGTCCCATTTTCAGAAAGAGAGCAATAATTTGAATCCTACGAACTTTTGTATAATTATTGAATATATTTTGTCTGCCCGGCACTAATGCACCCTTGGATAGAAAAAGGGTCTTTTCTCTTATGAATATGTTGTGGACGAGCCAAAAAACACAGTTGCAAGCCGCAGTTCTTCAAGCAATGTTTATTGCCAAAGTAAATTTTAAGAAATCCTGCCAAGAATTTCATTTTTATTTGAAATCAACACCATATACTTAAGCAAATTTGTTCTTAAAAAAAATATAAGACCACATAAATTATATATTTTCACATGTTCATTCCTGTTCTTTTCATTAATAAATAAAAACTATGAAGAAATGCGTTTTCTTGAATACAAATACTATCACCTAAACATTAGTAAATGTTAGATTTTGACGAAAAAAATAAATGGTCACGTTACTCACAACTAAATAAATAAATATAAATTTTTCAAAAGTAATTTATGAAATTGTGTATTATGTACCTATGTTTATAAAAGGAAATTATGAATATTCAAATATTTATGTTAGTTTATATAATGGATTTTGTAAAAAATATATTTTATTAATATCAAAAAAAAGTTGTTATTGTTATTTTAACTTAACAATTTAAAATACTTGCTTTTTACATCTGCTATTTGAACTTTTATATCAATTAACGCCAATTTTTAATTAGCGCCATCTATTAACTATAATATGATATACCACCAATAGACGGCCATATTGGATGAAAACTTAAACAACAGACTTCAAAGGTGCCGACAGCAGCTGTCCCTACTGTATGATCTCTATACTGTGATTGGACGTCCCGACGATTTTCCTGATTGGCGAGTGAGAGGCCAGAGGATTTTCAAGTATTCACCTCCTCGTAATAGAGATCTTTATGACAATGTCGCTACTTGGAGAATGGTTGTACCAAAAGATAAACGTGCCGCATTACTTCACGAGAATCACGACCTCCCTACTGCAGGTCACGCCGGTACATTCAAAATTTACGAGCGTTTGGCTATACGTTATTATTGGCCTAAGATGAAAGGTGACGTTTGTCGATATGTTCGTGGTTGTCGTACCTGTTCCGCTCAAAAGGTAGAACAAAAGAGACCATCTGGTCTTATGGCTCCTAGGGCAAAGCCTACGAGGCCATGACAAATTGTATGTATCGATATAGTAGGACCTCTACCTAGATCTCGCAAGGGTAACTGTTTTATCTTGGTCATCGCAGATTGTTTTACGAAATACGCATTTCTTCCCTATCCGAAAGGCTACTGCAATAAAGGTAGTTCAGATCGTAGAAGACAATATTTTTCTTATGTATGGGACTCCTCAGTACATTATTTCAGACCGTGGCGTACAGTTTCGTAGTCGAGAGTTTACTTCGCTTTGTGATAAGTATCGTACAAAAATTCTCTTTAATGCTCGTTATCATCCACAAGCTAATCCCGCCGAGCACATAAAGCGTGTGATGAAGACAATAATATCATCTTACGTGGGAGATAACCAACGTGATTGGGATAAATATCTCGCCCATATCGGTTACGCTATTCGCACGGCTAAGCATGAAGTTACTACCTATACACCGTATTATGCCAACTTTGGTCGAGAACACATTCTTTATGGCGATCAGCTTGAAGAATTAGATCCGACGTCTAAAACTGTCGAAGCAACTAGTAGGTCTACTTTCGAGCGTTTGCATGCCGACATATTGAAACATTTACTTAATGCCTATAGTAAATCCAAACGCCGATATGATCTTTGTCGTCGAAACGTTTCGTATGAGAAAGGTAATGCCGTTTGGAAACGGAATTATGTCTTGTCTAATGCCGCTCAGTATTTTTCGGCGAAACTCGCCCCAAAGTGTGTTGGTCCATTCACTATCGCAAAAAAACTCTCTCCTTGGACTTACCGTTTGTCAAATGAACAAGGTGACGATGCCGGTGTCTGGCACGTTAAAGACTTGAAACCATATGATATTGACGTCAATCCAGATCTTTGATTTTACCCGATTTTGTGACTTTTGTATCTTGTTATTTTCTTTCGTCTACTCGCTTATTTTTTTGTTGTTCTATTGAATGTTTAGTATTGTGGTTTGGGTGTGACCTACCCGTATCTTGTGTTCGTTACGTTGTATATCGTATCTTTTGTTTTGATCCTCTTGTTTGGTTGGGAAAAACCTAGATGGTTTTCCCTCCCGTCGTTAGGGGGGAATTTGTGACGTCATTCTTAACCACCTCCCTCTGCAACACGGGTCGTAGCATCTTCAAATTTATAACACCCGTAGAGGTACGACCCTACCCAAAGGCTTCTGCTAGAAAAGAAAGTACATTCAAAAGTAGAAGAAGAAAAAGTCAAATCCTTACTGAATCTCCTATTAAGAATCAAATTATTCAAGATTTAATAAATAAAAAATCAGTCGAGAGAAAAGTGTTTAAAGGAAAACAGAAATTGGCTAAAAAAATGAAACCAGACTCTTCATCAGAATCAGACGATAAATCAGTGTCCGTTGAAGATAGCGATAATAGTATTGGGGGGTTTATTAGTGAAGAAGATACTTCCTTGGAAGAAATTACAGTTGGAGATTATGTTCTCATTAATGAGGGAAAAGCTAAGGGTGCTGACGTTATGTCAATTGGAAAAATTCTGTATATTAGGCGATTGTTTCTTACATTCAAATTTGTTCACACAGAAGAAGAGTACACTTTTGAGATTTCAAAAGTAGTAACTAAACTACCATTTCCAACACCATCTGGAGACAGCCAGAAGATCCGAAATGTTGCTCTTTCCAGTAGACCTGCATGTTTACTATAAAGAACTCAAATAGTTATCAAGTTTTTTTAATTGTATATCCCTAATATATGTTCTATTAGAATATTTTTCGAATTAAAATACTTTATCAATCATTATTTGAAAAGATTTTATAATTTGTAACACTGTGCCCCTTCCTTTGTAACACTGTTCCCCAATAGCGGGGAACAGTGTTACATTTGTCATTATTTGACATATTAATAAATAAAAGTTTAAGAGGTTGTGAAACTCAAAAAATACTCTCCTAAATAATAATTTAAACTGCAACAATTAATAATAAAGAACAAACGACCTTCTAACTGAAATAAAGCATAAATTATTACAGTTGATATAATTTGTGTAACACTGTACCCACTCTTCCCCTACTTGTTGGACTAGTCTCTTGAATGAAAAAGTGTCGAAAGTGCCCCGGTCTCCCCTACAGGTTTAGATTTAATAAAACCAATTCAATTGAGTAAGAATTCCTTTTTGTTAAATTAATTTTTATGAATTTAATAGCGCCAGTGCCGGTACTGATTATTATATCCTGTTCCTTCATTACCCCGAGATTTTCATTTTTACCCCATTTGGGTAGACTAAAAGTGCCGCCCGGGACGGACCGCCCCCCCCCCCCCTTGCTACGCTACTGGGCAGTCGTCTTCGTGGGCGATGAAATAGTGGTAGATGCTCCCCCAGAAAGAGTTATAGACAATTATCTTTCTTTATTAGAATATTGACCATAATAAACTTATGAATGTCTTATTTGCAGGAATATTCAAGAAAAAGGAATGCAGGGGGCAGTTCGTAGGCCACGCCGGGCTGCCCCCGAAACAGGAATAGAAAAAAAGAAAAATGGAGAGAGTGTCGATGACTGTTTATAGACAAAAATAGATACTACACTTATCATTATATGTATAAGTCAAAAAAGTTTTTTTGTTGGCATAAATCAAAAAAGCCTCAACTCCGCAGTTTACACAACCCTACTATTATTATTTTTTTGCGTGATTTGCGCTTAGTATCTGGCTGCAGTTCGCAGTTGTATGTAATTGCAATCCTTCGTAAACGGCAAAAAATCTGTTAGTGTGTTATAATTTAAATCAACGCCAGGGAATTGCTTCTAAAATTCGTTAACGATGTTTAATGCGATAGGGTTAAAGGTGAAACAGAAATGCAAAGTGAAAATTCACCTGGAAAAGATAATGAGAAACCTCCAGATATAAATCATAGATTGGCTGATGCTATAAATGCAGCACTTTTTGGTTAAAAGAAACTAAAAAAATTCTTATCGATGAAATGAGCGTTTATGATGATGAACATTTCTATTCAGCTAAACTTGTAGAAGTCGAAGAATCTTTTGAAAGCAATACCAGGGAGGCAGACCAAGAAAATGAAAAAGATGACTTCGGTAAATAATTTAATTTTAGAAACCATCTGATACTTAAAAGGTTTTTTGTTTAGATCACTTCAATTGGAGAGAAAAAACTATCAAGTTGCTTATAAGAACGTATAAGAAAATTTAAAAAAAATCATAAGCCCCAAATATACAAAAAGAAAGGTAAAATACTTACTGTTTTAAATTAGTTATTTTTAATATGAATTAATGCATTAATTTATGTAGATTTGGTAAGATATCGCTTTGGTTATGCAAAAAAAATAATGGCAATGTATCTGATGTGCAGTGTGAGAACAAATGGAAGGGTATGCTAGGAGCGTACAAAGGTGTTAAAGATCACAATAAAAAATCGGGAAGGGAAAGAAAAACTCTGCCTTATTGGCAAGAGTTGGATGAAATTTTGGGAAGTAGTCCCAATATAAGTCCAGTGGCAGTTGCAAGCAGCACACCACTACCACCTCAGATTGAAACAGCTGATTGTTCTTCTTCCATGCATACTTCTCCTTCTTCAAGTAATGATACAACTTTAGATAAAATAAGAAATAAAAAGAAACCCCGCAAAACTTCCAATCAAAGTACTTTTGAAGCCTTTTTAAACCATTCAAAAGAACTCAATGAAGCAAGAGAAAGAAGGCATTCAGAATTAATGGCAGCAATTAGAAAACAGAATGAGATTGTAGAAACTTTATTATCAAAAAATACAAAATAAATTGTTTCGAAGTATAACTTTTTATATTTTATTTATAATTTCCATTAAGTATGCATTTTGGGAGTTGGTTCATCATTTAATAATACATCTTCATTGCCATCTTCTTCATCTGCATCATCGTTATCTAAATAATCTTCGTCTATGTTTTCACTGCAATCTAAACAGACATTATGTAATACGCAGCAAGCCATGATTACAGTTGGAATGAGGTTAATTAATGCCATATCCAAATATTTAAGTCGTCTAAACCTGCCTTTTAAAAAAGCAAAAGCATTTTCAATTTTGCTTCTTGATGCAGAAAGCACATAATTGAGGTGTTTTTGTGGTCTACTTAAATGACCATTATCTTTAAATGGTCTTAAAAGAAAATTTGAAATGGGGTAAGCTGAGTCCCCGAGTAAATGGTAATCAGCAGGAACAACACCTGAGTGAAGAAGGTCGAATAATGTTGACATTCTATACACCCTTCTTGCATCATGAATTGATCCGGGGCAGCCTGCGTAACAATGTATAAATTTTAATTTGTTATCACACACTCCTTGTAATATCACCGAATGAAAACTTTTTCGGTTAATATATGTTTCTGGCTGCTCTGTTGGGACCTTAATTGGGATGTGTGAACCATCTAAACAGCCTATTACCCCTGGAAAACCTTTCACAGTTTTAAATCCTTCAGCAATTTCACGTTGTCGAGTTGTAGTAGGCCACTTAATTTCACTAACTATGTCATGAAGAGAACAAACAACGATTTCAAAGGTGTTCCAAAGAGTAGATTCTGCGACGTCGAATAAATTTGCCACTGACCTATGAATTGATAGAAAATGTTGTTCGTGATTCCTGCATCTATTTAAAAATTAAATTACCTGTAGCTCTTTTGTGTGCCCAATAATTGCGTTATCATAAGCAACTGCTTTTCTGGAGGAAGAGATAGTTGTCCAGATCCTTTATTAAGAATCTTATCACCAATTAGATTAATTAAATACTCCATTGATGGTCTAGATAATCTAAAGTGTTTTCTGAAAAAAAAAAAAAATGAAAATATAAGTACATAATACAACATTAAAATAGTACCTAAATGTATCATCTGGAAATCGCACTATGACGTCCTCAAAATAGCCTTTAACACAAATCCTTTTCCTTTTTTCCTTATTTATACCAAAAATCTCAAATAACAGCTAGTCCTCATCACTACTTTCTTCGTTTTCTATGTGTGCTATAATACATTGATTTAGAAAAGAAACGTGTTGAATCGCAAACACTTTTATATCATTCATTTTTATTTGTAAATAATTAACACTAATATAGCCTCACAAAATTGTTGCACTGAGTGATCGTCTTCACTGAACTTGTTTGCACACCGTTCACGCACCGATGACGTAATTGAAGTGCACTCTGTTTCGTATTCCGAATGCGCCTTGGGAGAGATGTGATTTCAAAACAGGATATGTACAGCCTTGGCCAAAAGTATTGAGCACCCCAGCACTGTTACATATTCGGCGAAATTTTCAATGAACCTCACCCACGTTTTTCCAAAATTACCCTTCTATTGTTTTTAACATCTCGTTGAAAACCTAAAATGATTATTAATAAATCATACTATCGGTTGTAAAACTTCTGGCGCGCAAAAGGTGTCACTACAATCAGTATATTCTGCGACTTTAATTCGAGATAAATGGTCGTCTTGAACGTACGCGTATTTAACCTTTAAGAGCTAATGTGCGGTCTCAGAGACCGACGGAACCGATTATTCTGATAAATGACAGATGGATTCGAATATCGTGCTCGGTCGTTCAGTAGCTTCATAAGTCGTTTTCCAAAAGGACGCGAACTACATCTGTTCTACTCCTGAACTGTACTACTCTTAAAGTACACCTAAAATGACAATTGGAACATCCACACGTCACTTGAGTTGTGCATAACCTCAAATGATCATATCTGTCATATCTCAGTTCACACTTTCGTGTGATTCAATTCTTTTTTAACATGGCTACAATTGAAGTAAATTTATTGGATTCGGACAATCAATATGTTTATAAACTGTTTGTAAATAAAGATGATTTTGAAAAGTATCGAAATAATGGTAAGTAATTGTAATTTGAAAAGGTCCCAAAGGGATCACCTTATCTGCAGTTCACATTAAGGGACGATCTATATTATCACATATTAATAGCTATTAGGTAACAAATGTATAATGTATTTGTTTTTTAGATGAAGAATGTATAAATAAATTATTCAAGCGAGCAAAACAAACTACAGAACCAATCGGAATTTTATCGAGTGACAATAAAACTCTGGAAATAATAAATAGGAATGAAGGCACATTGGTTGAAAGTACAGTAGAAGGTTCTAATATGGATAATGAGAATGAGGTGCCAAATATATTGTAATTTTTTTTAAATTAAAGAGTATCACTTCTCTTATTGGCATAGCAGTCATAAAATTTATTTAAGAGAAGGAATGACTCGTTTATATTATCAAATTGTTAAACTTTATTTTTTGTAACGTTTTTTATGTTAATTTTCATAAAATCGATGACTGATACAATTAATGTTTTAGAATAACTTTACTTTTGAAGAAAGTCGAGACTTAGAACAAGGAAAAGGTTCTGAACAAACCTTAAAACACATATGGCAGTATAATGAAACTATTGCATTAATTCATTCAATGGCAAGTCACATTGACGAATTAAATCATCCTAAAGGCAGAAAATTTTTCTAATGACTTACTAAGCCAAAATTTTTTTGTTAGTGCACAACAATGTCAAGTAAACTGGAAAAGCTTAGTAAGAAGCTATAAAACTTGCAAAGACTCAAAAGAAAAAAGTGGCCGAGGGTCAACAAGATTTTTATTTTTGGAAGAAATAGACACGATTTTAGGAGAAAAACCAATAATGGCGTGTACCCATACCCTAGAATCGTCAGGTGTAAATATAGATTTTGAACACGAAAATTCCAGTGTTGAAACAGAACTGGATAATAATAATGAATTTAAAGAAAATGAACTTCCTGAAGTTCAAAAAAAAGGTAATAATTTGATTTAAATGTTCAGAACTTATACTAATTATAATTATTTATACAGGGTGATTGATTGAGACCGGGCATTAAAAATATATGAAGAATGAAAAAGGGTATGGATCTGAAATTGTGGGTATGACCATAATGGCATCTGATCTGTTTAATGAAAATATTTTTAAGATGGCGACACTTCCGTAAATACCGGAAGTTGACGTCTACTTTCTTATTTCAAATACAATGGTCTATTTTTTATTGCGTATTTGGATTCAAAACGTTATTTTAGAGGGACTTTTATTAGCATTCCCTATACCTAAGTGCAGTCATTTTTTAGATTTTTGGACTTTTTTGAAAATTTTTTGATTTTCAACGTGATGCTAGATATTATCTAACATGACCATTTTTAAAGAAAAAATGCTTAAATTTAGACCATGCCTAGAAGAAACCTTGGAGTACATTCTGGAATTTTTGCAATCGATGCATTACTTACAGGGTGTCCAAAATTTAATTTTCTTTTAATACAACTTCAGACCACTAAAACTCGTTTTTTTCAAATACAATGCCCCAACTTTTTTTTCATTTTCAAATGCAAAATTACATTTTGCATCAACCTGTATTAGCGTTTCCTATACCTATCTGCAACAGTTTTCGAGTTATTAAGAATTTTCGATAAAGTTAAGAGAAATTGCAACATTTTTTAATAGTAAGCCTTGGAAATGACAGCAAATGCCAATATTAATAACTGCAAACCACTTTTATTGCGTTTGTCTGAAGCATCCATGAAAATGTATAATCAAGAGTATTGAAACACGAATATTTTGAACTTATTTTATATTCATGAAGAGTGTAACAAGATTATTGAAAGAACTTGCCGTGTCTTCAGTGAGAGTTATCCTTATTTGACTGTAATGACCAGACAGAAATTTTAATGAATAGAATCAATTTTTTTTCAATTTAGAAGAGTGAATCTGCTTGTATTCGACCTAAGCGTGTGACAAATGATGAAACTAACAAAGTTAACATCCTGAGATATTTTAATGACCATCCTCAGCGATCAATTTGATTGGTAGCGCAAGACTCGGGTTTAACATACTATGCTGTACAAGCTACATTAAAAATACACAACTATTCGTTCGCACTTTCAATAATCTTCTGAATTTGTTCAAGAATGTAAAATAAATTCAAAATATCCGTGTTTGAATACTCTTGATAGTCCATTTTCATGGATACTTCAGACAAACGCGATAAAAGTGGTTGACGGTTATTAAGTATTGGCATTTGTTGTCATTTCCAAGGCCTACTATTTAAAAATGTTGCAATTTCTCTTAACTTTATCAAAAATTCTTAATAACTCGAAAATTGTTGCAGATAGGTATAGAAAACGCTAATACAGATTGATACAGAATGTAATTTTGCATTAGAAAATGAAAAAAAAGTTTGGGCATTGTATTTGAAAAAAACGAGTTTTGGTGGTCTGAAGTTGTATTAAAAGAAAATTAAATTTTGGACACCCTGTAAGTAATGCATCGATTGCAAAAATTCCAGAATGTACTCCAAGGTTTCTTCTAGGCATGGTCTAAATTTAAGCGTTTTTTCTTCAAAAATGGCGGCGGTAGATAATATTAAGCATCACGATGAAAATCAAAAAATTTTCAAAAAAGTCCAAAAATCTAAAGAATGGCTGCACTTAGGAATAGGGAATGCTAATAAAAGTCCCTCTAAAATAACGTTTTGAATCCAAATACGCAATAAAAAATAGACCATTGTATTTGAAACAAGAAAGTAGACGTCAACTTCCGGTATTTCCGGAAGTGTCGCCATCTTGAAAATATTTTCATTAAACAGTTCAGATGCCATTATGGTCATAACCAAAATTTCAGATCCAAACCCTTTTTCATTCTTCGTATATTTTTAATGCCCGGTCTCAATCAATCACCCTGTATACTTATAGAATCAACGAAATAGAAAGAGGAAAACACTTTCAGAATCCTTTCTAAACCTTAAAAAGGAAGAGTACGCAAAAAAACAAAAGCGTCATGATGAAAAAATATTACTAGAAAAAAAAATTGAACTTTTAGAAACGTTTTTAAGCAACAATAACTAAATTTATTGTGATGTATTTGATTATTTGCTTAGTTATTTCTGATTTTTGTAATAGCAATATTTATTTTAGATTTTTTTTTCTTTATTTTGCTAGTCAGTTTATGTTGTAGATTGTAGAATGTTATTAATTTATATTTGTTTATTTTTGAATGATATTTTTTTTTTTTATAAAAAGTTATTGTTTATTATTTATTGGAAATATTGTAATGTTTCTAATTTGTGATCAAATTTGATCTCTTATTTAAATTAGGGGAACTACTTCACTTTAGCGGCAGTTGTCGAAAATTGATAAAATTTTGTGGGTTAATAAAACTAGACTTGCTGAACTCAAATATGTTAAAATTACTTGGCGCTCTCATTTAATAAGCGTAAAAATTCAATATAAAAGTTCCGTTTGACAGTTAGGTTAGGTTTTTTAATTCGAATTTTCTCATGTTAGGATGGCTAAATTATCTGTGTAAAGTGTACAAATATGATTATAAGGCATAAATGAAACTACATTTGTATTGATTTTGTGTTAAAATAAGCTTAAAATAACGTAAATCTTATAACATACCCAAGTACACAACTGTCATTTTTTGCCGTCTTGACTTAATTTTCCACCTTTCTTGACCTTTCTGAGATAGTAAGGTGGACTCATTTAGATCTATAAGGATCAGATCAGTTTCAGTTGGAACTAAAATTTTAATTTTAAGCGACCCTTAATTTATTTTTTTAACAAATAACTTGTAATTTGAGAGTGGTAGTTAATAATGCTAGTTGATTAAGCTTATTTGACTCTCTTGAATTTCTGTGAAAAAACACTCATGAAATGTCATTTTCACAGACGTCATTTACTAAAATGAGATTAATTGGAATGCCTGAAGCGGCATTTTAAACATTTTATACACACAAACACATACGAAGATAATCAATATATTTATGGCGAAAAAAAATTGGTGGCCACACACATTAGTTTAAAAATTAAATAGTGTACAGCTGCACATCATCAATAGTGTTGCGCACGTCATCTTATTCCTAACTTGTTTTATTTTAGCGATCCCCATTATTCATCTTAAAAAAAAAAACTTTTACTGATCTCTAAACTAATCCTCTGATGAAAATAATCAGAAAGTCGATGGAATAGTGTTGCGCACGTCATCTTATTCGTAACTCGTTTTATTTTAGCGTTCCCCATTATTCACCTTAAAAAAAAACTTTTACCCACCTCTAATCTTGCCCTATGACGAAAATAAACAGAATGTCGATGAAATAGTGTTGCGCACGAGATCTTATTCGTAACTTGTATTATTTTAACGTTCCCCATTATTCCTTAAAAAAAAAAACTTTTACCGACCTGTAACCTGACCCTCTGACAAAAATAAACAGAATGTTGATGAAATAGTGTTGCGCACAAGATCTTATTTGTAACTTGATTTATTTTAGCGTTCCCCATTAATCATCTTTTAAAAAAATACTTTTACCGACCTCTAATCTTGCCCTATAACGAAAATAAACAGATTGTCGATGGAATAGTGTTGCGCACGTCATCTTATTCGTAACTCGTTTTATTCTAGCGTTCCCCATCTTTCATCTTCAAAAAAATAACTTTTACCGACCTCTAACCTGACCCTTTGACAAAAATAAACAGAATGTCTGTAACGGTTTAAAAGCCGTGTACAGATTTGGCAACCCAGCAGTTGTATTTCAAATTATGAAGTAAACGTGGCAACGTGGCTTTTGTGATTTTCTCAGGCTTGCGCGGGGAAGGAGCGGACAGACCGGGGCCGTGTAGGCTAAGAGGTCGCCATTTTTGTTGATTTTTACGAATGATCGAATTGTAAGGTGAGCGGAATAAATAACTGCCATCAGTCGATCGTACTGAAACTTATTACTGTAGATGTATCTGTAATAAGAAACTGTGAGTGTTTGTAAGAATATTTACTGGGGATAAATGTGATAGCGAGAGCCCATGTGTGGGGCGAGTAATTGCCGAAAGCAAGAGTATTAATGTATAGTTAAAACAGAGAAGTGTCTTGTATTAACCGTTGTATATGTGTACTACGAATTTTACCTAGTGGTTAGCAAGTGTTTAGCGGATAACGCAATCAGTGAACTCGCCATAATACGTAATAAGCGCTCAGTTGCGGCGTATCAGTGCAACGTATGTAATCTCGAAGTTCATCGAGGAAAGTAAGCTGAAACGAATAGCCGTATAAAGTGCAGATTGATAGTGCCACCGGAAGTGTAAATCTCCGAAATCGCTAAAAGTATAGCGAAAATAATCAACCAACAGGTACACCGTCCTACGGGATCCAGGCAAGGTATTGCAACCAGCCCGTAAAAACGCTACCTTCGCGTCTGCAGCCCGAAGTACGCTACACGACGTAGCTAGTCCGCAGATCAGCGCGAAGTACATGTGCACCAACGAATACAATAAGGTTCTGTATAATACTAAGTCATTTTCGATGTAAGATTTATAATTGCTAGAGAGAATGTACAGTTTAGTTATATACTGAAGTTTACACTTTTCTTAGCGAATTTGCAATTCTCAGTTAAGTCGTTCGGATTGTGTTTTTTTAATGTTGTGTATGTTATTGTTGTTAAATATAATTCAATATTCATGTTTCTTTGTTTAGTTATTTGTTAGGGAGTATTAATCAAATAACTTGGCGCCCTTTTTTTTTTGTTTTTGATTTATTACGTTGTGTATCAAGTTTTTTTTGAACCCACGACCTTTGCCTCCGACAAAGGGTTAAGGGCAAGACTGAGAAAGTTACACGTGGCGCCTAAACGTGGGGCCAAAGTTTAGTATTTTTTTGGATGAAAGGTTACAACAGCTGGTGGGTTGTCATTTTTCACGTAGGTTTTTTTGACTTTTGGGGGATCGTGGCCGTTAAGGGTTGTGTTGCTCGATTTCAATAGTTTTATCTAGGTCCAATACCTGGCGTGAGATAAACGGTTGATGAATTTTTTTGGCTTTCGGATTATCTTGGTTGAAATGGTGCAGCCAATGTCGAAGATGGTTTTTGTTAATTACTTACTCAAGGACGAGTTATCCTTCGAACTCTTGATTCGTGGTGTCGATTCCACAGGTTTAAAGGTGGACGACAGACGTAAGCTTCTGCGCAAGCAATTAAGGTTGGAAGGAAGCGATCTTTCATTGAGTAAAGGGTATGCTCGAGTAGAACTCGACACACCAAGCGAACTAGACATTTGTGGAAGTAAATTAGAAACTTTAGTGTCGTTAATAGATGAATTTAGTTTGAAGCCGTTGACGAGCGAATACAATAAGTTATACACTCGTGTTATGCATGTCCTCACCCGAGTTAAGTATGTTCCCGTTGCGGAAAATATAAAAGACTATTTCTAAAATAGAAAGTTGCTGTTCAAATTTATTAGACAGTTTATCCTCAATATTCGAGAACCCCGAGATACATTACAATGATTTGGCGGTTGTGATGGAACGATCGATCCTGTCGGTTAAGGAAGTCGCTAGTATGCCGCCGGGAGATGGTGATGACGTGGTTGTTCAAAATGATGGTGAGCATCAGGAGTCGACACGGGTTGATAATAAAGATACGGACGCTCAAGCATCAACTCCCGCTTCGCCTAGTAACATGCAAGAGCCGGCTTTTGTTAGTCGGGTACGGAACTTAAATTTTAATCCTAGGCCGTCGGTTATTTTAGCGCATAATCAGCCGGTTATGTCTGGTACGTCTGTCCCTTCGGTTCCGGTGGTTAAATGGAATCTTAAGTTTTGTGGGGATGCCACTCGTATGGGGCTTAATTATTTTCTGGAACGAGTTGAAGAGCTACAAGTCGCTCGAAACGTGTCGGAATCTCAATTGTTCAGTAGTGCTATTGATCTATTCGAAGGTCAGGCTTTAATATGGTTTAGATCCATAAGAAATCGCGTTCATAGTTGGCCAGAGCTGGTAGCACAGTTGCGTTTGAACTTTTTACCTCTGGACTATGACGAGGAATTATGGTCTGAAATCCGCGCGCGCAAGCAAGGCCCCGATGAGAAGCCCAATCTATATATAGCCGTGATGATCAATATGTTTAATCGACTGACATGCTCTTATGCCGACCCGGATCGACTGAAGTATATTTTGAAGAACTTGCATCCATATTACGCTAGTCATTTATGGTTAGTTCCCGTTACGTCTATAGACGAACTAATTACGTACTGTCGACGTCTTGAAGAGACTAAGGTTCAAAATGCTAAATATAGGAGCGGTAATAACGTTGATAGTTCGCCCCTAGAGCCAGATTTAGCGTATAGACAACCTAACACGCCACAAAAAAGGAATGTACATTCCATTTCGCGTCGCGATTCCTCGGCGGGTGCCCAGTCAGATAGACAGGAGGTTGCGCATCAGAGCTCTCGAGAATCTCAACGTGGTTTTCGGAAGGAGTCGAGCTTGATATGCTGGAATTGTCGTACGTCAGGTCACGGTTTTCGTAATTGTTCGGCGGATAGAACGTTGTTCTGCTATAATTGCGGTACGCCGGACGTAGTTTCTCCTTCTTGTCCCAAGTGTGGTGGTACAAAAAACCTGCAAACGAGGGTCTGTCCTTCCAGCGTACAGGACCCTCCTCCCAAGAATTAGACTCGGAACGTGAACAATGGAAGTCCTGGTTGACGACTGTTGGTAATTTTTGCAAAGCATCAGCTCGTACAGACGCCGTGTTTTGTCATCGCCAACAGGATAACCGACCTTTCTTATATGTATCTATTCTGGGTGAACAAATCCTTGCGTTGTTGGATTCAGGGGCTAACCAGTCAGTATTGGGAAAGCATGGTTTATTTTTGATCGATAAGCTAGGACTTAAGCTGACTAGGATGTTAAATGTGCCGTTGTTA
Source organism: Elmis aenea (assembly GCA_947652605.1). Classification (NCBI taxonomy): domain Eukaryota; kingdom Metazoa; phylum Arthropoda; class Insecta; order Coleoptera; family Elmidae; genus Elmis; species Elmis aenea. The sequence continues at coordinate 25,980,259 of OX393578.1, read as the reverse complement.
CAAACGGCCGATGGTGCTAATCAGTCTGTGCTAGGACATGTAGTAGTGCCTTTATGTGTGGATGGACAGGTTAAGGAAATTTCCCTTTTAGTGTCAGATTCCATATCTACTAATCTTACGTTAGGTGCAGACTGTTGTTACTTGTTTGGTTTGAAGGCTAACTTTGGTAGAAATTCTTTTGTAGTACCGACACATATCGATACTTTGAAAGTTATTCACTCGCAGGATGATCTGGACGATAGGCAGAAACGTCGCCTAAAGATAATAGTCAACCAGTTTAAGGAAATCAGTGGTCCAAAGTTAGGCCGTGTTAATTGTGTACAGCATCGCATAGATACTGGGGACGCAGAACCCGTAAAGCAGAGGTATTTTCCTATGTCTCCCGCTATGTTAGAAGCTGTGAATAAGGAAGTAGACGAGATGATGGAGTTGGGTGTGATTAGGCCATCTTCATCTCCCTGGAATTCACCAGTGGTGATGGTTAAAAAGAAGGATGGCAGTTTAAGATTTTGCTTTGACGGCCGACGTCTTAATTCAGTGACCAGGAGGGACTCGTATCCGCTCCCTTTCGTTTCAGATATTTTAGATCGACTTCGAGACGCTCGTTTTCTGACTTCCATCGACTTGAAGAAAGCATTCTGGCAAATTCCTCTTTCTCCTGATTCGTGGGAGAAAACTGCTTTTACTATTCCTCGTAGGGGTTTATTTGAGTTTGTCGTTCTTCCGTTTGGGCTACATAACAGTCCACAGACGTTACAAAGGTTAATGGACAATCTTTTAGGCCCCAAATTTGACAATGTTTTTGTGTACTTGGACGATATTATTGTGGTGTCCCAGACTTTCGACGGCCACATGGAAACGTTATTTGAGGTTTTTAAACGGTTGAATTCTGCCGGTTTAACAGTCAATTTCGACAAATGTGAATTTTGTAAGCCGTCTTTATCGTATCTAGGATTTGTTGTGGATCAGCATGGGCTTCGTACCGATCCGGATAAAGTAAAGGCTATAGTGGAGTATCCTGCTCCAAGGACCACTACAGAAATCAAACGTTTTCTGGGCATAACGGGCTGGTATCGCCGTTTCATCCCGGATTTTTCTTCGTTCGTTTCCCCGATATTAAACTTGCTGAAAGGTAAAGGTAAGAGGCAGTCGGTGAAGTGGAATCCTCACGCTGAAGAGAGTTTTCAGCACATTAAACAGTTGTTGGTGTCTGCTCCGATTTTGTCTAGTCCCGATTATAGTAAACCTTTTATTATTCAAACCGATGCGTCAGATGTCGGTCTCGCTGCCGTTTTGATCCAGGGTGAAGGTGACCACGAGAAGGTAATTGCCTATGCTAGCCGCTCAGTGAGCAGCGCGGAAAAGAATTATTCGGCTACCGAGAAAGAGTGTTTAGCAGTGTTATTTGGTATCGACAAGTATCGTCCTTATGTTGAGGGTTCTAAATTTACGGTTGTGACTGATCATTATTCGTTGTTATGGTTAGCTAAGTTACAGAATCCTAGTGGTCGACTTGCCCGATGGAGCTTGCGTCTTTCTCAACACGTATTCGATATAGTTCATCGCAAGGGGAGGTTCAATGTGGTCCCAGACGCCCTGTCCCGAGCCCCAGCTCAAATTAGTACTCTCAAAGTTGTAGATGCAGATAGGGAGCCGTGGTATTTACAGTTGTTAAACAAGATTGCTGCTCACGCTGAGTCGTATCCAAACTTCAAAGAGGAGGATGGTTTGATTTACAAGTACGTTGCGAACAAACATAATCTTGTGTCCAATCTGATCGAGTGGAAGTTGGTCGTTCCTAAGAAATATAGGTCGGAACTTTTAAGGGAATGTCACGATGATCCCACGTCGGCTCATTTAGGTTGTTTTAAGACTTTGCAGAAGTTGGGCGAGAAGTATTACTGGCCTAAGATGAAAAGAGACGTCTCTCGTTATGTACGTCGTTGTGAAGTGTGTCTTGGGAGTAAATCGCCTACCTTTGCTAGGTTTGGGTTGATGGGCAAAGAGAAGTCTGTTCGATATCCATTTCAATTGATCTCAGTAGATATCATGGGCCCTTTCCCTCGTTCAACTAAGGGAAATGCATTTTTGTTAGTCGTTTCAGATTGGTTCACGAAGTTTACGTTGTTGAAGCCAGTGAGGCAAGCTACTAGTTCCGCAGTTGTTAAGTTTTTGGAAAATGATGTTTTTCTCCTCTTTGGTGTGCCCCAAATAGTCATGTGTGACAATGGTGTCCAGTTTAAGAGCTCGGTGTTTAAGAAGTTAATCGATCATTACAAGGTGCAGAAGATTTGGTACAATGCTAGTTACCATCCTCAGGTGAATCCTGTCGAGCGGGTTAATAAGGTCATTGGTACGGCGATTCGATCGTATGTTAAAGACAATCACCGGTTGTGGGATGTTGAGATTTATAGGGTTGGTCATGCCTTGCGGAACGCAGTTCATGAGGTGACAGGACAAACACCCTCATTTCTCAATTTTGGTCGTACGGTACCAGCCAATGGAGATTATTATGGGAAGTTGGAGAATCTTTCTCCAGAAGAGCTGACACTGGATAAACGCGAACAACTAGTTCGAGATGTTAACCAACTGTCTGAGGTATATGAAGCGGTAGGTGTTCGATTGAAAGAGTCGTACGAACGGAATAAGGGACGCTATGATCTTCGGAGGCGCACCGTACAATTTGAACGTGGAGACACGGTTTGGAAGAAGAATGTAGTGCTGTCTAGCGCTGCTGACAAATTTGCTCAGAAGTTAGCACCCAAATACGTTCGTTGCACAGTCAAAGAAAGGACGGGGACGGCCACCTATAGACTAGTCAATGAACATGGCAAAGACGTAGGCGTGTGGCACGTCAAAGACCTAAGGGGTGACACTAGTGGTTTTGAGTAACCATCGGTCGTTCATGTCTACCGCCCTGTTGGCTGGGGTTTACGAATACACCATCGCTAGGAACTGGCAGGGGTAAAAGCCCCCTAAAAATCCCCACCTTTGAACCGTCTGGCATTAACATCCTTAGTCTGTTTGACTGTTTACGACATGTCGTTTTGTGGATTTTATCAGGTGCTCGACCGTTGTCGGATTTTAAATGGACCTGTCGTCCGTTGGCCTCTGATCCCAAAGACATGTTGTCGTTCTACTTAGGATTTTATCAGGGCTCGACCGTAGTCGGATTTGAATGGACCTTTGTTAGTGCGTTGTAGGGTACTTTCCTAGCACTTAGGTCCGCTTGCCTCTGATCCTAAATTGGTTTACCTTTTTTTGTCGTTTCCTTTTTTTAATTTTGATTATTCAGTGAGCTTGGGGATGGATGAATGGATCTGAAGACATGCGATCGTCTCGGCCTCTGACTCCCTAGGGACTTAAACCGCGCCGCCTCTGTCAGAGTGAATTGGTGCTAGGTTATGTACTTTTTTAGTTTCATTTTCCTCGGCTGTGTTGCTCCCGGCCTAACCTGAGGGACAACACGGACCGCCTTCATCACCGATCAAGACCTTATACAAATCATACCGGTTTTTATTTTTTTTATATAAGTAGTTTCTGGCTCTATCGCGAGTAGCGGTAGCTTAACGTAGTTTCTAGGTAGTTTAACTTAGTTTTATGCGGCTTAAGTTAGCTTTATAGGATTTGTGTTGGGGGGGGTATAAGTAAGCTTTTATCACCATATAACGTGATAAAAAAGGAGAGCGTTTTGGAAGTTGTTTAATTTTAATTTTTGGTAATATTTTGGTAATTACCGCTGTCATCGCCCCGGTTACCAAAGGGCTAACCATAGGGGAGAGATTTGTTCGCCAATCGATATCATGATTACGCGTTTATAGTTAGAATTGCAATTTAGCTGCGGCATGTTGAGGCAGTAATGAAGTTGATAAGTTTCGTTTACGTTCCGGCGGATTTGGCTAAAAAGTGTTTTTGGCAAGAAACTTACCATGGTGAAATTGATCGGTTTAGCGGTTTTGTTAGGACTGTTAGGGCCGGCATGGAGTCTTATGAAGAAGACATGTTTTGCACGCGGATAGGCGCGTTTTATGTCTGATTAGTCTGGATGTTTTGCTCTGCGGTAATGGACCTAGATTGGGCTGCGCGGATCTGATTGCCGTACGTGTTAGCGTAGGGCGCGACGCAGTAATAATCGGTTTAGTATGGCATACATTTCGATCTTCTAACTAGCCAAGTGGTATTTTACCTGTACAGTGGGTAGTGTTTAATTTTCATTTAGTAGCTAATCTTCTCAGATGTAGAGAGTCAGTTAGGTGGTTGTAAGTGAAAGGCGTTTTCGAGCCTCTTTCCTTGGGATTTTTTTTTTTGTTGGTTATGTTTATCAAGGTAAGGGTATTTTGAGTCCTTTTTCCTGTGGAGATTTCGTCCTTTTTTTAGTAAGTAAGGGAGGAGTGTAACGGTTTAAAAGCCGTGTACAGATTTGGCAACCCAGCAGTTGTATTTCAAATTATGAAGTAAACGTGGCAACGTGGCTTTTGTGATTTTCTCAGGCTTGCGCGGGGAAGGAGCGGACAGACCGGGGCCGTGTAGGCTAAGAGGTCGCCATTTTTGTTGATTTTTACGAATGATCGAATTGTAAGGTGAGCGGAATAAATAACTGCCATCAGTCGATCGTACTGAAACTTATTACTGTAGATGTATCTGTAATAAGAAACTGTGAGTGTTTGTAAGAATATTTACTGGGGATAAATGTGATAGCGAGAGCCCATGTGTGGGGCGAGTAATTGCCGAAAGCAAGAGTATTAATGTATAGTTAAAACAGAGAAGTGTCTTGTATTAACCGTTGTATATGTGTACTACGAATTTTACCTAGTGGTTAGCAAGTGTTTAGCGGATAACGCAATCAGTGAACTCGCCATAATACGTAATAAGCGCTCAGTTGCGGCGTATCAGTGCAACGTATGTAATCTCGAAGTTCATCGAGGAAAGTAAGCTGAAACGAATAGCCGTATAAAGTGCAGATTGATAGTGCCACCGGAAGTGTAAATCTCCGAAATCGCTAAAAGTATAGCGAAAATAATCAACCAACAGGTACACCGTCCTACGGGATCCAGGCAAGGTATTGCAACCAGCCCGTAAAAACGCTACCTTCGCGTCTGCAGCCCGAAGTACGCTACACGACGTAGCTAGTCCGCAGATCAGCGCGAAGTACATGTGCACCAACGAATACAATAAGGTTCTGTATAATACTAAGTCATTTTCGATGTAAGATTTATAATTGCTAGAGAGAATGTACAGTTTAGTTATATACTGAAGTTTACACTTTTCTTAGCGAATTTGCAATTCTCAGTTAAGTCGTTCGGATTGTGTTTTTTTAATGTTGTGTATGTTATTGTTGTTAAATATAATTCAATATTCATGTTTCTTTGTTTAGTTATTTGTTAGGGAGTATTAATCAAATAACTTGGCGCCCTTTTTTTTGGTTTTTGATTTATTACGTTGTGTATCAAGTTTTATTTGAACCCACGACCTTTGCCTCCGACAAAGGGTTAAGGGCAAGACTGAGAAAGTTACATGTCGATGGAATAGTTTTATTACAGCGTTCCCCATTATTCATCTAAAAAAACTTTTACCGACCTCTAACCTTATCCTCTGACGAAAATAAACAGAATGTCGGTGGAATAGTGTTGCGCACGTCATCTTATTCCTAACTTGTTTTATTTTAGCGTTCCCCATTATTCAGCTTAAAAACAAACTTTTACCGACCTCTAACTTGACCCTATGACGAAAATAAACAGAATGTCGATGGAATAGTGTTGCGCATGTCATCTTATTCGTAACTTTGTAACGGTTTAAAAGCCGTGTACAGCTTGGCAACTCAGCCGTTGTATTTAAATTGTGAACTAAACGTGGCAACGTCGCATTTGAAAATTTGTGAACTAGCGCGAGGAAAAATGATAGGCACTTCCGGGGGGGCGGTCAGAGAGTAGTGACTCGCTGCCGGATGGTCGATTTTTCGATGAGAGTTTAAAGGGTGTTTAACAAAGAATTATTTCTTAAACGCATTTCCGAAGATCTGCCTAGAGTGGTGAACCAACGTTGAGTTTACCTAGTGCTAGTTCGCCGTTGTTGGTTTTCTGAGTGCCTACCCACGTGGCAGAGCCCAGTTTGTTTTCGTCCCGGTGCACTCCAAGCAGCTACCGAGGGAGTAAGGGCTAAAGGCCGCTATCAGTGAAGGAATCTCGGCTAGCCTAGATCCACACAAAGGTCAGACCAGTTTTTTTATCACTTCGTCTCGAGGGGGTTAAAACCGCCCGTTTAAGAGCCAAGCAGATTTGGGATTTTTTTCCCAGGGCCGTCCGTTGTTTATAAGGGAGTAGCCCATCCCAGGGAACTTGTATTAAGTGTCGAGTTAATACAGTCAAGAGTTGCGTTCCGCCGCGTTTTGGGTTGCTAACATTTTGAAGGAACTAGTGTGCTCCATGTCAAGTGGCACAATTGCCATCGCTGCAAATCCCGTAAAGTTTTCAGTGTTTTTTTGAGATTTAGGGTATTCAACATAACTTGGATGATGTTATGCTTAGCTGTTTGTTATCCATTTAGTTATTATAACGTTCAAATGGATGTAATGTAGCGATTTTTCTTAAGTTCTGTTTATGTGAAATAATTTCCATACTATTTAAATTTGATTGACAGGAATAATTCCTGAATTTTGTTTATATATTAATTGTCAACAAAATACTGCTTAGGTGTAAACAATCGAATTGTTAACGAGGTCGGCGGGCTTTCGATGTAAATTATTTTTGGGTACTCGGCTAAACGTGAAACGCTGTGAGCGTTCATATATACAAGGTGAGTACCACACAGAGCTCTGGGGGGTACGCCCATTTTGTGACCGCCGCGTATGTAACATCAAGGTAGTTTTGGGAACGCGCTCACCAGCGATTTTGGCTGGACCATTTAATTATTATAGTAAGTTCTTTTAATTGTTTATTTTTTTATTTAATTTAAATTCACGTTATTAGTGAAGGAAAGGGGATTTTTTTAGGAGTGTCGTCGCCACTGGGGAATGGGAGTAAGTTGTAGTTACCATGCCGACCACGGGCAAACCTGGATGTTTTTTTTTTTATGCTTCGATAAGTAATTAGGTGAATTTAACAACCAACTGCGTTTATTTATGTACCAGTTCTGTTACGTTGTTTTTTTGGTAACTAAATAAACGATTTTGTCTTCTTCGCAAGTGATCGTAGTTTTTTTTTTTTTTTCTTTTTTTTTTTTGGCCTGTTTTGCAGGCCTGGCGCCCAACCTTTTTAATTTTTTGTTATATAGGACCTACGACCCTCTTGCCTCCGACATAGGGCAGGGGCAAAGATCGAAAGATTACACGTGGCGCCCAACGTGGGGCCCGAGTTTAGTATTTTTTTGGATGAAAGGTTACAACAGCTGGTGGGTTGTCATTTTTCATTTAGGTTTTTTTGACTTTTGGGGGATCGTGGCCGTTAAGGGTTGTGTTTCTCGATATTAATAGTTTTATCTGGGTCCAATACCTGTGTGAGATAAAAGTTTGATAAAAAATTTTTTTGGCTTTCGGGTTATCTTGGTTGAAATGGTGCAGCCAATGTCGAAGATGGTTTTTGTTAATTACTTACTCAAGGACGAGTTGTCCTTTGAACTCTCTATTCGCGGTGTCGATTCCACCGGACTAAAGGTGGACGACAAACGTAAGCGTTTGCGCCGACAATTAACTTTGGAAGGATGTGATCCTTCATTGCTTGCGGGTTATGCTCGCGTAGAATTAGATACGCGAAGCGAATTGGACCTTTGTCAACGCAAAGTAGAAACGTTAGTGCCGCTAATAGACGAATTTAGTCAAGAGCCATTAACGAGCGAATATCATAAATTATACACTCGCGTGATGCACGTCGCACATCGAGTCTGGTATATTTCCGTTGCGAAGGGTATCGAGGAGAACATTTCCAAAATTAAGGAGTGTTGTTTAGATATGCTAGATATTTTATCGGAGGGATATGAGAATCCCGAGATACGTGTAAATGATTTTAGGGTCACGATGGCCCGATTGAACCCGTCGGTTAAAGTAGTCTCTACGGGGCCGCCAGTAGACGATGATAACGATGCAATTCAAAATGAGCATAAGGGGTTGGCTCCGGTTTATAATGTGGATACGGACGCTCAGGCATCGGATTCAGCTTCGTTCCGATCGCATATTGACGAGCAAGAGCCGGTTTTTGTTGATTGTGGACAGAACTTAAATGTTGATCCGGTGCCGTCGGTTATATTGCCGCATGGTGAGTCAGTTGTGTCTGTCCCTTCGGTTCCAATGGTTGAATGGGATCTTAAGTTTTGTGGAGATGTCACTCGGGTGGGACTCGAGTATTTTCTGGAACGAGTCAAAAAGTTGCAAGTCGCTCGAAAGGTTCCGATATATCACTGGTCCAGTAGTGCTCTCGATTTAAGCGATGGCCAGGGTTTGGTCTGGTTTGGATCCCTGAAAGATCGTGTTCACCACGCTAGCCATTTATCGTTAACCTCCGCTGCTTCTGTTGACGTACGAAGTAAGTACTAACCCATAGAGCTGTGTTCATCCGGCTTAAGAATAGGTGTCCACGTAGCCACGGAGACGTAAAAGTCGTCAAATGGTCTGTTGTGTGCTTTGTCTTCTTTCTTCCGTCTAACTGTCCCGCGTTGTGTCTGTTGGATTTTCTCTTTTCGTATTCAATACGTTTTCTCCGTTGCTGAAACTTGGTATTTCAGATTTGCACCGTTAGTGGTTGGGACTTAGTCACGCACCGCTTGATTTTGTTTTTTTAGCGACCATGAGGTGATTGATTCTAAGGTCGCTGTTTGTTGAGTTTGCTGTGGTTCTAGGAATATTTACTAGATAGTATAGGAGGCCCTCCGGAGCTTAGTTAGCTGGATGGACGTCTCCTGTTAAGCGTTTAGTTGGGACGCGTTCCAGATTTTTATGGGGTTACCGTTATACCCTTGGTTAGTATTCTCCGCGTATGTATTTGGTGGCAGCTGGGCTTGCCACATGGGGAATAGAAGCATGGAATGTTTTTTCTTTAGAAGATCTCCTTGGTAGTGTTGAGCTATTGTAGGTTTTTTTGATAACCTGGATCTTCTCGTGTCGTGAGTTAAGTCCTGAAGTACATAGTCTTAGTTTTGGCACGGTGACACTAGTGGTTTTTTTGTAACCATCTGTCGTTCATGTCTACCGCCCTGTTGGCTGGGGTTTACGAATACACCATCGCTAGGAACTGGCAGGGGTAAAAGCCCCCTAAAAATCCCCACCTTTGAACCGTCTGGCATTAACATCCTTAGTCTGTTTGACTGTTTACGACATGTCGTTTTGTGGATTTTATCAGGTGCTCGACCGCTGTCGGATTTTAAATGGACCTGTCGTCCGTTGGCCTCTGATCCCAAAGACATGTTGTCGTTCTACTTAGGATTTTATCAGGGCTCGACCGTAGTCGGATTTGAATGGACCTTTGTTAGTGCGTTGTAGGGTACTTTCCTAGCACTTAGGTCCGCTTGCCTCTGATCCTAAATTAGTTTACCTATTTTGTCGTTTCCTTTTTTTAATTTTGATTATTCAGTGCGCTTGGTGATGGATGAATGGATATGAAGACATGCGATCGTCTCGGCCTCTGACTCCCTAGGGACTTAAACCGCGCCGCCTCTGTCAGAGTGAATTGGTGCTAGGTTATATACTTTTTAGTTTCTTTTCCTCGGCTATGTGGCTCCCGGCCTAACCTGAGGGACAACATAGACCGCCTTCGCACCGAACAAGACATTTTTCGATTCCTACCGGGTTTTTTTTTATTTTTTTTGGTTTTCGTAGTTTCTGGCTCTATCGCGAGTAGCGGTAGTTTAACGTAGTTCTAGGTAGTTTAACTTAGATTTAGGTCGCGTAAGTTAGTTTTATAGGATCTGTGTTGGGGGTATAAATAAGCTTTTATCACCATTAACGTGATACAAAGGGAGAGCGTTTTGGGAAGTGGTTTAATTTTAATTTTTGGTCCGATTTTGGTAATTACCGCTGTCATGGCCCCGGTTACCAAAAGGCTAACCATGTTAGGGAGAGATTTGTTCGCCAATCGATATCATGATTACGCGTTTATAGTTAGAATTGCAATTTAGCTGCGGCATGTTGAGGCAGTAATGAAGTTGATAAGTTTCGTTTACGTTCCGGCGGATTTGGCTAAAAAGTGTTTTTGGCAAGAAACTTACCATGGTGAATATTGATCGGTTTAGCGGTTTTGTTAGGACTGTTAGGGCCGGTATGGAGTCTTATGAAGACGACATGTTTTGCACGCGGATAGGCGCGTTTTATGTCTGATTAGTCTGGATGTTTTGCTCTGCGGTAATGGACCTAGATTGGGCTGCGCGGATCTGATTGCCGTACGTGTTAGCGTAAGGCGCGACGCAGTAATAATCGGTTTAGTATGGCATACATTTCGATCTTCTAACTAGCCAAGTGGTATTTTACCTGTACAGTGGGTAGTTTTTAATTTTCATTTAGTAGCTTATCTTCTCAGATGTAGAGAGTCAGTTAGGTGGTTGTAAGTGAAAGGCGTTTTCGAGCCTCTTTCCTTGGGATTTTTTTGTTGGTTATGTTTATCAAGGTAAGGGTATTTTGAGTCCTTTTTCCTGTGGGGACTTCGTCCTTTTTTTAGTAAGTAAGGGGGGAGTGTAACGGTTTAAAAGCCGTGTACAGCTTGGCAACTCAGCCGTTGTATTTAAATTGTGAACTAAACGTGGCAACGTCGCATTTGAAAATTTGTGAACTAGCGCGAGGAAAAATGATAGGCACTTCCGGGGGGGCGGTCAGAGAGTAGTGACTCGCTGCCGGATGGTCGATTTTTCGATGAGAGTTTAAAGGGTGTTTAACAAAGAATTATTTCTTAAACGCATTTCCGAAGATCTGCCTAGAGTGGTGAACCAACGTTGAGTTTACCTAGTGCTAGTTCGCCGTTGTTGGTTTTCTGAGTGCCTACCCACGTGGCAGAGCCCAGTTTGTTTTCGTCCCGGTGCACTCCAAGCAGCTACCGAGGGAGTAAGGGCTAAAGGCCGCTATCAGTGAAGGAATCTCGGCTAGCCTAGATCCACACAAAGGTCAGACCAGTTTTTTTATCACTTCGTCTCGAGGGGGTTAAAACCGCCCGTTTAAGAGCCAAGCAGATTTGGGATTTTTTTCCCAGGGCCGTCCGTTGTTTATAAGGGAGTAGCCCATCCCAGGGAACTTGTATTAAGTGTCGAGTTAATACAGTCAAGAGTTGCGTTCCGCCGCGTTTTGGGTTGCTAACATTTTGAAGGAACTAGTGTGCTCCATGTCAAGTGGCACAATTGCCATCGCTGCAAATCCCGTAAAGTTTTCAGTGTTTTTTTGAGATTTAGGGTATTCAACATAACTTGGATGATGTTATGCTTAGCTGTTTGTTATCCATTTAGTTATTATAACGTTCAAATGGATGTAATGTAGCGATTTTTCTTAAGTTCTGTTTATGTGAAATAATTTCCATACTATTTAAATTTGATTGACAGGAATAATTCCTGAATTTTGTTTATATATTAATTGTCAACAAAATACTGCTTAGGTGTAAACAATCGAATTGTTAACGAGGTCGGCGGGCTTTCGATGTAAATTATTTTTGGGTACTCGGCTAAACGTGAAACGCTGTGAGCGTTCATATATACAAGGTGAGTACCACACAGAGCTCTGGGGGGTACGCCCATTTTGTGACCGCCGCGTATGTAACATCAAGGTAGTTTTGGGAACGCGCTCACCAGCGATTTTGGCTGGACCATTTAATTATTATAGTAAGTTCTTTTAATTGTTTATTTTTTTATTTAATTTAAATTCACGTTATTAGTGAAGGAAAGGGGATTTTTTTAGGAGTGTCGTCGCCACTGGGGAATGGGAGTAAGTTGTAGTTACCATGCCGACCACGGGCAAACCTGGATGTTTTTTTTTTTATGCTTCGATAAGTAATTAGGTGAATTTAACAACCAACTGCGTTTATTTATGTACCAGTTCTGTTACGTTGTTTTTTTGGTAACTAAATAAACGATTTTGTCTTCTTCGCAAGTGATCGTAGTTTTTTTTTTTTCTTTTCTTTTTTTTGGCCTGTTTTGCAGGCCTGGCGCCCAACCTTTTTAATTTTTTGTTATATAGGACCTACGACCCTCTTGCCTCCGACATAGGGCAGGGGCAAAGATCGAAAGATTACAACTTATTTTATTTTAGCGTTCCCCATTATTCACCTTTAAAAAAAAAACTTTTACTGACCCTCTGACGAAAATAAACAAAAAGTCGATGAAATAGTGTTGCGCAAGTCATCTTTTTCGTAAGTTGTTTCATTTTAGCGTTCCCCATTATTCATCTTTAAAAAAAAACTATTACCGACCTCTAACCTTACCCTCTGACGAAAATAAACAGAATGTCGATGAAATAGTGTTGCGCAAGTCATCTTATTTGTAAGTTGTTTCATTTTAGCGTTTCCCATTATACATCTTAAAAAAAAAAACTATTACCAACCTCTAACCTGACCCTCTGACGAAACTAAACAGAATGTCGATGAAATAGTGTTGCGCCCGAGATCTTATTTGTAACTTGATTTATTTTAGCGTTCCCCATTATTCATCTTTTAAAAAAATACTTTTACCGACCTCTAATCTTACCTTACGACGAAAATAAACAGAATGTCGATGAAATAGTGTTGCGCACGAGATCTTATTCGTAACTCGTATTATTTTAGCGTTCTCCATTATTCATCTTTAAAAAAAAAACTTTTACCGACCTCTAACTTGACCCTTTGACGAAAATAAACAGATTGTCGATGGAATAGTGTTGCGCACGTCATCTTATTCGTAACTCGTTTTATTTTAGCGTTCCCCATCTTTCATCTTTAAAAAATAACTTTTACCGACCTCTAACCTGACCCTTTGACAAAAATAAACAGAATGTCGATGGAATAGTTTTATTCCAGCGTTCCCCATTATTCATCTAAAAAAACTTTACCGACCTCTAACCTGATCCTCTGACGAAAATAAACAGAATGTCGGTGGAATAGTGTTGCGCACGTCATGTCCACAGCCCCCCCAAGTTAAAATTGAATTTGTAGCCTAACGAAACCAGCACAATCAAAAATTTTAACAAAGCACGCCAGCACAAGGCTAGCACAACCTTCTACATTAAAAAAAAAGTTACATTTCAAATGTGGGGGGGCCCAGGACATGGACCTCGATACGCCGCTTTTAAAAATTCTCAAGACCCGAAGATAACGGCAGATGAAATTCGGTCTTTTGTTGCCATCTTGATCGTGTCGGGATACGATCAGAAATCGGGGAAGCGTTACTATTGGGATTCCGGTACAGACTTTAAGAACATTTTGGTTTCGAACGCGATGTGACGGGACCGTTTCGTTCAAATAATGAGATTCATCCACTGTGCTGACAACATGAAAATTGACCTATCTGACAAAATTTACAAGCTTAGGCCGTTCATGGATTTATTGAAAACACGTTTTAAAGAAAATTTTGTACCCGTCCAGGCAATGGACTTCGACGAGTCTATGATACGATATTATGGAAGGCACGGATGTAAACAATTCATCAGAGGTAAACCGATTCGTTTCGGTTTTAAAATGTGGGCCCTGAACACAAGTGATGGTTACTTGGTGAATTGCGATCTCTACCAAGGAAAATCTCCGAATGCTAACGAGGAGTATGAACTTCTTTTTGGCAAGAGTACGGCACCGTTCGTGTCCGTGATCGACGAAATTCCTCATCCCGAATATCCGTACCGGTTTTATCTTGATAACTTATTCACCGGGATAAACTTGCTGGATCATATGAGAGAGCGAGGATATGGTTGCACTGGTACTGTTCGCGACAACAGAATTCCGATAAATTGCCCGTTGCCTCCAAAGAAGCTCATGCAAAAACGCGACCGGGGTGCTCATGTTTCGGTAATCGATAAAGATCACGGCATCATTTTTGTCAAATGGGCAGACAATAACGTCGTTACCGCAGCCTCCACCTGCCATGGCGTCGAACCAATCGGACACGTTCGGAGATATTGTAAAACTGAAAAAAAGTACGTCCAAGTACCACGACCCAATATCATTGCTGAGTACAACAATAATATGGGAGGAACTGATATTATGGATGAGTTTGTTTCGAATTACCGCATTGGAATCCGCTCAAAAAAATGGTGGTGGTGTATCTTCACCTATTTCTTGACGTGACTGAGCAACTCTTGGATACTATATAAAAGGGCTAACAACTCCAAAATTTCGCAGCTGGATTTCAGACGGAACATCACTCAGACTTATCTGAAGAGATTCGAAAATCCTCCCAAAGGACAAGGAAGGCCATCTGCATCGAAGTCCAGCGTTTCTTTGAATAGAATTTCTGATGATCTGAGGTATGACGGTAGGAATCATCTTTTGACCACGATTCCTGATAAGAAGAGACGTCGTTGTGCAGGTGAAGGTTGCACCTCAAGCACAAGAACAAAATGTACCAAGTGCGATGTCGGCCTCTGTATTGAATGTAACGTAATTTTCCATTCAGACACGATGTAATTTTCTATGTAATTTGTTATTTTTCATATTTTCAAAATAATCAAAATATAGGCAACTGAATGACCTAGCGTTACTTTTATGTAACACTGTTTTTTTCAGAAAATAGAAGTGTTTTTTTTCAAAAAATTGTTTTATTATGTTTGCTATTTGGTTTTAGCCGAGTTACTGTCAAAATTTCACAAAAACAAAACAAAAATTTATTCCGGTCATAATGGGTTAAAAAAAAAAAAACTTTTACCGACCTCTAACCTGACCCTCTGACGAAAATAAACTTAATGTCGATGGAATAGTGTTGCGCAAGTCATCTTATTCGAAAGTTGTTTCATTTTAGTGTTCCCCATTATTCATCTTAAAAAAAAAAACTATTACCGACCTAACCTGACCCTCTGACGAAAATAAACAGAATGTCGATGAAATAGTGTTGCGTAAGTAATCTTATTCGTAACGTTTCATTTTAGTGTTCCCCATTATTCAGCTTTAAAAAAATAATTTTATCGACCTCTGACCCTCTGACGAAAATAAACTGAAATCGATGGAATAGTGTTGCGCACGTCATCTTATTCGTAAGTTGTTTCATTTTAGCGTTCCCCGTTATTCATCTTAAAAAAAAAAAACTTTTACCGACCTCTAACTGGACCCTCTGACGAAAATAAACAGAATGTCGATGAAATAGTGTTGCGTAAGTCATCTTATTCGTAACATGTTTTAATTTAGTGTTCCCCATTATTCATCTTTAAAAAAAAAAACTTTTGTCGACCTCTAACCTAACCCTCTGACGAAAATAAACTTAATGTCGATGGAATAGTGTTGCCCACGTCATCTTATTCTTAAGTTGTTTCATTTTAGCGTTACCCATTATTCATCTTTAACCTGACCAGGAGGCTCCATACCCATCGTCTAATACCATGGATGACACTAAGGAGGAAATAATGGTAACATTTTATTTTATAACTGATATTTTAAATTATTTTTTTGTATACAGTTACAATTATAGTACCAACAAAATAATACATACTCCTAATAAATAATTATTTTAATACATTAAGAAATGCTTTGCTCTTGCCAGTCAAATTGCTCCATCGCTGTTGAAATAATCAACAAACATTTTTACATTCTCTTTGGCTCTGTTGGTGAATTACGATGTTGACCGACTTGTAAGTTCACCATATTACCAAAATTTACATCATCCGTATCCTCTTGTCGAATATATGCATCTGATACCGTCCTTCGTAAAAAGTTATGTAACGCACAACAGCTTAATACAACTGATTTAATATTGTCCTGCTGTAGGGCTATTGCCGTATGGAAAATTCTAAATCTTGCTGCCAACCAAAAACGTTTTCTATTATTGTCCTAGCTCTTGATAACCTATAATTATAGATTCTGTTTTCATGATTTAAATCTCGATGGTTAAAAGGTTTTAGTAAATCATTCCGTAATGAGAAAGCTTCGTCACCAACAAATACATAAGGCAACACATGTGTGCTACCAACTTTTTCTGGTTTCGGTATATTTAGTTTTGCATCAACTAATGTGTCATAAAAATGAGTATATTGCAAAATACCACCATCGGATATTCGACCATTGATTCCGAAGTCGACCATAATAAATTCGTAATTTGCATTTGCGATTGCCATTAAAACTAGGGTTTTTCGGATCCGTGTACCCGGATTCGGATTCGCCGAATCCTACAGCAAATATTCGGATTCGATATTCGGTCTAAGATTCGACGAATCTCGGATTAGGTCTCATTAATGCTACCACAACTTCAGAGAAAATACTTAATTTTGCAACAAATACGATTGTTTGACGGAGAAGACAAAAATGAAGAAACAGAGCATTCAACAGAGGGTGATTGCGGAATATTGCAGATGACCTTCAGTTGTTAACGATGGAAGAAGAGCTTAATGATATATTGGAAACGGTAAAATGCCTTATATTACTAAAGTCTCAAGATAAATTTGCCTACTAAAAAAAAATGCATAATTTTCAAATGCCAAAATTAGAACGAACTATTTAGAAAAAGTATATCGAGCAATCATAACAATTAAACCAAGGTCAACCAATTCAGAGAGAACTTCTCTGAAGCTAAAGCAAAAAAATAACCTTGATTTTTATCTTAAGATTTTGCATTTTTTTAGGTTATTTCGCTTATATTTAAAAATAGACATACAAAATATTATCTCATTGAAAAGACAAAAAAAAATCTTTAAATCAGTTATCACCTACTACGATTGCCATTTAAAAAAAAAGTTGTTCTGTCAAATATCTCGCACGGTAATTCATAAAAAAAATCTGACTGTTGCCATCTTATAGCAAACCAAATCTACAAAACTTTTATTCTTTGGCGTTTTTGTGTCTTCGCAACAATAGCCGAGATATTTAAGTTTAAAAATTTTGATCGATTTCGGTTTTTTCGTTATATCACGCAAGCCATGGAATTTTTAAACAAAACAAGATCTGGTTTAAAATCACCCCTAAATAGCTAACTTTTGTCCCATTTGATCAACCTTGTATTTTCATTATTTACGGAGATAGTAATAGTGTCCCATGGAAAAGTGAAACACCCTGTATACTAATATACTTGTTACTTTACTTCATCCTTTAACAATGAAATACAGTGCCATTTTAACTGATTGAAGGCCGTTTGAATTATTAATATAAACATGAAATAACTTAACACCGTGTTAGTAAAACCCATTGATGCGCTACTGACAAAACTGACAACCGCTGACAAATATTGTAAATCGCATGTAATTTTAAAATTTGCGCGAACTTTAAACACCATACGTACAATAATTTTTATGGCACTACAATTCATTTAATTTTAGAACTGGATTCGGATTCGTAAAATAATCGTGGATTCGATTCGGATTCGTCGAATCCAAAAAGACCGAATCTTCCCAAACTCTACATTAAAACCATGCTGTCGGTTCCTTCATAATTATAAACGTACGATCCGCTCCCAGTAGGAGGCACAATCTGAACATGTTTGCCATCTATGGCACCTAAACAATGTGGAAAGTTCCATCTATGTTTAAATTGGTTTGCTATGCCTCTCCAGTCATCTTCATTTTCAGGAAACTGAAAAAAATATGTGATTTGTTACTTATACAAGACATTATATAATTGTAATGAAAATATCTCTTTCTCAGAGCCCAAGAAGCAACAATGAGATTGATCAAAATTCTACTCATACAGAAGATTCGGATATCACTCCACAATGTAAGCCGACGAAAAAAATTAAACGCAAAAAAGAAGCAGACCAAACTGATGATTTAATTGCAATGGCTTGTGCAAAATTAGATAATGAGCGGAAAGATCAGTTTGATACAGCAGGAAAAACTTTCGCTGCTAAGTTACGAAGTCTCTCAAATGAACAACGAATTTATGCTGAAAAACTTATGAATGACGTTTTGTTTGAGGCGGAACTAAATAACTTGAATCGAAATTACTGTTTAGTTGACCGTACCCAAAATACCCAACCAGGGTATTTCCAACCTGTGCAGCAATCGCAACCGCGTTTCCAACATTGCCAGCAATCACAAGTCTCTGGAATAATTTGCCCCAATGCCTGGGGTGATATAATGGTTGAAAACTTTAAATCCTCATATGTTCGATCAGTAGCTAGAAATCGTAGGGTTGCTGTTAATCGTTCGTGACATGAAATTGACTTCCTCATGCATGTATCTTGTTTTTTTTATTACAGGAGAAACCATCTTCAGTAGCTGCAGATACGTTTCCTCGTCCATTTTGAGATAGTTAAACCAATTTTCAAGTTTCAACTCAGCAAGTAAATTAATATGAGAATACATATTTCTCTTAAGTAGCCAGTCTTTTGACCATTTACTTCTCTCTCTTTTCTTTTTTTTTCATCTTTTTTTTTTTTCATTGCACAAGCAAGCAGAAGTGCATAAAGTGGTCGGGGAACCATTTTTTTGAACTGGTTGCCAAACTAATCAAACTTTAACTGAATAAATGTCAGCACGATGGACTGAGTGTGTGTGGAGGCCAGAAAGGCACTGGCCGGTTTGCGCAAATCGGCCTGTACAGCCTGGCCTGAGTAAAAATCCTGAGCGTCTGTGGGGGCCTTAAGGCCTGAGTGAAAAAGCGTGGCCTCAGTAAACGGACAGCGTTCGAGTGACATATATTATAAACTGTCATAATGGCTTCCTACGATATTATTGATATGTATTTAATAGAAAATTAATTTTTGAAATTTGACTGTAAAGAAGGTCCGAGTGATATTGTTAAGCAAAGAAAAAAGTTTGGAGAATTTTCTACGTTATATGAAACTTTAAGATTAAACTAAGATAAATTCCACGAATATACAAGAATGTCAGTGTCAAGCTTTGACTATATATTAGAAAAAATTGAATCTCGTTTAAAACTTACTAGTACAAACTTTCACATAACAGATTCAATAACCCCTGCAGAAAAGTTAATAGTAACCTTAAGGTAGGTGGAAATAAAACTCATATTTACTTAAATCATATTCAATTGTATTTTATTTTTAATTGAATTATTCTAAATTGGTGTAGTTCTGCGCCAACTCGCCCGAAAGTAGTTGAGTAAAGTAACCATGATTAGATTCACTTGTACCAGGGTGAGAAAAATAATTCTGATTTTGATAACAAACACGTTCTTTCTGTGTTATAGCTTCTAACAACCAGCCATTAATTTTTCCACGGAACTGTAACTTTTCTAAGTCTGTCAACTTCTTCATGGAAGGTAAAATGCTTTTGAGAAATAAATAATCCTCGTCAGATCTGAAAACTGGCTGTTTCTTCAGCTCCTTTCTAAACTGGTCTTTTAAATGTTTCCAGCGTTTCTTTAATGTTTCTTCTGTAAATAAAATGACGCACTTGTATATATCAATTTATTTATGTATATCAATGTTTATTAATGGTTGAATGTGTTTATGTGCGTCTTATATTTAAAAAACAACATTTATTATTTGTTTTTATTTTTATTAAAAATTAATTTTTATTACATTTCCATTGATAGTTATAGTATAATTTTTAAGATTTGATCGTTTTTTGTTATGTTAAATAGACTGTTTGCTATAATTTGAATAAACTTTGAAATGATTTTTCTCAAAAATTTTCTTATGTATGAATACTTTTTTAATACATGGGTCGGATTCAGAATTAAATTCTCTATCCGAATCAACCAAAAAATGTATACTATGTAATTAAAAAAAAAAACAGTTGCCTATCGCGGATTTGACATACGTCATCGTAGAGATAACAAATGCACATCATTTATTAGAGAATTTGTCACCGTTTCCAAAAATATAAGGTTTGTTGGGGTTATTTTCAATAATTAAAAAGTTATAGGGGTGCGACAGTCAAACTAAATCACCCGGTATATTAGAGAAAATTGAATCTCGTTTAAAACTTACTAGTACAAACTATCATTTAACAGATTCAATCTTTTTTAGCAAATGTACCTCACCGTAAAGTTGGAGGTACAATTCTTTTATTTTTTTAATTATCTCCTATTAGAGACCAGCAAAAAATTTAAAAAGTACAGCAAAAATTTGCAAAAAATTATGACGTTATGAGTTTTTGATTTCTGTTATGATGTACCACCAACTTGACGGACCTACCAAAAACGCTGTAAAACACAAACTGGTTTGAACTCGAGCGCTCACGCCACGCCGAACGCAAACAAGCACGCTCTTCCCGGCCGGCACTCAGGGGCGCTATTCCCAACTCGCTCGCTTTGAACAGCAGTGCTCATGAAAGCGAGCGTTGTCAATGGGAGTGGAGCGGTCGTTTCTGTATTCTCATATACCCCTGCCTTTGCAATTCTTCGACGCGAGTGAGTAGATGTTGCAACATTGGAATTTTGCATGGGCTGTCACTTTGCCGCCAGTTTTTGAATGTTGTGGTTTTTGTTTTGATTGATTATGGGGAAATTAACGGAGCAGCAGAAAGCAGCATTAGTAGAAATTCTTGGGGGAATAGTTAATTATTAAGTGGCAAATTTTCACAAAATTTTACATATAACGATGCCCAAAAGCAATGGAGTGTAATTGCTACAAATTTAAATAGTATGTAAAATGTATTGGAATGAGTATCCCTCGAAAGTCTAAATTTTTTTCCAAATTCATCGACATTTAATTGTGTAAATGTAGGGTTGCCAGATATCCTGAATGTATAAAAAAAACAATACAAATCAAAAAAGAGAACATTGCGGAATTAATTGAAAAACATATTTATTAAGAAAAAAATTGCACAATTGTAGCAAAAATAGATTATTCTTATATATTATTTCTAATTACACATATATCAGTAAAATTATTTACATTATATATTCATAAATATAATATAAATCATTGAAAATTAGTTTCTTTGGTTGGAGAAATCACGTCCTAATAAACTAACATACCTAGTATAAAGTAGCCTTCTACCCAATAAAATTGGTTATTTAGATTCCTTTCCATATTATTAATAAGAAAAAAATATTTATTCATTATATACCTAAATTTATTAGAATCTTTTGGTTCTTTAAGAAACTTTTTTTTTCATACATTTATTCCTTTTTAATTAAATTTCATTTTTGAAGTAATAGATATTACGATGTTGTTTTTTTTCGTTAGAAAAACTGTATTATTTTTAAACTCATAAAAATAATTACAAGAAATATGCTTGTAATTGTATGCATTAAGTTTAAGTTCGAATATTAAATGAACTTCACTATACATTCTCATTTCAAAAAAGGGTAACCGAAAAAAGAGAACAAAAGTGAACATTTTTACATGAAAAAATAAAAAGAAATATCAGAATTAAAAAAGAGAAAATGTTTCTTTAAAGTGATATTCTGGCAACCCTATGTAAATGAATTTAATAATATTAAATTATAAGGTTCGGCCACATCATTTTCAGCCTGTTCTAAGTCCTCAATTAAATTTATAAAGTTAATATCATCCATAATAAAAGAAAACAACAACTCACAACACACACAAAGGTTACGATTTGGGTGCAAAGCGAGCGGTATTTGCCAAGAGGAGTGGGTCTACCCACTCGCGTTGAACGTGAATGGAGCGCCTGCGAGAGGAAACGTTGGGAATACGATTCTCAGTGGTTTGTGTACCCCTCGTGTTCAACGGTAGCGATATCGCTGAACAGGAGGAGTTGAGAATACCAGCCCAGGACACTTGCACGCTTAAACGTGTGTTTAACACAAACGCCCTGCCCCGCCGAACGCTCATCTAAAGCGGGCACTCAGGCCTTTACACTAAGACTATCGATGTTTCCTCTTGGAAAACTCCCAAGGGTATTATGTCCTGTTGTACTAAGCCTTTCTAGAATCGAGTCAGAACATAGGTCGATCCTAGAACTAAATTCGATTATAAAGTGTTGCACGAACCAAAAATCAGTGTTGTAGGATGTGCCGCGTTCCCACTTATCAGGTCGTCGATTTTCTCGTCATAGGTTAGGAATTCTAACCTCATCAATCTGTCAATTGAATCGCTAAAGTACGAATTCTGTCATGTTAAGAATATTGGATTGTTTATTTTTATTAATATGGATTTGAACGTGGATGTTAATATTGTAGACATTGTAGAAGATGTAAATATTGAAAATAATATACATATTCCCATATCAAGACAAACATATAACAGATCAAATTATTTTGAAACTTACTCTGAAGCTGAATTTTTCAAAAGATTTCGACTTCAAAAACGAACTACATTGCAACTACTTGCGCAAATTGAAGGGCAATTGGAGTATTTACATGATAGGTAAGTACATAAATATTTTATTCTTAAATATAGACAGAGAAATAATTGCATTGATAAAATGCACTAGATTTTTTCATGTATTTGCATTTTAAATTAAAACAATTGGTTAGCATAGGGACTACTGATACATACAGGGTTACTACAAAAGAAATAGATATTTTCAATGTTGTATAAAACAAAAACTATTTGTGTTATCGACATGCAATTTGTGCTGTTAGGTTGAGGAACTGTAGAAGTTTCGATAAGACACACTGTTGGTACTACTGCGCTGACTGTTGCGCTGGCGCAAGCATAATAGCTAAGATGGCTGCAAACGCTAGGGAGAAATCCTATTGTGTGCTTGAATTTGCTAAAAAAAAATCTGTAACTGTTGTTCAGCGACATTTTCGAACACGTTTTGGGAGAAGACCACCTACTAGACTGTCGATTTATGATTGGTGCAATACATCTGAAACGACAGGGTGTTTATGTAAGGGTAAAAGTTCGGGAAGACCTCGTGTGGCAGAAGAAACTGTCGAACGTGTTCGTGCTGTTTATCAACGAAGTCCAAAAAAATCAACAACACGTGCGAGTTTGGAATTACAAGTTCCCCAACAAACTGTGTGGAAAATTTTAAGGAAACGACTGAAAATGACGCCTTACAAATTGCAGATACTACAACATCTGCGTGAAGATGACAAGATTAAACGTCTAGATTTCTGTTCAGAAATGCTGGAACGTAATGAAGATGATAATTTTTGCGAGCGGATAATTTTCAGTGACGAGTCAACTTTTCACCTAAGCGGAAAAGTAAATAAACAAAACGTCCGAATATGGGGGACTAAGCATCCCCGGGAGGCAGTAAAACATGTACGAGATTCTCCAAAAGTGAATGTGTTTTGTGCTATATCCCACTTATTACACGATTATCGGCCACTTTCCAAGAAAGCCAATGCTCTTGCAACAAGAACGGGTGGTTCGGACTCGCAGCTAGTTCAGACGAGAAGGGGTAGGTCCGAATTAGAAAGAAACTTGTATATATTGTAACAGTATTGCTAGAGTACTAAGCCACGAGTAATTAGTAGTAATCGGCAAGATACCAATTAAATCCGGAGTATGTAGATTTATTTT
This sequence comes from Elmis aenea, assembly GCA_947652605.1. NCBI lineage: Eukaryota > Metazoa > Arthropoda > Insecta > Coleoptera > Elmidae > Elmis > Elmis aenea. The sequence continues at coordinate 25,956,847 of OX393578.1, read as the reverse complement.
GTTGGTCGTCGGTTCACACGGGGTGGCGACGACTTGGCGGACCATAAGTGTCAAGAATGACTTTTAAAAGCATAAATTAGTATAAAATAAACCAGAAGTGGTAGTGTTTTGGGAAAACATGGAATATCTCAAGTGACAAGTCGTAAATTATGTTATACAACTGTTAGCTGATTGTACCCTTAGGCACTGTACCGCAGGTATCGGTTATTGGGGCAAAATTACGAACTTTATTGCAGTAGTCACAATCCTATATAATTCCGGGTTGGTAACTTGCACTTTTATTACCCAGATTTTGGATTAAGGTGACTATGATAGTTTGGAAATGAACCTAATTGAGTTGGGATAATAAGTGAGTTAATGATGAGAAATATTTAATTTGAATTTATTTCTAGTCATGGGAAATAAAATGTCATGTTGGATTTTAAGGTGGGGATAGAGTGGTTTGTTAATATTTTAACTAAATTGTAGTAGAGGGAAGGTAAATAACGAATCACAAGGGAGTAAATTCACAAGTCGGCATACGTCACAATTTGTCTTGGGTATGTGACGAATAATAATGAAACTATTTTTAAAATAAACGCCCCATTTACGCGGGGTGATGCATAGGTTCACAAAATTGCAGGGAGGAGTTGGTGGAGGTGTATAAAAACCGAAACTCGCGAAGGTAAAGGGACTCACGACCTTTTACCCGAACCTCGACTAAGAGTTTTTCCTGGCGTTTTGCGCTGGGAGCCGAACTCTGGTTTCCTATATAAAATTATATTTTATCCGTCCTTGGGGATTCTTCTTGGCGTTTTTGCGCTGGGAGCTGAAGGCCAAGGAACTTCCTAACTACGCGAAAGCTTTCTTGGCGAGAAATCGCTGGGAGCCGAGCTACGCGTTCCTTTTTACCCTTTTGTTTTTAATAATTGATTCTTCCTGGCGAATCGCTCGCTGGGAGCTGAATTTCAATTCTACACGACGCGACGTTGACATTTTTCCTAAGAACTACCACGGAACAATTACATTCCGTTTGTTTTTTCCTTTTTATTGTAAATAACCAAAACGACATAGTTTTGTAGAGCTGTGAGAGAGCTAGCAACGAAAATAGATAAATAAATACCAAATATTAAATTCCATCTGTGTTTTATTTATTACTGTTTTGTGAGCTACTCTAAATAACTGGCAAACTACGATCCAACAACGGCGAAGTGTCCAGCCTCCCCAATAGGCGATCACGAGAGAGAGAGAGAGAGAGAGAGAGAGAGAGAGGGAGAGAGGAAAAATAAAACTAAAAAGCTAATAAAAAAAAACAGAAAACAAAACAACACATTTCTAAAGTAAAAAGTTCTCTACGAACTGTTACAATATCAATAAGGGCGCCACACTATTTATTCTATAAGGTTTCAAATAGCGAAAAAACCTAGTAAATGAAATAAAAGAATTTGTAGACGGGAATGATATATGCCTTTAATAATCACACACACAAAAATGAAAATAACAAATAAAATATAGAACACACTTGACAATAAAATGTTCCTCGCCTCAACAGACTTAGAAGGCCAGTATGAAGAAAACATTCGTTATAACTAAACATAAAGAAAATATATACGACGAAATAAGATCGGTCCTGTTCCGGTGTTTGCAAGTACCTATATAAAAATACACAAATAAATATATAAAAGAATAATAATTCAGTTTCAATGAAAATACAACCCGCTTAAGTGGAAGAGCTCTCCTACCTATTAAAACTTGCGGTGCTAAAGTCACCGAACGATAACATAACCAAAAAACCTTGCAAACCGAATACGGTCCCTAACTTATTAATCGTAGCTTTCAAATCAAAATGTAGTGACAACAAAGCCACTCAAAGGTTGTTGAGAACGTATGATGTTAACATAAATATATAAAAATTAGATTAAATGTTGATAGATAACAGTAGGTAATAACAAAATTACTAATTAACGTTAATAAATAACGCTAAGTAAAAGAAACAGTAGTAACGAGCTCTACAATAGTTACAGAAATATGACTTCAGGAATATAATAATACAGAACGTAGACAATCGGGGCTTAAGTATGTAATCTTAGCTTTCGATGAGCCGCCGAAGGCACGATGAAGGAGAAGAAAGGCCGGAACTGCTGTCCGTAGTCCAAGCTAACGGATAAACATCCACGGAATCAATCCTCAACGAAACACCAAACGTTAGATCACAACGTTAAACGAAACTTAGAAAAAAAGGACTGAGCTTAACATCAAGCTCAAAGCGAAAACGTAAATCCAAACGTTAAAAAAACGTAACACATAAGCCAAGGTTAGTACAAAACGTAAACACCTAAACGTAAACACCTGAAAAGAAAAGAAATGTAAGATAACCTCCAATTTTCACGTGGCTTGAAGAAAAAGTTTACCTGTTTTAAGTGTTGTGAAATAATCCAACAGTTTTATTTGGCTGGACCAGATTCGCAATATGCGTGACTCGAAAAGTCGAAATCCACCAAGATTAACTATATATCCCTGGATATTCACTTTACACAAATTACAGGTGCATTACCAAACCAAGTAAGAAACGGAAGTAATTTATTTTGTGTAGAGTAGTGGTATATTTAGGTTGGCAGCACTAGCAGGAGACCGCGAAGAACGCAAGGTGTGTTCGTAACGTGTAATTTTCGTATGTAAAGAAGTGTGTTAATATTAAAGATAGTTTGAACGGAAACTGTATTTTATTACATCGCGGGCTCAGTATATTACAATTGGCGACGAGGATAAAAGAAATTGTGAATGTTTAAAGTGGAAGTTTGAAGAAATTTCAGTTAAAAGAAAAAGTGAGGTTATAAAAAGCCGACATGGTTAGCACGGTGCACATGGTTGGAAGTATTGGAAGGCTGCAAGAATATAATATTGGAGATGATTGGTGTTTGTATGCCGAGAGGTTGGAACAATATTTTGTAGCAAATGCTGTGGAAGATGAAAGAAGAGTAGCGGTATTGTTAACATTAATAGGAAATAAAGCGTATAAAGTGTTACGTGATTTATGTGATCCAGTATTACCCAAAGAGAAGACGTTTAGAGAACTAAGTGAGATTTTAAAGAAACAGTTTTCGCCAAGGATTTCCATATTTCGTAAGAGAATTGAATTTTATAACATTAAACAGAATTCAGGAGAAACTATTAGTAACTATTTTGTAAGAATTAAAAATGCAGCAGCACAGTGTGGCTTTAAAGCAACATTAGAAATGGTATTAAAAGACAAATTTGTTTGTGGATTGTGGCCAGGTAGAGTATTGGATAGAATTTGTGAAGAGGAAGCAACACGAACATTGTCGGAATTAGTGGAAATAGCTTTAAAAAAGGAGTCGTCCTTAGTAAGTGAAAGTGCTATAAATGTAAATCGAGTGGAGAAGTACAGTCCAGGGAACAATAAAAGGCAAGAATATAAAAGAGAAGTCCGAAGACCCAATAAATATGAAGACGAAAAATCTAAAAATACCTGTAAGGACACTAAATGTTTTGCTTGTGGTGGAGAAAATCACAATTTTAGGTATTGTAGATATAAGAGTTACACTTGTAAGATATGTAAAAAACAGGGTCATTTAGCAAAAGTATGTCGTAATAAGGTTAGTAATAATTATGTAGAATCTACAAATAGTCCTGAAAATGCAAATATTGTCGAAAATGTTAATATAATTGATATGTTTTATATGCATAGGGAAAGTTTAGTCGAGGCAATAAAGGTAGAGGTATTGGTAAATGACATACCTATTACAATGGAAGTAGATTCAGGAGCGGCAGTATCCATAATGCCAGAAAAATTATTTAAAGAAAAATTTAATAATTTACAGTTGAGACCGACTAAGGTACAATTACGTTCTTATGATGGTAGTTTAATCAAACCGGAAGGTGAAATATATGTTGAGTGTATGTTTAAAGGGTTAGCAAAAGAATGTAAATTGTTAGTAGTTGCAAGTAAAGGTAAGCCATTGTTAGGGCGAGACCTAATGAATCAATTTGAGTTGTTAAAAGGAATTGAGTCTAATTTGTGTAAAGTAGATGTTGGTACTATTAAGGAGTTAGAGCTAAAAGAAGTATTAGAGGAATTTAAATGTGTATTTAAGCAAGAATTAGGAACATATAAATATGAAAAGATTGAATTAGAATTAAACGAAGGGACAAGGCCAATTTTTCAAAAACCAAGGATTATTCCATTTGCGTTAAAAGATAAGATTAATGAAGAGATTGATAGATTAGAAAAAGAAGGGGTTATAACAAAAGTTGAAAACAATGAATGGGGTACACCTTTAGTACCAGTATTGAAAACAAATGGAAATATTAGATTGTGTGCAGATTATAAAATCACAGTAAATAAATTTTTAAAAGATAGTCCTTATCCATTACCAAAAATTGAGGAGATTTTTGTGGCATTGCAAGGAGGAGAGTATTTTTCGAAGTTAGATTTTATAAATGCATATAACCAGTTATTGTTAGGCGAAAGTACTAGAAAAATGTTAGCATGGAGTACACATAGAGGTATTTATGTTTTAAACAGGTTACCATTTGGTACGAAACCAGCCTGTTGGATTTTCCAAAAGATAGTTGAAAAAGTATTACAAGGCTTAAAAGGTGTAGTAAATTTTTTAGATGATGTTGTAGTTACCGGTGTTAATAAAGAGGAACACTTGGCAAATTTGAGAGCAGTTTTAAAGAAATTGGACGAGGCAGGATTTAAATTAAATGTAAAAAAATGTGAATTTTTTAAGACAGAAATTAAATATTTAGGACATATAATTAGTAAAGATGGATTGAGTAAAGATCCAGAAAAAATTAGAGCGATTACAGAAGCAGAAGAGCCTAAAGATGTTAGACAGGTGAGAGCTTTTGTAGGCATGATAAATTATTATGGCCGTTTTTCTCCAAATATTGCAACAATATTAGGACCATTATATAATTTATTGAGAAAAGAAAAAGAATTTAAATGGGATTTTAACTGTTCAAGCGCGTTCAAAGAAGCAAAGAAGTTGATGACATCAGAGTTAGTTTTGGATCATTATAATCCAAAGTCAAAATTGAAGTTGGCATGTGACGCTTCAAGTGTAGGTATTGGTGCGGTGCTTTTACAAGAAAATTCAGAGGGTATAGAAAAACCAATAAGTTATGCTTCGAGAGTGTTAACGACAACAGAAAGAAAGTATTCGGTGATTCAAAAGGAGGCATTAGCGATATTTTGGTCAGTAAAAAAATTTAGTCAGTATTTAATAGGAAGGAAATTTACATTACTGTCGGATCATAAGCCATTATTAGCAATTTTTGGTGAACAGAAAGGTATATATATAAGGCTGTTATGGCAGCAGGAAGATTACAACGTTGGGCTATGTTTTTGTCAGAATTTGACTATGAATTAAAGTACGTGGAAGGAAAGCAAAATGTAGGTGCTGATGGACTTTCAAGATTGCCGATAGAAGTGAAAGAAAGAGAGATTATTTCAGATTTCGAGTATTTAAACTTTATTGAAGAAAAATTACCCGTAGATCTAATGAGAGAGCAAAAATTAGTGGCAGAGGAGACCCAGGTGAAAAATTTTAGGGGGAAGAGAGAGGTGTATTTTAAAGAAGGAGATGTGGTGTATGCAAGGGACTATAGGAACCCTAATAAAAAGAGTTGGACGAAGGCTAAAGTAGATGAAGTTTTGGGTAGACGTACATATTTAGTAAAGGTAAAAGATCAAGGTATGATCTGGAAAAGACATGTTGATCAATTGATAAGTGCAGGGGATAGGTTTACCGAGGTAGATGAAAAGAGGGAAGTAGTATTAGAAAATAAAAATTGTGATAGTTCAGAGGTAGAACAGGTCATGAGAAAATTAATAGTTCCGCAAGGGGCAGATTTGTGTTTAGATGTAACAGATAAAATGCCTTGTTCTATTTCAGAAAATATAGGTAACAATAGAGATTATGATAAAGATTGGAGTTTAGTGCAAGTGCAAGAGGACAAAGACGAGAGACATAGTGTGTGTCGAGAAATACCAAGAGTTGACAGTTTACCATATAAGACTAGATCTAATAGACTAATTAAGCCTCCAGTTAGATTAAACTTGTAATGATTTGTGATGTTGTATACTTGAAGGGGAGGATATGTAGAGTAGTGGTATATTTAGGTTGGCAGCACTAGCAGGAGACCGCGAAGAACGCAAGGTGTGCTCGTAACGTGTAATTTTCGTATGTAAAGAAGTGTGTTAATATTAAAGATAGTTTGAACGGAAACTGTATTTTATTACATCGCGGGCTCAGTATATTACATTTTGACATGCGTGGAAATAGACTGGTCACTGGAACTACTAAAATAAGCCAAAACTACTACTCAGGGGACCTAACTCCCAATCGGACAATATTAACGTAACACACTTGAAGGTGTACGGTCCCTTTTTCTTTGAAGGGAATACAGTAACGGGAGCTACTTATCACCAAATGATAATGAATTGGTTGCTGCCTCAACTGCGTGAAGACGGGGGAACTTCATCTTCCAACAGGATGGAGCACCACCCCACTGGCACCGAAACGTAAGACATTATAGCCAAATCCAAGTTTAATGGCGAAGAGCGGGGGTATGTTCGCGCAGCAGACGCCACAATATGGTCCACAGACTCTTAAACCATAGGCGGGTATACATTATTATAAACGCATTACAAAAAATTTAAAGATAAAATATACTTGACACATTTTTACAAAAAATAACTATTAACATGTTATTAATAAATTAGTTTTAATAAAAATCACACATTAAAGCTTGTAACGTCTTAAAACACGTGTACAGTAGTTGTCATTCAAATTGTTTTAGACGTGACAACGTCGCTTCTTTAAATTTAAAATTATTAAGTAAACGTAACAACGCCGTTGGTAAATTTCTCAGCCTAAAGACCTTTTTGCACAGTCCAATAAATTGACCAATTTTGTGACCTTCAATTTATTGAAGCGTGTAATACATAAAAATTGTATCAATAAATGGAAGACAATAAATTGGACAATTTATTGTCAGATTAGAACCAGCTCTAATTTTTCAACAATTTCTTAGGAAATTTAGCCATACCAACTTGACAAAAATATCCCTAAAGCGGGACCTAACCTTCAAATGTAGTTGTGTTTCCGTGATTTTGTGCTTGTTTTGACTTTTGAAAGTGCAATTTCGAAAATGAGCTATCAATTTAGTCGTGACCAAGTCAAACTATTAATTGAAGAGTATGAAAAGTTCACAGAACTGTACGACATACAAAACAAGTTGTACAAAAACAAAACTAAAAGACAACAAATAATGGAACAAATTTGGACTACAATGAAACCAATATGTGGTCCAATGTTGAAAATAGACGATATTAAATAAAAAATTAATAATTTAAGGACTCAATTTTTTAATGAGGTCAATAAACAAAAAAAAAGCCAAAACCAGCGGTGCTGGTACTGCGGACATATATCAAATTTCTTGGTGGTGCTTTGAACTTTTGTCATTTTTCAAAAATTGTGCACCTCTTCGAAAAGGAGAAAGCAATTTTGTATTGCCAGACGAAACTGTAGAAGAAACACAATTTAGTGACGAAGAGATTCAAGTGTAAGTTCTAGCATTTTCTTTTTATTTGCGTACATAGTATATAAGTATATGTATTTTTTTACTACTTAGTGACCCAGATGTCTTGTATGATGGCCCAATCGAAGAGTTGGAAAATGTAGATTTCAGTGATGGACTTATGTCCCCAGAGTCAAGACCTTCAACATCACATTCATCCCGGAAAAGAACGAACTAATATTACCGAATCACAACTTTTGCTTCAAAAAGCAACTTCTTTGATGGAGCAAAATATAGTCACAAATGAAGACCATTTTAATGCATTTGGACAGTAAGTGTACTTTTATTGATAAAAGAAATAGTGTAAAATGATTATTTGGAGCCTGTGGCCTCGAATCTCTATCTACCTGATTGCAAAAATCCAGAATGTAAAAATCAAGAAGGTAAAAAAATCTATAACATCTAAGTTTAAATATCAGTCTATAATGCCCGGTTGCACCATTGCATTCTAGGATGGATTTTAGCTAGGCTCGACCTAAATGTAAGATCGACCTAGAACACAAATCTATTGCACCAACGTTTCAAAACAACGTTTTACCTAGCACCTATTTTAATGGTAGGAGCAAGTGGCAACATCGCAATTGTGAACAGCTGTCGTTATTATCGTTAATTAGAATTTTGACAGCTGATTTTTGTTTACGTTTTTCTATTGCAGTTTGTAGTTAGTTAATAAAAAGATGAGCGAGAAAGTTATAAAACGTGTGAATTATGCAGCAGAGGAGCGGAAATTACTCTCGGAGTTAGTGGAAAATTACAAAGGTACAATTGAATCTAAAGAAACTAACGCTGTGAGCAACTTACAAAAAGAGCAGACGTGGGAAGTTATTGAAAAATTATTTAATTCTAAAAACGTAAATGTGTATAGAGATAGTAATTCTCTGCGAAAGCAATGGGCCCATATGAAAATGGATACTAGAACAAGAGCTGCCAAACAACGGCAGGAGTTGTACAAAACTGGAGGTGGCAGTACAGGTACAGAAGATACCAATGGTACAAATGAAATAATTCTTTCAATTATTAGCAACAAAACAGTGTACGGATTCCCAAACGAATTCGATTCCGATTCAATATTAGTAGGTACGCCATATTAAATTATTTCTCACATATGGAAATCTATTTTAATGCAAGAGTGCTATTTGCGATTATCGCAATATTCTTGACACCCAATATTGCTACAGACTGTATATTATTTTAGATTCTTCACCGTTAGAAAAAGAAAATAGTGATACAGCTCAAACAATAGACACGGTCAAAGATATGGTGCAGGATCAAGACTTCATAATAATTGATCGCAGCGAAAATAACACTGTAACAGAAGATGTTTTCAAGGACATTACGAACAGCAAAGAAATGCCAGATGTTGCTCCTCGGTGGTCAGCTAGAAGAAGACCTAAATTGGAAAGTATAGGGCGACTTGAAAAGGCAAAGTTTGAAGTCTTAAATGCCCAAAGAGACTTTTATATTCAGGAAAAAATGGAGTTAAAGAAAAAATTATTTGATTTAGAGTACAAGCACAAGCAAAAAATATATGAAATGGAGGAAGAATACAAACGTAATTGTAAATAATTGTTTTTATTTTCTATTTTTGTTTAGAAGTCATGTTTTTTCTAAATATTGTTATTATTACATACATATTGTAATTTCTTTTAAGAATTTATTGTTTTTTTTCGTTATCATATTTTTAAAGTTTCAGTTTATAGAATGCATATTATTTTTTGAGAATTATTTTTTTGTTATTTTGATATTTTTGTTAGGAATAAATGTTACTTTTTATTGTGATATTTTGGAAGTTTATGTTTAGAATTCATATTTATTTTTTAAGGATTATACTTTATTTAAATTTTTGTTAAGAATTATTGTTACTTTTTAATTGTTATATTATTATATTATATTATTTATAGATGAATAGAATATCTCAATATATTTTTGTACATTATTATACTGCTTTATTTACATACTAATATTTATGTGAAACATAGAACTTGACATTAGTTACAATTATATGTAATGGGTTGTTGTATAATTTCGTGCGGTTTTTTTAGATTCATAATTGCGCACTTTATATTAAATTTCGCGTATAATCAAGGTTTCAAAGCTGCTAAAGCTGCTTGCAGTATTTGTGTTGTGTACGGCGATGATGAAGAACGGCTCAAAAATGGTTTTCGCGTTTCAAAAACGGTCCAGCTTATCCACGAAAATTCGTGTCAAATAACAAGAGAATTGGCCGAGCAGCTGGATTGTGCCCATTCAACGGTAGCTCGCCACTTGCAATCAATGGGTAAGGTCCAAAAACTCGGGGCATGCGTACCATGTTTTGAGCCAAAACAACAAAAATCAACGTTCCATGATTGCCGCCAATTTGCTCGCCCGTCATCGATTAACACACGGCCATAAGCAACGCTTTCTGTATCGCATACTGGTTCAATCGCTCTTCGTCAAACTGAGGGGGTCGGCCGCTATGAGTTTGGTCCCGGAGACCGAAATCTCCGTTTTTGAAACGCGAAAACCATTTTTGAGCCGTTCTTCATCATCGCCGTACACAACACAAATATTGCGAGCAGCTTTAGCAGCTTTAAAACCTTGATTACACGCGAAAAGACAGTTGTATAATAAAAATAAACAAATGATATGAAAAAACGAAAACGCCAACTTGTAGAGAAAAACATTCTCCGTCGAATAGCACAAAACAAATTACCAAAAAATTTAATTTAAAGTGCGCAATTTTGAATCTAAAAAAACCGCACGAAATTATGCAACAACCCAATATATCATAAAAATATTTATATTTTATCTAATTTTTTTCCGTAATATAACATTACAATCTTGTAAAATAATTTGCTACTAAATGTCTTCTAACCTCAAAGATCTGTACATTTTCTTGTGCTGGAATTGGAATATTGCCATCTCTTATAGCTTGTTGAAGCTCATGTTGCATTATTACATTTTCTTCTGGTGGCTCAGGCTCACCATTTAGTTGAGCAATATTGTGGAGGACGGCTGTAGCAACAATAACAGGAAAAATGTTATCCAATTTCATCCTACAACCATATGCCATAATAGGGAAACGTCTCTTCCAAACTCCAAACAAGTTTTCCACCTTAACTCTACACCTAATGTGACTATTATTATAGTTCCTTTCCCCATCATTTCGAGGTTCAAGAAATGGAGTAACCAAGTACAGCAGGTTCATATAGCCACTGTCACCTAAAATAATAGGAGTAATAATAATACTAAAAAAATATAGGGTATATTGTAAAACTGATTTTTACCTAACAAAATTCCATTTCCAAAGTTACCCATTTCAAACTGTGCTTTTATTCTGGAATTGTTAAATATTGTGACATCATGGGTCGAACCTGGCCACCTGGCTACTATATTTTTGAAAAGCAAATCGGCAGTGGCAACTGCTTGGACATTAATTGAAAAATAGCCCTTCCTATTTCTAAATATTTCGGCGTCAATTCCCCCTGTAAAAATACAAATTGAAGGATCACTAATTAGAAATTCAAATATACATGAATTCTAATTAAACCTTGCGATAATATCTTTATATGAGTACCATCTACTGCTCCTATGACTCTAGGAAAACCTGCAACATCGTAAAACTTGTTTTGTTCATCTGCAATTTCTGCTCTATTTTTTGCCATATAAATACCGGGTGTAACTGAAATCAGGCTCACCCCCTTTTTTTTTCTTTAGTTTTGAATTTAGACAAATGAAATTTTAGACATGTAAAATTTGCAAAAAACTGGATTATTTGAACATGGGTACACTTTTGTTTCACTTCCGGTTTCGCCGGAAATGACCATAACTTTGTTATTTTAAATGGAACACCCTGTATATTTTTACATTTTTGGAAAGAGGAAACGATTTTGGATACAACTGTACCATTTTGGTTAATTTTTATAACCACAAATAATTTTTTGACAAAAATTTAATTTTTTATTAAGTGTGCCGTGACCCGCATAAATTAAATTTTATTTTGTCAACAAGTGTCCAAAAACGGTTTTGTAAAAAAACACAAAAAAAGCATTTGTTTTGTTGCCATTTGGCATAGTCAACTATGATTATTAGGATATCTTACCAAAATCTTACAATAATTTGAAATTTTTAATGGCTGCTCCTAATAAAAATACCAAGTTATTGGTATTGATGAATTCGCCAGAAAATACTCTATTTAAATAACCGCATGCGCCACTATCGTTGCATTTAAAAAAATTGATTTTTTGTCAAAAAAACAATTTCGCAACTTTTAAGGTCTATTAAAGCAGCCCAAATGTCAATTAAAATTTACAAAACCGTTTTTCTGACACTTTTTGACATAATAAAATTCAATTTATGCGAGTCACGGCACACTTAATAAAAAATTAAATTTTTGTCAAAAAATTATTTGAGGTTATAAAAATTAAGCAAAATGGTACAGTTGTATCCAAAATCGTTTCCTCTTTCCAAAAATGTAAAAATATACAGGGTGTTCCATTTAAAATAACAAAGTTATGGTCATTTCCGGCGAAACCGGAAGTGAAACAAAAGTGTACCCATGTTCAAATAATCCAGTTTTTTGCTAATGTTACATGTCTAAAATTTCATTTGTCTAAATTCAAAACTAAAGAAAAAAGGGGGTGAGCCTGATTTCAGTTACACCCGGTATTGTCCTGAGATGCTTGCAATAACTCTAGATACTTTAGCTACGATTCGCGATACAGTTGATTTATCAGCACATATAAAATCTCCTGTTGCTAAAAGATGTCCACCAGTAGCAAAAGTACGCAAGGTCACAAGGAGCTGATTCATACGGCTCACAGAATTATTTCTGAAATTTTAATACTTCTTGGTCGGTACTATGTATTTTTAAAATATATTTCTAATGTATGTATCAGTAGTCCCTATGCTAACCAATTGTTTTAATTTAAAATGCAAATACTTGAAAAAATCTAGTGCATTTTATCAATGCAATTATTTCTCTGTCTATATTTGAGAATAAAATATTTATGTACTTACCTATCATGTAAATACTCCAATTGCCCTTCAATTTGCGCAAGTAGTTGCAATGTAGTTCGTTTTTGAAGTCGAAATCTTTTGAAAAATTCAGCTTCAGAGTAAGTTTCAAAATAATTTGATCTGTTATATATTTGTCTTGGTATGGGAATATGTATATTATTTTCAATATTTACATCTTCTACAATGTCTACAATATTAACATCCACGTTCAAATCCATATTAATAAAAATAAACAATCCAATATTCTTAACATAACAGAATTCGTACTTTAGCGATTCAATTGACGGATTGATGAAGTTAAAATTCCTAACCTGGGACGAGAAAATCGACGACCTGATAAGTGGGAACGCGGCACATCCTACAACACTGATTTTTGGTTCGTGCAACACTTTATAATCGAATTTAGTTCTAGGATCGGCCTAGGTTCTGACCTTAGATCATATAAACTACATGGATAACACAACACCATAGGAATATAGTTAAGACAATGTTGCCGACATGTACAACGTGCCTTTTTAAACCTATCTCTTTCTATATTATGTGGGTCCAATATACGCTATCTTTGTTTTGGACCCGGGCCCGCTGTCATCGTAGCGCAACCGTGATAATAACTGTAACGTACTTCCTACCTAGCCTATTCTAGCGACTGACGCGTGAGTAACAGTTAGAATTGTTTGCTATTAACACATTTTGTGCGGGTAGCGCGCAAAAGTAACTGGCAGGTATAGCGGCTCAAAAAAATTAGGTGGCGAAATTTTTTATTTAAATTTTTGTAACTAATACATGTTTTTCATTAAAATTGGATAGCCTGTTCCGTACTACAATGTCGATTGTAGAAGATATAAAGGTCTGTTCCAGCAGGGCCATATACGATCCATAGAACGGTCAGGAGCATGCGTAGTATCGATATAGCAAGCCATGAGAGCCTATAATTGTCCGCTATATCGATACTACGCATGACCGTTGGTCGTACGTGGCCCGCAGTGGCGTAGCTAGAGTTTGTGCCGCTCGGGGCGGTCCCTGAATTTGCCGCCCCCTATAAATAAGGGTTGCTAACTGTTTATTTTTTTAAAAGCCAGCAAAGATCGACACAAAAAAGTGGAGGGGGGTTAAAATGCGCCGCAGGCAATTTTTTTGAATTTTAGATGTTCAAACGTGTTTCAATTCAAAGTTAGATAATGTAGAGTACTTTACCATCATCCAAAATTACAGTTTTACCTCAGAACTTTTTCTTATTTCTATTTTTTAATCAGATCGTCCCCTACCCCCACGAAATTATTTTTAATAGGAGTTAAAACTTTCACTGATAATTTCCATTTAGGTAAAGGAACACATTATTTGCAACACAGATATAGGTAATAGCGGTTCAGCGAATGAACGCAAAGTATAGAAAATGATACCGTACAATACGTACCACGGCAAAATATTATTGTTACATTTTTAGGTAATCTTTTACCAAATAACATACAGATTAATCTTGTTAACTTCATAGTTGAGCCCTACATAATATATCCGGTAGTCCAGTGTTTTAATTGTTTGAAATACGGCCACACCGCAAAACAATGTAAAGGTCAGGAGCGCTGTAAAAATTGCGGAAAAACACTCGAAGATGATCACAAATGCGAACTCGATAATAAAAATTGCATACATTGTAAAAGTACTTCACATAACTCCCTATTTCGAAAATGTCCTATATTCACTAAGCAACAAGATATCAAAAGACGTATGGCATCTAAGATAAGGTGACCAACCGTACTCCTTTCGGGAGTTTTGTACTGCTTTTTCATGCACCGTACTCCTTCTAAAAACCGTACTCCAAAAGTACTCCTTTGCATTCTTTTGTACTCCCTTAATATTAAATTATCGAGACGTCAACATTTTGCGAGTTAACGTATAGCAGACACCTACACGTCTATTATTGTTTAGGTTTAGACACAGTATTCTGTGCAAGGTTGTTTTTTTCAATGGAATAATAGTCTGCCTATAAAAATACAGTATCCGCTAGATGTCACTCGGAAAATATTGTAGTTGTAAACCATAAACGTAGTATCCGTCAATCAGTTTACTCTCTAAATAGTCTAAATTAACTAAAGTTAAAGTGGTTCCGGGCGGTACGTATTTTTGAATGATATTTATTATTTCATTTTCAAGTTGCAAGTATAATTTTATAAACCCGATCAAATTCAGATATCAAATGAGCTTGTGAAATGTAATATTGATATTTTTTGAAAATTTTAAACCAATATTACGTTTTGCGAACTTATTTAATAGTTAACAATAATGTGTTTGAAATTAAATAAATATTGCAGGTAAATCGCGATTTATGCACAAAAGCTATAACTATAACATTTTGAATTATTTTCGATTTTGTAGGTTTCCTACTATTATGAGTAACGGATACGCCAGTGGAGGGTTTTAAAAATTTTACTAGTGCGAATACAATAGACCTATTTTAGAAAAAAATATGGAGGGTTCAAAAAGACGAAAAAATCATTTTAATGAAATTTTGAAAAAAGAGTTTCCATTTATTATAGAAAACCAAAAAAATGATGATTCTATGGTAAAATGTACAATCTGCAGAGGAGAATTTTCTATTGCGGTTGGTGGACGATCTGCAATAACAAAGCATATCGATACCAATAAACATAAAAAATCTCTCGATGCATCGGCATCAACGTCCAAACTAACCACATTTTTTAAATCTCCAAATTTTGGATCAAGTGAAAAAACATTAGCAATTATGGAGGGCACTTTTGCTTTTCATACTATTGTCCATAACCAGAGTTTCAGAAGCATGGACTGCACTACCAAATTATTAAAGAAATTTCATAATTCCAAATTTTCATGTGCAAGAACTAAATGCGAGTCAATAATAACTGGAGTTTTTAAAGAATATTGCGACCAAAAACTATTACAAGATTTGGAAACTGTATCATTTGTAACCATTTTATCAGATGCATCGAACCACAAAGAAATAAAATTATACCCAATATTAGTAAGATATTTCAATATTAAAAATGGCATTTGTCATAAAATTTTAAATTTAGAATCGATTGAAGGAGAAACTGCGGAAATTTTATCAAACCACTTGTTTCGTGTTATTACTGAAAATAATTTGAATTCTAAAATTGTAGCATTATCGGCAGATAACACGAATACGAATTTTGGTGGACGTAACCGGAGAGGTATCAATAATGTACACACAAGACTCAAAAATTTAACCAAGAAAAATATATTTGGAATCGGTTGCAATGCACACATTTTATCAAATGCCATTAACACAGCTTCTAGTTCTATGTCAATTGATGTGGAGGTCATAATTACAAACATATATTTATATTTTAGTCGTTTCACAGTTCGTGTAGCAAGTCTTAAACAATTTTGTCAAGAGGCTGATATTGAATATAAAAAGCTTCTTGGTGAGATGAGGTGAATGATAATTAATAATCATAAACAACCATGCCTTCAAATTACAGCAACGATGATCTCATTGTTACCGCACTGGGAGACCTAACATCAGAAAAATTGACCTCCCCGGTATCCCAAATTACACCAACAAAGTGGGACGATGCTCTGTTCGCTAAAGAGTTTGTTAATAAACATATAAAGAAATATAAGACTCCAACTTTCCTAAAAGCTTCAGGGATAGCTCAAAGCTTCCTTTCATGGTATTGCGGGGCCTCACTCCCTGGAGACACTACTTTACAATCTATTATCCTTCCGTTAATCTTCTGCATGAAGGTTGATGGAAAATTCCTGTTCCAAGAGTATATAGATGACGAACAGGGAGAATATCCACAACCAGCTACCATTGTCAAGCCAACCCAGATAACAGCAAAGTTCCTATCATCCTCAAAAAGAGCGGGCGAGGACACAACTACTCTCAAGGTAATTGATGATCGAACTAACAAGGATCTAGGAGTCATAGATTCCGCTCTCTTTAATGATTGGAGTTTTCACTGGACTAATGAACTTGATGTGAAGGAAGCTTCTAAAACCAGTGACAAGCATTGGCAATATGTGTCAGCCCTAGGTTACTTGGCTCTGAACCTTTTGAGAGCCATAGCAAAGGATGACATAGCAATAGAAAAGCACATGGCAACCTATAATCACACTAGAATTCAAACCTTCTTTTCATTAATCACTTGGAAGAATCTAATTCCTCCTCCACATGCGGATTGTTGGCCTGTGATAACTAATGAAACTAAACGTTTTTCTTCCAGCGCCAGTGTCATTTTCACACACACCTTAGAAGCCTTCAGGATTGCCCATCTTAATAAGAACATCTCAGCCACAGGACTATTGAAATCTGCTTGTCTACTAAGCCTTTCTGAATTAGGCGTAGGAATGATCTCCTGGATGTTGAGAGCAGCAACTGCGCTGGAGATGAGTCCAGGCGAGATAGTAGATGCGGTGTGGTATGACCATACACAAAAAAGTGTAATCAAGCTTTTGGAGTTTGCCAACAGTGCCGCTGCGAAAGAAGTGACCTGGCCATGGTCTAGGATCTTAGAAGAATCTGCTTTAATACAGTTAAGTGTTGCCAACAATAAACACATCTCATTAGCCTTTATTGGGTTGGCGACCGGAGGAGATATGTCTCACCAACTCTGGGACATCCCGCAGATTGCCAGATATAAAGAGGAGCCCTGTTTCCAAGAGGCTAAAGAGATATCCCAACTGACTATGATGTACATTAGGAATGAGAGGTTAACAAAGGCAAAGGGAAGGGTTGCAAGAAATGTAGCTCAATTCAGTGAGATGGCTTGCTCTGACTCCAGCAATAGAGCGCATTCTACAATTATATGAGCCACTTCGCTCATATTTTTTGAGTTTGGAGAAATGCCCTACCCTTCTGAAAGCATTCTTTCTTAATGAATCGTCTGAACTTATGCTCTATTTTGTTCACAGCCAGGCATCATTTTTTCACAAAACTACCCAAGAAATTGAGTCTGATAATATTTCAGCTGCAGAAGTTGGCAATATTTTAAATGATTTTATTTTGAAATATAAAGCGAGATTTGACGATTGGTTCGTACCTCTAGTTTTAAAAAGTAAATTAACAATTTTGGAGGAATCCAATCCTGGGATTACAGATAAATTTCTAAATGAAGTTAGAAATTTTTATAAAATTTGCTTTCAATATGTTGAGGAATGGTCAACCAACTTCGCTGAATTAAATTGCTTCCAGTGGACTCTCTTGAAGTGCAAAATAGAATGGGAAGATGTTTCTTCTACAGTTAAATTTTTAATGAAACAATTGAAGGATTCTGTCATTGATGACAATTTTTTTTTTCGAAGAAATACGAAGGGTAAATTTATTTTTAAACGACGAAAGACTGACGAAATGGGTAGATGAAAAAGTCAGTGTGGACAGAAGGTGGATAGAATCTTTTCTCATTTTAAACAAGAACATATTCCCCACGATAATCTAAAATTAGTGGTTGAATATGCCCTATGTTGCCCCGGCACTAATGCTGCTGTGGAGAGGGTATTCTCCATTGCTAATGATTACTGGAGCAGTGAAAAATCGCAATTATCAGTAAAGACACTAGCCTCTGTGTTAACAGTAAAGTTAAACTTGCGGGATGTAAGTTGTTCTGACATGTGTGCGCTATTGGAAGAAGATTCAGCATTATGCAAAAAGATTCATACAACGGAAAAATATGATTTTAAGATTTAAGAGTTTTTTTAAATATTTTTTGTGTTATTAGAATCAGTATTAATTTTTTATATTATTCAAAAAATATTTAGCTGTTAGGTTCGTCTACATTATTTTTATTTTTTATGAAATAACTTGCTTGCACGCGCTGGAACTTTGGTGTTCCTTAGTGCACATATAAATAGTTCCATTATGATATATATGGCAAATAAATACTAATACCAATTACAAAATTTATGAGTAAATTCTAATATGGGATAATCGAGTGGAGACCACTCCAGATTTTTTTTGTTTTGTCGCAATACCAATCACCATATCCAATGGAATTCCATTCGTACTCCTTTTTCACTAAAAATAATTGGTCACCTTATCTAAGAATATTAACTTCAAAGAAGCCGAAAACTTGATTAACAACCCATCTTATGCTAAAACAGTAACTAATAATAGGTTTTCTATCCTAAACAACATGGACAATTTTCCAGAACTTAAAAATGTGGCTGATGGACTACAGTCCAATGCCAAACAACAACAAAAAAAAAAACTGTATGTAGGTCCATGCATTTACGTTTGTTCACTCTGAACTGCACTGTATAAAATGTTCAATATCTGGATTTCTGTTGCAGTTTTAGTTGTTAAATTTTTTATTTTTTTAAATTTCGAAGCCACCATTTCACCGAATAGGTCTTCATCCGACTTTGAAACAAATGGTGTGGAAGGAGTTTTTAAACTCTCCGCAATGTTTTTAAATGCTTTCTCGGCTGAATGGAGAAACTCGTCTTCCTTTTTACGTTTTGCCGAACGACTGGGTGGTGCCTTGCTGGTACTTGGTAGCGTAATTGTTTCGTCCGTGGTAGGACTCTCCGATGTTGCATCATACAAATTATCTTGCTCAGCTTCCATAGGGACTTCGTCAATGATAAATTCTAGCATAGAAAAAATAAAGATAATACAAAAATTGAAGTGCCATGTCCTTTCGTTATTTCAGAATATAATGAAATAATGGGAGGAGTAGACAGATTTGATCAATTACGCGAACGATATGCAATAGGAAGGAGGTCTGTGAAATGGTGGCATCGAATTTTTTATTATTTAGTGGACCTTGCTATAGTAAATTCCTATATTTTATGGAATATTAGTAAAAGAAACTCGAAAGAAAATCAATTATCTTACAGAATTGCCTTAGCAAGGCAATTGATAAACGGTTTCACAAATCGAAAGAAACGAGGAAGACCTTTATTTTTAGCTAACAAGGAAAAAGTACCCGATGAAGTACGCCTAACCCAAGTTGGCTCGCATATGCCAATCGACGGTGGAACTTACCGACGATGTCGGTTATGTAGTACCAAAGTACATGAAAAAAGAACTCATTTTTTGTGTACTTTCTGCGATGTTCCACTCTGCATTGAGCCCTGTTTTAAAAAATATCATGGGAAATAATTTTATCTACAAGTAAATCTTAATTTGTTTCACGAATAAATTATACAGGGTGTAGACTCGGATCACGCAACATAGCAATTTCAATGGTAAAATTTTAAAAGTCGAATTCTTGCTCCGCTAATTATTTTAGAAAAAAAGTGCAAATACGTTTTTTGTAGAGAAAAAATTTCTGTATCCATAAATGTAATCAATATTACTTTTTCGTTTTCCAAAAACAGAAAAATAAGCAAATTAAAAAACGCGTTTTCGCGAAAATCTGTAGTGCCTTGGAATTATGCTACGACAACTGCCCATCTTACTAACACTTACTGTCACTTTGACGTTTGAAGTTTATTCTTAATTATCATTTTTATTATATCTTGCAATGAAAACATAACTAATTGTGTAAAATAAATGTTTGATAAAATATAAAGTATAATTAAGAATGAATTTCGCGTCAAAGTGACAGTATTAGTGACATTAGGCTGGGCAGTTGTCACAGCATAATTCCAAGGCACTACAGATTTTCGCGAAAACGCGTTTTTTAATTTGCTTAATTTTCAGTTATTGGAAAACGAAAAAGTAATATTGATTACATTTATGGATACAGAATTTTTTTCTCTACAAAAAACGTATTTGCACTCTTTTTCTAAAATAATTAGCGGAGCAAGAATTCGACTTTTAAAATTTTACCATTGAAATCGCTATGTTGCGTGATCCGAGTCTACACCCTGTATATTTAAGAAAGATTTTTTTTTAAATTTGTACCAATATTGTGTTTGTGGGAAGTACTCTTCCCACCACTTCGTTCTTCTTTTGTAACAAACAAAAAAATTATTTTTTTATTTTATGTGATAATATGTTGTTCAATTAATAAAAAAATTACATTAATTAGGAAGTATTATTATTTTAAATAATTTGCCCGCGAAAGGGTTAAAAAAACTCGAAAGCGATTAGATAAAATGCCAAAGACATTCTCAACTACATTTCTCGCTCTACTTATTCTGTAGTTCAAAATACGTTGATCATGGCTCATATTTTTCAGTGTATATGGTTTTAAAATTCTATCTGACAGTGGGAACGCTGCATCAGCAACTATTACATGGGGAACTGGTTTGTTTCTTCCAGGCAAGCATTTGTCTTCAGGAAAATTAAACGAATTATTCTTTAGTGCAGATGACAAAGAACTTTGTTGAAAAACACCACCATCAGACACATCCAACATCAATATACAAAAATTCATAATTGTAACTAACTAACGCAAGAAGTACAATGCTATGTTCATTTTTGTAGTTACAGTACATAGATCCTGCTTTTATAGGTGCTCTAAAAACAACATACTTTCCATCAAGCGCTCCTAAAATATTTGGTAAATTCCAAACATCATAAAACCCTTTTGATATATTCAGCCAATCTGCTGCTGTTTCAGGAACCTAAATGTTAAAAATTATTATTACTTCTATGGTATTACCTAGACCATAAACACCTGCTTGTAAATCATGAGTACTTACCATCATATATTTGTCCACAAGAACATCATAAATTGCTCTGCATACGATAGGTACAAACAAAGATATAGTAGATTCCGAAATCCTAAATGAGTACATTAAACTTCTATAAGTTTCACCAGTTGCTAGGAATCTTAAGGTGATTATTAATTTGTCACGAGCAGTAATCGCCTCCCTTTTGAGCGTATTTTGTTTTGAGATTTTTGGCTCCACTAGTTTCAACCAGGGCTGTGGAGTCGGAGTCGGAGTTTAGGAGAAATTTCTGGTCAGTGGAGTCGGAGTCGGAGTCGGCAAAAATGTACCGACTCCGAGTACGTTTGAATTTTTTAGAAAATTTTATAAAAAAAAATTATAGAAAATTTTATAGAAAAAAATTGCGAGGTGGTCCTTTGCCGCAGTATGCAGTAAACAGACCAAATGAACTTCTTACATTTTACAATAAAAGTGATCGGTCTTTTACAAAGGATATGCAAACAAACACCAACTTATTTCTTCGTTTACGCCGCAGCGGCCGCTATACTTTAGTTGTTAGAGCGATCTGGATAGAAACATTAGAATCACGTGATTTTGTTTTGACTGGATGACTCATTCCAGACGTCGAAGCCCAAGCTCCACAAATATACCGTGGGCAGTCGTAGATAACAAGTAGGAGACGACCAACGAATTATTTAAATTAAACGCACCCCAATATTACACTTTTATTGTGCTTATTTTTAGTCTTCATATTCTACTCTTTCTATTTCAGAAGATTATTTTACTTGTGGTTGTGAGTATGAATTATATTTATCTACATACTAATTAATTTAAAAAAATATATTGCCAATTTTAAAACTTCATTATTTTTAGATTTTTAAATTATTCAAATCCCTGCCACTAATTTGCAATGTCAAATAAAGCGTTTTCAAAGTCTGCAGTTTTTGAATATTTTATCATTACAACGGATGAAAAACATTATCAGTGTCAGTGCATTGTAGAAAATGATGATGGTAAAAAATTATGTGAAGCAAAAATTAGCAGTTTTGCTAGTTCCGAAAAAAAAGATGCGCCCACAAGAGCAGGCAATCTAAAAAGACATTTGCAACGTTTCCATCCTAAAATATTAGAAGAGGTAAATAAGAAAGACGCTAGAAGCAACCTTTCATCTATTTCAAAATTAAAAAATGATCAGAAATCTGGGACAGAACAAGCAAAAATATCTAAATTCTTTACTTCTGATAAAATTACAGTAACAATGACGCCGGAAAAGTTTAAAAATTTCATAATCGAAATGGTGGTGCAAGATAGTGTGCCTTCAAGTTTTTTTTCGCGACCGGCCTTTTTAGGCTTAAACGGCGAAATAGCTAGAAAACTTAGTGTTTCACTCGATAGAGAAAATATCAGAAGACTGGTAATTAAAAAGGCTGAAACCGCAAAGGAAGAACTTCGAAAAAATTTAAAGGATCGTTTTATCTACATTAAAATGGATGCATGCACGCGCCATCGAGTGAATTATTTTGCTATTAATGTTCGATTTACTGATGAGAATAATAAAATTGTTACCAAGACGTTAGCAGTAAAAGACACTCTGGCTCATCATACGGGTGAATATTTACAGAAATTGGTTCAAGAGGTATTGGAAGATTTTAAAATTAAGAAGGAGCAGATTTTGTGTATAGTAACCGATAATGCTTCGAATATGTTAAAAATAACGGAGAAAATGAATCAAAATAATGAAGAGACATTAGAAGATATTGATGAAATACTCGCTATTGACACTCAAAGAGAACCAACAATGGAAAACGAGGAATATTTGGATAATATCGTGGAGGAAGCGTCCGACGTATTTCAAATCCAACATATGCGGTGTGCTGTGCACACGTTGCAATTAGCAATAAGAGATGGACTAAAAGATCATCGCGCAGCTACTCTCATTGGAAAACTAAGACAGGTAGCTAGTGCAGCTAGAGCCCCCAAAATAGATGCTATTCTGAAAAGGCGTGGTGGAAAAGGAATTATTTTAGATCAAGCTACACGCCGGGGTAGCACTTATTTGATGGTTAAGCGTTTGCTTGAATTAAAAACCTTTCTTGAAGATCTTGATAATCAAAGTGTTTCATTAACTGAAAGCCAATGGACACTAACGGAAAAATTAGAAACAGTCTTATGATATCCTTATGCTGTTACCTTAAGGTTACAAGCCGAAGATTTGACACCTGGAACTTTTTTTTTTACAGTGGAAAACTTTGATGCATCAGCTTAGCAACACAGAAGGGTTCGTTGCTAATGCGATTATTTCTTCAATGAGAAAAAGAGAAAATCAATTATTAGAAAATAAAATTTTGTTAGCGGCTATTTATGTTGATCCAATGAATAGAATTTTACTAAATAACGATCAAATTGCCTTAGGAAAACAAACGCTTCGTGAAATAGCAATTCGCTTAAAAATGGTGCAGGTCTCTGACGTTAATAAATCACAAGTTGAAAATGTTGTATGCCATGACAGTTCGGAATCCTCATCTGCAACTGAAGACTTGAACTTTGAAGCATATTTAGACAAATTAGAACGTTTAAAAACGAAACGAAGACGTTTAACAAACCAAAATGACCCAGTAGATATAGAAAAGAGAAAATTTGAACAAGAATTTTTAAATGGACTAAATGAAGTTGAGAAGTATGACCGGTTATCAAAATTGAATGTGGAAGATGCCATCTCTGTTTATCCAGAAAGTGTTCGCGATGCGTCTAGATGTGTAACGGCAATGCCCCCAACACAAGTAAGCGTAGAGCGATTATTTTCAGCATTGAAAATAATAAAAACAGATTTAAGAGCATCTATTAAGGAAGATTTAGTTGAAGCCATTCTGTTTCTAAGAGTCATTTTGTAACAATTTTGTACTGAATGTTAATTTTATTTTTGTTTTATTTAAATAAGAGGAATTTTATTTTATACAATTTTTTTTAGTTGTTTTTGTATCTGTATTAACAGAAATAATTTATTTTAAATATATAATGCTAGAATGGCATTTTAATTTATTAAATTTGTAGTTTTCTTTGTAGTAAAGTAGACATTTTCACTTAATTGAATTTGAATTTTGGCTCAAATTTTTGATAATTTTTTTAAACATACTTGTTTTTCTTTTTTTTTTACACACAAAAAAAGTCTTATTGTTAGTAATTAATTTTGTCGAAGTCGGAGTCGGAGTCGGACTACTAAAATTACCCGGAGTCGGAGTCGGAGTCGGATGTTTTTTTACCGACTCCGCAGCCCTGGTTTCAAAAATATTTCGAAAGATTTTTCATCCATTCTTAAAAAAAATTTAAACTGACCGGGATCTTCACGAAATTCACGATTTACTAAATTTAAATTGCCTTTTTCTCTTCGAGTCTCACCCACCAACGACGTTTTCGCGGTGCTTTTTCTTCATTTGACAGCAAATAAGCAGCTACAGCAATACAAAATAAAGCTGCCTGCTGTTTGCTTCGATTTTTAATTATCTTCATTGTTAAAAAACAAAAAGTACTTGTCATAAACCATATACAACACTAACCTAACTTTTTACTTTATTTTTTAAGATTGGCACCCTGTTATTTGTACAATAAATTGGACAATAAATTGGACAATAAATTGGATTGTGTAATTGCATTAATATTTTCAATAAATTGACAAAGAAATTGATAAATAAATTGGCCAATTTATTCATCAATTTATTTGACTGTGTAAAAGTAGCTTAAGCGAACCCCAACCTATACGACGGCCAATATGTTTGATTTAGTAACTTTATTTAGTTGTTAATAGTCGGCCAAGAGATGTATGGTAGCAGCAAGGCAGTTGGTAGTTTTCTTGGTTATCGGTTAGTCGCTATTCCCCTTTGGAGTAGGGGGTAGTTTGAGCGAAGGGCACCTTCGAGTTTTCTTTTTCGTTAGCCTTGGGGATTTCCGTCCTTTTTTTAGTAAGTAAGGGGGGAGTGTAACGTCTTAAAACACGTGTACAGTAGTTGTAATTCAAATTATGTTTTATGTATGGTAGCAGCAAAGCAGTTGGTAGTTTTCTTGGTTATCGGTTAGTCGCTATTCCTCTTTGGAGTAGGGGGTAGTTTGAGCGAAGGGCACCTTCGAGTTTTCTTTTTCGTTAGCCTTAGGGATTTCCGTCCTTTTTTTAGTAAGTAAGGGGGGAGTGTAACGTCTTAAAACACGTGTACAGTAGTTGTCATTCAAATTATGTTTTAGACGTGACAACGTCGCTTCTTTAAATTTAAAATTATTAAGTGAACGTGGCAACGCCACGTTGGTAAATTTCTCAGCCTAAGCGTGTGTAGACATCTCACTTCCCGTCAGGCGTTGTCAGCTAAAAGACGGTCGGCGATAAGCATGAAGTTAAGCACGTGGTGCTATCTAAAATGATTAGATTATTATATTCTGTTGTACAGTGTGTTAAATGGTTAACTGCAATCGGTAGAGCTTACTGAAAGCACGTGGTGCTATCTAAAATAATTAGATTATTATATTCTGTTGTACAGTGTGTTGAATGGTTAACTGCCATCGGTAGAGCTTACTGAAATCTATTACTCTAAGTATATCTGTAATAGTAGGATTTGAGTGTTGGTACGAATATGTACAAGTGATAAAGGCGACAGTTTTATCTGGAATTTAAAAGTGCTCCGAACCAAGTGCCACGTGCGTGATTACGTAGTTCACCGAGCAAGTGATTGTAGATGCCGGTGGAAGTGCCTCGTCAGCTGGTGTAGGTAGTTGTGGCAGCCTTACCTAGTATTTAGGAGTGCTCCTAACCCGTGCCACGTGCGTAAATACGCAGTTCACCGAACATCCGAGTATGCAAAAGTAGCGTGTACTCAAACCACACCGATAGGAACGACCCCGCCGGGACCGCAACAACGTGCACCAACGAATGGGGGTAGATATAAGTTGTTAAGGCCTAGTATTGTATTTGTACTAAATCTTTTCAGTATTCAATATAATTCAATTTTATAGTTCTTTTGTTTATGTTATTAATTATCATTCCATATTCAGATATTCTTTTGTTTAGTTATTTGTTAAATTAATCAAATAACTTGGCACCTTTTTATTTTATTATTTTGTTGAAGCTAATATTTTTAGGACCCATAGCCCCTTGCCTCCGACATAGGGCAAAGGCGAGGCTGAGAAAGTTACACATGGCGCCACCAACGTGGGGCTCCCTTTTTTTGTCATTGTTTTGGTTTTTTGTTAAATTTATTTGTGATTAAATTTAGGCTGTTTTGGTTGCCTAAGCATCAGGCAATTTGAATTCAAATTGGACGTGCTTGTGATATAGCACAGGTTAGATTTGTGTGGTGGTTGAGAGCTCCTTTCAAGTTCCAGTACGTAGATAATTGTTCCTGATATCAGATTGCCGGGTTAGTCCCTGTTAGGTTGTGCACGCGTGTCCGCTGGACTAACTGACATTGACTGTTGGTAGTTTTGATTTTGTTTGGTTATTGCGTGCTGGCGGCTAATTCAGGATGGTTAACGTAAATTACCTTGTGTCGGACGAACTGACGTGGGAACTGAGCACACGCAACGTAGACGCGCCTAGCTTGACCGTCGAGAGCAAACGCAAGATGTTGCGCGAAAAGTTGAGTCTGGAGCGGTGCGATCCGTCGTTAAAATCGAAGTATACCCGCGTTGAATTCGAGACACCGCGCGAGTTAAATTCCTGCGAAGAAAAATTAACCGTCTTATCGCAGGCGATAACCGCCCTGCAAGACCGACCGTTGACTACGGAGCTGAATAGATTGGACACTAAGCTGCAACACGTTTTCAATCGGGTTAAGTATATTACCCCCGACCAGTCCATCGACGGCGAACTCAAGGCTTTGGAGGGTCGCGCCTTAGAGTTAATGGTCTGTTTGAGCGCCGTGCGTGATGACCCTCAGGTACATTTCAATGATATCACTGATCTCCTGGAGCAGTCCCGGTTGCACGACGACTTAGTCCGAACTCAGGACGCTCCCCCGCCGGAGACGGTGCCGGGTGGAGGCGAGGCCGAGACACCCCCTCACACGTCGTCCCGGTATGGTCAAGCGGCGGACGCGGTCGAAGACTTTACAACGCGAATACGGGAATTACGACTGTCCGATAATGGGCCAGTAGCCACCCCGAGCCGTGCCCCATCGGTGCCGGTCAATAAGTGGGATTTAAAGTTTTCCGGGAATACTTCCCAAATGGGGCTAAACGCTTTTCTTGAGCGGGTCGCGGAATTAAAGGTCGCGCGCAATGTACCAGAATCGCAATTGCTCGACGGGGCTATAGACTTATTTGAGGGCCAGGCTCTAATCTGGTACCGGTCCATTCGAAGCCGAGTTGCGAGTTGGTCACAACTAGTCGGTCTCTTAAAATTAAACTTCTTGCCGTTGGATTACGACGATGAGCTATGGGAAGAGATCCGAGCCCAAAAACAGGGTGAGGATGAGAGACCGATTCTTTATATAGCTGCTATGGTCAATCTGTTCTCCCGTTTATCTCAAGTAACTCCAGAGCTGACGGAGCTCAAGCACGTTATGAAAAATGTACAGCCTTTCTATGCCGGCCATTTGGCCTTGGCCACGGTACCGACCATAGACGAACTAATTGTGCTATGCCGCTAAGAGGAAACTGTCGCGAAATTCGAAGTTCCGGAAAGGCAATGCGGCCGTGAGTGAGCTTATGGAACCAGACCTAGCTTATAAGTCTGCGACCATTCAAAAGCAACAAATTCACGCGATTTCTCGCCCTATCCAAGTGGCTGCTCCGTCAACCAGCCAGGAGAGGAGAACTAGTCGATTCAATGGTCCGCGTAATTTTTCGCGGTCTGATAGACCCAGCTATCTAATATGTTGGAACTGCCGGACTCCCGGCCATACTTTCCGTACGTGTTCCGCGGACCGCACGGTGTTCTGCTTTCTATGCGGCACCCCTGATGTGACGTACACCTCATGCACGATTTGCGGTAAGCGAGAGTCAAAAAACGGCGAGGCTCGGGCCTGTACCCTAATGGAACAGGTCCGCTCCCAGGAGAATTAAAACTTCAGCGGGTTAAATGGAAATCTTGGTTGGCGACCGTAAAGGATTTTTGCAAGACTTCAGTCCGCGTGGACGGAGTATTTGCGCATCGCCACCAAGACAACCGTCCCTATGTATATGTGGACATATTGCAAGAACGAGTCCTCGCGTTGCTAGACTCTGGAGCGAACCAATCAATTTTGGGACGAGACTGTCTATACTTAATAAAAAAATTAGGTTTACAATTAAGTCGGCCAGTAGGAGGTATGTCCCTGCAGACGGCCGACGGTGTTGAGCAGTCCCTTTTGGGCCAGGTGTCGGTACCCGTGCACTTGGAAGGAAAACGGCGCGAGGTCAGTATGAGTATCGGATTCTGTGACCAATGGCCTCACCCTGGGAGCAGATGCTTATTATTTGTTTGAAATAACGACAAATTTTGAGAAAGATTCGTTCGCCGTGCCTTCAGCACTCCACTCGTTAAATATAATCAATACGCGGGAAGATCTGGACTCACGCCAAAGTCGTGAGTTGGAGGCGGTCATTTCTAAGTTTAGGGAGATTAGCGGCCCGGTACTAGTGTTACCGCCCACCGCTATTCGCTACTAGCCAATAGCGGCTCGGCGTCACGGCCACCCCTGCTATAAAAGCTACGTGCCAAGCAAGCAGCATCAGTGACTCTTACACTACAGAACTAACTAGTTGTTTCAATTATTACTTAGTGATTAAGAGCGCTCGAGACTGTGCATTATAGCGGAGTACGCAATGCCGTAGTGCACAGTTCTCGACCGAGTCCGACTGCGTTAAAACAAATGCTAAGTGTTTCCAACTATCGACAACCAACCCGGTGTCAATTTGTCGCCACAACGTTGGGGCCATTTTTTGTAACGGAAGTTGCAAGACCCATGATTACGAGATCTCAAGCCGAGGCAACCATGACGGACGAAACCGTCACACCACCTACCGAACCCGCAGCCGCCGCTGCGCTCACCGGCACACAACCATCGACATCGACTACTTCAAACCCCCTTCTGGAGGAGGGTAACCTCCAGTGGCGCCCATTTATCGACTGCACTACAGTCTACCCAATCGACCACCTATCCACCACCGGAAGCCTTCCGAGGCACGCGGCTCGAAGACTAGTCCCCAACTCGAAGCATTCTTCTCTAAAGAGCGAGTCCCAGAGGAACAGAAAACGCAGATGGCAGCACGCCACCTCGACGGCGAAGCCCGCCGCTGGTGGCGTCCGTTTGAAGGATGCGGGTTCTCATTCTCGGACTTCCAGTCAATGTGCTAGAGGACAAGTACGACGCACCGGCAGCCCGTCACTCCCGGACGGAACTCCACACAAAGGAGCAATCAGCCTCACAGCCAGTCGCCGTCTCCATAGCTGATAAATTACGGATATCCCGAAGGTTTCCCCCAAATATGCCACCAGCCGAACTAGTGGAAATCGTAAAAAACCTCGTTCGGCCAATCTACCGACCGTTCCTCGCCCGGGATACCATTCCGGACGTACGCACACTGATCCGACTGGCGAATGAGCTGGAGGACCAGCTCAAAGACAATCCATTCAGACCGCCGGAGAGGATGAATCGACCACCGCCCCCACCTGCCGGACAACAAAACATACCACAATGCCATTACTGCCCTGGCCGACACTGGCATCGCGATTGCCCCCACTCGCCGAATTCGGGAAACGAGCCAGGGACCGGCTTGCTACCACCTTCACCACAGTTCAACAACCGGTCCTAAACCACTTGGCCATCGGCCACCTTCCAAAAATTCCGGTGCAGCTCTCCAGGACCACCTCATACACGCGCTGGTCGACTCGGCCGCTAGCCACAGCTTCATCCGTCCTGAGCTCGCACAACCAACTACAACCACGCCAGGCCTGACCATTCGACTCGGCGATACGCACACTAACCTCCCAGTGTCCGGACGGACCACAATTAGCTTCACCGTCGACCAACAAAGCTACACAGCCCAGTGCCTCGTCGCCCCGACGCTACGGGAACCCCTTATACTGGGCTATGACTGGCTGACGCAGCAACGGGCCACCATGGACTTCGGGCGACGGAACATATACTTCGCCGCCACCGGGCAGACGATCGGTTGGACGACCGACGCTCCCACAACCAAGTGCCCTGCGGAACCGAGGTCGACGCCGTCTACAGATCCCGATCTTACGCACCACTTCCCGAGTCATCATCACGTCGCATTTATGGACCTCCTGGAACGCTACGAGTCCGTCTTCCGCGACCGAGGCCCGCCGACGGCATCTACGACCCACGTCATCCCACTCCGGGAGAACCGGCCGTTCCGCCTGGCGAACTACCGCTACTCGCCAGACAAGAAGCGTGCCATCGCCGCCCAAGTGGAAGAAATGTTGGCCGAGGGAGTAATCGAGCCGAGCACGTCCGAATATACAACTGGTACAACAGTGAAGTGTGCATGTAATAATTATAAGTGCAGTTTTAGTTTGTCAATAAAATAAACGGTAAGAAGTTTTGAATGTTTGTTTCATAAAAAAAGAATATTTTTTATATTAGACGTATGTTGCGAACTTCACTATTTTGTTTATCGCATTCGTTAAGTCTGTTTTTCGTGAAAGATTGTGTTGTTTTTAAAGGAAGGATGGCACAAACCCCTATGTTTGAAGAATTAAAAAAAAACAAAAACAACAAAGACCGAATCAGTGTGGACATATTTTTTGAGGGAGACTAATGGACTTTCAGCCAAATGTAAGTCGTGTGGCAAAATATTGAAGTCCGGTGAAGGGTCTACAAGCGCCCTCCATTCCCATCTCAAGGTGATTCACAAAATCAACTTATTAAAAAGAAATGATGAGATTGATCCGTCGCCATTGAAAGCACGATCAGGGCCCCCGCTACGGAAGATTTGATTTTTTTACAAAAAAAAGACGATGAATCTCTGCCTGCTATCTTGTCGCGGATGACTGCAAGTGATGGTATTCCAATCTGTGTTTTGCACATCAACCGACATGCGAAAATTATTAATTGCGAAAGGTTTTTTGGACTTACCCAAATGTCCCAAAACAATTCGCAAAAAAATAATTGAATACGCACTTAAAATACGAGATAATATTATATCGGAGATTGAAGAAAGCAAGTTGGTGGACTAAGTCTTTTATTCGATGAGTGGACGTCGACTAAAAATAGACGATATTTAAATATCAATGTACATTCTGGCGGCCCCAAAGGACAATTTTGGAACCTCGGACTGGTGCGTGTACATGGCAGTCTTCCTGCGGAAAAATGTATTCAACTGGTGAAATCGAAACTTGAGGTATTTGGATTGTCTCTTGAAGCGGATTATTAGTATCACCACGGATGGAGCAGCAGTAATGCAAAAAATTGGCCGACTTATCACACCAGGACATCAGCTTTGCTTAGCACACGGCATCCAACTGGCTGTGTTAAGTGTTCTTTACAAACCTGGCACAACTGCAGCAACTAACGCTGTAACTGGTCAATACGAGTCCGATGATGATGAGTAGACGACGATGATACTGATAATTTTGGTCTCGGTATTGACGTGGCTGACGATCGAAACAAAATCACTGTAAACCATGCGTATCTGATGCCTGTAATTGCCAAATTTCGAAAAGTGGTAAAGGTATTTCGCTAATCCCCAACTCGGAACGATGTCGTGCTTCAAAAATATGTAAAAATTGAAAG
Source organism: Elmis aenea (assembly GCA_947652605.1). Lineage (NCBI taxonomy): Eukaryota > Metazoa > Arthropoda > Insecta > Coleoptera > Elmidae > Elmis > Elmis aenea. The sequence continues at coordinate 25,924,976 of OX393578.1, read as the reverse complement.
TGGAAAAGAGCAGGCATTGATCATGGACGTCAGAACTCGTTCGAATAGCTTGTTAGCTATGATGGAGCGTTTCCACTCATTGCGATCATGTATTCAAAAAGCCATAATAAAGCTAAAATTAAATATTGTTTTCACGGAGGAAGTTCGGGTTAATGTCTGATGCAATTGCTGTTCTTCAACCCATCCAATATGCTGTTGAATGTCTGTCGGCGAGATGCCAATTTATTAACCGCAGAAGCAACTTTAAAATTCCTCTTAACCAACCTACACCAGAATAAAAGCAGCTTGGCAGCCGAAATAAAAAAAGCTTTAGAATTTCGAATCACGGAGAAGCGTACGGATTTTTCGGCTATTCTGCACTACTTGCACAATGGGATGGAATTGGAAGTTGACGATGAAGCTTCAAGATGCTTTCCCAAATTGAAGAAAAAGAATCTTAAATCTAAAATGTCTGATCTAGCTAAGTGATTAGTAAATTATTCGCGTAAGATAGATAGATCAGAACCAAATTGATCCTTCCAGCGAAAGTAGCGACACTGACAACCCGATGGGCGTAAAAGAACAAATTAATGCAAAGGGAAATTGAGAAACATTTGTCTACAAAAGCAAAACAAACATCTCTTTCGAAACCAGCATTAAAAAAGAAATTATTCAGTTCGAAGTTAATGGGTACACGGGGAAAATATCTGGAACTATGCTACAACGCCCTGAAGACAATTCCACCCACTAGTGTGGAATCAGAACGTGCATTTTCAGCTGCGGGTTCAATTTGTACAAAAATATGCTCAAGGCTAAACGATGAAAGCATCGACTTTTAATGTTTTCTTAGGGCATATTTTAAATATAAAATAGAGTAAAATAAAATTGCATGTTATGTTGTTCTTTTTTGTGAAGATTTTGTTTTTTATTTTGTTAAATTTATTTTGATAAAAATAAATATTTTTTTTCTTTAATGAAATATCTGACCTTTTTGTGAGGGTATGTGCACCAAAAATATATCATTTTCAATCAAATCTACTGTTTTCCATGTTTTAAAAAATAACCGGTTAACCGGTTACTTGTCAAATTTTTCACCGATAACCGGTTTTGAGTTTTCCGTCCGGTTTTCCAATCCCTAGTTGTAAAAAAATGCCGTGTTATTTATGAGCCAGATATGCAGAGTTGGAGATTAAAATTAGTTTTGAGTGAAGATTTTTGTATTAATGCAGGTGTGAACGTTGTGAAACAATGCAAATTGAGTTTAAGGGGTGAATTATTAACTGATTCAGCGACGATTTCGCTAAACGAACGCTTTTTTGTAAAAAATAAATTTGATTTTGTTAGTATTAAAGAAAATGGTTCAAATTTGTATGTCGAATTTAAGAATGTGGGAAATGTACCGCGACGCTTGCTCAAAGGTACAACCTTTGCCTTTGGCCATGATTACGAAGCGAATGTGTTATTAATAGACAGCGAGTGCTATAGTAATGAGAGCACGATATTTAATGTAAATGCTGAATTGTGTCAGATAATACGATAATCTCATATTAATTGATTCATATAGGGATGTGTTTGCTTGGGATTTTTCGCAAATGGGATTAACAGATTTAGTGGAGCATCATATAGATACAGGTGATAGCCTACCGATTCATCAGAAACCATATCGCGTGTCCCATTCTGAACGCGGAATCATCCGCGATCAGGTTAACGATGATGCGCAATGGGGTTATTCGTCCGTCGCATAGTCCTTGGAGTAGCCCTGTTGTTCTAGTTAAGAAAAAAGATAATTCATGGCGCTTCTGCGTGGACTAAACGCGGTCACGCGCAAGGACGCGTATCCTTTGCCGATTATTGAGGACCTGCTTAGTTACCTTGGCGGTGCAAAGTATTTTTTTAGTTTGGATTTGTTTAGCGGGTATTGGCAATGTAGAGTAAGTGATCAAGACAGGTGTAAGACTGCGTTTATTACGCCAGAGGGTAGTTACGAGTTTAATAGATTAAGTTTTGGTTTCTGTAACGCGCCCGCGACTTTTCAGAAATTAATGACGCGTTTTTTTACGACATTAAATGGAAAGAAATTATTTTATACCTTGATGACGTGTATGTGTTCAGTGACACCTTTGTACAACACTTAGAGAGGTTAGAACATGTTTTTTCAAGGTTACGTAAGGCGTCGCTAACGCTGAAACCATCAAAGTGTTCTTTTGCGCAAAGTTCTCTTTCCATATTAGGTTATAATGTCAGGGTGGACGGTATATTACCGAATAGATCCAAAGTTGCTGCGATAGTCATTCCCGAAACCGCAAAATATTAAGAGTGTGCAAAGCTTTTTAGGACTTTGTAATTATTATAGAAAATGTTTGCCAAATTTCTCTATAATAGCTCGGCCTCTTTCTCGATTAACTAAGAAAAATCGTGATTTTGTTTGGACTGCTATTGAGGAGCGGTCATTTAATCAATTGAAGTCTAGGTTGATATCGGCGCCCCTGCTAGCGCACTATAGACCCCACGCAGAAACCGAGTTACACGTAGACGCGTCGGGTTATGGTATCGGTGGAATTTTATTGCAAAAAGGCGACGATGGTGACCTCCATCCGGTTGCGTATGCATCGCGGCTGTTAACGAACGCAGAAATTAATTATAGTATTTCTGAAAAAGAATGTTTGGCGGCGGTATGGGCTCTAGCTTACTATCGGGCGTACGTTTGGGGTAGGTCTATTAAAATCGTTACAGATCACCATGCCTTGTGCTGGCTTAAAACGGTAAAAAATCCAAGCGGTAGATTGGCGCGCTGGGCTGTTAAGTTGCAGGACTACGCCTATACGATAGAGTATATGAGTGGGCGTAAGCATAACGTTGTTGATTGTTTGTCCAGATATCCCCATTTAGTTGCTTCAGAAGCCGACGAGAAACAAGCAGTTGCAATTAATACCTTTATTGCAGTCCCTGAAGACATAGCCGCCCTTCAGGATGGACGAAAAATTATTAGCACTAAAGAGCGCGCTGCTTCACCCGGAGCACGGGAGTTCCGTGCTACAACGAAAGGCAAAAAATTTCGAATTGGTGTATCATGTTATTTACAGGAAAAATCCTCTGAGTACAGGATCCAGTAGGCTGTTGGTGATTTCAAGGAAATTACGTGCGGAACTGTTATACTCAAATTATAATGAACCGTGTGCAGGACACCTTGGCTACGCGAAGACACTGGACAAGCTCCGATCTCGTTATTATTGAGACAATCTCCGGAAAGATGTAAGGAAGTACGTTCACGGATGTCAGGATTGCCAGGAGAGATAAGGAACAGCCAATTTGCGACCAGCAGGACTGCTGCAACCGATACCGGTCGCGAAACCGTTTGGAAGGGTAGGAATAGATTTATTAGGTACTTTTCGCAGGAGCAGTAGCGGTAAGACAATGATTGTGGTAGCGACAGATTATGCAACACGCTGGTGCGAAACTCGAGCTTTGTCGAGTGGATAGGCAAAACCGGTAGCTAAATTTATATTTGAACAGATTAACTGCCGCCATGGATCACCACGGGTGCTGCTAAGTGATCGAGGAAAGGTGTTTCAATCTCAATTGGTCACGGAGCTACTGAAGATTATGGGAACCGAAAACTCGTTCACCACCAGCTATCATCCACAGACGAACAGTCTCACAGAGCGGTTGAACAAGACGATGGCCGAGATGTTAAGTATGTTCACCAACAAGGAACAGACCAATTGGGATGAATATTTACCGCATGTGACGTTTGCGTATAACACCGTAAAGCAGGACACCACACAGTTTTCGCCATTTGTACTAGTTTATGGGCGTGACCCTGTTTTGCCTACGGAGGCCGAATTAAATCGGTTTGTTGCTAACGATTTTGTTATAGATAATCAAAACAGGGCAATACAAGTGAGGCAGATGGCAATTAACCGCATTCAACGTCGTCAGGAAAGGGACAAGCGTCGCTACGATAAAGGACACCGCGATGTGGAATATGCAGTAGGTGAAAAGATCATGCTAAGGACTCGTCAAGCAAGTTGGTAGAAGCGATAAGCTAGAACGTAAGTGGACCTTATATAGTCGTCGAGAAGACATCACCCGTCAATTACGTTGTACAGAGGGGTTCAGGCGCACGAGCGCGACTTGATAAGGTTCATGTGAACCGGATGGCACGATACTTTGAACCTTGGGTCCCGGATGAAGAGACAATGCGGGCATCCCCGAGATACGACCTACGAACCCCGCTTAACGACGTTCAAGAGGACGAAGAGTTTGAAAGATCAGAGGACAGTAGTTAATAATTATGTGACGTGTGTGTTATTAACCCTAGAACGCATAGGAGGCGTCGCCCGCCACACCACCTATTTGTTTATTTAGTTTCTAATGTTTTATTTTATAGTTATCATATTTATATCTTTAGTACCTTTCCAGAGGACTCTTTTAGGCCTTTTCCTTTTATTTATAGTTCTCAAAATTATTTACGGGGTTTATTAGATTTGTTTTAGTTAGGTGGTATCGCATATGACGTCATAAATGCATTAGCGTAACAGGTTTTCCCGCCAGTCGTTATTGACAACAATTGGCTTTCGGTAGTTTCCGTACAAATTCGTCACAGTTACGTGAAGTGAAGTGAGATTTGTGATAATAAATGTTTTCGACTGTTGTACTGTTTACTTTTGTTTTAACGACCCCAGGACCCAAAGGCAATGCGCTACAGATAACTAATGAGCTTGAATCTTGGCATGTTTTCTTTGATACTACTATTATGGACGAAATTGTAACACATACAAATAAGGAAATAGAGAAATAATGTGTTAAATACAAAAATCAATATTTTGTTCAAGAAACTGATAAAATCAAAATAGAAGCACGTATTGGCCTTTTGTACTACACAGCTGTACTCAACAACAATCAAGAAAAATTGTGGTCAAAAGGCTTAGGAATTCCTATTTATAAAGCAACTATGTCCAGAAATAGATTTCAATTCCTTCTAAACTGTTTACGATTTGACGATAAATCAACCAGTGAAGAGAGACGTGCTACAGATAAATTCACTCCAATTAGATACATTTGGGATAAATATGTATCAAACTGCAGAAATGCGTACTGTCCTTCTGAATTCGTTACCATCGATGAACAACTTTCAGGATTTAGGGGAAAATGCCCTTTTAAAATTTATATCCCCAACAAACCTGATAAATATGGCATCAAGGTCGTCATGATGTGTGATGCTAAAACAAGCTATATGGTTACTGGTATTCCTTACATTGGAAAAGAAGATTAAGTGCCGAATCCATACCAACTCAATATGTATTACAGCTGACTGAACCAATTCATGGCACCAACAGAAATGTTACCATGGATAATTGGTTCACTTCAGTTCCACTAGCCATTAAAATATTGAATGAAAAAAAATTAACTTTAGTTGGGACCCTAAGAAAAAATAAAGTACACATTCCTCCAACTTTTTTACAAGCAAAGAATAGAGAAGCTCAAACTTCTATATTTGCGTTTGATAAAAATATAACAATGGGTACGTTCAGCTGGTGTCAAAAGTTGAGTTGCTAACTTAGCGGTCGCGGCAGAACTGTACGCTGACTAGACGTTGTTACACAACAGCTGACTAAGCGGCTCAGCGCAAATAATCTACGCTTTGTTTGTCAGCGGTCACGAAATTTTAGGTTAGAATTACATGTTATTAAGATATCAGGATATTTGGTGGTTAATCGATTCGGCCGTAATGGAAAATAACCATGTTTTGTTGCAGTCCAAACAAGGTAAGTACTCAAATTAAATTCAGTAGAGGAATAAACCATATGATAACTGCAAATAATGAAGGTTTGTTAAAGTTGTAATATATATTTAAAAATGTTTAACGACCTCTAATTGTAATAAATTGTTTTTCGGGTATAAGGTCAATAAAAATGAAACTATAGCCGAAAAACATTTTGTTGTAATATATATTTATGGTATACAGTTTATTTGTAATTTTCAGATGAAAAATTTGCATGGCAGCATAAGAGCACCTTATTGTTGCTGGACGAATACAAAAAACGAATTGGGAAATTTAGAAACCCAAAAATTAAAAAAAAAAACAATTTGGGAAGAAATTGCAGGTATAATGAAATGCAATGGCTATGCCGTCGATGGAGATGCATTAGATAGAAAAATAAGAAACATGAAAAATACCTACAGAACCATTTTGGACAACAACAATAAGAAAAAAACAACAGGTAGAGGAAGAATACAGTGGGAGTATTTTAGCATTTTAGAAGATATTTTGCAAGACGACAAAACCGTCAATTCTACACCAGTCATGTCATCCCTACAACAAAATACCACTGCAGACGAGGCTGCTGGTTCTTCTGGATCAAATAGGATTTTGATTTCTCCAACTCTTGAAGATGTGATTGAATCAGAGTTCCATAATCTTTCCTCAGGTTCCAATACTTCAGATTCTGGAACACCTACAACTTCAAAAAGAGCAGCAAATGGAACACCTACAACTTCAAAAAGAGCAAGTGAACTGCCAACAACTAACTACAAAAACAGCAAAGGCTAAACAGCTAGATATATTTAGGAAGCGTCAACTTGACATTGAACAGGAGAAACTAGAGGAATTACAAAAACTGCGCAAATGTGTAGAAGAAAGTAATAAAATCCAACAGGAAAAACTAGATTTACTGAGAGACATTCTTAATCAACAGAAAAATTTAATGTAAATATTTCTTATTATACATATATAATCTGGATTTTATGTAATTTGGTAGCACAATGTATCTTATTTATCTCAGTAAGATTTAACAATAAACAAATAAAAGAAAGATATTCTATATCTATACTAATGCAGAAGAGTAGCAATGTAGTCCCTTTTTCTTTCGGCAGTGTTATTTTGTTGTCTGTCTAAAGGTATATCTTCATTTTGTCCCTGGTCTTCTATATCTTGGTCTGCATCTTGTATATCTAAGCCATCATTTGTAATTACCATATTGTGAAGAACACAGGCAGCTGTGATAACACTTGGAATCATATCTATCCTAGCCATATCTAAGTATTTTAGCCTGCGAAATTTGCTTTTTAACAAACCAAAAGCTTGTTCTATGAGAGATCTAACAGAACTCATTCTCGTGTTAAATCTTACTTGAACATTTGTTAAATGTCCATTGTCTCTGTATGGTTTTAACAAAAACGGAAGTAATGGGTAAGCGGCATCTCCTAGAAGATGTTCATTTTGATTTAATGATCGTGCATCAGTTGTTAGCATATTATATAAGGGACTTGTTCTAAACACGCGACCGTCGTGGACCCTACCAGGTGTGCCAACAAAAATATCTGTAAACTGCCGCTTATCATTACATACAGCTTGCAAGATCGTTGAATGGTAGTTATTCCTATAATAATAATCTACGGCGTTATGAGGTGGTGCTTTTATGGCAATGTGACAACCATCAATCGCACCTACGATTTCTGGAATGCCTAAAAACTTACTTTAGAGGCTTATAACTTATTAATTTTTTTTTAACTTACCAGACTTATTCTCTAAAGTTCTGCTAATCCGTTCTCGTTCGTTTAAATTTGGCCAAGAAATATTTTGTCGTAAATTCGTTATTAGGGTAATTATTTAAAAAAAAATATTATGAGATGTACTTTTGGCCATATCCAATCTGTCTCCTGCAGCAATAAAACTTTCTGGTTTTGATAAAGTCCAAATTGTAAACAAAAGTTTCTTTTCGAACGCAATAATCTCTTGAACATTTTCAAACCTTATCTGATGTAGTTGATTTTGAAGTATCTTTAAATATCAAGAAGGATATAAACATATTTAACGACAATGTAATAATAACTTCATTCGTACCTGAAACGTTTTTCGGGACATTCTGAAATGGGCCTTAAAATCATCCAAATTGTAATTTGGAATTACAGTTTCGTAATAATCCTCATTTCTCACAGGTACAACCCTTCGAGGAGCAATAACAGCAAGCGGCTGAACTAACTGTTGAACCTCCTCAAATATAATATTGCAATTAAGATCGTCATCCATTATTAATTCTTGTACAACCATGATATTTTCAAAAATATTGTTTGTCATGTTTATAGGTTATGTATAACTGATAATGCTCATCGTCTTGTACAGCCGAATTCTTTACGCTGTAGCAAAGCTTGCACAACTAGTTGACTGATGTAACTCAACTGTTGACACCAGCTGAACGTACCCAATGGTATCTTGGTCTCAAAAAGAAGGAAAGATCACTATTCTAATCTCTACAATGCATGGCGATGATTCAGTTGATGATGCTACACAAAAACCCGAAATAGTGCTCTTTTATAATAGTACAAAGTCTGGAGTCGACACGTTTGACCAAATGTGTCATTCATCAACCGTTTCGAGAAAAATTAGACGATGGCCAATGAGAATGTTTTTTGGTATGCTGGATGGTGGTGCTATTAATGCCCATATAATTTTCAAAGAAGTCTGCAAAAGCAATATTCCCCGAAGATTTTTTTTTTTTAAATCTAGGTAATCAGCCTGCCTATAACTCCACATTTGAAAATAAGACTGTTGAAAAAAAAACATGCCACTTATCCTCACAACTACTATACGAGATATCCTTGGGCAAGCCTGCATTGAACCTGTTGTGGTCCAAAATATAAATACTGGTGGACGTTGCAGTATTTGTCCACGTAGCAAGAACAGAAAAGGTAGAAATAACTGCGAGAGTGCAAGTGTAATTTATGCGCCGAACACCGACATGTACATATTATGTGAAAATTGTTTATTGTAAATATTAGGAGTATTACTTTATCAGTTACTTTAGAGGTACAATTTAATTTGAATTGAAAGTTTATATTCTGTTTTTTAAATAAACGTTAGTATAACCAATTCATAGTGCCTTATTCAGCAAAAAAGAGTGGTGTCGTATACGACGCAACGTATGCGTTAATGTAACTATTTTAGATGTATGCGTTCTAGGGTTAACTTGATTTAGCTTAATATTTCTAGGGCACGGTGGCGTATAATAGATTAACATTAGAGGTTGTAGTATCTAATGTAATTTATAAGTTATGGTTTTATCAGTGATGGAGAATCTTAGCCAGGTATTTTTATTGTTGGTGACCGGGTGTGTGATGGGGGCGCAATCTGTGCCGGTGCGCATTGTGGCAGGAGCGTATTGGAAGGTGCTGCCAGTCAATCATGTATGAGGCCACGATCCCGATGACCTATAAAAGTGACTGGACCACGGAGGTGTGGGAGCAAACCAACCAATCCATGGCTTACGATTGCGGCCACACGAACCGGTGTCAGTTGCTGTTTGAAGACGACAACCTGGGAATGACGTACGACGAGAAGATTGATTTGATGAAGAAGTCCCTCGATCCGAGGTACTTCATCCTCGAGGAGGGGCTCAAGAGGCGAGGCAAAAGGGCTTTAGATTTCCTGGGGGATGCGCTTAACTGGTGTTGCGGCGTAGCGACACAAGAGAAACTGGACAATTTGGCATTCGAAGACCATGTATGCGAGGAGAAAATCGAACGACTTACACAGGGAGTACATTATCAGTTTAAGGTATTATCAGATCAGACAGCTCGGTTCAGAGTCTATAATCAACAAATAAATGCAGGTAACTCTGGATCACAGTAAAAGTAATTTTTTACATCTCGAAGAACATGAGCGACATTTCGAGAGGGATGCAGTGAATGCTAATATTCGCTTAGAGAGCATGGTAAAAGCTATTAATCGTAATTTAGCTATTCAGAACCTTAATAAAGTAAAGCGATTGGCCCAATTGGCCCATTGGTTTAGGAATGCTGAGATACTGAGTGCATGTAAAGCTCGGTTGATCCCCCATTTAGTATTGCCCCCCTCACTATTGGCTTATGATTTAAGTAGATTAAATAGAAAATTAGGGTATTTTGATTACGAATTGTCTATACCGATTTCGGAACTATCTGGGTACTATAAGACCGCTATAGCGGAATACTCCATTTCGTCTAACCAATTGATAGTGCATGTAAAAATACCTGTAGTTAGACAGGGACAAAAGTGGTTGTTATACGAGCTCGTTACAATTCCGTTTGCATACGTGAGTTGTGATGCACGAGAGTACGTATTTAGCCTCTAGTGGCACTAGCATGCGTTCCATTTCGGGGGCTGGATTACATCAATGTAAACCATATGATGATAGGTTTTGCTTTATTGTTCGGTTTGCCTCGGATGTCACAAATGGCCCGATGTGCGCTTTCAAAATGTTTACAGGTGCTACGGTGGAGGAGCTAAATCATCATTGTTCGTTTCGCTGTCATCCCTCGCGGGCACTTATAATAAACGAAGTAGACGATGTCTATGTCGTGACTCATCCGAAAAACACATTGGTGACATGTGATAAGGTGAGAATTCCGTTGTCAGATGATGTTTGTGGGGCCCCCGGTGCTATCAAGCTAAGGTTACCCTGAGATTGTTCGGTCGACATTAATAACGAGACCATGATTCCTAAAAAGTTTCCTTGCAGCAAGGACGGGATTAGGAATGTAAGCATGATCCACGTGCTCCCCGCGGCCTAGTCAAATTTGAAGTCCTTTCATTTAAGGCTTACCAACGTCAAAAATCATCCGGTATATCATAACATGTCGGAAATTCTGAATGCGAATTGGACCTTTTCAGTGCCTCATTTGAATTTAACTAAGGTAGAGGATACTCTCGATAAGAGTGGGTTGCAGAATTATTCGACACGCCCACAGGTTCGGTCACCACGGCGATACGGTGTTTCTCTTTTGAAATGTGGGGTTGTCTATAGGGTTGCTCATTATTTGAGGCCGCCAACAGCAACTATGGGTTGCAATGGCTACGTTGGCTGACACGATACCTCCAGCCTCTGCTAGCGAATTTGCAGGACTACTGCATTACGGGCCGTTACCTTATATTGCTTTGGGTTTTCTGATTTTTATAGGCATTGTGGGGGTATATTTCTTACATCGTTGTTACAACCGATTGTTCGGGACGAGTGCGATTTACAACGATATTCCGCTAGAACCTATTCGCGACTAGGGAGTTGGTGTCCTCAACCTTCCGGATGGTAGAAAATGCAAGGTTGCTGTGAATTTCAGAGGTAATCCGAAGGAGTAAACAATACGTAGATTTTAGGTAGTTAGTTGTTTGTTGTAATCTCTTTTTTCTTAGATAATAGTAGTTTTCTTAGTAAGTAGTAAAATTTAAACTGTAGTTGTACTTGTTACATTTGTAGGAAAAAGGTTGGCTGGTAGTATATAAGTTAAGCAGTTATAATTAATTCGCTAATACATTTTCCATTTCACATGATGAAAAACGACATGATGAGCTTCTTGGACCGGCTGGAGAACCATGAAGAAGGACGGTGTGCCGGGATGACGTGGGTTGAAAATTGCGCGAGTCTCGGTGAGGATGTCGATCGTCAATCGGCAGAAGAGGGATGTTGACGGCCGTTTTCTTAAAAATCCGTAAAGCGCCAATACCTGACCGACCGTGAGGATTGATGAACACCAGGAATCGGAGGCCGCGACTTCTACAGCGTGGATGGTTACATCGAACGGGACAAGGATGCGCTTTGTTTTAGAGTATTAAGTGCGGATTAAGAGACTTGTTTTGTTAAGTTTGCTTATGGTCAGAGTTTTTTCATGGTTTCTCTGACACGAAAGACATTAAATAAGCAAACCGTACGGAAGGCGGCCATGAACGGCTTCCGTATCTGGGCGCAACTCCATTAACCTCAAGAAAAAAAAAGGAGGTCCATTTTAGTAACGGGGGGGGGGGTTGTCACATCAGTACTTTAAAAATTATTTTTAAAACGCGCCAAGACAAGTGCTTGTCGGTACGGGCACCTTCAAGCGCGGAATTGGACCCCTAATAAACCCCCAAGGGCGCCGGACGAACTCAAAATGTACTTGTTATTGTGTGCGGAGTGCAAGATGACTTTATTAGTGAGATTGGACTTTCCAGCGATTGTGTCGGACTATTAGTTAAGAACTTTTATTGCGCCTAAACTATTAGTAACAACATTTATTGCGTCGAAGCCGTTAAAACTAATTTCTTGGAACTAGAAAGTCCAACGGTTTTTTCATTTCGGAGAAGTTGACCACCCAAGCCAAGAAACGGACGCGCGGTGGAAGAACACCCCTCTGCTGCCGCCGGGGGCTCTCCTGTTTTCTTGGACGAAGAACTGGGACTTGAAATATATTCGTGGTGCGGACGTCGAGGCTTGCAGTCGAGCCGAATTCGTGAGCTTCTAGCGGTTTTCCGGTTGGCCCTGCGAAGTAAGTTTTTTAGTTGCGTCCGGGGAATATTTAGAGTTGCACTCCGCGTTTGTTTTAACTATTTAGAGTAAATGTGTTGATTTGTGTAGAGTAAGTGTTTAAAGTGTAATAAATATAGTCATAAAGCCAAGCGAGTGTCTTATTTATTGAGCGAGTGAGTGTTTGTTAGAGCTTTGCCCCATATAATTGCCGGTCGTTCATTAAAGGCCGCGGCGACTTAGCGCCGACTCTGGGCATTTTCTCCCGATTCTTTAATAACCGTGACAGTATTACATATCTGCCAAAGAATTAGCAAACCCTATCACAGACTTTATTATGCCAATTGGTTTTGTGAATTTAAGAGAAATGAACATTTATGCCGCTGGTACCATTAGAATCAACAGGTTTTCGAAACCACCAGTGACGTCCGATACTGAACTGAAAAAAAGGAAGAGGTTGGTCTCATGAAGTTATCAGCGAGGACAATTGTCAAATGGAATGATAACAATTCAGTATCTTTGGCATCGAATTTTATTAGAAAAGAAGATGAAGATGAAGTACGCAGATGGGACATAAAATAATCTAAATATATTGTGACGGATCGAGGGTGGCTTCTACGGGAGTTGGCTTGTGAACCACGTTGCGTGAAAGCGCTAATACTTTCACGATCTTGGCTGGGCACGTGAAGGTCTGCAGTCCTGGTGTGGGATAACACTACGTTGTTTTATTCATCTTAACTCAGGTATAGGTTACTGTGATTATAAATAAAACACCAATACTTTTAATAATATATTGCAAAAATAAATGCAGTCGCCGTTATAAGATTTACCATTACTAGATTTCTTTAAACATTTATTTGTGATTCGTGAATGCAATGTTTGACGAAGTAGAGTACGGGAGTACACCGGGTTTCATCGAGCCAAACATAAAGCTCAAGCAAATCTGCCAGCCACCCGACGTGAAGGAGGTTCACCAGGATTCATCCAGCGATTACGCCAAGCATAAAGCTCAAAGCAAATCTGCCAGCCACCTGGTGATTAAGGAATGTATCGTATATCGTCCAGCGACTACGTCAAGCATAAAGCTCAAGCAAATCGGCCAACAACACGGGGGAAAGGCTAGGGGATCAGCGATGATAGAGAAAAACTCTAGTTCTAATCTGATCTGCCTCTGGTACGCGGTTTTCGTTCCTTTTATTCTTTCAGTTTCGTGGCACGAGGAGCAATGTGTTGTAAAATCCCTCCTATTTTCCCGGTTTCGCGAACCATCTACCAAATCTCGCGCTAATGGGCGTACTCAAATATTGTTTCTGTTCCCGTATTTGTCAAAAGTTTATTAACATAGCTTTTACTACTTGATGGAGTTGAAAATCGCGTGTTAATACGTGGGGTACGTATTCTCGCATCGCGGGTACGTACCCCTACCCTTTTACTCGGCTTAATCATGGAATGCCAGATTTATTGCCATGAGTCTGAACGTAATAATAATAATTCATTGAAATCCCAAATTATACACCCTTCGATAGTTTTAGATTAACAATATTCGCGTTAAAATTAATTTATACGATCTAATTACCGGCAACAAATGTCATTCAACTCGACCAACAGACGTATTGCCGACCTTCGAAGTATTTCTCGCATTCCCAGCAAACAACTGGCTGATAAAACTCCGAAATCTTATCTGCAACCCTTAACATACGAGTACCTGCAACGTAATTCTCGCATTATTATGACTTTAAAGTTAACAGTTTTTAGCATGTTCTCACGAAAACATGTGACCCCTCAAGACAAATACAAACAAACAGGTCCCAATTCGAATCTTTAAGTGGCATTAGCATAAACATTCGTTGCACACATACCCCTTTAAACTAAAACTAAAATTTACGAATTCATGTTTAACCTGCGCATATACAATTATTAATAATAATTATCGAATTATTACAATATAGGCAAAACGAACTGAATTGTAAAAATGTACAATTATGGTGTGGGGGGCGTAGATTCATTAGATCAAATGCTAAATTTATGTGGAATATTTATAACATCAAAGAAATGTAGGGGAGAGTGATGTACCTTGGGCAGGTGTGTACCTTGAGCCACACTCATAATCCCGCCAGATTGAAATGTAAACAATTTGAAAATCGGATATAGTTAAAACCTTTATAACTAGATGGCACTGTGGCCTGGAAATATATCGGTTATATGCTTCCCTGGTGGCAAAAGTGTATAAAAAATTTTAGTGAGTGAAAAGTAAATATATAGCGAGTAAGTTTTCATTCAGTTTTACATTCCTGTTATTAATAATATTATTGTGGAACACAGTATTAGATACTGTTTGCTATTAGCTATAATGTGGCACAGTAACGAATTGTAACATTCAAACCTGTAAGAGCCTGTCAACATTTTGTTGTTAATTTGTAAGCTGCTGAACCTTGGGCCGGCGTAGAGTGCTGTACCATGAACCGGACCAAGGTACAGCATATACCTAATAAATATTCGATATACACTGCAGAACATTGAATCGGCAACCAAAAATAAAGTAAAATTATAAGTAAACTGTTTCAGAAATACGATGCCACGTAGTAAAGTTGGTGTGAAGAGGCCTGGCCCTCAAAAAGATGCCTTAGAAGCAGCCGTAAAAGATGTTGTTCATAACGACATATCGCTCCGTGCGGTTGCGAAAACTTTTAACGTATCTAGGGCAACATTAATGCGACATACTAAAATATTTCAAAGTTCAGGGGAAAAAAAATTCGAATATATTGCACATAATGATGTTCGTAGAGTTTTTTCTAAACAGGAAGAAAGTTTACTGGTTGCTTACCTTAAACAAGCCGCAAGGTTACATTACGGGCTAACGTTATCGGAAGTTCGCACCCTGGCTTATCAATATGCAAAAGCAAATAAAAAAGTGTAACCTGCTAAATGGGATTTAAAAACAAAAGCAGGAAAATCATGGTTACGTAGGTTTCGCCAAGCTTATAATAACGAGTTATCTTTGAGAAAACCAGAAGCAACAAGTCTTGCGCGTTCTACTGGTTTCAATAAAACCACAGTAGCCAACTTTTTTCACAACTACAAAAAATTATTAGAACGAACAGAATTTCTAGCAGATCGCATATGGAACTGTGATGAGACAGGAATAACCACAGTTCATGTCCCTCCACAGATTTTAGCTCCGAAGGGAGTAAAACAAATCGGTAGCATGACGTCAGGTGAGAGAGGCACTAACGTCACAATGATAGCAGCTATTAACGCTATTGGAAATAGTGTTCCACCGATGCTTATATTTCCAAGAGTTCATTTTAAAGACTTTATGATGAAAGGTGCTCCACCTGGAGCAATAGGGGCCGCTAATCCATCCGGTTGGTCCAATGAAGAATTATTTTTAAAGTTTTTAGAACATTTTATTATGCACACAAAGCCATCACTTGAAGCACCAATAATTTTAACGCTGGACAATCATGACAGCCATATTTCGATTCCAACTATCATAAAAGCAAAAGAAGCTGGAGTAATTTTATTAACTTTTCATCCACACACAAGCCACAAAATGCAACCGTTGGATCGGACTGTCTTTGGGCCTTTCAAAACTTATTATAATGCAGCCGTAAATGAATGGATGGTTACACCTGGAAACTGCGGCAAACCGCTATCTATTTACGAAATTGCTGAGATGGTAGGAAAAGCTTATCCTTTAAGTTTTACTCCAAATAATATAATAAGCGGATTTCGAGTAACAGGACTCGTTCCTTTAAATGAAGCAATTTTTAACGAACACGAATACTTGCCTTCAAACGTAACAGATCGACCGTTAAAAGAAAACCAAGCTGATCAAGCAACATCAAACAATACAACACCTAAAGTACAAGTACCATCAACTTTACTTCAAATGCCATCATCTTCGTTTCAAACACCATCAACTTCGTTTCAAACACCATCAACTTCGTCTACTGAATCTATTGTAACACCAGAAATGGTAAAACCGTATCCTAGGGCGCAGTCCAGGAAGCAAGGAAGAGGAGGTAGACAGAAGGGTAAATCACGCATTTTGACAGATACGCCTGAAAAAGAAGAAATAGAGATGGCAAAATTGAAAAGTAAGAAACCAGTTGCAGTAAAAAAACGACTTGTTAAAAAGGTGCTTGTTCAAGATTCTTCTAGCACATCTGAGAGCGAAGACCCTCCCGAACAATCTTCAGATTCAGACTACAGTTTTAATATGTCGCAAGAAATTGAGGAACAGGAACTTGACGAGCAGTTCGAAAACCAATGTATTACTAAAGGAGATTTTCTTTTAGTTAACTTAGCAGGAAAAAAGACCGTGAATTATTTTGTAGCGAAGGTAATGTCTAAAGATGAAGACATAAATGTTATTTACTTAAAAAGAATACCATCCACAAATAAATTTATGCTTGATGACAAAGTAGAAAGCTATAGTGTAGCAGAAGAAGACATTGTGCTGAAGCTACCACCACCTGTAAACACGGGTGGTTCAGCACGTCAAAAAGCATATGTAACGTTTACTGTTGACCTAACTAGTTATTCCGTGCAATAAACATTGTGCAATTGTGAATATACTCTTTTGTTATTAATATTATCTATACTATTACAATTGGAATATTACCTAATTTTTGTGATATGTACCCCTGGTTCGAGGTACGTTACTATGTGGCCCAAGGTATAGCAGTATGTTGTACCTTGGGCCACATAGTAACTTTTTTATTTTTTGTTATTAGATATGTATATCTATGTTTAAGTACTAAATAAATAATTGCTTTAAATTAACAATGTGTTGAAGTATGCAAACCAATTTTAAAACTTCGAATAAGTCTTTATTTTCAAATAATTTCGGCATTCTGAAAAAAATGGTATCAAGGTACATCACTCTCCCCTACTTTGAGATTAATCTTGCACTTTGTCGACTTTTTACTAGTAAATAGCTTGTGTAAAATTTAAACTTTAGAATGACAGTGGCTGAAGTATGATATTACTTGGAAAAACTGTGCAGAAATCTAAACGAGGTAAGCCGTCCTCGTCACCAACAAATCCAAAATTACTTCAAGCATCAGAAAAACGACCTCTCCAGGAAATTTAAAACAATCATGTAAATCACTTTGCTCAGATAGATGAATATAAGGAAGTCACAAGACGCAAGTTGTAAGTTGATGTAAGGTAATAACACGTTTTTTGGAAGAAATGTTCATTTATGTTTTATAAAAGGAAAAAGTGTTTCGCGAAATTCCACCGGGATTAGAAAAATTGGAATGATATTGGAAAGGAGTTATGTTTTGTTGCACAAAATATGTATTGCTTATTTTAATTTTAATTTGTTAAATTTCATTATCAATAGTAATAAAATATAATACATTATTTTAGCATTATTTGTTTCATTTGCATCATTTGGGACAATATTTTCATTGTAGTTAATGTACATCCTGAAAAAAAAACGAACAAGCCCGAATTAAAATGATTTTTTTTGTATTTTGGATAATTATGCTCCAAATCACCTAGTAACAGCATAAAAAAATTTTGCTTTTGAAAAAAAAAAAACGCATCTTGTGGTTAATCCAATAGAGAGCACTTATGGGGTATACTGAAGCGTAATATCCGGCAAGTCACAATACAATCTAAAGAACACCTCAGACACGTTATACAAGAGTGGAACAAAATATCGCGTGAAGAGTACCGAAAGCTAGTGAGCTATATGCCAAAAAGGATCGCTGCATTCATTAAGGCTAAGGGTGGCCCAACCAAATACTGATCAAAGACGACTGCAGTTAGGTACAGGAAATGCTATAAAAAAAAAGTCCCTTAAAAATAATGTGTTCAATCCAAAAATGCAATGAAAAATATACCCTTATATTTAAAATAAGAAAGTAATGTCAACTTCCGGAATTTCCGGATGTGCCGCCAGCTTCAAAATATTATCATTAAAGGGATTATATGCCTTTATGGTTGTAAACAAAATTTTAGATCATTATTCTTTTTCATATATTTCTAATGCACAGTTAATAATTATAATGTTGTTGTCAGATTATATACAATGTCGCTCAAAGAGGTGCAACGTTATTACTTGAGAATGTACTATTACATGTACAAGGTCCATAAAGTTTCACAGATGTAAGAACTGTCGATAGGAAAATCTGTCCCTCATTTAGAGAAACTGCAATCGAAATGTGTCTTCTAAATGACCATGAGCTGTGGAATAAGACTTTAACAGAAGCAGTTTAAGTAGCAATGCCTTCAGACGTTAGATAACTATATGTGACAATATGTGTATTTATTAACAATCAAATCTATTTGCACAATGGAATAGATTCTTAATTTATATATTTAAAGATTTCACCAAATGGGGGAATACACGAACAAATCACAGAACAGTTAACATTGGCCCATATAAAAAAATGCTGCAATGTCACAGCTATACAAATGAAGTCCTGAGATTGCCTGCCCCCAGCCAACAGGCCCTCCTAAATATTGATACAATTTCACATAGCAGTCCGTGGGAAGCGTCTGCCATTGTTGAAGAACAGACAAATTCAGAACAAAGATATGTCTTTGAACAAACAGTTGATACCGTTAATACAAAATAAAAGGCATTTAATTATGCTTCAGGGCGCCGGTGGCCCTTTTCGATACTATTGCCCGACTCAAAATCCGAGATCCTACCACGGTCGCGACCATCCCTATTGCAAATGAAGTTCATCCAGTAATAGTACCCATTTCTTTCAACCGATTACCCGATTATGTTGAACGCGTATGGGATACAATGGAGGCCATTGGAACTAGACCGTTTGCGACACTCAATACTTATGAAAATAAGGCTATTTTCATTAAAGGCATGCAAATCTTGTCAGAGGTTAAAGTATGCTACGCACAGAGAGCTCACATCGATAAACCTGATGAGGACTTACCATCCAAATAATATGGCGGAAATTTTACCTTATCCGCTTGCTATTTATTTAGAATGTATTGGAAACACTTCCGACAGAAAGCAAGTTATCACACCTGTTCTTGCAGAAATTACAGGCATGGAGCATTTATCTGGAGTATGCACTTACGCACCCCGACAGTTATTACCTTTATTACGCATCTTGAAACAAGGTGTATGTGAAAATGAAGATGTCCATAACACGGCTAGAGCATTAGAAGGATTAATGGAGCAGAAAAGCGAAATTACCACTACCGACATGGAGGTGAAGGAAAAGAAGTTGTCAAGTAAAACTGGCAGGCAGTCTAAACAGAAGCGTGTTGATGCGTATCGTAAAAAGAAGAACGTTGAAACCGACGCTGAGATTACCGCAGGTGTATTTGCCCGACTCAAAATCCGAGATCCTACCACGGTCGCGACCATCCCTATTGCAAATGAAGTTCATCCAGTAATAGTACCCATTTCTTTCAACCGATTACCCGATTATGTTGAACGCGTATGGGATACAATGGAGGCCATTGGAACTAGACCGTTTGCGACACTCAATACTTATGAAAATAAGGCTATTTTCATTAAAGGCATGCAAATCTTGTCAGAGGTTAAAGTATGCTACGCACAGAGAGCTCACATCGATAAACCTGATGAGGACTTACCATCCAAGAAACTCTACAATTCTGAGGAATTAAATGATTTCAATAATATGGCGGAAATTTTACCTTATCCGCTTGCTATTTATTTAGAATGTATTGGAAACACTTCCGACAGAAAGCAAGTTATCACACCTGTTCTTGCAGAAATTACAGGCATGGAGCATTTATCTGGAGTATGCACTTACGCACCCCGACAGTTATTACCTTTATTACGCATCTTGAAACAAGGTGTATGTGAAAATGAAGATGTCCATAACACGGCTAGAGCATTAGAAGGATTACCGTACATTGAATGGGAGCAATTTCAAATAGCTGTACCCCCAGAAGCAGTACGTAACATGGTCCGTTTAACTAGAAGATCAGCAGATTTCTGGTTAACCGAGATAGATGAGCGAGGAGCACCAGAATATTATATTCGATGGTCTGATCATGAATATAGAATTTTCAAAAAGATTATTCAATCCATGGCATCGAAGAAAGGTTTTAACATCATTACAGATCTTTCTTCAGGTCAAGGCGCGTTAGCGCAGACCGTTCAGATTCCAACTTGGAATGTTGATAGATCATGCCAATGGTATGTTATGACAGACGTACCCGAATATGATCAAAAGTATGTAGAAAGCATTGATTAAACGGTAATCTGTATCGTTTCGACTGGTGTTACAAACAGCCAGTATAAAAACTTCAGAACCGTACATACTTTATTCAGAATACCTGTTAATCTTAATAATGAATAAATTTTAGGGCTCAATAATAAAACCCACATAGGGAGGTAAATAAAAAAGCTTCTGTTATATAGTGGAATAAAATTTCGATGAGTTTCAAGTATGTATTAAAGGTGGGGGTAAGGGGAACGTAGAGCCCCAGGGGAACTGACTAACTATGAAAGGCACCGGGGTAGCCTAAAAGCCACTTTGCCGGTGCCGGACAGGCTAGTTACTCCTTAGACCGTCCGGGAACCTTCACGCGGTGCCCCTGTTTAAACCAATCTCGGCGAATTAGACAGACAAGTCGATAAAACGTCCTGCGGCTGTAGTTTCGTGACTTAGGTCCTGCACAGGTAATAAAAAAAACGAAGCCGGTGAACCATGAACTATGGTCGCCCACATAATCATGCACACTGCTGTCCGTGGACATGTCTCACGAGCAGAGTGCGGGGGATCTTGGCTTAACCGCCCGGGTGAAGAGGAAACAACCTCAATAAAAATTCGAAATCCTACAGTGGCAAACCAGGCTAAAGGGATGCATGGCTGAATAGAAGACCAGTCATTACTAGATTGACCTTGGGGCACTGGGCGCACCCCATTGTATAAAGCCTTCCCGCGCGTGAACCGAGGTAGCGTACGGGTGACACTAAGACCTCGGTACTCGGGGGATCAACTATGGACTTAACTAAAGACATAACAACCTACAAACAACCTGTCGTGGACTCAAAAGAGGACACGAAACGACAGTCGAAAGACGCAGGGGCCGAGAGCACCTGCAGACCAAAACTTTCCAGAGCCCAGCGACGGAAACTAAAAAAGGTAAAAGTTGCTCAAAGTAAGGGACAACTGTTGCGAGTCTTCCACCTAGAGCAGCGACACTCAAAATGGCTGGTTGGGACGCCAAAGCGGCACCGATCAGACGACAGCACTTCACAGGGTGTAAAAAGGTCGTCAAGAAGCTCAAGGGATCCGGAGGGAGTACCTTAACCTTCAAAGACGCCTTAACGGGGATTAAGATGGCAATCATCGACACAGGATCGAAAAAGCAGCTCTCCGAAGAGAAGACAGGTAAGAGATAAAGACCTTGATCCTCGTAAGGATTGACTGCATTAAACCAGGTGAGGTATGCCCAGGGTTCACGGACTGCAGGCATAGAGAGGGATCCTTGAAGATAACCGTATCTAACCAGGCCACCAGGGACTGGTTAGAGGGGGAGTTAGCAAGGGTAAGTTCATGGGGGCTAAGCTAAGACTTGTCGAGGCTAAGAACCTTCCAAACCAGTCAGAAGTCTGGTATGGATACAGAGACCCCCGAGGAACCGGAAAAAATAATTAGTCGCTTTGGTAAGCAAAATCAGGGCGTCGATACTACTAACTGGAGAGTGGTGGACAGGAAAACTGACCCAAAGGGACAACTCGTTGTACTAATGGATCAGGCCTCCTGGGACCAACTCTCCAGGTTTGATTACAGACCCCACGTTAACTTTACGAGGGTCACTTTCAAGGCTTTGTCCAAGGACAAGAAAGGAGAACCGAGCCAGGCGATGGAGACGGAGGAACGGGCCCCAGGGGAACAACTCAGCCCTCCATCAGCTCTTAATAGGTAAGCAATGATACGCTTAGTACAAATTAACCTGCATCACTGTAGGGCGGCATCAGCTGCACTCAGTGCATACATGTCAAAAAATGAGATCGATGTTGCACTGGTCCAGGGACCCTGGACTGTCACAATAAGAGGTCTCAGAGGAGCTGGAGTTTAGGTCATTTATGACCTAACAAAAGCAAACCCAAGAACATGCATTGTTCTAAAAAATCGCAAAGTACAAGCGAATTTCTGTTCCAGAGATTTAGTGGCCACAAACTCATCCTGACGGAGGAGGAAAAACAGAGGGAGATTACTCTCGTATCTGCCTACCTGCCATACGATTAGGATGGAGACCCACCAACGGATGAAGTGAGAAGGTTGGTAGAGGAAAAAACCCGCAGGAGCCAACCACTACTAATCGGTTGTGACGCAAATGCACACCACATTGTATGGGGCAGTACTGGAACCAACAACAGAGGTGAGTCTCTCCTAGAGTTCTTAATCAGTAATAACCTAGAGATAGCAAATAGAAGAAATGAACCGACCTTCGTTAATGTACAAAGAAGCCAGGTCATTGACTTAACTATATGCACTCCAAATATGAGTGACACAATATAATCTTCGTTCCCGGGTTTGGAACCGCGTCTTCTATATTTAGAAGTAGTTGACGTTTCGACCATGGTATCTTAGTCTTTTTCAAAACGACTAATTTGTGTAGGGTATTGCTGGGTTTATATATCCAGCTTTCGGAGGCGTGGCGTTCCGCTTTATGGGTTTGTTCTGCCTCAGTGATTTTGTGATGACTGGTTTCCAGATGTTTGGTAGTTGTATGCCTGTGTCTCTGTTGTAGTTGTTTGGGTTCTTGATGATTTCCAATGATTCTCGATATAATCTTGGCCAGAAATGGTTTGCGCGGGCCAGTAGTTTTGTTTCTCTGAAGAGGATGTTGTGCCCTGTACCCTGGGCGTGTTCTTGTTGTTTGTCCTTCGTGTTCTTTGAGACGCGTTTGTATACTCCTGCCAGTCTGTCCTATGTATACTTTTCCACAGGAGCAAGGTATGCTATATATTCCCGCGTGGTGTAGTCCTGTGTCGCGTGTTCTTCTTAATTAATTCGAGAGCTTCAAAGGAGCGTTGAAAACGGTTTTGATTTTATGTTTTTGTAGAAGCTTTGATATTTTATTAGTCACTCCGCTGATGTAGGGCAAGTAAGTCGTAGCGATGTATTCTTTCTTTTCTTTTCCTTCTTTTGGCGTAGCATGTTTTTGTATGGTTCGAAGTATTTGTTTACGCTGGTAACCGTTTTCTTGTAGGGCTCTCGTGACCATGTTCAATTCTTCTTTGATGTTTTCTGATGTGCAAATCTCTTTAGACCTATGTATTAATGTGTTGATCACCGATTGTTTTTGGGCCGGGTGATGATGCGATGCAGCATTTAGATATCGGTTGGTGTGGGTCGGTTTACGGTAAATGCTGTGGCTCAGTGTTCCGTTAGCTTCTCTTTTGACCAGTATGTCCAGAAAGGGTAACGCACCATTCTTCTCTTCCTCCATCGTAAATTTGATGTTTTTGTGTAGGTTGTTCAGGTGTGTAAGAAAGTCTTGAAGTGGTTCTTTTCCATGTTCCCAGATGACGAAGGTGTCGTCTACGTATCCACACGCACTTCCCAGGTTCTTACACCCTGAACGAAAGAACCGAAAGAGACGAAAATATATGCCTAAACCTCAAAAGGGCAAACCGAGAGAGCTGGCAAATAGCCAAATAGGTAATAAATCAAACAAAAGTAAGATGGGCAGTCAACACGTAAAGGTGGTTTTCATTCCAAAGCAGGACGAGTCATACGCCCAGCCCAACGCTTTCAGACCAATAAGTCTGACATCTTTTATCCTAAAACTTTTATGCCCGGTTTCTCCGAGACATCTTAAGATCTAGCTGAATCTTACGTTCGCCTCAACGTTATAAAGTGTTGCATCAAGCAATTTTAAGAACATATTCGACTTGAGCTGAGCTCACATCTTGAGTCGCTGTTTACTAGAACTTGAGCTGGAGTACATAACCTAAAATTATCTTGTATTTGCTTTGTTTGTAGTTAAGTGTTTGTTTAAATTGTGGTTTAAGTTTAAATATGGATATTGACTTTATAAATATGATAGATGATGCAGATGATGACTTGTACGACCCTGTAATTCCTCCAATTCCTCGAAGGCGATTTGTTCGCGCAAATCCATTTATAGATTTCGAAGATGATCGTTTTTTAATGCGTTTTCGCCTCACAAAAGAGACAGTTATTGTGATCTTAGATCAAATTGAGCCCCAATTGGAGTATATACATAATCTGTAAGTATTTGTTCACACCTACATAAGTATAGCCTTGGTCAAATATATTAGCCAAATAACTATATATTTTATTTATAGAAATAACTCAATAAGTCCAATAAATCAATTGCTCCTCACATTACGGTTGTATGCTACAGGAGAGCACTTGATATCTATAGGAGACTTCATAGAAGCTGATAAATCTATGATATCAAGAATTGTTAAAAAATTGACAAGATGTATTGCAGCGTTAGCACCTAATTATATCAAAATGCAAAAAAATTATAAGCCCAGGTAACGTTTAGAGTGCTTAAAAAAATAAACTTATGAAAATATGTTACTAACTAATTGTATGTGTTTATATTCCTCTTAAAAAATATTTTATTTTAGAAGATGCGGAAGTTTTTCGTAACAGGAAGTCCTACTTTTCTGTGAACATCCAAGCTGTGACAAGTGCTGACTTCTTGTTTCAAGACTTAGTAGCACGGTCGCCAGGCTCCACGCATGATGCTACAATTTTCAACAATAGCCGCATAAAATACAGATTCGAAGAAGGCGAATTTGGCAATAGTATATTAATAGGTAGGTACTTTATTTTTAATTGCAAATTTGACTTCTAATTAATCTTGTTTTAGGGGACAGTGCGTATATGTGCAATAATTATTTTTTAACATCATTTTTAAATCCACAAAATCAAGGTGAACAAGAATACAATGAAGTTTTGTTGGAACAAGGGTTAAAGTGGAGAATGTGGATTTGGAAGAGGCGATTCCCAATAATGGCCTATGGGTGTCGTTTAAATCTATCAACCACATTAGAAATAATTATTGCAACAGCAGTGTTACATAATATTGCACAGTTAAGAGGAGAACTTGAACCCCCACCAGAAAATATTATGGACCATGAGCTGCAAGTGCTAATTAGAAATGGCGACATTCCTGATTTATATCCCTATCAAAATAATGGCAGAGATTTTAGACGAGAACTTGTAGAAAACTATTTTAATAGAATGTAACTATTTTTGTTTGGTAGAATATTTTTAACTTTTTGTTTTTATATTTTTACATAAAATATATATGTATATCACAAAAAAAAAAGCTTTTAAATATTTTATACCCTATTAAGATCTTGGGGGAGATGATTGTACTTATTAACACGTTCGCGGACAAGACGGCATATGCCGCCCTACGTTCACGGACAAGACGGAGTATGCCGTCCAAATTTACTTCGCGCTGTAGACGCAAAGCGGCGAACGCCGTCCAAACTGTATAGTGATTTCTGTTGCTCATCATGTACTGTCCCAGCAGAAAACATAAAATTTCGAAAAATGTCCGTGCATATGCCGTACGTGAGTTTAACCTCAAAGGTTCTTTTGATGTGTTTATACGTACATGTATTTATACGTGATGTTTTGCTGTCTATTTTATATTTACTTTATAAGGGTTTTAAAGTTTAACGTTGTATAAAGTGTATGTGTAATCAATGTTAGTACCAGTTATTTATGATATTGCGAAATTATTTTATTACAACTTTTGTTATTATTGTTATAGTATCGGGAACTGTCGTAGGTATCGGTATATTGTTAGCTCATAGCACAACGATTACATTTTATATATTGCCAATTATATCAGTGTAATATTTTGAATAATTTCTTCAATTTTTAAACAAAGAATGGATTCAAAAGAAGAACGTAAGCTGCAGAAACTTCTGGATGATGTAAGCACCACCGAAATTGAAGATTTCGAATCCGAATTAGAATTCAGTGCAGGTGAAGACGATAGGGACCCAATATATGCCGTTGAAAATAATTCTAGTAGCGATGAATCGAATGACTATGTCACACGCAGAAAATAGTAATAATAATATTGTAAACTTCGATGGTTCCGATGGATCGAATAGTGATGAATGGAAAGATGATACAGCAGAAATTCCAGAATTTGGATTTGATGATACTCAATCAGGAATTCAGATTCATTACGAAAATATTCCAAGTGCTCTTCAGTGCTTTGAAAATCTTTGGAACAATCAAATAATGGACATGATACTTGCATCCATGAATACATAAATGCAGCAGGCTTACAAAATATAGGACCACAAAAAAAAATTGCAGATTTTCGTCGATTAGAACTATAACAATGACTGAATTGAAACAATTTCTAGCCCTATCCATTCTCCAGGGTCAGTTGAAATTTCCTTCGATTAGACATATGTTTAGTATAAACCCTCTTTACTACTGCCCCGTGTTCAAATAAACTATGTCTGGAAATCGATACGAAGAATTATTGAGATGTTTCAGTTGCACTTATGGCCAAGTAACAGATCCTAAGGATAAACTTAGAAAAGTTAGACCTTTGTTGGATAGGCTAATTCTTAATTTCAGATTAGCTTATCATCCTCCAGAAAATTTATCACTTGATGAATCACTTCTGCTTTTCCGTGGGCGCCTGAGCTTTAGACAATATACAGAGTGTCCCAGATTACATTTCCAGCATGGGGATCTCGCTTATCATAAGAGATACAGGTTTGTTTAAATTAGATGAATTATTCCTTGGTATAAGAGGAGCAACAATCAATTTTTAAAAGTACATAATTCCTCGTGCTTCAGATGTTAAGGCAAAAAATATGAAAATGTCCAATTTCTTTTTTCTCTCATAACTTTTTTGTCTTAATCATTAGAACAATTTTATTTGTACTTTCTTAAGGCACTTTTTAATGGAGAATGTAACTGTTATTTTAGATTATTTTTAACACCTACCATTTTCGAGATATTACCCCTAACTTAATTTTTTCTTATGGGCCGCGAAGTTGGCTATGGAATAGTTGAATGTGCTTTTTGTATAAAATATTTGAATTTACTTATTATTAATTTTTAAGATGGACAAATGGTTAGTAAAACGTTGTAGTGATAAAAAACAAACAGGTAACAGTGAAGAAGCAGTCTCAGAAAATATGCCGTCAGTTTTATCAGAACCTTCACCATCATTTTTAGAAACACAAGCTGCCAAAAAACCGAAGTTGGCATGTCCTGAAAAAATTAGAAAATACGATTCTTCTTATTTAAAATTTGGTTTTGTGTCGTCTGGTGAAAACCAAGAAAAACCATTGTGTGTTATTTGTTTAAAAACATTATCAAATGACGCTATGAGACCAGGAAAACTTATTAGACATTTAAATACCATGCATAGAGAATATAAAAATAAACCGATTGAATTTTTTGAAAGGAAAGCCCAAGATTTAAAACGCCAAACTATTTTTTTTTTCAAAACATACAAAACGTAATGAAAAATTAGTAAAAGCTTTTGAAATTGCTTTATTAATTGCAAAAACAAAAAAACCTCATACAATAGGCGAAGATCTTGTTTTACCAGCAGCAATAAAAATTTGTGAGATAGTTCACAGTTCAGAAATAGCAGAGCCTCTGAAAAAAATTCCTGCGTCCAATGACACAATTAAAAAAAGAATAGATTGCATTGGTGAGAACATCAAGTTTCAATTACTATCTCGCATTAAACAAAGTAGTACATTTGCCATTCAGCTTGACGAATCTACTGATAATACAAATAATGCTAATTTAATGGTTTTTATTAAATATCAGTACCATTTCCAGCTTCATGAAGATATGCTGTTTTGTAAAAATCTTTCTGGAACTACAAAAGGAGTCGATATATTTAAAAAGGTAAATGATTTTTTTTCCGAAAATGAACTTGAATGGCAAAAATGTATTGGTGTTTGCACTGATGGTGCAGCAGCTATGACTGGAAACATTTCAGGATTTATATCAGAGGTAAAAAAAGTTTGCCCGAATGCCAGACACGTTCATTGTATTATCCATAGAGAAAATTTAGTTTTTCGAAGGATGGGAAATGAACTAAATGAAGTATTGTCAGATGTTTCTACTATAGTAAATTTCCTAAAACGCCAAGCTACTTCTTCAAGATTATTTCGCATTTTATGCAAAGAAATGGGCTCCAATTATTAAAGTCTCTTGTATCATACAGAAATAAGATGGCTATCACGTGGAAAAGTTTTAAAAAGAATTTTGGAATTAAAAGATGAACTTCGAATATTTCTGTTGGATAAAAAACCAAATTTAGCAGCTCATTTTTGTGATCAAAATTGGATGTGTCTTATCTCTTATCTCGCAGATTTTTTCGATAAAGTAAATGAATTGAATCTTTCGCTTCAGGGAAAAAGTACTAATATATTAATACTTAATGCTAAACTTCAAGCTTTTCAAGAAAAACTCTATGGTCTAAAAGTGTTATGCAAGGAAATACAAATATGTTTATTTCTTTACATGATTTTATTGAAGAAAATAATATATCATTATCAACAGGACTTAAAAAAACGATTATGAATCATCTTACAGAATCAATTAATTTCTTTGAAAAATATTTTCCAAATTTAAATCGAGATAAAGAACACGACTGGATAAGAACACCATTTAGTAATAATTTACAATTTGGTCATCTTCCCTGGAAATCACAAGAAGAATTAATTGAGGTGAGATCAGAATCAACACTTGAATCGGAATTTTCTAGTAGTGATATTTCACAATTTTGGATAAAGCGAGAAAAGGAATATCCTTCATTAACAAACATGACCTTAAATATTCTGGTTCCATTTGCAACGACTTACCTCTGTGAATCTGCATTTTCATCGTTATTATTAATTAAAAACAAACATAGATCATGCTTATCACCAGAATCTTTAGAAAATAATCTTAGAATAACAATTTCAAATATAACGCCAGATTTAGATTTTTTGTGTAATAATATTCAAGCACATCCATCGCATTAAATTTTATTGTTTTTATTTTCAACTTTTTTTAATTTCTTAATATTACTGTAATGTTGAGCATTGTTTTTAGTTTTATTTGAATATATTTTTTGTTTTCAACTGTTTTATTATTGTTCGTATTAATTATAAAGGTCGAAAGGTAGTGCACAGGTGAGGGTTTAACGGTAAATCCGTCCAAAACCTCACTAGTACACTTCACTAGAAAAACAAAACTATGTGGGACTAAAACAGTGTATCTGTTTGAAGAACCACTGATAACAGTAGGAGAAGTTAAATATTTAAGAGTGATTCTAGATAGGAAACTTAACTTCAAACTACACGTAGAGAAAACCACGAAGAAAGCCACTGTAGCTCTATGGACTTGCAGGAGGATGCTTGGGAAAACTGGGGATTAACACCTAGTATGACGTACTGGATATATACTAAGATGGTCATACCCATCGTAACCTACGCAAGTCTGATCTGGTCGACTAAAACACAGATAAAAGACTGCAGGAACAAACTACACAATTTACAGCGATTGGCTTGCTCAACAATAAGTATTACGGGGGCAATGACGGCGCCCACGGCGGTGATGGAAGTGTTGCTGAACTTACCTCTTCTTCACCTTGTGGTCAAATCACAAGCACTAAGAGGGAGGTATCGACTGAAAATCATCTCCAAAGAGGGGAGACGTAGAGACGGGCAATTCTCAACGAGATCGACACGCATCCGACGTTAAATATGATCTCGGATAGAATAAACAGGACGCTAGCCATTGACAAAACCTTTGGAATTACAATTCCAACACGAGACCGATGGGAGCGTCAAGAAATAGAGCTAAATGGCCTAGTAGTAGGCACATCCGTAAGCCTTAGACAGTGTGCAACCATATTTCAAGCCGAGGTGTACGCTATACACTTATGTGCAGAAACACTATTGGAACTAGATTTTAGTAATAAAAGAATCTTCATAGTGTCCGACAGCCAAGCAGCGTTAAAAGCTCTTGGCTCGTCGGAAGTAAACTCAGGACTTGTTCTGAACTGCATACGGGCACTAAACGTGCTGGAAAGCAGAAATAATCTTAAACTGGTATGGTGCCCAGGGCACACAAATATACCAGGGAACGAGAAGGCAGATCGCCTAGCCAAAATTGGTAGCGAGACACCCTTCTTCGGACCAGAACCCGCAGTTGGTACATCCTAAGGAACAGTTAAGCGGTGTCTTAATGACATATTAATACAAGGGTATAATGCTCATTAGAAAAAAGTTGCAGGAGAAGCCCATTCTAAGGCTATTCTGTCAATGGTCTCAAAAGAAAAGACAGAAGAAACGCTCAGGATGAGCAGAGCAGACATCAGAGCAACCAGAGGACTCGTCACAGAACACTGTGGGCTAAACAAACACTTCTACATAATAGGGCTCTCAGAGACCGGTATATGCAGAGGATGTGGTGAAGAAGAAGAAACTCCTCTTTACGTAATATGCCAGTGTGAAGGATTCACAACCTATCGGCGTACACTGCTAGGGATGGAAAAAGCCAACCAAGAAGAGTTAAGAAAAACACCCTTAAAGAAAATCCTGGCGTTTTTTAAAAACACAGAACTCCTTTAAGGGACCATCACCAGAGGGTACAATAGACCAATAGGTCGCAGTACAGGAACCCGAAAGGGGACCACCTCCGCGGAAATAATAATAATAATGTATTAAAGGTTCTCCATGATACACTTAATTATGCAAAACGAATTACCCTTTGATGGAAAACTGATCATTTTTTGTGGCGAAATTTTACAATGTTTACCGGTGGTAAAAAGGGGAAATGCAGTAGACATGATAGAGATGTTTGTCAAACATTCGCCATTTTGAAAACGGTACAAACATTTCATTTAACCATTTACATACATGTTTCAGACCAACAAAGCTTGTTCAAAGAGTGACTTTTAGCTATGAAAACGGTACTTTGAGAGCGTCTGATCCAAACATTTTATCCGATTACATTAAAGTTCCAAAAGATTTTTGGGTGATGATGTAGTCACGACAATATTCAGTGACAAACAGTTGTCCCCGAACGAATTAAATTGTTGTGTCGGTTGCGATTATGTTATCGTGACTTACCGCTGTGAGATGGATAGGCTCCGTCCCGGCAAAGCTAGTCCAATCGCAGCGCAGCGGTCACCTTGATCCTGTATATAAGCTCTAACTGCAGCGAGCTCAGGCAGTACGACTTCAGCAGCAGTACTGAGCAGTACAGTCTAGCTGATACATTCCTGCATTTTTTGTTTTTATTGACTTTTAAGTGCTCAAGCTTATCTAATCCCATTCCCAAACAATAAGGTCACTGCAACACACCTTCAAAGTCCATTTCCTGCCGAGGTCAACGCTGCGTCACCCACTACGTACTATCGGAACTCAAGCTCACGGTAACACAACCTTCACGGCCCATTCCCTGCCAAGATCAACGCTGTACCACTCACTACGGTCCATCGAAACTTAAAGTCACGTTGCCACCTACGCATTTTCCCATTCGTCGCCCCCATCCGGTGACAATTGGCGATCCCAACGTGGACCATTCCATAACTAAAGTTAAGAGGATGCACACCATCGATATGAAGACCGAAGCCCATTGGCCAAGCTCAGACCGACCTAGCTGTCGGCCTACAAAATAAACGAAGAAGAACCAGCAATCCAAAGAGCAAGTCTTCTGGAGGAGAGTAAACACCTCCAGTGGCGCCTACTCATTCAGGCAATGAAGGATGGCCTTCACCCTGTTGCCTCAGTTCATCCAGCCCCCGAGCCTTTCAGGAGCACGTCAATGGAAGACCCCAACGTCTTCCTAGGCCAGTTCGAGAACACATTCAGCCACAAGAACAACCCCGACCAATTAGCTATTTGAAAAAGTGCTACTAGAAAAATTGGATTCAGAGCCCTACAATCTGTAAAAAAGCAAATACACAGGGTAACAAACAGGATCAGACAAGACTGAAGAGAAAAATACTACTTTTCTAAAACGCAAGCTTTCGACAAAGTTTGGCACACAGGGTTACTCTACAAAATCAGAAAACTGTTACCACTAAATTAATTTCTCATCCTAAAATCCTACCTCACCAACCGCCATTTTCAAGTAAAGTATCAGGACGCGTACCTTCATCAAATAAATGCTGGAGTTCCCCAGCGGGGCGTGCTGGGGCCGATACTATTTCTTATACATACTGCCGATATGCCAACCGAAGAAACCCTTTTTACTGCAACATTTGCAGACGACATGGCAGTCCTAGCCTCACACGAAAGTTCCACTAGAGCGTCAAACATTCTTCAGTCCCAACTTCGGAAGTTGGAAACTTGGTTTAAACAGTGGGAAATCAAGGTCAATGAGACTAAGTACACGTCACGTCACCTTCACAAACCGAAGTGGTAATGTCCACCTATTACCCAAAATAACCACCAAATACCTTGGACTTACCCTAGACAAAGGACTAACCTGGCGTAACCACATTTTCATCCAACCTAAGCAGTTGAGCTTGAAACTTTTACTAGTTAATTGGACGCAAATCTAAACTTTCACTAGAAAATAAACTCCTAGTGTATAAATCCATCCTAAAACCAAAGTGGACATATGGGATCCAACTATGGGGAACGGCGTCAATTTTGAACATAAAAATATTGGAAAGATTTTCAATCCAAAGTACTTAGAATAGTAGCCAACGCCCCTTGGTTTGTTCCAAATACTATCACAAGACAAGATTTACAGATCAAAACTGTTAACCACAACCGACCTTATCGCCAGATTCCAAACTTGAGGACATCTAAAACTAAAAATAATTATATATTATGTATAAACTGTGTTAAATCCCAGGGGGTAAATTTTTGAACATTTGCAAAAATAAAATCGTGCTTATATTTGGGAAAACTAATCGCACCGAAATTTTGAACCTTCGCAAATTATCGCACTCGCTATAGATTACAACAGGGATCGGCAACAGGCGGACCGCGAAACGGACCACCAAATATTGTTAAATAACTTACCTACCTATTCAATTTAATTAATATTTTTATATAACTAGTTTTAGTAGGTAGATACATAGCTGTTGCTATGCTGTGCTGTGTAGCACAAGAGAGCGCGTTGGAGTGCGAGGGTGCGTACTGGCCGGCATGTTCGAAACGTCGTCAGTTATTAGGTAGTTGCGTTGCGATCTTTTGAGGAGCATTCGTTCATTTGTGTTATAATTTGTCGTGTACTAAAACGTTCGTACCTACATCAATATGGATCCTAAAAATCGAAAAGTTGACAGAGAAAATAGGAAGTTTCTGAGTAAAACGAAATGCAAAGGTGTAAAAACAAAAATCAAACAAACGACATTTAATCGAAAATTGATATCATGAATACCTTGTTTAAAAAATGTTATTTGCTTATTTTATACTCCTATTTGTTTTAGATTTTTTTGATCTGTACTTTATATAATTATTATATATTATTTTACAAATGTTTAATTATTGGATTTACATATAAGTACTATACACAACCAAAATATCAATAAGACTAAAAAAGGTTGAAATTCCAAAACCGAAGGAACTTGTTCCGAAGTTAAAGTATCCGTTTGGAAACAAAGGGCATACCTTGTATATGAACAACTACTACACCAACGTAGCACCATCAAACAAGTTACTAGTGAAAAAACTTACACCGTCGGAGCACTAAGAAAAAAGAAAATTGAATCCAAAAATGTGATAGCAAGAAAACTGGATAAAGGTGAACACATTTGGAAGAGGAAAGCCTCTTCCAAATGTGTAACATTTACGTTTCCAAATGGAAAGATAAACGGAACGTTCTTATGATCACAACAGCAAATTAACCTGAAATAATAAAGTTCAAAATCGTTACGGAATAGAAAAACTGAAACCCAAGGAAGCCACAAACTACAATGACCATGTCCAGAGTTGATCGTAGCGACCAGAGGGTTTCTTATTATTCATCTCCCGGAAAAAAATCAGATCGTACAAAAAAAGTGTTGTTTCACTTAATGGTATTGCCGTATGGAACGCATTGTTTTGTAATAATTGTAAAAAAAATTACATTTCGAGACAATCTAATAAAACCATTAGCTGGCCACAGAAAAGTTTTACTTGCGCTCTTGGAACGCCATGTTCAAGGGCGCACTCTAGCGCGCCTGTTAGTGGGTAATTTGGCATGTCCACAGAGACGTGCAAGTTCTTACGTCAAGACAGAACGCCGCATGCTAAACATTTGTGTTTGTGGAGTGTTGGTAGAAAGACACGAGAAAAACCATGGGCGACACAAGATATTGGAGCAACGAAGTTTCAGCCGGTTTATTGAATTGTACATAAAACATTCCTGTTTATAGATAATTTAAAGTAAACAGTTAACAAATAAAATTTTAAAAAACAGCATATGAAGAGCTAAAACAATTTTGTAAAAAAATACCTGATGCTAAGAAAAGTTTCGTTAGCAAAAAATTCAAGCTTTACGAGGCGCATAAGAAGAAAAAAAGAATGTGGTAACACATTCAATAATCCATCAAACGTTTTACAATCCACTTGCAAATAATTCCTGGAGCTATCATCTGTCGCAAGAGTTCCTTTCTGAAATGAAGCTATGTGTATGTGTTTTGTGGTTGCTGCTCTATTTGTTATATCAAAGTATGTAAAACTATTTATAATGCAAACATTTATTACAAAACCAAAAACATATTTCCATCACATTTTGGAAAGACTCCTTTTAGTACAGGGTGGTCTATTTTCGATGCCCATACAGGGTATCTCGGTTATTATTAGAGATAGAAAAAAACTAAATACATAAACTCGATTTATTTTTTCGAGAGAAATTTATTGCCGTACACAGATTTTTGATATCTTTTTTAATTTTCGAAATATAGCCAAAAACCGATTTTTGGCACTTTTCAAAAATGTTAAATATCTCGTTTAAACGAGAAGATAGAAAAAAACTTTAAAGACATTTTTCGCATGATTTTTTGTGCTTAATAAGATAGCGATGTTCAATTGTTTTTTACTTACATCAATGCCGATTTATTGCACCTAACTTTCTTATTTTAAATGGCAACCATAAGCTAATTATATATTTTTGAAAAACGCAAAAAATAAGCTTTCAATTTATGTCAAAGCCAACTATGGTTGTCATTTAAAATAAGAAAGTTAGGTGTAATATATCAATATTTGTATGAGTAAAAAAAAATTGAACATCGCCATCTTATTAAGGACAAAAAACCATGCAAAAAATGTCTTTAAAGTTTTTCTCTATCTTTTCGTTTAAGCGAGATATTTAACATTTTTGATGTCTTTTTTGATACTCGAAATTAAGCCAACACCATTTTTGGCTCTTTTCAAAAATGTTAAATATCTCGTTTAAACGAGAAGATAGAAAAAAACTTTAAAGACATTTTTTGCATGGTTTTTTGTCCTTAATAAGATGGCGATGTTCAATTTTTTTTTACTCATACAAATATTGATATATTACACCTAACTTTCTTATTTTAAATGACAACCATAGTTGGCTTTGACATGAATCGAAAGCTTATTTTTTGCGTTTTTCAAAAATATATAATTTGCCTATGGTTGCCATTTAAAATAAGAAAGTTAGGTGTAATATATCGGCATTAATATGAGTAAAAAACAATTGAACATCGCTATCTTATTAAGCACAAAAAATCATGCGAAAAATGTCTTTAAAGTTTTTTTCTATCTTCTCGTTTAAACGAGATATTTAACATTTTTGAAAAGTGCCAAAAATCGGTTTTTGGCTATATTTCGAAAATAAAAAAAGATATTAAAAATCTGTTTGCGGCAATAAATTTCTCTCGAAAAAATAAATCGAGTTTATGTATTTAGTTTTTTTCTATCTCTAATAATAACCGAGATACCCTGTATGGGCATCGAAAATAGACCACACTGTACATTCTCTTTTGGTCTATGTGATCCACTCCTCTCATCACTATTATTACTATCCTTTAAAACCATTTCCTTATCAGTATCATAACCAAAAATCATATCGTTTAAACTTTCGGAAAGTGTGCTCAAAACGGGTGCCACGGATGATTCCTGAGGAGCTGACACTGTGCTCAAACTGAAGCTCTCGTCACAACACTTGGCTGGGAACAAATGCATCACCCTCCCTACAACCCAACATTAACGCCAAGTGAATTTCATCTGTTTCTGCATCTAAAAATATTCCTTGCTGGCCAAAGTTTGTTCAACAAAGATGATGCCAAAGGGACAGTGTAGAAGTGGCTATTTTCACAGACGATTTTGTTCTATGAAAAGGGTACATAGAAGCTGGTGCTCCATTATGATAAATGCCTCAATAATGGTGGAAACGATGTAAAAAAGAAGTTTAATAAAGTTTGAGGAAATTGTGTACAGAAAAAACGCAGGAAATTAATTACAGAATCATCGATAATGTACCACTAGACACAATAAATTTCGCAATTCTGATAAGATTGCCCAGTTACTACTACCTTGGAATAAAGTTTATAATCCTTGAATACTATTTATCATACGTATGCAAAAATTTAAAATTTAACCTTCACAGAAAGAAGTGTACTAATTATAATGAAGTACAAGCGACCATTTTATATCATTTTGTGATGAAACTTCTAAATATTTATGTAAGAGATGTCAAAAGTGTATTGAAGTAAAAGTAAGTATATGGACAAGCAATTATTCTCCTTTTATCACAGTGAATATTCTTGGCACCGCCTACATACTATCTTCTACATTATGAGGCGTATCCATAAATTGTTCTTAACAAAAATCATTTATAAATGCAGTCATTCAGTAATTGCTCTTTTGAAAAACTGAGGAATCAGGAAAATTCGTACGAAAACATATTAAATTATCCTCTTTCCTTATTTTATTACTTTGAAGAGAATTTCTCACAATTCCCTTCTAAAACTTCTGGTTATGCCACTGATTACACATAAACATGTTTTTGTTGCTTATGTACAGAAGATAAATGAGATAAAAACAAGTCTTGATTTACTGTTCTAAACTGACATTCTGAACAAGCAAACATTAAATCATTTTCTAATCCTGGATGTTTGGTTTTCACATGTACCTTGTACGTACTGCTTTGGATACACGCATAATCACAGTGAGGACATTTGTAAGGTTTCTGTCCAGAATGTCTTAACTTGTGTCTCCTTAACGAGTTGTGATCAGCTGTGTTGTAGTCACACACATCACAAGAAAAGGGCTTTTCACCTGAAACATATTTCCTCAAAAACTACTATCTAAAATTTAAAACGTTAAATACTGCTATAATACTTAACAGGCTTTAAAATTGACCTCTCTTGCTATTTAATTTTTTTGGGGTAAATGTCACATTATCTAGGTGTTGAAGTGGTGTAAATAAAAAAACAATAAATTTTAGTGTGCACTTAAAAATTTAAATTGACATGTCTTGAAACTTTTTTTATAAAAATGTGTCAAAATGGCAAAAATCTGGTTTAACTGTTATTTGATGGGTCATCTTGAATAAATAAGCCTTGCATGTACAAGTAGGTATATAAATGATACACTTACCTGTATGTTGTCGAATGTGCATTTTTAATGCACTTTTTGTTGAGCCCTTATA
Organism: Elmis aenea; assembly: GCA_947652605.1. Classification (NCBI taxonomy): domain Eukaryota; kingdom Metazoa; phylum Arthropoda; class Insecta; order Coleoptera; family Elmidae; genus Elmis; species Elmis aenea. The sequence goes on along the minus strand of OX393578.1, from coordinate 25,887,169 downwards.
ACCACAATAATTACATAAAAAGGGTTTGATTTTTTTATGAACACCATCCATATGAACTCTAAGTTGTCTTTTATCAGAAAATGCTTTTGCACAAACTTCACATACGTGAGTTAACTTTTCAGATTTTTCCTTATGAGTTATTTTATGATTTCGTAGTTGTTTTGAGTTTTTAAAACCTTTTCTACACACCTCACAGAGGTACGCTTTTAAATCACCATGTATTAGTTTATGAATACTGTTTAATTTCCCAAGACTATAAGTTTTATAATCACATTTATCACAGGAATATAATTCCATATCAATTTTATGTATTCTCCATAAATGCCCAGTCAGCGGTTTCCAGAATGCAAAAGTTTCGTCACACTCCAAACATTTAAAACTACTTTCCGTGTGACATTTTACATGGTAATTCATTTTAGAGCTGTCTTGTAAACGAACTTTGCACATTGAAACTGTACATTTGTGTAGCTTCTTTTTATCTAAATATTTTGATAAAATATTTGGTTGTTTAATTATATTATTAAACATTTTCTCAGTATTATTGTGTGATATGTCCATAGTGGGCAAATTTACAACTTGAGAATTGCTGTTTTCTAAAGATCTCTCAATATGTTTGATGCTGTTCACTCTTTGTTCGTAATGTACAGATCCTGGAGTGTGCAATAAAATATTATCGGGATTAACATGCAAGCTATGTGCTTCGTTAGACAAGCTATCATCATCATTGAGAATTTTCTCTGTATGTGTTAACTTTTCAATATACTTTAATTCCAATTCATTTTTGCAACTTATACTAGCAACACATGAAGTTGGCAGAAGGGTTTCATTTTTGGCTTCCTCTACTGCTTTGTCAGAAATAGTTGTACTCTTTTTTTTAGAAGAATAAACCACAGCCTGAATAATTCTTCTTAAATCTGCATTGCCAACATGATGATCATGTATAAGATGAGATCTTAATGAAACTTTATGGTAAAAAATATTTAAACAAGCAGGACATTTCAACTGTGCTAATTTTGTAGTCGTTTTATGTCCCGCTTTAAAATGTTCACTCATTTTAATATCTTTAATGCACAAAAAACGACATTCATTGCACACAAAGTAGAGTGTTTTTTCAAGATCATCCACTTTGACTTTTTTAATTTTTTTTGTATTTGAATGAGCAGTGAAAGTTTTATTTTCCACAATAAAGTTGCCATGGTTTGCATTCTCTTTTAAAACAATGAAATCGTTGGTTATCTCCTCACCCGATTCAACAGGACTCGATACTTTATAATCTGTATTTTCTAAAACAATGAGATCCATGCTTTGTGGAACATCCACATTGCTATGGTGTATTTTATCTGTGGTTGAACCATCCAAATTTGATAAAATGGAAGACACTTGACAGCTACCGATTACTGGCAGACATTCCTGAAAAACAAGAATACCACAATATTAAAACTAATACATTACAAATAATTTCTTCATGTTTCAAATATAAATCTATTAATGTAGTGGTTTAAATCAGTGCTTCTTAAAGTTTTTTCATTTGCGAACCCTTTTGATAGGGCATATTTTAATTTTAAACGACATCTCGGTATTATACAACCCGTACATAATATTGTAATAATATAACCATATTTGATGTTTTTAAAATTTTTCTGACCCAAATAATTTTTATTTGACCCCTAGTTTAATAAGCTCTAGTTTAAATCACTTAACAATATTAGATGACAAACAATTAACTCTAAATTTTGATCAAATGTATTAGCGTTTTACTTTTTCTTTAATTTATAAATGTTTTACTAATCACTAGGGGTGAGCGATATATCGATATAATTTTGATATCGATATATCGACATATCGATATTCCGATATATCGACGTCTCGATATATCGATATCCGACATTCCGATATATCGATATTTTGAGGGCGAGAAGCGTTTTTTCCACCAGGCTCTTTTTTCACTTTTTTAGCTTTGCTCCGCGAAATTTCGATATATCGATGTACCGATATTCCGATATATATCGATATAATTTCGATATCGAAATTTGGATATCGCCCACCTCTATTAATCACAACATTTCCACGCATTTTAACAGTGATTACTATTTCCATTTGTAACTACAATAGTATACCACTAATAAGTACAGGGTGGTCTATTTTCGATGCCCATACAGGGTATCTCGGTTAATCAGCCTGATTCACTATGTACATTGCTAGGAAATAAGCAAGAACCGTACTTGTTAAGGAAACATTTCTTGCTAAGCAACAACAAATTGCTACTTTCATATTCACAAAGTATCTTGTCAAGATTGCTTGTTAAGATTCTTGCTAGCTTGGCAAAGTTTATGGTTACTTAGCAAGGTCTCTAAAATTTTGCATTCAGGAGCTGTTTTTGTAACAATCCTAAATGTCAAATAAGCAATAATTGCTTATGATTATCTTTAACTTAAAGTATACGATTTTGTGGTTGCTAAGATTAGCAAGTAATAACGAAATGGATCCGATAGGTTTCGATTTTCATACAAACTTCATAAACGAATATCAAAATGCTGTAGCTCGGTAAATTAACAATAATTTATATTTTAATTACCGAAAATATTAAAATTAAATTATATTGAACGTCTCAGATTAGAGTTTAGGCAATTAAGAGACGCCAGCAACCTTTTCGAAATTTCAACGCTAGTTTTGTAAAATTATATAGAATGCCGAATCGTTTAGTTCTCAATTTAATAAATGAGTTACATCTTGATATGGAAGAACCTGAACGGATAACTTCTATTCCAGATCATCTGCAAGTAAATCATCTCATATTTTTTGTTATTGAATTTTTGAAATATGTATATATTTTAGGTATCTATTAGTTTTTTCTAAATTTTTATGACCATGGTTCCTACTAAACAACCGTAGGGCAAAATTTAAAATATCCAATGAGCCAGCTATCAATTAGTAGAATTATTAACAAAATATCTACTATATTTTCGATCCATTTTCTACCAAAATACGTTAAATTTCTTGTAAATAAAGTTGACACACTAAACAGGAGTAAGATAAAGATTGTTTGGTTTTAATTTGTGTAATATTTAAATTTAATCCTTATAGATTTTTAGAAAAATTTAATTTTTCTTATATTAATTACTTCATCGGTAGTCAGCTCTGGTAAATCATCACAACCTATGAGTTTCATTAATCGTTTTTTTAAGTCGTTTAAGTCAGTGTTGTGATATCCTCCAACCCCGGTTTAAATTAAATTTTAGTTGGTTTTGCCTTGCTTTTGCTTATTTGCGAATTTTGGATTTTCATTTAGTAAAAAACGAAATAAACATTTTTTAAATGGCAAAAAATGGGACGTTGAAATACATGAAATGTATTTTATTGTACTACCTTTTTCCACTGCTCTTTGTCTTTAGGGGACCCATTTTTAATATTACTCAGGTTATTCGCTAGGATATCCCACTTTTCATCTAATTCCTTAGTTTTAAGAGCATGACATTTTCCCGTTATCATTATGGTATTATTAGCAATGTAATTATCATTTACACTTGATTTGTCCGTTTCCACTTTTTTTTTTGTTCTTTATCCATTTTTCAAAATGACAGCAATGACTTTTACAGAATGAAAGAAGAAAAAAATTTCGAGGTTACGAAATTCTTTCAAAGTTGACAGTTGTTAACGATTTTATTTAACAAGAATATTGCTAAACAACACTTTAGCAATTCTTGTTACCGCGTTTTTTACAGAATATAAATTATACCCATTCTTGCTTGTATCCTTGTTAAAAATTACGACTTATAGATATTGCTACCCAAACAATTTTCGTAGCAACGTACATAGTGAATCGGACTGATTATCAGAGATAGAAAAAAACTAAGTACATAGTCTCGAGTTCTTTTTTCGAGAGAAATTTATTGCCGCACACAGATTTTTTATATCTTTTTTGATTTTCGAAATATAGCCAAAAACCGATTTTTGGCACTTTTCAAAAATGCTAAATGTCTCACTTAAACAAAAAGATAGCGAAAAACTTTAAAGACATTTTTGCCATGGTTTTTTGTCCTTAATAAAATAGTGGTGTTCAATTTTTTTTTACTCATACGAATATTGATACATATATTACACCTAACTTTCTTATTTTAAAAGACAAATTATATATTTTTGAAAAGTGCAAAAAATAAGCTTTCCATTCATGTCAAAGCCAACTATGGTTGCCGTTTAAAATAAGAAAGTTAGGTGTAATATATCAATATTTGTATCAGTAAAAAAAAATGAACATCGCTATCCTATTAAGGACAAAAAACCATGCCAAAAATTTCTTTAAAGTTTTTTTCTATCTTTTTAGTTAAGCGAGAGATTTAACATTTTTGAAAAGTGCCAAGAATGGTGTTGGCTATATTCAAGTATTAAAAAAGATATCAAAAATGTTAAATATCTCTCTTAACTAAAAAGATGGAAAAAAACTTTAAAGACATTTTTGGCACAGTTTTTTGTCCTTGATAAGATAGTGATGTTCAATTTTTTTTTACTCATACGAATATTGATATATTACACCTAACTTTCTTATTTTAAACGGCAACCACAGTTGGCTTTGACTTGAATGGAAAGCTTATTTTTTGCGCTTTTCAAAAATATATAATTTGCTTATGGTTGCCTTTTAAAATAAGAAAGTTAGGTGTAATATATCAATATTCGTATAAGTAAAAAAAAATTGAACACTATCTTATTAAGGACAAAAAATCATGGAAAAAATGTCTTTAAAGTTTTTCGCTATCTTTTTGTTTAAGTGAGATATTAAACATTTTTGAAAAGTGCCAAAAATCGGTTTTTGGCTATATTTCGAAAATCAAAAAAGATATAAAAAATCTGTGTACGGCAATAAATTTCTCTCGAAAAAAGAACTCGAGACTACGTACTTAGTTTTTTTCTATCTCCGATAGTAACCGAGATACCCTGTATGGGCATCGAAAATAGACCACCCTGTACATGGAGAATGGAAAATTGTAAAGTCTGAAAAACACTGTTAATTCATCACAGATATGTAATATATGTCAGGCAAATAGTTTTTTAATACTCATTTGTATTATATAAATGCTATTTTTTTACATGAATAGTATTTGATAGAACTGTTGTTGGGCAAATAGTGTTCGATCTAGTAATAATTTGTATCATGAAGTTAGTTAAAGCCTTTTTTTAAAGTAATCTAGGGTCAGGTTAAAGGTCATTAAAGGGGTTTTTAATCCTTACGCTAATAACCAGGTACTTTTGGAGAAATTTTTTAGGTTTTGATGATATTTTTTTTAAACCTTCTCAATAACTGGGTACCCACCTCTAGAAATATGAGATTTATGAGCAATTATTGATTAAACACACTAATATACAGGGTGAGTCATTAGCGGGGGATCGGTCGGGTTAGGTTTTCGAGATATCCGACATTTTTTCTTTTAATCGTTATTGAAGCAAATAGAGTGCCGTGGAAATCGAAAAAAACTGACTGTTGACTTCACTAACGACAAAAACTTGTCATTTATATCTTAAATTATTGCATTTCCACGATGAATTTTACTTTACAAGAGCAAATTTATATGGTTTATTCACCATTTCGTGTATTTAATTATTAATAGTAGGTAGATATTTAGCATATACTCGTAATATAAGCAATAAATAAATTGGCAAACAAATAAATTTTAATATTGTTATGAACTTTCTAAAGCTGTGGGGCGCGCCCCCCTTGAGGGCGCGCCATACATCAAAGGGAGCGCGAAGAAAAATGAATAAACCACATCATAAAGGCGGTCAAGAATATGAAATAAAAAATGGGGTGTTGTATTTGAAATATAAAAGTTGCTATTGGTTCCAGAGGGGTGACTCACCCTGTATATTTAAAAATATTTTTATCGTGTTCGGAAAAAAAAACTTGGTAATTTATGCTTATAAGAGACCGGCGTGGCTGTCAGGTATTGATGCTATGTTCTCGTGTTTAAACGCTACGTTCACATGTAAGCGTTTGGGCGTAAAACTCATCATAAAGGTTTTTGCAAACCATTAAAAAAAACTTTCACCGACCTTTAACATCATCCTCGTTCGCTTGGTCAATAATAAAGGGTCAGGTTAAAGGTTGGTTAAGGTTATCTGTTTTTCAAATGTATAGAATAAATTAAATGTAGGCCATAAATGTGTAATGGGTTACAACCTTCATAAATACTTTTACGCACAAACGCTTACAAGTGAACACAGCGTTCATATGACAGCCACGCCGGTCTCTTACAAGCATAAATTACCAAAAACTGTATGAAATACCGTTTGAATCAACTTTCTATCTCAAACCGTTTAGCCACAATTGACCGATGCCCCACTAATGACACTCTGTATAATTACAGGGATGATTAAATGAATAAAAACTAATGTCTATATTTGGAAAAACAATAATAATTATTTATATCGGGTGTAAATGAAGTGTGGTACACCCCCTTTTTTTTCTTTAGTTTTGATTTTAGATAAATGAAATTTTAGACATTATGATATGTGCAAAAAAACGGGCTTTTTGATCACATGCACACATTTGTTTCACTTCCGGTTTCGCCGGAAATGACCACAACTTTGTTATTTTAAATGGAACACCCTGTATATTTTTACATTTTTGGAAAGAGGAAGCGATTTTGGATACAACTGCACTATTTTGGTTAATTTTTATAACCTCAAAAGTTTTTTGAAACAAAATTTAGTTTTTCATTAAGAGTGCCGTGACCTTCATAAATTGATTTTTATTATGTCAACAATTGTCCAAAAAACGTTTTTGTAAATTTTAAATGACATTTAGGTTACTTTAATCGGCTTTGAAGGTTGCGGAATCGGTTTTTTGATAAAAAGTCAATTTTTTTAAATGGAACTATGGTGGTACCAGCGGTTATTTAAATGAAGCAACTTCTAACAACTCCATCGATACCAATAACTTGTATTTTTACTAAAAATCTGCTTCAAAAACTTCAAATTATTGTGAAGATTTATTAAGAGATCCTTTTAATCGCAGTAATCTAATTATGTAAAAATGATTACTAAAATTTTTAGACTTTTTAATTAAATGACTATAGTAGTTAAACATAAAACAACGATCATTTGTTTTGTTGTAGTTATGCCCAGTGTACTGCGATTAAAAGGATCTCTTAATAAATCTTCATAATAATTTGAAGTTTTTGAAGCGGACTCTTAATAAAAATACAAGTTATTGGTATCGATGGATTCGTTAGAAGATGCTTCATTTAAATAACTGCTGGTACCACCATAGTTCCATTTAAAAAAATTGACTTTTTGTCTAAAAACTGATTCCGCAACCTTCAAAGCCGATTAAAGTAACCTAAATGTTATTTAAAATTTACAAAAGCGTTTTTTGGACAATTGTTGACATAATAAAAATCAATTTATGAAGGTCACGGCACCTTTAATAAAAAACTAAATTTTGTTTCAAAAATATTTTAATGTTATAAAAATTAACCAAAATAGTGCAGTTGTATCCAAAATCGCTTCCTCTTTCCAAACATGTAATTCCGGCAAAACCGGAAGTGAAACAAATGTGTGCATGTGCTCAAAACGCCCGTTTTTTTGCACATATCATATGTCTAAAATCAAAACTAAAGAAAAAAAAAGGGAGTGTACCATACTTCATTTACACCCGGTATAGGCACATTCTTTACCTATTGTAATTGTTATGGCATGCTTTTTGCATGCTATGGGTCAATCTAAACAGATGAATCTTCCTTAAGCCGCGTCCAGATTTGCGAGCAAAAGTGAGAGCCGAACCTAGCGCAATCCATCATTTTAGCGAGCCTGCTAAATACCAACACTTGGCTGACTGCGGTTTTGTTGAACTTGTGAACCTGTGGGAGTGGTCAAAATGACGTACATGCAATCTTCCGCTCGTTTTGGTACTTTGTTCAGTGCAACGAGAAAATATGTCCTTGCTAACGGCTGCATCTTATATTTGTATACACTTAGCTCTAAAAGAAAAACGAAAAAAGGAAAAGAAGCAAAGACGATGCTGGCAAACCAAATTATACAAGAGTAGGTCAATGTCGGGAGGAAATTTGCTTTTAGGTGATTTAAGAAACTTTTTTGTAGACGATTTACAGTATATACAGGGTGTTTCACTTTTCCATGGGACACTATTGCTATCTCCGTAAATAATTAAAATACAAGGTTGGTTAAATGGGACAAAAGGTACCTATTTAGGAGTGTATTTTAAACACGATCTTGTTTTGTTTAAAAATTCCATAGCTTGCGTGATATAACGAAAAAACCAAAATCGACAAAAATTTTAAAACTCAAATAGGTATCGGCTATTGTTGCGAATACACAAAACACTTCAAAGAAAAATGTTTTGCAGATTTTGTTTGCTGTAAGATGGCGGGCGATAAACAGATTTTTATTTATAAATTACCGTGCGAGATATTTGACAAAGCAATTTTTTATTTTTAAATGGCAGTCCTAGTAGGTATGTGATAAAGGGTCGAAATAAAACAATTGAAGTCGGTTATTGTTTTTTTTCCATGGCAACCTTGATTTTTATTTTAAGATTTTGCATTTTTTTAGGTTATTTCGCTAATTATTGAAAATAGACATATAAAATATTATATCATTGTAAAGAGAAAAAAATAATCTTTAAATCTAAGTCAGCGCCCACTACTCCATTTAAAAAAAAATTGTTTTGTCAAATATCTCGCACGGTAATTTATAAATAAAAATCTGATTATCACCATTTTATAGCAAACAAAATCTGCAAATCATTTTTCCCTTGGCGTTTTTGTGTATTCGCAACAATAGCCAAGATATTCGAGTTTTAAAATTTTGATCGATTTCGGTTTTTTGTTATATCACGCAAGCCATGGAATTTTTAAACAAAACAAGATCTGGTTTAAAATACACCCCTAAATAGGTAACTTTTGTCCCATTTAACCAACCTAGTATTTTCATTATTTACGGAGATAGCAATAGTGTCCCATGGAAAAGTGAAACACCCTGTATACAGGGTGCCCATTTTTCTAACCTGTTGTATGGGTAACTCCGTTAATATTAGAGATACAGAAACGTTTAAATTAGCAAATTTGTGCAGAATTTAAAGGGAAATCTGATGCCATTTTCAAATTTGACCTGTCATCAACTTTTTGAAATATTTTGAAAAAACTGAAAAATGAAAATTTGTTAACGAAATTTTCATAGCACTCTCGATTTCCGAGTTATAGCACACACTTGCATTTTTTTAAATGGAAGTCATAGTTTGGCTGTGGTCTTATTAAAAAGGTTATTTTATTCTCGTTTCAATGATATAAGGTTTGTTATGCTTTACTCTTGTAGTTTTTCTTTAAATAAGCAAAAATCATTTTATATGTTCACAGCCTACTAATAGATTGGAGTTATCCCGTGTTGATGTTCTTTTTTTTCGATGTGACATTTAAGAGTTGTCTCTTATTGTTAGTGTAGCAGTTATTAGCCAGTTACAAATTTTAAAAACAAAACCTCAGAGTTTGTCAAATATAATTTATTGTTTGTTTTACGTATAAATTTCTCTCTCGTGTTGATTAAAATTTTTGATTGAGTTTATTGGAAATTTCAAAAACAATGTGTTCTAATGAAGAAAAAACCACATGCGTTTCTATTACTACGCTTGTAATAGAAATAGTAGAAATTCAAGTGAAATGTATTTGCAAAGATTTATGGAAAGGAGCCAACCAAGAAAGAAATTATTTTCGTTATTAGAAACCAGTTTAAAAAAATACGGGTATACCAAAAAGCCTGATAATATTTCTTCATTAGAAAACTTTGTTTTTGAAATTTATAATAAACAAAAATGTTGATCAACACGAGACAGAGACATAGTACATATAACAAACAATAAATTTTATTTGACAAACTCTGAGGTTTTGTTTTTAAAACTTGTAACTGGCTAATAACTGCTACACTAACAATAAGAGAAAACTCTTAAATGTCACATCGAAAAAAAGAACCTCAACACGGGATAACTCCCATCTATTAGTAGGCTGTGAACATGTAAAATGATTTTTGCTTATTTAAAGAAAAACTTCAAAAGTAAAGCATAACAAACCTTATATCATTGAAACGAGAAAAAAATAACCTTTTTAATAAGACCACAGCCAACTATGACTTCCATTTAAAAAAATGCAAGGTTGTGCTATAACTCGGAAATCGAGAGTGCTATGAAAATTTCGTTAACATATTTAAAATTTACGTAAAAATATCTACAAAAGCCAATTTTTATTTTTGTTCTAACTCATATGGTTATGGAATTATTCAAGTTTGAAAAAATCGACCTTTTTAAGTTTTTTCAAAATATTTCAAAAAGTTGATGACGTAGGTCAAATTTAAAAATGGCATCAGATTTCCCTTTAAATTCTGCACAAATTTGCTAATTTAAACGTTTCTGTATCTCCAATATTAACGGAGTTACCCATACAACAGGTTAGAAAAATGGGCACCCTGTATACTGTAAATCGTCTACAAATTAAAAAAGTTTCTACTAAATTATATTACTTTTTTTACTTTTTGTCAAGTGGTAAATAAATTTAAATATTTTGAACTCCAAAGATAACTAGACCCAACAATTACATACAAAAATATTTATCACATTATCTTCGTCCTCTCTCTCCGGAAGGAGGCCAATATGTTTTGCATTTTTTGCTGACAATCCTCGGCAGATACTGCCACCGGCATTTCAGCGGCCACGCTGTTCCATGCGTCGTTTTTGACAATTTTTTTAAAATGTGCTTATTTTTCGGACCCCATAAAGACTCAAACTTTCGATATATTTCGATTAACGCAACGACTATTTCTTTGGACCACTCCATTGCGAAGCAATTAACGTAATAACAATTCTCTATCAAAACGACTTTTTTTACGAGAGCACAAAAACTAGATTTGATAAGCCGTCGAGTCGTCCATATATGTAACATCTTTTGATGGTTCGTTGAAATACCGACAATTGGCGGATCACAGTTTTCTTGCACTCCTACGTTACAGGCGCGCAAAAATATTTCAAAACTTTGTTGGCTTTGCCGTTCAATCCACTTTTTTGTTCGTTGGTCGTATTATATTAAGAGGCAGGCTCGCTAAAATGATGGATTACGCTAGGTTCGGCTCTCACTTTTGCTCGCAAATCTGGACGCGGCTTTAGGTGTAAGCACATTTTGCTGTGGTTACCATTGTTGCTATTGAAATTATGATTGTTATTAACAAAGGTAAACAAAGTAAAATTTGTTTACACCTAAGGAAGATTCATCTGTTTAAATTGACCCATTCAAGATTTTTTTTTAGTTTTTCTGCGCTTTTTTATTGTTGCTCTATACTCTATAGCACAAGTGACATGAACCAGTAATAATTATGAGATTATGACTGTATAAATCTGAAAGTTATTTTATAAATTACTGATTTGGAGGTTCTGTTACAACTGTGTGAAAATCTTCGTCTATTTTTTAAGAAAATTAGAAGAAAATTATTGTTTTGCGATTGGTTAAAATCGAAAGTAATTTGTAACAACACAAATGTTTAACAGATGTTTAAAATATACGAAAATGGGCAAATTTTTACAATAGGGTGTTGAGTTAGATGGTAGTTTTGAACTTATTTAAATATATTTATTTGGTATGTTTATTACCTCATTCAATAGTAAATAAAATGTTTCGGACAAAGTTAAAGGAGCGGGTGCTGAGATGACGTCACAGTAGATGCAATATACTCGGATGTTTCCGTGTCAAATATGAGCTGCTTCAATCACCAATACCAGCTTTTGAAGAAATGTACACAAACTGTCACTTAACCTATATAAGTTGACATTGTAAACAATCGTTCTAACCATTATTATAATGCATGCATGAACACTATAGTATCCCTATACAGATTGAAACAGCTCATATTTGACACGGAAACATCCGAGTACATTACATCTGCTGTGACGTCATCTCAGCAACCGCGCCTTTAACTTTGCCATGTTTTGTATGTTTGTTACAGGTTTTAGAATCTGAAATTTAAAATGAAATGATTTGACCAATCTGTCATTCTATTTACAAAAATATACAAAACTTATAGCATAAGTTTATTATAAAAATTCTGTAGTGGGCATCAGGGTAGCCAGTCATTGAACAACGTTTTGAATTTCGATTATTGACATAAGGCTTAATGAAAGTAAATTTATTGGTTTATATTAATTATTTAAAAAAAATATTGACCAACCTTTAAGTTGGCCTTCTATTACTGATCTATGCTAAGTAATTTCTGGTATTTGTGAGCATAGCATTTGTTTCTAGTAAAATAGCGTTTAAATGGAAATCAGTGTTATAAAGCTATTTGCCCTTGGCTCGGCTGTATAAACTTACGATAATTAATTCAAATTGCTAACTTAAGTTACATTAAATTGCACTAAGGAATAAAATTCACAATCCTATCCAAATAATACAACTAAGGATATTTACTAATACATTAAAATTTTGTATAAATTATTACTGACATTTAACTGATTTGAATTAAATTATATACCTCATGTGTTAGGTGAGGCAATTCAACACTCGTCGTCCAAATAACATCTCCAGATCCTCCGGCCTCGGTTTTCATGGTTGTTGATTGAAAAGCATTATTACACAGCAAAACTATTAAAAAACATTCTTAACTCTTGCAGTGAAATGAAACGGTTATCACGAAGAACAGCTCAGTATAGGTTAACTTTTTGACAATCATAAATTTATTTAGAATGATGGTGTTGGTGTGTAATGTTTATCTAAAGTAGAAGCGCCTTTTTTTTAGTACTTATTTCTTTGATTTAACACTTCATTACATGATGATGCACACTAATCACTTTATTTCAGCCGTAACTATCCACATAACACATAATAGTTTCACTTATCTATCAACCATTGTATCATGGCATGATACAATAGGAGTTATTGTATCATGGCTATTAAATTGCAGTTATTTGACAAACGAAAGTCGACCACATGTCTGTGACCACGACTACCAATGGTTGTGCAGGAGTGCGTTCAGGAATTCGAAACTGGTGTTGGTGCGCGCCTTGTAGTTTGTAGTGTATCAACCGGTGCGCACATCCGCACACCAGTCCCAGGGGTGTAAAATGTGCATATTGTGTGCACACCAAACGAATTTTTGAACGCAATGCATTCGAGGTTCTTGATACACAGCACACCAGTTTCGAATTCCTGAACGCACTCCAGTCAGTAGCGTAGCATCAAATTTTGCTTCCCCCCGCAAAAATTTAAAAAATCCTCTATTTTTTTTCCACTTGTACCTAGAAAATCCTTTACAGAAAATAAGGTAAACTTCAGATGGTGTACACTGCCATGGCGGCTTGGTAGATCAAGTGTACCTCGGATATTTTCGGGTAAACTTCAGATAGTGTACAGTCATGGTGGCTTGGTAGATCAAGTGTACTTCGGATATGTTCGTGTGGAAAATGAATGTTAGGTTCACTACTACTTACTTTTGACTTGATATACGAAATTCTATACTTGTTCATCTAGTTCTCTTTCTGCATTACTTCCATTACCACATCTCCGAGTGCTGTAACGCAACAAATACTGGTTTCTCTTAAAAAAAAAGCTTTTAACGACCTTTAACCTGGTCGTCATTCACTTGGTCAGTAATAGAAGGTCAAAAAGGTCACGTGTTTTTCCGCTCGCGCGGAGACTGCTATAGGAGGGTTGACCCCCTCTTCAGTCGTTGGAGGTACAAGGATAATGGGTAGGGATGTGGATAGTCTTGGATGGGTAAGGATAGGTGGAAGTACTGCCACAGCATTTGCCTTAACCATAGAGCAGTGGTCTCAAACTGGCGGCCCGCGGGCCGCATCCGGCCCCCAAAGCAGTTTTACGCGGCCCGCGAATACATTTCAGTTATGTATTTGTTGTAAATACGATACTTATAGTTTAAGAGACATAAAGATACAGGACTGAGCTTATGTGCGCGACTGCTATTGAAGGAAAAAGAAACAGAATGAATAGGTTGGGGCTTTGTCATTGTATACTTGTATGCCAGGCAACGTGACTGGGGTACTTTGGGAGAACTTCCTACGTCCGCACAATCAGTAAATTTAGTTGTAGTAAGAAATAAAGAAATTTATAATTATTTACACAAACATATTATGTCTATTTTCTGTATGTGCCGAAGAAAAATTTTGTAAATAAAGAAGGACAATAGCTTGTATATTCACTCTCATTTTGTTGAAAAAAAAAACCGGCCCGTCAGCTACGTTTAGATCGAGCATTCGGCCCGCATTCAATTTGAGTTTGAGACCACTGCCATAGAGGAAACCACCTGAAACCTCTACAATGACAGTCGGCCATGGGAATCAAACCCAGGACCTCCTGATTACCAGTTAGGTTTTTTTCTTCTTCAAGTATACTCATGCAGAGCACTAAAAAAGTAAAAAGCGGCTCTAAATTCACAAAACATTTATAGCCTGTAATTTCTTAAAGACTATTACTTTACTTAACTTTGCCGATTGTTTATTTTTCTTAGATAGCTAATCTTTTCTAAACAATGCATTAATCACATGATATAAATCATGTTTAATTTACATATTTTTTAACTACCTACTCTACAGTATTTGTAAAACTATTTATTTAAAAAAAGTGCCAGGTAAAAAATTACATTTAAATAAATTTAAAGTCACATTTGCTTACGTAAAAGTCTACTGATTAAAATCTTAAAGTGTTATATTATTTAAAATTCCAGTCTTGAAAAAACATATTTTCTAAAATTCATTTTTTTTAAGTGCGTAATAAACATCATCCGCACTAACATTTAAAATAATACGTTGATTAATGTTATTACATTTTTGATCTGTTAAAAGAAGCCGGCAAGCACCTAATCGTACAACTGCACCCATCACAATTGAACTCTTAACCATTTGAAAACCATCTAACGCTGCTACTGATACCAGCATTGTAAATACATTTATAAATGTGGTTTCTTCCACTCCTGTACGCTCCACCTGTTTACATAAAAATTACAATTATTACTTTACTTTTTACATCAATATCGCATGTAAACGTAACTTTGTATTTTTAGCATTTAATTTATACAAAAGAATTTACACGTATGTGTGCACAAAACTTCATGAATTAAACATATATAGTATCCTTTCAAAACTATCTTAAATTTTTATTATACAGTTCTAAATTAATATGCAATGCATTGACATCTCGTATACAAGATGGACTTTTCGATAATTCGGAGAAAATGTGCATTATTTCGAGACCTACTACCAAGTGCAGTTACACAGTTACACTATCCACATTTTGCATAAGTTCGTGAAATAATTAATAGATGAAAAATCTATTTATCATTTTTCTAATGAAACATTTGTTTATAAAAAAAATTAGATACTTACTTCTGCAACAACAGCTTGTAATATAAGCTGTTCTAGTCTTGAGCAATGTTTTATTGCCAATACTTTTGGTTGAGTTATCATTGCATTTAAAGCATCGTTAACATGCGACATAGACACGAGGGTGATTTGTCCTTCTGATTCTGCAATTTCAGCTGCTCGTCTACAAATGTCTAAAGCTCTTCTAGCATCACCAGATACTGACGCTACTTTCCTAAAATTAACCAAAATAGCATATGTTACGTCAAATCGAGTTGATGCTAACTAACAAGTTTAAAATATTATCTACTTAGGTACCTTTTATCAACGAAGAATTTTTAAAATCATCAACACTTAATAAACAATTCATAATCAAGTTTGCATTTTAAAATAAAATCTAAATGATTTAAAGTCTATAAAAAAAGAAAAAACTCAAATTAATTTAATTTAAAAACAATATTTGCAAGCATTATATGAATATAATATAACATGTTAAGAATATAAATTGCGTTTGGACATCGTCAATAGACAATTAAATGCTCTACACTACAGCTTAAAACATTCACAGCCACCACTGATAAATTAGAAAGAACTCAGGGGTTGAAGATATAAAGAAAAAGATGGTCATACCAATTAAGACGGCTGGGACATTATATTACATAACGTATGACAGAAACTCAATACAAAAGACAAAAGATACATGGAAAATAGGCTGGGGACTATGTATGCATATGAGTAAAACTATAAATAGCAAATTTAACACAAATATTTTGTTTACCTTGCAACAAGCTGGATGGCATCAGGATTAAATGCATCGGTGCCAGTTAAACGTTTCATTACAATTTCTTGCAGTTGTTTGTGCGTGTAAGGTTGAAATGTTAGTCTTGTTAAACCTAGGCGACTTGTTACTCGACCCATAAGAAGTCTGAAAAAAAAATGGAAGAAATATGTAGCTAAATGTAACATGTATCAACCCTTTAACTGTGCTCTACGAACTGAGTTTGGGCGTTCTTTTCGTGCTAATACTGTGGCTCTACGATTTGAGTTTGGACACTTTTACCGCTTTTGCACCGTTGACCTTGTTCTACGAACTGGGTTCGAGTGGTTTTATCGCGATTGTGCCGTACGATTTGAGGTCTTGTACACGCAAAGTGGATAACGTCAGTTGATCATGCGTTAGAGCCGGTTTATGCACGCGACACTATCAAGGCGGTGTGGTTGTTTTTTTTTTACGTGCATTCTGTGCTGAAGCTATGTTGGAAAAAGACAAAAATTAGGTTGGTTTTTGTCACCGACGCCAAAAGTCTTCTTTTTTCTTGACCCAATAATCTTATGCGGGTAGATTTGAGTAAGTTGGGTTCGCGCAGTTTGTGTGTGTGATTTTTGTAACAAAAAATTGAATTTTTTTGAGGTGCTGATAGAGAACAGCCTAATTGTTGTAGTTTTTTAACTCACAGCTTCATTACAGAAGCAACATAAAAAAAAGGTTAGCCTCTGCCGCTGCGACATTGTCGAATGCATAAACCCAGGATTTAATGTAACGTTCAAGGGGTTAACTAAATACAAAACTTACCTTTCAGGTAGAAAATACAAAACTTACCTTTCAGGTAGATCCATGGTGTTTGCTATCGTTATCACAATTAATTGTGCATTAGCTTTAGAAGGCCAATCCAATAAATTATACACAACATCTTGTCGTTTTGTACATAATATATCCAACTAAAATTAAAATTGAATTAAATTTATCTCTTCTTAAATTAATAGTGTTTCATACACATAACACTGTCGTTTCGTATTAGACAAAAAAGTAAGTTAATAAAATTGAATTTTACAATGAATTATCCTATTTGCCGGCGTATTAGACGAACTAGTGCATCCGTTTTTTCATTTCAGTTTTTTGCAAAAATTTAATACACCTTTTAAAAAAACTCGAGAAATATTAGTTTTGGACTTAATACACCCTTATTATTTTTTAAAGACAATCAAATTATCTACAAGAAAATGTTAAAAAATACAAGGCATTCCATTTAAAAAAATCGACTTATTTGTGTTAAAATTCAGCTACATGGACCGACAAAAACAAACACCAGTATTGTTAACAAAACTACCAAATTATTTTACACTGACGTTGTTAAATCGCTAAATATGAATATTTTGTTAAGGATCGGTAACCGGCAAATTTTTTAAAAAAACGTTAATAAATCAAAAACTATTGATTTTATGTACATAAGACCTTTTACATTTTTTAAAGAGAATTCAATTTGGAATCAAAAAATTAAAAATATACAGGTGTTGTATTTAAAATAAAAAAGTGACACATCGGTGCGGGGAAACCAAACACTGTATAGTTGAAAATAGTTTTAGATTATGTATCCTATGATCTCCAACAAATTGTGTCCTAAAACTTTTTTTCTATTTTGAATAATAAAGCAGCTATGAAAGAAATGCACACTAGGTGGACACCCTGTATAAGAGACAAATTTTTAGGGGAGAAATGTCTCTAATAAGCCAGCATATACTAGTATCACCCTATTTTATAAAATTTAATACTATTTTAAACAGTTTTTTTTGTAGAAAACAGCTAATATTCTCACCTCATCCACAACTAAGACTATAGGTAGTGACTTCTTCGCTGGTTTTGTAAATTTATTGTCTAAAAGAGTTTGAGCTTGTTCCCATGGTACAGTTTTACCCATAAGCTGTCTCACAATCTATAAAAAAAAAGTTGAATATTGAATGATATGTAAAGCACATTTTGTTTTAACCTGTCCAGACCTGACAGTTTCAATACACATACTATATTTTTTAAATCTGATAATAATTGGCAGATGCCTATAACTGATCTTTATTTAAACAGATTTTGCGATAACATTACCAATTGGTTCAAATAGCTCCAATAAAAACTAAAATGTTATTTCTCAAAAGACAAAAATATTCAGATCTGAGGAGGCTGTTACTTTAAAATTAATCAAAATAATATATCCTACCTCGACATACGACTGTCTAGGTTCACTAAGTCTCATACCATTGATGTTCACATACTGGAATGACGGAACATTCTTATTATTCGCCTTAATTTGTAACTTTCTAATAACATCAGTGACAGTTGCTGTTTTACCAGTTCCAGGTACACCAGAAACATACATGCATCTAAAAACAAGGTTCATGTATACAAAAGTAGTACTTCATATACCATGATAAATATAGCTAGTCATTTTCACTTTCGATAAAAGTATTAGTTAATAAATTAATACATATCGTAATAACAAATAAACTTTATGTAATTAAAAAAAAAGTTGACTATTACCAGTTTGATATATTTCACTGAAGAAAAAACATTTTAGCGACATTTGATTTAGAATTTTCTGCGATTTTCAAAAATATAAGGTGCCATGGGATTTAAGATATTTTTGATGGGGCCCATAAATCTCAGCACTTTGGTCATCGCTGTTTCACACAATTTATACTATAAAATCAGTTCCATGTTATAGAGCGTTCAAAAAATGTATTTGTTCATGCAAGATATAGGTAACATTATCTTGACTTAGTCAAAATGAATTTGCAATTTTTATTTCATAACTGTAGGAAACACATTTTTTATTACTATATTATGACATTTATCTCATTAAAATGATGTACAGGGTGTGACACAAAAAACGCCGCAAGCTGTAACTTCGTTGTTTGTGGTTCAATTTTGGTGAACAAAAAAGTAAATGAAATGGCTCCTCAAATACTATAAACGGAATTGGATTTCAAGTTTTTTAAAGTTCAACTTTTTTTTTTTTTTAAATATTAAACCCTAGTAGAGTTTAGATTTTTGTTTTCCCGGCACGCTTGAAAATTTTGTGAAACCTAACCTATTTTGGTTAAACTTTTATTTTTTATTTCTTATTAGTTTAGCACTAAAATTAACTTATGATTACGTCATTGAATTCAGAAAAAAATGTCTACCAGATTTAGTTAAAAAAAAATAGATGGTGCCATTTGGAAAAAAAATTGACTATCGTTTGACATTTAAGTTGAACTTGAAAAAAATTGAAATCCAATTCAGTTTATAGTATACGAGGAGTAATTTCATTTAGTTTTTTGCTCACCAATATCGGACCACAAACAACGGAGTTACAGCTTGCGGCGTTTTTTGTGTGACACCCTGTATACCAAGATTTCATCAAAAAAAATTTTTTATCCGACTAATAAAAATCTAGTGCAATTACGGCCCATATATTCAATATAACTCAAATAAATAACAGCCACCTACTGGCACAAAAAAACAAACCATTATCCTTAAAAAAATAAACAAATAAAAAATAATTATACCCACTCACCCACCAAATCCATCCAGTAATTTTCCTTGCAAGAAGTTTGAAATATCAGAAAATTCTTTTTCTCGACAAGGGAGTGCCTTTGGAACATAAGAAACGTGTAAATGAGTCCTAGCTTTTGACAAAGGAGTATTATCTCTGGATATAGAATGTTCTCTTGATTGAACTGAGGGCGTAATTATTCCTTCCCTTATTAATCTTGCTCGTGCAGTGGGAGTATCTTTAATACTTTTTGGTGTAGATGTAGCATTTTTAATTTTTGGAGTATCGCATACAAATTCATCATCCGATTTCTCTAAATTAACATATTTAGATGTAACTGATTGATTAACTTTTTTTTTTAATAGGGAAGTTCTTATGCTAGACCGTTTTGGAGTTTTGATAGAAGTTAAATATTCACAGATCGATGAATTGTCACTATCAGAAAACCTCTTAGGTTTATTAACTTTTGTTTTGCTTTTAATTTCTTTCATCTTTAATGAATCCGTATTCACTATTCTTTTATTGCTCTTTGGAGTACAGTTACTGCTGTCATCCTCTTCAGTGCTGTCAATGTACTTTAAAGGTTTCCGTACATTACGCTTTGGTCTAGTAACTAAACTTGAATTAAAATCGGAGTTGGATTCAGTATCTGAAGTACTTGTTTCTTCATTACAGTTGCGATATTTTTTGGAGCGATAATCTTTATTTTTAAACTTATCATTCACATTTATATCACTATCACCACCATCTTCATTTACAATATGAGATTTTTTTGTTGATAGCTGTAATTCCTTAAGAGGTGATTGATTTTTCAGTCGATAAGAACTATTTTCACTATTTTTAATTGAAATTTTGTGTGCTTTATTACATAACGATCCATTCCAATCATCATACCTTCTAGTTCTTGTTGTTTGGCGCTTTGGTCTAGAAGATATAGAAAGCGAGGTTGTCGAACTATTTTCATCATCACTATTCTCTTTGTTATCGAACTTCATGTGAAGAGCAGACTTTTTTGATACAGTCTTGTGTCGAACGTTGTTGTTAACAGTTTCATTTTCACTACTTAATGTGCTTTCACTGTCGCTAATATTTATCGTATCTTTAAGATTAGTAATCTTTTTAGGTTTTAAATTTGTTAAATTTTTAATGCGAGTAGATTTTACAGGAGAGTTAGGAGAAACAAAATCTGCATATGATTTTCTTGGTGTTTTTCTGTTGGTGCGTCTCACTGAATCTGCAACTTCTTCTGTTGAAAGCGTTTTCAAATATTTACTATTAATTGTGTCACTATCAACAAGACACCTTCTACTGTCAATACTTTTTATTACGTTATTATTTAACTTAGTCAATATTACTACAGGATCACTTTGTTTTTCTGAGATTTTTAATGTTATTCGTATTTTTTTGTCATGGTCAAGATCAGTGTTAACGATAGAATAATTTAAAACAGGTGAATCGCACTGTGAACTAAAAGAATGATCAAAAGATTCATTAAGATTACGTTTAACTGTTGGATTTCTTTTAATAGGTGATAGCGCTGATTTATTAACTTTGGATGCACCAACAGTTTTTGGAGTCATTTTTAAATTTTTGGAAGGACTTGATGAACCAATTACTTTTTTGTTATGATCTGAACCAACTGATTCCGTTTCACAGTCTACAAAACCTTTTCTTTTACCCAACTTTGTTGGTGATGTTTTGCTGCAAATATCTTTTTGAAGTATTGGACTGAGTTCATTAATATCAACATAATTTAAGATGGTTTGAGAAGCACCGTCAACAGTTGAGTCAGAAAATATGGGTATAATTTCTTTATCTTTTATTCTGTACCGACACGAAAAATGTATACTTTTGTCAAGTTTTAGTGAGCCAACTAAGTAAACACGATCATCTTCTGTACCAAGTATCACCTTGCACTTCATTTTCACATGTTCAAGAGAAATGAATAGATCTGTTACTCTTAAATCTTCAACAACCTTAAAAAAACAAAAAACAGATAGAAGAGCAGAGCTTGCAATACAACACATATTTACAGTGAAAACTGTTTTAACACGAAAACGATTTTACATGAAATAATATTCGGGTCTCGACAAAATGCTACGTAACGACTTTCATTAATTTTTTTTTAAATACGAAACAAAAAATGCCTAACGCAAATATTTTGCATCTGAAGGTGCATTTAAATTAGAGCGAACAGAAGCGAACGAACGAATTCGTTCGTTCAAGCTTGCGTAATTTAAATGGCGCACATCATCAAAGGAAGTTCGTCCTTAGTGTGGATGGTGCATATTATGTAGCAAGTGAATTATCTATCAAATAACTGATCATAATTATTTACAGGTAATTGATTCAACTTTACATTCTATTTTCTTTTTTGTCGTTGTTAAGTTTTAATTAATATTATAGAATGGAATGGACCAACGAGAATACACTTGAGTAAATAGAACTGTATAGAAGCAAAATATGTTTGTGGGATCCACAATCAAAATTTAAAAAAAAAAGAGTTGACAAAAAAAGTGATGCCTGGAGTTAAGTTGCTGCTGAAATGGACTGTCATAACAGAAATTTAAAAAATTATAAATTAACTTTTAGCTGTTGCCCTTTTTTTAACAAATTACAACACCACACTTTCTAACTTCTTTTTTTTTTATGGAAAGTCCCGTGATAAATATAAAACTAGCACTAATTATAATATCGTCATCTGAATCCGACATGGTTCGTTTTCAAACTAGCGCGGATCATCGAAGAATGCGAATGTTCGTTTAATGGTATTGAGCAGAGAACGAGCGAATGAACGAATACCTAAAAATTCGTTCGTTGACTCTAATTTAAATGCACCTTCAGAAGCACAAAAAGCTTAAAAAAAGCACTATTTCGCCTAAAGTTAAAATAAAGTTGCTTAAAGCGATAGATGTAGGACATTAATTTGTAATAAGATGATGAACACAGTGCAATAAAAGATGACAGTTTTTTTTTTACAAAAAAAAATTAAATTGTTATTTATTATATATTATTTCATATTATTGAATATAATGCCGAATTTATGTGTATAGTAGCTAAGCAAGTTACTTAATCAAGTAGCAAAACTTGTAAAAATGTTGGTTTAGTGAGTGTTTACACAATATATGTATGGTCTACACTACAGTCTACACCCAATTTAGTAAAATTGTTTAGTAATCGACAGAACATGGAATACCATCCTCACGCAAACAGAAATGATTTCTTTTCACTTTACTCAATAACAGAGCTGGGCAAAGCACCGACCCTAAGTGCTTAAAGCACCGAGCATTCAAGCACTTGTGTAAGCTGTGGTTCTACTGTGTTTGTTTACACCTTATATTTTACTACCAAAAATAATGAAACTATTTTAATTGAATAATAAAATAGAAGGATACCAAGCGAACTTAGGTATTCAAACCAGGGATGGAATAACGTTTTAAATCGTTACGTTATTGTATAACGTTATTTATTATTTGTTTTCGTTACATAACGTTATAAATAACGTTAAAAAAATGAATTGTTATGTTATATGTATAACGTTATATAACATTACATAAATTATGATATACAGGGTGTTTCTTAAATAATGCGAAAAATTCGGAAGGTGATTCCTTATTGAAAATAAAGTGGGGTCTTTTATATAACAATTTTTTCTTAGACGTCTCCTTTCGGAGTTACACCTAGGGGTAGGAGCGATAAAATTAGGTTTTTATTTTATTTCTCAAATTTAGATAAATGTAGGAGAATGATATTTGGTAGATGTTTTATACTTATTAAAAGGTTTCCCATAGTATTATTTTCAATCATCTTCCACCTGTTGGTTTTTTAATCAGAACTTTTTGGTGAGTTGAAATTTTGCAAAAAAAAAATTTTGTTAGTTTGATTTATTTAGAACCTTTTTTTATTCTTAAGTTTTTCTCGTAAATCTTACAGTTTTGAGTAAAAAATTAAATGAGTGAATAGATGTTTATGTTCATATTGGGTAGAATTGACGGGCATTTTAGCGTTGTCGCCGCGTAAACGTCAAAATTAATTACACCCGTCACTTCTATCCAATATCGTTTTATATTGGAATATTAATTTGATGGTTCATGTTCATTCATGTAATTTTTTACTCAAAAACTGTAGGTTTAACGAGAACAGTTAAAGAATAAAAAAAACTTCTAAATAAATCAAGTTTTTAAAGAAAATTTAAAATTGCTAGATTTCAACCCACCAAAAAGTCCTGATAAAAAAACCAATAGGGGTCGCACTTTTCAGCCCCCTGTAAAGGTGGGAGATGATTAAAAATATTACTATGGGAAACCTTTTTATAAGTATAAATCTCCCACATTTATCCAAATTTGGGAAATAAAATAAAAACCCAATTTTACCGATCCCCTTTAGGGGGGTGTAACTCCGAAAGGAGACCCTAAAGAAAAAAAAATGAAAGACCCCTCTTAATTTTCGATTAAGTATCACCTTCCGAATTTTTTCGCATTATTTAAGAAACATGCTGTATAAAAATAATTTTTATTTGTAACTCTGAAATTATTTTTGGGATCTGTAAAAGTAAATTTAAAAAATAGTACCTACAAAATTACGTTGAGGTTGAGATATTTTATTTTCATTTTAATTTCTAAAATACAAACAAAATATTATATCTTCAGAAAATAAAAAGATCGCCATATAAAAATTTTATTTATAGAGAATAACGATACAAAAAACTTTTAACGAAACGTTATCGGTTATTATAACGTTATATAACGTTATAAAAATATCGTTACGGTATTGTATAAAAAATTATAGTTGAATCGTTATTATAACGTTATCGGTTATCGTTACGTTACGTTTTCCATCCCTGATTCAAACCAGTGGGAACAAAGAAAGAAAAACCTATTGACTCATAAGATACCACTAACAAAGATAGGGCATATTACAACACATAAAGGTTACAACAAACTGGATAAAATAATATCAGTACAGGGGTAGGTAAATGAGGACTAACGTGCAAAATCAAGTGAATTTAATTAAACCAGTTAATACAAAAATGTAGATAAAAAACTATAACAAATTGAATTTTTTTAAATGTTAAATAAGAAATTAAAAGTAAAAAGTAGTCCATCATTAAAAACAAGTGGTCAAGAAAATATTGTTTTCAGAAGAACTTAGCTTGTGTTAGGGTTTGCAGGATACTCCTATGTTTTTATGAATAATTAGAGAAACTAAAAATGATATTTTTTCAAAAAAGTTTGCCATTATTGTATTAAAATATTAGGTTTTCCTGAACAGTTGTTTGATTTATTGTATCAGTCTTTAATCATTATATTATTTTGACTTGTATAAATTGTGCTACTATGATGTTAATTTGGTTGCTATGTAACTCATTATGTATATTGGGTAGTTGGGTCACTATACCTCTTATAGTACTGCATAAACATTCTCACCTCATTTTGTCTATCAAACTCAACTCGCCTTGGATTTGCTTTCATATCTAAAGATCTCGCCCAGCTATACCAACGCACCATTGCTCTATATTTGCCACTCGCATGCCATTTTTGATGAGATTCGTATAAACATAAGAAACGACCAATGCGTTCATGTTTTAATGTTGTTGTTTTGTTAATAATGGCAAAGTCCCCAATATTATAAACTTCGTTGTTTATTGTGAAAGATCTTGAATTTGTAAAAAATGTGTTAAGACAATATATTTGACAAAAAAATTATTTCCTTACTCGTAAAAATCGTAATCCCCTGTACTTAATAGTGAATTATAACATTTTACTTTAGGTCCCAGCCAGTTAAAAGTGTTTGTGAAATCAGTCATTGCTACACTCTTTAAACTATTACATACAAACTTGTATGCAGCTAATAATTTTACTAACGGAACACAGCTGTTTGTTTCGCGCGCTTTTGTAGGGTAGTTCATTTCTTGGTTCAAGTAAAACGACAAGTAACCTAAAATTTCAGAGGCGTCGCCCTGCGATGGGCAATGGGCCGAATGGGTCAATCTAAACAGATGAGTCTTCCTTAGCTATAAACACATTTTACTGTGGTTACCTTTATTAATAACAATCATAATCTCAATAGCAACAATGGTAACCGTAGTCAAATTTGTTTATACTGTTTATACCTAAGAATGATTCAGCTGTTTAGATTGACCCATCCCATAGAGCAAATAAAGCGATTTGTAAAAAACAAAGCATTAAAGGTGGAATAGATAATTACACACTTAAAAATTATGTGTTACTAAGCATTTTAAAAGAAAATGACAACAAAAATATTTCCAAAATTTAATTCTATATTTCTTACTTTAAATGTCATGATGAATCTGTGTATTACATTAAATTGTCATTTTTGCCCGAAGATTTCGGGTTTGGCGATCATTCTTTGGGCTTCGGGTTTTCAATAAAATTCTTGGAGTTAACTCTAGCAGCAAAAGTCGTTGGTGCGCAAAATTTTAGAAAATATCTTTACTTTTTTTCACAAAAATTTGCGCCAATTTGGTTACCAAAAATTTAGTTACTAGTCTACTTTTCTTTCAAGACAGATTTTTTTAAATTTTATTATAAAATATAAAAAATTTATTATTTTATAAAATTAGTAATTTTTAAAAAGTTATCAGAGTTAGTAGTCTTATTTATTTAGTCATGAGTCCTACTCTCCTACTGTTAGGTGTGGGACTTTAATAGGCTATACTTATTTAAATTTATGAACACAGAATTTACAAAAATGTATAATTATAATTGTAAAACAGTTAGGCATTAATAAGTTACCTAATAGAAGTTGGTATTTTCCAAAGAAAATTTTGGCCTTTAATTCTCATTATTTACCAAGGCCGAGAATTCTGATATGCTATTTTAAAAGTATAAAATATTTTTTTAAATTGCATCTATACAATGTAAAAAATTACTTCACTTACAAGATCTTTTTTATTCGTCCAAAATGATTTTTCTTCAGGTCAGCATTGGTGCCCTATAACGACACTAGATTTTAGCGGTTTTAGAAATATTTGCAAGAGAAAGTGTTTTATTGTAAGAGTTGCAAAAAAAAGTCCTAGGGAAAATAAAAAAGTTATAATTTTAGTTTTTCCTTACGAATTTTCGACATTTTTCATAACGAACATGTAATTTTACCAATCTCATGTTTAAATCGAGGTTTCTTATCAGAGCCACAATATTTTTCAGATAATTGATTTTGTTCGTTTGGAAAGTCCTAAAAACCGACTGATAATGTATTGAGTAAAACAGCATAATTCAAGTGAAATTTAAATAATTAAAATTTAGTAATATTTACTATTCAATATACGTATATGAAAATGGTTTTTCTACGATTAATGACCCAAAAACAAAAATATTGGTAAGGTTAATTCTCAAAAAAAAAATTTGCTTAATAAATTTACAATTGATAAGAGAAGAAAAAGAGCGAGGCCCAGAAGAACCTGGAATGGGGAGATGGCCAGGATATTTTGGGGAGCAGGGTTGGCATTGGGATAACGCTTGCGAACCCTTAAATCTTAAATATCTTGAAATGAAGAATGGACACACCACTTTCATAATAAACTACATATGTATGTATACTGGGTGTAAATCACGCTCACCCTTTTTTTTTAGTTTTTAATTTAAATAAACCAAATTTTTGACACTTAATATGTGCATAAAATCCAATAATCTGAACATACGACACTTTTACATCATTTCCGGTTTCGCCAGAAATAGCTGTAACTTTATTTTAAGTAGAATGCTATATATTTTCATATTTTTGGAAAGAGGAAATAATTTTGAATCCAACTCAGTGGCGGAACCCGAGTCAAGCATCACACATAAAACTTGTACTGTGAATATAAATTGCATATAATGATGTTACTTAAATTAAAATGTAATTTTTTTCATCCATTCCCTCTTTAAGCATTGCTAGATTTGCCAGTTATACAACTACTAATTTTGGACAAATTTTTAAGATTTCGTAATTTATTTCTTTTAAGAAACCAACAGTGTCATGAAATAAACATACATACTTAATTCCATGTAAATAGTAAAAAAAAACTGTTTCTTTTAATGTAACTGGTTTTTATTTTTAATTGGTATAAACAAAATATACATATCTAATTGACTGCAGTTTTTGAGCTTAAACTGTTAATAAAATAACACTACTCTTATACACACATCACAAGCAAAAATCAGTAAGTTAAACATGTTAAAATAATAACAACACTAATAACTCAAAAAGTAAACAGGTCCACTACATTTTAACTAATAATTTCAAACTAAACATACTATTACTTCTGGTCATTTAAAGAAAGTTTGAAAAATATATTATTTGCACATGAATTTCAGTTTATAAATAAAACTACATATAATAATATCACAAAATAAAATACATTAATATTAGCACTCAATGCAGAAAGTATACACGTTTTAACTTAAATTTTGAACTTGGAACACTATAAACATTATAAAATTAAAACAAGTCATAGAGATATAAACATTATTACATGTTAAATAACATTTTCAGGTCATTTAAAGAGAGTTTGTTTTCATTAGACTTTGCACCTGTAAGTATATCATTCGCAATAGTCATCTTATGGTCCTGAAGTGCTTTTATTCGTTCTTCAATCGTATCTTCCACCATTAACCTACAACACAAGAGATGTTCAATAAATATGATTTAAACCAGAGCTTCTTAACACGTTAAGCGCCATGTTAAAAAAGTAGGTTTTTCTGGCCACCATTTTTTTTTTTTAAATTAACTTTTCTAAATTGCCCTTAAGTAATTTAAAAAAAATTCACAACAAAATAATAACATTTTAACCCGTTTTTAAACAAAAATTGATTTGTATCCATTTGGATACAGGCGGCCCATGGGGAAGAAAATAGTGTTTCACCACTGTATCTTATCGAATACAAGTATGTATACAGGGTGCCCATTTTTCTAACCTGTTGTATGGGTAACTCCGTTAATATTAGAGATACAGAAACGTTTAAATTAGCAAATTTGTGCAGAATTTAAAGGGAAATCTAATGCCATTTTCAAATTTGACCTACGTCATCAACTTTTTGAAATATTTTGAAAAAACTGAAAAAGGTCGATTTTTTCAAACTTGCATAATTCCGTAACCATATGAGTTAGAACGAAAATAAAAATTGGCATTTGTAGATGTTTTTACGTAGATTTTAAATATGTTAACGGAATTTTCATAGCACTCGATTTCCGAGTTATAGCACAAACTTGCATTTTTTTAAATGGAAGTCATAGTTGGCTATGGTCTTATTAAAAAGGTTATTTTTTTCTCGTTTTAATGATATAAGGGTTGTTATGCTTTACTTTTGTAGTTTTTCTTTAAATAAGCAAAAATCATTTTACATATTCACTGCCTACTAATAGATGGGAGTTATCCTGTGTTGATGTTCTTTTTTTTTTTCGATGTGACATTTAAGAGTTGTCTCTTATCGTTAGTGTAGCAATTATTAGCCAGTTCGGCCTTTTCAGTTGACACCACATTCAAGGGACAACTCCCGGGTAGGGTAGATGATGTTGGTTTATAATTTATGTATTCTAGGACTCTCTCTTCATCTTCTTGCTTAAATTTAATTTTCAAACCTTTGGATTTTGTAAATGACCCGTATTTTTTTAAATTGGTTTCTAATAACGAAAATAATTTCTTTCTTGGTTGCCTCCTTTCCATAAATCTTTGCAAATACATTTCACTTGAATTTCTACTATTTATATTACAAGCCTAGTAATAAAAAAAGCATGTCGTTTCTTTTTTCATTAGAAAACATTGTTTTTGAAATTTACAATAAATTCAATCAAAAATTTTGTTCAACACGAGAGAGTGATTTATACGTATAACAAACAATAAATTTTATTTGACAAACTCTGAGGTTTTGTTTTTAAAATTTGTAACTGGCTAATAACTGCTACACTAACAATAAGAGACAACTCTTCAATGTCACATCGAAAAAAAGAACATCAACACGGGATAACTCTCATCTATTAGTAGGCTGTGAATATGTAAAATGATTTTTGCTTATTTAAAGAAAAACTACAACAGTAAAGCATAACAAACCTTATATCATTGAAACGAGAAAAAAATAACCTTTTTAATAAGACCACAGCCAACTATGACTTCCATTTAAAAAAATGCAAGTTTGTGCTATAACTCGGAAATCGAGAGTGCTATGAAAATTCCGTTAACATATTTAAAATCTACGTAAACACATCTATAAAAGTCAATTTTTATTTTTGTTCTAACTCATATGGTTACGGAATTATTCAAGTTTGAAAAAATCGACCTTTTTCAGTTTTTTCAAAATATTTCAAAAAGTTGATGACGTAGGTGAAATTTGAAAATGGCATTAGATTTCCCTTTAAATTCTGCACAAATTTGCTAATTTAAACGTTTCTGTATCTCTAATATTAACGGAGTTACCCATACAACAGGTTAGAAAAATGGGCACCCTGTATAGGTACTCGTAAAAACTTGCACGTTACTACCTACTTACTAACTACTAACAAATTAACAAATAATTAAATAGTTACAGGATTAATTAACCCTTAACGGTAAAAGATTTCCAAAAATAAAGTGTTCGTATTTACATTATGTCTTATGAAGAAGAGCTCAATTATATAGTTTTATTTTTATATCATTTAGGTGCTTTTATTTTTGACAATTATAAGTTGTAAATTTAATTTTCGTATGAATAAATTTGTATCATAAAACTTTTTTTTTTAAATATCAAAGAGGGTAAAAAAATCGCTGGCCACCAAGGTTTTCTGGTCCATCGGGCCATCCTTAAACCTTTTCTAGTATAGTTATATGTAATACATGTATGTTTAAGAATACAGGCAGCCGAATCTAAATGTAGGCTGTTGTATCCAAATGGATACAGGTGGCCCATCGGACCAAAATGATTTGTATCCATATGGATACAAATGGAGCTTAACCTGTTAAACTTTTTCCACTTACAACCTCTTTTACCCAATAAGATTTTTTTATGTGACCCCCAGTTAGAAAGGTATATAAAATTGGAATATGAATTAAAACAGTTACCGATAAAAAATCATAAAAAAATTATTTTAAAACAATTCTTTGGTATACATACAAGTATAATTTTACTATTTATTAAAGACAAAAACAAATATACGTACTAATGAGATGGGTGTGCTTGTTTATTTTTACACAAAGAATTAATAAATCTTAGCTGAACATGTATTTAATACTGCGAGACACAGGGCATCCTCAACGTTTTGAAGATTTGATCGATATTGTGATTATATAATCATTAATACTGAAAATGCCGCTTTGCATAAATACGTAGAACAAAATAGTAAGACGTATATTTGTGAACATTTCAAAAAGTTTTGGAAAATCTGTCCTTATCTCGAGCAAAAATTCATTTAACGATTTTTTGGGAAACTTCAATGTCAAACTTGTGTCGCTCGAGGAATCGGCAAATTCCTCCCAAGTTTTTAACATTTTGACTGCCAACTACGAGCAGTGCCGTAGGCAGGATGCTTCCATGGGGAGGGGTTAATAAAAGTAAAAAGAGCTGAGGACTTACTTTTTTAGGTCACCACTCTCTTTTTAAGTTTCATTATGGGGGGGGGGTTAATAAACGGTAAAAAGAGCCGAAAAGATCTTTTTTTTAGCACAAAATTAAAGTTTTCCAGCTCATAACGACTTACTGCAAAACTATGGGGGGGGGGGGTTTGACCCCCCTGACAATGCCACTGACGAGAATACTCGTTTATTGATATCTGACCTTCTAGGCCAAGTACGAGTTAGCTTGTAGTATTCACATATTAAATTGAATACTTGGCCTCTGAATAAAGCATAATTGGCGTTTTACTGATGCAAAATAAAACAAAAACTATATATTTGTTCGAAATCATGATATAACAATCATGTAAGAATAATGTTGGTAGTATATTTGTAACAAATAACAAAAAAAAACAAGTAAAAAAACTTTAAAAAATATAATACGAAAGTTAGATAAAGGATAAAAACTACAAACATATAGAACAAATGATATTGAATTTCTCATTAATAAACAATTTGTTGTTTTGGAACACTTTTCCAAGCACAGAGATGATTTTATGCATAACAGTAACTGTGCAATAGAAGGGTAAATAACAAAAGACTGTCCTTACGGCAGCTACGAGATATCTCATACTGAGTTTTTACGGCTGAAAAAGGTTGGCCTACGTGAGCGGTTCATGCGCTAGGGTTGTGGCAGTAAACATGACTAACTTTTTTCATTTCAATTTAACATGGTTTATGAACCCAACTTACAATTAGTTAAACTAAAATAAAAATTTAAAGGTAACAATTTTTGAAATTGTGGATCTATAATTTAGACAAATAAATCTCTAAAAAAAATATTTTCAATTATATAACATATGTAGCGACATACATTTAAGATAAAAACAGAATTTTCAAGTTATTGTGAAACATGTTACAATAGTTGCGTTCGGAATGCTCCCTCATTTTAATCGTTTAGCACTTTTCGTGCACCACAGCGTTTGCGACAGGATTGTGGGCGCTAAAAGTCAAGTAAATAAAGGCCCAAACAGAATGCGAGTTTCGGGTTTTGAGTTTTGGGTTTCGGGTTTCAAAGTCAAACACACGGATTCATATGAAACCGAACAGAATACGGTCTTTGAGTTTCAACGTAAAGACGGTATTTGCTCAACTCGAGTTTGGGTTTCAAACATGCTGAACGAGTTTTGGGTTTTGGGTTTCGGGTTTCAAAGTTAAACACACGGATTCATATGAAACCGAACAGAATACGGTCTTTGAGTTTCAACGTGAAGACGGTATTTGCTCAAGTCGGGTTTCGGTTTCAAACATGCTGAACTTTAGAGACCGAAACTCACTCACACAAATACATTTTCTCTTGCATCCAGGGGCGGATCTACATAAGGACTAATAGGGCTTAAGCCCTAGGCCCCCAAGTGTGAAGGGCCCACAAAAATTGAATCATTATCATAAATGTTTAATACTTTTTCACCAACAATTAGCACTTATCGTATGGTAAAAAATAATTAATATTACTAATGATAATTTATAGTATTATTTGTTTTATTTTAATCAATGTAACATAGATCATCACCAGTCGCCACTTCATAAATAAATATATTTCAACTCTGATTTTGATGTTAATAAAAATGAATTTTAAACCCCAATTCAAGGATTCTTAATTCAACAAAAAATGGGGCCCCATTGGACTTCAATAAGCCCTAGGCCCCGAAAAACCTAGATCTGCCCCTGCTTGCACCAATAAATTTCGTAGTTCATAATTATTGATCTGAGGGCAGCATTCAGGGTTACCAGACGTCCTGGATTTTTCGGGACTGTCCCGCATTTTAATAAATATGTCCCGCACACCCAAGTTTATCAGTTATTGATGTGAGGCAGAATATTTTTAATATTTTTGGACGATAAGACATATCCTTTGTTTTATGCAATGGTGGTGGGCAGGGCCGTTCACAGAAAATTCGGGCTCCAGGGAAGCAATAGACAACGGGCCCCCATTACTCTTAGAAAGGTTTTAATTTAATTTTAATAGTATTTGCAAACAAAATATTGTGTATTAGCCCCACCCCGTGATAGGCCCTGGTGGTGGGCAGGCCGATATTATAAAAATTCGCGAAAAAAAATAATTTGCCGTCTCGTGGATTTGAACTTTGGACGCTCAAGCGCGCTCGGCCCATCCATCGGATACTTAACCCTTGGGCCAACATCCGACGGTAAAATTTCATAAAAATTTAGGTGTTTTAAAGCAAACGCTTTTATTATTGAATTATTTTTTTTTCAATAACTAAGTATATAAATTATTACCTGGGAACATTCATTTTGGTCGTAGCATTAGTAAATCAAGTTGAAATTTTTTTTTGAAAGGCTTAAAATGCGTTAAAATGGCATCGAAAATCGAACATGTCAATTTCTGACAGCTGATGCGCCCGGCCACGTATTTTCATAATTTTAAGGTCTAAATTTAACTCGAAAGTAAGATTATATTAGATGTTTTTGAAGGAAAAAGAATAACGAATCTGAATTGGTACTACACGATTTCCAAAAATTTACATTAATGAAGGTTTGGCTGTTTAAAATTAAAATGTCATTTGACATTGACATTTGTCAAGACGAGTTTTAAGTTTTGAAAAACTCGCATTGTGTTTGCAACGAGTTTCAAAGACCAGTTTCAATCTCCAACCCGAAACCCAAAACCCAAAACTCAAAACCCGAAACTCGCATTCTGTTTGGGCCTTTAAGCTCCTCTGGCTGCACCACATCAAGAGGTGGTGCAAGCGGAGCAAGCATGTGCATTACGGAATATTTGAATTACTATGAAACTTCCTTACATCAGTCCATTAGTGTAAAATATATTGTATAATATCAAAAAAAAACATCAAATATCTAAAATGGACAAGTACAGTGGTTTTAAATGAAGAAGTAAATTCTGTGTTCAAAAATATTTTTGTACAGGGTGGCCTATTTTCGATGCCCATACAGGGTATCTCGGTTATTATCAGAGATAGAACAAAACTAAATACGTAGTCTCGATTTCTTTTTTCGAGAGAAATTCATTGCCGTTAACAGATTTTTGATGTTTTTTAATTTTCGAAGTATAGCCAAAAACCAATTTTTGGCAATTTTCAAAAATGTTAAATATCTCACTTAAACGAAAAGATACAGAAAAACATTGAAGATATTTTTGGAATAATTTTTTGTCCTTAATAAGATAACGATGTTCAATTGTTTTTTTACTCATATCAATACCGATATATTACACCTAACTTTCTTATTTTAAATGCAATTATAAGCAAATTATGTATTTTTGAAAAGCGCAAAAAATAAGCTTTCGATTCATTTCAAAGCCAACTACGGTAGCCATTTAAAATAAGAATGTTAGTTGTAATATATCAATATTGGTATGAGTAAAAAAAAATTGAACATCGCTATCTTATTAAGGACAAAAATACATGCCAAAAATGTCTTTAATGTTTTTCTGTCTCTTCGTTAAACCCCTTAAGGCTCATGACCGTGTCTGACACGGTCAAGTAAGACGGTCGTTTTTGCTCATGCCCGTGTCTGACACGGGCATGCTTGTTCGTGCAAAATAAAACTTTTAATGCCCCATGAGACATTATTTTGTAGAAATATAATAAGTTTGAAAGATTAAGTTAGTGTACTGTTGCTTGGTGACGATAGTGGTACAGTTAGAACAAGGTAATTAATTTGCAAATTACCCCCCCCAAGGTGTTCAGGTATACGTGCCCTTATAAATAGTCCGAACTAATGTTATTATTAGAACTGTTATTGTGTTGTTGGTGCTGTGAACTGCTGTGTATTTCTGTTCTGTAATTGAATTATTTGTAGTGAAAAAGGTAAGTATTTATACATTTATAATACATTTTTACCATTTTAGTCATCTGAAAATGAGCGACTTTGAATACGACAATTTAGCAGAAAGCAGCTGCGAGGAAAGTGATCAGAGCTCTAGCGAATCTGAAGTTAGTGACGACGATAACTCGACTTCAACCAGGGATTGGTTTCACCTTAGTACAAGCCAAGCAAATGTTGCGCCACCGAGATTTACATTTGTGGGAAACCCTGGCTGCACTTTTACAATAACCGACGACTTAGATGTTATGTTATATTTCCAATTATTTTTTGACGAGACTCTCATGAATATATTGGTAAATGAAACGAACAGGTATGCTTCTCAACAATCTGGAGCATCTCCGAACCAGTGGTATTCGGTTACGAAGGAAGAAATGTACATTTTTTTGGCCATAAAAATACTACAAGGCATTATAAGAAAACATACTGAAAGACTGTACTGGTCAACAGCTGAAATTTTTCAAACGCCTGTTTTTCCAAGGCTATTATCTATGCATCGTTATTGTGCAATAAAGAAGTACCTGCATTTCTCCAACAATGAGGATTACAACCCTGAGGCACATCCGAATCCCAAGCTAAATAAGATTTGGCCTGTGTTTGATGACATAAACAAAAAGTGTTCTTCATTATATATACCGCAAAGAGATGTCACAATTGACGAAAGTCTAATGCTCTATAAAGGTCGACTAGGTTGGAAACAGTATATACCGCTAAAACGAGCTCGTTTTGGAATAAAAATGTATGTACTTTGCGAATCCAAGTTGGGTTATTTATATTCCTCCATCATATACACTGGAAAAGGGACTCTAGTAAGCGATACATATAAAGATATGCCAGTATCCTCTCAGGTGGTCTTGTCACTGATGGAGCCATTATTGGATATGGGCTACTGTTTGACAACAGACAATTTTTATACTTCCTCGCAATTGGCGGATATCCTTGTAAATCGAAAAACGGATATATATGGTACCATGAGAAGCAATAGAAAAGACACTCCATTGGAAATCAAACATACAAAATTGAAAAGGGGAGAAATTGTAGCTTTTCAAAGAGGGAAAACTATGGCAATGAAGTGGAAGGACAAAAAAGATGTTTGTCTGCTTTCAACAGTCCATAACGCAGAAAAGGAAAAAATAAACAAACTAGACAAAGATGGAATGCCGATCCAAAAGCCAAAAGTTGTCATCGACTACAATGACACAATGGGAGGTGTTGATCGGCTGGATCAGCACCTACACGATTATCCAACTACCAGAAAAAGAGGAAAAAAATATTATAAAAAAATATTTTTTCATCTTTTGGATATATCTATCTGGAATTCGTTCGTACTGTATCAAAAACAAGGAGGAAGAAGGGATCATTTGAACTTCCGTAAGATACTAGTGGAAAAACTAATTGAAAAATATCATTCGGGCATATCAACCAAAAAAATGGGTCGGCCTAGTTTGCAACCTGCACCATTTAGATTGACCGAAAGACACTTTCCCGAATTTGTACCTCCGACGGAGAAGAAAATTGCACCAAGTAGATGTTGCGCTGTTTGTTGCAACAAACGAGATAAGAGAGGTAAAAAGGTAAGAAAAGAAACACGATATTATTGCAAGAACTGTAATGTTGGCCTGTGCGCTGTGCCATGCTTTATGATTTATCATACTCAGTTATATTTTTAAATATTCTTGGCTTGTCACTGACGTCAATTGTCATATTTTTTTTCTGATAAGTATATTTATTAATATGTAATAAATATGTAAATAACATGTATAAAATTATTTATAAAAATATGTGCACAAATATGTATCTAAATGCGTATGCCTACTTTAGTCCAATAAACATTGTTTACCGCCAATTTCAATTTTTTACCCCCTTCCAACGTCCTATAGCACTAAAAATGCAAAAAATGTGTTACACTATACCTTACGATTACTTTTCTATAATAAAAAAAGTCGATCATTTTTGGTCGGTAAACTTAAAAACAACTTGAGCGTTAAGGGGTTAAGCGCGATATTTAACATTTTTGATGTCTTTTTTAATACTCGAAATATAGCCAACACCATTTTTCCATTTTCAAAAATGTTAAATATCTTGCTTAAACGAAAAGATAAAAAAAACTTTCAAAACATTTTTTGCATGGTTTTTGGTCCTTAATAATATGGCGATGTTAATTTTTTTTTACTCATACAAATATTGATATATTACACCTAACTTTCTTATTTTAAATGGCAACCATAGTTGGCTTTGACATGAATCGAAAGCTTATTTTTTGCGCTTTTCAAAAATACATAATTTGCTTATGGTTGCCTTTTTAAATAAGAAAGTTAGGTGTAATATATCAGTATTGATATGAGTAAAAAACAATTGAACATCGCTATCTTATTAAGCACAAAAAATCATGCCAAAAATGTCTTTAAAGTT
Source organism: Elmis aenea (assembly GCA_947652605.1). Taxonomy (NCBI): domain Eukaryota; kingdom Metazoa; phylum Arthropoda; class Insecta; order Coleoptera; family Elmidae; genus Elmis; species Elmis aenea. The sequence goes on along the minus strand of OX393578.1, from coordinate 25,849,707 downwards.
TTTTTTTATCTTTTAGTTTAAACGAGATATTTAACATTTTTGAAAAGTGCCATAAATCGGTTTTTGGCTATATTTCGAAAATTAAAAAACATCAAAAATCTGTTTAAGGCAATGAATTTCTCTCGAAAAAATTAATCGAGACTACGTACTTGGTTTTTTCTATCTCTGATAATAACCGAGATACCCTGTATGGGCTTCGAAAATAGTCCACCCTGTACAATTAATATCAGCTGATTCTTTGACATACGCTACACCTAGCATCTCGAACGCTCGAGATTAGTGCTACTTCTGTCTTGCTCTACCCTGGGAGTTGCGTTGCGAACGCAACTATTTAATTCCTTCAAGCGGCATCATCAAATTTTTCAAAAATATCTGACAAATAATACAGTTTTAAAAGCCATGTCATTGTAAAACAGTCAACAAAATCGGAATTCTGCTCAATCAAAAATATAACAGATGTTTCAAAAACTTTTTACTGTTGCCAAACTTTTCGAGACCCCCACAATGAGTTACGCGACCTCAAATGGGGTTGCGAGTCACAGTTTAAGGGAGCCCTGATTCATAGAACAGTTAACAAAGAAACACTACTAAATTAATTAAATTAAGTAGATTGTAGCAGCTCGTTTAATTATGTAAAGCAAAACTTACTTATAAACAAAGACGTGTCTTTTTTGGCCCACTCGGTATATTCTGTCTTGTGCCTGTATTTCTAACTGTGGGTTCCAGTGCAAATCTACTAGCAGAAGATGATTGCCACCAACTAAATTTAATCCCACACCACCTGCCGTTAAAGAGAGAAGTAGAATCTGCAAAATTATTGAGTTAATATAATTGTTTTACATAATATTAATATCTGCTATTACTCTGGCATGATGTTTCGAATTATTAAAGTTATCAACTATTGCCATTCTTTTAATCACAGGGACGCTGCCATCTAGTTGTTCATGAGAAATATTTTCAGCTTTTAAATTTGTTGATATTAAGTCTAATAAGCTCTTCCATTGTGACACCACAATGGCTTTCTCTCCTTTTGGTATAATTTGCTCTTGTAAAATTTTAAGAATGGCTTTTATCTGTAACATACACATTAACACTTCATAACGATCTTTAAAGCAATAACATACTTTACTACTGCGTCTGTCTTTCGCAAATATGGGATTGGAAGATTTAAGAATTGTTTTAGAGGCCTCCGACATTTTAACACTATCTTGGTCGACTGCGCTAGGTTCATAATCATTATCGTCCAAATTTAATTTGTTGAGCTGTTCCAGTATGTTTAGTTCTGATGCATCCTCAACCAGTTCATCCTCATCAATATCTTCATTTTGTAACATCTTAAAATATTATGATTTTGTAAATTTATGTACCACTTCTTAAACATAAACTTAATACTTACGCCAATAATTAAATGTGGATGGCAACAAATTTGCCTTAATCGCAACAGAAGAACTAAAATTTCATGTTGATGAACGTCTCTAACTTTATTCATTTTCATTAAAGCATTACGCATTTTGGTATATTCACCATTTGGATCATCTAAAATTTTTATTAGTATAAATTTAATCAATGTTTTTATAAGCAGTTCACAATTATTTGAATGACGAATTACAAACAGACAAAAAATATTTTATTTCAAGTGAAATACAGCACATGCAGAGTAACCTTGTTTAATACATAATAGAAAAATGTCACCACCGGACAAGAAAGTGACAAATACACATTTATGTTTTAGTTTAGGACCACTTCAATTTTTCTAGAAAAGTGAAGTTAAACACAAAAAATGTTCTTCAAATATTATTAAAAAAATATAACATAATTTCGTATATTTAATCGAAATAATAAAAATGAATCACATTATAATTGAAATTACATTGTGTTAAGTAAGAATACAAATGATAGTCGTTATACTAGGGTTGCCATGTTTTAAAATGTTAAACCAGGACAGTAATGTTAAAAATCTAGGACAAACTAGGACATTAACAGTTCCAAAAAAGAGGACAAATCTAGGACACGTGACGTAAAGATCAAGCTTGCTTTTCGCTCATTTGCTGCAATAATGACATAACTCAAAAATCGCGGTTTTTGACATTGTGGTACAGGGAGAACGGTTGTTGTAAGTTCTATTTGTAGCAAGAACGACATATCTGATTGTGAGCTCCCAAATCTCGCCACAATCGAGCACTATGTGATATGTCACTCGACAAGTTTTTTAATTGTCAATGTTTTCTCTAGACTTAATAATGAGAAACGTCGATTTTTTCATCGTCGTAAAAATTTAAACTTTAAAATAAATTATAACAAAAAAACACAACTAAATAAATAAATAGCAAAAAAACACTCCAACAATAATTAAAGGGCCGAGTTAAAGTAGAATGTTACAAAAAAAAAGTGAACTAAAAAAAAAAAAAAAACTCTTGCGTGTGTTTTTTATTTTCGCACAAGGCCCCGCAAACCCTAAACGGCAAGCGCGGGGCCGGTCTAGGTGAGGGACCGTGTGCGATGCACACTCTGCAATCCTATATCCGGCCCTGAACATATCAACAACGAGGAAAAATAATACACTATCAAAGAATCGCGCGCTACGTACTGTCGGGCTCGATCAAACTGGCCCTAATATGAGCGCTGCGGCCGCTAACACTATCGCTAGTCCACCCGCTTCATAGATATCCTGCAATATTGCACACTCACAGAAAATGACTATGTGACTATCTTCGTTATGGAAGAAGTTCCGCCAAAGAACGAAGTGCCGCTACAGAACAAATGGCCGCAAAAACATGCAATTATACAGAATTTTAAAAATTCCGGACCCAATCAAAATCCCTACCGGACCTTCCCCGACACATGAAAAAAGAGGACATGTCCGGGAAAATCCGGACGCATGGCAACCCTACGTTATACTGACTTTTTGTCAAAAAAGTCGCCTTTGTGTTTACTGACATTTTTTTTATCAGTAGTAATATAACAAGTGCATTGAAAATTATCGATAATTTTTGGTAAATATGCCCGAATGCAAGTTGAGCTGAAAAAATCACGAGTGCACGAGTGATTTTTTCTGCTTCAACTTGCATGAGTGAAGATTTGTCAAAAATTATAGATTATTTGCAATGCACGAGTTATATTTTGTCAGAAAATTTCCTTCACCTAACCTATCTGTCAAATTAAAATGTTGTTTAATTTAGATAAATTAAAGTATACCTACTACTTACTGCGATTGTTATTGTCATTTATAACTAATTTTTAATTCAAGAATTATATTTTAATAAAAATTAATGAACCAAATAGTATTTAGGTACATACATAATCTGTTATGTCAAATTTTACAAGTACTGTCAGAGTGGTGTGTCAGGGGCACGGTGGTCAGGGGTGTGGTTTAATCTATATTAAAGTAACGTTATTGGTCGCCGACATCTGTCAAAAAATTATCAAGACCAAAATACCTTATTCCCTCTCCAAATTTATATTTTCCACCAATCAAAAACTCAGATTTCTTAGAAACGACCAATAAACGCATGAAAATCTGTTAATTGCGAAAAGTAAATTATCAGTGTATGATTATGTTTATTGGCCGTTTAAAGGAAATCTGAGTTTGTTATTGGTCGAAAATGCAAATTTGACAGGAGGATCAACTCCTGGTAGAGGAATGTAAAATTATTACCGTGTAATATTGCTCCTATTGGTAGTCTCTAAAAGATTTAAGATTAGTGATTGGTTGAAAACGCAAATTTGACAGGTGAAGGGAATTTTCATTTTTAAATACTCCTCCAATTTTTTTACGAGATCCTAAGCTGTTTTTTGATGAAGGACCTCTTTTCCAACATTTCTATTGAGCTCTTCCTGCACAAACTCTATACGATTCAGATTTGGAGATTATGGTGGCCAAATCATGTTATTCAAGTGACTCTTTGTTTTTTTTTTCTTGTAAATAGCCTCTGCACATCTTGATTTGTGTTTAGGGTCATTATTCTGTTACATAGCGAACCCATCATCAACTATTAGTCACAGTCCACTAAAATTATTTTTTTGAGTACTCTTTCAATGCACACTAATTTTCCAACTCAATGGCCAAAAAACAGCTCCCAAACAGATTATTAGGAAACCACACCCGTACTTCACCATTGGCACCACACACTCAGGTAGTTCCTAATAGCCCAGAAATTTGCACACAACTTATTAAAATCGTTCACAACCTGTGTCTGTGTCCTTAGTAAAACGAACATTAAGAGCCGCAAATTTTTTGGGGCGCATTGTTCTGAAAAAAACTTTTTTGTCCTCAAAATTTGAAAAAAATGCAGGACTTTGAACCAGAACTGAACCGAAAACCTGAAACCGGGAAAAAACGTTATTTTTGTCGGAACGGAAACCGGAGCTGAAACGAAAAAATATCGGGTTATTTCGGTTCGGTTCATGTTTAAACACACGCGTTAACACAATCTTACTCTCCACTTCAGTTGTCGTTGTTTCTTCATATGCAATTTAAAAATTAATCACTCGGAGCTGAACCGAAAACCGAAAAAACTGTTGTTTTTTCCGGAACCGGACTGATATATATTTGGGTAATTGAACCGGAACAAAAACTGAAAGAGTTGCAGTTGATGTTAAATTTCCAAGATTGGACATCAGCATATTTTAAAAAGTGTTTTGTCTGATAAATCCCAATTCGAAATATTATGATCAAGATGGAGAGTTTATATTCATCGAAACACAAACAAGGCGAAAAAATTTCGCCCGACTGTGTGATGTAAACAGTGAACCATGGGGTGGTTTCCCAATAATCTGGTGCTGATTTTCTGGCTATCGAATTGGAAAATTACTATGCATTAAACATTACTAAACAATAAAACATTACAAAAGAGTTTTAGATGTCAACCCTGGACCATCTGGACTGCGACCAATTAGTGGTGTATTAACGATCCAACAGGATAATGAACTCAAGCACAAACCAAGAGTGTGAAGAAGAAAAGGAGGCAGAAAGTCGCTTTAATAACATGATTTGGCCACCACAATCTCCGGATCTAAATCATATAGAGTTTGTACAGAAAAAGAGCTCGATAGAAAGGTCCGAAAATATGTCCTTCATCAAAAGAATTGCTTTAGATTACATTGTTAAAAAAATGGAGGAGTATTTTACCAGAAACTATAAAAAAATTAATTGGCCGCATGCCAAGATTGGTAAAAAATGTCAATAAACGCAAATGCGGCAATTTTGACAAAACATCAATATAACAACTATTATTTGTATTCTCGCTTAATTTTAGGTAATTTCCATTTTAATGTGATTAACTTTTATTACTACAAATAAATATACAGGGTGTGTATAAATATAAATTGGCGGAAGCGCTACACGTGGCGATGTTCTTCGTAAAATTCTAAGTCGAAAATCTTAATACAAAAATGTTGTTGGCCCGAGGAACCATTAAAAACAAACAAAAATTTGGCAACTTTGCATCCATTGATTTGCGTTTGGACGTTTTTTTATTAGCAATTTTTACTTAGATATTTATAATGTTTATTCGAACTGAAAGCCTTCAGTTCATAAACATACCTGCATTCTTTTAGGTATCGTCTAATACAAACAAGAAATAATTGCGAGAAAAACAGAGATGACAGCTAATGACAATGTTGCCATATGTATTATTTTCATTCAAATCAGTGATTTAACATATTTTCAACACCAATTTTTGAAAAACACAATATCTAGGAAAAAATATTGAAAATTTATTTTTATTCCAAATCGCAGCTTTTTCATTAAAAAATATTAAATAATAACGCTTATTAAAGGACTGAATGTCAAAACTTTGAGCACTTCTTGCAGACACAACAAGCATGGTACAACATTTTTGTATTAAGATTTTCGACTTAGAATTTTACGAAGAACATCGCCACGTGTAGCGCTTCCGCCAATTTATACACACCCTGTATACATTTATGTTGCTCAGTAAAAATGTCTTTAATATTTTAAGAAAATGTTGTGTTTAACTCGCTTTTCTAGATAAACTGAGGTGGTCTTAAGCTTTTGACTGGCAGTGTACATGTTTGAATTACTTAAGTGATTTCTTTAAAATAAGTTTAGTTTTAAAACCACTTAAGTTATTTGTGAGAAAAAACGCCTTTTGAAGAATATCTATGCTAGTTTTGAAACTCTCGTCTCTTAGGTAAATTTCTTAAGTATTTAGTTACTCATAATAAATAAAGAAATAAGAAATCAACAATGACACAAGTATCTTGAAACTGGTATGGATAAGATTTTTTTAAATAAATTTTTATATTTGTTAACTCTAAGTCGTGAAGATGTTACCAAAATGCTTGCAGCTTACACTTTGCTATCGACACTCTTCAAATGCAAGTCACGGAACACCTTTAGTTAAGATTAATTTCACAATTTTAGACAAATGTGAATTTGTATTTTCTACTTGCATAGTCCAAGCTGTCAACATATGAGAGCTTTTTCCCCTTTAGTAAGATGACGATGTCTATTTAATGTTCGGCTGATAAACATACCAATGAAAACTAGTTTACTGCATATTGTTAATTGGTAACCACTTAATTAAGAATGTTACTCCTATTTTAAATTGCACCAAATGAAATGTAGTTTGTGCAAAAAAAATGTATGTACAAAGAGAATTATATGTGCAAGGCAGGGTCTAGCGGTGAAGAAGCCCCGAAGGGGCTACGAAATCTCTAGTCACTAAACTAAAATTAAAATAACTTACCCTGCATTTTAAAATTTAAATTGAAGCCGTGTCCTATTTCTTTACTTGCACGTTGGTGTAAAAACTGTGCAAATAATGTCTTTGAAAAAATCAAGATTTTTTGGTAGAGACTGGTTTCTGATGGATCCAGTTTGATTTTAATCAATTCCCAAGTTCTTTCAGGCAAAGATTTCAATACATTCTGTTCTTGCAGTTGTTGTTTTGTTCGTCTCAACATTAACGACGATATTACAGTATTTAATCTCTGCTGTCCACCAGTAGTTTTATCAGCTACCCAACGTTTCCATACAGCTAATTCATCGAAAGGAGAACACCTCAAAAATTTTAATAGTCCATACAAATCCAACTCCTGGTTGTGTATAGGAGTTCCCGTTAAAGCCCAACGCGATCGGGCTGATAGATTACATACGGCTACAGATGTTTGATTTTTGTGGTTACGGATTTGATGGGCTTCATCCAATATAATTCGTCTCCACCTAATTGCACATAATGGTCCTTGTTTCTCACCTTCGTTCATGACAATAGAATAGGTGGTAATTACCATATCATGTCTGGCTAATCTATTAATTAAAAACTTTATTACTGGTGCACGCACAATTTTTACTCACTTTTGCTTACTACAACCCGGGTGCTTGTTATAAGTGAGTAGTCAAAAAAAAAGCATCATTTTCGATATCGAAAGTAACCTACATTAGAAAGTCTGTCAAGTTTCTATTACAATTTAACAATAAAAATAGCACAAAATTGAATGTACCATGTGTTTTCTTATGTGTTAGATATTGTCAAATAGTATTTTGCACTCTCGGTCAGTTTTTTAACCCTTAAACTGGTAATGACGAGCTCAGTTCGCATCCAAACTGGTCACCAAAATGTCTGTTTTATTTATGCAAGATGCAACCTAACAATATGCATCTTAAATCGAGGTTTCCCATAGAAGAATCATCCTCCGGGACCAAATTTCAGATGTTCGACGTAGTGCAGTGTTGCCAAAATAAAGAAACACGCAATTTTATGAAATTTTCAAAATGTGTTTTCAAACTTTTTTAATGCGTAAAACTTAATAACTTCTTTATTTATTATCCTAACTCGGCGATTTTTTAAATAAATTATTCTCTTCGATTGGCCGAATCTCACTGTGTAAAAAATTATTCTTCACGAAGTTTTATAACTTTTGTCGAATAAAATTATAGTGAGACCTCTTAAATTTTGGAAAGCGAGTGCGGCATAAAATGTTACATGCGAGAACTTTTTTTTTATTTTGATAAATAGGTCGCTTTTTAAATAAATGTCATTTTTATATGACAATTATTATAAATTAATTTGCCAGTTAAAGGGTTGACAAATGTTTCATAAAATAATATCTGCCAAAAGTTATGGTGCATATTATACAAGAATTTCCATTTTACCAAAACATTTTCGGCTAAATCAATCATGCCTATTATTAGTTGCTTTTTCTCGTTGTTCTTTATTTTGGCAAGCCAAACTGACCGAGTGTATATTAAAACGTACTTGTTAATGATATGTGTAATTGTTTTTGATTTGTTGCAAAACCAAATAAAATTATACACGATTTTACATAAGTAAAATATTAAAACACAGATTCTATGATAAAACATTGAGGTAAGAAAAAAAGAAGTACTAAATAGTGTTTTCAACACAAGATTACATATTGTACCTTCTAGGTTTTACTTCTCGTCTGGGACCGTGATACAATTCCACTATAATTTTTCCCCTTCTGACATGTTTGTTAACTTCATGTTCCCATTGTTGCAAAAGTGTAGCTGGACACACAACAAGCGTGCCACCCTTGTATTTATAGTCACTTCTGCTTGGATTATTTTCGTCATCTGAATCTTCATCCTCGTCCAATTCTTTAGTTTTTAAAAGAAGTGAAATCATGGTCAACGTTTTACCTAAGCCCATGTCGTCAGCTAAAAATTAATATTTGTTACGTACACATTAACCCATTTTAACCTGGCGTTACAAATAAGTAACGCATGCAGGATACTGTGTATTATATTATATCGGGGTAAATTGGCATTTCTACTAATAAGTATCGCTACTTATGCAGTCACAAATAGATACATTTCAAGATATACAGAGCCTATTGGTTGTTTTTTTTTACCGCAGTAGTTTGTTTACTTTTCAAAACCGAAGAATTATAAAACGGACAATAGACTATGACATTCGCTTTGAATAAATATTGTAGACGTTTTTTACGTAATTTTGTGCCCTCTGAAAATGACTATGACGAATCTACAGTGGCGGACTGGGCCGGCGGGACACCGGGAGGAATCCCGGTAGGTCGGTGGCTCTGAGGCCGCGAACCACAGTAGGTACTTGTTATGATTTTTATGAAAAAATTATGCAATATTATTTTTCGGTTAGTAATATATAAAGAATAAGTTACAACATCGCATAATTTTTGTACCCCTGGCCCTCCCAAGCTTTATAAGCTGACTACGTCTCTGATTTGTGTCTCTGCTATGTCCGACGTTTTCGTTAAATTTCACCGTCCGGGCTGTGTTTTTGAGCACCAAGTGATATTGATATTATACCTTACTAGAATTTTAGTTTTAACATTTTAGTAATTAATAAACAATTATTAAACTTAATAAATGCAGACTGATTCTTTACATTCATTGTGAGATGGTGAGATTATTCTGGTTATAGTTTTTAATCAAGGAAAAATGGAAAAAAGAAAATGTGCTCAAAAAGAGAAAGAGAAAAGCAAAAAGTACTTCACGAAGCTGCTAAAAAAAGTATCAACTTAAGTGATTTGTTTGCTTTAACTTCTAAAGTTAGTGCACCTGATGTTGAAAAATCTAACATTGATCAAGATCAAGTCTTCATGTTCAAGTCTAACTTATCAAGTAACAAAAATTTTGAATGCTTATCACCTAGTTATTTCACAACACTAACAAGTCAAAATTTTGAGGATTTTTTTAACAAACATCCTTATTAGCCAACTATTGCCAACTTATTTGCCATTTAAGCCAAATGTTATATTTTACAGAGATGATAATATAAATAGACGATGGTTATCATATTGTTTGGAAAAAAAATCTCTATTTTGTTCCGTGTGCTTGGCATACATAAGAACGAATGTTCGTTTGTAAATGATGGAATGAGACTGGAAGCATATTCTGCAAATAATGAAAATAATACGATCCATGAAAATTGTGTTCATAGACATATGCTTTAACTTAAAAAAAAAAAAAAATTATGGTTTAATGTTTTCAAATGAAGAAAGCTTACATCAAAAAAAATGCTCTTGAACGCAAGCAAGTATTGGAAAGAATAATAGATGTTGTAAAACTAATTGGAAAAAGGGGTTTAGCTTTTCGGGCTCACAGATCGGAATCTGCTAATTCATTCTCATTAGAGAACAATGAGACTGAACATTTTTTAGAAATAATTTTATTATTATGTAAACATGACAACATTTTAAAATAACATATTTTTTTTGGTCATTAATTTTTTGGGGGCTGGTCTAGCAGGTTTTTCCCGGGCCGGTTGAATTTCCCAGTCCGCTACTAAGAATCTATGATCAAATATTATGGAAAGCATGAATGTAAACCAGGGGTCGGCGGCCTGCGGACCGAACATATCCGGCCCGCGACCTCAACTATTGAATAAATTCTGTCGCTACTTTTACTAAAAAACTTTAAAAAAAGGCCAATGACCTAAAAAATAAGTCCTCACTTAAATACGACCCGCGTCACTAACTATAAAACTTGAAAAAGAGGATAGTGACTTAAAAAAAAGGTCCTCACTTCAACACGGCACGCGTTACTCACACATCTACCTGTAAACAGTTTATTAGGGGAAAGCCCATTCGATTTGGAAATATTTAATAAAAGCATAAATTCCAAGTGTTCTTTAAAAACTTAAACAATAGCAGTTAAAGGTCCTAGCATTACATTTATGTAACAGTCTTTATTTCAAAAGTGACTATGTTTTTTCTTTAAAAAAAGCTTAATAATAAGCTTTATTCTTAGCTTAATTACATCAAAAAATTCAAAACATTGAAAAAAAAATTAATTTCGGTCTTAATGGGTTAATCAACAATGAGGATAAACTGATTATTAAGAATTAAGGTAACATACCTAAAATGCCACCTGAAGGTTTTTCTTTTTCACGCCAAATTAACCACAGTAATGCTCGTTTTTGATGTAACATGAGTTCCAAATTTAAACCTTTGGGATCGATAGCCAACTGATCTTCTCCAGGACAATTTTGTAAAGATTCATACAATTGTTCCAATCGATCCATTGTAAGAGCCTTTTGCATATTTAACGTAGCAAGTCCTAATACACATTAAAAATTAGCAACACAATCACTAATGCAATAATAATGTATAGGTGTGTCCTAGTTTCTAAATTCAACATTAAAATATTAAAAATATGAGGTCGGTTAAATTAGACGAAAGTTGTCTTTATAATAAGCACTCAATTGAAGTTCAGTGTCCAAAAAATATATACGGTACGTTAAAACTGGAAGAAAAAATGAAACTGAAAATGTCTATGATAGCAAATATATTTGTAGTAGTCGTCAATTAACCTGAAAGATTTTTTTTTAAATTTGGTAGTCAAAAATAACCATTTTTTTTTTTATAGAAAAGTAATAGTATAGTGTAGGATATTTTGCATTTTTAGTGGTTTGGGATGTTTGGGGGGCTACAAAAAAAATTACAATACAAATCAAACAATTAGTGCGGACATTTTTAAACGGGTTTGTCGGGCTAATAAGTTCTAATTAATTGCTTTTTATAACAGAACCGCTATCATCACCAACGGTACACTAGCTTAATCTTTTACACTTTTTATATTTCTACTAGATCAGTGGTCGGCAAACTCGTTAGTCAACATAGCCAAATATCAACAGTACAACGATTGAAATTTATTTGAAGAGCCAAATTTTGGTTTGTTCGCATGAATATGTAGACCCGAATAAGGAAAGAACAGCAAATGCTAGTTTTTTCAGCTGATTATATGAGTCAGGAATACTATTCCATGTAAAAATCAACACATCTTCCTTCTCAAGGTCTTTCAAAGCAGTCAAACCAGTCATCACGAAGTTTCAATCGCACTGTACGTGCGTGCCCGCACGTGGTATTTTGTGGAAGAGCCACACTCAAAGGGCCAAAGAGCCACATGTGGCTCACGAGCCACGGTTTGCCGACCACTGTACTAGATCGTGTCTCCTAGGGCCGTTTAAAGTTTTATTCGGCACGATACGTCCGCCTGTGTCAGACACGGACATGCATAAAAATGATTGAATCGTATGCCAGTGTCCGACACTTGCCTTAAGGATTGTAGATATTCTTAAGGATTTTCCACACTTGTGTATTTGCTTCTGTTTAGTAATTGTTATTAATAAGGTGTATTTTATTAAATGTATTTTACAATAAAAAAAATTATTTAGAAGTTTATATCTGCATAAAATTTGTAATTTACCATTGTAAGAAATAAATAATAAAATCACCATTGTCGTTTAAACAATAATTAAATTTTATTAAAACACAGTGTTATCAAAAAAGATATACCTTTTCTTCCAAATGTTTTTGGTTGAACTGCGGTTGAAGCAGCTTCTAAATCACTCCAGGAAATTGGTGGCAGTTCATTATGGCCAGTGGTATTAACTGTAAAACAGTGAAAATATCCTAGAAGAGTTTGTATTATCTATTATAACTATACGTACCTGGTCTGGCAACTAAATTGCTTAATTTTAAATCTTCCTGCTCAACTTTTAATAAAAGTGCATCCCTTGTCTCAAACAATTGCTTGCCCTTATCGGGAAGATTGTTTATATTTATTCGTTTCTTGGTATTCTATAACAAAATTAACTTTTTAATACAGTTCTGTATTACTGTACAGCAGTGGTGCCAACCTTTAACTGGGCTCGAGCCAATTTAGAATTTAAAAATGTTAGGCGAGCCACATATAATATATTTTGATTTTAATATTTTAATTTTAAACGTTTTAATGCACAAACAATAAAAATTTGTAATATGTTAAAGAAAATGAGGCACATCAAAAGTTGTCGCGAGCCACATCAAAAGGTATCCCGAGCAACACATTGCTCGCGAGCTACGGGTTGAGCACCACTGCTGTACAGTATACAGCAGTGGTTTCCAAACTTTGTTACTACTGCGTGGAACCAGAATTTAAGCAAAGACATTTTGGTAGAACCGAGTGTCGTATTATAAACATACAAAAAAATGGCTTATAGGATTTAGTAATCATCTTATCATACTGGTCCAATAAATAAATGCATAAATAATTTTAAGAAATCTCGATTTAAACGTGAGATTCCTCTTCATTATAAAAAAATGTCAAAAATGCATAGGCAAAAGATAAAACTAAACTTTTCTTGTTCTTTCTTTCAATTGTTTCAAATTACCGCTGTCTACCTTCATAGCTTATTCGAAAATATTACTTTGCCCTAATAATTAACAATAAAATCGCGATATCTCGGAAAATATCAATTTTAGGTATAAAACAGTATTAATGTTTTCGAAAGAGAATTAAATTTTCTATAAGATGGTGTAAAAAAATATAGGGTGTTGTATTAAAAAAAAAAGAATTATCGATGTTTAAAGTTTCACAAGTTTGACCAAGCATAAAAAACGCCCTGTAAAATATATTTTAAAAATGTAGGTGGTGCAAAGTGTTACATAATCTATTGTCAATCTTATCACCAAGCGAATTTCTTCAGACTTCTCAAAGTTTTTAAATGTTTGAAAATACTGTATTTTCATGAAAATGCAATTTTCACGAGAACGGTTGACTTTAGACCCATATGACCTTATACATTTTTTGAGTTAAATATAAAGAGGAATCCAAAAATGTAAAAATATACAGGGTGTTCCATAAGAAAAAGTATAACTTTGATATGTCTCTTTTTTGGAGCACCCTGTATGTTTAAAAATATTTTTTAAATGTAGCCCTTATTGACTTACATAATCTAACAGCGACAGAAATTGAAAAATATATACCGTTTCGCCATTAAACTCCGAGGCGTCCGCCGTGACTCACCCTGTATAGCGAGGATTCATAAGATGTATTATTAGAAAAAAAGTAGCATAATATTGGTATTGGTTGATTCGAATGAGAATTTTGTATTTAAAAACTGTATGAACTCTGTCGTTCCATTAAAAAAAATCTCTTTTTGTCAAAACTCCTCTTTCGCAACATTTAAAACCAATTAAAGTAATCTAAATGTCATTTAAAGTTTGCAACAATGTTTTTCAGACACATAATAAAATGTAATTTATGCAGGTCACAGCACACTTAAATAAATTTTCATCAAATACTATTTGAGGCCAATGTATGCATATGTTTAGATAATCGTGTTTATAAACATGTGACAAGTGTGAAATTTGGTTTAAGATAAAATTTGAAGAAAAAAAGGTGAAAAGGTGAAGAGCCTGATTTTGTTAACACCCGGTAGACCCCCACATAAGACCAGGGGTGTCGAGACACACCGCCGAGCCTGGGGGAAAAATTTACGAGGACTTTAAGTAAATAAATTATTTATTTACGAAAAACAAATTGTGGACTGATATCCGGGCCTGTGTGAATCCCGAGCCCGAAGAATTTTATCCCATCACCTCCCCCGTAAGAAGTCAATTCTACGTAAAAAAATTATTTTGTTACTGTTTCTCTCTAATTTCGGGAATACATAAACATGTTGACACCCTGTATATTAAAAATTTCATCGTGGAAATAGTCAAAATGTGTAAGTTCACTGAAATCCCGAATTCCAAACTGTTCACAATCACAACTTTCTTTAAAGAATGAAAATAAACAGGTAGGTTCCCATAAATAATTCAAACAATTATAAACAAGTATTGTGTATTTATTACCATAATTAATTACCTCTAATCGCTGAAGTTCTTGTTTAAGATTTAACACTTTTATCTTCTGTTCCTCATACTCTCTCGCACTAACTGTAACTTTATTACTGAACTGTAAACTATGATCTCCACATTGCTCACTATTTGTATCCTTTGGCTTTGACAACCAAACAGATAGGGGCTACAATTTGATTTAAAGTTTTACTACAACTGTAAACTACACAACGAAATTTACCCACCTCAATATTTTTTGGAGACACGGCATCTGAAAACTCGCTACTTGCGTTGGATAATGGGCTCTCTCCAGATTGGCGTTCTTCATTTCTACATGCAAAATCTTTCATACTAGTTTGTCGAAAGCTGTTTTTCTCACTTAGACTCTCGTGTTGAGATATTGGTGCCTAAATAACAAATAAAACAAATAAAATACATTTTGCAAAACTGTTACTTCATTGTGCCTGGCATCAGTTATTTATATTGCACTTTAAAGTGATTTCATTAATTTTTAAACAGGGACTGAGAACGGAACGAAAACGTTAAACGTGATTAACCGAATTTTTTTTAAGAACGAAAACGAAATTATTATTTTTCGTTCAAGAACGAAAACGAAATAAATATTTTCCAAAACCAGTTTTGACCGGTTTTATCACTATTTAAATTTTATTTGTTAAATACAAACACAAATTTACCTTTTATGCTGAGGAGACACGGGCAGTAAAAAATCTCACTTGAAATAAGTGAGCTTCACTTTTCTCCATATGCATATACAGGGTGTCCCACAAGGTCCCACTTCGCTAATTTTTGCATAAATCGAATGTTTAGGACCTAAATAAAACGTTTTTACCAATAATAATTTTTTTCATGTCCCTTCATATACAGGGTGTCCCAAATATAGTGAACAGCATGGGGATTTCGTAAACGGTAAGAGATACAGAGTTGGTTAAGTGGGTCAAAATGATCTATGATTCAAGAGCAACTGTTCTATGAAAAAAAAAAAACTAGAAAAAAATCAAAAGTTTCTGCGCAATTGATGAAAAACAAAAAGTGCCCAAATAATGTCGAATAATATTTCGAGTGTGATTTCAATTAAGCAAGTTATAAGCAGAAATTAAAAACCTGATGTGTTTTGTTTTTCATCAATAGCGCAAAAACGATTGATTTTTTTTAAAGTTTTTTTTTCATAGAACAGTTGCATTTAACCAACTCTGTATCTCTTACCGTTTAAGAGATACCCATGCTGTTCACTATATTTGGGACACCCTGTATACGAAGGGACACGTGAAAAAAATTATTATCGGTAAAAACGTTTTATTTAGGCCCCAAACATTCGATTTATGCAAAAATTAGCGAAGGCATACCTTGTGGGATATCCTGTATGTATTAACAACTTTATTGTTTATTCTTGCAATTTCGTGTAACACAAGTAATGGTACAGATATTCTCTTTTTCTAATTTGTTGATTGGATGATCAATATAGAGTATCCACTTGATTGAATATATATTATTAAAGTGTATGTTTTATTTGCGTTTAGAGTTAATAAACAAAATTTATTCTTACTTCATAAAGGACTAGGTCAGTGATGGCCACGGTCTACTACACAGGTTAGGAAGCCTGTCAAAAAATCTGGAACTTTTCGACATAAATTTCCGCTAGACGGCGATGTCTAAGAACCATTCGCCATAAAAATTGGTTAGATGGCGATTAAGTTTAAGAACCTATTTTAAACAAACCTGACTTAAAAATTCAATTAAAACATTTGTATATACATCATCTGATTGATTAAATTCGAATTTTTTAAGCGAAAGCTTATAAATCTCGCTGATTATGTCAAAATCTTGTGCACGAACCGGTTCTTAGACGTATCGCCATCTAGTGATCATTTATGGCGAATGGTTCTTAGACTTATCGCCTCTGTGGGATAATTTACGGAACTAGTTACCGGCCTCAGTCGGTTTTATATGGGAGTTTCCCAACCTGTATAGTAGACCGTGGTGATGGCGAACCTATGACACGTGTGTCAAAAGTGACACGCCGCTACTTTTTGGGTGACACACAACGCACATTTCGTTCAATTGTTTTTTTTTCACAAATAACTATTTAAAAAAAAAATATTTAGGTTGGGAAGGTTTTCACAGGAGGCGCTACTTTGCCATTCGTTTTGGTATCCTCCGCAAGGGGAAGTACAAGCATACACTGCTTCGTTTGTAGCGGAGCGGATTATTTATGAAGTTGGTCATGCATTTGTGCAGTTCAGAGAAATAGAAGGAACAATAAATTTTATGAAATATACAGATGAAGTAATTTTTACAAATCTGAAGTTAGATGTGTTCAATTGGTTAGATTTAAATTTTAATTAATTGATCTTAGATCCGATTTAGAAGCACTTGAACGAGACCGCTTAAATGGATCCGGGAATTATAATTATTCTGACAACAAAATTCTGAAAGTGTGCAATTCCATCTTTTGACGCACTGAAAAGACTTGCCAAAGCTATACTGACAATTTTTCATCAACATATTCCTGCGAAACTTTGTTTTTGACTCTAAATAACATAAAAACAGACGGGAGGAATAGATTGGTTGATGATGTTAGTGCTCCTTGCGTAGCTTTAAAATGTACGAATTATAAACCTTCCATAAAAGAGCTAGCTTTAAAAGTACAACACCAAAAAAGTCATTAAATAACATGCATGTTACAGTTTTTTTTTTTGTTTTGTTTTAATAATTTGTTCTAAATAAACTACAAATATAAAAAAAAATATTTGTTATAATATTTTACAATAACGTGTACAATACAATATTTTTTAACCAAAAATTGGGGGTCGTTTTAACACGGGGACGTCTTAGATATTAAAAATCTTAATTTTGGGTTCGAGTAATAAGGGATCGTCTTATAAACAGGGGCGTCTTCTACACGGAAAAATACGATATATGTAGGTGACACGCCCCCCGCGTAGCATCACCTGAATTTTTAAATTTTGACACGCCGGCTTGAAAAGGTTCGCCATCACTGGACTAGGTAATGTAAAAGAAGATTTATTGGAAGATGTGTTGGTAGTAAGATTGAATGGAATGTGAAAATGTATATTGTATGGTATGTACAAACTTTTAAGTTAGAGCAGTGGTGCCCAACCTTTAACTGGGCTCAAGCCAATTTAGAATTAAAAAATTTTAGGCGAGCCACATATAATATATTTTGATTTTATTATTTTAATTTTAAACGTTTTATTAATGCACAAACAATTAAAATTTGTAATATGTTAACCCTTTCACTGCGGGAACCGTAATAATCCGCATTTATTTTTCGTGTCCCATGTGCAAGAGCCGTATTATTACGCGAGCGTAACCCACAAACTCCATAAGACCCGAAAAACGCCGCACTGAAGGTACGAATTTCTTAAACAAGTGCCGCAGCGAAAGGGTTAAAGAAAATGAGGCACATCAAAAGTTGTCGCGAGCCACATCAAAAGGTGTCGTGAGCAACAAGTTGCTCACGAGCTACGGCTTGGGCACCACTGAGTTAGAGTATATTTCATGTTTATTCTTTATATGTTATTAATGTGTATGTTTCATTTGCATTTAGAGTTATTATAAGTTTTTTTTTTAAATATCTTTTTTTATTTATAACATTTAGTTAATTATCCACTTGAATTAATTCTCTTGACTTTTTAAATAATTACAGCAGAATCTAATTTAATTGAAATGCATAGATTTTTAGTACTAAAACAAATTTAAAACAGAACTTGCTATATTTTAATGTTTTTAGATAAAGATCGTGTTCGTGTGTACAATTTACCGCAGAAAGGGCCTGGGAAGAACACTGTGTCCTTGAGCATCAAAACCCATCGTCATCATTAATAATTTAGAGGAGACGCAAAGATTGTTATCGTATTAGTAAATACAGAAAAAAGAGAGGCTGGGGTGTCTTCTGGAATACCCTGCGCGAGTCACGCCAGGTTAAATATAAGACTAACAGGTACCTCACTTCAACAACAAAAAAAAAAAAAACACTTCCAAAGAGAAGACTCACAATTTAAAACAATATTCAACAAATAGGTAGTATAAGGGAAAAAATACAGCCTAAACATCCTTTGCATGCCTAAAATTCCAAAACTATGAATTTCGTAGTGTGTGATGCGCACATATTTATTTCACAAAGTTTTTCTACTTCTGGTATGAATAAATTGTTGACAATTTTGAAACTAGAACTCCCTTTAGGTGAAAGTGAAACTCAAAACAAAATCTTACTTAAAAAAAACTGGCATGTGGGGGTAAGGACAAGATAATTTAATATTGAATGGAATCAAAGAAAAGTCATTTGCAAACTGCACATAAGGGATATTAAACCTGTAATACAATTGGGTTGGGGATTTATCTAACCAGAATTTATGTAACAAAAAACAATTACCTCAGTCCGTTGAAGTTCTTGATTAAAATCTGACACCTTCAGTACATGTTGTTCATACTCTTTACCTATAAGTCCACTGTTATCACTAGCATCATATTTATTTTTTCCAATACTTGTATTACTTTGTTTTGAAAAACGAACAGGTAGAGGCTAAAATTAAAAACTTAAATTTCTATAAACTTGATTTAATAGTGGTTAATACATGCCTCGATATTTTCTTTAGCCGCAGAAAATTCATTTGAAAATTTGCGACTACTTGCGGATAATGAACGATTTCCATATTGATCTTCATCACTGCCATATACTGAAGTTTGTAGGTTACTTTGAAATAAGCTTTTTTTGCTATGTATGTTCTTGTAAACTGATGGTGTCGCCTACATACAAATTAACTTAATTGTTTTAAAGAAGCCTATTTAAAATTAATTTTTACACAGCACATGAAGTTGTTTAGTATTTATTTTTCTCTGCTATATAATTATTATAAACTAGAATTTGTATTTTGAAATACAAATGAAAATTTTGCATAAAAAATTAAAAAATTAAATTTAGCAAAAGCAAATTCACTGAGAAACAAAATATAATAATTCAATGAAAACACAACATTTAAAGGAATTACCAATAGAATAAAGTAGTGTTTTGATACTTAAAAGTCTAGAGAAATTGAAACAATTATTACTTCAAACTCAATTAAATATATTACATGACTCTTACCTCTTCATCACTACTTATAAGTACAATATCCTCCTCATTATCTATATTCGAATCAGATTCTGTGTCGGATTCGATAATAGGTTTAACTTTTCTATGTGAATGTATCAAATCTAAAAATATAAAATTGTATAAATTATGAAAAGTCATCAACCATAATTTATCATACTAACCTGACTTGTCTAAATCGCTATTAATTGCAAAGGAATCGTCAATGATCTCTACAAGAAAAAAATTTATCAATCAGAAAATTATAATTTTTCTTGTCATTGCTTAAAAATAATTAAAGTGATGAAAAAATTGTTTGCATAATTGGTTTGTTTTCTAGCTAGCAAGATAGAAAAAAATGAAGGAAGGTATTTAGAGTCCACATACGTAAGAAAAACCAAAAGTCTCACACCTAAAGGTAGAAAAAAGTAAAAATAAAAAGCCACTTAACATGTTAAGCGCCATTTGTATCCATTTGGGTACAAATCATTTTGGCCCGATGGGCCACCTGTATCCATTTGGACACAACACACTACATTTAGATTCGGCTGCCTGTATTCTTAAACATACACGTATTTCATATAACTATACCAGAAAACGTTTAAGGATTGCCCGGTGGATCAGAAACCTTGGTGGCCAGCGTTTTTTTTTGCCCACATTGATATATATATGTAAAGTACTGATAACACTGATAAACATTAACGTTTATTCATTTAAATAGTTACAACTGATAACACAGTTACATGTATAAAAGACTTAGCGTTAAACACTATTTAATACATATCGGTCGGCAGCCCGATGTACGTCTATGCTCGTTGGCGGACACTAGCCAAGAGGCGGTTTGATACTCGCGCACTACGTAACACACATATGCGCACACTACAATATATATTTAAAAAAAAAGTTTTGATACAAATTTATTCATACAAAAATCAAATTTGCAACTTATATTTGTCAAATATAAAAGCACATAAATGATATAAAAATGAAACTATATAATTGGAGCTCTTCTTCATCAGACATAATGTAAATATTGTTACGCTAATATTTTATCTAATTAATATTATTTAAATTGATGAATTAAAGTTTATTAAACCCCGTTAAAAAGTATTATGTTTCAGACTGCAAACTTAACAGTATTCAAACATCGTATGTTCGTATGTTGTAAGTGCACAATAAGCGAATTCTGTTAAGTTACGTACCATGCATTTCCTGTTAAAATATCAGTTGCTAAGCCAGGGTATTTCGTGTAATAATCTTTTTTAACAAGCCAGTCATCGTTTGCTTCACAATCTAGATGGCCGCGATACCCTGGTTCAGTAATGTTCAATCCAAATCAATATAAGATTCTTCAAGTGATTGTGTAAATGTTCATCATGGTTTTTGGTAATAAATATGCTCCTCAAGTTCATTCGATTATCATTTTAGTAAATTCTACGATCCCCAGCTACGACCCCCAAAGTGCACGATGGCTTTAAGAATAAATCCTTTAAAGCTAACTTGACAATATGAACACTTTATTTTTGGAAATCTTTTACCGTTAGGGGTTAATTAATCCTGTAACTATTTAATTATTTGTTTACCTGCTACCGTCGAAATATACAAGTTAGTAATTAGGTAGTAAGGTGCTAGTTTTTACGAGTATATACATACTTGTATTCAATAAGATGCAGTGGTAAAACACTATTTTCTTCCCCATGGGCCGCCTGTATCCAAATGGATACAATTCAATATTTGTTTAAAAACTGGTCAAAATGTTATTTTGTTGTGAATTTTTTTTATATTACTTAACGGTTATGTAGAAATGTTAATTAAAAATAAAATTGGTGACCAGAAAAACCTACTTTTTTTAACATGGTGGCGCTTAACGTGTTAAAATATTGTCATGTGGGAAGGGTTTTGCCGACTCATGCTTGTAACATAGTCTAATTACACCTGATTTCATTAATAAGATATAATTAAATCATGTCACACATTATGGTTAATAAATCACACAGCAATACATTTTTACGAATGACTTGTTTTATAACTAAGTAATTTATATTTTTGTTTTTAAGATACACACCATTAGCTTCAGATTCATCAAGTGCATGTGATTTGAAAGAATCTTCAGAATCATCTATCAACCCTGTGGAAATAAAATAAAATAAAAAAACTACAAATATAAATATTTTTACTGACCTAACGAAAATCTTGTTGAATCCATAGTCACTCAAGTTATGTGGATTTATAAAATATAACTACCTAAAATCAACATCAAAACATTAGTTTCATATAAGTTGAAGTTTGATTGATTAATTAATTACTAATAAACAAATATAATTTTAACTACGTATTAAAACAAAAATTATCAAAAATATATTGTGTCTGATTTTAAACACGAAATCTAGTAATAAATCGAAAACATTTCCATTAAACGGAGCGTTTAAAATTACTGTCCTATCTAGCACATTTATTATATTTAACCCCCAACGATAATCTATGCACTACCTTAAAGCAACACAAAATATTTGAATACATGTTACACTACGGACATTTATTAAAGGATGACATAATATATACATAGAAGAAGAATATATACCTGTTCTGATATTTATATATTTATTACTACCAGACTAAGTAGATGTAGACGTTTAGATTACTATATACTGCACTACACTGTCATTTAGTCGTTAAACGTATCTAAACTTTCAAAAATATGTCAATTTACAACGGTCATTTATCACTGCCAACAATTACAATCGAAATGCCACTATAAGTCGCGTTCGGAACGCAGCTCCCAGAATAGAAAGGTTCGGGAGTAGCGCAGAGCTGTTCTATGGCGCAGAGTAGGAGTAATAGATGAGTTCGGGACGCTGTGTAGCATTATGTAGAAAAATCAGCTGGAATTAATAACCCATTTGGTTCATACAGTTTCTTTCTTCATTTAAAATAACTGCGTCTATTTTAAATATTTAATGTTTACTTTGAGAGTAAACAATATTTTACAGTAATTACGCCTATTGCACTAATGGACCGATGCCGATGCAAGGAAGCTTCATAGTTTGGTAATTTTGTAGTTGGTTCCATTGGTACAGAATTTAAAACAATGAGCGCAAATTTAAAGTGGCAAGAGTATTTTAACAATCCAAATAATACTGATTTCCATTCAGAATTGTTAAAATTGTGCCAATATTTTGTTGCGATTCCTGCTTATAATGCCAATGTTGAAAGAATTTTTCAATGATCGGGGCACAATGGACGAAAGAACGGAATAGGTTGAATGTATCAACAGTCAAATCAATTGTAACTGATATATAATAACAAAAATATTTCTTGTAATAATTTTAATGATGGGATTAAACATAATAAAGATTTTTAACGAAAGTTTTAAACTCGAAAAAATATGAAACTTGTTAACATCTATAAATAAAAAACTGTAATTTAATTAAAAAGAAATTGAATGTTTAAAAAAAAAATTCTTAAAGGACCAAAAGATTTTAATGATTTTATTTAATGAATCAATATTTCTCTCTTCATATTAATAATATGGAAACGAAACTAAATAATCGATTTTATTGGGTAGAAGGTAGAAGGATACTTTATGCTATGTTAGTTTATTACGGTGTGATCTTTCCAACCAAAGAAACTAATTTTCTGTGATTTATGTATATTTAGAAATAATATAGAAATTTTTTTTTTTTACAATTGTGCATTTTTTTTCTTAATACATGTGTTTATTTCAATTAATTCCGTAATGTTCTCTTTTTTGATTTGAATTGTTCTCTTTATACATTCAGGATTTCTGGCAACCCTAGATGTAGGGTGACACAAGGATTCTGGTGGTGATTCGTATAGTGGCACAATATGTTGAAGAACATACTTTTAAACGGACAAATCGACTGCTGTAGCCGTTTCGTTACATGACCGATTAAAATAAATGACGGCTGCAACCGTCGTGTCACAGCATTTGGAATTTTGTATGACGGCTATAGTCGTTTTGTCCGTCAACGTGTTAATTCAAAATATTTATATTAATAAATTAATCACTTAAATAATTCAAGTATACAGGGTGTCCCAGTTAACTTGAACAGCATGGGGATCTCGTAAACGGTAAGAGATACAGAGTTGGCTAAATGGGTCAAAATGATCTATGATTCAAGAGCAACTATTCTATGAAAAAAAAACTTGAAAAAAATTTACAGTTTTTGGGCTATTCGTAAAAAACAAAAAAATGACGTTTTCGATTTTTGCTTATAACTTGCTTATTTAAAATCATACCCAAAATATTTTTCGACATTATTAGGACACTTTTTTGCGTAGAATTGAAATTAGTTAATAAATTTTACCTATTTTCATTTGTTTTTGTTATTTTAACATCAACTTTCTTATTTTAAATACGGGTCGTAGTTGGCTATGACACCATTAAAAAGAGATTTTTTTTCTCGTTTCATTGATGTATGGGTTGTTAGGTTTATTTTTAAAAATAAGCAAGTTATAGCAATATTATTGTATTTGTTAAGTTTAATCAAAGCCGCCATTGGAAAACAAAACAAAACATCACATAAATAAACTAGCTGAACTTAATTAAACACAAATAAACCTAAATAATTTAAGAATTTTTCAAATTACATAATAATTTATGTTTTTCCAATTACTGTCACTATTGAATCTAAATTATAACATGCGTTCAAAGTGTAGCTCACTCTCCATGTGCAATACAAATTTGAGATCTGCACATTGTAGGTAATAATGTTTTTCTAACGATATTTCTTTTTATTTGATAAACTTTTGTTAAACTATCCAATCTTAATTTTGTAATTGTGTTCAGCTGTCTTTTTATGATTAGCTGTTTTAAGAACATTTTATCAAGCAGAAAGTAATATGCATAAGAAATAATTGTTACCTACAATGTGCAGATCTCAAATTTGCATTGCTCATGGAGAGTGGGCTGCACTTTGAACGCATGTTATAATTTAGATTCAATAGTAATAGTAATTGGAAAAACATAAATTATTATGTAATTTGAAAAATATCTTAAATTATTTAGGTTTATTTGTGTTTAATTAAGTACAGCTAGTTTATTTACGTGATGTTTTGTTTTGTTTTCCAATGGCCACTTTGATTAAACTTAACAAATACAATAATATTGCTATAACTTGCTTATTTTTAAAAATAAACCTAACAACCCATACATCAATGAAACGAGAAAAAAAATCTCTTTTTAATGGTGTCATAGCCAACTACGACCCGTATTTAAAATAAGAAAGTTGATGTTAAAATAACAAAAACAAATGAAGATAGGTAAAATTTATTAACTAATTTCAATTCTACGCAAAAAAGTGTCCTAATAATGTCGAAAAATATTTTGGGTATGATTTTAAATAAGCAAGTTATAAGCAAAAATCGAAAACGTCATTTTTTTGTTTTTTACGAATAGCCCAAAAACTGTAAATTTTTTTCAAGTTTTTTTTTCATAGAATAGTTGCTCTTAAATCATAGATCATTTTGACCCATTTAACCAACTCTGTATCTCTTACCGTTTACGAGATCCCCATGCTGTTCAAGTTAACTGGGACACCCTGTATAACACCTTTGTAAATATGTACAAAATATTAATAAATCTTTTTTTTTTGTAAATAGAAGTATTAAAAAATAATAGTGTTAATAAATTTAAACATACGAGGGTCAGTCCATAAGCAAGTTTCCCTATTTTTTTCTCCCAACTAACGACATCTCGCGGAATCTGCGAGCGCTTAAAACTTTTATTAGACTTTACTGATAAAGCTCTGAATGTTTGGTTAGGATACGTCATCGCAGCTCTTAATAAATTGCGTTTAAACGTGGAGACTCCATTGTCCAGCGTGTGTAATTTTGAATTGCGAGCGATTATTCATGTTTTTACCGCTAAAGATGATAGTGCAACAGAAATCTACCGTCAATTAGTGTCTGTTAGGCAGTAAAAGATCAACAATGTTGTCAATTGTAGGGGAAGGCGGGGCAGAACGGAACCTTTAATATAAAAGAGTTGTAATTTATTAATTTAGGGTAGGAAAAATCTAAAAATTTGTATTTGTACTCTGTTTATTCCTTTTTTTAAATTTAATTACAAATTTAAAAATAATCGTAAGTTACTAGGTTTAAATTAAAAAAGAAAAAAAAATGGCAAACGGTCCGTTCTGCCCCGGGGTTGGGGCAGAACGGAACCCTCTTTGCAAAATTGTTTAATTTCTTAAAAAGAGTCAAAGTATTCATAGTAGACGTAATTAAGCTTAGTATTCGAACAACGTAATAATAATAAAGTAATTTTTTAACGATATATGCTTAACAAACTTAAAATTAATTAAATGAAACATAAAAAGTTAAAAAAACTATTTTCATTATTCAGTGTCTGTTAAATCATTGATAGTGTCAACAGAAGGTTACAGTACAAGAAACATATTTAAAAAAAAAAAGAAAGAAAAATCGGACATGGGGCGGATTGGAACCTCGGTCCGTTGTGCCCCGGTCCGTCCTGCCCCCTCCGTTGAAGTTAGATACAGTTCAAATTCTTCTAGAATGGCCAATGAAATATACAACAGTAAATACACAGGAACGTAGTCCAAGACTCGCAGTTTAAGGATATATGAAGAAAAAATGTAATAAAATTAAAGTTTTTGCTTACTTTGCATATTATGATGACAACCAATTACAACACAGAACGATAAAACAAGCAAATACGGGACACGTGCGAATACGCTTATCCAGAATTGTCCAGAATGACAAAAATATCGTCAGTCTGTTTGTTATGCCTTACTTAATAGTTCCTAAAAGTTTTCTTAGATAGTGCCACGGTACAATTAAAAAAATAAGCAGTGGTCCGTTCTGCCCCGCCTTCCCCTATACCGTCTGTTTTCCTCAACAATGTCACGAACTGTCATAACAATATTTTCACCGGTGGCGGTAACAGATCTCTCAGTTCACTGCTCGTCATGCACGTCTGTGCGTCCATTCACAAAAGATGAGCGCCAACGACGAACCACTTGAATGCTCATACACTTCTCACTGTAATTGACGGTGGATTTCTGTTGCACTATCATCTTTAGCAGTAAAAAAACGAATTATCGCTCGCAATTCAAAATTGGACACGCTGGACAATGGAGTCTCCACTTTTAAACGCAATTTACTAAAAGCTGCGATGACATATCCTAACCTAAATTTCAGAGCCTTACCAGTAAAGTCTAATAAAAGTTTTAAGCGCTCGCAGACTCCACGAGAGGTCGTTAGTCGGAAGAAAAAAAATAGGGAAACTTACTTATGGACCAACCTTCGTACAATATAAATTACATAATACTAATCTAATAAATTTTTTGTGTTCTATCTATGCTAGTGAATTAAAACTGCTTACTTATAACTCAATTAACTAAATTAATTTGTATAATTTCTATGTAAACATTATGTGTTTGTTTTGGCAAGGCTATGTACGAACCAATGAGTGATACAAGGCTATAAAACATTTTAAGTCGCAAGTCCCCAAGTATAAACAAATTTTGTCAATCCTAAATTTTAATTCACCTGGAAAGAATTCTTTAATGAACTTTAAACAAGTTAAGTTTCTTCAATTTGTTGGTTGACATTAATTTTGGTAGATGAAATTTCGATATTAACTACTTTTTTCTTAGAACTTCTTAATATTCTCGAGTGTTGATTATTCACTATTTCATTAATATGTTCAACAGGAACATATTGCTTTGAAGAGTGTTGTTCAGTGGATAAAAGTTTTCGTTTCTTTCTGTTTTTGTACAATCTAGTTGATTTTGGAGTATCTACTGAATTCAATGTCCTAAAGTTTATTTGCACAATTTGGGTTTTTTTTTGTGGATGAGACTCAGTTTCTCTGCAGTTACTGTCAGTTTTATTGGTTTTATTTAATATCTCTGGATTTGCTTGTTGATTAGGCATACTCAAGGTAATTTTAATTGACTTTTGTTTATCATTGTTGTTTGAGACAGAAAAATTATTTGTATTTTTACTTTGCACATCAGAAGAATTGTCTAAATAAGTATCACTTTTATTAATCAAAGTTTTAGTATTTGCATGATGTCCACTACAGATGTTTCTTTTTTTATGTTTTGTTGTAAGCACTGTTACACTTTTAGTTGATTCTTTGTTTTTAACAGCACTAAATTCTAGGTTTAAATCATTCATATATGACTGTGGTGTGCTGTGATTGGTAGAACTGGAAAATATAGGTGTAACTGTATCATATTCTATTTTGTAACGGCACGAAAAATGTGTATTTTTATCCAATTTTTTTAATCCAATCAAATAAATTGGGTCGTCTATCGTAGCAAATATAATTTTACATTTTTTCCGTACATCTCCAAGAGATATAAACACATCAGTTCCACAATAGTCTTCAAGGACCTTAAAATAAAATATATTAGGATCACGCTGATACAACAATATTTTTGTATTTTTAAAAATGAAATTTTTTTAAAGGAAAGGGAAAATATTTTTTTAACTTTATTAATTAGGAAATATTTTATGTTGAACTTTTCTCGGTGCGTGTAGTCATGTTAATAGATAAAAGAACTTTTTTAAATGCAAGTTAAAATTTTAACGTTTATGTTTTTTCTGATATTATAGTTCTTCATACAACACTGGCAAAGGCGGACTAAATGTTTTTAGGTGGACTGATATCTAGCATGGTATTTTATAATTTAAAAGAGTGAATTCGTAGATCACTCTCAAATAGTTTCTGTGGTTGCCAGTTTGAATTTGTTTAATTTGAAATATGAACTCAACATATACACGTATGCTATTTTATAGCAGTTGATTGAGTACATAAATGTTCTGATGAAAGTCGTATTTACCTCATTTTGAATATCAAGTTTAATTCCCATCAGATTACATGTTTTTTCTAAATTTCTTGCCCAAGCGTACCAACGTACAATTCCTCTACACTTTGCATCACTGTGCCACTTTTGATGGGATTCATAAACACATAAAAGTCTTGCTATTCGATTTAACTTTACATTAGCTGTTTTATTTACAACAACAAAATCTCCTGCATTGTAAACTTCATTGTTGATCGTAAAGGACCTTAAACATTTTCTGTTAGTAGGTATAACAAATGTAGCACACAACTGTAATATACTGAGTGTCTATAATAAAATGCAGTAAAATTTTATGTTATGCACTTTTTACAAAGAATGGCTGTTTTAGTTGGTAGAATTGCCCATTATCAATTACTTTTTGTAGGCTTATGAATGAAAAAAATATATATTTAATGATTCAAAATTAGAATAAAATAAAGCCTTTATTATAAAGGCAATATTTATACATTTACTTTAATGGTATGGCATTTCTGAAAGATAATTGTATTTTTCAACGCAGTGGTGAACATTAAAATTTATACTTAATAGCGACGAATTGATAAGATCATCATTTAAATGTGGTCCACAACATAAATGAATTCACATATTCGATTTAAATTTGTATAATTACATTCTTTAATGAATACTGAAGGAATGTAGAAGATGCTGTAGAATCTCGTTTAATGTAAGAGATGTGATTTGGTTAAATCAGCAAAAGGTGTATAATAAAACCAAAGTTCAATTTTTAATAACTGTTTACTGTTTGGGGTTTGGGTAACTTGCTAAAAACAATAAATAAAACTTTCGTAGTAGTATTTTTTAATATCTTTCTTCGTCTTGAGAATAATTTTAACTTTCTTTCGTACATGAACATGGTTACAAGTTCACCAACTTATGATCTCGACTCGCTTGGTTATGAGTACAGCAGTTGACTCTTGATTTTTTTTTTAAATTATGTTTTATGTTACACAGCTATTTACATAAATATATAGCATTTGTTATTTCCTTATTAAGTACCTACACAAAATTTCTTGAATAAAACTTTTACTTTATACATCAACCAAATCTTACTCTTATAATAAGCAAGATACACTATACACATAATGTCCCGAACCGAATACCGAATTAGTGGTTCATCCTGTGCATTTGTTATGCGCTTCGTGCAAAAACAACGTTATATTTACTTGTAAAATTCATAATCCCCTTCAACCAACGCAGGATTATAGCACTCAACTTTTGACCCAAGCCACATAACTTCATGGGGTCTAGTGCTCGACATCTTAAATGAAAATATTATTGTTTATGCCCAAGACTAGAAAATACTTGAACGTATTTCAGAGAAAAGACTGTGTAAAAGTTCACGCTACCCGGGCGTTTTTATATAATACACAATTCACGGCTATAAAGCTAGCCATTAATTCTGCACGTTTTTTGTAATTAAAGTCTGTAACAGAATGCGAGATTTTAAAGTAACAACTTTTTACGAAGTAGGTATATTCTATTCCCCTAAACGCTCTGAAGCGCCATAACATGTGATACGCTGATACTAGTGTTCTGTGGCTGATACATCAAACACTACTCGCTGATCTGATATCTGATATGTTGCTGATCAGCTGAAAAGTTGTCATTGATGATAAACATTCTGTGCAAAAACAGGTGTAGGTGGTGTGTGGATTATGCATTTTTTCAGATAGATATTTTAAAATAATGGACCCAGATTCAGAAAGTACAGCTACATCAATTGATGAAAATACAGAAAATTTTTGCGACAACCCAACTCGTGATACATTGGCTGAAGGATTAATGGGATTAATAAAACCAACAGTGGATCAATTAGATGAAAGAGTTAGAGCGACTAGGTTAGATTTTTTTGTGATGTATTAGTACAGTTTACATCGAAATGTATTTGCAGAATATCTCAACTGGAGCTCAAACAATGTATTGAGTCGTTGTCCGAAGAACTAAAAAAGATATCGGAGTGCCAACAAACCACAGTAGATTTAGACTCGTACGTAAAAAAGTTAATAAATGCTAAACACCGTGTAACGGTGTTAACTAATATTTTACAAAGTGCTCAAGATAGACTAAATAAAGTTCATCAGTCAATTGAAAGAGAAACTGTAAAAAGAAAAGTGATTTTAGAGACCTGCGATGCTGCACAATCACAATCAACGATTGCAGATTAATTTAAATGTTATCGTAAATATAATGTCACAATTAAAAACTCCATATTATGACTTATCTCTGTTTCCTAATTCTAATGTGTATGAACCAAGCGAAGATACTTTTTTATTTTTGGATGCTTAAGAAACAGAGCTATCATACCTAAAAAATATTAAATCACAATGTATTGTTGAAATTGGTTTTGGTAGTGGTGTTATGATAACTGCATTAGTTGTTGTTTTACAAAGTTCTTGTGTTTATTTCACTACAGATGTAAATATTAATGCATGTTTAGTAACGTCACCCACTGGTAACATGAATAATGTTGCTTTGGAATAACTAAATATGAATTTATTAAACAATTTTAAAGCACGTATGTTTGATGTTATATTATATTGTTTAATCCACCATATGTTGTTACTGAAACAAATGAAATAAATAGAGCTTGGGCAGGTGATGTAAAAGTCAGAGATTTAATCGATAGGTTACTACATATTAAAAATCTTCCGTCTTTTATCAACACTCATCATGACATTCTTCAAGTTCATAACACAACAATATGGAATCCATGCCCCAAATACACTCAAGAAAATTATTTAGAAACGGCACCGTCTAATCAAAACTGAAGAACACAAAACATTTTTAATACAATGTAGACCGAAGCATATACTTCAACATTCAAAATATTCAAATTTCACTATCGATCAAAACCCACAGTATCGTATACAGGGTGTTGCGATATTCGACCGACAACGGTCTACAGCTGAGAGCTCTCGTGAATTGATAAAGTTTGATATAGGAACATGAACCCTTTAAGGGCTTACTTTCCGAGATACAGGGTGTTGCAATTTTTAAAACGAAAACAAAAATCTGTCGTAACGCAAAAACGGCTTTAAATATTTTTTTCAAATTTGGTGCATGATCATTTTACTAAAAAAGTAACATTTAGCCAATAATTACATTTTGGAAAATTTATCCAGTGGCGCGCTAGCAGGGGTAGTGGCAACTATTTTTTATGCCATTAGAGAAAAAAAAAAAATTTAATTTTATTGAAATACCTGATTTTTTGTAGTAAAAAAATTAATAAGATTTGATAGAGCTAAAATGAACGGTTTTGTAGATATTTGCCTTTAAACAAAAGTCTGCACTTCTGAAATTTCTATTAACGAAAACAAAAATCTGCCATGACGCAAAAATGGATCTAAATAATTTATTCAAAAAGTAACATTTAAAAAGTGTTAATAACCAAAAAGGTTAAAGCACCGAAATTTTATTTAAAAAAAAAAAAAAAAAACTAACCAAAAATTACATTTAAAAAAAATTACTCCATATTCTAATTTAAGTCAGAAATTTCATTATAACACTAACAAAACTAAATTCATCAAACAACAAATTCATCATACTATGATAATAATTAACAAAATTAACGAAATTACAACAAATGTTCAAAATTTTGGCCGTTGACTTCCATGCACATTCTACAACGTTTTCTCATTGCAAAGCTCGTTTTTGAGAATAACTCGGGATTTGATTGCATGTGTACTGCTGCAGCTTGAATTCTCGCTATTAAATCTTCCTCAGTTTCCACGATGGTCTCGGACACTAAGGATTTCATATACCCCCAGACGAAAAAGTCGTTAGGGTTTAGGTCGGGTGATCTTGTAGGCCAAATTTGAGGTCCACCTCGACCAATCCATTTTTCCCCAAAACGTCTGTTTAGAACATTTCTAGCTCCTCCATCAAAATGAGCAGGGGCACCATCGTGTTGAAACCACATGTGCCTTCCAATATTTAGGGGTACATTTTCTAATAGTTCATCCAAAACATCTTCCAGAAAGCGTGTATAAATAGCTCCATTTAATTTATTTGGGAGAAGATAAGGCCCAATTAAACAGTCTCCAACCATACCCACCCAGACATTCAATGAAAATTTTGTTTGAAATCCCCTTTGACAAAAAGAGTGTGGATTTTCTTCATCCCAAACGTGACTATTTCTGGAATTAAAAATTCCTTCGCTGGTGAATTTAGCTTCGTCGGTGTTCAAAACATACTTCGAGAAACTACGATTTTGGTGACACTTGTGAATATACCAGTTTGAAAAATCCGTTCTTACTGGATAATCTCTGGGTTCTAATGCTTGAACTCTGGTGAATTTATAGGGTTGCAACATTTGTTCTTTTAAAACTTTCCACACAATAGAATTGTCTACTCTCAGTGCCCGGCCCAGAGTTTGAGTGCTTAAAGATGGCTTTTCAAAAATGTTATTTAATATTGCCTCGTTCAAGCGCACAGTTTTTGTTGTTCGTTGCCTTCCTGCATTGTTTCTTTTAATTAATAAGCTTCCAGTTTCTCTCAGCCTTCTTTCGATACTGGCAAACGTTGAATGATGTGGAATTTGGCGATTAGGGAATCTTTGCTGGTACAAACGACCTGCCTTTCTACCATTTTTTCTAGCTTCTCCGTACGTTATTAACATATCGGTCATTTCTTCGAATGAAAAATTCATTTTCTTGATAAAATTAAAGGAAAAAACGTATTTAAAAGTTAAACTACAGATAACTACACGAATTCTTAAAAATTTGACATGACATGTCATGTCATGTCATGACATGACAACTAGATAGGATTTAAAAATTATTAACTGCAAATAAAATTTGCAGACTTTTGTTTAAAGGCAAATATCTACAAAACCGTTCATTTTAGCTCTATCAAATCTTATTCATTTTTTTACTACAAATAATCAGGGATTTCAATAAAATTAAATTTTTTTTTCTCTAATGGCAAAAAATAGGGGGGTAAAAGTTGCCACTACCCCTGCTAGCGCGCCACTGGATAAATTTTCCAAAATGTAATTATTGGGTAAATGTTACTTTTTTAGTAAAATGATCGTGCACCAAATTTGAAAAAAATATTTAAAGCCGTTTTTGCGTTACGGCAGATTTTTGTTTTCGTTTTAAAAATTGCAACACCCTGTATCTCGGAAAGTAAGCCCTTAAACCTTAAAGGGTTCATGTTCCTATATCAAACTTTATCAATTCACGAGAGCTCTCAGCTGTAGACCGTTGTCGGTCGGATATCGCAACACCCTGTATAAAAGGTACCATTAATATACTAAATAATTTTTTGAAACATCCTAAAATTTGAAATTCAATATAATGTTCAAACAAGTAATAAAAACTCAGTGAGTGTTTTAGCGCAATTTTTTCACCTCATGGGTGAAGCATAAAGGAAAGACTTTTGATTAATTCTTTTTCTATCTAATATTATTGTAAATTTTAGAAGCTATCGATTGCAATTTGTTTCAACTCGATAGCTATTATGGTTGCCGAGAAATTTGCAAAAAACGGAATTTTGTAGGAATTTCCAGGAAATCCAAAATCTTTTCCTGGATTTTTTTGTGCGTTCCCGAGATTAGACCTTCCTTAACATAATGCCGAAAACCCGAAGTCTCTAGGTGGTCTGGTTGAGGAGTAGATAGAAGTGCAAGATTGGTGCGCACAGACATACAGAACAGAAATCATGAGTTTCCTGGATTTTTTTTGTGCGTTCCCGAGATTAGACCTTCCTTAACATAATGCCGAAAACCCGAAGTCTCTAGGTGGTCTGGTTGAGGAGTAGATAGAAGTGCAAGATTGGTGCGCACAGACGCACAGAACAGAAATCATGAGTTAACAAGCGCAATTTCGCTAGAAAATTGCGCTAAAAAATGTTCAACATGAAACAAACTATTAATAATCCTATAAATAATGTAAAAACATTTATACGTTCTGATAAAAAGTAGAATTCAATAAAAAATCGTGATTATGTCAAAAATAACAGATTTCTAAATTTAACAAAAGAACAAATACCAGTGTTGAGGAACAATTTTTACAAAAATAATGAAACCAGTTTTCAAAATTTAACTGATATCCTGATACCTAAAAATATTATAATTTATTATCACTACCAAAATTTGCTTTAGAACCAAACTATAAATTTTTTTCAATAGTTCCATTAATAACGAACCTCGAATATATGTATTGTATAAACAAATTTAATATAAAACCAATGGACCAAACAAAATTGACAGTGTCAGAATAGATTTGACCAACATAATTACAAATCATGTTAAGAAAATAAAACCAAAAATAAAACATGTTTCAATAATAATTTCATAAGAAAATTCCTTACGGATACAAAAAAAATTTAAACAACCCAGATTTATATTTAACACAGACAAATCAAACACCACTGTTGCAATTAAGAAAGATGAATATAATAGTAAACTACTTAATATATTAAATGACCAAACCAAAAAACAAAATTAAAGAATCCTTTACAAACGTTACAAACCAAAAACAATAATATTTTTAAACAATTACCTACAACAAAACAATATTATTAATGACCAGCAAAGTAATGACTATGAATACGGCTGTTATACCTGTAATATAGTATTTTATTAAAGTTTACATAGTGTGATTGACGATGTATTTGGACCTCATTGTACCAAATCCAAATTAGTGAGAATGAAAATTCGATGTATAATTTTACAAATAACCTGTATCAACCATAATAAAAAACATCTGAAATTGTTAATATTTTTGACCAAAAACAATAGAATGCCATTGAGGGGGAATCCTGTGTGTTTA
Source organism: Elmis aenea (assembly GCA_947652605.1). NCBI lineage: Eukaryota > Metazoa > Arthropoda > Insecta > Coleoptera > Elmidae > Elmis > Elmis aenea. The sequence goes on along the minus strand of OX393578.1, from coordinate 25,814,401 downwards.
AAGTGTGAAACAAATGAATCTCCATTATGGACAAATGCAGAAAATCTCGGTGCAATATGTTTAGACTGTGTAAATGAAGCTAAAGGTACTATAAAAACTGAATTAGACGACGAAGATGAAAAGCCAGAATTCGAAACAAAACCATTACGTAAAAAAACACGTGCAACACGCTTATATAAAACCAGATTAAATCCCTTAGCTTTGCCGAAAACAACAACTCCTAAAGGTAGAGGACGACGTGTGATATTTAAAAAGACGCCAACTAAAGCACCTATTGGCGTAGCTACTCCACTTACTAGTGAGAGCGTATTCTACAAAGTAAGATTAAACTTGGTTTTAAAAATTTTAATGTGTGAAAACATTTTAAAATTAGGAGTAATTTATTTTGGTAAAAGATAAATTTATTTCTATGGTATTCCTTTTAGGGATCTTACATGCAAATTGGAGATATTGTTTCAATGGTAGATGAAGATGGAGATGTATATTATGCACAAATAAGAGGTTTTCTAATTGATCAGTACTGTGAAAAAAGCGCAGCTGTTACGTGGTTACTTCCAACAAAAGAAAGCCCACCATCTAAAGATTGCTTTGATCCAGCTACATATATCATTGGTTAGTAATTTTATAATTGTATCTACATTCGAATTTATTAATTTTATACTAGGTCCAGAAGAGGATATTCCTAGAAAACTAGAGTGCATGGAATTCATAATGCATGCACCATCAGATTATTACAAAAGTAAAAGTACCCCTTATCCCCCAGTACATGCACCAGCAGAACCAGGCTACATTTGGACTTGTTTAAAAACTATTCAAAAATTAAAGGGTACATGAATCAATATGGTGTTACATTGTATTTACAACAAAAGTTAAACTTATTTTAATCTGTGAATGTTTTTTTTTTTCTTTTTTGTTTTGTTTTTTAGTGGAATGCATGTTATTTGATTGTAAGAACATTTGATTATAATATGTAAATAAAACTATTTCATTTTGATCAATCTTTTTACTGCAGTGTATTATTTAAATTTTATTACTATATATTAATAAACTTTGGAAACCATTTAAATCTATCTTGGTCAATGTATTCTTAAACATAGTACCCTCAACTATCAATGATTGTACTATTTTAGCATCAATTTGTCACTTTTCATTTTATAATATTTTAACGTCCAGTGTGTTTTTTTTAAATGAATTTTTTGTATTAAAACACCTTTTTCAAAAATAAAATTACCTACATTTCATCTGCAGAAACAGTAAATTTTATTTTCTATGGGAATAAGATGTTCTGAGACCAACAACGAAACCTAGGAATAGTTCAAATGTACAGTTTCTTTCATTTTACTGTCAAATGTCCAAATAGTATTTGAACACAGATGAAAAAGTTGAAATTAAGATTTAAAAAATTAAATTTGCCATAAAAATGAAAAGAGCAAACGAAGTGTGTGAGAGGTAAATAACCAATCATTCAGTAATTAATTATTTTTTTCCCAGAAATGGATCGAATTTAAATTTGATAAAATTGTTGCTGAAAGTGAAGCATTAAAAACTTTACCCAAAAGTCCCAAATTAAAAGAAACTAATTACAGCAAATTTTGTGGTAAGTTGGGTGCTGATGAATTTAATTTGTTGGCCCAATTAAAACCGAAAGATATTACTGAAGTGGCTGTTCATTCAAAAAAAATTCAAGAAGTTGAAACATGGCTTATGAACAATATTGTTACACCAAAAGATAAAGTATAATGGATGGCATAATCGCATAACATTTCACATATCTGTATAAAATTATTTTTTTAGTCTTATTCACCAATGCTTCTCATAACTGGACCTACTGGATCAGGTAAAACAACAACTTTAACAGTTTTGTGTAAAAAATTTGGTGTAGAAGTAAACGAATGGATAAATCCAATAGATTCAGATTATGAAATATTGAAAGGACCAGGTCAAACAGCAAGACTTTCAGAATTTTTGATGCAGTCAAAATATCAGTCAGTTTTAAGCAGTTCGAGTAATAAAAAACTTACTTTAATTGAAGACTTTCCCAACTCAATTATGCGTAATCCAAAGGAATTTTTAGAAATTTTAGAGTAAGTATTTCATGTATCATTCCATAAGAAACATAAACATCCTTATGCTTGCAATTTTGAGCTTTTGAGAACAGCAAATGCAAGGTAATATTAAAGCGAAACAGATGAACTTTTTATTATTTGACATGGCAGCAAACATGTTAAAACAACCTGAATAAGCATTGTTATAAGCATTGTTTTTATAGGCATTTGTTCATAATTTTATAAAGGTTATTTATTCCGTAATTATTCAAATACTGTCATATCTCATTTGAAAAACGGTAATGTCAAAAATTTTAATTTACTTTTAAAATCTTGTATGTAATAACAAAATTTATTTATATTTAAGTATATGGTCAATTTTGCCTTGTTGAAATAAGCTTAATGATGAGGTTGTTTATAAATGTTGAAGTTTTTGGTGGTATACATCATAATATAGTGTGGCTGATTTTTCATTGTCCAGCTTATATCTGCTGAAATATTAATGTTACCGAAAAAAGTTTAATGAGAAACTTATTAAACAAAAGCTGGTCTACAAAATTGTGCTAAAAATTTTATTCCATAGCCTACCAGTTTTTCGGAAAAATATCCAACTTTTGTTTTTTAAATAGAACACCCTGTATATTTTTACAGAATCACATTCCAAATCAGTTTCTCTTTACAATGATATATCATAAGTACCATTTTGCTTTTAAATTATGCACAATATTTCAAAAAAGGAATTATTAAAGTCGGCTGTGATATTGTTTTGTTTATTGCAAATACCTGTCAAATTTGTTTACATTAGCAAACACTTGTCAAATCAGACAGAAATAAGTGTAATGATAATTAAGAAAAATGTACTATACAAATAATGAAAAAGTTGATATGCTGTGCTGTTTCCACAGCCGACTATTATAATTCTCTTTTTTTGAAATATTGAGAATAATTTAAAAGCAAAATGGTACTTATGATAATGTCATTCTGAAGAGAAACTGATTTGGAATGTGATTCTGTAAAAATATACAGGGTGTTCTATTTAAAAAACAAAAGTTGGATATTTTCCCAAAAACTGGTAGGCTATGGAACAAAATTTTTAGCACCATTTTGTAGACCAGCTTTTGTTTAATAAGTTTCTCATTTAACTTCTTTCGGTAACATTAATATTTCAGCAAATATAAGCTGGACAATGAAAAACCAGCCACACTGTATAAATAAATCTGCCAATTTTTTTTTATGTAGAAAATGCTATTATAACAAGGGGTCACCGATTGCTTTTATTTGCACTGAAGTTAATAATAAAGATCTTAATTTGTCTCAGACACTGTTTAACCAAGAAGTTAAGGATAAGTTTAATATATCATGTATAAGGTAAAAATTGTTCACTTGGAAGTTACTTTATAATATAAAAGTTATTTTTAGTTTCAATTCTTGTTCCAATACCTTGTTGAAGCATGTTCTTAAGAATGCACAAACAGTAATAAAGCAACAATCAAACGTGTTTAAGGTGCCTTCTGCTGATATAATTGATGCCGTTATTGCATCATCGATGGGAGATATACGATGTGCCATAAATCAGTATTACTTTGCGTGTTTACAAGGTAAAAATACTTCACCAGTTATCTTACATTTTTCTTTAAATTTAAATCGATTTGTGATTTTGAGCAGTAAATGTAAGTTATGCTAGTTACATCATCTTGGTAAAATTATTGATCAAACTATGGTTTAATAATCTACTCACTTTTTTAACTGTATTAAGTATATATATGATAAAAATAAAAATGTATGTTAATAAGAAAAAACTCATTTAGTAAATAGCTTCGATGACTTGAACATAGTAATAGTTCTAAAAATTTTAAGTTTATGTTAATAATTTATTTTTTTTGATAATATTTAGACACTGAAGATTTGCCCTTTGTATGTAATAAAAAAGTACAATCAAAAGCTGGCACAAAACGAAAAAGAAATATAAAAGGAACTAGTACTATAAATTGTATGACCAAAAATGAAACACTTGGTTTATTTCATGGTTTGGGACGAGTGTTAAATCCTAAAAGACAAGAAGTTAATGGTTGTTTGACATTACAGTGTGATATTGATGCCCTGATTGATGAATTCGGTACTCAGCCAAAAATATTTAATTCGTTTTTACATGAAAATTACTTCAAGTATTTTGGTGATCTGAATGATGTGTGTAGAGCATCAAAAATATTGAGTGATGCTCAGCTGTTCTTAGACAAGTGGACAGATAGATACGATACATTACTTTTTGCACTATGGTTGTCAGTTTTAGGTTTAATGGTTTATAATGAGCATAAAGTTTCAAAGTGGAATCAGATTAAAGGACCTACTAAACACAAGAAAATGTAAGTAATAATTTTCATGAAAAATCGATTGATGTAATGTATATATTTTTTAGGTCAAATTCAAATTTAGCGACTAAAGATATTCATGTAACTGATTATGCATACTACAATATTATTACGAAAACAAATACATTTCATATCTTTAAATAACGTTACTGGTGTACAGAACTATAATAATAATTATTATTGTTCACGGCAAACCCACATTTGCTGCTTTAAATTTGCTTTTAAATATCTTGTTTTGTTCATTTCTGTAAAATCTAATTATTTCCAGCAAACCAATTGTGTCAGTACCTTAAGAATTTATCCTTATTACATGTATTACTTCACAAGTTTTTATGTATAGTTTGTTAAATAACTATACTTTTTATGATAATGTTATGTATCAAACAATAATTTAAAATATTAAAAAAAAAAATTAATGATTTTACGAAATTCGCATTATGCTATGGACTATGCCAATCTCTTTTTAGATTTATCGTGCTCTTTAAGTTTGATGAACTGACGTATATCGGAATCGCCACCAGAATGTAAAATACTTTACAATCTTTGAAAAAAGGTCAAATTTTTTTAGCAACATATCCACTAACAAGTTTCTAATGGGCGTAAAAAATTAAATATTTGGGCTAAAGTAGGTGGAGTCCAAAAGTTACACGGATGAGCAGAAATTAAATTTGTGTTTTCTTGGATGAACAAAAAATGTTTGACAAAAGCTGGTACCCTTTAGGAGAATTTTTAAATAGCACGAGAGCTAATATTTTATTTTCAGTAGTATATCTCCTACCTCTTCTCATCCTGATTGCATTGTTAATTTGTTCCCAAAAAAATTTTTCAACTGTTGGAGAAAGTTTCTCAGTGAGTTTATTAAAATATGTTTTTACTGAAAATTTTGTAGCTGTTTGTAGCCTTGTTTTAAATAAATGAATTCTTTTATTATAAATTTGAGTTTTTTTCCTAAATGATAGCACTTGCCGATATAACTGTTTTGCCTTAGGCGACAGGTCGTGTGTTTTGGTATCATTGATGGCACTTAGGATTGGTCCTAAAAAAATAGTTATTAATTTCTTATCAAGAACATTTAAAAAACATCTTACTTATAGATTTTCTTTGGCCTTGACTTATATTGTATCACAGAAAAATTGCGCTGAACAATCGTTGTTAAAATTGTAACTATAGAATTTTGTCGGGGAGAGCCAAAAGAGTCTTTTTCCATCCCCATGTAATTAAAACTGGTTGTCCAAAAATTTTCTTGTTTATAAATTGTTGTGATATCCAAATGGGCAGAATTTTTTGATAATTTTCGTAAGGCAACTAAAAGTAATATGTTTGATATATTTATGAAAATTGATTATTAGCTTCACGTGTTTTTAACTTTAAAAGTAGAATCTTTCGGAAATTAAATCATAAAAAAGTTATCAAGATATAATGCTAATATTTCAATAACAATACAGGGTGTCCCAGTTAACTTGAACAGCATGGGGATCTCGTAAACGGTAAGAGATACAGAGTTGGTTAAATGGGTCAAAATGATCTATGATTTAAGAGCAACTATTCTATGAAAAAAAAACTTGAAAAAAATTTACAGTTTTTGGGCTATTCGTAAAAACAAAAAAATGACGTTTTCGATTTTTGCTTATAACTTGCTTATTTAAAATCATACCCAAAATATTTTTCGACATTATTAGGACACTTTTTTGCGTAGAATTGAAATTAGTTAATAAATTTTACCTATCTTCATTTGTTTTTGTTATTTTAACATCAACTTTCTTATTTTAAATACGGGTCGTAGTTGGCTATGACACCATTAAAAAGAGATTTTTTTTCTCGTTTCATTGATGTATGGGTTGTTAGGTTTATTTTAAAAATAAGCAAGTTATAGCAATATTATTGTATTTGTTAAGTTTAATCAAAGTGGCCATTGGAAAACAAAACAAAACATCACGTAAATAAACTAGCTGTACTTAATTAAACACAAATAAACCTAAATAATTTAAGATATTTTTCAAATTACATAATAATTTATGTTTTTCCAATTACTATTACTATTGAATCTAAATTATAACATGCGTTCAAAGTGCAGCCCACTCTCCATGAGCAATGCAAATTTGAGATCTGCACTTTGTAGATAACAATTATTTCTTATGCATATTACTTTCTGCTTGATAAAATGTTCTTAAAACAGCTAATCATAAAAAGACAGCTGAACACAATTACAAAATTAAGATTGGATAGTTTAACAAAAGTTTATCAAATAAAAAGAAATATCGTTAGAAAAACATTATTACCTACAATGTGCAGATCTCAAATTTGTATTGCACATAGAGAGTGAGCTACACTTTGAACGCATGTTATAATTTAGATTCAATAGTGACAGTAATTGAAAAAACATAAATTATTATGTAATTTGAAAAATTCTTAAATTATTTAGGTTTATTTGTGTTTAATTAAGTTCAGCTAGTTTATTTATGTGATGTTTTGTTTTGTTTTCCAATGGCGGCTTTGATTAAACTTAACAAATACAATAATATTGCTATAACTTGCTTATTTTTAAAAATAAACCTAACAACCCATACATCAATGAAACGAGAAAAAAAATCTCTTTTTAATGGTGTCATAGCCAACTACGACCCGTATTTAAAATAAGAAAGTTGATGTTAAAATAACAAAAACAAATGAAGATAGGTAAAATTTATTAACTAATTTCAATTCTACGCAAAAAAGTGTCCTAATAATGTCGAAAAATATTTTGGGTATGATTTTAAATAAGCAAGTTATAAGCAAAAATCGAAAACGTCATTTTTTTGTTTTTTACGAATAGCCCAAAAACTGTAAATTTTTTTCAAGTTTTTTTTTTCATAGAATAGTTGCTCTTGAATCATAGATCATTTTGACCCATTTAGCCAACTCTGTATCTCTTACCGTTTAAGAGATCCCCATGCTGTTCAAGTTAACTGGGACACCCTGTATAGTTTATAATACTTTTATATCTTATTTGTCATACTACATGTAGCTTACATTAAGGTGACCATTTTTTCCCCCGAACTTTCGGGGACACTAAACTGGGGTTACCAAAAAAAAGTTCCTCAACTAACTTTCGTAAAATCTATTTTCCCGTTTCCCGTACACCACAAACCACAACTTTCATTTTAATAAACGAAATTCAAATTAAATTTAAGGTGCACAAACTCCTCCCCTTTCCAGTTTTAGTGACCAATAAGCGGTTACACGGTTACAGTGTTGCCAGACTAAAAGATTTGCATAATTTGGCAACAGTGAAAGTTCCTTATATATTCCTTATTTTAAATGTGTATAAGAAAATTATGAAAATCGGGGACAAGAATAATCCGGGACTTGAGTCTTCTTTCGGGGACTGTCCCCGAAAATCGGGGACGAATGGTCACCCTTACATGTATAATGTACATGGTATATTAATTTTGGGAATAGCATTTTTGGCTAAACGTTTTGCCCCTACCATATCACTAGGGGCAAAATGGGCTCTGCAAATCCTAAAATACCTGTAAACCATTGCTGGATCTTTTCCTGTAATTTTAGGATTTGCAGTAGCCACAACCCGTATTGTAGCGAGCAGGCTCTCGATTGGGGTTCGGGAAATTGTGCAAAATTTTTGCTGCACTGCTGCAGTTCTTAACGCAATATTTAGTTTTCATGTTTAATTTCAAACAATTATTTAAATTACGCAAAAAAAAATTACTTTTTTCTTTATACGGGGTGTGTAAAAATTGGTGGAAGCGCTACACATGGCGATGTTCTTCGTAAAATTCTAAGTCGAAAATCTTGATAAAAAAATGTTGTACCATGCTTCCTATGGCCTCAGGAGCCATTTAAAGAAAAACAAAATTGGCAACATTGCATACATTGATTTGCGTTTGGACATTTTTTTATCAGCAATTTTTACTTAGGTATTTACAATTTTTGTTCGAACTGAAAGCCTTCAATTCGTAAACATAGCTGCAAACTTTTAGGTATCGTCTAACACAAAGTAGAAATAATTACGAGAAAAACAGAGATGACAGCTTATGACAATGTTGCCATATGTATTATTTTCACTCAAGTCAGTGATTTACATATTTTCAACACCAATTTTTGAAAGGAAAAACACAATATCTAGGAAAAAATACCATTCGAAATTTATTTTTATTCCAAATTGCAGGTTTTTCATTTGCAAGTAATAAATAATAACGCTTATTAAAGGACTAAATGTCAACACTTTGAGGACCTCTTGCAGACACAGCAAGCATGGTACATTTTCGTATCAAGATTTTCGACTTAGAATTTAACGAAGAACATCGCCACGTGTACCGCTTCCGCCAATTTTTACACACCCTGTATATAATATAATCAACTAGCTGATTGACCCGGCGTTGAACGGGTGATTACAATTCTCCTTTATCAATCACAGACCACTCGCGCTCGCGCTTGGCGGACGTTCTCAGACGTTCAATTAGACTACTCGCGCTCGCGCTAAGCGGACGTTTCCGGCCGTTCCCGGGCATCTCCGGCCGTTCTTTATACGACGTTTGATCCGTTAGGTGCTAAATAGTAAATGTGCAAAATTTGGTCCCGATCCGTCAACGGACCTAGGATTCTATAGCGAACAAACAAACAAACAAGCTCTTTTATATACAGGGTGTTTCTTAAGTATTGCAAAAAACTTCAGGAGGCGATTCCTTATCAAAAATTAAGTGGGGTCTTTCATAAAAAATTTTTTCCTTAGACGTCTCTTTTCGGAGTTACAACCCCCTAAACGGGAGTGGTAAAATTAGGTTTTTATTTTATTTCTTAAATTTGGATAAATGTAAGGAGAATGATATTTGTTAGATGTTTTATGCTTATTGAAAGGTTTCCCATAGTAATATTTTAATCATCTACCTCCTTCACAGGGGGCTGAAAAGTGCGACCCCTTTTGGTTTTTTTATAAAAACATTTTGGAAGCCTAAAAATTTTAATTTAAAAATTCGTTTTTTGAAAGCTTGATTTATTTATTTTTTTATTCTATAGTTGTTCTCGTAAAACCTACCGTTTTTGAGTAAAAAATGAAATAAGTAAACATGAACCATCAAATTAATATTCTAACATAAAACGATTCATTTTGGTGGTTGCCATGGTTTGTTTATGTTCATATTGGATAGAATTGACAGGCGTTATAGCGTTGTCGACGCGTAAACATAAAAAATGAATAACATCTGAATACTATCCAATATGAACATAAACAAACCATGGCAAACACCAAAATGAATCAATCGTTTTATATTGGAATATTAATTTGATGGTTCGTGTTTACTTATGTTATTTTTTACTCAAAAACGATAGGTTTTGAGAGAAAAACTAAAGAATAAAAAAAGTTTCTAAATAATTCAAGCTTTCAAAAAACAAATTTTTAATTGCAAAATTTTAACCAACCAAATAGTTCTAATTAAAAAAAACAACAGGGGTTGCACTTTTCAACCCCCTGTGAAGGTGGGTGATAATTGAAAATATTACTATGGGAAACCTTTTAATAAGTATAAAACATCTACTAAATATTATTCTCCTACTTTTATCTAAATTTAAGAAATAAAATAAAAACCTAATTTTTCCGCTCCCGTTTAGGGAGGTGAAACTCCGAAAGGAGACGTCTAAGGAAAAAAATTTATATGAAAGACCCCTCTTAATTTTCGATCAGGAATCACCTCTACAATTTTTTTGCAATACTTAAGAAACACCCTGTATACAGGGTGTGTATAAATTGGCGGAAGCGCTACACGTGACGATGTCTTCGTAAAATTCTAAGTCGAAATTCTTGATGATACAAAAATTTTGTACAATGCATCCTATGGCCTCAGGAACCATTAAAAGAGAAAAAAAATTGGCAACATTGCATACATTGATTTGCGTTTGGACATTTTTTTTATCAGCAATTTTTACTTAGGTATTTACGATTTTTGTTCGAACTGATAACCTTCAGTTCGTAAACATAGCTGCAAACTTTTTGGTATCGTCTAACACAAACTAGAAATAATTACGAGAAAAAAATAGATGACAGCTAATGACAAATGTTGCCATTTGTATTATTTTCATTCAAGTCAGTGATTTTACATATTTTCAACACCAATTTTTAAAAGGAAGAACATAATATCTAGGAAAAAATACTATTCCAAATTTATTTTTATTTCAAATTGCAGCTTTTTCATTTGCAAGTATTAAATAATAACGCTTATGAAGGGACCGTATTCATAGTCCTTCCTTATCTTAAGGATTGAGGAAGAGAGGAAGCCTCAAGGAAGCTCGCTACCTCCCTTGAGATAAGGTAGCCAATAAGGTTCCTTGTTCGGTCAAAGTAGATTTATGAAACATGAAACTAGGAATAAGGAATCCTTATTCCTCAAGGAAGGATTATGAATACGGCTGTATAAATGTCAAAACTTTGAGGACCTCTTGCAGACACAGCAAGCATGATATAACATTTTCGTATTAAGATTTTCGACTTAGAATTTTACGAAGAACATCGCCACGTGTAGCGCTTCCGCCAATTTTTACACACCCTGTATAGAGGAAAGGTAATAGATGAAAGTTGACATCAGTTATCTATTATCATTTTAAATTTCCGCGCTACTGTGTTACATCCCGTGTGTCTTACATTGCACCAAAGTTCAACCGGTTGATTGATGACGTCATTCACCGGTGGATTTGTGGTTGCTCGAAAACAGCGGTTGAATGTAAGACGCAAGCGGTGGAACCGTGATTGTTTCTAACCTAACTTCGCCTTGTGTCGTATGGGTCGATCTAACGTGACGTCACGTGGTCTTTAAAAATGGCTTCCTTAGGGACAACAACTGTGACAAGTGCATAGCACTGCATAGGAAATCATTCATTTGTGTGCATTTTAAGTAAAATGCCGGTGTGGTGTTTGGTTGTGGGTTGTGGAAGTGTCAGCTCCAGAGACTAGTTATCTTTTCACAACATTCCACGGATTTTAAAATATAAACATAAGCCACTACTGAACGAATTGTCCAAAAAATTACACCAAAAATGGATAACAGCTATTAAACGTGAAGACCTGACCGAAAGCAAATTAAATTATGGAAAGATATGTGGGAAGCATTTTTTAACAGGTAAGATATGATCACAAAACATAAGATATGATTTAAAACCAAACTAAATACAGGTTTTTAAATAATCAATTTTAAAATCGCTAATTTATTTCCATTTTCTTTATTGTTATTTGGTTCTTTTTATTGTAGGTAAACCAGCTGATCTTATGAATGAGCACAACCCAGACTGGGTACCTTGTGTTAACATGGGTTATGAACACCAAATCCTCGATTAAAAATTACGATAGAAGAAAAGTGCAACGCAAATAGTAGGCGACTCAGTGTGTATATTGTAATATTAAAAAGAAATAATGTATTTAAGTCTTTCGTGAAAAACTATACTTACTTGTAATATTAAAAAAAAAAATGTATTTTAGATATTATCTTTTATTTCCTTAGTTAGCATGTACACAGATAAATACAGTGTTTACCGTTTGTTGATTTGTACATACAATTTTTATGAGTTTATACTAACGAAAGTTTCTTAGATCAGATTTTGTCTCGTCCTTTGCGAATGTCCAACCTAACAACAAGACATATTGTGATAAATAAAAAGATGCAAGAAGTAATATTTATAACTTACTTTGCCTACAACAATTATCGAAGGATCTCGTTTTTGAGCACAAACGTGAAATACTAAACCAGCTTCATAATACTTAAAAGCTTCCAAGCTCTTAAATGCCTTCATTTGTTCTCCTGTATAAAAACTTTTTGTAAGAACTAAATAACTGACTATATCCATGTTTGTTATGAAGGCATAGTGGAAACTGCAAAGGACAAATCATCTTCCCGTAATACGTAGGGGTCTATGCTATGCCACCAATTAATTTTAACTTATCATCATATCGGGTAGGATTTACTTCATTTAAAGATTTATAAGAAATACTTCTTTCCATCTCGATTTAACTAGAAAACCTAAATTATATACATTAATTTACGCAGTCAAAACCTTTACTACTTGATTACGTACCTCAAACAACTGTAATTAATCTCTAGTGTGAAATATTGTCTTTTAAACTAACTATATACACTTTTATAAACACCTGTCCCACAAATAAATTGTTTAACACTGTTTAAAATAAAAACAACAATTATTTAAACACTGATTACACGCAATACATATGAACCGTAGCTGTTTGTTGTCCCTAAGGAAGACATCTTTAAATGGCGACGATCACGTGATTAGATCGACCCAATACAGTACGGTAAACAATAATGGCTGCTACCCCTTCCACAATCCACCACAAAAACACCGGCTTCAAGTTCGGTGGATTAAATGACCGGCGATGGCACCAAAAACTCCCCACCGGTGTAATACAAGACAGACGCGATGTTCCCACCACACTTCAACCGGTTGAATGTAAGACAGTTTTTGACTGTTTTGATGGCACCGGTGCCATCGCCGGTGTAATGTAAGACACACGGATCTGTGTTAGCAATCAATCATTATGAATGAAGTTAGCCATGGCAATACTTGTAGATTATGCCATCAAGCCATCTGTATTGTGGGAAAAAATCTATTAAATTTTGATAGAATCTATTACAGTTTTCTTCCGTAAACTATTACGTGCTATTACCATCGAAAAATTAAAAAAAAACAACCCTATTTGAATTTGACGTTGATCTACGATTTGTAAAAACTACAATAAATATATAAAAATCTGTTCCAAGGTTTGTACTAATTCGCAAATTCGCCTCGGATTGTTAACCATCGGTATCTGCAGGCGTAATTTGCAAAAATCACGTTAGATATGTTTTACCATTACACTTTGCAGAAAGAAGGGGAAGCCCAGAAGTCGTAAAATTACTAAAATTGGTTTAGAAGTTATTTAAAGTTATAGAAGATAATAATTACTTAAAAATTGAGTTACATTAGAGAGGGAGCAATCATTGATTCGAAAAACGTTTATGGAAGAACGCCACTCACTACAGTTACTAATAAAGGTAATACAACATTTTACTCTGCTGCTTTCAAAGGTCATAAAAAACATTGTTGAAGCTTTGTTACAACGTGTAAGCCACAATAAATCGTAATAATCAAGGGAATACATTATTGCAAGTTGCTATAGTTAATGGAAATAAGAATGTTGCGAGTAAATTGTTAGAAATGCTAAAAAAGCCAGATTAAAATTTACAAGACGTCAATATAGAAAGTGGAGTTAAAAGTTTGAAACTTTGAATAATACTATTAAAATATTTATATATAACCTAAGTTAATGTTATATTATACTTAAATGAGTGACAATATCTGTGTTTCAGCAAGCCATAGAGTCAAATTAAGGGAAAGTCGATACAGAAAAAAGTACAAATTTTTGGTATATGGGCTACTTTATACTCCACATCATAGCTACAAGTTTACCATTTGATTCTATTAGACATATTTATTGCGTTAAAGGAGAGTGTATGTAAACACCTGAATTTATTACAGAAACTAAAACATTGCAAGATAGTAAAAATATTATGTTTAAACTAGTTTGACTTATATTATATACTGTGAATAATATATCATCTATTTATGATTATATTAATATAAGGAAAATGTTATAATCTGGAGGGCAAGTAGTCATGCTAGGTAATCAGGATGTAAACTACAGTTTAATTTCTGCGGTTCGTGAAGGAAGATTAGAAAGAGCAAGGGAGTTAATCAATTCTTTTGGGCTGTCTTACTCAAAAGCATGGTCAGAAGGATATGTTTTACTTGTTGACGCTGTTCAGAATCAACATGCAGCAGTTGCTAAACTACTTTTAACGAGAGGTTCTAAAGTTAACAGCAAAAATAAAAAGCCTTCTAATACTCCTCTTCATTTCGCTGTTATAAATGGTGACATAGAAATTGTTAAGATGATTCTAGACAAAGGTGCTAATATTGATGCTAAAAATCAATATGGTAGAACTCCACTTCACAATGCAATTCAAAATAAGAAAATGGAAGTTACCGAATTACTTTTAAAGCATAGAGCTGATGTTAATGCCAGAGACAATGATGGTACAAGTCTACTTCATGTTGCAGTTGAGATAAAATGTTTACAAATTCTTGAGCATCTTTTAAAATATGGAGCTTATGTTAATTGTGTGTGTACTTCAACATGGAAAAAAGGTTATACACCACTGCACTTTGCTGTTGAAAAAGGTAGTAAAGAAGTTATCACATTGCTTTTAAGTAGAGGTGCTAATGTTGATGCTAAAGGGGAAGATAGTGTAACCCCTCTTCATATTGCTGCTAAGAAAGGATATATACGTATTGCCGAAGATCTTCTAAACCATGGCGCTTGTACTCATTCTTTAACATTGAAGGAAGGATATACGCCACTACATTTTGCTTCTCAACTAGGTAATGAAGAAACTGTGAAATTATTCTTAAATAGAGGTGCTGATATTAATGCTAGCACAAAGGGTAATGTAACGTCACTTCATATTGCCACCAAAACAGGACATAAAACAGTTGTAAAACTGCTCTTACAACATGGAGCTAAAGTTGATAATCAGGATAAGGATGGCAAAACCATACTACACCTCGCTGTTGAAAAAGGATATTTAACGATTGTTGAGGATGTTTTAAAGTATTGTCCTGATATTAATAATCAAAGTAACAGAAGCTCTCTTGAAATCGCAGTGCACGGCTATGGAGAAAAAAAGATTGTTGAGGCTCTTCTAGAATATGGTCTTATTGTTAACCCTGAAGATGCAAATAATCCTAAGTTATTACATGCTGCTGTTGAAAAAGGATATTTGAAAATTGTTGAAGACCTATTAAAGTATGGTGCTAATGTTAATACGTTATACAATTCAAGATTTAAAGAAGGTTTTACACCTTTACATAGTGCAGCCAAAAACAAACAGGAAGAAGTAGCTGAATTGTTGATAAGCTATGATGCTGATATAAATGCTCAAGATAAAACCGGAAAAACTCCAATATTTTATGCTATTGAGAATGCCGATTTAAAAATTACCAAGCTACTTTTAACTAATATAGCTAATATAAAAGATAGTCCTGAGCTATTGAATATTGCTGTTAAGAAGGAATGCATAGAAATCGTTGAAGCTCTTTTGCAACATGATGCTGATATTAACGCTAGTGATAAATATGGAACAACACCATTGCATTTTACTGCTTTAAGTGAAAGTGAAGGTTTTTTTGGATCTCTTACTTATGAAGATCCTGATATTAATATTAAGGGAGAAATTGCTAAACTGCTTCTAAGTAAAGGTGCTAATGTAGACGCTCAAACTATAAATGGTGTAACAACACTTCATGCTGCTATTCAAAAAGGTCATAAAGAGCTTGTAAAAGTATTGCTAGAATGTGGTGCCAAAGTTGATTCTAAAATTAAAAATGACATTACACCACTGCACTTGGGTGCTCAAAAAGGTTATCAGGAAATTATTGAGACTATCTTGAAATTTGGTGCTGATATTGACTCTAGAGATAAGTATGGCAGAACAGCACTTCACATCGCTTCTCAAGAAGGACATGAAGAAGTTGTTGTAACTCTTCTGGAGTATGGCTCTGATATTAATATTACAAGTAGAAATAATAATACACCTCTTGATCATGCTATGGCTGGGATAAGGTCGTTCTATAGTCAACTCAACAACTATGACTCTGATGATGATTGTGATTACGATCGTGATCGTGGTGTCTGTCCGTGTGAAGTAACTGCTGAAGCTCTTAAACGCCACATAGTTAAAATGAAAACCGCAAATTTATATGTAAGTGAAAAAAATTTACTATCAACGAGTAGCTGTCATCCTGAAAATCACTTATTTCATAAAATAAGTGATTTTCAGGATGAATGTGAGGAAGAAATAGCAAGCATGAAGAGTGAGAAGATTAATAATCCTAACATTTCATTTTATGATATCTTGGCAAAAGGTACAAGCTCATTAGCAATATATATGAGGAATGAAAATATAGTGCAGGTTTTAAAATCAGACGACTATAAAACAAAATTTCCAATATACGCTAGTATGATAGAAAGTCATTTCAGAAAGGGTATGGAAAGAAAAGAGTTACTTGAACAAGGCAATACAATTTTCCATTTTCTCTTTAACAACTTTCCTGAGTTACCATATGACTGTACTGAAAAAATATTTAGTTACCTGAGTGGCGAAGACTTAAGAATTTTAATAGATGCTTGCAAGCCTATTAGCATCAGTAATAGGTACTAATATTAATGATGTAGTGATTACCTCAAATATATCTCAAGTACAGTACGTTTAAGTTAAGGAAGAATAGCAGAATGAGCTACTTTCAACATTAAGTAATAGCTTTAGTAATTTAAAGATGACTTTAAAGATTTTATGGGGATGTTTAAAAAGTATACGTGTCAAGCAGTAAACAGACAAAATCTGTAAAACCAAAAAGAAACTCCTGTTGTATATTTTCAGATATAATTATACGAGGAAGCGCTTCTGCAGTTATAACCGAATGTTCCAATGGAGCCATAAGTGCCCGTAGTTAAGCATTGTTTTGAAGGGAACGGTCAAACCATTGATAGAGTCTCTTAGATTACCTCGTTAAGAAGATTGTATAATTTAACCGCCCTAAGCTGAAGCGCTTTTCCATTATAAAATTGTATAGGAGGAATTTAACATGTTACCATGGTAAACGCCAACAGTAAATTAGAAACAGTAAATCCTAATGCGGCACGAATAGACATTGGGTCAGCTATGTATTATGTATGTGTACCAGAAGGAAGAGATGAACAACGTATCCAAAAATTTAGCTGCTTTACAAAGGATCTTCATAGTCTAGCAAAGTGGTTGAAGAAATTTAAAGTTACTACAGTAGCCATGGAATCAACAGCGGTGTATTGGATTCCTTTGTTCCAAATACTTGAATCATATGAGTTCGAAGTAAAATTAGTAAATGCACAATATGTAAAAAACGTACCTGGAAGAAAGTCAGATGTACAGGATTGTCAATGGTTACAACAATTACTTAGTTATGGGTTGCTCCAAGGGTCATTTAGACCAGATAATCAGATTTGCGTATTACGTAGTTATGTGCGGCAACGTAGAAACCTCATTGAAAGTGCAGCTACACATGTACTTCGTATGCAAAAAGCATTAGTTCAAATGAACATACAACTACACAAGGTTATTAGTGATATTACAGGTATAACTAACTGGTATGAAGATCATTAAAGCGATCATAGAAGGTGAAATGGATCCTAGTAAATTAGCTGAATTGAGGAGTCAGAATATGAAGAATGATAAATCTACTATAGCAAAAGCATTAACAGGTGACTATAGAGAAGAACACTTATTTATAATGAAACAAGAATTTGAATTATATAGGAGTAATATTCATCAGAAAAAAATAGCAGAGTGTGATAGGAGTATCGAAGACTATTATAAAACATTTGAGACAAAATCTGATCAAAATAAGCAATGCAGTAAAACCAAAACAAGGAGTAGGTCGAAAAATTAACCAAACTTTGCTGCACGTGAAGAATTATATCGAATAACGGGTATAGATTTTACTAAAATTCCTGGGCTAGATGAATCAACTACACAAACTATCCTCTCGGAAGTTGGTTATAATACTAAAAAGTGGTCATCAGAGAGACATTTTACTTCTTGGTTAGAGTTATGTCCATTTAATAGAATTACAGGAGAAAAAGTGATTAAAACAAGGACTCGTATGGTTGTTAATTGTGCTGCAAATGCCTTTCGAATAGCTGCTCAGTGTGTATTAAAAAGCAACAGTGCAATAGGTGTATACTGAAGAAGATTGAAAAAACGGCTAGGAGCACCAAAAGCAATAACTGCTACAGCAAGGAAACTTGCATGTATCTTTTATCAAATGTTAAAATATGGACAAGAATATGTAGAAAAGGGAATGGACTATTATGAAGCACGTTACAAACAGAGAATTGTCAAGAATTTGATCAAAAAAGCAAAGGAATTTGGCTATGTTTTGGTGCAAAAAGAAAAATTAGTTGAAGGGGTTTCTTAGAAGGAAAAATGAGCAAATTTAGTGCACTCAAAGTTAGGGAGTGTTAAATAAACCATTGGAGGCAAGTTTGGAAGATGAAAAACCTTTGTTTGAAAGAGCAGATTTATTAAATAAGTTAAATAAGATACAATTTTATACTAAGTTAGATATAGTGAATCAAGATGTCAAAGGAAAAAAAATTATTCTGGATAATTATTCTACATACAATATAACTGAATATCTATCTAATGATAACTTGTTAAACTTAATAGTAGCATTCGATGATTCCAATAAAGGTGCTATTCAATCTTAAAGTTCCTTAAATAATCTCGTAGAACCAGGTACAAGACTTTATGAAACTTCTACAAGTAATGATGCCAAACGTGCAAGATTAGAATAAATACATCCTTTGTCAATACTATAGTTTTTTTTACGAACAACATTTAATTGTGTGGTTTCAGAGAGGGTGATATATAACATGAGAGATTGCTATAATGCTTAAAACACTAAATTTAGTGCTTTTTGATGTAACTGACCATTACTTTTCTTTGTTGTTTTTAAAAAAGTTATTTTTGATCTATAGTAGGTGTTGCTAAAAATGTAAATAACTAAGCCATTTCCAGCGCCCAAAACCAAATGTTATGCGGGGTTTTCGTCTTAGAATCGCATGGTCTACCAAGTGACATGTTAGAACTTTTGTCATAGTAATTTTGATATACCACAAAATCAGCTATTTTGTACTACTTTAGTCGTATTTGTATAAGAACTAATTTGCTTAGCTTTGTTGTAACAATTCTACATTTTTATTTTTACTTGTATCTTTTTTCGGTTTTTGAAAAATAAAAAAGGTTAACATCCAAATTTTCTATAATGCTGTATAAAGGTATTTTTTCTTGAAAGTTTGATCCTAATTTGTGTTATTTATAAAGTGAAATTGAATGTTTTTGCTGTTATTTTTCCTATAAAGCTTTTCTTTCTTTTTTAAAATTATTTCAAATATACTAAATTTAGGGATTGCTATTTAATTTTAATTAGGTTACATGTTTTACATATTATTTTTAAGTAATTTTATTGACCTATGGGAAATGTTCAAAAAAGTGTATCACACCGCATTTTTAATTTAACTCAAATTAAAGGGTATGCTGCAAAAAGGAGGTAGCTCAAATTTTTGTGTTTTGAGATATAAATCCTATCTTGTTAAAAAATAAACTTTCGATTTGTGCAAGAAGCAGGTAGCTTCAAACGTAAGTTCCTGATTTATTCAATATATTGAGCCGAATCTTGTTCGTCTGGAACAAGAAAAATAGTTCTTGAGCTCCATCCTCCTTGCGCCAAATTACAGTTAGAGAGGGTAAATTTGACGAATGAAAAATGTACTTTTGCTTTGGACCACATTGAAAGAAATTTAAATTTTTAGTTTTGTAAATAAAATACTTTTCACGGTAGTATAGAATTTGTTGCAGAATCAAAATCATATATTTTGTGGCAAGAAAAAGGTAGCTCCCAACATTCAAAACATGGCCCTGTAATTCGGAAGAGATGTGTTTTTATGCTAATGGAGCTCAATCATGTGAAAACTCATAAACAATAAGCAAAAAAAAATATTTTTCATTTAACTTAAAAGTTTGAAATTTTAAAACGTTTATTTTGAATTTTCCAAAAATTAATTTAATTGGAGCTACCTTCTTTATTTAATATTAATGTTTTTGGTTATCTGCTGTATTTCCATTTTTAATAGTTTATTAAAAACTTCTAATTAATTTGTGTAATTTAATTATTTTTTGTAGTATTCTTAGATGTGTTTGCTTTTTTAATAAAATATGCTTAAAACTGAATACCATGTGTTTGGGAATATCAAGAATATATTTAGGAAATTGTATTAAAAATATAAAAATAAATTTTTAAACCAAAAACCACCTGAATTTTCTTAAAAGAATTGTAATTACTGTGCACTACTTTCTGTCCCTTTTTTAAATTTTTTTCACAGGCTTCATTGATCTGATATCTGCCTTTTTTATAAAAAGAGTGTTCGATTGTATTTCATGTGATAAGAAAAAAAAATAAAATCAAATATCTTGAAAACAACTGAAAATATTAAAATCTAATTACACCAAAATTCTATTCCATATCCTTAAAATAAAGATGTTACAGGGCTGCAACATACAGGAAACCCTAGTCATAAATGATACGCCCATGTGGAAATCAGTAAGCGGTGAATTTAGCTTCAAATACTTTCATAAAAGATTGAACTGACGAATGCTGTTTACTCTTATGTTTCACACATACATAATCACACACCTAATAAAGTGTTCCGTCACATCTACTATGCCTATACAACCTTGTCACATGCAGGTAAAATAACAATTAAGGGTTAATAATACAATACATTTTGAAGAATTATTGAACTAGTATAATACCCAGGAAATACAATAGTTTGTTTTAATACCAAAATATTTTTTTCTCTGCTATTATTTAGTAAGTCCATACTTTTACGTCATTAATTTACATACTCGTATATATTTCGTTCTAAAAATTTTAAGTTTATGTTAACAATTTTTTTTTTTTTATAATATGTAGACACTGAAGATTTGCCCTTTGTAAGTAATAAAAAAGAACAATCAAAAGCTGGCACAAAAAGAAAAAGAAATATAAAAAGAAATAGTACTATAAATTGTATGACCAAAAATGAAACACTTGGTTTATTTCATGGTTTGGGACGAGTGTTAAATCCTAAAAGACGAGAAGTTAATGGTTGTTTGACATTACAGTGTGATATTGATGCCCTGATTGATCAATTCGGTACTCAGCCAAAAATATTTAATTCGTTTTTACATGAAAATTACTTCAAGTATTTTGGTGATCTGAATGATGTGTGTAGAGCATCAAAAATATTGAGTGATGCTCAGCTGTTTTTAGACAAGTGGACAGATAGATACGATACATTACTTTTTGCACTATGGTTGTCAGTTTTAGGTTTAATGGTTTATAATGAGCATAAAGTCAGCACAACACAACTCAACAGTTCTACACCTAACAGTAGAAGGACTCATGACTAAATAATAAATAAAGTTTCAAAGTGGAATCAGATTAAAGGACCTGCTAAACACAAGAAAATATAAGTAATAATTTTCATGGAAAATCTATTGATGTAATGTATATATTTTTTAGGTCAAATTCAAATTTAGCGACTAAAGATATTCATGTAACTGATTATGCATACTACAATATTATTACGAAAACAAATACATTTCATATCTTTAAATAACGTTACTGGTGTACAGAACTATAATAATAATTATTATTATTGTTCACGGCAAACCCACATTTGATGCTTTAAATTTGCTTTAAATATCATGTTTTGTTCATTTGTGTAAAATCTAATTATTTCCAGCAAACCAATTTTGTCAGTACCTTAAGAATTTATCCTAATAACATGTATTACTACACAAGTTTTTATGTATAAAGTTTGTTAAATAACTATACTTTTTATGATAATGTTATGTTGTTAAGTATCAAACAATAATTTAAAATGTAAAAAAAATATTCTACTAATGATTTTACGAAATTCGCGTTGCAATATGCCAATCTCTTTTTAGATTTGTCGTGCTCTTTAAGTTTGATGAACTGATGTCTATCGGTATCGCCACCAGAATGTAAAATATTTTGTGAACATATTTTACAATTTGAAGAAAGTAACGGGAAGGTGGTCATTGGGTTTATAAAGAAAACTCTTTACATCTGCTAAATATTTCGAGTCTATATTTGACCCTTCATCGGTAGCTAAAAATTACACGTGAGTTAAATAATGTCCCTAGATATCTAGGGACATTATTTAACTCACGTGTAATTTTTAGCTACCGATGGAGGGTCAAATATAGACTCGAAATATTTAGCAGATGTAAAGAGTTTTCTTTATAAACCCAATGACCACCTTCCCGTTACTTTCTTCAAACTACTTTATGGTCGTAATTTCTGGTTCATTCATATTTTACAATCTTTGAAAAAAGGTAAAAATTTTTTAGCAACATATCCACTAACATAAGTTTCTAATGGGCGTAAAAAATTAAATGATTGGGCAAAAGTAGGTGGAGTCCTAAAGTTACACGGATGAGAAGAAATTAAATTTGTGTTTTCTTGGATGAACAAAAAATGTTTGACAAAAGCCGGTACCCTTTAGGAGAATTTTTAAATAGCGCGAGAGCTAATATTGTATTTTCAGTAGTATATCTCCTTCCTCTTCTCATCCTGACTGCATTGTTAATTTGGTTCCAAAAAAAATTTTCAACTGTTGGAGAAAGTTTCTCAGTGAATTTAATAAAAGATGTTTTTACTGAAAATTTTGTAGCTGCTTGTAGCCTTGTTTTAAATAAATGAACTCTTACTATAAATTTGAATTTTTTTCCTAAATGATAGCGCTTGCCGATATAACTGTTTTGCCTTAGGCGACAGGTCGTGTGTTTGGTATCATTGATGGCACTTGGGATTGGTCCTAAAAAAATTTTTATTAATTTTTTATCAAGAACATTTAAAAAACATATTGCTTATAGATTTTCTTTGGCCTTGAATTAATATTGTATTGCAGAAAAATTGTGCTGAACAATCGTTGTTAAAATTGTAACTAGAATTTTGTAGGGGAAAGTCAAAAGAGTCGTTTTCCATCCCCATGTAATTAAAACTGGTTGTCCAAAAATTTTCTTGTTTATAAATTGTTGTGATATCCAAATGGGCAGAATTTTTTGATAATTTTCGTAAGGCAACTAAAAGTAATATGTTTGATATATTTATGAAAATTGATTATTAGCTTCACGTGTTTTTAACTTTAAAAGTAGAATTTTTCGGAAAAAAATTCGGAAATTAAATCATGGAAAAGTTATCAAGATATAATGCTTATATTTCAATAACAATATAGTTTATATCTTATTTGTCATACTACATGTAGCTTACATACATGGTATATTAATTTTGGGAATAGCATTATTGGCTAAACGTTTAGCCCCTACCATATCACTAGGGGCAAAATGGGCTCTGTAAATCCTAAAATGCCTGTAAACCATTGCTGGATCTTTTCCTGTTATTTTAGGATTTGCAGTAGTAGTAGTAGTAGTAGATGAAAGTTGGCATCCAGGTATCTATTATCATTTTAAATTTCCGCGCTACTGTGTTAGCAATCAATCATATGAATGAAGTTAGCCATGGCAATACTTGTAGATTTTGCCATCTGTATTGTGAGAAAAAATGTACTAAATTTTGATGGAATCTATTACAGTTTTCTTCTTTAAACTATTACCATCGAAAAATTAAAAAAAAAACAACCCTATTTGAATTTGACGTTGATCTACAATTTGTAAAAACTACAATAAATATATAAAAATCTGTTCTAAGGTTTGTACTAATTCGTAAAATCGCCTCGGATTGTTAAACATCGTTATCTGCAGGCGTAATTTGCAAAAATCACGTTAGATATGTTTTACCATTACACTTTGCAGAAAGAGGGGGAAGCCCAGGAGTCGTAAAATTACTAAAATTGGTTTAGAAGTTATTTAAAGTTATAGAAGATAATAATTATTTAGAAATTGAGTTACATTAGAGAGGGAGCAATCATTGATTCGAAAAACGTTGATGGAAGAACGCCACTACAGTTACTATAAAGGTATGTAAAGAAAGTCTTTTAATAAGGTGACCAACCGTACTCCTTTTGGGAGTTTTGTACTGCTTTTTCATGAACCGTACTCCAAAAGTACTCCTTTACATTCTTTTATACTCCTTTGTACTCCCTTAATATTAAAATAAATTTGCTTTCAATATGTTGAGCAACGATCAACCAACTTCGCTGAATTAAATTGAGGCGTTGTTTGCATAAACAACACTTGTCAATTTTTTTTCAAATCTGAGACTGCACTTTCAATGGATAATTGGCGCCATTTCCGACATCCCTTATGCAAAATAATTCCGTAATAACCCTAGTAATTCATAGTATAAGCGCGGAAACTAATGATCCTCCAGCTCCTGATATTGATGCAGACGACAACAGCAGCCAAAGTAGCGAAAATGAAAAATTCCTAAAATTGACAAGTGTTGTTTATGTAAACAACGCCTCAATTGCTTCCAGTGGACTCTTTTGAAGTGCAAAATAGAATGGGAAGATATTTCTTCTATAGTTAACTTTGTAAAGAAACAATTGAAGGATTCTGTCATTGATGACAATTTTTTGTTCGAAGAAATACGAAGGGTAAATTTATTTTTAAACGACGAAAGACTGACGAAATGGGTAGATGAAAAAGTCAGTGTGGACAGAGGGTGGATAGAAATCTTTTCTAATTTTAAACAAGAACATATTCCCCACGATAATTTAAAATATTGGTTGAATATGCGCTATGTTGCCCCGGCACTAATGCTGCTTTGGAGAGGGTATTCTCCATTGGTAATGATTACTGCAGCAGTGAGAAATCAGTAAAGACACTAGCCTCTGCATAGGCGCCCACTTTCTAAACTCGCTAGGGGGGCAGGAGATACTCATTAACTACAATAGGTACCAGGACATAAAACCGTTTAAAAAACCGGTTAACCGTTATTTTTTGTCCGTAAAATTAATTTTTAACCGAAACCGTTAATTTTAATGGCAAAAAACGGTAACCTTTTTGTAATAAAAATTACTTTAAAAAATGAAAAATCTGTGCTAAATACGATTAGTTTACCAAAAATTATTACTGAACGCTTGATAGTAGGTACATATATTATAAAATTATAATTAGATAGGAGCATTTTTATTTCATAATTTGTATTACTAATCTAAATAATGACAAAAACCGAGTTTTTAAGCGGTTTTCAAAACCGGTTCATAAGTTTAATCGTTTTTTTACGAAAAAAAAAACAGGTATTTAAACAAAAACTGTTATAAAAATAAAGTTCTCGATTTCGGTTAACCGTTGACCAATTTTTTTTTCGGTTTTGAGCTTAGGTACAAAATTAAAGTTTATTGAAAATACTAATTAAATAAATTACATAGTTAAATAAAATATAAATTAATTATAAAAAGTAACATCTTAACTGTTATTGCCGGAAAAAGTGAAAAGAACTAACAGATTAAAAGAAAATATTTGCGAGAGAAAAAAGAATTTAGACATTTTCATATTTTTTGCTATAACATCTGGGTACAAAGAATTTTGTACTTTTGTTAACTAAATGCTTTGGTAAAAAATATATTTTACCTTTAAATAGCGAGAATTTACTTGAAAGGATGATGGCACACAACTGGTCAACTGTTAACAGCTTGGGGTTAAGAAATGAGAACGATAAATGTATGATGTACAAGTAGGTACGTAGGTATTGGTACATAGTCTCAGTCCAGTCTCAGTCCAGTCTCAGAATGGACAAAAAAACAAAGTTTGGCACTAAATGTAAGTTGTATTCGAACGTGATATGTGCTGTTAAGCATAATTAAAATCTGATATGCTCAAGTTAGCCTTTGCGATGTCGCATGGGGGCGATGCTGCCCTAGTTCAATCGGTACGGGTGCCCGAGCCCCGTTGTCCCCGTGTAGTCGGCGCCTATGAGCCTCTGTGTTAACAGTAAAGTTAAACTTGCGGGATGTAAGTTGTTCTGACATGTGTGCGCTATTGGAAGAAGATTCAGCATTATGCAAAAAGATTCATACAACGGAAAAATATGATTTTAAGATTTAAGATTTAAAAAAAATATTTTTTGTGATATTAGAATCACTATTAATTTTTTATGTTATTCAAAAAATATTTAGCTGTTAGGTTCATCTACATTATTTTTATATTTTACCAGCTGATTGACCCGGCGTTGCACAGGTGATTACAATAATTCTCTTTTATCAATCACCGACTACTCGCGCTCGCGCCCGGCGGACGTCTTAGATTAACAATCACAGACTGCTCGCTTTGTGCGCTCGGCGGACATTCCCGGTCGTTTCCGGCCGTTCTTTGTACGACGTTTAATCTGCTGGGTCCTAAATAGTAACTGTGCAAAATTTGGTCCTGATCGGTCAACGGACCTAGGATTCTATAGCGAACAAACAAACAAACTAACAAGCTCTTATATATCGTCGGTGGAAAGCAATTTTGCTGTTAACGCCAAAACTACAACTTTACGGGAGAGTCAAAAAACAATTTAAGTTTTGGAAAAATAATTACTGTCCTTTAAATATTGATTTTATCAAAAAAATGTTCAAGGAATGTAGGTGTCAAATAATTAAATGAAAATTATTAGAACAATAAAAATCGTCCATAACTATAAATCAGCGGTGGGCAAACTTTTTTTGAAGAGGGCCACTTTGCGTAAAAAGTGTGACTAAACGGGCCGCACTAAAAAAAAATTATAATAATAACTTATTAATTATGTGTAAGTTGGGAGCCACAAAAAATTAAGGTATAAAAAAAGCTATACATACATGTGTTTTCTAATATAGTAATTCATGGAGGGCCGCATGTAAAACTATCAAGGGCCGCATGCGACCCGCGGGCTGCGGTTTGCCTACCGCTGCTATAAATTAATGGCGTTTTGGCGCTTACAACAAAACACACCTTGAAAATGCTGCTCCATTGAAATGTCATAAACGCCATGTTACAATGTTTGGAATTAAATTCAGGTAGTAATAACGGCCTTCTAAATGTAGTACAGACAAAAAATGTAAAAAAACGTATGTTTGGTGGGTTGTAAATGCAACTACATAAACTTTATATTCCATTTGTCTTGTCGTATACACAGAACTGTGTGTATGTAATAAGTTGTTTGAAGTACATGGGAATTAAATAATTTACCAATGTTATAATTATAATGCCCACAAAAACCACGTTTAAATAAATGATTATAATTGTTGGAGGTATTCAAAGAACAAAAAGAAACTAATAAAAAAAATTTTTTTTTACACTTTATAAGAGTCTTAAAAAAAAAAAAAAGATACTCTATTAAACAAAAACTAGTACAAATGCATCAAACGTAACTTCTTTATATGAGTAATATAAAACTAAACCATTTTAAAGCTTCTATTTGCAATCATCTCCTTCTTACCTTCCTTTTAATAACTATCTTCTTCGTCTGTATCGTTTAAACAATCAGGTATTGTTGAGTTGGTTTTTAAATTAATATACTAATGTGCATCATTCTTTGGTATTATATTTTTTCCACAAGATTTTTTAGGTCTTTATATTTTGCCTGTGCAATAGCAATTGTTTGATTATACAAATTAAAGTTGGGTTGAGCACCTTCTAAATTGTTTATTGTGTAGATAGATGTGACAAACACCCTTACTTAACACATACGGTCACGT
The DNA here is from genome assembly GCA_947652605.1 of Elmis aenea. Taxonomy (NCBI): domain Eukaryota; kingdom Metazoa; phylum Arthropoda; class Insecta; order Coleoptera; family Elmidae; genus Elmis; species Elmis aenea. The sequence continues at coordinate 25,786,670 of OX393578.1, read as the reverse complement.
CAATTGCACGTTGCTTACGCAAAGAACTATTATGACGTATCACAACCCCAAAACAATCTATCTTTAGAAATTCGAATTATTGTATTAACGTTACAAATACAGTATAACTAGATCTAGGCAAATGCTTTACAAACAATATGTTCTTTAATTGCATCCGTATAAATCGCTGTTACAAACCAAATATTCTTAAAAGATAACCTAATGTATGTGTTAACCGGCATGACTTAAAATACTTGGGCGGCATAAATGCTGTAATATACGCCACATCTTTAAACTAAGTAGTTGCTGTAAACGAAAAACAGTACTTTTGAATTAGCGTTCAGTTTTTATTTTTTGTCGTACATTTATGAAGTAAAGACCATCCGACCTATTAAATTTTTTTTGCATAGTTTGGCGTTTACAGCAAAATTACTTTCCATCGACGATATACGTATAGATGAAATAACTTGCTTGCACGCGCTGGAACTTTGGTGTTCCTTAGTGCACATATAAATAGTTCCAGTATGATATACAGGGTGTGTAAAAATTGGCGGAAGGGCTACACGGAGCGATGTTCTTCGTAAAATTCTAAGTCGAAAATCTTAATACGAAAATGTTGTACCATGCTTCCTATGGCCTCAGGAACCATTTAAAGAAAAAAAAAATTGGCAACATTGCATACATTGATTTGCGTTTGGACATTTTTTTATCAGCAATTTTTACTTAGGTATTTACATTTTTTGTTCGAACTGAAAGCCTTCAGTTCGTAAACATAGCTGCAAACTTTTGGGTATCGTAAAACACAAACAAGAAATAATTACGAGAAAAACAGAGATGACAGCTAAGGACAATGTTGCCATATGTATTACTGTCATTAAAATCAGTGATTTACATATTTTCAACACCAATTTTTGAAAGGAAGAATACAATATCTAGGAAAAAATACTATTCGAAATCTATTTTTATTCCAAATTGCAGCTTTTTCATTTGCAAGTATTAAATAATAACGCCTATTAAAGGACTAAATGTCAAAGCTTTGAGGACCTCTTGCAGACACAGCAAGCGTGGTACAACATTTTCGTATTAAGATTTTCGACTTAGAATTTTACGAAGAACATCGCCCCGTGTAGCCCTTCCGCCAATTTTTACACACCCTGTATATGGCAAATAAATACTAATACTAATTAAAAAAATTATGTTCAAATTCTAACATGGGATAATCGAGTGGAGACCACGCCAGATTTTTTTGTTTTGTCGCAATCCAATGGAATTCCATCCGTACTCCTTTTTCACTAAAAATAGTTGGTCACCTTACTTTTAATCCTTAATCTCTTTTATTCATTCTTAAATTTTAAATAAACACTAAACAATTATCCATTTGTAAAGAAAGTTCTTCTCCTCTTTTAACTGAAACACAACTTCCTGCACTCCACACGTGCCAAGTTGCTCCCCAGAACTCACCGTTCTGACTCCAGTGCTGCCAACCCCCTCTCCCCGCACCAAAACTCAAAACGCTACACTAATAAAAATAAAATTGTTTACAGGTAATACAACATTACACACTGCTGCTTCCAAAGGTCATAAAAAAATTGTTGAAGCTTTGTTACAACGTGTAACAAATCATTAATCCAGGTTGCAATAATCAATAAACATCCACACCTTGCAAGTAAATTATTAGAAATATTAAAAAGTCCAGATCAGAGTTTACAAGATGTCAGCGTAGAAAATCGAGTAAAGAGTTTGAAGTTATAGCTCTCTCGAATGAAACTCTAATGTGGGTGTCGAGATCTAAAAAATATATCAAACATGTATTTAAAACAACAAATCAGTTTTTATCAAGAAGATAAACAATTTCTATCACGTTCTTACACATCAAAAGAAGAGTTTATTAGAGAATATAAAAAGCTCTACTGCAGAAAAGCAAAAGCTGAAGAACTTTATCTCCTGGTTTTAATTGAACTCGAAGAGGCAATATCAGATGGTAATGTCGATAGCTTAAAGAAGTTAAGCAACTTCATTGATTACATAAGTGATGCAGAAGATCAAGTAACTTTGGGAGATTATTATGATAATGCTAACAACCCTGTTAAGAGTACTAACTTAGTTATCTTAGCTTGTAAACATAATAAGGTAAAGATTTTAGAGTACCTACTTGGCAGTAATAGTAAAATTCTCAGTAATTTATCTGTTGGCATCAGAGAAACTACTATGTTACCAGATGATGAGGATGAAACATGCCATAATGCGTTTTATTATGCTATACGTTCAGGCAATGTTGAGCTTCTTGATACACTCATTAATAAATGGCCAGGCAATTATTTTGCTGTTCATTTCACGGAATTAGATGAAATTCTTTCACGAGCTTATGAGGAATTAAAACTAAAGAACGTACCATTATTAGAAGAGATAGAAATTTTTGTTGAAAATAAGTTAATAAACCTCCGTTTCTTCTCTAGTGCTTCTGGACAAGATCAGAATGTGAAGGGTTATCTTAATAACATTAGAGAACGGATTGAGTTAGTACTTCAAAACATAAACCTATTAAGGGTAGAGTACTCAACCACAGAAAAAGTAGATGAAAAATTTTTATTCATAGCAAAGTTTATTGCACAAAATATTCATATATTAAAGCGGCAGTTGAAATCAACCTACAATAGACTACCTTGGGAAGAAATAGAATTTTGTTTAATCAGTTTTGTTTCTTCTCACATAAAACGACAAGAAATTAATCTATTCTATAATGCCACATTGAATAAAAGTAAAATACTAAACCACTTGGAAAATTTTGCAAAGAAACTTAAAGAAGAAAAAGATATTATAGAAGGTGTGGACATTGGTAAATTTGCTGATCTCCCAAAGTTAAAACGTGAGAGAGTTGTTGCAGAGATCGTTAGCAATTATTCTCAATTTGGAGAGTTGTATAGCGATTATCAACAAATTAGGGATATTCATTCTTTAGAGAAAATAAGTGATTATATAAAGTTGGCGTTATCAGCTGATCCTAAACAAAGGGAAGGACAGTTAATTATTACAAGGGTTTTACAAGTTATTGGTGAATATTTAAAAAACACTTTAGAATCTCCCAAGTTATCTAGCACTACAAGCGAGCTTCTTCTACTATCATTACCAAGGAACACTAGAGAAGTCATTATAGATTTACGTAATTCACTATCACATGCTTATTCACTCTCTAAGAGAACAGAGATTGAGGAAAATACAGATGTTAATTTTTTTATTGGTGTTCAAAATGACACTAAGAAAATTGGTGATGTGATTACTAATATTCTTTATAATAACAAAATTAAAACTGTCAGAATACTTCTAAAAAAAATTGTTGATAGTGAGAACTTAGATGAGATAAAAGAAGTCACTGAAGCGCTTAGCAACGCTAAATTAGATGAGATAATCTCAGGAGATTTTGTAACAATGGAACACGAAAAGCTTGAAAAGCTCATTGCAGAACTAAGTAATAGTGTAACTGAAAAGACAAGTCATGAGCAAGAGTTGTTTAATAAAATTAATAACATAATCAATTATGCAGGAACTCAATCAGAAAATATCAGAACTGATTATATTACAGGATTTGCATTATTAAAGTGTTTTAGTATTGGTTTGAACGACAATAAGATTGACCATAATGTTATTAGAGGAATGAAATTCCGTGCTAATAAAATATCAGAGAATATTGTTCCCCGAATAGAATCTCACAGCCTTAAAGGAATTGCTGAATTATTAAAGAAAATTTCTCATAGTGTTAGATCAAGAATACAAGATGACAAGCTCGATAAAGTAAATAGATTAACTTGCGAGATTTTTTATATTGCTGAATTTGGAACAGGTGATATCAAATGGATTGAGGAATTAAGAGAAAAGTTAAATGAGAAAGGTTCGTTTATTCCTATATATAAACAAAGAAAGGCTTACAATATAACAGAAGAAAAATATAATAACCAGCTTGAACTGAAGTTATCTGAACTGAAAAGTATTTTGAGCAACAACGCTTTAAGTGGCAAGTTAATTGAAAAGCTCCCTTCCTACAAGAGGAATAAGAAATTGCAAGCAGTAGTAGAAATGCTTGTTCTGGATATAATGTCAATCTTAGGTAGATCAGAGAAGCATCTAGAAAACAATCTACTTTTTTTAGATGATAACAATCCTTTATTAATTGGAAAATGTTTGCGTAATCACTTAGCACATGATAATACCTTAGTTGATGTATTGTTATCTGATCCCTCAATAGCAGTTATCTTGAACGCTAAAAAACTTATTTCAGAAAATATAATAAAAAGTAAGAAGAAAATTGGCAAGTTGGTAAGAGATGATCCTTCGAAGCTGAAAGATAAATACGATCAAAACCTTATCACTGTTACTAATCAGGAAAAAATGTTTGCTGCGTTGGAAAAAGGGAATCTTGAAGACTTAAAGAGTTATCTCAAAAATGGAACAGACATCAATGCTAGAAGTATTAACTCATCGACCACATTACATTTTGTTGCTAAGGGGCCTAGTCTTGAGATTACAAAATTTGTTCTTAATCAAAATTTAGACGCTAATGTTAAGGACATCAATGGTCAGAGCCCACTGCATATTGCTGCTGCATATGGAAGAAAAAATATTGTGAAGTTTTTTGTAAGGGCGGTAGGTTTACATGTTGATGATGTAGATAATCATGGCAAGACACCACTACACATTGCAGCCCAAAATGGTCACAAGGATACTGTTGAAGTTTTATTAAAAAATAGAGCCAATACTGTTGCTCAAGATATAAGTGGTCTTTCGCCTTTATATTATGCAATAAGAAATAACCATGTTGATATTGCTAAGGTTCTACTGGAAAAAGATACAAATGTTGATATTAACGAGGCTATGGGTGGCTTTACTCCATTACATGAAGCTGCAGAAAGTGGTCACCTGGAGTTAGTTATTTTGTTACTTCAAAATAAGGCAGACGTTAATGCTAGAAATGACAGAGATTGGACACCATTACATGCAGCAGCATTTAACGGCCATCTGGAAATAGTAGACGCTTTAATTCTGAACGGGGCAAATGTTAATGGTAGCGTCATAAATGGTTGTACATCATTACATTATGCAGTAGAAAACGGTCATGAAAAGATAGCTAACGTTCTATTGAAACATGGAGCTAATGTCAATGCTGTTGACAAAACCTACCATAATACACCTTTACACTACGCAGCAAAATATGGACATGAGGGGATTGTTAAGGCTTTACTGAAAAATAAGGCCAATGCTAGAGTTACCACTTTTACAGATATGACTCCATTGCATCTTGCAGCACAGTGTGGTCATCTGGAAATATCGATTGTTCTCCTTAAACATGGTGTTGACATTCATGTTAAAGATAAAAATAATGCTACACCATTATACTATGCAGCAGAAAGTGGTCATAAGGAAGTTGCTGAATTTTTAATAAAAAATAAAGCAGAAATTAATACCAGAACTAATAATAATTTCACACCATTACATGTAGCTGCTCTGAAAGGTCACAAAGATATAACTGATTTCCTAATAAGAAATAAAGCTGAAGTAAATGCTAAAGCTAATCATGGTCTTACAGCGCTACATACAGCTGCCATGAACGGTAGGAAAGATGTTATTGATCTCCTGATAAAAAATAAAGCTGAAGTCGATGCTAGAACTAATGATGGTATGACACCATTACATTCAGCTGCTCTGATAGGTCACAAAGATATCACTGATTTCCTAATAAGAAATAAAGCTGAAGTAAATGCTAAAGATAATTATGGTCTTACACCACTACATGCAGCTGTTGTAGAAGGCCGCAAAGACGTCGTTAAACTTTTAATAAAAAATAAAGCTAAAGTTAATGCGGAAGGTATTGCAGGTAGTACACCATTACATGTAGCTGTGGAAGCAGGTTATAAAGAAATCGTTGAGATTCTGATAGCAAATGGAGCCAAAGTTAATGTTAAGAGTAACAACTTAACACCATTGCTCTCTGCTATTAAATATAATACCAAGGAAATCGTTGAAGTTCTTATAGCAAATGGAGCCAATGTTAATGCAGAAGGTAGTAAACCTTTATCATTAGCAGTTCTTGCCGGTTATAGAGATATTGTAGAAATTTTGTTAAAAAACAAAGCTCGTATTAATATAAAATATGTTGAAAACGCTACACTATTACATCTAGCTGCTGAAAGAGGTCATAAGGAGGTAGTTAATGCTTTAATAACTAAAGGAGCTGAGGTTAATGCTATAACTATTAATAATACAACACCATTATATCTTGCGGCACAAGAAGGTCATGAAGAAGTTGTTGAAATTTTGATAGTAAACGGAGCTAATGTTAATGCTGTAAATATTGAAGGTGCTGCTCTACATATAGCTGCAGGACGCGGCCATAATAATGTTGTTGAAGTCCTATTAAATAATGGAGCAAAAATTAATGTTAAGGATAATAAGAATAGAACATCTTTAGAATTAGCAGTTGCACATGGTCATTTGCAAGTGGTGAAAATGTTACTACAGTATAAAAAAGTAGATATGAATGCTAAAGGCAACGATGACTATACGATACTGCACATTGCTTCACAGGAAAATAACTTAGAAATGGTAAAATGTCTAGTAAATGAAGGATCTAATATTAATGCTAAAAATGCCTCTGGCTCAAAGCCTATACATATTGCAACCAGAGAAGGTTACAAAGACACTGTAAAGTTTTTCCTTAGTAAGGGGTTAAGTGTTAATGAGCTTGGTATGGCTAACCAGACATTACTGCACTATGCTGCAATGAAAGGTCACTTAGAAGTTGTAAAATACTTGATAGCACAAGGTGCTGACGTTAATGCTAAAGATACTAATGGCTTAACTCCTCTGCATATTGCTGCTAACTTTGGTTATAAAGACGTTATTGAAGTTTTATTAAAAAATGGCGCAATTTATAATGTTGTTGATAAGCTTTATAGAAGACCTTTAGAAATGACTAACAACAAAGATGTTATCAATTTATTAGCATCAACTGAAAAATTATTTGAGTCTGTAAAACGTAATAGCTCTTCAGAGGTTGAGAATGACATTAGAGCAGGAGCATTTATTAATGCAAGAAATGCTGATAGTGGAACGTCATTACATTATGCTGCATGGAAAGGCTATGACGGAGTTGTCAAGATTCTATTACAGAATAAAGCCAATCCTAATGCGGTTGGTAGCAAGAGATGTACTCCTATACATTATGCTGCTAAGTTCTCACATTTAAAAATTGTAAAAGCTTTACTGTCCCATGGTGCAGTATATAATGCTGTTTCTGACAGCGGTAAAACACCATCAGACTTCACTGTAGATAGAGATATAACTAGTTTATTTAAATTAATTAGTGAGTCATTTAAAAAAGTTAAAGAAGGTAATGCTCAAGTTATCAATGACCTAAATAAGATAAAGGATATAGATACAGTAAAAGCAGTGATGAGTGCTCGAAATAGAGAGAACAAAACGTTGGTAGTTGTTGCAATACATAGTAACTTTTCAAAAGTCGAGCAGTTGAAGCAGATATCGCAAAGTGACGTATCCGCTCAGATTGATACAGCTTTAGTGCTCTTGAATCAAGGCAATTTCCAAAGAGCCTTAAGTATTTTTAGAAGTGCATTTGAAAGAAGAAAAGAAATACTAGGATCAGATAATCCTGGCACTTTAGATATTCAGACATACATAGCTAGAGCATTATATGCACAAGGGGCTTATCAAGAAGCTTTAAATACATTTGAAGAAATTTTCCAGAAACAGAAAGAAATGCTGGGTTTGAATGATAAGGATACTTTGAATACAAGAAGTTTAATTGCTTTCATGCTGCATAGACAGGGAAAAGATGAAAAAGCTTTTAATATTTATCAAGAAGTTTATCAGAAGCAAAAGGAAATTCTAAGGCCAAATCATTCAGATACTTTAGATACCCAGTTTCACATGGCACTAGTATTAGATAGACAAGGAAAATACGAAGAAGCATTAAGTATCAATAGAGCAGTTTTTAAAAAAAGAAAAGAAATGTCAGGTGCGAACGATCCATTCGCTGTACGTGCTCAAAATAATATAGCAATGGTACTGGCTAACCAGGGTAAATATGAAGAGGCATTGAAAATCTATAAAGAAGTTTTTGAAAAGAAGAAGATGGTTTTTGGTATTAATCATGCTGATACCTTGAGAACATTACATAACATTGCTGGAGTACTCTCCAATCAAAAGAAATATCATGAAGCCTTAGAAGCTCATCAAGAGGTTTTAAATATCCAGAAAAATGCCTTAGGGTCAAATCACCCTGATACGTTGAGTACTCAATATAACATGGCAAATGTACTTTTTGCTCAAGGTAAATGGATTGGTGCACTTAAAGCCTACAGAGAAGGTTTTGATCAAATAAATGTTGTTTTTGGATCAAGTCATCCCACTGTTATGGATATATTAAAAAAGATAGAAATGATTAACTTGATATTTAAGCTTGAGGGTAGCGAAGCATCAGAGATTCTCCAGCATCTGCAGAAAGATATCAACATTGCTGCTAGTGAAGGTAATATACAAACTGTTCAGCGTCTGTTAAAAGATGGAGCTGATGCCAACGATAAAGATATTGATGGAAGAACACCGTTGCATTACGCTGTTAGCAATGGACACATAGATATTGTGAACATCTTACTAAAAAATGGAGCGAATGTTAGTCAAGTTACTAATAAGGGTAATACACCTTTACACACTGCTACTTCCAAATGTTACAAAGAAATTGTTGAGGTTCTGTTACAACATATCAGTCGTGATAAATTAAATGACTTTGTTAATGCTAAAACGACTTCTAGCGGTACTACATCACTTCATGTTGCAGCTAAAGGTGGCTCCTTGGAAGTTGTAAAATCTTTATTAAAACATGGTGCAACTTATAAAATTAAGAACAAAGAAGGTAAAATACCTATTGATCTTTCTAAGAACCAAAAAGTTACTAACTTACTGAAATTAATCGAAGAATTGTTTAGAGATATAAAAAATGGTAATGTTGAATCTATTAGGAAGCTAAGAGCAGTAAAACCTGATGAGTTCTTAGCTATAACAAATGCTCGTAATAATCAAGGGAATACATTATTGCAAGTTGCTATAGCCAATAAACATAAGAATATTGCAAGTAAATTGTTAGAAATGCTAAAAAAGCCAGATCAAAATTTACAAGACGTCAATATAGAAAGTGGAGTTAAAAGTTTGAAACTTTAAAACGTTTATTTTTAGTTTTCCAAAAAATTGTAGCTACCTTCTTTTTGCAGCATATCCTTCAATTTCTGTTAGCTGTATTAATTATTTTTTTTATAATTCATGTTTTTTGTTATCTGCAGTGTTTCCATTTTTAATAGTCTATTAAGAACTTCTAATTATATTTTACTTTGTCTTTTTTTGTTTTAGTATTCTTAGATGTTTGCTTTTTTAATAAAATATGCTTAAAACGGAATATCATGTGTTTGGGAATATCAAGAGCTTTTAAGAAATTGTATTAAAAATATAAAAATAAATTTTTAAACTGTAAACCTGCATTTTCTTAAAATAATTGTAATTACTGTGCACTTCTTTCTGTCCCCTTTTTAATTTTTTTCACAGGCTTCATTGATTTGATGTCTGCTCATTTTACAAAAAGATTGTTCGACTGTATTTCATGTGATAAAAAAAATTAAAATCAAATATCTTGAAAACAACTGAAAATATTAAAATCTAATTAAACCAAAATTCTATTCCATATCCTTAAAATAAAGATGTTACAGGGCTGCAACATACAGGAAACCCTTGCCATAAATGATAAGCTCATGTGGAAATCAGTAAGCGGTGAATTTAGCTTTAAATACTTTCATAAAAGATTGATCTGACGAATGCTGTTTACTCTTATGTTTCACACACCTAATAAAGTGTTCTGTCACATCTATTATGCCTATACAACCTTGTCACATGCAGGTAAAATAACAATTAAGGGGTTTATATTACAATATATTTTGTAGAATAATTATTGAACTAATATAATACCCAGGAAATACAATAGTTTGTTTTAATACCAAAATATTTTTTTTCTTTGCTATTATTTAGTAAGTCCATACTTTTACGTCATTAATTTATTTACTTGTGTATATCTCGTTCTAGTTACATTTTCTACTTATTTAAAATTTAAACAAGCTAAATATAAAAGTGTTATTTTTAATAGGAATGCTTTATAATTTCATATTTAAAATAGCTTTAAAATTTCCCCAGAACATAAGTACCTATCAATTAAAAAAAAAAAAAAGTTGAAACTGAAAAATAAATAATTATGTTATGCAAATAACTATCTGTTTAAAAAGACACAATTATTTAATTTTGCGTCACGAATACAATTACAAAATTAAGTTATGTTTTGATAAAACTTGAGTTATTACCATAATTTTATTTTTAGTAGCTATTACCAATATTAGTAAGCTAAAAATATTTTATAATTTGGCTTGATTGTTGATGATTATTATCAGGTTTCAAGTACCTTTTATCTGTTCATATTTAACAGAACTTTAAATTTTATCTGCTCCATATCACATACTATAAAATCAGAACTGCAAATAAAGTAAGTTATTACAAATAAAATAACTTAACACCTAGTACGTATCTAATACAAGTAAGTGTTTTATTATTATAAGTTTTTTTTTACAACTTTGTTTTCATTAAAATGCAAGATAATTTTAATTTTAACGTACGAGTTACATAAAAAATTATAATCAACCTATAACTTTTAATACGTGAGTAAATATAATAAAGAACATCAGTTCAGCACTTTAAAATAAATAGTTGCATAAATTGTTTAACATCCAATTTTTATTATGACAAATATATTCAATGATTTTAATTACATCGAGACGGTAATATTTTACCTAATTTCATTGCAAAGAAATCTCTTTTTTAATGTGAATATGTGAAAAAACAAAGGTTTCCACTTGTATAGGTACTTTTTGCTAAAGCATTTTTACACTATTTTGTGTTGTAGAGGTGATATTTAAAATATTATTGTTAAAGTTTACTTGGGATAACTTACCAAATTTGTTTACATAACACAGAAAAGCACGATTATTGTACTCATGAATGAGACCTATGCTATGCCATTCAACAATTAACAATGGTCTAGCCAAACTTTTTATTTCAATTTTATAGCCAATTGTACCCTTCCTCTCACCAACGGTAATAATTACTATGCATGTTGAACATATTTTAACAAGTAGAGGCATAACATTTACTGTAACACAAAGATATGTTTGCACATACAAAAAAGTTACAAATAAAAAACTTACAAAATAGTATTGCTGGTGAAACTGGACGTTTCAAAAGTCTATTTTAATTGTGTAGTTTTAGTTGTATTTTTATTTCGTGATGTATTTTTTTTAACAATCAAAGAGCAAAACAAAATGTAGCTTATTTATAGCTTTATATAAATTCAAAGGAAAAAATTCAATGAATTTATAATTTACTCCATTTACTTAAATACAATAATAATAAGAAAATAATACAATTTCAAACTTTATTGTCTTTCATTTATTACTTTTGAGTAACAGCTAAATGTGTCCAAGTACATAATCATGAGAGAAACCTTAATATTTTGCAATATTTACATTCAAATAAATGCAACATTTTTGATAGATACAGATAGCGTATGCGTACATTGAGTGTTTTCATAAGGATTTCCAATACAACAATACAAATACGGCTGATACGTGAAGATTCTAACAAAAATTCAGTAATTTGACATTAATAATCGTGCATGTATTATCGCATTTATTATAAATAAGCAGACATGTATTCTTATATTGATGCCATTTTAAGGTTTCATAAAAAACAAAGTTAACATAAACTCTGAAATTTAAAAATACAAAAAATATATTCTTCAAAATGTATTACATGTACAATGTTTACTATGCAAAAATATTTTGTACTTATCTTGTATTACCCGATCTTCATGTAATGAAACATGTATTTAACAAATATATACAAAAAGAAAGCAACATTGTTGATTTTAATAAATATTTAGTTCACAAAGTCATACAGAACATATGTACAGGGTGAGTCACGACGGACGCGTCGGAGTTTTATGGCGAAACGGTATATATTTTCCAATTTCTGTCGCTGTTAGATTATGTAAGTCAATAAGGGCTACATTTTAAAAATATTTTCAAACATACAGGGTGCTCCAAAAAAAAGTGGCATATCAAAGTTATACTTTTTCTTATGGAACACCCTGTATATTTTTACATTTTTGGATTTTTCTTTAAATTTAATTCAAAAAATGTATAAGGTTATATGGGTCTAAAGTAAACCGTTCTCGTGAAAATTGCATTTTCACCAGGGACTGAGAACGGAACGAAAACGTTAAACGAAATTAACCGAAATTTTTTTAAGAACGAAAACGAAACCGAAAACGAAGTTATTATTTTTCGTTCAAGAACGAAAACGAAATAAATATTTTCCAAAACCGGTTTTAACCGGTTTTGTCGCTATTTCAATTTTATTTGTTAAACACAAACGCGAATTTACCTTCTGTGCTGGGGAGACTCCACGAGGCAGTAAAAAATCTCACTTGAAATAAGTGAGCTTCACTTTTCTCCATATATTTACGTGAATATGTATTAACAACATTATTCTTTATACTTGCAATTTCGTGTAACAATTGTGTTACGGTACAGATATTCTCTATTTCTAATTTGTTTTTTAGATCATCAATATAGAATATACACTTGATTGGATATATATTATCAATGTGTATGTTTTATTTGCGTTTAGACATAATAATAATAAAATTTATTCTTACTTCGAAAAGGACTAATGTAAAAGAAGATTTATTGGAAGATGTGTAGCTAGTAAGATTTAACGGAATGTGAAAATGTATATTGTATGGTATGTACAAACTATAAAGTTAAGTATATTTCAAGTTAATATAAGTTTTTTTTTAATATCTTTTTTATTTATAACATTTAGTAAATTATCCACTTGAATTCATTCTTTTGTCTTTTTAAATAATTACAGCAGGATCTTATTTAATTCAAATGCATAGATTTTTAGTACTAAAACAAATTTAAAAAAGCACTTGCTATATTTTCATATTTTTAGATAAAGCTCGTGTGTCTAATTTAACCTAATCACGTTGTGTTTTTGCACCTTACGGGTGTTAAACTTAATAAAATGGTTAAATGTTAATGTGTTTAACGATTTGGTAAATTTAATATGGCGATGGTTCGCCAGTCTAAAATATGCTGTCCGTGAGCATCAAACCCCATCGTCATCGTTTATATTTTAGTTGAGACACAAATATTGTTATCGTATTTATAGAGGGTAGTGGTGACTAGAAAAAAACTTGATTTTTTGACGACAAAAAAAATATTGTAAAACCGGTTTTAACAGTTATTATTTCGGTTCACGAAAACGAAAAAAGAATTTTTTCGGTTAGAACGAAAAGAACGAAAACGATATATTTCGTTTTCGTTCCGAACAGAAACGAACGGAATTTTTTTCGTTTTTAGTCCCTGATTTTCATGAACAGTATTTTCAAAAATTTTCAACATTTAAAAGCCTTGAGAAGAAATTCGCTTGGAGATAAGATTGACAATAGATTATGTAACACTTTGCACCACCTACATTTTTAAAATATTATACAGGGCGTTTTTTACGCTTGGTCAAACTTGTGAAACTTTAAACATCGATAACTCATTTTTTTTTAATACAACACCCTATATTTTTTTGCACCGTCTTATAGAAAATTTAATTCTCTTTCGAAAACATTAAGGCTGTTTTTCACCTAAATTGATATTTTCCGAGATATCGCGATTTTATTGTTAATTCTTGGGGCAAAGTAATATTTTCGAGTAGGCTATGAAGGTAGACAGCGGTAATTTGAAGCAATTGAAAGAAAGAACAAGAAAGATTTAGTTTTATCTTTTGCCTACGCATTTTTGACTTTTTTTTATAATGAAGAGCAATCTCACGTTTAAATCGAGATTTTTTAAAATTATTTATGCATTTATTTATTGGACCAGTATGATAAGATGATAACTAAATCCTATAAACCATTTTTTTGTTTGTTTTTAATACGACACTCGGTTCTACCAAAATGTCTTTGCTTAAATTCTGGTTCCACGCATTTTGCAAACATTGTGTTTTAAACAATGTGCACAATGTTTAATGTAAGTAAGAGTTTATGGTGTGTCAACTAAAATATAAATACACAGAAAATATTTCAAATTGGGACCGTAGTAACTTTAATTGAACATTTATAAAAATATTTCTAGTGATAACTAAAATGTATGTAATAATGGTTTATAGGATTTAGTAATCATCTTATCATACTGGTCCAATAAATAAATGCATAAATAATTTTAAGAAATCTCGATTTAAACGTGAGATTGCTCTTCATTATAAAAAAATGTCAAAAATGCGTAGGCAAAAACCTTTCTTGTTCTTTCTTTCAATTGTTTCAAATTACCGCTGTCTACCTTCATAGCCTACTCGAAAATATTACTTTGCCCTAATAATTAACAATAAAATCGCGATATCTGGGAAAATATCAATTTTAGGTTTTTAGGTATAAAACAGTATTAATGTTTTCGAAAGAGAATTTAATTTTCTATAAGACGGTGTAAAAAAATATAGGGTTGTATTTAAAAAAAAAATGAGTTATCGATGTTTAAAGTTTCACAAGTTTGACCAAGCGTAAAAAACGCCCTGTATAATATTTTAAAAATGTAGGTGGTGCAAAGTGTTACATAATCTATTGTCAATCTTATTTCCAAGCGAATTTCTTCAGACTTCTCAAAGCTTTTAAATGTTGAAAATTTTTGAAAATACTGTGTTTTCATGAAAATGCAATTTTCACGAGAACAGTTGACTTTAGACCCATATAACCTTATACATTTTTTGAATTAAATTCAAAGAGGAATCCAAAAATGTAAAAATATACAGGGTGTTCCATAAAAAAAAGTATAACTTTGATATGCCACTTTTTTTTGGAGCACCCTGTATGTTCGAAAGTATTTTTAAAATGTAGCCCTATTGACTTACATAATCTAACAGCGACAGAAATTGGAAAGTATATACCGTTTCGCGTCCGTCGTGACTCACCCTGTATATAACACATGATGAATATATTTAGCTACGATAGCTTGAATATGGCTGGTAGCTGTTCAACAGATATTAATGAAAAACTGGCAACAAAATGCCAAAATTTATTATTTAAAAAAAAAAGATTAATTTTCAGGGGGAAACAGTTTTTGGGCTGACTTATAAACAAAACTTTTGTAATTTAAAAATAGTTGCTGATAAATAATTGCTAAGTGAACATTATTATCCATTTTCGGTGCCGTTTCTCCTATACTAGGCAATTACGTACATTGTAAAACAAATATTATAGCAGTCAAAGTGAGTCATGGCGATTAGTTCATTGGCTTTAGCTATAGGGAAAAGTACTTTCATAAAACAATTTAAATAATTAACATTTTTATTACCGACAGACTTTCGACGTCGACAATAACAGGATCAAATATTAAACATTTTTTCTGCATAAAATGATCACATTTTTAAAACTTTTTCTTTTGTAGGTGGTATTTTTTTACTGTAAATTCTATGACAAGCGTGCAAATTTAAGTGAACCCAAGCCGCTCAGATGGCGCAATTTAGTTCGAAAGCATTGTATGGGAATGTAGTATCATGGTAATGGTAGTATCTATTTTCTCTCTTATCTATGACGTTGATCTACGATTTGTAAAAACTACAATAAACATATAAAAATCTGTTCTAAGGTTTGTACTAATTCGCAAATTCGCCTCAGATTGTTAAACATCGGTATCTGCACAAGTAATTTGCAAAAATCATGTTAGATATGTTTTACCATTACACTTTGCAGAAAGAAGGGGAAGACCAGAAGTCGTAAAATTACTAAAATCGGTTTAGAAGTTATTTAAAGTTATAGAAGATAATAATTACTTAGAAATTGAGTTACATTGATTCGAAAAACGTTGATGGAAGAACGCCACTACAGTTACTAAAGGTAATACAACATTACACACTGCTGCTTTTAAGGTCATAAAAAAATTGTTGAAGCTTTGTTACAACGTGTAAGCCACAATAAATTGAGTGATTTTATTAATGCTAAAACAATAGTTACAGGCCCTACATCGTTGCATGTTGCCACAGAAAATAGCATTTTGGAAGCTGTAAAATCTTTGTTAAAACATTGTGCAATTTATAACACCAAGAATAAGCAAGGTTAAACACCACTTGATCTTTCTCGAGACCAGAATATTACTAACCTATTGAAATTAGTAGAAGAGCTGTTTGAGAGTGCAAAAAATGGCAATATAGAAATTATTAGCAAGCTAAAAGCAGTAAAGCCTGATGAATTTACAATTATTGCAAATACTCGTAATGATCAAGACAAATTATTAATCCAGGTTGCAATAATCAATAAACATCCACACCTTACAAGTAGATTATTAGAAATATTAAAAAGTCCAGATCAGAGTTTACAAGATGTCAGCGTAGAAAATCGAGTAAAGAGTTTGAAGTTATAGCTCTCTTGAATGAAACTCTAATGTGGGTGTCGAGATCTAAAAAATATATTAAACATGTATCTAAAACAACAAATCAGTTTTTATCAAGAAGATAAACAGTTTCTATCACGTTCTTACACATCAAAAGAAGAGTTTATTAGAAAATATAAAAAGCTCTACTGCAGAAAAGCAAAAGCTGAAGAACTTTATCTCCTGGTTTTAACTGAACTCGAAGAGGCAATATCAGATGGTAATGTCGATAGCTTAAAAAAATTAAGCAACTTCATTGATTACATAAGCGATGCAGAAGATCAAGTAACTTTGAGAGATTATTATGATAATGCTAACAACCCTGTTAAGAGTACTAACTTAGTTATCTTAGCTTGTAAACATAATAAGGTAAAGATTTTAGAGTACCTACTTGGCAGTAATAGTAAAATTCTCAGCAATTTATCTGTTGGCATCAGAGAAACTACTATGTTACCAGATGATGAGGATGAAACATGCCATAATGCGTTTTATTATGCTATACGTTCAGGCAATGTTGAGCTACTTGATACACTCATTAATAAATGGCCAGGCAATTATTTTGCTGTTCATTTCACGGAATTAGATGAAATTCTTTCACGAGCTTATGAGGAATTAAAACTAAAGAACGTACCATTATTAGAAGAGATAGAAATTTTTGTTGAAAATAAGTTAATAAACCTCCGTTTCTTCTCTAGTGCTTCTGGACAAGATCAGAATGTGAAGGGTTATCTTAATAACATTAGAGAACGGATTGAGTTAGTACTTCAAAACATTAACCTATTAAGGGTAGAGTACTCGACCACAGAAAAAGTAGATGAAAAGTTCTTATTCATAGCAAAGTTTATTGCACAAAATATTCATATAATAAAGCGGCAGTTGAAATCAACCTACGATAGACTACCTTGGGAAGAAATGGAATTTTGTTTGATCATTTTTGTTTCTTCTCACATAAAACGACAAGAAATTAATCTATTCTATAATGCCACATTGAATAAAAGTAAAATACTAAACCACTTAAAAAATTTTGCAAAGAAACTTAAAGAAGAAAAAGATATTATAGAAGGTGTGGACATTGGTAAATTTGCTGATCTGCCAAAGTTAAAACGTGAGAGAGTTGTTGCAGAGATCGTTAGCAATTATTCTCAATTTGGAGAGTTGTATAGCGATTATCAACAAATTAGGGATATTCATTCTTTAGAGAAAATAAGTGATTATATAAAGTTGGCGTTATCAGCTGATCCTAAACAAAGGGAAGGACAGTTAATTATTACAAGGGTTTTACAAGTTATTGGTGAATATTTAAAAAACACTTTAGAATCTCCCAAGTTATCTAGCACTACAAGCGAGCTTCTTCTACTATCATTACCAAGGAACACTAGAGAAGTCATTATAGATTTACGTAATTCACTATCACATGCTTATTCACTCTCTAAGAGAACAGAGATTGAGAAAAATACAGATGTTAATTTTTTTATTGGTGTTCAAAATGACACTAAGAAAATTGGTGATGTGATTACTAATATTCTTTATAACAACAAAATTAAAACTGTCAGAATACTTCTAAAAAAAATTATTGATAGTGAGAACTTAGATGAGATAAAAGAAGTCACTGAAACGCTTAGCAACGCTAAATTAGATGATATAATCTCAGGAGATTTTGTAACAATGGAACACGAAAAGCTTGAAAAGCTCATTGCAGAACTAAGTAATAGTGTAACTGAAAAGACAAGTCATGAGCAAGAGTTGTTTAATAAAATTAATAACATAATCAATTATGCAGGAACTCAATCAGAAAATATCAGAACTGATTATATTACAGGATTTGCATTATTAAAGAGTTTAAGTATTGGCTTTAGTGATAAAAAGATTGACCACAATGATATCAGAGGAAGGAAATTCTTTGCTAATAAAACACTAGAGAATATTCCTTCCCAAATAGAGTTTCACAATCTTAAAGAAATTGCCGAACTATCAATGAAAATTTATCACAGTGCTAGGTCAAGAATACAGGATGACAACCTTGATAAAGTAAATAGATTAACTTGTGAGATTTTTTACATTGCTGAACTTGGAACAGGTGACCTTAAATGGATTGAGGAATTAAGAGACAAGTTGAATGAGAAAGGTTCGTTTATTCCTATATGTAAACAAAGGAAGGCTTACAATATAACAGAAGAAAAATATAATAACCAGCTTGAACTGAAGTTATCTGAACTGAAAAGTATTTTGAGCAATAACACACTAAGTGGCAAGTTAATTGATAAGCTCCCTTCCTACAAGAGGAACAAAAAGTTGCAAGCAGTAGTGGAAATGCTTGTTCTGGATATAATGTCAATCTTAGGTAGATCAGAGAAGCATCTAGAAAACAATCTACTTTTTTTAGATGATAACACTCCTTTATTAATTGGAAAATGTTTGCGTAATCACTTAGCACACGATAATACCTTAGTTCATGTATTGTTATCTGATCCCTCAATAGCAGTTATCTTGAACGCTAAAAAACTTGTTTCAGAAAATATAATAAAAAGTAAGAAGAAAATTGGCAAGTTGGTAAGAGATGATCCTTCCAAGCTGAAAGATAAATACGATCAAAACCTTATCACTATTACTAATCAGGAAAAAATGTTTGCTGCGTTGGAAGAAGGAAATCTTGAAGACTTAAAGAGTTATCTCAGAAAAGGAGCAGATATCAATGCTAGAAGTATTAACTTATCGACCACATTACATTTTGCTGCTCATGGACCTGGTCTCGAGGTTATAAAATTTATCATTGATCAAAAATTAGGTGTCAATATTAAAGATGTAAATGGTCAAAGTCCACTTCATATTGCTGCTGCACATGGAAGGAAAAATATTGTGGAATTTTTTATAAGAGAAACAGGTGTATATGTTGATGATCTAGATAATAGGGGCAAAACACCACTACATATTGCAGCTAAAAATGGTCACAAAGATGCTGTTGAAATTCTACTAAAAAATAATGCTAATACTAATACCAAAGATATGGCTGGTTTTTCACCTTTACACTATGCAATAAAAAACAATCATATTGATGTTGCTAAGATTATGCTGGAAAAAGAAGCGAATGTTGACATCAACGAGACTATGGGTGGCTTTACGTCACTACATATAGCTGCAGAAAGTGGTTATCTAGGGCTAGTTAATTTTTTACTGAAAAATGAGGCAAATGTTAATGCAAGAAACGATAGGGAGGGAATACCATTACATACAGCAGCACTAAATGGCCACCTAGAAGTAGTGAATGCTTTAATTCTCAAAGGAGCCGATGTTAACTCCAGAGTTATAGATGGTTGTACACCATTACACTATGCAATAGAAAACGGTCATGAAAAAATAGCTAATATTTTATTGAAGCATGGAGCTAATGTTAATGTTGTTGACAAAACCTATAATAACACACCTTTGCACTACGCAGCAAAAGATGGGCATGAGAAAATTGTTAAGGCTTTACTGACAAATAAGGCAAATGCTGGTATTGCCACTGTGGAAGGTATAACCCCACTACATTTTGCAGTGCAGAGTGGCCACTTGAAAATAGTTGCTGCTCTTCTCGAGTATGGGGTTAACATTCGCGCTAAAGATAAAAATAATGCTACACCATTACACTATGCAGCACAGAGTGGTCATAAAGAAGTTGCTGAGCTTTTAATAAAAAATGGAGTAGAAATCAATGATAAAGCCAATAATAATCCAACACCATTACATGTAGCTGCTCTGATAGGTCACAAAGATATTATTGAACTCCTAATAAGAAATAAAGCTGAAGTTAGAGCTCAAGACATTAAGGGTAGTACACCATTACATGCAGCTGCAATGAATGGTAGCAAAGATATTATTGATCTTCTAATAAAAAATAAAGCTGAAGTTGATGCTAGAACTAATGATGGCATGACGCCATTGCATGTAGCTGCTCTAAGTGGGCATAAAGACGCTATTGCTTTTCTAATCAAAAGTAAAGCTGAAGTCAATACTAGCGCTAATTATGGTATTACACCTTTACATGCGGCTATTGTAGGGGGTCACAAAGATATTGTGAACCTTTTAATAAAAAATGAAGCCAAAGTTAATGTGGAAGGTATTGCAGGTAGTACACCATTACATTTAGCTGTGGAAGAAGGTCATAAGGAAATCGTTGGGATTTTGGTAGCAAATAGAGCCAATGTTAATGTTAAGATTAACAACATAACACCATTGCTTTCTGCTATTAAGCATAACCACAAGGAGATCGTTGAAGTTCTTATAGAAAATGGAGCTAGTGTTAATGCAGAAAGTGGTGAACCTTTATCACTAGCAGTACTCGCTGGTTATAAGGATATTGTAGAGATTTTGTTAAAAAACAAAGCTCGTATTAATATAAAATATGTTGAAAACGCTACACTATTACATCTAGCTGCTGAAAGAGGTCATAAGGAGGTAGTTAATGCTTTAATAACTAAAGGAGCTGAGGTTAATGCTATAACTATTAATAATACAACACCATTATATCTTGCGGCACAAGAAGGTCATGAAGAAGTTGTTGAAATTTTGATAGTAAACGGAGCTAATGTTAATGCTGTAAATATTGAAGGTGCTGCTCTACATATAGCTGCAGGACGCGGCCATAATAATGTTGTTGAAGTCCTATTAAATAATGGAGCAAAAATTAATGTTAAGGATAATAAGAATAGAACATCTTTAGAATTAGCAGTTGCACATGGTCATTTGCAAGTGGTGAAAATGTTACTGCAGTATAAAAAAGTAGATATGAATGCTAAAGGCAACGATGACTATACGATACTGCACATTGCTTCACAAGAAAGTAACTTAGAAATGGTAAAATGTCTAGTAGATGAAGGGTCTAATATTAATGCTAAAAATGCCTCTGGCTCAAAGCCTATACATATTGCAGCCAGAGAAGGTTACAAAGACACTGTTAAGTTTTTCCTTAGTAAGGGGTTAAGTGTTAATGAGCTTGGTACAGTTAACCAGACATTACTGCACTATGCTGCAATGCAAGGTCAGTTAGAAGTTGTAAAATACTTGATAGCACAAGATGCTGACGTTAATGCTAAAGATACTAATGGCTTAACCCCCCTGCATTTTGCTGCTAACTTTGGTTATAAAGACGTTATTGAAGTTTTATTAAAAAATGGCGCAATTAATAATGTTGTTGATAAGCTTTATAGAAGACCTTTAGAAATGACTAACAACAAAGATGTTATCAATTTATTAGCATCAACTGAAAAATTATTTGAGTCTGTAAAACGTAATAGCTCTTCAGAGGTTGAGAATGACATTAGAGCAGGAGCATTTGTTAATGCAAAAAATGCTGATAGTGCAACGTCATTACATTATGCTGCATGGAAAGGCTATGACGGAGTTGTCAAGATTCTATTACAGAATAAAGCCAATCCTAATGTGGTTAATAGTAAGAGATGTACTCCTATACATTATGCTGCTAAGTTCTCACATTTAAAAATTGTAAAAGCTTTACTGTCCCATGGTGCAGTATATAATGCTGTTTCTGACAGTGGTAAAACACCATCAGACTTCACTGTAGATAGAGATATAACTAGTTTATTTAAATTAATTAGTGAGTCATTTAAAAAAGTTAAAGAAGGTAATGCTCAAGTTATTAATGACCTTAATAAGATAAAGGATATTGATACAGTAAAAGCAGTGATGAGTGCTCGTAATAGGGAGAACAAAACTTTAGTAGTTGCTGCAGTACATAGTAACTTTTCAAAAGTCGAGCAGTTGAAGCAGATATCGCAAAGTGACGTATCCGCTCAGATTAATACAGCTTTAGTGCTCTTGCATCAAGGCAATTACCAAAGAGCCTTAAGTATTTTTAGAAGTGCATTTGAAAGAAGAAAAGAAATACTAGGACCGGGTAATCCTGGTACTTTAGATATTCAGACATATATAGTCAAAGTGCTATATAAGCAAGGAAATTACCAAGAAGCTTTAAATATGCTTGAAGAGATTTTTCAAAAACAAAAAGAAACGCTGGGTTTAAATGATAAGGATACTTTAAGTACAAGAAGTACAATCGCTTTAGTGCTGCATAGACAGGGGAAAGATGAAAAAGCTTTTATTATTTATCAAGAAGTCTATCAGAGACAAAAGGAAATACTAGGGTCAAATCATTCAGATACCTTAAATACTCAGTTTCACATGGCATTAGTATTAGATAGACAGGGAAAATATGAAGAAGCATTAAATATCAATAGGGCAATTTTTGAAAAGAGTAAAGAAACACTAGGTACACATGATCTAGCTACTGTGAGTGCCAAAAATAATATAGCAATGGTACTAGCTAACCAAGGTAAATACGAAGAGTCCTTAAAAATCTATAAAGAGGTTTTTGAAAAGAAGAAAATAATTTTAGGTATTAATCATGTTGATACCTTGAGAACGTTACATAGCATTGCTGGAGTACTCTTCAATCAAAATAAACATCATGAAGCCTTGAAAACTTTTCAAGAGGTTTTAAATATCCAGAAAAAAGCTTTACAACAAAATCACCCAGAAACCTTGAATACTCAATACAGCATAGCAAATGCACTTTTTGCTCAAGGCAAATGGATCAGCGCACTTAAAGTCTACAGAGAAAGTTTTGATCAAATAAAAGCTGTATTTGGACCAAGTCATCCGAGTGTTTTAGATATTTTAGAAAAGATAGAGATGATTAATTTTAGATTTAAGCTTGAGGGCAAAGAAGCATCAGAGATTCTCCAGCATCTGCAGAAAGATATCAACATTGCTGCTAGTGAAGGTAATATACAAACTGTTCAGCGTCTGTTAAAAGATGGAGCTGATGCCAACGATACAGATATTGATGGAAGAACACCGTTGCATTACGCTGTTAGCAATGGACACATAGATATTGTGAACATCTTACTAAAAAATGGAGCTAATGTTAGTCAAGTTACTAATAAAGGTAATACACCTTTACACACTGCTACTTCCAAATGTTACAATGAAATTGTTGAGGTTCTGTTACAACATATCAGTCGTGATAAATTAAATGACTTTGTTAATGCTAAAACGACTTCTAGCGGTACTACATCACTTCATGTTGCAGCTAAAGGTGGCTCCTCGGAAGTTGTAAAATCTTTATTAAAACATGGTGCAACTTATAAAGTTGAGAACAAAGAAGGTAAAATACCTATTGATCTTTCTAAGGACCAAAAAGTTACTAACTTACTGATATTAATCGAAGAATTGTTTAGAGATATAAAAAATGGTAATGTTGAATCTATTAGCAAGCTAAGAGCAGTAAAACCTGATGAGTTCTTAGCTATAACAAATGCTCGTAATAATCAAGGGAATACATTATTGCAAGTTGCTATAGTTAATGGACATAAGAATGTTGCGAGTAAATTGTTAAAAATGCTGAAAGAGCCAGATCAAGTTCAATTGCAGTTTAGCCCTAAATGTGAGTTGGATCAACTTGAAAAGCTTAAAAGTGCTGCAGAGGTACATATCCGTTTTTCTGAGCTTTACCTTCCTATGTTGCGGAGCATGTCGCAACCATATGGCTCAGAAAAGAATACTTTTCCTTGGAAGACTCTTAAGGAAGGTTCTTATTACCTAGGAAATGCATATCGCTTAGTTGAGGTATACAAAGATTGTGTACCTGGTTCGATAGATAATAAAAGCATACAGTCAGTAAATGATATGCTAGTAGCACTAGAATTTGATCCAAAACACATAACGTCAGGGTATACAGATGAAGCTTACGATGGGAAGGCTAAATGCTTCGTTTCCAAAGGGCAAGGTACAAAATATTATAAGTTATTGCATAGTGAGTTAAAGAAAGATGTAAGATCGTTTATAGAAATGGTTGAACTTAATATTGACATTCCTGTAAAAAGGTTTTTAGAGTCAATCAAGCAGAGATTACAGTCTGATTTTTCTGAAAAGTTACTTGAGGCCATAGAAAATTATAATCCTTTAGCGGTTGAGAATTGCATCAAAAGGGGGGTAATTGTTAACTTCAAAGATACCGATGGAAGAACACCATTACACCATGCTGTTAACAACGGCAACATAGATGTTGTAAGTACCTTATTAAAAAACGGAGCTGAAGTTGCTCAAATTACCAACATGGGCAATACGCCATTACATATAGCTTCTTCCAAAGGTTACAGAGAAGTTGTTGAAGTTTTATTACAATATGTAATTCGTGATGAATTAAATGACTTTATTAATGCTAAAACAACTTCTGGTGGTACTACATCACTTCATGTTGCGGCTAAAAATGGCTTCTTAGAAGTTGTAAAATCTTTATTAAAACATGGTGCAACTTACAACATTAAGAATAAAGAAGGCAAAACACCTATTAATCTTTCCAAAGATCAGAAAGTTGCTAACTTCCTGAAATTAGTTGAAGAATTGTTTGAAGATACAAAAAATGGTAATGTTAAAATTATCAACAAGTTAAGGGTAGTAAAGCAAGATGAATTTTTAGCTGTAACGAGCGCTCGTAATAATCAAGGGAATACATTATTGCAAGTTGCTATAGCTAATGGACATAAGAATGTTGCGAGTAAATTGTTAGAAATTTAGTTTTCAAAAAATTGTAGCTACCTTCTTTTTGCAGCATATCCTTCAATTTCTGTTAGCTGTATTAATTTCTTTTTGTAATTCATGTTTTTGGTTATCTGCAGTGTTTCCATTTTTAATAGTTTATTAAAAACTTCTAATTACATTTTACTTTGTCTTTTTTTTTGTAGTATTCTTAGATGTTTGCTTTTTTAATAAAATATGCTTAAAACTGAATATCATGTGTTTGGGAATATCAAGAGCTTTTAAGAAATTGTATTAAATATATAAAAATAAATTTTTAAACTGTAAACCTGCATTTTCTTAAAATAATTGTAATTACTGTGCACTTCTTTTTGTCCCTTTTTTTAAATTTTTTTCACAGGCTTCATTGATCTGATATCTGCTTATTTTATAAAAAGATTGTTCGATTATATTTCATGTGATAAAAAAATAATTAAAATCAAATATCTTGAAAACAACTGAAAATATTAAAATCTAATTACACCAAAATTCTATTCCATATCTTTAAAATAAAGATGTTACAAGGCTGCAACATACAGGAAACCCTCGCCATAAATAATACGCCCATGTGGAAATCAGTAAGCGGTGAATTTAGCTTTAAATACTTTCATAAAAGATTGATCTGATTAATGCTGTTTACTCTTATGTTTCGCACATACATAATCACACACCTAATAAAGTGTTCTGTCCAGTGACGGACTGGGAACAAAAATCGGCCTGGGCATTCAGATTATAGAGGCCCACAGCCAGGGTTGGTCAAAATTTAATTTTTATTTAAAAAATCAATAATCAATTGATTTAAATTTAAAAATTAAGAACTTTTGATGTTTTTGATTTTTTTAAAAGAAACTTGACTATTATTTTTCACAACTAATTTATTAATTTTTCACGTTACATATATTCTTTATACAGCGTCATTCAAAAAGTATGCAACAAATGAAATAATTTTTTATCATGAGTTTTATTGTAAATTTTTAGTTCTTGATAAAAGTTGGTGCATTACCTCAAACTAATTTTAAGATACATTTTTTTTTTAAATTCATACAGCACTAGATTTTAGCGATTTCAGAAATATTCATAAGAGTAATGTGCCCTTATTGAAAACAACTTACCTATACAAAAAAAACTCATTGGAAAAGATTATTTAGAATTAATAATAAAACCAAAATGTAAAATTTGACGTTAAAATTGCAATTTTTATTTTTGAAGTAATTTTAACATTCAAAAAGTTTGCAACAAATGGAAAAGATTTTTATTGAAGGTTTCTCAAAAAAATGTATCCCTAGGAAAAGTTGGTGCATGGTCTAAAACTAATTTTAAGTTTCAAAAAAATTCAATAAAAATTCATGGCACTAGATTTTAGCGATTTTAGAAATATTTGCAAGAGTAAAGTGCTAGTATTTTAAGAATTTTAAAAAAGTTTCAAAAAAACTTTTTTGAAAACCTAAAATACGGGCACTTTACCCTTGCGAATATTTCTAAAATCGCTAAAATCTAGTGTCATGAATTTTTAATGATATTTTTCCATCTTAAAATTAGTTTTAGACCATGCATCAACTTCTATGGCCCACTAAAAGCTTTATATGGTAACCACTTACGCAGACTTAATAAACTCGCATCAATATATTTATTATGAATCTGTTTAATAAACAATGTGTTTTATAAAATAAGTAGATTATGAAACTACTATATACACATGCACACGCCATCTATAGCTATGCGTCAGGTTTCGGATAATATCGGGACTATTTCTGAAGCACGAGTTGCGCGATCAAACATACGTCGCTATTGCGTATTGTGGAGCCCCTGAAAAACGTTAAGATTGAATACGGCCCGTATTATACGGGCAAATGTTATAATGCCACCTTTTATCATAATTTTTGCGCTCCTTTTACTTCAGCGCCGAACTTATTAAGCCCGTAGCTTAGACCGGCCCATTCGGGCACCGGCCCTTCGGGCATTTGCCCGAACTGCCAGATGGCCAGTCCGGGCCTGGTTCTGTCACATCTATTATGCCTATACAACCTTGTCACATGCAGGTAAAATAACAATTAAGGGGTTTATATTACAATATATTTTGTAGAATTATTGAACTAATATAATACCCAGGAAATACAATAGTTTGTTTTAATACCAAAATATTTTTTTTCTTTGCTATTATTTAGTAAGTCCATACTTTTACGTCATTAATTTATTTACTTGTGTATATCTCGTTCTAGTTACATTTTCTACTTATTTAAAATTTAAACAAGCTAAATATAAAAGTGTTATTTTTAATAAGAATGCTTTATAATTTCATATTTAAAATAGCTTTAAAATTTCCCCAGAACATAAGTACCTATCAATAAAAAAAAAAAAAGTTGAAACTGAAAAATAAATAATTATGTTATGCAAATAACTATCTGTTTAAAAAGACACAATTATTTAATTTTGCGTCACGAATACAATTACAAAATTAAGTTATGTTTTGATAAAACTTGAGTTATTACCATAATTTTATTTTTAGTAGCTATTACCAATATTAGTAGCTAAAAATATTTTATAATTTGGCTTGATTGTTGATGATTATTATCAGGTTTCAAGTACCTTTTATCTGTTCATATTTAACAGAACTTTAAATTTTATCTGCTCCATATCACATACTATAAAATCAGAACTGCAAATAAAGTAAGTTATTACAAATAAAATAACCTAACACTCAGTACATATCTAATACAAGTAAGTGTTTTATTACCATTGTGTCTGTTTTTTTAATCCAAAAACATCCATTTATTACAGATTTACAGTATTTGCTAATTATGTCGACAGACAAAAAAGAATGTACTACAAAACACATTTTTTCCGCCAAGAATATTGTAGTTGCAATTTTGTTAATAGCATCACTTTATCACTTGTACACCTTGAAAATGGACAGGAAGAGACGGTATGGTATGGATATGTCAATGTTATATAGTTGTTCAATGTCTACAGGAATGTTATTAATTCGGGCAATAAAACTAAACAGATTTAGATATCCCATTACTTTACTCGCAACGGCAGCATTACACTGGAAACTGGATTTGGAATGGAGTACAATGGCATTATTTAGTATTGTCTTATTATATTAACTCTTAAATAAAAGATTATGATTATATTATATATTATCCGTTAACCTCTTCTACCATCGTTGTCGAGGTAAAAGATTATAAAAAACTGCAATATTTTATTCATAAGTATTGCCCAAACAAATTTGCATTATAAAAATTAGCAAATAAAATTTTCCAAATCGATAATGAATTTTAAAAAAATTAAATGTTCAAAAATAGTTATAAACACTTGTATTTAGGGGGGAGTTCATATTTCGATATCGAAAAATATTTTATAATTCAGTAAGTCGACTGCAATAAAATTTATTGAAATGTTATGTCAATATGTGATATATTGTTATTAATTTGTTATATTTAAATAAATTTATAGCAGTTAAAATGTTCCAGTAAAACTAAAGTACAAGGCATCAGGTATTACTCAAAAGGTAAATATAACATCTATTTTTATCACTTTAAAAGAATCTCGAACTATCTATATCAAACAACACGTCATTTGAAAGACGAATTTAATAAATAAAGTAGATCAATAGTTTTTATCTGTGACAAGTTGTAAGATATCAAATCAGTTTCACTCTTGCATAACATACAAAAACACGTTTTAAACTAATTTATTACAGCAATTCAGGTTAAAAAAACTTTTGGTAAGTTTTATTATTTATTGTGAAATTGAACAGTTTTCATTTAAAGCAGGGGTGGCCAACCCGCGAGATTCATCACACTTTTACAAAATATATTTATTTTATAATGGCCAAAGTAGTGAAAACCAATGTATTAAAAAAAATACATTATTTGTGCATCCATATCCATATTCAAAAATTAACTGTCGAAATTATGAGAAAAAATTAACTTTGATTTTAAAATAATATTCTTGCGAATATATGACAGATATTGCCTGTTTTATTATGAGAATATCTCCAAATGGAACTGGTTGACTTACAGTGCAATATTGAATTAAAACACATTTTTGAAACATTAGAATCAAAAATAGATTTTTATAACACTTACGTTACAAAAGAGAAATTTTCCAATTTGAGAAATCTGACACAAAAAGTTGTTAGCGCTTTTGGTTTAACTTACACATGCAAATCGTTTTTTTCGAAAATGAAATTGACCAAACACAAAACACGCTCAAACATAACGGACGCTAACCTGCAATACCAATTACGATGTGCAAATACCCAAATTGAGACCGATTTGCAAAAGCTAAGTGAAAGAGTGGAGAAACAAATATCGCACTAGTAAAATAAATATTTTTTAATTTCATTTTTTTTATTTCATTTATATTTATATATTTTTTATATTTAATTTTTAGTGTTATATATTTCTTTACAATGTACGTTTAGTATCATTATTATTATATTATCTATGTTTACATGTAAGAATAATAGTAAACACAATAATAATAACTCATTATGTTTCAATTTTTCACTCCAAAAAAATGTCTATAGTGTATCTAAATCTAATATGGGGATATATAATTTTATATGTCGCCCGCGGAGTTATGATGCATTTCCAAAGTGGCCCGGAAGATCATTTGGGTTGGCCAACCCTGATTTAAAGTAAACTTAGCTGTATTTTATGCAATCTATAATTCTTAAATTTCAACCTTTTTTCATATTTTTTTACTACATTGTGCAAATACTGGTGAAATTTTATTTTCTCTCTACATTTCAAATCAATCCCATATTGTCTAACGTCCTGAAAGATTCAAATAATTAATGAATTTAATTATTTTATTGAAGCAAACACATGAAGGCCAAAAAGGACTGAATTTAAATTAATAATAACCACGAATGCTTAACTTCATACTGAATCGATAGACATTTTTAGATAAATTCTTTTTAAAATTAGCAAAATAAATTGAATAAAAATAAATCTTTTCCACCAAATTTTCAGGACAACAAAATTAAATTTGTTATTATTAAACTATAATATTTAAATCTCGCCTACGCACTTCTTCCAAAATTGTTTATGATGTAAAAGAGAGTGCATAAGTGATTTTTATAAGAGAAATGAGTAAAATCTGATTTATACATCCCAGTATTTAGAAAACTCAACTCTTACGAATATAAACAGAATTATTTGATAAATTGTTAGATTATTTAAGTGATTCATTTATAAATTAAATAAGCTTAATTAAAAATCAAAAAAGATTGCGATTGATAAAGAGATGAGAGTTTTGAAACATATTACACGTTGCAAGATCCTTCGAAAAAAGTTATTTTCAATTGATCATGTTCATATTAATATCAAAATAAATTTTCGTTGAAACATAAATATGCAACGTTATAAATTTTAGGTATTACAGAAGAAATGGCAATAATAGGAAACACCACACATTGCCAGTGGATTGAAAATATAATTGTGGCAATTTTAGTGGTAGCTTCATGCAAACATGTCTATGGAATGGAAAGAAACATTTTCTATGTGCAAGATATAATGGTTTTAACGAGCACTGTATTTTTCATATGTATTGCCTTAATAAGAAAAATTAAAAACTTTTATTATAGAGCAATAGTGTCAGCATTGGTTATAATGGCCTTCTTTTACAAATGGCGAATACATTGGAGCAGTGGTTGCCTTTTAGGCACACTTTTGATGTACGATTTTTAAATAAACAAATGTATCATATTTCGTTTTAACCACCCACAGGTAATCCTGACATTATAACAACTTTGTAGCCATTGTAACAACTGTTTGTGATCTTTTTAATTAAGTTTTTTTTTACAACTTTGTGTTCATTAAAATGCAAGATAATTTTAACTTATAAGTTAGGTACATAAAAAATTATAATCAACCTACAACTTTTAATACATGAGTAAATATAATAAATAAAGAACATCAGTTCAACACTTTAAAATAAATAGTTGTATAAAATGTTTAATATTAAATTTTTATTGTAATGACAAATATTTTCAATGATTTTAATTACATCAACCTAATTTTATTGCATGGAAATCTTTTTGTGAATATGTGAAAAAACAAAGGTTTTTACTTGAATAGGTACTTTTTACTAAAGCATTTTTACACTATTTTGTGTTAAGGAAGTAGAGGTAATATTTAAAATATTGTTAAATTTTACTTGGGATAACTTACCAAATTTGTTTTCATAACACAGAAAAGCACGATTATTGTACTCATGAATGTGCCCTATGCTATGCCATTCAACAATTAACAATGGTCTAGCCAAACTTTTTATTTTAATTTTATAGCCACTCCTCTCACCAACAGTAATAATTACTATGCATGTTGAACATATTTTAATAAGTAGAGGCGTACTTAACATTTACTGTAACACAAAGATATGTATGTACAAACAAAAAACTTACAAATTAGTATTGCTGGTAAAACTGGACCTTTCACAAGTCCATTTTAATTGTGTAGTTTTAGTTGTATCTTTATTTCGTGATGTATTTTTTTTAACAATCAAAGAGCAAAACAAAATGTAGCTTATTTATAGCTTTATATAAATTCAAAGGAAAAAATTGAATGAATTTATAATTTACTCCATTTACTTAAATACAATAATAATAAAAAAATAATACAAACTCAAACTTTATTGTCTTTCATTTATTACATTTGAGTAACAGCTAAATGTGTCCAAGTACATAATCATGAGTGAAACCTTAATATTTTGCAATATTTACATTCAAACAAATGCAACATTTTTGATAGATACAGATAGCGTACGCGTACATCGAGTATTTTCATAAGGATTTCCAATACAACAATACAAATGCGGCTGATTTGTAATTTGACATTAATAATCGTGCATGTATTATAGGATGTACATTAAATTAGCAGACATGTATTCTTATATTGATGCCATTTTAAGGTTTCATAAAAAAACAAAGTTAAACATAACTCTGAAATTTAAAAATACAAAAAATATACTCTTCAAAACGTATTACATGTACAATGTTTACTATGCAAAAATATTTTGTACTTATCTTGTATTACCCGATCTCCATGTAATGAAACATGAAATTAACAAATATATACAAAAAGAAAGCAACATTGGTGATTTTAATAAATATTTAGTTCACAAAGTCATACGGAACATATATAACACAAATGATGAATATGTTTAGCTATGATGACAGTTTAAATATGGCTGGTAGCTGTTCAACAGATATTACTGAAAAAATTGGCAAAACTTTATTATAAAAAAAAAGGATTCATTTTCAGGGGGGAGAACAGTTTTTGGGCTGACTTTTATAAACAAAACCTTTGTAATTTAAAAATGGTTGCTGATAAATAATTGCTAAGTGAACATTATCAATCATTTTCGGTGACGTTTTTCCTATACTGTTGGCAATTACGTACATTGTAAAACAAATATTATAGCAGTCAAAGTGAGATTAGTTCATTGGCTTCAGCTATAGGGAAAAGTACTTTCATAAAACAATTTAAATAATTAACATTTTTATTACCGACAGACTTTCGTAAAACCAATACTATTTGTGAAATAACACTATTTTCAGTGTTTTTTACAATCGTATTTTGGGATAACAGGATCAAATATTAAACATTTTTTCTGCATAAAATGATTACATTTTTAAAACTTTTTCTTTTGTAGGTGGTATTTGTTGAATTATTAAATTTT
Organism: Elmis aenea; assembly: GCA_947652605.1. Classification (NCBI taxonomy): domain Eukaryota; kingdom Metazoa; phylum Arthropoda; class Insecta; order Coleoptera; family Elmidae; genus Elmis; species Elmis aenea. The sequence continues at coordinate 25,753,848 of OX393578.1, read as the reverse complement.
AAAACTTAAGCTATGTTTAATGTAGTTATGTTTTCGTTTAAAAAGTTACATCAAAACATCTGACGCGCTTAATAAAATCGTCATTAATTACGATCAAATTTGAATTAATAAATGTGTTCACAATGATCAGCACTTACTGTATACCTGAGTAATACTAGAAGTTTATCAGTATTGAACATTTATATGTATTTAAATATATCTGAAATATTTTGGTATACTGAAACATCTCATAATTGCAAATCCATAGTACTCGCCAAGAACTATCGTAATTGTTATACATTTAAAAATTCGAAAGAAAACAAAAGGAAAAAAACCAATCACATCTTGAGATTTTTTTGTTCTTTTAAACAATGGCACTTAAACTACAAAAGTTAATTACCTTAAAGGCACTTCGAATATATAAACATAAAAAATATGGCTGTAAAACATGGCACAAGTCATATTCTACAATTATCATCCCTGTATTTCATGTTGTACTTTTATTCAAGTAATGAAAAATAAACCAAGTACCATTTTGACACATTCAAAAATAAACATCAGTTCAGCAATGGTGCCACTTCATTACAGCATTCAATAAATTTACCAAGTTTTGTAAAACTAAGACTAACGATACTCACTTATGTAAGATCTTAAAAAGTATACACTAAATAATTACATGTGTTAAAATACTGAGCGGCAAAACTTTTCCCCATTTCTGTAGGAGAACTTAATGCTATATCATCATAATTTAAAATAGATCCATAAATAAAGTTACCACGTAGACAGTTCATTAGAGATGTGCCAATACCTTTCTTTCTGTTTCCCTGAGATACCCAAATGCGTGAAACTCCACATTTGATTGGGTAAGATTCTTCAGAACATATATCTATACCACCATCACTTGATAACATACGAAAAGCTGTTGATTTTGGTTCAGCAACAAGGCAACCTACTATGCTCTTATTTTTGATATACAGATATACCTAAAAATAAAAAATATTCTATGCCAATATTTTTCACTTATTTTTGATCAAAATTAAATTTGTCACACACGACCCAAGAGAAAATATCGTTAGGTAAAAAGTAGAGTTAACAGTTTTTTGACATGCAACGTCTTTGTTGCTTAACCTTTTCGCTACGGCGGTCCTGTTCGCTTGAACATCTTCGCCAAATGAGGTGCTCTCTCCACTATAACATGCCGCTGAACGCAAAGTTGTCTCTGCTAAAACATCCCCACCGAACGAGACAACGTGCCAAAAGTGTACAGGGTGGTCCAAATTCGATGGAATTGCATAGGTATCTCGGTTAATATTTAAGATAGAGAAACGGTTAAATTACCAAAAATGTGCAGTTTTTTGAGAGAAGCTCAGAACCGGTTTCAAAAATATTCTATCATTTCCGGTTTTCGAGTTATTGAATAAAAAGTGTTTTTTTGTCATATTAATAATGTGTCGTATCTCCGTTATTGTTATAAATATCGAAAATATTTATGAAGATTATTTTTAGATATTTTTAGGTTTAATTTGATTATAATAATAAAATATATATATATTTACCATCGCCGTTAAAAAGTTGACACAAACTTACCTTTTTTTAAATGGGAACGATAGTTGGCTATGATCTATTTAAATTCCTTATTTTTTTCTCATTCCAAATATATAAGGGTTGATGTATTTATTTTCGATAATACGCAAGTTATGAAGGCTTTTTATTTTTTTTTTTTCTAAGAAAATCATAGTAAGCTGTGAAAACAAAAAAAAAAACAAGGTGTAAAACCTTGTAAAACTCATGTGGTACAAGTTACCAAGGTTTTTAAATTTATTGTTGAGATAAACATCAAACATTTTTGAACACAAAATAAACAGCAATATACTTACGGTGACCATCCGTACTGTATTATACAGTACAATACTCAGTGGCGTAGCTAGGGGGGTGCGGTAAATACCACACTGATGGTATTTAAATGATATTTGTTGATTAAGATTTTTTTATATTCCACGGCACGCTTGAAAATTTTGTGAAACCTAACCTATTTTAGTTAAACTTTTATTTTTTATTTCTTATTAGTTTTGCACTAAAATTAACTTATGATTACATCATTGAATTCACAAAAATAATGCCTACCAGATTTATTTAAAAAAAATAGATGGTGCCATTTGGAAAAAAAAAAAGACTATTGTTTGACATTTAAGTTGACCTTGAAAAAAATTGAAATCCAATTCAGTTTATAGTATTTGAGGAGACATTTCATTTAGTTTTTAGTTCACCAAAATTGGACCACAAATAACGGATTTACAGCTTGCGGCGTTTTTTATGTGACAGCCTGTATACTTGAAGAAGTTAATCTTACACAGCAGTACCTGCAGACTAAAGGCTTAACGCTTGACAAAGTGGTGACCAAGTTAGAAGCATTACGACTTTTTCTGAACGAGCAGCGAAGTCACTTAGTGGAGCATGCAATTGAACAGGCACTTTTAAAATCAGACCAGTATGGAATTTCAGTAAACAGAAGATTAAGGTTCAAAAAGATAATGGCAGGGGAACAATTAAGAGATGCTGGACTCGCTCTGCAAGAAGAAAACAATAGGCCGATGTTGAAGTGTATTGATCGTTTTCATTCTGAACTTCAGATCAGATCAACAGCGATCAAGGAAGTAGCAGATTTGTTTGAGGCTGTTCAAGCCAAGAGTCTACTATCAGCAAGTGAAGAGGAATTACTGGTGTCTGTTTCAAAATTGACCACTTTCTATGATGAGTTATCCGAAGGTGAGCTTTTAAAAGAGATACCAAGGCTGAGAAGGCACCTGAAGGCAGCAAATATTGATCTCGACGAAGCCAAAGAGTGGTCAGTATTTGATGTTTTGAAATTCATTTCTGAATGGGACTTCCTAGAATCTCTCCCAACACTCTCACTAAGCCTTCGATTATTTCTCACGACCTGTGTGTCTGTAGCTTCATGTGAGAGGAGCTTTTCAAAACTGAAATTGATAAAAAACTACTTGCGATCCACCATGGGACAGTCAAGGCTTTCTGATCTAGCTCTATTATCAATTAAAAGTGATATGGTAAAAGATATTGATTTTGATAGAGTTACTGACAGATTTGCAACTTTGATGACCAGGAGAGGAAAATTTTAAATAAAGTTTAATGTTTTTACAAACATTACAATTCTCGTTTTTTTTTTTGTAAAATTTGTACGCGGCCCTGTTTCACATAGCAAGCACGGTGCGACGCGGTTCAATTTATAATTTTTTTTTGTTCATGGTGGTCTGGAGGGGTGACACCATGAGTTTTCCGCACCGGGTGACACCAACTCTAGCTACGTCACTGACAGTACTGTATTTTAAGGCGCTGTACTGTATAATTTAAACAGAAATAAATGTACTGTATTTTATTTTTTCGTACTGTATGTGGTGTATTTTTAATGTAATGAAAATTGTGCTAAATATAACCCAACTTGTTACATAGCGCGAGCCACAAACATATAATTCAATATAATTTCCATCTTCAAAATTCGTGAGAGCAAAAAAATTAACAAACTTCATCCACATTTTTTGTTCCGGTCCTCAAATACATGTTTTGTTCCGGTCTTCTTAAAAAGATAATCGTGAAAGCAAAAAAAAAAAAAAAAACGTAATCCACCTTTTGTACTGTATTTTTGTCTAGAAATAATGGTCACCGTAAATATACTACATTACTGCTGATTCCGACTATGTTGTTGTTACTTATGTTCAAATATAATTTACAATGTTTATCTTTGTTACTTATGTTCAAATATAATTTACAATGTTTATCTGAACAACAAATTCGAAAACCTTGGTCACCGTAAGTATATTGCTGTTTATTTTGTGTTCAAAAATGTTTGATGTTTATCTCAACAATAAATTTAAAAACCTTGATAACTTGTACCACATGAGTTTTATAAGGTTTTTACATTGTTTTTTTTTATGTTTTCACAGCCTACTATGATTTTCTTAAAAAACTAAAAAACCTTCATAACTTGCGTATTATCGAAAATAAATACATCGACCCCTATATATTTGGAATGAGAAGAAAATAAGGAATTTAAATAGGTCATAGTCAACTATCATTCCCATTTAAAAAAAGGTAAGTTTGTGTCATAACTTTTTAACGGCGAAGGTAAATATTTTTTTTTTAAATTATAATCAAAGTAAACATAAAAATATCTAAAAATAATCTTCATAAATATTTTTGATATTTATAACAATAACGGAGATACGACACATTATTAATATGACAAAAAAACAATTTTTATTCAATAACTGGAAAACCGGAAATGATAGAATATTTTTAAAACCGGTTCTGAGCTTCTCTCAAAAAACTGCATTTTTGGTAATTTAACCGTTTCTCTATCTTAAATATTAACCGAGATACCCATGCAATCCCATCAAATTTGGACCACCCTGTATGCCATGTGTGCTCACTTGCACATGGCGGCCGAAATTTGTTTTTAACCCTTTCCTGACCGAATTTTTCCCCCCTGTTTATTTTAACCGAGTTTTTGAATTTAGCATTCTTGTTAAAAGATGCATGTCTTTTGAAATTTTATTTTTAACTTGTTATCTAAAAAACATCAACAGCGCAGGGCTATACTTCCCGTGGGGCTGTGTGCGGTGCACACCATGCACTACCATATCACCAGCTCTGGGTACTTCACACAGAAGCAATTAAATATAGAAAAGCAGTAAGATGCAATTCAAAGAAATAAACAATCACAAAGTAACGTAAAACTAAAGGAATTCTACACTATTATTGCAATAAAACCACAGGAAATTGGAAACAAGATTAAGCACGACTGAGAGTACTAGGCAATGAATCGTCTTCTCCAGCAATGCCCAAACAGTTTAAAACTCTGGGAATTCCCTGACAAATAGTAAGCCAGTAAAAGTCCATGCACTACATGCAGGAGTACAGCATGCACCAAAAATGGGATTAACTTGTCCCAGCGGACTTCTGAAGTAAAATAGTAAGTGGGACATGTGTCATCAAAGGATTAACTAGGTAATAAGCTAAACAGAGAGCGTAAAAATAGTTTGTTTGACATGAGCTGGATTGTCAACTAAATATCAAAAGGGTTGTTGGTGATGATAAATAATCGAGATAGCAGTACAGTCTAAAAATTCCGCCATGTTCTGCGAATTCCACAGTTATAATTAACTGCATTTATTATCTGGCTCAAATACATACGTTTGTGGATGTACAGTAGTTTTGAGCACTGAAAATGTTTATTTTACGGAAGGTAAGTGATAAATTGTAGTAAACAATTCCTGTTTTCTAAAAATTGTTTGCATTAAAGCAATAATAGTAGTAAATAATAGAAAAATTAAGTAAAAGCTACTGTTGTGTTCTTTGATGCGAAACACCGCAATTATTACCTACGCCCTACGCCCATATGGTCAAAAATTACCCTTTTTGGAACTTTGATAACATGATTTTTAATAGTTCAGTGACTGATAACATACATAACTTTGCTTCATAAACCACTCGTTTTCCATAAACAACATGCTTTGGATTTAATTTATGGTTTGCATTTTATTCCTAGCTGTAAGAATGTGTTAGTTTGGTAACACTTTTAAATAAATTTTAAAAATTTTAACCTGATGGCATGTGCAATATGTGACAATATATCGAAACCGCAATATAAGAATAAATGTACGGAATTTCGCGGAGGGCGGCTATGCCCTTCAAGTATACAGTGTTGTTTCGTGGAGGGCGACTATAGTCGCCCATTGTAGGAAAAGGGTTGAGAACATTGAAATTATTTGATTACTTCAAATACGATTAGACACCTGCAGACCACAGTTTAACATGACACTGACAAGGTGTCTCACTTACAGTGGTCAGCCAGACGGCGTGACGAAATTGGGTGTCTCACTACTTGAGTACACTTGGACGGCTTGTCTATCGGCAGGAGTCACGTTGTAATGCTAAATACATGAATTATGATATATAGCCCTCCAGGGGACCAAAAAACAACAAATTGGTTCCAGCAACCCAAAGTTTTACATCTCACGTCTGTGCTTAACGTATTAAGATTATGTACTATATTAGGTATTGAATATGAGCCAGTACTACGAATTTACTGTGTTATGATTGACAGGTTAACTGTAGACATATTATTTTTTTAAATTTTCCTCTGGAGTCTAAGTAACTTTTAAATGTAGCGCGTCAAAAATAATATAAGTCAGTGGTTGTCAATCTTATCTTGTGCTCCAACATAATAGTCGAAACAACAAAAACTTATTTTGAACATTTCATGAATTAATAATCCATCAGGAAATTCTCACAACCAAACTCGATATGACCTACCAAAACCAATGGGATTAAATAAGTATTTTGCCAATTGCAGCAGTGCAATCCCATGCCGACTCAGTATAACAACACTTTTTTTTCTGGTGTCCTATATTAAATAATAAGTGCTTCATTATTTGTTTGTTGTAAATTAATAATTTAAATTGTAAAAAATGTTTCTCATGCTAAGCCACTGCATTGCGACCTGCAATTTTTCATGCTTACACAACAGTTCATTAGGGTTAAATTTTTTTATGACTTAATTAGGTATCAGTAAAATATGTTTCATAGTCAAAACCTCTCAATAATTTTACTGACCGCCAAGACACTAGAGAACCACTAAATCATTTAAAATTGTGACAGCCTGATCAGTTAGGGATTGAAAAACCGGTTAACAGCAGCCTTTTTTCGATAACCCGTAATTACCTCTTGGTTAACGGGTTATTCGAATATGCAATTATAGTTTAAATTTTGTGTCGACATTTTAGTTTGCCAAGTTGAGTTAACCTGTAAGCATAAGGCATAAGTTTGTACTTCGCTTTTTTTTTAAATAACCCAAGTTTTTCAATGTTTTATCTACATTTTGTATCAACAGGTTAATACAACTGGTACAATGGTGATTTGTGTACCTAATTAAAGCGCAGTTCTAGTTTGTAAATAAAATAAAAAGATAGAAGGTTTTGAATTTGTGTTTCATAAGAAAAAGTTATTTTTATATTTTTTAATATTATTTTTTACTTTTTGTGGCAGACTAAAATCAACTTTTTTGTGTTTCTTCAACCGACATAATTAAACTTAATAACAAATTTAAACTTACTTGCATCTCAGGATGATCAGATTTTAAATCCATTTCATAAAAACCTAAATCTCTATTCACAACTTCCAGAACATCTTTAATTTTCTTCCACCAGACTTTTGAATCAGATCCAATAACTTTAATTATTTTGCCATCAATAACATTCGATACAATTCGTTCACTTTTCCAACCCTAAAATCGACAGAACTTAAGACAAAGAAATATTTTAATCAAACTTCAAAACTATATATCGCCCGCAAAAAGTTTGACCGGACAAATACTATACGCTTGGGCAAATCGTTTTTTAATACTCATTTATATTTAAACGCTATTTGACCAGGCAAATATTATTTGCCGGAATCGTGTTGGGCAAATAGTGTTCAGTTTAATAATTTGATATTTGAGGTTGGTTAAAGCTTTTTTTAAGTAATAGCGCTAGATCGATCTGTTAGTTTTTTTTTTTAAAGCAAATCTATTGTTTATTTTTCTTTATTTATTAAAATAAAAGCTTCCAACAAGCCTGCGACATATACATATAGTTAAAGCCTGTACTATAATGAAAAATATATAATAATAAATAAATAATCACAACTACATGCATACATTTGTATTTAAGGTGCGGTTTTAAGCCGGGTCCAGATTTGCGAGCAAAAGTGGGAACCGAACATAGCACAGTCCACCATTTCAGCGAGCCTGCCTCTTAATAGTTTAATACGACCACAGGTTTGTGAGTGCAACAAAACCGCAGTCAGCCAAGTATTGGTATTTAGCAGGCTCGCTAAAATGATGGATTGCGCTAGGTTCGGTTCCCACTTTTGCTCGCAAATCTGGACCTGGCTTAAGGTATTTCCTAATCAAATTTTTTATTTTTTTTGGATCTAATAAGATATCACACATACAGGTAGAACTCGGTTTATACCAGGGTTATGTTACTAAGATTCCTAGCTTAAATTGAAGCAAAAATATAATGGGAACATATGTACACACATTATATTCGGCTCCAAGATTTTAAGCAATCAACACAAAATACTTAAAAAAAATGTTTTACTTTATGAAATGTACTCCCTCTGTCCCATAATAATAGTAGCAAGTGAATATTTAAATGGGAATTATTGGCGAATGCAGCTGTAAGTTATGTTGTAGCGCAAAATTGCGAAGCCTTCAATCTAAATCAATGTTTCATGACATTTGTCATTTGTTTTGACACATCTGTCAATGTTTAGGTTTACCCACGGTCTACTACACAGGTTGGGAAACTCCCAAATAAAACCGACTGAGGCCGGTAACTAGTTCCGTAAATTATCCCACAGAGGCGATAAGTCTAAGAACCATTCGCCATAAATGATCACTAGATGGCGATACGTCTAAGAACCGGTTCGTGCACAAGATTTTGACATAATCAGCGAGATTTATAAGCTTTCGCTTAAAAAATTCGAATTTAATCAATCAGATGATGTATATAAAAATGTTTTAATTGAATTTTTAAGTCAGGTTTGTTTAAAATAGGTTCTTAAACTTAATCGCCATCTAACGGATTTTTATGGCGAATGGTTCTTAGACTTATCGCCGTCTAGCGGAAATTTATATCGAAAAGTTCCAGATTTTTTGACAGGCTTCCTAACCTGTGTAGTAGACCGTGGGTTTACCTAATTATTACGAATTATAACTATTTTTCTAATTTCATCCGCTGATCGAAATCAATTGTTTTATTTCCGTTGAATATCAACCCATTGTAAAAGTAAGATGAAAAAAAGAGAGTTTTCAAGCAAAGATCGCGTTGCGATAGCCCAGTTCTTGATGCTTCAAAAGAAAAACGAAAAGTTGCAGAAAGGTGCAATTATGTTAGCTGCAAAACAATTTAAGTGCAACAGAATGACCATATCAAGAATTTGGAAACGTGCTTCCGAAAATAATTGTCAAGGTAAATCTTATGCTAATGTTGATTCTTTGAAAAAACAAAACTGTGGACGTAAATGCAAAGATTATGGAGAAAAACTTGAAAAACTTAGACACATTCCTCTTAGCAGAAGAGGCACCATAAGATCAGCAGCTCACGCCATTGCAGTTCCCAAATCTACATTATTCCGAATTTTGAAAAAAGGTAAATCCATAAAACGAGTTTCAAGCACCATCAAACCATTTCTTACAGAAAAGAATAAGAAAGATCGCGTAGAATTTTGTCTGTCAAAAGTACTTCCTGACGGAAAGTTTATGGATTTTAAGGATTATATTCACATTGATGAAAAGTGGTTCTACTTGACAAAATGCAAGCGATCTTATTATGTGCTTTTAGACGAAGAAACTCCACATAGAACGTGCAAAAGTAAGAGATTTATATCAAAGGTTGTGTTTATGCATGGCCAACTTCATTCATAATCCGCTACGCTACTTATATGGCCGTCCCAATTGACCTTAAACGTCGTTCCCAGGTAAACGTCAAAAAGTACATCAACTGGCGCTCCCTGTGAAGTATATCAATAACTACATTTTTCAAATTGATAGTTAGTCTCATATTTCTGTAAAACTTTGGACTTGAATAATAATTATTTACCTGTAAAAATAACCAACAGCAATCAACTTCGCTTATGGGAAATTTCCTGAGGTAAATATGTGCTTTACCAATCTCACAACTTTTTGACGGGTTTGTTGCTTTGCTAAAAAATATTTATACTTTTTCCAAATGCAGTGAAAATTGCGAATTAAATCATGAAGAATATTTGTTACAACTATTCATGAAAATATTTGTTGAATTTTTTCTTAACTTGGACATTTAACTACCATTATTAGTATTAACATGACATTTTTGAACATAAATGACATTTAAAATACATCACTGAGGGCGCCACCTGACGTACTATTTTGACGGCTTATTCTGACTTTTCACAACAATGAAAAATTTGGAATTGGGACGGCCATATAAGTAGCGAGGAAACAGCCGAGCGGATTATGAATGAAGTTGGCCGTGGTTTATGGCAGCAGTAGCTCGCCCTGGATGCGATCCACACAAAAAATGTCTTTTTGATGGAAAAATTGGCATATGGCCATTCGTTATGCAAACGCCAGCCCAACGAAACAGTAAGAACCGAACAAAAGGAACTCTTATTACAAAGCCCATAGAATCTGTTAATAGTACAGAGATAAGGAAAATGATTTTTGAAAACATACTGCCAACAATTCGCAAAAAATGGCCAAGAGGATCAAGACATTGCCCCATATTTATTCAACAGAATAACGCAAAACCACATCTAAAAGATGATGATCCGTTACTATTAGAGGAGGGATTTCGTGATGGATGGAAAATACAAATGAAATCCCAGCCACCCAATAGTCCAGACTTTAATGTGTTAGACTTGGTTTTTTTTAACTCAGTCCAGTCACTACAACATCAAGCCTCGTCCAGTAATATTGATGAATTGATAGAAGCAGTAAACATAGCCTTTGATAATATTTCTCCCGAAATACTGGATAATACATTTCTGTCACTTCAACAAGTTATGCTGGAAGCAATGAAGAACAATGACTCCAATAATTTTAAGCTCACGCATATAGGGAAAGCAAAGCTTCGCAGCCAAGGAATCCTACCTACAAGTTTAAAATGCAGTAACGAAATTATAGGAAAATCCAGAAACTATCTCAACACTCAAAATAAAAATTAGGAGTAATATTTTTAATTTATAGTTTAATTTAATCTAGTTTTTTGATAATAAATGTTGCGTTCTTTATTTATTTTCGTTTGCTACTATTATTATGGGACAAATTAAATTCATCAACTGCTACTATTATTATGGGACAGAGGGAGTATGTATTGAAAGTTGTATTTTTATGAAAAATGAAAGATTTACTGCTTTAAAAACCATACAGTAGATGTGTCCATTTGGTTTTATTCTTTCTGATAAAACAGTGTGTTGTTGTCTAGACACCAAAGAATGCCGTCAGTTCGCTTGCAGTAATTTTCTTTTTCTTGTCACATTAAATATTAAATCCCTTCAACCGTGACCTACGAGAGGCACAAAAGTAAAGCGAACATAAACTACAACGGAATAAACCAAGTCCTTCCTTATTACACATTTGTCTTTAAACATTAAAAGAGCAGCACATACTTACATTAAAATGCAAAACATTTACAGCATTGTGAAAATTATGATGTTTAAGTTCATCATCGGGATCTCCCATGTGGTAAACAATGTTACACTCGGAACACTGAGTTACTCCAAAATGTTTTTGTCCAGCATCTAAGAGCATTTGATCTTTGGGAAGCTGCTTCCATTTTTTTGTCACTGACTCCTTCTTAACCATTTTTGAACTCTTTTGTGGAGTACTACTGCCATAGAAAATTGGAAAAAGCTTCTTCTCCACCACATCTATACCGGAAGGCACTTTATTTATTTCATGAATATATGAAATATCAGAAATGTTTTCTAAAATAGCTGTAACATTTTGTTTGGCTTTTTTTGGGCTGTTTATAGCTAAACCAGATGTCATGTTACACATTTGTGATGTTGGTGATAGTAGAATATGAGACTGATTGATTGTTTGTGGTGCAGAAAAGTGTTGAGTTTGAAGTTTTTCATCAACTGTGGTTTTTGTAATTTGTTCAGTGGACGTAGCATGTAAATGTATAGAATTTTCTGAAGCAAATACTGATGTATGAGCTGTTAATAAAATTTTACTAGGAGATTCAACATTATTTCCAACCTCTTGACCGTCATTTTTACACACATCATTTTCAATGTCACTATGAAAATTATTGCCGACATTTTCTTTATCATTTTCCAGAACATCTAGGATACTATTTATTTTATCTGATAGCATGAAGTCTTCGTTATCCGCCACCATGAAGTCTAATGAGTCAAAAGTAACTTTTTCCAGTTTACGTTTCTTTGGAGGAATGTTACTTTCAAGTAAAGTCATTCTACCCTTATCTACTTTAATTTTTATAACTTTATCTATATTTACTATTCCTTTTGTTCTTGATGACTTAAAGAATTTTTTTGTTGGGTCAGGTGGTGGTGTTATTTCACGCTCGGGCGTTTTAATGTTATAAACATCATTTTCTGGCTGTATTTCTTTGAAAATATTGTGATTGGATGACAATAGTTTGGGGTTGTTATCAATTTTTGATTGCTCGTAATGCTTCTTTTTCAGATTTTTAAGTTGAGTAATTTCTTCCAAATAATCATTTAAAGGTGAATTGTCTATTATACTGAGGGCGACTTTCAATATTCGTGACTTGGTAATTTTCTTTTGCTTAGGCTTTCTAATTTTGTGACGCACTCCAGCATTTATTTGCCCAAAATAATTTTTTTTCTTCTGCCGACTGCACAGGTACAAACTGGATGTATTATTTCTATGTCTTTTTTTACTAGTTTCATGATCCACATACTTGCGTTCAGTGCGATGGTTATCTAACTTCGGATAAAAAGATCTAGTTGGTACTGATAATTCAGGAAATAGTGTGGTACGGACTTTTGATGTTTTACTTGATGTGCTTTCTAACTTTTGATTTTTACAAGTTGGAGGTGACAGTGGAGATGCTGCCTTTCGTTTTCCGTTATCCAAATCATCCTGACAAGTTTCAATAAATGATTTACGAACCAATTTAGGCACTTTGCTATTTACATTGGTTGAATCGTGAGGGGTTTTTGGATTAAGAATTGGAGATTCTTTTAATGGGGTATCAGGAATAACTGAACATAACTTCACTTTCTTGGGGGATTTAATTATGGGAGATGTTAAAAGTGACTGAAGTGGACTAAGATATAAGGGTGACATACAGTCTAATTGTACGTTTGTGGTATTTTGTGGAGTACCACTCGCAATTTTTACACTTGCATTAATATTTTTTTTATCTGCTTCATAGTTATTAAGATTTTCCAAGATAACATAATCCTTTAAAGTGTTTGCATTAAGACCAGCAAAATACTGTTCGTCTGTATCAGATTCAGTGCACTGACTTGATGGAGATGAATGTGAAGAATCAATATTTGAATCAGTGAGTGGACTTATATGTCCTAAATCGCTGTCACTGTCATTGTTGTTGGAGGTAGGAAACAATGCTCTCCGATGTTCTGTGAAACGTGTGCTGTGAGAAAATTTGCTTATTGTCGAGGGTGGTCGAATCTGAGCCATTCTTATATATATACTGCAATCATCAGAGAAGTTACTTCGATAACTTTTCAAAAAATAATATAATTTTTAAATCAAATTTTAGACATGTCATGATTTTACTATCTATAACTAATTTAGGGCTATACAAATAAAATGATTAATATCTATAATTATTTAATGTAAACTTTAAGCTTAATTTTTATATTACATTTTCATAAAAAAATTATTTACATTAAAAAGTGATCTTAACAAGATAAATAATAATTATACAGCAAATAATCATGGCAGTTCATTGCACAATTTAAAATTGAATAAGTTAATCTACTTACTCATAATAACTTCTATAATTCAGTTAGTAAACTATCACAAATAATATCGTTAAATTCCGTTACACGACGGTTTATCAGCCGCTATCGCCAATCTAACCTAACCAACTTTATGTCTTTACCGCCAAGTTAGACCGTGCGCCAAGTTCATTGGGCAAACATGAATATTTATTATATGACACAGTTCTCTTTTGTTCTAAAACAAAGTATAGTTAAAAAAACTATGTTTTACTGAATTCCATACTGTTTCTTTGCTAAAAAATATATTATTTTTAGTAATTTAAGAAGCTGTTAAAGGTAAGGCATAGAAAAAAATTGAGGTAAGGTTTTATTTCAGATGATTTTGTTTTATTGGCATTTGTATTCAATGCCCATATATAAAAATGCACAACGAAATTATTATTGTATCTAAATACACTTATATAGAAAAAACACATATAACCTCACAACAAACGTCACTGCTTACAGTAAACAGTAAACACAAACAGGTATAATATTAGTAATTTAATTACATTTACAATATATTTCTCCAGTACAATTATTTTTGAATTTGTAGATTTAAAATGGGTGATCGCTACAATATACATAGCCAGTTGGAACATTTACAGTCGAAATACATTGGAACTGGTCATGCAGATACAACGAAATATGAATGGCTGGTAAATCAACATCGTGACTGTTGTTCAAGTTATTTAGGTCATCCAGATTTACTGAACTACTTTGCGGTAGCTGAAAATGAAGCGAAAGCTCGAGTAAGATTTAATTTAATGGAAAAAATGCTACAACCATGTGGACCACCACCAGATAAACTGGAGGATTGAACAAATTACATTTTAGATGTGAACTTTTCACAACTTCATTTACTAACGTTGTATAAAATTTGGTTCTATACATTTATACTTAACTAAAAATTATTCATTTGGAATTACAACTAGGTTGAAAACTTCACATAAAATAATGAAGTTTGCAGTAAATATTTTTTTTATTTTATGAAATAACAGTAAAAAATAAGATGTGAAAGGCAATTTGTAAATATTTTATGCGTATACTTTTTATTAAAATAAATAAGGTGCACACATTCAACTGGCAAAAGTTTGTTTTTACGACATTTCAACAGGACCCTTAACCCATACTGGAATAAACTGACGCTTATTTAGTGAACCGGAAGAGAACCTATAATGTAAAAAAATTATTGAACTGTAAATAAAACCAAACTAACTCATGTAAACCAGTTCAGTAGACTTTAAACTCTTTAAGGTATAACGTGAACACATCGAAAATTGTATGAACAGTGAGTTTTACCAAGAATCATCTTCCTGTTATTGGCAGGTAGAGTACCTTAAAATATCCAATAGCCCTACGCTACTGCTCAGCGTATAAATACCCCTTACTATTAACCTACTGAACAAAACAAAACCGCGATAATGGCACCTATTAATGAAAGTCAACAAATTACAAATCAAACAACCAACACCCAAACCAAATCATATGCAAACATTACTAGTGACACCTACTTCCCAAAGAAAGAACAAGGAATAATACTTAACTCCGTAGATGGCCTTAAAATTAAAGATTACATACTAAATGTAGGAACCATAGTGGGCGCAATAAACGTGATCTTTGCATCGCGGATATCAAACAACAGAGTCTGCATCTACCTGAAAACGAAAGAACTAGCAAATAAAATTACTAACGAACACAAAACAATTAACATAAACAATAACAACGTAAGCATCCGAAAATTGATCAGCCCCACAAAAAAAATAATACTATCAAACGTCTGCCCCACAATCCCTCACAACACAGTCGAACTTGAACTACAATAAAATGGGGCTAAAACTAGTATCACCGATGACATTTTTGAGGGTGGGAATGGCTGAAAACGAATACACACATGTAATGAGCTTCAGACGCCAAGTCTACGGCAATGCAGAAGAAATAACAAATATAACGGAATCAATACTCCTAACATACGAAAATGTCAATTACAGAATCTTTATTTCAGATGAGAACGTCAAGTGCTTTATCTGCAAAAAAACAGGCCACAACGCAGACCAATGCCAACGGGACAACGACCAAAATGAAATAACCACCATCCCCATCACGCAAAACATAAGACCAAATGACGAACGTACAACATCAAACGACAAAACAAAACAAACGATCACAAACAGCATGGATACTCTCCCAAACAAAGAAAACAGTAAACGAACTATATCTGTCCTTTCAGATGCATCTGAGTCATCTAACGTAACTGAAACTGACAAAATCAAAGAAAAACCAAAAAGACAACGATCGACAAGCTCAGGGTCGGCCAAACATCTAATAGAATACCTGAAACCACTTAAGGATGCAATGACCAAAAACCCATTAGAATACACAATTACATATGACGACCTAAAAAATATATTGGAAAACACACACGGAAACCAAGACAAAGTAGGCATAGTCAGAGACTATACAACTGACATACCAGGCCTCATATCAACCATCCACAAACTAACCCCACTACTAAAACATCCTGGCAGCAAAACCTCTCTTACCAGACTGAAAAACTCGCTACAATTACAGATGGACCATGAAATAAACGGTCCTTTCAGTAGCCAGGAATCACTATACTAATGGCAATCATGCAATGGAACTGCAACGGTTTCAATTCACACAAAGGCGAGCTTGAAAAATTAAGTACAGATATAAAGCCACAATACATATGCCTACAAGAAACCAGGCTAAAAGACCACCACTCAGGTAAATTAAAAAATTTCACAACTTTTAGGAAAGACAGGCCAAATGACTGCATAGCCAGTGGCGGAGTAGCAATTCTGATTAAAAATAACATTCAAGCAGACAATATCAACCTACGAACAAACCTTGAAGCCGTTGCAGTGTCAACATTCCACAAACAGAGATTTACCCTGTGCTCAGTATATCTACCTCCAAATCAACAGAACTAATCGACCTCATAGAGCAACTTCCCAGGCCATATATAATAGTGGGCGATTTCAATGCTCACAACCCAATTTGGGCCTCAACTCACAGAGACAAACGAGGAAACAAAATAGAAGATTTATTAAACCACGATATGGCTCTGCTAAACGACGGATCTGCAACACATTTTTGCACTAGGACAGGGACACTTAAATATAGATCTCTCTTTGTGTGAACCAACCATGCTTCCAAATTTATCATGGGAAGTCATCTCAAGCCTATATGGCTCCGACCACTTTCCAATAATAATTTTCTTTCCGGATTACAGAGACAACACTTTGCACCCAATTTATACAAACTGGAAGCTACATAATGCAAACTGGGAGAATTTCAAACTAGCGCTATATCAAAACAAAAAACAATACGTAAAAGAACTAAAAAACATCGACGAAATGATAGATAGTTTTACAAAGGATATAATAACAACTGCGAGTCAATTTATAAGCAGAACCAAACCTAATAATAAAAGAAAAATACCTTGGTGGAACCAAAATTGTGAAACAGCAATAAAAGAACATAAAAAAGCCTTTTACGCCTTCCGGAAAAATAATACTATAGAAAATTTTGTCGAAGTTAAAAAAACCCGCGCAATAGCGAGAAGAATGGTTTTAGAAAGCAAAAAATTATCCTGGCAAGAATATACATCTACCATTACAGCCAGCACGCCGGCAACTGAAATGTGGAATAAAATAAGACAAATAAATGGGAAAAAAATAAGATACGAAACTTCGGTAATCCTAAAAAACAACTTAGTGATAAATACACCACAAGAAATAGCAAATGAATTCGCAGACACCTTTAGCCACAACTCTAGCGATGAACAATACAACAAAAACTTTCAAATACGTAAGAGACAAATAGAAAAACAATATACTAATATTTTACCGGACCCAGATAGCGATATCAACAAACCCTTCACGATCCAAGAAATAGAACTATTTATAAAATATCTGAAACCCCACTCAAGTCCGGAACCTGATGGTATACCTAACGAATTTATCAAAAACTTCCCTACAAAAACGGTAATACAACTGCTATCTATCTATAACTATATGGGGCAAAACAATACCTACCCAAAAAAATGGGGTTCAGTTTTAACAATACCAATATTAAAACCAAATAAGAATAAAACAGACACACAAAACTATCGCCCAGTATCACTATTAGGGATTGTAATACCGGTAAACCGGTTTACCGGTAAATCGCAAAAAATACTCTTCAAATTTTACCGGTAATTTGCCAGTTTTTTACCGGTAATTCCGGTAATTTTACAATATCTTTCTAATCATGATAAAAATCTAAATCAAATATTCGAAAAAAAATTGACGTGTTTTCAAAGAGAAAAAAAAGGGGAAATCATACAAATGGCATATGATTGTTTACTCACTACATGACTAGGGATTGTAATAAATCGCAAAAAATGCTCTTCAAATTTAACCGGTAATTTGCCAGTTTTTTACCGGTAATTCCGGTAATTTTACAATATCTTTCTAATCATGATAAAAATCTAAATCAAATAATCGAAAAAAAATTGACGTATTTTCAAAGAGAAAAAATAAGGGGAAAGCATACAAATGGCATATGATTGTTTACTCACTACTCGACCAACAAGTGTAGTAGAATCCGAAAAAGCTTTTTCCGCGGCTGGATTATTTTGTACAAAAATTAGGTCGCAATTAGGAGACGATAGTTAAAATAAATTATATTTTCTACGTGGTTAATTTTTAAGAAAAACTTAAAATATAAAATATTGTTAATAGTTTGACAACATAGGTAGTATATTATGTTAAATTATTTTATATTTTATGTTCAGAATAGTTTTATTTTCATGTGTTTTTTGTAATGCTGGATTATATTTTTTGTAATATTTTTATTTTTTATATTATATATTGTCATTTTATATAGTGTTATATTAATATTACATAAAAATATATTAGATACGTTAATGGCTGTTAACTAATACTCCCTCTGTCCCAAAATAAGTGTCCGATTTGGTAAAAAATTTTGTCTGCACAAATGGAACAAAAAATTTATTATCGATTTCTCAGAAAATTTTATTCTTGATAAAAGTTGGTGCATGGTCTAAAACAAATTTTAAAATTAAAAAAAGTTTAATAAACAGTCATAGGACACTAGATTTTAAGCGATTTTTGAAATATTCATGAGTGATGCTTAAAATTTCTCATGCACCAACTTTCTTATAGCAGGTAATGGTACACACTTTGACGCTTTTCTGTGACAGATTAAGCTTTTTTCTTTGTGGTGCAACTACAGGAACTTCTTCACTGTTCATGATGTGTCTACACCGGTATTGTTTAAAATGGCAAGATAAAGTATGTTTTTAAAATAACGATCCAAAAGCCGAGCTAACGTGTTTAAACTTTCTGACTATGCACAAATGTCACTTTTGACATATTTTACTTGACGTTATAAACAATTACAATTTACGTTTTAAAATACAATTAAGATCCAGCAAATACAGTAATCGGACACTTATTTCGGGACAGAGGAAGTATATTGTATAAAACTAATTGGGATAGTTTAGGCTTCAATGTATATAAATATATTTATTTTTAATATGGTTTTCGGAGTTTATCCGGGTAATATTTAAATTGGTTCGACGTTTCGGCAAGCTCTCACTATAGGAGAGACGCGGATAAACTCCGAAAACTACATTAAAAATGTTAGTAACCGCAAAAAATCTAAAAAGAAACAGTATAATATAAATATATATAATAATATGATTTACCGGTAAATTACCGGTAAACCGGTTTTGATTGACAGTTTTACCGAATTACCGGTAATTCAAAAAGTCGGTAAATTTACAATCCCTAATCACTATCAAATACCCTAAGCAAACTTTTACAAAAAATAATCAATAAGAGACTTATATGGTACTTAGAGTCAAATGGATTATTGAATAGTGCACATTCGGGATTTAGAGAGAGTCGGAGTACCATGGACCCAACCATGGCACTAGAACATGAAATACAAAAAGCATTTATAAACAAACAAAACCTAATCGCTATCTTCTGTGATCTAGAAAAAGCGTACGACACAGCTTGGAGATGCAATATAATAAAATCACTAATAGATCTAGGACTGCAGGGAAACATTATACATTACGTCAAAAATTTTCTGAACAACCGCAAATTTCAAGTAAAAACAAATGGGACCCTATCTAAAGAAAAACCACAAGAAAATGGTGTTCCACAAGGCGAAATACCAAGTGTCACATTGTTTCTAATATGTAGCAATGAACTCAGTCACCGACGGCATAACCAAAGAATGCAGAATAACATTGTTTGCCGATGATATAACCATTTTTCACAGGGGAAAAAATCTGGAAACAGCTCAAAACAAGTTACAACAAACGTTAACAACACTAGAAGAATGGAGCAGAAATACTGGATTTTTAATCTCGCCAAGTAAAACCAAGGCAATGCACTTCTGCAAAACAAAAAATGTCCATAACACCCCAACCCTGTATAATAAAAACAACAAAATCGAATTTGTTAAAACAAAAAACTACTTAGGGATGACGTTTGATGAAGGACTTATATGGAAACCTCACATAAACAATCTTAAAAAGGAATGCCACCTGAGACTAAATATAATCAAATGCTTAGCGCACTCAAAATGGGAAGCAAACAAGGAGTCACTAACAAATTTATACAAAGCCTTAATCCGATCAAAAATCGACTATGGATGTATAATATACATAATGGCTAAACCAAATACCTTAAAAACTCTAGATCCGATCCACAACCAGTCGCTTAGATTAGCCATCGGAGCTTTCAGAACGAGCCCCGTAAAAAGCATCCTTTCAGAAGCAGGAGAACAGCCGCTAAATCTGAGAAGAAAGCAACTTCTGATAAATTACACTATAAAGCTACTAGAAAACCCCAAAAAAATAGCTTACAGCTACTTCTTCCACACGAACCGAAACAATATGCTAAAAAACGAAACCCCAATACAAAAAATAGTGAATAAAGAAACCACAATCATGAACTTCTCATATCCAAAAATAGTGACAACAGCTTTTAACAAATACCCACCTTGGACATTACAACAACCACAAATTGACACTTCTCTTACCAAACACATAAAATCCTCCACAATCCCAGAAATATATCAAAACCTGTTCAATGAAAAAATTAACAACTATCAGGGATTCAAATTTATTTATACAGATGGCTCCAGAACAAACGATAATGTTGGCGTGGCTATGTACTCAATCGAAAATACCCAACAATTCCATCTCCCTAAATCCACTTCCATCTATACTGCGGAATGTGTAGCGATACTGAAAGCGTGCGAATACCACACGGCTAATGTTAAAGATAGTAAGTTCGCGATATGTAGTGACGCGTTAAGTGTATTACAGAACATAAATCGGCTATACACCAAAAATACACACATACAAAAAATTCAGGACATTTTACACAACACGAAAACAATTGACAACAACGTGGTGGTACTACTATGGTCACCAGCTCACTCAGGCATAGAAGGCAACGAAATGGTCGATGAAGCAGCAAGGACAGCAATATCCGAACCCATCCTGAAGATACCAATGACCGGAAGCGACATAAGATCAGTGGTGAAAGAAACTATCAAAAACCTGTGGACCCAGGAGTGGAGAAATACCAGCAACAACAAGCTACGACAAATAAAGGAAGACACAAGACCGGGACCAGGCAACCATAAACGAAAAGCACAAACAACGATGACGAGACTTCGAATAGGGCACACGTACGTCACACACTGCCACCTGCTTCGAGGGGAACAGGCACCCGTATGCCAAAACTGCAAAACAGACAATACAGTGGAACATATACTGATACAGTGTGCCCTATTCAAAGAGAGACGTAAGGTTCTGAACATACCCGAAACACTAAAGGTCGCCTTGGAAGATAGTGCCAACACGGACAGAATCCTAAAATTTGTTAGTGGCATTGGGTTGGAGGGACTGATTTAATAAATAAACAAAAGGTGCTAATGACCAAGGAGTCGAAGCACCAAAAAATCAATTAAAAAAAAAAAAACTAGTTCAATCAGTTAAAACAATAGTTTGAATCTATGATATTTTTAACACCATTGCATATTTCATTTATCTGTTGGTCGATTTATATACAAGTAATATTTCTGTGATTCTTATTTACTTTCACACAGTAGAAGGAAATAATCGGTCGAGTAATGTATAACATCGATAAATACATTTATTTAAAATTATTTAATGGTCGTGTTAAAAACAATTGGTAAAAAATTATTTAAAAATTTAATATTCATATAAAAATGGAAACAGCACATTTATAATTTTTAGGTAGTTAGTGTTAACTATATATCTGTTTGACGTCTTGTGAAAAGTAATTTTATATTAATAAATAAAACAAATCAAAAATATTAACCTATTTTTTATTTAATAATTTATAAATTTTTGGCGCAAAGTATGATGACTTAATGAAATAAATTAAACGTAAAAAGAGAATTCAATAATATGTAGTAAGTACAGTTTAATACAAAATTTCTGTCAAGTTTTTGTGCATTAAATGCCTAATTTATAAAGGTACCTTAATATATTTATTATAAATATGCTAAATTTAAATAATAAATTAATAAAATAAAAAGTAGCTATAATTTTCAACACAGCCTTGTCATTAGCTCTTTAGATTTGTACAATAATAGTAAAAAAGTATACAATTCACAGTTCGTTCTAACCATTGCTTTAAATCACTACTAAAAATTCTTAATACAGCTGAAATTGTCATATTCATTGCACAGTTTGTTACTTGTGAATTTACAAAAATATTTTTGAGAAACAGTTGTGCAGTAGAATATAACTAACTCTATAAACAAAATCATAGAGTGACTGGACTCAATTATTAATTTTGGTGCGAAAACAGTCCACACAAACAAATGATGTCGTTGAATTAATGTTAATATGCAAATTGTTGAAAGTGTCAACAGTCGATATGCAATATAAATATTCCATATATTATAAACTTTGTCGTAACAATGTTTTAAAACCAACAAATTCGATAAAATGGGAAATGCATATGTATGGCATAAAACTTGTGACATCACTACAACTGGTATATAATCTTGGAGACCTATATATCCGGATGCTACATCTATACTTGCTAAACTGTTACTATGACCCTGACAAAAGTACATAACATTTCCTAACCATATGTGCACTAAAACTAAAACATGGATGTTTTTTACATACTTACATAAAACAATACTGCTTAAAATATTAATTGGTATAAGAATGACATTGAAGCTTCTCATTATTAAGGCACACACTAATATCCAAAAAATTATGACAGAGGCTACACCACTTTTACAAATAACACAAACGCATAATAGAATTATTATCAAAAACCACAATAACTTCCCTAATGTAGCACTTTTAGTGGCATACATTCGAAAAATAAATATTCCAGACAAAATAATTGCAACCGTAATTGATACAATTTTTTTTTTGCAAAATGTGTAACAACTAATCCACACTAAAAGTAAACTTATTATAAATAATACCTGAAGATAATTATAATTATTTTCGTGAATTAACCATTGGGCTAAAGCGGGTAAATGTGCCCATTTGTCTCCTGTTTGATTCATTGTTTTAGCAAATCTGAACAAAAGACAAATTAAAAACCATTGCATGCATTCTTTTAAAGATTTTTTCAGCGCCATATACAGTTTTATTATTAAATATGAACTCCAAAAAAAATACCATATTTGGTGTTCTTCCTCAATGAAACTAGACGATAGTAAAAGAAAATTTTGAGTAGCACATCCCAATACTGTAAAACTGATTTCCCAGTTTATATTTGCTTTATTAAAACCTTTCTTAAAACCATATATATAGTGTATTAAAAATACAAACATAAAGCCACTAATTATGATTAAGGTTAAAAGTGTCGGTAAAATTACATACAATATTAAACATAAAGTAAATAAAAGTTGTTCATTGGTTAGATTACCTAATATTTTATTACTAGTTGTTTGATTGCTATGAACGAAGTGATATAAAACGGAACAAAAACACACAAAGATAAATTCACAAGCAAATATAAGTGTATACTCATCTTGCTGTACTGAAGAACGTATCAGTTTTTGACTAGAATATGATGAAAATTTTATATACAAATCCTGGGCCACTGCAGCAAATGAAGTATTATTAGTTTTTAAATATTGATAATGAAACTTTGTAGCATTATCAAATATTTCTGTATACTTCTTCAGTTGCGTTTTTAATGCTAATGCATTATACCTTAAAGCGTATAATAGTCGATCTTGTGGTAATGTTTTTAATACATTAGGTAAAATTTGACCTATACTATTTGCAGGTATAGGCAATCCTAATAGTGATGATAACGTGACAGGTATGTCACTTTGTTCACCTGAACCGTTAACGCATGGTAAACCAATCACAACAAGAGGAACATTAGTTTCTGCTACAGTAGCACCACCATGACCACCACTGTCTTTCATACCATGATCTCCAGTAACTAAAATAAGGGTATTTTTGGTCCAATTTTTTGAGGTCTTATAAATTATTTTGATTATGTTATCCATTTCCAATAACTTTGGTTGAATTAAAGAACTGAATGGTCCATGTGTATGTCCTATATGATCTAGACCCAAGTAGTGCAAAAACATTAAATCCCAATCCGTCTGATTGAGTTCGTATAAAACATTTCGGGTAACATTGTCATCAACTTCGGTGTAGTCATTAACATAAAACGATGATACACCTTCATGTCGAATAAACATATCTGGATATAATTTTAACCATGTGTCATCACCATAAAATATCATTTTTTTGTCAGCATTTTTGGCTTGATGGAGAAAGCTATCTGACAGTACTTCAGTATTAGCTAAATTAAGTATTACATCAAAAAACTGGGGAATACCGCCAGTCGTTAATGCTTTTATTCTTGGTAAAGTTACTGTTGGTGATTCCACGTGAATTGACAACCTGCAGCCATAACGATTAGATGTGGAAACTAAGAACGGCATATAAGCTTCTGTGACAAAGTCAGTGCGTAATGCATCTATAACTACCATAATAATATGATCCACTTCTTCTCGGTATACAGTATTTACATCAAAATCAATGTCCTCAAGAGAAATTGGAAGTTTCAACGGCTGTGTCATGTGGTTTTGCTTTGATGGAAAAAATGCATACCAGTATAACAACAAACACATTATAGCTGAAGTATACACATAGCATAACTTAATATTTTCCATACTGTTTTTTTAATATATATTTAATAGTTGCCTTGCCTCTGCTCATAGAACAGCCTCTGCTTTGGTACTTATCACTTATCAGCTGTGTTGTGTTGTTGTAATACATGTTGATGTTTTATAATTTTTAATTGTATTTTACTCATCACATAAAATGCCTACATATGGTTACAATTTTAAATAGTCTTTAAGGTAAAATGACAACTAATATTATGGAATGGTAAGTTATATTTACAGATCCTATTGAAACCTAACCTCAATTTTTAAAATTCATTTAGGAAAACTCTGATTAACAATTCCACTTTTCAAAAATCAACGTTTCTGGAATGGGTTGAAGTCGGTGAACATCCATTACGGGTGTCAACGGTAATATTCATGTATATTTTGAATGTAAAACTAGTAATATGATAAATTAATAGGTTGATCGTATTCCTCGTCGTGTTTTGGGCTCACAACCTAGCACTGGGCGTTCTTCCCCAGTTTCTACTCCAGCAACGTTATTAGAACCTTTAAGTGCTGCACTTGAAGGGTTAGATCCATTAACACAGTTTGCTATTCAAGACGTGGATCCACTTTCAAAAATAGTAGCTGAAATGGTAAGTTTGGTTTTAAAAACCATTTATGTTATTAATTTGATTTTTTTTGCAGACTGTTACAGATGATACGAATAATAGTAATAAAAAATATAAAGAACGAAAGACCAGTTTGGAAATTGAACCTTGGAGTGCCAGAAAAGCTTTTATATTGGCAAAATTTACAACTTCAGAAAAGCTATCTATAGTGACTAGTTTTTTATCAGAAGGCGAAAAAGGTATTTAAATACAAACATTTTAAATTTATATGTATCCTAAATAATAAGATTTATATTGTTATTATAAGAAATCAGAAGTGATATTCAGCCGGTACGCACCAGTTGCTAAAATTTTTCGTAACGGTTGTTAAAAGCGTTATTGAGTTATAAGACTGTAAATCATTATAAATAAACGAATAAATGTGTAAAAAAACTACTTTTTTAGCTTTAAATCGCCATCTAGCAAATTAAAAGTCTAATAAGCTAGTTTTCCTTCTATTAACAGAAGTTTTGCTTCTCCTTTTTGCAAAAAATCCTGAAGATGCCCATGTACACGTTGTTAAATATTTTGAATATCACCCCTGTATTCTGTATTGAACCATTACATTGCGTGTATTATAAAAGGTAAAAAAAAATACAGCGTTACGTGGGTAAATTCTTATTTTAACATTTACAGTTATATGATCAAAGTTAAGTAAATTTCAGAATAATTTGGAGTAATTATCTTTTTGAAAAAATCAAAATCGAGTGGAAAATATTTATAATTAAAACAAAAAGTACTTTGTATGGATCTAAATTTAATTTTTAAATTTTTTTAAATAGATTTAATGAGATGTATTGTAGCAAGTTTATTTAGCTTATATTTGCTAAACATACATTGGCATGAAAAAAATGCACAGGAAAATGATTAAAGTTAAAAATATAATTTTTTACATCATCTGGAACTTATCTGCAGACCTTACATTGGACAATGCTGCTATAAGTCATCTTACTTTACATTCTTAGTAAGCATTTAGAGTTGGTAGATTTTAGGATATTTGAAATGAGACTTTGAAGCTAAACTGGCAACTAATTATTTAATTATCATTTATTGCTTTAAAAAACATCATATTGTTTTTTTAAATTTTTTATACAAATTTATAAAACTCGTAAAGTGTTTGTAATGAAATTAGTTTGTTTATTAGTTGTAGTGAAAGCTCAAAGCAATATTGTTGATAAAGTACAACATCGTCTGGAACAGTTGGATTATTTTGAAGAGGGCACACAAAGAAGACTCGATCTTTCTCAAGCAGAATTCATGGGTCGTATAGAGCAATTGAATAAGGAGCTTGTTTCGGCTTGGCATTCAGAGCAACGGGTGAAAGCTTTAAAAATTGCCATTCAGTGTGCCAAGCTATTAGCTGACAGTGATGTGCTTAGGTTTTATCCTAGCAAATTTGTTTTAATCACTGAAATACTAGATATATTTGGTGAACTGGTATATGAAAGATTAAGAACGAAAGCAGATTATTATAGGTACGTAAAAGATAATTTACTTTTTTGTTGAATTAGATTTTCCATATTACAAATACTTTTCCTTATATTTAATCTTTAAGTTTTCTTAACCCCCTGTATTGTTTGAAATTTTAGTCTTGCAACCGTGACATGTTCTAGCAATAAAACCCTAATGGTGTTGCTGATGGAATATTTTATTTTTCATAAATTTTCAAATAGTTGTTTTAGTGTTGTACAAGTATACATACATTTTTGTTAGACCTGGTTCAAAAGTACCGACAGCACTTCCTGAGGACTTTACTCCAGAAATGGTTCCTGAATCTGCTAAAGAAACATGTAGGAATTGGTTTTATAAGATTGCATCTATTAGAGAGTTAGTTCCTCGTTTATATGTGGAAATGGCCATTCTTAAGTCATACAGTTTTTTGACATCCAGGTAAATATTGTCTAACTCAGTTGTTGTATATGTATTTTTGTGTTGCAAACATTTTCATGGTATAAAATGTGTGTAAATGTACATTTTGTGTAGTTTATGATACAAAGCCAATTTTTAATCCCAAAAGTTGAAAAAAAAGCCCGATCTTTATTACTCTAGATCAGCGTTTTCCAATTTAATTTAGCTCAATCCTCTTATAATCTTGAAAATAGTATGGGCTTAGTAGCCCACTACTATTCTCCATAGTCATAGACGACACTATAAAAGAATGCAAAGAAAAATGTAAAAACTTGACAGTAGGCAAACGGAAAATGAAAAATGTGACACTACAGGAACTATTATTTGCCGATGACATGATTTTAGTATCCGAAACAAAATAAAACTCGCAACAAAACCTAGAAATATATCAAAAAGAACTGAGTAAAATAAACATGGAAGTAAACGTTGAAAAAAGCAAAACCATGATAATATCCACGAAAGAAAGAAAACAGAATTGTTATACAAGGACAAGTAATGGAACAGATTACAAACTTCAATTACTTAGGCACAATCATAGAAGAGTCAGAGAAAATGGACAAGGAAATAAACCAAAAAATCGGGAAAGATACCAAAGTAAATAAATACACAAGTATACCAGAAAGTTGTCAGACCATCTATAATGTACGGCAGTGAATCCTGGACTGTGACAAAAAATAATAAAAGTAAAATCGTAGCTACTGAAATGAGATTTCTAAGAAGAATAGAAGGGGTTACAAGATGAGACAGAATAAGAAACAAGACAGTAACATCAGAATTAAATATAATACCGATAGAATCAGTCATTGGAGAAAGGCAATTGAGTTGGCTAGGTCACATACATGGGATAAACGAAGAAAGACTAACAAGAGAAATCTATGTAACCAAAGCACATGGAAAGAATAAAAAACAGGACGCCCACAACTGAGTTGGGAGGATCAGGTGCAGCAAGAAGCTGAAAAACGAAAAATCCAGTAGAGTGGCAGTGGGGTCGGATGTTACTAATGAACAGGCTGGCAACCTAAAAAAAAGAGACCAAAAAAAAGGTACTCGCCCTCATTTTGTCCATACCAAGAAATACCTAGTAGCCTAGTACACACGCACACGGCCCCGGGCCTTTTTCTTGGTATTGACAAAATGAGGGCGAGGATCTTTTTTTTTTAGGGGCCTGTTTTTTCAGTTTTTTAGTAACATTTGACCTTAACTTGGCCCCACATTTATTTTCGCACATGACCCCGCAAACCCTTGGGCCGGCTCTAAAGATACGTATAATGCCATAGGACATAGGGCAATATATTATACAGAGTGTTTCTTATATATTTCGAAAAACTTTGGGAGGTAATTCCTTATCGAAAATATAGGGGTGGCTTTTATACAGGGTGTAGACTCGGATCACGCAACATAGCAATTTCAATGGTAAAATTTTAAAAGTCGAATTCTTGCTCCGCTAATTATTTTAGAAAAAAAGTGCAAATACGTTTTTTGTAGAGAAAAAAATTCTGTATCCATAAATGTAATCAATATTACTTTTTCGTTTTCCAAAAACAGAAAAATAAGCAAATTAAAAAACGCGTTTTCGCGAAAATCTGTAGTGCCTTGGAATTATGCTACGACAACTGCCCATCTTACTAACACTTACTGTCACTTTGACGTGTGAAGTTTATTCTTAATTATCATCTTTATTATATCTTGCAATGAAAACATAACTAATTGTGTAAAATAAATGTTTGATAAAATATAAAGTATAATTAAGAATGAATTTCGCGTCAAAGTGACAGTATAAGTAACATTAGGCTGGGCAGTTGTCACAGCATAATTCCAAGGCACTACAGATTTTAGCGAAAACGCGTTTTTTAATTTGCTTAATTTTGAGTTATTGGAAAACGAAAAAGTAATATTGATTACATTTATGGATACAGAATTTTTTTCTCTACAAAAAACGTATTTGCACTTTTTTTCTAAAATAATTAGCGGAGCAAGAATTCGACTTTTAAAATTTTACCATTGAAATCGCTATGTTGCGTGATCCGAGTCTACACCCTGTATAATTTTATTTCCTTACAACGAATCGTTTCATTTTAGAATATTTAGTGGTTCATGTTCACTCATTTAATTTTTTACAGTAAAATTTATAGGTAGAATAAAATTTTTAAAAAAATAAATCAGGCTTTTAAAGAAATTTTTTTAAATTGCATAATTTCAAGCCTCCAAAAAGTTCTGATAAAAAAACCAACAGTGGTCGCACTTTTCAGCCCCTTGCGAAGGTGGGAGATAATTAAAAATATTATTTTGAGAAACCTTTCAATAAGTATTAAACATCTACCAAATGTCATTCTCCTACATATATCCAAATTTGAGAAATAAAATAAAAACCTAATTTTACCACTTTTTTTTTGAGGGGCGTAACTCCGAAAGGAGATGTCTAAGAAAAAGAATTCATATAAAAGCCCCCCCCCCTTAATTTTTGATAAGGAATTACCTCCCGAAGTTTTTCGCAATATTTAAGAAACCTTAACTTGACCCTGTATATACCCTGTATATACATTAGAGTGTATTGTACGTTTTAGTCCTACACCTAGCGGTACCATGGGCGTAATGATTAAATAAGTGAAATAAAATAATATGGGACCATCTACTTTAATATCATTATTAGAACTGAAAACCATCGCAGACGAAATGTGGGCCGGCCGAGACTTAGATGGGTGGACTTGATGTCAGAACAAATCAAGAGATTTAAGACGTGTAGATGATGATGAAACTGAAAAATTCTAGAAAATGTAATGAAAACACACTGTTGGCAAAATGATAATTAATTTTGAGGATTCACTATTTATTAGTACTGAAATATCAAATAATGAAACTTGGTAATTTTTTTCGACAAAACCCTTGTTTGCGTCACGAAACCGTATGGTTCCAAGAAATACCATTTGGAAAAGCTGCACTAGATATTTGCTTACAAATCACAGTGTATACAGAGTGTCTTGAATTACACTTTGAACATGGGAAGAACTAAGAACTCGTTTAAATTTGGTGCTGAATTTAAACCTAAAAAAAATAATTACATATACCCTTCTTAGTTGAGAACTAAGTTATTTGGGAAAATCTTGGAAATTGTGTTTAAATCAGTACTAAAAATTTAGATTGTAGTGATACAGGATAATATTGATAGAATTTAAACAATAAAGGCAAAAGTTTAAAAAGATTTATCTTGAAATCAGCATGGCTGTGAAAAACCAAACTTTCAATAAAAAATACATTTAAGCATGCATTTTTTATATTATTTTTTTCAGTGAATATTCTGCAGCCCTTTTACGCTTAACACATATGATAAGAGGTATTGGACATCCTTTAGTGTCAGTATATGCTCGGTGTTATTTATGCAGAGTGGGTATTAGTGTTACAGCACCTGGAACAGATTCTCACTATTTGATGGAAAACTTTTATGATTTTTTAGACACTTATGAACAGGTACATATTGCTGTTTAATAATAAGTAATGATTGAATTAAATATTGAGAATAACAAATTTGTTTATAGTTTTTTCATTGGTTTATTGGTAATGAAAATAATAGTACCTTAAACAAAGTCAGTCATTAAAGTAGATTATAGCAATTTTGGTTTAAACTAGAAATGATAATAAAAACGGAATATAATAGCAACTTCAAACATTTTACCTTAACCCTTTCGCTGTGGCACTCGTTTCTAAAAGTCGTGTCTGCTGTGCGGCGTTCGACAGGTAGTGCAGATTTTTCCGGTTCCCGCAGTCAGATTGCACCTTGCGTATAGATGCAGTTGCTGCAGTTAGTGTAAAGGCTGGGCAAATTTCGATGTTTTAATAGGGAATCTCGGTAACTATTAGAGGTATCAAAAAACGGACCTCGCATCCTCGATTTCTTTTTTCGAGAAATAGTTAATGGTGAAAACTAAAATTGGTTATCGTTTTTTGTTTTCGAGTTATCGGCGATAACTCGATTTTTCGATTTTTTGTTTTATGACCATATCTCACTTGTTTATGAAAATAAACAAATATAATTTTGACATTCTACAGGCGCTTTTTTGATAAGAATGTGGTGGCATAGACAATTTTCCAAAAAAAAATCCGAAATTCGAGTTGTGACATAAAGTTGTATTTTTTTAAATGGAACCCATAGTTGGCTTTTGGCTATGACTTATTTAAATTCCTTATTTTTTTGTCATTCTAAATATATAAGGGTTGACGTAATTATTATTAATAATATGTAAGTTGCGAAAGTTTTTTAGTTTTTTGTTTTAAAGAAAATTATAGTAGGCTGTGAAAACAAAAACAAAACAAGGTATAAAACCTTTTAAAACTCATTTGGTACAAGTAACCAAGGTTTTGTAATTTGTTGTTGTGATAAACATTACAAATATATGAACATAAGATAAACTACATTACTGCAGATTCCGACTTTATCGTTGTTTTTTTATTTTGATATATTTATAATGTTTATCACAACAACAAATTACAAAACCTTGGTAACTTGTACCAAATGAGTTTTAAAAGGTTTTACACCTTGTTTTGTTTTTGTTTTCACAGCCTACTATAATTTTCTTAAAAAAAAAACTAAAAAACTTTCGAAACTTACATATTATTGATAATAACTACATCAACGCTTATACAGGGTTCTCGTTTTTCGTGGGCCACTATGGGGATCTCGTAAACGGTAAGAGTTACGACTTCGGTTAAATTGGGGCAAAGTTGTATATTCAGGTGCTTAATAATTTGACGCAAACAGAACTTATCTAGCTCTTTTAGTTTTTGAGATAAAGGGGAAAAAGTAAAAAAGTGGATTTTTGTTTTTTGTCCGTAACTTTTTCATTTGATGTCGAATTTCATTTCTGTTAAAATTTTTTCATGGCCACTTTTTGCAAAGAATCAGAATAATTATGTTTTCCGTGCGACGTTTCGTTTTTTAAAAACCATCATCAGGTAAATTTTTTCTTATGTACGCTATATCTGATTTTAATGCTAATTTGTAGAGCATTTTTTTCTGAATTCGACAATGTATAACACTTGGCACATTTTTAAAACAATTGCTGTTAAAAATGGCAAAAACAAATATTTTATTTAAAACAAATCCTAATCGACATGGTAAATAATTGTCTTTGTCCCTTTTTCCTTGGAAGCACTTAAGTAAACCGCAGGAAATTACTATTTAAGGGATTTAATTAAAAAAATAGGTATTAATAAATATGTTAGGAATGCATTAACATTGTTCATGTAGCAAATATTTTTAGAATATTTTCTTTGTTTAAGTACTCGTAATAAATTTCTCTAAAATGTGTTAATCCTTATTTGGCATACAATTATTTGTAACAAAAAATAACGAGTTATGCCTTTTATCTGCGTTAATGAATTCTAATAAGCAAAAAGCGGAAATATTTCTGGACGTTTTTTGTAAACTATGGACATATTATTTGATAACGAAAATTTTGTTACAAATAATTATATGCCAAATAAGGATTAACACATTTTAGAGAAATTTATTACGAGTACTTAACCAAAGAAAATATTCTAAAAATATTTGCTACATGAACAATGTTAATGCATTCCTAACATATTTATTAATACCATTTTTTTAAATTAAATCCCTTAAATAGTAATTTCCTGCGGTTTACTTACGTGCTTGCAAGGAAAAAGGGACAAAGACAATTATTTACCATGCCGATTAGGATTTGTTTTAATTAAAATATTTGTTTTTGCCATTTTTAACAGCCATTGTTTTAAAAATGTGCCAAGTGTTATACATTGTCAAATTCAGAAAAAAATGCTCTACAAATTGGCGTTAAAATCAGATATAGCGTACATAAGAAAAAATTGACCTGATGATGGTTTTTAAAAAAGGAAACGTCGCACGGAAAATATAATTGGGCATTCTGATTCCTTGCAAATAGTGGCCATGAAAAAGTTTTTACAGAAATGAAATTCGACATCAAATGAAAAAGTTAAGGGCAAAAAACAAAAATCCACTTTTTTATTTTTTTCCCTATATCTCAAAAACTAAAAGAGCTAGATAAGTTCTGTTTGCGTCAAATTATTAAGCACCTGAATATACAACTTTGCCCCAATTTAACCGAAGTCGTAACTCTTACCGTTTACGAGATCCCCAGTGGCCCTCGAAAAACGAGAACCCTGTATATTTGGAATGACAAAAAAATAAGGAATTTAAATAGGGCATAGCCAACTATGGGTTCCATTTAAAAAAATACAACTTTATGTCACAACTCGAATTTCGGATTATTTTTTTTAAAATTGTGTACGCCACCGCATTATTATTAAAAAAGTGCCTCTAGAGTGTCAAAATTATTTTTTTAAATTTTCATAAAGAAGTGAGATATGATCATAAAACAAAAAGTCGAAAAACCGAGTTATCAGCGATAACTCGAAAACAAAAGACGGTAACCAATTTTAGTTTTCACCATTAACTTTTTCTCAAAAAAAGAGATCGAGGATGCGAGGTCCGTTTTTTGATACCTCTTATAGTTGCCGAGATTCCCTATTAAAACATCGAAATTTGCCCACCCTGTACAGGTTAGATCAGGGGTCGGGGAACTTTTTTACCTATTACCCCAAAATATATTTAATTACGCCGACGTTACCCCCTTGATTTGAAAGGAAGAAAATGATAGACTATTTAAATTCAAGGTTTAATAAATGTCTTTGTACGTAGAATACAATAATTATAAATATAAAAAGTAAAATAAATGCGCTAAAATAAATGAAATATCCTCATTATGAAACAAAAGAATTTATTTTTTATATAATTTTATTTATGTCTATTGAGTCCTCATTACCCCCAAGAATTTCAGTTTTACCCCACTTGGGGTAATTTACCCCGGTTTGCTGACCTCTGTGTTTGATGTTAAGAGTTAACCCAATTTGGATTATAAAATTCAACTCGTATTGTTCGTCACCACATCCAATTATTCGAGATTTATTATTTATTCATACTTTTATAAAATGCAAACAGATTTGTCTAATGAATAAATAAGATGTACGTATAGTTAGCGTGCGCTCTGAAAAATCCAGTCTAAATAAACAGCCCCGATTTATACGGTTCCCGCAGTCTGCAGCAAAAAAGTGTCATACACACATAGCGAGCTATCACGTTGAATATGAAGCGCAGTATGCTATAGCAGTGTTTCCCAAACTGTAGTCCGCAGGCAATGTCTTGAATCGCATATCTGAGCTGCGGGTTGAAGTGCGACCATTCTTAATGTATAAAGATTTTTATTTGAAAGACCGTTTTAATAGTTACGCCTGGTTAATTAAGATTGCATATTTAGCAGACATATTCCCCCATTTAAGTGACTTAAATTACAGTTTGTAGGGGAGTGCAATAACTATTTTCAAGTCAGAGGAAAAAATAAAAGTTATGGTCAAAAAGTTACATTTATTGGCGATTACATTACAAAATAATAATTTTGATTTCTTTCCTACCTTCATCGAAAACAATGAATGTGTTTGCAAATATGACTCTACACTTATAAACATTGAAAATAACTTTTAGAGATTATTTTCCTGAAATGCAATAAAATATCTCGTGGATCAGCTATCAATTTCACTGTAAAATCAGTGTAATTTCAATCATAACCGCTATTGAACAAGACAAACTTGTTAAGGTATCATGTAATAAAGATTTAAAAACTTAGTTTAAAGAAACTCAGTGACTTTTGGATCTCAATACAAAAATGTTACCCTTTACTAGCTAAAAATGCATTAAAATATTTACTTCCATTCTACTAACTTATTTGTGCGAACAGACGTTTTCTTTGTTAATTTATATTGAAAATAAGCACAGGAATCGATTAAAACTTTCTGTTTATAATACTTATCCTCAAGAGGGGTCCGCCGTAAAATCTGTAGAAAAAAGAGGTCCGCAGACCGACAAAGTTTGGGAAACCCTGTGCTATAGCATGCTAAAAAATACGGCAGCAGCAGTCTGTCGCTAAAAAAGGTGCTTAAAGCACATCAGCGTATTTATCCGGTTCCCGCACATGAGCCACAAAAATTAAAACCGGCTTAATACGGTTCCTGCAGCGAAAGGGTTGAACAATTTTTGTATGAAGATAAAATATGTCGAACCAATATTTGATGATTTATAGGCTTTTTTGAATTAGTCAATATGTTGTTGTTATTTTAGTCGAATCTGTACTAATATGAATTTTAGAAATATTTATTTTTAGTTGTTAACTTAATAATTAATTGCAGTTATTTAATCGTTCAGTTAATGAAGAACTAATGATACAAAAAATGGAAGTGTCTGCATATTTAACATTGTATACTCCTGCACTTGATTTTATTTTACAAGCAGTAGCGTGCAAAGCACCCGAAAGTTTGTTAGTGGAAATATTGGATCGTTGCCGTCAACACAATAACAGGTAATAATAAAACATATAATTTTTGATAGCACAAAATGTGGACTACAGTTTTGGAACTGGTAATTATCAGACAATATTGCAATAAATTTCTTTCATAAAATGTTTGCTTATTCTATACAGGCTAATTTATTTAACGTTCTTCACGTGTATATTCCATTAATCCTACAATGTACAGTGTTGTTTGAATTGTGAATTAGTTGTACAATTTTATGAAATGTATGAATATAAAATCAGATTTGAAAATATTTTACAATGTTTTTAAGTTATTTAAAAAAAAAAGTATTTATTATAAAAATGTGTAACTTT
Source organism: Elmis aenea (assembly GCA_947652605.1). Classification (NCBI taxonomy): domain Eukaryota; kingdom Metazoa; phylum Arthropoda; class Insecta; order Coleoptera; family Elmidae; genus Elmis; species Elmis aenea. Next base: position 25,717,856 of record OX393578.1, on the reverse strand, counting down.
ATCCATGTTTAACTGACTTTGTCTCTATTTGCACAGACATACGAGATATTCATGTTTTGAAAATTAAACGCAGTGTCGTGAGTAATAGCTGATTACACTATACAATTTCTTGTTAAAAAAATTTTATACTAGATTGTACAGCTGTTGCCAAGTTACAACACGTTTTATGTCGTAAACTGACACTTCGCGTATGTCAATTTACGACATTGTAACTTGGCAACAGCTGTACAATCTAGTATAAAATTTCTTGAATAAGAAATTGTACAAGAAATTGTATAGTGTAATACAGCTTTAAGAGGCGCTTTTGTGCAAAACAAATTTCAGTGCACCCATATGTACAATTTGCAAATGCAATTTAAAAAAATATGCATATGTGTGCATAAAATTAAAGCATTAGCTTTTTTTCAATTAATAAAAATTATACAGGGTGTCCCAGATAACATTTCCAGCATGGGAATCTCACTTATAAGAAATACAATTTTGCTTAAATTAGATGAATTATTCCCAAGTATGAGAGGAGTTACAAACTTTTTTTTAAAGTACAAAATCTCCAGAAGTTATAGCAAAAAATATGATAATGTTTCTTTTTTTTCTCATAACTTTTTTGTCTTAATCATTAAATCAATTTCATTTGTACCTTCTGAATGTTGAATGTACTTTTCTATGTAAAATGTAATATTTTTTTTTTATCACTTACCATTTTCGATATATGTATTACCATTACCCCTAACTTCATTTTTTGTTATGAGCCATGGAGTTGGCTTTGCCTGATTAGGCGCTTTTGTGCTGAGCACAACCCGCACACCCCCACGGGGCGGCCCTGATTAAACGAATCAGCTTGTATAAACGTTCTCAAAAATAAAAACATAAATTGTGTGCTATAAGAAATTATTAGAAAGGTTAAGTGAGGATTCTTAATCTTATTTTCGTTACAGTTCATTGTTGTTAAATGCAATAATGGCAGCATTTAAACCAAGTTACATATCAGTACGCAGTCTCCAGTTTTTGGATTTAATTGGTCAAAGTACTGAACAAGACTTCCCACCATACTTGTTGTTACGTACCCTTGGTTTATGTATATCTATTTGTCCACCACCTACAGAACACCGAAGACAAGTTATTAATGTAGTGTGGAACACATTGACGAACATTAAAAACCCAGAACAATACATAACTTGTGTTGAAGTTTGGATACAGTTTGTTGTGCAATACTTTACTGTAAGTAGTATCATTACTATTTGTTAAAATTTTAATACTAGCATGTTTTAGAGTCGCGAAGTTAATGCAATTTTGGGTGATATTATAGAACACATGTCACCAAATAGAGCATATGAACAATATTATCAACAACTTAAAGCTGTAATAGATAAAATTATTTCGTGCACCCAAGATTTTGAAGGGCTGTTGGCTTTGGTAAGTGTCTGTTGGTACTATAGTGTGGAGTAGTGACCATTCATTTCTATTTTAGGATAATTTTATGCCGTTGGTAGACTTGTTTCAGCAAGAAACGGTAAGAGTTGAAGTTTGTAAGAGTATATTAATTAGCTGCAGCGTTGCACACCACACCAGCGATCCTGTCATAACAAATGCTTTGATGTTTTTATGTGGTGTGCTGCATGACTCTATTAGTGCACTTACCGTTGAAGATGAAATACGTCAGATTGGTGAATTACTTTGTAATGTAGTTAGGAGGGTGGATTATGGCAGAGACTTTGAACATCAGCTTAATTTCTATGTTGAAGCTCGTGGGGCATTTTCAAATCTTGATACAGTATTGGCTCAACTAGTACAGGTATTGCTTGTGATTAATCATTTGACTGTTTTGATTAAATTTTTTTGTAAGAATAAAATGTGATGTTTATAAATTTGTTTGAAGTGCGTAAACACTTTATCTGTGAATACAAGACGCATAGTGAAAGGACATCACACTCGTAAAACAGGTTCATTTGTGAGAGCTTGTGCTGCTTTCTGTTTTATTACGATCCCATCCATTGATTCCGTACGGACAAGGCTGGAATTATATTTATTATCTGGACAAGTAGCTCTATTTAACAGCTGTTTAGGACAAGGTAAATTGCATCTACCTCGGTAGTTACTGATTAGTTTATACTGTGTATTTTTACACAACTAGAAATAATATCACTTAAACTTGATTTTCATGTTTGATTAAAATATTGTTTATATTCACAATCCACATTGGTGCATGCCAAATTATGAATCGAATTAAAAAATTAAATAATCTCTAAATTTTCACTTTTCTCTTTCAAAGGATATTTCAATTGTGAATAACATTAAGACATTTACCTACCTTAAAGCTGAGTTTACATTAGTCATGTGAGTTGATCAACTCACATGACTAATGTCAACCCAGCTTAATAGAAAAAACAATTGAGCAAACAATTCCAATTGTAAATAACTAAAATGCATCAATGCTATTGATTAAAGGCTTTCGTTTTGTTTTTAAACAAAATGGTAATATTTATGATCAACTCATCAAAAAATTTATTTTGTTGGCAGTTATTTTTTTTTTTAATTTGCGATTTATCAACAAAAAAAATACTGTTCATGACCAACTTGTTAATTTTTTGGGTGAAGGTGACTATAATTGAAAAGAAAAACAAATGCTAACTATTTATGCAAGTAGCTAATATGCATACGTAAGAAAATCTAAAGTTGACTGCAATATTTTCTTAACTGAATTAGGCATATCAAATGATCTCAAAGCACAAAAATATCGATTTTTAAAACAAATAAAGATATTAAATATCATAAAAATTGCAAATATTCATTTTTACTTTCATCAAGTTAACTAAGCATTTTTCAAAACTTTTAAATATCGCTAAAACATACATATTATGTAACTTTTTACAGGTTTAATCGAATTTCTTATCTTTTACATTAAGTGAGATTCCCATATTGGTCCAAATCCAGTAGTACACCCTGTACTGCATGGTCCCAATTCGATGGGATTACATGATCTCGCTCAATATTTAAGATAGAGAAATGGTTAAATTACCAAAAATGTGCAGATTTTTGAGACAAATTCAGAACCATTTTTAAAAATATACTATCATTTCCGGTTTTTAAGTTATTACAAAAAAAAGCAGTATTTTTATCATATTTATTGTGTCATATCTTCGTTAGGTTTTTTAATTTGTTGTTGAGATAAACATTTTAAATATTTGAACATAAGATAACAACAATATAGTAAAAATTTGCAGTTATGTGGTATTTAAATAGATCATAGCCACTTATTCATTAGTAGTAAGTTTGTGTCATAATTTTTTAACGGCAAGCGTAACATTTTTTTTATTTTTTAGTATCGAATTTTACATAAAAATGTCTAAAAATAATCTCCATAATTTTTTCGATATTTGCCAGGGACTGAGAACGGAACGAAAACGAAAACGTTGAACGAAATGAACCGAAATTTTTTTAGAACGAAAACGAAACCGAAAACGAAATTATTATTTTTCGTTCAAGAACGAAAACGAAATAAATATTTTCCAAAACCGGTTTTGTCGCTATTTCAATTTTATTTGTTAAACACAAACGCGAATTTACCTTCTGTGCTGGGGAGACTCCACGAGGCAGTAAAAAATCTCACTTGAAATAAGTGAGCTTCACTTTTCTCCATATATTTACGTGAATATGTATTAACAACTTTATTGTATACTTGCCATTTCGTGTAACACAATTAACGGTACATATATTCTCTATTTCTAATTTGTTTTTTAGATCATCAATATAGAATATACACTTGATTGGATATAATATTATCAATGTGTATGTTTTATTTGCGTTTAGACATAATAATAGTAAAATTTAATCTTACTTCGAAAAGGACTAATGTAAAAGAAGATTTATTGGAAGATGTGTTGCTAGTAAGACTTAACGGAATGTGAAAATGTATATTGTATGGTATGTAGGTACAAACTATAAAGTTAAAGTATATTTCAAGTTAATATAAGTTTTTTTTAATATCTTTTTTATTTATAACATTTAGTAAATTATCCACTTGGATTCATTCTTTTGTCTTATTAAATAATTACAGCAGGATCTTATTTAATTCAAATGCACAGATTTTTAGTACTAAAACAAATTTAAAACAGCACTTGCTATATTTTCATATTTTTAGATAAAGATCGTGTGTCTAATTTAACCTAATCACGTTGCGTTTTTGCACCTTACGGGTGTTAAACTTAATAAAATGGTTAGATGTTAATGTGTTTAACGATTTGGTAAATTTAATATGGCGATGGTTCGCCAGTCTAAAATATGCTGTCCGTGAGCATCAAACCCCATCGTCATCGTTTATATTTTAGTTGAGACGCAAATATTGTTATGGTATTTATAGAGGGTTGTGGTGAATAGAAAAAAAATTGATTTTTTGGCGTCAAAAAAAAATTTAAAACCGGTTTTAACCGTTATTATTTCGGTTCACGAAAACGAAAAAAGAATTGTTTCGGTTAGAACGAAAAGAACGAAAACGATATATTTCGTTTTCGTTCCGAACAGAAACGAACGGAATTTTTTTCGTTTATAGTCCCTGATATTTACAACAATAACGAAGATATCACACAGTAAATATGACAAATAACAGTTTTTTCCAATAACTCCAAAACCGGAAATGATAGAATATTTTGACAATGGTTCTGTTGGTCTCAAAATACTGCACCTTTTTGGTAATTTAACCGTTTCTCTATCTTAAATATTAAATGAGATACTCATGTAATCCCATCGAATGTGGACCACGCTGTACACAACAATAGCATAAAAATATAATAGGTTGTTATTTTGTTTTATTGCTTTGTTAAGATCTTCTAATAAATGTCAATTACAATTTGTTTGAAATTATTGAATAAGATAAAGATTGCTTGCTTAATGTTCAATAATATGTAATTTACAACTGTACCAATGATGTATCAAAAAACAAATTTTATCAGTAACCCGTACAACAATATTGATTAAAAAACAAAAATGAATGTATTTATTTTCAAGTCCAAATTAAATCGTTTATATTCAAATATTTTAATTTTCCCATCTTTAAAGCTATGCAATGCATTCAGTGCAAATTTATTAATTTTTTCCAGCTGATGCATGTTTCAAGGCTGCTTTAGGAATAATCCCTGAATTATCTTCACCAAATGGAAAATTTAGAGGTTCCGAAGCATTTTTAACTTCCTATGTTAAAAGCTTTTTATCGACATTGTTGGTAGTTCCTGATAGTCCAGATCGAGGAGTTCTAAGTTTGACAAGAGTTTTATTGAATACATTACAATCATTTGAATGGGAATCAGAAAATGGCAACCTCATTCAACTGTATATAAGTGTACTCGACATGCTTAGTGCTATGGCTCAAGAAAATTATTCATATCATGTCGATAAAGGTAAGACGAGTTTTTTTTATGTTAGTTATATTCTTTACTTATCGTATATGTATGGCCACTTTCAGTGAAGGATGTAGGAAGTTAAACGGTAATTTTGTGTCATTTACATTTGGGGGGTCTGAGGTAAATAGCAGTTTTGGGACCTTGTATTGTAAATTTTTCACAGAAAATACACAAAACACTTTTAAAATTTGCTTTTATAAATCTAATGAATATGCTTGAGACATTTATAAAGAACTCTTGAAACGTTGGGTTTAGGGTTAAACAACATTTATGCCTGTTTTAAGTTTTTCACTTATAAATGTTGAATCGAAATAGTTACAGAAGTTTTACATAAATACTAAAAGTTGAAAATTGTTAGTCATTTTAAAATACCGGAACAATAGATTTGTTCCAGCAGGGCTAAGTACGAACCGTCGAACTGTCAGGGGCATACGCAGTATCGATATAGTATACCATTAGAGACTATAATTTCATGTTATATCAATAGTGTGCATGTCCCTGACCGTTTGTCGAACCGTACATAGCCTTGCTGGAACAAACCTAATGCCTAATTTACATTGGTATAGTAGCTAATGCAAGTAACTAAATCAAGTAACTAAATTTAGCTACTTGCACCGTGTAGACAGTTTTGTTTAGTACTTGCGCAAGTAAACAATTTAGTGACTTTTTGAGTAAAGTAAATAGAAATCATTACTATTTACTTAAAGACTATACTTCATTTATTGTCAAATACTAAACAATTTCCTTAAATTGGGTGTAGACCACGTATATATTGTGTAAACACTCACTAAACCAAAATTTTGACAAGTTTTGCTACTTGATTAGTGACTTGCTTTAGCTACTTGATTTAGTAACTTGCTTTAGCTACTATACCAATGTAAATTAGGCATAATGTTTACTAGCACAAAAACTATAGAAAACATCAACTGCGGTCTTTCAGCTAGAGTAATTTTAATTTTGTTCAATAATATAAGGTAACAATATTCAGTATTTTGGGGTTGCTTTAAAACTTGCAGTTTGAGGTGACCGTAACTGTTGGATAATCCCCTTCACTTTGTCTAAGAATGAGTTAAAGTATTTCACCAGTTATAGTGCCTGTTTTTAGGGTTCTAACACTAATTTTATGTATTATATTGTAAGCTTAAATTATTACACTTATTTAAAATTTGAAACATTATCATAATACCTAATATTAAATTCTAGTGTGCCGTTTCTAGTCTGAGCCCAGATTGAACTAGTTGTTTGTTACAGCTATTTGTTGTTAATAATTAAATAAATTTTTACTTGATTGAAACAAAATTGAAATTTGCAATAATACCTATTTACATAATATATTAATTAGCATGTGTTTTTTTTCTTTTCAATTATATATCACTTGTGACAAAATTGAACAAATAAACAAATAAACACAAAAATAACTTCTTTTATAAGGACTGTGTTGGGTACTGTTTTTTTTTTTGAATACACCTACATATGCTAAAAACATAAGTTTTTAATTTAAGTAATATAATGAAATGGTATAAACAAACAAATGCTGTGTATTCAGGTAAAATATCTAATATCCATACAACTAAACTTGTAAAAATCGAATAATGGAGGAGAATCGACTTGGGGAGGTTCTGTTAAATATGCAATTAGGGTGGAGGATTAAGGCAAGGTCATAGAGATAGAGGGTAATACGTTAATGATGTTATAATAATTCTTACAGTTCGTGTGTACCGATTTCAACGAACTCATAAAATCAAGCAACTGAGGTAAATCAAGTGAGTTACAAATGTATTGAGTAAAGAGGTTTCACCTGTAACTTGTTGCTTATTTAAACAAACCTCTATCTCTCATATTATTTATTATCTCCAAAGTGGCCAGAATTACATGATACACCCTGTATAAACCATAGTTAATAGTATACAAATTAATCTTTATACGGTTGATATAAACCGGGTGTAAATGAAGTGTGGTACACCCCCTTTTTTTCTTTAGTTTTGATTTTAGATAAATGAAATTTTAGACATATGATATGTGCAAAAAACCGGGCTTTTTGAGCACATGCACACAATTGTTTCACTTCCGGTTTCGCCGGAAATTACCCCAACTTTGTTATTTTAAATGAAACACCCTGTATATTATTACATTTTTGGAAAGAGGAAGCGATTTTGGATACAACTTGGTTAATTTTTATAACCTCAAAATTTTTTTGAAACAAAATTAAGTTTTTTATTAAGGGTGGTGCCGTGACCTGCTAAATTGATTTTTATTATGTCAACAATTGTCCAAAAAACATTTTTGTAAATTTTAAATGAGATTTAGGTTACTTTAATCGATACCAATAACTTTTATTGCCCAAAAAGCCCGTTTTTTTGCGCATATGTCTAAAATTTTATTTATCTAAAATCAAAACTAAAGAAAAAAAAGGAGGTGTACCACACTTCATTTACACCCGGTATAAGTTTTTAATTTATATGCAAATAATAATTTACTAATAAATTTATATTTTAGTGGAATCAAATGATGCACTGTATGGTTCTGATCAAAAATTTATAGCCGAAATTGATAAAATGTGTTCACTTATACTTGGGCAGCTATTGTCACAGTTAAAACAATTGGGTTCATGTCGTAAACAGTCTACTTTAGCAATAGAGTTAATGGTGAAAATTTCCACTCGTTCAAATCTTGATAATAATACTGCATTTACACTTGCATTAAATTTGTGGCAACTTTGTTTGAAAAATGGGAATGAGGATTTTAAGTATATGGTAAGTAATCTATTTCTTAACAAATACGAAATCCTTTTAGCTTTTGTCGTTAACTGGTTTCTGATCATATTTTCTATGCCAAAAATGTTTTAGATGCGCATAAGGGATTATTTAAGCAGGAGAAGTAAAACAACAAATAATAAAGCTTTACAACAACTCATCAGTAAACTTAAGGTTTCTTAAAATTGTTTATTTATTTATGTTTTAATCTATAAGATTTGCATAGTCTGTATATTAAATGTACAAAATATGTTTAATCATGATATACAACTTTTTTATATTTTTATTTTGCAACACTAAACAGTGCTATTGTACCAGATGTCTATAGAAGACTAGTTCAGCAACTATCTCGTACTAAAAGTGTCACACAGTCATGATATGTGGAATGCTCTAAATTTTTTTTAAATATCTTTATTGTTTCATGTAACAGTTTGGTGAAAAATTAAAATATGTGCAATTGCAACTAGTGTTAAGAATTAACCAACTGCATTGATATCAAATACAAGGTCTGTCGCAAAAATAACCGAACTTTTTAAAAATAGCAACATGGCCATCTTCATTCATAATCCGCTCAGCTACTTGCTTCCCTACTTATATGGCCGTCCCAATTGAGCATAAACATCGTTCCCTGGTAAACGTCAAAAAGTACGTTAACTGGCGCTCCCTATGAAGTATATCAATAACTATATTTTTTAAATTGATAGTTACTCACATAATTCTTCTAGTATTTCCATAAAAACTTTGGACTTGAATAATAATTATCTACCTGAAAAAATAACCAACTTCACTTACGAGAAATATGTGCTTTACCAATCTTACAACTTTTTGACGGGTTTATTGCTTTGCTAAAAAATATTTATACTTGTTCCAAATTCAGTGACAATCGCAAATTAAATCATAAGGAATAATTGTTACAACTATTCATGAAAATATTTGTTGAATTTTTCTTAATTTGAACATTTAAATAACTGCCATTTTTAGTAATAACATGACATTTTTGAACATAAATGACATTTAAAATACATCACTGAGGGCGCCACCTGACGTACTATTTGACAGGTGACTCTGACTGCTTACAATGAAAAATTTGGAATTGGGACGGCCATATAAGTGGCGATGCAAGTAGGTGAGTGGATTATGAATGAAGTTGGCCATGAATAGCAAAAACTAGTGGCGCCATCTATAGAAAAAATTTGTCTTTGAGAAATACATCCTTCATTGATGTTTTATCCAAATTTAATACCATTCGGATCATTAGAAGCCGAGTTATGGCGCCCAAAGTGATAGTATATTTTGTACAACGTTCGAAACAGATGTTCAAAGAAAAAGCCAACATTAAGTTTTATTAATTTTAAACTTGATAAAACATTTACGGAAACGCATCAATTGATGCAAAAAATGTGTATAACGGTCATTGTCTATCTCGAACTCAAGTTTATGATTGGTTTAAACGGTTTGAGGGAGGTCGGGAAGACGTTAACGACGACGATCGTCCAGGTCGTCCGAAACTGGGAATTACTAACAACGAAAAAGTGCGTGAAGCGATCAAAATTTGTTTCCGAGGGTCATACAGTCAATGATAACTTCTACTTAAGCGTTAGAAAGCATTTGTTTGTTCAGCCTTAATATCGTAAACCTGTCAGTTGGGCCCTGTTGTATGATAACGCACTGGCTCACCGTGTGGCCGAAGTAACTGCTTTTTTTGGCAGAAAAACAAGTGACCATGTTACAACATTCACCGTATTCGCCGGATTTAGCACCGTGTGATTACTTTTTGTTTCCACGGCTCAAAATATCTATGAAAATAAAACATTATGACAACATACCATACATCCAAAAGACCGTGACGAGCATCCTCAAGAGCATTCCACAAAAAGATATAGCACAGTCGTTTGATTCATTAGTTGGTCCCCTGCAAATCGTTGTATGACCGCAGAGGGAATGTATTTTGAATATAATAAAACATTTATCCCCAAAAAATGTCTGTGTTTTGTTATTTTTAATTAGTTCGGCTATTTTTTCGACAGACCTTGTAATTACTTAATGTTTTAAGTCCATCTACCGTTAGACGTAAGATTGTGAAGTTACGCTTATTTTGGGCTTTCCACACTTTTTTGTGTTGCACTTGTTTTAAATCTCTTCCCATTTGATGTTTCGTTCCGATGCCTTAATATTTATTAGTCCCAGAAATTGCTTAATGCCACAATAGATAACTTCCAGTTTGGTTCCAAGACTATTCCAGAATGGTTTGAAAATTTTTATGGCAAGACTAATTTTGTCTGAGAAATCTTGAAACTGTATGAAGATACGTAACTTGAATTGATATTATCACCGAGACGGGAGTTTACTTGAAGGTTAATTATGTATAAATGCAGTGGCGGACTTGCCAAGGTGTCAGCTTGCCCAATGGCAAGTGGGCGCCCCTAAACATTAGACAATATATTAAAAATGGAAATTACCGTTTAGTAGCTTGAAAATATAATAAAAGTTACAATAAAAAAGATAGCCTCATATATTTTTCAGTGGGCCCACGTTGTATCCTGGCAATCGATATTTTTAGACCACTGTATGAATGTATAAATTCATCAACAGCAATAAAAATGTTCAACTTGGGAAAAAACATCAAAATGTGTGGTCACTTTTCACACAAGTTCTTTAGTTTGATCTCTTGCAGTAAATTGATTGATTTAATATATTTGACCTTTGGGCATCATAAAAATTACACAAGGGATCAGTGTTATTTGATGTAATTGTAAAAAAGTTACAAGTAATTTTATATTTAATTGAATTAAAATCAAACAAATAAAAATAAAACATATTAATGGTTGTTTTTAAAGTTTACTTACACTGAAAATTATGTCAACTTCAAGTTTAAAATTGGATCAATATTAATTATAATACTTAAAATAAAGAAACTAAATGTATCTATAATTTGTAAGACACATACATAATAAATAACCGCTAAAAAAACAAATGGTGTATATGTAAACAATATACTTAGGCTTAAAATTAATCAGCAGATCTTTCTTAAATGGTTGTACAAGTTTATTCAAATTAATTATTTTGGTCTACCTCTTCCTCGTCCACCTCCAGTTTTGCCTCGTTTATTTGGAGTTTCTTTTTTTGTATCCACTTTTCGTTTGGGTGCTTGAACTGTGGACAATACAGTAAAAAAAGTGTCTAAACGACCTTGGGTAGTTGTTCCACGAGATTTCATTAACTTTTTAGCCCCATTTCTTACTCTATCTTCATTGAATTGTTTATCGCCACATAAATACTTTACTAAACCATCTTCATCTGGGTCACTCCACTTAAGCTGTAAATATTTTTTCCAATTTATTATTGAAAGTTTTTAATTCACCAAAAAATTACATTCAATAATTATGTCATAATCTGTTTATTAAAAAAAAGTGCACATACTTCAACTGCTACTAATTGGCTTCATTACTAAAAATTAAATCGTTCATTTTTATTACTTATTATTTGAAATATAATTCGCATGATTAAATAGATATTTTCATATTTTTTTAATAAACAAAAACTTAAGAAAACATCATATTTGATGCAATCAATTAAAAACTATAATTACCTCGATCGTGTCTGGATCAGCTATTTCAGGCTCGATAAACAGCTGTCTGGCACCTTCGTAATTCCAGCCTTCTGGTGGTGGATATTTGTTGGTATCAATATTCTTGAGAATATCTTCTATGCTCTTATGCTGCATAATAAGATCAATAGCTCGCTTTGGGCCAATACCTTTAATGCTGTCAGTATAATCACAGCCCAATAAAATACATAAATCGATAAACTAAAATTTAAAAATATGTATCATTATAGTTGTTTGTTATCATTTGTTTTTTGTGTAAAATTTCAACTGCTTATACATTATTTCTTGATAAAATGCTTAGCAAAAGTTGCATTTTTGTTGTAATACCAATCAGTTTAAAAAATTTTGATTCGAGACATAATGCCAGGCGATAAATCAGTATTAAGTTAATAGATATCTATTATATCAATATCAACATGATGAGCCTTTATTTACCTGATTATGTGATAAACTTATGCCTTCTAAAACTTTATCAAGATGAATTTCTTGAATTGGCATTTTGCGAGCTTCACTAAACGTCATATGACGCAACAAAATTTTGGATCCAAATGTAAGTGCATCCATATCTTCAGTGGCTGTTGCATACACTTTTCCTGACTTTACCTGGAAAATTAAAATAAACCAATTTTGTCAAAGTAAACCGAAGTTAAATTAAATTATATTTACCATTGCAGCACACTGAGCTTCAGCTTCACATGGAGCATCTATGTAAGGAATTCCCATCAGCTTTAGTAAAGTTTTTGCTTCTTCAGCATGGTGTTTAGTTACTTTGACTAATCTTCGATTGAATTTATCGATTTCTGTTGTGTCACCTGCTTCGGTTGCTTTATCTAATGCTTTCTGTGCTTCTTCTCGTCTTCCTGCTCGTTTGTTTAATTCGCCTGATTTCATTTGTGGTGGTTTTCCATCAAATACATACACAGGCTTAATACCATTTTCAACAAATCTTATAGTGCGATAGAAAGTTCCCATCAAATGTGAAGTGGTTTCACCATCTACGGAAGTGAGTTGAGCACCTTCACTACGAACTGCAATTAGGAACTGGTACAAACACATAGAGGCATCGATGGCAATCTTTCGACCTATAAAAATTAAATTAAAATATATAAACCAATAATTTTTCAAGGTTAAATGTTCATACCAAAGTAATTCTTTATTTCATTTTCTTTAACTGCTTGTGGCACCACATCAGCTAAAAGTTTCGATAATCCTAAAATTCCCATATTGGAACGAAATAAGTAAATAAGTGTGTTTAGAAACTAAATAAAGCGCATCAAATTTTAGGTTACAACACTTATGACTTCCCGCCAAAATCATAATCCATACCATTTTAATATTATGGATGATTGCTTTAACACTCATCACAAAATTTTATACATAAATTTAATGGACATTTTTGTAAATATGTGTTGGCATATATTGGTCTTATTTTACATTAAAAATCGTTCTAGATTATAAGGTTTCAACTCAATAACGATTAAATCGAATATCGTGTATTTGGTGATTTAAGAATAATTAGTCTGCGCCCTCTTTTTTGTCCCAGGTATTTTGAATGACAAAAAAAACATTTTAGAGTTACAAAATTCACCAGTGAATGATGTCGTCCATCAACCGGTTGAATTTTGGTGCAAATGTATAAGACACACGACACACGGTTATCAGTTCATCGACAACAAAAAATATCACTGTACGTTATAATGTACACGTACAGGGTGGCCTATTTTCGATGCCCATACAGGCTATCTCGGTTATTATCAGAGATAGAAAAAAACCAAGTGCGTAGTCTCCATTTCTTTTTTTGAGACGAATTCATTGCCGTTAACAGATTTTTGATACCTTTTTTAATTTTCGAAGTATAGCCAAAAACCGATTTTTGGCAATTTTCAAAAATGTTAAATATCTCGCTTAAACGAGAAGATAAAAAAAAACTTTAAAGACATTTTTGTCCTTAATAAGATAGCGATGTTCATTTTTTTTACTCATACAAATATTGATATATAGTAATATAGTGCGTTAGAGTAATACTGCCCACCTAAGACATTATTCTGGATATTTAAAAAAAATGTGGTCAGAGATTAAAAATAAAAATATTAGCTGCAAACAAAAACTATATTCTTCAATCACAGACACGCCCCTTGGCTATTAAAGGTGCGTTCGGAACGCACGCTCCCAGAGTGGAGTGGATTGGACAGGATTGGAGTAAGATTGTAATCACGTGGTCTCAGAGCCTCCACAAGTAAATCTTCTGCGTTCGGGACGTGAAGGTGCAGAAAATCAGCGGATATTTCAAATATAAAGGTAACCTCACTATTTTGTTGTAGACCGGTCCAGACCGGTCTAATCAGACATCATTGTACGTAAAACAAGGAACAAATTGTATTGCTTCGAATTTGTTAGATTATTTGGTTATAAAATTGATGTAAAATGTCATGATATGAAACCATTTAACTTCCCAAAATTTTGTTTTAATAATAGGGAATTACATCGAAAGTTAATTACTGTCCACAAGAAATTGTTGTTAACTAATTCAACACACAATAACACGAAGCCTGGATGTTAACTGTATCTTATTCTTATGCTGGCAATTCAAAGAATTCAAACGTAGACAATCCGTAATGCGCATGTCTTCTTTCGCGAGCTCAGCTTGCCCCAGCTTCAGAGGTGGTGCAAATTAGAGTAGATTTATTTACTCCACTTATGCAGTCCCGAACGCCCTTCGGAGCGATCTTTTTTACTCCAAAGTCGCGTCCCGAACGCTGTGGAGCAAAAAAGAACAAATAAAGCAAAAAGAGCGTACGTCCCGAACGCACCTTAAATAAATGTTTCAAAGCGGGAAATTCAAACATGGGTGATATTTCAGACCGGGCGGTATTATACCCTTCAGACCGGGCGGTATTACCCTAACACACTTACGTATTTATTACACCTAACTTTCTTATTTTAAATGGCAATCATAGTTGGTTTTGACATGAATAAAAAGCTTATTTTTTGCGCTTTTAAAAAATATATAATTTGCGTATGGTTGTGCTATTTAAAATAAGAGAGTTAGGTGTAATATATCAATATTCGTATGAGTAAAAAAAAATGAACATCGCTATCTTGTTAAGGACAAAAAAACATGCCAAAAAGTTTTTCTTTATCTTTTCGTTTAGGCGAGATATTTAACATTTTTGAAAAGTGCCAAAAATCGGTTTTTGGCTATATTTCGAAAATTAAAAAAGATCAAAAATCTGTTTACGGCAATGAATTCCTCTCGAAAAAATAAATGGAGACTACGTACTTGGTTTTTTTCTATCTCTGATAATAACCGAGATACCCTGTATGGGCATCGAAAATAGACCACCCTGTACATTATAACGTATAACAAAAACATTTAAGAATTAATTCATTTAAAAATTGTGTATCTTTTTTCAAGCAATGTTACTTCTCTTCTTCTATGGTTACTTCGTATCTGACAATTTTTTTATTGATGTGCAGTGTAACTATATTCAGAAATTTCAATCTGTAAAGTTAATTTGAAAAATAGAGTCTTCAAGTTTTTGAATATTTTTTTTGCCACTAATTGCTATTGCAAGATTGCAACGATTTTGCTTGTGAGGTTATGACATACGTCATTTTGAGTTAATAGTGTTTGACAGCTGACGAAAATACTCATAATAATGGTCAATTTGCCTGTAATCGGACTTGTATCTCATACGAGAAGAGTCCAAAGCTTATATAAAAAAGCCCTTAGAAATTTAGAAAGTTGGTATGACAGGCGGTAAGTTCTTCTAATAAAATGTTATTATTATGTAATTGCAAATCTTATGTTGTAGAGAAGTATATCGTTATTATGCAGTTCTAATGCGACAGCGTTTTGATGAAAATAGCAATGTTAAAGACATGCGAATTGCAAAGGATTTAATCGCCCAAGGTGAAGAGGAGCTGTTTCAAAAGGCACACTGGCACATTCGTAAATGTAAGTTGTATATAATGTTGTTAATATAATTATCAGTTATTAGGGTAATTATGCTTGTCATGGACCAGCATGGCTGTCACATAAAAACGATGTGTGCACATGTAAGTGTTGGCGCGTAAACCCCATAAAGGTTTGCAATGTATTCAAAATTTAAATTTAAAAAAAAAACGTCAACCTCCTCATTCACTTGGTCAGCAATAAAGTGTCGTTGAGAGTTGTTTAGTTTTTTAATGCATGGGATTAAATAAATGTAGGCCAGAAGTGTATAATGGGTTACAATACTTTATAAATAGACATATGCACAAGTGCTTACAAGTAAACACAGCTTTCGTATATGACGGCCACGTCAGTCCGCGACTAGTACAAAGTACACAATTTATTTTTTTTAAAATCTGTTTGTCTACTTATGTGTTCTTAGTCGTCAGTGATAGTATATAGAATATTGTCGCGGTCGTATGGAAGCCCGGACTATTATAACTAAAAATACTGTAGATTTATTACTAATTGTGAGTTACGGGGGCGTAAACTCCAGATACACTTTGATAAACACTCGGACAAACTCAAATAACTCAGATGGGAACACTCGCTTTGCACAAAACTATTTATTAAACAATTACCTAACACAGCTTATCTAATACAAATATCCAATTATGGGTCTCGATAATAAGAACAAATACACTCCAATCAGTCAATACAAAGTAACACAGAATTACAGAACAATAACAAAAATACACAAACCACGGCCTATAGGGCAAACCGCCCTCAAAAGCAGGCCAAATACAGTCGCCTGTCGGCAGTAGGAGTAGAGTAGCCGCAGTAAGTAGACCGATAAACATTACATCTTCCCTTAAATACTAACACCGGGGGTATTTCCGCCTGAGTTTTGGGTACATAACGGTAAATGAACAAACCTAACGAACTTTGCAAGTACAGCTATTACAAAATTTACTTAAAAACTGATTGTGACAATATTATAGTTTGATATCAAGCGATATTAGTGCTTAGTGGCTTGAACTTGAAATATTTTAGAAGGTATTATACTAAAAAACTCATAATAACGCAATTGATAAATGGTATATTTCAAGCAAATCACATCATACAAAAGTCAGTGCAAATAATAAAGTATGTTATCAAAAAATATATTAGTGTTACTATGTATCTGGAATTTATGTTATTAAATTTTTTTTAAGTCTACAACACTGTTTGTATGCAAGTACGGTTCGTCCCTTTTTTTGAGTTCCGATTGTATGAAATAAATTTCGTATTTTTGTAAAGTAATTTTTCCCATTATAATTTTAGATCCCGAGTCACCAGGTGGAGTAGCTTATGAGCGTGAAGTTATACCTCCTGATTGGATGTTGGATTATTGGCACCCGCTTGAAAAAGCTCAATATCCAGAATATTTTGCTCGTCGAGAGCTTCGTAAAAAAGAGTATATCCGATTGTGGGAAGAAAAACATGGAAAAGCTACACCCATTGGGCATCACTAAAAATGTTCTTGTTTTGTAGGTACTGTACTGTTCATAAAATCAAATTTAACTTAAATAGTAGTTATAAATTATTATAAATATACATCTGTACAATAATATTGAGGTTTTATTGGTGTTTTGATAATTAATTTTTTTAAATGTAAATTACAATTTACTTCAACATTCAAAATACACTTGTATTCTGAATATCTGTGTAAAGTCTTTTGTTACGTATCAGAGATATATGTATATAAATAATATAATATACATATAATATAATAAGACACTGCAGATATAAATGTTCATACATTTTTAAAATACATATACATTCATTTCCCAAAGCAACTTTTAAATATCAAGAAAAAATATTTAATTGAAATTATGTGTGATCCTTACCATTAATATTCATAATAATATGTACGACCGACCTTTTCAGGGATGCAATATACAAAGACTGAATAATTTTCACCTTACCAAATAACTATTTTGTATAAACAAAAATAATTTTTTTTAAATTAATGTTTGCATTGCACTAATTACCTGCTGTGCTCGTGACATTCTGTTGGAAAAATAATATTTCTTCAAGATTGCAGAACTTGCCGAGTTTCTCATTTGCTATGATAGTTTGCACTGTTTGCTAAAAAAAAGTAGTTACGTGGTGCATCAATCAATGATTACTACATTGTTACAATGTTACCATATTAACAAAGTTTTCATAACTTGTTAAAATAGATTCCCCGGTAGCATCACAATAATATTTCAGGAGTCTTACAAAAATAAGCAAGAACTAAGTCTTGTTTGGAAGACTGTTCTCGAAAACTAGATCCGTAACTCCCTCCTCTGTCCCGGAATGTGATGTGATGAAAGTGAACATCACCTAATACCATTAGCACAACAAATTATATACAGGATGATTGAAATTAGAGTTTAAGCATGGGGATCTTGATTATTACAGTAGCTAGGTTTAAATTTGGCAAAATTGCTAAATTTGGTGCTTATTAATAATCCCAAGATAAATTGGAAATATCACAAACGATAGTCGAGAAAATTAGGAAAAACCGGAAAATACGATTTTTGAAAATCGTGTACAACTCCTTTGGAATATTGTTACGATTGGCTTCGTAACTATTATTAATAATAATCAAAGTCAATTAAACTCGGAGCAAGGTGACCGGATCTGAAATGGAGTAGCACTGATCTGTAAGAGATGGAACATTCAAGAGAATATGCAAATGAAACCCTATAAGTAAACTTAAAACATTTATTAAATTAAAACACAACTAGAATACACCATGATACAAGACATAAATCGGAACGTAAATTAAAACAACTATACTCACACATTAAACATTATACATACATTATAACATTATCAGCGCTTGCTGGGCCAGGGACTTCCCCATTCTGAGAGGGCTTCTTTTGGGTAGCGAACGGCACTTCGCAACTTGAGTCCAACTAGACTGCCCTCTCAGAATTTAATTGATCTATTTATATTGATTTATTCCCTGACTCAACAAGCCTGTAGATCGACGTATTATTTCCGGAGTGCGTTACCACGCTTGGGTCGGCAACTCAGCGTAATCCTAGCATCAGGAATGTCGTGCTTGCAGAATTGCATGAATTACGCTGAGCTGTTATAGTACATCATCGAACGATTAAGCGAAGGTAATGAACTTATAAAAGTAATCGAATAAAATAAATTTGGAAAAATACTAATGTGACAATATAAAATATTTCAAATGTGTAAAAACATTGCCCAAACAACTTTTTAAGCCGAATCAGATGGTGGTCACAAATTTTTTCTAGACAGATTCGATTTTGTTTTATGACAACCAACTTTATTTTTTCTTATGGGCGCAACTTTTGCTATTTACATAATCAAATAGCATTTATTTTTCTGAATCCATTGATGTATCATACATGGTATTTAACTTCATCTTTCATTGTCACATTTGAAAAAATACGTTTTAAACAATAACCTCTATAAATCAGGTTGGCCGGTCATTGTAGTTTATGTTGTTTCCATGACAACCAATTAACAAACTAAAAGTTTTGAAAGCCTATTACTTGTCAGATTAATAAATTTGTAGAAATGAACTTTATAATAACAAAGAAAAACGCGATATGCTGCGAATTTTTTATACCGTTCTTTTAAGTTTTGTTATGCTATATCATATGCTTTAAACAAATTTTTTTAAGTTTCTATTTAATGTAGTAAAATAGTGGGTTTTTTTCCGGATCTGTTTGTAATAAAAATGTTTTTTTTTAAATTGTCATCTGAAACCTTTCTGCCATATTTCGGGCAAAAGCTCAATATTTTCCCAAGTTTCTGTCCAACGTACAAAAATATGTGTGCGAGGGTTGTCTTCTTTCTGGATATGTTTCTGTATATCGTTGACTTGACAATATAGCATTCCTATTCAATGAATAAAAAAATTCGCAGCATATCGCGTTTTTCTTTAACCCTAGAAGCCCAATCTACGCCATTTTGACGTACACTCCAACACATATTCGCGATCTCTTTCGCACGCTTGCTTAGATCGCCGTGACCATCCGAGCCAACTCGGTACATGCCCAGAGCTAACAGGAGACAGCAGTCTCGCTTTGATAAGTGCCGCCATTTTGTTGTCGCAATGTTAACGTCGTTATGACGTATGTTTGGGATTTGTTAACTTTTGCACTTTTCGAATTTTCTGAATGATATTTGACTTAACTGATTTATGTTTGATAAGAGTTGATTAGTTTTTCATAAAAAAATATAAATAGTTGATTTTTATAAACAATTTGTAGTATATAAGAAAAAATTACAAGATCTCAGTTTTCGTGCCATTTTTTGTATGTTTAATTAAAGTGAACATTTCAGAGTTTAAATAAACAATATTTTTTCTAAATTTCTGTTTTTTTATTTACATAGAAAGTATTTTACATAAATCATACAAAAAACTAGTATTTTCAGTAACGTTCATTTAGATAGAGCTCTTTTATAATTGTACGTCGTTTTGACGTATGATTGGGCTTTATAGCCTCAAAAATATGATTGGGCTTCTAGGGTTCAAGTTAATTATTTTTACGAATTCATTAATGTGACAAGTAACAGGCTTTCAAAACTTTTAGTTTGTTGATTGGTTGTCATGGAAACAACTTAAACTACAACGACCGGCCTACCTGATTTATAATGGTTATTGTTTAAAACCCTTTTTTTTTAATTTGGCAATTAATTAAGAAGTAAAATACCATGTATGATACATCAATAGATTCAGAAAAATAAATGCTATTTGATTATGTAAATAGCAAAAGTTGCGCCCATAAGAAAAAATAAAGTTGATTGTCATAAAACAAAAACAAATCGATCTAGGAAAAATTTGTGACCACATCCGATCCGGCTTAAAAAGTTGCTTCGGCAATGTTTTTACACATTTGAAATATTTCAAACTCCAAAGGAGTTATAGACGATTTTCAAAAATCGTATTTTTCGATTTTTCATAATTTTCTCGGATACCGTTAAAGATATTTTCAATTTCTCTTCGGATTATTAATAAGCACCAAAATTAGCAACTTTGCCAAATTTATACCTATACTCTAGCTATTATAATAAGTGAGATCCCCATGCTTAAACTCGAATTTCAATCACCCTGTATATTGCCCTTTATTTGATAAGATTTATAACTATCTATGTTGGTTTGATTGACGTACTTTGTGTGACTTTTTTTAAGTTAAATGGTGAATCAACTGAAGAGACAACTCATAGATTCTTTTGCTTATGTTTGTTTAGGGTAATAATACAATATACATATCTAAATAATTTTAAAACATTTTATTTTGAAATTGTGTTTATATTACAAGATTTACACATACAATGTACACTCATCCAAAATGTATACCACAATTGCATACACCAGGTAAAAGTAATGTGCAAAATATGCTCTATTATAAAAATTTACTAATTTCATTTTTTATAATATGACACTGAATATAGAACTTATTCAAAGATCATGACTAGATAATGATGTCACTAAGAAGCTTGTGTAGACGTTATAAAACTACAAAAATTCAAATGGAACAGGAAGATATCTTATTAGTTAATACAGTCTGTTCTACAAAATGGGCCCAAGAGTTACATGGCGAAACAGCATATATTCTCCAACTTCTGTTGCAGTTAGATTATGTAAGTCAATAAGGGCTACATTTTAAAAATATTTTCAAACATACAGGGTGCTCCCTTATTGACTTACGTAATCTAACTGCAACAGAAGTTGGAGAATATATGCCGTTTCGCCATGTAACTCTTGGGCCCATTTTGTAGAACAGACTGTATATGCATCATAAAATACTAGCAATTCCACTATATTACACTTTATACTAAGCAGTCAGCACAGAATGTTCCCAAATATCTAG
The DNA here is from genome assembly GCA_947652605.1 of Elmis aenea. NCBI lineage: Eukaryota > Metazoa > Arthropoda > Insecta > Coleoptera > Elmidae > Elmis > Elmis aenea. The sequence continues at coordinate 25,696,281 of OX393578.1, read as the reverse complement.
CAACATTTCAAATGCATGTGAGAAGTATTGCAGAGTTACTAAATATTAATCGTAAACTTGATATACAATAAAGTACATTTTTAGCAGTACATGATACTTTTAAAATAATGTAGTGATTTTATTGCTAATACATTTTAATCTTAAGTAAGTACATAAAGTGCATAATGTTCAAATATTTGTAATGTAAATAATTGACAACAAATTCATACTATATGCACACAGCAGCTTTTAATACACAACTGAATAGTTATGCAGGATACAAACGTATAAATTCAAGTTTTAAAACATGTTAAAATTTTCTCTACTAAGTAATATTGGAAATATTACTTAACTGGAGAAAATTAGTTAATATAACTGCTCGAAGTAGGTAATAAATTTTCTTTAATTTAAACAAAAAAAAAATATGCAGAAAATTCTGTATCTATACTGTATCATATTTTATTACTTAATAAAAAGAAATTAACAAAAACTATCAATACGCTCTCCGTAATAAATAAACTGAACGAACTAAACTTGAACTGAGAATCTTTTTTTTAAACTTAATATAACATATTGGCTGATATTTTAACTTAAAATAAATAAGCACAAGGAAAAATATAATAATGAATGCTTACACTTACATATTGCAAAATTATGTCACTTGATGTTATACAGGGTGGTCCACATAGAAGGGCCACTATTGGGATCTCGTAAACGGTCAATGCTACAAAGAATTCTAAATTAGACAAACTGTTTCCCTTTCTGAGACCTATTCAGTGATGCTTTAATGTTTTAAAAAAGTTTTATGGCACGCTAGATAATAAACAAAAATCAAAATGAGTTTTTCTTTTAAATAGTTAACAAGTTTGTTATACTTGATGGTACAACATTTTTTTGAGGAAAAAGTTATGGATTTTTTACGCACTGTAAAATGAAAACATTCATTTGTTTCAATATTGTTTAAATTCTTAGATAAATTACAAACTTGCATTTTTAAAAATGGAACCATAGTTGGCTATGACTTCATAAAAAAGCACTTTTTTTTTCTATTTTCAATAATATAAGATTATAAATGTATTTCTTTTGATATTTAAGCTCAAAACAAATAAAATTCATCAAAAGGTCGCTATGAAGTTATAGAGTGTCATGAATTTAAACGATATTGAAATAAATGAATGTTTTCATTTCACAGTGCGTAAAAAAATCTACAACTTTTTCTCCAAAAATATTTTTGTACCATCAAGTATAACTGAGTTATTAACGATTTAAAAGAAAAACTCATCTTGATTTTTGTTTATTATCTAGCGTGCCATGGAACTGTTTTAAAACATAAAAGCATCACTGAATAGGTCTCAGAAAGGGAAACAATTTGTCTAATTTAAACTTCTTTGTATCTCTAACCGTTTATGAGATCCCAATAGTGGCCGTTCTATGTGAACCACCCTGTATAAAACATTTACTTTAAAAAATATAACACTTATCTTATCCATATAGTTTCTCAAGAATTTGAGCTGGAGCATCGGATTGATATCTAGCAATTTGTTTTAAAAGGGCAAATTTTTTTAATCGTCCTCTGGACGATTCCATATCATAAAGCGTGCATAAATTAAGTAACAAAGATTCTTGTAATGCTTGTACTGGACTCACAGTTATTGCAGATTCTAGAATGGCAATTGCTTCCTTTAGCTGTCCACCATATAAAAGACACACTGCCATATTATTAAGTATCTACAATAAAATAATATACATTGTAAATGTGTACAACAACAAAAAATGATAAGCATCATTCGAGATGTTTTTATATTATCTAGATCCCTCACTATGATTAGTGTTCTAGAATTATTAACAATATAAATATTAAAGCATAATTTTTCATATTTAAAGTAAATATAAAAAAAGTTAATTTTTAGTTCCACCTACTAAAGAACTAATAATTGAGTTTTAAGTCATCGATAAAGAACTTTCACAATCCCATGAGATATATTTATCATTTAATTTATTAATTTACTGTTGCTATGTATTAACTGTAATCCTATATTTTAAAATATTAATTTCTGTTACTTTTTTACTAATTTGAAATAACATCACTGTATTTTTGCAACAATAAAAAAAGTAAGTAAGAAATGATAGTCAGTTTGAGGTGTCGTTTAAACTCCCATTATTTTATTATTTATACTTATCAGTGAATAAGTCGAAAACATTGCAAGACTAAAACATCAATTAAAATATTATTTGCATAAATTCTATGTATCGGGTGATCGAAAATGATTGATGCCAAGGGTGTTAGGAACTTTGTTCGAACGGATGGTAACCCATAGGGGAAAATCAGTAGCGTAGGAAAAAAGTTTGTATTGACAGAACGGGTAATAATCTATGTTCTGTGGTAATAATATTATCCATTTAAATACGACAGCTACAGTTTTTACTGACAAAAAGATTTGCAAAGCTTTTTGTTTAAAGGAATTAGCTCCATAAAAACAATTAAGTGAGGCTACCTAGGGTGACCAGATGTAATTTAGCAAAACTAGGACAAAAAATTAAAAACCAGGACATTTTTGCACTTTTCAAACCAGGACAAAACCAGGACATTTTTTATCGAAAAAATTTAACGTATAAATGAGCCGTCCATTTTTCAAAACGTTCTGATTTTTGTAAATTTTTATGGATTACATTTTATTATTTTTAGTTATTTAATAGATCATTCACTCATTGCTTAGTTTTTCTACACCAGAAAGTTCTTTTTATAGCTATAATATAAGTTGCATAATTATTTCAGAAGCCATTATAAGTATATTAAGTGTCTTGATGTTTGTTTTATTGACTTAATCACTTAATCACATTGACTTTTTGAACGGCTCAAATATTGAATGTAACACAATTATTCATACAAAAATAATCAAAACACATATTCTTTAAAAAATAAATTAAATTGTATTATATTTTTTAGCTACGTTGACTTAAAAATTTAATGTAACTAGCAGGAAAACAATAACATAAAATTCTTTAATAAATATTTAAATTTTATAAACAAAAACATACCTAATATTCGTTAATAAATATTTAAATTTTATAAAAAAAATAGAAGTTTGATACTAGTCCAGTCTTGGCGGCAGATGAATATGCGTTTGACACTAACACTACTTGTAGGTTATTTCGTGCAAGTTCGCGCGCACAGAATTCGCGCGATAAAAATTAAACCTCAAGCGCTGCAACTTTCTATTGCGAATATCATAGCACTTTTTACAAGCAACAGTAATGCCAACTGTTGCACACTATGACCAACATTTAACTAATGGTGCTCCATGAAATGACAATGAAAATTATTAATTTTTTAATTTTATAAAAACTTATCAAAAACCCGGACACATTTTAAAAACCCGCCCGGACTTCCCCGCCGAAGCACAAAAACCGGACATGTCCGGGAAAACCCGGACGTCTGGTCACCCTAAGGCTACCTTAAATCGGTTCATTTATTAATATGCATACATATGTATGTAAATATTGGTCACACACGAAATGACAGAACAACCTGAACGCACAGAAAACGAAAAATTGATAACTGATTTTCACAAAAAGATGCAAATTAAAACGAAAAGCTACTAACCGCACATGAAATGACAGGTCAACCTGAACGTCACAGAAAACGTCAATAATACTACACCACTGATATCCTAGTTTTACAATGAGATCAGTAGCGGAGCAAGGGGGGGGTGCGGTTCGGCCCGGGCGGCACTTTTAGTCTACCCAAATGGGGTAAAAATGAAAATCTCACGGTAATGAAGGAACAGTAGATATAATAATCAGTACCGGCGCTGGCGCTATTAAATTCATAAAAATTTATTTTAAAAAAAGGAATTCGTGTCCAAGTTAGGTGATAAAACGGGTTACTTGACCTTGCTTTACTGAAAACTCGCCCCCGTGTAACGACAGAAATTCCAAGTACCTAATAAAATTTATGATAGGGTACCACCCATTCAATAAAATTATGAAACAATTCATTTATTTTAGGCATTAAATTCTATGCAGTTTTAAACTCTATTGTAACAAGGATTTTTCACCCTTATTAAAAATAATTTCGTGGAAGTGGGGGCGATCTGATTTAAGAAAATAAAAATCAGAACAGGTTCTACCGTAAAACTGTAATTTTGGAAGATGTTAAAGTATTCTACATTATCTAAATTTGCATTAATACACGTTTGAACGTCAAAAATTTAAAAAAAAAATCTGTTTTCCCCCCACTTTTTTGTGTCGATCTCTGCTTGCTTTTGGAAAAATCAAAAGTTAGTTACGCTTATTTATAGGGGCGGCAAATTCAGGGACCGCCCCGGGCGGCACAAACTCTAGCTACGCCACTGAATGAGATACCAACTAAAACTTGGTTATTTTATTTTCGGTCTGAAGTTAGCGGGCATCAGTCATTGTTGATCACCCGATATTACATTTCAAAGTAATTCAATCAAAATTCACTTATGGCAAATAGAAATTCAGAAATTCAGATATACCATAAAAAACGAATTTGATTTAACAGAACATACCATAACATTAGTAGGCTCTAATACATTAGCTTGTTGGAAGGATATATAGGCATCATTAAAGGCATTTTGGGCAACAGCAATTAGACCACGATCGACCAATTCTCTAACATCTGGTGCACCCTCTTTCAACTCTCTAGCCTCATTGAAACACACTTCTGCTCCAGCTACATCTCCCAATTGTAAATGTACACGACCAAGAGCTGATAACAATCCAGAGCGAGGAGCTCCTTCTCTGCAAAGTAATTTTAACTTCATTATTTAATACGTTGTTGTTTTTATGATATAATTTTAACATTTCTAATGTTTTTAAGACACACGAAAGCTATTCCTTTAGTTCACCGAGTTGCTTAAATTAAAATCTCATTAAGTACTTTTAACTCAAACAAATGTATAACCACACAGTTAACATACCACGACTCACACTTGATTTAATAATGTAAAAACTCGCGTGGGGTATCCTGACACCCCACTAGTTTTTCTTCATCCAATGTTACTACAATCTCTATTTAAAATGATTCATAATAGTAAACTTTTAGTGATAAATTACCGTGCGAGATATTTGATAAAACTATTTTTTGTTTTAACGCCAGTTTTAGTTGGTGGTGACTTAAGAAAAAAGCGAAATCTAAAATAAAATTCAACGTTGAAATAATGAAATAATACTGTATAATCCAAAAGAACCGTCATTTATTATTATGAATAATGCACCACTCCAGAATTTTAAATAAGACACCAAATGCGACATGTAACAAAGAAGAGATTATTCAATGGCTCTCGAAGAATAGAATTCATCATGTCGAATACATGTTTAAAGCTGAATTGCTGCTAGAGTTATGCCAAAACAATAAGAAACAAGCAAAAATGTATGTTGTTTTCAATATTTACAACAATAATGGAGAGATGACACATTATTTAAATGACAAAAAACAATTTTTCGCTAATAACTAAAAACCCGGAAATAATACAATATTTCTGAAGAGTTTATCTAAAAAAACTGATGATTTTTGGTAATTTAAATGTTTCTTTATCTTAATTATTAAGGAAGATACCCATGTAATCCCATCGAATTTGGACCACCCTGTACATGCATAAAAAAATTAGTTTTCACCTTTCACAAAGTTGTCCAAGAATATCCATAGCCAATTCATAATCTTTTTGAATTAAGGCACAGTTAATAACAGAATGCATGATTCGAGTTTCTCTGCCTGACCAAAGTCTTATCGAATCAGAACGATCTACTTCACTAATTTCTGTTGGACTGCCATCTTCACACAGCTCTTTCTTCACATTTGATATCATCTATAAATAATAACATCATTTTGTACATATTTACATATATGTACAGCACCAAAATTATAACACTAGGAGCGAATTAAACAAAAAAGATCTACTTTTCTAATTTGTACCAGTCCAAATATTTGTGGAATATATTTATTTTATTTAATACACAGCGTCATTCAAAAAGTCTGCAACAAATGGAAAAGTTTTTTGTTATTGATTTCTTAGAAAATTGTATTGTAGATAAAAGTTGGTGCATGGTCTAAAACTAATATTAAGATGAAAAAACGTTTTATAAAAAGTCGTAGGGCACTAGATTGTAGCGATTTTTGATATATTCGCAAGAGTAAAGTGCCCTTATTTTAGGAGATACAAAAAAATTGTATAGAAGAGTTTTTAAGAATCTAAAGATAAGGCTAGATTTACATTTTGACGGTCAAAACCCAACTTTTATTTTTTAAGAAATTTTAACATTCAAAATTTCTGCAACAAATGGAACAGTATTTTATTATTGATTTATCAAAAAATTGTATTCCTGATAAAAATTGCTGCATGGTTTAAAAGTAATTTTAAGATAAAAAAAAAGTTCATAGGACGCTAGATTTTAGCGATTTTTGAAATATTCGCAAGAGTAAAGGTCCACACACGCGATCACGATCACAATAATTAGTAACCTGGTTACATAAGTAAGTAACATGGTTACCAATTATCATAACCGCGATCGCGCCGGTGTGAGTTGACCTTAAAGGTGCTTAAAATTTATTAAAAAAAAAAAATTGGGTTTTGACCGTCAAATTCAGCCTTATTTAAAGATTCTAAATAACTCTTTCCCATAAAATTTGTTTACATCTCTTGAAATAAAGGCACTTTAATCTTGCGAATATTTCAAAACTCGCTAAAATCTAGTGTCCTACGACATCATTGAACTTTTTTTTCTTAAAATTAGTTTTACACCATGCACCAACTTTAATCAAGATTTTTTTTCTTCTGAGAAATCAATAATAAAAAACTTTTCCACATGTTGCAGACTTTTTGAATGATAAAAATTTCTTAAAAAATAAAAACGGAATTTGACCGTCAAAATTTAAATCTAGCCTTATTTTTAGAGTTCAAATAACTCTTTGCCATACATTTAATTTGTATCTCTTAAAATATGGATACTTTACTGTTGCGAATATTTCAAAACTTGCTAAAATCTAGTGTCCTCTGACTTTTTATTAAAAGTATATTTTACAAGAGATGAAAGTCCAGTTTTTTTTTGTGAGGTGAGATTTGTTCACGAGCTGCAAAGCAGCGAGTGAGAAATCTCCCGAACGAAAAAAACTGATTTCATCTCGAGTCGTAAACGCAATTTTTTCTACAAAATTAAAATTATATTATAGAATGAACGTTAATGTAAACGAACAAAATGACAAGGACCCAATGGATTAAACGTCGTATAAAGAACGGCCGGGAACGTCCGCCGAGCGCAAGTAGTCTGTGATTGTCTGGGAACGTCCGCCGAGCGCGAGTAGTCTGTGATTGATAAAAGAGAATTGTAATCACCCGTGCAACGCCGGGTCAGTCAGCTAGTTATGCATAACGTTTTAATTAATCATTTCATTTCCATAGCGACACCTCCACACTGATTTTGACAGAAATAAAATTATAACCTGCAAACGAAATATATTTAATATTAATTTTTGTACCATTCTTAGGCTTTTATATAAATAGCTACATTAAAATTAAATTATTTGATTAGAATATTAACACAATTTTAATTAATTATGAGTTTAAGCTTTAAAAAATCGTAAATTTTACAATTTGATATTGACATTGACATTTTCGCCACTAGAGATGAAAGTAAAACTTTTATGTAGAGTAGGCAGTGAGAAGATGACAACTTTCATATAGGTACATGATTAGAAAAACTTTTTTTTCCTTAAAATTAGTTTTAGACCATGCACTCACCAACTTTCATTAGGAATATAATTTTCTGATAAATCAATAATAAAAAACTTTTCCATTTGTTGCAGACTTTTTGAATGACGCTGTATATAAATAAAATAATAATAGTTCTTACATAAAAATTATCTTTTTACCTGTCGAACTATACCCAATATGTGAAATAACTTTGTTAATGATTCTTTAGGCTTCCCACAATGCATTGGAAGTTCCGCTACTAACAAACGAAAAGAAAAGGATGCAATAGATCCAGGTCTGCCACCATACATTTCTGGATAAAACTGTTAACAAAAGGTTCACTTTAAAATAGGTACTACAAAATAATGTAATCACAAGCAATTTATGGTTATTCATTATCACAAAATTTGTATGATTAAATTACATTTTTATTAAAATTTACAAAACAATCTTAAATTAAAAATAATGGTGTTTATTATAGGTTTGTTCCAATAAAGCCCACTGACTGTGCGACGGACTGTCACCATTGTGTGCAGTATCAATATCGCGTTCCATCATGGTCTCTGACAGTTTACTGGACGGTCAGTAATTCGTTCCATCACATCTCAAATCAATTCGTGTATGGGTTTGCGGACGATTAGAAAAGTTCATGAACGAGGGGACGAATTGTTATCAGGATTTTTAAACGCATGAGCTGCTCATATCTAACGTGAGCTCTGGTAGCTATGCATCGCCCTCTCAATTTCATTTAATACTGGATTTTTAAGGTATTTACCCTTGCGATGCGCTCATTTCTATGAACCCAATTGCCACAAATGTCATTTACAGTTAGGCCAGTTGTAAAAGCGTTCCAACAACGGCTAAAACAACGGCTAATACTGGGCAATACATTTATTAGTACATTGTTCACGCATACGAATAAACCAATCTATGCATCAATGCATGGATTGGTTTTAAACTGGTTGTTGGAACAAACCTAATATACAGGGTAATTGAAATTTGAGTTTAAACATGGTGATCTCGCTTATTATAATAACTAGAGTATAGGTTTAAATTTGGCAAAGTTGCTAAATTTTGTGCTTATTAATAATCCAAAGAGAAATTTGAAATATATCAAACGGTATCCGAGAAAATTAGGAAATACCGGAAAACACCATTTTACAAAATCGGCTATAACTCCTTTGGATTATAAATTACTTCGAATGTGTAAAAACATTGTCTAAGCAACATTTTAAGCAAGATTGATCACACATTTTTCCTAGGTCGCTTCGTTTTTGTTTTATAACAACAAACCTTATTTTTTCTTATGGGCGCAATTTTTGTAATTCACATAATCAAACACTTCTAGCATTTATTTTTCTGAATTTATTGATGTATCACACATGGTATTATACTTCTTCATTCATTGTCAAATTTGAAAAAATGCGATGTGTGACATCAACGAATTCAGAAAAATAAATGCTATTTGATGTAAAATGTAAAAAATTTACCCATAGGAAAAAATAAAGTTGGTCGTCATAAAACAAAAACGAATCGACCTAGGAAAAATTTGTGCTCACCATCTGATTCGGCTTAAAAAGTTGCTTGGGCAATGTTTTTACACATTTGAAATATTTTATAATCCAAAGAAGTTATGGACGATTTAAAAAAATTGTATTTTCAGGTTTTCCTCAATTTTTTCGGATACAGTTTGAGATATTTCCAATTTCTTTTTGGATTATTATTGAGCACAGAATTCAGCAACTTTACCAAATTTAAATCTATACTTTAGTTATTATAAAAAGCGAGATTTCCATGCTTAAACTCTAATTTCAATTACCCTGTATACAGTTATACATTATAAACAAAAGCAAAATATTAAATACTGAAATTGTACCTGATAAAATAAATCTGGTTTGTCCAACTGTTCAAAAGCCTCTGCTTCTGCATGTGCTAAAGTAAATGACCTAATTTTTGTTAATAATGCTATTCGAGTAAACCATAATTGTAGCGAATGGGGAGAGTGTTTAGTGGGGTGGCCAGCTCTTCCACGACCCTGACCATATATTGTTAAAAGTCTTGCAGTTAGATTTATAGCCGCTCTAAAAATATATACATATAGCACAAGTCAAATCCTTTTTTTCCTTTACTATCAGATAAAATCAAAAGAGTAACGGTTCTTTAAATTCAATTTACAACAAACAGACTTATTTACAGAAAAAAGTTTCACACAAATGTTTTAATTTTCCTGATACATTAGAAAAAAAAAAACAGAAAACTTTTTTTTTGTTTTTCTTAACAGCTTCAAACCAAAAGTGTTATGAATTTTATTTTAATTCAAGCTTATCTGCTTAAAATTATCAAAAAAATATTTTACATTGCAATTGTGGAAATTGTGGTCCGTTGTATTATGGTATTTTAGGGTGTATGGAAGTGCACAGGATTATTGTCAATGTTAGAGGCAATTTGTTATACAGGGTGTCCCAGCCAAGACGAATTATTCGATAGCTCTGTTATTAGTAATAATATTAAAAAAAGTTAAATATAAAAGCTGTTTGTAATCATTTACCACATAACCTAAAATTATTTTCAACTATACACCGTGTTTTGTTTTTGCGCTCCGATACTAAACATTGTTTTTTTATATGAAACACCCTGTATCTTTTGTAATTTTTGGATGTGAAATTAAATTCTCTTTCAAAAATATTATAGGCTGTTTATGTCTAAAATGAACCGTTTTTGAGTTATTAACGTTTTTTTGAAAATTTTGACGATGAAGACCTTTATAAAAATATTTATATTTATTAACATAACAACACCAGAGCAATTTACTCTGGTAATTTATTAGACAATAGTGTCATAGTGATTGTTGAGTAGTCACATTTTTAAAATAATATACAGGGTGTTTGTTATACTCGGTACATTTCGCTAAACTTTTAACGCATATAAATCTTTTTTTTTTAATGGAACACCCTATATATTTTTACATTTTCTTGTAGAAAATTTAATTATCTTCCAAAGTTATTAAGCATGTTTTATGTCTAAATATAATATTTTTGAAGTTAATTCGTTTCTTATGATTATTTGCGAGTATTTTACTAAAATAGCGGTAGTAGCCTTTGAAAATTCAAAACAATTTGTATGAACTGTCAACCAGAACAATTAATCGGCACAATTTCCACTATTATGCCACTAAAAATCCTTAAACCTGTAGCGTAGATACACTGCATTCTAGTGTTTTGCTGCCATTTATGCTGTGTATCTACAACTCTTAAAAATTATGGATTTTTAGTGGCATAATAATTTAAATTTGGCCGATTAACTGTTCTGGTTGACAATTCATACAAATTGTTTTGAATTTTCAAAGGCTACTACCGATATTTAAGGTAAAATACTCGCAAATAATCATAAGAAACGAATTAACTTCAAAAATATTATATTTAGACATAAAACATGCTTAATAACTTTGGAAGATAATTAAATTTTCTACAAGAAAATGTAAAAATATATAGGGTGTTCCATTTAAAAAAAAAAGATTTATATGCGTTTAAAGTTTAGCGAAATGTACCGAGTATAACGAACACCCTGTATATTATTTTAAAAATGTGACTAGTCAACAATCACTATGACACTATTGTCTAATAAATTACCAGAGTAAATTGCTTTGATGTTCTTATGTTAATAAATATAATTTTTTTTATAAAGGTCTGCTTCTGTCAGAATTTTCAAAAACAAAACACGGTGTATAGTTGAAAATAATTTTAGGTTATATGGTAAATGATTACAAACAACTTTTATATTTAACTTATTTTTAATATTATTACTAATAACAGAGGTATCGAATAATTCGTCTTAGCCCTGTATAACGAAAAACATAAAATAATCATAACAATATTTCTCACATCACTTCATTAATTGAGCCACTCAGTTGCCAAATCGATTAACTCAACAAAAGAAAAAGTAGAGAAAATTGATAAAATGATAGTTTTTTTAAAAAATTCCTTTTAGAATTTAAATTCAAATAAACATTGTAGAATGTATATTACAGGTGTATCTTTTATCTAACGATGTATGAAATAGTATATTCCAGAAATAATTGTTCTTCTGTTTTTTTTTTGTTATTATTCGACAGTTAAAACATTTTTGTCATTTAGTGGTACAATAAATACTCGATAAAAGCAACTTTTCTGAATCGATTTTGATAGTAATAGTTGCTTTTTTCGAATTTTGTTGCTTTTGTCAAATTAGGTGCACTATTTTAAAATAATCTGAATTAAAATTCATTTATATTAAGAAATTAAGAAACAATGAAAGATTTATTGTTGCTAGAGAACAACTGGTGTTTTTAAAATAATGTTTACTGATTGGGTGAAAATCAAGACTTTTACAACTGGAAAACAAATTGAACAAAGAAAATCAAAACTTTATTTTTACATGCTCAATTTTTCTGCGAAAGCTTTCTCTCTTATTCTTCTTAACCCTTTCACTGCGGGAACCGTATTAATCCGCATTTAATTTTTGGTGTCTCGTGTGCGGGAACCGGAATAATACGCCGACGTGTTTTAAGCACTTTTTGAAGCAACAGACCACTTCTGCCGTATTTTTTAGCATGCTATAGCATACTGCGCTTCATATTCAACGTGATAGCTCACTATTTGTGTATGACACTTTTTTGCTGCAGACAGCGGAACAGTAAAATTCCGCGCTGTTAATTTAGACTGGATTTTTCAGAGTGCACACGTTACTTGTTCATTGGACAAATCTGTTTGCATTTTATAAAAGTATAAATAAATACTTGAATATTTGTATGTGGCTACGATTAATACCAGTTGAATTTTATAATCTAAACTGGGTAAACTCTTAGAAAATGTAATTAGGGTTAATCCACATAATTCAGGGCGGAAGTTTACAGTTAGAGTCTGTTTGCATTTGTATCAAAGTATGCGTAAATACCTGAATATTTGGATGTAGTGACGAACAATACCAGTTGAATTTTATAATCTAAACTCTTAGGAAAGCTAATTAGGGTTAATCCATCTATATATCAAACAAATGGAAAAAAAAAAAAACATCTAAAATGCACGATTCACCTGCAAAAATTGTGATATTTAAAAAAAAAAAAAAAATAATTAATTTTGCATTTGTCTGGGTAACTGAATTGAAAAAAAGTTGCTTTTCTCGAATGGTTTTTATCGAGTGTCCTACTTTTAATTATTAAGAAAATTTATTTTAAATATAAAAAGTTAAGCATCAATCAAGTGCTTTGGCACTATAATTTTTAAAAAATCAACAAGTGGAGTTAATCGATTTGGTCTGTGAACGGCTCAATTGAAACACAATTTATAAACATTTCAAAAAATACAATTAAATCAAAACTATTTGTCATTTTCTAAAAAATTATGCAACAGTATGCACAGGCCACACTGATTCAAACTCATTATATCACTGCTATTATGAATGTAATATCAATTTTTTTAACAAGGTCTTACCTATAAGCACCTGCTTGTACCAATTCCCGTAAACCTCTTTCATCTTGGGTTACATCTGCAGCAGATAAAACTCGTCTCTGTGCTGCTTCTGCTTCTCCAAGGCAAAGAACGACTGTTTCACTAACATTATCAGTCTAAAAATTAAAATCTATATATTTAATTATTTAATATTAGTCTTTAAGTTTTTATGCTCAATTTTACAAAGCTTATACAAGGTGTCCAAAAATTCTAATCAGGTTATTTGTCATGTTTATCTCTGTTAGCTTTTAAAAATCTTATACAATATTTATTGAAAAAATTATTAACTTTGTTCCACAAAACTCGAAATTATAATGCATTTTTAAATGGCATTACTCTTTTTTTTTAACACGTTGCGTATTCGTTGTTCATAAGTTTATGACTCAATCAAATTAATATAAATTTTTAATGCTCACAAAAATTGTCTATTTTACCACAAAAATATCTTATACTAGTTTATCATTATAATTTTTTTAAAGGCAATGGTAAAAGTAGCATTTTACAGAGTAGGTTCATCAACGCACAACAAAATCTAAATCGATAATTAACTTTTGTGTTCACGCTACATTTCACAACCAACAAGTTAATTGAACATGAGATGACAAGTGAGACACTACCTTCTCTGCTTCTCGGTCATAATTTAAAATGACAATAAAAAATAATCAAGTTGTCATCTCAACAATCAGTCTTTGCATTATTTATTGCAACTTGATTTTTTAACATTATCAATCTCAATTATTATTGTATTCTTATCCCACCTAATATCTCTAGTTAATACCGTTTGATAAATAATTCTAAAAAATATGTCAATCAAAAATTTGAAGCATAAAGTTCCAAAACTATTGCTCCAGCACATGATTTATAGTACAATTTAAACTTATTTTTTTTTTAGAGATACATATTATTTAACACTGCTATTCTTGACTCCAGTTTAACCAGAAGTGTATACAAATTATTTTTTTTACAGCGTTGTATGATTTTAAATGTTTGAATATATACAGGGTGTCCCAGTTAACTTGAACAGCATGGGGATCTCGTAAACGGTAAGAGATACAGAGTTGGCTAAATGGGTCAAAATGATCTATGATTCAAGAGCAACTATTCTATGAAAAAAAAACTTGAAAAAAATTTACAGTTTTTGGGCTATTCGTAAAAAACAAAAAAATGACGTTTTCGATTTTTGCTTATAACTTGCTTATTTAAAATCATACCCAAAATATTTTTCGACATTATTAGGACACTTTTTTGCGTAGAATTGAAATTAGTTAATAAATTTTACCTATCTTCATTTGTTTTTGTTATTTTAACATCAACTTTCTTATTTTAAATACGGGTCGTAGTTGGCTATGACACCATTAAAAAGAGATTTTTTTTCTCGTTTCATTGATGTATGGGTTGTTAGGTTTATTTTTAAAAATAAGCAAGTTATAGCAATATTATTGTATTTGTTAAGTTTAATCAAAGCCGCCATTGGAAAACAAAACAAAACATCACATAAATAAACTAGCTGAACTTAATTAAACACAAATAAACCTAAATAATTTAAGAATTTTTCAAATTACATAATAATTTATGTTTTTCCAATTACTGTCACTATTGAATCTAAATTATAACATGCGTTCAAAGTGTAGCTCACTCTCCATGTGCAATACAAATTTGAGATCTGCACATTGTAGGTAATAATGTTTTTCTAACGATATTTCTTTTTATTTGATAAACTTTTGTTAAACTATCCAATCTTAATTTTGTAATTGTGTTCAGCTGTCTTTTTATGATTAGCTGTTTTAAGAACATTTTATCAAGCAGAAAGTAATATGCATAAGAAATAATTGTTATCTACAAAGTGCAGATCTCAAATTTGCATTGCTCATGGAGAGTGGGCTGCACTTTGAACGCATGTTATAATTTAGATTCAATAGTAATAGTAATTGGAAAAACATAAATTATTATGTAATTTAAGAAATATCTTAAATTATTTAGGTTTATTTGTGTTTAATTAAGAACAGCTAGTTTATTTACGTGATGTTTTGTTTTGTTTTCCAATGGCGGCTTTGATTAAACTTAACAAATACAATAATATTGCTATAACTTGCTTATTTTTAAAAATAAACCTAACAACCCATACATCAATGAAACGAGAAAAAAAAACTCTTTTTAATGGTGTCATAGCCAACTACGACCCGTATTTAAAATAAGAAAGTTGATGTTAAAATAACAAAAACAAATGAAGATAGGTAAAATTTATTAACTAATTTCAATTCTACGCAAAAAAGTGTCCTAATAATGTCGAAAAATATTTTGGGTATGATTTTAAATAAGCAAGTTATAAGCAAAAATCGAAAACGTCATTTTTTTGTTTTTTACGAATAGCGCAAAAACTGTTAATTTTTTTCAAGATTTTTTTTAATGAAATAATTGCTCTCAAATCATAGATCATTTTGACTCATTTAACCAACTCTGTATCTCTTACCGTTTACGAGATCCCCATGCTGTTCACGTTAACTGGGACACCCTGTATAATTAAATCAATTTTATTTGATTTAATGTTATCTATTAATGGAATTTTATTACAGAGGTATTATTTCTTGCAGGAAGTTAATCAGGATGCAGCTGTTAATTTACATTTATGGAAGCATTTTGTAAATGTAGGGTTGCCAACATTGGGCCGATGCTGACCCGAAGAAAAATAATTTGGGGGGGGGGGCGGTGAATTTTTTTTGAGTGAAATAGTTTTCAACAATTTAGAGATATATTCCAAAAATTATAAAACAAACTTCTGCAATGCTCGAAACCGAAACAAAAATTGGTTAACGGTTAACCGAAAGCGAGGACTTTATTTTTATAACTGTTTTTTTTTGTAATAAACCGGTTTTCTGTAAAAAAAATTTTTTAACTTATAAACCGGGTTTTAAAGACCGGTTAAAAAAAACGGTTTTTGACATTATTTT
Organism: Elmis aenea; assembly: GCA_947652605.1. Taxonomy (NCBI): domain Eukaryota; kingdom Metazoa; phylum Arthropoda; class Insecta; order Coleoptera; family Elmidae; genus Elmis; species Elmis aenea. The sequence continues at coordinate 25,680,153 of OX393578.1, read as the reverse complement.
AATTTGGAATGCAAAGTATAAAAAGAAATCATATATTTATACAATCAAGCGCTCAGTAATGACTTTTGGTAAACTTATCGCATTTAATACAGATTCTGTATTTTTTTAAAGTAATTTTTATTTAAAAAAGATGTTAAAAAACCCGGTTTTTAATTATTTTGGTTAAAGGTTACCGTTTTTTGTCATTAAAAATAACGGTTTCGGTTAAAAATCACATTTATAGACAAAAAATAACGGGTAAGAGGTTTTTTTTAACCGGTTTCTTGCCCTGGCAAGGTATCCTTCCTGAAATTCTATTTTTTTAACACATTGTGCACTTTCTACCAATGATTTCTGTTCTGGAGCTTTGAAATAAGGCTAAAATTTTTCACAGTCAATATCGAAATTAATTCTTATTGCAAGTCCAGCTTTTACTAAATTTAAATGCTGTCTCAATTCAAACGGTATAATGAAATAAGAATTGAGCTTGTCGGCTGACGCCGGCCATCAACGTAGGAACACATTATTATCACGTCACGTCACCTCAAGTGAGCTCACAATTTCATCAAATGTGCGAGATAAACAATAGATTTTTATTGTTTAACTTACTCTTACACATTTGATGAAAGCTTGAGATCACGTGAGGTGACGTAACGAAATAATAATTTGTTTCTACTTTTAGTCGCTGGGGTAGAATCGCCAATGAATGGCGCCGCTTTTCGCGTATACATGAGTATAAACCCGAAGAATTTGATTGTAAACCCGAAGCCCGAAGATTGATAGCCAAACCCGAAGTCTTCGGGTCAAAATGATAGTGTTGGCAACCCTATGTAAATGAATTTTTTAGTAAATAGTCGGTTAGTCATAAATGCATACACCATAGAAATGTAAAAAGATATCATTGTAAGTAAAAATTAAAATTAGTATACACGTATAAGTTGGTATAAATTTTTACTTTGGCCATAGTAGTAAAGTAACGATAAAGAAAGAACTGTGATCATGACTTTGATTCAACTAATTTACACGTTTTGGGTCTCTGAACACGTGTGTATATGCCAGATGTTATAATTTTACATTTTATTAATAAAGTCTGTTTTATACTATACTATTTTTTCGTTTAAGAAAATCGTATACAATTTTCTAGTACGGTGTCAATCAGAAATTACAAATCTTGAACCAAAAATTCGTACGAAATAACTACATGTTCTAAATGCGTCCTATTTTACATGGGCGTTTTGTGGCATGGGCGCATGCGTATTCTACTGCAACTGTATCTGACCGCATGTCATTTGTGGGTTAGGTTCACTGAAACACTCAAACGATGTTAAATACTACTTATTACCGTTATATCCCTCACAATTTATTTTGTAGGAATAAATATGTAGAATGGAACAAGCGTTAAATATACGTTAAATTTGAAAATAATTCGCTTTCTGTTGTGATCAAATTGAACATTTTCGTACCAAAAAATAGTACAGTGTAAGAGGTTCATATTTTCCATGCTAAATTCTTGAACGAAATTTTTGTATCAAAAATCGTATACGATTTTCTTAAACGAAAAAATAGTATAGTATAAAACAGTCTTAAGGCTTAACATGTTAAGATTAGAGTGTAATATTCTTTTACCAATTCTTCTTCCAACATAACTCCAGGCATAGTTAATAGTTCTCTCTCAGGAAAATATGTTCCAGGAGCTGCCGTTGCACAAGCTATTAAACACTGACGAGTTCGTTCACTAGGTATCCATGCATCTCTCCTACGATCTGCCTCAGAGCCCATGGCCACTCTAGGACTAAAGCCATCCTGAAACCATATTTTAACTATACTCTTCCCCAACTTGTTTATAATTTGTTGTGTATATGAGACATTATAATTTAAAACACCTTTTTAGTTTTTTCAAAATGTTAACAATCTTAAGACGTTGATTGCGGTGGATAAAAATGCTGTAATAATTTGTGTGCGTTATCAGTTGTTGGAGGCTGATATACTGATTAGACATTTTGTTTATAATCATCTGTATGTTTTCAGTCGCCGGAGCCCGATGTATTTTATCCAGGGGTTTGGAGCAGTCCAATTTTTTAGTTGCTCCGCTCCAGCTCCGCTCCGGCATCACGATGCCTGCTCCAGCTCCGCTCCGCGCTCCAAATATTAATAAAATAAGTTTTTTTATTTAAAAATTTGTTTTTTAAAACAAAGCTAAAATTTTATGAGATATGTGGAAATGGACCAAAAATTACAATATTTGACCCTAAGAAACAAGTGAAGTTAAATAAATGAACAAATTATTGATCTTCAAAAGTTAAAAAAAGAAAAAAAAGTTCTTTAAAACTTTTCAAAATTCAAATACAAAATAATGAAAATTAATATTCAGAAAAGTTACATTACAATAATTTTACTTCAAAAAAATCAAATTTATTTTATTTATAATTTTATTAAATATCTACTATACCCATGAGAATAATTCATAAAAAAAAAATTTTTGTTTATAATAGTAAAGTGGAGCAGTGGAGCAATCAATTTTATTTGCTCCGGGCTCCGCTCCCGCTCCGGGCAAAAACCCATTGCTCCACTGCTCCGTGCTCCAGCTCCGCGCTCCGCTCCAAACCCCTGATTTTATCTATATATATAAAAGAGCTTGTTTGTTTGTTCGCTATAGAAACCTAGGTCCTATGACCGATCAGGACCAAATTTTGCACAGTTACTATTTAGGACCCAACGGATTAAACGTCGTATAAAGAATGGCCGGGAACGTCCGCCAAGCGCAAGCACGAGTAGTCTGTGATTGATAAAAGAGAATTGTTATCACCTGTGCAACGCTGGGTAAATCAGCTAGTTTATTATATTTTTAAAACTTAGATTTTACGATTAAAATAGCGACAGCCTTCAAAAATCATTTAAGACCCATTATTGCCTGAAACACAGCGTCCGCAAATAGGGGCAGTTTGAAAAGACTCCAGCACTATAAAGAAACACTGTATCGGTTCCCATGGACCGGTACCACAGTCAACGTTTTAAGATAGATAAACAATTACCTACCGGTAAATATTGCAAAACTAACTTACATCAGCCACACCAATATTAAAATCTGTAGAAAGTGCTTCTTCTCCAATCACAATACTTCTATTGCCAATTAAATCAAAAAATGCAGCTGTAGGATCTTTCACCTGAACTGGAGTTTCGGCGAACAATCTACAAACTTCTGGTTCATTTTTTGTGTAGCCTCCCAATTGTAAATTTTCAGTTTTTTTAATGACTGTCGTTATGTCATCAGAAATTTCTAAATCATCAGGATTGTCTTTGGAATGTTCCGGTGTACCAAAATATTGACTTAAAGTCGGTGTGTTTTTTGACATTCTCAATGTTTATGTGTAAAAAAAATCACATAAGATTAAGCAATTAAGTACGCATATTTCAACATTTAACCTACTTATAATATTATAATGCACCCCAAAACATTTTAAACTATTTGTGTATTATAACAAGCACCACTGACGCTTCTACAACGCTGCACTGAACTGTCAAACAACTGCCAAAGTCACATTTTATTAGGTTAATTAAAAGATTAGTTCACAACTGCTACCTTTACCAGTGGCGAACCGAGTTAGATGAGAAGGCAGGCGGACGAAGTGGTGTATTCATTATCTTAAACTTAAACATGAAAATTCAATAATTTTGTTTTTCTGCGTCCGTACAGAAAATCAGTTGTTTCCGATCAAGTTTTAGGCTGGAAAATACATATTTACTGGCCTAGGCCAGAAAGTAACCGGTTGCCATGGTAATAACATAACTCTTTACCGGCCTAGGCCGGAAAGTAGCTGGTTGCTATGGTGCTGAGTTGTTTTGCGCTGTCAAACAAGCGTTTTTATACCACCAAGCGAGTTTTCACATGTAGTTTGTTAAGTTATTGTTTAATTATGGATGGTGACGATAGTGATTTTGGTGTCAGTGGCGGACGTAGAAAAATATAATGTACGTAACATACCCGTAAAGTGTCTTTACTGGACTCGTATGCGTCCAGGACTCGCCTGCGGCTCGTCCCAAAACAGCTAACTCGTCCAGTAAAGTACCACTTTCCGGTCTTACGTAAATAACTATTGTTTTATCATTTTATATTTTGTGACATTAATGTTAGGGTAATTACAGCCACAGGGTTTCATAGGTCACGAGTCACGACGAGCTGTAAATATCTATTGGCAATAATGTGGGATTAACAAAAAATCCGTTTTTTTTGCAGCTCCTTAGTGTAATCTAATTACGTCCGTCATGCGGCCCTTATCCAAAAATTAGCCATGTTTATTATGTATTATCTCCACACCGTATATCTACTTGGTTTGGTCCATATAAGTATATCATCTCAATATTGTGCGCACCTTACCTTATACATATAATGAGTAGTGACTAAAGCCGAAGAAGTTAAATGAAAATATATTTCTCTTTTTGTTTTAAGTGCAGAGGAGAGTTACAAGCATTACTAAAAAATCAAATGAAACAGCCCAAAGCGAATTACCACAAACCTTAGAAGAGAATTTTATATTTGTAGTTGTAATTTATAATTTTTTTCGGGTGGAGTAGCAACAAAAACTATTAATTTTTAAATTTTTGATATCTTATTAATATTTTAACTTTTAAACTTATTTTCGTTTATTTTATATTTATTATTTTAATGATGAAAAGGGACAACATACATTTTAAAACAACAAACTGATACAGATATAAATTGACTGATTGTTGGATTGATTGCTTTTTATTTCTTTTTAAAATATCAATTTATTTTCGTTTATTATTGGTCGTAAAATCAAAACTATATGACTACTAACAAAATCGCGTATCTACGAATTAGTGTTGTAGTCGAATTTGTGCAAATTGAGGAGCTGCTATATTTGTTATATTACATCTCTACTAGGATAAAATTAAAATGCGCCTTTTATTGACCTTTATTAATTAATCAGTGTCATCGAATATTATATGTATAAACGTGATTTCACTACAAAAGAAACTTATTTTATCACTTGAAACTTATCTGTATAACAACATAAAGTACGAGTTATTTGTCACGTGCGTGAATATGTAATTGTTTAATACATAATAATACATGCCTCAAACATTTTTATAAAAAATAATATCAAGAAATTTGTAACTATTAAAATGAACCAAGTACACTACGAAACAAATCAATTTCGTTGTGACACACTTCTAAATGAGTCATTACTACAAATACTATAAAAATCACCACTTTGAGATGTTCGAGAAGTAGCACTATAAAATGATTTTATGCTAAACATCGATACAGAGGAGTTTGATAATGTTCTGTTCCTTTGTGATGGCACTGCTGATCCATTTTCTATAGCAATTACTTGCTGGCTTGGTTGAGATTCTGAACGTAAATGTTTTAAACAATTATTGATATGTTTTTAAAGGTAGTAATATAATATTCAAAAAGGTTTTCTTACCATTTGTATTTTTGTGTTCTGCACTTATAACTATTTTTTTCCTACAGCAACAGAATATATTTCGCATCGTGAATCATACAATAATGTAATGCATACTAATACTGGTAGTTAAGTTTGTTATGCCTCATTTTTACGTGTAAATGGTATGCGAATTGTGTTACTTGTTGCATTAACTGATAAGCGCAAATCAATTGATATATGTTAGTATAGCGTTGTAGTTTAAAATCGAAAATACAATGAGATAAAGATTATTATCTAAAGTACACACTCAAATAAGAACGAATGTTGCTAAACTCAACACGCATGTTTTAATTGAAATTGCAATATTAATTATAATTGGCATCTAAAGCAGGGCCGGTTCATTGTCCACTACAACAATATTAACCTATGAAGGATTAATTATTGTAGATGTAGAACATATGTCATATTTAAAAAAAAGATATTTGCATTATCTATAAAAACTATAGAATGTTTCATTAAAAAAATAACTTATTCATGTTTAGGACTCGATAAGATGGACCGATGAAAACAAACAACCAATGTTTTGTTTTCAAAATTTAATTGGTCAGTAAACAATAGAGAGTTGTTTATTAAACGCCTAGGCCTAGTTAATTTTATTCTGGCATTGTTAAATCTTTAAATATTAAATTTTTAGAGAAGTGTATCCGTCAATTCAAAAAAATATAGTAACTTAAAAACGGTTGATTTTAGATGCCATAAAAATTGTATTTTTGAAACAAAATTTGATATGAAATACTACAAAATATTAATAAACCATCCTGTATATTGAAGATACAATTTTAATTGATAGTGCCATCTGATGGATATTCTGCTGGAATAGTCTTGCATATCTCCACCATAGAAGAAGATCTCCACCACAGAACATAATCTCTGTATTATCATATTTTCGCTGTTGGCGCTGGTTGGCGACAGTGGCGGATCTTGATTTTGTGGGGCCCTAGGTGCAACCTGATCTGGAGGCCCCCTATTAAGATGGTTCACTAAAATGAACAATGCAGAAAAATCATAACGTTTTTTATTTTTATAACCAACAAAAACATAAACACAAAAATCAAATACGGAAACAAAAAAATATTCTCAGTTACCAGAAAAAAAAATCACATTCCCATTTAAAAGAAAAAATCCCATTTCAGGTAAAAAAATCACAGTAAAATTCTGCATCATACAGTACAGGTGGTCCAAATTCGATGGGACTACAATGGGTATCTCGCTTAATAGTCAAGATAGAGAAACGGTTAAATTACTAAAAATGTGCAGTTTTTTTAGAACAAACTCAGAACAGTTTTCAAAAATATTCTATTATTTCCGGTTTTTGAATTATTAATGAAAAACTGTTTTTTTGTTATATTTATAATGTGTCATATCTCCCTTATTGTTTTAAATATCGAAAAAGTTTATAAAGATTATTTTTAGATATTTTTATGTAAATTTTGATAAAAGGTACTAAAAAAAAATTTACGCTCGCCGTTAAAAAGGTATGACACAAACTCACCTTTTTTTAAATGGAAGCTATAGTTGGCTATGACCTATTTAAATTCCTTAATTTTTCCCTTTCTAAATATATTAGGGTTGATGTATTTATTTTCAATAATACGCAAGTTACAAAGGTTTTTAAATTTTTTTAAAGATGAGAAACAAAAAGCAGGTTGTGAAAACAAAGGAAAATCGGAAGAGATAGAATATATTTGACAACAATTCTGAGTTTGTCCCAAAAAAACTGCACATTTTTGGTACATTAACCGTTTCTCTATCTTGACTATTAAGCGAGATGCCCATGTAATCCCATCAAATTTGGACCACCCTGTACAGTACATCGGCTTGCAGTGCACTGTAATCAGATGCAAGCAGGGTTGCAAGTTTTGGCGATTTGGAACCAAATTGGCTATCATTTTTGTTTAATTTAACGTTTTCTTTTTTTAAATTGGCATCAATGGCTATTACACAATACCCACTATGAAAATAGGTTTTAGAAGATATTACAATTTGCCTACAATTATTATTTTATAATTCTCATATTAAAGTCTGTTTTAGACTACACTATTTTTTCGTTTAAGAAAATCGTATACGATTTTCTAGTACGGTGTCAATCAGAAATTACAAATCTTGAACGAAAAATTCGTATGAAATTAGAACCTGTCCTAAATGGGTCCTATTTTACATGGGCGTGTTTTGTGGCATGGGCGCATGCGTATTCTACTGCAACTGTATCTGACCGCATGTCATTTGTGGGTTAGGCTAAGTGAAACAATTAAACGATGTTAAATACTACTTATTACCGTTATAATCCCTCACAATTTATTTTGTAGGAATAAATATGTAGAATGGAACAAGCGTTAAATATACGTTAAATTTGAAAATGATTCGCTTTCTGTTGTGATCAAATTGAACATTTTCGTACCAAAAAATAGTACATTGTAAGAGGTTCATATTTTCCATGCTAAATTCTTGAACGAAATTTTTGTACAAAAATCGTATACGATTTTCTTGAACGAAAAAATAGTTACAAATTAGTGTAGTCTAAAACAGACTTTAACAGACAATAAAAATTTAATTTTGGTTTTTGAGGATGACGAACCCAACGATTCTGAGGCCCCCTTTTTGCCGAGGCCCGAAGCGCGCGCCTCATGCGCCTGTGCGTTAATCCGCCACTGGTTGGCGAACGGCGCTTGTGTCGATTTATTTTTGTAATGTCATTTTGCAAACAATCCAACTGGTGTTGTCCACGTAGTACTTTATTTAATTTTATTTAAAATGAAGCTAAGCTTATACACACTCAATTTGAATTAAAGTTAATAAAAAATCCCATAAGTGCTGCTCAGCAGTCTCTTCTAAACCTGGCATCGCCAAAAGTACGGTTAGTAGAATGACATGTGTATTCCAATTAATTGTTAAACTTGTATATTTATTTTAGATACCAGTTATAATGTCTGATATAGGCCAGTGGTTTCGAAGTGTTCCTTTCTTTACTCGATATTGGTTAGCATTAACTACAGCGTTTACGCTACTAGGACGATTTGGCATTTTCAGACCACATACTCTTATACTTTTGTATGAACCTCTGAAGAATTTTCAGCTATGGCGATTAATAACTTGCGTATTTTATTACCCTCTGAGTCCACAGACTGGGTTTCATTTTTTAATAAATATGTATTTCTTATATAATTATTCCCAAAGATTAGAAACAGGTAATTTTTTTAAACTTGAGCATTTGTGTAAAAGTTTTAATTTTACAATGAAAATTAATGAAGTATATAATTTATTACAGGTCAATATGCTGGAAAACCAGCCGATTATTTTTTCATGCTCCTGTTTAATTGGTTGTGTTGTATCATCGTAGGCTTAATAGCTGAGATTCCTGTAAGTATTATTTTGTGTATTAAAAATTGGTAATAGTTGAGTAATACTTATAAATAATTTTATGCATATTTATCACAATTATTAATTTTTGTGATAATAGTTTTACTTTTATATTAAGTTTAAATAAAGTGGGACAGTAGGTGCGTTCGAGATGACAGCTCTTTTTGCTCCTTTTGCACTTTCCTACATCAAAACGTTCGGGAAGCGACATGGGAGCAAACAGCTCTGAGGGGCATTTGGATATAAAAGAGTGAAGCAAATGAGTTTTTTCAATTGCACCTTATTACTTGGTGTGAGAACTGCAGAATTATTTGAATTATTTTAAACTTCGTTGCGTTGATCCATTAGTGTAAAATATATTGTGGATACAAAAGTAAACAGCAATTCTTTAAAAAAGATAAGTATGCAGTAATTTTGAAAGCCAAAGGAAATTTTGTGATCGAAAATAATTTTATATCATTAGTTCATTAGTAACAGCTGATTCTTCAACCTACACTACACCATTCTGAATGCTCGGTGTTTCCCCCAAATGCCCTTCTTTATTTCCACGCCACTCTGTTCTTGGAGCTGCTTTCCGAACGCAACTGATAATTATATGTACAACCATTTGTAATGGTTGTACGGTATATGTGAGCAAATTTTTCAAGTTCCTAAATTTTATGAGTTTTTAAGTTTTTTTGAAACCGAAAAAACTGCTATAAACATGTTAACAGTAGTCTGGTAACTGTAACATGATGTCAAAAAAATGTGTTGAAAATGTAAAAAGTATTGGTAAGCCATGTAAAACAACCTCTGTGCATTTCGGGGAACCAGATAATCCATTTTTGTGAGACAGCAGAACTCTTATTTAGAATATTATTTTATCAGTTTTATTGGTATAACAATGTTATATTAAATTTCAGCTGCTAATGGATCCAATGGTGTTGGCAGTGTTATACATATGGTGCCAACTTAATAAAGACGCTATAGTTAACTTTTGGTTTGGTACACGTTTTAAAGCTATGTATCTTCCGTGGGTACTTCTTGCATTCAATATGATTATCTCAGGAGGAGGTGTTATGGAGCTAGTTGGAATATTAGTAGGTCATCTTTACTTCTTCCTAATGTTTAAATATCCACAAGAATTGGGAGGTCCTATGCTGCTTCAAACCCCAACAATTTTAAAAGAATGGTTTCCCGACAGTGCTGGAGGAGTGCATGGTTTTGGAGTACCTCCCCAAAGGCCGCCTCGACCACCCAACAGGGGTGGCATGTTTAGAGGATATAATTGGGGCCCTGGGAATGTGCTTGGTGGAAACTAATTTATTGATGTACATTTTTTTTTAAATAATTATTGTAGATTATAATTATTTGTATGTTTTGTTATACACCTTTTGACTAATTACGTGATATTACCATTTTCAATAAACAGGTATAAACAAAATTCTTAACTTTATAATTTTTAATTGTGAGATTGACATACTGAAAAAAAATGTTTTTGCATATTGTTAATGCAACAGCTATAACACTTTTAGAAATTCTACTTTTATCTATAAAATTCTACAAAATACTTATTTTTGCATCGAATGGCATAAAAACTAAAAATATATCATTTATTTTAATTTTGCAAGTATCAAGTTAAAGAGATAAATAATATATTTTTACAATAAATATACAACTAATAACAATTTATTGGATTTACTCCATTTAATTTTTCAATATGTATGTGTGCAACGTTTGCAAACTATTCTAATATTTGTGTTAAAACACAAACAATATAATCTATTTTTTTAAAACTTATTTTTGCTTGTGTGCACAGACTTTTGCATATGCAGGTTAGAGGAAAATTTGGCCAAAAATGTTTGGAAGTGAAGTCACAAAACATATGAAGTATGTACTAATCGACTGACATCTTTTTATGTACAAAGTCCAAAATAGTTTAGTTGTTTTATTGGCCTGCTTTATATTTTAATTTTGTAAACACTAATAACATAATAAAAACATTAAATGTTTTTGTATATTTTAAAATAAGTAGACCATCATACATTTAAATAATAACAATAAAATATTTCAAAACGAACTATAGTTAATTTTAAAAAGATCCAAGTGCTTTATAAAACTGTTGAGGATATCATTAGATTCCGAGTAAAAAGGAAAATGAAAGTACTGCATCGAAAAATAAATTTAAAAGAACATGAGGATAATTGTTTTAAATAGGTATTAAAAAACAACACATTTTGGCAATTTAATTAAATCTTTGATTAAATCTCGATCTTTAATAAAATGACAGATGCCCATATCACTGCATCAAATTTAAATAACGCTGTATAGTATATTTAACGTGACCATACGTCCCGTTTTGAATGGGACCATCGCGTATTTGGGTAGCCTATCCCGTTGTCCCCAAGCACAGCTTCGGGACGCCGAAATGTCCCGTTTTCAGAAAGAGTAACTCGCGGTAAAAATTTCAAAAAAAGGCGCGAAAAATAAAAATCACCCATTTGAATCGAACAAATTTTCGTACAATTACTGAATATACTTTGTCTGCCCGGCATTAATGCACCCCTTGAAACGGTCTTTTCTCTTATGATTATGTTGTGGATGAGCGAAAAAACACAGTTGCAAGTCGCAGTTCTTAAAGCAATGTTAATTACCAAAGTAAATTTTAAAAAATCCTGCCAAGAATTTCATTCTTATTTGAAATCAACACCAAATATGTACAGGGTGTCTACATTTTTTAAAGAGAATTCAATTTAAAATCTAATGCATAAAAAATATACAGGGTGTTGTATTTAAAGTAAAAAAGCTGCACATTGTGCACATCGGTGCGCGGAAACCAAACACTGTATAGCTGAAAATAATTTTAGATTATGTATCCTATGATCTCCACGAATTGTGTTCTAAAACTTTTTTCTGTTTTGAATAATAAAGCAGCTATGAAAGAAATACGCACTAGGTGGACACCCTGTATACTTAAGCAACTTTGTTTTTCAGAAAAATTGAAGTGTTTATTCCTTTTTTTTCATTAATAAATAAAAACTATGAAGAAATATGCGTTTTCTTGAATACACGTACTATTACCTAAAAATTAGTAGATGTCCCGTTTTGATGAAACAAATAAATGATCACGGTAAGTATAGTAAGTATATATTTAAATAATTTCGTACTTTGATTTTTTTAAATTAACAGGAAAATTTAGCAATTCATTGTGTATATGTTACAGTTTAAGTGATAAATCGGTTTAGATTAACAATAACCGGCTAATATTATTAATAATAACGAAATAAAAAGGTTAGGTTATTATTAATATTAACCGGTAATTAGGTTATTATAATTATATTAGCCGGTAACTATTAATACAAACCGGATTTATTACATGAACCGTAACATATATATGTTACTGTATATTTACTAATCTAGTGAATAATATCTAAAATATACTGTTAAAATATAAAATTAATAAGAGTTTAATATGCGGTTTTACAAGGCGTGATAAAGAAGATTCCGAAATAAACATTGGCCACACTTCCTCAATCTGTTAACAGCATAAATTATGTGTTTAATATATATATATATTTTGTATTTGTTTAGTTATAAAAATAATTTTTAATATCTAATATTGCACAAATTTTAAAAATATTGGTGCTTTTTATTTTTTGAGTTGGTTCACCTGTAAATGCATATTTGACAGATAGACTACTTCCTTTTCCTTTCGGTTAATTGTCAGTTGAAGGTAAATAGAACTTCTATAACTTATTTTACTGAAAATCTCATCTGACAGTAATCATCTGAACGTTTTCATTGTTTTTTATGCAGCTTTATCGTATTAATAATTTTAATATGGATTTATTATCTTTTGTTTTAGCTAAGCAGCAAACATGTCGGACGTGGAAGTGTGAGTACATAACCTATATATTGTTAGCATAGTATTTAAGTTTCATGATGATTTTTCTGGCAGGCTCCCTCTGCTGAGGAACCCAATTTATTTCTAATGCTGTCAAATTGCCATCTGATATTCAATTTATTATATGATGTAGTATCATCGTATATGCACATTTACTTATCGATATGTAATTTTAGTGACGATGCACCATCTGTACCTGCTGTATCAGGAGGTGCTATGGATGTTAACCAAGCATTGCAGGAAGTTCTGAAAACTGCTCTTATCCATGATGGTGTTGTCCGTGGACTCCACGAATCTGCTAAAACTTTGGATAAAAGACAAGCTGTTTTATGTGTATTAGCAGAAAACTGTGACGAACCAATGTATAAGAAGTTAGTTACTGCTTTGTGCTCAGAACATCAAATACCCTTAATCAAAGTTGATAATAACAAAAAACTAGGTGAATGGTCTGGTCTCTGCAAAATTGATAACACAGGCAAAGCAAGAAAAGTGGTCGGTTGTTCGTGTGTTGTTGTGAAGGTATGTGTTTGCACATAGTTAAATTATTCTTGCACATAATATTTAATATTAAAGATATTTGTAATTCAAGTAAAATGAGAAGCTGTGTTATTGTTATTATTCAATTAAGTTTGCTGTTTAATTTATTTTATGACGGAAGAGATGGTCATGAGTACTTTATTCTAATTTGAAATTAATACAACTGTTTAAATGTACATTTTACATTTCTATATTCTTGACATTTTAAATTTTTAAAATAAACTCTTGAACTTCATATATTCTCATTTTTTTTTTAATAACTTGTAGTGTATAAACTTGAAAAGAAAGTTAACTTTTGATAATTAAAAAAAAAAGAAACTGAAACTTTATGACTTTAAAATAAGTTATGTTACAAATTATTTTTAAGTGGACACTCACAAAGTTCAATAGTATAGTTTGTTACATACCAATTAAAATAATAAAGACTAATATAATTCATCAATAGCAATTATTAATTATTGTATTGCATGTACTGTTTCAATTAGCTTTTACAGGTGATATTGTTAAAAACATTTTTTTTGTCAAAATTTGAAGTTGATTTTTTTTGTAATAAATGTAACTATTTTTTTATCTTACAGGATTATGGAGAGGAATCACCAGCGCTTGACACTCTTAAAGAATATCTTAAGAATGCTAAGTAATTTGTTAGTTTTTTATAAAATAAAATAAATTAAAGAAGAGCGTAGTTTTATTTTAATATAAAAGATTGTATGGGGCAGTGGTGTTAAACTTAAAAGACAGTCTTAAATGAATTCTATATTTTTGTACTTGGGACTTTTTACAAACCATTGTACCTAGTCGATTGTGAATAAACTATTATTATGAATATTAACAAAAATATATATTATCAAATGTTGCAACCAAATTTTACATAAAAAAAAAACAATATTTTTACTAGAATATACAGGATGGACCAAATTTGAATGTTTTACGGAGTATACCGGTTACCGTAATAGTTAACGAAAATCTGATATTGGTCTCTTGGGCTACTTTTTTGAATCATGTAATCAGATTTTTTAAATCGCTTTAAATTTTTGCACTACAGATGAAAAATGAAATTTCATGGTTTTTAAAAATTCACTATAATTTCTTTATTTATTAAAATAGAACAAAATGTTATTAAGGTTTTGACCTTGACTTGAGCTATAAAGTAAACTTATATTTTTTTTTGCCATGACTATATGAAAGATTTTTTTTAGCTTTTAAAAATATAGTTTTATATACATTTGTTGCAAAAAATAACAGATATGGCTGATTTTGTAAAAACTCCCTTATCAAAGTTTGCCATGATTTTGTATTGTAAACTGATGTTTGCAATTATTAAACAACTAAATATATCATAGTAAATTTTTCACCTTTTAAGCAAATTCGTGTATTCTTTTATATTTTATAACTGTTTTTGTGGTATTCTGAACATGGCCTAATTAGAACACTTTGAAAAGATTAATAATAAGAAACGTAGCGGCTACTGCAGAATTTACTTAGAAATGAGGTTTAGTATGTTCTGTGGGTTTAGTTATTTAATAATTGCAAGCATCACTTGTTTACGAAATGATGACAAACTTTGATAAGAAAATGTTTTCAAAATTGACTGTATCTCGGTTATTTTTTGCAACAAATGTACAACACTACATTTTTAAAAAGCTAAAAAAAATCTCAGTCATTTTTCATTAAAAAAAATATAAGTTTACTTCATATCTCGAAAGTCAATGTCTCTAAAAAAAATTAATTTTGATTTTAAATTAAGCATAAAAATCTGTATAAAAAACCTTCAAAACATTTTACTTTATTTTAATAAAGTAAATTTTCAAAAACAATGAAATTTTATTTTTCATCTGTAGTGCCAAAGCGATATAAAAAATCTAATTACACAAGCGTTTTTCTCAAAAAATTAACCCAAGAGACCGATTTTCGCCAACTATTGTGGTAACGGAGTACCCCGTAAAACATTCGAATTTGGTCCACCCTTAAATGTTGCGAAAAACTACGGAGGTAATTCCTTATCGAAAATTATGGGGGGCTTTTATATAATTTTTTTCCATAGACATCTTTCGGAATAAAATGCACCTAAAGGGGAGTGGTAAAATTAGGTTTTTATGTTATTTCTCAAATTTGGAGATGTGTAGGAGAATGATATTTGGTAGATGGTTTATACTTATTGAACGGTTTCACATCGTAATATTTTCAATCATCTACCACCTTCTCAGGGGGGGGGGGGGGCTGAAAAGTGCGACCCCTGTTGTTTTTTTATCAGAACTTTTTGAAGGGTTGAAATTTTGCAATTTATAAGTTTTTCTTAAAAAACTTAATTTATTAAAGAACTTTTATTATTTTTTAACTTTTCCCGAAAAACCACAGTTTTTGAGTAAACAATAATACATTAACTATTCTAAAATAAAACGATTTATTTTGGTGGTTACCTTAGTTTGTTTATATAATAATGTATGGTTATGTTCTACAAAAGATATTGGTTTTACTTTAAACGAGCACAAACTTATGCTTTACGTTGTATGGCGGTTATCCTGTATTGTAACATTAGCTTCATGAAGTGTGGGCCACACTGGGTCATTTGAAGAAGTCACTTTTCATGAAAAATGCTCGTTTTAACTAATTATTTATTTTATGCTGTTTATAAAAAAAATAACAATCACAATTATAAAAATATTGACCATTTTGAAAATTTATAAGCTGTATGTAACAATATTGGACATTACTTTAGCACAACATAAAAAATTAACATTAAGTGAAGCTGAATTTTGTGAATAGTTATTTTAATTACGTTTAATTTTTTTTTACATGAAACTAAGAACTTTATCTGTAATTTTTTTCTTTTTGATGTTTGATTTGTGAAAAAAATTGCTTGCACATGTACGTTGATGCTAACAAAGGAATTATTTTAACTGCATTTTTGTTAACTTTGCTGTTGACTGTTTTGATAATGAATGGTAAAGTAAAATTTTTGATTCTACTACAAATTCATTTTAATTATAAAAGTAAGTACAAAAACATTTTTGCCATTTAAAAAAAAAAAAAAAAAAAACATGTCACAACTTTAGTGATACTATTGACTGTTACTGTAGTTCGGATAATATTAGTGACTGCTACTTGTAATGGCAAATAATTATTTCGCACAAATTCAGTAAAAAATGTAAATATACAATTATACGCAATATTTGCACAAGTAAAACTACAATTATGGTTAGTTAACAGTAACACATTTATCTTTATGCTCTGACCAGTGAGAAACTTGACAATTACGTGAACAATACCATTGAATTTTACATCGTGAGCACCTCTGAATGGCATTCTTTCCACACTTTGCGCAAACAACAGATGACTCCTTTATTTCCAGTTTTTCTAACAGATCTGTATTGAAGGCATCGTTTAACCTACAACCAAAAACTTGCATAAATCATTCATAAACATTTATTTGTGTTTTATAAAAATAGTCTCTTTCATTATTTTGGTTACTAAATAGAAAATCATCAATGGAAAAAGTTTTGTAAAACTACAGACCAACAGACCTCTTAATTCATGACTACTTTATTTAATAGCCAAAATAATGGTAGAAAGATTCCATTTGATAAAAGCAAAAATACGTTAGCTTACCTTTGTGCCATTTCAACTAAATTTTCGTGATCTTTGCAGAAAATAACTGGAAGCTGGTGACGAGCAATTTTTTTCCACTTTCCATTACACTGATTATAAATATTTTGTTTTAATTCTAAAATAGTTTCTAGAAGAAGAGGTTTATGGGCAGCAGGAGGTTGAGAAGAAGTTGCAATCATACACAACCACTTCTGTAACTCTATTAGAGGTGATATCTGATCTAATAAAGTAGGTGAAATTAAAGGTTGTAATTTCATTAGTTGTGAACGACGGGAATCAGTCATTTCATAATGTGTTAAACAAGCTGGATCTAGCAGTAGTTGGCGAAGAGCTAACCATACCTATTTAAAACATTTATTATTTACTTGGTTGCATAATTTAAAAAACAAAAAAATGTTATAATTCATTTCAGATGAAATAGCAACTATAAATATCTATGTATTTTTAATTCACTGGGTACTACTAACAACTTATAAAAAAAAGCCATGGCAATAGTTTTTTTTTTTTAAATGTAACGACCAATTATCTTTACAGTGTCTTAACTTAAAAGGATATCAAATAAGCTATCTTTGTTATAACTGTGCTATGAAATTCATTAAATAGGGAAAATGTTAATGTTTTTATACAGGGTGATTGATTGAGACCGGGCATTAAAAATATATGAAGAATGAAAAAGGGTATGGATCTGAAATTTTGGTTATGACCATAATGGCATCTGATCTGTTTATTGAAAATATTTTCAAGATGGCGACACTTCCGCAAATACCGGAAGTTGGCGTCTACTTTTTCATTTTCAATACAATGGTCTATTTTTTAGTGCATTTTTAGATTCAAAACGTTATTTTAGAGGGACTTTTATTAGCATTCCCTATACCTAAGTGCAGTCATTTTTTAGATTTTTGGACTTTTTTGAAAATTTTTTGATTTTCACCGTGATGCTTAATATTATCTAACATGGCCATTTTTAAAGAAAAAACGCTTTAATTTAGACCATGCCTAGAAGAAACCTTGGACTACATCCTGGAATTTTTGCAATCGATGAATTACTTACAGGGTGTCCAAAATTTAATTTTCTTTTAATACAACTTCAGACCACTAAAACTCGTTTTTTTCAAATACAATGCCCAAACTTTTTTTTCATTTTCTAATGCAAAATTACATTCTGCATCAACCTGTATTAGCGTTTCCTATACCTATCTGCAACAGTTTTCGAGTTATTAAGAATTTTTGATAAAGTTAAGAGAAATTGCAACATTTTTTAATAGTAAGCCTTGGAAATGACAGCAAATGCCAATATTAATAACTGTAAACCACTTTTATTGCGTTTGTCTGAAGCATCCATGAAAATGTATAATCAAGAGTATTCAAACACGAATATTTTGAACTTATTTTATATTCATGAAGAATGTAACAAGATTATTGAAAGAACTTGCCGTGTCTTCAGTGAGAGT
Organism: Elmis aenea; assembly: GCA_947652605.1. Classification (NCBI taxonomy): domain Eukaryota; kingdom Metazoa; phylum Arthropoda; class Insecta; order Coleoptera; family Elmidae; genus Elmis; species Elmis aenea. The sequence continues at coordinate 25,661,866 of OX393578.1, read as the reverse complement.
TATCCTTATTTGACTGTAATGACCAGACAGAATTTTTAATGAATAGAATCAATTTTTTTGCAATTTAGAAGAGTGAAATCTGCTTGTATTCGACCTAAGCGTGTGACAAATGATGAAACTAACAAAGTTAACATCCTGAGATATTTTAATGACCATCCTCAGCGATCAATTCGATTGGTAGCGCAAGACTCGGGTTTAACATACTATGCTGTACAAGCTACATTAAAAATACACAACTATTCGTTCACACTTTCAATAATGTTCTGAATTTGTCCAAGAATGTAAAATAAATTCAAAATATCCGTGTTTGAATACTCTTGATAATCCATTTTCATGGATACTTCAGACAAACGCGATAAAAGTGGTTGACGGTTATTAAGTATTGGCATTTGTTGTCATTTCCAAGGCCTACTATTTAAAAATGTGGCAATTTCTCTTAACTTTATCAAAAATTCTTAATAACTCGAAAATTGTTGCAGATAGGTATAGGAAACGCTAACACAGATTGATGCAGAATGTAATTTTGCATTAGAAAATGAAAAAAAAGTTTGGGCATTGTATTTGAAAAAAACGAGTTTTGGTGGTCTGAAGTTGTATTAAAAGAAAATTAAATTTTGGACACCCTGTAAGTAATGCATCGATTGCAAAAATTCCAGGATGTAGTCCAAGGTTTCTTCTAGGCATGGTCTAAATTTAAGCGTTTTTTCTTCAAAAATGGCGGTGGTAGATAATATTAAGCATCACGATGAAAATCGAAAAATTTTCAAAAAAGTCCAAAAATCTCAAAAATGGCTGCACTTAGGTATAGAGAATGCTAATAAAAGTCCCTCTAAAATAACGTTTTGAATCCAAATAGGCAATAAAAAATAGACCATTGTATTTGAAATAAGAAAGTAGACGTCAACTTCCGGTATTTCCGGAAGTGTCGCCATATTGAAAATATTTTCATTAAACAGATCAGATGCCATTATGGTCATAACCGAAATTTCAGATCCATACCCTTTTTCATTCTTCATATATTTTTAATGCCCGGTCTCAATCAATCACCCTGTATGTTATTCATACTTTGGATACAATATAAAAAAATGTAAAATATGCATTTTGTTAAATCGGCCAATACTCCTTAATTGTAAATTTTAAGTTATCATGATTTATACTCAACTCACAATTATTTTTCAAAATTTCAGAGGGACTTAAATTTTATATCTAAGCAATGATTTTCTCGATATTTATAACTGTTTTTTTTTTGTTTTGTTGCAACTGATGTTAATGAACATTTATGAAGCCATGACACGTAGAAAACAAAAGCATTGTAGTAATGAGCTCTTAAAGTTGTACATACTGCTTTCTCCATTCAACATATTTCATTGTACTTATAATAACAAAGGTGACTATAACGTGTTATACATATATCTTAAAACACACCATACACAGTGCTTAAAAATTTGTGCTAAAAAGGAAAATTTGTTTCATTAATTTTGTTTTTAAATTTTGACTTCAAAAACCTAAGGATTTATTACAACCAGAAAAACTTAGTATTACTTTCACATTCTAAATATTTAAAAAAAAAAATTAAAAACAGCCTTAGACCAGGAGTGAGAAACCTTTCGACTTTGAAGGGCCGCATGTCACCAGAGATTTTTCATAAGATCACAAACTTCTGTTGGGGTAAATCTTTTTCACACATAAAATCCACAAATAAAAGCTATAGTATTGATTTATAATACAATCGTCGACAAAAAAATATGCGTATAGGCTATAGGCTGCATCGAACATCTAAAAAGGCCGTAGGTTCCCCATCCCTGTCTTAGACAACAATTTATAACAAGATTAAAATGCAAATCTGATTATTTGAAAATCATTAGTAACAGTGAGACACAAACGTTCCATTAAAATTACACACCTGGGCTTCTGCAGGTCCAATTGCTTCACCATCCCATGCCATCCAACGTCCACCTGAATATTGTTTATTGTTACGAACCCAAGGTCTTTCCAATAAAATCTGAACTAACAGCACAGGAATATCATGTACAGTAAACATGCGGGCTGTGACACCAAGAGGTAACCTAACAACACTAGTATTATTATACATTTAAACTTATTGTGATACTGTCCGCTAACCTGTCTAAATAATCGGCCATATATCTTAATACAGTTAAAGATCTAATACCAATATCAAAAGCAAGATTATCCTGTTGTCTTGTAATATCACATTTGCCATGTTCTTCAGCTTCTTGTAGTTCATTGTCCAAAATAAGAAGCTGAGAAACGGTACCACAGGCATAATCTAAAAGGTCTGCAGCAGTATCCTCAAGAGATTCAGAAGCACCACCATGAAACATGACCAATTCTAGAAGTGCAACGCAAACAGCTTCATGATAAAGCACTGAGTAAGCTATAAAAGTATTCTCAGGTTCTGGTTCCATCCGTAATAACAATGGTAATACTTTATGTTTCCATATATTTATTAAAATTGATTCATGTACTAATACAGGTATCTAAAATTTTGTTAAACAAATGAATAAACATAAATTTAAAAATACAATATATCGGATAATTACATTTGTGAGAATTACAACAGGTAATTTAAATTTAAAAGCTTAAATTTTATTAAATGAAAAAAATTCGAAAACAAATAGTTTACATAAGCTAACACCAAAAATTAACTTTAAGTTATTTTTTCACATATATTTAGGAGCTATAAAATGACACATGTAAATAATAATACACAGAGTAGGCCAAAAGTATGGAAACATCGCTGCAACGGTGTAAATACAAGTTTTATGATAAAATGTTTTATATAGAAAGTGTATGACAAACTGTTAGCTACATTTTTTTTTCGACCAACCGTGTGCAACTGACAGGTGATCGTCATAGTTTTTTTAACGTCAACTTATGTTTTTTTTAACTAATTGATAAAAAAAAAATTTCTCTTCAACCATATAAAATTTTTTGTAGTCTAAAATCAGCAAATTTTTAAGAAAAATGAGTTTAAAAATAATGTATTATTTTTAAGAAAATCGAGTTTGACTAAACAAAACACGATATCTGTAGTAATTGACTGTTCATAACTTGTCTAATTGTGTTTTATTATTTTTCGATAAAAAATCATTATTTTGTGAGCATTAAATAAAAACGCCTTCAACAGAAGATCCACATTCAATTTTATACTCACAAAATTATGGTTATTCGTCAAAAAATTATAAAACATTGATACAACTTATAAACTGTCAATTATTAAAGCAATTGTGTTTTGTTAAGTCAAATCAAACGATTTTGTAAAAAATAAATAATTTTGAAACTCATTTTTCTCAAAAATTTGCTTTTTTAACACTAATAAAAATGTATATGGTTGAAAGAAAAAAAAAAATCTTTATCAATTTAAATAAAAAAATAGGTTGCCATTTAAAAAATATGAAGTCAGTGGCAGTGGCACACCATTGGTCGAAAAAAAAATTGAAGTACGTCAGAATGTAGCTAACAAATTTGTCATACACTTTTTATATAAAACATTGTTTCATAAAACTTGTATTTACGCCGTTGCAGTAGCGTTTCCATACTTTCGCCCTACCCTGTATACAGGGTGGTCCACTTTTTTGTAGCAGGACTTTAACAGTCGATACGAAAACTTATTTTAAAGCGAATATTTCATATCAGCATTATAAACGCTTCATTTTAAAGATACACGGTGTTGAAATTTTCGAAAAAATATCGATAATGTTTAACCGTTTCTCAACCAGTAAATATATTTAAACCAAATTTGATATACGGCACCACCTTATAGGTTACCACATTCGGTGAGAATAAGCCCCACAAGCAACCAGTGGCGGAGTTGTGGGAGTTCAGTATCAATAAATTTAATAAAAAAACCAGTACAGACCTGTTTAAAATCAAACTCGAATTTGTTTTTGGGTAGAGCATTTTATTCTAAACAAAAAGTGTCTCTTGACTTTTCTTCGCATCTTCCACCGTTTGGCGCGAAATTTGATTTATTTTACTATTCTCGCGAGAAATTTGCGCATAAGTTCGATCTAAAAATATCGCGAAAAGCAGAAAATTGCAAATTGCAGAGTAAATGCTCAATTATCGCTAATTTAGAAGAACTAATTACTTCCAAGATTTGGCATTTACAATGGGCCTGAAAATCCAGGCCATGTTTTTAGAGCGTAGTTTTTTTTTGGGTTCAAAAATGTTTAATACATTATGATGTTATTTTTTTTTACTCATTACTCTGGTGGTATTTGCATTCATTTCTTGGTTGTCAATCTGTATTTGTAAGTTTGATAATAATTGTAAAACACCTAAAAATCTATTCTACAAAAATTCTATTATTCAAAAAGGGGCCCGTAAAATACATTTACCAAAGGGTCCGTAAACTAGTTAAAACGCCTCTACCTGTCTGAGTTTTAAATTACATACCATAAAAAATAAAAACATACAGATATGGATTCTTTAAAACACAGAAATGTTTTACATTTAAAGTACTAAGCAACAGTTTTCCCATGAACTTAAAATGTACTCGTATGCACCGCCATTATAATATTCCCATATTTTTCCAACCTTACCTTGCCATAAGAAACAAGTGTTTCTTTGACGCTTTCTTCTTTCATCGCAGACGTTTCAATAACGGCTTGTTGATTAAGTTTTTGAAGCCTTTGATGCCATTCCATCCATCTAAAATTTTGAGACACGTAATAAAAATTGATTATTTGAAATAAAACTAATGAAACTTAACTGTTTACTGCCAAGGTCTTCAATCTTTTGCGGTTTCATAGTTTCCACATATAACTCAACTTCCGTAGAAAACAAAACGTGTTCCATCTTGTACGTGAAAATTATAATATTCTTTCACGTTATTTGCAAACTGTATATATGACAATTGTAGAATTGAAAAAACGAAATAGCACACGTACTCGATATTGATCAAACAAACAAAATTGCGCGGCAATGGCAAAGATTACAAAGCCTATGAAGTACTGTTTTGCCACAGAACATTGTGTTACTTAGTTTCATTAGTATAGTGAATCAAAATTTACTTTTTTCAAACTCAAACTAAGAGAAAAGTGTCAAATTTGATAATTTTTAACTTAACATTTTAAGTAAGATGTCCTGTTAACATTTTTTCCCGTTTTTGTTTCACATAGAGAAAACTTTCAATGTTTATTTCTGAACCGAACCGGAACTGGAGCATTAAACGGAACGAACTGGTGCTTTTTTATGACCTAGGTCGATTTGTTTTTGTTTTATGACAACCAACTTGATTTTTTCTAATGGACGCAATTTTTGTAATTTACATATTCAAATAGATTTTTTTTTCTGAATTCATTGATGTATCGCACATGGTATTTTACTTCTTCATTAATTGTCAAATTTGAAAAAATGCGTTTTGGACAACTACTATCAGGTAGGCCGGTCGTTGCAGTTTTTGTCGTTTTCATGACTAAAAATTTTGAAAGCTTATTTTGTACTGTTCTGTGTTTTGTACTTGTCATCGTAATAAATCCCTAAATTCGTATAAATGAACTTCAGCACTCAACAGAGAAGAAAAACGCGAAATGCTGCGAATTTTTTATTCATTAAATAGGAATTCTACTTGTTTAGTACAAATTTAAAAAAAAAGTTTTTCTACGTTACACAGAAACTTAAGTTAATATGTATAAAGTATAAAGCATTTGAATAACGTAAAAACCTATAAAAACTAAAACAAATTAAAAAAGATGTTCAAATAAATTTCCTCCTGCTATGCATAACTGCAAATTTGACAATGAATGTAGAAGTAAAATACTATGTGTGATACATCAATAAATTTCCGAAAAAAATTCCATTTGATTATGTAAATTACAAAAATTGCGTCCATAAGAAAAACTAAAGTTGGATGTCATAAAACAAAAACGAATCGACCTAGGAAAAATGTCTGATCACCATTCGATTCGGCTTAAAAAGTAGCTTACTTGTAAATGTACGGACAGGCGAACAGTGGCTAAATGTATAAATCGGTATCAAAAAAAACATTGACCAACCTTTAACCTGATCCTCTATTAGTGACAATTTAATGGGTCTAGGAACATTCTTCGCCTCCACAATTCTTCGCCGCCACAATTTTTCGCCGCTACAAGCATATCACAAAAGTTATTTGTAAATGTGATTGTTTTTATTTACAATGTTATTTTTACAGATTATTTTACATTAGCCTAAAGTTGTTTCTTGTATATTAATTTATTAATACTTCTTCTTTTAATATTATGTTTAAAAATTGCTACATAAATAGCGCATGTTGTGATTTTTATCTTGTTTATGTTATGTTATTATAGTATGAATAAAAATTCAATTAACCTGACCTAACCCAATGTAAAATAATCTGTAAAAATTACGTTATAAATAAAAACAATCACATTTACAAACAAAATTTGTGATATGCTTGCATGCGGCGAAAAATTGTGGCGGCGAAGAATTGTGGGCGAAGAATTGTGAAGGCGAGGAATTGTGGGCGAAGAATGTTCCAGACACGCAATTTAATGAGGGTCGGGTTAAAGGTTGGTAAAAGTTTTTTTACGCCTTGCCTGTTTCGTGAATTAGGCAAGTGCGGATTTCACGTGCTAGGCAAAACATTGTTTATTTTACAAACTTGGCATACGCAAATTTCTATTCTTGAAACTAAAATAGATAGGTATATTATTACAAAAAAATAACAATATTTCACTTTTTACAAGTAACACGTAAACAAAAACTTTTATAACACATGTTAATATCCTCGCAGAAATAAACTCTATGACCAACAAAAATTTAGAAAAAATCGCAAAGGCGTTCGAGAAAAATTAAAAAATTTGGATTTCGTAATTTGAAATTTCTTTAAAAAAAACTTATTAGGGTTTGATGTAGATGCCAACATAGACTACATTTCTACACAATTTATCCATTACTGTTTTTATGTAATTTTTAATTAATGTCAAAATTGAAATACCCTGTATAATAAGTATTATTTGAAAAATGAACTAATTGTTAATTAAATGCACGCACTTTGTAATATAGGGGAACGCGGGGCAGAACGGACACTTGAATACATAAATAGTTGTAATTTATTAATTTAAGTTAAAAAGAATCTGAAAATTTGTATTTGTATTTCTCTGTTTATTCGTTTTTTAAAATTTAATTACAAAATAAAAAATAATCCTGAACTATAAAGTGTAAATTCAGAAAGAAGAAAAAATGGCAAACGGTCCATTCTGCCCCGGGGTTGGGGCAGAACGGACCGACTTTGCAAAATTGTTTAATTTGTTAAAAAGAGTCAAAGTAGTCATAGCAGAACGTAATTGAGTTTATTATTCGAACAACGTAATAATAATAATGTAGATCTTTCAAAGATATATGCTTAACAAACTTAAAATTAATTCGATAAAACAAAAAATTATTTTCATTGTTCATTGTCTGTTAAATCATAGATAGTGTCAACAGAAGGTTACAGTACAAGAAACATATTTAGAAAAGAAATAAGAAAGAAAAATCGTACAGGGGGCGGAATGGAACCTCGGTCCATCGTGCCCCGGTCCGTCCTGCCCCATCCGTTGAAGTTAGATACAGTTCAAATTCCTCTAGAATGGTCTACGAAATATACATCAGTAAATACACAGGAGCGTAGTCCAAGACTCGTAGTTTAAGGATATATCAAGAAAAAAATTAATAAAATTAAAGTTTTTGCTTACTTTGCATATGATTATGACAACCAATTACAACACAGAACAATAACACAAGCAAATACGGGACACGTGCGAATACGCTTATCTAGATTGACCAAGAATGACAAAAATATCGCCAGTCTGTTTGTTATGCTTTACTTATAGTTCCTAAAAATTTTCTTAGATAGTGACACGGTACAATTCAAAAAATAAGCGGTGTTCTGTTCTGCCCCGCGTTCCCCTAGATACTTTTTCTGTGGTCAGCGGGAAAAAGCACTTAAGTCAAAAAGTGCAATTTTTCAGGAGCTTAAACTGGCATGAAATAAGAATAACTTAAGTAGTTTTTCACAAATGTAAACAAATGGATATATTCAGTTTAACTCGTTTATTCTTAAAAAATATATTTTTTATGTAGAATTTTAAAAAAATTAATGGAGTAAACATAAATACTCATTTTTAAACATAACTTTTATTATCTTTCGATTACACAAAATTTCATTGCGATGGAAAAATATTATTAATAAAAATACGTGAAATGGAACTAACATTATAAACAGGAAACACAAGTGCCGAAATAGCAAATTACCAGTATAAAAACATAATAATATGTATGGTTTAAGGTAAATAATAAAAAAATTGCACTTTTTGACTTAAGTGCTTTTTCCCGCCGACCACAGTTTTAATACACGCACATGGACGTCATCGCGAATATTATCAAAAACGGATCCAGGAGACCTTAAAACATGTAAATCCGTCTAAAAGTTAACAGACAAAAAATTGTGCAATGTAGGGCCGCACAAATTTTTATATTTCACGCGTTACAATAAAATCATCTTTAAAACCTTTTAGTTTTGATAAGACATAACATTAAGAGTTACATAAACAAACAACTATGAAACGATCAATAGACTAAAAAATATTAAATTAATGGAAAGAGTTTAAAAATTAAGAAAATATGATAATGTGCAAAATTAATTATTTGTTTAAATGTAATTTTTTATGATTAGACAAACTGGGAAGTAAGCGAATGCAATAAATCAAAGTATTTTGTATAATAGGCAAACTACTAGTTAGTAACTTGATCGACTTTTCACTAAATTCTGTGAGTTTAGCATAATTTGAATGCAGCGGTTAATTAAAAAGTTAAATAGTTATACTAATAACTTTTTTAAAGCAAGAATTAAACATACTAAAAATTCTATAAATGCAATATTAAATTTCATATGTTTACTGTGGAGTCATGGATTAACTCTGACCAACACTGCAGGATCTTTATATGTAAATTGCAAAAAATGATTATGACCAAAAATGGCCAAGAACATTTGTCCATTAGAAATCAACTATTTTTTAATCGAAATATACAGGTGGTCCCAAATTCGAGGCTTCTTAAAAGAGCTACAAAGTCGGTTATACTGAGGCAGATATAAAATTTGGTGCTAAATTTAAATCTGTAACTCAGAAGTTTTCAAAAACAACTTTAAAAATATTTTAGATTTTTTGTTTTACCTAATTTCTTAAATATTGAAAAAATTAAAAACCAAGAAGTAATTTTTTTTCTTTATCGTGCTCTAATTGGCTTTTTGGTCTTTCGTCGGTTATATACCATTATCAACTTTGTTATTTCTTAAAAGCGTTTGGGAATAAAAGCCATCTTCCTTATACAAAAACATTACTTCGTTGAACAGTGAGATGGTAGCGCAACCATATGTACACAATGTACACTAGTAAGTAAATATAAAAGTTAATGGTAACATTTAAAAAAAAAAGCCTCAACACCAGCGATGGTAAGTCGGCAGAAAAATTAACGACTTCCGATTCTCCCGCAAAGAGAATTCCACTGTAACCCATTGGGTGCGAGCGCGAAGCGCGAGTAGTTTGATTACCGATTTAATAGAATTTGAGAAGCATTAGGTGCGAGCGCGGAGCGCGAGTAGTACGAATATGGATTTATTCTAATTTAAAAAGCAACAACGATTGTTGTAAATAAAATTTGAACAGGTCGATTAATCGCCTCCAAAAAAAGTGAGCCGCCTGGCTCAGCGTTAGTAGTATTGTTACCGTCAGTGCTATTGGTCATCCCTTCTCCACTCTTCGACCAATAGCGTGCGACGCTCTGACAAGCACCGGGTGTAAATAGAGGACAAATGGCACGATCAAGTCAGTGAGTCAGTCAGTGAGAAAACTGATACTTTTGATAAAAAACGTGTCACTGTCAAATGTTATTTTATTTAAACTGTTCTTAGTTTTATAGTAGTGTTAATTTTAAAAGATTCGAAAATCCAATAACAACATTCGTTGCCCCTACCCGGTAACAGTATGACTGTCGATTTTCTCAATTTTGAAAAGCAATACGAGTATTGTAAATAAAATGAGCCAATCGATTGATCATCTCCGGCTTAGTTATAATCGATATATCTCGGGAACGGAGCCACTTAGGGACTTGGGACTTGCACCAAACGAAAGATAATTTTTGCGCAAAGAGAATTTTACGCGCAAAGAGAATTCCACTGGGACCCATTGGGTGCGAGCGCGAAAGGCGAGTAGTTTGATTACCGATTTAATAGAATTTGAGCGCGGAGCGCAAGTAGAACGAATATGGATTTATTCCAATTTAAAAAGCAACGATTGTAAATAAAATTTGAACCGTATGATTAATCGCCTCAAATAAAAAGTGACCCGCCTGGCTCAGCGCGAGTAGTATGACTGTTGATTTTCTCAATTTTGAAAAGCAATAGGAGTACCTATTATAAATAAAAATTTGAGCCAATCGATTGATCATCTCCGGCTTAGTTATAATAGATATATCTCGAGAACGGAGCCACTTGGGAATATGGGACTTGCACCAAACGAAAGATAATTTTCCCGCAAAAAGAATTTTACGCGCAAAGAGAATTCTACGCGCAAGGTGGGGTCTAGCGGTGAAGGAGCCCCAAAGGCAGCGCCGCCCTTAGAAGTTGCGGGGCCCTGGGCGACAATTTTTACATTATTTTTGGTATAATTCAAAGGCGTCATAAAACCTTCATGCTAAAGGAGAATGGTTTTGTTATACAGGGTGGTCCCCTTCTTTGTAGCAAAACCTTAACAGTCGATACAAAAACTCATTTTAAAAGGAATATTCTCTATCAACATGGATCCAAAAATGCTTCATTTTAAAAATACAGGGTGTTGAAATGTTCGAAAAAATATCGATAATTTTTAACCGTTTCCCAACCAATAGATATATTTAAACCAAATTTAGTATACAGTACCACCTTAAGGTTCTCTTATTAAAAATTGTAAAAATCGGTAATTACTTCTTTATTTCGATTAGCGATATTTTTAGACCGAATTTACGAGCAAATTTTTCGCAAGAATAGTGAAATAAATCTAATTTCGCGCCAAACGGTGGCAGATACGAAGAAAAGTCAAGGAGACACTTTTTGTTTAGAATAAAATGCTCTACCCAAAAACCAGTTCGAGTTTATTTTGAACAGGGCCGTACTAGTTTTTTATAAAATTTAATAAAACTGAACCCCCACAACTCCGCCAGTGATTGCTTGTGGGGCTTGTTATTCTCACCAAACCTGTAAGGTGGTGCTGTATACCAAATTTGGTTTAAATATATCTACTTGTTGAGAAACGGTTAACAATTATCGATATTTTTTCGAAAATTTCAACACCCTGTATCTTTAAAATGAAGCATTTATGGACCCATGTTGATCGCTAGTAAGTAAATATAAAAGTTAGTGGTAACATAAAAAAAAAGCCTCAACACCAGCGATAGTGAGTCGGCAGAAAAATTAATTACTCCCGATTCTCGCGCCGGTATTATTTAAAACCGACTCCGACTACTTTTATTAATGCACTACACTGGAAAACATAATTAAAACCTGTAAAACCGATATTGTATATTTTCAATTTCGTTTCCGTTCTTGAATCAAAAAAACAATGTCATTTTCATTTCCATTAGTTAAAATATTTTGGCTAAGATCGTTTTGTTTTCCTTTTTGTTCTGTTCTCATTGTTGATAAAAACTGAATCAAAGAGTCAGGAGTCGATAGTTTTCCGACTCCGACCCCCGACTCCTCCAAAAGTATCGACTTCCAACTCCCCATCCTTGCTCAACACCTGAAAGCTGCCTAGACCTCTTTGAGATAAAATTAAGTAGTGGAAAACGGAATTGTGGAGGAACAACAAATGTATGATTGTTTAATCCTTCGTCAGGCACAATGGATGTGTGATACGTTGTACTGAATTTTTAAGTTTTCCATTAGCCGATTCGTGTCAAAACGTGTACAGCTAATCTCTCTCTGTACCTTAACTGACTTGTGAAAATAGTTTTAACTGTTACAGCTTGTGCATCGCTTCCTTTATGAATGAAAATGTAGGTACAGTAGATATTATATTCTCGCTGACTTTGTAATGAATATTTTTGCCTGGAAAATGCATTTATTGACTACAAAACCTGCTTCGATGCTAAAACAGATTGTTATGAAGTTGATGAGTATGAATGTGAATATCGACCATTTTTTTATATTTTTTTAAATTAATTTTTGTTATCTATTGCACTTTATAAAATGATTTCCATTTTACTGATTTTGTCAGAGTGTTTGATGTTTTGTTAGAGTTTTTAAAAGATGATTAAAATATGTCTCCACAAAAACATCTAAAAAGAGTTAAGTACTTTTTTTTTTTAATATATAAATCACGATGAAGGAATAAATTAAAAATGCATCTTAAATACTCATATAAAAATTATTTTGAATATCTTGTTCTCCTGTTTTTTATTTACCTCATATAAGTACATTGTATTACCTAAAACGAATAAAAAAGCATTAAAATAAAACGCATTTTCGGACATCTTTGCTTAATTTAATAAAAATACTTACAATAAAAATTACAGTTATACACCTAAAACAGTTAAAATTTAAAAATATAATTTTACAATATCGGTATTGAGCACTTATCGCCTAAACAACCATCAACAGCTACCTTGTTTAATGGTACAACCATACATACAAATACACAACCATGTTATAATCCACTAACATAAAATTACTTTATTTGGTTTTTGCTGCCGATTATTTTAAGTTTTGATATGCAATAATTTACAAAAATAACTTTTATTATTTGCACTTTCGAGTATTTGTCCAGAAATATATTTTTCCTTTACGCATGGGCGATGTACGGTGATAGTAACATAATATATTGTACAAATTTAATCTCATTTTCAACTGCCATTATTGTCGGTTTATTTAAGTGAACAAGCTCTAAATTCTACATAACGGATGCAATTAACGGATTAATTAAGAAATAAATTATGAGATCTCAACAAAAAACATTGGTGCCATCATAGTTCTGATTTAATGCGATATTTTTTCGCGTTTTTGCTAGCCACTTTAAGTACCTACATATACGTTTGGAAAGGGTAGCAACTTAGCGTGAGTTCCCATTGCAGTAGCAAATCGAAGCGCTTGCATAATTACCGGTGATTTCCCTATTAATATAAAGCAAACAGGGTTAGAAGTTTTGCTTATTTCTTTAGGATCCTTTAAATTTAACCGGGAACGCTAAAGAAAATTAAAAAATAAAAACAATATTATTAATGCCTGTGAGTTTAACTTTGCACAAATAGTGCTTTTTTTCAGCTGTCTCTCTTACTATTTTCGTAAGCTTTTCCAGGTGAGATATATTGCAAACAAAAATTTACGATCCGCCTGGATCAGCTTAAACGGTCTTTAGGCCGGGCCGGCAATAATTTCTATACTGCATCTCCTAGATAACATTTCTAAAAAGGGGATCTCGCTTATTAAACGATGATACAGCTTTGCTTAAATTAGATGAATTATGCTCAAGTATGAGTGAAGCTACAATCAATATTTAATAGTACGAGAAATTTTGTACTTTTAAAAATTGATTGTAGCTCGTCTCATACTTAAGAATAATCCATCTAATTTAAGCAAAATAAGCGAGATACCCATGCTAGAAATGTTATCTGGGACACCTTGTACAGATATACCACAAAATATTTTTCCTATTCATAAGGTTAAGCTACTGCCTTTAGTGATGATTATTTTGTTCGAAAGAGTTTTGATTTGATTGTAAACATGACAAACACAAAGTTTTTCGAATTATAACGATTTATTTTTTTGTTCTCTTGTAGTTCTGAAACACCTTTAGGTCGTTATCAGAATCGGTTAATTATGTTTATTACCAAGCTGTTGTGGAAACTAGAAAAGTGGCTTCTTTAAATACCAATGTCGAATTGACTTAAATCGATTAGGTAAATTAACACGTTTCACTACATAGCTCGGTATTTTCAAAAATTAAAAAAAAACATTTTCGTTATACTGGGTGATCCAAAAGTCTTCGCTTGTATTTTCAAAATATTTTCTTTATATCTGAGTTACTTATAATTGAAAGGTACTGATATACGCTACACAAGACAATTTCAAATAATGACAAGAGTAACAATTGGTAATTATAATTATTTTGTCATTTATTTAATGGCATACAATCTAAGAATAAGTATTTTGTTTCCATTTTTAAATTTTACTTTTAAAAATCAAATATTAAGACTTGCGAACTCTATGCGCACATATGCAGTTATCCCTCGTTATCCGCGTTTTTCCCCCCGCGGATTTGCCTATAAGTATAAGCGTTTGTAAAATAAAGAATGATATAAAAAATATCGTAGCAATGAAACTCAGCGCAAATAATATTTAATTATAATTATTAATAATTGTGATCCTGCACTGTAATGGAAAGATATACAGGGAAATAAACGAGAGAATATAGCGATAAACAACCATTTCTAGAAAAAAGAGAAATAATCAAAGAAATGAAGGTAGAGACCTACCACCAAGTGTTTAGGCTTATCCTAAGCTATGGATATGAATCATGGACCACGACCTAAAAACAACAAAGCCGTATCTGTTTTTGTATAAACGCCGGTGCTATTTATTATACGTGGTTTTCTTATCCGGCAGGTTAGTGTAACTCAACCGTTGCAGAGAGCGAAGTATGACTGCACCCACAAAGTCCATTTTTCTATCTTAATTTTTTCGTGACATAACTAAAAAAAATTCCAAAGTGGTCGGAAATTTGCTAACAAATACGGTTTTATTCATTTGTTCGACTTATAACTGCCTTTATTTTGGAGCATAATTTCAGTTTGTTTTTACGTGAAATTAAAAAAATTATTACATTAAGCATTGATAATAACCAATGAATATAAAGTTCTCTCATCATTTCCAGGATATCAACATTTTAAAATTTGGAATTATTCTGTTTTTTGCAGGGGCGTATTTTCCCGAAATCCTAATTTACGATAAGTTGACGAAATGGCAATTGGTGTCAAAGAAAATGTTGACGATCAAAAACTCAATTTTCAGTTCTGTACTGATAACAATAAGCAGTGATAAGATTACGAGAAACTATACTGCACTACATTATTTAGAAATGTAAAATTAAACTAAATATCTATTAATTCGATAATAAAAATTACTAAAATATAAGATGTCAACTGAAAGTTTACACAAAACCGTCGTAAACTAATTTGTTCTAATCTTTATGATCAGTCCTACATGCCCTTTTAAGCACGATTAAGCAGATTTTTATAAATAAAAAATAATATCCCCTGTACATACTATCCCTGTAATTTCATATCACGAGAATAAACAGTTGTTACCCAAACGATTTTGCCACTATCACTAGTACATACTACGAATGCGTAAAGTGTGAGTATTATGAAAAAAGAGTTTGTTAGGAACACGTGGTAATTAGTGTCATATAAAATAATTTGGTATAAATTGAACTAAAAAACTTACGAATAATGGGCAAGTTCAAATATCATTTAATATATTTTAGCAGATCAGTTAAATACGAAAACATTACGTGCTTACGCGTTTTTTTTTTTACAGCTATAACATATTTAATAGCTGCTCGTTTAAAATGGCACTATTCACAGCAAATAAAAGTTTCAAATCATAGTTTGAGTATATATGAGCATTAGATATGTAGATCTTAAAATTACTTTCAAGTTCTCTTTTAGTAGAAAACGCTTATACATATACTGTATAGGTACAACAATAAATGGAGGGATCTTTTACATTGTTTTGACCAGATTCAAAGTTATTTACGGTCTGTCAAACAATTTACATGGAAATACAAATATACATACATCTGGCAAAAATATACTCTTTATAATAAATCTGGCCTTTCAATTTTATATTGTTTTAGTTTCTAATGGACTATTTTGTAAGAGGGCCTATAAACACAAACAAAATTACGATTTTGCGAGAAATTACGTTACGTTGTTACGTTGAGCATATTCAATGCGCACTTATTTACTACGACATCCAAAGGATTACAGCATGACTAGTATTCTTTATTTTCTTAAGCTACGCAAAACTAAGCTGCAACACATGACATCTCTACATTTCTCAGCGCGCATAGAAAATATGTTGGAAATAATTGTGTGTATAAAAAAAAAAAACCCCTTCGTAACAATTAAAATCTTTTAAAGCATCACTATTACTTTCAACAACTACCTCGTTACCTTGTTTGTGTTTTAGTGTAAATCGGCTGCATCCTGTTAATACAAATTTCATAAAAGGCTGAAATTATTATACGTAACAAATAAACATTCACTATATGATTTCAATAACACAGCACAATTAACAATATATATATGTACAACGTGCCCTTGTCAACAAAACAAACACATTTACTGCATTATGGTATAACTTGAGCTATAAAAATTCAAATACTTAAAAATTATTAGATTTAAAATTTAAGATTTTTGTGTGAGTGAAATTAAAATCTATAAACCAACATGTAACATTTATATAAGTAAAAATAAACATTGTACAAACCATTCATAACTACCTATCGGTCTATTTAAAAGCTAGTTAATTGAATGATAGAATAACGTAAAAAAATTAGTCTTGTGGCGTTTCCCAAGGGCCATCCAGTAAGTATATGCCTGCTCTTTGTGGAATTTACAACATACTTTATTTACAATTATATGGCACTTAACGTAATGTCTTAAGAACACGCTGGATATGAAAGTAAAATTATTGTGCACTCGTTTTTCTACTATCTACCTACATACATTGTGTTATGGCGTTTATATAATAAATAGAGTATAATAAAAATTAACAAAACAAACGCAAATAAGTTTTAAAAAACCTATTTATCAAATTTTAAATATAGGCCATATGAAGAATGAATAACTTAAATGAAGTGCAAAAAGGTACATACATGTTTGGACATTTTGAAATGTACCTATAATAATAGTTTCAGCCTTTTACTAATGAAATTTGCGCCAAGCGAGATTTCATAAAATGTTAAAAAATATATGTGTATTTCGTGATCTACAACAGCAAAATATATTCAACTACAATTCTTCACTTGGAGGTGGAGGCGCATCGTCCGCATTATTTTGTAAAAGACCTGCTTTTTCTTCTCGAGCGCTACCTGCGCCATTGTAGACGGATTCGTATACCGGATTTGCAAAATTATTTGTCTGCAGCACCATAATTTTATTAAATACAAAAATGTTTGTCCGATTTTCTACTTTAATTTACCTTATCAGCGTCCAGTGCAAACGGTTCAGCGTCACGTTCTTGGTACATGGGATTATTAAAATCATTTTCTTGTAATCGTTCGTGGGAAAATGGTCGTCGTCGACGTAATACTACGTAATAAACACCAGCCAAGATACCTATCACTATCAGCAGCATACTTATCACAAGTAGAGCTGGCAACAGTACGCTACTTCCTTCTTCGGATATTTCTGAGGAATTTACTTCGCCATGCTTAGAATGTTCACAGCGTACCCCTTCGTAATCTGGGGTGCACTGGCAGTATGGGACACCGTCGCTAATTGCACAAGCGCCTCCATGAAGACAATAAAAATGACAAGCGGCGGGTTGCTCGCACGTTTCACCCGTCCATCCTTCAGAACAATGACACACGGCTACGGAACGAGCGCCATCGACTTGACAAACTCCACCGTTTTGACATTTATTAACGCATGAATTATCGTGTCCCAAATAAACCTTTAATATAAATTATTAACCACCTTGTAAATACTCGAGCGCAGCAAAACTTACCTCACATCGTTGTCCACCCCATACAGATGGACATTTACATACTTTGGCGTTATTGCGGATCTCACACGTGCCGTTATTCTGACATAAACAACGACCAGTTGAACCACATTCAACAGGTGGATTGGTTTTATAGCAAAGATCTGTTTCGCAACGACGGCCACTAAATAACGGTGGACAATCACATTCTGGTTGTTTCGCGCCAATTCGGCACGTGCCACCATTTTGGCAGTGCTCATAACAAGCATCTTGTTCGCATTTCGTTCCAACGTAACCTGGAGGACATGCACAATGTGGTCCAGCTGTTGTTAATGTGCACGTTCCTTGATTACTACAGTAGCTGTCGCAATCCGATATTTCACAGCTTAAACCACGGTACCCAGGAGGGCAACGGCAAGTTTCTTTTCCTCCATCTCGAGAACACACTCCATCATTATGGCAAATTAGTTTGGCGCAATTCTGACACCTGGTTCCACTGAAACCAGGTTTGCAATTACATTGCGGCAAACCTGGCCGAGCACTGTAGCAGACACCTCCGTTGTAGCATCTACTATCGCACACGTCGAATGGAGTTTCGCAATGTTCACCAGTCCACTGAGGCGAACAAATACATCGCACCGGTGCTTGAGCGTGAGGTGTTTTCACCGATGTGTGATCTACATAGCACGTTCCTTTATTTTTACAGAACTGGGAGCATCTATAATATTGACAGTACGGGCCTGAATACAAGGTCGGACAAACGCAGTGCGGATCCTGACCTGGCACTACTTTGCATGTGCCAGAATTGCAGTTCAAAGGACACGCTGGAGTTGATGCACTGATGGCACGACACGTCTGCAATGCGCAAGCTAACATCAGAACATTCACGCACAACCGCATCTTGGGTTCTAGAGAAACTAAACCCTAAGGTAACCATCAGCTTAATGACGTTGACAATTAACAATAAATTATGTAAATATGGGAATTCCTCGCAGTGATTCAACTGCAAACGCGAGCGCCGCAATTACGTAAATAAAAATATTAGTTGTACTTACCAAGTTATCCTTGACGAATCCATCCGCGCAAGTGCAAGTGGCGGCTCCTGGACTAAGGAGACACAATTCGGAAGAATCGCATAAATTTAAACATCGGTTCACGACGAGACGTTCTTGGCGTTGTTCTTGAACTATGAGAATATGGGACAAACGAGGAAGGCCTTGGGCAAGTTGGGAACTATTGCCACGGTTGAACTTGTTCATACGGAAAACGTTGTGTGTGTGGTAAGTTGACACAAACAGGTTGTCTTCAAAAACTTCCAGCTTGTGAGGTTTTTCATCTGCAAAAGATTACATTTCATATTTCACTGTCTGGAAAATTTTTGTTTGTTCAGTACGAGTATATTTTGTGTAACTAATTAAGTAATTTGGTTGGTTGATTACATTTTTATGATTTAGCCAGTTTTCGACCAAATTCATTACTTATTCTTCGTACTAGTGGAGCTGAAAAAAACTAATTAAATATTAATGAGTGAACCAGTTAAGAACTCATTTGTTTTTGGAGACATGAAAACCCGTAAAATAATGGTCACGCAGTTGGCTCAGCATATTAAAATACTGTTGAAAACTTTTTTGCTTATAGCTTGCAACAGGGTAATTTTCAACTTTTAAAGTATGCATAGCTTGCTGTAAATGTTTAAAATCTATAGCACTTCAAGGCAATGAATCTTTTAAAACTGAAAAAAATTACTTAAATATTTCAGTTTACTACATAAATAGGCAACTAAATATATAAAAATTTGTTTATAACATCTTATAAACCATATTTATTACTTTAAACGAAATTTAGATTTAAAAAACTATCCAGAAAAGTTTAAAAAAAAACTAAGAAGATTGGCCAAACAATAGGTATTTCTTCAATAGTATAACATTTTTTCACGGAGAAAGCAAGTGCGACTTCACGGTCTATAATTATGAAAACGATGGATCATTCTCCTACAAAAAAGTTATCTAAACTACAAAATTCGATCGTCAATTGCAGACGATAAAAAACCCTTCTACTTGTTGCGTTTGTCAGCTAACGCGCGATAGATTGAAGAGGCAATGGAGAGCTAGTTAATTACGTTGAAATAGTGGTTTTAAACCAGATATTAAAAGCTCATGGGCTAATGTTGAACAATATTAACAAATATTAATTTAGGTTTCAGTCTCTGTTTTGATCATTTGATTTTTAAATATAAGCCAACTTTTAGAGCTAATATTTTAAATCCGTGTGATAAAGAAACGCACCAAGGGACTTTTCTCGTATGATAGTTGCTCAAACCATAGGCTGCGAGCCACTTGAGTATTTTTGAGACTAGTATACAGGGTGTCTCAGATTACATTTCTAGCATGGGGATCTCGATTGTTAAAAGAGATACAGGTTTGCTTAAATTAAATGAATTATTTCTAAGTATTAGAGGAGCTTTAAACAATTTTTAAAGTACAAAATTCCTCGTACTTCAGCCCCCTTATTCCGTAACTTTTAAACACCAGCGTAAACACCACGCGTTAGTGGTGACTTCCCAATTCGGGTAGTTGATATTCCGTTTCTTCTGAGGACCAAGGATGAACCCTAACCGTAAATGCTAGACGTAATTCGTGTGAAACCGGCTCGACAGCCGCGTTTAAGGCTAAAACCCTGTCATTTCGACTTGTTTACTCAATACTCAATAACATTTAATGATTGGGGGTGAAATGTTATATTTAAGTAAATTTTTGGAGTGTTGTATTTGTGTTGAATTAAAAAAGAAACTATTTTTAACAATAATTAAGTGTGTTGGATATAAGTAAATTTAGGAACGAAGCGACGAAATAGCGCTTTGGTAGGTACAGTAAATCTTTTATTTTACAAATTGATATTAATTTTGTTACATTTTTAAATCCGTAATATTATATTGTGTTCATTCAACAAGTAAATAAATACCTCATGTAAACTAGTAATGTATATTACTCGCATGACAGTATATTGGTATTTTTACATTCTTTCAGAATGATGGCCCATCTAACACATATTTTATGGTGGAACGAAGAAAAGAATAAACGCAACATTAAGAAATATGCAAACGTAACTTGCGAGATGCACAAAATTATATCAAAATTAAGTTTTGTCATATCTTTGTGTATCATTCGCCAATTTTAATTTCACAGTCCAGCTTAATATATAAATAACATGGTATATTTGTTTGTAACGTACATAGTGCAATAAATACATAAATGAAATCAACTAAACAAAATAGAATTACTTTACCACATCACTGGCCGAATTTAAAAAATACCCACCCAAAGTGCTGACGACCATTGAAACAAAATTAATTCAGTAAACAAACTATAAAATAAGAAAACTTAACAAAATCGTTGTGTAATATAAAAATAGGAACAAAACGCATCAAAACTTAAAAAAAAAACTACCATAAATTCTTTAATGTAAGACAGAGTGTACAAAGTTACATGGCGGTAATTTTTAAACAAATACGCGTTAAGCATATTTCAGTTGTGAACGTGCGCAGTAGGATTTTCTGTACTAACTTTCCTAAAATAGTAGATACAGGTTTTAACTTGGGTAAACCCGCCGTGAGTTACCACCGGTGGGTTAGAGCATCGCTTTTCGTAGAAGTGGGTCATATTAACAAGGTAGTAATGAACTTGCATTTCCGTTAAATCCAAAGTTACAGAATCCAGCTGCAGATGTTATAGCAAAAAAATATGAAAATGTTGAATTTCTTTTTTCTCTTGTAACTTTTTCGTCTTAATCATGACATCAATTTTATTTGTACTTTCTTAAGGTACTTTTTAAAGGAGAATGTAACTGTTATATTCCATTTTTTTAAATCACTTACAATTTTTGAGATATTACCCCTATAACTTATAGGCCGCGAAGTTGGCTATGGAACAGTTAAACGTGCCTTTTTCCCGTCTTTTTAATGAGATATTACTTGCTATGTCTATTTTTATAAATAAGTCACAAAATCAAGAAAAATCGTATTTCACCAATCACTTATCAAGCTATCTATGAAAATAAAAACAAAAAACAACTAACTAAATGTCAAATGATAGTTACAATTTGTGTGCGGTATCATTTATTCAAATTTTATAGTATATTTGTGTGATTCGATAGTCTTAGTATCTTTGTAGTAATTGTTATAATTATAGCTACATTTAAAAATGACGAAAATTTTGAAATGTTGAGGCTACATTCTTTGCCATAAAAACTGTGTAGAAGCTGAGCGAATATACTTAATGCTGTATCCCGAAAGAAGGCAAAGAAGTGCACGTAATTACATAAGTTTGGAAATAAATTTAAAAGAATATGGTTTCTTCGAGAAACCATCCAAAAATCCAAAATAAATCTATAAATAATTAAAATTATCTGTTTTTACAGTTTCTATGGCAAAGAATGTAGCATCTCAAAATGTCAAATTTTTCAGTAGTTGTAAATGTGCCCATAATGAATATAACAAATTTGCTACAGACAAAAAAGTGCCAAGTGTTGTACATTGTTGAATTCAGAATGTACCTACTAAAAAATATTTAACGCCTCATCAACTTGCTCTTTTCGTTGCGCTGTTGTTTTACAAAAACAAGTTTTTCCCAGATCTCAGAATAAACGACTCTCAGGGTCGAACTGAATTAAACCAAACATAATATACTATAAATTAAGGTCAAATAAAATTGCACATTAAATTAAAAATATGCTTGCAGCATCGGGAGTACCGGAGATTATAGATGAAACAACACTCGTATTGATCGCAGTGGAAATACTGGGTTTTTAACATATTATAAATGTTTAATTGAAGTTTTTAATATGAGCAAAGAATTATGACATAATAATGTGTGGTATAAATTGATTCTACCAATTACCTAGTATTTATCAAACTTAGCTCAAAATATCTTTAATTATTCGAGACTGAAACACTTGAAACTACATACACAGCTGCGCAAAAGAATGGAAGCAGACAAATATCTAGAATACTATTGCAGATATAACAATGAAATTTTGTATCTTGCAAGACAGGGTCACGATACGTTGTCGCTAGAATTTGATTAAGGCTGTGTTTATTGCATCAAGGACATCAAAACTAAATGTTTTGCAGAGTTATACGTGCCACTGGCTATTTTCTTCGGAAAAATTGGGGAAAAACTGAAAAATTAGTATAGAAAGGTCATTTTTGCGATCGCGTTGGCCATGAAACTGTCAGAGACAAAATCTAAAATTTTCTATTTACCAATGCGCGCATGCTTTGCAAGTAAAATGGTGCAGTTTTTGAAAAAATCTTGAACGGTTCCGGAGAAAAACGTCAAAAACGAAACCCCTACATAAGCGCTACGATTTGAGAACTTGTGGTATATCTGTACAGGGTGATTCAAATTCGAGGGCGACCATGGAGATCTCGCTTGTTATAATAGCTACAGTATAGGTTTAAATTTGGCAAAGTTGCTAAATTTGGTGCCCATTAATAATCCGAAGAGAAATTGGAAATATCTTAAACGGTATCCGAGAAAATTAGGAAATACCAGAAAAAAACTACTTTTGAAAATAGTTTATAACTTCTTTGGAGTATAAAATATTTCAAATGTGTAAAAACATTGCTTAAGCAACTTTTTAAGCCGCATCGGATAGTAATCAGAGTAATCACCAATTTATTCTAGGTCGATTCGTTTTTGTTTTATGATAACCAACTTTATTTTTTCTTATGGGCGCAATGTTTGCTATTTACATATTCAAATGGCATTTATTTTTCTGAATTTAGTGATGTATCACACATGGTATTTTGCTTCTTTATTCACTGCCAAATAAAAAAAAAAGGTTTTTAACAATAACCATTATAAATCAGGTAGGCCGGTCATTGTAGTTTATGTTGTTTCTATGACAACCAATCAACAAACTAAAAGTTTTGAAAGCCTATTACTTGTCACATTAATAAATTTGAAAAACGCGATATGCTGCGAATTTTTTATTCATTGAATAGGAGAATGCTATATTGTCAAGTCAACGATATGCAGAAACATATCCAGAAAGAAGACAACCATCGCACACATATTTTTGTACTTTGGACAGATACTTAGGGAAATATGGATTTTGCCAAACCCAGAAGATAATATGGCAGAAAGGTTTCAGATGAAAAAAACATTTTTATTACAGACAGATTCGGATAAAACACTATTTTTCTACGTTAAACAGAAACTTAAGTACATTTGTTAAAAGTATGTGATAACGTATAACAAAAATTAAAAGAACGGTATAAAAAATTCGCAGCAAATCGCGTTTTCTTCGTTATTAAAGTTCATTTTTACGAAATTATTAATGTGACAAGTAATAGGCTCTCAAAACTTTCAGTTTGTTAATTGGTTCTCATGGAAACAACAAACTACAAAGCCGGCCTACCTGATTTATCGTGGTTGTTGTTAAAAACGCATTTTTTCAAATTTGACAATGAAAGAAGTAAAATACCATGTGTGATATATCAAAGAATTCAGCAAAACAAACGCTATTTGATTATGTAAATGGGAAATATTGCGCCCATAAGAAAAAAAAAAGTTGGTTGTCATAAAACAAAAACGAATCGATTTAGGAAAATTTGTGACCACCGTCCGATGCGGCTTAAAAAGTTGCTTAAGCAATGTTTTTACGCATTTAAAATATTTTAAACTCCAAAGGAGTCATAGACGATTTTCAAAAATCGTATTTTCCAGTTTTTCCCAATTTTTTTGAATACCGTTTGAGATATTTCCAATTTCTTTTCGGATAATTAATAAGCACGAAATTTAGCAACTTTGCCAAATTTAAACCTAGACTCTAGCTATTATAATAAGCGAGATCCCCATGGTCGCCCTCGAATTTGAATCACCCTGTATGACTATATCTATGCGACTTGCATAAGCATTTAAACATTTTACAAAGGCCTTGTTATTCGCGTTTTTCTACGGAACCGTTTAAGATTTTTTTTTTAAACTTTGCACCATTTTACTTGCAAAGGATGCGCGCATCGGTAAAAAGATGAATTTAGATTTTGTCTCTGACGGTTTCATGGCCAACGCGATCGCAAAAATTACTTTTATTATTTCACTTTTCAGTTTTTTCCCTATTTTTCCAAAGAAAATGGCCAGTTACACGTATAACTCTGCAAAACATTTAGTTTTGATGTTCTTGATGCAATAAACACAGCCTTAATCAAATTCTAGCGATAACGTATCGTGACCTTCCCTGGTTAGCGTTATTGTATTTTTCGGATTCGATAAAAATATTAAGGTTGCAATACGACTTCCGGTTCAAGCGGAAACGGATTTGAACATTGAAATTTTAAATGGAACACTGTATACTTTTATATTATTGGATTTCTCTTTAAATTTACTTCAAAAATGTCTAAAGTTACATCGGTATTGTCATCCGTTTACGTGAAATTTACATTTTTATGAACATTTTGAATTTTGAGTGATACAGTACTTTCAAAAACTTACAACACCTGAAAACTTTGGAAAAGCTAAAAATTCGCTTGGAGATTAGATTGCCAATAGATTATTTAACATTTTGCACTATCTAGATTTTTAAAATATTATACAGGGCGTTTTTAACCCTTGGTCAAACTTGTGAAACTTTAAACATCGATAACTAATTTTTCTTAAAGACAACAACCTATATATGTTTTAGTCTTATGGAAAATTTTATTGGCCTTCAAAAAAATTAAGCCTGTTTTTTACCTGAAATTGATATTTCAAGATATCGCGATTTTATTAATTATTAAGGCAACGTAATATTTTCAAGTAGGCTATGAAGGTAGACCAATCATTTTAGGACAATAATTGAAAGAAAAAAAAATAGAAAGTTATAATTTTATCTTTTTTTCATAATGAAGATGTAATTTTACCATTCTTACGTTTAAATTTAAGTTTCTTATCAAGGCCACAATATGTTTCATACAATTGAATGACTATGTAGTATGTAGGTAGAATTTGTTGTTGAGATAATAAATAAACTACAATAAAATAAATCAGCAGTTATGTAGTATGTAATATTTTCAAATATTTATGTTTATCTCAACATCAATTTAAAAAACCTTCGTAACTTGTACCACATGAGTTTTAAAAGGTTTTACACATTGTTTTTTTTTTTGTTTTCACAACTTACTGTTTTTCTTTAAAAAAACAACTAAAAAACGTTCGTAACTTGCGTATTAATGACAATAACTACATCAAAACTCATATATTTGAAATGAGAAAAAAACAAGTAATTGAAATAAATCATAGCCAACTATACCTTCCATATAAAAAAAGGTAAGTTTGTGTCATAACTTTTTAACGGCAAGGGTAAACTTTTTTTTAGGTACATATAATCAAATTTTACATAAAAATATCTAAATATAATCTCTATAAATTTTTTCGATATTGACAACAATAACGGAGATATGACACATTATAAATATGACAAAAAAACACTTTTTTCCAATCTCAAAAACTGGACATGATAAAATATTTTTGGAAACAGTTTGTCTCAAAAACTACACATTTTTGGTAATTTAACCGTTTCTCTATCTTGACTATTAAGCGAGATACCCATGTAATCCCATGGAATTAGACCACCCTGTTACAGTGAAGTTTTTATCTAAAGCGATATTTTCCAAATAGTGTCCAAACGTAGTCCACTATTTCGTGTTGGGAGAAATTTTGTGCTTAGGGCCCCGCAATACCTAAATCCGGCCCTGTGAGGGGGGTAAATAAAGGCAACGGCCTTTTAAACTGATATATTACTTGTACAATCTTACACACAAAAACGAATTTAAAGATGTATCAAAATATATTTATTGGAACTTTCTCATAAAATTAGTTGGACACGGCCAGCGGAGGAATACCTATGCCCTACTTCAATGTATTCAAGTTCTTGGGAGGAGTTACAACCGCCCCGCTCCCCTAGCCCCTACCTGCATACGCCACTGCTTCTGGCACATTTATTTAAACAATATTATTGAATATTCTGCTACTTATTTTATTAAGTAAACTCGGTAACTTTTATCCACAATAAAACAATGTAAAAAAGATAAATTTTACGCCAGGGTTATTTATCATATACAGTTCATTAACAAACATTAAAAAGATTTGTTTATACCCGTATGAGATATAAAAACAATCAAAGAATATACAGCCACAACTTAAACTTAAACAAAACTTAAACCTTACATCCAATTAAGGCATGGATACTTTACATTTGCAGATTTGTTATGTACTTTTTTTACAATAATGTTGTTTCCCATAGTTTTATGATCTTGAATTCAAATATTTGATCAAGTTTTTTTTTTATTTTAGACAAATCAACCTTGAATTTAAATGTTACATATAATTAATACTAGAATTATATATAAATGAATCATGTTCTAAACAATCAAAACAATAGAACTGCATTTTAACTAATACATGGATGTGTTCTCAACGAATTATGGACGAGTTAACCAGCAATAGCTTTGAAATTGATTTCTCAATACCACGAACTGATAAATGGAGAACGAAAATTAATGAAATACATATAATATACCCAACAATTAAACAACACAGTTCATCAAATAAAAAGTAAAATGCTTAGGAAAACATAATCAGCTCAAAATTGTATTGCCCATAGACACAGGGGTGAGCAAACTAGGGGGCGCGCCCCCATTTTGGGGCGCAACGAATGATGCTGGGGGCGCAATGACAGCCATGATATAATTCTAAAGAAAGAATTAGTTTTTTTTTCACATTTCATGTTTTTTTTGTTGTATTTCTCTAATATTTCGTATCGGTTGATCGAAAATTATTGATGCCTGCTAAAAGTGAGAAAAAAATTGTGGGGGGCGTAAGTTGACATGCTGAAAAAATGGGGGCATGGCATAAAAAATTACGCACCCCTGCCATAGAGAGAGGGCTATACTTTAAATGCATGTTATAATTTAGATTCAATAGTATAGTCACAAGAAAATTATAAATTATGAAATGTAAAAAATATATTCTGCAATGGTCAAAGAAATAGCGAAAAATCAAGCAAATACATAAAGTTTTACTTCATCTGTCAGATTCTCATTCTCCTGTCAAATATATATCTTTGAAAAAAAAAACACGCTCAATTTTTATAAATTCAACCAATGAGCGTAGTGCGTTTTACTTTTTTATTGCCTAAAATTATTACAACCGCTTTTGGGTACTTATTGAGCTAGTTTAGTGACGATTGCAGAAAAAATATATTAAATTGTTTAGATTATTTTGTATTTAATTAAGTACAGCTAGTTTATTTATGTGATGTTTTGTTTTGTTTTTTAATGGCCACTTTGATTAAACTTTATAGATACACTAATATTGTAATAACTTACTTATTTTTAAAGATAAACCCAACAATAATACATCAATGAAACGAGAAAAAAATTCTCTTTTTAATGGTGTCACAGTCAACAAGTCATGTTTAAAATAAAAAAGTTTGTTAAATTAACAAAAACAAATGAAGATAGGTAAAATGTATTAACAAACTTCAAATCTACACAAAAAAGTGTCCCAATAATGTTGAAAAATATTTTGAGTATGATTTTAAATAAGCAAGTTATAAGCAAAAATAGAAAACGCCATTTTTTTTATGAATAGCGCAAAAACTATTAATGTTTCAAGATTTCTTTATAGACTAGTTACTCTTAAATCATAGATCATTTTGACTCATTTATCCTACTCTGTATCTCTTACCGTTTACGAGATCTCCATCCTGCTCACGATAGCTGGGAGACCCTATTTATTTGATTTGCAAGTTCACAGGCAACTTGTTGATGTCAACTGACAATAGATTAGAAATATACTAAAATTCAGTTGGTGTTTTCTGTCTATTCTAAAAACCCTGTGACAAAATTGCAATTCCTACCGTATATTTTTTGCTGTTGATGTGGCTTTGTTCAGACAGTGTTTTAGAGTGAATTAAGTTATTGTTCTTTATCTGAGATTAGAACAAGCAAATAAACAGAAAATTCTTGCAACAATGTGAGCTCCAGTATTTCTTTATGAAGAAACAGGGCCGGAGATTAAAAAACAAGGTCTTCGGCTGTGAATTTTGTAGTAAAAAACTGAAAAGAGGCTGGTAGCTAAATAAAAACCTCGGCTCTATTTTTATTATAGATATCAAGAAGTATTGAAAATACCAGATATCGGTATGACAATATTAGCCACTGTTTTTTTTAAATTAACATTTCTTAAGTTGCCCTCAAGTAATGTACAAAATTTGCACAACAAAATAATAAAATTTTAACCCGTTTTTAGACAAAAATTGATTTGTATTCATTTGGATAAAGGCGGCCCATGGGGAAGAAAATAGTGTTTGGCCACTGTATCTTATCGAATACAAGTATGTATTGCCAGATCCAAGTTTAAAGGCGAAGGGTGGGGGTGCGCACTAAACACAATTGGAATTAAACACACCTACTTACTTAGTTGTTTTGGTATACAGTGGCGTACCGTTACGGAATTTAAAAAGGGTTATTTTACGATAATAGGTATAACATATTATACTTCCAAGGCTGTACCTGTTTCTCACATATCTGTTCCATTTTCGTAAAGTGATGTGGATATTACCCGATATTATAGTAATAGTAAAATGCGTTATTTTACATAGTAATATGGCACGTAAGCTATCTGCTAATGAAAAAGCCGTTTATTCTAGTATTTTAAGTAATATTAATAACATTGATTTCAATTAACTTTCTTTATATTATAAAATCAAGAAAATTAAATGTTTTGGTAAAATTGAAATGACTAGTAATTGTACAACATTATGCTAGATAAATATTTTTTAATTGTCTTAAAAACACGTAGAACTTTACAACGACTTTCAAATTATAAAGCAACAAACGCAGAGAGAACCCTATTTTATTGGTAAAATTTTTATTTTTGAAAACGATACTTATTATTAACGCCATCAACCTTTATTTCTATTTGTAGGAATGATAATTTTTGAATTTTGCATAGTCCTACAATTCAATAACTACTGCTATTATGCCATGGTTAAGTTTTTGGTATAGATAGTACGGACAGACGAAACAGTTATTTTTGAACATGTACAATTTTCCCTCCAACTGGTTATTGTATACCTGTGATAAATAAGGTCCGTTATGGCCCGTTATTTTGAAAAATATTAAATATTTTCATGCATTCGTTGTTCTGTACTTGAGACAAACAACAGGTTAATTATTTTCATACCAGCTTTTGCGTGCAGTGAATTTTCCTATTTGACACGAAAATGTCTGGTCGAAAAGAATTTAATGCCATTTCACCTGATGATTGGAAAAAGCGCTGTGAACATGTTCGAATAATTGAAGATAAGTATTTAGATAAGGAACTGACTATTGATACTCAAAGTGAGGAACTTATTATCAGTCTTAGGGACAGTGATAGTGAATCTGAAAGCGATTCAAGTGATGACGAATAAATAAACGTGATGCATTTGTGAATACAAATAAGTTAAATTAAAATTTGCTTATCGTCTTTATTAAATATCTTGCAACTGGATTTGCATTTCTGCAAGAGAGCTTTAATGTGTGATTTTTATTAAAAGTAATTTATTACTAACATGTTTATAGTTATTTTTTGTAAAAATGTGTCAAGTATATTTTATCTTTAAATTTTTTGTAATACGTTTATAATAATGTATACCCGCCTATGGTTTGGGAGTCTGTGGACCATATTGTGGCGTCTACTGCACGAACTTACCCCCGCTCTTCGCCTTTAAACTTGGATCTGGCAATACATACTTGCATGTTACTGCCTACTTACTAACTATTATAATCCAATGGTAGCAGGTAAACAAATAATTAAATAGTTACAGTATTAGTTAACCCCCCACAAGGGCTCAATTATATAATTTTATTTTTATATCATTTATGTGCTTTTATTTTCGACAATTGTAAGTTGTAAATGTAATTTTTGTATGAATAAATTTGTATCATAAAGCTTAAAATTTATTATTTTATTTGTATCAATGTAGGTAAAAAGAATCGCTGGCCACCAAGGTTTTCTGGACCACTGAGCCATCCTAAAACCTTTCCTGGTATAGTTATATGTAATACATGTATGTTTAGGAATACAGGCACCCGAATCTAAATGTAGGACGCTGTATCCAAAAGAATACAGGTAGCCCATCGGGCCAGAATACATTGTACCCCTATGGATACAAATGGCGCTTGATGTGTTAAAACAAATGTAATAATCAAGGTGGTAATGATCTCTGGAACACCTTGTATATTCAGCTACACAAATAACCAAAAGTAAATTATTTCCTTACCTTGATTAAATCTTTTCACCAGTTGTCGATCTTTTCCGTCCAACCTCACTGTTTCGATAGTAAGAGCCTTGGGATCTGCCCAATAAAGTCTTTGAGCTGGATGATCAATTGCTAAGCCGGTTGGCCACAACACATTTGTCTTGACTAAAACAATTCGATTTTGACCATCCATATGAGCTGATTCAATTCGTGGATGGATGGACGGAGGCAAACCCCAATCAGTCCAGAAAACTAATCCTTGGACAGGTGCTACCACAATATCTCTAGGCTTTTGTACATTTTCCTTTACAAGAGTGTACGTAGAATTTCCATCTAATGTCGTTACTAAAATTTTGTCACTATCAGTTACATACAGCCTGCGTGCCACCCAGTCAACTGCAAGTCCACGCGGTTCCCGCAAACCACTGAGAATTGTACGAATGTTTGTGTCTCGTTTGACTCTTACATTTTCGTTTAAATGTAACGTCATGCTTTGAATACGTTTATTTTGATAGTCACTCCAAAATGCTGTGATTTTATTTGATTCATGTAGAACATCAACAGCGTCAACTTTATAACCTGGAGCAGTAGCTAAAGTGGTCCTGTTCAGAGGCTGATTTGCGGTTCCTGTTTTATATGGAGACATAAGTCGTAACTCCGCTTCTGCTGCTAGTACTAAATTAGCAGGTTGACCTTGTGCTTGGCATCCGCCATCACGAGTTGAATAATAACCTGGTGCACACTTGCAGCTATAATTGCCATGTTTACGTTCAATACACAAATGTGAACAAGATGACCAACGACATGCCGATACATTACAATCGTCTTCATCACTATTATCTCCACAATCGTTTTCTTTATCACAATGAAGCTGAAGGTTGATACAATGACCATTGTTACAATGAAATTCGTTATGGGCACACATGCCATGGTTACGACACACATGTGGTTCTTCATCACTACCATCACCGCACTGATCTTGACCATCACACACGGCCGATAAAGGTACACAACGGTGGTTGGTACATCGCAAACGATCAGGAGGACAAGCCAAAGTAGAACACATACTTAATTTTTCATCTGAACCATCTTCGCAATCATTCTGACCATCGCAACGCCAATATTCATTTATGCAGTGGCCAGTATCACATTTAAAGCCATTATCTGGACATGTATCGCTACAGTTAACTTCATCTGAACCATCAGCACAGTCTGTATCTCCATCACACTTCCATTCTCTAAAAAAAAAGAAAAAAAGAATAGAATAACTTGCAGCATGGTCCAAAATTTACAACTTTTAAAATGTTTAATGCAATTTTTTTGTTGATCATTCAAATTTTGCGATTTTTGGCATAATATTAGGCTGTTATTTATAACATCAACTGACTACTTCTTCGTTCTGTGAAATTTTATAAATGTATAATAGTCACGAATCTCGGTAACTCAAGTTTTTGAGAATTTGTTTAATTTAATAGATCTAGAGATGACTTGCATAACCATCTGACACTGTATTTATGAATAAGCTGAGTTTAAAAATTACAATTAGGTATTGTAGATGACAGTCAGCTATAGTTTTACAATGCTAAAGCTTAAATTGTTATAAGTCTGTGGTAATATGGCTACTGATTATATTTGGTTTATGGTTTATGTTGATGTCAGGTTGTTTTATATTCAACTGTTTGATGGTAGAATGATTATGCAAGTTATCTTCAAAACTACTCCTTGGATTTTCAAAAGTTTTAATTTACGAGACTCAATAATAACAAGACATAATTTTACAATTGCAATCAGGGTTGACCTGATTTAAATCATCTGATTTTTAAAAACTAAAATCATGATTTAAATCAAACTTTATTATTTTCACGATTTAACGTCACACGTCACATATAAATTAAATGCACGTTTTACTTCCACCCACTTAAACAACCGCAAGTAAAAGATGCCGGAAAAATTGCCTATTGGCTTCTTATAGATCGGGCAGAAAGTCTCTACAAGAATTTTCTTGTTAAAAAGGCATTCCGGTAGATTTGCCTTGTAAATTTTCACAGTAATTTTTAGTTTTAGAGTCAAAAGATTTACAGCGATTTTAATAACATTCGCAAAAGTAAAGTGCCCTTATTTTAAGACAAAAAAATTGTTTACTAATCAAAAATATGACTTAATATGAAATTTAACGTTACAATTTCATTTTCGAATTGTATAGTAATTTCAACATTTAAAAAGTTTCCTGGAAAATTTTGTTCTTGAAAAAGTTGGTGCATGGCCTAAAACCTAAAACTATTTAAAGGAAATAAAAGTTTGATAAAAATTCAAACGACACTAGCTTTTAGCGATTTTAGAAATATATGCAAGATTAAAATGCGCTTATTTTAAGTTGATTTTTTTTTGTAGCTCTTAAAATAAGGTCACTTTACTCTTGCGAATGTTTCTGAAATCGCTAAAATCTAGTGTCGTATTAATTTTTAAGAAATTTTTCCATCTTAAAATCAGTTTTAGGTCATTTACTAAGTTTTATCAAGAATAAAAGTTTCTGGAAAATTTTTAATAAAAAACTTTTTCATTTGTTGCGTACTTTTCGAATGCCACTGTATAGTAGATATAATGTAGTGTGAAAAATGAATAAATTAGTTGAAAAAACGGTAAATAGTCAAGTCTCTTAAAAAAAATCAAAAATTCGTGGTTTTTTTTAAATTTTCTAAATTAAAATTAATGATTTTTTATTTTTTTAATAAAAATCAAATTTTGTCCAACCCTGATTGCAATTGAAATTCATGTAATTTTAAAGCCGTGTTTTAAAAAGCTGGCAGATCCTGTATATTAAACGAGTAAATTTACTTACATGAAAATGCAAAACGGTGGATTGGTACATTGGAATTCATTCTTTTTGCACTTAGATTTGCATCCCGCTTCATCTGACCGATCTTCACAATGATATTCGCCGTCACACTGTAAATTACCACGAATACAACGGCCGTTTCCACATCTAAATTCTGATTCCGAACAATTTCTAGGTACACATCCAACCTCATCAGAACCATCACCACAATCGTTATCATAATCACAATGCCATCGACCCGGTATGCATTTATTATTTTTACATCTGAAATATGTTGGATCGCAAGTATGATATTCAGGATGACTACAGCTCATAGGTTCGTCTTCTCCATTAGGACAGTCCGGATCACCATCGCACTTCCATGATAATGGGATACAACGGCCTGAACTACATTTGAAGTGATCTTGTGCACAGGACCGGTACTTGCAGTCTGATAATTCGTCCGACTCATCTCCACAGTCATTATCATTATCACATACCCACACCGCAGGAATGCATTTGTCATTTTTACACTTGTACTGATTGGGAGGACAAGTAACAGGTGGGCAGCTGTCTTCATCTTCACCTAGTGGACAATCTTTATGTTTATCACATCTTTGATTCGCTGATATACATCGCGGATTGACAGTTTCATTGCCGGAGCAACGGAACTGAGTGTTAAGACATGTGTATTGTCGACAATCCTTTTCATCTGAACTATCACCGCAATCGTCGTTACCGTTGCACAATTCAGACGGATGAATACAATGTCCATTGACGCACTGATATTGTCCTGGCATGCATTTGAAAGGTGGACAATCGGCAGGTTCATCACTTTTATCTCCACAATCATCCTGTGTGTCACATTTCCACCAGAACGGTATACACTTGTAAGTGGTTGCACATTCAAAATGGGCTGAAGTACAATTGGAACGGCAGCTATGTTTATCATCAGCAAGAATATAATTTTCAGGGCAAGCACATGTATAAAATGGTGCGTTTGGTGTTAGCAAGCATAAAGCTGAACAGTTAGCAGTTTTACAAGGATTTTCTCCATCTGGTTGACGTAATGGGTGCATAATGCGAATGTCCATTGGTCGATGAACTGTAACCAATAATGAAGAATGCTGATCACCACGATATTTATGACATCGCTCAACAGATTTTGTTTCCCAGTCTGTCCAGTACACATAATCTTCCCATACAGCGATGGCAAACACATGATGTAAAGATAACTGAGGCATTTTAGCTCGACTTGCAATGATTTTTACATTTTGACCATTTAAATCAGAAACAGCAATATAGTCTTCTCGAGCATCAGCCCAAAACAGTTCATTTGTGTCGTAAGCAACAGTCAAAGCATTCGGCCAACCGAGACTTGAATTTACAATAACTTGTGGATTTGATCCGTCCATACCAGCTTTACCAATATGGACACGTGCACCCCAATCACTCCAAAAGAGGTGCCGTCGAATAGGATCTAAAGCAACAGCACGAGGTTCATCTAAACCTTCTGATATTAAAACTTTTCGAAAACGACCATCAAGTGCTGAAACTTCTAAGGTATCTAAACCCTAAAAAACAACAACAAACAATACAGTGAAATTTCATACAACAAAAGTTAAATGATTATTTTTATTGATAAATATCTTTATAATAATAAATACGGTGTTACTACTATAACTAGTATAACTATATTCAAAACTTTTTTGCACTCATACTTTTTTTTTAAATAATTTCAGGATTTGATGAAAAAAATATGTTAAGGTTTCAAATTCATATATGGGGTTCATTTTTATTTGATGAACTCAATTTTGCAAATCATAAGGCTTTAAGAGTCAAACAAAAACTATTATTTTGAGTCGCCCGGGGTTCCTGAATTTGCCGCCCCTCTAAATAAAAGTTGCTAACTCTTGATTTTTCCAAAAGCAAGCATTGTCACAAAAAAGTGGGGGGAGATAAATTGGGCCGCAGGGGATTTTTTTTAAATTGTAAGTGTTCAAACGTGTTTTAATGCAAAGTTAGATAATCTAGAGTACTTTACCATCATCCAAAATTACAGTTTTATGGCAGAACCTTTTCTAATTTTTATTTTTTTAATCAGATCGCCCCCCACAAAAAAAATTTGAATTTTTTAAATAATTTAGTAAATTTAAATTTTACTAAAAAAAGTTATATTTTTTGTTTAATCATTAGTCTTTCTACCGTTAGGTGTAAGACCAAAAATAATTTCGTAAATTTAAATTTTACTAAAAAAAGTTATAAAGGTTTTTTATAGACCCCAATATAGACGACAATCCTACATGAACAGAATTTTTTAATCTTTTGCCGTTTTCATGTAATCACAATACTTTCTTCATACTACATATGGCGAAAAGTAAAAAAGGAAATGTGGTAACAATGACTTTAATCAACTCAAGCGAAATCAAACTCTCAATTATGAATTTGAAACTCCTGACATTTTTTTGTACATCAAATCTCCAGTTGTATCAATAATTCTGAAAGGCCTACACACTAAATTCACAAAATTCCAGTGAATCAATTCAGAAAAGTGGCATTTTGCAAATTTTCTAAGTAACAAAAATTAAAATACAATACCTTGTCGCACCAGTACAAATTGCGTCCAATCCAATCAACAGCTAATCCATCAGGATTTTGAAGTGTAGCAGAATGAAGTGTTTGGGCTGTTGCATTGGCGGTGTTATTACAAAGACGTTTAATAGAACTACCGAGAGCGGTCACATCTGACCAAAAAATACATTTGGTACTCCAATCGTAGTCAAGAGCAACAGCATTAGTTAAATTGTGAGCCAACAAAGTTGAATAACCATCCAAGTCCACTTCCCGGATGTAATATCTATTAGCTAAAATTAATTTCGCTGGTACTGTAGAATTTGCCCGACATGAGTGACGAGATTTTTGCCGACCAACATAACCTGGTGCACAACTACAGTGGTAAGAGCCACGAGTATTCCAGCATCGCTGGCCGCAAGGCCGATCATCACATTCATTAATATCTTCGCATAAATGCAGATTTTTGCTGCTCACTTTATAACCTTCGTCACAAACGCACTCATATCCTATTGGTTTATCCACACAACCTTGGGCACACGGTGATTGTACAGCTGCACATTCATCAATATCTGAAATTATTTACTTAATAATACACTGCCTATCATTACTAACAATGCAAATACATACGACATTTGTTTTCATCAGTAAAATCTTCACAATCGTTTACACCGTCACAGAGGGCAGTTTCATTAATACAAGCTCCGTTTCCACATTTAAATAGACCAGTATCTTTGCAATAGTCATCACTGTTTTGGCACTGTTTACCTTCATCACTATTATCACCACAATCGTCATGACCATCGCAAACTTGATTTTCAAGTATGCAGAGACCCGAATTACATCGAAATTCGTTCGACAAACACTGAGCATGACACGAAGGAGGTTCGTCACTTTTATCTAAACAGTCTGCATCACCATCGCAATAAAATAATTTTGATATGCATTGGCGATCGGCGCACTGGTACTGGTCTGATAAACACGTGGTTGCTTTACATCCTTGATCTTTGTGTTCATCAGCCATGTCTTGACAATCGGCTTCACCATCACACACCCACGCCCAAGGAATGCATCGACCGGTACTGTTACATAAAAATTCCCAAGAACCACATTGTCTCATCCTGCAGTGTTCAGTTTCATCCGACTGATCAGCACAATCTGGTAGTCCATCGCACTGCCAAGACATGGGTATACATTCACCAATTGTACATCTAAACTGATCTGATCGACACTGCCGTTCTATAACAACATAGTTAAAATAAATCATTACCCATTGGTAATAGCTAGCATTAAAATCATATTTTTAAAATTATTAGGTTGGCCAAAGAGTCCGTTCAGTTTTTTATGCAAAAATAAGACAAATGTTTTAAACACAAAGCGATTTATTCAATCAATGTAATAATTGCTGTTTCTTCAGAGTTGAAGATCTGTTTATTCAATAAATTTTTAAGAGACAAACGAGTGGAAATCCAAAGGCGCAAGATCAAGCGAATATGGAGGGTGCAGCAAAACTTCCCAGCCAAACTACAGTAACTTCTGCTTCGTCTGCAAAAAATACAATGCTAGTTCTGGGCGCTTTTGGTAGATTGTTGCATTTGATTTGTCCAGCTGATCACAGTACAGGGTGGGCAAATTTCGATGTTTTAATAGGGAATCTCAGTAACTATAAGAGGTATCAAAAAACGGACTGCGCATCTTCGATCTCTTTTTTTGAGAAAAAGTTAATGGTGAAAACTAAAATTGGTTATCGTCTTTTGTTTTCGAGTTATCGCCGATAACTCGATTTTACGACTTTTCGTTTTATGACTATCTCGCTTGTTTATGAAAATAAACAAAAATAATTTTTACGTTCTTCAGGCACTTTTTTGATAAGAATGCAGTGGCGTAGACAATTTTTCAAAAAAAAATTTCAAAATTCGAGTTGTGACATAAAGTTGTATTTTTTAAAATGGAACCCATAGTTGGCTATGACTTATTTAAATTCCTTATTTTTTTGTCATTCCAAATATATAAGGGTTGATGTATTTATTTTCAATAAAACGCAAGTTACAAAGATTTTTTAGTTTTTTTTTTAAAACAAAATTAAAGTAAGCTGTGAAAACCTGAAAACAAAAACAAAACACGGTGTAAAACCTTTTAAAACTCATTTGGTACAAGTTACGAAGGTCTTGTAATTTGTTGTTGTGATAAACATTATAAATATATAAAAATAAGGAAACAACAATAAAGTCGGAATCTGCAGTAATGTAGTTTATTGTAGTTTATCTTATGTTCAAATATTTGTAATGTTTATCACAACAACAAATTAAAAAACCTAGGTAACTTGTACCACATGAGTTTTAAAAGGTTTTACACCTTATTTTGTTTTTGTTTTCACAGCCTACTATAATTTTGTTTAAAAAAAAAAACTAAAAAACCTTTGTAACTTGCGTTTTATTGAAAATAAATACATCAACCCTTATATATTGGGAATGACAAAAAAATAAGGAATTTAAATAAGTCATAGCCAACTATGGGTTCCATTTTAAAAAATACAACTTTATGTCACAACTCGAATTTTGTTTTTTTTTTGAAAAATTGTCTACGCCACTGCATTCTTATCAAAAAAGTGCCTGAAGGACGTAAAAATTATTTTTCTTTATTTTCATAAACAAGCGAGATATAGTCATAAAACGAAAAGTCGGAAAATCGAGTTATCGGCGATAACTCGAAAACAAAAGACGATAACCAATTTTAGTTTTCACTACTAACTTTTTCTCGAAAAAAGAGATCGAAGATGCGCAGTCCGTTTGTTGATACCTCTTATAGTTATCGAGATTCCCAATTAGAACATCGAAATTTGCCCACCCTGTACACATCCGAATTGATGGTCTCATCATTCATGGGAAGATGCTTGTAAAAGACAACATCCTTCCAATTCCACCAAATTGAAAGCACAAGCTTCTTCAGATGAAGTCTTGCTTTGGAGGTTGTTTGTAATGATTCACGCTCTTTCCCCATGATCCACATTTTTATAGACCAGGAGTCGGCAACCCTTGGCACGCGTGCCAGTGGGTGGCATGCAAAAAAGCTTCCTAAATTGGACTTTGGGCCCGAGGCGAAAAAATATAAAATTTAAAGATGAAAAAATATGCAAATAATAAATTTAATCAAATCTTAAGCATAGGTCAATATTGTTGACGGCACTCAAGAAATTTTTAAGGTTTAAAATTATTGATGTTTTGGCATTCAAAGTAAAAAATGTTGTCGACCCCTGTGATAGACAATCCACTTTTCATCCCCTGTCACCTTGAACTGTCAAATCGCAAGGGACAGAATGAAGTTAGCTACTTATTTGAGTGCTTGAAGGTGAATGTGACAAAAACCGAACGGACTTTTTGGCCAACCCAATATTTAAAAATTTAAACGAAATTAATTTCGTTATAGCCCAGAAGATCAAATGGCACATCCAAAGTCTTTTGTGTTTTAAAAATGTTTTATCTGAACAATATTATGATAGTTTTCTTGAATTATTATAAAAAAGCACTTAAAAAATATTAAATTTTGTTCAAATGTTTTTATTTTCAAAAGCACACATTCACACAGTGAGAAGTAAATACTTACTGCAATCAAATTCATCTGAACCATCACGACACCGCCCTGTATCTGTGAATAAGAACCCATGTCACAACTAAATATTTTTTGACACACTTTATATAACTTACTGCAGTTTAGTTCATCTGAACTATTGCTAGCTGGTTTAGAATCCTTACAGTCATCATGGCCATCACAACGTGCATCTAAATCGATGCATTTACCATTAGCACACTGAAACTGGTTTAACTCACACGTGTGTTTACTAGTACAATTAAGTTCGTCGGACATATCCCAACAATCATTTTCACCATCACAAAACCATTCCCTATGAATACATGCCGAAGTATTGGGACAGTTAACAAAATTTACATCCTTTAATTCGTGACTGCAGTTGCGAACCTCTGCAATCCAAAATTAATTGATTAATTAAATTTCACTAGCAAACACAAATATCATACCACAGCCTATTTCATCACTAACATCTCGACAATCTGGATCATGGTCACATCTGAAAGTATGTAATATACATTCACCATTTGCGCAACGGAAGTGATCTGCATCCGAACACGAGCAATTAACTTCATCACTCGAATCGCCACAGTCATCTATATTATTACAAATTAATTGTGACTGCACGCAACGTTTATTTAAACATTGGAACCATCCCAAGGGACAAGTTCTATGTTCACAGTATCCAGGTTCTTCGTCTGATCCGTCTAAACATAAAGGAATTCCATCACACGTAAGCTGGAATGGGACACAACCACCATCGGAGCAACGAAAAGAATCGTTGGTGCAAACTGTTTGTTTGTTAAAGCATCTTACACCATCTTCTGCGAGTACTTTACCATCAGTACAAGAACACTGTACCGTGCCCAAAGCGTTTAATCCACATAATTCTTCACATCCACCATTTAGTGCTAAACAAGGATTTGAGAAACAATCATCCGTGTCGTTCGCTACGGCTATAATACCCATGGGTCTTGCCACGTCTCGTCTAAGCCATACCACATTCCGACCTGTCAATTTATCTGCTCTTAAAACAGCATGTAAAACCCAATCGGTCCAATACAGATAATCTCCATACACAGCTAAAGCAAATGGATGTTGTGGTGTGACCTTAGCAAGAACGATGCGTCCAGAGCCATCATATTCACAACGTTCAATTTTGTCAAGACGTGCGTCACCCCAATATAATTTATGTGCGTGGTGGTCCAGTGCTAAAGCATTAGGCATGCGAATGTCAGTAGAAATAATGGATTCACGGCCGTATCCATTGAAAAATGCACGTTCTATACTAGGTTGTCGTGAGTTCCAGTTGCTCCAATACATGCGTCGTCCGCAACTATCTAATGCAATACCACGGGGTTTATCTTGCGATCTCAATCGGATTACTGTTTCCACATGAGTGGCATTTGTGCCGAAATCAGTTAAATTAACTCTACTGATAGTAGCATCACTGTTACAAGTCCAGTACAGAGATTTATGGAGTTGCTCAAAAGCTAAACCTTCCACAGAACCTTGCCCTATAAATCAGTACAATATAAGCACTGCTAGCTATTATTGCACATTAATATACACTTACTATCTACAACAACAGCATGTCCACTTCCATTAAAATGCACAGTATTTATGGACCCTCTCTGAATATCGGAGTAGAACACACGTTGCCTTCGATAATCAAATGTAAGTCCAATTGCATTTAACATCAGTGAACTGTTCTTGATACTGGGAAAAGGTGAATTTTGAACGGTCGCATCTGTCATGTGTACAGAGTCAATGCTTACTACACGCAGGTACATTACAAAACTATCAAATTCTGAAATGTAAAAAATTAAATATAACTTTAAAATGTCTCACATCTTATTAGTAAATGTACATTATCAAAATAAATGTGCATTTTTGACTTTTTCAATATTCTTACATATAAATGAATAGTTACAGCAGAAATTACAAATGCAATTTGTAAGAAATAATATTATTGGTCTCTAATTATCATAGTAGTTCAACATACTGTACGGGGTGTACCACTTAATTCTGGCCAATAAGGGAATCTTGCTTAATATAAGAGATACAGATTTGCTTAAATTAGCAATAAGTTACATACAATAGATATTAAAAAATAAATAGTTAATTTACTGAGCAAAATATGAGATTTTTATTTTGTTTAAATTTTTTTTTCTGCGTCCGTCCAGAAAATCTGTTGTTTCAATTTTAAGGCTGGAACATACATCTTTACTGGCCTAGGCCAGAAAGTAGCTGGTTGCCATAGTGATGAGTGGTCTTTACCGGCCTAGGCCGGAAAGTAACTGTTTGCCATGGTGATGAGTTATTTTGTTGATTTGCGCTGTCAAACTAGCGTCACTAAACCACCAAGCGAACTTTCACCTATAGTTTGTTAAGTTATTGTTTAATTATGGATGGTGACAAGTGAATTTGATGTCATTGGCGGACACAAAAAAAATTGTACGTAACATACCCGTTGTGTCTTTACTGAACTCGTATGCTTCCAGGACTTGCCAACGGTTCGTCCAAGAACTGCCTACTCGTCCAGTAAAGTACCACTTTCCGGTCTTGTTACATAAATAATTATTCCATTTTTGTTCGTTTGGAAAAATTCACATGCAAAATAAACTAGTGATATAAATTTTTTCATATTACACTTAGTTACAAAGATATAATAGTTAACTTTTGATTTTCTTATGGATACCATCCATATTAAGAATTTACTGGAATAAATAGCAGGTGTTTTCATTCTTTAACATTTTTATTGCAGTTCTTGATACGAAAAACAGAGAAAACTTAATGCCATTGAAAAAAGTTGAATAATGCCTAATAAGTCAAATTACATCTTGTATTATATCTAGTAATGAACAAAATAATTGAGATCTCTGGCACACTCTGTGTGCTTAGTTACATATTTGTAATTTTTGATATCCAGAATTTTATTTTTGGGCGGTCCTAGCAGTGTAAAACTTAATTCTTTAAATGAACATTTTCAAAACTTCTATAGCATAAATTACCTTGACATTTCTTTCCATCAGCTGCAACGTGTCCATGTGGACAAGCACAAACAGGATGTGTTCCATTAAATAAACAGAGTTGTTCACACCCACCATTGTTGTTTGCACAAAGATTTGTTCCAATTTGTTTGCGACGAGAGAAAACTTGAATATCTTTTAGAGAATCTCCACCCTGTCGCAACAAAACATGATAATCTGATAAATTGCCGAGGTTTGCTGCTTTAATACTTCCTCGATCATGTGTTCTGAAAATAAATTTAAAACATAATTACTTAGATATTGGCAGATTTTAAATATTTAGTACACTAATAACATTTTTCTACAATAAATAGAATAATGATTAATGTGCAGGATAGGCCAAAAGTTGGAAACACTGCTGTAACGGCGTAAATATAAGTTTTATGATAAAATGTTTTATATAAAAAGTGTATGGCAAATTGTTAGCTACGTTTTGACGTACTTAAACTGTGCAACTGACAGGCGATCGTCATATTTTTTAAATGGCAACCCATATTTTCTTTTACTTTAATTGATAGAGAATTACTCCTATTTATTATTTTTAACAAAATCGTATTTGACTAAACAAAACACGATCACTGTAGTAATTGATAGTTTATAACTTGTGTTAGTGTTTTATTATTTTTCTACAAAAAACCATTATTTTGTGAGTATTAATTTGAAAATGGACCTTCTGTGGAATTGCTTCTGTGAAAGTGTATTTAAGGAGTTTCAATTTAATGCTCACAAAATAATCATTTTACATAGAAAAATAATAAAAGACAATTAGACAATTTATGAACTGTCAATTACTACAGCGATTGTGTTTTGATTAGTCAAATACAACAATTTTGTTAAAAATAATAAATAATGTAGAAACTCATTTTCTTCATTTTTTTAAATGTAACACTAAAAAATGTGTATTGTTGAAAAGAGGAAAACATCAATTAAAGTAAAAA
Organism: Elmis aenea; assembly: GCA_947652605.1. NCBI lineage: Eukaryota > Metazoa > Arthropoda > Insecta > Coleoptera > Elmidae > Elmis > Elmis aenea. The sequence goes on along the minus strand of OX393578.1, from coordinate 25,617,892 downwards.
AAATATAGGTTGCCATTTAAAAAATGTTGACGCTCGCCTGTCGGTTGCACACGGTTGGCCGAAAAAAAATAATTTAAGTACTTCAAAATGTAACTAACAATTTGCCATACACTTTTTATATAAAAATTTTATCATGACTTGTATTTGTGCAGTTTCAGCAGTGTCTCCTTACTTTTGGCCTGCCCTGTATTTTAAAATGTATTGTTCAGCTTCATACAAAGTAGTGTAATAAACATTTTATACCATGATTTAATAACCAATATGCTTAAATGTAAACAATTAAATATTCAATATTAACACATCCAGGTATAAAACCGTTGTACATTGAAATTTACCACTTAGATATACCGGATGTAAACGAAATCAAGCTCACCCCTTTTTGTGTTTTAAATTTTAACAAACGAAATTTTAGACATACACAACACACAAAAAACGGCGCAAGCTGTAACTCCGTTATTTGTGGTCCGATTTTGATGAACAAAAAACTAAATGAAATGGCTCCTCAAATACTATAAACTGAATTGGATTTCAATTTTTTTCAAGTTCAACTTAAATGTCAAATGATAGTCAATTTTTTTTTCCAAATGGCACCATCTATTTTTTTTACTAATTCTGGCAGACTTTTTTTTCTGAATTCAATGATGTAATCATAAGTTAATTTTAGTGCTAAACTAATAAGAAATCAAAAATAAAAGTTTAACCAAGATAGGTTAGGTTTCACAAAATTTTCAAGCGTGCCGTGGAAAACAAAAAAATCTTAATCAACAAATGTCATTTAAATACCACACCGACGTTTAAATGACATCTGTTGATTAAGATTTTTTTGTTTTCCACGGCACGCTTGAACATTTTATGAAAACTAACCCATTTCTGTTAACTTATATTTTTTATTTCTTATTAGTTTAGCACTAAAATTAACTTATGATTACATCATTGAATTCAGAAAAAAAATGTCTACCAGATTTAGTAAAAAAAAATAGATGGTGCCATTTGGAAAAAAAAATTGACTATCGTTTGACATTTAAGTTGAACTTGAAAAAAATTGAAATCCAATTCAGTTTATAGTATTTGAGGAGCCATTTCATTTAGCTTTTTGTTCATCAAAATTGGACCACAAACAACGAAGTTACAGCTTGCGGCGTTTTTTGTGTGACACCCTGAATATGATTATTTAAATATGATTAAATTATGAACACTTGTTTAAGTTAAAACAACAAAAAATAAAAAACTACTTACGTATCTATCCAGTATAAAGTATCATCCAAAATCGTGAGAGCAACTGGATTTTCCAAAGAGTGGTTAAGTAGCACGTTATGTTCTGAACCATTGTAATTCATACGTTCGATGGTATTTCTCCCTGAATCACACCAATATACTTGTTTTTTAGCATAATCAAGTGTTACATCAGATATTGATTCTGACTGATTGTACAATAACTGTCGATTTGAACCGTCTAAACCAGCTCGTTCTAAGCGATTTGCACCAACCCAAAACAATAATCCTTCTACTGGATCAACTACTAACGATGAAGGTTTTCCAATCTCATAAGACAGCACAACATAACGGGCTGATCCATTCAATCTAGCAACTTCAATAACTCCGCGTTTAGGGTCACTCCAGTACATATTTCGAGCTGACCAATCAACAGCTAAACCCGTTAACCAATCAACAGGAACACTTTCTAAAGCTTCTAGTTGCTCTATAACCGTATTACGACGTGTTCCATCACGTGCAATACTTGTGATAGAACCGTGATCACCATCAGCCCATAGAATTAAATCATCTTTTGCAATAAAATCAATTGCACTGGCCATGGAAACTCGTGATATAGGGCCAAGTACACCTGTGTCATTACCTCCATCAAGAGGAAGTCCTCTTATTTCCCAATTAATTGAATAAAACAAAAACGATCCTACACCTTGGCATGCATTTGCATTGGAAGGATCAACTTTATAGCCGGTGGCACAACGACAAGTATACTTTGTTGAAGAAACTGGGATACATAAGTGTTGACATCCACCTGTAAAATATTAAACATTTAATATAAAGTAAAATAGCAACAGTAAGTATTATTTCATTTTGTTAAGTTTGTTCAATAAATATTAAAAAAATATTGACATTTTTTCAGGCAATTTATCAACTCTACTGCTAAGGAGAAACTGAAGTAAAAAATAATGATGATTACTGAAAAAAGGTGTAAAAAAATTAAGTTGAAAAGAAATATTAAAAGCGCAACACACTGTAACAATAACGATTAAATTATGTTAAAATTGATTCATTGTCTACGGTAATTTTGATTTTTGAGTGAATTTTGTTTTCTTACAAGTTCTAAATAAATCTGTTCAAATTCCGACTCACAGCGAATTAAATTTGTTGTATTATCAGAATTAAGAAAAAAACGTGTTTCATAGATTATTACCACCAAAATGCTCGTGTATATATATTTTTTAATAACCTTAAATAAGGCTTCATTAAACCTCGTTTTTCAAATGGCATTAGTACTGTATTAGTGAAGATGTGGTTGTAAATGTTCCTATCTTTTTAGTCATAACAATGTTTTAATACTTTTGATAAGAATTGTTTTAAATAAATGCCAAATCTATAATTAATTAATAGATTAAGAAAAACAATCTTTTGTGCACAAATGAGAGCAGCAACAATATTTTGGTTTTAAAGCTGATTGAAGTAGTTCATTACAATTAATTTCAAAATCCAAAAAATACTGTTCCCAACTCTTATTTGAGCCGCTCAGTTGCCAAATCAATTAACTCCACAAAACAAAAAGTAAAGAAAATTGATAAAATAGTTAACAGCCTTTTTTTGAAATTCCTTTTTAAATTTAAATTCAATAACCATTGTAGGATGTATTATTACAGGTGTATCTTTTATCCAACAAAGTATAAAATACATGAAATAGAATTTCCCAAAAATAATTGGTTTTTTGAAAGAAAAAAAAAAGTTTATTATTTGACGGCCAAATGTTTTTTTGTCATTTAGTGGTATTAAACCTAATTTTTAAGCAAAGTTATTTTAAATATAAAAAGTTAAGCATCAATCAAGTGCTTGGGCACTAAAATCTAAAAAAAATCAAAAAGTGGAGAATCGATTTGGCCTATGAACGGCTCATTTATGCACAGAGTTTGTTTCCATGACCTTTAACCATTTTGAGACTAATGGGACAATTAGGGTTGCCAGATCTTTGCAATGCCAATGCCGGAGATTTTAAAATAAGCAAAAAAAAAAAATTAAATTAAAGAAAACGGACGTTTTGCCCAAAATAACAATAAATAAAAATATATCACGTTACATTACTATTACACAAATAATATTAATTATATTTCTCATTACTTTTTACATTTTTCAATAATTGTTCGTTACATTTTACATATTCAAAAAACTCTAAGCAAGTCATTTCATAGTTTATTTTACGTGCTCAAAACCATAGCCGAATGAGTTCGGTCACCATCGATTCGGTAGTTAGGGACAGCCCACTTATACGTCATATACTCGATGCGACCCTGCATAAATGTGTTGATCGGCTACAGATCAGTACAATTTGCAAACGTAACCATTTCATATATTTTTTTTTTAAATCTCTTTCGCCGGAGATTTTACATTGCCTGCCGGAGACCTGAGATTGATTGTCAATGCCGGAGACTCCGGCACAATGCCGGATATCTGGCAACCCTAGGGACAATATATCACACAGTTTACATGAATGCTGTTGGGGTAAACTCCCGAATGCTATATTCTGCTATCATAATTTAAACATTCCAATCTTTTTAGTGTGTGCGAATAATAATACTATTATTTTAACCGCCAAATATGGCATGATAATCAGATGCTCAAAAAATAAAGTAGAGAAGCAAACTACCATTATATGTTCTACTTGTGGAGTTGGGATCTGTAACTAATGCTTTACGCCTTATCATGTAAAATAATCAATTTTCATTTGGTTGTGGTTATGTTTTTTTGAATTGAACAAATTTCTTTTTTTATTTGTTTCTTAATTTATTTCTAATAACCATCAACACTGTTAGGACGTATAGTTCCACTGCAAAAACCTAATGGGACTATACAGGGTGAGTCACGACGGACGCTTCGGAGTTTTATGGCGAAACGATTTATATTTTCCAATTTCTGTCGCTGTTAGATTATGTAAGTCAATAAGGGCTACATTTTAAAAATATTTTCAAACATACAGGGTGCTCCAAAAAAGAGTGGCATATCAAAGTTATACTTTTTCTTATGGAACACCCTGTATATTTTTACATTTTTGGATTCCTCTTTAAATTTAATTCAAAAAATGTAAAAGGTTATATGGGTCTAAAGTCAACCATTCTCGTGAAAATTTCATTTTCATGAAAATACAGTACTTTCAAAAATTTTCAACATTTGAAAACTTTAACAAGTCTGAAGAAATTCGCTTGGAGATAAGATTGACAATAGATTATGCAACACTTTGGACCACCTACATTTTTAAAATATTGTACAGGGCGTTTTTTACGCTTGGTCAAACTTGTGAAACTTTAAACATCGATAACTAATTTTTTTTTAATACAACACCCTATATTTTCTTACACCGTCTTATAGAAAATGTAATTCTCTTTCGAAAACATTCAGGCTGTTTTTTACCTAAAATTGACATTTTCCGAGATATCGCGATTTTATTGTTAATTATTAGGGCAAAGTAATATTTTCAAGTAGGCTATGAAGGTAGACCGGTAATTTGAAACAATTGAAAGAAAAAACAAGACACTTATAATTTTATCGTTTGACTACACACTTTTGACAAATTTTTATAGGAAAGTTGTAGTTTTACCATACTTACGTTTAAATAGAGATTTTTTAAAATTATTTATGCATTTATTTATTGGACCAGTGTTATAAGATAATTACTAAATCCTATAAACCATTTTTTGTCTGTTTACGATACGACACTACGACACTCTACCGAAAACAGTACCAACCATGTTTTTTTTTTTTAAGTAAAATTAGACAAGTCAGTATTACTTTTTTTTAAAATCAGCGTTCCGTTCTCGTACCTAATACATTATCAATGGGTTTTTAGGACTTGGCAAAAGATCAAACTCAATTATATGAAAAATATTGTGGCCCTGATGAGAAACCTATATTGATACGTAAAATGGTAAATCTACAACTTTCCTATAAAAAAATGTCAAAAATGTGTAGGCAAACGACAAAATTGTAAGTTTCTTGTTTTTTTTTTTAATTGTTTCAAATTACCGCTGCCTACCTTCATGGCTTACTTGATAATATTACTTTGCCCTAATAATTAACAATAAAATCGCGATATATCGGAAAATATCAATTTTAGGTGAAAAACAGCCTGAATGTTTTCGAAAGAGAATTAAATTTTCTATAAGACGGTGTAAGAAAATATAGGGTGTTGTATTTAAAAAAAATGAGTTATCGATGTTTAAATTTTCACAAGCTTGACCAAGCGTAAAAAACGCCCTGTATAATATTTTAAAAATGTAGGTGGTGCAAAGTGTTACATAATCTATTGTCAATCTTATTTCCAAGCGAATTTCTTCAGACTTCTCAAAGTTTTCAAATGTTGAAAATTTTTGAAAATACTGTATTTTCATGAAAATGCAATTTTCACGAGAACGGTTGACTTTAGACCCATATAACCTATTACATTTTTTGAATTAAATTCAAAGAGGAATCCAAAAATGTAAAAATATACAGGGTGTTCCATAAGAAAAAGTATAACTTTGATATGCCACTCTTTTTTGGAGCACCCTGTATATTTCAAAATATTTTCAAAATGTAGCCCTTATTGACTTACATAATCTAACAGCGACAGAAATTAAAAAATATAAACTGTTTCGCCATAAAACTCCGACGCGTCCGTCGTGACTCACCCTGTATATCCCAAAATCAAAATTTGCAATTTAAATTTTTTTTATATACAGTCCTGCCTAATATACTTATATTAACTCAAAAATGATAAAATTCTGTAAATTTAACGTTCCATTTAGAAAAAAAAAAACATCTTGAAAGGGTCAATGATACTCAACTTTTTTTTGTACTGTATGAAGTATTACATGACTAGAAAGATATAAACATTCACTATTTGATTATGCCTTAAATCCATATCCTCATAAAAAAAAAATTAACAATGCATGTTCAAAATACATTCAACTTTGAATATATTTTGTACCATATCATGTACAATTCATTTATGCCCCATTAAATATTTAGAAGGTAGACAATTTAGGAAGTAATACCTGGGACACCAGTATATGTAAGTATATTTACATAAATTCTTTAAAAAAATTTAGTTTACATTTAATTAAATGGGGTAAGTTATTTATCAAACACAAAATGAGCTTTGAACTAACTAAAACTCTATTAATTGATGAGATAACAAAAAGTATCAATAAATTTCCCAAATATATCCCATAAATTCATTAAAATACTTTTTGCTATTTTTAAAATGGAACATGCAATGAAACGGGCATTAATAAATGAGTTTGAAGTGTGTCATTTATTGTCAAATATTTCATTTCTTTTTTTGTAATACTTGCTATGAGCTAAAATAACTTGTTAACTATTATTCTATACTGAGGAAAACAGACTCTTTTACAACTACCCAGGAACACGAATATTAACGAAATCAGAAACAGTATTTGTACTAATATCACAATATAAGTTCGACTTTGTTGCCTATTTATTAACATTCCTGTTTCCAGGCAATTGTAAAGTGGCCTGCAGCTACAATACGAATAAATACCTTTATTTATGCCACATGGATGACTACCAGTTTGTTGAGTAGGATCATAGATACGTAAAGCAAGTATACCGCCTGTACTATTTCTTAAAACCATGTCATTTTCTCCTGTAGTCTTGTTAGCTACGTGAATGGATTGATCATCATCATCTGCATAATAAACATTATCCTCATATATTGTAGCTGCAGCTACAGTCACTTGTCGAGGAAGTATAAGTTTTGTTACTCCATTTCCTTCAAGATCTGAATGATAAATTTCATACTCGTTCACCCAATATAAACGTTTTGCATCGAGGTCTATACTTAAGCTCTTAGTATTCATAGACAAATTTGCTACCAAAGTATGATGACCGCTGCCATCCATAGCACTAGTTTCTATACTGGAATTTGTTTTCACTCTAGATATCCAATATAATCGTCCATTAGCAGGATCAGCTGCTAGACTAATAATGCTGATATTATCGAATATGACAGTGCTGTATTCTCCATCTAAATTACATGCAAATATACCAGTTGGTGAACCAATGAATAGCAGACTAGACAACCAATCTACTGCCAACCCTGATGGCTGATCAAGTCCTGTGTCTATCAACGTTTGAGGAGGACCGGATGTTAAACCAGTACGTTTGACTTCGTTAACTTGCGAATCTGTCCAGTAAAGGGTATTATTTTTTCCCAAAAATTCTAGCTGGCTGGGACTTATAACTTGTGGCAAACTTATGGTAGGAATTGTATGATAGTATGGTTGCATTAAATCTACTCCCCGAATTTCATTTGCACGTGCTATTAACATCACACGTTCATTCACTGCAAAGGAATAAAATTATACATGTACATATTTAAACAAAACAAACATTAATTAATGTTGATTTATTTTCAATACCATATCTAAATTTATTTGTAGCTGAAGTTTTCGATGAAAAAAAAAATCTGAATATTTTAATAAACACACAACATAGTAAAAACTAATATGAACTTGGTTTTGGCCTTGTGCTGGTAAATAATTTAAAACAAAATTTTTGTGGAGTAGATACAGACAACTAGAACGTATTAATATATAAGAATGCGCCTTCGCAAATGATATAGCTATCATGGCAGGAAGTCAAAAGAACCTAGAAGAAAACTTAAATATCTGGAACCAAGTATTAACGGAAAATGGAATAAAAATACAAATTAGAATGGATGGAGAACTGATAGAACCAAGCTAGCATTATGTTAGATGAAACAGGAAAACAAGATATCGAACTGAATAATAGAATACAAAAGGCTAATCGAGTATATTATGCACTAAGTAGTTCTTTACTCAGTGCATAAACAAAAGAGAAATCTTAAAAGAAACAAAATTGAAAGTATATAAATTAATCTACAGACCAATTCTCACATATGGCTGCAAGACTTGTGCATTAGCAAAAAATAGAAGGAGTAAAATTAGAGCAGCTGAAATGAAATACTTAAGAAGGGTGAAAGAAGTAACAAAAATAGATAGAATTAAAAATGTTCAAACAAGAGAAGAATTAAAGATAGAATTCATAGAACAAAGACAACTTGGGTGGTGGGGACACTTACAAAGATTGGACAGCTCAATAACAGTTTAAAAAAATATGGGAAAGTAAATTTGTCAGGTAAAAAAAAAAGAGTAAGACCAAAGGAAACTTGGGACAACACACTGGGAAAAATCTTAAAGAAAAAAGGGAAAACGTGGGTAGAGGCAAAGAATCTAGCAGAGAAAGGACTGGAAAAGTTTTTTAAAAAAATAATTTTGGATGTATGGAAAAACTCCACCCTTACACCCTATGGGTAAAAAGGGAATAGATTATGAATACATTAGTACATTATTAGTACATATTTTAACAATTACTAATGGAAAACAATATTTCGACATGTATTATTTCAATTTGCTTAATGTTTTTTATAATACGTATAACACAAAAAAAAAGCTCTGAGTGTAGATGAACTCCAGCTCTTTGCTTTTCAAAATATACATGTAATGATATCTATTAATGGGTATTTGAACAAATTTGCATAACAATTTAATATGGGTGTTGAGAGCGCAACAATGGCAAAACAACGAATTCTGGAATTTTATGTATATTATTTTAAATAATTAAGCAATTTGTATAAGGGCATTGGTACCATTTTCTATATAATTTATTTGAACAAAAAAATAGGGAAACATTTACTTACCTACACAAGTACGGTTGTCAATGTCAAGTCTCATAACATGAGGGCAATCACATCTGTATGTATGGTTAGTGTGCAAAAGACATAGATGTGAGCAGCCGCCATTATTAGAGCCACATGGATTTGGTGCATCATGTGGTTGTCTACTTGAATGCAATATCTGAATATCAAACGGTTGCGTTAATGTACGTTGAATGACTGAAACATCACCACCATTCCACTTGTTAGCCCTCACAACACTATTAGTACGCCAATCAGTCCAATAAACATGATTTTCAAACAAAGCAATAGCAAAAGGATGCGACAACATTTCATGATTTCTCATAACTTCGTGATGCTTTGTACCATCATATTTTGTAGTATGGATAGAATCAGATCTAGCGTCTATCCAATAAATACGACGACTATCATAATCTAAGGTAAGTCCATTCGGCCAAGCGCCGTCAGTTATTTCATCAACACGTACAACAATCTGACGATCTAATCCTGCTAAGGAACAACGTTCGATTCGTGGTGCTGAATTATCCCAGTCAGTCCAAAACAGCCATCCATCCCGTGGATCCAGTGCCACAGCTCGAGGACTCTCCATATCACCTGCTACCAAGGTTCGACGAAAACTGCCGTTTAAACGAGCTACTTCAATTTGATCAAGATTGCTTTCAACCCAATATAAATTTTGACCTATCCAATCAACTGCCAAACCTTCAGCAGTGGATAATCCTGTTTGCACTACCACTTCTATATTACTAAGAGAACCACCAACAAGAGTCCCTCGGTATATCTTATCATCAATTACATCAGTCCAGAATACCTACATAAAAAATATGCTGACTTTAATTTTTATTAAGTTAAAAACATGCTCAAATAAAGAATTTAACACAGATTTGAGTTTTGGCCAAATTCTTAACTATGTAACAGTAATATTGGATGGAGCAAACTAATACAGAAATGTATAAAAATAATAAACTTGTACTTTTATTCAAGAAATTTAAGCTGATTGGTTTTCCGTGCAAAAAGACAAGAGACATCGCCAGGTCGGGGGAAAAATTTTAGACGGGCCTCAAGTAAATAAATCATTTGAAAATTTATTTACTTAAAAACAAATTGTAGGATGATGTTCAAGCCCTTGTGAATCCCGGGTCCAGGGAATTTTACCCCATTGCCCCCCCCCCCCAAGTCTTGACGGGCCTGCCAAAAGCTCTTGTTTCAGTGTAATGAAACAAAAACTTAAACAGAAACTATATCGGGTAATTTAGTTTGCCTTCCACACTCCAACTTTTTATTTAAAAAAAAAAAAACAATTTTGAAAATTTCATACAAGATGATGTGTACAGGGTGATTCAAATTCGAGGGTGATCATGAGATCTCGCTTATTATAATAGCTAGAGAATAGGTTTAAATTTGGCAAAGTTGATAAATTTGGTGTCCATTAATAATCCGAAGAGAAATTGGAAATAATTTCAAACATTATCCGAGACAATTAGGAAAAACCAGAAAATATGATTTTTGAAAATAGTTTATAACTTCTTTGGAGTATAAAATATTTTAAATAAGTAAAACCATTGCTTAAGCGACTTTTTAAGCCGCATCGGACGGTGGTCACAAATTTTTCCTAAATCAATTTGTTTTTGTTTAATGATAACCAACTTTATTTTTTCTTATGGGTCAAATTTTTGCTGTTTACATAATCAAATGGCATTTATTTTTCTGAATTCATTGATGTATCACACATGGTATTTTACTTCTTTATTCACTGCCAAAAAATTAAAAAAAAAAGGGTTTTAAACCAAACCATTATAAAACAGGTAGGCCGGTTATTGTAGTTTATGTTGTTTCCATGACAACCAATCAACAAGCTGAAAATTTTGAAAGCGTATTAATGGTCAAATTAATAAATTTGTAAAAATGAACTTTAATAACGAAGAAAAACGCAATTGGCTGCGAATTTTTTATTCATTGAAAAAAAAATTTTATCGTCAAGTCAAAGATATGCAGAAACAGATCTACAAAAAAGACAACCCTCACACACATATTTTTGTACGTTGGAAGATACTTAGGGAAATATGGGGCTTTTGCCAAACCCAGAAGATAATATGGCAGAAAGGTTTCATATGAAAGTAAAAAAAACATTTTTATTACAGACAGATCCGGAAAAAACACTATTTTTCTACGTTAAACAGAAACTTAAGTTTGTTAAAAGCATGTGATAAAGTATAACAAAACTTAAAAGAAAGGTATAAAAAATTCGCAGCCAATCTCGTTTTTCTTCGTTATTAAAGTTCATTTTTACAAATTTATTAATGTGACAAGTAATAGGCTTTCAAAACTTTCAGTTTGTTAATTGGTTCTCATGGAAACAACATAAACTACAAAGACCGGCCTACCTGCTTTATCGTGGTTATTGTTTAAAACCATTTTTTTTAAATTTGACAATCAATAAAGAAGTAAAATACCGTGTGATACATCAATGAACTCAGAAAAATATATGCTATTTGATTATGTAAATAGCAAAAATGCGCCTATAAGAAAAAATAAAGTTGGTTATTATAAAACAAAAAACGAATCGATTTAGGAAAAATTTGTGACCACCGTCCAATGCGGCTTAAAAAGTTGCTTAGGCAATGTTTTTACACATTTAAAATATTTCAAACTCCGAAGGAGTTATAGACGACTTTCAAAAATCGTATTTTCCAGTTTTCCTAATTTTGTTGAATGCCGTTCGAGATATTTTCAATTTCTCTTAAGATCATTATTAAGCACGAAATTTAGCAACTTTGCCAAATTTAAACCTATACTCTAGCTATTATAATAAGCTAGATTCCCATGGTCACCCTCGAATTTGAATCAGCCTGTACATGTTATTTCTACAATGACATACATTTATACATACATATGTCAACTTGTCAACCCAGTAAATAGTCAACTGTTATTGTAAATTACAGAGTACACTTTTTTTTTTATTTTGGTATAATTTTATTGACTAAAAAAATTTGAGAAAAATTACTTTCAACATTTATTTCACTTACTTCACAGAAGCATAGCATAGCAAAACAAAAAACACATTTTTTATTTGTTCACTATAAACATTTGAAAGGTATTACATTGCAAATGCACAAAATACAAAATTTCAGGGATTGCATTAGGATTGTGAATGTGCTCATACATAGTTGAATGAATAATAAAATTATGTTATTTGTAAAAAAAAAAGTTGAACATCATTTGGTTAACACGTCATTGTAGAAAAATGTATATACATCACCTTGTAAAGAATTTAGAGCGATCTGTGAATATCCAAGGTTTAGTGGGGCTTCTTTTCATTAAAAAAAGTTGTAGGGATCCCACATGCAAAGAATCACCTGGTACAACAAAGTTTTTACCTACCATGTCAGCTCCAGGTGCATGATAAAAATCAACAGCAATAGTATTTTTCAAGCTCGAAATGAGGGCCTTTACATTAAAAGTGTGTAAATCAACTCCTCTCAATTCATGTCGATTGCTAAATATCACATAGGGCGTTGCAGTATCTATACTTTTACAGGTAAAACCATCCTCATGTAAATTGTACCCAGGTAAACAACTACATTTATGATGCGAACCACGAGGTACGCAATTTTGAGAGCATACGCCCCATTCTTCACAGGGATGACTTCCAAGACATCGAACACGATCAGGTTGTAAGTGTAAAGGAGTGGGACAAGAGCACACCAAACCTTCAGGGGCATTATGGCACGTATGAGAGCAAACAATACTGTATTCACATAATTTCTCTCCGCATCGTAGTCCTTCATCTGATCCATCCTCACAGTCATTTCTTTCATCACATAACTGATCAACAGAAATGCAGACGGTGTTATTATCACATAAGCGAGAAGGATGTTCACATTCTATTCCAGGGATTGGTGTTGTTGTAGTTGTGGTTGCATTTTGTATGCTTGACTGTGAACAGTTATGTTCATCAGATCCATCCTCACAGTCGGGACGTCCATCACAAACAAAATCCTATTAAAACAAAACACAATAAGCACTTAATTTAAAAAATATATTTATTAAATAAATAAAGCTCTCAACATGCAGTACGCTCGAAGGTTAATTTGAGAACAATGAAAGTGACCTAAACAACAAAACATATCAAACTTTATATTATGAATAAAAAATCCACACTCTTAGAAATAAAATTACATTAATCCAATAATTTAAGAGAATAAAAGCATTTTTTGTCAATTCTGCCTCTAACTTACTAATCCATATGAGGCTGAGTGTATAGTATTTAAATTAAACTCAGCCAACCAACAACAGTACAAATTTTAAAAAAAGTGGTGATTTCCAAAATATTAATATTTGCTGTAAATAAGCAGTTTAAAGCACATTCTCCGATCATTACATAATAATACATTAATACATAATAATTACATTGCTCAAATGTAATCTCGTTACATTGATTTAGAAAATTGTAATCCATATACTCGCAAAAGTTAAAATCTACGAATGAAGCAAAATACAAATAAAAGTCAAAAAGTAAGACTTTTTGGATTCATAAATCAAGGGGGTTGCAGCAGTGATTTTAATACAATTAATTAAGCATCACCTTAACACCTTGTGTGATGGTTTTGTGCTAAGATCTCTTTTTTTATCATCATTTCCAGAATTAAAATGAAATTCATTGTCTTATTGCACGAGGGATAAAACGTGAGCTGTGATTCATTTTCTTAAATAAGAGGGGGTGAAATCTGCAAAGATGGTTCGCACATGCAGCAGCAGTATGGCGAGAGTTGTTTAAGTCTCAGTAAGATCTATGAGTACATTAGCGACTGTCTGTGACAAAGAGCTCACATTTCTTCCTTGGTGCAAATCTACAATGGAGCACCCATTTTAATTCTGGTTATAATTATAAAAAAAATCTAAACATAAAACTATCACACAAAAAAAGGTCAAAGGTTACGTGTTTTTCCCGCTCGTGCGGAGACTGCTATAGGGGGGTTGCCCCCTCTTCAGTCGTTAGAGGTACAAGGATAATAAGTAGGGATGTGGATAGTCAAGGATGGGTAAGGATAGGTGGAAGTACTGCCACAGCATTTGCCTTAACCATAGAGGAAACCACCTGAAACCTCTACAATGACAGTCGGCCCTGGGAATCGAACCCAGGACTTCCCAATTACAAGTTAGGTTGTTTTACCAACCAGCCACCAAGCTCGGTAAACTATCACACTACAAGGTGTTAAGCTTATGATTTATTATAATAAAATCAGTGCTACCACGTTCATGATTTGTGAATCAAAAGTCCCATCACATTTTGACTTTCCCTCGTAGTTCGCTCCATATCGATGTATTAAATAAAGCTGCTACAATTAAAAGGACTATAAAAATTTGAAGTCCACAAAATCAACACTAGAAAATTAGTAGTGACTTGCTACATACAAAAGGGCGAAAAAAGGTATATGTTTAATGAATTAGTAGCTATACAATTTGTAGCAAGTATCACTACAAATCTATCATTAGTTTAGCACAAACAAATGTTTATTGTTCTTTTGATAAAAATGCATTCTGATAATTTAATTACCGTAGGAATGCATTCCAAAGTATCACAAGCAAATTGGTGTTTTTCGCATATTGGTTTCAGATTACACACTGCTTCATCAGATCCATCAGGGCAATCTTTTATTCCATCACATCTTTTAGAATTCGGCAAACAAGTTCTGTTGGGCAAGCAAAATATTTCCATGGATGGTTTGCAAACAGCACAACCAATTTCATCAGATCCATCTTTACAGTCATCGATACCATTACAATACATCTCCATAGATATGCATTTTCCATTATTGCATGTAAAGTCAGTTATTTCACATGGTTTATGTTCTGTGGATAAATCATAAACATTATTAAGGTCCGCACACACCGGCGCAGTAGCGGTGGCGATCACGGGCGAGATCACTATAATTGGTAACCATGTTACTTACTTAGGTAACCAGGTTACTAATTATCGTGATCGCGCCCGCGATTGCCACCACGCCGGTGTGAGTTGACCCTTAATATTACACAATACAGTTTAATACTAATTTTAAAAAAACACTTAACAAAAATGTTGTAGTGGTAAAACATTACTTTTCTATTTAAACAATGAAGACTTAGCAATAAATATGATCAAAAGCATCAAGAAAATAAATCCAATAAATCAGAAAAATTCTAATGCCACCATGGATTTTACTGAAGTAAAAAAAATTAATGCCATATGGCAGGGATGGCAAATAGGTGGCACGCGAGAGATTTTCGACGGCACCCTAAAGAATTCTATGAATAAATTTGTTTTTAAAATTTTAAACTTTTTCGAAAAGTTTTATTTATTTTTAATTAGTATGCTATAGTGGTCGCAGCGAGAAGTGGACCGCGAGATGCGCAAAGAGAGGGGATCGCGATTGATATTTAGACTTTTGTAAAAACGTTGACTTTTAGTGGACTTAACCTTAAAATATCTTTAAAACAAAAGAATGAAATTTATCGTATGGGTTAATCTAAACAGATGAATCTTTCTTAGGTATAAACACATTTTACTGTGGTTACCTTTATTAATAACAATCATAATCTCAATAGCAACAATGGTAACTGTAGTAAAATTTGTTCATACCTAAGGAATATTCAGTTGTTTAGAATGATCTATTAGCTTTAAATATTATGCAGGTGACTTTCACAGTAAATTCCAAGATTTGAAAGCAAAATTATTTTTAACGTATTATTTATTAAGAAAAAATTTTAGTTTTGTAAGTTTTAAGTAATGGAAAAAGCAAAGATTAAAAATGATAAGAATTTATTATTTTACCATACATATAAAATAATGATACAATCATATTAAATTAATTATTTTCTCCTTCTTCATCCGACGATGGATAATCGGAATCTTCGTCGTCGCTATAGCCATTTACGTTAATAATAAGCTCTTCGACTTCGTCGATTATCAGCTCCTTACTTAAATATTCTTGTTCGATTTGTTCTACATGGGCACAAATGTTGCTCCATTCTTGCACCCCTATATTTTTAAATTTCTCCGTCGCTAAGTTTCTGACATCTTCAAATTTGAAGGTGGTGTTGTACATTGCCACATGATTTTTAAGTAGAGCCCATATTTTTTCTATGGGGTTTAATTCTGGATGATACGGTGGCAAACGTAGCACTGAATGTCCATGCTCAGCTAACAATTTGTCCAAAACAAATGTTTTTTTGTTGTTTTTATTAACTTGAATTATAGCATACAATTCTGGTTTTGTATGGAACTCTTCAAAAAATATATTCTTGGATTGCAACCAAACTTTCATGTCATGTTTTCTCCACGAACTAGTGGGATTAGGTTCGACGGCCACATTGTGATATGCGGCATTGTCTATAACCAACACTGAATTGGCTTCCAAATTCGGAATTAAGCGTTCGCTTACCCATTTAATATAATTAGTGTGATTCATATCGTCATGATAATCCCCAGTTTTAAGCCCCGACTTAAACATTAACAATGCATTGGGAACAAACCCCTTTTTCCCGCCACAATGCACAATAATTAACCTTTGTCCTTTGCCTATAGGTTTGGCCAAGCACTTCTGGGAATTATCATCCCATAGTTTGGTAACTGTGTGGGAATTATTAATATATGTTTCATCTGTATAGACGATATTTTTTCCTTCTTCTCTATATTTCTTCAATTTTCTAAGATACTCGGTACGTTTCAAGCGTACATCGTTTCTTTCCATTAGTATGTGTCTGTTATCACTCGTTTTCTTCCAACGAAAACCCAATTTCTTTATTAATTGTCGAAACGAGGTGAGTTTTCCTTCGAAGTTTATTCCATCGTTCTTAACTTCTTCTAAAACAGCTTGCATTGTTGGCATACGCTTGTGAATATGCACAAAAGTATGCATTACATTGCGAATGCGTTCTTCATCGAAGTCGTCTACGTTCGATTTGGGGCTTGGTCTCGCTTTTGTTTTAGTAGGAGATGAAAATTTCTTGTCTGCTGGCTTTACCGAGCCTTCCTTTACGATTCGCTTTAGGGAACTTAATGAAACACCTGTAGCAGCAATAACTCGGTCATATAAGCGGTTAAGGGGTATCACAACTTCTCCAGCTTCTTTTTCTTGGTGCATAAATTGGAATATATTGTAGACAAGCTGACGTCCTTGGCTACTTAGATGTTTATTCAACATATTCATTTTGTAACAAGCACTGAAAAGATATTATGTTTAGAAATTTACACTCAATTTTGTTTTTATTTTAATATAATTTGAGGAAAACAATTGTTAGCATAATATATTTTCAGTGCTCGTTACAAAATGAATATGTTGAATAACATTTACATAGTCAAGAACGTCAGCATATTCATTTTGTAACAAGAACTAAAAAGATTTTATGTTAACAAATTTACACTCAATTTTATTTTTATTAATATAAATTGAGAAAAAAATTATTCAGTACTTACATGGAAAACACAATAAACTGGTAAGAGTCTTGAAAAAGACTGTTGTATTATAATAAAACGTAAAATTGAAGCAAATAAACAGGATGATCACACAACGACAAGTAACGAACGGTAAATGAATTTACAGCTGTGATTTACAGGTTATAACCACGTTGCTGAGACAGGCCGATGTTTTTAGGTGGTGCAGTAATAAACGCTTTGGACCAGTTTTGGTTTCTGCGTCACAGTTCACTTCTCGCTGCGACCACTATAATTATCTACAACTACATGTTATTTAAATATCAAAAAATTAAAAATACCAGAAAATAACAACTCTTCTTACATCGATACAATAATTTGACCATTACTATACATATAATACCAACTGTAGCGATGCACGGAACTTTTTTTTATTTTTTTTTAAATTGAGAGTTTAGGGACGCTTCGACAACTGAGGTCACTAGCGTCCGAGAGGAGGGGGCTGGGAACAAGAAAAGGGTGGGTAAGGTAAGGGTAGGTGGAAGTACTGTCACAGCATTTGCCTATAGTAGGTAGGCGAAACCACCTGAAACCCCTACGATGACAGACGGCCGCAGGATTCGAACCCACGCCTCCTGATTTTACTCGCTAGGTTGCATACCAACCAGCCACCGAGCTCGGTCACGGAACTTTTGATTGCATATGTATTGAGTGACACATAAAATCATGACGTTGGCAATACTGAACGAAATAACTGACGTTTGTTTCTGGTAGGTAGATAGGTAGGTTAGGTTAGGTTGGGTTAGGTTAGGTACTGGCACGGGGAAAAATTTGTATTAAATTTTATCTTATTTTGGCACACTAATCAAATCCTAGTTGCCATCCCTGCCATATGGTATAACACAACAACATACAAAATTTTAATTATATATAATTGTAAGTAATTTTAACCCCTTAACGTACACATAAATTTTGAAAAGTCGGCCAAAAAATAATATTTTTTTTAAATTAAAGACATTTACTACTAGGACATAATTAATATAAAAAAAATTATTTTCAGTGGCGTAGCAAGTATATTTTAACTTGGGGAGCAAAAATTTTAAAAATGAATATTCTGTCAAAAACTCCTAAAAACAGAAATCTAAAAAATTAAAGTTGTTAATAAAAATGGCGAAAAATAAAAAAATGAAAATTAAGCATAAAAATGTTTACAAAAAAACTATGACGTTTAGTTCAATTCTTATAAATAATGAAGTTATGGTGAATGTTCAAAAACGTTGAAATTTCATTTTCGCCTGTAGTGCCAAAATGGAAAGTGTTATTAAAAATCTGATAACACGGGCGTGTTCATCTCAAAAAAATAACCTTAGGGATCAATATCAGATTTTCGCTAACTATTACGATAGGTACCTAACTAAGATATCCTGTAAAACATTCGAATTTAGTCCACCCTCCATCTGGTAACCATAACAATTCAAAATGTCAAAATTATTTTAATAATTCGATACTGCGACATCAACTATGCAATAGTAAACTACTATAACGAAGTATTCTATGAAGTGAGCGACAGCACGAGCAGATAAAAATTTGTATTTTGACATACAACGGTTGCTCGTGACATATACGAGCACATGTAAAATTGCCAGTACGGTGTGCTCGTATATGTCACGAGCGTGTACATTAAGGGGATAATTGAGATATTTTGTAACCTTATTCATTACTGACTGGCTACTAAACAAATTTAAAAAAAGTGGAAACTTAAGATAGAACAATAGAGCAAATTTATAGTGAACATTTTTGCCACAACATAACATAATTAATTACCAAGAACACAAATATTTCCACATGCTCTGGCATCAGCATATAAAAAATTGTTTTGCTTTGCTGTTTAAAAAAAAACATCATTTACTTGTTAAATATTGTGGGATAAATGATCTCTTTTTAATAGTAATTAAAATCAATACTTAGCATGGCTGCAAAGTGCTATCTTTTAATGTGCTACAAATATGTGTATTCTAAAACATATTCCCTAATATTAAATAAAAAAACTTACTGCAGTCTTTTTCATCACTGTGGTCATTAGGGAGACAATCTAAAACACCATCACATTTCCAACCTAAAGGAATGCAACGCTTACTAAATGCACATCGAAACTGTTCCTCTGTGCATTGAGCTTTGCACTGTTTGGGGTCTTCATCGGTACCGTCTTTACAATCTTTATCACTATCACATATCCAATGATCCGTAATGCATACAGTACCATCACAACGAAATTGATTTTCAGTACATGTAACATTTTCGCATGGTCCACCTGGCACTGCTGATTCATCAGAGGCATCTGGACAATCAGCTGTACCATCACAAACTTCTTCGGCACGGATACAGAGCATCGTGTTACTGCACTTGAAATATCCTGTGTCGCATGGTGATGGAGACGTGTAGTTAATTTGCTTTTTGCAACTACCATTTGCCAACACTTCATAACCATCGGAACAAGCACATACCGTTTTGCTGGGGGTGCTCAAACACAATTCCGAACAACCACCGTTACTGTTATTACTGCATGCATTACTGCCTGAAATAAACAAAAATCAACTTTAATATTAGGATTATTGAAACATGTTTCATAGCTAACTTAAAATAATATTGGTAAAATACGTTTTTTCTTGATTTTTTGAATTATTTACAAAAATATGTGATGTATCGTTAGATGGGGGAAAAAATCACATTTAACTCAAAGCCAGCTTGATGGCCCATGAGAAAAAATTATATTAGGGGTAATATCTTAAAAATTAAGTGATAAAAAAATCTAAAATAATAGTTATATTCTACACAAAAAAGTACTTTCAGAAGATACAAATAAAATTGATCTAATTATACAAACAAAAAAGTTATGAGGAAAAAGAAATTGAACTTTTTCATATTTTTTGCCATATAACTTCTGAAGTACGAAACATTTTGTAGGTTTAAAAATAGATTGTGGCTCCCCTAATACTTAAGAATAATTAATCTAATTTAAACAAACCTGTATCTCTTATAATAAGCGAGATATCTATGCTGGAAATGTTACCTGGGACACCCTGTATAGTGTGAGGTGAAATTGATATGGATAAAAACTACCGAGTTAATAGCTTAACACCTTCACGGACGGTGCAATTTTACTATAGCTTCCGAAAATCGCACTTTATTTTTTGAAGTCATTTTACTCCAAATACATGTGCATTATGTAAAAATGAATATCAGCGCATTTTTCGATTAAAAAAATGATCGCTGTGTATGCAGTCATGTCCCGGTACAATAAATTGGCTGCATAAACAGTCGTGTCACCATATCATTACATTATTTGAAAAAATGATTAATTTGTAATAATAACAGTAAAAATGCGTTAAAAAAATAATTTGCCTAGTAAGACAGATAAAAAAAAGTAAGCAAACAATAAATTTAAACAAAAAAACTTTAAACTTTAAACAAAAAATATATATTTTCGATATTTACAATAACGGAGATATGACAAAAAAACACTTTTTATTCAATAACTCGAAAACCGGAAATTATAGAATATTTTTGAAAACGGCTCTGAGTTTGTCTCAAAAAACTGCACATTTTTGGTAATTTAACCGTTTCTCTATCTTAAATATTAACCGAGATACCCATGCAATCTCATTGAATTTGGACTACCCTGTAGTTGCAGAAAACACCGACAAGCCCACGTCTTACTTTTAACGCATATAAACACACAGACGCGTCTGAAAATGCAGTCACAGCACCATGAGCAGAGGTTTTATTTCGAAAGAAAGGGTTGTTTACAAATGCTGTTAAAAGTATATACAGGGTGTCCCAGATTACATTTCCAACATTGGGATCTCGCTTATTATAAGAGATACAGGTTTGTTTAAATTAGATGAATTATTCCTTGGTATGAGAGGAGCCACAATCAATTTTTAAAAGTACAAAATTCCTTGTGCTTCAGATGTTATAGCAAAAAACATGAAAATGTCCAATTTCTTTTTTCTGTCATAACTTTTTTGTATTATCATTAGAACAATTTTATTTGTACTTTCTTAAAAGGCACTTTTTAATGGAGAATGTAACTGTTATTTTTGATTATTTTTGATTATTTTTAACACCTACCATTTTCGAGATATTACCCCTAACTTCATTTTTTCTTATGGGCCGGGAAGTTGGCTACGGAATAGTCGAATGTGCTTTTTTTCCCTCTTTAAAACGAGATATTACTTGCTACATTTATTTTTATAAATAAGTCACAAAATCAAGAAAAATCGTATTTTACCCAACACTTATCAAGTTATCTATGAAAATAAAAACAAAAAACAACTAATTAAATGTCAAATGACAGTTACCGTTTGTCTGCAATATCATTTATTAGAATTTCACATTATTGTTGTGTAATTCGATCTTTGTAGTAATTGTTATAATGATGGCAACATTTAAAAATTGCGATTAATTTGACATGTTGAGATGCTACATTCTTTGCCATAAAAACTGTGAAAAAGCTGAGCGAATATAATTAGAGCTATATCCCGAGAAAAGGCAACGAAGGATGCGTAATTACAAAAATTTGGAAATAAATTTAAAAGTATATGGTTTTTTCGACGAACCAACCAAAAATCCAAAACAAATCAATAATTAATTAGAATTATTTATTTTACACAGTTTCTATTGTAAATAATGTGGCATTTCAACATATAAAATTTTTAATTAGTTGTAAATGTGCCCATAATTATATGATAACAAATTTGCTACAAAGACTATCGAATTACACAACAATACTATAAAATTCTAATAAATGATACCGCAGACAAATGGTAACTGTCATTTGACACATAATTAGTTGTTTTTTGTTTTTATTATTATAGATAGCTTGATAAGTGATAGGTAAAATACGATTTTTCTTGATTTTGTGACTTATTTATAAAAATAAACGTAGCAAGTAATATTTCATTTTAAAGAGAAAGAAAAAGAACATTCAACTATTCCATAGCCAACTTTGCGGCCCATAAGAAAAAATGAAGTTAGGGGTAATATCTCGAAAATGGTAGGTGTTAAAAATATTCTAAAATAACAGTCAAATTCTCCATTAAAAAGTGCCTTTTAAGAAAGTAAAAAATAAAATTGTTCTAATGATTAAGACAAAAAAGTTATGACAGAAAAAAGAAATTGGACATTTTCATATTTTTTGCTATAACATCAGAAGCACGAGGAATTTTGTACTTTTAAAAATTGATTGTGGCTCCTCTCATACCAAGGAATAATTCATCTAATTTAAACAAACCTGTATCTCTTATAATAAGCGAGATCCCCATGCTGGAAATGTAATCTGGGACACCCGGTATATGGAGAGTGCCCGTCTTTACATGGAATATTCACGGGCAGTCGATGTACATATATCTAAATATATTTAAACGCAAAACATGACTGCTTCTCCTGGACTGATTTACTCTGACTGCATATGCAGATGTATCCCAGTTTATCACACTAAAATGACTGCATATGAAGCCGCTGTCCGCGAAGGTGTTAATGGTTAAGTCAAAGTTTAACCAAAAATATTAAATAAGTAAATAAATAAGCTACGTGCAAAAAAAAGTGTGCACTACATAATTCAATAAATGTGTCCTTATAAAAACAATCACAGGACTTAATGAGAATTGTAAAAATAACAGAAATAAATTCTCTAAATTAGCGGTCGGCAACCTTTCGCACGTGTGCCAAAAGGTGGCACGTATCAATATTTTAAGTGGCACGCAGAAAAATTTTCCCAATTGTTTATGGGTCTGGGGCGGCAAAATATAAAATTTAGAAGACCAAAAATATAAAAATAATAAATTAAATTTAAAAAAAATCAATTTTAAAGCACTCCCAAGGAAAGCCAATATTGTTGGCAACACTCAAGAAATTTTCAAGGTTTAAAATTATTAATTTATGGCACTCGATGTGAAAAAAGTTGCCGACCCCTGCTCAAAATGCAGAGTAATCTATGATAAAACATACCTGTCTGAGACTTTGAATCAAATACTTTAAGTTCAAATATTGGTTTATTAGCATCATCAAGTTTCTTAAGACTCTTGTTCATCAAATTGTAAACCATTACTTTAGCTTTATCAGTTTCAGTAAAATATAGCGACCCATTATAAAATGACAAGCCATATGGAAAACCAACAGATTTAGCTTCCACTCGTCGGTCAGATCCGTTCAAATTAATGCTTTCTATAACTTTGAGACGACCGTCACACCAATATAAACGTTTTCCAGTTAAATCTAACGTTAACCCTCTTGGCCATCCCAAGTTTGATTCTACTAATACTTCTCGATGTGTTCCGTCCATCCATGCTCGTTCAATTGTACTGTTTCTTAATAAATACGGAGGACAATCAGACCAATACATAAAACCTCTTTTAGGATCTAATGCGATGGAAACTGGATGCATGTTATGATTTTGGACAAGTGTACGTCGTTGTGTAGTGTTTGAAAGCCGAAGTACACTTATTCGTCCTATGCCTCCGTCTGTCCAATACAAATTTCGACTCAACCAGTCTACAGCTAGACCTTCACACCGATCAAGCCCTACATCTAAAATTACTGAGCGCTCACTACTATTTAAGGAAGCACGCTCTATTACATACCGCTGAGTATCAGAATATATAACACTATTTGTGCTAACATCGTAATCTAATGCAACTGGTTGTGAAAGTCCCGTAATTGGTATAATTGTTTCAAGACCATCGCTTAGTCCTATACCTTTTATAGAGGCAGGCTTTTTTTTTACTATTAATAAAAACACTGAGGGAGTGTATACAACACATTTGCCATTTTTAATTCTGTAACCAGCTGCACATAGACATTTGGCAGCAGCAACATTTTCATTCCAAACAGGAACACACAAATGATCACAATTACCATTGTTTTTCTTGCATGGATGGGCCACTAAAACATAAATAAATTTTAACAAATACCTAATTATACACATTTGAAATATTAATTAATTAAAATTTTTATTAACGAAAATAGCATTATCAAACAAAAATGTCTTCAAAAAATCAATCAATCCTTAAAATATTTTGTAAAATATTAAAATAACATTATAGTACTTTAATTATTTGTTTCATTTTAATATCAGTAGCTAAAACTGTAAATTAATTTTAAAAACTTATGTAATACCAACAGTCGGTCAATTCATAAGTTTTGCTCAATAATATTCAAATCATACTACACTATAATGAAGTAGAAGTATTTAGCAAAAAAGCTATATTTACCAGTGGCTATAATATCTTGGAAAATTATATCGCCTGGTATACTTCAACAAAACCGCCACGAATTAATCAAATAACAACTGGCTATCATGTACACCAAATCGGATAATGTTATCTCTTTTAAATTACAAAATAAAAAATTACTTTAAAAAAAATTATTTCTACACCATATATCACAAGAAGGAAGAATTTTAAATCAAAAAAATATAAAAATCACCAAGACTTTAAAGAGTTAATTAATTACATTACATTCTTATATTATCAAAAACTACAACATTTTGTATACACTAAGTAGTGTTAATAGTAATTTGTATAACAGTAACATAAAATCATTGCCAAGTTTTGAAAATGTGTCAATATGAAAAAAAACAATAAACTGCCGTTGATAATGGCATGAATACGCATAATCAATATGTATCAGTTACTTCTCTACATGCATTATCATTTTGCTAAAGTGACCAGCCTGTTTGGGTTGTTACACACTAACGCATCAACTATAATTATGTTCCATTTGTAATAAAATGCAATACTATTATATCACTTGTTAATTAATTTAATTAAAAAAATATACACGGTGCACAAATTTCGAGGCTCAACATGGAGAGCTACAAAGTCAATTAAATTGGGGTCTAGTTGCTTAATTAAAATCTGAAAAGAAAAGTATCATAGCCCTCTTTATTTATAGGTTATTAAGAAAATGTAAATAAAAGTTTTTTTTTCTAGAATATTTTTTTAATTTTTAAAAATATTTAAAAAGTTTTCAAAGCAACTCCATATTTTTTATGCGTTGCTTTAGTTAGATTTTGTGTCGGACGTTTTGCTTGTTTGGACAATCATCAACTTTGTAGTTTCTTATGAATGGTGTATTTGATTTTTGATTGAAAAGCCCTTTCCATGAAAACAAACTGCCCAAATTGAAACAAAATTTTAAAACTGATCAAGTTTATGGCATAGATACACATGCATAATATGTACAGGGTGGTCCACATAAAAGGGCCACTATTGAGATCTAGTAAACGGTAAGAGCAAGAGCTACAAAGAAGTTTAAATTAGACAAATTGTCCCCCTTTTTAAGACCTATTCAGTGATAATGCTTTAATGTTTTAAAAAAATTCCATGGCACGCTATATAATAAACAAAAATCAAAATGGGCATTTTTTTAAAATTGTCGATAACTCGGTTATACTTGATGGTACAAAAATATTTTTGAAAAACAAGTAGTAGATTTTTTTACCATTGTAAAATGTTTTAATATCGTTTAAATTCATAGATAAATTACATACTTGCATTTTTTTTAAATGGAAACCATAGTTGACTATGACCTCATTAAAGAGCATTTTTTCCCCTCTTTTAAATAATATAAGGTTTAAGTATTTATTTTGATATTTAGGCTCAAAACAACAACAAAATTCATAAAAAATCCCTATTAAGCTATAGAGTGCATGAATTTAAACAATATTGAAACAAATGAATGTTTTTATTTTATAGTGCTTAAAAAAATTACAATTTTTTCCACAAAAATATTTATGCACCATCAAGTATAACCGAGTTATTAACAATTTAAATAAAATCCCATTTTGATTTTTGTTTATTATCTAGCGTGCCATGGAATTTTTTTTAAAACATTAAAGCAGGGCTGTGGAGTCGGAGTTTAGAAGGAATTTCTGGTCAGTGGAGTCGGAGTCGGAAAAAATGTACTGAGTCCGAATACAACAAAAAATTGCGAGATGGTCCTTTACCGCAAAATTTAAACTCAAATTTTAAATAATTTCTTTATATTTATTTTATTTTTTTATATTACACACACCTTAAAATGTCTTAATATTTAATTTTGTCGGAGTCGAACTACTAAAGTTTTCAGGAGTCGGAGTCGACTTTTTTTTTACCGACTCCGCAGCCCTGCATTAAAGGCCTCTAGTCACCTTCCAACTTGTCGGTACAATTTGTAATGAATATTTTGTAAGAAAAAACAGTATTTTCTGATGTTTAACAATTACTTTTTTTAAATGGCAACCGCACTTATCTGTAGCTTATAAAAAAGATTATTTATTCCTTATTTCGTTATGTGGGTTTATATATGTAGTTTTCGATAAAAAAGATATGTAACAATTTTAGGTAAAATTAATAAAAGGCTTTGAAAAAATTAATGTTTGCATTTATTTATTAAATTACATGTTAACTCATTACTGACTGTAACAGAAAACAACATCGCTTACCATCAGGTTGTCGTTGCCTATGAAAAACATGTAAGTTGAATGGCCTTGTAATATTTTGCACTATTCGTTTTTCAGTTTTTTGTACTTTATGGAGTTCTAAGATACTATCATTCTTCCATGACGATACAAAGAAACGGCTTTCAAATATTGTAATTCCATATAAATTCTGAACGGGAAATCCTCTCATCACTGTGTGCCGATTCTCTCCATTATAATCTACTCTTTCTATATAATCTAAATATGTATCTACCCAATAAACATCGCCTGTTGGATAATCCACTGCGACACCATAAGGATAAACAATTTTTTGAGTGATTAATGCTTTACGATTTGTACCATCCATATGACTTATTTCTAACATAGGTGGCGATAGACCCCATTTAGTAAAAAACATATAACCACGAGTGGGATCTAACGCTAGTGCCCTAGGTTTTTTTAATTCTGTTTCTATTACAATATTGCACCAGTTTAAAGTACTTGAACAAAGCAGTATTATTTCTCTAGAATCGTCTAAGAAGTACCAGTTTCCAGAAACCCAGTCTAACGTCATCTGTTGTATGGAGTCAACATCTGGGAAATTTGCTGGTGTTCCAAGCTCCCACCTTTTTGTAAAATCATCAACATTCGTACAAACCAAAGATGCTTTACTGACATTATGATGAACGTAACACATGGAACGATTTCTGTGTGAAAATTCCAAAGCGTTACTATTAAGTAAGTGTACGGTTGAATTTCCTGGCCACTGTTTTCCATCCATTGTTACCCGACGTATATCTACTTTTGTTGAAAACAATAATGTTGGTGGCTCATCTTCCGGTACTAAAATTCAAAATAAAATGTTATTGAAGGGCCACAACTTTAACTCCTTATTTAATTGATTAATAAAACTGCAACGAAGAGTCTTTTTTTCAAAGTATAAAAATTACCAAACAGATTTTAAAGGCAACAAATGGCATCATAATTTTATTTAGTTCATGTTTTCTAGTTATACATAATATCAATTAAAGATAAAACAGGTTATTGAACAACCTTTTTAAAGTTTTAAAAATAAACTTAATTTCTGTGGTGATTTTACATACACTTTGTATTATCATCTAACAGAATAATTTATTAAAATATAACTGGTAAAGTATATGTTTCTTACCATTCACAGCCAAACAATCTGTACCATTTTTTATGTATCCAGAAATACACGAACAACTGTAAGAACCAATGGTATTGGTGCATAATTGAGCACAAGTATTATCTAACAAACACTCATTTGCATCCACACACTTATTATGTTCTGGACGTTGTCCCTGCGAACAAAAGCACATAGGTCCTGTCCGAGTAGGTCTACAACCATATTCACACTGATGATTAGCACACTGTGTTTTATTGTCACAAAAGTCCCACTCATCGCTATTATCTGGACAATCACCATGTCCATCACAAAACAGACTTAAAGGACGGCAATCTAAGGATTCTCCACACTTTGCCTCGTTCCAAGGACACGGCTTGTCTTCATGACACTGTCGTGGATCTTCATCTGATGTATCAGGGCCTAATTTTAGGGATACACCGCAATCTGCCTCTCCATCGCACAACCACGTTTGAGGCAGGCACTTGTGAGTCAGTTTACACTGAAACTGCCTTGAGTGGCAGGTATGTGCACGTTCTACACATTCTTCAGTTTCGTCACTACCATCTTCACAGTCCCTATGATAATCACATTTCCAGTGAGCAGGAATGCAACGGCCATCATCACAGCGAAACTGTGAAGCTGAACATGTACCTGCAAAAGATAAAATATTATTTAAATGTGTTGTAACTAGACACAATGTAATTTAAAAATTATTAAACTATTTTTTAAAAGATAATTACACTTAAATAAAATATATTGTTTATTTTGCTTACTACAACTTTTTTATTTACTGCCTGATTTTTGTATTTTCAACCTAATCTTTACCCAGAATAGTATACCAACATGTATGTACAAACATTTTTCTCTAAAAAAAAACAACAAAGATGTTGTAAAATCGAGAAGCATTAATTTTAATGTCATTTACAGCAGCAATTTTTAACCGTGGGGCCACGAAAGGAGGGCTGCGAAAAGTTTTTAGGGGGGCTACAAAAATGTATAGAATGTAATAAGTTTTTAAAATTTTCTTTTAGTATAATCCAATTCGTTGCCAGATTGGTCAAATCATTTAGTTTTAAACTATAAGTGATAAAATTTACGATGGGATTTTCCAACATGTAGGTAATAAAATTTCTGTTTTCAGATTTTTTTGCAGTTACAATCAGTAAATAAAACGATTACTTTTAAAATAAATCTACAAACTAGGGGACGCGAAAATATTTTAAGATATCTAGAGGGTCGCGATTTCTGAAAGGTTAAAAACCACTGATTTATATGATGTTTCACTATAATTTCTCTTTTTTTTGTACCTTAACGAGCTACACGGTCAGTTAGATACGCCAAAATATACAGAGTGTCCCAGTTTTCGTGCAACATCTCGTAAACGGTAAAAGATACAGAGTGGGACAAATGCGTCAAAAAGGCCTATGATTTAAGAACCACTATTCTGTGAACAAAATCTTAAAAAATGATTGGTTTTTACACTACTGATTTAAAAAAAATATGTTTTTAATCTTTGCTTATTTCTGGCTTATTCGAAATCACACTAAATATTTTTCTACATTATTAGGACACTTTTCTACGTAGATTTGAAATTTAATATTTTTACTTTATAAAAATTTGTTTGTGTTATTTTGAATCAATTTTGTTATTTTAAATATGTCTATGACATAGGGTTGCCATGTTTTAAAATGTTAAACCAGGACAGTAATGTTAAAAATCTAGGGCAAACTAGGACATTAACAGTTCCAAAAAAGAGGACAAATCTAGGACACGTGACGTAAAGATCAAGCTTGCTTTATTTGTATAATTATAGACAAGAAAAAGATAATTAAACAAAACTGGATTAGACAAATTAATACTATTAATTTAATATGGCTGTAAACGCTCCTAAGGTTTGCGGTGCCGTGTGCGAAAACAAATGCTGGGCCGGATATTTTGATAAAGGGTCAAGTTAAAGTAGAATGTTACTAGAAAAAACAGGCTGAACTAAAAAAAAAAAAAAACTCGTGCGTGTGTATTTTATTTTCGCACAAGGCCCCGCAAACCCTAAACGGCTAGCGCGGGGCCGATCTAGGCGCGGGACCGTGTGTGATGCACACTCTGCACAATCCTATATCCGGCCCTGAACACTGAACAGATCAACAACGAGGAAAAATAGTACACTATCAAAGAATCGCGCGCTACGTACTTAAAAAGTTACTGTCGGGTTCGATCAAACTGGCCCTAATATGAGCGTTGCGGCCGCTAACACTATCGCTAGTCCACCCGCTTCATAGATATCCTGTGCTTTACTAACGTCTAATACTGCACACTCACAGAAAATGACTATTTATCTTCGTTATGGAAGAAGTTCCGCCAAACAACGAAGTGCCGCTACACAACAAATGGCCGCAAAAACATGCAATTATACAGAATTTTAAAAATTCCGGACCCAATCAAAATCCCTACCGGACCTTCCCCGACACATGAAAAAAGAGGCCATGTCCGGGAAAATCCGGACGCATGGCAACCCTACTATGACCATTAAAACAAGATTTTTTCTCATTTAATTGATGTATGGGTTGTTTTAAAATAAGTAAGTTATTACAATATTATTGTATTTGTTAAATTTAATCAAAGTGGCCATTAAAAACCATCACATCAATAAGCTAGTTGTACTTAATTAAATACAAAAAAAATAAACTTTTTAATCCAGTTTACTGCGAGAAAACATGCCTACGACTAATGAAATTACCTGTGAATGGATATCGAAGCTAATAAAGAGTTTGCGTCGTTAATTGGACATCCATTAGATAAAAAGGACGCTATACTGAGAGAATCAATTTCCTCGCAACATTAAGATTCCTGCTGCTGGCAAGAACTACGGTTTAATGTTTAAGTTGCTGTTTCGCAACCCAGAAACAAAATAAGTATTTACATCAGCTTAAGATCTTTTTAAAGCAAGCACTTTATCAATTTTAATTTTATTAATGACATCTGACATACGAGGTGTGGCTATTAAATAAAAAGATTAAGCTTCTGTGGATTGTAACACGTTGCGCAGACCGAAATTGGTGGGGGTACATTGACATTGGAAAAGCATAACAAGCCCTGCAAATTTCAGTCTTGTCCACGATATTAGTTAGTTGCAACGCATTGCTTAAAGTTAACGTGTTTTTTACGTAGCTGTGAAAAAATATTTTAATTCTTTAGCAGGACAACCAGGGTCCGATTTAGGTGTGTGCACCGCACACGGCCCCGCGCTAGCCGTTTAGGGTTTGCAGGGCCGTGTGCGAAAATAAAAAAACACACGCACACACAGCAGGCCGGCCTGCGCTATTTACTTTAACTCAGCCCTTTATCAAAATATCCGGCCCCGCATTTGTTTTCGCACACGGCCCCGCAAACCCTTTGACCGGCTCTGAGGACAACACACCGCAGTTTTTGCTCCAGATATAACTTAACTTATTTCCTTTCCCTAAAGTCAAGTCTGCGCTTGAGAAAGCCCATTTTGAGTATGTGGCTTAGCTTAGGTGAAGAATAAAAATAAACTTCTGAAAATACTAATTGCAAATAACCTCCAGCACTAGTTTGATCAGCAGTCAATCAGATTGTAGGAGAACAAGAATGTATCTAAAGACCTAAGACCTAAGGTGACCACACGTCCTCCTTAGCGAAGGACAGTCCTTCTGGGGATCTCATCCTTCCTAATACTATGTCCTTTTTTGTTCTCCTTCAAAAGCAACTTCCCTATACATAGTACAATTGTTATTGTTACCTATAGCTACGGTGACCATTATTTTTAGACAAAAATACAGGACAAAAGGTGGATAACGTTTTTTTTTTGCTTTCACGATTTTTTTTTAAGAAGACCGGAACAAAAAATGTGTTTTAGGAAGAATGGAACAAAAAATGTGGATGAAGTTTGTTTATTTTTTTGCTCTCACGAATTTTGAAGATGGAAATTATGTTGAATTATGTTTGTGGCTCGCGCTATGTAAAAGGTTGGGTTATACTTATATTTAGCACCATTTTCATTGCATTAAAAATACAGTACAAACAGTACAAAAAAATAAAATACAGTACATTTATTTCTGTTTAAATAATTATACAGTACAGCGCCTTAAAATACAGTACTGTACTGTATAATACAGTACGGATGGTCACAGTACCTATAGCTGAAGTGTTTTTGTGTTAATTATTTGTGCTTAAAAAGTGACATTTAATAAATGTCTTACATAAATTATTTACTCCTACATTTTATTACGAACATCACCTTAATTAACCCCTTCGGCCCTTCCTTAACCTGCACATTAATTTCGAAATGTCGATCAAATTTTTTTTTTAATAATTCGGCACTGCGCACTATTATGCAATAATAAAATTACTAAACAGACATTCTAAAAAGGGATGGTCAGAACGAGCAGATAAAAATTTGTTTTATTACATAAAACCATCATAAAACGGTCCCTCGTGTAAAATTGCCAGTAAGAAGCGCTCGTTTATATCACGACAGTGTACGTTAATTGGTTAAGAAAAAAAAGTTAAAATGTAGGTTTTTTCATTAAAATTGAGTTTATGTTTATCCTGTTATTTAATAGCCACGCCTCGTATAAACATCATGACCGACCACGCATTGCCCGCCCATATTTCACATTTTCTGGTAAATAGAATCCATTAAGATTAAAAACGAATCGAATCACAGTTTCTGTCATTTTGTAATTATTGTACATGCTTTGTAATTTTTAAACGTGATGTAACTCTAGACTCCGCGTCTAGAGCTTATCAAATTTATTGCAATAATTTTGATCGAGCAACAATATATGTACATAGACGCGTGTAATATAAAAATAGAACCTACAATATTTAGTAATACATATTTTAAAAAAATATTTAGTAAAGCCATTTTTACAAGATCACTATACCTACATGTAAATTAAGACATAATTAATGTTTCGTTTCACACACATCAAATTTATATTTTAAAGTTTTACTTTTTTTGAGATTTCAGTTACCACATTAGCAATATTTATACATAGTTGTTTATAAAACGTATTTATATTTTTTTAAATAATTTTATTATTCTTTATATATTCTTATTTATTAAGAAGTAAATGATAACAATTAACAAATATACCATTAGTAAATATGACGGTAAAAAAATAATAAATTAAATTCTTTATTATACTTTAGATATACAATTTCCATTATCCCATTTTATTTATTATTATTATTATCTAGTTTATATGTTAATGCGACACGCATCTAATGACATTTTATTTATTGAGTTTATATGTCCAGACAGCTGTAAATATTAATTTAGCATTAGTTTACTTTTAAATATTTGTTCAATGACTAGTGGCCTTATTTTCAGTTGGCATTTGTTTCAATGATTTTAAATAATGGTAAATTATAATTTTGTGTTGGAAATAATTATAATATTTACGTATAAATACATTTGTTATTTCATTAAATTACTTTATCACATTAATCTAAAAAACAAATGCTATGGTATAAAAAAAAACACGTCGTCAACTTAAAAAACACCGTTTTTACTTGTATTAAAAATAATGTTCATATATAAAATTCTAGTACCAACAACAGTGGCGGATCACTGCATAGACACAAGGGATTTAAAATAAAAAGTATAAAACAAGATAGGTTTTAATGTTTCGTAAACTGATAAACAAATAACTTAATTTTATATTTTTAAGGAGAAACTCAGAATCGGACTGCCCCTAGGGGGCTCCAAAGGCCTCACCTACTACAGACAATCATGAGGTTCTTGAAATAATTACGTGTTTCATAACATTACTTTTATTTTAATACAAGCATATGCTGTCGTTCTATTTGGAAAAATACGTTTTTCTGTTTTTTGCTAATGAAAACCAAACTTGTACGACAGACAACCCAAAGCATCATATTTATTAGCTCTAAGAACCATACGATTTTCCCATGTAACAAACTTAAAAGCACTACTAAAAACAACAAAGTTAACCTTACAAATCTGTGTAGCTTGGTACACACTGTACTGTATGCAGCTGACCCAGAGATGGTCTATAGTTTTTTTTTTGTGTATAACTACTTTATTAAGCTTTAAAACCAAAACATTTTCACAACAAATTCTCATTTAAACACAAGTTATTTGTAAAAAAAAAGTTG
This sequence comes from Elmis aenea, assembly GCA_947652605.1. Taxonomy (NCBI): domain Eukaryota; kingdom Metazoa; phylum Arthropoda; class Insecta; order Coleoptera; family Elmidae; genus Elmis; species Elmis aenea. Next base: position 25,583,790 of record OX393578.1, on the reverse strand, counting down.
ATTAATGACTTTTCAATATACATCAAAATTTCGAATTTATGTTTGTTATCGCATGCAGCTTTTTCCAACATTGATTAATATATAATTATTATAATTATAAATTTACCGCTTATGGATACACAGCAGGCCCGCGCCTAAAGCCCTTGCATCGCCCCAATTGTAATGCTTGTTAATTTATAATTTAATTTATTTCCAATAAAATACCATCGAAGAATCTTTGGAAAATAAATTGTTCTTACAACGCAGCTTGTGATAAACTTATATCTAAAGTAAATAATAGAAGCGCAATTTACAACGAAGTTGGCAATTCTTAATATTGGCATTTGTTGTCATTTCCAAGGTTAATTATTTAAAAATGTTACAATGTTCTCTTAAGTTTATCAAATCAAAGATTCTTAATAACTCGAAAATTATTGCAGATAGGTGTACGAAATGCTAATACAGATTGCTACAGAATTGAATTTTGCATTGGAAAATGAAAAAAATATTTGGCATAGTATTTGAAAAAAACTAGTTTTTTGTGGCCTGAAGCTGTATTAAAAGAAAATTAAATTTTGGATACCCTGTATGTAATGCATCGATTGCAAACATTCCAGTATGAACTCAAAGGTTTCTTCTACGCAAAGTCTCAACTTAAGCGTTTTCGCTTCAAACCAAAATTACAGATCATTACCGTTTTTCATTCTTCATATTTTTTTAATGCACGGTTGCATAAAATCCATATGAAACTATAGGAAACCAAAACCAGACTATTGCGACATTTTTTAAGTTTTCTCAAAGGAAGCGGAAATGCTAACCAAATTGAAAATGTAAGTGAAGAATCCTACGTAGTTTTTGATTCTGAACAACTTTTATTGGTACATTTTTGTCGTTAAGTAATCAGGGGAGCCAATATTTGCAACTATTTAATTTTGCATGGTAAAGCCCTTAGTACGATACTCTCAGTCAACACCCTATATATTTTTGATCATTAGTAATTTTTTAACTGAGTTGAATTAAGTTTTTTTATTGATTTTATATTTTCATTCAGATCGTGTAGTGTAATTTTTGTTATAGAGAAGTAGGGGGTTTGGGGCCCCAAAATCAGATTGCGCCTTAAGTCCACAATTAAGTTAATCCGCCACTGAATGCGCTGATATCTTCAAAATTATACGAGAACAGTTTCTTACATTAAAAAAACTGCTTAAAAATATTATTAAATATGAAAAAAACTGAAATATTTAAAGAACAATATCTTGATTAAAAGTTGATATACTAAAAACACTTAATGCAAATGAAAGTTGCAGATACTTTTAAGAGCAATTTAATATCTAATATTTTTATTACCGTTCTGTAGAGTTTTTACGATACAGAAAAAAAGTTTGTTTTTTAAGCAATGCCGTCAGGAAAGGAAAAAATATAATAAAAATCTAATTACAAAGCTTAAAACAAAAAACATGATAAATTGTATATTGGTATGCGCTTGTAAATTTATAATGACGATTTTGTAATTTTCAACAAAGTGTGAGTTTTACTTAATTACATAGAACAGCCTAGCATATAGCATATGTAGTCACCAAATGACTACAGCATGATGTGATATAAACACTTTTATAGCAACGATTATATCTTATGAAAGTAATTTACATAGCAATGTAAAATAAACAATTATCTTGACATACTATGAAACTCTAGTCTGGAATTCCTAAACTGGCGCAAAAATTATGTAGCATTTGGAGTTGTTCCAATGATTTCATTTAAATATAAATACTTTCATGAGTATGCATCTATGCATCAACTTAAACGAAGCACAAACATTTTGCTTCGTCATTTAATCTGCAGTCTAGTACTCAACACGATTATCTGTTAATCTAGCGATGAGTATCAGAATACATGAAAGACTTTCAAGTAATCGCATTGCGATGGTGAATTAAAAGGAAGCGTGCTGTGAGTTTCTAGTTGCACAAGCAAAATCCTGATAGTCCTGTAACCTGTAACATGTTGCAACGTTGAGACGTGTTTTTCGTTTTGGTATGTTCCAACGTTCTTCTACAATGCGCCTTACACAATAACTTGTATGTACAGCGAAACGATTTAACACGAAAACGCTTAACATAAAAACAATCAGTTAACTCTGTTAATTTTGGTTCCGACAAAAAAAAAATAAGTGCCTCAAATATGCGACGCTTGTCTATAACATATTCCCGTATCTAGCAACTCTTTTCGATAAGGACCTTGTAGTTACTAATTTTTGGTTAAATATACTGCTAAAATAATTTATTTATGTAATAAAGATGTCTTGTAAATATGAAATTAACTTGCCAGCTTTTACAACTGCTTCTTAAAAAAAAAAAAAAACTAAGAAAAGTAGATCTCTAAAGATATAGTAACATAATAAACTTATTCACATAACCTCACTTATAGCGCTTATACTGTCAGACCACGCGTCACTTATATGTGCCACAAATTCTTATAGACCACCTTACACAGACAACTTCAAATATGTAGCCTAACGCATCGCAAATTGCAGTTGAATTAAGAGACATCCTTGTCACACATTTGTGTCAGCGGTCTCTCACAGAAAACGACCCCTCATTTGTGACGATTGGTAGCGAACGTGTTAAGCTCTTTTAACACGGAAGAAAAAACACTTAACACGATAAGATTTTGCATATCAGAAGCACAAAAAGTGCAAAATTCGTGAATTTATCTCCCTTAACAGTGCAATGGCAGAACATAAGGGCGTACACTAAGCGCTGTTTCAATTTAAGTTAAAGTGGAGTTCCTTAAATCAGTAAATGTAAGGCATCCTTTGAAAACAGACATCTTTATTCTATTATTACGGTATCAAAAAAATAAGAGTTTTTTGTATACTTCTTTAACACGAAATTCCTTTGACACTAAAAAATATTTCGGTTGCCATGGTTTCGTTTTTAACGGTTTTCAATGTATTTATAAAAAAACTTTTAATGCCACTTACTATACTGAAGTTTAGTTGGCAAAGTCATTCACAAGAAACGCCCCTTAACTCTTCCCATCTGTGTTCAGTGTTTGTAACCTATCTCTCATTCAGTTTATTGTTTGATAACAACGTTAATAATTTTAAAATTCTTTAAGATTGTTAATTTTGTTTTTTTTTAATGTAACCTTAAAATGCAATTGCAAGATTTTAATATGTAAACATTAACGAAACAGGCTGTACATTAACGTCATGATGTTCGATTTCAGCGATTTTATACATCTGGTAGTTTTTTTCAACAGTTTGAGTTCAAGATCTTTTAAAATTAAACAATTGAAGCCTCCACTAGGGATTGTAAATTTACCGACTTTTTGAATTACCGGTTATTCGGTAAAACTATCAATCAAAACCGGTTTACCGGTAATTTACCGGTAAATCATATTATTATATATATTTATCTTATATTGTTTCTTTTTAGATTTTTTGCGGTTACTAACATTTTTAATGTAATAGTTTTCGGAGTTTATCCGCGTCTCCCCTATAGTGAGATGCCGAAACGTCGAGCCAATTTAAATATTACCCGGATAAACTCCGAAAACCATATTAAAAATAAATATATTTATATACATTTATTTATTATGAAACTGATTGAGATAGTTGAAGCCTAAACTATCCCAATTAGTTTCATACAATATATTAGTTAACAGCCATTAACGTATCTAATATATTTTTATGTAATACAAGATGGTTTACCCGGCGTTGCACGGGCGATTACAATTTTAATTACTGTTTTAACTTGAATAAGCCCAATAATTTCAAATCATACACAAATGACATACTCTGATCAATCATCTTTTCATTTTCTTATAATTCCTTAAAAAATAAATATTTATTGCTTAAAAATTGAATAATAACTCAAATTTATTTTCTTTCGTCTTGTTTAAATTAAAAATGTACTAATAAAAATAATACTTCATGTACATTTATTACTAATTGTATACAAAACAATCTTTACTTGTGAAATACACTGCGCCGTATCGTGTTATGACCAGGTATTTGCCGACGTAAGATCGAATCCCGTCCAAGTATTTTTTTTTTTTACATTTGTAATATGTGCTTGTACTTAAAGTTTGGCGTTAGATCTGCAAGGTCCTAAATAGTAACTGTGCAAAATTTGGTCCCGATCGGTCAACGGACCTAGGATTCTATAGCGAACAAACAAACAAACACACAAACAAACAAACAAACAAGCTCTTTTATATATATAGATTAAAGATTAATATAACACAATGTAAAATGATAATATATAATATATAAAATAAAAATATTACAAAAAATATAATCCAGTATTACAAAAAACACATGGAAATAAAACTATTCTGAACAGAAAATATAAAATGATTTAACATAATATACCTATGTTGTCAAACTATTAATAGTTTTTATTTTAAACTTTTCTTAAAAAACAGCCACGTAGAAAATATAATTTATCTTAACTATCGTCTCCTAATTGCGACCTAATTTTTGTACAAAATAATCCATCCGCGGAAAAAGCTTTTTCGGATTCTACTACACTTGTTGATCGAGTAGTGAGTAAACAATCAAACAATCATATGCCATTAGTATGCTTTCCCCTTATTTTTTCTCTTTGAAAATACGTCAATTTTTTTCGATTATTTGATTTAGATTTTTATCATGATTAGAAAGATATTGTAAAATTACCGCAATACCGGTAAAAAAACTGGCAAATTACCGGTTAAATTTGAAGAGCATTTTTTGCGATTTATTACAATCCCTAGTCGTGTAGTGAGTAAACAATCATGCCATTTGTAAAATTTCCCCTTTTTTTCTCTTTGAAAATACGTCAATTTTTTTTTCATTATTTGATTTAGATTTTTATCATGATTAGAAAGATATTGTAAAATTACCGCAATTACCGGTAAAAAACTGGCAAATTACCGGTTAAATTTAAAGAGCATTTTTTGCGATTTACCGGTAAACCGGTTTACCGGTATTACAATCCCTAGCCTCCACTAGATTCAGCATACGGCATACGCCACTACCGCCTTTTCAGAGAAGCTACTTATATGTATATGCTGCAACGACTCGTTTTCAATATGCTTGTTAAATTTTTATATGTACGCTATTCACGAAATTGGCTTTTTAGATTTGGCAAGCTGTATTCAGCTATACATACGTATTCGAACATGTGACCTATAAAACCTTACAAAGGGTCGTCAAACATTTACGTCGCTATCATATATTTAAATAACATGGAATATATCGAATATACATGCGAAAGCATGAAAATGAGTTTTGAAGACTGAAATAACATGTTTACAGTAAACTGATACTTGTAGTGTTGTAGTTATTACTTTAAAATTTAATAAGAAATCTTGCTTCACTAGCAAGAATTTGACATAGTCATTTAATACTAAAAATTAAATCTAATATTGCTGATACCTACCAACAATTTCTACACTTGTTAAAATATTATTGTCTTTTAATTAATAATTAGTCTAAAAACATTATTAAAATAATGATTTTCAAGATTAATATTCTTATTGTTTAAAATTAGGGTTTCTTGCAATACATTTCTATATTTAACTAGGCGATTTACCCGGCGTTGCACGGGTGATTACAATTCTCTTTTATCAATCACAGACTACTCGCGCTCCGCGCTCGCGCCCGGCGGACGTTCCCAAACGTTCAATTACAGACTACTCGCGCTCCGCGCTCGCGCTCGGCGAACGTTTCCGGCCGTTCCCGGGCATTTACGGCCGTTCTTTATACGACGTTTGATCCGTCAGGTCCTAAATAGTAACTGTGCAAAATTTGGTCCCGATCGGTCAACGGACCTAGGATTCTATAGCGAACAAACAAACACACAAACAAACAAACAAGCTCTTTTATATATATAGATAAAACTTATACAAAAATCATCAATAATAATGGTGAAGGGCGTCTCCATTTGTTTCAATAATAGACTACCTATGATTTCATCTTTTTTCTCCTCCTTATGGATTGTGACAGTTTTTCAATTGCCTTCAGTTACTTAACTGAGTATACAATTAATACTTAATATTTTCTTAAAGTGTTCTACATTCCAAAATAAAGCTAGCATACTCTAAAATCATTGATGGCAATACGTTTTGTGATGTTACGCTATCAATAATATGTCCACACTGTTTAAAATATCAACAATAGCTACTTGTTGTCACAGACGCCAATAATCTACTGATAGGCTACGCAAATATTGAAAATCAACAAAAATAAATGTAAGTAAATTTTACGAAATCTGACAAGGAATTTTAAAGACATGCAGTAAATATGACGTTCACTTACTGTATTTCCATAAAACCATTATAGCAATAAAAGTTAAAGCTACGTTTTCCTATTTCGTAGGCATGTATTTTTTTATTATGTGCGCAAAATAATTTATAGATTCTAAATGATTTTTGTACGTACTATCTTCGATTAAAAATGCACTAATAAAACATCGCATTATAAATAACACGCCGTGACGCTATTAGCATTTTATTATTCACATGCAAACATTGGCGTAGCTGCTAGACATTTAGGGCCCATAGGCAAAAATCAATTCTCCTTATTTTTATTACACTTTTTTTAATTTTGGTTCATAATTTCGAGACAAACCACCAAGTTAGAAATAATTTTTGTAGATCCATATATTTTTTTTTAAATTCTGTTTCATAATTTCAACTTCATTATATGGAATAAAAACAGAACTCCTTATAATACAGGGCGACTTCAGTCGCTAGCCCGATAACGCAGTAATAGGTTTATACGGAGGTTCAATGGTTAGACTGGATTTATAATAACGAGTATAATAATTATGTTTATTTTGTTTTTAAGAAATACATTTAGCTAACCTAATTTACATGCTTATACAGCATGGCTAGTTGAACTGTATTCACCATTATTCTTAACATAAGCAAATTGCAATGTGGTGAATTTTAAACTTTTTTTGCATTTACAAAATATCTTTAAAAAAATTGATAGTTTTTGCGCCATTGATAATAAACAAACCACATCGGGTTTTTAATTTTTGCTTATAACTAAATTGATATGAAATCACTCAAAACATTTTTCGACATTATTGGGGCACTTTTTTGCTTGGATTTGAAATTTGTCAACAATTGTTACCTAACTTCATTTGTTTTTGTTGTTTTAACATCAACTTTTTTATTTTGTGTAAATAATATAGTTCTGTTTAAAAAGTAATAAGAGCGTATTACGTCTAAAACTAATATTTCTCGAATTATTGCTGTTTTAATAATACTTTATGGGTAAAATCACAGCATTTTAGAGTTTAAATTGTGGGCTTCAATAAAACTATAAAAAATAATACGTTTCATTTAAATTTTACTTTTAGGCTGCAAATTTTCATTTTTCTTTTAAAAAAATGTACGTAGTTATATGGGTGAGCAGTTTTCGTGAAATTTCGTGAAAATATTGAGCGATACAGCACTTTGAAAAAATTTAAGGAAAAACAAGTCATTTTCGAATGTACATAAAAAACCTTTTGTTTTTTTTTGCTACCCGCAGACTCTGTATTTGGTGGCCTGTCTTAATTATGAGTTTCACACCATCGCTGTATATCTCTTTTGTTTAAAATTATATAATAATCTTATTATTTCTAAAATTCGTCACTAGACAAAATGAAAAATTCATTATTAACCTATAAAATCCAAATTTATAATTTTTAATGTTGATAATAATAGTAAAACGGCGCAATTTACAAATTTTTAGTTTATATTATTTCTAAGCAGGAAAAAAACAACACTATACTAATGTAAAAAAAAAATTGTCGCGTAATTATTTCTTAGATCCCTATGTTCTTCATTTTAAAACATACAATAAACTTAACTTGTTTTAAATTTATTACGTTGAAAACCGTAAATATTAGTAAAAAAACGTTACAAAACAACATAAATTGTTAAAAATTCATGACCCTTAGTAGTTCAAATATATTGTGAAAAATGTTCTTAAATCTAAAATTGAAACAATAAAGTTTAAAATAAACAAGCGTATCTTCTATTCGTACGTACTCAACCGACAAACGTAAATTATAGCTTATGGTATTTGTTGGGATATATGTATGTATGTATACTTGACCGTATTCCACATGCTATATAACATATAACATATAACCCACTATTAAAGGAGTTTTGAGTTATAAATTATACGTATATTAACTTTTAACTTTCCCCTTTGGGACCTTAACCCCCAAGAAAACATTTTAAGGCATATATTCTTCCAACCTTCGTTTTAAATGTTCTCAAAAATCACCTCTTGACGTTTAGTAAATAATTTCAAATCATCCTAATTTTTGTTAAACAAAAAACTTTTACAAGAAAAAGCAGGCCTAAAACCATAAAAATGAGAACATCCCACACACTGGAACTGGCAGGTACAAATACCTAACATAAATTGGCGTTATCAATTTACATATAAGCTATCATTTTTTGTTCAACTTTAGAGGGGATGTGCGGGTTAGCTTGATGCAAGGCCAAAGTTGGCAATTTCAAAGTAAATTAAACTGCAAGGAAGACAGGTTTTCGATACAAAAATAGCTTCCATGTGGCAAGAGCGCTGCCCTCGCCCTTGACCTCGAGACTTCAAGATAAATAATCAAAATAACCGTCAATTGAAAAACAGCCTCATTAAACCTCGTTACAGTTTATTACAAAGGATCTTAACACCGTACCTACTTAATGCACGTCGTTTCCGCGAGACAAGGGCATAAACGTTTACATCTATCACTCCTTCATAAAGTGTAGAGTACATAGAGCTTTCCCAAAGCTTCATCTGTATAGCTATAGAGTTTATTTTAAATACTTTTCATGAGCCATGTTACACCATAAACCTGATATCAAAAAAGGGAATAGGAATACAGGGTGTTCCAGCTCCACAACTTCTTTATTTCAAAAAGTACCTAAAACTTAGGTTTTAATTAGAAAATATTTAGATTCTAAAATTAGCAATTTTATAAATTCTTAAATATCTCCGTTGTTGTTTTTATTTCAAATTTAAAGTTTAAAAAAAACTTATTTTGTTTTTTTCTGTGTATCTAGTGCGCCATGGATTTTTTTAAAAGTAAAAGTATCGCTGAGTATTTGTCTAAAATAGAACCATTATGTTTAATTTAAGCGACCTGTATTTCTTATGATAAGCCCAATAAAACCCAAGTATTTGGCGCACCCTGTATATAATATACGGGGTGTCCCAAATTACATTTCCAGCATGGGGATCTAGCTTATTATAAGAGATACAGGTTTGTTTAAATTAGATGAATTATTCTTTAGTATGAGAGGATCTACAACATAATTTAAAAACTCTAAACGTGGAATTGGAAAAAATTAATATGTAAATAAATACCGAAAAAACTAAAACTATGATCGTTACAACAGAGAACAAAGGACATAACATCACCTTAAATGGGCTTAGGTTGGAACAGGTAGAAAGCTTTAAATATTTAGGAGTGAACATAGAGAAAATGGAGGAATGGACAAGGAAATATGCGAAAAGACAGAAAATGTGGGAAGAATATTCAACAGTTTAAGAACAACATTTTTTGGAAATAGAGAAGCCCCAAAACGAACAAAAGAGGAAGTGGTCAAAAAGGTAGTAACTCCGGCACTTTTATACGGAAGTGAAACGTGGACACTCACAAATAAAAATAGTAGCCGCGTTATTGCAGCAGACATGAGATTTAAAAAAAAAATCCAAGGAAAAACAAAAAAAGATAGAATCAGGAACGAAACATAGAGAACAATTAAAGGATCAAATCGGTTGAAACAAAAATACAAGAAAGGCAGCTGGGATGGTTGGGTCACATCTATAGGATGAAAGAAGAAAGGTTAACCAGAAAAGCCTACGAAGCAAGATCACTGGGAAAAAACAAAAGAGGTAGACCGAGAAGCACCTAGCTCGACGAAGTTAAAAAAGCAACAGCGGACAGAAACATCAAATGGAAAGACATAAAAAAGTTAGCACAAGACAGAAAAACATGGAAAAAAGTCAGCACAACACAACTCAACAGTCCTACACCTAAAGTAGAAGGACTCGTGGAAATACGCACTCGCCGCTACGTGGTTCCATGCGCAACTTTTCCACTCGTGCGTAATATGCTTTTTACAACTCTTGTTTTGTAATATACTATTACTGTACAGTCTGCATGCATACATAGTAAGTGGGTCTTTACTCTTTACGCACGGTAAGCAAAAAGCTTAGTTCGGCTTAGTTTTTTAAAAGAAATCATCAAAGTAGGATTACGTCAAATCCATCCTGCATGCATAGTAAGTGAGTCCTTACCACGGTCTACTACACAGGTTGAGAAACTCCTATATAAAACCAACTGAGGCCGGTAACTAGTTCCGTGAATTATCCGAAAGATAGCGATAACCGATAAGTATAAGCATGGCCAACTTCATTCATAATCCGCTACGCTAATTATATGGCCGTCCCAATTGACCATAAACGTCGTTGCCAGGTAAACGTCAAAAAAGTACGTCAACTGGCGCTCCCTGTGAAGTATATCGATAACTATATTTTTTAAATTAATAGTTAGTCTCATATTTCTATAAAACTTTGGACTTGAATAATAATTATTTACCTGTAAAATTAACAACTGCAATCAACTTCGCTTATGGGAAATTTTCTGAGGTAAATATGTGCTTTACCAATCTCACAACTTTTTGACGGGTTTGTTGCTTTGCTAAAAAATATTTATACTTTTTTCAAATTCAGTGAAAATTGCGAATTAAATCATGAAGAATATTTGTTATAACTATTCATAAAAATGTTTGTGGAATTTTTCTTAACTTGGACATTTAACTGCCATTATTAGTATTGACATGACATTTTTGAACATAAATGACATTTAAAATACATCACTGAGGGCGCCACCTGACGTACTATTTTGACGGCTGATTCTGACTTTTCACAACAATGAAAAATTTGGAATTGGAACGGCCATATAAGTAGCGAAGCAAGCAGCTGAGCGGATTATGAATGAAGTTGGCCATGGTATAAGAAGTTCTTATAATAAGAACCATTCATTCGCCATAAATTTTCGGGAGATGGCGATAAATCTAAGAACCGGTTCGTGCACAAGGTTGGATCTTGATTCTGACGTAGTCGGCGAGATTTACGAAAACTCGCAACCTCCCAATGTAATGAATCAGTGGATGTATGTATATAATAATGGCTTACCCGAATTTTTAAATTAGTTTTGTAGAAAATTAAGATCCTACCTAGTGCATGCACTGGTTTTTAAACTTTTCGCCATCTAGCAAAAATTTATTACCAACGGTTCCATGCTAAGCAGATTATGAATGAAGTTGGCCATGACGGTTCTTAGATTTATCGCCATCTACCGGAAATTTATGTCGAAAAGTTTCCAATTTTTGGACAGGTTTCCTAATCTGTGTAGTAAACCGTGCGCACGGTAAGCAAGAAGCACACTTGTTCTGTGGCACGCTTGTCTAGAAATGTCAAAGTAGACGTTCTGTGAAGTAGACTTACTATTTAGTATATGTTCTATGAGACTTACGTCAAACTTGACAGTTAGCAGCATACGGACAAGTTAGTGTCTTTACTATTAGTCAAAAAACCGGTAAAATCGTATGTATTATGTGATCGTGGAAAAAGTATGCTACAAAACACGAGTTGTAAAGTAATTACGCACTAGTAGAAATACGCCACTTTTTCACTGGTGCGTAATATGCTTCCTACAACTTTTGTTATGTAATATAATATTAATACAGACCAAATCTCTATCTCTTAAAATAAAGAAGTTTTAGAGTTGGAAAGTACTAACCGGGACACCCTGTATACATTCAGGTAACAGCAACTGAAACAATATTATGGTTTTTACAGTAATAGTCTTGATTTAATAACGTCACAATGCTCGCTTACCTTCAACTTTAAACTTTTTTTTTGCAAATAAAACTATTCACAACAACATTAAATATATTAACTTTACTCTTATAAATACAAATTGCAGCAATATATTTGTTTGTTCATGAGACTTAACTTTTAGTTGTTTTTTACAAACACATAAAACGAATATATTTATAACAATGTTAATGGGAAGATTTGTATTTCTAGAAAATTCTGATTCAACATTGGCATAATATAAGCTATTAATACACACATTAAAATATTCATTTACCTACAGATAAACAACTAAGGTAAAACATATTGAATTGAGGTTAACATAATATAGTGTCAGCCTATCAGGTGTAAAGTATGTACACGTATAAAGAATTATTTAATTCCCCACCAAGAAATGAATTATACATTTATTTGCGCATAGATAAATCGACTAAAGAAAAAAAAACACGATTATCAATATAAACTAAAAAAACAAAATAAAAATACTACTTCTGAACAAAAGTGGAAACAGAAACAACTCAGGACTCGTTTCAATTAGCATAAACTTCAATTTATAATACGACAAATTAAAGAATTGTCTGTGCAACAGTTTTTTTTTTAACGTATTCCGATTTGTGTCTCAAAATTGGGCACAGGACAAAACAAAAGAAAACTGTGGACTTGTTTCAGAAGAATGCAATGTTTTATTAGTCAAGCGGAGTGGAAACCGTCAGTATTCAGTTAAATCGATATAGAAGAGAGCTCCCTTGGAAAAGGGTTTGAGACGTACCTTGTCCTAAACAATATTCAAAATACAAAAGACAATAGAAGCTCGCGTATTTAAAATAACATAACATACAATTGTGATTTATAAGAAAGAAATTAATTAGACAAAAATAAAATTGTATAGCTTTTAAATAAGCTACAAGCTATGCTGTTAGTACAACTTTATCGACTGATTTTGACGAAATTTGATACTAAAACACTTTCAAACGTTACCGATTTTATTGCAATAATTAATTTGTCCCAGTTTCAATTAGTGAGTCTCGTACGTGATCAGCACAAGATCGTCCAATTTTCAACGAGATTCGTATGGCTCATAACGAGGCCAAGCACAAGTCGAACACGCCAAAAATGTTGATGCAGTAATGAATTGTAAACTGCAGCTTTTTTTAACAATTAAGTTGCCTTTTGCGAATAGTTACACAATACTTGGATTGGTTCCTGCTGGACCTAAAATTAATTTACGCGCACTTCTATTTTTGCAAATCAAAAATTTTGTTTATATTTTAAAATTTCTTTCCGTGCAAGCTAATGCAAAGTTGTATTAAAAACGTTGTTTGAAATCTAAAAGTTTTACCTACATAAAAAATTTCATAAATACCGCCTACACTTTAATAACACCGAAAAAAATCTGTAGAAAAGAAACACGCTCAGTTTACTCGATAGTATAGATAAAAAAGTGTTTTTTTTTTGTCATGATTATAATGTGTCATACCTCCGTTATTGTTGTAAATATCAAAAACATTTATTAAGATAATTTTTAGATATTTTTATGTAAAACTCGATATTTTATAAAAAGTTACGCTCGCCGTTAAAAAGTTATGACACAAACTTACCATTTTTTTAAATGGAAGCTATAGCCGGCTATGACCTAATAAAATTTGTTCTGTTTTTCTTATTTCAAATATATAAGGGTTGATGTTGTTATTTTCAATAACGCCCAAGTTACAAGTTTTGTTTTCCTTAAATAAACATAGGCTGTGAAAAAAAAAAAAAAAGTGTAAAGCCTTTTAAAACTCATTAGGTACATGTTACAAAGGTTTCTTATTTGTTGTTGAGATAAGCATTATGAATATTGAAGAGTATAGAACTAGGCGCGCCGCGCGCGTAGTCAATTCTAAGGCTGACGCTACGCTACTCAAGTGGCCGCTGGAAGTGGCCGCCAGCTTCACTCTGGTGTCAGAATTAACAGAATGTAGTATATAATATTTCAAATATTTATAATGTTTATCTCAACAACAAATTGAATAAGTGTACATGTATTTGTAAATAAATTTAAATAAATTTTTCCAAGTGTAAACAAATGTAACCGACTTTTCTAGTACACATTTAATTATTTTGTATTTATAAAAATGTAATATTTTTTTCATTTTTTCGAGCAAGTTTCCTTTCGAGCAATTGTTATTCGAGCAATTTTCCATTCGAGCAATTGTTTTTCGAGCAATTGTATTCGAGCAATTGTATTCGAGCAATTTTCACCAAACCAAAGCATACACGCTCTCGGTCTAGGTGTACACCGGGTTATATCTTTTAACGCCGTTTAATTGTATATATTATTCGGGGAAATAACTCTGTGGTCAGCGGGAAAAATCACTTGAGTCAAAAAGTGCAATTTTTCAGGAGCAACGTTTTTTTATTTTACTGATTATCATGTGAGTTTAAATTTTACTTGTATGGTATATTTTACTTAAAATTAAGTATTAAATTATCGCAATATGTCAACATGATGAAATTTTTTAATAAACAGTAAATACTTGACTTAAACTGGCATGAAATAAGAATAACTTAAGTAGTTTTTCACAAATGTAAACAAATGGATATATTCAGTTTAATTGGTTTATTCTTAAAAAACTACGGGTATATTGTATATCTTAAATTTAAACTATTACTTTTTATAATAACATAACCTCAAACCCTGATAGACGTCAAAACTGACAAATTTATTTTGTAGCTATTTTCATGCGTTATTTTGTAGCTATTTTCATGCGTTACAGAGTCACAGAGTCAGACTGGACTTTTATATATCTTAAAAAATATATTTTTTATGTAGAATTTAAAAAAAAAATGGAGTAAACATAAATACTCATTTTTAAACATAACTTTTATTATCTTTTGATTACACAAAATTTCATTGCAATGGAAAAATATTATTAATAAAAATACGTGAAATGGAACTAACATTATAAACAGGAAACACAAGAGCCGAAATTGCAAAATACCAGTATAAGAACATAACAATATGAATGGTATGAGGGTAATAATAAAAAAATTGCACTTTTGGACTTGTGCTTTTTCCCTCCGACCACAGAACTATTCCCTGGGACACCTGCTAATAGATATCTACAAAAAAAAATTAAACATTCATAATCTTCATAAATAAATGAATAGGACTAAAACAAAAATAACAGAACAAATGCGCCAACTACTTATGTATCGCGTTCGAATTGTAATATTTGATTTGGTCGTGCACATATTTATGAAACACTTGTTGACTATTTTAACCTGACCTATTACTTATGCATATTTATTAACATGCATAGTTAGCATGATGCAGCTCATTTTACCAGTCAATAAGCTAACGTCAATACATTGGTGTAATTTTCTAACTTGCAATATTATTTTTTTACTGTAATTTTTTATCATAATGTATCATTTACCGCGTTATAATATTATTAATGGAACTGACAACTATAACTTACGTGATGCAACATTTAAAATAACTTAATCTTAGACATACAAACTTGAAACGAACGTCGCTAAAAAAAATTACCAGCTTACACATTTTAAAATGTCCTATCAGAAACTTTCACAATCTTCTAAGGAGCATTAAACTTTATCCAATTAGCAATTAAGTACGAACGTATTTAGAATAATTTCGGAAAAGTGAGCGTTGATAGAATTACTTTAAAAGCCTATAGCGTTAATATTTATTACGTGCAGATCAAAGCTTTGCAATAAACGGGTGCTTGATGCTATAAAATTGCGTTTTTTTTTGGTAAAATCGATTTCTTTAAAAACACATCTGCCTTATTATTTTAGAACAAACGATGTCAATATTAATACTTTTTTATTGCTTTCATTACCACTATTAATAAGCTGTAAGTATAAAAGACGCTTGTTTTTAAATTGTTAGTTCAATTAAAACAATTAAATGTATGCTAAGACAATTAGTCACAGCTTTTTCGAAAATATATTCACACGACTAGAATGATCACAATAGATACGACTACATGCAATTAATTGGCAATAAACTATTAAGTTAAGTTTACATTAGTCATGTGAGTGGATCAACTCACATGAATCCATGTGGCATGAACACCAAATGACCGTATAACCACAGTATAGAGATCATACAGTAGGGACAGCTTACCTTTTTTTATGTTCGTATTTTCATTGCGCATGCACAAAATTGGTGGTACTTTTTTAAATAGCCAAGGGGTGGCGAGACGATTTTAAATCATATGACGTATCATATGATAGCTATTTCGATTCCAACGTAGTTTTAACTCCTTATGGTTTGTTTTTTTTATATAAATAATTTAAAATACTTGCTTTTTACATCTGCTTTTTGAACTTTTACATCAATTTGCGTCAATTTTTAACGAACGCCATCTATTAACTATTATATGAACTACCACCAATAGACTGCCATATTGGATAAAAATTAAACAACAAACTTCAAAGGTGCCGACAGAAGCTGTCCCTACTATTGAATAAAAAGATAAAGGAAGGAGCTTTAATTATTATACTGCAGCGTTTGTCGGCGACGGAAATGACGACATAAATGGCCTCTGATGGCGGCCGGTTTTGACAGGTCAAATAGTCAAGAAATTTAGAGTTTTGTGTGCTACAATGGTTTAGCTGCAGATCTTGTAGTCTTACTAGGTCCAAAAATGTTGAAGATTAATAGATTACGTTTCATAGGTAAGTAGACATTAATATTTTGTAGTGTAATCATGTATTGAAAATTTGATGTGGTCTGTCAAAATAGTATGTCATATCAGTGGCGTGCATTTTTGTACAGAATATTTTTTAACTCTCATAATAAACAATGCAAATATTGATGTGTGCTGTCGTTTTTTTAATTCCCTCAACCACAAAACAAGAAATAAATAAGTAAATAACAGGCTCAAGTCAAAACAAAGCAAACATTTACATTATTCAATACATATTTAAAAATGTTAGATACGCCACTGAGAAGCGGAAACATGCATCCGCCATATTGAGAGGCTAACCTGGACGCCTTAAGATCGCTAAAATGCTCTTTCCTTTATCTTTTTATTCAATGGTCCCTACTGTATGATGTCTATACTGTGGTCTAACCAATATATTATCTAATAAACATATATCGCGCATTCCCTATCTTCACAATGAGTGGAAAGTGAAGCCGATAGAATGAAATTGAAATATGTTCCTCTCTTTCTAAGGTGTACTTTTTACAGTTGGCAGCAAAACATAGAAAATCAAATAAAACTAGGATTACTAACAGAGTCTGCATGAAAATTGTTGAGGACATGTTATGAAACGTGATTTTTGTAAATTACGCATGCAGACAGTCAGACACCGATGTTTAACAATCCGAGGCGAATTTGCGAATTAGTACAAACCTTAGAACAGGTTTTTATATATTAATTATAGTTTTTACAAATCGGAGATCATCAACATCAAATGTCATATTTTTAAACTGTCAAAAATTAGGTGAACATTACGCGCGCTTCTCACGTTGTGCAATCGGATGTATATTAGCTGTCAATGGTCCAATCGCCGCATTAAAAAGAGAGGATGTATATCTGTATCTGTACCGTTGACTATGTTATGCAAAATTTGAACTACTAGCAATATACATATTATGTTTATCTATCTTCTTCTTCTTCTTCTATATATATAAAAGAGCTTGTTTGTGTGTTTGTTTGTTTGTTTGTTTGTTCGCTATAGAATCCTAGGTCCGTTGGTCTATCGGGACCAAATTTTGCACAGTTACTATTTAGGACCTAACGGATCAAACGTCGTATAAAGAACGGCCGGAAATGCCCGGGAACGGCCGGAAACGTCCGCCAAGCGCGAGCGCGGAGCGCGAGTAGTCTGTAATTGAACGTCTGAGAACGTCCGCCGGGAGCAAGCGCGGAGCGCGAGTAGTCTGTGATTGGATAAAAGAGAATGATTGTAATCACCCGTGTAACGGCGGGTAAATCGCCTAGTTAGATATAAATGGTCTAATCTAAACCTTGTAATTCAATTCAAATGATCAACTGACATGAATTACAAGGTTTAGACGGTCATTTGGCATTCATGTCAAATGAATTCGTGGGAGTTGATCCACTCACATGACTAATGTAAACCCAGCTTTAAGCTGGGTTTACATTACATACGATGTAATTCATGTCAGTTGATCATTTGAATGGAATCATTTGAATTGAATTGCAAGGTTTAGACGGTCATTTGGCGTTCATGTCACATGAATTCATATGAGTTGATCCACTCACATGAATTCATGTGACTTGAACGCCAATTGACCGTCTAAACCTTGAAATTCATGTCAGTGGATCATTTCAATGGAATCATTTCTCAGTTGAAACATGTTTAACTTTTGCATTCATTTCAATTGTTTCAAAATGGCGAAAATCTATAAAGTTTCTTACGGTTTATGACAATTACGAGTGTTTGTGGAACTCAAAAAGCAATGATTATAAAATATAGAATTAAGAGCAAGCGCTATACAAAGATTAGTCGGTGATATGCGGGAATTGGGTATTGAACTCTATAAAGGTATTCCAAATTTTTAAAAGAATCCCCCGATGCTAAATAACGCATAGTTATTTCGAGTTTTACCTGGGCTAAAATAGCCTCACGCATTAATGTGTTTTGTTTCGTAATCTTATAGGCCGTTTACACACACGGTTTTGCACATGGTTTTGCTGCTTAGGTTTTGCATATGTGCAAAACCGTGTGTGTAAACGCTAATTTATTGACCTTAGTTTTGCATAAGTGAATCTAGCGCTGCTACATTTCTTGGTTTTTAAAACCAAGCCACAAAAACAGTGTGCAAAACCATATGAAAACCATGTGCCTTTTAGGCCTTTTAGGGGAAACTTTTGTTAATAGATTATTAAATTGAATTGGGTTCATTCTAAGTAAATTTTGTAATTTATCGGATTTTCTGATTACAATTTGCGTAACAGATTTCTAGAGGCACCTTGAGCTTCTCTACGATGAATCCATTGTTTCACTCATACCCTCGTTTTTCGGTCCTTTTTCTTACGCAATGTCTTTATTAATTTACTAGCTACAATTGTTACAGATTTAATAAATGCTTTGTGTACTTCCACTTTCGCCATCTTGAATCATCTAATACAATGCAATTCAAATGAAGCGTGTAAACATGCAATTGCTTTCATGTCACATGAATTCATGTGAGTGGATCAACTCACATGAATTTATGTGACTTGAACGCCAATTGACCGTCTAAACCTTGTAATTCATGTCAGTGGATCATTTCAATGGAATCATTTCTCAGTTGAAACATGTTTAACTTTTGCATTCATTTCAATCGTTTTAAAATGGCGAACAGCCGATGGTCAGAGGACAAATCTATTAAGTTTCTGACTGTGTATGAAAATTACGAGTGTCTGTCTAATTCAAAAAGCAATGATTATAAAAATAAAGAATTAAGAGCAAGCGCTATACAAAGGGTAGTGGGTGATATGCGGGAATTGGGTATTGAATTCTATAAAGATATTCCAAGCTTTTAAAAGAATCCCCCGATGCTAAATAACGCATAGTTATTTCGAGTTTTACCTGGGCTGAAATAGCCTCACGCATTAATGTGTCTTTTTGCGTAATCTTAGGGGAAACTTTTGTTAATAGATTATTAAATTGAATTGGGTTCATTCTAAGTTAATTTTTGTAATTTATCGTATCTTCTGATTACAATTCGCACAACAGATTTCTAGAGGCACCTTGGGCTTCTCTACGATGAATCCATTGTTTCACTCATACCCTCGTTTTTCGGTCCTTTTTCTTACGCAATGTCTTTATTAATTTACTAGCTACAATTGTTACAGATTTAATAAATGCTTTGTGTACTTCCACTTTCGCCATCTTGAATCATCTAATACAATGCAATTCAAATGAAGCGTGTAAACATGCAATTGCTTTCATGTCACATGAATTCATGTGAGTTGATCCACTCACATGACTAATGTGAACCCAACTTTACGGACAATAGAATTTGAAGAAAATAATATAATGTTCTTCCACCACGCTAGTGTCCGTAATGTCAATCGGGAACGAACAGTTCACTTGGAAGTAAAAACATATTATTATTATTATATTGTATCTTAATACGACCTCTTTTTATAAAGATTATTGTAACAAACATTTATTAACATATCATTTAGAGACAATTTTCAAAAAAGGTTTCTTAATTCTTTCACATGCTCCAGTTTACATGCATAATAGATTACTGAAAAATGTTTTTTAAGCTACAAAAATTTAAGTTTACAGCTGATGTGTGAGTTACCAAAAATAGCTTTTACAAAAAAAGTCAAAAAATTCAATTAACTTAATACACATAAATAAAACTAGCCTTTTCCAATGCAATTTTGTTATTATTAATTTTTTGCATTTGTCAGTATTGGTTACTAAACCTTTCGCCACACCTAAGAATTTGTTTGTTCAGGTAGTTACGTACAACTCGAGAACCACTGAACGGATTTAAATGAAATTTCGTAGGTGTGTATAGGTATAAGTTTCCAGCAGGGCTTCGAACCGGCACTGAACCGGAAACCGAAAAAAAACCGTTATTTTTGTCGGAACGAAAATCGGTACTGAACCGGAAAAAAAAGTTTCATTTCGGTTCAGTACATGTGCAACAAAAACGCACGTTTCGTTTATATATGTTTCGTTATATTATACATATACTTCCAGTTCTAATTTTACCAAATAAAAACATTTAAAAAATTTAAAAATCACTTTCTCCGAGCTGAATCAAAAACCGATAAAACCGTTATTTTTTCAGGATCGAAAACCGGAACCGAACTGATATATATTTTTTTAATTGAACCAGAACGAAAACCGAAACGAAAAAATTAAAGGTTCTAATGGTGCCTGTCCACATGAGAGTAAACAACTCTCGATAGCAGCGTCGCCAAGGATACAGCCAATCGCGAGTTACTCTCAGGGGCTGTATCCTTGGCGACGCTGCTATCGAGAGTAGTTTACTCTCAGGTGGACAGACACCATAAGCCCTGGTTGTTGCCATTAAAAATAAAACAAGTTTGGCGGCTTATATCTCAAAAATCGAGTATGATATGACTTTTTTCTAATTCTACGTAAAAAAATCTACAGGAATCATTTTACATTTTGGTTTTAACATAATTGGCTATGGAATTATTTATCGGGGGTATTACCACAAGAGGTTAAAATTTGCTGGACAAATTTTGATTTGACACGAGTTGTTGCTTAGTAACAAGCTATGGTAACAAGTTACGAGAATGAATTGACACCAATTGACTTGATTTGTCAAATGTCAGTTTATTCGAGTATAAATTGAAAGGCAATAACGAGTGTTGCAAATAAAAATTTGGCCTGGTAAAATTTTAACCTCGAATGGTATTTGTAGCGAAAATTCCACGACTGAAAAGTGACGTTTAAACCAATTGTAGAAAACTTAACCTCTGATATTTTCCAAAATTTCATTGCGTTGCTATGGTGAAGGTAAACCACAAAAATTTATCCGATTGCAAATAGTAAGGTTCCTATTTATCCGCTAGCAAACGTGATAAATCGTATGCATTTACATCGACATTAATGACAGGAGTGGAATTATCATTAACAATACTGTCTGTTTTTAGTTTTTAGGTTTTTACAAAGTATTTAAAATAGTTGAAGGTGTAGGGGTAGGGTGTAGGTCAAATGTCAAAATGGCATTAAATTAGTCTTGAAATTCTGCCCAACTGTGTCAATTTAACCGAATTTAACCGATATATTTTTTCGGTTCAGCTCCGGTTTTCGTTCCGACAAAAATAACGGCTTTTTCCGGTTTTCGGTTCAGTTCCGGTTCAAAGCACTGATGGCAACCATAATTGTCTTTCGGTTCATTAAAAACTTATTTTTTCTGATTTCAAATATGTATGGGTTGTCATTTCTAGTTTTATTACTTATCTCAGAATTTGCAAAAAAAAAACGAAATAGCAACTTTTGTGTTTATAGAATATCATGCAGAATCGTCAAAATTGGCAGTCAAAACTGCGATGGTTCAAAATCATACGATGTGAGCAAAAATATCTGCTACGTTTGCTGTTAGATTGGTAATTGTTATGATTGTAATGGGCACAGAAGAATGGCTATAGAAACATCAACAGTGTTTTTTTTTGGACTTCGTTTGTATTGTAAGTATTGACATTTAAAACAAATTTTCGAGATATTTCCTATATAGTTTTATTCTGTATAATATTGTGTTAGTGCATGCCCGTAATTATCATTAAAAGCGCAATAGCTTGAGAAATATTAATTTTAGACATAAATGATCTTCTATACATGGTTTTTAAAGGTAAAAATTGTTTCATTTAAAAAAATTTACTTAATCGTGTTTGAAGTTTAGCCAATTGGACCGGGCATAAGAAACACCCTGTATATTATTTTAAAGCTTCATCTAGTCAGAAACGATTATGGCGGTGCATGATTAGTAGGGGCTCAGACTTGCAGTGCTTAAAGCTCTATGCCTATGGGCTAGCTGCCGCTAGCTCCTAGTCAAAACAAATAACATTACACGTGTAATAAAGTCTTTTGATTAAGCGTTATTAATCGGGGGTCAATGTCAGTTATTTAATTGAACACATCAAAATTTAATAAAATATTTTTACTTCAGTGAGGCCATCTCGAACCACGCAACATTGAAAATATGAATTAGTTAGTTACGTTTATCAATAATAAACAGTAAGAAACACAAAATTAAAGCTTTTTAAATAACCGAAGCTTATTATCAATTCGAAATATCAAAATTCATTAGATTAAATTACTTTAAATAAATTGCAATCAAATACGCTTTTAATTAAAATTCTGTATGACATAATTTCGTTAATGGAAGCTACAGTTGACCATGAAACCATGAATAACTTTCTTTGTAAGCTTTTCAATAATATACTTATCGTAATACTTCTTTTTTTTTTAATCTGTTACATTCATATTAATAGTAGTAGGTCATGAATAACTTACTAAGACAACAGACAACACAACACCTCTCTATGTCAAGAAAAAAAACAAAGGTTTTTAAGTTTGTTTAGTTACAATTTATTTTAGACATTTTAGATAGTACTGAACACTTTTTGCAAAAATAATTTGATTATAAAAATTGCAAAATCGACAGCATATTTACAATATAATATCATTTCTTTTAATGAACTTAAAAAAAATATTTATAGTTCAAATCTATTTAATGATTGTATTATTGAGCAATATTTGTACAACATTTTGGATTGACACGAAAATCATACAGACTGCATGAATAGTTTTAAACGTTTGAATACTAAATCATGCACACGTTAAGGATAAGAAAGTGCAAGTAAAGCGCAAAGCCAATATAGTAAGTATTACGTGGGCCACTGGAATTCGAAGTTACAACACGTTTGCATTCAGTTACATACTAATTTTTTTCATTTACTACTTTAAAAAATATGTTAACATCAGTAATTAATAAAAAACACCCAAATCGTATTTACACCAACAAAAATCATTTCACAGGTGTTAACTATCTAATTGTTTATAATTTATCCATCTCTAGCCAGGGCCGCCGCAATCGTGAAATAATGTTTTTGGGGATTTACCCAATACCCATACGTCCGGTAGCAAATAAACAAATTTTAACTAGGATAAATCCTCAAAAACATATATACAGGGTGAGTCACGACGGACGCCACGGAGTTTTATGGCCAAAAAGTTAATATTTTCATGAAGATAAAGTACTTTCAAAAATTTTCAACATTTAGAAACTTTAAAAAGTCTGAACAAATTCGCTTGGAAATTAGATTGACAATAGATTATTTAACACTTTGCACTACCTACATTTTTAAAATATTATACAGGGCGTTTTTTTACGCTTGGTCAAACTTGAGAAACTTTAACATCGATAACTAATTTTTTTTTAAAATACAACACATCATATTTTATTACACAGTCCTATAGAAAATTAAATTGTCTTTCGAAAACATTTAGGCTGTTTTTCACCTAAAATTGATATTTTCCGAGATATCGCGTTTTTATTGTTAATTATTAGGGCAAAGTGATATTTTCAAGTAGGCTATGAAGGTAATTTGAAACAATTGAAAGAAAAAATCAAGAAACACAATTTTATCTTTTGCCTACCCATTTTTGACATTTTTTTATAATAAACTTGTAAGTTTACCATTCTTACGTTTAAATAGAGGTCTTATCAGGTCACAATATTTTTCATATAATTGAGTTTGATCGTTTGCCAAGTCCTAAAAACCGATTGATAATGTACGCGAAAAGGACGCAGTTAAAAAAATTAATACTGACCTGACCAATTTTTAATTTAAAAAAAAAAACATGGTTGGTACAGGTTTAGAATGTAAGAATTATGTAAGAATGGTAAAACTACAAGTTCATCATAAGAAAATGTTAAAAATGGGTAGGCAAAAGATAAAATTATAAGTTTCTTGTTTTTTTCTTTCAATTGTTTTAAATTACCGCTGTCGTCTACCTTCATAGCCTACTTGAAAATATTACTTTGCCCTAATAATTAACAATAAAAACGCGATATCTCGGAAAATATCAATTTTAGGTGGAAAACAGCCTTAATGTTTTCGAAAGACAATTAAATTTTTTATAGGACTGTGTAAAAAATATACGTTGTTGTATTTCAAAAAAAAAGTTATCGACGTTAAAAGTTTCTCAAATTTGACCAAGTGTAAATAAACGCCCTGTGTAATATTTTAAAAATGAAGGTTGCGCAAAGTGTTACATAATCTATTGTCAATCAAGCTAATTTCTTTAGACTTTTTAAAGTTTTTAAATGTTGAATTTTTTTTAAAGTACTGCATTTTTATGAAAATGCAATTTTCACGAAAACGGTTGACTTTACTCCCATATAACTCTTAACATTTTTTGAAGTAAATTTAAAGAGGAATCCAAAAATTTAAAAATATACAGGGTGTTCCATAAGAAAAAGTATAACTTCGATATGCCACTCTTTTTTGGAGCACCCTGTATGTTTGAAAATATTTTTAAAATGTAGACCTTATTGACTTACATAACCTAACTGCGACAGAAGTTTGAAAATATATACCGTTTGACCATAAAACTCCGTGGCGCCCGTCGTGACTCACCCTGTATATTTATAAAAATAATATCATTACGAACTTTTAAATATTCTTAATAATTAACACTAATACATTTGTACATACATAATGCATAAGATTACTTCAAATATTTGTGTAGAAAGATAATGTTTACGTCTGAAACACAAAAATTAAAAAACATTAATATTTCGGGCTTTTACATTAGCGAAGTTTTGAATTAATTCATCTATATCGATTGTAGATGCAATTTTCATGCTCTACCTCTAGATATATTATTCCTGAACCAATGAGTCGTTCCTGATACATCGTAAAGCGTTTGTGCGTTTTTATAAGTTTTATTTTTTTTTTCATTTCTTTCTGAACTTGCTACCGATACTGGCATGTCACACAAATTCTCAGAATAATGAACACATTTGATACACTATTTTTTAAATAATTTTACATAAACAGGTGGCTGGTCCACATAGAAGAACCACTATTGGGATCTTGTAAGCGGTAAGAGCTATAAAGAAATAAAAATTATACAAATTGTTCTCCTTTTTGAGACCTATTCAGAGATGCTTTAATGTTTAAAAATTAACAAAAAATGAAAATGAGTATTTTTTTAAATCGTTAATAACGCGGTTATACTTGATAGTACAAAAATATTTTTGAAAAAAAAGTTATACATTTTTTACGCACTGTAAAATGAACGCATTCATTTGTTTTATACTAATTAAATTCTTATATAAATTTAATTACAAACTATTTTTTTTATGGAAACCATAGCTATGGCCTCGTGAAACAGCAATGTTTCCATCTTTTTAATAATATAACGTTTAACGTATTTATTTTGATATTTAGACTCAAAACAAATAAAATTCATTAAAAAGTCCCTATGAAGCTTTGGAGTGCCATGAATTTCACAATATTGAAACAAATGAACGTTTTTATTATACAGTGCGTAAAAAAATCTACAACTTTTAAGTACCATCAAGTATAACCGAGTTATAAGTTATAACCGATTTTTAAAAAATGTCAATTTTGATTTTTGTTTATTATCTAGCGTGTCATGGAACTTTTTTAAAACATTAAAGCATCATCACTGAATAGGTCTTAAAAAGGGGAACAATTTGTCAAATTTAAACTTCTTTGTAGGTCTTAACGTTTACCGTTTACGAGATCCCAATAGTGGCCCTTCTATGTGGACCACCCTGTATATAACAGGACATTTAATGAAAAAGTATTTTTTGGAATTCGCCTTGCTATTATTTATAATTCACTACATTAACTTGTACTGTCAATATCTCTCAAAATATCATGTTTTAAGTAAGTTAATTTTACAACGTCAAACATTTGTTAAGCAGTTCTGCTGAGGCAATTTGTCGGTAATTTATATATAGGTATTTTTGGTATTTAAAAAAAATAATTTTTATATAAATTGTAGAGATATGCTTAAATTTTTATTAACAGAGAGATGCAACTGCGTTATCAATAATTAAAAACTAAAAGTCTGAAGTTTAAAATCTGTTATGATTTCATTATCTGCTTTGTACAAAAACTTTATATTTATTTTATTCAAAGTCGAACTCTTTCTTGTTCAAAATTAGGTATTACACCTCAGACTGCGGCGATTTTTTCCGCATTTGTCAACATTTTTTCAAATTCATCATCTTTTCGTACTTTTTTATGAGTAAGGTTGGCGCCCCCGCACTTTGCACCCCTAGGCAATTGTTGCCTATAGTCGCCTTATGGTAAAACCGACCCTGTCTCTAGCATAATTATGTGGAAATACAAAACGTCAAAAGGTACCCTTGGTACGTAACACCCTGTATATTTTTGTTTGCTTTTACTTCGAACGTGCGCGTGTGGGCGAGTGTATAGGTGTGTGCACGCGCACTTGCCTGATGTACATGCGTGCGTGTTTACATGTATATCGGCTAGATTATAAATTATTTTTTTATACGAAAAACTGGTACAATATATAAAATTCCCACTAAATTATTTACATGTAAAAATTAAGCAGATTTTAGCGCACAAAGTTCGTTCGCTGTGTCGACGTTAACATAATAGGTACACAGACACCTGTAATAATGTTTTGATAATAACTTATTTACAATAGTACCCTTCGAAAGTAAGGGTTAGGTTTAGTATTTAATTATTACTTTTAAAACTTACACAAGAACATTAGAATATTAAAATAAAAATAATGCAAAAAACACACAAGAATTACCTTTAATAATTGTTGTAGTTAGATCAGATTCTGTCTGCAATTGAGCTATGCTGTTTTTGAAGCTCAAACAGAACAAAATTATTCCAAAAGCAAAGGTTGCATTCATAGTGACCGGCACCTTAAGTTTTACTTAGCACAAACTCCACAAACATTTTTATATGAACATTTTACAACAATTTATTGTTTATACATTCGTTTGTCACAAAGAAAATCATTCCGCAGTATTTAATCCATATTATTAAACCGGCACCGACGTTTAAGTGGTAATTAAAAACCTCGGTGAATTTTAAAACTATAGACTTATCACTATTCACTATTTACTCGCTATGTATACGTTTTGCAACGAAAACAAAAATAAAACACGAACCAAAACCCGTTCAACGACGCAAACCTGGATGCCATTAAGAAACTACACGTGCTTGTCTCGTCTTTCTTTTTCTCTTGTATAAGATGTGTATAAGATGCAATCGTAAAAGAGATAAGACGTAAACGAACAGGATTGCAAAATAGCAATAGCAAAAATACAAACATACTAAATAGTTCCAACAGGGTGTTCTTGTAACCATCTATTGGTATGACTGCAAGTAATACCACAGCTGAAATCTTTGATCATTATATTGGTTAGATTTTGAACTTTGCTAAGTGGATGCTTACATTTTTCCTCATAAACAATCTTTTATTAACATTTATACCAGTAAAGAACCTTATTTTAATAATCATATTAAATGGACCTTGCTACCACTTTCGTATTTTTTTTTAATCAGTTGAATTTTAATAGGTGTTTAAATCCTTGTGTTAGAGATCTATAAATGCGCGAGATAATGGCGCTTGCGCAGTAAGTCACATTATAGACGTCAGATTGACAACTTTTTGGATATTTTTACGAAAAACCTGCTACCTACATACGTAACGTTATTATTAAAACCACTTTTCGAGCCTATTTTAGATATCACGTAAGATAATTTCTAAAAGTGTATTGTTTACCAATAGCTTTTTTCTTATATAATTGTTTTGAGGTTATATATTGTAGCAATGGGAGGAGGTCATGAACATGGTCATCATGAGCCCTATAAAATTCCAGATTATAAAATATACAAAGTAGACGATGTTCCTCTGCTATTGACTACGCAACGTGCTTTAAGAGCTAAAGGACTTTGTGACCCTTGGCTCCGTAACGAAGTTTGGCGTTATAATGTAAAAGAATTTGGAAATGAGAAAATACGATTGCGAAGGACGTTTCTGCGCGGATTTCGTTTGGGTTTTGCAGCATTTGTATTGACAGTGGGAGGAACTGCTATTTATGATCAATTATATCCTTCTGATCACGGGCATGGACATGAACATGATAGCCATGGTGAACATTGATAAATAGTTTTATTATTAAATTGTACAGTAGTTTATTCTTAATTCAATTAAAGAGTGATACAAATTCTACGTTTTAATTGCCTCTGAATTACTCATAGGTGACTAAGTGGGTTAATAATAAAATTTCCCCAAATTAAATATTTAAGTAACTAATATTATTTTTATACGGCAGTATCATTATTGCAAAATTTGGTTACAGTTAACCCACAGAACATAAAATAACCATCTGAGTACGTTTTATATAAATTGCAAAAACTATTAAAAATTGTCATGACATGCGGTTTCTTAATTGCTTGAGAACATGACCATAACATCAAAAGAGATAGACAATACGTTAGTTTTGGTGATCATTGACCACATGTAAGAAAGTTGTGAATTCTTCAAATATTTTTATATATTTATAAGCGTTACTGAAAAACTGGGAAACAGCTTTTATTTAATTGCTGTATTAACAAATTTATTCAAAAGCTAATCGACCTAAAAGCTATACAACCATTGGATCGGGTTGACTTTCAGCTAAAGATAGCTGTAACAATGCGGTTACTTTTTACACCATAAACAGTTTCATACAACAATACAATTTACATTTTTTATTGAGACATTAACTTACACAACTGATAAAGAAATTATTTGGAATGGTAAACCAGCATATCGTACAAAAACATTTTTAAGGATTTTATCAGTAAAAAATAAAATCAAACAACAACATTCTGACACAAGCCAATTTACAATAAGGCTTTAAATATATAATATTTAACTTGAAGTCCTAGGTTTAAGTTCATCGTAACAAGATCTTAAAAAAATGTAATTTTTCTTCATAGGATTATAATATTCATGTCCTTTACTCCAATCATAACTAACGGTGTAGGCAAAGATCTGACCATTACTATTAAAAGC
The DNA here is from genome assembly GCA_947652605.1 of Elmis aenea. NCBI lineage: Eukaryota > Metazoa > Arthropoda > Insecta > Coleoptera > Elmidae > Elmis > Elmis aenea. The sequence goes on along the minus strand of OX393578.1, from coordinate 25,554,377 downwards.
ACAACGAGATATTGCTTGTTCCATAAGTTCAGATGGTTTAAGTTTGGTCCGTGCATCCTTATCCCAAAAACTGAAAGAACCGTCTGAGCCCACTGTAGCCAAAGTACCATGAATAGGATGGAAAGCAATATCATTAACTGCATAGATATCTTGGTAACCATTAGGAGTACCATTAGAACGGTGGCACTTGAAAGTAAAATTGTCTTTCGGGTTTGTTGGGTTAACATATTGAATAGCCACACGTCCTTCCACAGAGCCCAAAGCATACCCGGTAGGCGATTTCTTCTTATCTCTAAAGTAAAAAATATTTCAAATTGCAGATATTAAAAGTATTACATTTACATCATTATTACATATAATACAACTAACATTAATGTTTAAGTTATAAGAAAATCTTTGAGTTTAACACAGGTGCCTTTTTCCCCTGACTAGCTTCAGTTGCAAAAATATAAAAACTTTTGCTAAAAAAAGTGCTCGGTATATTTACTTTGCATATAATCAAAATTCACCTCCAAATAAGTCAATAATAATTCGTTTCACAATAATAACATGCAGGTCTATGCCAATATTCGGATATGTGCGGCATTTAACAGTTAAATGCCGGGACATGAATTAGTATGTGTGCGGGCATTAAGGTATTTAGTACAAATAAACAAATGAAAAGCTAGTGCGGTCCAATAAAAAATTATTGTTGTAACTTTTTTACTCAATTTTTGACTTAAACTAAAATGTCTACTACTTCATTAAACAAAATGTTTATCTCTTCTCTTCCTAAAAAGTCGTAGTAGCTTTAAAATCATTTTAACTTTTAATTTTAAAATTCCAAATTCGAGAACCCCTCCAGTAGTTCAAAAAAGAAAAAAAAACTAACATCAATTCATTTTACTAAACTGGATACAACTAGCTAGCTGAAAAATGATTAATTTTTTAAATCAAACATTTAATTATCGTATACCACTGTGTACAGGTTGAGTTTTGGAGACGTATTTTTGGCTTTTAAATCTTTAGGTCAAGGAATGTATATACTACAGTGTTCTCCCTAGGCCGTTTCTGCCGGGCACCCGGCTGATAAATTTCATAATAAGTGCGTATATAAAATCTTAAAAATCTTAATTGTTAAAGGTTAAACTGATAGATGCTAAAATAAAATCACAGAACAACTTAACACGTTAAATAAAACCTAAAACTGATATCTTCGTTTAACTAATACACCGTACGAGAGGAGACAAAGGCCGCAAAACAACAGGAGACATCTAGAATCGAGTCGGCCGACTCGACTCGACATTGTTGTTATCGTTCATGTTAAGTCGCATACGAAACCGCAGCGACAGTGATTATCACGAAATAGCGGACGGATTACTACTCTCCTGCGAAAATCGAGACGTTGGTCATCTTATATGTATATTTTATACCCGCGTAAAAACCAAATCGCAATCATATAAGTTGTACCCTCATTATAAAGTGCAGCGCTCATCATTGCGAATCACAGAGACAATCAATAACAGTGACGTGCAATTTTATCTAAAATCCATATGTTAATTGTGTACCAAAACAGTCAGCAGTTTAATAAAATTTTAACTCGATTCAAAAAAATTATGTCATATTGCCATCAAATCAATAAGTTATATCATATAAGGATACCACACTATTAATTATTAATTTTATTTTTATACTTTAGACATGAACAATAACTCAAAGTCAAATCAGACTAATTTATTTAGTTTTTTTTTTTAAACAAGAAAGTGGTCAAAACAATGAAAAGCAATTTAAAACAACTCTGGTTTCAAACCAGGAAGTTAAACAAGCCGAAGCTTCTTCTATTGGCAAATAGTTTGTTTTTTACTTAGTTAAATGATAGTTTTTATATTTTAAATTCTTTAAATTAAATTTTATATTATTGTTTGAAATGCGATATTTATTACAAATAAATAGTTTTGTTTGAAACAAAATATTTGTGTAAATTTAAAAAGTAATAATACAAAATAATATGTAATTATAAAATAATAAGACCGAACATTCACTGGGGGGGGGGGTCGCCCTGCAACCTTTTGCGTCCGCCCGGTAAAAATAAAATTCTGGGGAGAACACTGTACTAGAGGTAAAACTTTGATAATTGTATTCAAAATATATCAATAAAGCCGTTTTAATTTAAAATATGAAATAAATAATTTAAAGGATTAACAAACACCAGATGTTAAGTTTGGGTGCTCTTCTACAAACATGAGTTATACAAAATAATTCTAATTTTCATGAAAATTTAAAAGTCGACTTATACATAAGGTACACTTATACACAGTAATACATGGGACTAATACTGAAAGATAACTCGGAGTTATAAACACCTAAAAATTGCCACACATCTGTGCTGATATTTCAAAGGGCTTTCCAATCTCTTGTATTCTTGTGGTTTTCCTTCCAATTGGTAAACTATAATTTGACGTCCAGCAGTCCCCACAACTGCCATTGGATAATCTACATCAGCACAGTAGCAACGTTCCGGTAAAGTGATACTCATCATGGGCGAAGGACTGCGAGTGTCCCAAAATTTCAAAGTCTTGTCCCATGACCCAGTCATTAAACATGAATAATTTGTTGCCTTAATCCAGTGGCATGTCTTAATGGGAGCATCATGGGCAGCTACCTGCATAACTTGATTACTACCTAAATCCCAAGCTTTAGCTTGCTTGTCACACCCTGCCATGAAAACCTTAAAATAATGAAGGATTAATCATAATTGAATCAATTTCGCTACAGGAATATTAAAAAAAAAACTTATACGTAAAATTTCATACCTTAATACAATATCAACCTGTATGAAAATTAAATATTTTTTAAGTTAGATGACTTGATAAAGTTTATTATCTATGTGCTACTTAAAAGGTGCAATTTAACATAACATAACAATTTTTATTTAACATAAATTAATCGTAAATAAACCTCAAACGAGTGTAAAAAAAGAAAAACATTTCTAAAATACAAAATTTTCAATTTCATTAAATTCAATTTTTTTCATATTGACATAACTGAACTATTTCTTAACTTCGTATGTGACAGATCATTTTATTGTGTGAAATATGTATTTTAGTATCATGAAATAATATACTAACAAAAAAGTAACATGTTTAGTGAGAATTGTGTGTATATCGTAGGGTTAATGTAAAATCCGGCATTTTGTAAAAAGCCGTCAAAACGAGCATATTACAACTTTCTCTTAACCTCATAAGTTTGTTTTCATACAAAAAAAAGCTTTCACCAACCTTTAACCTGACCCTTATTGATTTGGTCGGTAATAGAGGGTCAGGTTTAAGGTTGATTAAAGTTTTTTTAAAAATAAATTATGAAAATGAAGCTAATAGGTTTGTTTTCATTAAAAACAATTATGCCGGCATTTTATTATTTGCCTAGTCAAAACACGAGATGCTCGCTTTGTCGGCTTTTTATAAATTTCTGGATTTCACATTATACCTACGACATATACACTACATTTGCTTTACAATAATTAGAGCAAACAATATTAAAAACTTAACTTTATATGAAAATATGCATTTCAGTTTTTAATTATACATGATGTAGACATTTTTTATACATGTATACGTAATTTTGGGTTAGTAAGAGATATAATGTTTATAACATGTTAGCAAGGATGCCAGACGTCCCGCACAAGAGTAATTAGGCCTGCGTACCACATAAACTTTTAAATGTCCCACAGATAAAACATTAACAGATTTTTACACATAACTAAAAAGTATGGAAAAACGTTGTTTTCTAAATACTGATAAAGGTATCTACATATTCGCTGTAAACTTATTTTAAAGTTTTTACTTTCACAACAAGATAGTCATGTTAAAAAATCACAACATATCAAACATTTTTTTTACAATGTCGTTGATTTGTATTGGACAAATACAGTATAATCATAATTAAGACAAGAATATTTGTGACGGTACATCATTAATTTATTTATTTGTATATACATACTTTACTTCCATCATCACTCCAGCAAACATCAAGAACTGGGCCACCACATGTTTGCATAGATTTTGGAACAGTTTTTCCTGTTTGTTCTACTTCCCAACATCGTACATTATTATCCCAACTACCAGCAATTAAAAAATTTTGAGGGATGGTTGCTGGAGAAAAAGCTAAACTACTTATAGAATCGTCAGGTGGAGAAGTTACTTCAAAATCTTTCATTGGATTTGCAGTGCTTGGAGCAGCTGCACCACCAAATCCTGCTCCAAGTGTATTTTGAGTAAACATACTCGTTTAGCTAAAAAACTATATCTACATTACATGTACCATCAATAATCTTCTTAGTAATTGAGGCGTTGTTTGCATAAACAACACTTGTCAATTTTAGAAATTTTTCATTATCGCTACTTTGGCTGCTGTTGTCGTCTGCATCAATATCAGGACATGGAAGATCATTAGTTTCCGCGCTTATATTATGAATTACTGGGGTTATTACGGAATTATTTTGCATAAGGGATGTCGGATATAGCGCCAATTATCCATTGAAAGTGTGTTCCTAGATTTGAAAAAAAATTGACAAGTGTTGTTTATGCAAACAACGCCTCAATTGCGTGTTCAAATAGAATTATTATGCCTAAAAGCTTTACAAATCCTCTCTTACAACAAAAAAACAAAAGACTTTTAAACTGCTAATTCATTAGTAGATCCAGCAGGTCATAAAATAATGAAGTTTGATGTTTTAAATAAAAATTACAATCATTTGCAAAGATGATCAAATGAGTTGGAGAATATTTTGTTTTTCATTGGTGTAAATATATTATTTTAAAAACTGGAACTACTTGCAACTTTTAATACATACTAATGGCTTATACGGTGGTGAATTATCACTTTCATCAAACAGTCAACTTTTATATTACGTTTATACATTTAAATCTACGTAGATAATAAATGACCACCCATAATTAACTTGTAAGCAAATGACGTTAACTGCAACAACTTCTGTTTTTCACATTTCATTATCTTTTAAAATAAATTTGCAAAAACCTTAACGACTATTAGGAAAAGCATTTGTACAACCGATTTGAAAAGCTTTTACGAAGTTAACTATTGTAACTTATTATCATAAATAATTTATATTACACACACTGACACACTGACCCTCAATATAGTAGAAAATAATAAATATTTAACAGTTCAACATTCAACTCCAAAACAAAACAAGGTTAACTTACTACAAACGACCACACAAAATATGGAATCTGCTAGTTGCATATAAATCTCAAGTGACAAAACGAAGCTTGCATCGACAAATTATTTGACAGAAATTGTATCACTTCAAAACAATTGCATAATAATTTTATCTTAAAAAATTTAAAAATTTGACTTTAAATCATTAGAAGCTTATTTAATAAATCAATAATAATTTATAGTAATTATGTTTATTTTATATAATATACGAATTATGAAATGTGATACAAGTTCCTATGAAACTAAAGTTTGATAAACACATTTTAGCTGTTCTAAAAGTCCCCAAGTTTTGGCGCGTAAAGTGTGGCCATTCAGTACAACCCAGCAGTCTTTGTTCTACAATTCATTGCGTTTATAAAATCCTCTAAAAATTCGTTTAAAAAGTGCTATTTTTTGGTACCAATTTGATTTATTAATTTAAAATGTTCGAAGCACGTTTAGTTGCCAGTGGTACTTTAAAGAAAGTTCTAGATGCTATCAAAGATCTTCTTAATGAAGCATCTTTCGATTGTTCAGATTCAGGTATTCAACTTCAAGCTATGGATAATTCCCATGTTAGTTTAGTTTCATTAACACTTCGTTCCGATGGCTTTGACAAGTATAGGTGTGATCGAAACCTTACTATGGGGATGAATCTTTCAAGGTAATCTATAAATATTTTGCAAATAATTTTTTTTGTATTCTTATTAAATTGCAATTTATTGTATTTGCAGTATGGCTAAAATCTTAAAATGTGCGAACAACGATGACACAGTGACTATTAAAGCGCATGATGATGCAGATGTAGTAACTTTTGTATTTGAATCAAAGAAACAAGAAAAAATCGCTGATTATGAAATGAAATTGATGAATTTGGATCAAGAACATCTGGGAATACCTGAAACCGATTTTTCTTGTGTAATTCGTATGCCATCGGTAGAATTTGCTCGCATTTGCCGTGACCTCTCTCAGTTTGGTGAATCAGTTGTAATTGCTTGTACCAAAGAAGGTGTTAGATTTAGTACATCAGGTGATGTTGGTTCTGCTAATGTTAAACTCGCACAAACAAATAATTTTGACAAGGAAGAGGAATCTGTTACTATTGAAATGAATGATCCAGTAACATTAACCTTTGCTTGCCAGTATCTAAACTCGTTTACTAAGGCAACAGCATTGTCTTCTCAAGTTCAATTGTCTATGTCTGCAAATGTACCACTTGTCGTAGAATATGAAATTCCAGATCTTGGTCACATTCGTTACTATTTAGCTCCCAAAATTGAAGAGGATGAAAATTAATCTAATAATCATTTATATGCATATTTTAAGTAAATATTTTCTAATTAAGCATTTGTTTTTGAGTAAAAACAGTTGCTATCAACATTTTTTGTATTTCAGTTTGTACTTTAAAGCAGTATCTGTCCATTTTAACTTAGTTTCCCTAATAAACTATTCACACTGTTTATTGTTTGAATATTTTGTCAAGTCAAATTTTTTTTTTTTTATAGTTTTCCTTCACCTGCTCAACATTGTACAATGTAATTTAACATTAAAGAATGAATGTAAAATGTTTAGGTACTAAACAAAAAAAAAAAAACGTAATTCACTAAAGGTACCTTGTAACCATAAATGAATTTTAATAAAATACAAACAAAACCCATATTGGCATTTGTTATTCAATAATATAAACGTTTAATGTTTACATATGCCACTGTTCTATCATGAAAAGAACATTTTGAAATTCATTTCAAAATCTAGTAAGAGGGAATGAGGTATCCAAAGATATTGTTAATTAGAATAACATAATTTATTTACAACCAAATACATTTTATAAACTACATTACACTGACATGATTAATATTGTTTGTTCCAATTTTCTCGTTCATTTCTTTCTTTAATTACTTCTTTAATGTATGGCGTTAGATACAGTTTGTCATTTTCTAGTTTAACCCATTCTGTCTTTGGCAAAATTCGCTTCATGAGGCACAGCTGAATTGCTCTAAGCATACGGTAATTTCGTTCATCATGCAATTTTTGTGGCAAACGACGTAATGCTTCTGCAACATCTGGATCATCATGACGCTGAAGATCATCTCTCATCAATCCATATTTATTAAAACCCGATAAGTTATACGCAAATCTTTGAATAACATTGCTCATAAAACGCTTTTGAACAAAACTTAAAGCCATATTGACTTGTTTTGAGTTATGATATCCTGTCCTGCAACAACTACGAAAAAATTAATAATATTGTATTCTAGTTATATAATAAGTATAACTACCCCGAAACCCAAGTCAATTTGACAATTCTGCGTGTCAGATTTCCCACTAACTATGGAAACCATGTAAGATAAAAACAAAATATCCCAATCTAGATCGATACCAACATGAAGTTTTGAAAAGTAGCGGCGATCAAATAAAATTCGTATCACAGAAAAAGGATTCGTATTTTTAACCGAACATCGAACCACGAGTGAGGTTCAGTTACGAATCGTTTAAAATTAATTATCTAATTCAACAATGAACCAAACAAATTCTCGTTTAGCCATTTAAAATGAGTAAGTAGAATTGAGTTTCATTTAACTTTGAAGACTACAACATAATATACATCTTTGTTTTAATTTATTTAACAATAATCTAATTTCGTGTCTGGAACATTCTTCGCCACATACAGGCATATCACAAATTTTGTTTGTAAATGTGATTGTTTTTATTTATAACGTAATTTTTACAGATTATTTTACATTAGTTAGGTTAATTTAATTTTCATTCATATACAGGGTTCTCGTTTTTCGAGGGCCACTATGGGGATCTCGTAAACGGTAAGAGTTACGACTTCGGTTAAATTAGGGCAAAGTTTTATATTCAGGTACTTAATAATTTGTCGCAAACAGAACTTATCTAGATTATTTAGTTTTTGAGATTTTGGGGAAAAAGTAAAAAAGTGGATATTTGTTCTTTGCCCGTAACTTTTTCATTTGATGTCGAATTCCATTTTTGTAAAAACATTTTCATGGCCACTTTTTGCGAGGAATCAAATTCCCCAATTATATTTTCCGTGCGACGTTTCGTTTTTTTTTAAACCATCATCAGGTTAATTTTTTCTTATGGATGCTATATCTGATTTTAACGCCAAATTGTAGAGCATTTTTTTCTGAATTCGACAATGTATTTTTTCCCTATATCTCAAAAACTAAAAGAGCTAGATAAGTTCTATTTGCATCGAATTATTAAGCACCTGAATATACAACTTTGCCTTAATTTAACCGAAGTCGTAACTCTTACCGTTTACGAGATCCCCATAGTGGCCCTCGAAAAACGAGAACCCTGTATAGTACCTATAGCATAAACAATATTAAAAATCACAACATACCCTATTTATGTAGCAATTTTTAAACATAGTATTAAAAGAAGAAGTATTAATATACAACACACAATTTTAGGCTAATGTAAAATAATCTGTAAAAATCACGTTATAAATAAAAACAATCACATTTACAGATAAAATTTGTGATATGCTTGTATGCGGCGAAGAATGTTCCTAGACCCATCTAATTTAAGTTTTTTTTTAGAAAATCTATTCAACTTGATTACCTCAAACTATTTTTTTTAATCTGCTAAAAAATTGATTAAGAGATGGATAACATAAAAGTTAATATACTGATTATTGGCAAATCATTTATCTAATTAATGTTAGGTTTATTTTCCTACAAAGATGAGCTTTTCATTTTTAATTACTTATAATAACATACTTATTCTAAAAACATGATTTAAAGAAAAAAGGTTCTGTGAAAGTTAAATTTATACATAATTAACTTTCAGATTATGTTCAGTACATAAATTACTACTAAATAAATAAAAAATTTAATTTTGTGTTCACATTACGATTTAATTAGTACAACAATAGGCAGTTATTTAAATTTAATCTTCGACATCATTTTTAACATTTTTTAATACAAACTTAACTAAACATTTCTCTACTAATGGCACAATATCTTTATTCACTTCATTTAAAATATCTGTAGCTTTAGTTAAATCTTGAAGATTTAAATTTCCTGTTTGGTAAAATTCAGATACTTGCTGATGCGTGGATAACACTGAAAGTATAATAATGCCATGTCGTTCGTAAGACTGTTCATTTTCATTAATATTTGAAACTGCAACCATACAAAGATTTTCTTCCTCTGATGTTGGATCTACTAACTGGGTATTTCCTTGAACTCCTAGAGTAACTGAAGTTACAATGTCATACATGGGCACACCTGCATGAGCTAGAGCCAATCCAGCACAAGTAATTGCTGCACTTACAGATCCTCCATCATTTTGAAGTACTAGTGCATAGATATCAACTTGAAAGTTAGGAAATTCATGACGGCATACAGCTGGTTCTAATGCACGTTTTAATATCATACTATTTTGTTTCTCTTCGGCATCTTGTTGATGCATTCGTCTCTTAATACAACTGAAAGGAGCAAATTTAAAGTCACAATATAATTCTCCGTTTAAACTATAGTCGTTTTTTTTCGGAATTTCTCTAGGATCATACACAGACACAATCACTTTTGTTTTATTTATTTCTATGTATGCAGATCCTTTTGCTTGACTTACTACTCCTGTTTTAATAACTAAAAAAATTATTTTAAACAATTGCCATGTAATATGTGGATATAATGCTTACATATTTTTCTATGTTCATCAGTTCGCCGGCCGTCTGATCTAACACCACTTTTAACTGCTTCAACAAACTTTTCATGAAAAGATTTTGTATTTAATTTAGTATACAATCGATAAGGAACAGTATTTTCGGGTCCAGAAATGCGTCTGTGGTCGCCTGGCATTATACAAGTTGATAGTACAACTATAATTTATAGAAAATTTATAAAAAAAATATTTTTAGTTAAGCAACTGTAAAAAATATTTAAACAATAAAATTAAATTCTTGTAACACGCATTTTTCAAAAACATTAACAACATAACCTCAATTTAAAAGTCTATATTACACGATATTTAATCAATGTCAGATTCACACATGACTTAAAATTCATAAGAAACCCAAAATTTAAGTTTTACTTTCGATACACAATGTAAAAAATGAATCGTAACGTCAAAAAAATCGACATCGAGATATTAACAAATAGAGTACGAATTAAAATAGTGGTATACATTGTGTTGACTATGTATTTGATTTAATTTGATTACTACATGCTACCCATATGATGTACCTTACCAGCTCCTTTGAAATCTAAAGAAAACTAGATAAAATTAATTTCAAAACAAATTAGAACTACCACGTACAAGATTTAAATATTTGGTATACCTGGTAACGGCGGTCCCAAATTATTAAATTATAAAACTCATTATTACACTGAATCACAAATATTGTTTGTTTTCTTGAAGAAAAAAAAAAAAACTAACCGACCTTTAACCTGACAACCTGACCGTCATTCATTTAATCAGTAAAAGAGGGTCAGGTTAGAGGTTGGTTAAAGCCTTTTTTTTTTAAATAATTTACAAAAATTAAAGAAAAATACAATAGGTCAATAGCAGCTGGTTAGCAAACCAAAAGTACTAGACCCGACCAATTTATATGGGTTTTATAATTTGAAATGACTTATTAAAGGAATTATTTAGGTTTTTGCTTGGTCTGGTGATCTGATTACTAGTTTGCTCGTTCTGAATATTCCGCTTTCTTCGTTTTTCTCTTCCTTGTCTCTTTTCCTTTAATCACTCACTTTAAAAATTTGTCCATGGATAATATTTTATTTAACTTTATTTATAAGCATCTATTTAAAAATTTAATTCACTGCACAGTTATTAGTTTAATGTGCTTGCACTATACAGGGTTCTCGTTTTTCGAGGGCCACTATGGGGATCTAGTAAACGGTAAGAGTTACGACTTCGGTTAAATTAGGGCAAAGTTGTATATTCAGGTGCTGAATAATTTGACGCAAACAGAACTTATCTAGCTTTTTTAGTGTTTGAGATATAGGGGAAAAAGTAAAAAAAGTGGATTTTTGTTTTTTGCCCGTAACTTTTTCATTTGATGTCGAATTTTATTTCTGTAAAAACTTTTTCATAGTCACTTTTTGCAAGGACTCAGCATCCCCAATTATACTTTCCGTGCGACGTTTCGTTTTTTTTAAACCATCATCAGGTCAATTTTTTCTTATGGACGCTATATCTGATTTTAACGCCAATTTGTAGAGCATTTTCTTCTGAATTCGACAATGTATAACACTTGGCCTATTTTTGAAAAAATTGTTAAAAATGGCAAAAACTATTATTATTATTTAAAACAAATCCTAATCGACATGGTAAATAATTGTCTTTGTCCCTTTTTCCTTGGAAGCACGTAAGTAAACCGCATGAAATTACTATTTAACACGTTTACCGCCGTGGTGGTCATACATGACCGGCACTGTAACTTCCAGTAGCGCCGTGGTGGTCATAGATGACCGGCGCAACCGACTTCAATAAAAATGCGTAAAATACGCAAATAATAGCGTTTATGATTTTATAAATGTAATTAATATGAAACTAATGGTTAAAAACAATAGGTGCAGCCACGAACATGTCAAAATTTTTATTTTTAGTATTACAAAAATCAAATAGAAATAAAGCGATGTAATTTGTTAAAACACGGTAGACAAAAGTGTGGTTTGCCATCACAATCGGCACAAAATGTTGTCACTTTTTTGGTTCTATTTTTTGCTACCGTTCTACCATGTATTATGAAATTATGTTTGTAACAATTTTTGCAATATTTTCTGACTTTACACGCTTCTCCCTCCTTCGTGACGTAGTCTTGGCCTTAAAACTACGGAGGAAACGGGCGAGGAGGTTCATTTTGACACTGACAATGAGTCAGATGCGTAATTAATTTTTTTCTAAATTCAACAATTGTAATAGATTTATTACGTGTTACTTCTAGTTTTTATACAGTGTTAAGTAAAAGCTCAACTGCAACTTTTCTATACCATTTTATTTTTTCTCAGTGGGTTGCAATATGCAGACATTTGATCAGATAAATCGACGGCAGCTTTGCCTGCGTTTGTAATCTACAGGGTGGTCCACTTCTTTTGTAGGACTTAACAGTCGATACAAAAACTTATTTTAAAACGAATACTCCATATTAACATGGGTTCATAAACGCCTCCTTTTTAAAGATACAGGGTGTTGAAATTTTCGAAAAAATAACGATAATGTTTAACCGTTTCTCAACCAGTAGATATATTTAAACCAAATTTGGTATACAGCACCACCTTACATGTTACCACATTCGGTGGGAATATCAAGCCCCACAAGCAACCAGTGGCGGAGTTGTGGGGGTTCAGTTTCAATAAATTTTATAAAAAACTAGTACGGCCCTGTTCAACATCAAACTCGAAATTGTTTTTGGGTAGAACATTTTATTCTAAACAAAAAGTGTCTCTAGACTCTTCTTCGTATCTACCACCGTTTGGCGCGAAATTTGATTTATTTTACTATTCTCGCGAAAAATTTGCTCATAGATTCGATCTAAAAATATCGCTAATATTCGAAATAAAGAAGTAATTACCAATTTTTGCAGTTTTTAATAACAAAACATGCTTATAATGATGGAAGAAGTTTCGCTAAGTTAACGATTAATGAGCATTTGTTCTGCAATTTGCCATTTTCAGCTTTGCGCAATATTTTTAGATAGAACTTATGAGCAAATTTTTCGCGAGAATAATAAAATAAATCAAATTTCGCGGCAAACGGTGGTAGATACGAAGAAGAGTCTAGAGACACTTTTTGTTTAGAATAAAATGTTCTACCCAAAAACAATTTCGAGTTTGATGTTGAACAGGGCCGTACTAGTTTTTTATAAAATTTATTGAAACTGAATCCCTACAACTCCGCCACTGGTTGCTTGTGGGGGTTGAAATTCTAATGTACCTATTTACTGTGAAATTAACCGTTTTACTGTGTGAATAATTTTTTTTAACCTTATATAATTTTTAGATGTAAATTTACTTTTGGTACGCTCCTACGCCGTGGTGGTCATAGATGACCGGCAGCGTGAGTAATGCACCACGTATAATAATTTTAAACTATACATTCTTATTGGATGTAATTCCTATTGGGTATGATTCCAATATTGACAAACTCTCACTTGCGTTGGATTCAACACCAGCAAAATAAGCTCGGCAGTAAACGTGTTAAGGGATTTAATTAAAAAAATAGGTAATAATAAACATGTTAGGAATGCATTAACATTGTTCACTTATTAGCAAATATTTGTAGAACATTTTCTTTGGTTAAGTAATAAATTTCTCTAAAATGTGTATTTAATTCAAATTTGGCATACAAGTATTTGTAACAAAATTTTCGTAATCAAATAATATCTATAAGTGTTCATAATTTACAAAAAACGTTTAGAAATCTGTTTACGCTTTTTGCTTATTAGAAGTCATTAACGCAGATAAAAGGCATAACTGGTTATTTTTTGTTACAAATAATTGTATGCCAAATAAGGATTAAATACACATTTTAGAGAAATTTATTACTTAACCAAAGAAAATATTCTACAAATATTTGCTATAGGTAAGTGAACAATGTTAATGCATTCCTAACATATTTATTAATATCTATTTTTTTAATTAAATCCCTTAAATAGTAATTTCATGCGGTTTACTTACGTGCTTCCAAGGAAAAAGGGACAAAGACAATTATTTACCATGCCGATTAGGATTTGTCTTAAATAAAATATTTGTTTTTGCCATTTTTAACAATTGTTTCAAAAATGTGCCAAGTGTTGTGTGTTGTACATTGTCGAATTCAGAAGAAAATACAAATTGGCGTTAAAATCAGATATAGCTTCCATAAGAAAAAATTGACCTGATGATGGTTTTAAAAAAACGAAATGTCGCACGGAAAATATAATTGGGGATTCTGATTCCTTGCAAAAAGTGATCATGAAATTTTTTTAAACAGAAATGAAATTCGACATCAAATGAAAAAGTTACGGGCAAAAAACAAAAATCCACTTTTTTCCCTATATCTCAAAAACTAAAAGAGTTAGATAAGTTCTGTTTGCTTCAAATTACTAAGCACCTGAATATACATTTGCCCTAATTTAACCGAAGTCGCAACTCTTACCGTTTACGAGATCCCCATAGTGGCCCTCGAAAAACGAGAACCCTGTATAACTATCACTTGATATGCTATTGAGTTCATTAACACGCTGAGTCAGCTTTATTCACCTCATACGCAGTTCTTTATTGACATGTTAATTTAATTTATTGTACTAATTTTTAATGTGCAACAACTAATAAATTTTTTAAATGAAAAAGTTTATTTTAACATAAATAATAGTATAATACAATTTAATATAATAACATCAAAACATTTACAATTATAAAATGCTTAACCCTTTTGCTGCGGAAACCAGAATAAGCCGCATTAATTTTTTGTGTCCCATGTGCGGAAGCCAGATAAATACGCTAGCGTAACCCACAAGCTCCATAATACCCGAAAAACGGCTCACTCAAGGCATGAACTTTTTAAACAAGTTCTGCAGCGAAAGGGTTAACGAACAATATATTTTAAAGCATTATTTGGTATTTCAGGGATTTCTTAACCCTAGATATCAATAGTCGTCCATCATAACTTAATGAAGCAAAAATCCAAGGTTCTGCTGGAGACCATTCCGCACAGTACACACTATCCTCATGTTCACACCATTGTAGAGGTCCATCTGATAATCTAATAACCAAAACAAATAGGAATTTTAAATGTTTAGAGTTATTATAAATATCAAAAACACTTGATGCAAATTTTGGATTAAAATGTTTATAAAAAATTTATAATTTAGAAATCTTGCATGTTGTATTTAAGATGAAATACGCTTATTGAATTGCAATTTTAAAGTCAAATAACGACTAACTATACACAGTATGCAACTCAAAAGGATTTTGTAGGTTGTTAAGTAAAAAGAGTCATCATTGTGATATTACAATAAGGAATAAGGTGACCATTTTTTCCCCCGAACTTTCGGGGACACTAAGCTGGCGTTACAAAAAAAAAGATCCTCAAGAGGACCTCAACTAACTTTCGAAAAATCTATTATCCGTTTTCCGTACACCACAAACCACTACTTTCATTTTAATAAACGAAATTCAAATTAAAGAGCGGGATTTAAAACCCACGCATTTTTGCACATTTCAAAAGGTGCGTTCGGGACGCACGCTCCCAGAGTGGAGTGGATTGGACAAGATTGGAGTAAGATTGTAATCACGTGGTCTCAGAGTCTCCAAGAGTAAATCTTGTGCGTTCGGGACGTGAAGGTGCAGAAAATCAGCGGATATTTCAAATATAAAGGTAACCTCACTATTTTGTTGTAGACCGGTCTAATCAGACATCATTGTACGTAAAACAAGGAACAAATTGTATTGCTTCGAATTTGTTAGATTATTTGGTTATAAAATTGATGTAAAATGTCATGATATGAAACCATTTAACTTCCCAAAATTTTGTTTTAATAATAGGGAATTACATCGGAAGTTAATTACTGTCCACAAGAAATTGTTGTTAACTAATGCAACACAATAACACGAAGCCTGGATGTAAACTGTATCCACAGAACACTAACTGTATCTTATTCTTATGCTGTACCTGGCAATTCAAAGAATTCAAACGTAGACAATCCGTAATGCGCATGTCTTCTTTCGCGAGCTCAGCTTGCCCCAGCTTCAGAGGTGGTGCAAATGAGAGTAGATTTATTTACTCCACTTATGCAGTCCCGAACGCCTTTCGGAGCGATCTTTTTTACTCCAAAGTCGCGTCCCGAACGCTGTGGAGCAAAAAAGAGCAAATAAAGCAAAAAGAGCGTACGTCCCGAACGCACCTAAAGAGAGGATATGTGCAGAAGAAGGACGTATGGTAATCCTAACCTAACATAACGTAATCGGACTTTGACACTTTTTTTCTCGTGCATAAACTCCACCCCACTCCAGTTTTCGTGGCCAATAAGCGGTTACACTGTTACAATGTTGCCACACTAACAGATTTGCATAATTTGGCAACAGTGAAAGCACTATAAATTCGTTATTTTAAGCCTCGTACACATTAAGCGAACGCTTGCGAACGCATGCGGCCGAATGGATGCGGCCGCATGCGTGCGGTGTTCGGTAAAAATATTGCTTGCTGTCCACATTGCAGCGAACGTATGCGTACGTAGTCATTAGTTCATGTTCGCGGGTATATACGGAACCTCTATCCAACTCTACCTGTAGTATAAAAATGGCGTCAGACGATGATTTAATCATTGCTAGTGCGTCGTTTATTATTATTAGTGAGGCAAGTGATGATACACAAAGACGCAGAAGAAAACGACGGTGGTGGATGACTTCTTTATTCAAAAGTAGAAATCAATATAGAGGGACAGATTTGATGCAAGATCTCACAGCCGAAATTGCATATGGACTTTTTGAAAATTTCTGTCGAATGAAGTCGACTGACTTTGAAACATTATTGCAGCAGATTGGTCCGAAAATTTCAAAACAAGATACAACATTCAGGGAAGCAATACCGGCAACAGAGAGATTAATGCTGACTTTACGATATCTATCCACAGGAGACTCATTCACAAGTTTGATGTATACCTTCAAAATTTCCAAACAGCTTATCTCGAGGATAATTGTCGTGCATCGGGTTCCAGAGACAATCATGCTCTCTGTACAAATTGATTAGTTTTAAAGAATTACTATTACACCATTCCATCTTAAGATTGAATGCACAAACCCACATGCACAACTTCGACGTACACACTAAAACTAGTCCGAACGCGTGCGGCCGCATGATTCTTCCGCACGCCCTTTGATGTACCGCCTCCAGAGCGAACGCCAGCGCAGGCAAACGTATGCGTTTGCTTGCGTTCATTCGCCTTCGTTTGGACGTACACACTGACCGAACACATGCGTTCGTTCGCGTGCGTCCGCATGCGTGCGCCTAATGTGTACGCGGCTTTAGATGTGTAAAGGAAAATTATGAAAATCGGGGACAAGAATAATCCGGGACTTGAGTCTTGTTTCGGGGACTGTCCCCGAAAATCGGGGACGAATGCTATTACAATCAACAAAAATATTTTGATGTGTGACATAAAATAGTCTTGAAAATGTGTATTTGTACCTTTTAAATTCAAATCTGAGGCATCAAGAGTATTGTGAAAATACACTCCTGTATTTTGAATTTTTAAACAAAAACCAAAAATTTTAACCAAAATTAATCTATACAGGGTGTCCCAATTATACACCGCCAAAAAGCAGGTGCATATTCCTGAGTGAAAATTATGACCATTTGTCAAATATTTTGTAATCCGAAAATGCTTCCTTTCAAAGTTAGAGACCTCCAAAGATGCAAGAAAAAAAATCAAAAAATCGATTACGTCCTAGCCGTTTAAGCTAGAGCTATCAAACTTGGCCGAAATGTTTTGGTGTTTCCCATTGACTTTGTGGGATAATTAGAAAGAAAACACGTAATTGGAAGTATGATTTATAGTTTATAGTCAGGTCATCCGCTTACCATCTTCAGAATTTTTTTCTCTGGAATAAAATTGAAAATGTCATTCGTCCATAAGAAATTACGACTTAAGAGGAAAAAATTCGTCCCTCTTTGTTTTTTGCTGTAAACGTAGCCGTTTTCGAGAAAATTAGCGCTAAAGATGCATTTTTCCTCTTAAGTCGTACTTTCTTATGGACGAATGACATTTTCAATTTTATTCCAGAGAAAAAAACTCTGAAGATGGTAAGCGGATGACCTGACTATAAATCATACTTCCAATTACGTGTTTTCTTTCTAATTATCCCACAAAGTCAATGGGAAACACCTTAACATTTCGGCCAAGTTTGATAGCTCTAGCTTAAACGGCTAGGACGTAATCGATTTTTTAATTTTTTTTTCTTGCATCTTTGGAGGTCTCTAACTTTGAAAGAAAGCATTTTCGGATAACAAAATATTTGACAAATGGTCATCATTTTCATTCAGCAATATGCACGTACTTTTTGGCGGTGTATAATTGGGACACCCTGTATACGCAATGTTTTAATTCTGTTCCCAATTTGTTTGCATAATATTATGGGCTAAATTATTTGTGAAAATTAAATTTAAAATAATATTCTTCTTTCAGTTTTTAAATTTACACCCGATAGATTGTATACATACATTTGCTTTACATCTGGTACTTCAGCGGAATCATCAGTCATAGCAACTTCGTTAGTATTTTCAGAACTAACACTAGCAGCACTTGACAATAACACACGAGCATCTGAACTTGCTGTTAATAAAAGCTGATCATGAAATGGATTGAACCTCACACACCACACCCTAAAAGATGCAACATTATTAATACGACTTAAGTGTTAGTACAAAAGTTGATGGCACTTTTGTCATTATCGAATGTTGACTGAATATGGAAATATGTTTAACCGGCTAAAATAACAAGCGAAAGCTTCAATTCATTAAGATTGATTACGATTCAGTTAACACGTTCGCTGTGTTACGGGACATATGTGCCTCGTATCGAGCTTCCCATGAAGCGACACTGCAATTTGCAAAACTTTTCTACGGAACTATAACTCTAGTTTCTGTTATTTCTCAAAATATTGAAGTCTTACTTGTACCAATACGTTTACCTATGATTGCTAATAAATTTTTTCCTTAAAAATTGTATGGGACACATTTGTCCTGTACCGCCCCATGTGACAATTTCGTTGCATAGGGCGATACGGGGTACGAGACACATGTACCCTGTACCGCATCCTGTCACGATTTCTTTGCTTAGAGCAGAACGTAATCAAATGACAAGTTCTAACAAGTTAAAACAAATAACAGACCGTTTGCATCTAGGGGTGTTGGGGATTAGTTGCATTTGCTTACGCGTCAGACTATGATTGTTACTGATGTCTAGCAGAGGACGACTTGTAGCCTTAGCAAACGTCCAGAGTGTTGAAAGTTCTGAAAAAGAATTTGAGGAAAATTCTGACGATTCTGTAATGACAAAAACGATTTACCGAGCTCGGAGGAAAGCGAAACCGGGGAGGATTCGGAGGAATTAAGAGAGCCAGAAAATGATGGAAATAACCAACAAAACTTATGTTTTCAATTTTAAAATCTACTCGGGAAAAGGCGATGTAACATCAGGAAAAGGTCATGGCGATGCTATGGTAAAGGAGCTAATGACGAAATATGTTGGTAAAGGGCAGACACTTTTTGTGGATAATTTTTATACTAGTATTCCTCTTGCCGAGCATTTGTTTGAAAATCAAACCCGCCTTTGTGGGACCGTAAGAAAAAATAGGCGAGGCTTCCCAAAAAAATGTTTCGCTAAAAAAGTCAAAAAGGGAAACAAATACGGCATGCAAAAAGTACCTATTAAAATCATAAAGTGGACAGATAAAAAAGCGGTTTGCATGCTGTCAACTTGTGAAGATCATGTTGATACGACGAAAATTAGAAATGGTGAACCACTTCAAAAACCCAAATGTGTTGTGGACAATAATAAGGTAAAAAAAGGAGTAGACTAAAGATAATTAAAAAAAAGAATCTGTTTTGTTAATAAAATAATAATAATAATAATACTCATTGTTGTTGTAACTTGTAGCAATCAAATGTTCTCTTACCAAAATGTTTTACGAAAAGGAATGAAGTGGTACAGGAAAGTGGCAATGGAAATTATTTTTGGAGCAGCTATGACCAACTCTGCATACTTTATAATGCTAAGTTTCCAGAAAAGCGACTTTCAATCCTCGATTTCAAAGACAGCGTTTGCAAAGGGTTATTTGGTCATTCGTGCGAAACTGAAGTACCAAACCACGAACTCCTAAGCGACTACATACCTTAACAGAAGGAGGTCCTGATGCAAAAAAAAACGACGCAGATGTAAGGGATGCTATCAAGTTTTGCGACAATCAATGGGCAGTCGAGCCGCAGACAACAAAGCAAAAAAAGTCTTCACATTTTGTCTCGAATGTGATAGCAATCCCGGATATTGCCTGCCATGCTTCAACCAAGCTCATACAGCTCTATGAGGACAAGCACCATAATAATATTCATACAACTTTTATACTGTTTATGTAAAATTTTTGTATTTTAGAATTTTTGATTTCTATTACATAGTTTTTTTTATCGTTGAATGTCCATTATCGGTATGGGTCGTGGGTTAGGGTGACCATTCGTCCCCGATTTTCGGGGACAGTCAACGAAACAAGTCCCGGATTATTCTTGTCCCCAATTTTCACAACTTTCCTTTACACATTTAAAATAACAAATGTATGGTACTTTCACTGTTGCCAGATCATGCAAATATGTTAGTCTGGCAACATCGTAACAGTTTAACCGCTTATTGGCCACGAAAGCTGGAGTGGGGAGGAGTTTATGCACGAAAAATAGTCAAGTCCGATTAGGTTATGTTAGGTTACTTAGGATTACCATACGTTCTTTCTCCTGGACATATCCTTTCTTTGAAATGGGTAAAAATGCGTGGGTTTTAAATCCCGCTCTTTAATTTGAATTTCGTTTATTAAAATGAAAGTAGTGGTTTGTGTTGTACGGGAAACAGAATATAGATTTTACGAAAGCTAGTTGAGGATCTTTTTTTTTAGGTAACACCAGCTTAGTGTCCCCGAAAGTTCGGGGAAAAAATGGTCACCTTATCGTGGGTGCGCCCCATCCTGCGCTCGCATTATGTTTATTGGACCATTCTATAGTAGATTATATCATTATAAAATCACATTTTACCTCGACACCGAAAGGTACGAGAGGAACCGATCAGAAGAAGAATATCAATCCTATAATTAATTAAAATGCGGTAAATCGTATCAGCTGTATGGTACACATATGCCCACTAACGCACGAACTGAGTTATGTCATCGGGACACTTACACCCCGTAACGTGCCCCACAAAGTTTTGAGGATATTGTGCTGCAGCGAACGTGTTAAAAGTTTTAAAAATTGTCTAAAATGCGTTATCTTTAGGTATGAAATAAATTAATTGTAAATCAAATTTAAGCTCGTTTTACCAAACTAAATTGAATCAAAATATACTCGCTTAATTTGAATAAAACAATTAAAGGTTACCTACATAAAATGATTAATTTTTATGCATAAGCTAAACATAAAATAATGATATTAAATATAACAAAAACTAAAATATTGACTGGTTTTAAATTATATCATTAATATTCAGCTACTGTTTGAAAATTTCAAAACTCACTACATATTGTAGTTCTATTGAATATTAAATCTGTACCTATAACTGATAATAAAAACGCAATAACTTATGAAAATATAAATTTTAGACATAAAATATGCCCGATACTCATACTTTTCAAATTATTTTGTTCTGCCACCTGAAAGTTGCGAATGTTTAAGTGGCAAGTTCTTCAGGAGTTAAGTTTTTACTCTAGTAGAAGTAAATGATATATTTATATATTTAGTCCTTGATATTTATTATTATTAATTTATTACCAGTGCGAATGGTCACTCCTGGAATAAACTGGTTGAGAAGTCTGTCGAAAATCCCATATTTTCACAAACCCATCATCTCCACATGTGGCTATATGGTATTGTTTATTCAAATTAAAATCTATATCTCTTACTAATTGGGCATGAGAACCATCAATATTCCATGCCAATTGTCCAGTTCTTATGTCGTAAGTTTTTAGGTGTGTTTCCGTAGTTGCAGTAAACTAAAAATAAAACTCGTTTTTAAATATGTAGGAGGTAATACATCAATGCTAATTATGCTGTTTATTTAATACACAAATCTACATCATAAAAGTATTTATTTCATTTTCATATAAAGGGTGTTTCACTTTTTTATGGGACACTATATTGCTATATCTGTAAAAAATGAAAATACAAGGTTGGTTAATTGGGACAAAAGTTAGCTATTTAGGAGTGTACTTTAAACAAGATCTTGTTTTGTTTCAAAGTTCCATGGCTTGCATGATATAACGAAAAAACCGAAATAGATCAAAGTTTTTAAACTTAAATATCCCGGCTATTGTTGCGAACACACAAAAACGCCAAATAAAAAATGTTTTGTAGATTTTGTTTGCTATAAGAGGGCGATAGTCAGATTTTTATTTATAAAATACCGTGCGAGATATTTGACAAAACAACTTTTTTTTATGGCAGTCGTAGTGGGTGATGACAGATTTAAAGATTATTTTTCTCTCTTATCAATGATAAAATATTTTATATGTCTATTTTAATAAATAAGCAAAATAAACTAAAAAAATGCAAAATCCTAAGATTAAAATCAAGGTTTCCATGAAAAAAAAAACAATAACTGACTTCAATTGTTTTATTTTGACCCTTGCTTGTCTATTATAATAATTGTGTTAACTGGAAATAATGTAAATCACATATTATTCAAATATTCAAAGCAAATAAGTTTAAAGCGGCTCTACCTCGTAAATACTGGAAAGTGCGTGAAGTGTAAAATGTCACATGTGAGAAATTTTTTTATTTTTACAATTAGGTCACTACTATATCAAGACGAAATTCTAACAAAATATTAACGAAGTTTAATATTAACGGTTTAAAAGATATACACTTTTAAATAATAATTGTAATGTTTTGGTGACAACTATGATAAATTAATTTGCCAGTTAAAGGTTAAGAATGTATCAGAGCAAGCTAAAATGAGTCCTTAAATACAAATTTTAAACTCAATTATTTATTTTACATTACACGACTTTTGTCAGTCTTGCAGCAATTGTATACCAAATTTAAAAAACAACCTAATCGATTTAAAAGTTGCACACTATAATTACCTACACTAAAGACTTGACAATCCCAAAACATAAAATTTAAAATATTGTGTAAATTAATTGATTATTTTCTCAATACACAATACTATAATTTAGTTGAAACTTAAAAACTGCAAAAACAATCTAAAATTAATTCACACACCTGATTACAGTTTTGGTGAGGGTTCCACTTTCCTGTTGTAAACTTGGGATTATTTTTTCCTTCCAACGTTACATTACAAATGTGTTTAGCATTTGTTTCAGATGTATCCCATAATACTACTTGATTGTCAATAACAGAAATAGTTTTGTTTGCATCAGTAGGATGAAATTCAGTTGTTTTTATATCACTCCCATATTCAGTCGTATCAAATTTGGTAGTGATTTCTAAAACTTCAATCTGGTCAGGATTATCTGTGTCGGGTAATTTTAGAATTGATGTTCTCATGCTACACATATTTTCTGCGTTAACAGTATTATAACATGTTGCTATTACATGGGCATCTGTCGGACTAGCATTTAATTTCCATATTTCACCATCTGAATGATGATATACCTTAAAACAGATAAAATAAGATTTCGTTAATGACATATTTAATGCTATACAGAGAAATGTCATATAGCCAGTGGTGAGCTGTAGGGGGCTCGCGAGGGCTCGCGCGAGGCCTTTGTTAAATTATTCCTTAATTTGCGAGCCCCTTGTTCTTCTTGTTAACCATTTTCTCAAGAAAAAATATATCTTAAAATCATTGTCATTACATACATTTGTAAAGCGACGAAGTCATGATGCCTATCAAGCAATGACGATTAAATTTAGAATAACCCGTCGCACAATAGAATTTTTTGAATTATGTACAATCACTCGATTATTCACGTTTGAATTTAAAATGCCATTTTTTTCCAACATATAATTGACATTATTTTTTTGTTTTTATTTAACTATGAGCGAGCCCTTTGTTAAAAATTTCATAGCTCACCACTGCATATAGCCAATGTAAAAAATAGTTTAACTGACATCACAATATATTTTAAGTAAATTTACCATTATAATAAATAAATTCAACTTATTAAACTGCTTTAAAGTTTTACGCCATTCACTTAAAGATGGGTATCATAACATTGTCCCTAAAATAAATCGACTGAACTAACGCAAACTATAAGTTTTAATTTGGATCATAATTTACTTTTACTAGTATAAATTATTGTACAGAAAGCAAAAATATTTTAAAAATTCTAATAAATGAAACAATCTCAATGAATCTTTAAAGGTAATCTATGTTCACTGTGGACCAGTGTAGCCATAAACGCTGTGTTCACAAGTAATCGTTTGTGAGTTAAACTATTCATAAAAGATTGTAACCAACTATACACTTATGGACTATTTATTTAATCCTATGCATTGCATAAAAAAACTTAAACCAATCTTTAACCTGGCCCCGATTGCTTACCAAGTTAATAAGGGTGAGGTTAAAGGCCGGTTTAAGCTTTTTTTAAATTTAAATTTTCAATAGTAGATCGCAAACCTTTATGAATAGTTTAACACGCAAACGCTTACATGTGAACGTAGCGTTTATATGACAGCCACGCTATTTCACAGAAAGCACAGCTTACCTTTTTTAACTTTTACTTTAATAGTGTGATGTTTTTTTTAATATTTAACCTTTTTATCAGTATGTGCCGGTTATTTCAAATGCAGTAAGGTTCGAGCGAATTAATTTGTCTCGTGCACCATAATAACACAAAAATTTAGCAAATATACTTGTGCAGAGTATAAAAAAGGTTAATTGAAACCACTAAAATTATAACAAACCGAAGTTTTTAAAGTCGAGTTTTCTTCGTTAAATTCAACTAAATGTATTTGATTATTAGTTTGCTTCAATGATTGGGTTCCTATGAGAAATTTAATTTTTTCAGTTTCGGCCACCTGTGCAGCTAAGGCCCTTGCCTGAAATTCACACAATAAATAATTTTTCAAGCTTTAGGCTTATAGAATAACAAACCTGAAATTCCAGGCCGTATATTACAGAATTTTCGTTTTCCATTCTTTTACCTAAATTTTTAAATTAGGTTAGACCATAGACAAGGTTAGACCAACGTTTACAATTTGTCAATAACGTCGACTTCTCGATGCATACAATTTCTATGTTAAATAGCATACAGGGTGTCTCAAATCTGATGCTCAGCAGAGATACATACCTATTTTATTTTAAGTTTAAAGTCCAGTAAATTAAGAGAATGTTACATGATCTTATGCTCAATTAAAATAGAAAAGTTAATCAGTTTTTTTTTAGTTTAGAAAAA
Organism: Elmis aenea; assembly: GCA_947652605.1. Taxonomy (NCBI): domain Eukaryota; kingdom Metazoa; phylum Arthropoda; class Insecta; order Coleoptera; family Elmidae; genus Elmis; species Elmis aenea. The sequence goes on along the minus strand of OX393578.1, from coordinate 25,529,103 downwards.
CTATTTAATTTATTTCCGTAACAAGGCTGATTCAATTTGATCCATACGGTAAGTACTCAATAGTATAGTGTATTTGAAAATATTGTGCAATAAATTATTAAAACGTCATAATGAAAAACACAGATTTTAAAACGTTTCATTATTTGTACATTTGTTTGATCTATGCGTGATAAAATTTAGATCAATATTGTGAAGCAGTGGTTTTGTTTTTCCAAACAGGAGCCTTTCTGATACTGAGGACTATGTTTCACGTTGAAGTTTTAAGGGCTAAACATATTTTTTGTCATATACTAAAACTTCATTTTATTAAGTGTGCCTTTGTCACACGTTAATATACGCGCTTGCGACATTTTTAACATGCATCTGTTGTACGGTGTATTATGTTAAAAATAATTTTAAAAAATTAATCTTGTTCAGTTACTCTCGCGAACCGAAGTTGTTGACCAGATTTGCAGAGAAATTATAAAAAAAAATACGTAGAAAAAGAACATCATTAATTTAAATAATCAGCCAATTAGGCAATTTTCATTTGTTTCAGCGAATTACATACAAAAAAAACAATGTTAGTAATACATTTACACACTTAACGGTAAAGATTACTAAAACTAAGGACGTTTTTTTCAAAATGATAACATAACACTCCTCCTTTACTTGCTAAATCAATATTGTCAGGTGATGCCAAATAAATTTGTGTATTCCATAAACGTTTGATATTGCAGATATAGTTTATTTTTATCTATCATTTAGCAATACATTTTCTGATTAAGTTTAATAATTGAAATCTATAGTCACAACATACTGATCAAAAACTGTTACTTTTGGTTTTTTTAAGTAAAGAAATTAACATTTTCCACTTATCTTGCATCAGAAACTTAATCTGTTCTTAATAATTAAGGCATATTTTTTCTAGTTGTAAAGACGAATTGAAAAATTATATAGATCACGAAAACTTATGCTTTGCATTGTGTATATCTGTATTAGTCTGTACATTAATTTATAAATAATTATGAATAGTTTTATCAACATAATTTAATAATGACTTATTTACAAGGCCAAGGAAATAATATGCGACAAAACTTATTATGAACAATAAATTTATTACATTAAAACAGCTATATTATTATTCTAATGCACAAGAGCATATTACAAAGGTGCCTTGTGTACAAGGTTAAACCAGTGACCACACTCGCATCTTCTAGCGTTGCCTTTATGTAACCACATCCAGTTCACACTGGTCGCATCTTCTTCACAGATACAACCAACTAAACGTGCATCAAATGCTGAAGGAATTTCGTTAGGTTGAGCTTTAGTACCGGACCCTCGTTTTACAATTTTTAAATCGAAAGGATTCTCATTTCCTGCTACTTTTGCTAATAGCTCACGTTTTTCTAATCCTGTAGCATGTTCTACTGGGTCTCCCATAGTAACTGCAAGGGCGTAATTGTCAGTTAGGTTAGTCGACACATTTGCCGTTTTAATTTTGTTTTTGTGCAATTGCTAATGACAACGTCTATATTTAAAAACAATCGCAAGAATGTAACAATCGAATGTCATGAAAACAAATCAATAAACATCATAAAATACATTACGTAATTTAAGTATGGGATCTCCATTACAAATGTAGGCAATAAAATAAAATTTGTACCTTTGGTAGCTACACATCTTGCACTAGAATAAAAAGCATTTCTTCGAGCCGCAGAAACGACCAGTCTTCCACATAACGAAGTCATTGTTCGATCGACAAATATTGTATGTTACACAGTAAAACACCGCAAAATTTTGTGAAGTGCAGGAGGACAACTACAACCTTGCCTGAAATTTAAAAGCGCGTGCGTGTTTCTCTAGCACTAAATTTAAAAACTGTAATTTATTAAATTATAATAATTAAGCAGCATCAGTACGTTACAATTAATTCCGATAATTTTTAATAATTCGTGTTTGCATTGGCATATTTCTTAAATTAACGAACCAAATAAATGTAATTTAACATTTTTGCTCATGCAGTAATCTTTACTGTTTTATTCGATTGCTTGCGATATTTTAAAATGCCTTACAACAAACTTAAATTTATTTTAAGTTATAGCAATATTTACCACTGGCCGTAAAATAACCAAGTGTTATAAATATTTGAATTGCCGGTTGCAATAGCGATTATGGATAATTTTGGACACTTAAAGTTTTGCGAATCAAAATTATGATCCGTTTTCGTTTCATACGTGTGACGTAATTATATAATGGAATTGTTAATCTAAATATGTGCTGTAGTTTAAACTGTTGGAAATTTTAGCTTGGGTTGATTAATTATGTATATGTATACGTATGGTTTAACGTGGAATTGGAATATATATATATATATGTAAAATGGTGGCAGTACTTGGTAATTTATAAGTTATAGTATTCGACAATAAATTTTTGCTGCAAAAGCTTTTAATCAGTGAAAATGTCTATTACCGCTGTTGGTTCGTCTATAATAGTATGTGATTGGATACTGTGTACGTTAACCTTAATTTACAAGCCCCTCGAGAATAATCGCACAATCAACAAACGCGGAATTTATGCCGCAGCAAAAAAACAAAATAATGCTTGGATCTGCTAATGATTATTGTAATCAATATCTATTCGTGAAACAACCCTATTTATTTGTAATGTAAAGCGAATGTAGTGTCATAATGTAAGTTAATGTTTTTGTTTCATTAAACACCAACATTGTAGAGCTTTCATAGATTGATATTGTAGTTGCAGACTTTTTTTTTAACGTTACATTCACCAAGTAGGTAACCAAACAATATTTTATGTATTTGTACATAAAACAAATTGATAGTTATGGAAAACGAAGTTAGTAGGAGAAAGTTTTGTTTCCGTTTCATTTTACAAGGTACGCATCTACTCTTCTCTATGGCATCTACGATGTACTTGGATGTACTTTCCACAGAACACTGTACATTCACACTCTCCACGTTGCTCTCCACTCACACAATTGTCTATGCGTAAATGGGTGTCATTGAAAAACACATTATGTAAGTATTTGGTTTAAGTTTTATGTTGTTAAAAAGGAAATAATGGAATATGTAGCATTTTCCTTAATATAGCTTTGTTTTTGTTTTAATTTATATATTTTATGAAAATGGCACGTGTCGTAAGTGAGGTTAAGTTCTAGTTGGATTTATATAATTTTGTCTTTACATTTGAAAAACTAGAAAAAAAAAACAGCTACGAATTTTAAAACAGTTTTGTTTAGAAAGAAAATCAAATCCAGTAATTTTAAATAATAATTTTCATTTATGATGAATGTACTTAGAACACCGAATTATGTACCCTGATTATAAAACTTGCAATTCTGATATTTCAATATAGTACATTAACATAGTAGCTGTGTTTCCAATTTATTTATACATACATTTTTTAATTGTTATTAGTGGGGCATAAGCATTATTAAAGTAGTTGGATCTAAAATGCTTATTTATTAAAAGAACATGCAAGCTAAAGCTGTTTCTGGATTAAATGCCTCATATTTTTGGAAGATTAACAATATCCCACCATAATGTAGGTATAAGCATATTTACTTATTATTTTCAATAGCGTCTAAAAATAACAGTTTTAAGTTCAATGTGATGAATAAACTTAAGACACCTAAATTTGTTCTCCGAATATAAAATTAATAATTCTGCATCATTTATAAATAGTTTTTTTTTTTTTTTGTTATACCAAGATATAAAATGTGTTAGTAGTTGTAGTGTAAAATAATTTTGGTAAAATGAAGAGAAATCTATAATATTTTTACAAGTAGGTGATGCTTAAATGTTGGTAATCTTCAATTGGTGGTAACCCCAATAGTTAAAATGTACCACGGATATTTCCGTGTCGATTACGAGTGCTAGGTTCACAGAACACCAAATGAGAATAAGGTTTAAGGTTGGTGAAAGCCCTTTTTTCAATGTTAATAACTTGTTACCTTCATTTTCGTTACTTATTTAATAAAAAAAGCTTTAACCAACCTTTAACCTGATTCTCTGTTACTGAGCAAACGAATTATGGTCAGGTTAAAACTTTTATTGAAGAAAACAAATGGTATTTGTGATCATAGCACTCATATTTAACAAGAAAACATTCAGAGTACACTTGATCTACTACGACAATATTCTGGTTACTAACGTTTGCCGATTCCCTATTTTTTTTGTAATTTAGCTAACTGATAAAATACTACATATTATGCTTTTTGTTGTAAAAACTTTTTCATTGGTGTTTATCAGTTGTTTTTAAACTAGGGTTGTATGTATGTAAATTTTTTCAAATTACAATTTTAACCTGCCTACATTTATTTTGTCATAATTTATAACACATGATTTAAAATTTTGTGTGATACTGTATTGAGTGTTTTATCATTATTAATAAAAATTACTTTAAATTTTGTTTTTAGTAAGATTATTTTTTTTAAATAATTTCGTAACTTAATTGTTTACTTTTCACTGTTTATTATTGTATTTATGATGAATCTTCTTAGGACACCGAATTATCTACCCTGATTATAAAAGTTATAATTCTGAATTTGTTAACTGTAATCTAATTTGGCAGTAGTTCTTATTTAAAATGTATTAAAACATAATTTTTTTGCAGTACCACCCGGAAAATGCCTACTTTAAGAATAAATATGTTTGTTGACTTAGTATCTCGTCTTAGTGTGGACAGCAAGCAACATGTCACTATAATGAAGAAGGTAAAAATCTTTAAATTATTATAATGTTTAAATCTTTTGAAAAAGAGCTAAAAATTCTTAAAATTATATGATAAATAATATACTTAGAACACCTAAATATGTACCGTGATTATACAAATAATAATTCTGAGTTTATATTACAATAGTATTTATTATTTATTAAATAGTTTTATCTTGTAATCTGATACAAAATGTTTTTGTAGTGTTACTGTGATATTATGGTTAAAGAAAAGTTAAGGTTTTTATTAATAATAACTTTTCTCTAAATTAAATTCATGATTTCAACAAATACAAGTAGGTAGTGTGTGATTTTTCGATCATTTAGCTGATCTAATTAACTGATTAATTTAACTCCCTGCTAGGTTATTGTTTTAAATTAATATCTTATTATCTATAAGAAAATGCACGCTAATTTTGTGTGATATGCTTTAATCAGTATACACTTTTTCAATAACATTATCATGTTTTATCTAACCTAATGTGGCATGTCAGTATTATTTTTAAAATTTAAAATGTAAAATCATAGTGTGTTGATTTTTTTTAACTTAATAGTGGTTTAAATTTCCTATGATAACTTATGTGTTTTATAACTTAAAACAAAAGAAACTAATGTTTTATAGTAAATAGTTTCCAGTTGACTACCAAGAATAGCCATTTTTAGGAAGGCATTTTTGTGAATTTATTTTTATTTGTTTATCTTTTTATTTATGATGAATGTACTTAGGACACCGAATTATGTACCCTGATTATAGAACTTATAATTCTGAATTGTTTATTGCAACTTGTTTGTAAAGTAGCCGTATTTCATAATCTATTAATTATTTTTTCAGTGCCATTAGTAAGGTATGATGGAAGTTACTGAAAAATGCTCACTTTCGAAAAACTGTCTTAACTAAAATTATTCCATAATATCTTGTATTTGGTGTTGGGAGACAAACACCATGCCACTGTAACATAGTAGGTATAAAACATATTCACTTATTAATTTCAATAAGAAGTAAGTTCATTATGATGAATAGGTACTTAGGACACCTAAATATGTACCATGATTATAAAATTTATAATTCTGAGTTTATATTACAACAGAGTCATTTATTAAATAGTTTTATGTTATAATCTGATACAAAATATTTTTGTAGTGTTCTGTGATATGATTATGGTAAAGTGAAGAGTAAAGTTTTAAATAATTCTTAATAAAGTTAAATGAACGAAATAGCAAATACAAGTAGGTGGTGTTTGAATTATATGTAGCTGATTTAATTATTTAACAGGGTGTGAAAAACCATGTCACTAATTAGTTAATTCATTTAATTTCTTGTTAAGTAATCGTAATCGTAAATTTATATTATCCTTATGATTTTTGTATGATATGCTTTTGGTAATATGAACTTTTTGAACAATATTTATTGTGTGTATTTAAGCTAACATTAATGCATGTGGGTGCTGTTCTTAAGTTGAAATTCAAATCTGCATTTATTATGTCATCGTTTTTAATTTGACGTCTAAAATTTTGATAATTATTTAGTTGTTTTATAACTAATTATAGAAAATACTGCAGCATTTTGAAGGTAACAGTTTTGAGTTGGCTACCAGTAGTAATAATATTTTTGATTATGATGAATTTACTTAGGACACCGAATTATGTACCCTGATTATAAAATGTGTAATTCTGAATTGTTCATTATTATGTGTTTTTGATGTAGTTGTAATAAATAATTTATTGATACACAATTTTTTTGCAGTGTTATTACTTTATTAGTAAGATGTGATTGAAAGTAATCTGGAAAGTTCTCACTTAAAAATTAAATGTCTCTGCCAAAACGGTTTTTGGATTTGGGAGAAGAACAGCTTGTCACCATAATATAATAGGTATAAACACATAATTCACTAATTATTTTCAGTAAGAACAAAAAGTAATTATTTTAAGCCTTTAGGATAAATTTATTCCCGTCCTCATCATCCTAACTGATTTTCATTTTGTAGAAAAAAATTTCACATCTGATTTTAAGTGTTGTTTGATGATTGCACTTAGGCCACCTAAATATTTACCGTAATTATAAAATTATATTTCTAAATTTATTTTATAATGATCTGTTTATGAAATAGTTTAATATTGTAATCTAATAAAAAATTTAGTATTACTTGTAGGTGATTTGGTAAAAGTTTTTAGTGATTATAGATATTCTTAAAATTAAATAATAACTTCAACTAGTACAAGTACAGTAGAACTTCGATTATCTGTCAGAGTACGGAACCAAGACCACGACGAATTTGTATGTAATTATTGTATATTTTTTACCCGGTTATTAAAAAGTGTAGTGCAGATATAGACATTTGTACAATTTTGGTGTTTGCGTTTTATGTTATGTAATGTTTTAATGCAAGGTGGCCCTCCTTTTTAACAAAAATTCTTTACCTCTAGCTTTTGTCATTGTTGCTCCTCGGTGAAGGTAAAGGTCTGGTTATACATATCTATTTATTTATGTATCAAATTCGGGACTGGGAACCATATTCCCTCTAAGCTGCACAGGTGATTTTAATGACACTGTAAGAAATTGCACAGGTAAATTTACTAAAATGATTCATCTCTGATTCCGAAAAGCATCTATTCACAAAAAGTCAAATAACTTTGGCGTTTCATCCGATTTTTTCGAGCTTCATCTCAAAATGAAGCCCTTGGAGAGGCGTATCTTGTGGTGTTAAAAAGTTGGGACCTCGATTTTTTGAACACGTTTTACAATATTTACATTCTTGCCAAACCCGAAAAGCATCTCAAGTCACAAAAAGTTAAATAACTTTATTGCATTTCATTCGATGTTGTTTGATGTAGTCTCAATATGGTGAGAGCTGTTTTTGTGGTATAAAAAAGTTGGGGGCCAGATTTTTTTCCACACATTTTATTTACAGTAGGTATCTTGAAAAAAAGGTTTGTGTAGGATTGCACAAATTTACTTTTGTTTAAACATTTTTGCTCACACACACCAGCTGTAAGAAAAATTAAAGGTACTATTATACTGGGAACGGATTATTCCAATTTTAGTTAATTCTTATGGAAAAAATGTATTCTATATTCAGCTGGTTTAGTATTTGTCAATTCCTCAAAAACAGATTTAATGACGAATATAGAGGTTCCACTGTAATTTTGTATTATTTAAATGCACGTTGATTTTGTATTATCCTCAAATTGTGAAATTAAAAATAATATTTATTTTGTCATACTTTTTATTTCGTAATTTAAAATAACTTGGCAGGTTTTTATAACTAATTATTAAAATTACTGCAGAATTTTACGATAAAAAGTTTTTAGTTGGCTACAAGCAATAATTATTTTTTAGTGACAATTTTTATGATATTTTATTTGTTAAGCTAACACATATCGAACCAGTCCTGTTAATTTATGTTTCTCAGGTCCATGCGTATTGGACCGCTTATAGATGTGCAACATTAAATGTACGGGACCGGTCCGATATGTTTTAATAAATATTGATTATTGATATTTGTATGACATATTTATGATGAATGTACTTAGGACACCGAATTATGTACCCTGATTATGAAACTTGTAATCTGAATATTTCATTCTTACTTGTTTATGCAGTAGCTATAATTAACAATTTATTCAATCTTTTTTCTTTTTTTCAGTGTCGTTGATAGAGTATAATTGAAGCAATTCTGGAATATGCTCGTTTAAATCTCAGCTGAAACTGTTTCTGGATTAAATACCTTATATTTGTTGTGGAAGACAAAATCACACTAGTAGGTACAAATTTATCTCTCCCTTAATATTTTTAATAGGAATTAAAAACAGTAACAAGTTTAAGTTCATTATGATGAATATACTTAGGACACCTAAATATGTACTGTGATTATAAAATAAATAGTTCTGAATTTATATTATGATCATCTAAATTATAAAATAGTTTTATGTTGTAATCTAATACAAAATATTTTTGTAGTGTTCTGTGACATGATTATGTTTTAAGTGAAGAGTAAAGTTTTTAATAATGATTTATGTTCTTTAAAAAAAAAAGAATGATTTCATCAATTACAAGTAGGTGGTGGTGTGTGTGAAGTAGTTATTTATTAACGGATTGATTTAACCTCTTGCTTTTAATTATATAATTTTGTATATACAAGATGCACATTGATTTTGTTTTATATTTATGTTTTCAATAAACTTTATTGAACTGTTTGTATACTAAAGTTGCATGTAATTTTTTTCTACATAATTGGTATAATGTATGTTTACATGTGTTTTGTGTACAACTAACAAACAGTTAATGTTAAATTTAGTCTTTAATTAGGTAACTTAGGACATCGAAAGATGTTCTGTTATTTTAAAGTTATGTTTTGATTGTTTGAAACAGTGATGAGAAACCCCTGGGACGCACGCTGTTCGTCAGTTGTTTAAATGTTGCCCTCGGAGACTGTTCAATTGGCTAAATTGAAAAATGTTTTAGTTTAACGCAATGCATAAATCTATGAAATAGTCTTAAAAAGACTGTATGTAGCAAAATAATAAATTGGGTTTTTTAGAGTTGCAGTCTATAGGGATTATTATTAGCTACAAAAAAAGGTTGCTCATCACTGGCTTAAAATAAGTGTATATGTCGTAGGCATAATGTGAAATCCGGCATTTTATAAAACGCCTAGGCACAAAACTATTAGCTTCATTTTTATTATTTATTTAAAAAAAAAACTTTAACCAACCTTTAACCTGACCCTCTACTGCTGACCAAATGAATGAGGGTCAGGTTAAAGCTTTTTTTTGTATGAATACAAATGTATGGGTCTAAGAAAAAGTCATAATTTGCTCGTTTTGCCGGCTTTTTATAAAATGCCGGATTTCACATTATGCCTACGACATATATACAGTTCATTGAGTTATTAACTAATAATTTTTCATTTTCAGCTTTTAATGTAGCATCAAGCCTTTTATGAGCATGGCATATCAAGAAGATGTATATTTATTTAGGCTTCCTATTGCTGACATGTTAATATTATTTTGTTGAATAAAATGATAAAATAAATAATTTTTTTGTGAACTATTCACCGTGAATTGTTTTGAGAAAAAGAGTGCAGGATTTCTAAAAATTTACTTATAAATGTGTTAAGTGAAGAGCATTTATTGTTTGATAAGTGATTACATTTCATCATTGGTGTAGTTAGCCTCCAGGTGACTAGCATTTACCTTTTATACTACAACCAGAGGGGGGAAGGATAGGGGATCAGAGCTTCCTCCTATAGGGTTGTAATAAGTCGATATAGGGCTGAAGAACTAAATTTTGTGCTTAAAAAAGGTCCTCGGCCCTTTTTGAGTTTATTAAGCCCCCCATGGAAGCATCTTGCCTACGCCACTGACTACATCAGCGTAATTTTATGCATTAAAACTTAAAATGAATATAAGTATAAAATTATATTTAAAAAAAAATTGTACAGAAAACAAAACGGCGGCAATTTATTATTACAAATCATTAAAAAACAATTTATACCATTTAAAAATCATACGGTTAAAGAGTGACAAAAATATGGCCAATAACTAGTAAGAATGCCCAATAAATATCTTGTTATTGTATCCTAGTTTAATATTTATTTTTTGTTATCTTATATAACCCAATTCTACAATTTTTTAGTTAGGTACTGATTACATTTTAATTGCAAGGAAAAGTAGATTATAATTTTGAAATAAAAAATGGTTTATAAGTAAAAAAAACAAAAAAATTAATGTTTAGAAAATGTAAAACATAAACCCGTAACAAACAAAAGCACAGTTTAAATTTGGACTTATTTATAAATTAAAATTTATTTTCCGGTTTCCTCTGGAAACAAATTCAGCAGGAATTTTTTCGGGATTCGATTTTTTGCAGTTTCACTTTCAATGTTTATAATTAACAAATTATTAAATCTTTCTTGAGTCACACAACTAAGCCAGGGGGCTAACGGTAGGCTTACGGCATGGCTTACGGGGGGGGCTAAGCCCATAACTACGCCAATGCATTTCATAATGACAAATTACGGCTAAATATGATTAATTTTCCATAATCAACATGGTTACTAGTAAGTTTTATTAAAACTATTTCCCAAAATATTTACTAAAATACAACTCCTTTGGATGACTTTATGTATTAGTTTAGTATTAGGCGTTTTGAAATATATGGATTTCAACTGTTTGCACAATGAACATACGGAACTTGCGCATTGAGTGCAGTATCTTCTCTTTCCTTTCCGCAATTGTATGGCAAGGTACACGTTTTATTTACAATTTTACCTTTTTTATAGCAAATTTGTGAGAAAATGGTTATTTATGTTTAATAAATAACAACATATAACTAAACTGTGTAATTTTCTGCTCTTGTGAATTAAAATTTAAGGGCCGATGACGTTTAAATTAAGTGATCAAAAATGATTAAGAATACAATGTTCATGTTAACATAAGTTAAAATAGTGTTTTCGCTTTTAAGTGTGTGATGCTATGACATAATTATGCAGTAGTGTTTCATTGCTCTTTTGATTTTATGAAACGTTCAACTTTTTGTTGGGAATAGTTAAAATACGTTTTCATCGTGTGAGGTTATGTTTCTTACATTTGGAAAATTTGTATATTTTTATTTTACAGATGTCAACAAAAATAGTTAAAGCAGGCGCAACGGAGCCTGATCCGTTTGAGCAGCAAGTGTCTCAGGCACTGCTGGAATTGGAAATGAATTCCGATCTTAAAGCTCAGCTTAGGGAATTGCACATTACGAAGGCTAGGGAGATCGAACTCAATAACAAAAAGGTAACTTGTCTTTGCGTTTATGTGGTTGATTGTGGTGTTTATTAGGCACTTTGCCATTTAAGTATCTCATATTATTAGACCAAGAAGTCATTGTTAATGTACATACCGTTAAAGGCACTCTTTAGATCAGTAAGTGGGACCAAGGCTAGAAGTTAGTTAAAAAAATGTTGATGTGTAAAGCAGAGGGGAAATTGTTGCTTTAGAGGTGCGTGCGGTGGCAAGGACTAAAAATTGGTCTAATAATAAGGGGCTTATAAATAATAGGTTATTGTTGATTGATTAATCTAATTAGTGTAGGTAGTTCACAATGTGATTATTGTGTATATTTTGTATGAATTTTGAATATAATCTTTGCCTTTTGACTGTATGGAATTGTTTGTGGTTTAGTTCAATTGCTTTAAGTCTTGTTTATAATAAATGTTTTAAATTTATTTACACTATGATGAGTATACTTAGGACACTTATGATATCTCATGATTGTACAATGCGAATTTCTGAAAGTACACAATGATTATGAATAATCTACATTGCATTATTAGGATTTTAATAATTTGATGTGTTTCAGTCGATCATCATTTATGTGCCTATGCCGAAGTTAAAACAATTCCAGAAAATACAGACTAGATTGGTGCGAGAATTAGAAAAGAAATTTAGTGGCAAGCATGTAGTGTTTGTTGGTGAACGCAAAATTTTACCTAAACCCACAAGGAAAACTCGTACTAAAAATAAGCAAAAACGTCCACGATCGCGTACACTTACAGCAGTATATGATGCAATTTTGGAAGACCTCGTGTTTCCCGCAGAAATCGTAGGAAAGCGTATTCGCATCAAGTTAGATGGTTCACAACTTGTAAAAGTTCACCTTGATAAAAATCAGCAAACAACAATTGAACATAAGGTAAGGATTATTGAGTGATAGTTTTTTGTACGAGTATGCTCATTTTATACACTTAATTTCAAAGAGGCTAAATATGGAAATTTTGTTGATAATTTACATCTATTCAGAGACTAATGCTGGGCAACATAGTACATTGACAAATCTTAAGTCTGTGGTGTGGTGCAAAAATGTCAAAAAAATAAATAATTTTTAAATTTTCAATAAAGTTATCAATGTCTACATTACATTTTCATATTTATATCTAAACATTTTTTGGCTGTACGAGTTTGGAGAATGTTATGGAGGTAGCTGTAAAAAGGGGCCATGACTATAAAAAGTTGTGTTTAATAATAATAATTAATAATCATCTAAAAAAATGAAAAAATCTATTGGAGAAGTAAAAGTTAGTAGACAGTAGTGTTACAGGTTGAACATTATGAAAGTAAACATATTTCAATCAATATCACCACATGTAATTATTATTTGTTCTGTTTTTATTTGTTTTTGGAAGATCTGTATGATGAAAAGCCTGCATCTACCCATAAGCATAATATTTGTACACTCCATAACTCAACAACTAAAGGGTTTGCAATAACTTGATCTGATTCAAAATTCAAGAAATTAACACGTTCGCTGCGGTGCTATTCGGCAGTACTTTGGCGTTGACTGCGTTACATACCGCCCGGGTCTTGTAACAGCGCATTCTTGCTGTGCGGTACATACCGCGCGGGGTATGTACGCAACGTTAAAGAGATACCCATTTAAAATCCCCGCACAGGAGTAATGTTTTGTAAATTTCGGCCTCGCACAGTAGGAATGACTGCTACAGGACGCCGGGGGTATGTAACGCAGTCAACGTGTTAAGATAGTTCTATCCTCAACTTGTGATAGTTACACCAATCATAAGCATAAATAGTTGTTTTATGATATTGTGGATCTGAAATTTAAGTTAATAGTTTATGTGGTTAAAGTTATATGATGATAAAAAATTTATAAGCATAAAAATACAATAAATGATTAAACTTTGTTCTAATGTTTACCTATGCAAAGTTGCATTCAATATACAGGGTGTCACACAAAAAACGCCGCAGGCTGTAACTCCGTTGTTGGTGGTCCGATTTTGGTGAACAAAAAATGAAACGAAATGGCTCCTCAAATACTATAAACTGAATTGGATTTCAATTCTTTTCAAGTTCAACTTAAATGTCAAACGATAGTCAATTTTTTTTTACTAAATCTGGTAGACATTTTTTTTCTGAATTCAATGCTGTAATCATAAGTAAATTTTAGTGCTAAACTAATAAGAAAAAAAATTTAAAAAAATTACCTAAAATAGGTAAGGTTTCACAAAATTTTCAAGCGTGCCGTGGAACAAAAAAAAATCTTTATCAACTAATGTCATTTAAACGCCAGTGTGGTATTTAAATGATATTTGTTGATTGAGATGTTTTTGTTTTCCACGGCACGCTTGAAAATTTTGTGAAACCTTACCTATTTTAGTTAAACTTTTATTTTTTATTTCCTATTAGTTTCGCACTTAAATTAACTTATGATTACATGTTACAATCTTCGTTCCCGGGTTTGGAACCGCGTCTTCTTGATTTGTGTGACGTTTCGACCATTCTATGTTGGTCTTTATCAAACCCGGGAACGAAGATTGTAACATGGACGATAGCCGCGAAAGCCTGAAGAATAAAATAATTATGATTACATCATTGAATTCAGCAAAGAAATGTCTACCAGAATTAGTAAAAAAAAGTAGATGGTGCCATTTGGAAAAAAAAATTGACTATCGTTTGACATTTAAGTTGAACTTGAAAAAAATTGAAATCCAATTCAGTTCATAGTATTTGAGGAGCCATTTCATTTAGTTTTTTGTTCATCAAAATCGGACCACAAACAACGGAGTTACAGCTGTGCGACACCCTGTATATACCATATTTTGTACTGAAAAATTTAAATGTTTCTTTTAATTTTTAGGTGGACACGTTTGCAGCTGTCTACAAAAAACTCACAGGAAGGGAAGTTACGTTTGAGTTTCCTGAACCTTATTTGTAATTGCATACAGTTATTTAATAAATAATTGAAATATCGTTATTAGTGTTTTTATTAATAATGTGATCACAGCAACTTGGGATTGTTATTAAAATTTAATAGCTTTAGTTTTTAATGTGAGTTATTCACTACTTCTAAAAAGTATGGAAATGGTTGGTTATTACTACTAAATGAAAAATTTAGTACATCTAACAATGGTTTTCAGTTAAAAACAATGGGAAAACTATTGAGTGATCTTGTTTCACAAGAACTTTTATAAAAATATTTTAAATGTTACTGTACTGTTAGATTTGGAATAAACATGTATTTATGGTTTATTTATTTTTAAGTTTAACAGTATTATATCAAACAAAACATAATAGTTAACTATGGTTATTCCTTCTACAATCCGTTTGAAACACCCTAGTTTAAAATCTGTGGATTTAATGGCCACCGATGGCACCAAAAGATTTTCACTGATTTAATACTAAACGAATATGGTGAATCCGTTATAGATCTTCTGGTTGGATTATAAGACTGTTTATGTATATATTGGCGTGTAATGGAATGAAAGTAGTGTCATGTTGCTGGTTTTAGTTTTATATAAAGATTTTTTAAAAGTATTGCATATTAATCTAACAAAATTAAATCATGAAAAAAATGATCAATTATAGTGACAGTATGTTCTGCGGTTCTGCAATTTATTTATTTTTTTAACAGGCAATTAAATTTTAAATTGTGATCAAAATAAAATGTTTATGAACATGTAAATATTTCATTACTTCTGGAAAAAGATTTATCGGCAGGTTATACAGGAGTTCAGGACAACTTCTGTCAATAAATTAAATTCAGTAATAACACCTTGAATTTAAACATTAATCGTCGACATACTATTCTCACATACAAAAGTTGTCTTTATCAAGCATTAAAATATGCATTGTTAACAATTTAGGAACATTTGCTACTTGATTTTGACTAAAAAACATACTAGAAGCATTTAAAAACAATAGAATTATGTTGAACAAAATTTCGAACAGATTTTTTCCCATTTAATAGTATACAGGGTGTCCTACATAACACTATTGTTTGTTTTTTTAATCACTTCATCTTGTTTATTGTTTTTTTCCTTGTATAGCTTGACAAGTGATTTCTTTAATATTGGTAAAATACGATTTTCTGAAATATTTGTTTAAATAGATATGACAAGTAATATATCATTAGAAAGAGGAGAAAAAATCTTATTTAATTACCTATTCCAAAGCAAATTTAAAGGTCAATAAGAAAAATTAAATTGGGTGTTATATCTCAAAAATGGAACGAGATACAAAAAGTATAAAATAATTGTTACATTCAACAAAAAAATTCTTTTAGAAAGTATAAATAAAAGTGATTTAATGATTAAGACAAAAAAGTTATGATAAAAAATTATTCAACATTTTTATACATATTGCTTTAACTTCTGAATAAGAGAATTTTTTTACTTTTAAAAATAGATTGTAGCCCCTTTAATATTTAATAATTCATCTAATTTAAGTAAACCTGTCTTATAAGGTGAGATCCCCATGCTGAAAATAGTATTTGGGACCAGAGCTGGGCATTACAAATATTTTTTACTTCAGTACTTTCCAGGTACATACTTAAGACTTGTACTGCAGTACATTTTAAAATTAGTTACTTAGGACTTGAATCTCGAGTACTTCGGTCAAAATACTGGTACTTATTACTTGTATTAGTACTTCAGTACCACAAAAATTACTTAGGTACTTTGTAAAATACTGCAGTACAGTGCAAAGTACTTAAGTATTTTTAGTGAACACAAGTACTTTTAAAGATATTAGGTTTTATAAGATAGAAACTGTGGTTTTCAACGTGTTAAAACTTGCCTAAAGTTTTAAACACAACCCGCATTGGGGTACATAAAATAGCTACAGTTGAAAAGGGTGTGTGTGTGTGTGTGCGTGCGTGCGTAGTAATACGGACAACAGTTTTATTAAATAAAAATTAAACTCTATAAGGTAAATCTTATCCTGCAACATTTATTGTATTATATTGTGAACAATTCTTTCATTTTTGACCCTAAATCACTAAAATTTGTATAGTTAATTACTGATTTGAACCATGTATATTTTTCTTGTACATGTCATGTATATAAACGTCTAGAAATGTTTATAGTAAATGTGCTGTAGTGTCGCTCTTATCATTATATTAATGGAAAAACAAAACATTTTCAAAATTAATTAACAGTATACAGGGTGTGTATAAATTGGCCGAAGCGCTAACGTGGCGATGTTCTTCGTAAAATTCTAAGTCGAAAATCTTAATACAAAAATGTTGTACCATTCTTGCTGTGTCTGCAAGAGGTCCTCAAAGTTTTGACATTCAGTCCTTTAATAAGCGTTATTTAATATTTTTTAATGAAAAAGCTGCGATTTAGAATAAAAATAAATTTCGAATAATATTTTTTCCTAGAGATTGTGGTTTTCCTTTCAAAAATTGGCGTTGAAAGTATGTTAATCACTGATTTGAATGAAAATAATACACATAACAACATTGTCATTAGCTGTTATCTCTGTTTTTCTCGTAATTATTTCTAGTTTGTGTTAGACGATATCTAAAAGTTTGCAGCTGTGTTTACGAACTGAAAGCTTTCAGTTCGAACCAAATATTACAAATACCTAAGTAAAAATTGCTGATAAAAAAATGTCCAAACGCAAATCAATGGATGCAATGTTGCCAAATTTTTGTTTCTTTAAATGGTTCCTGAGGCCATAGGAAGCACGGTACAACATTTTTGTGTCAAGATTTTCGACTTAGAATTTTACGAAGAACATCGTCACGTGTAGCGCTTCCGCCAATTTATACACACCCTGTATAATAGTGAAACCTATACATATAAGCACTAGGGGTGGGCGATACATCGACAAATATCTATATAATTTGAATATCAATATCGAAATTTCGATATTGCCCGCCCCTAATAAGCACATCTACTAAACTACTCCTAATACATTGTGTTCAGTATACACTGTGTCACAAAAATAACGCCCCAAATGGCTATCGAGGTAGTTTTTATAAAAATGTAAAAAAAAAATTTGGCCTTACTAGGAAATTAATTTTAAACAAATCTGTTTTAGTCTACCACACAAAAGGCGTTCAAAAATTGAAATATACATTTTCGTGTCGTAAACTGCCAGAAATGTACAATTTAGAGAAAAATGTTGTAAGAAAACGGTTCAAAATCCATTTTTAATTTTACCTGTGCAAAATTTTTAACTGCTTTTTTTATAAACTGTAATAATTTACTATTATAAAGAAATAAAAATTTATATATTCTGTAATATTTTTAACTGGTTCTGACATCAAAAAGGGTTTCATACTGGTAACATCAGTAATGCTGTAGTTTCTAAATAATATCTGCATAAAGTACTTGTACTTAAGAATCAGTACTTTTAAAAATAACGGTACTGGTACTTGTAATCCAAGTACTTGTCATAAGCACTTATGACTTGAGTAATTTTTGCCCAGCTCTGTTTGGGACACCCTGTATATTCAAGGTTTGTTGGAGTTAATTAAAATAAAGAGTTAATCAAGGTTATCTCTGGAATACTATTTACAGTAACAGATAACTTTTACTTGATAGATAAACAGCACCATTGGTTCCATAGCATGGTTTATTAGCCGAAATTAATTTTTTTTACAAGAGATAACTATCAAAATTTTGATATTTGAGTGATCGTTAATCAATGGCTCTTATAATAGGAATATTTATATTTTAATAAAACAAGTGAATTAAAAATATAATAAATATATTAAGAAACATACACTTTTTTTTATAAAACAAATATGAACTTTTACTTACAATGTAAAGTTTATGTCACGTGAAACAAATCTTTATATTATAGGCCCTATTGCAGTGATGGCGAACCTTTTCTACCCAGCATGTCAAAACTGAAAAATTCAGATGATGCTACTCAAGTGGCGTGTCAATCATCTATAAATATTAATCAATACTCGTATCAAAAAAATTAACAATAAAAATAGTTTCCTAACTATGTTCTCTTGGTCGAAATAATCAGACTTGGGAATAATTACAAATTCTCCAATGTTTAAATACTTGACAGATAATGAATACCACCCTAAATATTTAAAATCGAAATCTCAGTTGCGTGTCACAAAAAAAAGCACCGCCGTGTCACTATTGACACGCGTGTCATAGGTTCGCCATCACTGCCCTATTGTATCAATAACATGATATATTTCATTTTTGTAAATCTGTCTAGTCTTCATATTTGGTTACAGTAATTTTGTTTATAATAAAAATTAACATTTATTTCTATCAAACCAATCACTAAACAGAAATGAAACATGATAAATACATTGGTTCTACTCGAGTAAAATTTTGATACTTTTTCAATTTCTAAAAAAAAGCCTCAAGGACAAAAAAATGTTCTTTCAAATCTGTTTTCAATTGTTATCCGTATAATTAGATCTTTTACTGGTACCTTCAGTTTATATTCATGTAATAACTTAGTGTTAGGGATGGTACGGAATTTAACACACATACATTTCTCGAAAATTAATAGATGTAAGGCAACCCATTCTGTCAGCTAAATAATGTGTTTACTAGGGGTGGGCGATATCGAAATTATATCGATATATCGGAAGCTAAAAAGCTTCTCGCCCCTATTTTTGTTGTCCATACCACGAAATATCGATATATAGGAATATCGATATCCGATATTAAAATTATATCGATATATCGCCCACCCCTATTACCACATCATTCCAAATTTTAAGGTAGGCTCGTAGTTAAAACTTACGAGTTTGAACACGTTGAACCATTTGGAACTGGAACTGAGTACCTAATACATTGGTGGAACTAGAACGGTTGGAACTTTTACATATATTAAGTGTTCCGTAACATCCCTACTTATTACCCAATTTTATTACGTGACAATCATTAAAACATGTAGTTTATAATGTATTTGGCTGTTCTTTAAGTATAAACTTATTTTCTAAAATATACCAACAGTATGTAATTTGTGTATTTCTGTTGATCATTCATCGCTAAAAAATATATGAAAGCTATTACAGGAGCTTTGTAAAATATTAAAATTTTTAAATGCATCATGTGTGTACATTTGACAAAATAGTATAACACTACTAAATATATGAAAAAAATGCTGCCTTCTTAAAGCTAGAGGTTTTATTTATTACAATAGTTATCACTTTAGCAAAAATATACAAACCCAGTCCGCTTTTAATTAGATCCTATACTTACACTAAAACTTATTGTTTATTTACATTTTATAAAACGACTAGACTATACAATTTTTTGAACTTGAAATAGCTGACCTTCCAACTGGCATTTGTGTGATGAAAGTTTTGGAATGTGTCAATCTATCTATTTTTTAAATTCAATATGAAACAATTAAATCTAATCATTTGTTTTACATTCACTTATATCTTGAATATTTTGATTTTCAACAGAATTAACTAAATTTAAACTTGATTCCAATTCATTATTAAAAGTCGCAGCAGGTGAAACTGCATTTAAATTTTGATCAAACCTGTTTGGATCAGTTAAGTCTGGTTTAGGTTCTTTGAATATTCTTTTCTCAATAATTGTTTCTAATGCAGAAGGTACATCTTTTTCTGTCTCAAGGATGGGTTCATCAAAATTATTGATAATTTCATTTTCGCCAAAACTTACTCTTTTGCCATTACTCTTTGTAACTCTTGGTATAGGTACATCTTCATTATAATTTTGACTATTTTTTAAAACACTGCCCTTATTTACTTTCTTTACTAAAACTAAATAATTTAACGGAACAACTCCTGATTTGCCATTGCCAACTGCCAGGGCCCATCCGGTATTGGTTAGTTTCATTTCTTCTTGAATGTACGTGGGTGCAAGTAAGATTTCTTCATTGGTGCGCAAACTTAGTTCATTGGAAGAAGTTGCTACAAAATCAAATGCCGCCTTTGCTTTTATTCCTGGAGATTTCCAATTGTCAGGATTGTACTTATCTGAAATTTTTTTGAAGATTAAAAACGCACCATGTTAAATTATGAAAACTATAAGGTGTCTATAAAGGACTGTTATGCAATAACTTTTTATGCTGTTTTCTATATTTTGGCAAGTTTAACTATTAGGGACATAATATCATTTGAAATCTGTTTGAAATTCATTATTAATGAGTGGTTAAATTTTATGTATTGTAACATGCCTCGCTATACAGTATGGTTTCCCAAGCGGCCACCAGACTAGCGCCACCAGCGCAGTACCTTTACAGTCCAACCCCACCATCTACGATGAACCACGGACGACGCTTCGTCCAACCTCGGCCGACAACCCCAGTATATAAGGCCGCACACCACCCTGGAAACGACAGTGGATAGTGAACTGGCATTCGCTTTGCTCTTACTAAGTGTGCTCCCGAGGGGACCTCTAATTAGACAAAGCAAATCAAAGTTCCACAAGAGAAATAGCGCTCCCGTGGGGACCATTTTCTTCAACATTGTTTATTACCTTACGTTGTATATGATAATTTATTTGAGACTGTACTTTTGTTCTGTGTGAATAAAAACTAATAAAACATTTTAACGTGTACATAAATATACTGAGTGACGAAACCTCCGTTACAAGTGACGCCCAACGTTTAGGCCCGAAAACCCCGCGAGAAAAAACCGTGTCGTGACAAGTGTCGCTTCGCGTGCAACGAAGTCAAATATCTGGGACATCTCATCTCCTGCGACGGAATTCGCACTAATCCTGAGAAGATACAAGCTATAAGAAACATGGCCGTACCCAGAAACATCAAGCATGTCCAGTTTTCTCCAAACCTGTAGTTGGTACAGAAAGTTTATTCCTGGCTTCGCCGAAATTTCTCGACCCCTTAGCCAGCTTACGAAAAAGGACGCCCCTTTTGTTTGGGGAGAGGCGCAGAACACGGCTTACGACAAACTTAAAGAAGCTCTCACTTCAGCCCCTGTTCTTCGGCAAGCAGACCGCACTGTTGGGTATACTTTGAGGACGGACGCCAGCAGCTATGCGATTGGAGCAGCCCTACTCCAGGGGGAGGGACCTGACGAACGACCAATTGAATACGCCAGCCGTTTACTGTCCGCCGCTGAACAAAACTATTCCACCACTGAAAGAGAAGCCCTCGCCATTGTATGGGCTGTACAAAAGTTTAGGCCTTACCTAGAAGAGGCCCCCAGTGTCGTTATCACCGACCATCAACCACTGCGCTGGCTGATGACCCTGAAGTTACCTAGTGGACGACTTGCTCGATGGTCCCTACAGTTACAACCCTACAATCTCACCATCGAGTACACCTCGGGAAAAGCGAATGTCGTGGCCGACACTCTTTCCAGGCCCCCGTGCTTTCTAGAACAGATACCCGCATGTCCTATCTGCGTCATCTCCGTAGACGTACCCACGCGAAGTTCCGCCGACACGAGGCAAAATCAGTTACAAGACCCGGAGGTGAAAAAGATCCTTGACTGCCTTGAAACCGGAAAACCCGAAGAACGAGCAACCATTCTGAAGCAACTTCACGATGTTCCAACCGCCGAATCGCCGTGGACGCCCATGTACCGGAACGGCAGACATCCAAAACCAACGTCGAGGCGACTCTTAGGTTTTGAGGGGTAGATTGTAACATGCCTCGCTATACAGTATGGTTTCCCAAGCGGCCACCAGACTAGCGCCACCAGCGCAGTACCCTTACAGTCCAACCCCACCATCTACGATGAACCACGGACGACGCTTCGTCCAACCTCGGCCGACAACCCCAGTATATAAGGCCGCACATCACCCTGGAAACGACAGTGGATAGTGAACTGGCATTCGCTTTGCTCTTACTAAGTGTGCTCCCGAGGGGACCTCTAATTAGACAAAGCAAATCAAAGTTCCACAAGAGAAATAGCGCTCCCGTGGGGACCATTTTCTTCAACATTGTTTATTACCTTACGTTGTATATGATAATTTATTTGAGACTGTACTTTTGTTCTGTGTGAATAAAAACTAGTAAAACATTTTAACGTGTACATAAATATACTGAGTGACGAAACCTCCGTTACAGTATTTAATAACTTCAAAACAGATTACAAATGTATGTAAAAAAACAAGAAAATTGTTTTTTTGCAGTTTTTTTTTATACATAAAAATTATATAATACTATAAAAACTTCTTATCCTACTTATAGATGTCATTAATTTTTTGTTAAATCAATTGGTCTTTCTTTTCTCGATATTTCTTTCTATAAATACATACCTTCATATTTTGGCAATAAGAATTTACTGATTAAATATGGAGCTGACATAAGAACACCAAAGAAAGCTATTGTTGGCCAATTTGATCCACCGCTTCCACCAGCTGCTACGGCTCCTTCCCCAATATTATGAGCTTCATTCCAAGCAACACTAGTAGCATTTTCGACAACTTGATAACCTAAGAGTCTCATTAGTTTTCGGTATAACCATCTGAATAACCTAAATATGTTGATGGAATACCAAATGTGACCAAACATATTTCTAAGCCGACCAAAATTTTCAGCAACGCTTAACACAGCTCGAAACGAACTTGTCATAGCAAAAAATGTATTATCTAGCATCATTGATATACTATTAACAGCTCTAACTATACTCTCTACATTGGAAAATGTATTTCTTGAACTTTCTTCTGCAAACTGTACAAACCTGAAAAAGAAATTTAAAGTTTGCAAACATTTAAAATAAGTTTTTCCAATATTATTCATTAGCACTTTAATCACATTCTTAAAGTTTTTAAAATTGATAACCCATTTACATTAGTTTACGAGTAAGTAATAAATAAGTAAGAGTCATAAAAATGGTGTGCATCTGTATGTTTTGCAAACGTAGCTCATAACTGTACTCTGTTACAACATTAAAAAAAAAGTGTAATAAAAAGAGGGATTTTATTTTGGGCTTACTCATTAAAAATTGAATAAGACGCACGTTTCAAAAATGGATAAGTTTAATGAAATTGTTTAAGTGTTAAACGTGACATTATTTTGAGATATATAAATATAAACATGGAACAGGCAACTTCTACAAAATTACCGGTAATAAAAAATTAGTGAACTCAAATATCATATTTTTATAGTTTCTAATTAATTTATTCATCACGTTCAACAAGTCCCTTTCAACTTTCAACATAAAATAAGGTTTTCATTGCATTTATTAAAAAATACTTGCTAGAAGATAAAAAATTGTTGTCTTTTTAATATTTTGGTTTAAAAATGTAAGTTAACAAAGCTACAACTTTTGTAGCTGCATTTTTTGTCAGATAAAAAGGATCTCTTTATATCTAAAAAACCATTTAAATTTAAGAAAATACTTTACAAAAATTTTCAAATGTCCTATAGAAAAACAAGGCAGTATTAATATTTCTTAGCAACCTCTCCTTTTTGGTTTAGCACTGGTTAAAACTCAAAATAGAACCAATTATTATAAAACATGAACCCAAAATAAATTATTAACTAACTGATACAGTTATCAGCAACACATTTTTGCAACCTCCGGTTATCAGGTTTTGCTGCAACATAAGAAAAATTAAATTTTCTTAGTTTAATTACTTTCGCTATTTTGTTGATGGCTGTTTCTGTATTTAAAAACATTGTATTATATGTTTATTCATATTTTATCATATTTGTTCTTATGTAAACATACATCCAATTTCATCACATTTGTACTTATGTAAACATAAATCATTTCTATGATAATGCATTGTAAGGTTATGCAGATACCTCAAAATTTACACTTCAACTATGGACACTTAATTATTCACTGTTTGTATGAACATTTCATCTTTAAAAGCTTCTAGGTAACTGGTAATGTTGATTTACTTTGACATAACGTAGATAACGTTGCCTTTATGAAAGATAAACTTTGCACAAAAGTTCAAATAACAATAAATAAACTTTAAAAACATTACATTTCTTATTACAATCAGTTTATTAATTTTTACTTAATTTCATGATTTTATTGAACTGATTCAACTATTTATCTTATTTATTTCCATGTATTTGAATGTATCTAGAATATTGTGAATTGTGAATTTGTTTTTTAGATAATTTATAAAAATACTGTTATTTATGCAGTTTCAAATTATTTTATTGTGTTTCATCTAATATCGACTAATCACAGAAATCTTATAGACATTTTTCCAAATCTGTATACTATTCTAAAAATCTATTTAACAATGCCGATAACAAGTTGTGAAGCTGTAAGAGCTTTCTCTAAACTAACATTTATAAAAAATAAATACAGATCGACTATGAGAGATGAGAGACTGAATTATTTGTCCATTCTCTCTGTAGAAAATGACATAGGCAGATCAATTACAGATGATGAAGCAATTAGAGAATATGCCAGGCTCAAATTTAGAAGAAAAAGTTTATGGCATACCTAATATATTTTTTATACTTTTAAAATTATTATTTTTGTGTGTTACTAAGAATAATTTTTTTTGTTACCTCTTATTACATCCTTAAAATTATATATTTTTTCTTTCGATATTTATGTTTGTTACTAAGAATTAATTTTTTTGTTATCTATTACAACCATTATTTTTATAATTTGTCCCATCCTTAGACAACCGACTTCCCCCCCCAAATAATATACTACCTCTGAAATGTAATTAGCATCAGGCCCCAAAAAGTCACCATATGCCACTGCTGGCAACTTAACGTCAAAACTACAACATACATTTTTAAATAATAATAGCAATTGTGTATATGATCATAAGCTATCTAAATCAAAATTTACTCTTCAAAATTGATAGTTTTTACGTTATACCAAATAAGCTAAAATTGCAAAAAATGAGTTACTTCACCATAACTACCTAATTTAGGTCAAGTGATCAATGTTCTTATCCAATCAGTTTGCGTATACATTAGGTAATTAAAATACCATTTCAGCTATACAATAATCTATTAGATGAGATTTAAGTGATATGCTGAACAAGGCAGAACTTTATTAAGACCAATATTACAAGCCAAACAAAGTAATATACTGTTTCGATTGTTTTACACAGAAACTGTACAAATGACAACTTTGTTTTACTAAAAATTAAATATGATCTACATTGCATCAATCTTTATTAATTTTATTGACAATGAAAACGAATGTAAACCGTAAATGTTATTGAAGATATAAAAATTATGGGAAGTATTCAATATTTTATTTTTATTAACTTTTCTAAGATTACCTACAATTCCTATAAATTGCTTCTCTTTCAAAATATGTATTAACAAGTTTTGTGATATAAAGTTGTTTTGTGTGATTACTTAACAATGTGTAAGGAGGTGTTGCCAGTAATGCATCATTTGTTTTGTGTGATTAGTTAACAATGTGTAAGGAGGTGTTGCCAGTAATGCATCATTTGTCAAGTACAATTTTTACGCAATACCTAATTCAGCATCACCTCTGATAAGATTAAACTATATTTGATAAATCTGACTCACATTTGAAATGAATACTTTTGAAACATTTTTAATACAAAACATACACAACTGCAAAAATTAATTTGTGAAATAATTCAATTCAAAAGAATGCATTTCAAATTTCATTTCATGAACTCTGTATTTAGCTAACCAAGCGTGTTTTTGAAATCAAACAGTTTCAAATATATATTTCCTGGATAGTTTAAAATAGAATATAATATCACTGTTAACATAAAATTTTCTACATTTACTGCATCATACAATAATTTAAATCACAAGTCTGATGCTTTTCAATTGTCAATTTGTCCAAAATTGCAGTACTAAATACTGTACTTAGCGGATATATAAAAAAGTTTTTGTTAAAATATTACTTGTTTTTTCCTATTAACATATGCATGTACCTAATTTTATGCAACATACTTTACACATACCGATATTATAAATCAGACAATGTCCAGGTATTGGTTAACATAAATATTAGTTTATACAAGACATATTTCACTTTAATTAAGCAAGTACATTTGTGATACTTTTCTTTGAGCACCGATATGATAATTAAAATTGTGTACCTCTTAATAACAATAGGACAACATTAATCTTCCAGGCTTGTCCTGAGTTTCATCAGATCGCATATATCTAATGCAGAGCAACTGGGTTTAATTAATTTATTATACTATCTTAATATACTTGCATACCTTCTTTCTGTATCATCTCTTGGTCCTACGCTTGAATTCATTCCATACATTCCATAGTTGTTGTACCCATAACTGTTTCCATAACCACCATAAGAGCCATACAATGAATTTCCATATGGCATAGATCCATATGAACTGTATCCATAACCTAATGTTGACAATAATAATTAAAACAGTTAACGTTAATGTTTTTCATATAATACCTGAATAGGGTGAATAAGTGTTGTAACTGCTTGTAATAGTTGATCCTGATGTAGGTCTTGGTGGTAACAATGGTACATTTCTGGAACTTCCAATTTGTGGAATAACTGGATTGGGACTAGAACTTCTTAATACATGTCCACTATTACTGCTTTCCCAAGGTTTTAAAGGAGAGTTCATTTTAGCAACTTATCGCGCATTATAAAATGGACTACGTACGTAAACTTGCACTTTGACTTCCCCGAATTAAAATCTAGCCCGATCTAGCCGTCAAGGCAAATATCACACTCGCCTCTGCGCGAACTGTCACGATCGCGATTGTTGTCAAAAATCAAATATCAGTTGTGACAACGCGCGAAAGGAAAACAACAAAGTTTTAAAGATGGAAAACAAATTAATGGAGTAAGTAAACGATGTTTTTAACAGAACAGTAAAGAATTCATTGAAATACCATGCTATATTACACTTATGCGTGTTTACTTGAGTAAATATATTTAAAAATGATTATAGGTTAGGAAATGAAAGTAAGGGTTGTTCATTACTGGCTTATTATTCTAGAAGTAAACATTTAAAGATTTCATAAATGTACTCAGAAAGTTTGACTTAAAACTATCATGTAATCACATTTGTAAAATAACCAATAACGCTGATTTATAAGTTGTTTGATCGTATTCTTGTATCTAATATTTGAGGGTTAAAGTTTAACTTAAACGCAGTGTAGACAAACATGAACACAATCGGAAAATTCAATTGAAAAATGTATGTTTAATTAAAATGCATATATTTCATTCAGCTTTGTCTATAAAACTTGAATTATATACTATATTGTTATGCTCTATTTGATATATTGTGATGTCTACTTCCTTGTAAAAGTGTAGATTAATGTGAGATGTGTACAGTTGTACACACAGCAATACCTGTTTATCTTCTATATCTATATACAGGCTGTCACACAAAAAACGCCGCAAGCTGTAACTCCGTTATTTGTAGTCCGATTTTGGTGAACAAAAAACTAAATGAAATGTCTCCTCAAATACTATAAACTGAATTGGATTTCAATTTTTTTCAAAGTCAACTTAAATGTCAAACGATAGTCATTTTTTTTTTACTAAATCTTGTAGACATTATTTTTTTGAATTCAATGATGTAATCATAGGTTAATTTTAATGCAAAACTAATAAGAAATAAAAAATAAAAGTTTAACTAAAATAGGTTAGGTTTCACAAAATTTTCAAGCGTGCCGTGGAAACATAGAAATCTTAAGCAACAAATATCATTTAAATACCACACTGACGGTATTTAAATGATATTTGTTGATTAAGATTTTTTTGGGACCGATCGGGACCAAATTTTGCAGTTACCCCGTGAGAGCACGCGCGAAAAATTTTACACGGAAGCACGCGCCACGGTCAAATTGACCGGGTTTGGATTAATGTGAATTAATGCCAAATAAAAATGCAAATTACAAAGAAAAGTCATATTTTATTTAAAAAAAGTTAATTCTTACACGTTTTTAAGTGGAAGTACCTGGCGCATTGGTTAAATTAGGACAATTAATGCAGTACTGTAATGCATGTTCGCGGCAAATAAATCTATTGCATCTCTCTCTGCATTGAGTGGATGTCTATACACGCGTCCCGGCGTAATTGACCGGGTGTTAAAAAGACACCTACAACTTTCAAACGGCAACACGTAACTTCCTAAAAAAACATCTACACACTCTACAGACTGTACATGACACACTGCTAAAGACAGCACCTTCACCCCTTCAATGTAGAAGTTCTATTAAAATATTTATAAACCCGGTCAAAAAGACAGGTACGCGTGTGCTCGCGGGTTACTATTTAGGACCTGACGGATCAAATGTCGTATAAAGAACGGCCGGAAATGGCCGGGAACGGCCGGAAACGTCCGTCAAACGCGAGCGCGGAGCGCGAGTAGTCTGTAATTGAACGTCTGAGAACGTCGGGAGCGAGCGCGGAGCGCGAGTAGTCTTGATTGATAAAAGATAATTGTAATCACTAGGGGTGGGCGATATCGATATCGAAATTATATCGATATATCGACATATCGATATATCGGAATATCGATATAAAAGCGGCGCGAAAAAAGCTTCTCGCCCTTAAAATATCGATATATCGGAATGTCGGAATATCGATATTCCGATATATCGATATCCGATATTTCGATATATCGATATCAAAATTATATCGATATTTATCGATATATCGCCCACCCCTAGTAATCACCCGTGCAACGCCGGGTAAATCGCCTAGTAATATATAAAAGAGCTTGTTTGTTTGTGTGTTTGTTTGTTTGTTTGTTTGTTCGCTATAGAATCCTAGGTCCGTTGACCGATCGGGACCAAATTTTGCACAGTTACTATTTAGGACCTAGCAGATCTAACGCCAAACTTTAAGTACAAGCACATATTAAAAAAAAAAAAAAAAAAATTACTTGGACGGGATTCAATCTTACGTCGGCAAATACCTGGCCGTAACACGATACGGCGCGGTGTATTTCACAAGTAAAGATTGTTTTGTATACAAGTAGTAATAAATGTACATGAAATATTATTTTTATTAGTACATTTTTAATTGATACAGACGAAAGAAAATAAATTTGAGTTATTATTCAATTTTTAAGCAATGATTAGTTATTTTTTTAAGGGATTATAAGAAAATGAAAAGATGATTGATCAGAGTATGTCATTTGTGTATGATTTGGAATTATTGGGCTTATTCAAGTTAAAAAAGTAATTAGTAAATCTGCTACTAACAAAGAGACAAGAGTCTCGGTCGCGCTCGCAGTCTGTGATTGATAAAAGAGAATAATTGTAATCACCCGTGCAACGCCGGGTAAATCATCTTGTTGTTAATAAACCTTTAGGCTTAAGCTTTTTGAATGAAACAAATTTATTGAAAATTTGTCAGTAAATATTGTAAGAAAGTTGATTACCTAAAGAATTTTTAATTGACTATACATATACCTACTGTTTTTGTAAAATAACTTAATAAAAACCATTAAATATATTACCACTAAACTGGTCGTAAAACTAGACAGTCAGTTCATTTACAATTTAAATGACTTTGTTTAACTTATCATTTTAAAGATACTCCTGCATAAATAATTTGTAATACACTGTGTATTTTTTTATTTGTGTTATATACTTAAATTAATTTTAATTGAGTATTTCTATTTAAATTTTTTTAATGCATTTGCCCATCTTGAATTTCTGCATTTTCAGCTCGGAACGTAAAATAGAAGATATAAATGAAGCATTACACTTAGCTAAACTTAATGAAAATGATATGCTTTCAACATCTCAATCAATTTATTTTACCAACAAACATTTACACGATAATGATTATAGATTTCTCGAGCTAGACAAATATTTATCTGAAACTCTTGTAGAAGGATCTTCGTTATTTGTGGTGGGAGATGAAGATGAAAATGTTGTGATCTGTACAAATTCACATACTTATGATGTGACAGAAACCGAAACGTCCAACAGTTTACTTTTGGTTGAAGATTTAAAGTTTAGGGCAGATTTGGATAATGTTGCTGAAAGAGCAGTTTCAACTGTTATTGTCAAAGGCATATTTTATAATTATTTAGAATTAACACTGAGTAAACCTCATTTGAATAAATTGCATAGTTTGTTGAAGAAATCAATTTATAAAGGTCCTGAACACGAGAGCGAAGTTAACAAAAAACATTTATCGTCATTCGATGAATTAACTGATGTCATTCAAGCTTCGAAATTTGAATTAGAAGCAACTTTAAAATCAATGCCTGTAGTGACACTACAAAATAAAATTCGTTTACTAGATTTAGAATACCATTTTAGAATATTGTCGTTTATGCTTAAGCTAATTGATGAGAATTCTTGGTCATTAGATGAAATTGATTATGAAGAAACCATAAATTCACTCAGCGATTTAGCACCAGAAGAAATTGTTAATGGTTTATTTGAACTGTATACAGAAGAATCAAAAACGATTGATGGTTTACAGTTGTACAAATATAAACAATCAGAAGTGTGCACGTTTCTTGCTCAAGTCCTGTTATACAGTGCTGGAAAATTTAATTTGAGAGAATTTTTAGAAGTTTGGAAAGAATCGGTGCCAGAAGGAATGGTACCTGAGGAAAAAATGCTTTATGGCATAGCAGTTATTGATAAAAATTCAAATCCAGCTGTAATTAGGTATTTTGATAAAAATGAACTGCCAGAAGAAATCATTGAACGTCTCAGTGTTTTGTTTCGAATGAAAGAAAAATGGACTGTTGCAGAAATAGCTCCATATATTAAGTAAGTTTATACAAGCTTTTAAACTGTTAGAGATATTAAGTGGGTCAAATGCGATGGAGGTTTTCTATTTTATACAGCTTTGTTTTTCAAATGTTCTGGTAAGAAGTAGAAAATATTTTTTTATTTTCTAAGGTAATTTAATTTCTTTTTAAATTTTAATTTAATTTGATGCACCTTGTATCTAAAGTTTATAAGTTGCCTATGGTGAATGTTGAAAATTAGTCTGTAAAATGCAAAATTTATGAATACATGTTGATGATTTTAGATGTTTAGCAACAGATAAAATGGATGTAAATGCTTTGTTGGCCAAATATGCTCGAGCATCAACAGCAAATGGAGTCAAATATTATTCTGCCAGGTACGGCAGATAATTAAAAATAATTATATCAAGTCTGTATAAAATAAATATTTAATTAATTTTAAATAAAGTATATTTAATAAACCACGCCTTATTTTTATGATCTCATTTAATGTTTAAAATGCTGTGTAATTTAGTAAATCAGTAAAACATATCCCATGTCAATTAAAAATTAAACTGGAGTTATTTAATTGTTGCAGTTGTATAAAGTTTATAAATTATTGATTGTAAAATTATTAAGTTACTACTACATTGTAGAATGTAAAGGGCTAAACAAATTTGAGTGTACCTCAATCAAGTTGTTAAATATACTTTTGTATTTATGTATATTTAGTATTATTAATAAATGCAAGTTGATTCAAGTATTATTGTTATTTTTGTTTGTTTTGCTATTACTTTCCATTTATTCTAAAAAACTAAACCTTAAATGTGCTTTCTTAGTTACATAAAAATGCTTTTCCAATATTTTGTTACAAATTTAGTGACTTTTTTCAACACTGAACAATAAATATGGATGTTAAATTGTTACAATGTTACAATAACAATTAAAGTGTTAGTAGTACTTTGTTTATGAATTTTTTCTTTGGGATTAGATATTCTAGAACGATTCTTAAACGGGGGGCCGCCAAAAATGTATAGAACGTATTAGGTTTTTAAATTTTGAACTTTTGTATACCAAGGTCCTGTTTCTCGAAAGTTACAAGCCTTGTAATACAAGTCCGTAGCTTAGCTACACGTGTAGTTTTCATGGAAACTACACGTGTAGCTAAGCTACGGACTTGTATTACAAGGCTTGTAAATTTCGAGAAACAGGACCCAGGTGACTCAATTTGCCTGTGGCACTTTTTTGTTTTCCCTACAAACGTTATATTGTTTTAATTGCAGAAAATTCTCTATCAAATGATGTTACAATGTTTTTTCTAAGATGAAATACATACCTATACCAGAGTGGCGATAGCAGACTTAAAAAAATAATTAAGTAGTATACTTTTTCATTTATTCTGACTGATAAAGAATTTAATTCTACATTCGATAGTGCATTAAAAAAATAAACATACACTGGAAAATGTTTGAGAAGAATGAGTTTAAAAATGATTATTTTTTGCAAAATTGTTGTATTTGACTAGATAAAACATGATTGTTGTAGTAATTGACAGTTTATAATTTGTCCAATTGTTTTGTTATTTTTCGACGAAAAATCATTATTTTGTGAGAAATAAATTGAAAATGGACCTTTTGTCGAATTGCTTCTGTGTGTGTAATCAAGATGTTTCAATTTAATGCTCACAAAATAATAAAAACATTGTTTTAAAATAAATCTTACTGATGATTATGTTACTAGAAATTAGGGGGCCATGAAAAAGGCCGTCACTACTGAGAGGTTAACAACCACTGTTCTAGATGTGAAATTTCGAACGAAAAATTAAATTATTGTTTTTTTTTTTAATTACTTAATCGTGAAAACAATAAATTTATTTAAGTAAATAGGTACATGGTTATTTTGAAAATGTGTAGGTCTTTAAATTTTTTTTTCTTTGAAATAAGATAACTGAAGTTTTAATTAAACTTTATATTTCTTAATTACATTTCTAGTAGCACAAACTGGATGAAAACATTTTTTGTTTTTCTTTCATAGTCACTAAATAAAGAGTGGTATACATTTTTTTGAACGGTATTAAATTATACAATTTTTGCTTGGTTTAACTAATTGTAAGGTAGGAAGGAAGTTAGGTATTTTCGATTAAAAAACTCTTAATTTGAAACGTTCCGTTGCCGTTAACTACATTGTGAACGTTACTAAGTACTTTGATTTGAATTAGATCACAGAATCACGATTTTAGACATTTGATTGTGAAGGATTCAACAGTTATCCTTTTCTATGGATTGAACTAAACCAGCGTATCCCAAACTTTTTCATTTCGCAAAATATTTACTCCTCACTAACTTTCATTTGAAGCAATTTGGTGTAAAAGTGAAAAACGTAGCTTTAATGTGTTAATTTTAAAATAAAATAAATATATACTTATGCAAACTAAAAAAAATTGTAAATTGGATCTTTTACTAATGTTACAAATTACAATTAAACAAAAGTGATGTACGCTACAGATATGTTAAGTTTTATTTATGATGTTATTAAGTATTGTTAACGATTTTGCTTGTAATGCTCATACACATACACATTGCACCTCTTCTATCTATGCATTGTACGAAACAGAGTTTGAGAAACGCTGATCTAAACGTTGGTGTCTGTCATGGACAAGTGTCTGTGGATGTCTGATTCAAATGCTCATTGTACTGAAAAACTGAAAAATTAGATAGCAGTGATTTGGCAACATGCCAGATTGTAGCGAAAATTTTGAAAATGAAATCCTGGATGGTCGCAATTTAAGAAGCGTTAAATGCAGATATTGTAATTCCGTAATATTAAAACCGTCAGCGGCTAGTTTTACCACAGTTGAGGTTAGGGTTAAAAAATTTGTTTTTAGCTTAACGCTATAACTTGTATTAATTATAATACATAAAACAACGAATGCAATTTTTGATTTCAGTTTCAGCTGCCGTTAATTAAACAGATTAGTGGGGCACATAATTTACAAACCGAGGAAGTTTCTTTGTTCTGGTTAGTGCAGGATATGCTGACTTTTGAAAACGTTGGGTTTTCAAATACAGTGGGAAATAATAAATATTTAACTTGCGCAGATTGTGAAGCTGGACCCATAGGGTATCATGATATACCAAGTAAAAAAAGTTATGTAGCGTTGAGTCGAGTAAAACATTGTTAATAGGTTTAAAAATGTCATAAGTTTTTAGTAACAGTAATTTTTGTAAGCATTTGTTAAGTAATATAATATGGTATTTTTTTATTTTATGTAACTTTTACCTACATAGATAAACGTTAAAAAAGAAATTTTAGTTTGAATCGAAGCTCACTGCATTGATACCTATTCAGTGTGTTTTCGAAACATCGATGAATTAAGTGATTTTGTTAGTACATATTAAATACGCACAGTTAAACTATAATTTAATTTTTCGTATTTGATTGTGCTTGGTTGCACAGCTCGATCTGGAATTTTGTAAATAGATGTAGGTGCAGATTCGGACTACCTACAGTAAGGGAAACAAAAAATAAAATAATCGCTAATAGTAACAGGAAATGTTTTAATAATAATTGTGTATTATGACTAATATATACATTATTGTGAGTGGTTATGGGGCAATGTGGACACATGAAAAAACTGGCAGCTTTGCTGTGCCGAGTTGTATGAAGACACATTGAAGTACCATTGTAACATGCAATTTCATATGTATAAGCATTTAATTCGTTTTTGCTTTGTGCATATTTGTTTTGTAAATATGTAATTTATTTCAATATATTTACCTTTATTCTTGACTTTTATTTAATGTAGGTATTTATATTATTTAAGCAGGAAATGAACCGAGGCAGAACAAAATGACTATTTCAGCATTTTTGTAACTGAGTTTTTGTTGTTATTGCTTTAAACAAAGCTGACGAAGTACTGCATTTTGAAGTGGTGTGGTTGACAGCCCGTCAAGAGGGGTAGGGTTAATGGGGTAAAATTCCCTGGGCCGAGACATCCCATAATTTGTTTTTTTCCCCGCACTAATGAATTGTAGTAGGACCCATGTAATTTTTTTCCCCTGGCCCGACTCTCGACGCCGCTGGGTGTGGTCTGCAGCTCAGCAAAAGTGTTGATAAATACATGGCTTGTTTAATTAAATTGCATAATTATTATAAAATACCATATATACCGGTGTATAAGGCGACTCTTAAAAACCATAAATACACCAGATATAAAATCTGGGATCTTGGTCTCTTAAATATATATTTAGTTATATAATATTTATACTTATGTAGGAGAAATCAAGACTACTTAAGAAAACGAAATTAACTTTTGTGTAACAAATTTGTTTTAAAGTTGCAAAAAATATAAAGTTTACATAAACAATTTATTTAATTTAGATTTTAGATATGTTCTCAATAAATATAATTTGAAAAAGGTAATTTCCTTAACCCGTTACCGCATGATTTTTTAAATTTTCAAATAAAAAATTATGAATGTGTACAAAATATTACAAAATGCTAAAAAAATGTTATTTTTATTTTAAGACGAAATTTTTTAACTTTTGGCTTTTTTCTAATAATTATGTAACACCATGCATATATACTACATATATAATTTTTATTCATAAAAATTAATTGATTTGGCACAAAGGATTTAGACGTTATTACAGTAAAAAAAAATTACACGTCGAATTTATAATGTAAATGAATAAAATGCAATAACATAAACTTACCCAATTTGTATAAGTGGCGGTAGTAGGCGGGAGATGTAAAGCTCTTTGACGTTTTTAAATGTATATTTTCTGTAGTTCAACATAGATGGCGCATTTTTTCAAATATTACGCGTGTACTGTAATATTAGTATACTTACAGTGGTTCTTAAACTGTGGGTCGCGACCCAAAAGTGGGTCGCGAGATTTTATTTTGGGTCACAAACCATATTGAAACTATTAATAAGGTTTTTATTTATTTAACCAAGCCGGAAATTAATATTTTATTTATTTGTCGGTAATGTTTTATATAACGAGTTTTGAGTTTTAGTTTGTAAATAAATTTAATAGCAAATTTAATATTTGTTTTTTTACAATTATAAAAAAAATAACGGTTACAAACGCAAAAAAAACGGTTCAGTTCCGGTTACCGATCGATAAATTTTAATTTTTCGGTTTACGTTCCGAACCACCGGTTTTTATTATATAATGCTTCCTCAACCGGTTCGGCGCCAACGGGTCATTTCCAGTTCCGGTTTAATGTCTCTCATTTTTAATAGGACATTTTAAGAAGTATACATTATGCAAAAATGTTTATGATGACGATGCATATGCATCAATTAAATTTTCTGAAATTTTTCTATTTTTGGTCAAATGTAGTCAAAATTACGAAAATAAAAAATATGCAGTGTCATTAAGAAATATAATTGATCAGAATTGAACCGGTGATAGCAGTTTGAATCGGTTTTCACTAGTCAGTTCGGTTCGATTTTGCGGTTTTGTTGTTTTTTAACTAAAAGATTCGGTTCCGGTTTACGTTTCATGAAAAATGTACCGGTTCGTTACGGGTTTTGTTCCGATTCCGGTTCGGTTCGGGTCAAAGGTTATGAATGGTTAATATTATCATTTTAAAGTATCAAAATTTTGTTAGGTCGCGACAATTTTTTGAGTTGGAAAGTGGGTTGCGAAGAAATAAGTTTAAGAAACTGCCTATAACAGGGATGGCAAATAGGATTTGATCAGTGTGCCAAAATAAGATAAAATTTAATACAAATTTTTCCCCGTGCCAGTACCTAACCTAACCTAACCTAACCTAACCTAACCTAACCTAACCTACCCTACCTACCTACCTACTTCTCAATTTTTCGATTGTAATAGATTAGGGAAGAAAACTGTAATAGATTCCTTCAAAATGTAATAGATTTTTTTTTCAAGATACAGATGGCACAATCTACATGTATTGCATGAATAGTACGTTCCAGGTCTATCGCCGTCAGAGTACGCATAGAATTATTGCATTTACCAGCCGTTTGAATAAAAGTTATGACGATTACTGATTACTGTAAAGGCTAATACTAATAATTAAAAGCGCCACCTACTGATAAAGTCATAAAGTAATTTTATGTACATTCAAATAGGTGCGTTCGGGACGTACGCTCTTTTTGCTTTATTTGCTGTTTTTTGCTCCACAGCGTTCGGGACGCGACTTTGGAGTAAAAAAGCGCTCCGAAGGGCGTTCGGGATTGCATAAGTGGAGTAAATAAATCTACTCTAATTTTCACCACCTCTGAAGCTGGGGCAAGCTGAGCTCGCGAAAGAAGACATGCGCATTACGGATTGTCTACGTTTGAATTCTTTGAATTGCCAGGTACAGCATAAGAATAAGATACAGTTAACATCCAGGCTTCGTGTTATTGTGTTGCATTAGTTAACAACAATTTCTTGTGGACAGTAATGTGCAGTTTAATGTAAAGTTAATTTGATTATTCCATTAAGTAGGCAGGTTCAGTTTTAAGAAAATAATAATACGATTTTTTGAACATAATTTGCAATATCAAAAATTAAATTACTAATTACTTAATGATGAAAACACATTTTTATTTGGCGTCTTCAATGCAAGCTGACTGAAACAACAATTTTACAGGGTTAACACTGCAGTATTTCGGTTAGACCTTTTTAGCATTAAAATTTATGTGATAAATTAATACATACTTATAAACTAGTAAAACCCCAAATTTTTAAAAAACTTTATTTACTATTTACATAAATAGGTACATTACACTTTTGAGATGTGGCAGAAAGAGCAGATACTTATTAATACAGAAATAACTTAATAAGAAAAGGAACAAAGTTAACGATAACAGCATAAAATATGAATGAAGTTGAAAATAAGATTGTTAATGTTTTACACTAATGCGTTGATATTTAAACCAAATGTATGCACTAAATATACAACTAGCTGTTAAAACAGAGATGAAAAGGGTGGAAGAAATAATGAAACTCTGAGTAGTTATACATAGTCCTTCGTTTTGTGGAAGGTCGATGATAGATTTAGCTTCAATTAAATCTTCTGGCAGTATTACTTTTAGCATTTTACCTATAGTGATTGATTCATCATCAGTTTGATTTTGGAAATACAAGTCTCGACGTCTTCTACGACCTGGTTCTGTGTTCTGATTAGGGTCAGGACATACTTCGCAATCTGTCTTACATAACTCGACATTACATTCTAAAATTAAATCCATAACATCTGGAAATTTAAATGCATTAAAGAATGCGTAAGCAATAATTGATGCTCCAGAATCGCCAGTGTTTCTTGTTTTTTGGAATGCTCCAAATAGTTTTGGTTTAAGTACACATCCGTCATTATCTGTTAACTGAACAGTATTGTCACCTGCCGAATCTTTAGCTCTACAGTCTTTCACTTGAATGTCAAATCCTGGATCTCCTGTTACTGATACAACTAAAGTCATGATTTCTCCTATTTTAATTAATCCATTTGCAGGTGGAGCGAATGGGCCTTTGCCAATTTGAATGTCTAACCTAGCCATTGCAGTATCGCCGCTAAATGTTACAATTTCTTGGCTCAACATACCCACACTCAATCCTACATTTAAAGCTTTTTTGAGATTGCCTTCCCAAAGACAACGAACTGCACGTATCGTATCCCAAACTTCTTGAATACCTGGTTCATTTTGTAACACGAGTATATTTTCTAAATATGATTTGCCTTGGGTGTCGAATGCATTAACAAACTCTGTACCACAAGAGTTAAGACTCACTGTAAATTTGTACTTTGTTTTGCCCGAATTTTCGTTAACATATCTGCAATCTGGGGTGTTGAAATGACCTTTGGAATAAATTATACCATCGAACTGACGGTTAAATTCAATATCTATCGTCATCATCTCTTTTGAACATTCGACATTTATTTCATGAATATGTGGAGGATGTTTGAGATCTTCAGCATCAGGTGTTATTGTACCAGTTATCTCAGTATCTGTGGGTTTGTTGTCACCAGGTCTTTCACTTGGAATAAGGTTTTCATCAGGCGATGGTGTGGTGGTTGTAAAAGGACGATAAGTACTAGGTCTTGAAGTTGAAAAACCTTCACCTGGGCTGGTATATTCTGGCTGTGCGGTTGAAGGAGCATAGGATGGTCGAGTTGGTTGTTGAGTTGAAAATGTAGCTGTGGGATAACCAGTTGACGGGCGAGTAGGATAACTTGTTGGTGGTCCAGTTGGAAATGGTTGTGGTGATGATGTTGGATATCCTGTGCTCGAGGTAGGATATTCTGTTGGACTTGGATACGTGGTACTAGGTGTTGGATAACCGGTTGTGGGATAACTGGTGC
Organism: Elmis aenea; assembly: GCA_947652605.1. Lineage (NCBI taxonomy): Eukaryota > Metazoa > Arthropoda > Insecta > Coleoptera > Elmidae > Elmis > Elmis aenea. Next base: position 25,489,733 of record OX393578.1, on the reverse strand, counting down.
TAGGTCTAGGATAACCTGTTGTAGAAGGAAATCCAGTGCTGGTTCCTGGATATCCAGTGCTGGTACCAGGATATCCAGTGCTGGTACCCGGATATCCAGTGCTAGTACCAGGATATCCAGTGCCGGTACCTGGATAACCTGTGCTTGTACCAGGGTATGCAGTGCTAGGACCTGGATATGCAGTACTAGGACCTGGATATCTTGTTGGAATAGGAGGGTTTGTTTGTGGATAACCTGATCCAGGTGTATTAAAAGGAGGTTGGGGTTTTTGTGGATATGGATATGGAACATTATCAGGAGGAATTATTTCTGGCTGAAGGCCAGGATATCCTCCTCCTGTTATACCACCAGTTACCGGAGATGTGTATATTGGAAATGGTGGACGTGGTGTAATGCTACCAGCTGCAGGGTATCCTCCTCCAATAAAATTATTATCTCCTCCTGTTTGACCACCACCTATACTTATTTGAGTTACAGGTTGAAAAGGACGAGGTTTTTGAGTGTTGCTAGGCGGAAGATATTCTCGAAGTGTTCCCTGTCGAACTAAAAATAATATTAAGTAACGAGAAATTTTGATGAATTAGTGTGCGCTAATTTAGCGACTCCTCAAAGGGTTACGTAAAAACTATTCAGGGTCATAAAATTGTCGTATTTAACATTGATGTAATTAAAATAAAATTAGTTTAATTTAAAAAATTAAAATTCAATTTAATGACTTGAATTTTAGCTTACAAGGTCAAGGAACAAATGTCTTAACAATGAGCAGTAAAAAAACCAAAGGTTTTAAACATAAATTGATGCATCGGAAGGTAGAACTGGTCAATAAAAACACAAAAATGTTCCTATGCTTATCAATCAGAATTAATCAAGAACAATAGTGCGGATTTTAGCACATTTAAAAATATTATGTATCGTTATTATGATAAAATTGCAATAACAATTTTCAAAGTTATTCGAAAAACTAGCAAATCAAGAATTACTACTATGGATTCGTAATCCATTTTCGTTTGAGATTCAATTATTTCCACATACGAAAAGAAGAACCTATTAAGCATTTCGTAATTTTGCGGATCCATTTAAACAGACATTTTTCAAGTATGAGTATCCTGAGATAAAGAGGAGGACGTTTAGAAAATAAATACAATTCGTAACAACATACTTATTCATGTCAAAATTGTTTCTCAAAATTACTTGTGCTAAAAACAAAATATTGGTCATGTTTAGATTACGAAAACAATCTAAAATTAGGAATTTCTAATTTTATCCTATACGTGGGATAAATTATTAGTTTCATGGAATCCTTTTTATCAGTTAAAATATAAAATTTCTTTTAGTAAAAATTGTTCTTTTTCCTCCCACACTCTGTAATGTTAAAAACATAATGGGAAGCGTGGAATTTCTGTCTGAAATTATAAAACGTTTGCGCACTACTGATCTAGAGAAAAAAGTAATTAGTGGTAAATGACTCTTGTTACTGCAGAGTAGCAAAAAATAAAAAATGATTGACAAATATATGCAGGTATATTTTGTGAAACTAACGAATTTATTGCTTAAGTACATAGACGTAAATTTTTGAATAAACAGATATAGGTACTCAACATAAAATAAACAAAATTTAGATACAATAAAAATCGTAATTAAAAGAAGTGACACGCGGGATAAATAAATGTTTTGAGAAACCCTTGAGAATTTGTAGAGAACAACATTGCACCTTCGTATACATGTACATTATGTTCGTACTTACTCTCACACATTTGTAATAAACACGTGTTCTGTGTTTTGTGCGAATTTTGTATTTATTTGTTATTTGGTTTATGTGGGTAATTTTTGCCTTTTCCGAAACGTTTATAAAACTGAATATACACTAATTCTATATGATCTATATTCTAAAATACTTACTTTTTCTGTTGTTTTGAGTGTAGACTCCTTGCAGCCATTGAAGGATATTTTGAACCATTTGATCTGCACTAGTTTGTCTGACGACGCGTTTACCTGATTCACATGTTATTTTAATTACAACAATTCTGCTTTTTATAAGGATTTAGTAAAAAACGTATACGTACCGCTTGGCAAGGCATCCTTTTTAACGAATAAGGCCTGTTGACTGTAAGAAGTAGGCACCTGAGTTACGGCGAGGAACAAAATTATGGTAAATATCGTCCTCATGCTGAAAATAAGAAAATAAGTGAGTTGGCGTTAAACAAAAAGTGATACTGATTTATAATCAAGCTAAAATTCGTAAACATTTTTGTATAGCAGATTATCTCAATACAAAATGTAGTATTATGATCGTTTATCATTCCGGTAAAAAAAAGTTAATCAAACGCTTCCGCAAGAAACCTGCGCAAAGTATCTTGGTATACACCTAGATCGACGACTAATATGGAAGCCCCATATCGTTGCCGAACGCAAACAACTTAATTTAAAGTTCAAACAGCTCCACAGGCTTCTTGGTCAAAATTCGCAACTGACCACAGAAAACAAGCTTCTGGTGTATAAAACTATACTTAAGCCCATCTTGACGTGGGGAATTCAGCTTTGGGGATCAACAAGTTCATCAAATATTATAGCCAAAGCTCCGTGGTATGTATCGAACAAACTATAGTAAAAAATACCAACACCGTTTGGAAGTGCATCCCAATTTAAGTGCTTTAAATCTGCTAGACAATAGTAGGGAGCGTCGGTTAAAACGTTTTAAACCATTAGATTTAAGTTTTAAATTTACCTATTTCTAGTAATTTAAGTGACCTTTAACTAGTAACTAGCTCTTAACTATTAAGGTAGTAATATGTTAGTTAAGTAAAATATATTAGGTTGCTGTCAGTGGACAGTAAATTTTCTCATGTCTATATTGTCAACAAATTTGCCTATTGCTTCATGGTAAGCAGATTGCAAATAAAACTTATTAAGTTAAAAAAAATAAATGAAATGAGTAGTTTTACGGCGATGAATTTTATAATGTACCTACTGGTAAATTATTTTACATTTATGACTCAAATCGAGAAAGTTATAAAAAAAAAATTATAAAAAGGTAGTTTTTCATTTAGAATCGTTCAGAAAAGTATAATATTTTTGTCGTTCAGTATATCTTAATTCACTGAACGCACCTGTATAGGGTGGACCAAATTCGAATGTTTTACGAGGTATCTCGGTTGACGTAATAGTTGGCGAAAATCTGTTATCGGTCTCTTGGGCTATTTTTTTAAAGAAAAGAACGCCTGTGTAACCAGATTTCTTATATCGCTTTCCATTTTGGCACCATAGACAAAAAATGCAATTTCATCATTTTTAAAAATTTGCTTTAACTTCTTCATTTGTTAAAATAGAACAAAATGTTATGCAGGTTTTTAATTAACATTTCAATGCCTAATTTAAAAACACAATTTTTTTTTTTGCGGCTTTGACTTTCGAAATATGAAGTAAACTTAATTTTTTTTAAATAGAAACTCTAGTTGGCCAAGAGTTTATCTGAAAGAGCGTTTTTTAAGCTGTTCAAAAATATATAGTTGTATATACAGCGTTCTCGCTTTTCGAGGGTCACTATGGGGATCTCGGAAACGGTAAGAGTTACGACTTTGGTTAAATTAGGGCAAAGTTGTATATTCAGGTTTTAGTTCATGCATCAACTTTTATGAAGAATAAAATTTTCTGAGAAATCGGTAATAAAAAACTTTTCCAATTGTTGCAGACTTTTTGAATGAGGCTGTACATCTTTTGACCCTAAAATTAAAAATTACTGTGATAATTCTTAAAGTAAATCTACCGGAATGCGTCTCTAATAAGAAAATTCTTGCAGAAACTTTATTTCTCACCGATATGCCAATAGGCAATATTTCCGACGCATTTTACTAGCGGTTGTTCGGACACGGTCAACTGAGCGACGGTCAACTGGGCGACGGTCAACTGGGCGACGGTCAACTGGGCGACGGTCAACTGGGCGACGTGCCAACTGGGCGACGGTCAACTGGGCGACAGGAACTTAAACATTTTTGAACTCTAGCATCTTAGCACACGATTTTACTGATTGTTTTTGTAAATATTGGTTAAATATTGTTACTTCATTTTGTAGATCTATATCGTACATCAAAATTTGTAGAAACGTGGTCCGAAAATAATTTAAAAATGAAGAAGTATGATTGCACAATATTATAATAATTTAAGTTCCTGTCGCCCAGTTGACCGTCGGCGTCGCCCAGTTGGCACGTCGCCCAGTTGACCGTCGCCCTGTTGACCGTCGCCCAGTTGACCGTCGCCCAGTTGACCGTCGCCCAGTTGACCATCGCCCAGTTGTCGCGTACCGCAGTTGTTTAAGCGGGTGAAAGTAAAACGTGCATTTAATTTATATGTGAAAAAAATAAAGTTTGATTTAATCATGATTTTAATTTTAAAAAATCAGCTGATTTAAATCAGGCCCAACGTGATACAAAACAAAAAAAAAAAACAGGATTATTACGTGTGCAGACTTGATAATTATAATAATGACACTCTGTATACATTGATCGATTGTTACACGATTGCTAAACTGAATGTTTTTTATGAAGCGCGTAATACTTTCAAGATAAACACGTTTATACCGTTTTCTTGTTAATTATCGTTTGCCAGTGGAAAAGAGGAGAAAATTATTTTATCCCTTCACTTTAACTTTACCATCACTCAGTAGCAGCTACGCAAAATGATATCAAAGAAGCTAATATTATCAACACATTCTAAATTGGGTTTAACAAAAACACAGATAGTTTCTCTGTCATACCGGAAACTGGTGTAATGTACACATTAAATAAGTATATGCATATTTCCGGGTCGTCTTCGCGGTTCACTGTTACACCAATTGTGCCAAGTTCGCAGTCAAGTTTTGACACAAATTTTGTAGTAATGTACGTTACGTATGTATATTTACACTGGAACTAATATTATTTATCGAATGACTTGAATTACGTTCGCGATAAAATTCACACACGATATACGCCGTGGTTGATTATTTTATAGGAAGCCGATAAAATGGTTTCAATCGTTTTTTTTTTTGCCATAATATTCTCGAAATGCTTAAACAAATGATTTTTTTTTGGATTTTTGGTTTAATATATACCCAGCTGTGGAGTTTTAATGTGGTAAGCTTTGTAATTCCTAAATAATGGAATTTGTAAGGGCATACCGTGTATTTTCCGAGGTGCTAAAAACTAATTTATATCATCTGATATCTGGATAGCATTTAAAAGAAAAGTGTGTTACGTGATTATAATGCAAACAGAAAAAACGCATTTAATATATGTATTGTTTAACGTAACAATTGTTATGAATCTGTATAGATATACAGGGTGTTTAAAATTGAAGTTTAAGCATGGAGATCTCGCTTATTATAATAGCCTCTAGCTATACCGGGTGATTCAGTTTGAATGTCGCACCCCCATAACTTTGTAAGTATTGAAAATAACCCCAACAAACCTTATATTTTTGGAAACTGCGACAAATTCTCTATTAAATGATGTGCATTTGTTATCTCTACGATGACGTATGTCAAATCCGCGATAGACAACTGTTTTTTTTTAAATTACATAGTATACATTTTTTTGTTGATTCGGATAGAGAATTTAATTCTGAATCCGACCATGTGCTCAAAAAGTAGGCATACATTAAAAAAATTTCGAGAAAAATCAGCAGTGGCATTAAAATCTAATTTTTTATGTCGGCGTTTATTATTTGTTTTTATTTTTATTAAAAATTAATTTTTAATACATTTTCATTGATAGTTACCGTATAATTTTTAAGATTTGATCGTTTTTTGTTATGTTAAATAGACTGTTTGCTATAATTTGAATAAACTTTGAACTGATTTTTCTCGAAAATTTTCTTATGTATGCCTACCTTTTGAGTGCATGGTCAGATTCAGAATTAAATTCTCTATCCGAATCAACAAAAAAATGTATACTATGTAATTAAAAAAAAAACAGTTGCCTATCGCGGATTTGACATACGTCATCGTAGAGGTAACAAAAACACATCACTTAATAGAGAATTTCTCGCTGATTTCAAATATATAAGGGTTGTTGGGGTTATTCTCAATACTTACAAAGTTATAGGGGTGTGACAGTCAAACTGAATCACCCGGTATATAGGTTTAAATTTGACAAAGTTCCTAAATTCGGTGTGCATTAATAATCTGAAGAGAAATTGGAAATAAATCTAGTAGTCCGATCGTTGTAGTTCATGTCGTTATCATGACAACCAATCAACAAACTAAAAATTTTCAAGTTTATTATGTAATTTTCGGGGGTAATTACACTAGAGCTTTTTTTATAGCCGGACAAAGTTGCGTTGCTACGAAAGTTTGGTTGCTAGGAAAATCGACGAGACAAAACTGTCCGATAAAACAACTCGTCCTACGGACTCGTTGTTTTTTCTTTGACAGTTGTCGAGTCAAGATTTGCCTTGCAACCGAACTTAAGTTTAGTAAAAGCAAGTTTGTCCAGGATAAAAACAAAGCTCGAGTGTAATTCGGTACGATAACTGCACGAATAAATTATAACCTTCAAATAATAACTGACAAAACGTCAAAATTTTAATGTTTGTATTGGTCATAAGTCGGTTGCATGGTAACAAAAGTTACATGCAAAAATGCAAGTGGATATTTAGTTAGGTACCTTTTTATCCGCTGTCATAACGACAAAACGTGACGTCATTATGGAGAATTTAACATATGAGTGCAGTTATTATCGTACTAAATTCGTATAAATGAACTTTTGAGAAATTCATCAAAGCACAATAATTCTGAACATTAACTGCCATTGACTGCCAAGCGGTCGCATTCGACCGCTGAAGTATTTTCGTCTATATTATAGTTCCAAACTTATTTCTCCTACTGCCCCCTTTTCAGAAAAAAAATTACTCAGCGCCCCCCTGAAAATCTACCTTTTTCAAGCGAACAAACAGAAAGATAAAGTAAAAAATTTGCGATTTTATGTATCTTTTTATGTAAATTCGTCTTAAAACATAGTTAATAATGATGTTGTAAATAAGACGCCTTGAAGCTTGAAATAATAAAATGAAAAGGATGAACCTGGTACGCTGCTATCAATTTATTAATCCTCGGCTCTATTTTTGTCAGCAGTATTCTTAAATCACCGCGATTCGCTATTTGCAGTCGGTTTCTTTTTTTTGTTAACAAATTTTTGACCGCACTAAACCCACGTTTCACTAAATATGATGAAGGAAATGCAATTAAAAACTATTGTATCATAGTCCATAATCCAGGATAAACTGTAGGTATCTGCTTTTGCAGCCAGAATTGTTGGTAGCCGTCTTTGAATTTAATTGTCAATTCTTCATTCGTTGTTACATCTATCACTTCTTCTTGTAGTTTTGGAGATTCTTCTGTGTTTGTACTTGAAAAAGTATTTAGAACCCAATCGGGTATGTTCGTTTTTAAAATATCCTTAATTCATTGATTGAAATCAGAATGGAGAGTATCCAAGTGCTGACAATAGGTAAGTAAGTCTTTATCATATTTTTCTGCTGTTGATAAATTTGGAAACTGGCTGAATACCCCTCTTCCTAAATTTTGTTTGTAAAGAAGAAGTTTCGCTCACCGACAATGCGCGACACGCTCGCCTACCTGTCCTAACTTGTTAAGACCTGTCGGCGGACTTGATCGCCGATCGGTTATAACTTGCATTTTATGTGTTTACCTGGAAAATGATGTTACACTATGTTACACAACAGGTGAAACATGTATGAAGAGTTTTTCCAAATTTTCTTATCTTCTCTTCCTTCTTTATGATTTCACCGCCCCCTTATTTTTATTAAATGCCTCCCAAACGTTTCTGAACCCACTATCGCCCCCCTAGAAGGCTTCAGCGCCCACTGGGGGGCGGTACCGCCCACTTTGGGAACCTATGGTATATATTGTGCTAGAGGTCGTGCGTAATATCGGTTACAACGCCGAAAGGCGTATACGACCGCTGAACATTTTTAAAAATAACGGGTATTTCAAAAAAATTACAACATTTCACTATTGGACTTTGCTTCTGAAATAAAATGGATTTTTTTTTTAACTTGGCATCAGGGGCTGTCTTTGACATTTTGTTTTGGCAGTCAACCCGTTAAAAAACATTTGCAGTTGCAGTTATGCATTGCAGGAGGAAATTTATTTGAATATGTACTTCAATTTGTTTTAGTTTTTATGTTATTGTTAATTTTAGTAAATCGTTCCTTTAAGTTTTGTAATAGGTTATTAAATGCTTTATACTTTAGTTTCTGTCTAACCTGGAAAAATAGATTTTTTTGCGGATATTTTTGTACTAAACAAGTAGAATTCCTATTCAATGAATACAAAATTCGCAGCATATCCCTTTTTTTTACTATTGAAGTTCATTTATACGACTTTATTACGATGGTCAATAACAGCTTTGAAAATTTTTAGTTTGTTGAGTGGTTGTCTTGGTAACGACATAAACTACAACAATCGGGCTGATTTATAGTGGTTGTTTGTCAAAACTCAATTTTACAAATTTGGCAATGAATGTAGAAACAAAATACCATGTGTGATACATCAATGAATTGAGAAAAAACAATTCTATTTGATTATGTAAATGGCAAAATTTGCGCCCATAATAAAAATAAAGTTGGTTATTATAAAACAAAAACGAATCGACCTAGAAAAAATTAGCGATTACCATCCGATTTGGTTTAAAAAGTTGCTCAGGCAGTTTTTTTACACATTTGAAATATTATATAATCCAAAGGAATTAAAGATGATTTTAAAAAAATCCGGCTTTCCTAATTTTCTCGGATACCACTGAGATTTTTCCAATTTCTTTTCAGATTAATAATGAGCACCGAATGTAGGAACTTTTGCCAAATTAAAACCTTTACTCTAGCTATAATATTAAGCGAAATCACCATGCTTAAACTTGAATTTCAACACCCTGTATATTGTACAGGGTATCCTAAAAGTGAGTTATCTATTTAGGTGAATATAAAATTAATATATTTTTTTAATTCTGGTAGGTACATTGGTATGTACATTATTAAACAAATTTATGTAGGTATTTAAAAAAATTACAATTTTTAAAACAAGTTTTTTCTTAATTTTTTTCTAATTCCATTGTTCTCCATGTTATTGCATAAACCCGTTGTTGCACATTTATCATTATTGATGTGTCTGAAACGTAAAAATAATGTTAAAATTTTCGAATATGTAGCTATAAAAATTAATTGTATACATTACAAAATTCGAGTAAATTGTTTGAAATAAGTGTTTGTAAGTATTAGTTAATATTATCTCTTGTTGTTTGCGTGAGAAATCTTTCACGTAAGTACTATGTTATCTAACTTGGCATCGTTGATCAAGATCTATTTAAGCAATGAAAATAATAGGAATGTAACTTTAGTTTTACGTTTGTGTTAGACAGGAATCGATATTTATTAGCAGCTATCGAGTGAAAGACTGGTAATCTTCTTGGATTTCGATAGACTTACTACAATTACGTGGGTTCATTCCGGAAGTTTGGAAGACAACGCTTCGAGATGAGTTTTATTGTATTTTTGGTTGATTTGGTCTGTTGTCCACAACAATTCCCCGTTAACAGATGCATACAGAAGTTTCTCAAGTGTATTTTGAACGCCAGCATTACTTACAGCCGTTAATCGAGGTGGCGCACTTGAAACTGGAAAGTTTAGCTGGCGGTGTGTGACGCGGTCAAAAGGTTAGAGAAATGCTAGAAGTGTTTATCAGCACTGAGGTCGCTAAGTTGGGATAAAATAAAGTGGAGTGAATGGAACACGAAGCTCTTGTAAATAACATAGTCACGAGATGAGCAAGTATTATCTATCCATACCGTAGTTTTCACTTTTAGATGCGCATAGATCTTCTTAATCACTTTCTTGCAATATTCGTCATATGTAGTACGTTGAATGTACAATACTAGACATGTACGTATATTATGATGACACAACAGAAAGTTCCGGTATAACAAATTACAAAGTATGAAATATTTAGATATTTATAACCTTGCCAATCACTTTCTTTATAACGAATACCGACATCGTTAGTGAATTTGATTACAATGCCTATTAGCTTTTACCTACAAATCTCTATCTGAAAATCATTGAAGCGTTGAGCTTTATTAATGAAGATCCTTTTGGGGCCGGAGAAATTTATCAAGTAGTTAAGTAATTATTGAATGATTTTGGATGTTATTTTAATTTACAGAATGTAATCACATATGTATTGCACAATAACAATTGGGCATGTGGCGTTTTGATAAAATAATTACAGCTTCTATTTATTATTTAATTAAAATATAATAAGGGAGTCTTGTTGCAGTTTTGTTAATAATTTTGTCCTTCTATAGATACAATGTTTTTATGACACAGTTGTTATATCTTTAGTAAGTGACAGTTGTACTTGCAATGGGGATATTTGAGTCTAGATAGCAAAATGTAGCATTAAAGCTAAGGCCGCACTGCGGGATTTTTGGCTGGAGGGTAGATGGTAGATACACGCCGTCGCCTGGCGACAATCCAGGCGCATTGTTTCACAACAAATTGTCGCCAGGCGACGGCGTGTATCTACCATCTACCCTCCAGCCAACCCTCCCGCAGTGCGGCTTTAGCTTAAGTGCATTAAGCCGCGTACTGACCAAAATGAGTTCGCGAACTCGGTTCGCGCACTCGGTTCGCGAACTCGGTTCGCGAACACGGTTCGGGAACTCGGTTCGCGTACTCAGTTTGCGAACTCTCGTCCATACCAGGTTCGCAAACACGTCCACATCAAAACATTATTGTGTTCGTAACAGCTCCAAAACAGTTGGTAAAGGGTTTGCGTTTTGTAAATAATTATGTCTTCAAGCTTAGGGCTTATCGATGATAAACACCAACCACAAATAACGTGTGCAGTCAGTAATTGACTTCCGGATTTTGTCACTTCCGGTTTAATCACGAAAACCGCTATAGCGTCAGTCAATTCTACATATGCACTTCTGTGATAATTTTTTCCCCCCATCTTTGTCAGACGTCGCATTTTCGAATAAAAGTGCTGGTACGGGTGGTCTGAAACGCCCTGTATATATATAAAGTTATTAATAAACTTACTATGCAATTCTATGTAAAAATCGTATTAATGTAGTGGAAACCATTTAGCACGAAACCATGAAGGCCGAAATATTTTTTCATGTAAAAGGAATTTTGTGTTAAAAGAAGTATACAATGCCACGAATTTAGTACTGCCTTTTAGCAATTGAACTACGAGCAATTGATTTCGAGGAATTATTTTCATTGATTAGATTTTTTAGGGCAGTTTAATTATGAAAAAAAAAACTGTTAAAAATTATTGCAACTTTGTGGGATAGTATAAGTATTCCAGTGATTAAGTAATTATGTAGAAATATTTTTGGTAGACCCTATCACGTACAAAAATATACACATATTTCCTTGTTTGTACTGAATCGATTTTCGTAAGGTATATTGAATAATTATTCAGACATATCGGAGCGTATGAAAGTCTTATTACGTAATGTAGAGAATATTGTTTTGATGTACTTTTTATGATGATGGGATACCTAAGTATGCTAAGCAATAAAATTATTGTGGACTTTTTTTAATTGCACCTTTCTAAAGTTGTAACTTTTTCCAGAAAATATTTGCTAGTAACATTTTAATAAAATTGAATTTATACCGGAAATGATATTGAGTAGTTTTAAATATTTAAATTATGAAGTCGATAAGTCAATAAAACATCGTTTGCGAAGTTTTTATATTAAAAAAAAAAAAAAAACAGTTTGTTTAGGTGAGGATAACCTGTGTCCAATATGGTAAATGTGAAAGAAAATTGTAAATTCTTGGTATGCGGTGGACAGTTTTATAGCAGTTGCCTAATAAAATAGTCATGCAAGGTGTTCCAAAATGGTGGTTCCGAATTTTAAAGCGTGCACTATACTCATCAAAATAAACAAAAATACGTTAATAAACATTGGCTCTAAACCCCTTTTTGTAGGAGTTATGGATAATTTTCGACCCAAGCTGTATCCCTGCTTTTAGTTATTTATCTTATATAAATTGTCTAAAATACACCCCCACATAGAAGAGCCACTATCTCGTAAACCAAAAGAGCGACGAAGAAGTTTAATTTAGAAAATTGTTTCCCCTTTCTGAGATCTATTCAGTGATGCTTAAATGTTTTAAAAAAGTTTAATGGTACGCTAGATAATAAACAAATATCAAAATGAGCATTTTTTAAAAATCGTTAATAACTCGGTTATACTTGATGGTACATAAATTTGGGGAAAAAGTTGTAGATACTTGTATGCACTGTAAAATAAAAACATTCATTTGTTTCAATATTGTTTAAATTCTTAGATAAATTACAAACTTGAATTGTTTTTAAATGGAAATCATAGTTGGCTACGACCTCATGAAATAGCATTTTTCCCCTCTTTTCAATCATATATTTATTCAATTATATATTTATTTTGATAATTAGACTCAAAACTAAAATAAATCACCAAAAGTTCCTATGAAGCTATAGAGTGAGATGAATAATAAAATTTTATATTTTGCTTGTGAATTATAGATCATTTTGACTACTCTGTACTAACTCTGTATCTCTTTCGTTTCGAGATTCCCATGCTATTCACGATAACTGGGACACGCTATACACAAGATTCAAAATATTGTAGTTGTATTAAAGATGGCTTTTGTTCGGAAAGTCTAAATGTACTTGGTGTTTGTTAAAGCAAAGTTTTGCCGTTTCCGGCTAATCTGGAAGTGGTATAAAAGTGCACGTTTTTGTGTTTTTGATATTAAAACTTGAGAAAAATAAGGGGCGAGCCTGATGTCGTTTACACGAGGTATATTATATCAATAAAAAGCTCATTATCGTAAACTATTACACAAACCTTGTAATAGGATTTAAAAATTATTACTATAAAAAAAGTGAATCATCTCACAAAAGTCAACAAATAGATTTTAAACATCTAAACGAATAATTACGTAAATATATATTCTTTATTAGTTAATTGTTTTAGTTGTAAGCTGTTGTTATTTGTACACATAAGTATTAGCTTTTAATCTATTATCGGCAGCGGTAGGTATAAATGATTGTTTCATCAAATTTTCACATCACAATGGATAATTAATATAATAATTTATTTAAATGCACTGCGTCCAAATCACCAATTATAGAAATTGTGTAGAAAGTGATTATTTATTATTATCGTGTAACGTTTGGCATGCAATGAAATAATAAATAGGAATGTAGGAGGTATTCATTCGTATGTGCGGTAGAATAATTTAACTTTTACGACAAAATGAAATCATGAGATGAGATTATACAGAATTCTCTCTATTATTAGAGTTTAATTCATATGTTAATTACCTTCTATACAGGGTGGTCCACTTTTTTGTAGCAGGACTTTAACAGTCGATACAAAAACTTATTTTAAAGCGAATATTCCATATCAACATGGGTCCATAAACGCTTCATTTTAAAGATACAGGTTGTTGAAATTTTCGAAAAAATATCGATAATGTTTAACCATTTCTCAACCAGAACATAAATTTAAACCAAATTTGGTATACAGCACCACCTTACAGGTTACCACAATCGGTGAAAATTTCAAGTCCCTCAAGCAACCAGTGGCGGAGTTGTGAGGGTTCAGTTTCAATAAATTTTATGAAAAACTAGTACGGCCCTGTTCAAAATCAAATTCGAATTTGGGTAGAGCATTTTATTCTAAACAAAAAGTGTCTCTTGACTTTTCTTCGTATCTACCACGGTTTGGGGCGAAATTTTACTATTCTCGCGAAAAATTTGCTCATAAGTTCGATCTAAAGATATTGCGTAAAGCAGAAAATTGCAAATTGCAGATTAAATGTTTATTAATCGGTAATTTAGGGGAACTTCTTCCCTCATTTTTAGCATGTTCTGTTATTAAAAACGCAAAAATCGGTAATTACTTCTTTATTACGAATATTAGATATATCTCGAGAATAGTAAAATAAATCAAATTTCGCGCCAATCGGTAAAAAGGTAAAAAGGTATCCTGCATTTTATTAGTTTTAATTGTTTTTCTTTGAAAATAAAGTACTCATTTTCAAATTTCTATTCTTATTGGGTAAAAAAAAAAACTGTACAGGGTGAACCAAATTAGAATGTTTCCCAAACCATATTAAATTGTCTTGCTTAAAAATGTTGTCCTTCAAATTATATAAATAATTAAATATTAATTTTCTAATAATTACTTTTTAAGAAATGTACTGACAGCTATACCTACATATAATAAAGCAGAACAATAATCTGAAACACAATTTAATTTTAATAATTTCTACTCACTTAAAACTGATGAAATTCACCACAGTTTGTAATACATGATTTCTAATATTTATTGCATTTCTGTTTAGTAATCATTTTTGTATGCTTTACCTACATTTTAAATTTGTTAAAAATTGTTGGATCATAATAATAGTAACTATCAGCATTTTGATGTTATCTGTGGGCAAATTTCTTTTCATTTATGGAGCCCTTGTCTTAAAACGAGTTTTTAAATCTTTCTGTCTTTTGCAGACGAAATATCAATAATACGCGAAAAGCTTCAGACAACTTAAAATTTTATTTAAAAATGCTATTTATTCAATAATTTAAGAATATAAATGCTAAATAATTCAATAAATTTTTCAATTTATTCTTTATAAAAACAACAATTACTTCCTTTTTAACTTTCTGTTATTAAAAATTTAAACGGATTTATCTTAGATGTTAAATATTACCAATTTTGATACGAAATCTAGTACTGTATGGAACTTTTTAGTTGCTCTGTAAAATAGGTAATTTTTGTCCCATTTAACTGACCTTGTATCTATTACGGTTTAAAAGTTACTAATGGGAGCCTCAATTTTCAAACGCTGTGCATAAAATTTTACTTACAAGGGAGGGTCACGATACGTTGTCGCTAGAATTTGATTAAGGCTGTTTATTGAATCAAGGACATCAAAACTAAATGTTTTCCAGAATTATACATGTCACTGGCCATTTCCTTCGGAAAAATAGGGAAAAACTGAAAAATTGGTATAAAAAGATCATTTTTGCGATCGCGTTGGCCATGAAACCGTCAGAGATAAAATCGATTTTTTTTTTACCAATTTGAGCATCATTTGCAAGTAAAATGGTCCAAAATTTTTGAAAAAATCTTGAACAGTTCCTGAGAAAAACGTCAAAAAAAAACCTTCATAAGCGCTATGATTTGAGACGTTGTGGTATATCTGTATAACTATGCGACTTGCATAGGCGTTTAACATAGGGAAAAACATTTTTACAAAGGCTCCGTTTTTCGCGTTTTTCTCCGGAACCGTTTAAGTTTTTCAAAAACTGCGCCATTTTACTTGCAAAGGATGCGCGCATTGGTGAATAGGACAATTTAGATTTTGCCTTTCACGGTTTCATGGCCAACGCGATCGCAAAAATTACTTTTATTAATAAACGTTTCAGTTTTTTTCCTATTTTTCCGAAGGAAATGGCCAGTGGCACGTATAACTCTGAAAAACATTTAGTTTTGGTGTTCTTGATGCAATAAACACAGCCTTAATCGAATTCTAGCGACAAAGTATCGTGACTCTGCCTGGTTAGAACATCGCATTTCTTATTTGTGAGAACTAATTTTTTAAAAACAATATCGGAAGATAACTTATTTAATGCATACAAAAAATTTTGAAACTGATCAAGATATTTTTAAAAAGAATACAAATAAGATAAGTTATTTTATAATCTTAGGTATATTTATTTTCCGTGAGCAAAATTAATTACTAAAATTGGTCGGTTTAGTATTAAATGAGTAAATTATGAATAGTTCAACCAAACTATTCTTACCATATGTTTATTAAAAATTTATAAAGTATTGTTAAGATCCGTGTGCAAAATTACGTCTAACATAATGTAAATGTTTTATCTTTCATCACTGTATTGTACAAGTTAATAATTTTAATTAAGGCTAGACACATATCACAAGAGCGTTGACAAATGATTTTTTTCTCATGTATACATTAGCTACAATTCAATTTTAAATATTCAGTCGGCCTTCATTTATTTATATCAGCTAATTTTCGCTTATTCACGTTTGTCCATAAATTTATCTCTGTTCATGTAGGTAGAATAAAAATAATAAACTTTTAGTAGTAAATCACGTTACATCGGTTACTTTTATTGTTGAATTACTTTATTCATACAAATAAATGTTATTGCTGCAAAAAATGTAATTGTAAACAGTTCGTATTAAAAAAAAAATTGATTTTTGGTGGGGTGTTATTATGTCGTTACTGCATGTTGTATAAACTGTTGTATAATTTATTGGGAAACACAATTCTATGGTTAAATATAATGTACCTAACATTACTTTTTAAGTAATGCTATTCATGCAGATGAAACTGTACAAATGTTGCAATGGAGTCTAATCTCACACGTAGCTTGATTTAATTACTGTTTTCGATGAATAACAACATTAAGAAGAGAATATAAATTAACGTCTTCATTGTATGAGAACCTCGCGTTGCGAAATATGTAAATTTGGCAAAAATTTGACGCCGCAACACATTAAATAATGAATGTTTTGTAAGATTAAAAATATGTGAAATTTTAGTATGAGATACTTTGCAGATAAAACAAAAGCTGCATGTGTCTACTTATTGTATAGAAATTTTCTCAGGTTTCGCTGTATTAAAAAGTTTTCCAAGTTTGTCGACAATGAATAAAATAAATATGTTTGAAAACGTAACCAAAACCATTACTTTAACAATCATTCTAAACGAAATAGATAATAATGAAAAAAATATGCATATCATTTTTGAATTAATTTTTTTTTTAAACAATAGAAATATTACTAAAATTTTAGTTATTCGCTTCTTTTGTTTAAAATGTTTGTGTTATTCAGATTTGAAACATACCTAAAATTGTTGATTTATCACTGGATTGGTGTAAATTTATGTTAAATATTATGCGTATGTATAACTGATTAAGAATAAATTACGAAATACGCAATACAGGGTGTTTCTTAAATATTGCGAGGTATTCGGGAGGTGATTGGTTATCGAAAATTAAGGGGGGTCTTTCGTATAATTTTTTTCCTTAGACGTCTCCTTTCTGAGTTACACCCTCCTAAAGGGGAGCGGTAAAATAAGGTTTTTATTTTATTTCTCGAATTTGGATAAATGTAGGAGAATGATATTTGGTAGATGTTTTAAATCTACTTATTAAAAGGTTTTCCATAGTAATATTTTTAATCATTTCCCACCTTTACAGGGGGCTGAAAAGTGCAACCCCTTTTTTTTATCAGAACTTTTTGGTGGTTTAAAATTTTGCATCTAAAAAATATTTTTTTGAAAGCTTGATTTCTTTAGAAACTTTCTTTATTCTTTAGTTTTTCTCGTAAAACCTACAGTAAAAAATAAAATAAGTAAGCATGCACCATTAAATATTCCAATATAAAACGATTCATTTTGGTGTTTATCATGGTTTGTTTATGTTCATATTGGGTAGAATTGACGGACGTTGGCGCGTTGTCGCCGTGTAAATGTCAAAATTAATTATACTTGTCAATTCTATCCAATATGAAACAAACCATGGTAACTATCAAAATTAATCGTTTTATATTGGAATATTTAATGGTGCATGTTTACTTATATTAATTTTTACTCAAAAACTGTAGAATTTACGAGAAACACTAAAGAATAAAAAAAGTTTTTAAAGAAATCAAGCTTTCAAAAAAGAATTCTTTAATTGCAAAATTTAAACCCACCAAAAGGTCCTGATAAAAAAACCAACAGGGGTCGTACTTTTCAGCCCCCTGTGAAGATGGGCGATGATTGAAAATATTACTGTGGGGAAACCTTTTAATAAGTACCTATAAAATATCTACCAAATATTATTCTCCTACATTTATTCAAATTTGAGGAATAAAATAAAAACCTAATTTTACCGCCCCCGTTTAGGGGGATGTAACTCCGAAATGAGACGTCTAAGGAAAAACTTTTATATAAAAGACCCCCCTTAATTTTCGATAAGGAATCACTTCCCTAATTTTTCGCAATATTTTAAAACACCCTGTATACTGAGAGCATAGTGTAAAATTACATCCTATTATACGCCAATCAATCGAATTATTTGCAATATACCAACTGTCTATAAAATCAGGCCCACCCCCTTTATTTTCTTGAGTTTTGATTTCTGACCAATAAAATTTTAGACGTATGATATATGTTAAAAACCGGATTATCTGAACATGTCTAAACTATTATTTCACTAACGGTTTTGCCGGAAATGACCCTACTTTTTTCGATTTAAATGATAATTTACTAATCGATTCATGGCTTTTTGAAAAGTAATCTGTTTTTAATCGAAATATCCGCATAAATGCAAAAATGGAAGTAAATAATCTGCACTAAAATAAAAATTTTAATTGGATAAAAAATGTATAAAGAAAAATTTAATAGAATAATTTAGCGAATAATAGAAAGAAAAAAAAAAGAACAATTGAAATAAATACTTTTTGCATCTCAATCATTGTATATGATACATAAGTAATAAAAGTATTTTAGTAATGACACAAAAACTCACAATTTTAAGTAGATTTAACAGAAAAAAATTTTCACAAATAATTTTTTAGTTAAATAATATTTCAGAAAGCCTATGATTCTCATAAGTAAAATTTCATAGACGAACGTAATTTTCTACAAAAATTACGGTAAGCCATTAATATCTGGAACATTTCAAATATGGAATGTTCAAGTCTGGAAAATGCACCGATAGAATCATTCAAATCTTGAATTGTTCAACGCTGGAATCACTCAACCCAAGAATCATGCAACGATGGAACCACGCAACACGGGAATCGTTCATCGCTGGAAAGCTCAAATCTGGAATCCAGAAATTAAGAATTTTTGCTGCCCTCTATATTACAACAGCCTAAGTATATTAAAATTACAGAACACTTCGTTTTATATTTGGTTTTAAATATTGTACAGTGGAAGATAAAAACATCGTGTTAATGTATCTCAAGGGCTACAAATTTGGGCAAAGTTGCATAATTATAATACTTTGTCAATTCCAAAGAGAAAGTAACTTACAAAAAGAAATAAAAAAAATTGTGACGAGGCACGTTCAAATTATTTTTAATGAAAAACTGCTCGAGTGATAAACTAATTTTTAGCTAACAATTACCATTAAAACTAAACACTAAAACTAAAAACTAAATGATAATGATAAATATATTTTTGACACGGTCCAAATTTTATTTCAATTTAATTGTTTAATCAGTTAAGTTTTTCCACGTTATTTTATCTCAATGAAATGGTGCTAGACATAGATTTTGAAATTTCATTTTAAAATTGATAAAGCATTATAATTACACAACTTTGCCCCAATTTGTAGCCCTTGAGATACATTAACATGATGTTTTTATCTTCCATTATGCAATAGTTAAGACAAAATATAAAACGAAGTGTTCTGTAATTATATTATATTTAAGCTGTTGTAATATAGAGGGCAGCAAAAATTCTTAACTTCTGGATTCCAGATTTCCGTGTCGCATGGTTCCATCGTTGCATGATTCCTGCGTTGAGTGATTCCAGCGTTGAACTATTCAAGATTTGAATGATTCTACCGGTGCATTTTCCAGATTTAAACATTCCGTATTTGAATATTCCAGCTTTTCATGCGGCTCCAAAATTACTAGCAATTGAAAAAATTCTCTTTCTGCCGAAGATCAATCGAATAAAACTAACCAAATTTTGATTAGTACGAAATTTAGACAAAAAATCGATTAACCGATTTTGATTATAACCAGTTTGCATGCTATAGTCTGAGTTCCTTTACACTCAGTATAATTTACATTATGCACTAATTTGAAGAGTGTCTTGAATTGCAACAATTAAGTATTTTACAAAGAAACAATTTCCATATTTATAAGGTGAAAAATTATCGCGTGTAATAATTTAATATTATTTTTTAAATTTAAATAAAGTGGAAATGTGATTTAATTAGGGATTCATTTATTACGATTGTTTTATAAGAATTCAGTGACTTCTCGTGATATTTACAACAATGAGAGCTTTTTATGTTAAAACATGAACACGAGAGTATAATCAAGAATTTGTTATAATATTATCGTTCCTGAATTCCTGACATATTTCAGAAAACGTGTTACCTTTGTATTATTTGTATTTGTATAGGTTGTTTCGACTTATTAACCAATGAGTATTAAATGGCAACAATTTTGTGATGTTTACAAATACTCCATAAATGTAAATTATAAAGAGGAAATTAAGATTTAATTCGTGAATCGAACAACCAAGGTGCAAAAAGAGTATTGAAACTATATTATCCAAGATGTAAATGTTATACTGAAAAATATTGTTCGTGATATTAATTAATTTTAATACCGAGTGTAACTGAAATCAGGCCCACCTCCTATTTTCCTTAGTTTTGATTTTAGACAAAAGAAATTTTCATGTGATATGTGCAAAAATCCGAATTTTCTGAACATATGTACACTTTTGTTTCACTTCCTGTTATGCAGGAAATGACCCTGGCTTTGTTATTTCAAAGGGAACACCCTGTATATTTTTACATTTTTGAAAAGAGGAAGAAATTTTGAATCCAACTGCACTATTTTAGTTAATTTTTATAACCTCAAATATTTTTTAGACAAAAATTAAATTTTTCGCGAAGTTTGCTGTGACCTGCATAAATTGAATTTTATTATGTCAAGAAGTGTCCGAAAAATATTTTTGTAAATTTTAATCGACTTTTGGGTTACTTAAATAGACTTTAAGGGTTGCGAAATTGGTTTTTTGACAAAAAATCAACTTATTTAAATGGAACGTTTGTGGCTCATGCGGTTATTTAGATAGAGTATTTTCTGGCGAATTCAACAATACTAATAACTTGGTATTTTACGGATTTATTTAAAAAAAATACAAAAAAAAATTAACTTTTTATTCAATCAAACTTTGGATGTTATTTTTTTTGTTTTTGTTTTTCCTAAACTTTTTAATTAACTTTTAGTTGTTAGTGAACGTCGTGAAAAAAATCAACACAAAAAAAGCGTTTGTTTTGTTGCTATTTCCAACTATGATTATTAGGGTATCTTACCAAAATAATTTGAAATTTTAATGCCTGCTCCCAAGAAAAATAACAAGTTATTGGTATTGTTTAATTCGTCAGAAAATACTCCGCATCAAATAACCGCATGAGCCACTACCGTTCCATTTAAAAAAATTGACTTTTTGTCCAAAAACCAATTTCGCAACCTTTAAATCCGATTAAAGTGACCCAAATGTCAATCAAAATTAACAAAAACGTTTTTCGGACACTTCTTGACATAATAAAATTCAATTTATGCAGGTCATGGCACACTTAACGAAAAATTTAATTTTTGTCCAAAAATTATTTGATGTTATAAAAATTAACTAAAATAGTTGTACTCAAAATTGCTTCCGCTTCCCAAAAATGTAAAAATATGCAGGGTGTTCCTTTTGAAATAACAAAGTCAGGATCATTACCTGCGAAACCGGAAGTGAAACAAAATTGTACATACAGGTATGTTCAGAAAATCCGGGATTTTGCACATATCACGTTTTAATTAATTTTTCTCAAAAATTTTATTATGTAACACTAAGAAAAATTCAGATGGTTGAAATTGAAATAATAAAAAAAATCTATCAACTAAAGTAAAAAAAAAGTATAGATTACCATTTAAAAAAATATGACGATCGCCTGCACACGGTTGTCAACAAACTTGTTATACAATTTTTTTCATTAAAATCATGTGTTCAATGGTTGACCCAAACTTACGCGCAGAATGTCTAAAATTTGCAGTGGAATGGTTTGAGATGTTACGAAATTGATGAAAGAAAAAAGGTATTATTAGCAGCTCTCTGTGTTTTATAAAACAAACTGAACAGGTTTCGCTATATATAATATGTTTGCTTTTCAACAAAATTGTTTTTATGTAATAGCGATGATCACGTTCATAGAGAAGATATTCTGACATTTACTGATTTGAATCATTAAAACATGTTCAATAAGAATTGACCGTAATAAACTCTCATATTTCGTGCAGGTGTGTGGTAATGCCACAGACTGATGTTCAGAATAATGTACCAACTAGCTAGTGAATCTAGAGAGTGTGCGTACATTTGTTTGTATATATGTCGAACATCGGCATGCGGATAAATATTCATAATTTGTGGATATAGTGACTTAAAAAAAGTCGTGCGTTGTTTTGAATAAATCAACTATCAATATGTGGGTTAAAAACCTCAATTAATTATAAATGAGGGGCGAAGAACAAGTTCGTTAAGTTAAATAACGTAACATGATATTATATAAGTAATAAATACAATTTCTATAGTTTTTTTAAGTTTTCAGAAATCTTATGAAAACCTCAAAACGATTTTTCTTCGTATTAGACCGAATGGGGTTCTCTGTGAATCTTTTTATAATTGCGTCTACACGGTATCTCAAATTCAAAGCTCTTGCGTATCGTTAGATCTATGAATTCAGTAATTTGATGCTGAATATGAAAGCTATTTAGCAAAATTAATTAAAGACCTTTAAATTTAGGGTAATCAAAAAACAAAACACATATGCAGCAGATTTTTATTTCCTATACTTTCAACTAATTACATTTTATCCGTTTTGTACTATCATCATATTTGTTTTTTTCTTATGTGTGCTACATTGGCCTTTTCCATTAAAAGATAGTACCTAACAAAATAAAACTCTGATAACAAAGATATAACACACTGTTGGTGAAATTTGAAAAATAACCTCAATAATCTAAAAAATAACTTTTCACGGAACCAACTTAGTCACGAAAAACAAAAGCTATCTTGAATATAACAAAGTTTTGAAAAATGTCAAGTATCGGAACTATAACCAATAAATTTATGGTATTGACTAAAACAAAACAATATTAGTTGAAGTATTAAAAAAAAATACATATTTGGCTGTTCGATGCTTTAAAAAGTAATCCTGTAGCAACATGGCATCAGACAGATAAAAATATACAAATCACAATAACAAATAAGTTTTACTAATATTTTTAACATAAATCGACCAAATAAGCATAGTGTTTAACACTTTTGTTTACTTCTATAAAAAAAAACTTTGGCTGAAGAAAGTTTTTTTTTTTAAAAACAGTTACCTCAGAAGATAAAACAAGTAACAAAAAAAAAATGATTTTTGAATAATTTCGGAACTAAGAACATTATGACATTTTCCTTTACAAATTTGCATTAAACACCAAATTACACAACTTTGTCCCAAATAACCGACTTATGTAGCTTTTAACATTAGCGAAATACCCATACCGATTCTCTTATTTGCTAAACTTTGTATATATTTTTAGACTTGCACATTTATAAAAGCAACATTTATTTCTTTTATTTTGATAACATTTTGTTGAACCCAAAATACTTATGTAAGTACGTAGACTTTGAAAGGGTGGTTATTGCGCCCTAACTATATCACAATAAAAATATTGTTCAAACGAAAATAAACGAATTTAAACTACAGTCTAAAAACTATTTATGACAAAATACCAATAACCAGAACAGTAGGCGATAATTACTAACTAATAAATTTGGTTGTTTTACGGAGTCGTTAAAATCACATTTATCTTAAAATAATGAGTTTTAAAACCATACAAATAGAGTATTAAAAGGAATAGTTCAAATACATTTTAAGAATTTGATATTTAAGACTAATACCACTTACTACTACTACATTACAAATTTATTTAGTTAACCCGATGTTCTGTTAAGTTATTGTAAAATGAAAATAGTTGTTTATTGTAAAAACTACAAAAGAATATTTTACAACCTGTAAAGTCTTAAAAATTGTCAAGTACTAATCAGATATTTATTAGTAGTCAGTTAAAAGGACAATGAATAAATAAACCATTGTGACTGTTTAATTATAGTAATTTTAACATACTGTAACAAGGAAGATGTATTTCAAAAGACCGAGTGTGCCAATGCGGTTAACCTATAACAATTATTATTTACAAGTCATGTAATTAGCTGTTAGTTAATAGTTCAATAAATTAAATAAAAAAACAAGTGAGGTGTAATATTCAGTTTGTTGGCGCAACTGATGTTGTCTTACAAAGCTATTATCTTACCTTATGTTAAGGTCGTAACTGTTTCTTTGTTAGTACATAAAATACTTTTATTTAATATTTTTCGAAATAAATTAGATCTGTTGTGTAGAAAGCTAGCACTAAACAATAACAAAAGAGAAAAACAGTTTATCGTAAAACACATCTTAATCATTTGTTCATTATCTGTAACTGCCTGTACAAATTAAATTACTTCTGTTCTAGCTACATTTTTTTTTTCGTTGGCTTAAAAATTTTAAATCGCGTTGGAAACTAAATGATCACTGGCATTTGTGATCAACCCCTATATAAGTAGTGAATTGCATATAGACTATCCGCACTATAGAGACCATAACTATTTTGCAGAAAAGCTCAAGCAAAGATTAAAATGGCATTTGAATTTTTTAAATTATTATTTATTAAAATATATATATACAGGGTGTGTAAAAATTGGCGGAAGGGCTACACGGGGCGATGTTCTTCGTAAAATTCTAAGTCGAAAATCTTAATACGAAAATGTTGTACCATGCTTGCTGTGTCTGCAAGAGGTCCTCAAAGTTTTGACATTTAGTCCTTTAATAAGCGTTATTATTTAATACTTGCAAATGAAAAAGCTGCAATTTGGAATAAAAATAGATTTCGAATAGCATTTTTTCCTAGATATTGTGTTCTTCCTTTCAAAAATTGGTGTTGAAAATATGTAAATCACTGATTTTAATGACAGTAATACATATGGCAACATTTTCATTAACTGTCATCTCTGTTTTTCTCGTAATTATTTCTAGTTTGTGTTTTACGATACCCAAAAGTTTGCAGCTATGTTTACGAACTGAAGGCTTTCAGTACGAAAAAAAATTGTAAATACCTAAGTAAAAATTGCTGATAAAAAAATGTCCAAACGCAAATCAATGTATGCAATGTTGCCAATTTTTTTTTTCTTTTAATGGTTCCTGAGGCCATAGGAAGCATGGTACAATATTTTCGTATTAAGATTTTCGACTTAGAATTTTACGAAGAACATCGCCCCGTGTAGCCCTTCCGCCAATTTTTACACACCCTGTGTATATATCTAAAATGTAAATCTCACAAAAAATAATTAAAAAATGAACAATTTATAGAACTTGGGTACTTATTAAAGGAAATTTTTAAAAGTATAGTGTAAGAAAATGAATTAACACATTATGTAAAATAATAATATGTGATTAAAAGCCTTTTAATTTACAACGCTTTAAAAACTATCATATTAAAACTATAATAGAGCTCTAAAAGTTACATATTATTAAATTTCATACATCAAAATTGTCAATTTATAGGTTTATTCTACTTTTAAGTGAAACTTATTTTAATAAAACAGATAATCTTACTAATCGGTGTCTATTGTAGTTACTTTATTTGCATTTTGAGTTGTTACTTGTAATCTTTAAAAAAAAAACTGATCGCAACACTCGTTAAACTTTACAGTTAATATCTTGTACATTGCTTTGTTTTCCATACCAACTTGATGTAATTGAAAAACAATTATTTATCGATATTTTCTGCGTTCGTTCAGAAAATCAGTTGTTTCTGATCATTTTTAGGCTGGAAATAACATCTTTATCGGTCTAGACCGGAAAGTACCTACCTGGTTGCTATGGTGATCAGTTGTCTTTACCGGCCTAGGTCAGAAAGTACCTTGTTGCCATGGTAATGAGTTGTTTTGTTGATTTTTGTTGTCAAATAAGCGTAAGCTCAAGAGTCCAGTAAAGACACTTTCCGGGTATGTTACGTACAATATTTTTTCTTCGTCCCCAACTGACACAAAAATCACTATCGTCTCCATCCATAATTAAACAACAACTTAGCAAACTACAGGTGAAAATTCACTTGGTGGTATAACGACGCTTGTTTGACAGCGTAAATGAACAATTCAACTTATCGCCATGACAACCAGGTACTTTCTGGCCTAGGCCAGTAAAGATATATTAAAAAATGATCGAAATTAACTGTGTTTGAACGGACGCAGATAAATTAATAACTATCACAGGTTAGTTTTAAAATAATAAAATGGGTGTAATACAAATTTATTCCGCAAAAATCCAATAAGACGCTCATAAGATATTGAAAACATGTAAGAATATTGATGATGATCAAAATTCGACGAAATGGCGTAATACTTACTTGAGTGTAGCACCTTGTTGTTTTTAAAAATTCGGTAAAACTAATTATCAGTTAAAAAAAACAACTTAGAATTATTTCATCTTTGATTTCAAATTAGCAATATTAATTCAATTAAACTGATTTTGTAGCTCTTAATATAAACGAGATCCTAATGGTGCGATTTGAAAAAGGCATTACTGTAGGTATATACTTTTTAACTTTATTGTGAATTATTTTGTAACAACAGTGACGGGCGGTGGACAAATCATTTGTACACAATAAACGTTTAAATGTTGTTAAGCTATAATTTTTATAAAAACTTGTGTAAGTATGCACTTTTAAACTGTTAAGTCGATCGCAATCTTAACAATTTGATTTGATTTAAACAATAGGGAGGAAGTAGTTTAAAGCATGATCGATAAGTATATAATATTGTTACGCAACTTCCATTTTCCAACAGCTATCAGTGTCTTAACTGTGCTATCAAATCAGAATTTGTCTGTTAAATAACAATGTGTACAGCAACCAATAGGTTTACTACAATGTAGTTAGGTAATTATGATTAACTCTGATAACAAGAGGCACACTATAATTTGTTTGTTCATTTGATTTTAAGTTGACACTCATGTAACAGAAACAATACTAAAACAATAATTGTGTAGCGGTTTCTGTGAGACTGTTAAGTTTGGTAATAAATGCAGTTTAAACAAACATTTATGCAAGTATTTTGCTTTTAAGCTGCAAATATATGCGAATTATAATAATAAATATGAATGTAAACAATCTGTACATCGAAATTTAAATTTTACAAATTATTTACAAATGCAAAAGATTTGTATGATTTTATAACTTTGAATAATAAATATATTTGTAAAAATAATGTTACCTAAGTAGTTATTGTATTAAAAAAATGCTATTAAACATTTAACGATAATTGACTATATATTTCTAACAATTAATTATATTTGAGGGTGGCGGTTATATAAAAAACTAGTTTATTCCATGATGTTTTTTTCTTAAGGTAATATCAAAAAACAGAGTCAAAGAAAGGTGAAAAAATTCGTTATGATTGGTTTATTTGACATGGAAGTAAATAAATTGTATTTTTATGAGTACTTTTTCAAGCTAAACGTGCCTTTTAGAAATTGAAGTTTGGTGGTAAGTAATGTATTAGTTTTATTAAATAAAAACATCTAATGTAACAAACGCTATTTAATAGGAGTTTTTATTAAGTATTTAATTTCTATTAATAAATTCATAAAAAAATCGAGTTTTAATACCTAGAACCATTGAAACTGAAAAATTAAAACATTTCTTCGCCTTTACCGGCCAGAGGTTATAGATTTCTGCTCTACAATAAAAATAAAACAGTAAAATACCCAATAATTCATAATACATTTGTTTAAAAACATAAAAACGAAAATATTGTGGTGAGTGTTATATTAAAAACTTTATATTTCAGTAATCACAGTTGCTTTGGTATACGAAACGTATAAATGATGAGTTGTTTGCATTGATAGTGCATTGCAACCTTTCTAAACCATGTATTTTATCGTATTCTTGTTACTTTAACAAGGCATTATAGTAAAGCGTGTGTAATGTCTGCGATATCAATGAGTTTTACTATAATTAGTTGTTTATTAATCACGGTAGTAATTATTTTGGAATGGGAGAGGCAAAAATCACTTGGTACGCAGTGACGGACTGAGAAGAAAAACCGGTCCTGGCATACAGATTATAGAGGCCACAGCCAGGGTCGGACAAAATTTAATTTTTATTAAAAAAATAAAAATAATCGATTTAAATTTAAAAAACCCGAATTTTTTGTTTTTAATTTTTTTATAAGAAACTTAACTATTTCTTTTTTCACAACTAGTTTATTCATTTTTTACCCTACATTATGTACTCTATACAGCGTCATTTAAAAAGTACGCAACAAATGGAAAAGTTTTTTAAATATTTTTTTCTATTTTTGATAAAAGTTGGTGCTTTACCTCGAAAAAATTCATGCGACTAGATTTTAGCGATTTCAGAAATATTCGCAATAGTAAAGTGTCCTTATTTGAAGAGTTACAAAAAAAAAAACTTATAGGGACAGATTATTTTGAATAAAACATTTGACGTTAAAATTCCAATTTTTATTTTTGAACATTAAAAAAGTCTGCAACAATGAAGGTCTTTACTATCGGTTTCTCAAACAAAAAAAATCTTAAGACTATTTACTATGAATCTATTTATTAAACAATGTGTTTTATAAAATAAGCAGGTTATAAAACTACTATTTACACATGCTTACGCCGTCTATAGCTAGGCGTCAGGTTTCAGATAATATCGGGACTATTCCTGAAGCTCGAGTGCGGAGCCCCAGAGAAACATTAAGGATCTTTACGGGCAAATTTTATTATCATATAATGGCACATTTTATCATAGTTTTTCCTTATACTTCAGCGCTGGACTTACTAAGCCGTAGCTCAAGCCAGCCCTGACCGGCCCATTCGGGCACCGGCCCTACTGGCATTGCCCGAACTTCCAGATGGCCAGTTCGGGCCTGCTTGGCAGTTAGTTCTATCACTGAAGCTGAATATCCACTGAATTGGTGGAATAACATATCTTTCTATATTTTAATTAATTTTTAATGATTATTTTATGAATGTGAACTTTTTTAATCGTTGGATAGATCGCTAAGGAAGCATAATATCGCGAAAGATCTCCCGACTTAGGTCTATGTATTTTTTAGGACAGTGAAAGACGTAGTAAACAGCAGAGCACGAACTAAAAAAAAACGTCGATCTGTATGCTTCAAATGCATTTGCTTTCATCAATGCTAATTTACCCTTATGTAATCGTGTCTGCATGTGTGTTAGATGCAGTTATGGAAGTGTGTACTGTACATGCTGATGGTAACCTGTTTAAACGTTTGTAGCACTATGTAAATGTAATTGTGTTGCTATTATTTTATTTCATTTTTGTTAAAAATACGCCCAACTGTCAAGTGGTTTTTGTTTCATCCTGTAAATGCTGTGCAAATCTTAGCCTTTGCGATGGATAAAAGAGGGTCGGTTGATCATAGAGTATTAATTAATGGTGTACGCTATGCACCAAAAATTTTAAAATATTTGGGAAAATGAAAAACCTTTGATTTAAATGTTTTTAAACTTGGGATGAAAAACATTCTGTGAGAAAAATAAACATATTATAGTTTCTGGACTTAAACGTAGCATTCCGTGTTTTTGAATTTTATTACAAACCTACCTACTAAAAAAAATTGCAATTACCTTGGGCGGTCTGAATAAATATCTTTATTTTTTTAACGTTTTAAAAATATCATGAAAAAATTGTATATTGAAACATATTGCCCAAGCATACAGACGTTGAAACTGTTTTCTGTTTACATCCCACGATTAAATTAAACAGAATAGGTACCTATGTATGTAGAATTTTGCCATCAACATTTAAATTTTCCTAATTGGTTACTTGGTAATCTACAGCAACATTTATGATTATTTTTGTATATGGTGTGCATAAAATTGTTACATAAATCATTACTTTCATTAGCAACGTGATATAATTTTCCTTCATGGCCTACTATACCGAACGTTTTCGTTGTACGGTATAAACACCGGTTTTATGCATTAAATGGTAATTATAGTTTTGCATCGATAAACATATCATCAATCAAACAAACTATTGTAACAGTACTCGTAGTAGAAGCAGAAGAATATTTGGATATAAAAGTGTACCTAAAAAAAAAAACAATAACGAAAAAAAAGTGTTTGAGATTGTATCGCAATTCACAAAATTATATAGGTACAAGTAAAACCGGCTATTTTTTTCTAGTTCCTAAGTGTATTTTGTAATGGTGAACAAAGTTTATTTTGGTTTGTTTACTACATAATGACGAAAATGTAAAAAACTAAATTTAAAAATATAAAAAAATAAAATTTTCAATAATTCGGTTATACCGCGGTTATCATATAACGCGGGTTTGCGGGGTTGTATCCGACCCGCGTTAAAAGCGATCTCCATTGTATTTGGTATTTAACTAAAAGTAATATAATACTGTAATCGTATACTACAATATGAACTTATTATAAATTTATACTAACCATGCAAATTTTAATGTGAAAAATATGTAATCAAAGTTACATATTTTTAATAAATCACGTTTCTGTTTATACATACTTACCGTAAAATCTGGCGTATAATACGCATGCTTGATTTAGCCCAAAATGTTCTGGTAAAATGGAAAGAATAATAACAAGCAGAGATAGGTACGCAATAAATATAATAAAACACATTAAATTTCGCTCATTTTCATACTTTAATTTGACAAAAACTTGACAGATGTAGTTTATTTTCGATATCAAAATTTATGTATTTTTGTACTTGTGTATTATACGCCAAATTTTGCAAAAATTGTGCTCAATATAAAGGAGATTTTTGATAATCATATAAAACGGAAATTATATTAAATAATATGGACAAGTTAGGCTCCACTACTGCGCAAATGCGTGCCAATTTACAAAACTTATCTGCAAAACACTCATCGTTATACATCGACTTTGTAACTATTAATTTCCTATTTACTAGGGTTAATTAAACAAAACAAAATTACTCATTAGAAAAGTTTTAACATTAGAACCATATTTCTACCTACCTCGATCTTAAGAACTTCAAAATAAAGGCAATATCGGGGTAAGATTTGGTTGACTACTAACTAACCCTATACCGTGCATCACACGAATCAAGCGTTTTGTATTTGTGCGCTGTCTATAAACCTTATCCAGTCAAGTATTTTTTGCAGATAAAAATTGGACATTCACAGACAAAACTAGTTACTGTTACTTTAACCGTTCCCGTTTTCGTTTTCAAAAAAAAAATCGATCGACATCAGTATTTTGTTTTTGTTTTAAATTTTGTATTCTCTTCTTATCCTCGAAAAAAACTTAATAAAAAAAAAATCGGGAGTCGGTAGGCTCCGACCCTGACTCCTCAAAAAAGCTCCGACTCCTCGACTCCCGACTCCCGACTTCCGACTCCGACTCCGACTCCGACTTCCCATCGCTGGTTGTATAGAGTATTTTGTTAGGACGCATTATTGTTGTTGTTGAACGTTATTGCTTGTAAAACAAATGTGGTTAATAATATCAACTTTTTAAGTAGTAAGACAGATTTGTATAATACAATGCTTTTAATATAAATTTGAAATTTTTAAAGTTAAAGTAACTTATTAATTCAAGTTTTTTTTTTGTTAAATCACACAGAACGCGCTTTTTTTTTTGTTAGACCCTAATTTAGGCAATTAATATTTGAATATAAAAATTTGTAGTAATAAATTAATAACAAGTAAGATCTTTAAATAAGGTAATAAATGCAGTTTTAACAGACAAGCTTAACACTTAAATATATACAATTCAATTTAGATAATGTCGCGTAACCTTTTATAGTATATTCATGTTAATTTTCTCATTACCAGATGATTTCGCAAAGGCCATGACTATTTTCGCATTTAAAAGTAATTTTGCAAGACATTTTTGTAATACTTGCATGTTTATTTAGCTTATAATATAAAGGCATTTGTTTTATTGTGCGTCCTTGTTGAGATTAAATTGAACTGAAATACGCTGTATATTTATACGGTAAAATGTACATTTTGTTTTTATTCACGTAACATGACTTTATCATAATATAATACAAAGATGTCATGGGAACTAGAAGAACACACAATTAAATCAGTCAAGTTCCAGCGAATAAGAGAAAGTGGAGACTGACAGGCATTTGTTTTAAATTATAACACCCTATAGCATCGTTTTATATTTTAAAAGTGTCTTTGTTTATGCAGTTTGGTAATAAATTTTCTATCTCGACATAATTTGCACGAAGCTTAGCCGACTTTTACACGGGAAGAAAGCATTTATACAAATAGATTACGATCGTAAAACTAATCAGATAATATGGTTACCAAACTAACTGTTGGGAATTTTACATTCAATCTTGTTCATGTTTTGTTTAATGCATTGCAGTAAAAATAAATTTAATTTGGTATTTGCATCTTTGCATAATATGAAGGTGTTACTGCAATAAATATTTTAATAAAAAATCGTAATTAAAATATTTGCTATGTTGTACACAGTTACGTAATAAGTGAAGATCGTTTTTTTGCTGGAAGCAATATAATCGAAATAACATAATTTTTCTATTAAATGAAAATGCGATAAAATTATTTTATAAGATTTATATTTACAGTTATCTTTTTTCAAGCACGCTATTGGTTAAAATAACTTTTATTTTTCTTACATAAACTGTTTTTAGTTCTTTAAATACCTTTAGTGTGTGGTTGTAGTGTATAAAACTGGGCGGAATTGTTAAAATATATCGTAAATGTAACTGAAAGCGTGAATATAACTTCCGATTTTTTATTTAAAATAAGCAATAATTATTGTTTAATTATTTATGCAAATATTGATTATGCACGTGTATGCATGACGACAACGCCTGTAATAGAGTTTGGGTCTAGATGTATGAGCTACTGGTGTTAATTTTTCCTCTGATCCAAATAATTATGTAAAAAGAGTTAACTGTCATATTTTAATAACATAAACGACATAAAAATAATTTATATAAATAACAGGTTAATTAAGTATTGATGTAAGCAATCCAAATACATCACTCCTGATAAGTGCTTTCCAGATTTGCAGCTTCTGTATTTTAAGAAAGAGAGAAAACCTAGATTTGACATACTTTTAATTTTTTTTTACATGCAAGACAAATGATGTCAGAAATTTGTAACTAATTATATCGAAAATATTTATCCAATTTTGGTTTGTTTAATCAGCTTATATGCATACTAAGGTTTCTCATTTTCGCTTGTCCCGGGATTCCGGGTAGAAAACGGACTTCTTCCCGGGATATATTGCTATTCCGGGATCCGGGATATAATGAAGTATGTCAATATATTGAAATAAATAACCCGAATAAGGAAGGAAGCGGTTTACTACTTAAATACAACTCTATATGAACATAGTAACATAATTTTGATAATAGATTTTTGTGATATTATTTAAGAAATTCTTCGGTCACTTAGTCTTCTTCTTAATTTATTAACAAAAAATAGATTTATTAGGTTGCCTTAAAACAAAATCTCATTAATTGTGGGACATTTCTTCTTCATTATGGGTAACGATTAAAACATGTTTCACTTGCAGCTTCAGAATTATTATTACTTTGAATAAAACATTCTAACTTCTAACATATCATACTTTTTGTAATATTCGTAAGCCTTCGTGTTTTTAAGGAACAAAAATATAAAAAATCAACAATTAAACGTGATTATGTCTGTCAAATTATCGTTAAAACGACAGAATGACAGTTTGTTTTACCAGTTATATTCTTAATGACATAAGCCTACTACTAAAAAAAATAAAATACGAAAAATTATCTAGTTTTTGCTTTAATGTAAGGAAAATGAATAAATCGACCCCATATGATACCTATATATTATTGGAATGGGGAAAAAGCCCGCTTTCTCGTGATGCCACAGCCAACTATGGGTTCCTTTAAAAAAATACAACTTTATGTCACAACTCGAATTTCCACAATTTTTTTGAAGAATTGTCTACGCCACTGCATTCTTATCAAAAAAGTGCTTGTAGAACGTCAAAATTATTTTTCTTTATTTTCATAAACAACCGAGATATGGTCATAAAACGAAAAGTCGAAAAATCGAGTTATCGGTGATAACTCGAAAACAAAAGACGATAACCAATTTTAGTTTTCACCAATAACTTTTTCTCGAAAAAAGAGATCGAGGATGCGAGGTCCGATTTTCGATACCTCTTATAGTTACCGAGATTCCCTATGAAAACATCGAAATTTGCCCACCCTGTACATAATTTGATATTGTAAACCAGAAAAACTATTTTGAAATAAGAACAAAATTTTCTATAATTTACTGTTAGTAAAGATATTTATAATAAATTCTGATAAGGTATGATAATGTTACAAAAATCTTAATACAAAATAAACGAAAATTTAATTTTTCTAAAATCCCAGGATTTATCGAGAGAATAAGTATTTCCCTGAAAATATAGAATAACTTTAAATGGAAAGGAATCCCGGGAGAGAAACCCTTATACTATACCGGGTGATTCAGTTTGACTGTCGCACCCCTATAACTCTAAAAAAAAGCAGTTACAAATAGAGGACAACTTTGTTTGGAAGTCTAATTTTTTATGTCGACGTTTATTATTTGTTTTTATTTTTATTAAAAATTAATGTTTAATACATTTCTATTGATAGTTATAGAATAATTTTTAAGATTTGATCGTTTTTTGTTTTGTTAAATAGACTGTTTGCTATAATTTTAATAAACTTTCAACTGATTTTTCTCGAAAAATTTCTTTTGTAAGCACACTTTTTTAATACATGGTCAGATTCAGAATTAAATTCTCTATCCGAATCAACAAAAGCATGTATACTATGTAATTTAAAAATAAAAACAGTTGCCTATCGCGGATTTGACATACGTCATCGTAGAGATAACAAATGCACATCATTTAATAGAGAATTTGTCGCCGTTTCCAAAAATATAAGGTTTATTGGGGTTATTTTCAATAAATAAAAAGTTATAGGGGTGCGACAGTCAAACTGAATCACCCGGTATAAATAATAAACTCACTGAATTATTTTGTAATTTTTGGTTCATATAGTTTCGAAAATGTTTTAGCACGTTGCAATAGGTAGTGCATGATTGTAAATTAGGAGAAACAGCAAATTGTATAAAGAGGATTTTACTACTATTGATTTTGTAGTGCCAATAAGCTTTGATCAGTTAGATTTTTGAATACTTTTGAATAAATATATTAGATTGTGTAATCTTAAAAAAGATAATGTTGTAACGAATCAAGGAGGTCTGAATAGAACAAAGCAGCTTACGAAACAGTAATACATAGCATAATACCGTACATATAGATCTGACACGTTAGACTTGTCTCCTAAAATATCATTTTTCCGAATAATAGTGCCATAAAATTTAAAAACTAATTAGACGTGTTTGACAGCATCCCATGTGGCGTGCGGCAACCTTAGTTATTGTATGCATCTCCTGAGAAAAAGAATTTAATATGCAATTATTAAAAAGAAAGCATGTGAAACACCGTGCTAAGCTAAAGTGGTAAGGTTGTAGCGGATTATCAAACAAAATTTCATTAGCGTTATGGTAATTTGTTATAATAATGATATTTATATGTATTGTGTTAGTACCACATAAGATGCGTTAATTATAAAATATTACTGGTTGTTACGGAGGTCGTACAGTGAAATGATTCTTTAACTTACAAGTAACGATTAAAAAACGATTGCTCAAGAAACGTTCAATAACGGCTTAGTAAGGATATATTTAGCTTAAGTATGATGAAGATAGTCTTAAATTTAAAAGAAGTTTAAAGAGCGGCGATGGTCTACAGCCATTCAAGCAATAGGCGAAAGTCATATATGAGGTTACTAGATTCGATTGGAAGAATATTGCACATCTTTGCAATGTAATAAAACATTTATTAGATTTATTGAGAGAACTATAATTTTACTATACTTTACGGTTCTAAATTCATTTAATAATAGAGAAATAAATCTTTCCTTAAGTAAATTTACATCAAATTATTTCTAGATTGGTGCAAATGGGCTATCTTGACTAAAATCAATGAATTGAATTTTTTATTCGGTTTAGTCTCAAAAAACAGTTCTGTAAGGATGATCTCATTAAATAAAAGTATTAGAAATAAAATACGTAATATTTATTGAATTTTAAGATTTATTACAGTTCAATTTTTCTCCACTTGGATATCAACTACTTTAAAAAAAATAAATCTTATCATTGCTAAAATAAATAAATAAAGAAAGCACGTATTTGTTGTTTTCTCCAATATCTCATTTATTCAGAATAATTTTATTAAATTTAGTAATTAGTATTTGTGCGTTGCTATATACGATTAATCGAACTTCTTTTGGTGTGTTGAAAAATGTAAAACTCCTACACAATCTTACAGTGTTATAATTATTATTAAAGCTTCATAACATACCGGGTGTAAATGAAGTGTGTACACCCCTTTTTTTTCCCTTAGTTTTGATTTTAGATAAATGAAATTTTAAACACATGATATGTGCAAAACACCAGGCTTTTTGAGCACATGCACACAATTGTTTTACTTCCGGTTTCGCCGGAAATGATCCTAACTTTGTTATTTTAAGTGGAACACCCTGTATATTTTTACATTTTTGGTTAATTTTTATAACCTCAAATAATTGTTGAAACAAAATTAAATTTTTTATCAAGTTTAATTTAATGACTGTCTACTCATTTTTCTACCACCGCAATGACATACAAAACAAACACGTAAACAAGCATTTGTTTGTTTCCACAGCGATCTTCCGTAGCACCTTTATTTTTGTTTTAAATGATTTGTTTTGTTGCAGTTATGCACAGTGTACTGCGATTAACAGGATCCCTTAATAAATCTTCACAATAATTTGAAGTTTTTGAAGCAGACTCTTAATAAAAATACAAGTTATTGGTATCGATGGATTCGTTAGAAGATGCTCCATTTAACTAGCCGCTTGTACCCCCATAGTTCCATTAAAAAAAATTGACTTTTTGTCAAAAAACCGATTCCGCAACCTTCAAAGTCGATTAAAGTAACCTAAATGTCATTTAAAATTTACAAAAACGTTTTTTGGATAATTGTTGACATGATAAAATTTAATTTATGCAGGTCACGGTATACTAAATAAAAAATAAAATTTTGTTACAAAAATTATTTGAGGTTATAAAAATTAACCAAAATAGTGCATTTGTATCCAAAATCGCTTCCTCTTTCCAAAAATGTAAAAATATACAGGGTGTTCCATTTAAAATAACAAAGTTAGGGTCATTTCCGGCGAAACCGGAAGTGAAACAATTGTGTGCATGTGCTCAAAAAGCCCGTTTTTTTGCACATATCATGTTTAAAATTACATTTACACCCGGTATATTAACATGGTTAAGTTGAAAAGTTTTGATAGATAAAAAGTTGTACCGCTTGCACCACTTGATTCGGGCCTCTGTGGAAATCTCGCTTAGGATAAGAGATAGAGAATCGGTTAAATTAGGGAAGAGTTGCAAATAATAGAATCGACTGGGAAGCAATATTCAAATGTTTTGATATATGTGTTACGCCGGATTAGTGGATGCTATATAATTTACCATAATAGATTTAATTTATTTTTTCTCGCTGATAATAATTTTTTGAGTAAATAACGATTTTCATAGTGATTTTTAAATAATGTGTCGGTGTTGACGAGTGAAAGGCTTTTGTTTTCCTCTAAAAAAAAAAGTACCGTTTATGATCAACTCGTTAAAAAGTTATTGCTATTGGCAGAGTCAATTTTTTTCCCCAGAAGTAATAAATTATTATAAAGAGAAAAACAATTGCTATCTCGTATTTATGTAATCATTAAAATGGCCTCCATAAGATTATTAACAGCAGACTTATAACTTTGTAAGTAATTGTAGGTACAATGAAAAAATTGATCACAGGACACGAATAGATATATAAATTTTTATTTTTCAAAAGAAGATATCAAAGAAAGTAAAATGTCGCAAAATTTTATGAATTCCTTTTATCAAATTAAGTATGTATTTATAGATATTTGAATATAGGCGAAAATAAAGCTCTTTTATTTTATGTAACTTTCTGCTAATTTAACTAAATCTTTATCTCTTATAATTAACGGACTCCTGATAGTGGCTCGAATTTACTGGTGCACTCTGTGTAAGCTTTTATTGTTAGATTGAATTACAACTAAGGCATTGCATTTGTTTATTAATTTTTTTAAATATTTTATCACTTACAATAAATAAATGGGTTTGTTTTACAAATTAATTATACAAACACAAACACGAACTTTTACTTTAAAACCAATATTTTGAAAATATCAGTGAAAATAGTAAATTTGCTGAAAAATTAGAAAATATTAAAACAATTTTTATTGATCTAAGCCAGGAATGCGCAAACTAGGGGTTCGCCCCCATTTAGGGGCGCGCAGAACGTCGCGAGGGGCGCAATGACAGCCATGATATAATTTTAAAAGAAAAAAATGTAGTTTTTTTACATTTCATATTTTTTTTCTGTTTACAATGTTGTATTTCTGTAATATTTCGTATCGGTTGATCGAAAACTATTGATGCCTGCTAACTTCAAAGCGAAAAAAAATTGAGGGGGGCGCAAGTTGACATGCTGAAAGAAATGGGGGCGTGGCATAAAAAGTTTGCGCATTCCTGATCTAAGCACTTTAAGAGTGTTTTTTTCAGTTATTTTAATAATTCGGACCAAGGTAAAGAGCGGTTTGCTACTGTTAATCAGAAGTTTAGTTAATAAATTATTTACTGATGAACTGCAGTCATAATTATTTTTCGTTTATGTGAACTTATTTCCATAAGCAATATTTTAATAATTAATACAATTCTGTTTGGAAATACCATCAACCATTACGTTAACTAACGACAGCAGTTGCATATTGTATTGATAATAGCTTTTTAAAATGACATAGCTATAATCACAATTGGTGTGAAATTTTTGCGTTATTTTATTACCTACCGAGAGTTACTTTCATTTTCACTGTAATTGCTTTCGAGTTTAACAATTACATCTCTACTTGGTGTTCGCGCAGCCACAATCATTAAGAGGTGAATTAATATTCATTTGCTTGCGAAAAATTGCAATGGTAAAGTGTGCAATTAATATAGCCATTTACCATCACCTAGGTATGTGGTTATCTAAAACAGTTTCGTAACTGATTACTTTAAGTGTAACTGACTTTTCATGGTAGTACCTCTTTACCGAAACCGACAAAAACATTAGTTGTTAACAATGTGCTGTAAAATAAATTTGCCCTCCGATATTAGAATTGTTATTAGTATTTCCTGTAAAACATCTATAAATTTATATCTTTTAATTACTCTAGTAGAGTACTAGTTTCATACTTGTATGTATATTGAGACATAAAAATTACCTAACATGGTTTATGACTAACAGAAGAGGTATTTTGTATAATAAAGACTAAAACAGTTTTATCATTTAGATATAAAGAAAATTACATACACCGTCTAATTTATTTCATCATGAAAATTAACTACTGATTAAAACGTGTATGATTTTGATATTGTTGTTATTACTTTTATCTTGTATCTTACATTTTCTCTTATTGCAAGACAACAATATCGTTTTAAGAAAGAAGTCTAGTTACTGCGTAGAGGTTCTACAACATCAATACAATACCACAATCGTTTTTATTTAAATTCCTTAATCAAATAATAAAATAGTCTCCATACTTATATGAGCCGCTCACAGGCCAAAGCGATTACCACCTTCTGAAATTTTTTAAAATTTCAAAAATGTTGATGCAAAAGCACTTGATTGTTGCTTAATTTTTATATATGTAAAAATATATAGGGTGTTCTATTTAAATAAAGGACTTATCCGTGTTTGAAGTTTAGCTAATTGAAATGAGCATAACAACACCCTGTGTATTATTTTGAAATTTTAACCATTCAGCAATTACTATGACACTATTGTCGAACAAAATTTTAAAGGAATTCGTCTGATATTGTTATGTTGTGAAATATTAATATTTTCTTCGATTCCTGTTTTTGTCAAAAGTTTCATAAAAACTTAAATACCTCAAAAACGATTTATTTTAGATAAATCTAAAAAGCGCAAAATATATAGGGTGTTCTATTTAAGAAAACAGAGTTACGTTGTTACGTATCGGTGCACAAAAACAAAACCCTATGTATAGTTGAAAATAATTTTTGTAGTAAATGATTACTAACAACTTTTATTCGATTTTTGTTTTGTTTAGTTATCACAAGACGAGATATTGATCCGTTACGTTACTTTTTGTACACAGTACACACTGTAATTATATGCTTTTCCTCACTTATTTTCGACATTTCTAAAAATGTAGATGTAATTTTACCATTGTTACGTTTAAATCGAGGTTTCTTAAAATTATGCATTTATTTATTGGACTAGTGTGATGGGACAATAACTAAATCCTATAAACAAATTTTTTGTGTTTCTACAGTATGATTTTCGGTTGAACTGGAAACGGTTTCAACCCTAACCATTTTTTAAAATTCAAAGATAAGATTGGCCAGTGACTTTTGTTTAATCAGCGTTCTTTTTGCGTACTCAAAACATTATCAATCGGTTTTTAGGACTTTGCAAACGATCAAAATCAATTATATGAAAAATATTGTAGTCCTGATAAGAAATCTCGATATAAACGTAAGATTGGTAAAATTACATCTACATTACAAAAAATTTCGAAAATTCGAAAGGAAAAGATAATATTACAATTTTCTTGTTTTTATCTTTCAATTGTTTCAAAATTACCGCTGTCAACCTTCATGGCCTACTCGAAAATATTACGTTGCCCTAATAATTTACAATAACATCGCGATAGCTCGAAAAATATTAGTTTTAGGTATAAAACATGGTTAATGTTTTTGAAAGACAATCAAATTTTCTACAAAACTATGTAAAAACAAATAGTGTGTTGTATTTAAGAAAATCGAGTTATCGACGTTTAAGGTTTCACAAGTTTGACCTAGTGTAAAAAAACACCCTGTATAATATTTTAAAAATGTAGCTAGCGCAAAGTGTTAAATAATCTATTGTCAATCTAATTTTCAAACGAAATTCTACTGCCTTTTTAAATAACTTAAATGTTAAAAAAAATTGAAAGTGCTGTATCGCTCAAAATTTTCACAAAAATGTAAATTTTACGAAAACGTTTGACTTTAGACTCACATAACCTTATACATTTTTTAAAGTAAATATTAAGAGGAATCCAAAAATGTAAAAATATACTGGGTGTTCCATTTAAAATTTCAAAGTTTGAGTCCGTTTCCGGTTGAATCGGAAGTAGTATTGTAACCTTAATATTTTCATCGAATACGAAAATTATCATAACGCTCAGATACAAAATTTCATTGTTATATCTGCAATAGTGTTCCACATATTTGTCTGTTTCCATATTTTTGCGCATCCCTGTATATACAATAAATATGGCAACAGTTTTTTTTGTGGGAGTGTATACAACTAAGAATTGAGTAATGGCAAAAAACGGCACTGACTTCTCCATAATCACGACAAAAAAGGAATGAAAAGATGTGTTGAAATGAATAAGCAATAAAACTGCATTGCTGTTTGGAATAGCAAAAGTTCAAAAGTGCATACTTTTGTGTCGGTTTTGGTGTATTAAATTGTCAGTGTTATTTCGGTCTTGTGTAACATTATTTTGGTGCTCGTTATAAAGACTTAATTGCTAAATAACAATTTAGTTATTTATTAACCTTTTTCAACAAAGGGTGGGTAAAAATATTTTGATGTAATTTAATTGACATGTGAATTTCGCCTTATAGTGTCATAATGAGGCAACGTAAATATCGTGGGTAATTTTAACGATCAGATATATTCAATTATAGTTATCGTGTGCTGATATGGTAATAAATAATTAAGTACAACTGCGTAACGCAAATGTTACGTTTTGCAATATTTTCTTTATTCTAATTCGTACCGCTAATATTAATTTTGCTCGCAGATCTAGCGAAAGTATCGCAATGCATGATTAAAAAAAATAATTTTTGGATGTGTCCACACACTTTAGAAATTTGAAAACAAAGCATTAGAATGTATGATTTTAAAACAGATAATTTATATTTTATTACAACATTTTTATTAATTTGAACTTGTTTTGTTCATCGATTTGTTTATAGCTTTACGGATTTTAAAACTTTCAGTGATTTTTATTCTAAAAATTATTTGTTTAGCAAATATAGATTAACCGTTACAATTTAGGGGTAGATTTATGCTAATCCAAAGTATTAACACGTTAGGTTTAATTTAAAAAACTCATGAAAACAACTGTAATATAAGAATAACGAATTTATGTTCGTTTCTACTTTTTACATACAATTTAATGGCAGTTTCTGCGTTTAATTTCATTATCATTCTTGGTTTTTTTATCGTTGATAATGACATTAAGTGTCAACACTACTGTTTCATTGTTAGCAAAAAACTACCATAGCAATATTACAAAATAGCAGTTTTAAGTACTTGATAAATATGAATGAACATTATAATGCAGTATTATATTATAAAGTAATATTACCGAGGTGTATTAAAAACGGTATATTACGAAATAAAGAGTAACAATTATTTTAAGAAAAAGTTTAAAATAACAAAAAAGTTGTAAATAAAATTTTTCAATAACACACACAAAACTGTTTTGGCATCAGTTGTTTACAAATTAGTTTCTCCATTCTATTTATATATATTTTTAAGTATAATTTGCTATAACTTTAAATAAAAAACATTTCTAAAATTGTACCAACAGTCATTGTTTGCAGGTCAAACAATATTTAATGCTCACAGTGTGCATCCATACACTACACAGGTATACGGTTCATCTACTGTTTTGGCGTCCCTTATTATTAGACCAACTTTAAGTCATAGCTACCACATTGCTACCAAATACACGCTGTTTAGATCAGTAATAGAGGGTCAGGTTAGAGGTTAGTTAAGGCTTTTTTTTTCAACTCTGTAATAAGCAGTGGCAATTAATACAATAGAGATGTGTGCGTTGGCATAAACTAAAACTTGGTCTTATAATAAGGGACGTTAAAACAGTGGATTACCCATCATATACGTATCAGGAACAAATAGGCGCCAGTGACATACTGCAGACGATATTGATAATGACAAATGACGAAAGCATTAACACCAGAAAGTAAAAATAATATAGTTACTATAAAATAGGGTGCCTTTATTTTTAACATTGTTTATATGGAGATTAACACGTTGACTGCGTTACAAGACCCCGGGGTCTTGTAGCAGTCATTCCTACTGTGCAGGAGCGAAATTTACAAAACATTACTCTTGTGCGGAGATTTTCAAATGGGTATGTCTTTAACATTGCGGTACATACCCCGCGCGGAATGTAACGCACAGCAAAGATGAGCTGTTACAAGACCCCGGCGGT
The DNA here is from genome assembly GCA_947652605.1 of Elmis aenea. NCBI lineage: Eukaryota > Metazoa > Arthropoda > Insecta > Coleoptera > Elmidae > Elmis > Elmis aenea. The sequence continues at coordinate 25,446,378 of OX393578.1, read as the reverse complement.
ATGTAACGCAGTCAACGCCAAAGTACTGTCGAATAGCGCCGCAGTCAACGTGTTAAGTTCCCGTTTTACGACCATTAGTTCGTAAAGTGGATCTACCTGTACAGACGTAATAGGTAACAGTTTTTGTTTTGCAGAAAGCACATCGAATTTTGGGACTGTGTTATACAAATTGGTTCAGTGAGAACTAGTATCTAGTATAAATGAAGAAGTGACTATGGGTGCTATTCTTTTTGACCCGGTTATCGCTTAAAGATCACCTGCCAAGTTTAATGAATTTGCATAGTTGCATGTAGCTATGCCATTCTGATTGCATGAGAACGTTTATGAGAATTTAATTCTGTTTTATTATTAAGTATTAAGGTGAACGTTCAACTTTCATTAATGTTTCATAAATTATGATTTTAAATATGAATTGAAGGTAATCATAATGTGAAGATTTAATGAGAACGCTGTGTAAATTAATACACGTTTGACTTTGACTTTAAAATAAACAAAAATATGTGCGCAAAAATTATGAAATATTGTATCAAAATATTATATAATTAATTATTAGGGATACTTTGATCTGCTTAATAACGCCTTTTCTGTTGTTTATGAACAGTTTGCCCCATAATTACATATCTAATATGGTAAAATAACAAAATAACTTACGAGAATAGTGTGATAAATGAAACCTTTTAATTTATTAGTTAGTTTATGTTAGTCTATTAAAATATCTATAAACCCATTCATAAAACTAGTTTTACGTTTGTGTGTGTAAATGTAATCTGCATAAGACTGCTTAAATGTTATTATTGTAATGTGTTGGAAACAGCTGTTTTAATTAAAGAATTGTATCATCCTGTCTAATACATGTTTGTTGAGACATTTTACAATTTTACAAAGTGTTTTTATTGTTTAATTTTTTTGTTTAATTAAATATGTATAATACATTTTTAAAGTGCGCATATCAAACATCTAAGATTATAATTAAAAATGTTTTATTGTCGATTGTAGCAAAAAAAGCGTGCTATGACTTTTCGAGTCTTATATTCCCCGATTTTTATTATTAAAAAAATAATTAAATTGGAAGTACAATATTTGATTAAATTTAAATCAACAATGCCATTACACCATTAAAAAAATTGGTTGATGTATTTTAAAACATTTCTTGTTTCATGTAAAATCTATCCAAAATGTTTAATATTTCTCACTATATTTGATGCCATGTGAAATACATACGACAGTTCTGATTTTTGACGTATAACGAGTAAGCCTAATTTCTAAAATTTAAAGCATTACTAAGTTTTTCTCTAAAATAGACAAATCTTGAAATATTTGACTGCTCTTTTATTAAGCTGTTACCTATGGTGAGCTTTGACATACTGTACATTTAAAATTAAAATAATTTGATGTTGTGAAGAATAATAAAGGTGCTGAATTATATTTACAGCCCTCCAAATTAATTATGATCCATACCGTTCTTGACATGATAACATGACATGTATTATAAATAAGCTACAATGCACTAAATTCAAAAGCACCACCGGAAATTTCACTATCGGTTTCATCACTAAAACACTGTCACTCTTACCTGTAATATAAATCCCAAAAGCACAGCACCTAGTCAACATGAACAATGCAAATGCAATGTTCATCCTATTTTCCTTTTATATATACATGTGAACCGATGCTTTGCACCACTCCAAACGAACATTTGACACTTTCATTCACGCGTGAATCGCAACATCGCATTGGTCCATTGCACTCGATAGAGAGTAACTATCAAATAGCGAGTTATATCTAATTGTTTGTTATATTAGAAAAAATATCCAGGAAATATATTTATGTCTGGGCACCTGGTCAAACAATGAGTCTGGAGGATTTTTCAGTGTGGGTAATTCATAAATTAACGTACGTAATGTAAAAAACATATATAACTAAAGCTTTGTTTTTAAATTGTAGCTAATTTTGTAATTAATCAGCTTTAATTGTTATATGTCAATTGAATTGATAAGTTGTAAGACTTTTACATTATAATTTTAAAACAATAATATTTTTGTTGCGCATGGTATGTGAAGCACGAAATAAAATCAAATATATTAAGTTTATGATAACAATTTGTATGGGATATTTTAACTCAATTAAAAATACAGGGTGGACCAAATTCGAATGTTTTACGGGGTATCTCGGTTACCACAATAGATGGCGACAAACCGATTTCGGTCTCTTGAGCTATTTTTTTTGAGAAAAGAGCGCCTAAGTAATCAGTTTTTTTTTATCGCTTTCCATGTTGGCACTACATAGGAATAATTAAATTTCATCATTTTTGAAAATTTACTGTAATATCTTTATTTATTAAAATAGAAGAAAATGGTATGAAGGTTTTTTTATACAGATTTTTACGCTTAATTTAAAAACAAAATAATTTTTTTTAGCGACCTTGACTTCTGAGAATGAAGTAAAGTTATATTTTTTCAGGGCATGAAACCGGTTTTTTAAACCGGTTAACCGTTATTCTTTATCAGAAAACGTGATTTTTAACCGAAACCGAAACCGTTATTTTTAAAGGCAAAAAAAAACGGTAACCTTCAACCAAAATAATAAAAAACCGGTTTTGGTTTTTTTAACATCTTTTTTTAAATAAAAATTACGATGAAAAATACATAATATGTATTAAATGCGATTAGTTTACCAAAAGTCATTACTGAACTCTTGATTGTACATTTATTATAAAATTATAAATAAATAATATCTTTTCATACTTTGCATTCCTGATCTAAATAATTTTAAAAACCGGTTAATTTAACCGCTTTTTTAAACCGGTTTATAATTAAAATCGGTTTTTTTACACTAAACCGTTTTTTTACGAATAAAACCGGTTTTTCAACAAAAACCGTTATAAAAATAAAGTTCTCGATTTCGGTTAACCGTTAACCAAATTTTTTTTCGGTTTCGAGCCCTGTATTTTTTAAATAGAAACCCTAGTTGGCCATGGCTTTATATAAAAAAGATTGTTTTTAGCTTTTCAAAAATATATAGATTTACATATTTGTTGCAAAAATTAACCGAGATATGGCTAATTTAATAAAACTTTTTTTTTGCAGTATTTGTACTAATTTTATGCAAATTGTAGTTATTGTTAATTTAAAAAAGTAACTGCGATAAAAATACAAAACCTCAGTCAGTGTTATTTATGTGTTTTGCTAAGCCACAACTTATGGAGAAGTAGCAATATTTTATCAGACATACAAAAATGGTGTGAGAAATTAAAAAATGGAGACTTTAGTCAAGAGTAAGTATAGTTAGAAGATAAACCTCAGCAGGTTTTGTGAATAATGACGACATTCTTTGCAATTATTTGGAGGAAGATCCGTGCTAAACCACATCGAACATTGCAGAAATGCTTGATATAGCTCAACAAGCTGTTTCGGATTATATTCGAAATTCGAACACTTGCATTTATGTCTATAATTACGCAAGACGTTAAAAACCTGTTAAATTATGCAAAATCTGCTTTTTTGCTGCAGAATTGATCTATTTTTAAATCGTTTAGGAAAATTAAAAATGAATTATGTATCAAATTCTGGTGAGAATAAGAGTATTTAGCCAGCCTGGATAATTCGCTCCATCGACATCAAAGTAAGGATTCTCAATAAAAAAGATAATGCCATCAATATAATAAGAGATATAGCTAAGTGAAACCATAACGAAAAAAGATGTCAATGAGGAATCGAAAAACATCAAAAAGGACTGAGGGTATGGAACGAAGAGTTGGCAAAAATGACATTAGGAAAGAACTAAAAAATTACGATCTGGGAGAAAAAATACAAGAAAACAGGGAGAACTACAAAGAACACATTAATAACAGAATGGAACATCAGAGATTGCAAAATATAATAAGAAAGTATAGACCAAGAGGAGGAAGAGAAATAGGAAGTCACATGAAAAGATTGGAACAACTAAAATAACATATCGTGAAGGCGGAACACGCAATTTGCCTAAGCCATGGAGTGAAGAAGAAGAAGAAGAATCTGCGTAGCCATGATACTAAAGACTTGTGATGTTTTTTACAGTAAAGTGTGGCATTTGGAAGCAGATTCGAAAAGTTGTGTTTGAATGAAATGCTTTACAAGGATTTGCGAGATTCGTTAAGTTGTCAAAACGAGCGATGCTGAACATTAAAATTTAATCAAATTGCGTTTAAATGAGTACAATGGTACAAATGTATCTCAAAAAAATTACTGCGGTGTGTATTTTTTACTGAAATTTTAGTATAAGTTGGTTCGATGGAGTACATAATTAATCTAGGATGGCCTAAAATCGTGGATTTGAGAACAAAAAATAGTGCAAAAGTCGAAGAATTAGTATCTATTGAAAATTGGTTTATGTGCAATTGTTAAAAAGGGCAGTTTATCTTAAACAAGTGTTCTCAAGATATTTTACGATAATTTGTGCATTAAAAATGTGAGTCCAGTGGATATCTAGACTGCTTTTATCTAAGAAAAATTTTAAAGCTTATTAGGAAAGCTTTGGTAAATTATGTTGCTCTGTAGGACGACAATTTTTTTACAAAAAAAAAAAAATAGAACCTCATTTCTATCGACGAAATAAATAATTGCAACACGATAAATTTTAAGAATATAAGGCAAATAATGTTTAGACGATTCCGACAGTATGCAGTTAAATTTGAAAAACAGCTTAGGGAAAAGAATTTTGCTTGATATAATGACAGGTGAGCAAATTTTAAATTCATTTTCTATTGTCGTTCTTTAAAAACTATTTAACAAATAAGATTACATATTACAGGTACCGTGGATTTTTTACTGAAAACAGATTTTCAAGCTCTCTTTTTGTGTTGGTTTATTTTTTACTGTTGTGCGACTGACAACCATCCATTTAGCAAAAACAGTTTTTGAAAAAAGTTAGTGCATGTATCATTTTATCATCGCGATTACGTGCTTTAAAATTGTTTCCCATGCATGCGTTGATGTTATGCTTAATTTAATATTAGTAATGATGACATAACCGATAACGATCAGCGTCATGAAGAAGAACATAATATGATAGTAACTTTTACAAGTTTTAGATGTAGTTGAAAGTCAATGATCACATAAATTACAAAAAAGAGCAGCAGCAGTTACCTTTACGAATACAAATATATACATTTGTACCAGATGTTTTTTCTGTATAAGTAAATAAACTTTTACAATGTAAATATAAGATTTATCTTTGATCAAAGTATGAATATTTAACAATTCTAATTATTTATTATCAATTATAATGTGGTCTTTATTAGGTTTTTACCTTGCTCCGTCAACACACTTACCATAATAAAATCGAATAGGAATCTTTTTAGTACATTTTAATAAATCTTGTTTTTAAAAAAAATTGTTTTTGCTTAAACTTTTTAAATTAAAATATACATGTATTTAGAAAAAAATATCGATAACCTATATTTGGTCTTCATTTATTACCATGTATATGATTTATCGTTATTTACTAATTACTTTTGTGTGTTAGTAGGTATGCAATAGTTTTATTGTCCAATGCTGAAATTTATTGAAACGCGTATATCCGGTAGGCCAAATTACAAATGTACACAATATGCCCCTTAAAAAACAATTCTTTAGGAATTAATCGTTCTGTTTGCGTGCAACATCCGTATTGGCTTATGTGACCACATGTTAAGTGATAATCTAAAGTTTAGTATTTAATTTTAGTGTTGATTCATTGACATTTAGTTTGTAATAGTTTATGACAACTTTGAGTTTTTCAACTTGTTTTTAATTTTTCCTTAAGGTTATACAAAATAATATTTTTTGGAAACCGACCCAGACTTCTGCCTCCTTTTATTAAAAATAAAAACGTAATTAGTATATATTTATTACTGTGAAAGCCGGTTATTTTTTTCGTTCCTAATTGCATTTTATAATGGCGAACAGAGTTTATTAAATAATGAAGAAAATGTAAAAAACTAAGTTTTTTGAAATAAAAAAAAAAAATTATTCGGTTATACCGCGGTTATCAGATAACGCGAGTTTGCGAGGTTGTATCCGACCCGCGTTATAAGCGACTACCATTATGTACCTATTTGGTATTTTACTAAAAGTAATGCAATACTTTAATCGTAGACTACGGCTGTTAAATGTAAATTTCGCTCCATTTTTACACCTAAATTGACAGAAACTCGACAGATGTAGTTTATTTTCGATATCAAA